>CM077304.1:39580156-42080156 GCA_039655065.1 Glossophaga mutica
TTCCTGCTAAACACTAATTGTATACTTAAGGCAGTTGTCAAAGAGTTTCAGATATTTGAGATTCCCAACCCTCGAATGGATCATGTTGTCTTAGGGTGGATACTTAGGGCTTTGAAATGAGTTGTTAGGCAGAACTCCAAAGTGGGTTAACTGACTTCTTCATGTGTACACCGTTATCTTTAATTCTCATTTTAAGGAAGAACAACTAGAAAAGTTGGTCTGAAATGTGTCTCTGACCTCTACTCTGGAAATACAACAAACTACAATTGTCCCTTGAACAACATGGCTTTGAACTGTTCGGATCCACTTATATATGGATTAATTCTTCTATATATATATGTGTATACACACACACACACACACACACACACAGAGTACTATAACTTTGTAAGGATACAGAATATCAAACAAAATATAAAATGTATTAATTGTTTCTGTTATTAGTAAGGCTTTCAGTCAGTAGCAGGCTACTGGAAGTTAAGTTTTGAGAAAGTCAAGTTATATTTGGATTTTCAACAGTGGTGGGTGGGGAGGAGGAGTCGGTTCCCCTAACCCCTGTTTTGTGGTGTTCAAATGTTCCCTGTAGTGTAAACTTCTTAGCCAGATTGATAGTTGCATTGCTCTGAACTTCCTTCTGGCCAGTCATGATGGGATGTATGTGATTGCCAATACCCAACACAGTACCTGGATTAATCAGTCAGGAAAAGTAGAGTAGTGTATCCCACTCCCCTGAGAGATTGGAGAGTGGACCTGTAGGTGAACAGCTTCACCATGGTGCCCCAATGACCTTTGTCTTCCCGTAGGCTGCACATTTAATCTCAGTCTGACCCACACCTTGCAGGACACCCTGCATGTCCTCCCAGAAAAAATGTTGATTTTCAGCCTTGTGAGATATGGCCACAAGGTTGTTTCTTGTGTGCCTTTCTACCATCTCCCTTCCTCTCTGGTGTACAGGTATCACATGGCTCTTCCACAACCTGTGTTCTTATCTCCCTCAGTAAGACCACCCAGACTGGAGACACTGATGCTGGTTTTGCTGTTTTAATAAGTTGTATGTGAACCATTTGGTCTTGTCTCCTTTTTATCTGTATGGCAGAATGGAGAACCAACTTGACAGCTGTAATAGGACTTCTAGCCCTTCTAGCTGTGGTGGTATTGCTTAGGGAAGACTGCTTAACTTCACTGATACCGTGACAACTAAATGTGATAATGTATTTAGACCACTCAGCACAGTTCTTAACAAATAGTAAATTTTCAAATGTTAGCTATTATTTATAGTTATTAACAAATAATGCATTGTAAGCAATGTAAAACTTAGAATAATCTACTGTTCAAGGCCTATTACAAGGACTGATCATCTAATTTCTTTTATGACTGAGGATACAAAAATCAGAGCTAGAATAGGTTCAATAAATCATAATACTTTAAGAATTCCTGAGAAATGGCTTTTACAAGGGAGTGTTAGTGTTTGTAGTTTGGTTCATTTTTTTTCTTTGTCAAATCATGTTAATTTTTTAAAATATATTTTACTGATTATGCTATTACAGTTGTCCCATTTCTCCCCCATCATTCCCCTCCACCCTGCACATCCCCTCCCACCCACATTCACCGCTTCAGTTCATGTCCATGTGTCATAAGTTCTTTAGCATCTAAATTTCCCACACAATTCTTGCCCTCCCCCTGTCTATTTTCTACCTCCTGTCTATGCTACTTATTCTCTGTACCTTTTCCCCCTCTCTCCTCCTCCAACTCCCTTGTTGCTAACCCTCCAGGTGATGTCCATTTCTGTGTTTCTGATTCTGTTCTAGTTTGCTTAGTTTGCTTTTGTTTTGGGTATGGTTGTTAATATCTGTGAGTTTGCTGTCTTTTTACTGTCATATTCTTTATCTTCTTTTTCTTAGGTAAGTCCCTTTAACATTTCATATAATAAGGGCTTGGTGATGATGAACTCCTTGAACTTGACCTTACCTGAGCACTTTATCTGCCCTTCCATTCTAAATGAAAGCTCTGCTGGATAGATCAATCTTGGATGTAGGTCCTTGGCTTTAGGTCATGACTTGGATGTAGGTCATGACTTTGAATACTTCTTTCCAGCCCCTTCTTGCCTGGAAGGTCTCTTTTGAGAAATCAGCTGACAGTCTGATGGGAACTCCTTTGGAGGTGACTGTCCCCTTCTCCCTTGCTGCTTCTAGAATTCTCTCCTTCATTTGAATCTTGGCTAATGTAATTACGATGTGCCTTGGTGTGTTCCTCCTTGGGTCCAACTTCTTTGGGACTCTCTGAGCTTCCTGGACTTCCTGGTAATCTATTTCCTTTGCCAGATTGGGGAAGTTCTCCTTTATTATTTGTTCAAATAAGTTTTCCACTTGTTGCTCTTCTTCTTCCTCTTCTGGTACCCCTATAATTTGGATGTTGGGACTTTTAAAGGTGTCCTGGAGGTTCCTAAGCCTCTCCTCATTTTTTCGCATTCTTGTTTCTTCCTTCTTTTGTTTGGTTGTTTATTTCTTCTGTCTGGTCCACTCCATTGATTTGAGTCCCAGTTTTCCTCCCATCTCTGTTGGCTCCTTGTGCATTTTCCCTCATTTCACGTATTGTAGCCTTCATTTTTTCATCTAATTTGTGAGCAAAGTCAAGCAATTCTGTGAGCATCCTGATCACCAGTGCTTTGAACTGTGCATTTGATAGCTTGGCTGTCTCTTGGTTGCCTAGGTGAATTGGCTCTGGGACTTTGATTGGTTCTCCCCTTTGAGCCATTTTGTTTGTTTGTTTGTTTGTTTGTTTGTTTGTTTGTTTTTTGGTCTGGATGGGACTGTTATGTAGTGAGGGGCGGAGCCTTAGGTGTTCCCCAGGGTGGGGCAGCCCAGTTGCTGGGTAGTGACACTGTATGTGGGGACGGGGTCCAAGAGGGAACAATGGCACTTGCTCTGTGCTCTCTCGGATTCCAGTCCCTTCTGCCGCTTGCCCTTCACTTGGATTATCTGTGTGTGAATGTGGGACTGCCTGGTCAGCCAGCTGCCTTGCGCAGCCTCACTGGGTCTGCACTGTTGCCACCCCATGCCCAGGGTCCGCTAGGCACCTACCTCCGCGTGCCTTGGGGTCTGCCGGCCACTGTCTGCATGCCTGGGATCTGCCAGCAACTGCTCCCTGCACGCCTGGGTCCGCCAGCCTCCACTTATTCCTGCCACGACTCCGCCTCTCTCATTGGTGTGGATGAATGGTTGTTGGACTTCCGTACAGTTCAATTTTCTATGAGTTCTGGTCATTTTCTTGTTTCTAAATCTTTGTTGTCCTTAGTTTTGGTTGCATGAGGAGGCGCAGTGCGTCCACCTACGTCTTCATCTTGGCCGGAAGTCCTGATTTTTATTTATTTATTTTTTTTTAAAGAAGTATCTATGGCTTTTTCGAATACAAATTATTTATTTATTTATTTATTTATTTATTTATTTATTTATTTATTTATTTATTGATGAAAAACGCTGGCTTTCAATTAATTGCATCAGTTGGTACTTTCCAAGTATACTTTGGCTTCTGGAAGACATTAGATGTGAAACTTAGAAGCCATAATGGAAAGTTTCAATGAAAAGTGCCCAAAACATAGTTGTGGGTTTTGTTTGTTTTTTTCAGTTATGAGGAGTATTTATATTTACACACATACACAGACACACGAGTATATACACAAATATATGCATACACAGTAAATGTATATGTATCTGTATATGTTTACATTTTTTTAAGAAGTCCATGTTTTGGGGGTATTGAAATACAAATGAAATCATGGTTGGCATTCATGGTTGGCATAGATGTGGAGAAGGGAGAGGTAGGACATTTACCCATCTGTAAGTTTAAATAAGGACTTCTCTTTAATTTGGTGTTCAGCAATTACAGATAATGTTTATTCAGTTGACAGACATTTATTGAAGCATGCGGGATACTGTGTAGATTTGCATCTTTGTTTTGTGTTCTTGAGACAGTCTTTTTTCTTTTTTTTAATGTCTATCATCTAGGCTATTCATAGCACTTTCACTCTGATAATGTTCTAGTTTATTTGATCAAGTAATGGTTCCACTTGTATATAAAAAATTCTTGATGTGGCACAGTTTGTCCTTTCATGTTCTGCTTCTTAATATTTCATCTTAACTATGGCAGACCTACTGTGACCAAATATATATATATATTTATAAAATAGGTCCATTTTCATAGAGTTCTGTTCATGGGTATATACTTGTGCATATATGTTTGAGATAGATATTAACGAAGTTTTTTGTTTTATTTTGTTTTGTTTTAAGAGAGAGAGAAACATTGTCTTGTTGTTCTACTTATTTATGCCTTCATTGGTTGGTTCTTATATGTGTCCAAACTTGAGATTGAACCTTCAACCTTATGCATGTTGGGACAACTGTAAGCAACTGAACTACCTGGCAAGGTAAATATTGTTGATTATTCCTCAAAGGTATGAATTTACATTATTTTTTGCTTTGTAATTTTTATAATAAGGCTGACTTAGAAATAAATGAAGCTGCTGGATTGACAGTTTTTCGATTAAAATACATTGTTTTGCATGGATATAAAGTATTCTTAAATGGAAAAAATATTTCATAAATCTTGACCTTAGCGAGGTCTTTATGAAATTTTTATGTGGAAATCTACATACATTGTTAGATTTATAGTAGATTTAGTCTCCATATATAGCAGCTATTCACGTCCTTTTTTCCCTTCAGCTTCACAAATTAATTTGAATTCTGCAGGCCAGAACTTCCTGTTCACAACTTCTTATACTTTGGAATTTTAGTGACTTTCTTTATTTCTAGTTTTCTCACAGGAAGCAAGAGTAATAATATACAAGATTAAAATCCAGAAACTGTCAGGCCTAAAGATAGACTTTGTATTTCCAAGATGCAAGATTTTTTAACTTAAAAATTTAAAGATTTTTAATGAAGACACACAGAAAAGCACCATGAATTCTCTCTTAGAATTAGTAGTATATGTAGTATGCCTGTAAATTTCCAATTTGGGGCATAGCACTTTATCAGTATCATCTGAAAAGAGATGCTTCCCTCCAACTGAGGGCCACCACATCTTACCATCATCATATTCGGTGAGCTGTAAAACTTATAGCCAGGTTGGCAGGGGGAAGGAGGGGTGTTGGTTAGTAGAGCCAAACGTTGTGCATTATGTAGGTTTGACTAGTCTACATGTAGCTAGTCATACCAAAGATGTTCCTGGGAGAATTTCCCACAACAGAGTATAAGAAGCCAATGCTTTGATGGTTTGATGGTGCCTGTTGCCATTACTGGGCTGCTTGAGGATCTCTTCACCACTTTATAAGAGTACTTGGACTGTTGGATTCAGCTCAGAGGATAGCGCCTTAAACCTAAAGGCAACCAGTGGACAATTATTCATGATATACAACTGAAAGTGGTCAGGTTTTTTTTTGGGGGGGGTGTTGATTGCTTGATTGATTTTAAATATATTCTATTGATTATGCTATTACAGTTGTCCCATTTCTCCCCCATCATTCCCCAGCACACCACCTCCCACCCACATTTCCCCCTTTAGTTCATGATCATGTGTCATAAGTTCTGTAGCTTCTACATTTCCCACACTATTCTTGCCCTCCCCCTGTCTATTTTCTACCCACCATCTATGCTACTTATTCTCTGTACATTTTCCCCTCTCTCCTCCTCCCACTCCCCTGTTGCTAACCCTCCATGTGATGTTCATTTCTGTGATTCTGTTCCTGTTCTAGTTGTTTGCTTTTCTTTTAGGTGTGGTTGTTAATATCTGTGAGTTTGCTATCTTTTTACTGTTATATTTTTGATCTTCTTTTTCTTAGATAAGTCCCTTTAACATTTTATATAATAAGGGCTTGGTGATGATGAACTCCTTGAAGTTGACCTTATCTGAGAGGCACTTTATCTGCCTTTCCATTCTAAATGACAGCTTTGCTGGATAGAGCAATTTTGGATGTAGGTCCTTGCCTTTCAAGACTTGGAATACTTCTTTCCAGCCCCTTCTTGCCTGGAAGGTCTCTTTTGAGAAATCAGCTGACAGTCTGATGGGAACTCCTTTGTAGGTGACTATCCCCTTATCCCTTGCTGCTTCTAGAATTCTCTCCTTCATTTGAATCTTGGCTAATGTAATTACGATGTGCCTTGGTGTGTTTCTCTCAAAGAAGAGGGTCCCAACTTCTTTGGGACTCTCTGAGCTTCTTGGACTTCCTGGAAGTCTAGTTCCTTTGTCAGATTGGGGAAGTTCTCCTTTATTGTTTGTTCAGATAAGTTTTCCACTTGTTGCTCTTCTTCCCCTTCTGGTACCCTTATAATTTGTATGTTGGGACATTTAAAGATGTCTTGGAGGTTCCTAAGCCTCTCCTCATTTTTTTGAATTCTTGTTTCTTCCTTGTTTTCTGTTTGGTTGTTAGATTCTTCCTTCTGGTCCACTCCATTGATTTGAGTTCCAGTTTTCTTCCCATCTCTATTGGTTCCCCATGCATCTTCCTTCATTTCACTTATTGTAGCCTTCATTTTTTTCATCTATTTTGTGAGCAAAGTCAAGCAATTATGTGAGCATCCTGATCACCAGTGTTTTGACCTGTGCATTTGATGGCTTGGCTGTCTCTTGGTTGCTTAGGTGAATTGGCTCTGGGACTTTGATCTGTTCTCCCCTTTGAGCCATTTTTGGGTTTTTGTTTTTTTGGGGGGGGGTTTTTTTTGGTCTGGTTGGGGCTGTTATGTTCCCCAGGGTGGGGCAGCCCAGTTGCTGGGTAGTCACACTGTATGTGGGGACGGGGTCCAAGAGGGAACAATGGCACTTGCTCTGTGCTCTCTCGGATTCCAGTCCCTTCTGCCGCTTGCCCTCACCTGGATTATCTGTGTGTGAATGTGGGACTGCCTGGTCAGCCAGCCACCTTGCGCAGCCTCACTGGGTCTGCACTGTTGCCCACCCATGCCCAGGGTCCGCTAGGCACTTGCCACTGTGCGCCTGGGGTCTGCCAGCCACTGCTGCCTGTGCGCCCGGATTTGCCAAGCTCCACCTTTTCCTGTCGCGACTCCGCCCCTCTTTCTAGTCAGGATGAATGGTTGTTGGACTTCCGTACAGTTCAATTTTCGATCAGTTCTGGTTATTTTCTTGTTTCTAAATCTTGTCCTTAGTTTTGGTTGCGTGAGGAGGCGCAGTGTGTCCACCTACGCCTCCATTTTGGCCATAAGTCTTGCACCTGGGTTTTCTGTTTTTTGTTTTTTTTTTAAGCCCCCACTGGAAACGAATGTGGCAGTGTATAATGTGTTCGAAACCTCTATATTCCTATTGATGTTTGTTCTGCCAGTTTGTTAAAAGTGGGAAATTGAAGTTTTGGACTTTGTATGAATTGCTGATTTTTCCCTTGTGTATATTTTTACTTGTATGTTGATACTATGTTAGGTGCATATGTTTATAATTGTTAATATTTTCTTGGTGGCTTGACCCCTGTATCGTTATATAAAATGTCCCTCTTTATTTCTGCTAACATTTTTTTTGTTTTCTATTTTATTTGATAATTAATATTGTTATCTACCTTTCTTGTGGCTGAAGTTTGCATATCCTTTTCTCTTATTTTATTTTCAGTCTGTTTGTATCTTTAGATCTAAAGTATGTCTATTGAAGCCCTGGTTAGTGTGGCTCAGTGGATTGGGTGTTAGCCTGTGAACCAAAAGGTCTTTAGTTTGACTCTCAGTCAGGGCACATGCCTGGGTTGCGGGCCAAGGCTCAAATTGGGGGCATGCAAAAGGCAACCCATTGATGTTTCTCTTGCACATCAATATTTGTCTCCCTCTCTTTCTCCTTCCCTTCCCTTCTCTCCTAAAGTAAATAGATAAAATCTTTAAAAAAAATTGTGTCTACTAGAAAGAGCATATAGTTAGCTTTTTAAAATCGGGACATTCACTGTCTTTTGGGATGTTTAATCCATTCACATTTAATGTTGTAAATTACATATTTGGATTTATGTCTGCTTTTGGTACTATTTGTTTTGTGTTTATTTATTCGTTCCTTACTTGGTGCCCCCTGGCCAGAACTCATGAGGTACTTATTTTATCAACAGATGCTAATTGTAACACCCATTGTAATTCAGATATAAGGGAGGAAAAACCTTTATTGACCTATTTTGTTTGGCATAGTAACTGATAATTTTATTTTTGATAAATCTTTTAAATTATAGTTGACAGCCCTGGCTGGTGTAGCTCAGTGGATTGAGCGCGGGCCTGCGAACCAGAGGATCGCGGTTTGATTCCCAGTCAGGGCACATGCCTGGGTTGCAGGCCAGTTCCCAGCAGGGGACACACGAGAGACAACCCTACATTGATATTTCTCTCCCTCTCCCTTTCTCCTACCCTTCCCCTCTAAAGATAAATAAATAAAAATCTAAAAAAAAAAAAAGAAAAAGAAAAAAAAAAACTCTTAAAAAAATAAATAAATTATAGTTGACATTATTAGTTTAAGGTGTATACTTCAGTGATTAGACATTACATAACTTATTATATTTTGCCGCGTATAATGTGGATTATTTTTGGCTCAAATCTTTGAGGGGAAAATAAGGCTGCACATTATACATATGTATAACAATTATATAATGTGGGTATAACTCCATGTATAATACCCATAAAATCATGGGTGCTCACTATACATTGGAGCACATTATGCACAGAAAATACAGGTACTAAGTGATAATCCTGATAAATTTTACACCTATCTGACGCTATACATAGGTATTATAATATTGTTGATTATATTCCCTATGCTGTACTTGACATACCCAGACTATTTTATAACAATCAATTTGTACTTCTTAATCCCTTCGTCTTGTTCATCCATACCCCCAACTCCATTCCCATCTGGCAGTTGTTAACATGTTCTCAGTATCTATGAAACTCTTTATGTTCTACTTGTTCATTTATTATGTTTTTTATATTTAATTGTTGATATATTTATAGCCATTTTATTGTACATATTTTAGAAAACGGTTTTATTGATTCGAGAGAGAGAAACATCAATTTCTTGTTCCACTTATTTATACATTCATTGGTTGCTTTTTGTATGTTCTCTGACCAGAGATCAAACCTGCAACCTTGGCATACTGGAATGATGCTTTAACAAACTGAACTACCTAGCCAAGGCCTTAATTTTCATATTTTTAATATTTTTCCCCTCTTATTAATTAAAACCCTTTAACATTTCACATAATACTGGTTTGTGGTAATGGTGAGATCCTTCAGCTTTTTCTTGTCTGGGAAACTCTTTATCTGTCCTTGGATTCTAAATGATAGTTTTGCTGGGTAGAGTAATCTTGGTTGTAGGTTATGTTTCATCATTGAATAATTCTTGCCAGTCCCTTCTGGCCTGCTAAATTGCTGTTGAGAAATCAACTGACAGTCTTATGGGAGATGTCTTGTAGGTAACTAGCTGTTTTCTCTTGCTGCTTTTAAGATTCTCGCTTTGTGTTTAACCTTATCGTTTTTTTAAATAAGATTTTATTCATTTTCAGAGATAAAGGAAGAGAGGGAGAAAAGCATTAAGGTGCAAGAGAAACATGGATTGGTTGCCTCTTGCACATACCCAAGTTGGGTCCTGGCCCATAACCCAGGCATGTACCCTGACTGGGAATCGAACTGGAGACCTTTCAGTTGTAGGATGATGCCCAGTCACCTGAGTCACATCAGTCAAACACTTTTGGCATTTTAATGTGTCTTGGTTTGGGCCTCTTTGTGTTCATCTTGTTAGGGACTCTGTTCTTCCTGGACTTGTATGACTATCTCACCAAGTCAGGGAAGTTTTCTGTTATTTTATTTTTATTTTACTTTAATTGTTGTTCAAGTACAGTTTTCTGCCTTTTACCCCCATCCCAGCTCACCCTGTTATTATTTTTTCAAATAGGTTTTCAGTTTCTTTTCTCTCCTCCTTCTGGTACCACCCCCATGATGCAAATGTCATTTTACCTGAAGTTGTCCCACAGGCTCCTTATGCTGTCCTCATTTTTTTCTTCTTCCCTGTTCTGATTGGTTGTTTTATTGCTTTCTTATTTTCCAAATTGCTGATTTTATTCTCAGTTTTACGCACTCTCCTGTTGATTCCCTGTAAGTTGTTCTTTATTTCAATTAGTGTATCCTTCGTTTCTGACTGGATCTTTTTTTTTTGTCATTGAAGTTCTCACTAAGTTCATTGAATATCTTTATAACCAGTGTTTTGAACTCTGGTAGATTGCTTGTCTCCATTCTGTGTAGTTCTTTTTCTGGAGTTTTGTTCTTTCATTTGGGATATGCTTCTTTGTCTCCTCATTAGGCAGCTTTCTCTCAGAATTTTCTGTATATTAGGTATAGCTGCTACATCTCCCGTGCTTGGTAGAGAGGTCTTATGTAGCAGTGTTCTATAGGGTTCAGTGGCACAGCCTCCCCCATTACCTAAGCAGGGTATTCAGGGCATGGCTACCATGTGGGATGTGTACGCCCTCTTGTTGTAGTTGAGCCTTGATTGCTGTTGGTGTATCAGTGAGAGTGACAAATTTACCCCCAGCTGATCAGCTGTAAGAACTGGCTGCATTTACTGGCCGCTGTGCAGGGGTCCACCCCACAGAGCAGGACTTACATTAGCAGGACTCTGGTGCCAGTGAGTTTTATCAATTGAATGTGTTGCTCATGGAGGTGGTTTGGTGGTGGTGCTTGGATGTGGTTGAAGCTGGCCACTAGGTGTGCTGGGTCAGGGATCTCCCAGGAGGTGCAGGCCAAGGTCAGTCTCTTCTGCCTGAATTCTTCCTCTGGCCACCTGGCATGACCTACAAAGCAATTTGAGATGGCTGTTATTTTTGCTGGGTTTGGTGGTGCCCAGAAGAGGCCACACTGTGAACCAAGGCTAGCTGCTGGTAGTACCATGCCTGGGGCCACTTAGAAAGAGGTACGGGGCACTCTGAGGCCAGATCCTTCTCCATTGAGAGATTTTAAGAGAGTCTGAAGTGTGAGCCAAAACAGGTCCTTCCTCTGGAAAAGCAACTGGAAGCAGCTTGAGTGGAGCCGAGGCCTCAGGGAATCACCAGCGTTGGACATACAGTGTGAGTCAGGTTGATGGAGACTCAGATATGGTGCTCCTGGCTCTGTGCGGGTAGGGCTCACAAAAGGAACAATGGCCTCTGTCAGCACTTTTGTCTGGGGGAAAGCTGGCCCCCAGCTCTTACTCTGATGCCAGACATTTCAGTTCCTCCCTGTATGTCTCTGGTGCCTTTTTCAGCTGCTGTCTCTGTGCTGGAGCTCAGAAGGAGTGATGTTGAGTAAATCCGTGCATGGGCCCTTTTAGGTGAACTGCCTGGGATTCCAGAATCCTCCCTTTCTGGCAGCCTCAATCTCAGCTGGTTTTTACATCTAGAAGCTATGGGAACGTCTCTTCTTGGCACTTGAATCCTAGGCTGGGAGGCCTGGTGTAGGGCTGGAACCCTCGCTCCCAGAGTAGGGATCTGCATAGCTGAGATATCCCTCCCAATCTTTATTTGCCACACATGAGTATGTGATCAGCCCTTTTGCATGTCTCTGCGCCTGTCAGTCATGATGTGGCTTCGTCTTTAATTCCCTAGTTGTAGGACTTTGTTCAGTTGTATTTCAACCTGTTCTGAATGATGATTTTTCTGTAATTTAGATGTGGTTGTAGGAGGAGGTGAGCACCACATTTACCTTTGCTAATATCTTGAGTGGAAGTCCCCTTCCTTACTGTTTTCTCTGCATTTTAAAAAAGATTTCTATATATCCATTTTTAGAAAGAGGGGAAGGGAGGGAGAAAGTGGGCAATAGAAACATCAGAAAGCTGCCTCTTGCATACCCCCAGAGGGGTGGGAGGTGGGGGCTGGCCCACAATCCAGGCGTGTGACTTGACCTGGAATCATGTGGCAACTCTTGTGGAATGACACTCAACCCATTGAGCCACACCAGTCAGGGCTGTTTTCTTTTGCATTAAGTGAACATTTTTTTTATCTTCACCGAAGGACATGCTTATAGATTTTTTTAGAGAGGGGAAGGGAGGGAGAAAGAAAAGGAGAGAATCATCGATTTGAAACAGAAGCATCAGTTGGTTGCCGTTCACATGTGCCCCTGGCTGGAGAGTGAACTCACAACCTAGGCAGGTACCCTGGCATGGAATCCAACCCAATACCTTTTGGTCCACAGGATGATGTTGCAGAGAATTGAGCAACACTGGCCAAAGCTGAAGTGAATATTTTCTAATTTAGTTAGCATTTTAATTTCTTTAATGATTTTTTCATTATTTTATGGAAATGCAAATTACTTCAAAAGTTATTTTATTTCTACCTGTAAATGTATTACACATTTAAAATCTGATTTATTATATTTGTGGTTTTTAACCACACTTAAAGACTTTCACTGGTGTGGGTTGGAGAATTGAGGGATATGGGTCCCAGTGAGGTTATTTGTTGTGTTTTGTGAATACTGGAAACCCTAGAGTCTGTGTGTATATGTGTACACCCACATGTCTGAGTAGACTTTAAATGTAGAGGTTTGATAGGAGGAAGGAAATGCAGATTGCAAGGACTTATGTTTTATAGTTTTGATGGTGGGGGATCAGTCTGTTGACTTAAATGTTTTTTTTCCTCCAGGAAACTTGAGCTACTCCTGTGCAGAGGAGATTCATAAGTTCAGCCACAGCTGGGGGTTTGTCAGGTGAGTGTCACTGTTGTCACAGGTGAGCGGTGATGAGGGGAAATTTGGGGCAAAATAGTTTATTTTTCCAAAAGGAATTAAAATAATAGACTGGAAATCTGTCTCTGGTAATCGCCATTAATCACAAAAGCTCTAAAATATATCCAAAAGTAGAGACTCTTCGATCAGAAAAAATGTCAGAAAACTTAACTCCCTCCCTCTAATTTAGATTGTTCAGGGGTGCTTTTCCAGGCTTCGGTGTCTTCTCTGTCCACAAAAGAGAGGGAATGTGGGAAAACCAAATTACTCAAGGCTCATTTCTCTTTCTACCCATATGCTCTGTATTTGTCTCTTAGGGCTTCCCTCACAAACTAATCCATAATCTGGGTGGCTTAAACAGCACATTTATATCTAGCAGTTCTAGAGTGTTAAAGTTTAAGATCAGGGGTTTGGTTTATTCTGAGGCCTTTCCTTGGCTTGCAGATAGCTACCGTCACCGTGTGACCCCCTATCATCTTTCCTTGTATCCATACACCTGGAGTTTCTCTTGTAAGGATACTAGTCCTGTTGGGTTAGAGATTCACTCTTAGGATTTTATTTAACTTTAATTATCATACTAAAGAACCTATCTCCAAATGCAGTCACAGTTGGGGTTAGGGCTTCAATCATGAATTTGGGGGTGATTCAGTTCAGTTTATAACAAATTCCCACCCCAAAGTTCACTTATGGAGGAGTTTATTTAGGCGTCAATAACTGCTTAAGTGCTGCTCTTTATTTTGAGTTATACTTACTTCTGCCTGGTCAGTTACCTTGTTGAGGAGCTTTCCTAGGAGAAGGCATGTAAGGAGTCCATACATTTTTCTCATTGGGATCTGTTTTCAATTTTAAAAAGTGGATGCCTTCATTCTTGTTTTTCTCGAGTTAGTGAATAAACTACAACTCATTGGGCCAACTTTGTCATAATTCACATGTATATACATATGAAAGTTGGTCTTTGTTATTCTTGCCTGTTTTGCATGTCCATGTACATTTCAGAATCAGCTTGTAAATTTCTGCCAAAGTAAATGTCTTGAGATTTTTACTTGGATTGCATTGAATCTATAGATAAGTTTTAAGATAATTGATATATTCTTATTTGTCTTCAAATATTTAAATATCATATCTTGACACTTAAGTCTTTGTTAATTCTAATCAGAGGCCGTACACATTTATAGTTTATAAGCATTTGTTTTATAATATTAAAAATGGTACTTTTGCTAAAAACTGCTGGTATTTTTATGTATATTGATCTTGTTTTCAGGGATTTTAATAAGTCATAACTTTATAGTCTAAAACAGTGATTTCAACTGGTATGCCACAATAGGCATACTGGTGTGTCACAAGAATTTTTAAAACATGCAATACCTGCTTATGTATTTAGTCAGGGGCACTGACCTCTTTTCCCTTAGATAGTCAAATAAAAAAGTGGTAACAGTCAACACAACAATAGTTGTCCTGTGTGAATGAATCAAAATCATACCTATTTGTCAGATCATCAAGAAATGGTTTTGGCGTGCTGCAGAACATTAGTAGTTTACATGTGGCATGAGATGAAAAGGTTGAGAATCAGTGATCTCAGAGGTCTAAAGAATTGGATTTTCTACATCTTTGAGCAGTCAGCTTTATGTTTTCCTGCTTAGCTCTTCCTTTCTTGGCTGTCTGGTACAGTGATGGGATAGCGGCATCTTTGTGTTATTGGCATCCAAAATTTGGAAGCTACCATTTATCATAATTGAAAATTGTTCTATTTTTGGTTTGGTACAATTGTTTTAATGAATGAGTATTGAATTTTATCAAAATTGCTTCCATCTCATGAAAGAATCATGATTTTGAAAAAGTTATTACAATGTAATTTGGTTAATTTTCAAATGGCAAGCCTTGTATTCCTAAAACAAGCCTAATTTCATCATGATGTTATCCTTTCATATTTCCCCCATTTGTATTGCTAACATTTTATTCAAGATTTTTTCATCTATCTCACTGTTAGAGATTGGCCTTTCAATTTTCTTCCTTTTCAGCTTCTTTATAGAATCAGAAAATGAGCTGTGAGGTATCCCCTCTTTTGTTTTTAAAGGCGGTAACATTATTTCTTCATTGAAGACATATGAGCCTGGGATTTTCTTTGTGAAAAGATACTAAATTTCTTTATTTTGTTTTTTTTTTAAAGGTTTTATTTATTTTTAGAGAGGGAAAGGGAGGGAGAAAGAGAGGGAGAGAAACATCAATGTGTGGTTGCCTCTCGTGTGCACCCCCTACTGGGGATCTAGCCAGCAACCGAGGCATGTGCCCTGACTGGGAATTGAACCTGCTCAATTCACTGAGCCACACCAGCCAGGGCTAAATTTCTTTAAAGAGATAAGTATTATGTCAGTCCTGGTTAGGTGTGTTTTTCAAGGAATTTCTTTCCACCTAAATTTTATTTTTTCTTGTTTTTTCCACCTAAAGTTTAAATGTATTGGAGAAAATTACATAAAATAAATACTTACCATTTTAGCTATCATCTGTAGTACCTAGTGTTAGCCTCCTTTCTTAATACTGTGTTGTCAGAGCAGAGGCTTAATGATTTATTTTTCTTTTTTTAAAGAATCAACTTGGCTTGTTGAATCTCTATATTTTTATCATTTTATTTCACTGTATTTTATTTCTATGGTTTGCCTAAAATTCTCACTTCTTGTGATGTGGAGATTATTTCCCAGTTTATTTGTTTTTTCAATAATTCTCTTTAATCCTATAAATTGTCTTCAGGTCATATGTGAACATGGGGATGGTGGGTCCTTAATACAATAGGACTGGTGATGTTTTAAGTAGAGGAAGGGACACCAGAGATCTCTGCACTCAAGTAGAATGTGCATTCCTTATTTCTCAATTATTTTGCAATTTCCTAGTTACATTACTTTTTCTCTATAATTTCTAGGTTAATTTCTCTGTGAATTAATTTGAATAATTTTAACCCTTTAAAATTTGATATTTGCTTCTGGCCCAGCCATATGGTCAGTATTGGTAAAAATTCATGTGCATTTGGAAAATATGCATATTCTGAAGTTCTTTATGTGCTATTAATATGTTTAATCATGTTTGTTTAAGTATTTTTAGAGATTAATTTTAATTCTCACCTGAGGATATGTTTTTATTGATTTGAGAGGGTGGGGGTAGAGACAGACAGAGAGACGTTGATGTTTGCCTCCTGTACGCCCCTACTGGGACTCAAACTCGCAACCTTTTGGTGTATGGAACGATGTTCCAACCAACTGAGCCGCATGGCCAGGGCTTTTTTATTAATTTGAAGAAGAGAGAAAATATTGATCTGTTGTTCTATCTATCCATGCATTCATTGATTGATTCTTATATGTGCCCTGACCTGGGATCAAACCCCCAATCTTGGCATATATGGATGATTCCCTAACCTACTAAGCTACCTAGCCAGGGCCTAAGTCAAGTTTGTTTAATGTTATTCTAACATGTCTTTCCCCTGTCATTTACTATGGTTATGGTTTTGTTAGTTATTAGACTTGGTGAGAGTGTAACTTATTTCAACCTTTTTGTAAGGCATTTCTTTTAGTGTTTATGAAAATAACTTCAGAGCCCTTTGACACATTGATAGTTTATAAGTACAGAAACTAAGAAAAACAAATACAGGCATACTTCAGAGATACTGTGGATTCAGTTCTAGACCACTGTAATAAAGTGAGTATATTGTTAAACCATTGAGGAGACTTAAACTCTTTTTGCTGGTGGAGCCTCTTGCCTTCAATTTGTAAAGCACTAAAGCAAAGCATAATAAATGGACCAGGTATACCTGTATTTGGTCAATATATGACTAGTTAAATGTTAAATGTTGATATACCCATAAAATACAATGTTTTGCAGACAATGAGGTAGATATATGTGTAGTGAAATGATAAGATATTGTAGGTATAGTGATGAAAATCAGGCAAAATGTAGAGGGTGTTTTGGTTGCATTCTAGTTGTTTAACAGATGATGTTTTATTTATCTATTAGTGTTTTTTATGTATGTAAATTTCCTGAAAGAAGATGTTAATAGTTGACATACCCTTAGGGAGTATGGACACAAGGGATAGATGGTAGTATTTTAAATCTTTTTAATAGTGAACATGGGTTACTTAGAATAAAAAGCTACTTAAAATAAATGCAGAAAGTAATCACGACTTAAGCATAACAAAGAAAATCTAACTGTATTGTGTAGAAGGAATTTCTGTTAATAAACATCCTAGAAATACTATTGATATTTGTCTTATGCATTTTTGCATCCTCCTTTACTATTTCACATTCCCAAATTAAAGATGAGGATTTGTCTAGTCTGAGGTGTTAGGAATTATGATAGATACGGTCAACATTGGTGTTAAGGTAAACTAATTTTTAAAGAAATTCTGTCCAGGCAAAACAGCTTTATAATAAAAGGTCTTTATTTCCTACAGATATCCTCTCATTCAAAAAACCCTGACTTTTAATACACTTCAACTACATCAAATCAGCAATGAATTGGAATGCAAAACCAGCGAGTGTCACCATACCACCGTTGTATCCTAAAAACCAGTCGTCTTTTTTAGAGACGACTTTAATAAACACACCATCTCAAGGTTCTTTAAACTCTCCTGGAAATAACCAATCAGCATGTATGTTTCTTGGTAATTCAAACCCAGTTTCACAGCCACTGCACAATATCAGAAATTATAAAACTCCTCAACAAATCTCAGTATCTGATATGCATGGTGGGACAATTGTGGCATCACAGAGTTCAGTAGAAAGAATTCCATATGCAAATGTGAAAGGACCTACACAGCTAAATCACAGTTTGCAAATGTCTTCAGGAATTGCACAAAATACATGGATGGACTCTCCAATGAGGAATTCTATATTTCCTCATACAGGAGCAACTGTGTCTCAACAAACTGGGTTTAGAACTAATATACCCAATGTAAATGCACTACAGAATCAGTTTGTAACATCAGATACCTATTCTATGCAAGTACAGATGATCCCTTCTAATTCTGTAAGAGTTCCTGTAACTTATCAAGGAAACCAGAGACTGAACTCATCTTCGTCAGAGCAACAGGGTAACTGGGCACAACAGTATACAGCCAGTGGACTACCTTATCCAGATTACAGACCACTTCCAAGGCAATACAGTTATTCATCACGAAGCTTTTTGCAAAACCCTACTCTTCAGAAACAAAATCCTATGCCTTCTGCATCATTACAAATAAAGAATAGTCTTCCTCCAAATTCTGCACTGAATTTACACTCAAAGCAGCCTGCAACTGTACAGTCCTATCAATATGCAGTTACTCAGATTGACAAAAGACCTCCTCCTCCTCCTTATGACTATAGATATACAAGTCACCCTTTGCAAAATACTCAGCATGTTATTAAACACTCTTCTATAGATGTTCCTCAGAGTCAGGAAGCACACTTACCTGAAATAAGGAAAGCCTTTTGCAGAGGTTTTCAACAGCAAAACATCAATGAAAATGTCAACAGGGTTGGAAATTTCTATAACTTGAAAGTAAATACTAATGTCAGTCAGCCTTTTAATGACCCCATTAGATTTTCTGTGGATGGCATTCAGATGCTTGCTCAAAATAATCAAGAAGGAAGAGTAGATTCTTGCAATCTAACTTCAAATCAAGCACTGGATACAAGTGCAACAAAAGAAAGGTTAGTGAGGGATATTAAAACATTAGTAGAAATGAAAAGGAAATTTTCTGAACTGGCAAGGAAAGTTAAAATTGATAAAAATGTTTTGATGGCAGCAGGTTGTATTAAAGCAACTAATAATTCTTGTACTGAATCAGTTCAAAATTCTGAACTTTCTGGGAAACAAACTGCCAAAATCCAGTCTGGACAACAGGTAACCCTATTCAATCCGGAGACTGCAGAGAATAAACAGTCAACAATAGTGGAAACTGCAGAAGAAACAAATAGAAGACACAGTACCTTGGACACTAATTTCAGAAATTTTAACCAGGTCAATTCCATTTTAATAAATTCTGTGAGTTCGGAAAAGGTGCCAGACCAGTTACATGATTTGAAAGTTACGACTTCTTTAAATACATCAACTGTTGAGACATTAAATAACACCCAGTTTTCATCAGGAAATTTAATCAATGTTGAAGAAAATGTACAAACAAATTCTGAAACAACTTCTGTTCCTCAGTCTGTGGCCTTTCAGGAATATGCTTCAAAATATCTAAATAAAAATAGGCTACTTCTCAATCTCCTTGCACATGGAGATAAAATTGGGAAGAAGTTATTAAAAGATGGTTGTGAAACTATTCAGGATTCAAAACCATACAGTTTTGAAATGAATCCCAATACCCAAATCACTGGTAACCATCTGAACTTGAAAACCATGGAAACTCCAAGTACTTGCAATATAAATGCCAAGATTTCAGACGATTCTTTTTGCTTTGAGCATAAATCCTCAACAAATGGAATAACTTCGAAAAATGACAGTCACTGTTCTATGGAATTGCTAGCAACCTGTCTTTCTCTGTGGAAAAAGCAACCATTAGAACCTACAGAAGACAACCAGTGTCATGAGTCAGCAACAAACAGAACATCAGTTGGAATTACAAAGCCTGTAGAAATCTGTGATAAGAGTCCATTTTCAGTTGTGGGAAATTCTCAGAATAACATAGTAAACTGCTCACAAGTAACAGCTCTGCCAATGGTAGTGCAGAATTACGAGTCTTCAGGTGCAACTATTACAAAGGGAACAGAACTTCAGATTGCTGTTGTGTCCCCTTTAATTCTTTCAGATGTCAAAACATTGCCTGTCAAAGGAATAACCTCTGAAGCTTTATCTGAAACAGTGTATCCAGTTATTAAAGAAGGCAGTGTTTGTAGCTTACAGAATCCATTGGCAGAAAATACAAGAGTTACTTCTGTTTTGAAAGTTAATGAACCAGTTGCAGGTACATCAACAAATGCTAAAAACTGTCCACTAATTCAGAGGGAAAAGCAAAGTAAGTCAACTGATGGTAATTCAGAAGGTACACCTAACAGTACCAGTCAAGGAAAACATATCGTATCAGAACCAGATATTCAGTATCTTGCGAGTGATCTGCAAGCCTTGTCTAAATCAAGGAACAGCGATATTGTGAGTGGTGATTTGTTACAGATTGACAATATATGTTCTCTTGTTGAAGGCGATACATCTTATAATTCCCAAATAGCAAAAATATTCAACTCACCTGTGAAAAAGGTTGAGCCACAGAATTCTTCTTTGTTCAATCTCCAAGTGATCAGTAGTAGACAACAAAAAGAACCATTAGAAAACATTGAAAAGAAGGACTTTAATTTTCAAAAAGATAATTTTGTACAGTCCACGGATGTTTCACATAAAATACCTGATCAGTCAAAGTCACTGCAACCTCCAGAATCATCATTTTTGAAGAAGGTTGAAGCAAATAGTGAAATAGAGGAAGATGATTTGGAGCATATCACTAAAAAAGAAATCACGGCTACAGATATGTGTCCATCAGCTGCTATTCAGCCCGAGAGAAACACTGAGGAAATCGATGTGTCCTGTAATTACACTGCTCGGGATCCTGCAAGAAATGAGGTTCTCAATGATAAGACATCCACTTTATATCCACATGATCAACTGTCAGAACTTCTGAAAGAGTTTCCCTATGGAATTGAAGCAGTGATCACAAGTGAAGGTCATGTGGCACAACAAATAACAGACCAAATCTCAAAAGATCAGTCTTGTGACAAAACCAGCTGTGACTCCAAAGACTCGGGAGACCAAATTAAAATTACAGTATTAAATTCAGAGCAAATGAAAGAATTATTTCCTGAACAGCATGATCAACCCTATGATGAGGACACATTGACAGAATCTCAAAAAGAAGATCTGGTCACAAAAGAAGGCAGCCAGTGTGCAGCACAAGTACCTACAGGTGGAGAAAGTTGTAATTCTGTAATGGATTCAGAGAGAGACGATGTCCGTTGCTGTGCGTTGGGGTGGCTCGCTATGGAATATGAAGGAGTACCCCAGTGCCAGTGTAATTCCATCAAGAACTCAACTTCAAAGGTGAAAGAAGGGAAAGATGAGTGTTCTTTGGAGACCAACAGTTGTAAGCAAGAAGAGCTTACTTCTGATAGAGATGTTCCAATAGGATTTAAAGGTCCTCCAAATATTCCTCCAACTTTTCCAGATGGGAAAAACCAGTTTCCTGAAATAGAACAAGACAATAATATAAAAGAGAACTTCAAAACAAAAAACAGCTCCCTAAGGACACAAGAAGAATTACCCAGTCAACCTTTATGTAAAGGTGACAAAAAACTGGATTCCTTGCAATGTCACAAAAGGAAAGAAAAACTGAAATTTCATGAGGTAACTTTTCACTCTAGTAATAAAGTAAAATTTTCTCAAGAGAGTTTAGAGAGGAAGCTCACAGCACAAGACTCACATCCACTGAAAGCAAAGACAGGTTTCTCGGCAAATAAAAATAAAGATCTGCATAAGAGGAATGGTTCTCTGATACAGCCAATATTGCCAGAAAAGAGAAAATTGAAAGCAAGTGACTCTGAACTCAAAGTTTCAGAAAAAAGGAAGTTGGGTGAAGGGAGCATACTTGATTCAGATATTAAAAGGATGAAGTACAATAAACAAGAACAGAATAAAAATGGAGCTAGTATATTTAAAATAAGTAATTTTCTGTCAAACCGAGATGAAAGAGTCAAAGGAAAGATAATATCAAATGTTAAGTCCTCAGGTTATAAGTATAGTTCATCTAAAAGTAATCGAATTTTATCACAGGAGTATTTACAAAGGCAGAAGCATAAAGAAACAGTGGGTATGAAAACATTAAAGAAAACCTGTGGGAAAAATATACCATGTGATTCTCAATACATGAGTGCCAGTAAAGTTTCTATGCAAGTCGGAAGTTGTGGGAAATCCAGTGAAAGACACAGTAGCAGTGTACAGACCTCTAAAGAATCCAATATTTGTACAAGCCATGACAAAAGCATCAAAATACACCATCCTGAGGGGTCTAAAACAAACCTTTTGCAGAATGTTAAAGAAACACTTGTTGGAAAACAACCTGATAAAGTATGGATTGATAAAACCGAATTAGACACAAATTCAAACAAAGTTAATAATGGAGTTGAACTCAGCCAGATGTCAGCTCAAGCAAAGGAACAAAGGAAACAATATCTGAACAGAGTTGCATTTAAATGCACTGAACATGAGAGCATTTGTCTCACAAAATTAGATAGTTTACCGAAGAAGTTGAATAAAGAGAGGAGACTGGAAAATAAACCTAGGAACCCTTTACCTAAGAAAGATACCACTGACAAACAAAGCTTGCTGGAATTTAAATTATGTCCAGATGGACTGATTAATAAGAGTACAACCTCCATTGAAGAACAGAAGGATCTGGAGCCTTGTCCTAGGAAGGCGCAAGCTCCTGTGCAAGGTCTGGTATGATTTTTTTTGATGGTGTCTATAAAATTGTAAAGCACTAGGTTAGCACCTCTTTTGCATTCTGGGTAGCTAGAAACAAATGAATGCATTTTTGCTATTTGTTGTTCTCAGTGAATCAATAGTTCAGGGTAATAGTTGTTTTGAGTTTATTTTCCCCTTATCATAAATTGTACAAAATTTCTATGAATGATGAGGCAGATAAAATTGTAAGGTCTGCCAAATACAAAGATTTTCTTTTGTACCAAGAATCCTATATTGTGGAAAGACATTGCATTACATTAGAAATGTATGTTATTTAAGAGATTACCCTTTGGAGTTGTAATTTCATAGGCCTGTGAATTTCACATATGTAATGATATTAGTGATCTTATTATACTATGTGTAAGTTTTCAACATTTTACCATCTTCAAAGCAGTTATTGATTGTTAACCCTAAAGTTAAAGTGGTAATGTCCAGTCTGCACATGAAAGGCCAGGACCATGGAAACTATTGTCCAGTGTTAAGTCACCCAAGCCAGAGTGGCAAATGTGACTATTGGTTAGCTCGTTGATAGAATTCTCAATGTTAATATAGGAGGAAGGAGAAAATAGTTGACTAGTTATTTGTAGTAATAAGGAAACATTTAGGGATTGTGGATAGTACATATAAAACATTGTGCTCAGAGACCCAGATGGAAAAACTAAAGGATTTGAATGAAAATCTGTTTTTTGCCCCCTGTGCTTTTTAGACAGTACTGCTTAGGATGCATAAAATTACAGTGTAAATAAAGTACATTTTCCTGGAAGGTGATGGGATATGTGATTATTCAGTTGATGCTTTTAACTAGATCCTTAGAATTTGAGGCATGGTTATAATGGGAACACTGCATTGGGTCAGTGTGAACAACATTTTCTGTCATGTGCCTTTAAATACTTTGAAATGTGTTGGTGTTCAGCCTAAGTGGGAGAAAAACAATTACATAGTGAAGGTGAACTTTTAAAGCACCTAATTTTTCAAATGTAAGATATAGGCATTTCAAACGGGAGAAAACATTTTTCTGAGCCCTTTTAATATTATGTGAATATGTTAATATCTTCTAAAATCTATTTTAAGGCCACCTGATTTTCCTAAGTTGTAGTACTAGAAGTGGTGAACAGCAATATCTAAGATCTGAAAATGAATATTTAAATAGTTACAGGCATAAAAAGCACAAAAGAAGACTGGATAAAAGGTGCACCTGAGGAGAAAAGGATTCCAGAAGCCAACCAAGAAATAGGTAAAATCATCATCAATTTTATTTTTATCTTTACTTCTCGGGTACTCTGTTTAATATATAAGCTGGATTATACTTATGAAACTATTGTGAAGTTGAACACCTCCACTCCGTCCCCTGCATGTCTCTTTTGTGTGCAATAGACACTGCAGTTGGTACAAAGTGGGTATTGGGCAAGCCTTTCTCTGGCTATGTTACTAACAGATCCAGCTCAGCCTCCTCAGCAAATGAAAATCACAGCAAGAAGTTCAAAGGAGACAACAGAAGTGTAGGCATGCCCTCCCAAGTGATCCATATCTGGAACCTCCCCAGTGATGTTACTGAGGGTGAGATCATTTCCCTTGCACTGCCCTTTGCGAAGGTCACCAACCCCCTGGTGCTGAAAGGGATAGAGCAGGCCTTCATTGAGATGGCCACAAAGGAGGCAGCCAATACCATGATGAACTACTACACTTGAGTGATGCCCATGCTTTGCAGCCGGCCCATCTACATCAAGTTCTCTAAGTACCAGCTCAAGATGGACAACTTACCCTACCAGGTGCAGGTCCAGGTAGCTGTGCAGGCCATGAACTCCATTGAGTTGGGGAACCTGGTGCTGGCTGCCTTGGCTGCTCCTGTGGATGTCAGAATGGAGATGGCTGGCCAGAGCCCAGTGATCAGGATCATCCTGGAGAACCTCTTCTACCCCGTCACCCTGGACATGCTTCACCAAATCTTCTCCAAGTATGGCACAGTTCTGAAAATCATCACTTTAACCAAGAGCAACCAGTACCATGTATTGCTGTAGTATGCCAAAACTGTGAGCGCCAAGCAGGCCAAGCTGTGCTGGATGGACAGAACATCTACGTTTGTGTACTCTGCTACATTTGTATACACTTTTCCAAGCTCTGTGTAAAATACAACAATGACAAAACACAAGACTACTGTCTTCCTGTCCTGCCTTCCAGCCATCCCTCACTGGACCATACTATGACCATGCCCATTGGTGTACTTGGTATAATGTCCGATCTTTTGTACGAAGGAGCTGGTATTCTTCCCACCTTTGCCATTCCTCAAGGTACACAGCCCTCTCTCTTCCCAAAAGTGCAAGGCTCCCTGGCCCCTATGGTCACACACCCAGTCAATGGAGTGGCAGCGGGCATTGGCACCTACAACAGCAACAGCAGGCTGGATCACCTTTCTAGGCCTGGCGGGAGCTGGAAATTCTGTCCTGTTGGTCAGCAACCTCAACCCTGAAAAAACCTCACCCCAAAGCCTCTTAATTCATTTCAGCATGTATGGCTATGTGCAGTGGGTGAAGATTTTGTTCAGTAATAAGTAGAATGCCCTGGCACAGATGGCAGATGGGAGCAAGGCCAAGCTAGCTATGAGCCACCTCAACGCATAGAAACTGTATGGGAAGCTCGTGCACATCACACTGTTTAAGCCCCAGAATATGCAGCTGCCCTGCGAGGGCCAGGAGTACCAGGGCATCATCAAGGACTATGGGAGCTCACCTCTGTACTGCTTTAAGAAGCCAGCCTCCAATAATCTGCAGAACATATTCCTGCCTTTAGCCTCTCCAACATCCTGTCCTCTATCCAAGAACAACTTCAAGATCCTCTTCTCCAGCAATGCTAAAATTGCCAAAGAATTCAAGTTCCTGAAGAAGGACTGCAAGATGTCACTGATCCAGATGGGATCAGTGGAGGAGGCCATCCAGGCGCTAATCTTCCTGCTCATCCACAACCTGAGCAAGATCCACCACCTTTGGGTGTCCTCCAAGTCCACCATCTAGGCTCCACCACCAATTAGCTTGATGGACAGTACCAGCGATAACTTCTGTCATTTCAGAAAATATCCACTTTAAAAACAGCTGAAATAGCTTTAAAAGACCATAGATTTTATTTTTAAAAGATAAATCAGTTTAACTGTTTCTAAAAAAGTTAAATCTAATTCACCTTGCTCTTCCTTGGCCCCTTGCCTGTGCCTTCTGCATACCGTGGGATGGGTGTTCCCAAAACCTCCACTTGACTTTCTTGTGCCTTAAAACCTACTGCTCTGGCAGGGCCTTCTGTGGTAAGAAAGGTGTAGGGATTTGAGGACTGAGCGGACAGCCTCCCTCAGGTATCATGTGTCTGTCATGTCAGGAGACTGCCAGCTGCAGATTATGCTGCCATCCCAGTCCTCCATTTAATCAAGTGTGTTATTCTCTGCACCCCTGCCTTGAGGTGCCCCTCCTTGGCCCAGACCCCCAAGGGTGTGTACCTGGTATTTTTCTTCAGCTTAGAGCTTTTGTTTCATCGCAAATCTCTGTGTTGTACTTTGATGGAGTTGCAGACATCTGAGCCTAACAGTATTTCCCCCTAACCAAATATTCTAATTTTCATTTACGTGCAAAAGAAAATTTTAACTTTTTATATAGCAAGATAAGTAAAAATGGCATGAGTGTAATTGAAATTTCCTCTGTATATGACCTTGTATACTGTACTTTTTATTCCTAATTTGTCCTCTGTCTGGGAAGACAAGGGCTCTTAAACTTTCAGGATTTCTTTTTTCCTACAAGTTTTGAACCAAAGTTGTTTTTTCTTTTTAGTTCTGCCTCTAATGCTAAGATCTATTAAGGTGGGATAACAGTCCTTAAGCCTTAATTGTCTCCTTAACCTTGTGTAGTCCTAAACTTACGGGTCCTAGAAGCTTCCCTGTGCACAGACCTTGTACTGGCAGGCCTGTCACCTCTCATTAGGGCCTGGATCCCTGAGCTTCCATGTCTGGGTAGGAACAGGGGTATAAGTATAATTTTTTTAAAGATTTTATTTATTTTCAGAGCGAGGGAAACGGTGGGTGAAAGAGAGGGAGAGAAACATCAGTTGGCTGCCTTTCGTACGCTCCCAACCAGGGACCTGGCCTGCAATCCAAGCATGTGCCCTGGGAATCAAGCCAGCAACTTTTTGGTTTACAGGCTGGTGCTCAATTCACTGAGCCACACCAGCCAGGGCTCAATATTTATAATTTTTTACCTGTTGTAAGATATGATAGGCACCACATACAGTTTTTTTATGGTGACACAAATAATAATTAATTTTGATAACAGCAATTACAGGCTTAGTAATTTTACAGGTATGGCACAGCCCACTGCCCACCTGATGGCTTGTAATGTGTGGAGACGTGAATTAAAATGATTTTATAACAACTTTGCCTTCTCAGGCTTTCTGTCCATGTTGTAGAAGTCAGTTTTGCCATTCTGCACTGGACCTTGAGTAAACTCTGTATCTGTCCTGAAAAAAAAAAAAAAAAGAAAAGAAAGAAAGAAAGAAAAAGAAAAAACAGAATCAGTATTTGAATGACGGACAGAAAGACATTCTCCTATTTTCTCTGTTGTGCTCTGAGGAGGGGAGCAGTGATCTATTTCCTTTTAATAAGAAAATAAATGTCACAATTAGTTGAGGGGAGGCATACTTTTTCTGTGTGGGACTACATAGTAGATAATAGTTTTCACAGATTATAAGGTCTCTTTCCTAAATAACCTAATTCTCACATTGTAGTGAGGAAGTGGTCATAGAATAATGAATGAGAAGGGGTCATAATGCAATTAAATTTTATTTTCCAAAACTGACTAGAGACTGGTTTTAGTTTGCAGGCCATACTCTGTTTGCCAACTGCTAGATTAGTGATTTGCAAGGTAGTTAATTTGGTAGTTGTTTTAATTTTCTAAGTCAAGTAGGCAGGTACATTCCCATTTTATGAATGCCAGGTTAGATCATTTGAAGTTATGGCTTAGATACTGAATGTCAGGGGCTTGAACTAGGTTCCCTCTCTTTTGACATTAAGTGTGGAATTCGGTTATTTTAATGATGAGATACTGATGCTTCCAGTGAATGGGATTTTTTTTGTTGTTGGGGAGGGATTTGGGCTGGGGGCCAACTATAGAAAACCACAGCTTTTCAATTTAGTTAGTGGAATGAATACAGTTTATTTAGTGTTTTGCATTGAGAATTAGAAGCTAGGGATTGGGAGTTTTTATCTTAGTTTTGGTTAGTTGAATATATCAAGTAAGAGTTGAGAGTCATTTGAAAGTGGAGAAAAACAATTGACCATGAATAGCAAGGAGAAGCACATTTAAAAAAAAAAAAGGCAAATTGAGAAGATGGCTGAAAACAAATACGTGTAGAAGTAAGTCATGAAAGATTGAAGATGCATGTAGGAAAAACCTTAAATTGAATCAAAGGAGGAGAAAGCCACTCTTAATCAAACAGGAAAACAAGCAGAAAAATTAGATCTGAGAATAAAAACAAAAACTTCTAAAGTTGGAACACAGGAAATTAAAAACAAGAGATGGAAATGGGCATGCAGATGGAAGCAAGAAAGGTCCATAGAAACAGGAGAGACATAAATATTATCCCAAAGACATACTATGGCACACTTAGAACCCAAATGTGAAAATGCTCAGAAGGATGCGTGTAGAGGTTGACCGAAGAGACAGAGATAAGCATGGGGTAAACGATGGGCACAAAAACAGTCACTATCAGGATAAAAAGCCAATAGTGAAGGTGAGACATCAATATGAGAATCGTGGGGAAAAACACAAACCGAGGAATAAGTGCAATGAGATCTGCAACTCTCAAGACAGTATCTTCCCCATTTTTCTGTTGTGCTGTGAAGAGGGAAGCAGTAATCTATTTCCTTTTAAGAGTCTCATCATAATGAGTTAGGTGAGGGGAGGCTCAGTTATACAACTTGTAGAGCTCTGTCAAAGTCTGCAGAGACTCCGGGAAAAGAGTGGAAGATGAAATATCAAGATGAAGAGAATGTGAATCAGAAGTGAGACAAACATCAAGACTCCAAAATAGCTATTACAGTAATATAAGGAAACACTTTAAATCATCATACATCCATTTGGTAGCAAAGTTTGGAGTATGGATGAGGCAATTCATAAAATTGTCAGTACTGGATTAAGGTAGAAAAGGAAGAAACATGATCCAATTGAAACCACCTATGTCAGGTGTCCATGTTAATAAAAAAAATTTTTTTTTAAAGATTACGTTTAGAGACGGGGGGGAGGCAGAAAGTGGGTGGGAGACATCAGTGGTAGCCTCATGCACCACCAACTGGGGCACTGGCCCACAACCCAGGCTTGTGCCCTGACTGGGAATCAAACCAGTGGCCCTTTGGTTTGCAGGCTGGCACTCAATCCACTGAGCCACACCAGCCAGAGCAAGGGTGTAGAATTTGAAACAGATACAAAAGAGGACAGGATACTTGACTCACCCAGGCAGAAAGAGGTAAAACAAAACTATCAGAAAGTGATAGCTAGAGCAGGAATAAAAAAGGTATGGAAATTCTGAATTGGGGAGTCAGTGAAATAAAGGGGCGTATATAGAAATGCACAAAAGTATGAAAAGCTGGGCCCATCAGAAAAAGAATTAGGCTAATGCAGCACCGAAACAGTCTAATGAAACAGAAGTACGGGCATGTCATGGGATATATAAGGTGGCCATAATTTTAAAGCGATCCATTCACTATTTGGAACTGGCTCGTGTTTATGGTCTTTATATGGTAGTTCAGATTGCTGTTTAGAAGGCCACATAATAGTGTTCAAATGATAAATGAAATTTCATTGAGCAAGGAAAAAATTAGAGCAGTACAGCCTTCGGCAGTAAAGACAGAAACGAGTAGAAAACAGCCCCAAAGGACAGGCAAGGTATACCATGTGTAATTCATAGTTTGAATTTGCCATAGTTTTGTCAAACTTTTTAACTTCTTGTCCTAATTTTTTATTCCCAGGAATGTTTTTTCTAATTATTTTGATAAACTGTATAATGGTCACAAACATGAAAAGAATAAAAAAGTAAATAAATGACATTTCTGTTTCCTTAGATGATAATGATTTGGGTAATTCAAGAAATGCCAAGAGAACCTTCAGTGCAGATGGATTTGAGACACTACAAAGCCAAGTAAAGGATTCCAAAGCAATGTTTCAAACCTACAAAAAGATGTACTTGGAGAAGAGGAGCAGAAGCCTTGGTAGCAGTCCTTTAAAGTAATTTTGAGACTTTAATTCTTCTGATGGTTCTGTAAATGCCATGAGAAAATTTTTGTCATTTTCTGTTCAGAATATTTTGCTGGAAGTACACAGAATTGCTAAAATAAAATTTCTTGGTCAGAGTTTGGTTACCATTTAGGTTATGTATATCATTGAAATTACTTAAAATGGCTTGAGAATCTTATTTGTGGGTAGCAGACAAAAGAAGTAGATGGTATTTGTCAAGGAAACCATGATGTATTGAATTTCAAAATTATTGAGCCAAGTTTACCATTATTTTAAAAGAAATTCTTATACAAACCTTGTTTTGAAATGCTACCTATATTTTGAGGGAGAACTAGTTTTCAGTTAAAGACTTGGTTATTTTAGCTGTGATTGCAATTATATTTTTGTTTCAAAACTTAGTTTTAAGAAGTTATCACTGTGAATGTCAAAGTATATTCCCAAGTATTTTAATACCTAATTGTAAACTTTGTCAAAAGCCTTGTTTTATACTTGTTAAACTGAACAGAATTTTGGATAATATTGAAACATTACTTTTCATACTTGAAATAAGTGTTTATTTTTAAAAAATATATATTTGAAATCAAAATGGATTGGTCTGTGTTTGATTTCCTGCTCTCAGGACAGGACACATTTTAGAAAGGTGCTTTTTATTTTTTTAATTAAATTTATTAAATAACATTGATTAACAATAAATAACATTGTATAAATATCAGATGTACATTTTAATTCAATATCTGTATTGCATGCTCACCTCCCAAAGTACAGTTTCCATCACCATATATTTGACCCTTTTACCCGCCTTGCCTTCCCCTCAGGTGAACACTATTCTATTGTCCGTATCAATGAATTTGGTTTTGTTTCTTTTGTTAGTTTGTCTGTCTTTTGTTTTTATATTCCACATTGGTTGAAGCCATATGTCTTTTTTGTCTGGGTTATTTCACTTAACATAATACTCAAGATACATCTGTGTTGTCACAAATGGCAGTATTTAACCTTTACTATGGCTAAGTATTTCATTGCATGTATGTGTGGGTATGTATCTCACATCTTTTCCCAATCACCTGTCCACGGACACTTAGGTTGTTTCCATGTCTTGGGTATTGTAAATAGTGATGCAGTGAACATAGGGATACGTAAATGTTTGCCAATGAGTGTTTTCCTATTTTTCAGGTAAAATACCCAGAGGAATAATTGCTGCATCACATGGTAGTTCTATTTTTAGATCCTGGAGGAACCTCTACTGTTTTGCGTATTTACAATCCCATCAACAGTGTAGGAGGGTTCACTTTTCTCTACATTTTCTCTAATACTTGCTATTTCTTAACTTTATCGTAACCATTTTAACAGGTGTGGAGTGATATCTCATTGTGATTTTGATTTCCCTAATAAGTAGTGATGTTTGGCATCACTTTTCATGTGTTGGCCACTTGAATGTCTGCCTTTAAAGAATGTCTATTCAGGTACTCTGCCCATTTTTAAAGTTGGATTGTTCGTTACTTTGATTTGAGTTGTGTGAGTTCTCTGACTGTTGAGTTCTTTATATATTTTGGATACATTTTATACGTTTTGGAAATAACCTTTGCAGATATCTTCTCCCATTTGTATAAGAGGTTGTGCTGGTTTCTCTTACTTTGCAGAAGCTTTTATGTTGTCAATTTCTTTTTCTTTTGTTTTCCTTGCCTTTGGATTTAAGTTCACAAAAACACCTAAACCAATACCCACAAGCTCAGTGCCTACATTTTCTTGCATGTATTTTATTGTTTCAGGTCTTACATTCAAGTTGTTGATATACTTTGAGTTAGTTTTTGTGTATAGTATAAAGTCATAGTCTATTTTTATTGTTTTGTATGTGGTTGTCCAGGTTCCCAATACTAATTATTAAAGAGACTTTCTTTTCTCCATGCTATAGTCTTGGTTTCTTAATCAAGAATTAGTTGTCCATATATGTATAGATTTCTGGACACTTAATTCTCTTCCATTGATCTGTGTGCCAGTTTTTCTTCCAATACCATACTATTTTGATTGCTATAGCCTCGTCATATAGTTTTAGTTTGAAGTTGGGGAATGTGTTACCTTGGCTTTTTCTTTTTTCTTAGGATTGCATTGATTCAGGGAATTTTGTGGTTCCATACAAATTCGAAGATTTTTTGTTCTATTTCTGTGAAAACCACCATTGGGGTATTGATAGTGATTGTATTGAATCTGAAGATTGCTGTATATCAAGGGTGTCAAAGGCCCTTTGAAGGCAACCATGAGGCTGATGTGGCCCCTACTGAAAATGAGTTGGACACCCCTGCTGTAGATAATACGTCCTTATTAACAGTACTGATTTTTCCAATTCATGAACACACTATCTTCCTGTGTCTTTGTGTCTTCAACTTCTCTCAACAATGTCTTTTTTTATATTCTCACCCAATGATATGTTTTTCAGGTTTTAGAGAGGAAAGGGGAGAGAGAAACATCAGTTGATTGCTTTCTGTATGTGCCCTGGCTGAGTATACAACCTGCAACCTAGGCATGTGCCCTGACTGGGAATACCAACCTTTTTGGTATACCAGTTGACGCTCCAGCCAGGGCAACAACGTCTTGTAGTTTTCAATGTACAGGTCCTGTACCACTGTTTTAATTGAATTTATTGGGGTTAGATTGGTAAATAAAATTATACAGGTTTCAAGGATACAGTTCCGTAATACATCATCTGTGTATTGCATCGTGTGTTCACATCCTAAGTCTAGTCTCCTTACATCACCATTTATCCTGTTTACCCTCTCTTTCTTGACTCCATCCCCCTTTCTGCCTGGTCATCACCATGTTATTGTCTCGGTTTTCTCTGTTGTTTAATCCCTTCACATATTTCACCCAGCCCTCCAGTATCCCTCCCCTCTGACATCTGTCAGTCAGTTCTCTGTATCTATGAGTCTTTCTATTTATTTTATTAGATTACACGTATAAATGAAATCATTTGTATTTGTCTTTCTCCGACTGGCTTATTTCTGAGAAACATGGGTGTGAGAGAACTCAACCTAGGTATGTATGCCCTGATTGGGCATTGAACCCATGACCTTTTGATAATATGGAAGATATTCCAACCAAGTACAAGCCACCCAGCCAGGGCATGTACCACAGCTGTTTTTATCTACTCATCTACTGATGGTGACTTGAGCTGCTTCCAAATCTTGGCTATTATAAGTAGCGCTGCATTGAACATCGGGGTGCATATATTCTTTGAATCGCTATTTCAGGTTTCTTTGGATATATTCCCAGAATGGAATCACTGGGTCATAAGGCAGTTCCATTTTTAGTTTTTTTGAGGAAAGGCCATATTTTCCACATTGGCTGCATCATTCTGCCTACCCACCCATATGCAAGAGGGTTCCCTTAATGAGTTTTCTATGAGTTTGGTTTCTGGAGACTTCATTTTCTTTCTGTGCTACCACCTTCCTTTGTAGGTACTTGACGGGTTGTTTCTTTGCCTATGGATTTGAACTCTTGTTTAGATACTGATTTGCTGTTAATTGAGGTTAATGAGTAGAGATCTCTTCTTTTCCAGTAGATGGTGCTGTGGTACAAGTTTTATTTTATCTGCACTACTGGTAGGTTAGCTGTGGGGCTGCATTGCTTTCATCATGGAATGGATGTCCCCTTTTTGTCAGGGTTACCTCAGTCTTGGGGGACCATCATGGATGTGGGGGCATGCGACTGGGTTGTGGGTAACTACAAGAGATTTACAGTCTCCCAATGCTGCTTTCTTGTTACAAATAGCGGCTGACCCTGGCCAACGCTACTGGGCTGCTTGATACATCTCCACTGCCTCTGCTATGTTCTGCCAGGATGGCTGGGGGAAAGGAGGCATGTTCACCATTCTGCAGTACTTCCCACTTGTTAGTAATGGCCCCTGGCACCACTGTGCTGTTTAACACCTCCAGCTGTTGCTGCCACATTCTGTGGTAATGGGGGATGGAAAGGAAGCCGGTTTCTTAGGCAGATATTCTGGTTCTTTGCCTCTTACCTTGCTGGTGTGTGTGTTACAGTTTAGTTTCTCGTTCAGTGGGACAGGACAGGTGCTCAACTGCCTATTTGGCCACTGTCCCTGTCCTTCTACCTATCCCTTCCCCTACTCATTCTAATATGCCCTTCTTCAGCTGTCCCAATGTGTGCATCTCTTGGGCATCCCTCTTTTAGCAGAGGGACCGTTTTTGAATTACAGATGTCTGATTTGTAGTAGTTTTAGCAAGAGATACAAACAGGTCTTCTCTGTCCACCATGATGCTGATGCCATTTGGGTGCTTTTAAAGGAGAAATGATAATTAGGCTGTAACATGTAAATATTTTCAGGTATCGTTTAGATTAACAAAAATTGTAACTTGGTTCAGGAAAGTGCAAGAAAGCATGGAAGGAAAAATATAACTTCAAATGTTTCTGTGTATTAGCTTATGACTACTAGAAAAATGTTGGCCATTTTTATAAAATCTTAATGCTATATAGTTTATTCATTTAAACTACAATTTTGTAAGTAGGGAGAGATTCAGAGTTGTTTAATGGGTGTATAGTTTTGGTTTTCCCAGTGTGAATATTCTTAACATTACTGAATTGTACACTTTAAAAAATCTTTAGAATGATAAGAATTTTTATGTGTATTTTGGCACAATTTTAAAAGTATTATGAAGTCGAGAAGACTGCACTCACAATGTTAAGCAGCTGTGCTCATCTTGAGTATTTGAGTGTTTAATAACAATTCTCTAAACGGTACTGGTAGTCTTTATATTGGTCATTGTATTCTTTACTGCTGGGAACTCTCAGAATTTTTTAACAAAACTTTCCTTATTTAAGAATATCTCTGTTAAGGCAATGAAAATTGTTATTAAGTTTCAGCTCTTGAGTATACATCTTTTAAATATCCTGTGATGAAATACCAAGTACACAGAAAGAACTGCACGTGTTCCAGCCTAATTTGAAGCAGAGATACAGAAGCAATGGTGTGTGGTGGCCACTGAGGGGAAACAGATGTAAATGTTTGTCTTATAAACTGAACTAGTTCTCTGAAACCTCAGTTTAACTTCAATGAATCATTGATGGACCTTTCTCTCAAACTGCATCCTGACATTTCAAGGAAATTAAAAGTATTGCTAATGCTAAAATCTGAGCTTTCCAAGAAAAGTTAGGATTTTAGAAAGCTTGTATTTGGAGATCCTGAGCTTGACTGAATGCCATTATAAATGGGATGTGTGCTAAAATGTGTCAATATTTGGAACATCTACATAACTGAGTGAACCAATATTTTATGACAACCAATGCAAAGTAATAAGATAGCCATTCAAAAGCCAACTAGACCAATGGATTTTAATAGAAGAATGAGAAAAGTTCCATGTGGCTTCAGCTTCCATATTTCAACTAACCTTTTGGAAACAACTGCTGGTCAGCTTTTGTACAGTATCAAAGAGTATGATTGTCTGAAAAGGCTATTGAGAGCACTTGCTCTGTGTGCAGAAAAAGCTACGTACGTGTCTATGTAAGACTAGAGTTTCTTAACGTATATCAAGCAAGACAACATAGCTCAACAACAGAAAATGCACAAATCGATCTGAGAATTCAGCTGTCCTCTCTAAAGTCAGAAATTAAAGAGATTTATGAAAATATAAAACAACACCAGACTTCTCAATTTTCTTGTTTTGATAAATTTTTCATATAAAAATGATATTTACATAACCATGCAATGGATTCAGTTTTACATGAAACATACTTGAAAATGTGTTTCAGGGGAGTGTTCCGGCAGGAATGGAGACAACTGTATTTGAACAACAGTTTTTAAAAATGAAAAAAAATTATTTCAATTTCTTATGGGATAATACCTGAAAATTCCTCAATTTTTATGACTGGGAAAAAAAACCTCTTAGAATGGTTACAGTGGTGATACGGGAACAGGCACAGTTAAATGGATGTGTTCGGTCTTGCATGACTGCCAAAAAGTCAACATTAACTTTCAAATACTTTTTAAAAATCATAAACCATCCCTTCCTGGTGTGGCTCAGTGGATTGAGTGCTGGTCTGAGAACCAAAGGGTTGCCAGTTGGATTCCCAGTCAGGGCTCATGCCTGGGTTGCTGGCCAGGTCCACAGGAGAGGGTGCTCAAGAGGCAACCACACACTGATGTTTCTCTTCCTCCCCCTCTCTAAAAATAAATAAAATCTTAAAAAAAAAAAATCAAACCATTAGTGTTGCATGTAAATACTTAACATTGGATTGGCTGCTATCAGTATTCTTTGTTTAATAGTCAATATTTTAACATTAGGTATTGCTTTTACATGTTAAGACTATTTCAAAGGTTAATTTCAGGAGCAAATGAGAAAACTATTCATCTAAAGAGTTAGCTGCAGGAAACAGTAATACATGAAAGCTAGTTTTAGAGTAAAAATACAGAGAAATCTATCTGGATGGTCACATTGATCGACATCTCACATACGCTTTATTTCCTGGAATTAAATGAGCAAATATTAAATAACTATAATGTATGAAACTTGTGGAAAGCACAGTACTAGGATAGAAGCTGCAAAGATGTGTGAAAACAAATTCTTAGGAAACTCCAGTCTAAAAGATGTGAAAAAAGCAAGTGTCCAAATGTCAACGGATGTTTGTTAGGCATAAATGTTACAGGAGAATAAAAGATGACAAACAATTGCTTTAAAAGCTTTCCTATTGATTTTGGAATGCCTTGTATTGCCTTATTATAGCCAGGTTAATGCCCTTCTTGCCTATCTTTAATCTAGATGAAAGTGGTCATGACTAACTACTGGACTTGCCAACTAATTTTTTTTTTTTGAGGTTCTCTTCAAGAGAATCCAGAGATAGAAGCATAAATAATGTCTCAAGGAAATCATTGAAGTTTTATTTCCTCCTAACTAGGTATTTTAAAGTGGAACTCGGAGAAATTTTTAAAGCTTCTCTATATTATGTTTAGATTGCAAAGTAGAGATTTGGAGTGTAAATCAGGATTTTACCTAAACTATGTATGTAAACGAAAACTATCACATCAAAACAGTCACAAGGTCATGAGGATCCAAAAGTTCTCGGTGACATGATGGTAGCTTGGGACTGAACATCAAGATTTGGACTTCAAGATGAAAAGATGCCCCATAAAGGGAATGGATACACCTTTAAGAATGAATTGGTAGGGGAGATAAGGTTAATAAAATAATGAGGTTTAGTTTGATATCTTTAAATTTCTCATACCTTTTGTTTTGCCTAGGTAAAATAAATTTGTCTATGAAATAGTGGAATTTTCAAAATAGTAATAGAAACTTAGACTGTTGACTCAAATTGAAAAAGAAGGGGAAGGAAAGGAAATTTAGCGTTTTCTTTACTAAGTCCCTTCAGTTGCTTCCTTTCTCTCTCCTATTCTGAAATCTAATTCCAAATTGATATGCTTGGGTTTCCAGGCTGTTGTAACTGGGGACCCAATGGTCAGGGAATTGTTACTGTCACTGTGGTAGCATTTTTGTTATGTTAAATTTGCTCAGATTGCTTTGAACTCCATATCCAAAATATGCCTCCATCAAGTGGGATTTATTCTGAGGATGCAAGATGGGCATAATATCTGCAAATCAATAAATGTGATACACCACATAAGCAAAATGAGGGATAAAAGTAATGTGATCCTATCAATAGATGATATGGATAAAAATAACACGATCACTTCAAAATCATTTGATAAAATCCAGCAACCACTTATCAAAAAACTCAGCAAAGTGGGAATAGAGGGAACATACCTCAATATAATAAAGGCCATATATGACAAGCCTACAGGCAACATAATTCATGATGGGCAAAAACTAAAAACATTTCCCTTAAGATTGGGAATAGAACAGGGCAATCAGACAAGAAAAATAAAAGGCATCCAAATTGGAAAGGAAGGTGTCATTTGTAGATGACATTATGATATTGTATATGGATTCCACCAAAAACTGCTAGGACTAATAAATGGGTTTAGTAAAGTAGCAGGATACAAAATATCCAGAAATCAGTTGCATTCTTTTGCACCAATAATGAACTATCAGAAAGGGAAACTAAGAAAACAATCCCATTTAAAAAAGAAAAACCCAAACCACCCTATGAATAAATTCAACAAAGGATGTAAAAGACCTGTACTTGAAATATAAAACACTAAGAAAAATTGAAGGCAAATAAGTGAAAACACACCATGTTCATGAACAGGAAGAACGAACATTAAAATGTCTGTACTACCTAAAGCAATCTATATAATTAATGCAATTTCTATCAAGATACCAATGGCATATTTCACAGAAGAACACGTGTTCTAAAAATTTATATGGGGCCATGAAAGACTTCAAATAGCCACAGTAAACTTGAGAAAGAACAAAAGTTGGAAGAATCACAGTATCTGTTATCCAACCACAAGTCCATAGTAATTAAAGCAGTCTGTTACTGGCATAAGAACAGACATAGGTCTTTGGAACAGAATAGAGAGCCCAGAAATAAAACCACTCCTTTATAGTCAATATTTTCCTAGGAGTCAAGAATACATATAGCAGGAGTAAAGACCGTCTATTTAATGAGTGGTGGTGGAAAAATTGGACGGATACATGAAAAAAAATGAAACTAGACCACCTTCTTATGCCATACACAAAAATAAACTCAAAATGGATTAAAGACTTAAATGTTAGACTTGAAACCATAAAAATCATAGATGAAAACATAAGCAGTAAAATCTCAGACCTTTCTTATAGCAATATTTTTTTCTGATATATCTCCTACAGCAAGGGAAACAAAAGAAAAAATAAACAAATGGGACTACATCAAACTAAAAAGTTTTTACACAGCAAAGGAAAAATCCACTGAATGGGAGAACATACTTGCCAATGATGTACTGATAAGGGATTGATATCCAAAATTTATAAAGAACTTTCAAAACTCAACACCAAAAAAAATAAAAATAAATAAAAACCCAACTCAGATAAAAAATGGGTGAAGGACTTGAATAGACTCTTCTTGAAAGAGGACAGATGGTCAATACACATATGAAAAGATACTCAATGTCACATCATCGTTCCTAAAAAGATGTTTGTGCTCATGGGGAACTTCATGGAAAATTCAAATGTTAGACCTTTCTGACTACTACACGTTTTTCCTTTTGTTAAGGTAGAGGTCAATGCCGCTAAGAAGGAGATCGTCTGAACAACAATTGAAGTTGCTGTAGAAGACATGACAGGAAAAGATAGAGGAGTTGGCATTTGCCATGCATCAGGACCCAGCAGTTCCCAAAATATTTCAGGTGGTACTCCAGGGATCTGTGAGCACAGCAGTGAATCAGGGGCCTTTGGAAATTGCCCAAGTTTTCCTCTCTGAAGTACCCAGTGACCCAAAACTCTTCATATGTCATAAACAGTGACTCTGTTTCTAAGATTTTGCTGACTTTATGCTGCTCTAAAAGTACTAATCATGTTATGTTGCAGTTAATCTCAATTCCTAGATAAATTAGGAGTTCCTTGAATACAAAGAAATTAGTTTTAATAATACATTCTACCTAATAGCCCTGGCTCGTGTGGCTCAGTGGATTGAGCACCAGCCTTGCGAGCCAGAGGGTGCAGGTTTGATTTCCCAGTCAGGGCACATTCCCAGGGTTCAGGCCAGGTCCCCAATGCGGGGCGTGTGAGAGGCAATCACGTACCAATGTTTCCCTCTGTCTCCCTCCCTTCTCTTTTGTCTAAAAATAAATAAAATCTTTTAAAAAATACATTGAAAATATGTTGTCCATATGTAAATGTAAAAATTATTAATAAGATATTTTACATTCCCTATTCTTTGGTACTGAGATTCAGAATCTGGGTATGTATTTTACACGTAGAGGACATTCAGATTAGTATTTCAAATTCTCAGTAGCCACATGTAGCTCGTGGCTACTGAATTGAACAACAGAGGATACTACATAAAAAAGTACTCTCAATTATCTGTAGGCATACTTAAGAGGTACTGAATTTTTGAGAATTTGTCAAGTGCTGTGCCAATATATTGCCTGATACTTGGCATATATTTTCTCATTTAACACACATACAACCTTAAGATGCAGGTATTATTATCCCAGTGTTAAACAGAAAACTTTTCTTCACCATTGTGTATCCAATTCCTACCTGGTTTTCTTAATAAAAATTGACTTTATGAAAAAATTTGACTGTTGAGGAGTGAACATTGGGGCTTACAAGGTTAAATAACGTGTCTAAAGTGAGTGACAGACCCGGATTTCAGACCCAGCTCTGTGACTTGACTCCTGGGCTCCTCACTCTCCTGGGATGCCTCCTCCATGGATAGATGAAAGAATCATTATGTAACTAGTAAATGGGACGTTAATAAGGACATGAAACTCTACCAAAAATACAAGATTCATTATGTGCCACTATGTCAAGCGGTTGCTGAAGAATTAAGTATCTGTCAGAAAATGCTTAAAAGTAGTTACTAAAAAGATAAATATTTGTAGGCACTTGTGGTGTGGTATGTGACCAATAGAAAATGAACTCTTATTGCAGCCAACCTGCTTATATTCTGCCCTTAGAAACAAATGAGAATAACTTTTTTAACTCACTTTTGAGTTGCTTATACTGCAATATCCCAACCTTTTTATGAGCAAATTCTTGAGTGATTAAATATGAAGCAGAAACAGAAGGTACTAGTTCCCACCTTAATAGCCTCTGTCAACTTACTAGGACAGACAGGCAAAAATCCAGCATTAAATAATTACCAGAATGCCCCATCTGGTTTGATAAATCTGTTAAACAAGTAACAAGAGCGTTTGAGGAGTCCGTATCTGATTATTAACTTTGGCTATTAATGGATAGATATCCTGACATCTAGTCAACATTGACTCATGGACCGTGGCTAATTGGTTGAGCTGCTGGTCAGAAACTTAGAAAAAGATTGAGATTGCTAATAAGGAAATCTGAGGGGAAAGGTATGTATGTGGAGGACCTCTCAGATTGGGAATAGTGTGACAAATCTGTGACCTATATCAATGCTCATCAGAGGGCATCCACTGCAGAGTAGGCTCTCAATTGTCAAATGGACAATACAGCTAGTCTTGTGGATGTTAGTCAAACTCTCCCTAGCCACCCTGATGCTTGCTTAGTAGGCCTGTATGTGCAGTAACATAGTAATGGTGGGGTAGGCTCTGCATGGGGTTCCCCTCAATGAGGCTTATCTACCTTCTTCTGGGTACCTGTGTGCTAAGAGTAAAAACAATGCTGAGCTGCTGAACTAACGAACCACTTAAAGATAACTCGATACACTGGATGTTTTTCTATGATGGAAAGAGCTGCAGTTTGTCCTTGTAGGAATCGAAACATAACAGATAGGGATCTGCCTCTCCCGCCCAACATGCTTTTACCAGCACTAACCAGAAGGCCTTATTCACTGACATTCACATTCTGTTCATTCATATTCTGCACAAATCACCTCAGACCTAGGAACTTGTTTATAGTGAAGGACGTAAGGGAATGGAATTACACGCACAGAATTCACTAGCATAACTATAAGCCCCAACAACCCAGATACATCTGGCTTGACAAAATAGTAGAATGGCGTAGTTACTATATCATCTAAATGAAAATGATCTAACAGGTGTTGTCGTAAAGGATGAACATATGACTTATATATACCAGTAGACAATACAGGGTCCAGCACAAATAATGCTCCTTTTTAATTACAAAATCTTTTATTATAAAATCATAAGTATGCGATTCTATAACATAACAATATCACACTCAAGCACAACATATGACATTTTAGGTGAAATGTTCGAATTAAAACAATAAATTATTACACCCATATTATTATCCTACCAACGACACTCAAGCAAGCTTCTGCCAGACCCTGTATATGGCGATGTCTTCATCGTAGCCCAAATACGTGAGCCCAGGAACCAAGAAGCTGAGGCTCAAAAAGGTCCTGTTCACTTTTTCCCCTTGCTCTTAAAAAGTCATTTGTTGAGTACCTTGTCAGTAACCTCTTGGCATTTGAAAAACATTTTATTAGATTTATTGCGGGAACATTGGTTAATAAAATTATATAGGTTTCAACTGTATAATCTATATATAGTACATCATCTGTATATTGTATTATGTGTTCTCTACACAAATTCAAGTCTATTGCTGTCACCAGTTGACCCCCTTCACCCTCTTCTACCTGTCTCCACCCCACTTTCCCGCTGATAATCACCATAGAGTTGTCTGTACCTATGAGCTGTTTTGTTTTTTTTTTTGCATAATCTCTTCACCTTTTTAACCCAGCCACCCTCCCCTTTGAAAGCTGTAGTCTGTTCTCTATGAGTCTGTTTCTATTTTGTTTATTTTGTTCATGAGATGACACATTGAAGTGAAATCATATGGTACTTGTTTTTCTCACTTAGGATAACATTCTCTGGGTCCACCCATGCTGTTGCAAAAGGTAGGAGTTCCTTCTTTTTATGGCAGAGTAGTATTCCATTGTGCAAATGTACCACAGCTTTTTTTTTATCTACTCATCTATTGATGGACACTTGGGCTGCTTCCAAATCTTGGCTATTGTATTGGGTTGGCCCAAAAATTTGTTTAGTTTTTTTCTGTAAAATAAAAGACACATTTTTAAATTTTCACCAATAATGTTATTGATTTGGATATTTTGAGTATATTGGCTATCTCCCACTATTGGTTTCTAGTGGGTAGAGGCCATGGATTCTGCTAAACATCTTCCAATGCATAAGACAGCCCCACAGCAAATAATTATTTGGCCAAAATGTCAATAGTATCAAGAATTTTAGCAAACCACTTCTGATATGTTCAATCAGTCACTGTACCTTCTCTACACACTGCTCAAATCTTTTGCATTGCAGTTGCATTTTTACCTTTCTTAAAATAATAAAGCATATATCAAAAATGTTGCATGTTTTCTTCCATTTTCAATATTAAAATGGCTGCACAAATTCCACCAATTTTAATGTATTTTTAAATGCATGCTAATATGATAGCTGTCACAATGAAATCTAACATCAAATGAAGTTAAAGACAACTAAACACTACTAGAGCCATTGTATGGGAAAAACTAAACGAACTTTTTGGTCAACCCAATAGTTCTGCAGTGAACATAGGGATGCATATATTCTTTTGAATTAGTGTTTTGCGTTTCTTCAGACGTATTCCTAGAAGTGGAATCACTGGAACATAAGACAGTTCCATTTTTAATTTTTTGAGGAAACTCTATACTGTTTTCCATGGTGGCTATTAGCAGTCTGCATTCCCACCAGCAGTGTATAAGAGGATTCTTTTTCCCGCATCCTCGCCAGCACTTGTTTTTGTGGATTTATAGGCATTCTGAACAATGTGAGGTGATGCCTCATTGTGGTTTAATTTGCATTTCTCTGATGATTTGTGACATTGAGCATCTTTCCATATGTCTATTGGCCATCCGTTTGTCCTTTTTGGAGAAGTGTCTATTCAGGTCCTTGGCCCATTTTTAATTGGATTGTTTGTGGGGAGGGGGTTTTGAGTTGTATAAGTTCTTTATAAATTTTGCATATTAGCCTCTTATCAGATGTACCATTGGCAAATATGTTCACTCATTCAGTGGTTTGTCTTTTCATTTTGTTGATGGTTTCCTTTGTTCTGAAAAAGCATTTTAGTTTGATGTAGTCCTATTGATTTATTTTTCTTTTGTTTCCCTTGCCTGAGGAAATAGATCAGAAAAAATATTGCCATGAGAAAGGTCTCAGATTTTACTGCTTATGTTTTCTTCTATGATTTTTATGGTTTGAGTCTAACATTTTTTAATCCATTTTGAATTTATTCTAGTGTGTGGTGTAATAAGGTGGTCTAGTTTTATTTTTTCTGTCCACGTCTGTCCCATTTTCCCAACACCATTTATTATTGAATAGACTATCTTTATCCCATTGCATGTGCCTGTTTCCTTTGTCAAATATTAATTGACCATAAAGGAGTGGTTTTATTTCTGGGCTCTCTATTCTGTTCCATTGATCTGTATATCTGTTTTTATGCCAGTACCTTGATGTTTTGATTCCTGTGGACTTGTAGTATATAGTCTGACATTAGATAGAGTGATTCTTCCAACAAGATTGCTGTGGCTATTGGGTGTCTTTTGTTGTTGATTTTATTGATTTGTGCTCTATCATTATTTCTTTTTCTCTGTTACTTCGCATTTAATTTGCTCTTTTTTGTTCTAGTTTCCTCAGATGAAAACCTACATTATTGATTTTAGATTGTTCTTTTATAATATATGCATTCAATGATATAAGTTTACAGCTAAGCATTACTTTCACTGCATCCCACACATTCTGATAAATTGTTTTCACTTTAGTTAAAAATATTTTTAAATTTCTCTTGAGATTCCTTCTTTGACCCATGTTATTTGGAAGTGTGATGTTTAATCTCCCCATAATTTGGTATTTTCCAGTTATCTTTTTAATTATTGATTTTTAGTCTAATTTTATTTTGGTCTGAGAGCAGACATTGTATGATTTCTATTCTTTTTAATTTGTTAAGTTTTATGACCCCAAATGTGGTCTATCCTGGTGAATGTTCCATATTAGTTTGAAAAGAACATATATTCTACTGCTGTTGAATGAAGTCGTCTACGAATGTGGATTATATCCAGTTGATTAATGGTGCTATTGAGTTCAGCTATGTACTTACTGATTTTCTGCCTGCTGGGTCTGTCCACTTCTGATAGAGAAGTACTGAAGTCTCCAAGTGTGATAATAGATTCATCTGTTTCTCTTTGCATTTTTATCAGTTTTTATATCACATAATGTGATGCTCTGTTGTTAAGTTACATAAACATTTAGGATGGTTATATCTTCTTGGAGAATTGACCCTTTTCTCATTATGTAATGCTCCTCTTTATCCCTAAAGATTTTCCTTGCTTTGAAGTTTGCTCTTTCTAGAATTAATGTAGCTCTTCCTACTTTCTTTTGGTTAGTGTTTAGTGTGGTATATTTGTCTCAATCTATTTACTTTTGAGCTATGTGTGTTATTTTTATTTTTTAAAATATTTTATTTATTTATTTTTAGAGAGAAGGGAAGGGAGGGAGAAAGAGAGGGGGAGAAACATCAATGAGTGGTTGCCTCTCACATGGCCACCACTGGGGACCTGGCCCGTAACCTAGGCATGTGCCCTGACTGGGAATCGAACCAGTGACCCTTTGGTTCACAGCCCGTGCTCAATCCACTGACCTACACCAGCCAGGGCTATGTGTTATTATTTTTAAAGTAGGTTTCTCATAGTCAACATATAGTTGAGTCTTGTTTTTTGATCCACTCTGACAACCTGTCTCTTAATTGGTGCATTTAGACTATTGCCATTCAAAATGATTATTGATATAATAAATTAATATCTACCATATTTGTTCTTTGTCCTATCCTTTGTCCCAGTTTTTTTCTTCCACTCTTTTTCTGCTTTTTGTCATTTTAACTGGGCACTTTATGTTTTTATTGTCTCTCCTTTCTTAACATGCTATATTTTTAACCTTTTTTAGTTTATTTCCCTAGAGTTAGCAATATGCATATACAACTAATCCAAGTTCACTTTCAACTAACAATATACCTCTTTCCTAGTAATGTGAATAGCTTATAATAATACAATAATCCTAATTTTTCCTCCCATCCCCTTACTCATTGTTGTTATTCATTTCACTTATATAAAAGTATACATAAACATATATATGTAGTATATAAGATATATACATAAGCATGTATAATCAAATACATTGCTGTTATTTTTTTAAAGAAGCTATTATCTGTAATATCAATTAAGAGTAAGAAAAATAAGTTTTTATTTTACCTTCATTTATTCCCTCTTTGGTGCTTTTCCTTTCTTAATGTAGATGCAAGTTTCTCACATATTATTTTTCTTCTTTTGAAAGAACTTTTTAAAATACTTCTTGCAAGGCAAGTCTACTTGGCAACAAATTCTCTCAATTTTTATTTGTCTGAGAAGGTCTTTATTTCTGCACTTAATTCTGTACCCTGTGAAAAGATAATTTCATAAGGTACAGAATTCTAGATTGGTGCTGTTTTTCTCTCAACGCTTTAAATATTTTACTCTGCTCTCTTTTGGTAATATGTTTTCAGAGAAGTCAGATATAATTCTTATCTTTGTTTTAAAAGTGTTTTTTTCCCCTCTGACTTATTTCAGGATTTTTTCTTTATCTTTGGTTTTCTAGGGTTTGAAAATGATATATATACCTAGATGTAGTGTTCTTTGTTTTTATTTTGCATTTATCCTGCTTGGTTTTCCCAAGCTTCCTGAATCTGTGATTTGGTGTCTGACATTAATTTGGGGAAATTTTCAGTCATTATAATTCAAATTGTTCTTCCTTTGTCTCTTTTCTTTTTTTTTTTTTTTGCTATTTGTATTATATATATGTTGCATTTTTTGTAGTTGTCCCACAGTTCTTGAATATTTTATTCTTTTTTCTTTCATTCTCTGTTTTTCTTGTTTTTCAGTTTTGGAGGTTCCTATTAAGATATCCTCAAGCTCTTGTCCTGTCTGGTGAGACTCAGTGGACTGAGTCCTGGCCTGTGAACCAAAGGGTCGCCAGTTTGATTCCCAGTCAGGGCACATGCCTGGGTTGTGGGCCAGGTCCCCAGTAAGGGGCGCTCAAGAGGCAACCACACATTGATGTTTCTCTCCCTTTCTTGCCCTCTCTCTAAAAATAAATAAATAAAATCTTAAAAAAAAAGATATCCTGAAGCTTAGTAATTCTCTCCTAGACTGTGTTTACTCTACTAATCAGCCCAACAGTTTCTTTCTGTTATAGGATTTTTTGAACTATTTTATTTCTTTATTTTTAGAGAAGAGGAGGGAGAAAGAGAGGGAAATAAACATTGATGTGTGAGCAAAACATCAATCGGTTGCCTCTCATATGCCCCCAGCTGGGGACCTGGTCTACAAGCCAGGGTTATGCCCTGAGAATTGGACCAGCAATCTTTTGGTTCACAGGCCAGCACTCAGTCCACTGAACCACACCAGCCAAGGCTGTTATGGTGTTTTTGATCTATTAGCATTTATTATTTGTTCTTAGGATTTCCAACTCTATGCTTACATTTTCTATCTGTTCTTGCATTCTGTCCACTTTATCCATTGGAACCCTTCACATGTTAATCATAGGTGTTTTATTCATGGTCTGATAATTCCAACATTGCTGCCAAGTCTGGTTTTAATGGTTGCTCTGTCTCTTCAAATTGTGTTTTTGCCTTTTGGTATGTAATTTTTTGTTCATCATGTAACAGAATATACTAGCTAAAAAGAACTGCTGTAAATAGTCTTTTAGCACTGTGGTGGTGAAGTGTGGGGAGAGGGGAAGCATTCTGTAGTCCTGTGATTAGGTCTCGATGTCAGTGAGCCTGTGCCCCCTGCCTGTGAGATTCACAGTCATTTCTCTTTGCTCAGGGAAAGCTCCAAAAATCTAAATTCATGATTGATTCTGAAGAACTAACATGTAGCCTATTCAAATTCATAAAAGCGTTTATATGAGAAACTTACATACATGAGCAAAGCAGCTGCTGCTAATGGCAGCAGGCCAGGAAGAATCCACACCCCTCTGAGTACTGGGGTCCCTACTTAAAGGGGGTTAATAGCAAAACCAGACAGCAGGTAACTGTGTAGACCTCCAAAGACAGCACATCACTAAGTTAAAAGAAGAGTTAAAGGATAACATCAGGCAATTGTTACACTCTATAGTTTTATTAATTAACCTTCTTCCTGGGGTCATGACATTTGTCTTTGGGTAGCATTCCGGCTTTCTGGACAGTCAGCCAAGCATGAGGTTGCATAGAATTCAACGGTCACAAAGAATCCATCAGCTGCAGAGTTCAACATTTCCCAGACTCCTTTGCGTCTCTAAAGTGAGGTCCCCTACACCATTTTTTCTCCCTGCTTAGGTGGGACAGGATGGCTAGAATGGGCTGGAGTTGGCTTTTTATAGTTCAGTTAGGCTCTGGTAATATCCCAGCAAGTTAGGCTGTGTTTAACTAGTTTCTCCTGAGGGTAGGCCTTGTTAAGAACAGAGTGCTCTGGCGTATTTCCAAAGTGGTTCCTTTTTCACACCTCCTGCCAGTGCACAAGGGGATTTTCTCTGATATTTACAGTGACAACCTGTTCTGTCTCCTGGAGTTATCTGCATGACTCAGTCCTTGGGAGTTTTTAACTTGCATGCTTGCTCATATTGAGCCTACAACAAGTTGTCAATTACAGTCATGGTAATTTCCACTCTGAGTCTGCTCAGGTAAGCCTGGACTCGCTGTATTGGCCTCTCAGTCTCTCCAGTCTTGGGGACAGTGGTTTGACCAGTCTCCTCACCTCTCTTATGGATCCAAGAGGCATTGTTAACTTTTTGGTCTATTCAGCTCTTTATTTGTTGTTAGGACAAAGTGACAACTTTCAGGCTCTTTACAAGTAGAACCAGAAACTGAAGTCTTCACTTTTTTTTTCATTTAACAAATTTATAGAGAGCTTGACTAAACTTGGTTAAGAAGGACAAAGATCCTTTTATCAATGACCATTAATAGAAATAGTTAAACAAATTATTACACAATTTAGTTTAATATACCGTTTAACTGTCTACTTTTAAGTTAGAAATGAGTATATAATTCTACTGAAAGGAACCAAAGTTTTGCCACCCTGAAGCTGCTTTTTGGGCATACTGATTTCAAGCTGTTATTAAGAAACAAAAGACTCAGAAAGAACCTTCGACCCTCCCCCTTCCTGCTTAAGAGATTCAGATGGAAAGGTCTACTTTAGGAAGGAAATCGGGATGTTCATCTTAGCCTAATTTGAATTAAGTAAGGTAAACAAGAGGGCTTCAGGCAGGTGCCTTTTCCCTAGATACCTGCTGTGTCCCTTCATTTCCTAGAAAGGATTTGCCTGCTGTGTCTGTTCCCCTCTTCACCAACTACCAGTAAATCCCCCGTTCTGTCCTCTGGATCTATAGCCCATCCTCTCCTTTCTCCTTTGTCAAAATGTCATACATACCCAATATTGCTTCACTGTCTTTGGATTTTTCATGTCTATGTGATCCCCCATGTACATGTATTAAATTTTTGATTTTCTTCTGTTAATCTGTCTCTGTCAATTTGTTTATTAGCCCAGCTAGAAGAACTTAGAAGGTGGCAGGAAAACTATTAATGTTTTTCTAGCCCCCACACTACTAAGCCACACTACTAAGACAGAATGAGAAATGAAGAACAAGAGGGGACAGAGATAAAGGGTGAATTCCACAAACACCTAAACACAAGCTGTGGAGACCTAAAGAGCCTGTATGCAAAGAGAACTACAAGTGTGCATTGTAGCATCCTCTGCCAAAGTCCGTTCAAGTCATAACTGATGTCTGGCTTTGTGATAAGAGCTTACATATCCAACTTCTTATCGATTCAACTAAAAAATTCTTGGACATGTTCTTTGTACCTATCACCATGTTAAGAGGCTAGGGTACAGCAGTAAATAAGACAATGACCCTGATATTAGAGAAGTTAAAATTTGGCAGAAAAGGCAGGCGTTGTTTTTTAAAACTTAAATCACACCACTTTTATCTCACACACACACATACAGACAAGGTAGCTATATGTTATTAACTAGATTGTCATAATTTTATAATGTATACATATATTAAAGTATGACATTTTATAATTTTATTTATCAGTTAGCAATTTAATTTGTCAATTATAATATCTCAATATAGCTGGAAAAAATAAATCACATTGTCTGTTTAAAATTTATTTTATAGGAAAATAAATTGTGAATTCCAGTGTACTGTCTTAGATTTAAAACTCTTCTTCTTGAACCTCTTAATTTTTTTAAATATATTTTATTGATTATACTATTACAGTTGTCCCATTTCTCCCCATCATTCCCCTCCACCCTGCACACCCCCTCCCACCCACATTCCCCGCCTTTAGTTCATGACCATGTGTCATAAGTTCGTTAGCTTCTACATTTCCCACACTATTCTTGCCCTCCCACTGCCTATTTTCTACCCATCGTCTATGCTACTTATTCTCTGTACCTTTTTCCCCTCTCTCCTCCTCCCACTCCCCTGTTGCTAACCCTCCATATGATCTCCATTTCTGTGTTTCTGTTCCTATTCTAGTTGTTTGCTTTTGTTTTAGGTGTGGTTCTTAATATCTGTGAGTTTGCTGTCTTTTTACTGTTATATTTTTTATCTTCTTTTTCTTAGATAAGTCCCTTTAACATTTCATATAATAAGGGCTTGGTGATGATGAATTCCTTGAACTTGACCTTATCTGAGAAGCACTTTATCTTCCCTTCCATTCTGAATGGCAGCTTTACTGGATAGAACAATTTTGGATGTAAGTCCTTGCCTTTGAAGACTTCAAATACTTCTTTCCAGCCCCTTCTTGCCTGGAAGGTCTCTTTTGAGAAATCAGCTGACAGTCTGATGGGAACTCCTTTGTAGGTGACTATCCCCTTATCCCTTGCTGCTTCTAGAATTCTCTCCTTCATTTGATCTTGGCTAATGTAATTCTGATGTGCCTTGGAGTGTTCCTCCTTGGGTCCAACTTCTTTGGGACTCTCTGAGCTTCCTGGACTTCCTGGTAATCTATTTCCTTTGCCAGATTGGGGAAGTTCTCTTTTATTATTTGTTCAAATAAGTTTTCCACTTGTTGCTCTTCTTCTTCCTTTTCTGGTACCCCTATAATTCGGATGTTGGGACTTTTAAAGGTGTCCTGGAGGTTCCTAAGCCTCTCCTCATTTTTTCGCATTCTTGTTTCTTCCTTTTATGTTTGGTTGTTTATTTCTTCCTTCTGGTCCACTCCATTGATTTGAGTTCCAGTTTTCTTCCCATCTTTATTGGTTCCCCATGCATCTCCCTTCATTTCACGTATTGTAGCCTTCATTTTTTCATCTAATTTGTGAGCAAAATCAACCAATTCTGTGAGCATCCTGATGACCAGTGCTTTAAACTGTGCATCTGATAGGTTGGCTATCTCTTCATTGCTTAGAGAAATTGGCTCTGGGACTTTGATTTGTTCTCCAGTTTGAGCCATTTTGGGTGTTTTTTTTGGGGGGGGGTCTGGTCAGGGCTGTTACATAATGAGGGGCAGAGCCTTAGGTGTTCCCCAGGGCGGGGCAGCCCAGTCACTGAGTTGTGACGCTGTATGTGGGGGTGGGGTCCGAGAGGGAATAATGGACTGGATTCCAGTCCCTTCTGCCACTTCCCTTTCACCTGGCTTATCTGCACACGAATGTGGGACTACCTGGTCAGCCAGCCACCTGGTGGGGCCTCACTGGGTCTGCACCATTGCCACCCTGTGCCCTGGAGCCACTAGCTGCCGCCTGTGGGCCCAGAGTCCGCCAGCTGCTGCCTGTGCACCTGGGAACTGCCAGCTGCTGCCGCCTGTGTTCCAGGGTTCGCTCGTCCACTTTTTCCTACCGCGACTCTGCCCCTCTTACCAGTCTGGGTGAATGGTTGTTGGACTTCTGGACAGTTCAATTTTCTATCAGTTCTGGATGTTTTCTTATTTCTAAATATTTGTTGTCCTTAATTTTGGTTGTGAGAGGAGGCACAATGTGTCCACCTACACCTCCATCTTGGCCAGAAATCTTAATTTTTAAACATATATTTAATACTAAGGTCTCAATGGAGTTTTTCAGACATTTAAATGCAAAAATGAAGGCCATGGGGAAAAATGACCTACTGGCTAAATAAATAGAAGTTTGCTTATAAGAAAGAGCAGTATAGAAAAGAAGACAACATTTTTAAAAAGTTGTTCATGAGTATACCTTTTTGTTCCTAATTTGAAAAGAAAACACAGAATGTACAAAGAATATTATAATGTGGAGGCTAAAAATATTAATACTTTTCCTCTCACCTTCTAAGTTTTAGGCTGGGCTAACTATCAAATTAACAAAGACATTAAGAGTACAAAATCAAAGTTTAATACATGTGCCTGTGGAATTCATATAGACATGATAAATCTATGAAAATTCCAAAGATGGTGAGGCAACATTGGATATATAAGACTTTTAGACAAAGGAGAAAGATGGGAACAGGGTTTTGTTAGGTTTCAGAAGTGAAAACGGGCACTTTACAGGTGGTTGAGGAAGGCTGGAACACGCATGGCAGTAAAATCCTTGCTCGGTGACTCAGCTGGCAGGCACCTGCCTGAAGCCCCCTTACTACCGTACTTCATTCAAATTAGGCTAAGGGGCATCCTAAGATCTCCTTCTTGAAGCAGGTTTCTCTGTCCGAATCTCTTGAATGGGAAAAGGGGGGAGGTCTAGGTTTCTTTTTGAGTCTCGTTTCTTAAAAAATAGCTTAAAATCAAGATGCAAAAGTGGGGTCCCTTATTAACAAGCACCTGTTGGGGAAAGATAATTAAAAATGAAATCTCTGGACTTCCGGCCAAGATGGAGGTGTAGGTGGACACACTGTGCCTCCTCTCACAACCAAAATTAAGGACAACAAATATTTAGAAACAAGAAAACATCCAGAACTGATAGAAAATTTAACTGTCCAGAAGTCCAACAACCATTCATCCAGACCGGTAAGAGGGACAGAGCCGTGGCAGGAAAACGTGGAGGTGCGGACTCAGGCATGCAGGCAGCAGCGGCTGGCAGTTCCCAGGTGCACAGGCGGCGGCTGGCGGACGGGGTGGCAACTGTGCAGACCCAGTGAGGCCGCACAAGGCAGCTGGCTGACCAGGTGGCCCCACATTCGTGCGCGCAGATGGTCCAGGCAAAAGGGAAGTGGCAGAAGGGACTGAAATCCAGGAGAGAGTGGAGCAGGCACCATTGTTCCCTCTCGGACCCCACCCCCACATACAGCGTCACAACTCAGCAACTGGGCTGCCCCACACTGGGGAACACCTAGGGCTCCACCCCTCACTACGTAACAGCCACGACCAGACCAAAACCAAACCAAAACAAATAAACAACAACAACAAAAAAAAACACCAAAAATGGCTCAAACTAGAGAACAAATCAAAGTTCCAAAGCCAGTTCCTCTAAGCCATGAAGAAATAGCCAACCTATCAGATGCACAGTTCAAAGCCCTGGTGATCAGGATGCTCACAGAATTGGTTGATTTTGCTCACAAATTAGATGAAAAAATGCAAGCTACAATATGTGAAATGAAGGAAGACGCATGGGGAACCAATAAAGATGGGAGGACTACTGGGACTCAAGTCAATGGAGTGGACCAGAAGGAAGAAACAAACAACCAAACAGAAAACAAGGAAGAAACAAAAATGCAAAAAAATGAGGAGAGGCTTAGGAACCTCCAGGACATCTTTAAACGACGTCCCAACATCCGAATTATAGGGGTACCAGAAGGGGAAGAAGAAGAGCAAGAAGTGGAAAGCTTATTTGAACAAATAATAAAGGAGAACTTCCCCAATCTGGCAAGGGAAATAGACTACCAGGAAGTCCAGGAAGCTCAGAGAGCCCCAAAGAAGTTGGACCCAAGGAGGAACACACCAAGGCACATCATAATTACATTAGCCAAGATTCAAATGAAGGAGAAAATTGTAGAAGCAGCAAGGGATAAGGGGACAGTCCCCTACAAAGGAGTTCCCATCAGACTTCAGCTGATTTCTCAAAAGAGACCTTACAGGCAAGAAGGGGCTGGAAAGAAGTATTTGAAGTCTTCAAAGGCAGGGACTTACATCCAAAATTGTTCTATCCAGCAAAGCTCTCATTTAGAATGGAAGGGAAGATAAAGTGCTTGTCAGATAAGATCGAGTTCATCATCACCAAGCCCTTATTATATGAAATGTTAAAGTGACTTATCTAAGAAAAAGAAGATAAAAATGTGACAGTGAAAAGACAGCAAACTCACAGCTATTAAGAACCACACCTAAAACGAAAGCAAACTAAGCCAACCGCTAGAACAGGAACAGAACCACGGAAATGGAGATCATATGGAAGGTTAGCAACAGGGGAGTGGGAGGAGGAGAGAGAGGGGGAAGGTACAGAAAATAAGTTGCATAGATGGTGGGTAGAAAATAGACAGCGGGAGGGCAAGAATAGTGTGGGAAATGTAGAAGCTAACGAACTTATGACACATGGACATGAACTAAAGGGGGGGAATGTGGGTGGGAAAGGGTGTGCAGGGTGGAGGGGAATGATGGGGGAGAAATGGGACAACTGTAATAGTATAATCAATAAAACATATTTAAAAAAATGAAATCTTTCAACCCAATAAACATCTCCACAAAGGTAATAGAAAACAAAAGTTTTGTCATTATGTAAGCATTATACCTGGATGTGATGTGCATCACAGGCAATATGCTAAAGATAGCAAAGACAGGAAGAAACCTTACTCTTTCCCATGGCCTGGTAGATGCAGCCCATTACACACACATCCTCAAGATAAACAATAACTGGTCCTCAAGTACTGGGTCGGCCAAAGAGTCCATGTGGTTTGTTCCATAAAATAAAAGACACGTTTTGCATTTTCAGCAATAACTTCATTGACTTGGATATTTTGAGTATGTCAGCTATCTCCCACTATTGGCTTCTAGTGGGTAGAGGCTGGGGTGCTGCTAAACATCTTCCAATGCGTAATACAGCCCCACAGCATAGAATTACTTGGCCAAAATGTCAATAGTGCCATGACACTTCACAAACCACTTCGACATGTTCAATCAGTCACAGCACCTTCTCCATGCACTGCACAGGTCTGTTTTTTGCATTTCAGTTGTGTTTTTTACCTTTCTTTACATAATAAAGCATAATACGTCAAATATGTTGCATATTTTCTTTCATCTTCAATATTAAAATGGCTGCACAAAAGAATCACCAATTTTGGGACTTCCGGCCAAGATGGAGGCGTAGGCAGACACACTGTGCCTCCTCTCACAACCAAAATTAAGGACAACAAATATTTAGAAACAAGAAAACAACCAGAACTAATAGAAAATTGAAGTGTACGGAAGTCCAACAACCATTCATCCAGACCGGTAAGAGGGGCGGAGTCGCGGTAGGAAAAAGTGGAGGTGCGGACCCAGGAATGCAAATAGCAGTGGCTCGCAGTTCCCAGGTGCACAGGCGGCAGCTGGCGGACCCCAGGCACAGGGGGGCAACTGTGCAGACCCAGTGAGGACGCACAAGGTGGCTGGCTGACCAGGGGGTTCCACATTCACGCACGCAGATGGTCCAGGCAGAGGGGAAGCAGCGGAAGGGACCGGAGTCCAGAAGAGAGCGGAACAGGCGCCATTCTTCCCTCTCAGACCCCACCCCCACATATAGCGTCACAACCAGGTGACTGGGCTGCCCTGCCCTGAGGAACACCTAAGGCTCCGCCCCTCATACGTAATAGCTGCGACCAGACTAAAACCAAACCAAAACAAAACAAAACAAAAAACCCCACCAAAAATGGCACAAATCGGAGAAGAAATGAAAGCTCCAGAGCCAATTCCTCTAAGCTGTGAAGAGATAGCCAACCTATCAGATCCACAGTTCAAAGCACTGGTCATCAAAATGCTCACAGAATTGGTTGATTTTGCTCACAAAGTAGATGAAAAGATGCAGGCTACAATACGTGAAATGAAGGAAGATGCATGGGGAACCAATAGAGATGGGAGGGAAACTGGGACTCAAATCAATGGAGTGGACCAGAAGGAAGAAACAACCAAACAGAAAACAAAGAAGAAACGAGAATTCAAAAAAATAAAGAGCGGCTTAGGAACTTCCGGGACATCGTTAAACGTCCCAACATCCGAATTATAGGGGTCCCAGAAGGGGAAGAAGAGCAACAAGTAGAAAACTTATTTGAACAAATAATAAAGGAGAACTTGCCCAATATGGCAAAGGAAATAGACTACCAGGACGTCCAGGAAGCTCAGAGAGTCCCAAAGAAGTTGGGCCCAAGGAGGAACACATCAAAGCACATTGTAATTACATTAGCCAAGATTCAAATGAAGCAGAGAATTCTAGAAGCAGCAAGGGATAAGGGGACAGTCACCTCCAAAGGAGTTCCCATCAGACTGTCAGCTGATTTCTCAAAAGAGACCTTCCAGGCAAGAAGGGGCTGGAAAGAAATATTTGAAATCTTGAAAAGCAGGGACCTACATCCAAAATTGCTCTATCCAGCAAAGCTGTCATTTAGAATGGAAGGGCAGATAAAGTACTTCCCAGAAAAGGTCAAGTTCAAGGAGTTCATCATCACCAAGCTCTTATTATATGAAATGTTAAAGGGACTTATCTAAGAAAAAGAAGATCAAAACTATGACAATGAAAAGACAGCAAACTCACAGCTATTAAGAACCACACCTAAAACAAAAGCAAACTAAGCAAACAGCTAGAACAGGAACAGAACCACAGAAATGGAGATCATATGGAGGGTTAGCAACAGGGGCATGGGAGGAGGAGGGGGAGGTACAGAGAATGAGTAGCATAGATAGTGGGTAGAAAATAGACAGGGGGAGGGCAAGAATAGTATGGGAAATGTAGAAGCTAAAGAACTTATGACACATGGTCATGAACTAAAGGGGGGAATGTGGGTGGGAGAGGGTGTGCAGGGTGGGGGGAATGATGGGGGAGAAACGGGACAACTGTAATAGCATAATCAATAAAATATATTAAAAAATAAATAAATTTTTAAAAAAGAAAAAAAGAATCACCAATTTTGATAAGCTTTTTTAAATGCACACTGACACGACAGCTTTCACAAAACAATCTAACAAAATGGTTTCGAATGAAGTTAAAGACAACTGCTACTAGAGTCATCGTGGGGAAAAAAACTAAACGAACTTTTTGACCAATGCAGCAGAAGGACTTGTAAGCACCATTTGTCCATCATAGTTTATGCTAAATTCCCCTGGAAATTGGAGTGCCCATCATGTTAATTGGCTTCATGTAAAGGAAAAATCAATGTCTCATATAGAGGAATGGCAAAAGTAGGTTTACAGTCTGTATGGAAAATACAATAATTACTAAAGAAGAATACAAGAATAAACTCTGTGTTTCACATACTCACAAGTATAAACCTACCTTTGCCAACACATTTATTTATGAGAGGAGGTTTTGCATTTTGGAGCAAGGGGCCCACCAAAGCCAGGCTTCTACTCTCTCACAGGAACTGGAAGACAGGGGTGCTATTCCACTTGATTTTACCTTTCAAAGAAATGGCCTATAGCGACCAGAGAAAAGACATTTCTGGCTTTTACAAATAGCAAAAGCTTTTTTAAAGATTATATGTTGGAGCCCAGAAGGCCTGTGAAGGGTCGAGGATAGGGTCCTGCACCGCAGGCGTGGTGACTGGGCCTGGTTTCCGGCCTCGGGGCTGTCTTGGGCTCTGACTGTTCTCTGAACCCTTGATAAACCAGCCGCCTTTCTTTATCCATCAACCCATATCTTTGGCCTGTGCGTCATGTACCTGGTAGAAATGTTAGCCTGAGAACATCCTGACCGTGAGGGAGTAGATAAACTTTATAGGTCAAGGAAGTGAGCTACGTGACAGAAGGCTTCTCCTTTGTTCTCTATGTACTCAAGATTGTATTTAAAGCCTGAAGACCGCGCAATAAACTTGCCTTATGCCAGCAGAGCATTTGGTCCTCTCCTTTATTCAGTCCCTCGCTCAGCCTCACGACCACCTTTGCCGCAGCGGGCTGCGGCAATTATATATTTTTAAAGATTTTATTTATTTATTTTTAGAGAAAGGAGAAGGGAGGGAGAAAGAGAGGGAGAGAAACATCAATGTGTGCTTGCCTCTCCAGCACCCTCTACTGGAGATCTGGCCTGCAACCCAGGCATGTGCCCTGACTAGGAACTGGACCAGCGAAGGAGGCCCGGGCTCAATCCACTCAGCTTCGCCAGCCAGGGCATACTTGTATTTTTTTCCATTACCATTTGGTCCCCTTTTACCCCTGTTCACTCCATCCCCCAGCAATCACCACACTGTTGTCCATTTTCCTTTTTTCCAAAGGCTTTTACAAGGATTTGCATACATCTCAGAGGGACAGAGAAAGGATTTGCAATTACAAGTTTCTAAAGTATATGCTCAAGAAAAAGGAGGGGGAATCTCTTTTCAATTTTAACAGGAAAGGTAAGGTTCTTATTTTTAATTTCTATTTGCCCTTAGACACTCAAATTCTACCACCCACAATTAACAGTCATGTTTGCTTCCAGGTTTGCTTTCAAACAGAAGAAACAATATTGACATTAATTGCCCTTTGTACGCTCCCCAACCTTAGTGTTGCTTACTCCCTCATCTGAAGCCACCACTATCCTATATTTGTTGTGTTTCTTTTCAATGGTGCTTGCTGTGTGTTTTGTTTACTTTTATAATTTTGGAATTAGAAAATGTCTCTTTTACTCTCTGCTTCCATCTGTTCCACTTTTTCAGATTCCACATATAAGTGAGATCGTGCAGTACTTTTTTGTTCTGTGTCTGTATCTTTTCACTTAGCATACTGTCTCCAGGTTCATCTACATTGTTGTACGTGGCAGGACTTCCTTCATTTTTAGAGGCTGAATAGTATTCCACTGTATATATAGGCATCACTTAGTTCTCATCTACGTTAACTGTGTGTGGATTTTTTAAAGTGGTGACTAGTATGCAGGTAAACAATGTCTAGAGCACAGGTGGCAAACACCAGGCCCGTGGGCTGAATCGGGCCCTCCACCTTGTTTTTACCCAGAGGCAGCACCGAGCTCCTTGCCCCTGGTTAAGGAGCAGTTACATTTATACAGTCATAAAATTACATTTGGCCCTTTGAAGGCAGCCATGAGGCTGATGTGGCCCCTGGTGAAAATGAGTTTGACACCCCTGGTCTAGAGCTTGTTCAGTGGATCTTCATCCTCATTACTTTTCTGGACAAGCACACCCAGGTACAGTATGGGTTGTTCCTTATTCCTTTGGCTCAGAGAGCTTTGTTGAGCCTGGGGTCAATGTGTACATCTGGAGTTCCCATCTCCTTCCTGAGACTGTGGGCATGGTGCTACCTCCTCAACTAATACGCCCTTTCTTTCCTGCAAGCTCCTGTTTGTGTCTTATTGGGGGACTTTGGTGCACACAAACTGACCCCTTTAGTCCAGTAACAGCTATGAGTCAGGAGTCATTTCACCACAGTTCCAAGAACCCAGCCATGATGTTAGGTGAAGCCTTACTGTACTAAACTCATTTCCTTTGGGTATGTAGCCAGAAGATGGATTGCTGGACCATGGGATAATTTTATTTTTAGTTTTTTTTAGGATCATGGAGATAAGGGAAGTAAGGAAATGTTTATTAAAGGATATAAAGTTGTGGTCTGTAGAGATCTAGTATAATGACTATATTGCTAATACTTATTGAATACTGGAAGTCTGCCAAGAGTAGACTTCAGGTGCTTATCATACAAAAAATGGTAATTGTGAAGAGATGATATTTTAATTAGTGTGTAGTAATCTTTGTACTATGTGTATGTATATAAATCATTGTGTTGTATACCTTAAATAAATATAATTTTTATTTAAGAAATTAAATATATTTTTAAAGGATTTTATTTATTTATTTTTAGAGAGAGGGGAAAGGAGGGAGAAAGAGAGGGAGAGAAACATCATTGTGTGGTTGCCTCTCATGCGGCCCCCACTGGGAACCTGGCCCACAACCCAGGCATGTGCCCTGACTGGGATTTGAACTGGGGACCCTTTGGCTCATAGCCCATGCCCAATCCACTGAGCTACACCAGCCAGGGCCCCCAAAAATGAAATATTTTTAATGAAAAATATGGAATATAAACAATGTCACTTCTCTGTTGCCCAACCAAGATTAAAAAGTGAAAAATAGATGAAGTTCCGTACAAAGAGGAACCCTTGCTAGATCTACTATGACTGTACTTTGCGTATATGCTGTGCCGCAAGTCTTGTTCTGAGCTGATAAACAAGCTTGCCTCTCTCTGAGAGATCCAGACAAAGAAATGTGGTCATCTGACTGAATGAAGTGCAACAAAGTCCAAAGTCATGTGAAAATTAGTCATGCTCTGAATACTGGACCTACGTCAGGTCCCTGCTGGTTGCTGGCTTATTTCCCCTGCCCCATTCCCCTGGGGCCTCTCTGCTTCAGAAGCTGGAAAGTTCCTGTTCTTGGGCACAGGGTGCAGGAACAATAAATATCAATAGGAAGAATATGAGCCACAGGTGCTAGAGACTTGTCAATTAACAAAAGGGTGTTACTGTGGTATAAGGAGATAATGACATGGTTTCCCTGGTGAGAAAGATGCCCAAGTCCAAGGGTGGAAAGACTGGGTACCTCTCAGTGTCTACCTCCTGCAGTATAACCATGTTCAGTGGAATACGTATTTTCTGCTTTCCTGATTTGTGTATATTTAAACATTTATTTATTTATTTTAGAGAGAGAGAGGAAGGTTGGCCTGGGGGAGAATTCATTGGCTGATCTTGTGCGTGCCCTGATTGGGGATGGAACCTCCAAACTTGGCGCATCAGGATGACGCTCTAACCAACTGAGCTACCTGGCCTGGGCCTGATTTTTGTGTATTTTAATGCAGCAGTTTTTTCCAGAGACCCTAGATATTCCCAAAATCATTTCATGGTTCCACAAGCTCAAAACTATTTTCAAATTAATACTGAGACATTATTTGCTATTTTCACTTGCATTTCTTCATGAGTGTAAAGTGGGGTTCACCAGAGACTATGTGGCATGTGGTGTCATAACAGGTTAAATCAATAGCAGATGTGAGAATCGGCTGTCTTCTGGTTGACTAGACATCAAAGATATTTGCAAAAATGTAAAACAATATCCCTCAGAAAAAATTTTTTGATTTTTTTATTAATTCCTCTATAGAAAAGTTCAATTCAATTTCTTTTTTTCCATTTTTTTAATTTTATTTTTAATCAGTATTTTTTAATTGTTGATATTGTACAGTTTTCTGTCTTTTACCCCGCCCCAGCCCACCACCCCAGCCCTCCCCACCTTCCTCCCATTTCCACCCCCCATAGTTTTTGTCCATGAGTCCTTTATAATTGTTGCTCTAAACCCTTCCCCTTTTCCCCTGAAATTCCCTCCCCTCCCCCTCTGGTCACTGTTAGACTGTTCTCAAATTCAGTGTCTTTGTTTATATTATGTTTGTTTGTTTGTTTTGTTGATTAGCTTCCTGTTAAAGGTGAGATCATATGGTATTTGTCTTTCACTGCCTGGCTTATTTCGCTTAGCATGATACTCTCCAATTCCATCCATTGCAAAGGGTAGGAGCTCCTTCTTTCTTTCTGCTGCATGGAATTCCATTGTGTAAACGTACCACAGTTTTTTGATCCATTCATTAACTGATGGGCACCTAGGTTGCTTCCAGCACTTGGCTATTGTAAATTGTGCTGCTATGAACATAGGGGTGCATGGACATACCTTTTGACCCAGCAATTCCACTGCTTGGATTATATCCTAAGAACTCTGAAACACCAATCCAAAATTTTTTGATTTTTTAAAAATAAAAATGTATTATTTGTGATTATTATTGCTATTTAGAATGGCTTAATAAGTGTTTGTTTTTAGTTTTAATTTATCATACAGTAAATATTGATAAATATAAACTATATAAATGAAAGTTCATTGGAGTCTCAATAACTTTTAAGAGTATAAATGAGCCCTGAGTTACTAAAATATTTGTTTCTTTGCTTAACCAGTGGTAAAACTCTTTCTGTCTACCATAGATGATAGATATTTGGTCCAGTTTTCTTCCATTCCATAAAAAGTGACTAGACTCTTCTATCTCATGATTTTACTATGGATTCTATCTTTAACCATTTGCACTGAAATCTTTTATATCTAGTTTTGTGTTAATTCAAAAGCCTTAAATAATTGCATTGAGTGATAGAATTTATTATTTAAAGGAAAATGTTTGTTAATGAACCAGATGCCTTTTTTTGTGGGTTAATTTTTTTAATTGATTTTTTTGGGGTATAGGTTTCAAATGTACAACTCACTAAAACATCATCTGTACACTACAGCATGTGCCCATTCCCCCAAGCAAAGTCTCTTTCTGCCCCCATTTTCTCCCCCTTTGCCCACTGCCATCTATCCCCCACCCCTTTCCCTCTGGCTATACCACTCTGTTGTCTGTGTCTTTGTGATTTCATACACACACACATACGTTTTGTTGCTCGAATGGAATTACAAAGTTTTCCACTTTAAAAACATTTTCTAAAAGATATACCAGTGAAAACATATGGGGGTGGGGGGTTGGTCTCCTCTCTCCATTTGCTAGTTATTAGAATAAAGGTGATTTGGGTTATTTCTAACCCTAAGATTGTATTTACTTGGGTTCCCAATGAAGCAGACCAGATGATAAGAATTTGATAGCAAGTCATTTATTGGAAGGTAATCCTAGGAAACACTGGTAGGGGCATGGAGAAGGGAGATGGAAAGATGGAAAGGAAGACCTAATTCATGCTAGCATGATTATGACTACTGCAAAAGAAAAAAGATGGGAAGGAAGGTAGTTAAGGAAAGGGTGAGATATCAAGCCAGCTGCCACTGTGAGCATAATCATGCTTGGGAATTCTGGGAGTCATTGTAGAAAGCCTGCTCTTAGTCATTTCACAGAGGGTTGAGGGAATTGGGTATTTATATACCAACTGACTTCAGTCATTGGTTATAAACTGCTGGGGAAGTGTTTAAATTCAGACAGCTGGAAATCAGCCAGGCATACGCTGTAGAGATGGGATCATGGATGGGAACACCGACCAGTGGCAGTTGCAAACACAGTGCCAAGCTTTTCATCATAAGCACTATATTATTTTGTATGTTTTGGAAGATTTAGATAATTGGTATTAATTTATTACTGGAGAAAGTGAGAGTTGAATTGGAAGACTCGAGGTGGTCTATGGCAGCTTAAACTTGATTGTGCGGAAATAAACAAATACCACTCAAAAGAGAACAAGCAAAAGCTAGTTATTTAGAGCTTGCTATAGCAAGGGAGCCAGCCACCATCACTTGCATTTTAATAGAGACTTCAGGCAGGCACAGGAGTGGCAAAGCTTCATAATGGAGAAAGCAGAAGGCTTCATGTGTGCCTTGATTGGATGGTGTTGTCATGGGGAAGCTGTAGGCTGGCTAACTAGAAGTGGGGCATCCTATATGATTGGCTGGGGAAGCATGTTTGGCTTTCTTTGGTTGGACCCTAATTGAAAGGGAAAAATTTAGGGAGGCTGGCAGTTGTTGACCAAAGCCCTACCATCAGGGCAGCTCGAAGCCTTCTGTTTGTTTATCCACTGTAAAGTTTTCCCACTCCTCTGCCTGCTTTTGAGTCTGTGCCAAAACCCAAGTGATGGTAGCTGACTCCCTTGCTGCAGCAAGCTCTGGAAAAAATAGCCTTTATCTGTTTTCATTTGGTTGATCTTTGTTTATTTCCAAACCAAACTATTTTCACGCTCACCCCCTTGCTCCTATTTCATATATGTTTTCGTTCCAGTCATATTAAACCTCACTTTCCCCAAATAAACACACCGGCCTCTGGCATGTAGGAACTGCCTGCCTTTGCTCATGTTTATGTTTCCTTTACTTGAAAATTTTCTTTTACTGCTTCCTCAGCTGATGGAACAAATCCTACTCATCCTACTCCAAAGCTCAGCTCCAATATCACCTCATCTGTGAAGCATTTCCTGACCATTCCAGAGAGAATTCATCCAGCCCCACTTTGGAGATCCTATTACACTCCACTCATGCTGTTAGCGTAACCTTCCAAACCTTATTATAGCCATAGTTTTTCAGGCAGTGTCTGAATCCCCCAAGTAAGTGGTAATTCCTTTAGAGTAGGATGCATTAGTTTACTTCTTTTCATTGCTTTTGACACTTAAAAATGCTCAGTAAATATTCCTTAAGTGAAGTTGACAAATTCTTAATCTAAACCTCACGTTAGCTATAGTCTATAAAAACCAAAGGTAAAGGAGAGGATTGGTTGCTTTCTAATTAATTTTACTGGCTAAATGGTTACTCTGAGCCTTCAAATATGTGTTTTATATAGTTTTATTTTATTTTATTTCACTTTACTTTATTTTATTTTATTTTATTTTATTTACTTACTTTTAGAGAGAGGGGAAGGGATTGAAAAAGAGAGGGAGAGATACATCCATGTGCAAGACAAACATCAGTTGGTTGCCTCTCACACACCCCCAACTGGGGACCTGGCCTCAACCCAGGCATGTGCTCTGACTGGGAATTGAACCAATGACCTTTTGATTTGCAGGCTGGCGCTTAATCAACTGAGCCACGTGAGGCACGGTTTATTTAGTTTTTAATCTATCTCGTATGAAAGCATATTCTAGTTCAATAAGTCTGTTGTTACCATCTACCCTCTTTCAAGATCTTTCCTGTTTAAAAAGAATACTTCTGCCCTGGCTGGTGTAGCTCAGTGGATTGAGTGTGGGCCTGCAAACCAAAGGGTCACCAGTTCTGTAGCTCAGTGGATTGAGCTCGGGCCTGCGAACTGAAGGATCGCGGTTCGATTCCCAGTCAGGGCACATGCTTGGGTTGCCAGGCCAGTTCCCGGCAGGGGACATACAAGAGGCAACCGCACATTGATGTTTCTCTCCCTCTCTCCTTCCCTTCCTCTCTAAAGATAAATAAATAAAAATCTAAAAGGAAAAAAAAAATCTTAAAAAAAAAAAAAATAAGAATTAAAAAAAAAAAAAAACAAAAAAAAAACAAAGGGTCACCAGTTCAATTCCCAGTCAGGGCACATGCCTCGGTTGCAGGCCTGGTCCCCAGTTGGAGGTGCGTGAGAGCAGCCACACACTGATGTTTCTCCACCTCTTTTTTTCTTTCCCTTCCCCTCTCTCTAAAAATAAATAAATTAAATTAAATTAAAAAAAAAGAAAGAATACTTCTGGTTTGTGAATATTCTCTCCCATTCTGTTGGATGACTTTTCATTTTGTTGTTTCCTTTGCTGTGCTGAAACATTTTAGTTTGATGTAGTCCCTTTATTTATTTTTGCTTTTGTTGCCTGTGCTTTTGGTGTCATTTTGAAAAAAAAAATTTCCAAGACCAATATCAAGGAGCTTTCCTCCTATATTTTCTCCTAAGAGTTTTATAGAATTGGGTCTGATATTTAAGTATGTAATCCAATTTGAGTTCATTTTTGTGTATGGTGTGCGATAAGGATTCAGTTTCATTCTTATGGATAATTTTCTCATTGCCATTTATTGAAAGACTAACTATCCTTTCCCCATTGTGTATTATTGGTGTGTTTGTTGAAAATTCATTGATTTGTATATGTATGTGGGTTTATTTCTGTGCTCCTTATCCTGTTTTATTGGTCTATGTGTTTTCATACCAGTAGCACACTGTTTTGGTTACCAGAGCTTTGTAATATAGTTTGAAATCAGGAAGTGTGATGTCATCGACTTTGTTCTTTTGCTCAATATTGCTTTCGCTACTCAGGGTTTTTTTTGTGGTTTCTTATGAATTTTGGGATTAACTTTTCTATTTCTGTGCAAAATGCCACTGAAGTTTTGATAGGGATTTTATTGAATCTATAGATGACTTTGGGTGGAATGAATATTTGGTAAGGAGTTCATTTCTAAAACTATATAAGGAATTCATACAACTGAATTGCAAAAAAACCAAATAACCCAATTTTAAAATAGAGGATATAAATGGACATATATTTTCTAAAGAAAATATACAGATAGACAACAGGTACATGGAAAAGTACTCAACATGACTAATATCATGAAATGCAAACCAAACTGCAATGAGATACCACCTCACACCTGTCTGAATGGTTATCATCAAAAAGACAATAGATCGTGAGTGCTGGCATGGATGTGGAGAAACGGAACCCTCATACACTATTGGTGGGAATAGTCACTATGAAAAATAATATGGAGTCCTTAAAAAATTAAAAATAAAACTACAGTGTGAGCCAGCAATTCCTCTTCTGGGAATATAACCCAGAAAGAAGTGAACTCATCTCAAAAGAGATATCTGCATTCCAGTGTTCATTGCTGCATTATTCACAGTAGCCAAGAGGTGGAAACAACCCAAGTGTTCATCAACAGATGATAGATAAAGAAGATATGGGGGGTGTGTGTGTGTGTGTGTATACACACACATATATATATATATATATGGAATACTGGGATACTGGAATATTATTCAGCCTTAAAAAAAAGAAGGACATCCTGCCATTTGTGACAACTGGAGGGTATTATGCTAAGTAAAATAAGCCAGACACAGAAAGGCAAAGGCTTATGGTCTCACACATGCAACCTAAAATAATTAAAAATATTGAACTCAAAGTAAGAGAAGTGGAATTCTGATTACCAGAGGACAAAGGGGAGGTGAAAAAAGGAGACACTAGTTGAAGAGTACAAGCCTTCAGTTATGAGATGAGTAAGTTCTGGATATCATATGTACAACATGGTGACTATACTTAATAGGAATGCATTGTAAACTGGAAATTTGCTGAGAAATCTCAGGTGTTCTCACCACATACAAAAAATGGTAACATAATAGAATACTTACATCTATAGTTGCTGAAAGAAGGACTGGATGCTGCTGCTGCTGCTGCTGACCACGTGATACACATGCCAATTGTGCCCTGGTGTGTGCTTCCTTTGGTGAACTGCACAGAGCCCCCAGGCTACCGAAGTATAGGTGAGCCGTCTATGAAATAAGTGGACAAAATAAGCTAAGAAGTTCTGCCACACTGTGTACAGAGTAGTCTGGTCACTATTGCTTTAGTGGTTTTATTGTATATTGTTTAAATACATGTGTGTAAGTCTAAAGAAAGTTAATGATGAATGTATAAATTGCACAAAATATTTATCAATATTTACCATAGCCAGTGGTGGCTATAGTAATATCACTGACTACATGAAACATAGAAGACCCAAATTTACTGAAGAAAAATTATCATCTATTTCTGGCATTAGTTACTAGTTCTTTTAAGAGGACACATTCAGAGGTTTATTTACTTATCAGTCTGTGAAGTATGACTTCTCAGTTACATCAAATGATGGCTCTTCTAGATTAATTTTGCTTACTTCCAAATTGAAGTTTTCTTGTGTGCATGTGAAAGGTACAGTGCTATCATAATTGTGTTGGCTGTCTTAGCAGAAAGAGAACTTCACAGCCAGTTCAGTAATGTTCATTATGTTGGTGTCATTGAAAATGTAAGTTAATTCCAATAATAGTGTGATTTGTTCCCATCCAATTCATGGAACCAAGGCAAGGTTTTAGAAGCTAATTCTGTCAAAGGTGAAATATCTAATTGCATTGTGAATTTTAGTTTTAGTTTAGAAGTTTAGCATTGAAGTAAAATAATTTGGTTTTTGTTGATAATAAAAATAAGTTTTGAAGCAGTACAGCTTTATGATAAAACAATGTTCTTAGTAAATTAAGAAACCCATGGATCAGAAATGTTCCTAGAATTGGTTGGGGCACATGCATAATTCATAATTGTCTTTATTTTTATTTTTAAAAAGATTTTATTTATTTATTTTTTTATTTTATTTTTTTTTTAAATTTTTTTTCTTTTAGATTTTATTTATTTATCTTCAGAGGGGAAGGGAAGGTGAAAGGGAGAGAAACATCAATGTGCGGTTGCCTCTTGTATGTCCCCTGCCGGGAACTGGCCTGGCAACCCAGGCATGTGCCCTGACTGGGAATCAAACCGCGATCCTTCGGTTCGCAGGCCCGCGCTCAATCCACTGAGCTACACCAGCCAGGGCTTTATTTATTTATTTTTAGAGAGAGGGGAAAGGAGGGAGAAATACATCAATATGTGAGAGAAAATTGATTAGTTGCCTCTCACACACCCCCAGCTGGGGAACTGACCTGCAATCCAGGCATGTGCCCTAACTGGGAATCAAACTGGTGACTTTTCAGTTCACAGGCCAGTACTCAATCCAGAGCCACACTAGCCAGGGCCATATTGTTTTTAAAACTACAATAATCTACCAGTGACAATAGAAGCTAAAAATGCAAAAATTTATAAAATTTTTATACATACAGATTAGTTAAGGCACAAAATTTTGGTGAAGCATCTTTGAATTCAAATAAGAACTATTATTAATTAAATTTTTAAATATTTGAGTTTTATAAAAACTTTTTAAAGTAAACTCAAGTGTCCTATAATGACATTGAACCTTTTGGTTATGGGGTTATTTTTAAGTGCTTTGTGTTTAAAATGAGACAAAAAAACTTTAATCCAAATATTTAAAAAGTGGAGTTCCAAAAAAGAAATTCAGCTTCTGAAGCTTTTTAGCAAATTGTAATTATTGAATATAAAACTGCAAATAAGAAGGTTCTGGAATTTATTCCTACAAAAACAATGAAAAGCTGAAAGATTTTAACAGTAACAGCTGAAATAGATTTAATTTTGAGATTCTATATTTTGATTTAAAATACGTTGACTTCTAAGAATTGTCTTTAATTGGGGCTTTTGCTTTCAATTGGATAAATGTATATTCTGTACCAAATGGAATGGAGTTGAGAAGGCCTATGGTTTTGCAACATCCAAATTTGTGGATACGATAAAAATGGAAACAAATTAATCATAAATAGAAATAACTTATTTGACATGTTTTGCTCAGTAAAACTATTGGCCTCAGAGAGGTAGTCTAAATAAGGGCAAACAGACAGGGCCTTTGAAAAATTTAGGGCTCAAAAATTTAACATATTTTAATATGAAAAGCAATTGGAATTGAAAATAATTGACTCAGTATTTACAGGTACCTCAGCACCCACGCTAGAAAGTCAAGTAAAAAATATCAGCCCTTTTAAATTTTTAAACCTGATATATAACTTTGAAGATGGCAGGCTATTTTATTAAAAAGCTTTAAAAATAATGTTATTCCAAAAAGGTGTTCTTTTTTTTGCAAAAAAATACCAGTGCTATGATATTGACTCATATAAAGTTAAGAAACTGATGAGGATCTACATAAACATTTTTTAAAGAAGACATACAAATGGCCCACATGTACAGGAAAAGATGTTTAACATCACTAATCATTAGGAAATGCACATAAAAACCTCAATGCAATATTATTCACACCTGTTAAGATGGCTATTCTCAAAAAGACAATAGATAATGTTGGTGGCAATATGAATTGGTGAAGACTTTGTAGAAAACACTAGGGAGGTTTCTCACAAAATTAAAAATAAAATTTCTGTGATCCAGCAATCCCACTTCTGGGTACATATCTGAAGGGAAACAAAATCAGTATCTCTGAGAGATATCTGCACTCGTGTGTTCACTGCAGTATTATTTACAGTAGCCATGGTACGGAAATAACGTGAGTGCCTATCCACAGATGAATGGATAAAGAGGATGTGAGATGTGTGTGTGTGTGTGTGTGTGTGTGTGTGTTTGTGTGTATTAGTCAGGGGAAAGAAGGAAATCCTGCCAGTTGCAACAACATGAATGAATCTAGAGGACAATGTGCTAAGTGAAATTAGCCAGACAGAGATAGACAAATACTGCATGATCTCACTTATACATGGAATCTTAACAGCAACAACAACAACGACAACGTTGAACTCATAGAAACAAAGTAAAATTGTGGTTACCAGGACCAGGGGAAGGTAGGTGGATCTAAGGGAATGAGGGAGATGTGGAGATGCTGGTCAAAGGGTGTAAAGCTTCAGTTTTAAGACGAATAAGCTCTGGGGACAGTGAAAGCATGGTGATGATACTAAATAATTTGCTGTGTGCTTTAAATTTACTGAGAGTAGATCTGACATCTTCTCACCACACACACAAAAGGTGGGGGAGACTATGTGAGGTGATGTATGTGTTAATTAGCCTGATTGTGGTAACTATTTCTACAAAACATACATATATCAAATCATCATGTTGTACACTTTAAATATAAATGATTTTATTTGTTAATTATACCTCAATAAAGTTGAAGAAAAGTAACTGAGTAGATATGTGAATATATATCTAAAATAATTATTTTCCTAATGTATTTTTTAAATATTTGTATAATCCACTTAAAGGTTTTAAGTTTTGCTTTAAAAAAAAAGATTTTATTTATTTATTTTTATAGAGGGGAAGGGAGGGAGAAAGAGAGGGAGAGAAACATCAATGTGTGGTTGCCTCTTGAATGCCCCCTAGTGGGGACCTGGCCTGCAACCCAGGCATGTGCCCTGACTGGGAATAGAACCAGTGACCCTTTGGTTCACAGGCTGGTGCTCAATCTACTGAGCCACACCAGCCAGGGCTTAAGTTTTGCTTTAATACATACAGATATGTCTTGTTTTTGTTTTTTTTTTTTCTTAGAAAAAATATTCTCTCAAAAATAGTTTGTAATTAACTTATTTTATAGATCTACAAAAATAATAAAACCAATTGGTAGGTCAGTAAACAAATATTTCTAAAATTACAGAACTATGATTATTCTTGGCATCTTTTAATCTCAAAATTTGACTGTTTGGAAGATAATAGTAATATATGGTAACACTCCCTGCTCACAGGTTAGGCCCTGGAGCTCTGCCTACCTGGCCCTCATCTATCTGGCTCAGGATAGAGCACTGCAAAGAGCATGGATGAGCACATTACATTGCAAGGTATTAAAAAGGTATCTTACTAGGGAGGAGCTGGGAGGCTGAGGCACAAAGGGTGGAGGAGCAGGAGCAGGTACTATTGCAGTATGAATTTAAAGAATTTCAAGAGATTGTCTTTTCTGGCTCATCCTTAGGCCACAACAACATGCGAAGTTAAATCGGAGTACATCCCACTGTCCAGTGAATCTGTGAAAATTAGTCTTTCCTCAGTTTTCTTTAAAATCCTTTTCACTTTTGAAATTTTACTGTTATCTTGTGACTTTTACAAAGTAATTGCCATTCGAATACATGAGCTTAAACAGTATGCTATCAGGTAGGTTTACAGGGATGTGCAAAGGGGGTTTATTTGGCACTCTGACCCTGAGGGCCATAATCCAGAAGTGGCCACTACAAAGCGTGAGCTATCTTTACTTCTGAAATGCCAGAAGCTTTACAAATGATCAAAATGAGTAAATTCGAATTTTTTAAATGAATGCAATTAATGACATTCAAGAAATATGGATGGGCTGAAATATTTTTGAAATATTTTCATTCTTGCATTAACAAGGTGCAAGGATTCAGAGTTCTGGAAGCCTATAGCCCTAGGGATGGGATCCAGATCTTGACCCCTAAACAACTTACATCCCGCCATCAGTTCAGAGGATTTGGGATCCCTGAGGCTAACACTCATCCTAATTAACTAAATTAACTTGTTAGGCTAGGTGCCATTCCAAGCACCTAAAGAAATGATAACAGGTCTCTCATTGGACTTACAGAGCAGGGCTTCTGAACTGTTTTGTATCCGTTTACAGACAAATGTCTGCTGGCTTGTCTTCACTGTAATCCAGTGCAGGGCGGGGGGGGGGGGGGGCCGGCGGGGGGGAACCGAGATGCTGTGGCAGGGGTGGGTGGCAAGCAGCTAACCCTTACCTACCTCTAATTATTAGAGATGATGAACTCTGCCAAAAAGGGCTTGCACTTTGAACTAGTCCCATCACCAACCCCCAAACCGCCTCCCGCCCTTGTCCAGGATCTAGACCAAAGGTCCTCAAAGTGCAGCATCTAGCAAATTGTTAGAAGTGCAAATTCTCAAGACCCATCTCAGATCTGCTCACCCAGAAGCTCTGGGGCTGTTCTGACAAGTGTTTCAGGTGATTCTCACCTGAAAGTTGCAGTGTGTTTGAGATGCACTGGAGCAGACCACATGCTGCCATCTGTCTATCTTTTCTTGATTGCCCTCCTTTTCTGCTTCCTTTACCCCATCAATTGTGCCTTGTCTGAGACTTCACATTGCTCACCTCTCTTAGCATTATGTTTTGTTAAAGATTACCCTTGAATCGAGACCCATTTATAACTTTTAATCAGGATTCCTAACTAATCAAGTCTCCTCCAGAAAGACTTTGTATTAAGTTGATTTTATAAATGTTACAGTTCCTCTGTGAGGCAGAAGCATTAGTGCAGTAATAACAAGCTCTCTTCCTTGGAACCCTAGGCATTTCTCTGAGTCCTTAAAGAGACAGACACGTGGAAGGTTAGGGAAGTAGGAACAAAGCTTTATATCTTGCCTTTTTTTAAGCCAACATGTATCATTTACTAGGAGCCAGGCACAGTTCAGAGCACTTTACATGCTAAGGCGTTCATTTAGGTGGTGTTCTGCCCAAGTTTTTGATCAGAGAACTTGGGCTCTCATCTGTTTTACTTAATGGGCTGCACCATACTCTTTCCTTTCAGCAAGAGGATTGACAACTAAAGACAAAGCAAGCTGTACCCTTTACTCACCAAGCTACAAGGATCTAGGCCTTCTCTCTGTCACAGGATAGTAAGAAGCTAGGAAAATTCCTGGGCAAGTGGGATGGGAAAACTGAAACAAGAAAATTGACCAGGGCCCAACAGTTTGAGCAATTTAGAGCAACTAGTGAATCTCAAGAACTTATCTTTCCTAACCAAGGACACTTGAGAGTGAATGGCTCATACCTCTCCTCCCTGACCAAAGAATACACAGCTTAAATCTGGGAAACAGAGAGCAGAGACCCAATTAATGTCATTTGTGACAGCTAACCCAAGGACAGATGAAGTCAGGAACAAATAACAAAAACCCCATTAAAAGCAAGACAGACTCAAGATAAAAGTCAAACAGTACAGCAGGCCAAAGAATATTCCCAAACCCCACCTATGCGCTCATTTGGACACATCAGCACATTAAATGCACCTGGAAAGCTGATGAACATTCTTCTGAAACCCTCCCCTAACGTTCCCATCTGCAAGAAAGAGATAAAAGCCTCAAGACAAAGGACCCAGTGTGCGCTCTCCCTCTGGGGAGCAGCCAGCCCCAGGCCTTTCCCTTCTTCCCCCCAGCTTCTTTCTTCACAGGCACAAGTCTCCCAACCTCTAAGATCATGGACAACTGGTAGTTTGTCCCAGCCTGATCCCCCAAACCTGTCCCTAAAGTCCCCTTTTCTCTGACTTCCCAATGAGCTAAAGCAGTCCAGCTAGGCTCTCCTGTTACTTTTTCTTGCTTCACTGCCCCCAGCCTTAATAAATGGATCCTCATAGTCACCTGGACTCGTGTTGTGAAATCTTTCCTACAAATAGTCAAGAACCTGCACACGGCAGCTGGCCTGAGGCAGACCCACTCAGGGCCAGGCCCCATGTCTGGTAACAGCTCTAGTCCTGGAACATACAGGTTCTTTCCTATCTCAGATTTCACATGCTGCTCTTCCCTCTCTTCCTGAAGCTTCTTCCTCAGCTACCTACAGCAGGCTCTTTTGCATCCTTGAATTTTTAACTGAAATGTCCCGTCTTGTACAAGACCTTTCTTACCCACCCAATCTGTTTTAGATAGATGGTCCTCCTCTTAATTCTCTCTCAAATCACCCCATGGTTTTTCAAATAAAAGCATTAAATGTAACTTATTATGACATATTTTTCTTGTTCGGGTTTTGTGGGCTGTTTCTCTCTGGACTGTAAGGTTGGCGACAGCTAGGACCATGTCTGTCTTGTTCCCTTTGTCTACCCAGCACTGAGTTGGGTCTGCCACAAAGTTGGTGCTTAATAAATATTTGGTGAAGCAGTGACTGAAGTCCCTGAAATGAGACAACTGAAGTTCACATTCAGGCTCATTCATTAAGGGTTCCATCCTAAAATGTAGGTGGGATGAGATGCTCAGCTTGCATGAGAGGATTTCTACTTCAGCCTCACATGGTGCTAAATTAACTTTTTTAAAAGTGGAGATATAATTGACATAAAACATTTTATTAGATTCAGATGTGCAGCATAATGATTTGGTATTTGAGAATATTGCAAAATGATCATCACAGTAATTCTACTTAAGATCTGCCACTATACATCGTCACAAAACTTTTTTATCTTGTGATAGGAACTTTTAAGATCTAATCTCTAAACAACTTTCAAATACGCAATATAGTATTATCTCAGGTAGGTATAGGAAACCGTGTTCTTGGTGATTGTGAACAGTGAATTGAACCAAACACACAGAGAGTTTATAGCAGAAAGAGAGCAAGCAGATTTATCAAGTGATAGCACACTCAACAGAACATGGGGGCGGGCCAACTCCAAGCAGAGACTGACCCTCGGTGGCTGGAGGGGTTCTATTCTTACAGGGTGGGTATTTCCTGGCTAGTTTTGGTGGACTTTCATTGTGCATGTATAAGTAGTTATATTACTTTAAAGCTACGGCGCATGTGGTTGGTCTCCCATGATTTTCCTTGACTGGCCACCAGGGGAGGAGGGGTCACAAAATGCTAATTTATTTTAGCTATTATGATGAAGCAGGGGTCAGGTAGCATCTTCTGCGCAGGTGCAGCCATGATTCACCATGATTCAGTGCTTTTCCAGAAAGCAGGACAACCAGGCTTAGAGCAGGTTCTCTGTCCTGTATCTAAGTCCTTTGTCTTAGTCCTGGGATGGCTCTGGAGTTTCTTCCCTCCTGACTACCTCCTGCGTCAGTGTTATTAACTATAATCACCACTCTGTATATCGCATCCCTGTGACTTATTCTTTTATAACTGGAAGCTTGTATCTTTTGACTCCCTTCACTAATTTTGCCCACTGTCATGACCTCATCTTGCAACCACCAGTCTGTTCTCTGTATCTGTGACTTGTTGGAGTTTTTTCTGTCTCTGTTTTTTTTAATTCTACTTGTAAGTGAGATCATATAGTTTTTGTCTTTTTCTGTGTGGTTTATTTCACTTAGCATAAGGCTCTCCAAGTCCATCCATATTGTTGCACATGGCATGATTTCCTTCTTTCTTATGGCTGAATAATACAAGAGGGGGAACCTCCCCCAAACAGAATTATCTTCTGGAAGGCAGGCCCCTTGTAGTGAAGGCTTCCCTGCTAGGTGAGTGTTCTAGGAACCCATCTGTATCAGGGTACCAGCTACCATTGTTGTGAGAGGCTGTGTTCAGCTTCAGTGATTTTTTCTGAAGACTTTCAATGCGTTTGCCTGTTTCACAGTGAGTGATTTATGAGTGTATGGTGCTGAGTGTTCAGCAGTTTTTAACCAAAATTGGCATGACCCCCATGCCCCATCCTCCCTATTCATCTAATCTTGTCCTGAGTGATTTTTTTAAATTTCCCTGAATGAAAAAAGTCCTCAAAGAGAGATGCAAATTAAAACCACAATGAGATACCACTTCACACCAGTCAGAATCACCACCATAAACAAAGCAACAAACAACAACTGTTGGAGAGGTTGTGGAGAAAAGGGGACCCTAGTGCACTGTTGGTGGGATTGCAGACTGGTACAACCACTATGGAAAGTAGTATGGAATTTTCTAAGAAAACTAAAAATGGATCTACCTTTTGACCCAGCAATTCCACTGCTAGGATTATATCCTAAGAACCCTGAAACACCAATCCAAAAGAACCTATGCACCCCAATGTTCATAGCAGCACAATTTACAATAGCCAAGTGTTGGAAGCAACCTAGGTGCCCATCAGTAAATGAATGGATCAAAAAACTATGGTACATTTACACAGTGGAATTCTATGCAGCAGAAAGAAAGAAAGGAGCTCCTACCCTTTGCAACAGCATGGATAGGACTGGAGAGCATCATGCTAATCGAAACAAGCCAGGCAGTGAAAGACAAATACCATATGGTCTCATCTTTAACAGGAACCTAATCAACAAAACAAATAAACAAGCATAATATAACCAAAGACACTGAAATTGAGAACAGGCTGACAGTCACCAGAGGGGAGAGGGGAGGGAATTTCAGGGGACAAGGGGAAGGGTTTAGAGCAACAAGTATAAAGGACTCATGAACAAAAACGAGCGGGTGTGGAAATGGGAGGGAGGTGGGGAGGGCTGGGGCGGTGGGCAGGGATGGGAGTAAAAGACAGAAAACTGTACAAGAACAACAATTAAAATAAAATTTTTTAAAAAAGAAAGTAAAAAAAAAAAAGAAAAAGAAAAAAGTCCTCAAAGAGAAATGTTTTGCCTGTGTGGAAGAGGTGAAACAAAAAACAGCAGAAGCACTAAAAGGCATCAAAATCGACAAGTTCAAAAACTGTTTTCAACAGTGGAAAAAAATGTCTCGATAGATGTATTGCATCAAATGGAGAGTACTTTGAAGGTGATTGAAGTTTAAACATGTAAGAATAAATACACAATTTTTAATAGATAAATTTCAGGTTTTTGGTGTCCCTCCTCATATTCCATTTTATGTACATACCACATCTTCTTTATCTATTCATCTGCAGAGGGACACTTAGGTTGTTGTAAATACTGATGGCTGTTGTGAATATTGCTGCAGTGACAGGGGTTGTAGATATTTTTGCTAGTTCCTGTTTTTGTTTTCCTTAGACAAGTACCAAGAAGTGGAACTGCTGGGTCATATCGCAGTTTTACTTTTAATTTTTTGAGGATCCTCCATACTCTTTTTCATAGTGGCTACACTGACATTCTCATTAGCTGCACACGAGGGTTCCCCTTTCGCCACATCCTCACAATGCGTTATCTCTTATCCTCTTTTTTTTTTTTTTTTGTTATTATTCTATTACAGTTGTCCCAATTTTTTCCCCTTTGCCCTCCTCCATCCAGCCCACCCCCGCTCCCACGGTTAATCCCCACATCGTTGTCCATGTCCGTGGGTCATTCATTCATGTTCTTTGACTGTTCCTTTCCCCTTTTTCCACCCTTCTCCCCTCCCCTCTGGCTGCTGTCAGGCTGTTCCATGTTTCCATGTTTCAGGTTCTATTTTGCTTGTAAATTTATTTTGTTCATTAAATCCCTCTTATAAGTGAGATCATATAGTATTTGTCTTTCACTAACTGGCTTATTTCACTTAGCATAATATTCTCCAGTTCCATCCATGCTGTCACAAAAGGTAGGAGTTCCTGCTGTCTTTCTGCTTTGTAATATCCTGTTGTGTAAATGTGCCACAGTTTCTTGACTCACTCATTCACTGATGGACACTTAGGCTGTTTCCAGCACTTGGCTATTGTATATAGCACTGCTATGAACATAGTGGTGCATAGGTTCTTTTGAATTGGTGTTTTGGGATTCTTAGGGTATATTACCAGCAGTGGAATCTCTGGGTCAAAAGGAAGTTCCATTTTTAATTTTTTGAGGAGATCCATGCTGTTTTCCACAGTGGCCGCTCCAGTCTGCCTTCCTACCAACAGTGCACTAGGGTTCCCTTTTCTCCACATCCTCGCCAGTACTTGTTGTTTGTTGATTTGTTGATTTTTTAATGATGGCTATTTTGAACTGTGTGAGTTGGTATCTCATTGTGGTTTTAATTTGCATTTCTCTGATGGCTAGTGATGGTGAGCATTTTTTCATGTATCTATGGGCCCTCTGTATGTTCTTAGAGAAGTGTCTATTCAGATCCTTTGCCCATTTTTTAATTGGGTTGTTTGTCTTCCTGGTGTTGAGTCATATGAGTTCTTTATATATTTAAGAGATTAAACCCTTTTTGGAGTTATTATGGCAAATATGTTTTCCCATACAGTTGGTTCCATTTTCATTTTGATGATAGTTTCTGTAGCCTAGCAGAAGCTTTCTAATTTGATATAGTCCTATTTGTTCATTATTTTCCTTTATTTCCCTTGCCCTTTGAGATATATTGGCAAAAATATTGTTACATGGGATATCTAAAATTTTATTGCCCATGTTTTCTGCTAGGACTTTTATATCATGACTTAAGTTTCACTTTTTTATCCATTTTGAATTTTTCTGGTGTATGGTGTAAGTTGGTGGTTTGTGCTCATGATAATAGCCATACTAACAGATGTGAGGCAATATCTCATTGTGGTTTTCATTTGCATTTCCCTGATGATTAGTGATGTTGAGTGCTTTTCAATGTACCGATTGGCCATATTCATATCTTCTTTGGAAAAATGTCTATTCAGATCTTCTGCCCATATTAAAACCAGATTGTCACCCTGGCTGGTGTGGCTCAGTGGGTTGAGTGTTGACCTGCAAACCAAAGGGTTCCTGGTTCAAATTCCAGTCAGAGCACATGCATGAGTTGTGGGCCAGGTCCCCAGTGGGGGTTGTGCAAGAGGCAACCACACATTGATGTTTCTCTCCTTTACTTTCTCCCTCCTTTCCCCTTGCTCTAAAAATAAATAAAATATTTTTTAAAAAAGATTAAAAAATAAAATACAATCAGATTGTCTGTTTTTTGTTATTGAGTTTTATGATTTCTCTATTATATGATTGTCAGATATATGATTTGCAGATATTCCATTTAGTAGGCTGCCTTTTTATTTTGTTGAAGGTTTCCTTTGCTGTGCAGAAGCTTTTTAGTGTGAAGTATTTAACTTTTATTTTTGCTTTTATTGCCTTTATTTTTGGTGTCATATCTAACGCATTATCTCTAAGAGTGATGTCAGGAACTTACCTCCTATGTTTTCTTCTAGGAGTTTTATGGTTTCAGGTTTTATAGTCAAGTATTTAATTCATTGTGAGTCAATTCTTGTGCATGGTGTAAGATAAAGTTCTGGTTTCATTCTTTTGCAATTGGCTGTCAAGTTTTTCTAGCACAATTTATGGGGACATTGTCCTCTCCCCATTGTATAATTTTGGCTCCTTTGCCATAAATTAATTGACCATGTGAAAGAAAAACGGCAAAATAGAGTTGATATTATCAAGAGAGCAATTTAAAATGTAGCTGGGAGGCCTCCAGGAAGCTGAGCTAACACACCCCCTCCTAGTGAAACTGAACTTTTGAACTGAGCTAAACCAAACAATACATCATGACAGTTTCTGGAACTGGCTCTGCATCACTGAACTCTGTTAAAAAATTTAATTTTTTACCTAGCAATAGACGTAAACAAGTAATCATTTATAGCATAATGTAAGTCAGCTTGCCAACACCAGTCACAACTCTTTCAAAGCAGCTTGTATTATCACTCTGGAAGTCCCCCCTCTTTTCTCTGACCGTCTTTATAAACTCTGACCTTTTCTTTCTTCCTCAAAACACAGTTGGGTTTCTACCTAGATCTGTGTATCATTGATTTGCCATTATTAAAAAGACTCCCTAATAAAGCTTTTGCTTGGTTGCAGTTCTTGGTCAAAATTGGTTGACAACCATATATTCATGGATTTATTTCTGGGCTCTCGATTCTGTTCCATTCATACATGTATGTTTTTATGTCAGTGCCATTCTGTTAGGTTACTGTAGCTTTGTAATATAGTCTGAAATCAGGGAGCATGATGTCTTTGCCTTTGTTCTATGTTTCTCAAAACTGGTTTAGCTACTTGGGGTCTTTTGTGGTTTGATTATTTGTTCTATTTCTGTGAAAAATGCCACTGGGAAATTAACTTTTACTTTTTAAAAACCTATCTGCACACTGGTACGGTTCAGTAGATCGAGTACCAGCTTGTGAACTGAAAGGTAACTGGTTTGATTCTCAGTCAGGGCACATGCTTGGGTTGCAGGCCAGGTCCCCAGTTGGGGGTTTGTGAGAGGCAACCGATTGATGTCTCTCTCGCACATTTGATGTTTCTCTCCTGCTCTTTCTCCCTCCCTTCTAAAAATAAAGAAATAAAATCTTAAAAAAGAAAAACCTGTCTGCTTAGTCCTTTGGTGGGCAGGTGCTTCTGGCTGACTTAATTGCTCATTTGTAAGGGAAAGAGCTTATGGTGATTTCTTGAGTGAACAAGAATAAGGTATTAAAATAAAATATAAATGGAGACCAAATTTGGAAATTCCCTGAATAGCAGAACCAGTTAAGCCATGTAAGTGAAACCTAATATGGCTTATTCTGCAATAGAAGCAAAACTTAACTGGGGCTGTTTCTTATAAACGCCTCTGAAAATCATTTAAAAAATCTAAATTGCTTTCCAAAAATGGTATAAGAGGACCACTTTTAACCAATTCCCTGTCATTTGGAAAAACCCCAATGGTATAACCAATCATTATAAAGATTAAATAGCTTCCATGTTTTTACTACATAAGTTGTCCTATAACAACATGGCTCTGGGCTTCATAATAGTGTTGATTTGAAGATTTGAAGACTTGTGTATAAGCAAGCTGTTCATCTATACACAATAAACACTTATAAATACAAGTATATTGATTTTTAAAATTTTTAACAGTTTCTGGACTTTGGGAGGGGACACCTCTTATCTTTGCATTAGATTGGCCATAAGAATTGAAATCTGGACTCTGTCTAGTTATGCTGTACAAAACATTCATTGTGAAGAGAAATTTACAAAAACTTTGATTTGGATCAAGGGAAAGGAGTGGTAGAAATGATGTGTATTGCTCATTTAAAATGAAATAATATATATTACTCATAATATATTATTTTTTAATTAATTCAATTTAAAAATGGATAGGTCTGAAATAGACATTGTCTCCTAAGAACACATACAAATGGCCAACAGGTACACAAAAAAGGTGCTCAACCTCACTAATCAGCAGGCAAATGCAAATCAAAATCACAACGAGCTTATCAGCTCCCACCAGTTAAGATGGCTGTCATTGAGAAGACAAGAGATCAGTGTTGGCAAGGATGTGGAGAAAAGGGAGCCCTGTGCAGTGTTGATAGGAAGGTAAATTGATGAAGCCACAATGAAAACCAGTATGGAGGTTCCTCAAAAAATTAAAAATAGAACTGCAGTATGATCCAGCAGTCCTACTTCTGGGTACTTGTCTGAAAAAAACAAAACACTAACTAGAAAAGAATCTGCACCCCCTGCTCACTGCAGCATTATTCCCAGTAGCCAAGATATGAAAAGAACCTAAGCAAGTATCCATCAACAGCCGAATGGGTGAAAGAAGATGTGATATATACATACAATGGAATATTATTCAGCCACGAGAGAAAAGGAAATCCTACCATTTGCAACACAAAATGTAAATGAAATGTGAATTCACAAAACGTGAATTCACTTTAAGTGAATGAAACTTAAAGGCATTATGCTAAGTGCGATAAGCCAGGCAAAGACAAATACTGTGTGGTATCACTTACAGGTGAAATCTTAAAAAAAAAAAAAAAAAGGTCAATCTGGTAGAAACAGAACAGAAAAGTGCTTGCTAGGGGCTGGGGAGTGAGGAAAATAGGGAGAGGCTAGTAAAAGGGTACAAACTTTCAACTATAAGATTAATAAGTTCTGAGGATGTAAAGTAAAACATGGTGACTATAGTTGATAACTCTGTACTTTATCATTGAAATTTGTTAAGAGAGTAGAACTTAAATGTTCTCACCATAAAAGAAGAAAAATAGAACTTTCGTCAGACTTTCACTAGGCCTTTCACCTTGTAGAATTTTATCTTGGAATTTAAGACAATACCTGCTCCCTCTCTTCCTCCTCTTCCTCCCTCTCCTGTTCCTCTTCCTCCTCTATCTCCTACTCCTTCTACTTCAGCCTTATGGAGGTCCAACTGACAGAAAATTCATAAGTTTCAACCACTTTTTTCTAGCTGAGTGTTTTCATAAACTGCAGATACCCTCTCCGTCAGGGGTCAGTAAGCCACAGACATGGAAACAGTGCCCAGAACACCACGGAGTCACCATCTTCCAGCCCCACTCAGGCAACTGATACATGATTAGTGGTATCAAACTGGACTCCGCTTCTTCTTTAAAAATGATTCGACTCCAGGTAAATTGAGAAAGAGTGGAGCTGACATACCAGGTACACTCACTCTCTGCCTGCTATGTTCCAGACAACTCAGTGTGCAGACTCTTGAGTAAAATTTAATGAAAACATATCCATGCCTCAGTACTATTCACACACCTCTCTATTGGGGGCATAGAGTTAGCGGAGAGAATCCTTGTCTGGAAATATGAAGATCAAGTTTCTTGCTCTAAATCTATCACTAAATTGTTGTGTGAGCTCAAGTAAATCACTTAATATTATTGGCAGTAACTTTTTCTCATTTGTAAAAATGATGGAGCTTGGTTTAAGATGTTCTCTTAATCCTTTGAAATTATTATGCCTTCTCTTATTCCTGGAGATTATTTTTATTTGTCTACACCTATCTATTTACAGAAACAAGAGGGATATGATTTTTCTTTCTGTTTATCTGCTCACTTTATTCCTTTTTTAAAAAAGGTTTTATTCATTTATTTTTAGAGAAAGGGGAAAGGAGGGAGAAAGAGGGAGAGAAACATCAATATGTGGTTGCCTCTTGCGCACCCCCAACTAGGGGTGCCCACAGTCCAGCCATGTGCCCTAGACTGGGAATCAAACTGTCCACCCTTTATTCTGCAGGCCAGCACTCAATCCACTGAGCCACACCAGCCCGGGCTGCTCACTTTATTCCTTACAGGCCAGCTGGGAGTGAGTGAAAGAGGCCGCTTGTCAGGAGGTGAGAGAAACCAGAAGAGAGTGGTAATGCAATGAGCTTGGGTTTCAAGGACCAAAGGTGAGGCAGCCCAAAACTTCTGGAGTGATTTGGAGTACCAGGAATGTCAGTTAGTAGGTTAATTGAGGAGGTGGGACTAGATCTTGAGGCCTGGTCTATTATTATGTATAACATAAAGTATTAACTGACTTCTTTCCCCTTCTCTTCAAGTAACTATTGTGGATTTCCAAGAACAGTCCTCAGAGGCATACACCTAACGTTGTGACCCAGGACACACACACACACACACACACACACACACACACACACACACACACACACACCCGCGCACGCACATGCACGGATTCCTGAATCGGTACTTACCCTCACAGCATGCAATGCATTGTTATTTTCTGTTCTGTTGTGTTTTGTTTTCTTTGTTTTCATTTTTTAATTCTTGGCTTCCATCAGCAGTTTAAAATCTTTGTCTTGGGTCAGAGGGCGTGTGGCTAGCAGCTGTCTCCTTCTTGGAACTGGGTTGTGCATTTGAGAACAGATGTTTATTATTCACTCGGTAACTTTCTAGGAAGCATGCCAGGGTGGGTGGTCCTGCTGTTGGTCTTTGAGCTGATGGCCCATCTGTCCTGGAGCTTGATGAGAGTGGGTGTAGATATGGGAACTCAGGGAGAGAGCTCGTTGAACAGGACCTTGTTCTGGGATTCAGAACGTGGCACTAAGTAACTCTTAGTTAGTGGAGAGGTTATTCTTTAAAGGAAATTTGTACCTATGCTAAAGAGTTTCTACAAAAAAATAACAATTTTAGAAATGTAGGTATCTCCTGCTGTACATCAGTAGTCTGTTATTGAAAAATGAGTTGCTCTGCATTAAAATGCTTATCAGGAGCCCATTTCTCATTTTATTTTAGATAAGAAAAATTACACTATGGCGACTCCAAGCCCTCAACTAATTTCTTTCTTAAACAGGTAAATAAAATGTAGTGAGATATATATAAACTCTGAACTATCTTGTTAAGTGTAAAATGCTTAAAATATTTTTATCACCAAACAATTAATAGGGTCAGTAACAAGCAACAGCCTTTGTGCAGTCGAAGGCTGCTGACCAAGATGGTTTTAATGTTCTCCTTATCCTGACTAAACTAAGGCTTCTTCCTGACATTCCGCCCCTGAGCTTCCTTTTTGTAGAGTATTTGCTTTAGAAAACCATAATTGTAAATTCTTTTTCTGTCTCTTTGAGATGTAAATCTTTTCAAACACCTCTTGTAAATTTTACAATCCAGGGAAATCTTTCTCAAGAACCTGGGGAACTCTCAGTGACTTGTGTTGTGAGCAAGGGAGCATCCCCCAAAGGAGTCACTCACACACATTGTGTCTTTCCGCAAAGCCAGGTTCATTAAGAGAGAGCTCCTCAATAAGCCAATAGATTCACACATAGTTTAACACACAGAAAGGGGAAGCTTACATGATAGAAGTGAGCAGAGCAAGCATGCAGTGCAATGCCGTGGTCACTGACCACATCTGCAGGTGGAGAGGGGGGCATTGGTCTCAAGCCAGGTGGCCACAGTGGTGGCATGCATCTGTTGGACTGGACATCCAGCAGGGCACTGAGTGTGACCCGTGGTACAGCCACGCTCCAACATTGTGTGGTCAGAGCTCTGAATTCCCTTTTTTCCTGTGTTCTTTTTTTTCTTTTTGTTCAAGTACAGTTGTCTCTATTTGCACCCCACCCCCACCCCATCCCCGCCCGCAATTCATCCTTGCCTTTGACCCTGGAACCTACCCCCTTTGGCTTGCTCCAAGATGTCATAATTATATAAATAAATTTGTTTTTCCTTGGATAAAGCCAAACAACAAACACATATGGCCTATGATGTTTCTCCCTAATGTCCTCCGCTACTTTTCTACTAGCTCATCATGCCAGCCCTTAAAAAACCCTACCCCAGCTGAGTTGAGTTGAGTTCAGACTCGTTCTAGCTTTTCTCCCCTATTGCAGTAGCCTTGCTGAAGTCATTTTTGCCTGTCCAATTTCGTCCAGTGTGATTTTTCCTTTGACATTACCAATGGTCCTTTACTGCATCTTCTTTGTGACAGAAAAAAAATCAACAGGTACTCTATGTTAGTTTCCTAGCATTGCCATGACAAAGTACCAGAAACTGAAGGGCTTAACTACCAGACAATTTCTTCGCAGTTCTGGTGGCCGGAAATCTAAAATCATGGTGTTGACAGGGCCATGCTCTTCTGAAGGCTCTCAGAAAGAACCTCTTCCAGGCCTTTCTCTTAGTGTCTGACGTTGCCAGTCATCCCTGGTGTTCCTTGACTTGTACCTGCATCACTCCAATCACTGCCTCCACCCACACATGGCATTCTCGCTCTGTGTGTCTCCATGTCTCTTCTCTTCTTAAGGATACCAGTCATATTGGAGCAAGGGCCCACAACACTTGAGTAGGACCTTATTTCAGCTGGCATCTTAATTGCCTCTGCAAAGACCCTATTTTCAAATGAGACCACATTCACAGGCGCAGGGGTTAGGACGTCAGTGTATCTTTCTTGGTGGGGGCCACAATGGAACCTGCAACTGACTGAAGAGACATCAATAGTATTTGAGTGAAAGGCCTTTCCTGGATTCCTTTTTGTTAAAAATATTGTATTATGTTGCAGGTGTACATAGAAGATTTTTAAAATATAAATGTTGGCAGAAAATATTATATTAAGAAAGACATGTTTTATGAAGTTTGACTATTAAAAATGAAGTTAATTTCTTTCAGGACAAAGTTTGCCTGGGAGGTATGGTGCAAGGTATGTATGGAGTTACCTGTCTGCCTGTCTGGATGGATGGCATGCTTAGGTTTGGTGAAGGTGAAGCTTCTTCTTCTTCTTCTTTTTTTTTTTTTAGATTTTATTTATTTATTTTTAGAGAGGGGAAAGGAGGGAGAAAGTGAGGGAGAGAAACAATAGTGTGTGGTTGCCTCTCACAGGCCCGCTACCAGGGTCCTGGCCTGCAACCCAGGTGTGTGCCCTGAGGGGAATCACAGCGCTGCCTTGGTTCACAGGTGATCCAATCTACTGAGCCCCACCATCCAGGCAGGTGAAGGTGAAGCTTCTTTAAGGAGGAATCAAGGCCTGTGTCAAAGACAAAACTGGACAAGTAAAGCAATCAATTTTATGGAGGCTATTGCAATAAGGAAAACATTCCAAATTCAAATGTCAGAGCATCTCTGAAGGTTAGTTTTGCCTTAGACTAACCGTATTTTGCCCTGTATAATGCACACCCATATTTTGGGCCCAAACGTTCAGAAAAAAATTTTTTATTTTAATGTTTTAATTCAATTATTAATTTATTTATATTTAGAAACTTTTTTTGTATTATAAAGGAATTCTAACAGTTATTTTTTAACACACTGTGGTACAAGAAATTTTATTTAACAAGTAATTACAAGACACAAGAACAGATACAAGGTATTCCAGGTACTACTCATGTATAATGTGCACCCTTATTTTTCCCTCAAAAATTTGGGGAAAAAATACACATTATGCACTGCAAAATATGGTTATGTAGACGGGGTAAACAAGCAATAGGCGAGGTGATTTATAGTTGGGTTGTTTTGTAATCAGAGGCCTCAGTCAGGTAGCTGAACAGGAAGTGTTTTTCTCTGTGGTTAGCTAGTTTCATGGGAACAAATAGTTCTTACCTTCGCTAACCAATTATGACAAAGAATGGAAAGTTGGAGGATCTGTGTCTGGTCTTGTCAGCAGATTTGTCACAAGTAAACAGAGGTGTCATCCCTGAGATTTATGGGCATCATGAAAGAGAATGGACAGCGAATTTCATCTAAGTCTTATAGGAAAGGGTGTTTCTCTGAGTAAGCCTTTCTTTCTTTCTTTCTTTCTTTCTTTCTTTCTTTCTTTCTTTCTTTCTTTCTTTCTTTCTTTCTTTCTTTCTTTCTGTAGATTTTCATGTTAAGTGTTCTTTTTTAAAAAATATATATTTTATTGATCCCTGGCTGGTATGGCTCAGTGGATTGAGTGCTGGCCTGTGAACCAAAGGGTCGATGGTTCAATTCCCAGTCAGGGCACATGCCTGGGTTGTGGCCAGGTCCCAGGTATGGAGCACGTGAGAGGCAACCACACATTGATGTTTCTCTCCCTCCCTCCCCCTCTCTAAAAATAAATAAATAATATCTTGTATGAAAAAATATCATTTATTGATTATGCTATTATAGTTGTTCCATTTTTTTCTTCCTTTTATTCCCCTCCATCCTTCACCCCCCTCCCACCTGTATTCCCCCACCTTAGTTCATATAAGTTCTTTGGCTTCTCCATTTCCAATACTATTTTTTATCTCCCTTGTCTATTTTGTACCTACCATTTATGCTTCTTATTCCCTGTACCTTTTCTCACATTCTCCCTCCTCCCTCTCCCCAATAACCCTCCATATGATCTCCATTTCTGTGAATCTGTTCCTGTTCTAGTTGTTTGCTTACTTTGTTTTTGTTTTCATTTTTAGGATCAGTTGTTGATAGTTGTGAGTTTGTTGTCATTTTACTGTTCATATTTTTTATCATCTTCTTTTTCTTAGATTAAGTCCCTTTAACATTTCATATAATAAGGGCTTGGTGATGATGAACTCCTTTAACTTGACCTTATCTGAGAAGTACTTTATCCACCCTTCCAATCTAAATGACAGCTTTGCTGGATAGAGCAATCATAGATGTAGGTCCTTGCCTTTCAAGACTTCAAATACTTCTTTCTAGCGCCTTCTTGCCTGTAAGGTTTCTTTTGAGAAATCAGCTGATAGTCTGATGGGAACTCCTTTGTAGGTAACTGTCTCCTATTCTCTTGCTGCTTTTAAGATTCTCTCCTTATCTTTAATCTTGGGTGATGTAATTATGATGTACCTTGGTGTGTGCTTCCTTGGGTCCAACTTCTTTGAGCTTCCCGGACTTCCTGGTAGTCTATTTCTTTTGCCAGGTTAAGGAAGTTCTCCTTCATTATTTTTTCAAATAAGTTTTGAATTTCTTGCTGTTCCTCTTCTCCTTCTGGCACCCCTATGATTCAGATGTTGGAACATTTAAAGTTGTCCTGGAGGTTCCTAAGCCTTGCCTCATTTTTTTTTATTTCTTGTTTCTTCATTCTGTTTTGGTTGCAAGTTTATTTCTTCCTTCAGTTCCAAATTGTTGATTTGAGTTCCAGTTTCCTTCCCATAACTGTTGGTTCCCTGTACGTTTTTCTTTATTTCACTTTTCAGAGCTTTCACTTTTTCCTTCATTTTGTGACCATACTCAACCATTTCTGTAGGCATCCTGATTACCAGTGTTTTGAACTCTGCCTCTGACAGACTGACTACCTCTTTATCACTTAGTTCTATTTTTGGAACTTTGATCTGTTCTTTCATTTGGGCCGTATTTTTTTTGTCTCGGTGCACCTGTTATACATAGTAAGGGGTACAGCTTTAGGTATTTTCCAAGGTGGAGCAGCTGCCTTGTGGTGCTGTATGTGGAAGAGGGATCCAAGGGGGAGCAATGCCACTTGCTTGGCTCTCGGCCAGCTTTGAGTCACTTCCCCCACTTCCCGCAAGCAAATTGAGCCCTTCTGGTGCTGATTCCTGGGTGGGTCAGCTTGCGTACATTCTAGGATCCTATGGGTCTATCCAAGAAACTCTCCTGTGAGGCTAGGAGTTTCTCCTGCTGCCACAGATATTTGCAGTCAGAGGTTTTGAGGCTTTATTTCCTTGCACTGGAACCCTGGGTTACATGGTCTGTCTTACCCCCCAGTTGTTCCTCCTGGTTTACCCACACACAAATGTGGGACTGCCTGGTCTGCCAGCTACCGCCTTGCTGTGCATCCTCTCCTCCCCGGCTGCCTATCTCTGCCCCTCCTACCAGTCGGGATGAATGTTTCTTCTTTAACTCCTTGGTTGTCAGACTGCCATACAGTTTGATATTCTGGAAGTTCTGATTATTTTTTGTTTTTAAATTTGTTGTTGTCCTTCTTTTGGTTGTGCGAGGAGGCAAAGCGTATCTACCTACGCCTCCTTCTTGGCTGGAAGTTCATGAATAAGCCATTTCTTAGAACACAAAGAATGGGAGGATTTCTGAAAACATAAGTCTGCGGGAGGTGTTACCATGGCTGCTTTCCAGAAGCACGGGGCCTCGGGGAAGTTCCACATTGTCGGTGGAAAGGAGTGTTGATGCAGGAGACCTGGTTCTTCTTGCTAACATATGTAAAGAATTACAGATCAGCAAATCTATTAGTGTGTAGTCAGTTTCTTAGTGATCCATTCCCATGGAAGAAAACAGGACTAGGTAGAGTGGGGGGTGAAAGGTAAAGTTTCAGGGCAAAGCAGGGCAGCAAAAGTAAGAGCGACTGAGGACCAGGGTGGCAAGCCCCCAGGTGGCCTGAGGCCCAGTGGCCAGAAACCCAGTGGCCTGAGAGCCGAGAGCACCAAGAGCGCCCCGAGCCCCCAAGAGAGAGCAAGTCCTTTGTTCTGAGGACATATAGTTGGTGGAATAGGAGAAAAAAGTTATATATTGATCAACGTGTAAATGTGGTGCCAGCTTTCCTGGGGGAATGTAACTACCCAAACTTAGGTATGTGTGGGGGTCTGTTAGCCTGAATCCTTATCTTGCTCCAGACCCCATTTGTTCATCTTGTAGTAAAACAAATACGTGACAGGAGGTAGTTAATTAAAGTTGGGGCAGTTACCAAAGTTATTTATGGGCTCTTTCTTTAAGCAATAGGGACTCCCTCATAAAACAGATAGTGACCAGAGATAGGCAATTAACCAGAGTTGTTTTATGGGCTCCTTCTTTGGGCACCGTGGACCCTCTCTGCATTCCAAGCCCTGGGATGAAAGCATGGTTTTAAGGTTTTCTTTCTTGGATAGTGGAAAAGCTACACAGAATTTCAAGGACTTCCTGCCTTCCTTGCTAACGTAGTGTTTCTTGTGAGATTGGAACACCTGGCAATATTATCAGACCAGGCTCAGGACTGCTGAGTTAGCATGTGAGACATGTCTCTCTCCTCCTCCCTGCCTCAGTTTACTGTTTATTCTACCTAAGTAGTAAAAGGAGTTTCCTGGCAACCAGGATGCAAGACTCTGGCTAGTAACAGCAGTGCAGTCTTAGAGTTCTTCCTATGCTGTGTCTTGCCTCAGGAGGAAGAAGGATCTGTGTGTGGCAGAGTGACTGTCACCCTTGCTGGCCTCTAACTATTTACAGTTACTCTTTAAAAAAAATTTGCCCTGGCTGGTATAGCTCAGTGGGTTGAGCACTGGCTTGCAAACCAAAGGGTAGATGGTTCAATTCCCAGTCAGGGCACATGCCTGGGTTGTGGGCCAGGTCTCCAGTAGCAGGCATGTGAGAGGCAACCACACACTGATGTTTCCCTCTCTTTCTCCCTCCCTTCCCCTCTGTATAAAAATAAATAAGTCTTTAAAAAATAAAAAAATAATTTTATTTGCTTATTTTTTGAGAGAAGGGAAGGGAGGGAGAGAGAAATATCAATGTACAAGAGAAACATTGATCGGTTGCCTCTTGCATGCCCCAAGCTGGGAACCAGGTTTGCAACCCAGGCATGAGCCCTGACTGGGAATCATACTGGGAGGACACCCAACCCACCGAGCCACAGAAGTCAGGGCATACGGTTACTCTTAGAAATAGTTTATTAATCCTTGAAAAATGGATCTCACTGTTGTGGGACACTGCTGCCACCAAGTGGTGGTGCCCATTTAGTGAAGGCCAAACCTCAGACTTCAAACTACATCCTTTTTCAGACTCCTATGGGCTGTGTATACCCTGTGAGTGTGCGAGAAAAGCCACTGGGATGCAGGAAGAAAATACCAGAATTTCTACTTCATCTTATTTTTATCGAAAATGCAAGCAAGAATTTAAACTCTACTGATATTTAGTATACTGCCAGTTTGCAGTGGGTTCTTATTCTGAATCTGTCACGTGTCACCTTCCCTGGAAAGACTAGAAGCTTCACATGGTGGCAAGATTCCTCTCTGAACCCCTCCAGAGTGTAGTGACATATAGCAGATTGTGGGTGGTTGGTTAAATACAGACAACATTATCTAGTTTCAACTACACCTACATTTACACAATGGACTAGTGGCAACTATGCCTACCTTTACACAATGGACAAGTAGCATCAGAAGACTCCTACAGAGAAGCTGCTAGTATAGAAAATAACTCTAGTAGGGCATGTTCCCGCAAATGGGAAGCCATGGCATCACTGACAAATACTTTTACAGTAGTAGAAGCTCTTTGTCAGCTTGACAAGAAAAAAAAAATAACAGAAGTCTGTAACTTATCTTACAAGAAGTTGGTCACAATATTCAAAATCATCAATACTGTTTGAAATATATTTTAACTGTTGTTAATATGAGCCTCATCCCAACTGTTTTGTAGGAAGATTTGAAATAATTTGAACTTAGATTCAGTTTTTTACACCACTATTCCATAGTTTTAGCCCAGCCTTTTCAAAATCCGTGAAAGGTAGTACATATAATCACGGATCTTTTCCCTATTATACTGGGGAAGACCCATGACCAGAGTCTATGTTTGTACATTTGCGAGATATGTGAATGAATAATTTTGAGCCCTTACTCTTGTGGCTCAGTGGATTGGGCATCGTCTTGCCAACCAAAAAAGTGGTTGGTTCGATTCCCAGTTAGGCACATATCTGGGTTGCAGGGCAGGTCTTTGGTTGGGGGTGTGTGACAGGCGACGGCTCGATGTTTCTCTCTCACATCAATGTTACTCTCCCTCTCTGTCTCCCTCCTTTTCCCTCTCTCTAAAAATAAATAAAATCTTAAAAAACAAAAGTAAATAAACACAATATTGAAAAAGAAAATAAAAAAAGAATAGCCCAAGCTGTGTGGCTCAGCCTGTGAACCTAAAGGTCACTGGTTCAATTCCTGGTCAGGGCCCACACCTGGTTTGTGGGCCAGGTCCCCAGTTGGGAGTATGTGAAAAGCAATCGATGTTTCTTTCCCTCTCTTCTTCCCTCCCTTCCTGTTTCTCTATAAATAAATAAAATCTTCTGGGGGGGAAAAAAGAAAAATTTTCACAAAGGTAAACTCTTGACTTTCTGGCAAATATAAGATGAACACATGTCAAAGACTTTACTTAGCTAATTGATTAATGAAGGAACCAGTAAACATGCTATGACCAATTCAGTGCTATAAGGAGTAAGGTTATTCATAGCATTTATAGGATGTAATATTGACTAATGTCCAATTGGACACAAATCTTTGGATAGAAGTTATTGGCATTTGTTCCATATTCTGTCCACAAACAAGTTCCAGTTGAAAATCTCCAAATCAACAAGTAACTTCAGTAATTTTGGGACCTTTGATCAATAATAAATAATGGGGTAAACTTAACATCACTATGACCCTTTCGCCAAACCCAATCCATGTATTTTGTAAAACAATGTTTTATTAGGACTCCGCCACATCATCCCTTTGATAGGGGAATCGAGAATTGGAAAATTTTAGTTTAAGGTAAAAAGTTATAAGCCCAGCAAGTAATGTATGTGTTAAAGCTTTTGTTTCAGAAACTACAGATAAGGCCTGTCCTGGCTCCTGGGAAAACAGCCGACCTCCTGGGGCACTGCTCAAGATTACTGCCTGGGGACAAGTTGGAGGCACCTGGACCTTTGTGTTCCAGGTAGAGACAGATGACCACCTCCCCTGGGAACAGCTAACTGCCCAGGACAGGAATGTTGCAGCTTCTTCCACCTAATCCTCCCTGAATCTCAAAGCCCTCAGTGCACCTTGTTTATTCCATTATAAAAAGTCTGGCCTGGAAAAAAAAGATGGTCTGTTAGGGTATGAACCCTTCATCTTCTCAGATCGCTGGCCATCTGAATAAAGTGCCCATAAAGATTCAGTCGCCGTCATTGCTTATTGGGTTTGGTAGAGACAGGCAGTCCCAATGCCGGTGTCTTTTCTGGTTTCACCTTTACTTGCTGCAAAACTTAAAATATTTACCATCTGGATCTTTACAGATGTTCACCCTATCCCGGACAAGCCTTGGGTGGCCTTTGCCCCCCACATTAAAAGGATGTGCAGCTCCCCTTTTTGTTTTTTTATTACTTGTAACTTTTGGATAACTGATTTGCAGATACTTGAGCACTCTCAATACACAGTTTATGTATTTCCATTATCTTCAGGCAGGTCCTTTGGTTCAGATTTCCTAGATTTTAATTCAACCCACGTTTAATGAACACATGCCATGTGCCAGAGAGTGTGGTGGACAGAACCCAGCCCCGTCAGGTTTGCACTTTAGTGAGCAAGTCAAATGTGGCACATTAAAAGGGTTTTTTCCGAAGGGTCCAAAATTCTGCCACCCTAAAGCTGCTTTCAGAGATATTGATTTTAAGCTGTTTTTTAAGAAACAAAAGATTCAGAAAGAACCTTTGACCCTCCCTGCTTTCCTGCCCAAGAGATTCAGAGAAATCTGCTTCAGGAAGGAGGGACCTTAGGATGGTGACTTAGCCTAATTTGAATGAAGTAAGGTAAACAAAAGGGCTGCAGGCAGGCGCCTGTTAGCTAGGTACCCGCCGTGTCCCATCCTTTCCTAGAAAGGATTTGCCTGCCCTGTCCGTTCCCTTCAACTACCTGTAAATTGCCCTTTCTCTCTTCTGGAATCTAAAACCCTGTTCTGCCCTCTTTCTCTTTGTCCAAAAATGTCTTGTATACCCAGTGCTGCCTCACTGTCTAGAATTTTCATGTCCATGTGAATTACCCATGTGCATGTGTTAAACTTTGATTGTTCTCCTGTTAATATGTCTCTGTTAATTTGGTTATTAGCCCAGCCTAGAAGAATTTAGAAGGTGGGAGGGAAAGCTTTAATATTTTCCAGTCCCCTCATTGTGAGACAGGAACTCAGAGTCCCAGATGAGAAGGATGTCCAGATACATAAAGACTGGGGCAGGAGATAAAGGGAAATGAAACCCAGTCAGTGGTTAATTACTAGAAGGATTATTTTGTTTATTGTATTTATTATTATTATTATTATTATCATCATTATATTTTAGAGAGAGGGAAAAGGAGGGAGAAAGAAAGGGAGAGAAACATTGATGTGAGAGAGAAACATTGATTGGTTGCCTCTCAGATGTACTTCAATGGGGACTGAACCTGCAACCCAGGCATGTGCTCTGACCAGGAATCGAGCTGGTGACCTTTTGCTTTGCAGGGAGACACCTGATCACCTGAGCCACTCTGGTCAGGGCTAGAAGGAGAAATGTGAATGGTCTTGGAACCTCTTTGGTTTTAGGAAAACCACTTCAATGGGCCTTTTGATTGTGGAGCAGTAAAACCGAAGTGGTGTTTCAGAATGGAAGTGTCTCAGACAATGGGCGGGTAGGCTGTTTTGCTCAGTGTTGCACAATGTTTTCTTCTTATAGACCTCCTTTCAGTAAAAATACATTGCAACACACTTTTTACAACACACCTACTGACACACATTATTTTTTAAAAATCAATATAATGCTCAAATTGAAACATACAGGAGGAGTAAAAACTTAATTTGTTATAAAAATAATATATAGTTAATACGTAAATGTTCGAATATGTAAATATGCAAATGGTATGAATAGATTAGACGGGTCATGTAAATGTAACTGTTAGTATGTAAATATGTAAACGACACCCAGTTAAATATGCTAATATGTAAATGGGATGATCAGATTAGAAGGCATAATGAATAGTGAGCTGCCTGGGCCTCTGTGTGGACTCATGAGAATGTGATGGGCACCAATGCCTACAGAAACAGCAACGATATATTGTAGCAGGACCGGAGCAGGTCTGCTTCAGGCTGGTCTGTGGTGTGTGGGTTCTTGACTTTGTGCGGAAAGGATTTCACAGAACAAGTCTAGCTGATTTTGAGAGTGTGTTTATTAAAGCCGGGGGCAGTGAAACATAGGAAGGACTTAGGATAGAAGAAGCACCAGGAGAGAGCCCAGGTGATGCTCTGCTTTGGCTCCCTAGAAGCATTAGAGTGAAGAAACAAGCCAAGGTGGGGCTGCTGTTAACTCCTGAGAAAGTCAGAGAAAAGGGAGCCTTGGAGACAGGTTCAAGGTTTTAGATGGGGATGAGCTGCTGCTCCCCACTGGTTGCAAGCCTTCGTGGGGACCCTTAGGGTTTAGGAGAAAGAAATTAGAAAGTGCATGCCAGAGAAAAGGCATGGGCTGGGCATGCTTCAGAGTGAGCCTGCGCTGGTATCCTTTGTCTTGAAGGTTTTATTTTTCTTCTTTGTGTAGGCAAGAATCTTAGGGGAGGGTTTCAGCAGAATATTCATCAGCTTCCCAGGTATGTTTTTAGTATGCTGATTCATTAAATGAGCATATAGGGGAGTTGTGGATTATTCTCTGGTCAGCTTCATTGCTTACTTTTATCTTGGGTCTATCTGGCTCTAATTGGGTTTTTGTTATTTGTTCCCCTGACTTCATCCATCCTTGGGTCTGGCTGGCACAAATGGCGTTAATTGGCTCTCTGTTCTCTATCTCCCTGACCAGGGTGATTTAAGTTATTTATTCTCTCTCTGGTCAAGGAGGAGAGGTATAAACCATTTGCTTTCAAGTGTCCTTGGTTAGGGAAGATATAAGATCTTGCAATTCACTAGCTGGCTGTAAATCGGTCAAATTGTTTGACCTTCTAAAATTATCTTCTCTGTTTCCCTATTCCACTTGCCTAGGAATTTTCCTAGCTGCTTGCAATCCTGCCTCAATCACCAATGTGAATATCATAACCTATTCAGTGTCTGGTAAAATAGAGCAAAAGTATTTTGCTTATATGTGAAACAAAGTTAGGTTTAAACTCAGATCATTTTAAACCATTTTTTTAACCTCCATAACTGTGTGGCGGGACATTCGAAGTTCATGTTCACGGAGGGACTATTTTGCATTTTGAGACTGTTCTACACATCTAGTGTCCCTGATCCCCACCTACTAAATGACAATAGTGCCCATGTATGTAAACCTCTTCACTTTGAAATCCTGGTGCTTAAAATAGTCAAAAAAACTTTGAAAAATTTCCAAATTTCCCTCTAGGGGGCAGTACAATTTCTGTGGAAAATCATGGAACTAAAAAGACCTACTACAGACTAAACCTGTGAGGTGAGGGGAGAACAGCTTTATTTTGTTGCCTGAGAGGCTGGCTTGGGGTGGGAGTAAGTGGTGGGACAAAGGAATATGCTTTCCTCTTGCTAGCCCCTAGGGAAGGCTGGAGAGTTAGGGCTTTTACTTAAAGGAAAGATTAAGTAACACTTGACACCATTCTCATGCATTTTAAGTTTTCCTTCATTAATTTTCCTAGCATAAAGAGCTAGGAATGTGTAATATGTAAATGTTTGGTATCCTCTCCCTATAAAAATGACAGAATACATACCAGGATACCTATTTATGTGTGTATACACATATGCATATATACAGTATAATATATATACAGCATTATATCTATATATCTATATCTATACACACACAGTATTCCCTTCATTCATGTTTTTGCCTTCCATAGTTTATCTGTAGTCAACCACAGTCTGAAAATATTAAATAAAAATAAAAATTCCAGAAACAATTTATAATTTTAAATTTCACGTTAATCTGAGCGTTAGAACCTTGTGATGTCTGGTTCTGTCCCACCTAGAACATGAATTGTTCCCTTGTCTATACTCTAGATACTCCCCATCCCTTAGTCATAACCATCTTGGTTGTCACATTGACTGGCAATATCACAGTGCTTGTGTCCTAGCAACCCTGGTTTACTTAACGATGGCCCCAAAGAATAGGAGTAATAATGTTGCAATTTTGATATGCCGAAGAGAAGCCTTGTACCTGTTACAAACCATCTGAAGGTCAATAGTAGCCTGAGGCTATGTTACAATGCCAAGTCATTCACCTGCTTCCTCTCATCACAAGAAGGGTGAATACAGTACAGTAAGGTATTTTGAGAGTCCTGGCCCGTGTGACTCAGTTGGTGGGGCTGTTGTCCCACAAAGCAAAAGGTTGCTGGTTTGATTCCTGGTCAAGTCACATGCCTGGGCTGTGAGTCCAGTCCTCCGATGTTTTTCTCTCACATTGATGTTTCCTTTTCCCTCCCTTCCTCTCTCTTGCTTAAAAAAAAAAAAAAAGCTGTTTTGAAAGACAAAGACTACATTCATGTAACTTCGATTATAGTATATTATTATAATTATCCTATTTTATTATTAGTTATTGTCATTGATATCTCACTGTGCCTAATTTAAAATTAGACTTTATCATAGATATTATGTATAGGAGAAAACAGTATACTTGGGGTTTGGTCTGTCTGCGATTTCAGGCATCCACTGTGGGTCTTGGAACATAGGAGGGAAGCTCTGTGTTGGATGTCTATACAAACACACACACATTCATCATATCATTGTTGGTATTGCAGAAAAAGTGAAGGCAATCTAAATGTCCATGAATAGGAGAACAGATTTTTTTAAAAAGAAAAACCAAACAAACCTATGGTACATCCATAAAATGAAATATCACTGTAGCCATTAAAGAGGTAGATCAATTCACCAACCTTGGAAAGTGCCTTCAGCATCAACAAAACTATAAATTTGATGTGCATAGAAACAGAATTGAAGGGTATAAATGAAAGTATTATTGGTGCTCATTCCAGGATCTGAAAACTGCAGGGAGCATAAGGAGTTGTTCAGCAGAAGGACCCCCTAAGTCACAGCTGTAAGCCGCAGAAAGCCATGTGTGACAGCCAGGTTTCAGTCAGACACCTTTTTAGTCTGTTTGTATTTTTCTGCAGCAGAAATAAATTTAATTTACTTCTTCTATTTAAAAAACAACTTTTATTTTCTGTTAAGAAAAACTGTCTACAACTTAAAAATGAAGCAAGACTAAGATTCTGTGTCCTCCCGTAGTCATACTGAAAGAAACTCTGCCAAGGACTCATTTTCTGGGGCAGTGGTTCTCAAACTTGTTGTCCTTAGGAACCCCACCCCCATACACTCCAAAGTTTTTTGTTTGAGAACCACAAAAAACTTACATTTAGGTGGATTATATAAATTAATATTTACTGTAACACTAGAAACTATAACATAAGATTTAAAAATATGTACCAGACTTTTTTAAAATAAAAAGAATAAATCATAACATAGTAACATACTTTTAAAAATAACTATATTTTCCAAAAATAAAAAATGAATAAGTAGAATTGTATTTTTTTACATTTTTGCTAATCTCTTTAATGTCTTGCTTTGTAGAAAGCAGGTGGATTCTAACACCTGCTTCTGTGTTTTGTCGACCGTGGTATAAATAACATGTAGGCTCTAGAAAACTCCACTACACACTCACGAGAGAATGAGAGTGAAAGGGCAAGCGATATCTTAGTGTCCTAAAAAATTGGCTTTGCAGATCTCTTAAAAGGATTTTAGCCACCCCCTCCCCGCAAAGTCTCCACAGCACTCTTTAGGAGCACCTGCTCTAGAGAAATGCACTCAGTTAGAACCCAGAGTCCGTGAAGTTGAATGTTGAACAAATGATCAGTTTTTTCCAGGACTGATGTAAATGGTGTCTGTCCAGTAGAAAACATAACCTGAAAGGTTAAATTTTTTTTTTAATCTAAGCTGTTGGGTGTCTAATTTAGCAATCATATGCTGGAACTCCAGCGTCCCCCATCTCCCACCAGTGATTATACAGGCATCGCTCATTTTATCGTGTCTCACTTTCTGGTGCTTCATACATGTTGAATTTTTTACAAATTGAAGGCAGGACCTTCTACCAGCAAAAAGATTATAATTCACTTTATTGTCCTACTCACTTATTGTGGTAGTTTGGAACAAAACCCTCACTATCTCTGAGGTATGCTTGTATGTATCCAGTCTTTCAAATTGTCCTTTGAACCAGGTTCATCCAGCTGGTCCCCTTCAGTAATGAGTTAAATAAACCTTTAACCAAGATTTTGGCACTTTCTCATTTTATATTTATCTGAGAGTCATGTTTTTAAGTGTTTAAAAGTTATGCTTTGATATTGTTCAACTTCTTATTTTGAAAAGTTCCAAACCTTTGGAAAAGTTGTAAGAATACTACAGTAAATACCCTATACCACTTACCTAAATTCAATAATTAAGTTTTTACCACATTTGCTTAAACTTCTCTCTCACTCTCTCCATCTGATATTCTACTACCAGGATAATTTTTTAAAATGAATTTTGTCCTTCCTTGTTCTCCTTCTCAGGGCATTTCTGTGAGATAACTTCATGGTTGCAAATCCTTCTTCTATTTTGTAAAAATTGAGGCATAATTGACATGTAACATTATATCTCTAACTTTTTTTAAAAAAAGAAACTTTTTTAGATGTTTAAGTATAAGGGCATTCTCCTACATATCCAAATATAATGCTCACACTCAGAAAATTTAGAAATTATGCAGTAAGCTCTCCTATTATCTAATACATAGTCCATATTACAGTTTTTCCAATAGTCCTAATAATGGTCTTATAGCTTTTCTTTTTTTCTTCTTCAAAATCCAATGAAGGCATAATCAATAAATAATCAATAAAAATAATTTTAAAAAATTTAAAAAAATCCAATCAAGGATTACATATTCATTCTTTCTTTAGGAGTTTGAACTCTCCACTGCCTAGGTAAGAGCTTACATTTTAAACATTTGTTTACTCAGAGTTTCTGCTTCTTTTCTGTATGTAAGAAGAAAACAGGTAGACGACAGCAAGACTTACTTGATTCAAACCTTTATATTTGCAAATTATTTAATTTTAGTAAGCTTCCGTAAATCAGTTAGGATGCTCCTAATTGCAAGTAACAGAAAATCAAAAGTAAAAATAACTCCAACAATCACATTTACTATCTCACATAAAGGAAGTCTGGAATTAGAGCAGCTGCTCAGTGATGTCAGGAAACCACGTTCTTCCCGTCCGTCCATTGTGCCTTCTCAGCACATCACTCGTCTCTGGGCTGGCCACCCTCTGGCCTCCAAGATGGCTACCACAACTTCACAGTCACACAGGAATGATGATGTTCAGAGGCAGGAAATACGTTCTATCTCTGCTTTGCCCTCTTTTTAAAAGCTAAGGAAACCTCCCTGCAAGTCCCTCATGTCAACTTCACTGGCTAGAATTTTATTCCATGTCATTGCTCAAACCAGTGTCTTGGCAAACAGATGACACTTCCATGGTTCCCCGGGCCAGTTAAACTTTATCCCCTAGTGTAGGGTGAGGCCCAGAGTCCTCAGAAGGATTTGTGTGCGTGCTGAACAAAATCTGGTCTGGGAAAGTTGACCAACAGTATGTGCTACATTCAGTTTTCTTCTTTATCAAAAGGAGGAGGATGACATCTGTGGAAGGTGGTGTGAGTATATTTATTTAACATACAAGGAGAGTAATCCCCTAAATAGGTGCGTGGAATGAGATGTATTGATTAAGATAAAATTTCTTCCCTACTTTCTGCTTAAGATTTTCTACTGTTATTTAGCCAAAAGATGGCAGCAGAGGGAAAAATCTTCCATTTAATAATATCTGCTAGCAGCTACTTAGTAGAGAATATTACTTCACCTACTTCGTCACTGGATCTATGTTAAAATTTATCAGAATCTTTAAGAACTCTGAATTTTAATGTTGCTAGCAGAACAATCTTTAGTAGGTCATGGCTTGCATTTTTAATGTTATAATAACTACTTTTCAAATCATGTAAGGTTTCACGCACATCGATCACTTCAGAAGAGGAGGTATTGCAATTACAATTCTTAGCTGGGGGAGCAATTAAATAGACTGGAAAGCATGCTGCTGAAACCACTTGACTCTTCAATTATTTTTATTTGAGGGACAAATCATTTAATAATTTTACAATGCCTATATCAACATATATTAATGAAGCACTGATTGATTAATACTTATGTCTTCCAGTGGAATTTGCTATAATTCAGTTTAGGTGAGCAAATATTTGTTAAGCACCTGTTATGCGCCAAGCTCTGTGCTCTCTGCTGCCTTGAAAGAGTCTGTTATGTTAGGCAGAGACAAACAGAACTTTCAACAAATAAATTCTAACATAAAGGTATGTACATGGTGCCATAGGAGCAATAAGGGTACTAAACCCAGATTGGGAGATCAGGGAAGTTGTCCTAGGGCGGATGAGGCCTGAGCTGCTGTTCAATAAATGAACTGCATTTACAATAGTTAGGGTTGACTGAGCAAAGAAAATTGGGAGGACATTGCAAGGTGAGAACAATCACAAGGCCTAGCACGAATCTCAGACCTGCAGTGGAGTGTTGGGAGAGAGAGAGCTGCGAGCAGGAGCCCACCAGCAACCGAGCGCGGCCTGAGAGTAAGGCCCATTGTAGGAAAAGGAGATGAAGCTTGGGACCTGGGGAGCCCAGTTCACTGAAAGCTTTGCAGGCTAACAGAGGAGAATGGCTTTTAATTAATAAACAGTAAATGAGGGTCTAAAGGGTACTAGGCAAAAAAGTAGCAAAAAAAGTGGCAAAAATTTCCACTTTAGGTAAATCAACCTGACAGATGTGGCAGATAGGCTTCAAGAAGACAAGAGGAGAAGCAGAGACATTAGTCATCAGGCTGCGGCTACTTTCCGGGTAAGGGATTACATAGACTTGGACTAAGATACAGGTGGTAGGTGGAAAGGAGTGTTGTAATGATTGGAGAGAATAAATTTTTTTAATTAACTAAAGAGGTTGAACCAACAGATATATAGAGGTTGAAGATATGAATGAATGGGAACAGTTAATACAGAAAAATCCAGAAGAAGATATTTCGTATAACCATGTTACAGAATTATCCATAGCTGTATGTAGCTGTGACTATTCATTGAATTCTTCTTACCAAATGTTTGCAAGAAAGCCCTGGGTTGTGGGTTTGTCAATTTTTTGTCCACCCAGCTATTGAACTCCTTCATGTTATTAATTTGTTTGAATTAGGGTACAAAAAACATCCACTTAGCACATTTGTTTTTTGTCTCTTAAAAATGTTTTGAAACTTATTGGGGAAACAAGAAATTAAGACCCAAAGGAAGATGCCAATTAATAAATCTAGAATTAGCTAACTTTATTATTGATCAAAAAAAGTTCTCATGTGTTCAGGTAGTCCACAAGTAATTACCAACCCCTATGGTGGATTTTCAGCTTCATTTATCTGGAATTAAAGCTAATGAGTTATTATACACCATCCTACTGTTGGTGAGCAGTTGGTAGTTACTCAGTTTACATTAAGTTGCATTAACTTTCCTTTGATGTTCTGTTTTGTAATTCTTTGTTAATGCTTCCAACAGTTGCTCCTGATAGTGCATCTCCTTGATGGTAAATACGGTCAGTCACATCATTCCGCCTTCCTCAGTGAAGTTAGATTACGTTCAGTTTCCCACAGGCTTTTTACTTATCATAGCCCACTGCTTTTTTTTTTTTTTAATGCTATTGACTTGATTACAAAGCCAGGTCAGTTTTGCTGTAGAATGTCCTAAATTCTGGTTTTGATGGAATATTCCTCAACTTTTTCCTCTATCCTGCATACATCAGGGTTGATTAGATTCAGGTTCAAGGGTTTTGTTTGTTTTCAAAGACTGTTTCATAGGTGGTGCTGTGTACTTCATATTGTGTTATATTTAAAAGTATGTAATATCTGATGGTTTCACTTTTAGTGGGTGCTAAGATTGATCAGTGAGTTTAGAAGGTGACAACTTGATCCCTTTATCATAAAATTTTCCTTTAATATTTTACCTAATAGTTTTGTTATCCATTGATAACCATTGTTTGAATTGTATGCTTAGGACCTGTAAAATGTTGATTTTCTGATTCTAATATAGAATTCTTATCTAGTAGACTTATTTGATTTCTAGGAAATACTGTTCATACTAGAATACAAATTCTCAATTCTTTCCCTTTAATTATAAATTTTTAGAGAAATGAGTTGGCACCTAGCAACCTTTAACTGTGTCCATGAAATCATATTCCTTTTTTAATAGTCTATTTTTTACTGTATTTTTTCCATTATCATTTATCTCCCTCGTACCCTCTTCCACCTGCACCCACACCCCTCTCCCCTGGCAATCACCACACTGTTGTCGATGTCCATGAGTCCTTTTTCTTTCATGAAATCTTTTTCTTTCTTGTCTTTAAAAAATACTTGGCCTTTTAATATTTTTAATTCATTTTAATTAGGTGGAATCATAATTCTTTTTGGTGATCAAATCATCTCATCTTTGGCCAACGGGAACCTCTTCAAGCAAGCCTGTGGGCTTTGTGTTTTGTTTGTGTGCTTTGCGATGTGTCCTTATTAGCCTTTGATAGCACCTTCGCTTTCTGGTGCCATATTCTGTTCCTAGCTCATCTTGTGCAATTTCTGTCCCCCACACGGATCAGGCTTGGTGCCTTTTAGTGAAAAATGAGTTTCATTTTAGCAATTCAGCGGTGTATAGTTGTATTTCATTGTGGTTTTAACTTACATTTTACTGATGGCTTGTGATTTTGAGCATCTTTTTACATGCTGATTGACCATTCATATGTCTTCTTGATACAAGTGTCTGCTGAATTCATTTACCTATTTAAAAATATTGAGTTGTCTCTGTAATATTAAGTTGTAAGGCTTTTCTATATGTATATTCTGAATACAAATCTTTTTAAAATTATTGTTCAGTTACCATTGTCTCCATTTTCCCTTTGCTGTGCTGATACAAGTCCTTTGACGGATATATGTATTGTGACTATTTCTCCCAGTCTGTGGCTTGACATTTAATTTCCTTAATTAGGTCTTTCTTAGAGCAGAAGTTGTTTTTTTTTTAAGATTTTATTTATTTATTTTTAGAGAGAGGGTAAGGGAGGGAAAAAGAGAGGGAGAGAAACGTTAATGTGTCATTGCCTCTTGCACGCCCCCTGCACTGGGGACCTGGCCTACAACCCAGGCATGTGTCCTGACTGGGAATAGAACCGATGACCCTTTGGTTTGTAGGCTGTGCTCAATCCACTGAGCCATACCAGCCAGGGCTCTTAGAGCAGAAGTTTTATGTTTTGATGAAGTCCAGCTTATCATTATTTCTTTTATGGTTTCTATTTTTTTAGGTTCTAAGATCTCTTTTATTACCCTAACATTGTAAATATTTTTCCTGTGTTTTCTAGAAATTCTATGGTTTTATTATGTTTAGTTCTGTGATTCATTTGGAGTTAATTTTTGTGTATAGTGTAAGATAAGAATTGAGATTCATTTTTTTCTATATGGATATGCTGTCATTCCTCCATCATTTGTTAAATTGACTGTTCTTCTGTCATACATTTACCTTGGAATTAATTTTGAAAATCAATTGATTACATATGCATGGGCTTACCTCTGGACTCTATGTTCTATTCCAGTGATCTATATGCATCCCCTTATGCTAATCTAAAGCATCCCTTTATGCTCTATTCCAGTGATCTATCTGTACCCCCTTATGCTAATATAAAGTCTAGCTTTGTGGTAGGTCTTGAACTCAAATAAGATAAGTCTTTGAATTTTTTTTTCAAAATTGTTAGGTTTTTTGAATTTCCACATTAATTGTAGCTTTTCAATATCTACAAAAGAGACTTCTGGAATCTGAATTGGAATTGCATTCCAATTCCGCTCTAATCCACTCATATAGATCAACTTGGGGAGTGTAGACGTGTTAACAATACTGATTGTCTTCATCTGTAAACATGATACACCTTTTCATTTATTTAGATCTTCTTTAGTTTCTCTCAGAAATGTTTTATAGTTTTCAGTGTACAGATCTCACATATATTATGTTTAAATTTTTCTGAGTGTTTCTTGTTTGGAATGTTACTGTAGATGGTGTTTTTAATGTCAGCGCTCAGTTGTGTGTATTTAACGTGTAGAAATGACATTCACTTTTGTGTGACAGCCTTGTATCTTGGGACTTGGCCAAACTCACCTTCGAGCTTGTTTTCGAAGGTGAGAAATGACATTTAAAGACTGTAATCTAGATTTTAGGAATGTTTATTGCTACTGGGTTGTCATTGTTTTTAGGACTTTTCATTGGGTCCCAAGAAGAAATCATAAGTATACCTTAATTTTTTCAATTCAAGTTTTAGAGTACTGCATTTTACTTAAAACCTGTGATTTAATTTATATGTATCTCCTTTCTCATGTTGAAAACCTTGGTTCCTAACATCAACAGCATAATTACTTTTTTATTTGCATCAAAATATGTATTTGTATCAAAGTATATAAATATACAAATATACACATATCTGCATTAAAATGTTAATAATAATTGCCAACAATAAGAATTCTTAATGAAGCTTGAGATTTTTTTTTTACACTTCTTTTTATCTTTAGAACATATTCACTGTCAAGATGTTCGGTCAAGATCCTGTGCAATATAGTTAGATTCATTTGTTTTCATTTAGTTTCAATTTTTAGATATTGACTTTTTAAAGATCTTATTTGTTTAGTTTTAGAAATAGGGGAAGGGAGGGAGAAAGAGAAGGAAAGAAACACTGATGTATGAGAGAAACATCAACTAGTTGCCTCTCACATGTCCCCAACTGGGGACCTGGCCTGCAACCCAGGCATGTGCCCTGACTCTGAACCAAACTGGCAACCTTTTGATTCACAGGCCAGTGCTCACTCCACTGGGCCACACCAGCCACAGCTAGATATTGACTTTAATTTAATTTAGTTTATTATTATATAAACAGTTCTTTTCAGTGTTAAAACTAAATAACCGCATTCAGACAAGTCTCCTTTCCAAACTGTCCTTTTCATTGTTTTGCCTAATGGGTAACTGTTTTCATTAGTATTTCATCCACTTTCATTGGTTCATTCTGCAAATAGAAGCAGATATTTTTTGTTTATTTATACTTGTGTATTTGAGATAGACTACTAAAAATGGGAATACTGGGCCAAAAGATAAATGCATTTGTAACTTTATTACATGTTGCCAAATTGCTCCTTACAAAGTTTGGATCATTTTGCATGTCCTTTAGAGATGTATGAGAAAGCCTAGTTTTCCCACAACCTTGCTAAGAGAATATAATGTCAAATTTTGTTATTCTGCCAAAAGATAGATGAAAATGGCATTTCAGCATGATTTTAACTTATTCTTTATACTGTATTTTCAGAGATTACTTTTTCTGGAATATTGCTAGTGCTACAAATTTTGCCTTTTAATAGGTACTGCTGAATCTTGGGAAGGGAAATGGATTTTATTACATGGATTTGCCATTAATTATATTCTGTGTTGAATTCTTGATCAATTACAATTACATCTGAATTACAAATTAATTAATGTAAATTCAGAGACTGGCTTTCTATATCATGGGTTAGCTAAACCCTTATTTCCTTTCTTCCTTCTTGTGTCATATGATCTGCGGCTATTTTACCAATAAATGCTGCCCACAGTAGTTGACTAGGCAGACAGTAAAAAACATAGTGAAAACAACTGAATCAGTCAATTTCACTACAGGGAGGGGCAAAAGTAGGTTTACAGTTGTGAGTATGCAAAACACAGAGTTTATTCATGTTTTATTATTTATTAATTATTGTATTGTTTTCCATACAAACAACTGTAAATCTATTTTCGCCCCACCTTGTATTTATTTGCTGGTTACTTGGCATTATGATTAGTTAAACAGTGAATTTCCTCCTGGATTTTAATAATGCATGTTCTTTCTCTACCACCTTGGAAAATTGAGCGTTGTCTGAAATCTACGTGCCCTGATGACATATGCTTTCACAGACTCTGGGAAAGGGAATGAGAAAGTGGTGGTTTGCATGAATGAGTTTGCTTTTCTGAACTGATTTTCATGCTTCTGTTCATATTTGTAATTGAGGTTATTGGGTTAGTAAGGCGAACAATCACTGGCCCGAAAGCGTTTCCAGGCGTATGGCAGAGAACTTGGACAAGAGCAAAGCCCTGAGCACAGTTGTTAGAAGTATAGCCATCTGCATGACAGTTTGATTATTAATACCATGTATCACCAGCTGTCCTGCTCTTGATGTATATTGATCATCAGTTAACTAGATAATGCCCACTGTTTGCCCACGGACTATCAGACTGTGAAAACCTGAGTGGTAAGATGCAAAGGTTGTGGGCCAGTGGTATGTGTAGGGTGCTTCAGCTGACTTTCCCTGTGCTTGAGAATGGGCAGCTCTGGATGCAGCCCTGGCCCTGCGTGAGAGAGTGGGAACACTGTCTGAGAGGCAGGGGCACTGTTTCCTGAAGCTTCCCTGGTCTGCGTGTTAGTGGTTTGTCTCTTAAAAAGTCTCCTGGAAGAGTCTCCTGATCGAAACTTTCCCTTTATACTGGCAGGTTCCCGAAGACAGGGGTCCATGTCTTGCAGCCTCCACATGGGACTCATATTTCCTCTCAGATCAGAGAGTGCTGCAGCCTTGGTAAAAGGTGGCCTTGGCCAGTGGTTATTTTTCTCTCTCACAATTGTTCAGGGGAAAGCAGTGAACTCCATGAGGGTGGAGGTTACATCTGTTTTGCCTACTATTGTATTTCTTGCACTTAGAACAGCGTTTGGCACATAATGGATGCTCAGTTTGTTGAAGAAACTACCTTTCACTCCTTCCACAGCTGAATGTCATAGCCTTGTTCTAGGCCTGCACAGTCTTCAAGTCAATGAAAAATAAATCTGACTGGATTAGGGCCCCCAACATGTCACATGGGAAGGATCTGGAGTTGGTTTCCCTAACAGAGCCCAGAGTAAAGTTCAGAGATGTAACATTCCCTCTTCTCCCTTCTTCACTCCACATTTTATGTATTTAATTTTATTGAATGAAGATGCTTCTCAACTGCCCACTGAGACTTGAGTCCTACTGTTAACCGGCCCGCTCTGTGACGCACCAGATCCCCTGTGCAGTGTTCTCTTTTCTTCCTAGGGGCTTTGGCCTCAGCTCCCCCAAACCCCAGCTTTATCCTATGTCCTGGCTATCCTGAATTCACAATGATGTCATGATTTTGACAGCAAGTTTTGCTTGTACTCATCGACTCTTCTACTGGAGTATGTCCATTAAAATAGTTTCCAACCTGGGTCAGACACAAATCAACACCCTCCCTCCCAACATACACACACATGCACACACACACACACAACTTTGGACTTCTAAAATATAAAATACTGTCTCCACTTTGGGGATTGGCTCTATTACCAATATGCTTTCTTAGTCACAGATCATTCATCCTGGGGCTTGCTCTGTCTCTCTGCTAGTCCGGGTTGGATTCCCAGCAGATCTGCAGGCTGGGGCATATAGTTATGAGTGGTCCCTGTCCTTGGCCCTGCACAAGGGCTTTCTGGGGATAGCAGCAAAAAGGAGCCTGATTTGATTGCTTCCATCTACCCTATTTTTCCACTTCTTCGAAACAAGCGTGTCTTGCTCTCCCTTTCTAAACCACACAACTGACATGATATTTTTTAAAATTAAAGTGTTTCTAGCCCTGGCCGGGTAAGTCAGTTGGTTAGAGCGTTGTCCCGATACACCAAGGTTGCAGGTCAGATCTCATATCAGGGCGCATATGAGAAGCAGCCAATGAATGTATCAATAAGTGGAACAATGAATTGATGTGTCTCTCCTCTCTCTCTAAAAATCAATAAATTAAAAAAATTAAAAAGCAAAAAAAGAAAAATTAAAGTGTTCCTATAATTTGGCTCCCTTGACTAATAATGTATTTACAGTGGATACATGAGCAAATTCCCACAAATGAGATGGAAGGGGAGCTGACCTGGGAAGGGGTTCCTTTTTTGAAAAACAAGACAAAGGCAGCAAAGGGGAAAAAAATCCCTTGTTCACTCCCCCTTTTTATTGGCTTGAATCGGGGGATGCCTGAAGCAGCAAAAGCAGCCCTCCTGGCTTTGAGGTGACAAGCTTGAGGACAAAATCCACCGTGCTGAGCCGCTGTGGAGTGGAAAGAGAGCAGAGTCCCTGATGGCATCATTTTGCGGCTGACCTGGGGCCAACAATAACCTACTTCCGGGCTTGTTTTGTGAGAAACTTTATTGATTATTTTCTTAAGCCTGAAGTTTGGTTTTCTTTTACTTGCAAAAGTATGAACTTCCAGCTTATAGTTGATTTTATGTTTCTAACGCATTAGTCTGGTCTGTTTCTAGGCATTATCTCATCTCACACTACGCCCTCACATTCATGAATTTGTGGTCCAGCCCTTTCTTGCAATTTATTTTTTTCCTTTGGTCCTAATTTTGAGCTGTGTACTTTCCTCTACCCACCACTAGATGCCTGCCTGCACTTTTCTCTAACTGATTTGATAGTCTACTCTGATATAAACATTATATATTCTTTATGTACAAAACCATGAGGTATGGAGCATATGCTATGTGTCAGCCAATGGTGTGGCACAGACCATACTTCACTGACTCTTCACGGCAGCCCACTGTCTAGGCATTAGTCTCCTCCCCCACCCTTTTTAGGGCAGAGGATACATAAGAACAGAGGGGTTAGGGAATTTGCCCAAGGCCTTTCAGCTAGCAATTGGTAGACTCAGTTTTCACATCTAAGTCTATTGGATTCTCAAAATGTTCTTGCATTTCAGCAGGGGCAGGCTTGCATTTGTCTTAGGTGCAAATAAAGTAATGTGCTACTTCATTTAAGCAGAAAGGGACTTATTTCAGGGGATGCGGGTAGCTTACAGAATTTCCAAGAGTACCAGGGACCAAGCTTGGATGCTGCACAGCTGGAAGAAATCCCCAACCACACCAGGGACTTATCAGCACAGAAACCATACCTCCACTTGTGCTCTTAAGCACTGGGCACCTGTGACACTAGGGCTTGATCAGAGGAATCTCGGCCACAGCAGCCCTGGAAGAATCAATGGTCTCCACCACAAGACTCAATAAGCCTCGGGGTAGGCTGCCTGGCTGTGGGACTTTTTTTGCCCTCCAAGTCTTCCAGGCTTGCTTGGCAAAACCTGATCATATATGTAACTGTGGCCACGAGGGAATCTAAAAAGTGGAGTCCATAGTTTTCCAGCATCTGGAGAGCAGGATAGCAAGCAGGAAGGGGTTGGAACTGGCACTGAATAGGGGGATCTGCCATAGGCTTTCTTAAAGATCTTTCTTCACAGATGAGCTATTTAATTGGTTACTGACACAAGACAGGGAGCAAATGAACTGCAATTCAGCAGCATCTGCGGAAAAACTAGGAGTGATAGAATGATTGAGATGTAATTATAGTCATGAGCCCATGACCAATGAATGGTGCCTCTCATGTGCTGAGGAGAAGGAAATAGTGGCTTCTGGCTGTAGGTTAAGGAGTCATCCCGTTAGTCCTGAAATTCCTTTTCAGTTGCTCCATACATGAAAAGCCAACCTGTGGGACATCCCTTCTATGTTGCTGTGATCTTGTATGAGATGTTGACTCAAAGGACTTCTAACTACTATAGTTATGGGAAGTTTCATTGAATTGAAAGGGTGGAGAAATGTCTTCTAACTGCTCCCACACCCAACACCTTAGCAATGAGCACATTTTAACAACTGTAAAAAAGACCTGCAAATTTCTTTATTGATTATTCTGTGCTAAACCATTAGTTTCCTTCTCCTTCAAGGTCAATGTTCATTAATTTAGTACCACCATCTAGCTGACAGGTTGTCCTATAGCCTGTCAAGGCCATTAACAAGTGACAAGGATATTGCTTTTCCTGAAGGATACCAGGGGCATTTCACCCCCACTCCCAGGATACTGGCGGCAGAAAATGTCAATCCGCTGTGGAGGCGTCACCAAGTGGCAGCCTGAACATTTCCTGCTGCTGTCAGAAACGAGATACCATAGAGTGAAGCTCTTCTTTGCATTCAGCACCTCCCCTGTTCATTCATTTTTCGAGCCTGTTTTTCCTCTGACAGCATTTCTCAGAGAGAATCGTGACGAGTATACAAACGAACTATCTCTTCCTACTTTGCTGTATGACAACGTGTTGACTGTCCTAAATCCTCAAACATATCAGCTTTCAGCTCATTTTCTTGATGTATTTATCATGGTAGCTATACCGAGGGTTATCAAATTAAATTTTTATAAGTGAATAGCTCAGAAGAGAAAGTCTGTTCTCTCTGCAGGATTGCATACCTTTCATAAAATTTGCTATGAAGTTACTTTAAAAGTGCATTATGTTTCTTTTTATTAGCATCATCTTACAAAAGAGAAATTGCATGCTTTTTAAAAAAGATTATTTATTTATTCATTTTTAGAGAGAAGAGAATGGAGGGAGAAAGAGAGGGAGAGAAACACCAACTAGGGAACTGGCCCGTAACCCAGGCATGCGCCCCGACTGGGGGTCAAACTGGTGATCCTTTGGCACTCAGGCCAGCACTCAATCCACTGAGCCACACCAGCCAGGACATGCTTATAAGAAACTAGTGTCATATAAGTAAAAACACTTAGCAGAATGCAGTGAATTAAGAAAAAACTTTTAAAGAAAAAGGGAATATTGGTAATAATGTTAGTGCATTTCATCAGAGATATCAAATTTTGTGTTTGTTGGAGTAAAATCATGTTATTTACACATTAACCCTCCTGGGTTATTAGGTCTAGTTACTAGGTAACCCTTTTAGCCATTTGTTGCAAAGGGAATTGTGTTTTGCTGTTTGTTGCTCATCAACGTGGTTTATTTTATTAACAAGTTCTGTTCGTACAAAAGGTCTCACTACTTCCAGATCATCTGATAGATAAAAAGACACAAATGGTGTCTTTTATACAAGTTTATGCTGTGATTGGTGAACCTGGGACACTTATCCCACAGAACTGGACGCTGCCTGAGCCATCACACAGTATCATGACCGAATGAGTTAACTTGACCTCTACATGCTGTGAAAACAATTGCTTTTCTATTTTTTTATTTCTATAAGTTTGTATGTCAGCATAGGTGGTTTTATTGAAATGGTATAATATTTAGGTTTTAATAGTAAAAGATGAGGGAGTAAAAGTGAGGTAAATGAAGAAGGTAGATCATTGAGAAGAAACTCAGAGAAATTTGGATAATAAGAACATGCGAACAGTTACTAGTTGAGGACTGGTTTAGCCCAGAGCAGGGGTCAGCAAATTGTGGATTGTTGGCCGAATCTGGCCCAATGCCTGTTTCTGTATGACCCACGAACCAACAGTGATTTTTATAGTTTTAAATAGTTGAAAAAAACGTCTAGCTCTGGCTGGTGTGGCTCAGTGGGTTGAATGCCAGCCTGTGATCCAAAAGGTCGCTGTTTCGATTCCCAGTTGGGGCGCATGCCTGGGTTGCAGGCCAGGTCCCCAGTAGGGGGCGTGTGAGAGCAACCACAATTGATGTTTTGCTTCATCTCTTTCTCTCTCCCTTCCCCTCTCTAAAAATAAATAAATAAAATCTTTTTAAAAAAGTCTATTTTGTGACGTATAAATTACAATAAATTAAAATGTCAGTGTCCATAAATAAAGTTTTATTGGAACACATCTGCTCCATTTGTGTACTTATGTTTATGGCTGCTTTCTCGCTGCAACGGCCAAACTGAGTAGTTGTGACGGAGATCATGCAGCCTGCTAAACCTGAAATACTCATTATCTGGCCTTTTATAGCAAAAGGTTGTCAACCCCTGGACCAGACTCCTGAGTTTTACATTTTGATACTTCTCTCTTCCTTGCTTCTCTTTGCCTACACTACTCTTTTCTATGTGCCTTTGGTGAGCTGCAACCTGTTCTCAGAGCTGGCATCTGGCTGAAAGTGAGGTCTTGGTTTATACGTAAGCCTGAAGTAGAAGAGGCCCAGAGGGAGCAGAGCACTTGATAGAAGGCAAACCTGGGTTTAGATTCTGGCTCTGCTGGTTGCGTATCTTTACTTAATGAGCATTAGTTTTGCCATCCGTAACATGGGGATAATACTTCAGAGACATGTAGTGTGTAGTCTAAAAACACTGAATATGTACAGTGCCTGATATATACTGTCTTCTCTATAAATACTAACTTCCTTTCTAATTCCCTGAGAAACAGTGCTCTGTGGTTGTGGTTGCTTGCCTAAAGTCAGAGATGGTTTGGGGACCAGGAACTTCTTGCCTGGAATAGTAATTTCTTAGGGTCCTCTCTGATGGGGTGACCATTAAAGTTACCTTCCTGGACTTAAGTGGACTTCCTCATTAGACTACATTAGGGCACCTTCACCTGGCGGTCTGAGGAAGTCTGTTTTGTGCAAGTAATATTGCATGCAGCTTTTCATAGTTTCATTGAAGTTTATCAACTGTGTTTTCATTTCCATTTTGCATTCTCTCTCATTCTGTTATAAACAATATATGCCTGGATTTACACTTAAAATGAATCTTATTATCCTACAGTATTTCTTTTCCTGTGAAGACCCCTAAAGCAGCAACAAGATCCTGGCTAATTTCTACATATTTGGTGATCAGAATGCTCTTAAATTCTTTCGTCATATGCTCGTAAACATATACTACAAACACTAAGCAATTTGCTGTGGTTTTAAATGTTATTTGTTTTTCTATACAAAAATTAATACTTTTTAAAAATTCATTAAACTTCTCACACTTAAAATCCTCGCACAGTTATTGTTACATCTCACCTTTGTTTTAGGTCTGGACAGAAGCCACCCACAGTGATGACTCAGTTCATTCTATGAACCTGAAGTCTATTTTGCTAAAATAGACAACAGCTGAGCTATGTTTACATTTATATCATAATCTAATGAGCCAACAGTGTATAAAATAACATTATAAATTTATTTCCTTTTCTGAGGAAAGAAATTCACTTAAATATAATTTCTTTTACATCTATCTAAAGCATGACTGTATGATTTTTATATATTTTTTCTACTTGATTTCTAGAGACAAATCTTACTATTTTATTTTGTGGATGAATGATAAAATTTCTCATCCTGAAGTGAAAAAATAATTTAAAAAAATTAATTTGGTGTGTTGTGATATGAGGTAGGTGTGTCCTCCATCCCCCTGCTCCTGTCCACATCCTTCAGTTGGTTGTCCTTTCTCCGGCCCTACATGTTCAGCTTCACTGTGTGCTTCCATAGTCTGCAAAGCCTGTCCCTCACAACCTTGCTCCTTCTTGTTTTGTGTAACATTTGCTTCAATGATCCATTTCAATTTTCAGTTTATTAACTGCTTCAGGAGTGATGTTGGGAAACATGAACAAAAATCACCAATGATATTTTACTCAACTCGTTTTGCATTGCGTAAGCCTTACAGTGCATTTCCTAATTTGTTGTTATATAAGTTGGAGGTCTGCTTTTTGGACAATCCCAGTTGCTTGTCTTTTCATTGGGGTCTCTTGGTCTAACTAAGGCAGGCAAAGCGTAAACCAAAATAATTTTCTTAATTAGTTAAGGCAAGTTGCTTAAGACTTTTCACCTTACAAAGACCTTTCATCTCCATCGTCTCATTTGATTTTATGGCTTCCCTGGGAGTGATATAGGTGTTATTATTAATCCCATCTGGCAGATGGTATAACTAAAGCCCAATAGGTTTAAGTGACTTTACCAAAGTCACACAGGACACGAATCCAAGTCTTGTGACTACTCATCTTCTGTTTTGCCCACTATGGCATGTTGGTAGAGAAAATGACTTATAATTCTTAGATATACATTGAGGATGGAGGAGGAAGTGGTAGAAAGTGAGGAAGGAGTACATGGCTTCGGAGAGAAACTTATATGAACAGTTGATGAACATCATTTGCCAGTTGTGAGGTTTGGGCAAGGTACATAACTTCTCTGTGCCTTCATTTTCTCATCTGCAAAACAGGAATATTATTATTATCACTATATTGTGATTACTATCAATTTCCTGGGGTTCTTTTTTCAAAATTATATTTTATTGATTATGCTATTACAGTTGTCCCAATTTCCCTCCCTTTCCCCCTTTCCACCCAGCACCCCCTACTCCCTCAGGCAATCCCTCTACCAATGTTCATGTCCATGGGTCATGCATATAAATTCTTTGGCTACTCCATTGCCTATACTGTATTTTACATCCCCATGGCTATTCTGTAACTATCAATTTGTACTTCTTAATGCCCTCTCCTCTTCACCCATTCTTCCCTTCTCATCTGGCAGCCTTCCAGTAACTAACTTCTGTTGCTTTTAAGAGTCTCTCTTTATCTTTAACCTTTGGCCTTTTAATTGTGATGTGTCTTGAAGTGGGCCTCTTTGCATCCATCATAATTGGGACTCTCTGTGCTTCCTGTACTTGCACGTCTATTTCCTTCACCAAATTAGGGAAGTTTTCTTTCACTATTTTTTCAGATAGACTTCCAATTTCTCGCTCTTTACCTTCTGGCACCCGTGTGAGGCAAATGTTGAACCTCTTAAAGTTGTCCCAGAGGCTGTTTATACTATCCTCATTTTTTTGGATTGTTTTTTCTCCATGTTCTGCATGGTTGTTTTTTGCTTCCTTATGTTCTAAATCATTGATTTGATTCTCAGCTTCATCCATTCTACTGTTATTTCCCTGTAAATTGTTCTTTATTTCAATTAGTGTATCCTTTGTTCCTGATTGGGTTATTTTTATACTGCTGAAGTCCTCACTAAGTTCCTTGAGCATCTTTATGAACAGTGTTTTGAACTCTTCATTTGATAGATTGCTTATCTCTATTTTGTTTAGCTTTTTTTCTAGAGTTTTGATCTGTTCTTTCTTTTTAGGCCATGTTTCTTTGTCTTCTCATTTTGGCAGCTTTCCTGTGTTTGTTTCTATGTATTAGGTAGAGCTGCTATGACTCCCTGTCTTGGTAGTGTGGCCTAATGTAGTAGGTGCCCTGTAGGGTCCAGTGGCACAGCTTCCTCTAACACCCAAGCTGGGTATTCCAGGTGCACCCTTTGTGTGGGCTGAGTATGCCCTCCTCTTGTAGTTGAAACTTGGTTGCTTTTGGCAGATCAATGGGAGGGATTTACCCAGGCCAGTCAGCTGCAAGGAGTGGCTGTGATCACTGACCACAAACCTCCACCCTCCATGGAGGATCAGCTGTGCATGGGCAGGGTGGTGGTGCTCCTGTGTGGTCTGTAGTGGTCCACTGGGTGCCCTGGCCCTGGGGTTTCCTGGGTGGTGCAGGCCAAGATCAGCACCCACCTATGTTTTCCTCAGGGCACCCTGCCTGAGCTGTAAAGCAATCTGAGATGGCTGCTGCTTGTGCTGGGGTTGGAGATTCCCCGGTGAAGCCAACTTGTGGATCTAATGTGGCTGCTACTAAGGCTCACTGAAGCCAGCTGTTACTTGTTTTATAGGAAAAGCACCTTGGGTGGGCCTGTAAATTGGGTGGGGTAGAGTCTGTGGATCTCCAAGGTGGGTCACACAGTGTTAGGTTGATGGAGTCTCAGATGTGGCACCAGACTACTACCTCTTTGGGGGGAGGGCTCAGTAACAGGACAATGGCCTCTGTTCACCCCGATGCCAGACACTTCAGTCTCTCCCTCTATACCACTGGTGCCTTTCAAGCTGCTACCCCAGGGCTGGAGCTCAGACAGAATGAATCTGAATAGGTGAGTCCATGAGTAGGTTTCCCAAGAGGAACTGTTTGGGCCTCCAGCAGCCTCCTCCACCAACTCAATCGCCACTGGTTTTTGCAGCCAGAAGTTGTGGGGACTTATCTTCCTGGCACTGGAACCTTGGGCTGGGGGCCTGGTCTGGTTCTGGGACTCCTTGCTCCTGAGATATCCCTTCCAAATTTTGGTCTATGTGGGTGTGGGGCCAGCCTGTTCCATGTCTGCACCTCTCCTGCCAGTCTAGATGGATGTTTCTTCAATTTCGTAGTTGTCAGACTTCCATTCAACTTGATTTTATAGTTGTCAGATTTCCATTTAACTTGATTTCTGATGTTCTTGAGTGATGGTTGTTCTATATTTTAGTTGTAATTTTGATGTGGTTGTGCAAAGAGGTGAGCCATGTCTGTCTTCATTGCCATCTTGACCAGAAGCCTTTCCTGGGTTCTTATAAGGGGTAAATTAGTTAATATAAGTAAAATGCTTACAACAGGGCTTGTCACTCAGCGGTATTCAAAACATGTTATCTTTTTAAAAAAGTTAAAGAAAAGTACAAGTTAGGTTGGAATCAACCTTCATATCTGTTTACCAAATTGTGAATCAAGAGCTTGCAAGTGGGTTTTTCTGAATCACCCAAGGACTGTAGTTGACATGAAATAAATTGTCAGTGAGGTTTGTGTAGCTCTGTTTAGCGTGTGGCCATCCATGGGCTAGGCAGAGCATCTTTTGATCTCTCAGTATCCTCATGAACATAGGCTGGGATATTCAGGGACTTTATTAGGCAAAAGTGGAGGGAAGATTGAAGAACCATTATGACATGTGCATTCCACTTATTAAAAATTTTCAAAAAGAACAGAAAAAACTAAAATGTCAAGAAAGCTAAAAAGTTTAGCTGGGAGTGTAATGCAATGCCGAATCATCTAACTTCTCTCCACTGGCAATGAGAGAAAACATTTCTAAAACGAAATGATTTTAGAGACCTAGTGATATGTGTGACTTGGTGTACTAAAAATTATTTGTACAAGGTGTTTACATAGCCATGGCATCAGCTGGGTTTCTGTAGTTACAAAAATACTCTTCTACAGTCTATAGAAGTATTTGATTATGTCCTTAAAATTGTTTTGTAGTTCAAGGAAATTTATTTCAACTTGAAGAGCAAAATTTAATGTTTAACTCTTTTTCTGAAATTGTTCATATTTTAAAGTGATAAGGGGAGAAAGAAAGTTAGATTAGGGAGCATGTGCTGTATATTTTGCATTTAGAGTTGCACATCCATTCTTGGTTAACAAGAAGGCAGCCCACTGTGCAGGACCAACACACTGACCACATCCATTTATATGCTCCCGGTTGCCCCTTTTCCATTGCTAATGACTACTATTTCCCTCTGCTACCCTGTCTTCTCCTCACTCAGGAGATGGCTGAAGACAGAGAAAACAGAGTCTCTTATTTTTTATTTTGTTCGTAGTGTTTTATTTTGTAAATCTTATTTAAATAGATAAAATAAAAACACAAAGACCTCAGTAGAAAAATTGCACAAGATGGAAAAGAGAAGAAATATCAATGATAAATAACTAAAGGTAGTAGTTTTGGACAGGAGGTTCAATCTCATTAGTGATTACCAAAATGGAGATTGAAATGACAATATGATGCTCCTTTTTTGCCTGTTGAGTCAGCAAGGGTTTTTAAAAAGTAATAGTTCTCATCCCTGTAAATTCATGGTAAGACTGAAGTACCTGCCACTTTGATTGACGTGAAAATTAGCACACAGCCTTCAAAACACACATGCTCTTTGACCCAGTAATTCTACTTGGAGTAAGTTCTATACAAGGTAAAATCCAGCAACAGCAGGATGATTACAATGATTTCTTTTAAATTATTTTACTTTAAGATTTTATTAATTTATTTTTAGAGAGAGAGGAAGGAAGGGGAAAAAGAGGGAGAGAAACATCAATGTGTGAGAGAGATACAGCTATTGGTTACCTCTTGCATGCCCCCAACCAGGGACCCGGCCCGCAACCCAGGAGTGTGCCCTGATTGGGAATAGAACCAGCAACCCCTCAGTTTGCAGGCCAGCACTCAATCCACTGAGACACACCAGGCAGGGCTCTTTTTAATTATTTTAACGTTTCTTTCAGATACTTGACTATGAGCTAAGCACAAATTTGAGATCTTTGCAGGTATTTTGTCATTTTATTCTCATCAGAATTCTATGAGGCAATAATATTTCTCCCTTCTTACAAAGGGGAAAACTGAGGTACAGAAAAGCTAAGTAACTTACTTGCCCAAGGGCACACAGACAGAAGTGGCCCCCACTCCAGAGCCAGGCCCTGAGCCACTGTGCTCCACCACCTAGTTCTGAGAAAGAGTTAGGGTGGCAGGCAGAGCTATGTAAAACACAAGACAATTTCAAGAAAGGAAAAATAATGAAGGGGATGTAAAACCAAGCTAGGAATGAGGCTAACATACATGTCCTTTGACATATTCCCTTGTTATAAGAGGACCATACATTTGCCTTGAAGCTTTCTTTTCTAGCAGCCAGTAGATAAAGGGAAATCTAATCAGCCGTACAGTTTGCAGTATTCATGTGATAAAAGCAGACCAATTATTCTGGAGAAGACCAACTATTCTTGGTTGTAACACACAGATTTATTCCACAGAACCCAGAAGGTTCTCATAAAAAGAGATACTATGTGCAGTCATGGCTAATGACTTCAACAGCCTTCTTGTGCAGACAAGATGACCACTTCTGCTGGGTGAGTCTTCCAGCTTTCCTCATAGGGCCTCGTTCTGTGCTGCTCTGAAGATTATTGAGTATCCGAGAGTCAGGGGGCTGAATCCTTCAAATAATCCTCCCTTTGATCAATGTTGTGGGCTGTGAGGTTGAGACTGTGCTTTTTAACAAGTACCTAGAGTTCAGCTTTTCTATTTATCAGTATCATGTGCCTTAAGCACCACATGAGGAACCACATGAAGAGACTGGAGGCAGGAATGATTTTCAGATATTATAAAATGCTCAATTATGTAGCTATTAAAGATGATACTTAGGAAGTATTTTGATAACAAAAGTACCTCAGGCTAAAGTATTAAATTAATAGAGCAGGATACAAAACTATATGATCTCACCTATATTTAAGATATGTGTAGCAAGACATGAATCTTCTGTTTTTCTTAACATAGGGTCCTGTTTTTTTGTTTTTTTTTTCTTTTTCCTTATTTATCACCATAGAAGAATGGAAGGCTCTTTCTGGATGAATTGGAATATCTCAGAAAGAGGGACCAGTTTTCAATTGCTAATTGCTTGGGTCCTATATTTGCCTGGCCACCAAATGAAGGGAAAAGAAGAAATAGGTTTTGTTTGGATTTGATTTGTTTAGTGTGTGGCAGTATGTGGAGGGGGTGAGGGTGGGTGGTGGCATAAAGACCAGGTGGGGGAAACACATTGGGGAGAAGGGTAGCAACAAGCAGATTTCCACAGCAGCCTTCAGAAACCTAGGAGCTAATCCCTGGAGTTGCCCATGGAGAGATGGGGTCCGGGGCTAGGAGACTACTGTGCCCAGGAGAGGCTCGGGAGCTGAGCCTTCAAACCCCATCAGTTACGCTTGCTTGAAGAGCAGCGTGTCTATGACCAGAGTCCCAGGGTCTACTCTCATATCTTCTCACTAAGTTCATCGAGCATCCTTATTAACCAGTGTTTCAAAATCTGCATCTAGTGAATAGCTTCTCTCCATTTTGTTTAGTTCTTTTTCTAGAGTTTTGTTCTGTTTCATTTGGGGGATGTTTCTTTGTCTCCTCATTTTAGTAGCTTCCCTGTGTTTGTCTCCATGTATTAGGTAGAGCTGCTACGTCTCCCAGGCTTGGTAGAGTGGCCTAATGTAGTAGGGTCCTGCAGGATCAGATGGGACCACCTCCCTATTCACCCGAGCTGGGCACTCCAGGTGCTTGCCCCCTCTCTCCCCACTGTGTGGGCTGTGTACACCCTCCTGTTGTAGTCGAGTCTTGATTGCTGTTAGCTCATCATTGAGAGGAATTTACCCTCAGGCTGATCAGCTGCAAGGACTGGCTTCAACCATGGAGGCTCAGCTGTTCAGGGGCCCACCCCACGAGCAGGACTTACTCCGCTGGGGCTTTCGTGCCCCAAGTCTCCCGCCTGAGTGTGTTGCTTGTGGGAGTGTTTTTGGATGGTGCTTTGACATGGTCTGAATTTGTCTACCTCATGCCACAGCTTTGGGGCCTCCCAGGAGGGGCAGGCCATGGTCAGCCACTGCCTGTGCTATGCCTGGGGCCTCCTGCATAACCTAGAAAGCAATCTGCAGATGGTTGCTACGTGTGCTTGACTTGGAGGCACCCAGGAGAGGCCAAGTGGTGAGCTAAGGCTGGCTGCCCTTAGCGCCAGGCCTGGGGCCACTGTGAGAGGTATGCAGCGTGCCGAGGCCAGATGCTGCTTGTTTGAGACATTTTAGGAAAGTCTGAGGCATAAACCAAGACAGGCCATTTGTATGGAAAAGTCACTGGAAACAGGTTGGGTGCACCCACAAGTAGGGTTGGTGGTGGGGCCCCAGGGAACCCAGGGCGGGGCAAACAGTGAGAACCAGGTCGATGTAGACTTGGACACGGGGGCCACCTGCCGGCTCAGTTTCGATGTGGCGTCTTCTTTATAACCTTAGTTGAAGGACTTCCATGCAGCTGGATTTCAGGCCGTTCTGCATGATGGTTATTCAGTCGTTTCGTTGTAATTTTGATGTCTAAAGATTTTTCTAATGCATGCTAAAAAGCTAAACAGAAGTATCTTGTCTGTTCTCATTTTTGTGTGGTGGAAACTCATTTGCCTTGGAAAATTTTTTACTTTGTAAATGTTCACTCTTTGAAAGACTATATCCTTTTCTTTTTAAAATTTAGATACAGTTGACATATAACAGTATATTTGTTTCAGGCGTACACCATCCTAGTTCCTTATTCTAACCTGCTTAGTAAGCCTCAAACTTGGGTTTTTATTCTTTGCTCTCCCCGAGCTCTTTTCTGCTCTAGGCTTATTCACAGGTGGTTCCCTCTGCCTGGCAAGCTCTCCCCTCACATTTGGCATGTCCAGTTCCCTCATGTTCCTTCCATACTAAGATGAACTTCACTTCTTCAGAGAGATCTCCACTGATCCTCCAGTTGTTTCCTTTTCCTACCTCAATCTTACCCTGTTTTTCCTCAAAAACTAAAAAAAGAAACACATATGCTGCTCATTAGTGCCAAATATTATCCTATTTACAATAGTCTCATCAGTAGTTTTATTGTTACCCCCTCTTTAAAAATGAGGCAATCTAGACACACATGGCTAGTAAGTGGCTAAGTTGGATTTGACCCCAGCTGACTGGCTTCTTCTTTTAACCACTGTGCTGTACCCTGCCTATCTATGTTACAATTTGGAATTATTGTATTAATTTATCTTTTTTGTTGTTGTCTGTCTGGTTTTGTTTGTTTGTTTGTTTGTTTCTTTTTTGTTTGTTTGTTCCTCCCAGAACAGAAGCTCCATGAAGTCAGGGACCATTGACCATTGATGTCTCATTGGTCATTGATTTCACAATGCCTACTATTATACCTAGGACATAATGGGTACTTCATAATAACTATCTGCTTAATAATGGAATGAACGAGCGAGAGTGAGACAATACAATATTTACGCTGACAAAGGTGGTGAGAGTTTGGTTTGAGGTACTAAGTCACAGAATACAATTTTTCCTACATATTTACAAGTAAGAAATTTCCATAGGTAATTGGAGGCTGCTAGGATAAAGAAATATGAAGGAACCCTGGCTGGTGTGGCTCAGTGGATTGAGCACCAGCCTGAGAACCAAAGGGTCACTGGTTCGATTCCCAGTCAGGGCACATGCCTGGGTTGCGGGCCAGGTCAGGCTTCCCAGTAGGAAGCGTGTGAGAGGCAACCACACATTGATGTTTCTCTCTCTCCTTCTCTTCCCCTCTCTCTAGGAGAGGGGAATAAATAAATAAAAATAAATAAATAAATAAAATATAAATAAAAAAAGAAGTATGAAGGAACCCTACTTCCAGGAATGGTTGAAGAACTGATTTTCTACATACTTGTCATTGATATATCTATATATTGAAATCTGTATTTATTTATACCTATACTCCTACCTATATTTCTATCTTTATCTTTTTTTAAAATTTTATTTTCAGGGAGAGGGAAAGGGAGGGAGAGTGAGGTAAACATTAATGTGTGTCTGCCTCTTGCACGCCCCCCACTGGGGACCCAGACTGCAACACAGGCATGTGTCCCCCACTGGGAATCGAACTGGCGACCCTCTGGTGTGCACGCCGGCACTCAATCCACTGAGCCACACCAGCCAGGGCTCTATCTTTATATCTTATATATGTGAATATCTGACGTATGCATGAGAACAAGAAAAATGTAGCTGAGCAGTACAAGAAGAGCATGGTGTACAGTATAAGGGAGTAAGTTTTCTTTCTTCAAGTTAAATACCTACATAGAAAGGATCAAAGTTGTAATAAGCAAAATCTTAAAGTGTTAGAATAGTGTATGATCTGATGAAGTCAGACTGAACGTGTTAACAAAAATGTACCAGTCAGAAAAATGGTGCAGATGGAGTGTAGGGAATGCGCAGCAATGAAACTTAGAAAAAGGAAAGTCATGAAGGCAAACCACATTCTTTATTCTAGCCGAAGGAAAGGGAGACGCAGGCAATGTACTCCAAGTGTCATGACCCTTTGTGGAGTGAGTAAGGGATGGGCCAGGAGCATACCAGGAAGAAGGCAGTTTAGCTAACTGCAATTACAGGTTTGATTTCCTTTCTCTTCAGCAGTGCCTGATCATTCATCACTGTCATGGAGGGTGGGCACGACAGGAGCACACAGGAGGGGCTTCTCAATTGCTATGTGAGGTCAGGGCAGCACAGGTGACATAATGTGATCATTATTTCTGCTTCTTTGCCTGGTTGGATTCATGGTGGTTGCAAGTTTCAAGTTTTCTTTGTGTCTTTCACTTATCAGACAATATTATGTTGTAATTGTCAGCATCTGGAAGGAAGCTTTCTTGTCTGTTTCAGAGGCAGTGAAAATCACACCCGGGGAGCCTGTTTACTAGTCAAGGCTTTGTAAGGGCATTGTCATGTGCTTTTCTTCCCAAGCCATCAGCAACTGTCTTTTTTTCTTTACCAGGAACACAATGATGGGAGAGTTGAGTCCTGCTTTCTAAGTCAGAAAACTCTTGTGTGCGTGCGTATGTGTGTGTGATGAACAACTCCGGACCACTGAGAAATAGTTGTGGAAGAGCTGCCACCCAGGAGAGAGGGAAGGAACTGGTCAGACTCTTGGTCTCTTGATCCCACAGTCTCCTAATTACTCAGAAATTGCCCTTCTCCCACTCCTATCTCTTCCTTTCCTCTAGTTTGTTCTCTATCGTCATCTCTTCTCTATTTCTTATTCTCTTTCACTTCCAAACTTTGCCATCACCTCCTCTTGTGACTTTCATCATCACTCTTCATCTCGACTAAAGTGACTGTTTTAAGAGCATGTAATTATTTAGCTGCTGGGTTTGTATTAGAAATGAATGAAGGTGAAGCCAACATAATGATCTTGTTCAGGGTTATGATTCAATTTTTGCTTTATCACTTTAGATTGCCTGACTTTGGGAAATCACTCAATTTTGTCTTTCACCACCTGTAATTTGGGGATAATAATTTCTACCTCAGAGAGTTGTTAGGATTGGAGAGAATGTATGTGCCATACTCAGAATCCTTTGCGCATGGCCTCAAGAACTATTAACTCTTGTTATTTGAAAACAATATTTATTGTAGGGTATTATTAATACTGTATTTAGGAAACTTGATACAGCTTTTCTTACAGAACAATCCATAGAGTAGACCTGCTGGGGCAAGAAACAATGGCACCTGGAGGCTTCCTGGGTGCATGTGTCATGGTTTTGTTTTGTTTTTCTTTTTTTGCCCTGAGTATTGATCTTGTGATAAACTGGACATAGAAGGCTCAGACCAGGGCAACGAACCTTTAGCAAAGAGTTTCCTCAGGTGGAAATAAGCTTGTTGAGTGTTGAGTGAACCAGGGCAAGGTACGGAGGAGGGAGAGGGAGAAAAAGAGGGGGCGGAAGCTGGCGCCTTGGGGCGTATCTGGCAGGCTGTGGAAGCGGAGCACTTGGGAGCAGGAGGCCGGCGCAGAATGCTGAGAGATCAGACTAGAAGGATGCTCGAGCCCGGAGCCGTTTATTTACTGTTTGCTTTTCTCTGAGGGAAGGCGTGGAGTCCAGACAATTTCCAGAGCTCGGGATCCTGTGGCAGGGGCGCCCACGCCACTGTGGGTGGGGGGGGGGCTTTGACGCCCACCCAAGCAAAACGCTCTGGGAGGAACTCCCGCCCGGCAGGGAACCCAGCGGGGCAGGCGGGGCAGGCAGGGCAGGGCGGAGGCTCCCTCCCAGCGCACGTCCTGCCGCCTCCTCGGCCTCCGTCCAGCCCGCCCCGTGGTGCAGTCCGCGGTGCCCCTGCGCGCCCCTGGTGGGACGCCCTAGGGATGTTTCCATAGGATCCTTCTCTCCTCCCCCTGTGCTGACTCCATCTGTCTCCCCGCCCCCGGCTCGGTTGGGCCAGGCGCTCACAGGGGAGTGGGCCCGGGACTGCATCATTCTGCACCGGCTGCAGCACAGCCAGAGGGAGCAGGTGGAGCAAGCGAGAGGAGAGCCCGAGCGCGCGGGGTCGGGAGACTGCAGTGACGCTGCCTGGGAGACATGGCGGCCGGCGCCTCTGAATAAGCAGAATACCGAGCCCCTCGCCGCCCTGGCCGCCGCAGCCAGGGCCATGCCGCATGGCCGCTGACCGCAGGCAGGGGCCGGCTCAGAGGACACATGCTGCAGCTGCCGCCTCGCCCCTGATCCTCTCCCCTGCATTCCTCATGTTGCATTTCCCGTCAGTTTCTCAGGCGGTGTAGCTGCTGCCGCCAGAGGAGCAGTCAGGACATTGCTGTGCTCGTTCATCCAGCCACACTTTGCTTTTCCATTTTTTCCTTCCTTCCCCATTTCCTTCTCCCTTACCCCGCCTGCTTTGCGTCCCGTCTCCCGATCCTGTGACCCCTTCCTGCCTCCATCCATCGGGGCTATGGCCGCAGAAGAGGTATTGCAGACTGTGGACCATTATAAGGCTGAGATAGAGAGGCTGACCAAGGAGCTCACAGAGACGACCCACGAGAAGATCCAGGCTGCTGAGTACGGGCTGGTGGTCTTGGAAGAGAAGCTGACCCTCAAGCAGCAGTATGACGAGCTGGAGGCTGAGTATGACAGCCTCAAACAGGAGCTGGAGCAGCTGAAAGAGGTGAGTTGCCTGTCACCTCTTCCCTCTTCGGGCCCGGTGTCCCTACCCTCACCGCCCCCTCATCATTTATAAAGTAGGGAAGGATGCTATGGAAAGGATTGTTTCTTCGTCTTAGAGCCCTTTGTTGATGAGAGAAGATTGAAAGAGTCCATTGTTTTCCCCACAGGAGAAAAATTGCCCAGGAAATGAATGTATAAACTGGAATTTGGGAGGCAATGACTGTGGGGGAGGGAGATTCATAAGAGTCTTTAAGTCTCAGCACTGTAAGGCGACATTCAACTGGGATGGAATGTATTAATCAAACTTTACAAAACTGCTGTTATTGCAAACTCCGGTTTCGGTGACAATCCCACAGTCCACAAAAGCGATGAGTGAATTTGTGTCGAGGACACAAGGTTTCAGGGTGTAGAATCTGGGGTATCTCAGCCCTCTGCTGAATGTAACCACTCCTTGATGAGAGAGGGAACTGTTAGAACTCCCCGCCAATCCATTTGACAAGGGCTGGGCAATCTTCATTCTGCTTGGCGTTACTTATTCTTGTCTTTGGGCTACAGGAGAAAAACAGCTGTGCTGGGTGATTCCGCTGCCTTCATTTCACCTGAGTGAGGCAGGCTGGGCCGTGCGTGAGTCTTGGAAGGTCACCCTGACCAGGGAAAATTTAACTCCCCTACAGATGGTCCGAAGAATGGTATAGATCGAATATGTGGGTAGACCTGCCTTTCAGATGAGGCTCTTCTGTTTGAGATGACTGTATTTATAAAACTAGAATATCATTAATAGACACTTGTTTTCTTCAGTCTTTTGGTATTCATTTGGGTTCTTTTAAAGACTGGCAAATGTACTGGAAGAAAATAATAAATAAGCTTTAATTTTGTATCAACACTGGTAAGAATATACATATTGTTGAAGGAACTCAGTCTATTTTATTCCATTCCTGGGGCACTATGGGTAGCAAGTAACGTTATAAATTGAAATGTACACACTGCATTTCTACATGGCAAGTCTTTTTATTTTTTTAGGTGTATATTGGCATATTAAGTGTTAATTATAATTTTGCATATAGTATCAAAAATGTTTTTCTTAACAGTGTACTCAGTTTTTCTGGGGGGGGCAACTTGTTTTGTGTTGTTACAGTTTAGAGCATCTATGACATAATCAACCTGCTTTTTAAATTTACTACATAATATTATAAGCATTTATACTTTCAGGTACATCTCATCTTTATTCTGGTGCCTAAATGCCAGAAAATAAATATGTCGTAAAAATTCTACCTAGAAATCTGATTTTTGTGTATCAAGCTGTACATTTCTAGTTCATGTTTCTCTTGCCATGTACATGTCTGTTCTTAACAACAGCTGGACTCGGTATTTTCCAATGTAGATTAGGTTTTAGGCTGATATGTTTAAATTTAGTGATGCTAAACCTTGTGAAGTCAGGAAACAGGATGATGATTGTAATTCCCAGAGATGTTTTGATGTTGTCTGTATCTATCATCACTGTTTTGCCAAGACAAGGAAGTGCAAACCAAGCAGTGCAAGCCATCACCTCCTTGATGAAGGAGGTAGACTTAATTTAATGAAATGAACTGTTACGTTCCAGCTTGATTCAAACAACCCTTGTAGGTTCTTTTGTTTGTCTGTTTGTTTTTCTATGTCATTGTATTGACCATGCATAGTAAACCTTAAGTGCAATTAATTGTCTTTTGCCTTCACTAGACCATGAGGTCTTAGGCAAGGAATTTGAGTTTGCTTGGCTTCCAATCTTTAATACAAAGCCTAGCATAATGAGTATGTAATGAATATTTTATGAAAGGATAAATTTATACTGGAAGAAGAGACCTTTATCAAGAATTCACTAGTCAATATTGGTTAGTGTCAGAGAAAGGCTAAGAAAATTAGGAAGTACAGAAAGTAACTAGCATTAAAAAACTACTTGTATTACTTTCTTCAGCAATAGTGGGAAAAATGAGAAAACAGTCTTTTGGAGGAATAGTATAACTTTGGTTTCCTAATACAGAATAATGCAAATATTGATTACAATGTGTTTTTTCTGTAAAAACCTTGAGGCATATTTTGTTCTATATAGCAGGAGGTTAATAAGAATTTATCAGGGGGGGGTTTTACCAGGTGATACTTGTTTACATATGTATTTTGAGTTTCATTTGGCTTAAATGTAATTCAATTTTAGGCTCCTAATGACTGGATTATACATTTATAAAAGTATACAAAAATAAAAGTATATTTTAGGCTAATAAAATAATTATTACACTTGATTATTTGGTAGTGAGACCTATTGTTTTTATCCTTTAACCATAATACATACTTTAGTTGGGAGTACTATTTAAATGACCTAAATCAGTCTCAATAATATTTCCTGTTTAAAAAGTAAATCCAAAACAATTGTGCAAACTAAGACCCTCCAATGATGATAGCATATGGAAGTCATTTTTTAAAACCATGCTCTGTGAGCACTCTGATTTTTCAAAAGGAAGCTTTGTTCATTTTCAGTTACAGACAGCAAATGATGTTGTTGTGTTATGTCTGTAAAGCAAAATATACAGTAGATCTTTGGCTTATTTCTAGGCTCCTTCAACAAATACGATTCATTTAAAAATAATTGGACCAGCTTATGGGAATGCCAACAGAAAAGTACTGTACTAAGTCCAAGTTGGACATTAGTAATTCGCAGTGTAGCCACATAGTTCAGTCTTTACAGGTCGTTTTGTTTTTGAGTCAGCGCCTTGCAGGGTCGCTGCCTTCCTCCCCAGGCTGCTTACTGCTCTGACAGCAATGCAAGTGAGCAATGTTGCCTTGAAGATGTGCAACATCAAGAGGATGAAGTCAGTGATTTTTTTTTTTCTAGTCGTGTCTTTTCTCAGTCCAGATTGCTTCTTGGCCTAGCCTGATATTTTGGGCTCTGCCCTGTGCCTACATGAGTGCTGTAATTCTGTTCCCAAAAGAACATACTTCAAAGAAAAGTACTAAGGATCTGAAAAAAGGGTGGCTTCTGACATCATCATGTTCTCCTTTTCATTATACTTGGGCATCTGGACAAAGCAGCATGTTCACTGGAATTCGTGACCGTGGTTTGATTTCACAAATAATACTTGCTTTTCAATGACCTGAGGGGTACTCTTGCCCAATTATGTCCTGGCTGATTTTATGTTTGGGATGTGAGTAAACCAACACTGTCTGTCCCCAGGCCAAAATAGTATTTGAAGAAGAGTCATGATTCTAAGATAATTTGAAAACTAAAAATAAGCATGCATTAAAAAGACCTGTAGAATTTAAATACAAGTTTTTTGTTTTTTTTTTTTAAACTTAATGGGTAGTTGACATTTTAAATGTAGTAAAGTTTAAAAAGATTTCCTAAGAGAGGAATGATGTGTTTCTGGTAGCATTTTAGAAAATATACCCATGTGACAACTTTAGGGAAGTTTTGCAGTTAGGTTACAGTAGACTGTGGACTCACAATCTTCAACTCATTTTTTGCTCATTTTCTCAATCCTGATACCAAGGGTAGATACTACCTGCTGAAGAAGCACTTTTGGGCATTGAAAAGCTTCTGGAGCCAACTTTATGTGTTTTTTTTTTTTTTTTCTTTCAAGGCCAGAGTGAAATCATTAAAAAAGTAAAAACTTACTTTTAGAGATTGTCATATTAGGGACCCGATGAAAGCCATTTAATTACCTGGTTTCATCTTTAAAGAACTATTTTTTTCCCCTCAGATTCTTAGAAAGATGTTAGCTTATTTTAGGTCTGTAAATTTTAATCATGAAGTCATATGGGGATTAAAAAAACCCCTAATTTTTTCCAATCTATGTATAAACATAGAGGAATAATTTATTTGCCCAAGCTAGTATTTTTCTCTGCTATTGTTTTTTAAAGAAGAAATATTTATATTTATTATCCCATTTGTTATCAAATTAAGTAAAACATCTAAAATATATTAATATAAGCTTTGGGAAACTTGTAATAACTTCAACAAACAAACGTAATCATGTTCAGTCACGTCTTTATTGTGATCCAAAATTTTTTTAAATGATTGATTTTAGAGAGAGAGAGAAAGAGAAGCATTGATTTGTTGTTCCACTTATGCAGGCATTCATCTTTTGACTGCATGTGCCCAGACCGGGACTGAACCTGCGACCTTTGTTGTGTGGGAACGATACTCGCAGCCACCCACCTACTGGCCAGGGCCATTCCTGCTTTTCATTTTAACTCAACATTTCATCTCTGGCAAAGTTATTTCTCAGATACCATTTAGCAAGATTTTATAGGCTTTCACAGCATTTGCCATATTTGCATGAACATGTACAGCAGCCATGGTTTGAAGATTTTTTTCAGGATTTCGTGCTTACAAACACTCTGCCCTATTGATCTCTTAAAATACACTTGTATTTTATGGATGTTGCATTCTAGGTTGAAAACAGGGTGTTTACTTGCATGTTGAAATATATAATAAAGGTCTTTATCACACATAAGGTTATACCTACAAATCTGGCTTTAAAGGAGAGGAGGACGTGAAGAGATGCATAATCTTACTATTAAATAATTCATTATGTTAAAGGAAAGGCAGGTACGGTCAGGTGGCAGGAGATGACAACGGGAAAATGGCAGTGGCCACATTTTGTCTTGGTAATGGGGAAGCATGAAAAGGAAATGAAAGGAAACAGTAACTGTGTTTGGTGCCTTCTGTATTATCTCATTTAATCTTCAGAGTAACTCAGAGGCTTATTGCCTGTTTTCACAGATAAAGTAATAAAGCATTGAAGATGTACAAAGCTCCATTTAGGCACTCTGCATGCCTTACCTCAAATTCTTGTAATGCCCTTGTACAAGGTAGATATCACTAGAATTATACAGAAGAGGAAAGTACATAGGTCTTAGGTTAAGGATTCTTTTCAAGGACACAAAGCTAAGTGGTAAAACGTGGTTTTGGAAGAAGTCCACTTTTTAAAAAAGGTTGTATTTATTTATTTTTAGAGAGGCGAAGGGAGGGAGAAAGAGAGGGAGAGAAACATTGATGGGTTCGGTTGCCTCTCACATGCCCTCATCAGGGGACCTCACCTGCAACTGGGGCATGTTCTCTGAATGGGAATCAAACTGGTGACATTTCACTTTGCAGAACAGCATCTGACCCACTGAGCCACACCAGTCAGGCCAAGAAGCCTGCTTTCTTGTCTCAGTAGGGGTTGAAACATCTCAGTCACAGTGCAGTTGAGGTCATGGTGTTTACAGAAGGGTGGATGGGAGTGGTGCAGGGCCAGCAGGGATAGGAGGAATGGAAAAGTCTAGGAGGTGTAGGGTGGAACTCAGTGTTGGAAGTGACTGGAAATGAAAAGTGAGGGAAGGAAGAGAGTTGAGAGTCTCAAGATGGATAAGAATAGAGTTGAGAGTCTCAGGATGGCTAGAAGGCAGTTTCATTCACAAAAGAAGGTCCAGTAGCCTAGAACACTTTTAGAGAATAAACCTGATGGCCAAAATATGTGAGTCCTTTTAATTCATGTTTTCTTTGGGGGGAGGCATAAGTTGCATGAGGAATTCAAACACTAAACTCTCATAAAACAAATGAATAATCCATGTAATTGATTGCTCAAACCTAATTTCCAGAATATGGAATAAATGAACAATTTAACTGCATTTTCACTAACTAGTGAATTCAGATTGCATTCTGAATTAGGAGATGTGCAATAATAAACAAGGGGCAAAGAAGCTGGGTTGGCGCAGTAAGGACTTCCAGGGCATCCTCAGTGGGAAACTAGCCCTTGCTGACTTCTCTGCCTAGAGGGGCTGGGAGCAACAGAGCATGCCCCTCACTGACTGGTACTGGAAATTCCGTTAACGCTTTTTTGTCATAAGAGTTTAGTTGCTCTTTAAAAATTATAGTTGTGTGATAATGACAGTTTATGGTAATAATCCAAGTTTGATGAAATCATGTACAAGTTAATAAATTCCCCTTCCTCTCCCCTAAATCTATATGTATTGCTAATACTTTGGTGAGTATTCTCTTATACTTGCTTTAAATATTTTTAAACATGAATTCATATGTAGCGTTTTTTGTTGTTCTTGTTTCTTTGTTTTTGTAGAAGTGGGATTGCGCCATCATTCCTCTGCAACCTGGTGTTTTTCATTTCCTAGTATGTACTTTTAAAATGCAGTTATTTCTAAGACAGGACTGTATTTTTAAGGCACTGATGTTTAAAATGTGAAGAAAGTGGGTCCAGTTAGGGAAGGAAACCAGAGAGCCTCAGGCAGTGTGGGTGGTGGTGGAGGTGCAGGTAGGTGCACCAGGTTCTGCCTCAGGGATAGCTTGGGTGGTAGGCGACAGAGAACAGCTGTAGGTGTGTTTAAAAGAAACTGATGGTATTTGTTTGGCTGCCCCATAGCAGACCTGTGTGATAGTACCTAGGAAAAAGGTGGAAAGTTTTGTGGGTGAGTTAGTGGTACATTTGGTTTCTTGTCTTCTTGGCTGGGAGGAGCTGTGTGCATCAGCTTAATAGGTGGCAGGTTTCCATGGCCGACAAGAGCTGGTCCTGCAGGGTGGCCACATCCTGTCCATACTGGGTCTTGGTGAGAAGCCAGCATGATTCAGGCAGTTTGGGCTCATTACATCATCCCATCTTCGCCCTGTGATGGTTGAGTTTTAAGATAGCTGGTTAGGATCTTATGCAGCATCTCAGATTCAGCGTGTTAGGCAGGCAATGGGGAGAAGAGGATACAGGAATGGAAAATGTTCCACAAAAGTGTTTTTCCTTGTGGCAATTGATACCTTCTCTTCCTGGGGTTTAATTACTTTCCCTATAAAATTAAGGGTTTGGAGTAGATAATCTCTATGATTTCTATCAGCTCTAAACTTCTGTGATACTGTGTTTTAAAGTAACATAGTCTACTTACTTATCCACCTGTCCTTTACTTTTCAGATTTATTCTACTTTTTTACAAAATACAGATTACTTTTGCTTAATTGCAGTGATTTTCACCTAGCCTTCAGAGATATGCATCAACCATTTTCTATATTTTTCCTCCTGTTTGTTTCCACTCTAGACACTCAACTCTAGCCAGGAAAATGCACCTTATACCTGTTTTTTATGCTTGTACTGTTCCACCGCACAGTTTTTTTCCCCTAAAACAATGTGTAGTTCTCCTCCCCTTTGAACATATGGCCCAAACTCATTTTCCTTCTGGATTCACTTTACCTCTCAACTCAGGCCTATACTGTTATAGAACTCATCCAATGAGTTAGTTTTCATTGACATTTTTGTGCCGGCTTTGTAGAGCAGAACGAGGTTCCTGGGAGCCAAATTTTGGATCAAAATAAAGAACTAACAGGTATAGTTTCCTAAGGCTGGAATGAAGCAGCCTTCCCTACGAAATCATGAGTTCCCCGCTACCAAAAAAAGTTTAACGAGACTCTAGCTTGTCACTTGGAAGGAATACTGTCTTGGAGGGTTTATTCTTGGAAAGGGGTTTATATCAAATGATCTTGAAGATGCTTCTCCTAGTCTGAATATTTTTGACCTTATTCCAGGTGTTCCAAACAATTTCATATGTTCTGTTTTTTTATAGTCCCTTCCCCCACCACCAAATCAGTGTTTCTAACATGGTTAAAGTTTTGTTTTCATACCTAGCATTTCATAGTATTTCGGACTTTTGAGTATTTAGAATATTTTAAAAGTGTATTTTAGAGTTTTATCATCATTCTTCATTTACATTTTGCTTGATTTTCAGGAGAAAACTGATGTGTGAGAAAAGTTTGAAAGGACTACACTTGTAACTTTTGGGAAATTTCAGTGAAGCAATGCATTTTTAAGCTACGTGGTTGCATCGGGCAGGGGACTTTACTACCTCCAGAATCTTTTCTTTTTCTTTTTCTTTTTGATGCTTCCCAAAGATGAATGATTATTCTCAGAGACATTTTCATACCACGAGACTGCAAACCCTAACCCCAACCCCCTTTGTTCATCTTCCATCTACAAATGGCCCCAGACACATCAAGGACTCACTTGCCACCCCCTGCTGGGCGGGCAGCCTTTAGAGTCCTCAGCCTGCATCTGGTGGGCTGCACTTGTTTTCTGTCTCCCCTCTCTTACAGACCCTGGTTGGGGGTGTGGTCTTCAGGCATACCCCCATTGCCCGCGTCCCCTGAAGGCACTCCTGCCTTCTCATACACCCATTTATTAGCTGATTGTTGGTTCCACTAATGTACCTCTGGTGCAGGGCCCTGCCCTAGACCACAACACCCACCAACCTTGGGGTGTCCCATTCTGCTCCCCTAGCCCCCTAATCTATAGCAGAATCTTTGTTTTTATACAAGTGTGCACCCATGATTATCTCTTTTTTTTTTCATTTACATGCAATGCAATATCTTATAGTCTGCACTGTCAGTTTTTTAAAAAAGATTTTATTAGTTTATTTTTAGAGCGAGGGGAAGGGAAGGAGAAAAACATTGATATGTGAGAACAACATCGATCAACTGTCTCCTGCACACACTCCAGCTGGGGATGGGGCCTGCAACCCAGGCATGTGCCCCGACAGGGAATCGAACCAGCAACCATTAGCTTTGCACACTTAGGATGACACTCAGCCGAACCATGCTAATCAGGGCTTGTCAGTTGTTTACACTGCATGCCAATGTGAGTTTTTCTTTTTTGTTTTAGATTGCCCATTGCTCCTTGTTCTGTTTCATTTATCCATTTAAAAGTTTGTATTTAGTGGCTACTGTGTGGGGCACTGTGCCACTTACTGGAGATACAGTGTTGAACAAGACAGACAGGAAGGAGCTGTCTGAACGGAGCTTATGTTGCAGACCCGGGAGATAGTCAGCAAGCACACACACGCTCCTCAGATGTGAGAACTGGCACGGGCGAGGAGATTGAGACTGGCGACTGGCAGGGAAAGTGTGATCATGATCGGAAGAGCCTCCCCCAGGAGGTGACATTTGAGCTGGGGGACCTGAATGATGAGAAGGAGCCAGTCTGGTGGAGATTGGGAGGAAGTAATTTTTTAAAAGAGGGATAAATGCAAAGATCGTGGAACTCTGTAGTTGTTAGGAGAAATGATGGGTCACCATGCCCTGTAAAAATAACCATTCATATTTGGAAAATGACCATTTATACAATAGTATATTGACTGGAGTTTTTGAATGAGGCTGTGTGTCTCAACATTAGAGTGTTTGAACAGAGCCTCCATAGCTCCCCCTGCTGGCTTCTTTCACACGAGGTGGATCAGAAGCAGTGACTCTAGGATCACTGGGTGATTTAGAAAAATACTGCTTGGATCCCACCCTGGGACAGTTTAGTCAGACTCTTGAGATGGAGGTGGGGCTTCAGTAAGTTAACGCCCCTCCACCCTCTCCTCACAGGTGCAGCCAGGGCCGAGAACCTCTTTCCTAGAAACTGCCAATTCTAGGAGTAACTAACTCCATGGGGATCGAAGTGTTTGCTCAGAAAAGCTGGGAGGTTATGAGCTGATATGTAAACATTCATTGCACAGTCTTTTTACTTCTCTATTTCTTGGAAATGAAGACACTGCCATGCCTTTCAGAAAACTAACAAACATCATCAAAAACTGCGTTAGGCAGTTAAGGTGTACGTTAAATTAGATTATATTTAATTTTCTATCCTCAGGGTTGTTTTAAAGTTTCTTTTTAAAGTTAGTTATCTCCTTTGTAGTGTCTATTTTCTTTTTCTGTTCTGTTTGCAAAGTTGCTTATGCCAACCTGACAAGTTTAGAAATACAATATTAAAAATGAATGGCTTTGATGAATTGATCTTTAACTTCTGAGGTTATGACTTTTCCATTTTTTTTTTGTTTTGGTTAAACATGCTTACCATTTTAAAACAGTTTATGGAAAAGGCACTACTCTAAAATGTAATGTTGAATGGATATGTTTCTATCTTTAAACTTAGAATTGAGATTAAGAAACCTGTTTACATTTATGGCAAGTACAGAACAAGGGTAGCAATTTCCTTAAGGATGTTTTGTTGCAGTTTGGCGTGGGTCTGTAATGGAAGGTTTGGAATGTGGGTCTTTGTTTTTCTCTTGTATACTGCAGACTAATGTGGAATCAAATGCCACTGCTGAAGAGCCCTTAGCCATCAATTTTTGAAATTGAAATACATTTATATTATAATGTAGACATACCTTGTAGATAAGCCTCACTGACTGCCATTTCCTAGATGGTTTTAGGAGATTTTTCAAAGTCAACCTTGGTGTGAGGTAACTAGATGGAGACAGGATGAGTTTAATCTTGTACGTGACTTCTTTTGTTGAGCTGAAGATACTGTCATCTTGCAGATCATCTCTTTAGCATACACAGCCATTCCACCCCCCTCACCCCACCCCCCCCACCTTTAAGTCACAACCTGGCTTTCTGCTAATGCTGGTATGCACACAGAGCCTTTACACTCAAAACGTCGAGAAAATGTAACTAGGAAAGAAAAGCAACAATTAGAGAAAAAACAGTAATATAATGTATTTGCAAACCAATTACAAATACCTTTTGAATTATGAAAACGAATTTTAAGTACCGACTGATTCTTTGGGTTATTTTTTTAATTGATAAGGTTAATTAGTGTTAACAATTCAGAATTAACTATGATTTAATAATCTGGTTCTAACGATCTACACAATAAGCAGATTTCCTTTTTGTTAATGTTTCAAAATAATTCAGAACTAGAATCTTTTCTTCAAAGAGTTCTCAGGTCTCAATCCTTTATCTTAATCATTGTAGTTATTTCCAATCAAATTTTAGGTGTTTCTTTGTTCATTTTAGTGAAATAAATAATATGCCTTTGCAGATCACATTGAAGTGTTTAGAATAATATGAGCTATTATTTGCTAAAATTTAGAACAGAGCCTCAAAACAATAAGGAACATTTTAGACAATGGTCACAGTAAGACATATCAGGAAAAGACAACAAAAAGAACTAAAGACCAATGAGATTTTAGTCATCACTGATCAATTCCAAGTGAAAAAATTTTAAGTGGCATTTTAATTTGTGATGCTAATGTGATTAGAAATTAGGAAAATGGACAACAAGGTGAATTCTGTGAGCAGATAGGTCACTGCATGAAGCTAAATAATAGTTCATTCATTCTTTTCTTCAATACAATATATTTAGGGCCTCCTATGTATTGGGCACAAATCTGGGTGCTGGAGATACAACAGAGAACAAACTCAGCAGAAATCTTGATGTTCATGAAGCTCACATTCTGTATGGGTAGGGGATGTAGGGGGATGAGGAGGAGATACAATAAATAGACTGAATAAGTAAAATAGAAGAATGTTAGATGGTCCTAAATGAGAAGAGGGAGATGGTTTATAAAGTGGGAAAAGGTTGCTATTTTCAAGAGTGGTCAGTGAATGCTTCCTTTAGAGCAGGGATGTCAAACTCATTTTCACGAGGGCGGGGAGGGGGCACCTTAGCCTCTCAGTTGCCTTCAAAGGGCGGAATAACTTTAGGACTGTGTAAATGTAACTACTCCTTAACTGTTAAGGCATTGAAATTACATTCGACGCTTTGAAGGCAACTGTGAGGCTGATGGTAATGTGGCCTCCGGTGAACATGAGATTGACACCCCTACTTTAGAGGGATGGTAAGGAGGCTGCTTGGCTGGAGGGGATTCACTGAGGGGGTGAATGGAAAATGAGATCAGAGAGGGGAGAGGGGTCAAATAAAGTCATCACAGTATTCTATACTTTTCTCCCCACATTGAGATAACCTGTATGAGGTCTATGTGAAAAAAGTCCAGCCATTGTTAATATAATGAGAATGGTTTGCATGACATTGATGTAACCTGGCAGCCAAGGAGAGTGGACTGGAATGCACATGTATGAACAATGTCTACTTCATTGTACTAGTCATTGGCTAGTGGTACTAGCCAATGAGTGAACATGTGTGCTGTGTGGCCATCACATTCAAAAGACTCAGCATGTAGAGCAACAAATCTGCATCAAAATTTCCTTTAAGCTTGAACATTCTTCCACAGAAGCTATTTGGATGATTCAGAAGGCTGTAGCTATGGGCACCTGGTAACTGGCAGCTTCATCACAACAATGCATTTGCTCATGCAGTTTTTTGGTGAAACATCGCATCACCCTGGTGACTTAGCCCCCCACAGCCCAGATTTGGTGCCCTGTGACTTCCGGTTTTTCCCAAAACTAACATCACCTTTGAAAGGGAAGAGGTTTCAGGCAGTCACTGAGATTCAGGAAATATGACGGGGCAGCTGATGGTGATTGGAAGAACCGTGTGAGGTCCCAAGGTGCCTACTTTGAAGGGGACTGAAGTGACATTGTCCTATGTACAGTGTTTCTTGTATCTTCTTTAGTAAATATCTCTATTTTTCCCATTACATAGTTGGATACCTTCTGGACAGACCTTGTACGTCAGAACTTCCTTTCCCTGGTTTGTGGCTTGTATTTTTACTCTGAGGTGACCTTTAATGAAGAGAACTTCATAATTTTAATTTAATTGATTTATCACTCTTAATGTTTTGTTTTTGTTTTTTAAATTTTATTTATTTTTAGAGAGGGTAAGGGAGAGAGAAAGTGAGGGAGAGAAACATCAATGTGTGGTTGCCTCTTATGTGCCCCACAGAGGGAACCCGGCCTGCAACCCAGGCATGCTCCCTGACTGGGAATTGAACCAGCAATCCTTTGCTTTGCAGACCTGTGCTCAATCCATTGAGCTATACCAGTCAGGGCTTAATGTTATATTTATAGATTGTGTTTGTGTTTTTTGCCTTTTGTATTTAAATCTTTAATTCTCCCTGGAGTTGATCTTTATGTTTGATGTGGGATGGATATCTAATTTAATTTTGTCCATAATTTTTACCATAATTTTCTTCCTATAAGGGGAAAAAGGGACAGGAGAAGTCTTATTTTTAATGTTTTTAAACATGACACCTTATTGTTGAACTTCTCCATTTTGTCCATGTTATAAAGAGAAAAAAGCTTAGATGTGTTGACTTGAAAATATAAACTATAAAAATAGTCTCAGTGTCTGCGTTGTCATAAATCAAGTTTCTGTGTAGGTATGGGTTTATTTCTGGACCACTGTGTTTCATGACTCGTTCCATTCCTGTGTAAATACCACAGCTTTACAGTATGGCCTTGATCATGGCATACCTCTCCCTAGCTTTTTCTTCTTTAGGAGTCTTCTTTGTTCCCATTGGTTCTTTGCTTTGATAAGCTTTCAACATTCACAAGAAAGCATTAAGTGAGTAGGCGTAGATCATTGTTTATTTCCATCTCCTCAATAAGAATGAAAGAGGAGGATGCTGAGTGTTCTCTGACTGTGGTTGTCCTAGACCTTGTGTACTTGTGCATAAGCAAAGGAGGTAAGTTCCAACAAGGGAACTCAGTTGTCAGTAGTTTGACCAACTGAAGAAGATGTGCAGATAATTAATAAGCATTTAAAAAATGCTCAATCTTAGTAGCTAGTGAGTGCAAATTAATGATAATGACTAGTTTTCACTTTTTAAAATACAAATCAATTTACAAAAATTTTAAATATTGCTAATAGACAATGTTGGAAAGTTTGTGGAAATGTGAGCATTCTCATGTATTTTTGGTTGGGAGTGTGAATTGCTGTGAGCTTTAGAATGTGATCTGTATTAAGATATAAAATGCACACTGTGCTCGGGCCCCAAAATTTCACACAAATTGTAGGTAATTGTATACTGGTCCCCAAAACAGTGTTTCCCCAAAGAGAAACACTGTTTGGCATTTACTATCTAATCTACACTCTATCTAAGCATAGATTATATATGTCTGGAACATAAAAAGAATCAAATTATGCTCATTCTTCTTTAACATCTCTTAACAGACATCTTTACGCTTAAATAATGCTTCTGTACATTTAAATAAAATAATATTGTAAAATCTAGCTACACACCCCCACTTGTCATTTCTCACTTAGTGAATTTCTTAGACCTGATTTGAACTTTTGATTTAGCGCTCTCAAACAGTGGTTTAAAAAAATTATGTTTTAACCCTGGCTGGTGTGGCTCAGTGGATTGAGTGCCAGCCCACAAATCAAAGGGTCACCAGTTCAACTCCCAGTCAGGGCACAAGCCTGGGCTGTAGGCCAGGTCTCCAGTAGAGGGTGTGTGATAGGCAACCACCCATTGATGTCTCTCTCCCTCTCTTTCTCCTTCCCTAAAAACAAAATAAAATATTAAAAAAATTGTTTTATTATTTTTCACTCTTTTTGGTTTTGAAAATTGTTTGTGAGCATTTTTGCAAAAGGCGATGGCCATCGTTCTGGTGGGTTCAGGAGTGGCCCCTCCCACAGTAAAGGGACCACCATTGTCACAGGGCCGGGTTGCTGTGCACCCCCCTTCCCCCGCCCGCCGCTGTCTCCCCCTGCCCCCAGCAGCAAAACTGCTGGCGACCCACTGATGGTGTCAGCCAGGAGAAGTTACACATTTACTCTTAGGGTTACAAAAATGCTGTGCTCATAAAAAAGCCTCTTTCCCATTTTGTGAAAGAGTTAGGTGTTGACTTGGAACAGTTTAATTTACCCTACATCTTAGTGCTATGTAAAAATAAAAGCTATAGAATGTAAAAACAACTCTTGGAGTGAGAATTCATCACCAAAAGGAAAATTTGGCATAGTGTGGGGGATAAAAAAACAAATAACTAGTGTGGGGGATAAAAAAAAAACAACAAACTTTTCCTCCCACTCTCTAAGTTCTGTAGCAGGGCTAATAATCAGATTAACAGACAGATTAACAGGAAATAATCAAATTAATACATGTGCACAAGGAATTCCCATAAGCATGAAAATTCCAAAGACAGTGAGGTAAAATTGGGGATATTAAGTATGGACAAAGGAGAAAGGGGGCAGGGATGTAGGGGTCTGAGATCTCAAAGGAAGTGGGCCATTTACAGGTCGTTGAGGAAGAGTGGAAAATACATAGCAGGTGAAATTTTGCCAGGTAACCCAGAAACGATGAGCCACAGGGGGTATCTAGTAAACATGCCCCTGGTGGATGCGTTCCTGTCCATCTACTGAATTAGCAGCCTAATTCAAATTAGGCTGCTAAGATGAACATCCTAAAATTTCCTTCCTGGAATAGACCTTTCCCTCTGAATCTTTCACTCAGGAAGCCAGGGAGTTCAAAGGTTCTCTGTCTTTTGTTTCTTAAGAACCAGCTTAAAATCAACATTCTGAAAGGCAGCTTTAGGGCGGCAGAACTTTGAGCGCCTTCACTGGACATGATCCTGTATGTTAATACAAAGGTTTTTTATTCCTAATCTTAAATAAAAAAGGTTATCTTAGACATTTATTCATTTCACAGATGATTGTCGGACACCTGCTACGTGGCAGGCATTGTTGGGTGCTGGGGGTACAAAGTTCTTGCCCTTAGGGGGTTGACATAGCAGAATAATAAATAATTTTTGCATAGCAATGTGTGCTAGAATGTAAACAAAGCAGGGGAAAGCCTGTCCGGAATGCTAGTGGGGCAGGCTGATTTAGAAATGAGGGCCTTTCAAAGGAGATGACATCCCAAGTGGTGAGAAGGAGCAGCTGGGAAAAGATTTCAGCGTCCTGGGTTGAGAGTAATGGCAAATGGAAAAACCTTGAGATGTGAATGAGCTTGGAGTTTGTCCAAATGGCCAGGGTATTACTGGCATGAGGGTGCAGTGATCCTTTGCAGGATGGAACTGTGTTGAGGGACTGAGGGCCCCTTGCAGGAACTTTAGCATCCCTGGCCCTGCCCACTAAATGCCAGTGGTGACCCACTGCTAAGTCACGGTGATAACAAAACACTCACACTGTACCGCATGGTGACTATAGTTAACAATCCTGTATTGTTTATTTGAAAGTTGCTAAGAGGGTAGATTTTTTTTAAGTTTCTTTTTAAAAAAGATTTTATTTATTTATTTTTAGAGAGAGGGGGAGGGAGAGAGAAAGAAAGAGAAAGAAACATTGATGTGTCATTGCCTCTTTCATGCCCCCAACTGGAGACCTGGCCCACAACCCAGGCTTGTGCCCTGACTGAGAATCAAACCAGTGACCCTTTCGTTCGCAGGCTGGCACTCAGTCCACTGAGCAACACCAGCCAGGGTAAGAGAGTAGATCTTAAAAGTTCTTATCACAAAAAGAAAAAATCTGCAACCATGTGTGGTGATGGATGTTAACTAAATTTACGGTAATCATTTTGCAATATATAAATATATTAAATCATTGTTTCTACACTTAAATATAATATATGTCAATTACATCTCAATTTAAAAAAAAGACAAGAACATTCTCACACATTCTGAACACTCCCTCTCCAACCTGAGGGTAATATCACCCTCAGCAAAGGGAGCTGAGGGGATGTTGGAGAGGAAGATGGAGAGGTGGACAGTGACCACCAGGCCCTTGAGCCCTGATAGAAAGTCTGGATTTTATTTTAAGCATAATGGAAGCCACTAGAGTGATGTGATCTGATAAATGTTTTGAAAGGATCACTCTGGCAGTTCTTTGCAGACTGTGGAAGGAGTGAGCCAGGTTGGGAGGCTGTTGGCAGTAGTTCCAGTATTAGATGAGGTGGCTTGGACTGGGGGAGAAACTAGTAGAAGTGACAAATGATCTGATTCAGGATATATGTGAAAGGATTTATAATTACTGGAATTTGAGAGCAAGTGAGTAGGAGAATCAGGATGGTTCCTAGATTTCGCTATAAGGAGTTGAGAAAAATGTGAAGAAATCATATGCTAAGAAGATAAGAAAATGAAGAGGTAAAATGTTTCACAGTTGAAGGAATAAAATAATATTTCACAATTAAAGTTAGGAGATTAAATATTCCATATTTTTACTTGAATTTAATTCTGTGGATCCCAAATTTGATGCTTTGTTTAAAAAGAATTTAAAAGTGCACCTGCCAAAAGCATTTAATAGTTGGAAAGGATCCATGCTTTGACAGAAAAACCAGCATCATCCTATAGTTATGCTCTATGATGTAATTTACTGGATGTAAGTTGGCTACATTTCATAATACACATTGAAATTATAGCCATATTTCTTAATTTCCTATTACAAAGCTAAAATGTTATAATTTTTCTTCCTATGAAATCAAACAAACTAGCCATATATACTCTTAATATTCTACAAAGCCAACCCCATTCAGTTACTGAAATGGATGTCAGTATTTTTTAACTGAATTTCTTGGGGTGACATTGGTTAATAAAATCATATAGGTTTCAGATGTACAATTCTATAATACATCACCTGTGTATTCATTATATTGTGTGTTTACCACCCAAAGTCAACTTTCCTATCACCATTTGTCTCTCCTTCACCCTCTTCTATCTCTACCTAACCCCCTTTCCCTCTGATAAACACCATCCTGTTTTCTGTGTCTTTGAGCGTTTTTTTTTTCTTTAATCCCTTCACCTTTTTAACCCCACGCCTCCCCCCAATCCCTGTCCCCTCTGATACCTATTTGTCTGACTTTTGTATTGATGAGTCTGTTTCTATTTTGTTTGTTAGTTTATTTTGTTCATCAGATCCCACACACAAGTAAGATCATATGGCACTTGTTTTTCTGTGTCTTATTTCACTTAGCATAGTACTGTCCATGTCCATCCATGCTGTCACAAAAGTTAAGAGTTCCTTCTTTCTTTACAGCCAAGTAGTATTCCATTGTGTAAATGTACCACAGCTTTTTTATCCACTCATCTACTGATTGGGCCATTTCAAAATCTTGGCAATTGTAAACGATGCTTCATTGAACATAGGGGTGCTTAGATTCTTTCAAATTAGTGTTTCAGGTTTTTTCAGACATATTTCCAGAAGTGGAATTGGTGGGTCACAGGCAGTTTAATTTTCAATTTTTTAGGTAACTCCATTCTGTTTTCCACAGTGGTTGCACTAATCTGCATTCCCACCACTAGGGTTCCCTTTTTTCCATATTCTCACCAGTACTTGTTTATTGATTTATTGATGATACCCATACTGACAGATGTCAGGTGATATCTTATTGTGGTTTTAATTTAGATTTTTCTGGTGATTAGTGATGTTGAGCATCTTTTCATATGTCTATTGTCCATCTGTATGTCCTCTTTGGAGAAGTGTCTGTTCAGATCCTTTGTCTGTTTTTTTTAAAAACATATTTATTGATTATGCTATTACAGTTGTCCCATTTCTCCCCCATCATTTTCCTCCACCCTGAACACCCCCTCCCACCCATATTCCCCCCTTTAGTTCATGTCCATGTGTCATAAGTTCTTTAGCTTCTACATTTCCCACACTATTCTTGCCCTCCCCCTGTCTATTTTCTACCCACCATCTATGCTACTTATTCTCTGTACCTTTTCCCCCTCTCTCCTCCTCCCACTCCCCTGTTGCTAAGCCTCCATGTGATCTCCATTTCTGTGTTTCTGTTCCTGTTCTAGTTGTTGGCTTAGTTTGCTTTTGTTTTAGGTGTGGTTGTTCATATCTGTGAGTTTGCTGTCTTTTTACTGTCATGTTTTTGATCTTTTTCTTAGATAAGTCCCTTTAACATTTCTTATAATAAGGGCTTGGTGATGATGAACTCCTTGAACTTGACCTTATCTGAGAAGCACTTAATCTTCCCTTCCATTCTAAATGACAGCTTTGCTGGGTAGAGCAATCTTGGATGTAGGTCCTTGCCTTTCAAGATTTCAAATACTTCTTTCCAGCCCCTTCTTTCCTGGAAGGTCTCTTTTGAGAAATCAGCTGACAGTCTGATGGGAACTCCTTTGGAGGTGACTGTCCCCTTCTCCCTTGCTGCTTCTAGAATTCTCTCCTTCATTTGAATCTTGGCTAATGTAATTCTGATGTGTTTTGGTGTGTTCCTCCTTGGGTCCAACTTCTTTGGGACTCTCTGAGCTTCCTGGACTTCCTTGTAGTCTATTTCCTTTGCCAGATTGGGGAAGTTCTCCTTTATTATTTGTTCAAATAAGTTTTCCACTTGTTGCTCTTCTTCTTCCCCTTCTGGGACCCCTATCATTCGGATGTTGGGACATTTAAAGATGTCCTGGAGGTTCCTAAGACTCTCCTCATTTTTTTGAGTTTGCGTTTCTTCCTTGTTTTCTGTTTGGTTGTTTGTTTCTTCCTTCTGGTCCACTCCATTGACTTGAGTCCCAGTTTTCCTCCCATCTCTATTGGTTCCCTGTGCATTTTCCTTCATTTCACTTATTGTAGCCTTCATTTGTTTATCTAATTTGTGGGCGAAATTAAGCAATTCTGTGAGCATCCTGATCACCAGGGCTTTGAACTGTGCATCTGATAAGTTGGCTATCTCTTGGTTGCTTAGATCAATTGACTCTGGGGCTTTGATTTGTTCTCCTGTTTGAGCCATTTTTGGTTTTTTGGGTTGTTTTTGGTCTAGTTGGGGCTGTTACGTAGTGAGAGGCGGAGCCTTAGGTGTTCCCCAGGGCGGGGTAGCCCAGTTGCTGGGTTGTGACACTGTCTGTGGGGGTGGGGTCTGAGAGGGAATAATGGAGCTTACTCCACTCTTTCTTGGATTCCAGACCCTTCTGCCACTTCCCCTTCGCCTGGATTATCTGTGTGCGAATGTGGGACCACCTGGTCAGCCAGCTGCCTTGCATGGCCTCACTGGGTCTGCACAGTTGCTACCCTTTGCCTGGGGTCTGCTAGCTCCTGCCTGCATGCCTGGGTTCTACCAGCTGCTGCTGCCTGCACGCCCAGGTCTGCCAACCTCCACTTTTTCCTGCCATGACTCCGCCCCTCTTACTGGTCTGGATGAATGGTTGTTGGACTTCTGTACAGTTCAATTTTCTATCAGTCCTGAATGTTTTCTTGTTTCTAAATCTTTGTTGTCCTTAATTTTGGTTGTGTGAGGAGGCACAGTGTGTCCACCTACCCCTCCATTTTGGCTGAAGTCCCTTTGTCTGTTTTTTAATTGCATTGTTTGGTTTTGAGGTGCGTAAATTCTTATAAATTTTGGATAATAACCACTTAATAGATGTATCATTGGCAAATACATTCAACAGTTCAGTGGGTTGTGTTTTCATTTTGTTGATGGTTTCTTTTTTTTAAAGATTTTATTTATTTATTTATTTTTAGAGAGATGGGAATGGAGATAGAGAGCAAGAGAAACACTGATTGGCTGCCTCCCACATACCCCCAGCTGGGAGCCTGACCTGCCACCCAGGCATGCGCCCTGACTGGGAGTTGGACCGGCAACTTCTCTGTTTGCAGAACGATGCCCAACCCACTGAGCCACACCAGTTGGGGCTGTTGATGGTTTCCTTTGCTGTGCAAAAACTTTTTAGTTTGATGTACTCCCATGTGTATTTTTTCTTTTCTTTCCCTTGCCTGAGAAGAGAGATCAGAAAATATCCAAGATTTTACTGCCTTTGATTTCTTCTAGGACTTTTATGGTTTTGAGGCTAAAATTAAAGTTTTTAATCCATTCTGAGTTTATCGTGTATGGTGTTAGAAGGTGGTCAACTTTCATGTTTTGGATATATCTGTCCAGTTTTCCAGACACCATTTACTGAATAGACTATCTACCCCATTGTATGTTTTTACCTCCTTTGTCAAACATTAATTGATTATGAAAGCATTGATTTATTTCTGGGCTCTCAAGTTCCTTGAGCATCCTTGTAACCATATTCTGAACTCTGTAGCTGATTAATTGCTTGCTTCTATTTCATTTAGCACTTTTTCTAGAGATTTCTCCTGTTCTTTCATTTGGGGCAAGTTTCTTTGTCCCCCCATGTTGGCTGCCTCTCTGTGTTTGTTTCTGTGTGTTACATGGATGTTCTGTGACTTCCACTCTTCCCGGGTCGGCCTTATGTAGTAGGTGTCCTGTGCGGTCCAGTCATGCTGTTCTTTGATCACCTGTTCCGGGTGCTACAGGAATGTCCCTTTTGTGGGTTATGTGTTGTAATTGAGTCTTGATTACTATTGGCCTGTTGGTGTGTGAGATCAACTCTCAGGCTGGCTGACTGGGAGGAACTTGACCACAGCATATGAGCTGCTGTGCAGGTGCTGACCACATGAAGTGGGATTCACCCTAGCAGGGTCTGGTGCCTGCTGAGATCTCCCTTTGGTTATGCTGCTCGTGAAGCTATTTGGATCATACTCTGATGTTGTCTGAAGTCAGCTCCTCGGTGCGTTATTTCTGGGGCCTCTGGTGAAGGACCAATGTCAGATGCTCCCTGTGACTGTCCATGGGCAACCTGTTTGGAGCTATAAAGCAACCCACAGTTTGTGGCTGCCTCTGCGGGGCCTGGGAAGGGTCAGGCTGCATAGCATAGCTGGCTTTTACCAGCACCGGGCCCAGGGGCGCACCAGCTGAAGTCCCAAGGCACTGCAAGATCTGCCTCTGCCTGCTTCTGCCTGCTGGCTGCTTGTTGGGCTGCGTCACTGAAAGAGCCTCTAGCAGGACTCATGTTGTATAAGGTAGGTTCTCAGTGAGTCACCAGGTAGGGGCGAGTAGTGTTCACCAGACTGAAAAGGTTAAAACTTGGTGTCAGTGCTGTGTCTGAGGCCACTCAGCAAACATTCCAGGCATACCAAATCTAGCTGCCACCCGCTGGGTGCTTGCACACCTTTGTGGTGGGGCAGGATCTTGGAGTCATCAGGATGTGGCCAGCAGAGTTTATCAGGCCCACACAGACCAAGGTTTGGTTGTGTTAAGGGAGGGCTCTGCACCATTCGGGCACGTGAAGGAAGAATAGCCCCCTCATCGAGCCACATATCTCAGTCTTTTCCAGATTCTGCCCGGACCTTGGCAGGAAAGAGCCACCAGGAGTCGGGAGAGTGGGGCTGCCAGGAGCATGGAGAGTGGGACTAGCTGACCTGCCGTGAGGGAGAATGGCCACTGCCCCAAGGCCACACAGCTCAGTCACTGACACCCCCGAGTCTGCCTAGACCGCCACACCCTGGCCCAGGCAGCTGCCTCCTCAGCAGAGTGCAAGCTTGAGCAACAGGGAGTCCCGAACTTGGGGGCTATTGCTTTCCCCCAGGCTGATGCCCTGTGGAGGAGAGTGCTCACCCAAGAAGAGACATCTGCGGTGTGCGAGAGGGACTCAGCACAGGCACCCTGGCAGCTGTCCCTTCAGTTTTTTCCTTGGGGTCACAACCTCCAGTCTCTCCTCACACAATTCTAGTCCTCTCTGCCCTCCCTCTGCCGGAGCCAAGGGTGAGTGGTTCCCTGGTGGACAGAATCCCTGCCAGTTTCCAAAGCCAGATGATGTATGGGCACGTCTTCCTAGCTTTGGTGCTCTGGGCTAGGGAGCCCGGCTTGGGGTGCAGACCCCTCACTCTGCAGGGTGAACCTTTGCAGCTGAAATATCCCTCTGGAACCTCAGTCACCATCTGTGGGAATGGGGCCAGCCCTTTTCACAGCTCTGCCTTCCCTGCCAGTCTCAATATGGCTTCTTCTGTAGATCCTTGGTTATAAGACTTCTCCTCAACTAGTCTTCCGTTGGTTATTCAGGTTGATCACTCTATATTTTAGTTGTAGTTCCAGTTTGGACCTAGGAGGAGGTGAGGGGAGCTTCCACCTTATCTGTTACCATCTTGGATCTGATGTTAGTATTTTTTAAATGAAAGAGTTAAAATAATTATTTTTAAAAAGCAATGTGTGTCCTGTACAGTAGAAACATGGAGACTGGGGTGAAAATATATCCTTCCACTGTAATTAAAAATAAAAAGATGTGACTGGTACAAACGCAGATTTCTTTCCTCCCTACTGTGGATCTTTGTTGAGTCGCTCGCAATGCTAGATCACTCCAGAGCTGCCAAGGGTCAGAGAGGCAAGTGCAGAAGTCTCCTGAAAAAGCTGGTGTGATCTTGGTCTGCATTAGTAGAAATGTTGTCCAGAATATGATGATAAATGTCAGTCTCTCCACTCCTGGAAGATGGTATTCTAGGTATAGTGATCCAGGGACCAATGTGAGTCAGGAACAAGGACACAGAGCTCAGCTTCACACGAAGAAGGACCTACCTTACGGAAGTCTAAGAGCAGAGTGAGAATTAGCAGGCTTTCTGTCCTAGGAGGGACCTCCTTGTTGGCTAATGGAGATATTTAAGTAGAAACCAAAAAGCTACTTGGTAGGGATGTGGAGGAAGTGAGTCAGGCGCTTAATGAATTTGGAACAGAGGATGTCTAAACCGCTTTCAACACTGTGACTCTGTCATTAAGCGTGCTGTCTCTCTAATACCACAGAGTTAGAATCAAGTCCTGATAACTGTTACACCAGTCCTGTGGTTTGTTTTGTGATGAACGCTTAGTAATTAAACTCTACAGACAGAAAGAAATCCCAGAGAGATTAGCCATCTCCCATCTAGAGCAGAGATTGCAAACTGGTATCCCGTGGGCAGAATCCAGCTCAGTGATTGAGAAACATTTGCTGTGGGGAGCTGCTTCTTTGTTTGTTTTTAGGTAAGGAGAGACATATTTTAAAAGTCTGGCTTTCAGGTCTTTCTCAAAAATTAAAAGCTTTCACAAAGTGCTTGACCTGCATCTCTGCCTGACATCAGAGGGCTGGAGCTGAGTGGTCTTGCTCTTTCAGAAGGAGCGTGGGTATCCAGTGGGCCATACTCCCCACCATTCCACCTTGTCCACATTGTCTTCCTGCACTTCCCTCATTTGCATCATCCGTCACTTCCTTGTTGACATCTGGGTTTTGACTTCTGAGCTAGACGCTGACGCTGTCTTGCCCTTCTAGAGGGAAAAATCAAGGAGAAAGGAAAGTCAAGAATGAGAAGTTAGAGGAGTTGGAGGAGCATCCCAGAGCCTTACAAAGAGCCCTGGACTAGGATTAAGAGGACACAGATTTTGCTCTGAGTTCCACCTCTTGTTTTGTGAGGCCTCCATTTCTTCATCTACTAAATAGGATGTTTATTTTTGAATAAGATAGTATATACAGGAGGACTTGGCACATAACCGTGCCCGAAGTACCCATTTTAGTTAGCTGGTTAGCTGATGTGTCTCTCTGTTCTTCTGTAAAACCCAAGGCAACTGTATTTTTCCCCTGTTCTGTGATTTTTGATTGTCATGTCTGCTGTTTTTTTTTTTTTTTAAACTAGATTCTTTATGTCTCACTCAACTATATATCAGCTAGCACTACACTTTTTTGATGGGTAAAATGAGTGAATTTTGAGAATGGAGAAAAGGGGGGCAAATGACCAGGCATTTCTTTTCTTTCTCTTTCTCAGATCCCCTCTGCTCCTTCCCCAGATCCTTGGGCTCCTACTTTGGCTGTGAACTCTAATCGCTTTGGATGGCTGTCCATCTGTCTGTACTTAGCTGGACCACTTTGTGCCCAGGTTGAAATTCTTAACAAGTTAAGAAGGTGGTTCTTTGTTAAACATACCCTAGTTCTTTATTTAGGAGCTTATTATGATGTTTTCTTGTAGCTCCAGAAATAGCTATTGATGCCTGGGGCTTAAGTATTGTTCTGCTTTATCATGACTCTAGTTTTCCCTGAATACTTAGTATTTTAACATTGTTTTTTTACTAACAAGTTATTTTGCTTTTGTGACCGAAGCAATACTCTCAAATATTTACTGTAGTGCTTCAGTACTCAGATATGTATTTTTTCTGTGTTTCTCAAAAAGGAAAAAAGTCATAGAGGAGAGATAGAGGAGAGGGGCAAGGTAATGAGTGAGGCGATGCATGTTCTACTGGGACATCTGATCTGATTGCTTTAGGTCATACAAAGCCTTTCATACTTAGTATCAACATGTGCAACCTGTGTTACTTTTTGGTACTGCATCATAATTATACTCAGCTGTGTCTGTTTGCTCAAATGGCCTCTTTTGTCTGTTTCCCAGCAGTGTCACTGTAGAAAGGGCTCTAAACTTTATCAGGAAACTTGGGGTTTAATTCGTATTCTCTTCTTACTGTTTAGGAGGCCAAGGCCAAACATTGAAACTGTAAAAATTGCTAAATTGTGTTTGCTGCTTACCACATAGTGGGTATTGTGCCAAATATTCAATACATCCTATCTCAATGCTCCCAATATTCTGTAAAGTAGGTGTTTTTATTATCACTTCTATTATAGAGATAAGAAAATTGAGTCAAATACATTACGTAACTGTCTAGCAAGGGATTGAACTAAAATTTGAGTCAGGCAGTATGACTTCAAAACTTCTATTTTAAAAGTAATGACAGTAATATCAACAACAATAATACTGCTGTAGTTGCAGAAGTAATCATTTGGACTTACATAGAGCTGGTTATATGTTAAGAGGTTCTCCAGTGCTTTACATGTATTAATTTGTTCTAACTTAGTGAGTTGTACTTTCTTAGATCATACAGTTATTATGAGTATTATAAATGAATATGTATATATTTATATGTGTATATATAAAAACTATGGAAATTATAAATTATCTATACATGCATATTAATGCTATGGAAATTATAAATTAATGTCCACACATGAGAATGAGGAATTTTTGTGATTTTTGATTAATTCATATTCTTTAAAGTGACCAGAAAGGTAGAGCTTGCTGCAGGCAGGAAAGCTACTTGTACGTTAATTTCATAAACAGTATGACAGTAATAGCTTGTTCCTTCTTTAGTAAGTTTGCAGTTCAGTTGCCATGTTGTTTAAAACTTTTTACAAGATAGAATTCACACAGTGCTATTATTCAGCAACTGCGTTACCACTTCCTAATCGGGAGGGCTAGTTACCTGTTTTGTGCCCGAGTCTCTGTGGGTGCTGAGGTGACTGCTTTAACTACGCTCATTTACTTTTGCTGCCGCACTAGGTGTCAGTGCAGCGCCCCTGGTTTGGCCCCTGTGTCCTCCAACACAGACTCACTCTGCTTCTGTAAAATTGTGTTTGTTACCATCTCTGAGAATTCTTAAGGCAGTAGTTTTATGGCCCCTGCTGTACTTTTTCTTTTTGTGTGCAGCATGATGAAAAAACCAAAAGCCCTTATTAAATTAAATCAGTTTGATCGTGTTCCTAAACGAGATGGCAAGCTACTTAAGACCTTTTTCTGCCCCTTATACGTAGTCACAGCTCAGTACTTGCTGATTGACTCTCAAGTTAAGGATTATTTTTATAGTGGCATATGGCAGGTTTTTCAAAAAAAATTCTGCTAGAGAAAACTTGTTGGCCTGTATCCATTTTCAGATTTTGCTAAAAGGTCTCATAGCAAATAAGCAGCAGCGGAACCATCTGTCCCCATGCCTGGGAGGGGTGTCAGCAGTCCGCCTTTGGGTCGCCCTGTCTTTGTCGCGGCCCGCCTTGCTGTGCCGTAATTAAGTCAGCCTGTGGGAGTCCCTGTGTTGAAGGGGCCCTGCCCCTGCTGGGTAAGAGCCACTGCCTTTGTGTCACATGCCATGTCACTGTGGAGTGGGTGATTTTCATCCCTGCATGGGTCTCGGTTTACCCGCAGGATCTTCTTCCGAGAAGCAGCATGTTTCCCTGAAAACAAATGGTGGGTGAGTTCGTTCTGGAGACTATGAAAAACTATTCTAAATAAAAGCTTTTCTTATTCTCATGTTCAAAACAATGTTAAATGTTTGTAAGTATACTCCCATTGAGTTACTTGGTTCACTGGCTTCCTTCTTGCTTTGTCAAAGATAGTTTTTTTTGCCCTCATGGCAGAGAAATTTTATAAAAAATGTAGTATTTTAAAAATGCCTAAAAGTCAAGAATACATACATCTTTATAAGCCTTTCAGTGTGGTCTAAAAGAAAGGGTATAAATGAGCTGGTTAGAGTTGGATTTGCATTATCGTCCGTTCATCTTTTCTTATTCTTAATTTTGTCAAGCCTGTGTTCCCTCTTTCAGCCAGAGCTCCCTGTGCTCATCCATTCTCTCACCTCTCACCCCGGTCTTGCCAAACACTCGTCTTCTCTGTCTGGTACCCATTTTAATGGTGAACAGACTCTCTTGTGCCTTACTTAATCTCTTCCCAGAAAATGCTTTCCATCTCCTTGACTTGGTTTGTTGCCTCCCCCTCCAGCTCTTTGTAGAAGATACGGCCCATTTTCTCACACGTCCCGCAATATGAGAATCCACAGACAGTGGCCCTCCCCTCCCGCCTCCATTGTAACTGTCATTATTCTCTGTAATAGTAATTATAGGGAGTGATAGTTATTATTCCGTTATTCCTCTATCATTGCCTCTACTTTTGCTTTGCATTCTTGCTTTTATTCTATTTTGAGTGAATAATTCAGGGAGAAAGACCGGAACTCAAGGAAGAGCTAAGATGGGGTGGTGCAGTGAGCAGTCCAGGGAGCATGGTACGGGACGACGCTTCCACTTTTGGTGAAAACATGTGACTTCGTTCATAAGCACTCAATTCTGACAACGTGGTTGAGTACAATGCAGGTCCAAGAATGATAACATAAGTTTGGTTATTTAATTTAAGGGGAGAAATAATATTTCATTGGTGAGATGGGTATTTTCACCATGAAATGTCTGGTAAGGCAAGTCAGATGGTCCTTAGTTTTCCAAGAACCATCCCACGACACTTTCATTTCTGGGCTGGAGCTTTGGGAAGTCTGTGATTGCTCCAAGGGTTTATTAAAGGAACAGACAGAAGTGTAAATGAGGAAAAATGTTGGAATTTACTTGCGCTCACAAGTGTCAGTAATAAGTGTTACTGACCCAAACACAGAAGAGATACAAATCTACTGCCTTCTATTTAAAAAAAATATTTATTTTTTAAACACAATTATTTATTTGTTTTTAGACAGAGGTGAAGGGGGATAGAGAGGAAGAAAAACATCGATGTGTGGTTGCCTCTCATACACCCCGACTCCCTCCTCATCTCCACTGGGGACCTGTCCTGCGACCCAGGCACGTGCCCTGACTAGGAATGGAACCAGTGAACCCTTTGGTTTGCAGGCAATCCACTGAGCCACACAAGCCAAGGCTGTTTATTTTTATTTTTATTTTTAATTTGAGAGAGAGAAACATTGATGTGAGAAACATCGAGTGGTTGCCACTCATATGCACCCCAACTCTGGACTGAACCTGCAACCCAGGCATGTGCCCTGACTGGGAATTGAACCAGTGACCTTTCGGTTTGCGGGATGATGCCCAACCGAGCCACACTGGTCAGGCCAAATCTACTCCCTTCTTTTCCACAAAACTTCACCTATTGGATAGATAAAACATGGTGTACCATGCTATTTTGAAAATTTTAATTAATAATAAGGTTGAACAATTTTTTCCTGTTTTTTACCCATTTAAAATTCATCTTCTGACAAATTGTTTTTGGTGTGTGTGGCCTTCTTATGAAACTGCATGATAGTACCTTCATTGAAAGAAGTGCCATAGTTTGACAGTATGTTTAATTTCTAAGCAGTCTATTTATTTGCTTAAATGTTTGTAAGAACTGGATTACAAATAAAACCCAAAATGTCGATGAATAAGTTTTTAGGTGAATAACATTTTACATATGTTTTCTCATTCTTACAGCGGTACATACATCAGCGGGTGCAGTTTTGGCATTTGAAGAAACAGAACTAAAAGAAAAGACGTAACTGTATCTGCAGCGTGGCATACACCATGCAGAGGAAATGCGGAGACTTAAATTCAGGGATCAGAAACTCAGAATTTTTCAGTGTAATCACAATCTTCCTTAGACTCAGACAGGAAAATGCATTAGAAAAATTTATACTAGTTGTCTTCTAATCCTGTAAACATCCCTCAAGTTCAGCATCTTATGTAACCCTTCGAGGGGATAAAAGTTCAGAACCATGGTTCTCTGTGTTGCTGCTTTTCCTTTAGTCAAGTGGTTGCCTTCTCTGAGCGCTTGGCTCTCTTTCTGTGAACATAAGGCGTTCCATCTGCCCTTTTCAAAGTGGGGATTTACAATTCAAAGAAGATAGTGTTTGATCTTATACTCCTGTCTCATATACCAACTTAAACTGAAGAAAATGGAATTATTCAATATCTCATATGTAGCTTATTCAGAGTTTATATTTCTGATCCATTTTTTTGTCATGCTATCTGCTTTTGACCAATTTGTTGTGTATTTGTGAAGCTAAAAATATGTGAAAAGATATCTCCAGACAAACGCCTATATTTCTAATGCCCAATGAGAAATCTGATTTAGAGGTCCCTCCTTCGGACAAACTTGGATAGCACCTACCCCAGTATTCTGTACATAGTGGTTTTCTTGACTCCCTCCCACTCCTCATTCTTTGTAAGCGTCCTGAGTCAGCGGCCCTTGTTGGACTTGTTTTGGTCTCTCCCCAGGGCCTAACACATGGTAGTGATCAACAAATGTTTGTTGAATGTAGGGACTAAATCACAGTTTAGTTCATCAAAACAGGTATAAATCTCATCATTACTTTTTATTTTGCTAAATGAAAGATGCGGTAGTAGATTTCTTTTAGATAGGGAGGAAAAGTTATAATGAAAGCACATTAAGTCCCTCCACCGCCATCTGCATAACGGTCAACTCTCCAAGCACCACTGGGCAGGACCTAAGGAATAATGGGCAGCGGGGCGCAGCTGCAGCTGTCGAGATCGTGTATTAGTAGGAATTGTACGAAATTGCCATTTTTGTTGGTCAAAGATGATAGGATATTGCCATTCCACATGGGTCAGCCTAATATAGTAAATGGAAAGGTGTGAGTGTGAGAGCTTAAAATTTAATCTATTTCAAGAACCTTTATTATCTGAGAACAACTGACATAGAAAAAGTCAAAGCAAAATGAATTCACTTAAAAGTGAGGACCAGCACTTCACAGTAAATAGGAAGAAAAAAGGAGTGATTGGAATCCTTTACAGACATATATAAACATGTGAAAATATGTTGATAAAAATAACAGTCAACAAATTCTTCAAATTAAAAATGAAGGGCCTGTAGTTATCTACGGCATAATTTATTTATTTTTTCTACAGAAAGTCACATTACAGCAGTCTTCACTTCGCATCTGGCACTTGCAGCATTTCTTTAAAGAAATCTCAAACTAAATTTGAGAACTTCATTAACTTTTCCAAGCCTTTAAAAATATTTTATCATTAAAATTATTTTTTTTAAGATTTTATTTATTTTTAGAGAGGGTGAGGGGAGGGAGGAAGAGAGGGAGAGAAACATCAAATCATTCAGTTGCCTCTCACACACCCACAACTGGGGACCTGGCCTGCAACCCAGGCATGCGCCCTGACTGGGAATCAAACTGGCAGCCTTTCAGTTCACAGGCCAGTGCTCAGTCCACTGAGCCACACCAGCCAGGGCTAAAATTATTTTCTTAAGAAGCATCTGAAATATAGATAGGCTTTCTTATTTTCTTTTCATCAATTTTGTACAGCCTAATGAGACCAGATCCTTATATGTCAAGGGCTGTGGGTGTGACTGTGGCCGTCCCCTGAGGACTTCATGAGGTCGTGCTGGTGGCATGAATCGAAGTTTCATTGTGCGCTCAGTTCACTGCCTTTGCTGTGTCCGCAGCCGTGCTCCAGGAGACTTAACTGGTTCTACAGTCTGTAAATAGTTTTCTCTACTCCACCCATTTCCTTTGTCCTGGTTTTTCTTTCTTCTTGGCAGTTACTATCTCCTGATTGCATTTTTTATTGTCCTTTGTTTTATTCTGTGCAGTTTCCAGAATATCTAGTCTTATAATCTGCATAAAACATTTTAAGCTGTGAAATAAACCATATACGAGTATACAAAAAAGTGCACAAACATGAAGCACAGTTTAACAAATAACATAAAGCCAATATTGTGCCAGGTGAAGGGACTAAAATACTGTGAATACCCAGAATTCCCCTGTCTGCCCTTCCTCCATTGCTTCTTCCTCCACCCCAGGTAGTCCATAGTTTTCTCATACATTTCCTTTTTAAAAATATTTATTGAGTGCTCGCTTCGGCAGCACATATACTAAAATTGGAACGATACAGAGAAGATTAGCATGGCCCCTGCGCAAGGAAAAATATTTATTGAATTCATTGGGGTGACATTGGTTAATAAAATTATATAGGTTTCACATGTGTGATTCTTCAATCCATCATTTGTGTACTGTACTGTGTGTCCACAACCCAGTCAAGTCTGCTTCCATCACTGTTGATACCCCTTTACCCTCTTCTACTCACCCCCCCATTTCCCTTTCCCTCCAGTACTCACTGTACTGTTGCTTGAGGTTTTCTTTGTTCTTAATCCCTTCACCTTTGTCACCCAGCCCCTAGATCCCCTTCCCTCTAACAGGTGTCAGTCTGTTCTCTGTATCTATGAACCTGTTTCTATTAAGTTTGTTAGTTTATTTTGTTCATTAGATTCCACATGTAAGTGAAATCATACAGTACTGGACTTTCTCTGACTGGCTTATTTCACTTAGCATAATACTCTCCAGGTCTATCCATGCTGTCACAAAAAGTAAGATTTTTTTCTTTTTTTTTTTTTTACACAACCAAGTAGTTCCATTGTGTAAATATAGCACAGCTTTTTTATCCACTCATCTACTGATAGGCACTGGAGCTCCTTCCACATCTTGGTGATTGTAAATAATGCTGCAATGAACATGGGGGTGCAAGTACTCTTTCAAATTAGTGTTTCGGGTTTCTTCATGTATATTCCAATAAGTGGAATTGCAGGATCATAAGGCAGTTTAATCTTTATTTTTTTGAGGAAATGCTGTACTGTTTTCCACTGTGGCTGCATACTAATATTCTTTCATAGTTTTACCACATGTGGTGTAGTTTTGTCTGTTTTTGAACTTCCCATGAATGGATTCATATTGTACACATTCCTTCATGCCTTACTTGCTTTAACATGTTTTGTAAGATTCTCTAGGTTTTTGCATATAATTGTAGGTATTTTATTTCATTACTCTATTGTATCACATGGTATGACTATACCACAATCTATCTACTTTTCGGTTGATGAAGTTTTGGGTGACTTTCATTCTTTGGGTCGTTATGAACAGTGCTGTTATGAACGTTTGCCCATGTTCATAAATTTCTACTAATATGATGGTTGTGGCATAGCACATACCTATCTTCAATGTTTTTCCAAAGTGATTGTACTGATGTATATATCTACCAGTCGTGTATGAGAATTCTCTATACTCACCGTCATGGGTATTGTCAGATTTTAAAGTTTTGCTTATCTGGCAGGTGTATAATGATATACTATCATGGTTATAATTTGAATTTTCCTGATGACTTGTGAGATTGAACAACTTCTCATGTTTATTTGGATTTCTTATTTTATGAAATGCCTATGTAAGTCTTTGTCAGTTTTAAAATATTAGGTTATCTTTTTTTAATGGTTGTAAGAGCTCTTTATACATTTTTTTTTAGATTTTATTTATTTATTTTAGAGAGGGGAAGGGAAGGGAGAAAGAGAGGGAGAGAAACATCAATGTGTGGTTGCCTCTCATGTGCCCCTTGTTGGGGACCTGGCCAGCAACCCAGGCATGTGCTCTGACTGGGAACAGAACCAGTAACCCTTTGATTCACAGGCCGGTGCTCAATCCACTGAGCCACACCAGCCAGGGCTCTTTATACATGTTCTTGATCCTACTCCTTTATCACCTGTATGTGCCACAGATATCTTCTACACAGTGGTTTGTCTTTTCTCTCTTTTTGTGATGTCTTTGATTAAAATTCCTAATTTTAATGTAATTAATATAATCGAATGTATCATTTTTTTCCTTTGTTGTTCATGTGTTTTGTGTCTTTAAGAAATACTTCTCTATGCTGAGGTCTTGTATACAATTTTAGTCTTCTATACTTCTTTCACCTTCTATTACTGTAAGCGTAAACAAATCTTTGAACCTGTGGTAATTGAATTGAATGTATAGAGGTTGAATTCATAAGTGATTCTTTATAAAGTATTAGCATATCACAATAGGACAGTGGCTTTTTTTGCTAGCAAATTCTAATACAGCTTTTTTCCTTTCCTATTTTTGACAATGTTTTTGCTAAAGTAGAAATGAATATCTGCAGGTATAAATCTGTAGTAGGTGTGAATGCCAAAGATTATGGTTTAAACCAGCAAAATATACCTTCTTTTTCTTAAGTGATTTATTTTTAAGATTTTATTTATTTATTTTTAGAGAGAGGGGATGGGAAGGAGAAAGAGAGGGAAAGAAACATCAATGTGTGGTTGCCTGTCATGTGCCCCCTACTGGGGACCTGGCCCTCAACCCAGACATGTATTCTGACTGGGAATTGAACTGGCAACCCTTTGGTTCATAGGCCGGCACTCAATCCACTGAACTACACCATAGATACAAAAGCATTTTGTCAAATAGCATCTGAGTTCATTTGGGACAAATGAATAACCAGGAGATGTTATACAGTAAAATTAATTACTTATGCTAACTGTACTTAATAACTGCTTTCATTAATCAAGGCAGGTTTATTTATTATCTACCTGCATAACAATGTCCAAAAATTCATTATCGAGTAAAACCTTTCTTTTTTTTTTTTTTTAAAGATTTTATTTATTTATTTTTAGAGAGGGGAAGAGAGGGGGGAAGAGAGGGAGAAAGAGAGGGAGAGAAACATCAGTGTGCGGTTGCCTCTCACGTGGCCCCCAGTAGGGGCCTGGCCTGCAACCCAGGCATGTGCCCTGACTGGGAATCGAACCTGCGACCCTTTGGTTCGCTGAGTAAAACCTTTCATGTAGTTAAGGCGATGAAAATTTGCTATCCCAAAATGTGCCTTTTGGGATATTGACTTTAAGGTGGTTATTAAGAAACAAAAGACTCAGAAAGAACCTTTGATGCTCCCCTTCCCTGTTGGAGGGAATTCAGATGGAAAGACCTGTTCCAGGAAGGGTACCTTAGCACATTCACCTTAGCATTTTGAATTAAGTGTAGTAGACAGGAAGGATCTGTGCAAAAACTTGTTCTTCTGGATTTCCAGTGTCCCATTGTTTCTGGGTTGTCTGGCAGGGATTTGTTTGCCATGTGCTTACTTTTTCCTCTATCAGTGTGTTGCCTACTTCCGCTTTGAAATCACAGACCCCTGCCCCCCTTCTCTTTTGTCCAAAATGGCATGTAAGCCTCACCTGCCAGGTGCATCTTTGGGTCTCCTATTCCTATGGACCACTGAGTATATTTTGGTAAAATAAACTTTGGAGATTTTCTCCTGTTAATCCGTCTCACGTTTATTTGACTGTTAGCCCAGCTAGAAGAATTTAGAAGGTGAGGGGAAAAAAAAGGTGTCGTACCTCTACAATAGCAAGTTAAGCTCTCGTTTCCTTCGTAACGATTAAGATTCAAATCCAAACTGTTTAGAATTACTTTCTCTCCTTCACCTGTTTTGATACGTATATTCCACTCCCCTCCAACAGAGGCCAAACTGCGTCATCAGTCATCTCGGAGCTCAGAGTTCTCTCTCATATCCACATACCAAGCCATCCATTTCCCTTTATGGACAAATACCAATGGCTGTAGTGTGGGTGGGACAAGTGCCATTGTCCCTTGTCTAGAAAAAGAGATGGATGTCTCCTGATGGTTGAGGAATATACATAGACCTAGAGGGAGACCTGATTTTTCTTGAAAACAGTATTTTTAATTCTCGTCAGTGTTTTAATCAGTGCCACTATACATATATTATCTCTGCATATTTTAGCACCTTGTGTTGGATTCCTACATAGCTGGTCTTTGCTTCAGCTAAGGGACTGAGTGAATTAGAGAGGAATGAGGAAGTAAAGGAGCCTTAATGACGAGCACATCCATTGAAATCATGAGGAAGGCTCTCTAGCATGTTTATAACAAAAAAATGGTGGAGGGCAATGTCATGGAAAGGAGCAAAGTAGGAGCGGTGAAAGGTTTCATCTGTGCTATCAAAATCCTCTGTTTATAGTTCCAAATCCCATTTCTTCTTTCTTTTGACCATAATTTATTGAGTGTCAGTTAAATTACCAGGTACTGTGTTAAGCCCGGCTATTATACAGGATATCCTGAAAATCTTTAAATGCCTCCTGGTGTTAGAAGAGGGAAGGAGAATGGAGATGCTAAAATAGTCATAATTTATGATTATAATACATGATAATGCAGAATGCTTTGGAAGCACAGAGAGCCAGTAAAATGCACAGAGAAAGCAGTTTTTGAGCTGGATCTTAGAGGGCCAAGTTGATAGAGTTTGATGATCAGTTAGATTTGAGGGGTTAGGGAGATGGAGGTTTTTTTTTGTTTGTGTGTTTATTTTAAGGCTGGAGTGAATATTATTTCTATAAATGCAGAGTTTTAGGGAGAAAGGCTTAGAACACAGTTTTACAAGACAAATGATTTCTATTCTGTACATGTATATGTCATGACAATTTGTTTGTAGAAACAAACATTCATCCCTGTTCATAAATTATTCATATAACATTTGCCTTTACCCAGCCTGAATTGTCAGCTTTGGTCTTAGAGAATAAGGAGCCAGCTTCTCCTTCAGTGGGTGTTTGGGCGGAATGCTTTCAAAGAAGTTTCTTTCCCTTGGTTCTTTTTTTCCCCCCTAGTTCAAGGATCTCGATTAGAGCTCTCTGCTTGTCTCATATCTCGTTGATCAATTGATGCCCAGGAATTTGATATTAGAGACATATGAGACTTATTTAATTTTTGGAAGGCATTTTTTAAAATCGAAAATACCACTGAAGGCCAGTTTAGTTTTGCTGAGATGAAAATCACTATCATAATCAGGGTCTTAAATTTAGCAAAATAGAGCAATATCTGACAAAGTGATGAACCGAACACTGAACAGTTTACACTGAGAAAGTTTTATTTATCCCACTAGGCCTTTTTTTAGTGTTTGTGGTGCTATGAGACTGGTATTATGCATCAGTTGTTATTAAGTCTACTTTGAACTTAATAGACAAATCAAAGTAGAAGTCAGTTGTGTGTTTAGTCAATTGTGGTAGCAACTATGTGTCCAACAAGTGTTTACTAAGCAACTACTATATGCAAAGCACTGTACTAGGTGCTAGCCATACAAAGATAAGTAAAACAGGTATGCATCCTGCCCTCATAGTACTTAGAGTTCAGTGGGAAAAATGGAATTAATCAATTTTCCATATTTACAGTATAATTACTAATGACATACACATAGACACAGAATTTCTCTCACAATCCATTCATTCTTCCCTTTCACTCTTCTTCCTAATTATACCATCTGCACTGTCATTTGTCAGGCTTATTTAGCAACCAGTTCTTGAACAGTTTGTTAACAATTGCTATTAGAAAAAAAATTACCATTTGATAGTCACTCTTACATTTTGGCTAGTAGTACCTCACTCCCTCATGACTTCCAGATTTTCATCTTGGCAAAGAAGGTGGATGGAGAGGCCATGAACTGAAATACAGAACATAAGAGGAGAGATTTGAGATTAAGAAAAAATAATGGTTTGAACACATTGCCTTAGGAATGCTTTAGGGAGAAAGGCTTAGCCCAAAGTTCTACAAGACAAATGATTCCTGTTCTGTATATGTATATATCATGACCATTTGTTTGTAGAAACAAACATCCCTATTCATAAATTATTCATATAACATTTACCTTTACCCAGCCTGAGTTGTCAGCTTCGGTCTTAGAGAATAAGGAGCCTTAGGAAGCTGTAAGACATCGGAGGGGAGGTGAAACCAGAAAAGTCAGTGTTCCTGCTGCCTGTCACTACCAGAACCAATAAGCAGAGATAGGGATTGAATCTTTATGGGCAATCTGAGAAGATGACGGGTATGTCCCCTAACAGACCATCTTCCATTTTCTGTCAAGCCAGTGTTTTTTATGAAGAGGAAAAAGTGTACTAAAGGATTTGGAATTCAGGAAAGAGGTTATCAGATAAAAGCTGTAGTCCGGCAGTTTTGCTAGCGTCCTTTCATCTCTTGAGCTGTGATTTTGTATCTGGATCCTGTGTCCTGTGTCCTGGGTGATTTTCTTTATCTGTGTCCAGAGTGGCAGGATGTCTCTCCCTGGAACACAATGGCTCGGATACCACCTGGATTGCTATGGTCTCTTCTGAGCACAAAGGCCGAGTTGCTATGGTCTTCTGGAGCCAGGGCGGACAGTATCTGCAGTTCCTAGCACACTAGATTTTTTACGTACATTAACTACTAAACTTCTTAACTATTACCTAAAATTATAATTTTCCAACCCTTGAGTTCTCCCAGCAGAGGTACTGGATAGGCTGGTGCAGATACACCTCTGAGTCTCAGGATTGACTGATATAAAAGCAACCAAGTTAACAGTGAGGAACCATTAACGTGTATCTTGCTCTGGTTATGCAGTGTGTGGTTTCAGACGATCGCCTGTAAGTCGTCCTTGAGGTCAAGGGAGTGGAGCGAGATGAAAACAGAGGAAGAAGGCAAAGAGCTATGGATGGAGTCCTGGGAGCACAGCCCTCCAGGGCAGGGGAAGAGGAGGCGGGAAGGCCAGAGGAATGTGGTGGGGAACTAACCACAGGAGGACCAGGAGACGGGGGCTTAGGGAAACTACCACAGAAAAGCTTTGAGAAAAAGAGGCTGAGGAAGACCTGCACAGGGAAGCAACTGGATTGGGAGGGTCGTGAGAGCAAGGGCAGAGAGTCCTGAATTCTGAAGTCCACAGCTCTCATTGCCCTAAAGGGATATGGGTGATGGGGTTTTGTTTCCTTTAGACACTATTTTGGACACTTGATTAATTTGATTATTAGATAGCTTCTTACTTCTTGGTAGTTACAATTTACCGAGAAGAATTTCTTTGTTAAGAATAAATGATTTGTGATTAAAATCATTCAAGTTCATTTTTTACTTCACTGGTCATTTAATTTAAAAAAAATTATTTATTTTTAGAGAGGCAAAAGGAGGGAGAGAGGGGAACATCAAGGCGTGGTTGCCTATTGAACGCCCCCTACTGGGGACCTGGCCCACAACCCAGGCATGTGCCTTGACTGGGAATCAAACCAGTGGCCCTTTGGTTCACAGGCCAGCACTCAATCCACTGAGCCACACCAGCCAGTGCTAATTTTTTTTTTTAACATTGGCTGCAAGGCTATTCTCATTATATTGTCTCTATGGTGACAGTTTTTAAAAAGCTTTTTCAGGTTTTCTAGAAACATGAATAAGTACACGATAATTTAGTGAGTGTGGGCGGTAAGTACATGGGCGTGCCAGTGAAGTGCCTGCCATGAATTTGCAAATAAGGAATAAGATAAACAAGGGGCCAGAGTAGCGAAGGAAAAATCTCAATGAGACGGAATGGCTCCAGGTCAGCAAGCTTTGGCGACAGTCTAAAAAAAAAACAACTCATGACTGTATCAAGACTGCAGCAATCAGAGGCAGGGACGCTTAAAAAGGGAAGCAGGGAACAAAGGGAATCCGAGAAGCGGTTTTTGGCAGTGGGCACTGAGCAGGGACGGGCACCCTGCCCGGCCCCTGTCTCGGTCAGTTCCCTGACTGGTCTGTGCTGTGGCGACAGACACCCTGGGGTCTCAGGGCCTGATGCAGTTACGCTGGCATCAGCCTTGTCTGTTCATTCCGTTCCCGTGCTCCCCCAACTGGCGCCTGGTTAGCTGGTTGCTGGAGAGCTTGCCTGTGGGGAGAGAATGAGATTTTGTTCTTATGGATGTCCTTCCCTGACCTCTTGGCACTTACATAATTTCTATTGTATCTCAGTGTCTTTTCCGGTTTTGTGCAGCAATCTCCCATGGGTTCAGTTCATGTGCGAGAGCATCTGTGAGCTGAATGAGTCTGGAATGGGATAATGTTCCTGGTCCGTGGCTCACAACCTGAGTCAGGCCAGGGTCACCAAGGTGTGCTCCCTGTTGAGGTCTCTTGGCAGGCAGGCAGGCAGGCGCTTGCCTGGAGAGACGTCTCCTTGTCACTCTAAGGCCTTCCACCGGGAACTTTTATAGGTTACCGTTACTTTTCTAGAAATGATGAAGTTTAATGTAGTAAGATTTAATTCTGTAACTGTAAAGATCTGAAACACATATTCTCTAAGGTGAAGGGAATCACTGGTCATTTGTAGGCATGTCGTGATTGTCCCATGTTGCTTTGCAGCTCCTTGTGCACAACTGCATGGGCCAAGCCATTTCTCTATGGCCGGATCATCTGAAAAAGGACCCCTAATGCTGCTAACCGTGTATTAAATATAGATTTTGGGGTAATATTGCAGTCAGTATTGGTCATCAATAAAGATTTTCTCTGTAGCGATGGGCTGGTCTCTTGTGAATGATAGCATTTATACAACTGTATGTTCATGTGTGTTATATATAACTTAATGCATGTAACTTTGTAATAGGTTACATAGGTCACACCATTTAATAATCCAATCTGCCTTTTATATGTTTCTATATGTTTTATAGGAGAAATAACTTTTTTCTGAAGTCAAGAAATAGATACCATTTCATGTTGAGAAATCTGTATGCTTTGTCAAAGAAGCATCGTCAGACAATAATCTGAAATGTAGAACAATAAAGTTGGGGCTTTAAATGTTGTAGGTGATTCAAGAAAAAGGCCAGTGTCAGAATTTAAAAGATGCAAATTAGAGTACAGGCGAAACACTGACCCTGTCTGACTTGGGAGAATTCTGGTCATGTGCTCATAACAAAAACAAGTAACCAGTTTGGGATACCCTGATAGTCTGATAGATCATTTTAGACTATCTGAAGGTTTATCTATGGAAATAAGAGAAAAAAACACATTGTTTCTTCTTGACCTTGAGAACGTAGCCTGGGTTTGCTCTGTACAAACAGGAAGATCCTAGGAAGCACTCAGTGAAGAGAGGCCCATGGATGAGGATAGGGGTTCGAAGAACTGGGCTCGGGGGCTGAGCAGGGAGAATGATGGCCTGAAAAGACACCCAGGTAAGATGCTTCTCTTCAGCTGTACAAGTGCTTTGCTGGTCGACATCTCTGAATTCACGTCCTTGCTTTTCCATGCTGTAGACAGGTAATATCCAGGGCTGTCATGCTGCACAACTTTGGTGAGTAGTGATGGAAATGGCACCCCTGACAGTATGCAGTGCACATCTGCACAGCCTGACACAGGGGCCTTGGGTTGCTCCACAATAGTGGTAAGCATGTGATATTCTGACATCCCGCTGGAGGAAAGGTACTCTAGTATCTCAAGAAATAGATAAGAATATATAGGCTGTTGTTTTGAGATAGTCTAAAGAGAAAGACTTTCTGCATAGGTAAAGAGGCAGACAAGACTCGTGGTAAACTCATTGACTCTTCAGCCTGAGCATTTCCATGTCATTTTCATTATAGCCCTTCCTTGTACTCTTAATATAAACTGTATACAGACTTGTGGCTCAGTGGATTGAGCGTGGGCTGTGAACCAAAGGGTTGCCAGTTCCATTCCCAGTCAGGGCATATATCTGGGTTGTGGGCCAGGTCCCTGGTTGGGGGCTGTGTGAGAGGCAACAACACATTGATGTTTCTCTCCCTCACTTTCTCACTCCCTTCCCCTGTCTCTAAGAATAAATAAATAAAATCTAAATAAAATAAAAAAAATAAACTGAACCAAGTTTCTCAGCAGTTCTGGTAAATCTTTGTAGTTCAGCAAATACTTCAAAAAATATAGGATCCTCTGGCTTACGTGTAGGCATCAAAACACACAGTGATGACATTGTTGGGAAAGTGGTAGCAGACACACACAGTTTGCTTAAAGATATATTTCCTTGATGTAAAAGAATACTGAGATGTACCTGACTGGAAAGGTCTGCACAAGCAGGTGACAGTGTAGCATTTTCCAACCCAGAGTTACAGGGTCAAGCTCCTCCAGAGCTCACAATACAGACGTGGAACTGCCACTCGTGGAACCTGCACAGATTCCAGCAGTGGGCAGCCACTTCTTCCTTCGATGGTCTTCGTGCCCTGTCAGCCCTTCTGACTGTCCTGGAGCTTCCGGCCACACTCCTGCCTGCTTCCCTGGTGCAGCTCATTGATTACTTGTATACACAGTATGATTATTGGATTATGGCACAGCTTGGCCTACATCACTTACATTTCTTATTCTTGTTAATTTGGAGACGTGCACATGCCATAACATAATAAGTTGCCCAGTATTCATTGCAAGAGTACATGAATTGAAGGTCATGTTCCCAGGCATCCCCAGGCTTATCACTGTACATTATGGTTACTTCATCTTGGGTGATGAGTAACCAAACTGGATGAGATCTCCCTCCGGGGTTTGTAAGCGACAAGGAGGAGAAAGGAACAGAAGTGTCAGTGGTGGCAGCAGAGGCAGCGAGAAGGAAGAGGAGCAGATCCTGGGCGCAGCGGAGTGAGAGCACGCTGAGTCACAGAGTGAGGAAAATCCCAGGAGGCTCTGGGGTTGGCGGGCCTCCCTGCCTCTGCCTGCACAACTGCTTCTTTCTTCTCTGCCTCTGGTTTGTCTTTCTCCTTCCCTGCGGCCATGGTGGGTGATGGATGCTCTACAGTTCCTGAGGTTACGCCTTCCTTTTATGCAGTCGGCAGAGACTAGTGTTTTTAAATCCAATTGCAGCTGCCAGAAATTGGCTCACCTGAGGTCAGGTGTTCACAGGCGGTCCATTCTGCTATAACCAGGGAGACAGATTTGTGTATATAATCATGGCTGCTGGGGCCCAGCCCTGAGAAAACAGAGATGAGAGCAACATGAGAGTAAGTTCTCCTATTTGAGGAGTTATTTTCTGAGGCATTTATCACAACCTTTTATTTACTGTTCTTTTGAACTCAGACCTACTTTTCATGTAGTAATATAGTCAAAGAAATGCACGGCCACATCTGGTTAGATTTGATTGCTCACCGGACACCTGGATCTGAGGGTTGTTCAAGTCGCATTCCCAAAGCTTCTGTAGTAAAACTGCTCTTCCTAAGTGAGTCAGCAATGCCCACCTGACAGACGAAATTCAAAAAACTTTAAATCAGTTCAGGCTTATCAGATTCCCAGTGCTTGAAATCAGAGGGTGGATTCAAGACCCACCCAACTCTAAGATTTGTTGATGGACTTGTCTAACTTCATTGTGGACCTTATTTTAAACAAAGTCAATATAAATTTTTTTCATGTTGAATATTCTGGACCTAACACTTTTAATTACTTTCTCCTTCTCTGGGCTTTGGTGACTGTTTTTTTATTCTCCTGTTAAGTCTCTCCCTCCGGAGTTCCCCAAATGCTCTTTATCTCCCGGCTCTGTGAATGCGGGCTCAGGTTCAGTCCTTGGCCTCTCTGCTCTTCTTTTTCCCAAGTTTTTCCAGTGCCTTTCTAGTCCTGATCTGTCTCCTAACCACTTCTTTGTTGACACAGTGGCCAGCTGAATGAGGACTCAGTGTCTTCATGTCTCACAACTACTAACATTCCCATGTTTTTGTTAGCGTCAGTGAAATTCTCATATTTACCTAAACACTTAATACCATGTACTTAACTTTGACACCTTCTCCTTCATTTAGTCCATTATCAAGCCCAGTTGACTTTTTTTCTTTGCAGTGACTCTGTGAGTAATTCTGTCTTCTCCATTTCCATTGCTATGACCGCAGACCAAAGAGGGGTTTTTTTGCCTCTCTGTTTTGTTTTGTTTCTTAAAACTTCTGGCCCAGTGGTTCACTGCCAGGAATCGTACCAGAATTACTTGAAGAGTATTTTTACAATATACACCTGCTGAGCTCTATTACAATCACAGTCTCTGGAGGAGTGGTCTGAAAATCTTGAAAAGTAAAGGCAAGGTCTATAGCAAAAAGGTTCTGTGGTGATTCAGATGTGTACCCTTGTTTAAGGATCATGACTCTGGTCTTCCCTGCAGTCTGTCTTACCACTGTCAGATCAGTTCTTTAAACAGGACTTAAATCCTTCCTTTGTCAGCAGCCTCCTCACACCTATTAGGTCAAGGTCAAGCTCCGAAGTCTGGCATTCAGCACTCACTCTTCCTTTTGCGTGATTCCTGAACTCTGAGCAGCTAGTGTTTCCTTAATATGCCACATTCACGTTCATACTGTGACTTTACTGGTCTCTGTCTCTTTTAAAATTTTTTTTAATTTTTAATATATTTTATTGATTGTGCTATTACAGCTGTCCCATTTCTCCCCCATCATTCCCCTCCACCTTGTACACCCCCTCCCACCCATATTCCCCCCTTTTCTTCATGTCCATGTGTCATAAGTTCTTTAGCTTCTACATTTCCCACACTATTCTTGCCCTCCCCCCTGTCTATTTTCTACCCACCATCTATGCTATTTATTCTCTGTACCTTTTCCCCCTCTCTCCTCCTCCCACTCCCCTGTTGCTAACCCTCCATGCGATCTCCATTTCTGTGTTTCTGCTCCTGTTCTAGTTGTTGGCTTAGTTTGCTTTTGTTTTAGATGTGGTTGTTAATATCTGTGAGTTTGCTGTCTTTTTACTGGCATATTCCTTATCTTCTTTTTTGTAGGTAAGTCCCTTTAACATTTCATATAATAAGGGCTTGGTGATGATGAACTCCTTGAACTTGACCTTATCTGAGAAGCACTTTATCTTCCCTTCCATTCCCTTCCATTCTAAATGACAGCTTTGCTGGATAGAGCAATCTTGGATGTAGGTCCTTGCCTTTCAAGATTTCAAATACTTCTTTCCAGCCCCTTCTTGCCTGTAAGATCTCTTTTGAGAAATCAGCTGACAGTCTGATGGGAACTCCTTTGGAGGTGACTGTCCCCTTCTCCCTTGCTGCTTCTAGAATTCTCTCCTTCATTTGAATCTTGGCTAATGTAATTCTGATGTGCCTTGTTGTGTTCCTCCTTGGGTCCAACTTCTTTGGGACTCTCTGAGCTTCCTGGACTTCCTGGTAGTCTATTTCCTTTGCCACATTAGGGAGGTCCTCCTTTATTATTTATTCAAATAAGTTTTCCACTTGTTGCTCTTCTTCTTCCCCTTCTGGTACCCCTATAATTTGGATGTTGGGATGTTTAAAGATGTCCTGGAGGTTCCTAAGCCTCTCCTCATTGTTTTGAATTCTTGTTTCTTCCTTGTTTTCTGTTTGGTTGTATGTTTCTTCCTTCTGGTCCACTCCATTGATCTGAGTCTCAGTTTTCCTCCCATCTCTATTGGTTCCCTATGCATTTTCCTTCATTTCACTTATTGTAGCCTTCATTTGTTTATCTAATTTGTGAGCAAAATCAAGCAATTCTGTGAGCATCCTGATTACTAGGGCTTTGAACTGTGCATCTGATAGGTTGGCTATCTCTTGGTCGCTTAGATGAATTGACTCTGGGGCTTTGAATTGTTCTCCTGTTGGAACCATTTTTGGGGGGAGGGGTGTCTGGTTGCAGCTGTTACGTAGTGAGGGGGCGGAGCCTTAGGTGTTCCCTAGGGCGGGGCATTCCAGTTGCTGGGTGGTGATGCTGTATGTGGAAGCGGGGTCCAAGAGGGAACAATGGCACTTGTTCCGCTCTCTCTTGGATTGCAGTCCCTTCTGCCACTTCCCCTTCGCCTGGATTATCTGTGTTCGAATGTGGGACCACCTGGTCAGCCAGCTGCCTTGCGAGGCCTCATTGGGTCTGCACCATTGCCACCCTGTGCCTGGGGTCCACTAGCTGCTGCCTGCATGCCTGGGATTTGCCAGCTGCTGCTGCCTGCACACCTGGGTCCGCCAACCTCCCCTTTTTCCTGTCGCAACTCCGCCCCTCTTACCGGTTTGGATGAATGGTTGTTGGATTTCTGTACAGTTCAATTTTCTATCAGTTTGGATTGTTTTCTTGTTTCTAAATCTTTGTTGTCCTTAATTTTGGTTGTGCGAGGAGGCACAGTGTGTTCACCTACGCCTCCATCTTGGCCAGGAGTCCTACTTGTTGGTCTCTTTAAAGTACATCTTCCCGAACTCCTTAACCTTCTCCAGGCTTTCCCAATGAATCTAGCTCATATTATTGTTTCTTTCCTGAAATTCCCCTGGTCTTATTATCATTGTCTTATAACCCAATACTTGATTACGTACTATCTTGTATGCATGAAATATTTTCTACCAAAGTTCAGTTTCTTAAGAGTAGAAAAATTTTTGGTATCTGGTACAGACTCTAACATAGCCTGGTACTCTAAGTCAACTTAATCACACACAAAGATAATGTCAGTTCTGATAAACCTCCTCTTGCGTTATGCTGTATTCAATGAAAATGATCCCATTTTAGGTTCTGCTCTAATTCAAGCAGTTTACCCCATATTGTTTATGCAATTAGGCAGAAAGATGAGCATCTGTCAAGTTAACCTTTTTGTTTTTCTTACTTGAAATGCAATTTTAAAGAATGAACTGTAGTTTTCTTACAATGCTGTACCTTGAGTGACATTTATTTATTTATTTATTTCAGTTAATTGGTGTATTTTAAAATTTATGTAATCCACAGTGCAGACAAGGCCCTAAAAGCAAGCAAGTGTGGACTTTGTCCACAGCTGCACCCTATCAGCCACTAACAGTCTGATTGCATTATTTCAAAGGCACACAGCCATCATTTACACTCTCTATTACCCAGGGGCATTTCAAACTGTTACTGAAATGCATTCATCCCTGGAGTAACCATCTGTGAATGGTAACACCATAAGGTAGAATGATGATCGACCAAATCTAATTGATATGCAAAAAACCAGAACTTTAGCTGTCCAGCTATGGAGATTTAAATTTAACCTTTAGTCAGCTGAGCATTTCATCTAAATTTTTATATCATAGCATCTAGTTCAGAAACTCATTGTTTTAGGATTCACAAAGAGAGAAAAACAGCCCTTTTTCCACAGGGGTAAGAACATCTGAAAGTAGATAGTCTTTAATACATGGTTACTGTAAAAAAAAAAAAAAAAACTGCAGAGAAAGGAAAATTTCTGTAAAATGCAAGGGGATTGCTATCATTATAGAATACCACAAGAGCAATACATTTCCTTGTTTATACATTTGCTTTATTTTATTATTTTAGCTGCATTAAAGTAGAAGAAATTATTGGGAGCAACACTTGTTAAGATGTGAGGATACACTCGCTTATATTAAATGGGTTTTATAACAATGCCTTAAAATCTTTGAAAATATTCTCCACCTTCGTTATGACACATAATCCTGAAAGGGTCGTTCAAGTTCGCTGTCTGGGTGGGTGTGTGAAGTCCTCACAGTGATGCCAGCCCAGTTGGAGTTATCTAGGAATCCTTCAGACCAGCACATACTTCAGTAAAGATACTCCCTGGTGATTTATACACCTGTGTGGACAAATAACACCTTTAAAATGTAGTGAGGTCTGGAAATAGCCCCGCTGTTGTGGCCCATTGAGAGCTAACCATTCTCCTGAGGTTTGCTCCAGAAGGCAGAAGTAATGTAGTAGCTCCCGTCTGCCTGTGACAGGAGAGGATTATCAGACGTTTGTAAAGAGACAACAGTGGACGCAGGCCTTTCTGCAATAAAACTGCACTTAAAAGTGATTGCTCCTCCAAGGGGTTTTGCAGGCCTTAATAAGGCCCGCTGCGGTTCGGGCAGCAGGCGGACAGCTCTCTGTGAATGGCGGGACAAGCGTTTCTCTGTGAGGGGAGTGCCTGCACTCGTCTGGTCTTTGCCAGGGAGGACACAACGCCATCTTCTCTGTTCAATCCCAGCTCCGAGATGAATTAATAAAGGGATATAGCCGCAGGCAGTTGTGGCCGGGGCTCAAGTTCCCACCTATCATATTGCTGAAATCTAACGATATGCTTAAAGTAATTGAGGGAAAGCACAGCAGGGTTCTATTGGCTAAAGATGAGGTGCTCTGGGAGGTCACTGTGAACAGCATGTTGAGTTACTTGGCATGGGAGACCTAGATCATCTCCCTTAAAATTTCTGTATGATTTTGGTGTTCTGGTCTCCAGATACTGACTATTGTGTCCTAAAGAGCTGTGAACTGCTTGTCAAGTTTACATTTTGAAATAATGCCATGATGACATTCCTAATCTTGCCTTGGTATTATTTACCACAAGCAGGGGAGATCGATCTATCTATCTATCATCTATCTATATATCTAAATATCTATCTATCTATCTATCTATATTTCAGAACACATGTGTTTAGATCAACCAGGAGAGCTGCTGTGACACAATCCTAGAAGCAGTCAAAGCTCTTAATAAATTATTTGAAAATTACTTGCATTCAGGAAAATCTCCAACTATTTTCATTGTCCTTGTCAAACAGGAAACATTCTGCAAAATTGGTGTGTGTGCGCGCGCGTGCGTGCGCGTGTGTGTAAGTATGCATATAAATGTATATATACACTCGTGCTATGTGAGACATTTTGTTTAATGTTATGTAGTGTGTGATGCTGTGCTTGTGTGTGTGAAGTAGCGCTGTGTTTACTAATGTGTGAGTGATTATATGTCTGTACGTTAAGATGATGACCCATTTAACAGTATTGACGGTATAACATTGTGACCTGGAATAAATCTCAGCAAGTTCTTAAATTTTACCTCCCTAAACAATTTCTCAGACATGACAGTACTAGTTTATACTGAGTAAATGCTATTTGACTATTATAAAAACAGTAATCTTGACATTTGTAAATCAACTAATAACTTTTGTATTCAGGCAAATTGTCTGACTTGCAGATTGCTTCTCGTGACAAGTACTGATCTTTTGTACCATGTTTTCTTCCAAGAGAGGAATGCACTACAGTTTAGACTTTTAAATTATTTATTCCTTAAATAGTTTATGCTTTATAGTGTAGATCAGTATTTAAGAGCATGGTTTCTGAGTAAATTCTGGATCTGTTACTTGCTAAGCTGTATAAAATGGGCAAGTTACTTAATGTCCCTGTGCCTCAGTTTACTCATTTGTAAAATGTGTATGTTAATAATAGTACCTATCTCTTAGGATTTCAGTATTTCTCTATCTCTCTATACATTTTTAAAAAGATTTTATTTTTAGAGAAAGGGGAAAGGAGGGAGAAAGACAGGGAGAGAAACATCAATGTGTGGTTGCCTCTTGGGTGCCCCTGCTGGGGACATGGCCCACAACCCAGGCATGTGCCCTGACTGGGATTTGAACCGGCACCCCTTTGGTTCACAGGCCGGCGCTCAGTCCACTGAGCCACACCAGCCAGGACTATCTATACATTTTTATGTATGCATTTCTACATCACTTTTTTCCCCCTCTCTTCTCTCTGTAATATATAATAGAAATGTATACACATGCACACCCCTACCTACCTACACGTATATACATATATAGAATGAGTTAGTATATATCAGCAGTTCTTAACTGGGAATAATTTTGTGCTCACTTCCTACTGTGGGGACATTAGGCAATGTCTGGCCACATTTTGGGTTGTTCACAATCAGGAGTTTCTACCTCTTATCTATTGTACAGATGCTGCTAAATGTCCTACAATACAGAAGACAGCCCCCTAAAACAAAGAGCAATCTGACCCAAAATATGTCAGTAGTGCTGAGATGATTATCTCTGGATTAGTATAAATTAGCTGTTATCAATCTGAATACATGTGTGTGTTGAGAGAGAGAGAGAGAGAGAGAGAGAAATAGAAAAGCATACATATGCTAAATGAGTTAGTGAATATAAAACACTGAACTGTTGCCTGGCATATAACTGCTGATATGTTTGTTTTATAATGATTATTTTTCTAAACCACAGGTCTGGTTTTCCCAAGCTTAAAATGTAATAATGTTGGATATAAATTGGTGCATGTTTTGAAAGTATTAGATATTGACTCAGCAGATGAAATGTTTTAGAAATCACTCTTGTCTATTGTAATTATTTTGAGCCTAGAGCCTTATTTTCAGAGGAAAGTACTTGAAACCTGCCTCTGTGTGTCAATTTGAACTTCATTTTTTTACACATATTTTTTCAGTAGCTTTTTAAAAAAGATTTTATTTATTTAATTTAGAGAGAGGGGAAGGGAAAGAGAAAGAGAGGGAGAGAAACATCAATGTGTGTTTGTCTCTCACGTGGACTCCACTGGGGACGTGGCCTGCAACCCAGGCATTTGCTCTGACTGGGAATCGAACCGGCGACCCTTTGGTTCGCAGCCCACACTCAATCCACTGAGCTACACCAGCCAGGGCTGAACTTCATTTTTTATGCCTATGCCTTTTTATAGTACCCTTTATATATATTCATCATGCAAACATTAATGAAGGGCTCAGGCCCATGCATATGGATGCTAGTTAACTTTCTCTAGAAAGGATGAAATGTTGGTAGGATAGGCATCTTTGCTGAGATGCAAATGTGGGTGTTTATTATTTCTGGTAGTTTGTATTAACAGATTTTCAGACCTATCCCTAAACATTTTGGGGGCCTAGGACAGGAGAATAAATGGAAACCCACACATTCTATGTCTAACCAAATATTAAAAGTGACAAATCAAGGTTGTTTCTGCCTTTTCTGTTTTAGAAATATTTCCATAAATATGGTTAAAATAAAAATAACCACTCTTATTAAGGTTATCTGGGTAATAAGAACTGTCTGACTTAAATTAGTTTTAATATTTATAATCTGGTATGTAAATCTGAATCATTTAAAAATACAGTGGTATCACTTAAAATTGCTTTTGTGTTTCATATTTATTCACTCATTCATATAACAAATTAGGATTTATTATGTACAAGGTACTGAGATGGGTAGATATCTTGTCAAGGGTAAAACATATTTTTGTATTAAGTTTTAGATATCAGACACACATACAAAGTTTTATATTAATTTTTATTTTTCCCTTATATAATGAAAAGAAATGAACATAGATGTTTTAATTATACTTAAGCTTAATCTAAATTTGCTTTATTTTCAACAAGCCTGTGACATAACCTTATAAATATCTAATATATTTTTTAAAAAATAACATTTTTATAGGGTGGGTTAACTCTGACTCTATAAACAGTATCTCCATCATCTGCCTGGAATCCTTAATGATACAGTAATATGCAGTATTGCTCATAATCTGTTCAGCTCCAGAAAGAAAAATGATTTGAATGTCCTTATGTCTTCAGACTCCTCTAAATCCAGCCTTTGACATGACTTACTGAGCCCCCCGCCAGCATGGTGAAAGATCTGAACCAGAAGACACCCATTGCCAAGTCATCACCCGTCCTAACGCTGCGTGGTGACTCCTCCGAGAAGAAAGATGGCACGCCCCATGACAAATGAAAGGGAGCTGACACTAGAAAGAACATTAGCGAAATCAATATTTTTCAACCAGAGTCATAGACTCCATTAACAGTGTGTCGATACGACCAATTGTTTTCCTCAGCATTGACATCACAATTGTATTTTTCTCTTTGTCTTTAGGAGAGAACAGTTTTGTTCACTGTAATTGTTAAATTGTAGCCATTTGCCAGAAGAAGGTCTTCTTGGAAGTTTTGCATTGCCATCGTTCCTGGTTTCAGCTGGTCTTTGTTTGATATCTAAACTCCTGACTGTAACTTACCTTAGTTTAAAGGTTAAGATCAATAAACTGGACTAAACATTCAGTCAGTTGATGTGAATTCTAGAAATTCCTGATGGTATTCACTGCTCAGGGAATAAGATGAAATGACAGCAGGCAGAACTTCAAGTAATCGATGTTTATAAATATATATTTATTTATATAATTATTTTGTTTATTTCTGTTCCTTCAACTAGGCTGTAAGTTCTCTAAGTGCAGGAGCATATATATTTTGCTTGTCCTTTGTATTCCCTTCACCTAGGACTGTGTCATATTTGGCAACTAGAAGACTCTGGGTGAATATTTTTTAGTGCATTTGTTACTTTGCATGAATTTTTATTCAAGTTTCTGGTATTGGGAAACCGCCAGCCTTCACAGTACCGAATCTGCCATGATCAGGAAACTGCTCATGCTGTTGCTGGTTCAGGAACCAAGCCCTGCCTGCTGTAATACCCACCAGCAAATGGATGCTCCTCATCACACCTTTGGGCTCCCATGAAGCAGGGAATAGACACTGCAACCTCTGGTAGCCCGGAGAAGGAACAAACCTTGATGACCAGGCCTGATAGCAGAAATGGCCATGACCTCAGCCTCATTCCCCTGCCTAATCTCCACATGAGTATGTCTGGTGGATCCTGAATCACTCTCCAAACCTTGACTGCAAAGGAGTCTGGAAAATACAATGTTTAATATTCCAGCCTCTGCTGGAAAGAAGGCTCATTAGAAAGAAGCTGGAATGGATGTTAGCACCAATGTACTGTGTCTGTACTACCTTCTCTAAAGTTTACATTCTGTTAGTAATCTCTGGAGGAAAGTGTTGTAGGTGAAAGTTTCTCGGTGCCAGAGATAATTGACATGTATAGGGTAGTGGTTAAGTGTATGGACTACAGAGGCTTCATGCTTTATGAAGACAGATTCTCTTTCCTCTCTTTGGGCCCCAACTGCCAAATCTACATGGGCATAATTTTGCTTTAAAATGTGTTTGAGGAATAAATGAGATAAGGACTGTGATATGCTTAGCACAGTGCCTAATAGTAACTGAACAACAAATGTTACCTATTGTATGTCTAACCCTTATTCATCAAATTTTGTTTCCTAATAGGAAATGGAGATTGTTTTCTTTCTTTCTTTTTTTTTTTTTATGATTTTATTCATTTACTTTTAGAGAAAGGGGTAGGGAAGGAGCAAGACAGGGAGAGAAACATCAATGCGTGGTTGCCTCTCCTGTGCCTCCTACTGGGGCCCTGGCCTGCAATGTAGGCATTTGTCCTGACTGGAAATTGAACCAGCAACCCTTTGGTTTGCTGGCTGGCACTCAATCCACTGAGCCACACCAGCCAGGGTGATTCTTTAATTAAAAAAACAAAACTTGAGCCCTGGATGGTGTAGCTCAGTGGATTGAGCACGGGCTGTGAATCAAAGGGTCGCCAGTTCGATTCCCAGTCAGGGCATATGCCTGAGTTGCAGGCCAGGTCCCCAGTGGGGGCCATGTGAGAGGCAACCACACATTGATTTCTCTCCCTGAGAAAGAGAGTCTTTTTCCCTCCTTTCCCCTCTCTCTAAAAATAAGTAAATAAAATCTTTAAAAAAAAAACCTTGAATTTTCCATCACAATAGATTTTTGTGTAAGAGTGTAACAAATCTCATTGTTCAATTCTTCCTGTATCCTCATGCAGCATTTGAGGGTTTATTATGCACAAGGGTCTTAGGTGGGTTGATTGATACTCTAGTTTCATTTGATTGATATAAATTTTAACATATGCCATTGTAGAGAATTTGACAAAAAGGAAGTATACAGAGAATAACATTAAATTACCTGTAATCATATTATACAGAGATAACTGTTGGTAACAAAGTAGTATTTTTTTTCATTTTTTTCCTGCATATTTATGCTTTTAAAAATGATAAATATATATTTAATTTGGTATCCTGGTTATTCACTCAAGATTATGTTGGGAGCTTGGAAAAAATTTTAATGGGTTGATTTTATTGTATAGAATATAAACATTTCTATTTCCAGGTTTTTGGTATTGCAATAATACCAAAAACACGAATTTTAGTGCTCACCATACTCCCTCCATGTGCCCCTTACATTTCCTAGCTTCCCTTTTTAGTTGAGCTAGGATCCTGAGAGTAGTTTTAGATAATCATCCGTGAACACAATCCAGTAATGGTCATTACCAGGCCAAGACAGTTAAGAGCCAATGTGTCTCCTTTCTCTCTTTCTTCCCCTGCTGAAACGAACTTGGAGGTGGTATATTTCAATGGCATAGCTGGAGGAGAACTGCCCAATCTACTTTCAACTTTACTTGAGTGAGAAATAAATATTTGTTGAGTTAAACCATTGAGATTTACAGATCTATTGTAGTAGCTTCTGTTAATTATTCTGATAATTTATCTTGTTTACCGTGGTATTGACTTATTATTGTACTTTTTTTTTTTTTTTATTCTAATGGCCAGGCTATTATGTACCAATTCTCATTAGTGCACTTAACACTCAGTTCTTTCTGCCATGTAAATCAGAATATAGGATTCAAAAGTGAAAGACTCAAGAAAATTTACTACCATATAATCTATTTTTGTCAGTTTTCTCTTTTTTATTGATATCAAAACAGTCAATACTTTAGACTATAGAATTTTCACTGAGTGGAAGAAAATAAATGGAACTTTATGGTATTTGTTATAGAGGCAATTAAGGTAATTAGAGAAAGCCAAATGTAACCTGTTTCTCTCTGGTCCCTAGTTGGGAGGGTCACAGGGGGAGCTTGCAGCCTGCATTCAGAAATCCCTTTCAATAGCATATTGACAGTTAAAGAGAAAGATTGTTCATCAAGGGCCTCAAAGGACAAAAGTGAATCCATTAACACTCTAGAAAACTATCTGACTACTGCAGGGGGAAAAAAAAAGAGGTAAATGGATTTTAGAAGGTCACAGGAGCTAATTGTCAGTATTTATGCTCTTCATCAAAATTATCTTTAATGAGCTCCCTGATAGCTGTGTATCCTGACAGTGGAGGTGAAATGACCTGTCTGGGGTCTCAGGGTCATAATTAGTGGACACTGCTCTGCTTTTGCCGAACCAGAGAGGGAGCCCTCCCCCTGAGAAGGACCATGATAAGTCAGACAGAGCATTTTCTGAGAGCTTGCGTTTCACATCAGAGGTCAGAGGAACTGCAATAACGTTGAATTGGGTTCACGAGTATAAAATGGAATATTATGAGAAAGACTGGAATTACTGAAAGACATTTGGAAAAGACACCAGGATCGACTGTTCAGATTTGTATGATAGTGTTTGAGGAAATTTCTGTCAAAATTCATCTGTCAAGAGGATTTGGCAGTTAACCTCAAGCTAATTTTGTAACTTGACCGATTTGCAGATTTGCAAGGATTCAGCAAAATTTAAAAGCAAAATACAGTAAAGCAATGCAGAATACCTAGAAATGGCAGAAAAGTGCATGTGGACTTGTTTAGGATTCCTGAGGGGGATCTTTATAAAGGGAAACTTACAGGTAACCTTTATCGAATGGTTTCTTTGAAAAAGGTGCATCTCAGTTAACAGACTGTGTTTCAGACTTTGAGTCTCCACAGATTGTTACAGAATTTATTAAGCTGCAATAGTTCTCAGCGGGGGGCTCTTTTGCCCCCAACCCAGGTGTCTGGAGACATTTTTGGTTGTCCCATCTAGGGGAACACTACTGGCATCTAGTGGTGTGAGGCCAGGATTGCTTCTAAACACCCAAACGTCCTGCATTGCATCAGGGTAGTCCTTACAGCAAAGAATCATTCAGCTAACAGTGTCACTCCTCCAAGCTGTGAAACTTTGAGTTAAAGTAAAGCACAGAACTTGCATGTAAGTGAACAAAGGGGTAAAATTGGGACATGAAAGCTAACCATGTTTGTGAAGCCTGGACCCAGCACAGTGCCTATGATGGGATTATAGACCGGTGCCTGCCTCACTGACATCATAGAATCAGCAACCTCTCTAGTCCTAGCTTGGAACCCTTGGCCGAGAGCACATTTCTAGACCTCTCTAAGCTTCAGTTACCAAACAAGTGGGAAGAATAATAATAGTACTTGCCTTGCAGGTTTTTGTGAAAAATGAGAAACCATCATAATGCTTGGCACAGTGCGTGACAGTCTTTAAATGCCCAATAATGGTAGCTGGTATTGGCAGAGAAATCAAATTGAAAAGATATACACTAGAATGTTTGCATAGAAAACTGTCCAGTTTTCACTGTGCCATGCGATTTTAACTTTCTGTTTCTTAGACTGTATTTAGAAATTTTCTACTATAACATGCATTTTTATAACAAGAAAATAATAAACTTGCTTGGAGTCAGTTGAAAAGAAAGCTTCAGGTACTGTATCATAAATTCTACATATTCTCTTCTATTTTCCAGAGTCAAGTCTAGGTGGTACCTAGATCACAGAATAATCAGACATTTTCAGCTGCCACCTAGTTCACAGGTGTGTGGGAAGCTGCGTCACTGGAAGGGAATGAAAATGAGAAACAAAACGGTGGTCAGTCTTCTGAGATAGCAAAAGCGATGATGTGTTCATGAGAGACTGGAGAATGGATTACAGGATTTCGTTTTGCTGAAGTTACTCATTTATTTGTGTTTTGCTTAGACTTTAAAATTATTTCTTCTTCTGTGGCACATAGCAAAAACAGGGAAGTAGCTGAGAGGCATTCTTATTTGACTTGGATTTTCTTAATGTCAAGTTGTTTGCGATTAAGGGAAACGCAGGAAGAGTCACGGAGTGGTTAAGAGCGCAGACTCTGCAGCCTGGTTTCCTTGCATCATATCTAGCTTTTTGATCTTGGAGGAGTAACTTAACTTCCTTGTGACTCAGTTTCTGAACCTTTAAAAAGGAAAGGATAATGTCCTTATAATATGAAGGTTAAAAGGGGAAAATATATGTGTGTATTTATACATATATACACACGTATACACACTATATATCTACTTATATATCTGTATCTGTATATCTATATCTATTTATATTTATCTATCTATATATTTTCCCTTTTGCCTGGCTCATAATAGGGACTGTGTAAGTGTTTGCTATTATAATTGAAAGTTGGGTATATTTTTTAAGTTTTATTTTTTAACCTATTGCAAAGAAGAAAGACACAACACTACCTTTGATAAAACAAGGTAATTTTGATAGACATTCTTCGCCATGTAAATAGGAAATATCAGACTATCGTATATGAATTAATTCTGTATTAGTTCAATTACACTGGATTGTGTTCTATGCCTCATTCATGGTGTTGGCGATGTCAGGATACTATGTTATTTAGCAATAGTTATAAATGCATGACTGAAGCTTTTCGAAGTTGTAGTTCTTGGTCAGGCACTTTCCTCACCTCTCCCACTCTTTCTCAAGGAGGGTGTCCCATTTATGTTTGAATCATGAGCTAAAGTCCAGAGAGCATCTTCTGTGGACTTCTTGGTGGGAGAGTGGAGGATTCAAAGTTCACTTTCCCCTGGGGTAGTTTCTTGTTCCTTCTTTCCTACTTACACAGTAAGGCTTGGTGTCCATGGGCCTTAAGCAAGGCCAGGTGAGGGTCCATCAGCAAGGAAGGGAAGCCAGGTGCTCAGGGGTGGTTTCATCCTGGACCTGGAGGGAAAAGGGTGAGAGGTGAGGTGGGGTTGTCCTTGAGACCACGGTGAGGAGAAGAGTAGTTCTCCGGGCATTTGGCTGACAGAAGTCGGAAAGTCCTAACAGTGGTTGATTACTGATGACGTTTGTGATGAGAAATGTTTAGGTTCCAGGTGCCTCAGCAATGCTCAGCAATTGAGCCAAGCACTTGGTCAGGTCTTGAGCGCATCCAAAATGGATTCCTGAGAAATCTGGCTGTGTGCCTGTCTGCTGTGAGGGAGGAGACAGCCTTGTACCTGGATGCGAGGAATGGACAGGAGCTTCTATTTCCATAATAGAGGTGGGCTTGGTGATGAACCCTGACAGGGTTAAGGGTCTGGGTTTAATCAGCACTCCAGGCTCTGATGGGCAGTTGAAAAAAAATCTTACTTTTATTTTTGTAGTGAAAAAAAATATTTTTAAGAAAATAATATATAAAACAATATTTACTCTAACACTTAGCAGGAGCACAATACATAATTTTTAAATTGTTGACTTATATTCAAAGTGTTTAAAGTTTCATTCTGTTGGTTGGTGGCTCTTGAATTCTACCATAAGAGCCTTTGAAAACTTCTAAGGAGGAATGTGGAAGGAAGGGAAGGCACAGCTCTGCCTTGATCCGTTTTATACACTAGACTTCTCTGGCAGATTCTCCCTAAGAAAAGGTTTCTCTGCTAACCACAGTTTGAAAGCTTCTCGGTCAGCAAACGACATCTTACTGTTGGATCGCCTAGATGACTGGACAGCTGTCATTGCAAAGCTGCCCGTCTTGCTTCAGCTCCTCCCCAATGAAACACCTTCATCAAACTGTGCTTCAAAGTTATGCTTTTAAATTATATTTAAGGTTCATATAAGAACTGGGTTTTTTCCTATGGAACATGGATCCTTTTGGACATATTCCTCACAAAAGGCCCTACATGAATTATATCTCTGAGTTTAATCTTAAGAAAAACCTCATTTATATAAAGAGTGAGTACAGTTCTTCTTCTGTGACCATGGAAATTCTATAATTATTCCAACTTTTCCTTAGATGCCCTGAAAATCTGAGCTATGTTTATGTACAATCACAGAAATGATATTGACTTTTTAAAAGGATTAGAATATTTGCTTCCTCTTTGTTCTTTACCTATTTCCTCTGTTTTATTACTTTCATATATATATATGCCTCTTTGCAAGTTGCTTCAAATGCTTTTTGGAATGAGGCAGGATATAAATTCAATAAATAAAGTATATACACTTACAAACAAAACCTTGGGACAGAGCCTAAACATCACTTATATAAAAAGATCTGGTTCCCCACCTTCTTCAGAAACACTGGTTGCTCACTTCCCTACACTGTACTTCGCTCTTTGAAGGTTACAGAGTTTTGGTGAGCATAGTAGTGTATTAGACGGCTCATGGGTCTAGATTCTGTGTTTACAGCAGGTGGAGCCTTGCTCTCCAAGCGTCACTTTATAGATTATAGTTATGACAGTACTTTCTTGGAATGGTATATTTCGTGTGTTCAGAATTTGGCAAAGGGTCTTATTGGTTTGGACATAAATTACTAGAGCACTGAATTTTAAAATTTGAAGCGATGTAAGATCTAAGAGGGAGGGAAGGGAGAAGAGGATGGGAGGAAATTGAGGTGGGGGGCAGGAGAGAGAAACTGCTAGAGTCGTGCTCACCTAGTTTTGACTTCTTTTGGGCTTTGCCTCTTCCCTTGCAAATGCTCAGAGACAGATCAAACACCGTAAGACAGCAGTCTCTCCCTCCGAATCCAGCTCTCGTCAACTCTTCAGAAATTATTAGCCACTTACTTTACTTTGGTTTTCCCCTCTGGAAAATTACTTAAACTTATTTATACAGTTACCCAATGCATTCGTTAAACACTTCTGTAAGAAACATGCACGTATTAGAATTTGATAAATATTGACTGGATCAATGAAAGAGAACTGTTTAGGAATCACTTTTTCCACAAATGATCCGTTACCAAGATTTCCAGAAACTATTTTTGTATTAAATTAAAAAACAAAACAAAAAACTAGTTTGCTTCTTCCCACAGAGGTTTTAAACAGCTTTTACATAATGAGCTTGACCATATTCTAATCTTGTTTATGATAGAAATAAAAAGTCATCGCCACATTTTTCTTTTTGAGTAGTTCATTGTTCTTCACCATAAATTTGTAGGCATTCTTTGTCTATTATGAATATAATTTATCTTGAAAATAGTTTTTCCTTCAGCACTGTTTCTCTATTGAGTTTCTTTTGCCTTGCAAAAATGAAAGATATTTACATTGTCAAATGTGTTTATTATTTCCTTTCTACCATATTCCTAGATTTTATAAATACTTGTAAATAAATTTTTTCTAAAATTTGAAAATTCTGTTTTCCAATTAAGGCTTAAATCCATTGGAATTATCCTGTATTTATTTTCTTTCAGTTGGATAACCAACTGTGTCAGCGTAATTAACCTGCCCTGCCCCGCGAGATGAATTGCCGTCTCTGTCTGTAGTCACATCTTTCCCCAGACTTCTCATTCTGTTCCACGGATCTCTCTTCCTGTAATTGGGCCAGTATAACAGTTGAAAGCATTGTAGTTAACAGAAATTTAAAACTAGTAAAGACTCCCTTCATTATTCTTGGTTTTCACAATTTTCTTGGTTATTTCCAGATTTTTATTTTTCAGTATATGTAATGACAGATCATTTAGTTCCATAACCTCCTTGGGATTCTAACTGGAATTGCGTTATATCTTCTGATTCACAAGCATGAAATGCATTTTCATTTATTTAAATGAAATGGTATCATTTAAATTTATATGGTATCATTGTTTTTCATGTAGAATTTTTAGCTTTTCTAAATGTTTTTAGTGTTTTGTAAATGCGTATTTCAAAAAACTTCCCTTTGCATTTGGTTATTATCAGTATAATGAAAAGCCATTGGTTTTTTTAAAAAAACATATCTATTTAGGCTTGGCTAGTATGGCTCAGTGGACTGAGTGCTAGACTGCGAAGCAAAGGGTTGCTGGTTCGATTCCCAATCAGGGCACATGCCTGGGTTGAAGACCAGGTCCCCAGTAGGGGGCACATGATAGGCAACCACACATTGATGTTTCTCTCCCTCTCTTTCCCTTCCCCTCTGTCTAAAAATAAATAAATAAAATCTCTTAAAAATAAATTTATTAAAATTTTTTTATTTATTTCTAGAGAGAGGGGAGAGGAAGGAGAGGGAGAGAAATATCAATGTGTGGTTGCCTCTCATGTGTCCTCCAACTGGACACCTGGCCTGCAACCCAGGCATGTGCCCTGACTGGGACTCGAACTAGAGACCCTTTGGTTCACAGCCCACACTCAATCCACTGAGCTACCTCAGCCAGGGCTGCTATTGGTCTTTTAATGGTGCTTTATTTTTTTTGTTTGATAGCATTTATCAGTTGACCTTTTTTGGTGTATTTCCCCTTGAGTGTTAGCACAAGGTATGTCATGTTTACCTGGTTTACTATTTATTTATCCCCAGTATTTTAGTATGTTAAGTGAATGAATGAATGAATGAATGAATGTCCTCTTTTAAAAAAAGAGTTTAAGAGGAAACCAATAATCTACTCTATTCCCCCTCCCTTTTAATGTGTCTAACACATACTAAACTTTTTTTTAAAAAAAGATTTCATTTATTTATTTTTAGAGAGAGGGGAAGGGAAGGAGAAAGAGAGGGAAACATCAATGTGTGGTTGCCTTTTGTGCACCCCCTACTGGGGACCTGACCCCCAACCCAGGCATGTTTCCTGACTGGGATTTGAACTGACAATCCTTTGGTTTGTAGGCTGGTACTCAATCTATGGAGCCACACCAGCTGGGCTAACACATAATAAACTTTTGACATCCTACACAATTTAGTGTATTTTTAGTAAATTTACAGGTGCAAACATCACTATAAATTAGATTTAAAACATTTTCATCTTCCCAGTAAGACTATTCTTGCTCATTTCTAGTTAATCTCTGTCCCCACCCCTACCCTCTGCCCCAGACAAACACTAATCTACTTTTTGTTTCAATGAGTTGGCCTATTCTGGACATCTCAGGTAAGGGATCTTACGACGTGATGTTCTGTGTATGGCTTCTTTTCTCTGAGTATAGTGTTGCTAAGGTTCATTCATATTGTAGCATATATCATTCCTTTATGGCTAAATATTCTGTCATATGGACATACCACATTTTGTCCTTTTATTAGTTGTTGGACATTGAGATTGTTCTTGTTGGTTATTATGAATGATGCATTTATGAACTTCACATGCAGGTTTTTGTGTGGACATATGTTTTCGTTTCTTTTGGGTGGGTACCTAGGAGTGGAATGACTGGTTGATTTTATGGTTTTTGAGAAAGGGCCAAACTCTTCCAAAGTGACTACACTATTTCATATTCCTAGCAGCAGTGTGTTGGAGTTCTATTTTCTCCTTAACTTTTTTCTCCCAGTTTATTGGTGTATGATTGAGATGCAGTTTACATGGAAGTACAATTTACATAGGATAAAACGCTCAGGTGTTAAGTGTACAGTTCAGTGAGTTTTTGACAAATGCACACATGCACATAACCAATGACCACTTCAAACGAGATGTGGAACATTTCTCTCACTCCTGAAACTCCCTCGGGGTCAACTATTGTTTTGATTCCTATCATCGTAGACTAGTATCGTCTATTCTAGAATTTCATATAAACCAACTCATACGGATGCACTCTTATGTTGGCTTCTTTCACCACATAAGGATTTTGAGTTTCATTGGTGGTGGTGTGTTTATCGTAGTTCCTTTTTATTGCTGAGACTATTTCAGTGTATGAATATACTGCATTTTGTTATCCATTTACCTGTTGATGGATATTTGGTTCATTTTAGTTTAATATTAGGAACAAAGTTAGTAGGCATTTTTAGTTTATTGTTATTAGGAACCAAATTACTATATTGAATACTCTTGCACAGTATTTTTGTGGACATGCTTTCATTATTTTTGTGTAAGTACCCAGGAATGTAGTTGCTAGGTCATAAGATATGTTATCTACTTATTTGTACCTGATATTAAGTTACCTTACAAAATTTTATGAGAAATGAGTTTTAAAAGTATAGCGTCTTTGATTTTCTAAATAATCGTATGGCTTCTCAATATATATAATTGTTTTTTATGATATTTTACTGATTAATTAATTTTCTTATAGAGAACCTCTGAAATATTCAGTAATGCTGGGGATATTTGACACTCTTTTTTCTGATTTCAATGGAAATGATTTTGTTGCATCGCCATCTGTTAAGGTGTTTGCTTTTGGTAAATAGTCTTCATTATATTTAAATTGTTTTCAGTTTTCCCTGTGTTCCCTAGCTGCTCAATTTTACCAAATGCATAGTAGGAATATCTTATGGTCTTCCCTTGCTATCCCTCCTTTATTTGTTGATATAGCAAATTATGTTTACAGATTTCTTGAAGATGAACTCTTTTAGCATTTCTGGAATAAAGTTACAAAAGACAAAAGATAGAAATTAGATTTTATAGAAGAGGGAGTCTAAATGGAAAGAGGCTCAACTTAGTTTTAGTAAGGAAAATATACATTAAAGTAATAGATTTTTGAAACTTATTTATTTATTTATTTATAGAGAGAGGGGAAGGGAGGGAGAAAGAGAGAGTGAGGAACATCAGTGTGTGGTTGCCTCCCATGTGTCCCCAGAACCCAGGCACGTGGTGTCCTGATTGGGAACCGAACCGACGACCCTTTGGTTAACAGGTTGGCATTCAGTCTACTCAGCCACAGCAGCCAGGGCTAAAGCACTACTGATATACTATTGTTTATCCATCAGATTAGTAAAAAGGGTGATGATACGTCGTGCTGTTAAGAGTTTAAGAAAAGAACATACTCATTTATTGGAGGGACTGTGAATTAGAACTGTAGCCTTTTGGAAAAACTATCTGGAAAACACTTAAAAACTAATATGACATAGTATTACTTTATGTTGGAGTAATCTTACAATATTTTTCATGAGTTTCATGTCATATAAAAATTGGATTGCATACTGTCAATGAGCGAGACAGTCGTAATCAGAACACTGAGTTCTTGAGTAATTAGTGCTACCCTTGACTAGTTTATAAAATGACAGTACATTATCCAGAATCTTGATCTATCTGAAGTAACATTATAATAATATGCTAATTACCAGGTCATTATCTTATTTATTTATTTATTTATTTATTTATTTATAGAGAGGGGAAGGGAGGGAGAAAGAGAGGGAGAGAAACATCAGTGTGCGGTTGCCTTTTGTGTGCTCCCAACAGCATGCCTGGCCCAACCCGGGCATGTGCCCTGACTGGGAATCAAGTCGACGACCCTTTGGTTTGCAGGCCAGCGTTCAATCTACTGAGCCACACCAACCAGGTAACCAAGTCATTATTTTAATGGTCTAATAAACACCAGAATTTTGTATAATAATAAAGAGTAAGGAGTATGAGTGACATAAGTATTAAAGAATGCCATCTGTTAAGAAATTTATATTAGCCCTGATTGGTGTTGCTCGGTAGACTGATTCCCTCCTGCAAACCAAAGGGTCACTGGTTTGATACCTAGTCAGGGCACATGCCTGGGTTGCAGGCTGGGTCCCCAGTAGGGGGCACACAAGAGGCAACCACACATTGATGTTTCTCTCTCTCTGTTTCTCCCTCCCTTCCCCGCTCTCTAAAAATAAATAAATAAATCTTTAAAAAAAATTCTCATCTTTAAGGCCCTGGCCAGGTATAGCTCAGTTGGTTAGAGCATCATCTCAATACACCAAGATTGGGGTTCGATCCTCGATCAGGGCACATACAAGAAGCAACAATGAAGGCACAAATTAGTGGAACAACAAATCAATGTTTCTCTCTCTACAATCATAAATAAATAAAATGTTAAAAAAGAAAGAAATTTATACTAGAAATCATATGCTCTACCAAACTGGACAAATCCAAGGGTTAATGAGATACTTGTTTTCAATAAAGGCATTCACTTATGTTTATGTTATAACTTTCAAGTTGTGAAGTTTACTACATATACATGAAAGGTTTCTTGTATTGCATGTTCGTGGTTGCTGGTAATGATGTTTTACACTAGGAAAGTAAAGAAATTGCTCTGTTTTTCATATTTTGACTAGAACAACTTAAAGATAAAATGTATTTCTTATTTTCCATTATTCTTTTTTTTTAATTGTATAGTTTTATTTTCCTTAAAATGCGTATTTTTCCCCCTCTAGCATACTAGATTTGGTTGGGGAGGAAGACATGTTCCTCTAAGTTTCTAGGTTATTTTAGCTGGTCAAATCATTAAATTGACATGAAGCAGATTAATAAGAGAAAATAACCAAATTCAATTATAGTCATACACATGGAACCCCACATAATGAGAGAGTCGGAGACCCCACACGCCCGAGAGGTTCAAAGATAAAAAGGTGAAGCAGGGCAGGACAACAGGGAGAGCAGATGTTCGGTGATTAGAAGTTTGCCCTGCCCTACAGAGGGGTCATAAAAAGTTAGTTCAGGTGGTAACTCTCATTAGGGGCAAGGCCCCAGTTTAAATTCTTTAAGGGAGAGAGAAAAGTTTCTTTTGAGGCTGCAGGGTCTCAGATTGCCTTCAGCTCAAAACAATCCCCATGTCAAACGGGCACATGTTGGAGAGACCCATTCTGAATCGCAGCAACTTCTGTACAGGCTTCGGTCCTAGTGATTTTATTGCTTAAGGATAGATTCCATCTTTAAAAAATTTTTTAAAATCTTCATTTTATTCAGATAAAAAGGGTAGAAAAAAAGCTACACAGTAATATTGAGTTTGAATCCGAACATTATCTTTCTCAATATTAATGCGTAGCTTTTTTCTACCCTTTTTATCCCAATCAAATGATTTTTACAGTTTTTTTATTAGAAAATAATAGTCTATCCTCTAGGAATAGAATCACTAAGACTCAAGTGTATGTATACAAGGATAATTTCATATTATTTGTATAATGGCAAGAACTGGAAAAATCCGTAGTCTATTAGTAGAGGAATCGTTGTATAAAATCCATGTCATGCATTCACACTATGGAATTTATACAGGTCATAAAAATAATGGGATCTTTATCTATTAATCTGGAGGAATTTCAGGAATTTCTTTAGTGAAATAAGTTGCTGAGAAATGTACATACTATAATACAAATTTTATGAGACAGACAATAACAGGTGTATATTTGTTTATAGTCTTATAAGCAAGGGACAGCATTCAAAACATGTCCACTGGGATGCTAACTCTGGCTTCCTGGCTGGAGTGTTGGCAATGGCTAATGAGAAGTGGAAGGAATTGAGTTTAAAAAGAAAAAAAGGAAACAAGAATAAAAAATATTCCTTTGAAAATAAATGATTGTTAAAAGAGTATAAACATTTTTGTAAAATGTTTTTTGTGAAAGCTTTTAATTAAAAAGTTTGGAGACAGTATAAATGATCAGCTCAGTGAAAGTATTTGCAGCTGTTAAAAATAGTCATATACACGTGTTTAGATTGTGCATTGAATGAAAAGAAATGAAAATTCAGATTGCAGAAGAGTATGCACCTGATAACCCTGGCTACTTTGGTCAGATATGAATATGAGATGATGGGTAGTTTTTTGTTCGTCTCTTTAAACTCATAGGAAGTTATTTCTAGAAGTATGAATTACTAATGCACTTACAGTCTGTACTACCTACATTATACTCTTCCTGATATAGCCATCATTTCATGAGCTTTGGTCATGTCTTTAATTAGATAGTTGGCTGAGTAAAAGTAAGGATCCCTTCTTAAAATACTGTGCCACCCTCAGAACTCAGAATAGTTCTGATTCATGATATGAAGGGATCACCGTTGAACACAACCCACATGAGAGAAGCGGCTCAGCATTAAACAGGTGAGAGCACAAGCCTTTAAAGAGAGCAGGCCGGGGTCAAAGTATTCTCCACGTGGCTGCAGTGCTGGTGCCAGCGTGCTTGCTGGGACCTGAGCTATAGTTTCTAGGAAAAGGACAGAAAGGTGTCCTTTTCTGGGTGGGACTTGGGTGAAAGAGGACTGGTCAGTCTGCTAAACTGGCAAATTAGTTCCTGATTTACAGAACAAAATTTGGGATTGGATGGGATTTGAATTCAATCTGGAGCCCCTACTCCAGGATCTCTGGTCTGGTGGGTGGACCATGCAAGCGAGAATCTTTTGACTTAGCAGCATTTAAAGTCAGGCAGATGACCTCAGAATGTTGCTTCCGAGTAGTCTCTAAATTTGTGTAAGCCTGGTGACCGTCTGGGTAGGTACAGAAATGGCAGCTCTCCCCACGCTAATGTGTCACTGTCAGGCCGTCTGCTGGTCCCCTGCCGCTGGCGTCTGGGGTCAGTCAGTTCGGTACCTTCCTGCTGTGGTGAGGGAGGCTTTGCATTATGTTTTCATTTCAGAGGTTCACACTTTGTGTTGGGGAGGATGGCTTTTTCTTAGTCAATGAGTACTCCACTTTTAACAGAGAGCAGCCCCTTTTTCCACATCAGGTGGTGTTAGGTTTGTGGAGCAGGTAAATGTATTAACCAAAAAGAACATGATATATTTCATAGTTCTTTAAAAATCCCACTGAAATGGAAACACATCTTCAAGGGAACATTCCTTAAGAGGGTTATTGCACATTGCGGAGGAACCCTGCTTTCTGTCTCTCTGTGTACGGTGATCTGTTTGTGCCTCTGTGGGAAAGAGCAGGCCACACCTCAAGTGATGAAGCGATTCTGTGGAGAAGCCTGTTTACCCCAGATTCCGGATGCAGTGCCCATCAGGAACCATTCCGAGAATGCACTCATATTTTAAATAAATGATAAAATCAATTTCTGGATAAAGTATACATTACCAAGTAGAAGCTTTGTATTATTGGGATATTTATCAATCCATATTAGCTAAGGTTGAACCTGACAAAAATATTGATCCATTTTCAAAAATAGATAAAACACATTTTGAGGTCAGTTGTTTTTTTCTTCTTTGTGCTAAGCCAGTGCTTAAAAGCTAATGATGGGGCTGTGTAGGGGAGGAAGAGTTTTCCTCCACCTCCTAGGGCTCCTGGCTGGGTCTGAAAAGTAAATTAATTAACAAAGGCAGGTCAGTGTAAGTTTTATGTGACATGGGCACCTTCATAAGGAAATGGAGACTTGGAGAAACTGTTAAACCTGAGTATTTTTATGCCAATTTTGGTGAAGAGTGGACAGTTGTGGAGAAGTATGACAGGTTGAGGAGTATGAGTTAAGGGTAGCAAACTGGGGGACACTTAGCAAGATCCTTCTTTCAGAGTCTTATCAGTTTCCCTATATCTTTGGAGATAAGGATGCTTCTTCCCTCCCCTATAGGGAGGACACAGCACTTGTCTCCCTTGAGGGTTTTATGATGTGTTTCCAGAGAGGAGGTCGGAGAGGGAGAATGGTCAGAGTGAGCATTCCTCTTGCTATTTCCTCAAATCCCTTCAGCTTAAAGTATGCAATATGCCATGGTGTCGTGTGCTGAGGTAGTGTACTCTGAACCCCATCAATAGGCTGAGTAGTAAAGGAATCTAAATTACTTTCTCTATTCCCACTGTGCTAATTTTACCAAAACTGTGGAAATAAGCAAGATATTTTCATAGCTGTACTACTTATTTTTAAAAATTGTGTATTAGACTAAAGTAATTTAGTTCTTTGTAGAGGGGTTAAAAAGGAGTTCAAGTGGAGGGTTTCCCATGTACTAGGCAAATAAGCAAAGCCCTATTTATTATGCACTAAGCCCGAGCCCAATCTTGAAGTCATCTACCCTTATGAAGTGGCAAGGGGAGTGAGGTCTAGATGTAGGCTTCAGGGCTTCTGAGTCAGCTCCAGTGCTGTGCCCAAAGGACCCTGAGGGTTTCTGCCTAGCCCTAGTCCTTGCCGTCACCCACCAAAACATGTTTTCTGGGTCTGCTTTTCCACCTTCTTCATGGGTCGATGTCTTCTGGAAGAGTCTTAGTCGTACTTAGCCTTGATTTAAAGGGGAACTCAAATGCCTTAAAATAGGGATCAGAATACATTCTACTTACCATTCTGGAGTTGGACTTTTCTCTTGATGTTTCCTGTGGTCAGATTTTTTTTTTTTAATTTACTTACTTTATCGGATTTCCTAATATACTTTCCCTTGGATCTCTTTATTCTCTTCTGCAAAGGATTTCCTGGGCAAGGTTACCTTCATCCTGCTGGAAAGACAGGGAGGGTTCCCTTGAGGAGACTGAAAGAGCAATGCACCGCTCTGGGCTCAGCAGGCTATGTTTTCCTCCTAATGTTCTTTCTCTTGGTCCCCGCTTGCTAATGCAAAAACTTAGAGTATTTTCCAAAAGTCATCCTTTGTAAATATTTTATTAATAATAAAAGTTAGCATTTACTGGATGCTTATTTTGTAACATATATTATCTCATTTAATTCCTACCATAACGTTATTAATTAAGGAGCATTCGCTTTCTCAGGCCTGTCCTGTCAGCGGCTCCTCATCTTTGTGTGTCCCGGCTTCTAACAGTTTATTGCTGTCGTCTCCTGTCCTGTTCTCTTGTATGTATGTCCGTATGTATCCGTATACATATACATTTAAAAATGTATTCTACTGTAGCTTCAGAGGGGTTTTAGGAGTATTTTTGGCCATTCAAGAGATACGTAAAAAGTGAAAGAATTGTTTATAAAAAACCCACATTTTACTAATTTGTCATTGCCATGCTGTGAAGTAATTCTGGCTATAGAATGAATGCAAAGCAATTATTTTTAGATTTTTTTTTTCTAATTAACATTTGAAACCATTTACAGTGACTATCAGGAGCCCTTCATTTATGCATTCAGAAAGTATAATTTCTCACTCACTGGCTTTTAGAAGATAATTTGATTTTCTTTGCAACTTTTGCTTATAATTGGAATTCACTTTTTACGATTCTAACAGAGTAAAACACTGACCTATGTATTTTTAGTGTAATTAAGGTTTTCTCTTTACGTCTGTATGTACCTCATCAATTCAGCAAAAGCAAAACGAGAAGTCCCTGCACAGCAGATTGCTGGGGAGGAAGTAATTTGCTGATCTGTTCGCACTGTAAGACCCCAGTGTCTGGCAAATTGTGTTGGTAATTGCTCCAAGATGCATTCTGTTTACAAAGACTAGTGTCACAGCTGTTGTTAATTAGCTGCTACAAATGAAAAACTGCCAGTGTTTGCTGGTTAGATCCACTTAAATTTATTTCATGCCAAATAAATAATTTAAACTGTATCAATGTAGAACAGGAAACTGCTTATTATCAATCAAATTCTGAAAGGTGGTGGCAAATATCTGAATATATCTCCTTTTGATTTTTATGGGAAGGAGAAAAACCTGGTTTCCTACAGTACAGATGATTACATTCTGTATTGTATAGTTTTCTAATTTTTTCTTATATGTAAATTTCTGTCCTGAGAAGGTGACTCATTTGCAAGGAAAAGGTGTTTTGCAGTCCCCGCTGTCTGGCACTGTGCGTAGAAAGTATTTACTGACATGAGGATATAGGTAGTATTTCTTTTTATAAAAGTTTTAGAAATTGTTTTGAGAAAATCAAAGGGCTGAAATGAAAAAGTTAGAAGTGGTGTTAAAATTTATCATAAAGTTTGGTGAAGCTTTATTTGTCCAATGGGTTAAAAAATGTGCTAATTTTCTTATATTTCTTTGTTTCTGTATGGCTTTATGTCAGTTTACTATTCGGTTTAAAATGGTAAAATTGGTGCTGATAGTCAGGACTGTTGAAGAAAGTGACATTTTAGGTTACTATAAAGTGTTTAAATTGTCTGTGGTAGCATCTATTGCAGTACCTCGCAAGGAGAAACATGGATTCATTGATTTCTTGGAACACTGATTTCTTGGTACTCCGTGGCCTAAATAGTCAGTAATTGACTATAACCGAAGTGTTTTTTGACAGATGATTGTTTTCCATCCTAGGTGAAGACCTAATGTCATGGAACCTTAGACAGTGGGAAGTGTGTTGGCTGTGTGATAGATTATAAATCTTTCCACTTTCTCAGTCCCCTTCAAAGTAGGCATCTTGGGACCTCACACAGTTCTCCCAGTCTCTATCAGCTGCCCCTTCATATTTTCCTGAATCTCATCAATGGTCTGAACTCTTTTCCCTTTTGAAGGTGATTTTAGTTTTGGGAAAAGCCAGAAGACACAGGGTGCCAAATCTGGGCTATAGTGGGGTTGAGTCACCTGGGTGATTTGATGTTTCATCAAAAAATCTGCACAGGATGTGATACATAAGTGGGCACGTTGTGGTAATAAAGCTGCCAATCACCAGTTGTCCATGGCTGTGGCCTTCTGAATTACGCAAATAGTTTCTGCAGAGGTATGTACAAGCTGAACACAAAATTTGATGCAGATTCATTGCTCTACTCAGTCATTTTAAATATGATGGCCACATAGTACATGGGCTCGCTCATTGGTGTCTACCACCCCCAGGGATTAGTACAGTGAAGTGGTCATTGTTCACACATGAGCATTCCAGTCCACTCTCCTTGACTGCCAGGTTACATTGATGTCACGCAAAACGTTCTTGTTATATTAACAATAGCTGGACTTTTTCTGGACAGACCTCACACTCACACACATATACATTAGAGAGAGAAAGGGAGATGATTTTTAGAGCTAGGATTTAAAGCTAAATTTAATCAAAATCATAAGGACTCTCGGTTTTACTGTGTAAATTAGACACTTTCTGGATGACTAAGAGCCGTAAAAACAAACAGCAGAAAGTAATGGCATCTTTATAAAGTGTTTCCTTGATGATGGTTGTGACATTGGAGTACTTTATTGGAGTCAGAGTTCTTTATTAGTTCAAGTTGACTTGAGGGTTCATGTTAATAACTTCTAAATATAAAATGCAGACAAACAAATGGGAGAATGGACATTTTTGTCAAAGTGTCAGTAAGGTCTTTGATAATATAAAATAAATGTAAAATGAACAAGACTTCACATTCATTTCTGAATTTCTTCATTGTGAAGCATGTGAGATGTATGAGTTGACAACTTTGCGAATGCTGTGCCTTTCATTAAATGTCTGTATTACATTTGTGGAGATGCTCGCAAGCCTGGGGATCATTTACAGGTGTTATAAAAGATTATGTTTCGCTGTATTTAAAGGACTATTTCAATGCAGAAGCTGACTCATGTAATCAAAAGAACATTGGATTCAGAACAAAACATCTAAATTATGCTGTTCGCTCTCTCACTAACTGCCTGTGTGAATTTGGTCAGGTTATTAAAACTCTCTGTGCCGCAGTTTCTTCTACAGCGAATGTATGAGCTGAGATTACTTGCCAACCTCTAAAATTCTATGGTTGAACATTCTTTTATTTCGGTCAGTTTTTTTTCTCTTTAACCATTGTTTATTCACATGGGGAGTGGGAGATACCAGAACTGAGCCCACTAGTGTCCACATGACTTAACTCTTTACTCCAGAAATTTCTTGCCCAGGAAGACCAGACAGTAAATTAATAACTTCACTGTTTGCTTTAGGAAATTCTTTCAAATCAATTTATTAAGACAAACAGTTTTCTTATCTGGGCAAACAGCTCTTGTATGAGAACAATATGTTGTTCACCTGGGCAAACAGTTTGACACGTGTATGGAAGAGTGACATTACGCATTGAGGTCTTGAAAATGAATGTGCTGTAAATGCTATTTTACTATCTAAGTGGGAGAAAAATATCTTAGTATGTGAGTCTACATTAGATATTTTTCCTGACTAGCATCAGACTCTACTTAGTTTGCATATGGGTGAGGTGCATTATAACAATATTAGTGAGTCATAACCATCAGGTTAATCACAACAAAGTAGATAAGCCAAAGCAATTTTCAATGCTAAACAGTTTACAACTCTATGGGAATGATCCTTTGTCTATGATACGCATTCTAAGAAATCTAGTTTTCTAAAACATATGTAGTCTTTTTAAAGAAGATTTTATTTATTCTTAGAGAGGAAGAGGGGAATAAAGAGAGAAATATCCATGTGTGAGAGAAACATCGATTGGTTGCCTCTTCAATGTCCCCCAACCAGGGACTGGCCTGCAACGCAGGCATGTGCCCTGACCAGGAATTGAACCAGTGACCTTTTGCTTTGTGAAACGATGCCCAGTCAACTGAGCGACACTGGTCAGGGCTAAAACATACATAGTCTTAAGGTTACAGGCCAGAGCATTTGCAGTTTGAAATCACGCATCACAGAGGTTCCCTGACATTACTTACCCAACATGTTAGAGCTACTAAGTAGTTTGACAAGAGACAGAGTATATGTAAATTTAAACTTAAAGCAGAAATTTGTGCCTATTGTTTGTGTTCTTTGTTTAGTGTACTTTAAGACCACCAAATGAAAGTACTTCTCAGCTCATCCTATTTTTGACCCTATGCCCTCAATAACCTGTGTCGAAGTTATTTTTTCTTGACGTTTCTCACTACCTTCATCACCCATGAGTTCTGTCTTTCATTTTAACTAAAGCCCAAGTGAAAGTTATTTTCAAGTTTATAATTTTTATTTCCTCATGAAGCATGATAGGAAAAGTGTTGTCCTTAGGTTCACAGTTTTACCTTAGGAATTCAGTCACAGACCTGAGAGGAGCCTGTGGAGGCTAGGAGTTAGAACTTGGAATGTGCCTTTGATGAGGAACAACCCTGAGAGAGTCCAGTGACATTTACATTCTGTGGGTTTGACGTGGCTTCTTTTGTTGTGGGACATTTGATGTAGACTCAAAAAGACATCTTGATTGTCAGTTAAAAAAATTGCAAATAGTGTGTGAAGAAAACAGCCCTGCCTTCTTAGCCTCACCCCACTGTTGGCCAGCTTGTTGTGTTCTCTTTCCCTTCCCCCTCTTCTCTTTCCACCTACTCCCCAGCCCTGCCCTATTGAAACGGGATATAAAGGCCAGTTAGAGTGGTGGTGAGGCATGCAATCCAACAGCCGTAGGAGGTCGGTTGAGGGGTAAATAACATCTAGCAGGCTGACTATGTCACATAAAACCAGACATCAGAAGTTTACCAGCCACACTTACTCATCTCACGGAAAGCCAGCAGTTATTCAAAGCAAAGCATCTTGTTTTTTTCTCTCTGATTTTACTTCTGTCTTTAATGTCTTCATTCCAAATTCCACTTCTCATTTCTTCCTTAAAGGGATTGATTGGGTAAGAGATAGGGGTGGTATGTTGGGGCCTGTGGGAGAAAAACTCATATTAATATTGGCTTGAAGAAAAGAATTGGCCTAAGGTTATCAAATTATTATAATCAGGCCCAAAGGGGGAATCCGAAACTCCTAATGTTTTTTTTTTTTTTTTTAACTGACAAAGGAATTTAAACACTTTACCAAGGACGTTCCATATAGAGAGTCGAAGACAGTTTCTTTGACAGCCAATTAGTATGTGTAGCTTCAAAGGTAATGACTGTTTTCTCCAAAAGATAGGATTAACCTTCATGGTAATTTATTTCAAACTAGTTAGAACACTTTAATGATGAAAAAAATACAGATCAGTCATAAGACAGAAAAGGTCCTTTACCCCAATATGGGTTGAGATTTATAGTCTTAGTATCTCCAGGTCCTGGGTATTATGTCCAGCTTTCCCCTGTATCATCTAGCTATAATTCTCTAATATAAATCTCTGAGTAACAAGCATGCATCCTTTTTTTTCAATCCTTTATAATGATGATTTTGGAGAGAGGACCAAATACCCTTAAAGTTCTCACAGACTTTTTAATACATTTGGGGGTATGATTTTAAGAGTAACATATGTTGATAAATGCTTCAAAAATACTAGAAAAAAAATCATGGGGAACCTGAAAGTCCTCCATAGTCAGGGTTAGGTCAGGGATGAATGATGCATTATTTGGTAATACAAACAGCAATTGTGCACTTTGATGGTCTGAACACCCTGATTTATACCTGGGTGCTCCTGCTGATTACTCTGGTTCCCCACTCCCATAGTCCTTTTGCTGGCGGTTGAGAGGCCCTTCTGTGCCTCCTTATTTGTTTCATGCTTTGCCTTTAGTTCTGTGCACCGCACCAAGATCTGCTTTTCTAAGTTTTTTTAATATATTTTATTGATTATGCTGTTATAGTTGTCCCATTTCTCCCCCATCATTCCCCTCCACTCTGCACACCCCCTCCCACCCACATTCCCCCCTTTAGTTTATGTCCATGTGTCATAAGTTCTTTAGCTTCTACATTTCCCACACTATTCTTGCCCTCCCCCTGCCTATTTTCTACCCACCATCTATGCTACTTATTCTCTGTACCTTTTCCCCCTCTCTCCTCCTCCCACTCCCCTGTTGCTAACCCTCCATGTGACCTCCATTTCTGTGTTTCTGTTCCTGTTCTAGTTGTTTGCTTAGTTTGCTTTTGTTCTAGGTGTGGTTGTTAATATCTGTGAGTTTGCTGTCTTTTTACTGTCATAGTTTTTATCTTCTTTTTCTTAGATAAGTCCCTTTAACATTTCCTGTAATAAGGGCTTGGTGATGATGAACTCCTTGAACTTGACCTTATCTGAGAAGCACTTCATTTTCTCTTCCATTCTAAATGACAGCTTCGCTGGATAGAACAATCTTGGATGTAGGTTTTTGACTTTCAAGACTTGGACTACTTCTATCCAGCCCCTTCTTGCCTGGAAGGTCTCTATTGAGAAATCAGCTGACAGTCTGATGGGAACTCCTTTGTAGGTGACTGTCGCCTTATCCCTGGATGCTTCTAGAATTCTCTCCTTCATTTGAATCTTGGCTAATGTAATTCTGATGTGTCTTGGTGTGTTCCTCCTTGGGTCCAACTTCTTTGGGACTCTCTGAGCTTCCTGGACTTCCTGGAAGTCTATTTCCTTTGCCGGATTGGGGAAGTTCTCCTTTATTATTTGTTCAAATAACTTTTCCACTTGTTTCACTTGTTCCACTTCTTCCCCTTCTGGTACCCCTATAATTCGGATGTTGGGACGTTTAAAGATGTCCTGGAGGTTCCTAAGCCTCTCCTCATTTTTTCGAATTCTTGTTTCTTCCTTTTTTTCTGTTTGGTTGTTTGTTTCTTCCTTCTGATCCACTCCATTGATATGAGTCCCAGTTTTCCTCCCATCTCTATTGGTTCCCTGTGTGTTTTCCTTCATTTCACTTATTGTAGCCTTCATTTGTTCATCTAATTAGTGAGCAAAATCAAGCAATTCTGTGAGCATCCTGATCACCAGGGCTTTGAACTGTGCATCTGATAGGTTGGCTATCTCTTGGTTGCTTAGATGAATTGGCTCTGGGGCTTTGATTTGTTCTCCCGTTGGAGCCATTTTTGGGTTTTTTGTTTTGTTTTGTTTTTTTGGTCTTGTTGGGGGCTGTTACATAGTGAGGGGGAGGAGCCTTAGGTGTTCCCAAGGGTGGGGCAGCCCAGTTGCTGGGTAGTGATGCTGTATGTGGGGGCGGGGTCCGAGAGGGAACAATGGTGCTTGCTCCTCTCTCTCTCGTATTCCAGTACCTTCCACCGCTTCCCCTTTGCCTAGATTAGCTGCACGCGAATGTGGGACCACCTGGTCAGCCAGCCACCTTGTGCGGCATCACTGGGTCTGCACAATTGCCACCCCATGCCTGGGGTCTGCTACCCACTGCCTGTGCATCCGGGTCCTCTAACATCCACTTTATCCTGCTGCGACTCCGCCCCTCTTACCGGTCTGGATGAATGGTTGTTGGACTTCCGTACAGTTCAATTTTCTATCAGTTCTGATTGTTTTCTTGTTTCTAAATCTTTGTTGTCCTTAATTTTGGTTGTGACAGGAGGCACAGTGTGTCCACCTACACCTCCATCTTGGCTGGAAGTCCAAGATCTGCTTTTCTTGAAATGGCCACACACTCTCATGGCTTCTGATGGTCTGTCAGTAAGAACTATCCTCCTTCCTCCTCCCTTTAAGGCCTTTGCCATACCTGTCATCTTCAACGGGAAGCTCCTTCCACCTCCTTCTTGCCACTTCAGTATCAGTTGTTGGTTTTCTTTAAGACCAGCATCAAAAGGAGTCTTGAGCTTTGAGCCCTGGTTTCATCACTTACTGGACCTGTGATTCTAGACAAGGTTCTCAACTTTAATTTCTGTTAATCTCCCTCTGGCAACTCAGACTGAGCTATTAATGATTGCATCTATCGTTCATTTCTACCTTGATTGATATTCCAATTTTTTCCTGTTAATACTGATAGGCTACAAACTCCATGAAAGGTCAACACAGTAAGGATGAATTTTAGAGAAGAATAAATGTGAGGCAGAGGGGAACTAATTGTGAATTAGAACAAAATTTATTACGAATTCTTGTGAATTTCTGGCAAGAAAGTACTGAGAATAGTTAAAAGTTAAAAAGTTATATAAAACACTACATCATTTAGGGTTAGGATTTAGTCATGTTTTACAAAAAAACTCCAATAGAGCTGGCTTAAACATAAAAGAAGTCCAGAGGTAAGTAGTTTAGGCTGGTGTGGCAGTTCATGATCACAAAGGACCCGGGTTCCTGCTCAGTCTTCTCTGCCGTCTCTAGCGCTGGCTTACAAGCCAAAACTCCCCTCATGGCCACAAGATGCTCCTAGTGTCCCATCATCTCATCCAAGTTCCGAGGTGGAAGAAAGTGGGATGACCAAAGTGCCTCTCTCTAAACTGATTTGGCCTCCTTTGAAAGAGCTTCCCTGGATTCCATCTACTGAACTTCTGTTTATAATTCCCTGAACTGCCCTAGGAGCCAAGGAGTTTAGGAAAAGTAGTCTTTAAGCTGGGGACATTGTCATCCCAGATGACATCAACATTTCTTAATAAGGAAGAGGGAGGAGTTGATGATTGTGTAGGCAGCTCGCAGTCCCTTCCACAACTGCAGTCTGGGGCGGAGCTCACTACATTTTGGTTCCGCTCTAGCTCAGCTTAAACAAGCTCATCATACCCTTTTCTGCTTAAACTACTTCAGTATCACCTGACTTCCTAGAAGCTCACAGCAAAAGTTTCGTGTGATCTTATTACTGCTTCTCATGAGGTTTGTCATTTCTAATTTCCTGCTGCAATTCCACTGTACACAGTATGGAATAGTTGATGTGCAGGCTCTGGGATTGGAATACCAGCCATGCCTCATACCAGCTGGTGACTGTGGCAGGTTACTGAAACTTACATGCAAAATAGGGAATAATGTCACTTGTTATTATAAATAGTGTTTTTAGGCTGTGGTGATTTTAAAAAATTCAAGTGAATGATCGATCACTTTACTTCATGTGAGGACATGAAGACACACTCAAAACAAAATAGTTCAGTCCTGGCCGGTGTGGTTCGGTTGGTTGGAGCGTCGTCCCGTGTACCCAAAGGTTGCAGGTTCTATCCTCAGTCAGGAGACCTACGGGAGACAGCCAATTGATGTTTCTTTCTCTCTAAAATCAACAAACATATTTTAAAAAATAAAAAACCCCATAATAGTTCATTCACTTTCTTACCCAACAAGAATGTATGGTAAGTGCATAGACAGAACAAAGGAAACTCTATGTCCAAGAAACATTTTTTTCTTACATGATTAATAATAAAAGTCACTTGAGCTATTCTCTTACATTCTAGTCACAAATGAGTTTTAAGAAAATCTAGGCCATGTTGATAACTCCATGTCAATACTGCTTTTTTGTTAATAACTGCAAGATCAGGAATATTCTTCTGTTACTTTCTCTTTGAGGTTTCAGACAAGCCTAGTGTATTTATTTTCTGGGAATACAGAGTGAAACAATCTTTTTCCTGAATGAAAACCTCCTTTCTACGGTTCTTTCTTCTGAAACAAGGCCTGCCTTTTCCGAGCCCTGAACTAGAATAATTTCCTTTGGGGCATCCCACTCATCAGGGGGATTGGAGTGAGGTCACTCTGCCTGAGTTGGTTTCAGTTCATTTTCTTAAGCTGAATTGAATGAATGGCTTCACAATTTGTCCTTTAAAGAGAGAGGCTTATTTTTATACAAAACCTGTATATAAATAAAACCAACTGATTTCTTCATACAATATTATGGGGCCTTGACATTCCAATGCTTTGGTACCTAAATATGTAGGCATTCAATAAATGATTGTTGAAAGAAAGTTAAGGGAAGTTAGCAAAAAAAGAATTTTTTAAAACTGGGGATTGGTTTGAATTGGGAAAAGGAATGTGAAATTTATTATTTTTATACTTGAGACCCAGAATATGATGACTTAAGTTAATTTTCTTTTACCTGAATTTTAATGACAAAAACACTCATTGGACAAGACCCAGAAAAAATATTTTACCTATATTTTATACATGTTTTGTTCAAAAAACAGAACCTATAAAAAAGTTGAAGAATTTCTTTCTGGTTATAATATTCATAACATGTGCATTTGCATTTTGCTCCTGGACACAATCTTTTGAGATTGCTTGCTGAACACACATTTTTTCCCTTTTTTCCTTATACTGATTCTTTTTTAAAAAAGATAAGATTAATTTTTAGAGAGAGGGGAAGGAGAAAGAGAAGGAGAGAAACATCGATGTGAGAGAGAAACATCAGTTGGTTGCCTCTTGTACACCTACCCATCAGGGACCGAACCTATAACCCAGGCCTGTGCCCTGACCGGGAATCAAACCATGACCCTTCGCTTTGGAGGATGATGCCCAACCAACTGAGCCACACTGGCCAGGGCTCCTTATGCTGATTCTTAAGTTCTCTGTAATTTGCTTGGTGGCTGTCATAAGAGACCGGCTTTTAACCCAGCCAAAAAAGGAGGCTGAAAGTGAACCATCACAAATAAGATTGACAATATGCCACAATTAGGGGACAGTAGTTATCTAACACTTTTTTTCCTTTTCATTGAATTTATTGGCATGACACTGGTTAACAAAATGGTGCAGGTCTGTACAAACACATCATCTGTACACTGTATTGTGTGTTCACCACCCCTAGTCAAGTCTCTGTCATCACCCTTTATTCCTCCTTTACCCTCTGCCACCACCCTCTACCCTCTCCCGCCCCACAGTCACCACACCATTGTCCATGAATTTTTCTTTTTCTTTTTTGCTCAATCCCTCTACCTGCCACCAAGCCCTGCTCCCACAGGTGTCAGCCTGCTGTCTATCTGGGAGTCTGTCACTATTTTGTTTGTTAGTTTATTTTGTTCATTAGATTCCACATTTGAGTAAGAACATGTAGTATTTATCTTTCTCTGATGGCTTATTTCACTTAGCATAATGCTCTCCAGGTCCCTTCATGCTGTTCCAAAGGGTAAGAGTTCCTTCTTTTTTATGGCTAAGTGTATTCCATTGTGTAAATGTGCCAGTCCTGTACTTCCTACAAGTTAGATCATGCCTACATATTCCCTGGAGCACTCAGATCTAAAAGTGCTATAGTAGAGACCTAAAAGAACTGCCATGGATTGTCTTTAAAGAGAAACTGTGGCTGTGCTATAATTCTTGCTTAGCAACACTTAAATTGAGGCTTGTTCCTCTGAGGGGGAGTCAGGTTCCGGCCCACTCCCTCCTTTGTTCAGTGTGGGATCAGAGGCGTCTTCCTCTCTGAGCACCGGTCTTACTCTCTGTTCCTGCATTATGCATCATGATAGACGCAGCCATGTGGGACAATTAAAATTAATTACATGAAATTAAAAATTCAGTTCTTTGGTCACACCAGTCACATTTCCAGAGCTCAATAGTCACTCGTGGCTAGTGTCACCATATTGGACAACACAGATACATCACAGAAAGTTCTGTTGGCAGTGCTATTTTATGCTCTTATCCTGGCATTCATTTTCTTTTCTTTTTTTTGTTCATTTCCTTTGTAGAACTTTTCCAACACTTTGCCACTTATTGATTTATCTATATTCCACTAGAATACTCCCAACAGCAGAGATTGTTTTCTAGAGCATTGGGGAATCCTCAGTGTCTGATGCAGTACCTGTTAGAGTTCTCTGTAAAACACTTGTTGAATGAATGAACAAATGAATGAATGAATTTTAGTATTTCAAATAAAAAATATTCTGTGTAATGTCTTTGTGTGACCCAGTACACTATTCTGCCACAGTTTTTAAGATGAAAGAATGAAAGTTCTATAACCAAGAACATATATTTTAAAGATAATGATATTATTAAATATACTAGCCAAACTTTCATTTCTTCTATATTTCATATTATGAAGGGTGATAAGTATGAAATTTTTTTTTAAACAAATGTCTTAGACATCCTTTTTGTCTTTTTTTTTTTTTAAGATTTTTATTTATTTATCTTTAGAGGGGAAGGGTAGGAGAGAGGGAGAGAAACATCAATGTATGGTTGCCTCTTGTGTGTCCCCTGCTGGGAACTGGCCTGCAACCCAGGCATGTGCCCTGACCGGGAATCGAACCGCGATCCTCTGGTTCGCAGGCCCACGCTCAATCCACTGAGCTACACTAGCCAGGGCTAAGTATGAAAATTTTGCTTAACAGCCAACATATTGTCCTGAACATGACAGTAAAAACTAATCAATTTGCTTCGGATTAAGAAGTCATGTGAGTGGAGTGAGAAAACCAAGGCACTTGTTATAGCTCATTGGGCTTATCCTGCTACATAATGTAAAGCAACTGTGATGCATTGCAGTGGAATATATTAAAGGCAATATTGTGCATTTTAGCTACATACATGATGAGAAACCATAATACATTTTAAAATTATACAGAAATATCAATTTACCTCAGTTAATTTTAAATAAAAATTACCCATGAAATGATTTCAGTGTCTGAAAGGAATTTGCCAGCTGGACGAAATATAACCAGAAGCATGACTACCCTAGGTTTGCCTATATGTAGAAATCGAAGCTAGTTTTGGGATTCCTGTCAAGGATGAAGCTTTGAAAAGAATCATTTCTTTCCTCTTGAGCCCAGCACTGTCAGGATGCACTTGGAATGGTGACAGAGGGGAGGCACCTGGCAGAGCCAGGTGGGCCTGACAATTTGGCTTTCACCATTAACCAAGTGATAGATGTTATTTGGCCCCCCTGCCCCCTTTTAGTTGCTGACAGTTAGGGATTAGGTAAAGTAGGGGTGTTTTCTCCTTCACCCTCTCTCTTTAAAGTGCGGGTAATTTCTGAGTGGTGTTAATTCTCAGTGGATTTGGATATGCTGACCACTGGGCATCTATCTGTAGCCTGTGCAGAATTAGTGTTATTTTTCTATTTTAATTAAAAATAGCTTCAGATAACCCTGCATCCTTTCATTGGTTTTAAAATCAGACCCAGTGAAGGACCAAGTTCTTTATAAAAATAATGACTGCTTTCGGAAACCCATACGTTCAGTTAAGGTTTCTAAGCTGCAATAAGTATGAATTAAGGATTCATTAAATTTTTTATGTTTGCAATTTCAATTTTTGACACCTTTTTGAAAACCCATTCTATGTGTATATCTGAAGTTTTAAAATTTCCTCTGGTGCTGGATCCAGAGTGCAATTTTAAAAACTACATGAAGGTGGATGGAGACGTTCACTTGCTGTTAACACCATGGGGGTTGTTTTTGCTGCCAGGAGACCGAGGCCTGTGTGCTGAGAATCACACAGGAGGCAGACACTGCCTGTGTTTATTGATTTTCCTCAAGCAGGGTAAGGAAAATGGCCCCGTGGAATTCTCTGTTATGTAGAAGTGGGAAAGTAGTCGTGAAAAGGAAGCTAGCCGAGGTGCTTGACACAGTTCACACTCGTTTTAAATTGTACTAATACTTGGCTATAGAATCAGGGTTCCTTTGCCCTGCTGAGCTGAAGACTTCACCACGTCCTGTGGGGAGCTGTGCTTCCAGACCCCTCCCCTCCACAGGCTTTTTAATGGGTAGTGAATCCAGAATTGACCTCACAGAATCTGACCATCACTGATGGAAAAGCAAAGCAAGCATCGCCACCTAAAATAATTTTTCATCTATTCATGAGTCAGTGTGCTTTGTACCACATGTGGAGATGTGGCTATTCAAGTAAGAATCTCTTTCTGTCCAAACACCAGGAGTATCGCACTCTGTACAGGTGAACATCGACACCTGGGAGATTTTCATCTTAGTCAGTGCTTAGGAATTGAGACCTGGGTTTCCAGGTTAGTATTTTTTTTTTTTTTTTAATTTCTGTTTCTATGAGTTCAACTTGGGAGAACAGTACCAGACCGTTTTTAAAATTGCTAAATCAAACTGTCTCCTCCTACCGTTTATGATGTCCCTTATAATGATTAACATATACCTTTTCTGCCTTTAGGTTTGTAACAAATGTGAAACTGAGTTTCACAGGTTAATTCAGCCTTATTTCTTTGTGGACTCTACATAGCCCAGGAGCATCATTTTATAACATTTTAATTTTCAAAATATTAATAGCACGAGTTACATCATAAACTATAGTACTTCTAACTGAATACAGTATCCCTTTGGTGTTCAAGCTCATACACTTCCTATAACCCTAAGTTTCAAATTGTATTAATAGTGTAAATTACATCTAAAGCCATAATACTTGTAACTGAATACAGAATCCCTTTGGTGTTAAAGCACACACGTGCTTTTTTCCCGTATTTATTTATTTTAAGACGAAAAGACAATAGTATGTTTTTTACTGATAGAGATACTTTAAAATTTTTTATTGAATTTATTGGGGTGCTGTTGGTTAATAAAAGCATGCAGGTTTCAAGTGCACAGCTATAACACATGATCTGCACACTGCATCGTGTACTCACCACCCGAAGTCAGGCCTCTTTCTGGACATATGTATGATTTTAATCCTGTGTGCCAGTATTTTATCAGACCTATCAACTCCTTTAGGGCAGAGACTACACTTATTTTGAAATAATTCAAGACAGAAAAAAGTTGCAAAACTACCACACTGAATTTCACATACCCTTCACACAGCTTCCCCAAATGTTAACATCTTACATAATCATAGTGTAATTATGGAAAACAGAATTGACACTGATACAGTAATATTAACCAATACAACAGATTTATTCTCATTTTGCCAACTGTCTTACTAATGTCTTTGTGTAGGTCCGGGATCCCACAGTGCACTTAATTGTGTCTCCTTAGTTGCACCTCGTCCGGAGGAGTTTTCTCTATTTTTCTTGCTTTAATCCTTTTGAAGAGCCCTGGCCAATAATTTTATAGAATGTGTCCCATGCTGGGATTATTTAATTTTTTTCATGCTAAGAATTGGCTTATGTGTTTTTGGTGAAAATACTGCAGAAGTGAGGCTGTGCTCCTCTTGGTGTTATTGTATCAAAGTGTATGTAATGTCCACATGTCTCGTTGCTGCTGATCTAACTTTTCATCTCTTAGTTAAGGTCTCTCGAGACTCTCTGTTGCAAAATTACTATTTTTTCCCATTGAAATTAATAAATATCTCAAGAGGACATTTTTCAAGACTATGCAGATATCCTGTTTTTCATTATACTTTTTGCCTATTAATTTTATATTAGACTGAGAATTCTTTTTTTTAAAGATTTTATTTATTTTCAAAGAGAGGAGAAGGAAAGGAGAAAGAGAGGGAGAGAAACATTCATGTGTGAGAGAAACATCAATGGGTTGCCTCTCTCACAACCCCAACTGGGGACCTGGCCCACGACCCAGGCATGTGCCCTGAGTGGGAATCAAACCAGCTACCTTCTGGTTCACAGGCTGGTGTTCAATCCACTGAACCACACCAGCCAGGGCTCCACTGATAATTCTTACCTACAACAATTATTACTTGGTGTTTGCCAGATGCTGATGTATTTTATTTCCATCATTTCTTCTACATTTATTAATTAGAATTCTATAAGAGCTATTTCTTCTTCCCTCATTCTGTTAGTGTATCAGTGTGGATTCAGGGATAGGATTATTTGTTTTATTGCCTAAATTATCCCAGATCTGGCCACTGGGAGCCCCTTCAGGTAGGCTCTTGTGTCCCTTGACATATTCCCATCAGTTTTTCATTTATTGATTTTAGAGAGAAAGAGAAACATGATTTTTGTTGTCCCACTTATTTATGCATTCACTGGCTGATTCTTGTATGTGTCCTGACCAGGGTCAAACCCACCAACTGTGGCATATTGGGAAGATGCTCTAACCAATGGAACTACCTGGCCAGGACATCCCCATCATTTTTTTTTTTTAACATACTTTTTTTTTTTTTTAAGATTTTATTTATTTATTTTCAGAGAGAGGGGAAGGGAGGAAAGAGAGGGAGAGAAACATCAATGTGCGGTTGCCTCTCATGTGTCCCCCACTGGGGACCTGGCCTGCAACCCAGGCATGTGCCCTGACTGGGAATCGAACCAGTGACCCGTTGCTTCACAGGCCCGTGCTCAATCCACTGAGCTACACCAGCCGGCGCTCCCATCATTTTTAATAAGCAGTTTGTCACTTCTTCTTTGGCACCATAAGATGTACCAAGTTCATTTGCTCTAGCCCCAAAGTTGGTCATTTCTCCAAAGACCTCTAGTTTTTTAAATTGGAAATTGATATTTAGAAACAAAATTTGGGTGCAAGGTATGCTCATTGCTACTGGTATATCAGTTTCTATGCCCTGTCAGCTGACAGAGTAAGGAAATGTGTACATACATATGTATAAACCCCTTTCTTCCTCTGTATCTTTCTGTTTATATGAATATTTATCTACCTAGTAAAGAGTGTAAGTTCATCCTGATATTTCTGATTACAAGCCAACACCACTCATTTCTTTCTAGACTTCTTCCCCTCCTTTTTTGTAACTCCTTTCCTCAACAGTGAGAAACTGGCTTTCTGTCATCTATATTGTATTTACTCATTTGCTCAACTCTAGTATACATGTAAATAAATTTCAGAGTTGGATCCCATAATCCTTGTGAGAAACAAATTTACTAACTAGACAGTAGTGTTTGGGTACAGTTTGCTGTCTTTAGCTTTACAGTATATAGCAAAATCACTGATTTCCAAAATTATTCGAGGTAGACCTTTTCTTGTCTGTCCCTTTCAGTGTAGTCATGTTGTTTGTTTGCAATACGCCACGTCCGTTCGTTGTTTGTGTTCCATTTGGGCTCCCCCGACACAGAGAGGGTGGTTTCAATCAGTCGTTCGGGAGGAAATAGACAACATCACTGTGGTTCTAAGAGTCGGAACTGTGTGAAGAGGCGTCTCAGAAAAGCGCCCCCCTCATCCTTGGTGTCCCATGCCACTGCCCTACTCTTTGTGCCGACTCCCCCTCACCTCCTGAAGTTAACCAGTGTCATAGTTTCTGGCTTATTCTGTATTCCTTTTTTGTACAAATAAGTAGATACAGATGTGTTTTCTTATGCAGTGACTACATTTTGATGTGTTTTTTTGTGGTACTGGGCAATTTGAATGCTGTTTGGTGATTTTGTCTCTCAAGGGTGCTGTTTACGATTGGTGTATCCTTACTGCTTATGTATTAGAAAGCTAATAAAACTATTGTTTTCTTTTTTGAAAAATATTCTGGGGATTTTTCTAGAATGAAAATGAGAATGTGAATTTTGATATGGCCATTAGCACTAAACTGTCAAAAAAAGGTAACAAAGCAAGCTGCAATGTTTTTCAGCTTTTCTTTAACCCATTATATATTTTTAGCAAGATATTTAAAACATTTATTATTCCTTACTAATTGGATTTGAATTATTGTAAGTATCATGACAGCTGCTAGACTGTTACGTAAAATATGTAGTTTTCGCTTCTGGAGGTCTTGCAAAATAGCTCTTTTCCCAAGCAGAGCAGAGGGAAACGTTCCCCCAAGCCTGTTTAATAGTGCTCTTCTGGTGCATTTCATTGTGCGCTCTTTTTCTTTTCAAATACCCTGCAGGCCTTTGGCCAGTCCTTCTCCATCCACCGGAAGGTTGCTGAGGATGGAGAGACCCGGGAGGAGACGCTTCTGCAGGAGTCCGCCTCGAAGGAAGCTTACTACCTGGGGAAGATCTTGGAGATGCAGAACGAACTGAAGCAGAGCCGGGCTGTGGTCACTAACGTGCAGGCAGAAAATGAGAGGCTCACAGCCGTCGTGCAGGACCTGAAGGAGGTAAACAAATACCCCGAGAGAGATTTGTGGGAGAGAGAAACAAGGTCAAGTTCTGTAATAAACCTGTCTCTTTAATCAGAGGAGCTATATTAAGCAAGAAGCGTGTAATACTGATGCTAGCATTTTTTGGCTTTTTTTTAGTGAAATGACAGCTTGTTCTGAGATGAACTTTTCTCATTGTTTATTGAGAATTGAAACCTTTGTTTATTGTGTATTTGAGAATGGGGCTTGCTGTTTCTGCAAAGGTGTTTTAAAAATACAGTGACTGCAACACTTCTTCCCCCTTTCCCTGTTTGAGTACATTGTGGAGAAGAAGGGCCGGCCATGAAGCTGTGGGTCTGCCCTGATCCACAGTGATGGTGGTGTTCGCTCACTCCTCACACTGGGGAAGGAGGCCTTGGGAGAGTGTTCTGAGGGGTCGTAAAGTCTGGCAATGCAGAACCATAAACTAGCTTTCTGGCTGTAGGCAAAGCAGCCAGCCAGTTATACCCGGTGTGAATTAGGGGTGGGAGCCCTCCTTCCCCCATCCCCAGGCCTCCATGGGACTCCCTGCTTCTCTTCAGCCTCCCCACGGCTGCGACACATGCCAGGTCATTTTCAAACAGTCTGCTGGTGAAGGTGGGGACACGGAGAGCCAAAAGCAGCTTTATCCACCAAACCTGTTGAAGAGCATTTTTGGAAACTTCATAATAAATCATTCACTCCAGCTTTTCAATATGAAAGCTGCAGAAGAGGTGCTGATGTCACCTCGTTCTTACGCCGGTGCAGCCAGAATGACCAACGGGTCCCAGATCCACCACTAAGTGGGCTCAGCGATCGAGTGTTTTAGTAATAGAAAAAGGTGGGATGAAAAAACTGCTCAATATTGTGAAATATAACAGAAGTAACCCACTGATACCTTTCTTTAAATTGGTGACACATTGCAGATAGGGTTTCATCATTCTGAGATATAAGTTGTCCAAAATTTATTGAAATTTAATCAGTAATTCACATTTACACATTCCATATTACAGTGAACTAAATGAATATCTATAGTAAGGGTTGTGCTTTGCCTAGTTCACTGTTGTGGACATGCCCAAATATAGTAGTATGGCTTGTGGAGACCGAGAAAGGAGCCAACTAAGTAGAAGATAGTATGTATTCTTAGTACTAAGTAATCAGAAGAACATGAGAGGGTTTTCAGGATGCTCTGCCTCTCTTCCCTCTACTGCAAATGATTGTTAAAAATTAAGCTGCTCTCTAGCTCTTTACCTGATGCATTTGTATGTCCTGGGTTTGGGCCATCCCTCGCTTACCCTTCGTAAGTACCAGACTCTTTACCTCTTAAGAAATTGTCATTCACCTTTTCAATCCACTGCAGAAGTTGACCCAAGGTCATGCAGTGACATAGACCACCACCCTTGCTTAAACAAGATATCAAACAGCCACAGGGGGCAACCCCAGTGGCCATGAGCAGCAGGTTCATGCGGCAAGTAGGCAGACAGGATATGACCTGGGCAACGTGAGGGCCCAGTGTACAAGCGTGAGGTGATTTGTGGAGAACTGTAACCAGTGAATCCAGATCCTCAGGCTGCCCATCTCCATGGTCATAGCAGCTGCAGCTGAGAAAGGAACAGCGAAGGCTGAGGAAGGGGCAAAGAATCCAGAGGTATTTTTCTACTGAGGCGAGACAGTGGCGATTCACAGAGCATCCTCACTTGGGTACCCCATGCTTGAGCGCAGCTTCCAATGAGTAGGTCTGTAATAAGCAACAGGAGTTGGTAATTAAGAATGAGGATGCAAGTTAGGAATGAAGTGGGGCAGTAAAGAAAGAAAAATTAGAGGAGCCCTTCATGCAGATAAGTTCTGACATTTTAGTGAGCCTCAGAATCAGAGAACTCATCAAAACGCGAGTCCTGGGCTTCAGGCCCAGAGTTTCTAAGTCAGTAGTTCTCAGGGGGACTCACAGATTTTTTACTCTTAACAAGTTCACAGGACCTGATGCTGTGGCTGCTGCTCTGGAGACCACACTTTAAGGACCGCTAATTTAGACTTTTGGGCTGACCCTCAGCTGGGGAGGGCAGTGTTATAGGCTCACAGTTTAGGGACTTGCTGTGGCACCATAATCCCCTGACTGAAACTCTTTGTTATCGCCCTTCAGTATCTATGCATTTTCAATAGTTGATTTGCAGGAAGAGAATAATAACTTGTTGCATCCAAATGGATGTATTTTTAAATCTAAAATAGCTCCAAGATATTTGGTTGATGAATGTCTTCATTCAGGTTTGTCAGGTAATGAAAAGGAAAAAAAAGAGCAGGTCGTCTATTTCTTGGTCTTGTAAGCGGGCCTACAATGTATTTATTGATACTGTCTTTATGGGGCTGAAAGCTAGTGCTCCTTGTTTCTGCTCTGGTTGTTAAAAAGCTCCAGGATTATGTTTAACTGTAAAAACTAACCTAGGTTTTTCATATAAATCTTGTTTTCAAACATTTTCATCAGTCTTATGGTATATATATATCTTTTTTTAATACATTTTATTGATTATGCCATTACAGTTGTCCCATTTCTCCCCCATCATTCCCCCAACCCTGCACACCCCTCCCACCCACATTTCCCCATTTAGTTCATGTCCATGTGTCATAAGTTCTTTAGCTTCTACATTTCCCATATATCTTTTTTAAAAAAGATTTTATTTATGTATTGTTAGAAGAGAAGGGAGGGACAAAAAGAGGGAGAAAAATATCGATGTGCTAAAGAAACATCAATCCATTGCCTCTTACACTCCCCCAACCAGGGACCCAGCCCACAACCCAGGTGTGTGCTCCGACCTGAATCACGATTCAGTGACCTTTCAGTTCGCAGGCTGGCACTCAGCCCACTGAACCACACCAGCCAGGGCTCGTGGTATAACTATCTTTAATGGCAAACTGCTTTAAATAATTTTTAAAGTACAAGGAGTATTAAAAAAACAACCCAAATCGAAGAACCAAATTAGGAGTGAATCCTCCAGAGCCAGTAACAGAGGGGGAAATCCCTGGGTTGCCTGGAGGCGCGTCATTTTGCTGAGAGCTTAAAGAGAACAGATAGATCACTGGAGTGCCCAGGCAGATAATCAGTAAACAAGCTCAAATTTGGTTTTTCTATCTCAAACAATAGGTCTTCACATTACTCAAAGAGAGCCTAAGTAGGTTTATTTAGACAATATTTATTGAACTCTTACTGGATCTAAATTAAACTAAAATCAACATTGATAAAATCACAAAATAGCATAGTAAAACTTCTAATATTACTGAATACTCTCAATTGTTAAATAAGGTAGAATTTACTGCAATATTTACAGAGCATCCAATGCAATTATGCCAGCATCCCTAACCAGAATTGCTGTTTGTATAACAATGAGATGTCCCAGAAGATAGGCTGCTGTGGGTGGAATGCAGAAGACTAGAGTTGTAAAGTGGAATCTTGACCTTAGCAGAGGTTAAGCCTGTACTTGGAGGTGCAGATAACTGAATGTTTGACTGCCAGCAGTGTGCCAGGCACTGTTCTAAATTCTTTACATAAATTACCTTGCTGAATCCTTATAACAACCCTATTGAGGTAGGTCCTATTTTTATATCATCTCATTTTACTGATGGGGTGTGTGACTCATGGAGAGGTCCATAACTTATCCGACGTGCATGAGTAATGCGTGACCATTCAGGACGTGAACTCAGAAAACCTGGCTGTGATCAAGACACTCCCAGCCACGTCACTGTGGTTGCCAAGAGCATGCTCCCCTCTTCTGAATCTTGCCTCAAGCTAATGAAATTTCTGGCACGGTATATGAAGCTTTAGTACAATGGATAAATTTGTAACTTGTTAGTAATACTTTTATTATGATGTGGCCATTTTAAGAGCTGCTTAATCCATGTGATTTTTATTATAGTTGAAGCTCCATTTTTCCCATATTGAAATTTACAACCAAATTTTATAAAATACGAGTGGCTCAATTTCCAGAAACCTTTTATTATGCCAACATTAGGAATATATCTGTTATAGCTTAAGGAATCCACATCTATAAACTTTTAGAGTGTGAGTGTACCTTAGTGATTATTTGGTTAAGATTAATAATTTTTCTCCCGCATACCTGAATGGTCATCTACCCTTTCCTCAGACACTCCCAGCACAATGGAGAAGATGAACTGGGAGTCCTTTAAAGGAACGACTTGTCTCACCTGTCATTTGTCTTTGTGTCCCAAGCATCGGGCACAGTGCCTGGTCAAAAGCAGACATTAAAAAATAACGTTTGTTGAGTTGAGTTGAACTGGAATAAAACATGCTTTAGTAGCTAGCTACCGCTGGGTTTGAGTTTCAGCTGTACCACTTACCAACTGTGATATTGACAATTTACTTCTGTTTTCTAAGCTTCACTTTCCTTCTAACATGGAGATGTCCTGTGTCCCGTGTCCTGTGTCAAATGCCTGGGACAATGGAGATGTTAAATCACTGTAATTTCCTGTCTCCCAGCTCCCCCCACAAGGCTGCCCTCCTGTTGTTTGGCAGCTCTGATAGTTAAACTGCTTGTTTTTGTTCAGTGAAAAGTTGACACTGATTTTTACCACCTGGTCATATTTCTAGCATCTGGGTCTACAGAGAATACTTAAAAAAAAATCCTCAACTGAAGATCTGTTTATTGATTTTAGAGAGAGAGAGGAGAGGGAAGGAGGGAAACACTGGTTGCCTCCCGTATGTGCCCCGATTGGCGATAAGACCCACAACCTATGTATGGGCCCTGACTGGGGATAGAACCCTCAACCTTTTGGTGTGCGGGACAACACTCCAACTAACTAAGCCACCCGGCCAGGGCCAGAGAATTCATTTTTTAAAATTTCCTATTCCACTTGACAGCTTTAGCCCATGCCCAACAGCTTCAAATATTTGGAAAGAGCTGTCTTGTCTTCTCTTTTTCAGGCTAACCATATCTAGATCCATTAGTACCTCCTCCTGTGATGTGTCTGCAGGGTGTCTCTGCATCCTGGTTATTGTCCTCTTAGACATCCAATGTTTCTTAAAAATGTGTTTGCTCTTTTTTAAAAATGTGATACTGTTGACTGTCTTTATTCCTGTTTGGAATCCTTCAACATTTGAAATGTTGGACCTAGATTTTGAGTTTCTTATCTTAAGGTTTTCATCTTTTTGGATTTTCAGCCTTGCAGTCATGCATTCGTTCATTCTACAGAGGTGTCCTTGGTGCTTAGTATGAGCCAGATGCTTGGGAAACATTGACGAACAAAATTCAGTGAGGCGTGGTTGTTTTCAATGTTAGGCCCACTAAATGTGTTTAGAGACTATTTCCTTCTACTCTTCAGTATCATGGAAATTGAAGGGGAGCTGAGTTTTACACAACATATACTGTAGACTGAATGTTGTGTGCCCTGAACATTCATGTGTTGAAACCTAATCCCCAATGTGATGCTATTAGGAAGTGGGGCCTTTGGGAGATGATTAGGTCCTTGTTAAAGACATCTCAGAAAGCCCCTTCCCCCTTTCCCTGAGCAAGGATGCAGAAGGTGGCCATCTGTGAACCAGGAAGCGGGCCCTCCCTGACACAAAGCCTGTCGGCACTTGATCGTGGACTTCCCAGCCTCCAGAGCTATTAAAAATAAATGCCTGTTGTTTAAGCTGCCCAGCTTATGGTATTTTGTTATAGCAGTCCAAATGGACTAAGAATATATAATCTTTTATACGATAATATCACACTTGTCTTAGTCTCTCATTAAACCTACACATAGGTGAACTTGCTCTGAGTAAATGAAAAACATAATTTAAACAGCAATTACATGCCATGGACCTCAGCCACCAGCACGTACTCACTTGGTTCTGTGGGGAGCTGCTCACTCAGCCTTTAAAAATTGATTAGCTTTTGTTGCATCAATAGGTAGTTTGGTAATAGTGTGGAATTGTACATCAGAGAAGCTGAGTTTAGTTCTAACTGGACCATTTTAACAGTTGTGTGATTAAAATTATTTTCTATGTAAACATCATAATAATACCTATTCTACTCCCCTTGAGTTTTATGAAGATAAAATATTTTTCATGAAAGTGTTTTTTAAGAAATAGAAGACTCTGCAAGTGTTAGTTATTATTTCAGAGTTTGATAATCAGACTTATTCACCCACAGCAAGATGAAAACAATACATTAGAAAGATGAATTGAAATAGAGGGAGAGGCCCCAGCACCTTCTGACAGCAGCAAGAAGAATGGCTGACATCCTGGCACCAACAGAATACACAGCACACATTGAAAAGCCAGTGGGTTGAAAGAGGAGAGCCGTCTGGGTGATCTTATTATCAGTGTAAACAGCCATTCATACCTGGCTGGTTCTTGAAAGGGTCACTGATTATTACTCTGTACAATATGGAATGTGCTTACTGATGACCTGCATCATGGGAAAAGATTAAACTATTTAATTAATGCATCCAATAAATAACAAAAGCTTTTCTTAATAGTCTCTGATGTTTGGGCTGAATAACTGGTCACTGGGAGCTGTGTTGACCCACCGCTGAGTGAAACGGACACTTCCAGCTGAGGGACAATGTCACCCTCCTGGGAAGGCGTGGCTGGGGTGGGGCCGGAAGCTGTGTCCCTGTTTCCACTCCTGCGCGCTCTGTCTGTTGGCAATGGACCTCACACCCCTCTGGAACAATGCAAAGCACCGAATAGTAAAGAATTATCGCTGTTTTTAATTGGTTTAAATATCTAATAATAATATTACAGATAAAATTTATGATAGTTTATACACACACTTTACGTTCATTATCTTTTGATTTTCTTAAAAAATCTACAAAGCATGTATGTACTGTCTCTCTCTCCGCTCTACAGCTGAGGCTAGAAGAGGCTAAACAGCTTGTCCAACAGGCAGTCCAGCCGCTGTCCTACCTATGGCAGGCAGCCTGACTGTGGAGTCCCTGCTCTCACCCGTGCCAGCGCCTGCTTATTGGCTTTTTGAGTCCACTTCTTCTTTTTGTTCAGAGTCCTTCTTCCTAACATTTGCTGACTCTGCTATAAACCAGTATCCCTATTAACATCATCAAGAATCTGAAAGCAAAGTTTAACAATATATAGGCAATGTGCCTTTGGCAAATATAGTTGCATAAATAGGTTTGTTTGTAAGATTAATTAATTATAGGCTGATGGGATTTTTTGTTTATACTTCTATGAATTTAACACATATGTAGATTTACATAACTACCGCCACAATCAGGATGCAGAGTAGTTTAATCACCCCCCAAACTTCCCCTGTATTGTGTGTTGCTTTGCAGTCATACCCTTCTCCAAACCTCTGATAACCAGTCATCTGTCCTCTATAACTACAGTTTTGTCCCTTCAAGAATGTTATGTAAAGGGAATTACACAGTATGTACCCTTTGGAGTTTGGATCCTTTCTCTCAGTGTTAATGCCTATGAGATTTCATCTAGGTTATCAATAGTATCAATAGTTTGTTCCTTTCTATTGCCAAATAACATTTCACTGTGTGGGTTCATGACAATGTTCTTTTTAACAACCTGTTGAAGAATACTTGGGTTGTTTTCAGATTTTGTCAGTTACAAGTAGAGCTGCTATATATGTTCATGTATATTAATATTTTTGTGCGAACAAAGTTGTTTTTCTAGGGCAAGTAACTGGAAGGGTGGGCACCCAGGGCTAGGTGGTAAGTGTGCATTTAACTTGGCCAGAGTGACTGCACCATGTTGTAGTTCCCCTGGCAGTGCGCACAAGTTCCAGCTGCTCTTCATTCTCTCTAGCACCTGACATTATCAGTTTTTCGTGTTTTTTTTTTTTTTTTTTAATTTTAGCCATTTTTATAGATGTGTACTGGTAATCTCATCGTGGCTTTAGTTTGCATTTCCCTAATGCCTAATAGTATTGAACATCTTTTTGTGTGCTTATTTGCTTTTCATATATTCTTCTTGGTAAAGTTTCCGTTCTAGGCTTTGCCCATTTTTTAATTGTACTGTTTCTTAGGTACATTTTGAGAATTCTTTATATATGCTGTATTCAAGACCTTGGTTTGGAGATATGATTTGCAAGTATTTTCTGTCAGCTTGACTTTTGATTCCTTTTTAAATTAAATTTTATTTTTCAATTACAGTTTACATTCAATATTCTTTTGTATTTGCTTTAGGTGTATAGCATAGTGGTTAGATAGTTACATACTTAACAAAGTGTCCCCCTAATATTTCCATTCCCCACCTGACGCCACAGAGTTATCCCAGTGTTATCGACTATATTCCCTGTGCTGGACTTTACATCCCCATGATTGTTTTGTAACTCGCAATTTGTAGTTCTTAATCGGTTACCTTTCTTCATCCAGCTGCCTGACCCCTCTCCTCTGTGGCATTCATTAGTCTATTCTCTGTGTCTGTGAGTCTCTTTCTGTTTTGTTTATTTATTTTGTTCTTCAGACACCACGTACGTGTGAAAGCCTTCACTTGCTTTCATTCTCTTAAAATTGTCTTTTGCAGAACACAGAGGTTTTTATTTCTATGAAGTCTATTATATCAAAAAGTCTTATTGGGATTTTTTGTATTATGTTTTTTATATCAGATTTAAGAACTTCTCCATCCCTAAGTTGTAAATATTTTCTCCTGTATTTTCATCTGAAAACTTTAGAGCACCAAATTTATGTCTGTGCTCCATTTTGAGTTGATTTTTGTATGAAGTATGAGATTTAAGTAGAAATTCATTTTGGGGGCATGTAAATGTTTCATTGTCCCACCACTGTTTGTTGAAAGACTAGTCTTTCTCCACTGAAATGCTTTTTTTATAAAAAACGTTTTGTCAGAATCAACTGACCACATTTTTGGAGTCTGTTTCTAAACTCTGTTCTATTGGTCTGTGTGTCTATCCCTTTGTCCATACGACACCGTCATCTTGAAGTCAGAGAGGTAACAGGAAGCCAAGTCATGTAGGTAGGGCCTTACAGACCATGGAAAGGCGTTTGGCTTTTACTTTGAATGAAGTGGGAGCCATTGGAAGCTGTCGAGCCAAGGAGAACCGGACTTTCATGAGGCAGGGATAAGAGTGGGAGGTTAATGCAGTCGTCCAGATGTGAGAAAACGGTGGTCTGGGCCAAGATGACAGGAGAAGGTGGTGAAAAGAGGTCACCGATATTTTGAATATATTTTGAGAGTAGAGAACCAATATGACTTTTCAAAAAAAGATTTTATTTATTTATTTATTTATTTATTTATTTATTTATTTATTTAAGGCAGAGAGGAAGAGAAGGGAGGTGGGAAAGAAACATCAATGTGTGGTTATCTCTCGTGTGCACCTTACTGGGGACTTGACCTGGACCACAGCCTAGGCATATGCCCTGACTGAGTATTGAACTGGCAACCCTTTGGTTCGCAGGCCAACACTCAGTCCACTGAGCTACACCAGCCAGGGTCCAACACAACTTTCTAATGGGTTTGATATAGATAATATGAGATAAGGAGGAAAAACAGTAACATGAATTCCAAGGTTTTTAGCATAATCAATTTGAAAATTAAGAAGGGGAAGGCTTCAGATGAAACAGGTTTTAGAAGAGAAGATCAGAAGTTAAGTTTTAGACATATAAGTTTTAAATTTCCATTAGCTTTCCAAATGTAGATGTTGAATGGGTAGTGGGAGATGAGGGCCTAAAGTTTGGGAGAGCAACCTGGGGATGGAAATATAAATTTTGGAATTATCAGCAGTAGATACTCTTTAAGGCTTATCACTGGAATCACCAAGACAGGATGTGTAAATAGAAAAGAGAAGGGGCCCAAGCACTGGGCCCTGGGCCTCCTAAGCACTAAGATGTTGGGAATAAGGAGGGAACCTACAAATAATAGTGAGATAGAAAGACAATAAACAGAGAATGGTTCCCAGAAAGAAAGTGAAGAAAATGATGTCTGCAGAGGAAGTGGTGCTCAGTAGTGGAAATGCTAATAGTCAAATCAGAGGAGGAAACTGAATTGACCACTGGATTTAGCAAGAAGGGGTCATTGGTCACTTCAGTTAGAAAAGTTTCTCTGGAGTGATGGGAGTGAAAGTTTGGTTAGGGTAGGTTTCAGAGCGAACAAAGGGAAAAGAATTGAAGACAGAATAGAGGCCCACTTTTCCAGGAGATAGTTTTGTTTGCAAAGAGGATCAAAGAAAGGAGGAAGTCACTAGGGGGAACAAAACAGGCTCAAGAGAAAGTTTTGTGGTTTTTTTTTAAAGATGAAAGAAATAATTGCATATGTGAATGCCTGTTGCTGATGGTTATGACCCGGTGGGGAGGGAGATTTTAATGATGTAAGAGGAGAAGGGAGAATGTCTAGAGCATTTGATCTCCTTGAGTGAAGAAGAGAGGAATGGGATCTGTTGCGAAAATGGAGGGCTTGCCTTTTGGAAGGAGTCAGGTGTTACCAACATCTATGGCAATACCTGGAAAGGCAGACGCTGTGGATGCAGATGTGAATGAGGAGAGCCTCTGAAAGTCCTCTTCAGGCTGCTTCAGTTTCCTCAACGAAGCAGGAAGCAAGGTCAGCAGCTGAGAGGGAAGATGCGGGGAGGTGTTGGGTATCTGAGGAGAGACAAGTGGTGAGATAGTCACCTGGGAGAGCGATCCACTAAGGTATGAGCATGGGAATGAGTGGTGGGAGCTGGAAGAGACGTTCCCTCACCAGGAGAAATTCTAGGAGTCGAGATCATCTGGGTGAATATTGAGAATCCAGGAATTTTTAGACCAGAAGTTCTGGAGATACTGACGGTGAGCAAGGAGCTAAAGCCTTGAAGAAATGAGGGGGAGTGAGTTGGCATTTGGCAGGTGACAGGAACCATGCTGGGAGTGGACAGGATGCACTGACTGTGCCTACCCTGCTGCCCCTACCTTGTCCCAGTGGAAGCTACTGTTAATTTGCTTCCCCGCCAAAATGTGCATATTCTAGTTAAAAAAAAAAAAACTCATGAAGTCATGAAATTTAAAGCGGAGGAGTTTCAGGGAAGGCGGAAGGAAGAATGCTCCAAAAGCAGCTGTGTAGTGCAAAAGGGGGCACCCATCCCACCTCCAGGCTGGCACTGGAGAGGGTTGCAGGACAAACCATGCACCCCAGGGAGAGCCAGGCCTCCACTAAAATGGGGATGTGCATTACACCCCTCTGTAAAGTCATCTTCATGCTTGCTGTAATTCCATATGCCCACAGGGTCAGCGGCTATCAATTGAACTGTATGCATTGTTGTAAGGAGCTCATACACATCATTCTCTTCTTAACAATTGTAAATATTTTTTCCCCATGATTTGGGAAGTAGGGTTATTGTATTTGTCAATGAGAAACAATACAACAGCTTTTGAATAGTTCCTAAAATGATGTTGATCTTTATTCAAAAATACCTTTGGCCTTTTTGGACTTCCTGCCAAGATGGAGGCGTAGGTGGATACACTCTGCCTCCTCACACAACCACAATTAAGGACAACAAAGATTTAGTAATAAGAAAACAATCAGAACTGATAGAAAATTGAACTGTACGGAAGTCCAACAACCATTCGTCCAGACTGGTAAGAGGGGCGGAGTCGCAGAAGGAAAAAGTTGAGGTTGGCAGACCTGGGTGCACAGGCGGCAGCAGCTGGCAGATCCCAGGTGCACAGGCGGCGGCTAGCTGACCCTGGGCATGGGGTGGCAATGGTGCAGACCCAGTGAGGTCTCACAAGGAGGCTGGCTGACCAGGTGGTCCCACATTCGCACGCAGATAATCCAGGTGAAGGGGAAGCAGCAGAAGGAACTGGAATCTGAGAGAGAGAGGGGCAAGTGCCATTGTTCCCTCTCAGACCCTGCACCCACAGACAGCATCACTACCTAGCAACTGGGCTGCCCCACCCTAGGGAACACCTAAGGCTCCGCCCCCTCACTATGTAACAGCCCCAACCAGACCAAAAACAACAACAACAACAACAACCAAAAATGGCTCAAACGGGAGAACAATTCAAAGCCCCAGAGCCAAATCATCTGAGCGACCAAGAGATAGCCAGCCTATCAGATGCACACAGTTCAAGCACTGGTGATCAGGATGCTCACAGAATTGCTTGATTTTGCTCACAAATTAGATGAAAAAATGAAGATTACAGTAAATGAAATGAAGGAAAACACATGGGGAATCAACAGAGATGGGAAGAAAACTGGGACTCAAATCAATGGAGTGGACCAAAAGGAAGAAAGAAACAAGGAAGAAACAAGAATTCAAAAAAATGAGGAGAGGCTTAGGAACCTCCAGGACATCTTCAAACATCTCAACATCCGAATGATAGGGGTACCAGAAGGGGAAGAAGAAGAGCAACAAGTGGAAAACTTATTTGAATAAATAATAAAGGAGGACCTCCCTAATGTGGCAAAGGAAATAGACTTCCAGGAAGTCCAGGAAGCTCAGAGAGTCCCAAAGAAGTTGGACCCAAGGAGGAACACACCAAGGCACATCAGAATTACATTAGCCAAGATTCAAATGAAGGAGAGAATTCTAGACGCATCCAGGGATAAGGGGACAGTCACCTCCAAAGGAGTTCCCATCAGACTGTCAGCTGATTTCTCAAAAGAGACCTTACAGGCAAGAAGGGGCTTGGAAAGAAGTATTTGAAGTCTTGAAAGGCAAGGACCTACATTCAAGATTGTTCTATCCAGCGAAGCTGTCATTTAGAATGGAAGGGAAGATTAAGTGCTTCTCAGATAAGGTCAAGTTCAAGGAGTTCATCATCACCAAGCCCTTATTACAGGAAATGTTAAATGTTATCTAAGAAAAAGAAGATAAAAAATATGACAGTAAAAAGACAGCAAACTCAGATATTAACAACCATACCCAAAACAAAAGTAAACTAAGCCAACAACTAGAACAGGAACAGAAACACAGAAATGGAGATCACATGGAGGCTTAGCAACAGGGGAGTGGGAGGAGGAGAGAGGGGGAAAAGGTACAGAGAATAAGTAGCATAGATGGTGGGTAGAAAATAGGCAGGGGGAGGGCAAGAATAGTGTGGGAAATGTGGAAGCTAAAGAACTTATGACACATGGACATGAACTAAAGCGGGGGAATGTGGGTGGGAGGGGGTGTGCAGGGTGGAGGTGAATGATGGGGGAGAAATGGGACAACTGTAATAGCATAATCAATAAAATATATTAAAAAAAATACCTTTGGCCTTTTTGATATTATTTTGGGGAGGTAATAAGGACCTACATCTCCATAATTCCAAACATTTTGGGGGAAAAACTTCAAACATGAAAACACATGTAAATATTTCCAACATTGAGATGTTGGACATCATTTGGACACAGCTTCAAAATAGTGCCATTTTGATTTGTGACTTTTTTTCTGCATTAGACAGTACGAAGAAGCATAAACTTCTCACCTGATATGACAGTTACATCAGCTTGCTTTGGAATAGCCAGTTGTTAAACTAGTGCCAAATGAATAATTAAATGGGAAATGGCAGGGAAGGTCAAGCTAAAGTTAGCAATGGTGAGAGAGCATTCATTGCCCCAGGCGCACTGCAGGAATGGTGACTCTGGACCCGACATTGGTGACATAAAAAACCTTGCCGTGACTGGTGTGGTTTAGTCGGTTCGGCACTGTCCTACAAAGTGAAAGGTCACAGTTTTCGATTCATAGGGCACATGCCTAGGTTGTGGGTTCAGTCCTAGAGGCAGCCAATCTATGCTTCTCTTTCACATCAGTGTTTCTCTCCCTCTCTTTCTCCTGCCTTTCCCCTCTCTCTAAAAATAAATACTGCAATAAATAAAATAAATATTTTAGATAAAATATTTATCTAAAAATAAAATGTATGTTTTCAGAGTAATCTTGTATAGTCTCTTTACTTTTCTTAAGGCTAATTAAGGTTTTATCAGTTATCATTAAAAATAATAAACAATGAAAGACAGCCTACCTTTTAAAATGTAGAATATTATTGTATATATGTATTTCTTTTTTATTCCTTCCCTTCTTTCCCTCATCCCTCCCCTTACCTTCCTTCCCTCCCTTCCCTTTACCATCTCATGAATAGGATCAAACACCAGTTTTCTACATCTTGGAATATAAGAATAAAGAACTGTGCACAGTCCATTTCATGTGTATTGATTCTTGGACTAAAATTAGCTTGATTCAGTTCCAGACTTTTTTTCCCATCCAAGCTCAGGTTTTGCTCCCTGTGCAGAGTGGGTAGGAGAAGGAATAGTAATGCATACTCAGCAGTTCAGCTGGAATGCTTGGTGGACAATTTTAATGTTCTTTTTTTACATCTTGACCTCTATTTCCAAAGAACATTCTGGTTGGCAGATCTAGCCTGATTAAGATTTTGTTCAGGCATTCAGTTCTCCTAAGGGAATTTATAACTTAATCTAATAATCAAGATACCTCAATCTACTGAGAACTTAATTTCTTGACGGTTATAGGAAACTTATACTTGGAAAAGACAAAGCAAATTAACAAGTCAGCTTAGTGATATAATGAATTTTGATATATATCTTGAATTATACTTTTTAATGCTTAATTAACAAAGATTTTTAAAAATAAACACTGTGGACCAATTACTCTAGATTAATAGATGCAAGCTTTAACTTTCAATACTATGGCTATATATTGTTTACCTTCTTAAGGGGCTTCCTTATCATCATTTGTTCAATAATATTAAAAATACTTAGATTCAGAAATAGTAGGCTGGTAGTTTTGGTTTCACTAAAACATTTTTCAAAAAGCAGAAGGGTAACTGAACATCTCTTCTGGGTCCGTCATGGTGTACAGAAACCTCACTGCCTCCATTACATTAAAGAAATCTGGGATGTCATAATGTATTTCCTGAAGGGCTTTGGTGCACGATGTGGCCCCGCAATTGTTTTTCAACCATGGGGTAAGATTTGGCTACCTGTATAAAGAAGGGGCCAGCAACCTTTTTCTGGATGACAAAATATTCATTGTTAGAATGAAAGATATGGAAGAACCTGTCAGAATAATGACATCCCTCTTGCTCCCAAATATTAATGATAATGAAACTGGGCCTTTAGAGTAATAAAAATCTTGCATTATTATTTGAATCAATCTTTCATTGGCATTGCTTGCAATGAAATAGTCTTTCATAACCTTTATTTTCCTTATCTCCTTAAGGAGCTTTGATAGACACCAAAATACTGAGATTTTGTAGGGTAGGGTTGTATTAATTTTCTTTTATTTTTTAAAAGATTTTATTTATTTATTTTTAGAGAGAGGGAAATGGAAAAAGAGATGGAGAGAAACATCAATGTGTGGTTGCCTCTTGCACACCCCCCAATGGGGACCCAGCCCACAACCCAGGCATGTGCCCTGACTGGGAACCCAGTCAGCAACCCTCTGGTTTGCAGGCCGGCACTCAATCCACCGAGCCACACCAGCCTGGGTGGGTTGTATTAATTTTCTATGACTGTGATAATAACATACTTCAAATTCTGTGGCTTCAAACAACACAGATGGATTCTCTTACAGTTCTGGAGGCCAGAAGTCTGCAGATACTGGGCAAGGGTCAAGGCGTTGGCAGGACTGGCCTCCCTCTTGGAGGCAAAAGTGGAGTGTCCAGTTCTTCTTCCAGAGTTCACCTTTTTCCAGCGTCTAGAACAGCATTCTCTTTCATTGGTTGCTGAGCCCTTCTTCCATCTTTCAGAGCTAGCAGTGTGGCAACTTGTTTTAGTACCACGTTGCCTTTTTCTGTGTCAGATCTGCTTCCCTCCTGTAAGGCCACTGTGATTGCCTTTAGGGTCTACCCAGATAATCCGGGATAATCTCTCCAGCTGGAAGTCTGTAATTGCCAAAAACAAACAGCCAGACAGAGACCAACACCCCCGTCGCTCCCAACCAAAATCACATCTGCAAAGTAAAGTAACATTCACAGGTTCCAGGGACCAGGACCTGTCTTTGTGGTGCCATTACTCAGCCTACCACAGGAGTGATACTTCTCCTTATTAGAATTGCATGTTCTGGACCCTTAAGAAAGAAAGGAAAAAGAAAGAAGAATCAAAGATAATAACTATGTAACTTTGGCTAGTAGTCAATTCTTTTTTATATCTCAATTTATTTGAGGCACTTGCTGTTAGAACAGAGAGAGAAGATATGTTTAAAATTTATAGGATTCAGAATAGTAGAGTTGGCTATGCCCATTTTATTGCCGTGTGCTCACCCATTCGTTTGTTTTGCATCATCTTTTCAGCTGAGGCCAGTCAGCAGAGAAGGGCAACCAGTCACTCCCAGGTCAGACAGTGTTGTTACCTAACTCTTACTGTAATGGGCAAATCCACCATTGAGGTTCAGATTGAGAGAAATACTATTGAGTTGGCAGATGCTTTTGATGTGTATGTGCAGATAATCGTATGTTACCACAATTTTTCAGACTTTGGCAAAAAGAAATGGGAATTCTGTGCTGTACTTGATTTGCTGCAAAATTTATCCTTCGGGCATGAGCATTCTGTGAGATACCTACCCTGTGCAAATGCTGTACCGAACACTGCTGGAAATGTGTGAGGCCGTGCCTGCCTTTACTAGACTTCAGAGAGATGAGATGAATATGTAATTAATTCTGCTACTGGAAGGCACTTCTCTCCCCCAAGCTGTTCTTGTCAGATACTGGCCTGAATTAAAGCAGGAAATATACCTGCCAGACATCCTTTGAATACACAGACTGGTTAGTATCTTCTGGGAAACATCCAGTGGGTACCACTTAGCTGACCAGCCTAAGGGAAGTATTATTAGTGATGTAATGCCAGGTTCCTCTTTATATAACGGTATCTCAGATGGCTGTGAAATTGACCAATTCTCTATTAGTAACCTGTGAGTTGTGCTTCTGTCTGAAATCAATGGGTTATGGGTTATACAACTGCTTTTGGAAACAGGCTTTCCCTGATACAGTCCACCAAATCACAGGCTGAAAAACAGTTGTTGTTTTGGGGAATATAGGATCTGGGCATGTTAATCTTTAAAAAGAAACAAACAAACTGAATTGCCAGGGAATTTTGTTGAAGCCTAGCGATATAACATTTTATGTTGGGTAATGTAGATGCACAAAAGAAAAATTGTATTAGGTAATAATCCCTTACAAGTTCATTGCTTAATACTTTGTAAATAATTGAAGGTAGAAGATTTGGATTTTATTTTTACAGCTAAGTGCAGATTTTGCAAGTGTATTTGCCTTTGTTTAACATTGGTTATGCATATATTAGTTGAGTAACCTTAGGCAAATGAATTATCTTCTCTGGGCCTCAATATTGTTATCTGTTAAGTGAGAACAATAACAATGCCTGTCTCCTGTGGTGATTAAATGAATCCTTACATGCGACACCCTTGGAACAGCACCTGGCATATAGTCAGCACTGAATTAGTATTAGCTATTGTATTATTTCATTGCTGTTTGCCTGTGGTTCTAAATGTATTTAGAATTGTTTCTTAAGAATAGTGTTTTAGAAGTAGAATTACTGGATCACTTGAATTACTTGAAGATTTTTCTTGAATTACTTCAAGAATTACTTGAAGATTTTTTTCAAGATCATACATATAGCCATGTTGCTTTTTTTTAAAAGTATTAAAGCAATTTATGTTCTTACAAGTAATAGCAAGGAATTCCACTTTTACTGAGCCCTGACAAGCATTAAGCTTTTTAACACTTTCAGGTTGCTTATGTAGTAGGTGAATCATGGCATTTCAGTATTTATTTATAAAGTTGTGGAGGGGTAGGGATATAGTTTATCTTGTTAATTGTTATATTCTAGAACAGAGGTTGGTAAAGGAAAAAGGACAAATGAACACATGAGAAATTTGCCACTTTTGTTAGTTTGTGGAATAATAATTTATTCATTAATAATAATAATAATTTATTCATTAATTAAGGACAATGCCTATTTTATAATTTTTGTACATTTATTTATTAGGTTTAGATTTCTATTATTTATGTGTGATTCAGGAAATTATTGATTTTTCTTAGTCGTTTGCCATGTGTATCTCACCCAATTGTTATCTGCCTCTTGATTGTATTTTACTTTTGACACAATGAAGTTTTGTTAATTCTTGTTTTAAATCCACTCTTGTTTCCTATGAGATTATGAGATTCCTTTTAGTGGTTTTAAGCATAGAATGTTTTTTCTTACTTCTTCCCCCACCCTTTTCAAAACTATAACAATTTAATGCTAATTTCTATCAGTTTTATGGTTTAATTTTTACCTTTTATGTTTTAATCTATGTGAGATTCAGTTTGGTTTGTGGAACAAACCAAAATAGTGTGGGAGTTTAGATTGAAAATCTTCCCCTAGCCCTGGCTGATGTGGCTCAGGGGATTGAGTGCTGGCCTGCGAACCAAACGGTCGCTGGTTTGATTCCCAGTCAAGGCACATGCCTGGGTTGTGGGCCAGGTCCCCAGTAGGGGTGAGCGAGAGGCAACCACACACTGATGTTTCTCTCCCTCTCTTTCTCTCTCCCTTCCCTTCTCTAAACATAAATAAATAAAGTCTTGAAAAAAATCTTCCTATAAATGACTAAATATCCCATCATTTTAGCATGGTACCCCTCTTTTTATAAGAATATTACATTTCCACCTATACTTTTATTTAAGTGTATCAAAATAGTTCAGTCACCAAAGAACATATATGCATGACCCATGAACATGGACAATGGTGTGGAGATTGAAGGGGGGGCTGCATGGAGGTGAGGAAAGGGGGGAATAGCAAGGACAACTGTAATAGCATAAACAATAAAATGCAGTAAAAATAACAGGTTAATCAGAGTAATTACAACCTAAAAAAACCACCCAGAATATTTTTACAATGTTGGAGAATAAAAAAATGAAAAGAAAGAATTGTTGCTAAAGCCATTTTTAATTCAAGTGAAGAAAAATAGAGATACTTAGTATATTATTACAATTTTCTACAATATACAGCTTTTATGATTTCACATAGATTTTTAAAGACATGATTTACAAGCTTTTTAGAATTGGCTTAAGTCCTAGGGTTCAGGGTGTATGTTTCTGATGACAGTCTCAATAACTACTTTGAATATCAGAAAAACACCAGAATATAGTCAAATTTAGTCTTATCTCTCCCAGTCTAAATATTCAGTAGTCTTCAGATTTCTTATCAGGTCTGAAAAGGTTATTACGTACATAGTTTCTAAATAAATAGATTATTTTGGTCTGAGTGGCTTTCTTCATAATTTCCCTTTAATTAAAATTGATTTCTTTCTTAAAGACATTTATGTCCTTTTCCTCAAGGACACCTACATTGTTCTGTGCGCACTGTATGGTGTTTTTCTATCTGTCTGTCCTACCTCTATTTTGTCTTCTGTTCTATTCTGCTATTCTCTCTGCCTACTCTTATTTCAGGTTTTCTCTGTGTAATTATTGCCATGTAACAGTGTGTTTAAAGTTTACTAGTTCTATCTTCTGTTTACTAGCTTTTCTTCTGTTTCAATTATTTTAACGGCCTTTTCATTTCATTTTTAATTCATGTCTAAGTGGTCTGATTCAGTTAGTTTTTAGATTATTAGTATGCCTATATTTTTGATCAATAGAACAGTTTGGAAAACAGACCGAGGCTTCCTTTTTTCCTTTTTTTAAACTTTGTTGAGTCAGTATTTCTTGTAGGGGTGGCTTTAGGACATAATTAGTTCAGTTGTCCACAGGTAACAAAAATCCTTTTTTTGTCAATGTTTCCAAAATTAAAATCATCACTTTTATATATATTCTTTAAAATGAAATATGGAAACTAATGGTATTTACAAGCAGACATTGCAAAGATCAGTAGTAAGGTTCTTCTGTACTGGAAATAGAGAACTAATAGCACCAACTCATAGAATCTTTCAGTCTAATTTTTGTTTTGCTAATAAGTGGTCAGTATGACAGCTTTTCTTAAGGAGCATTTGACTCTCTCCCCCTTTGCCCTTCCTCTTTATGCAAATAAGATGACCCCTACATCCAATCAAATCATCAAAGTAGGCTTTTCATCATTTTTAATGGAATGTCAACCTTGCCACCTGATTGCCTGGAAACCAAAGCATATGCATCTCCCTTCAGTCTGCAACACAGAATATTCTTCAGAGGCTGTCATCAGAGAGGGTTATCCCCAATTGCCTACTTGCTATTCTATTCCTGTCAAAAAGCCAGCTGACAGGTATTCAAGGATCATAACCCAAGTGACATGCAATCCTCCAACTCTTCCATTATTTCTTAAGTTGTTTCTTCTCTTGACATAGGTATTAAAAGACTGTACACATGTATCAGCAGTGTGTTGTGTTGTTTAAAAATATGGACTCAGAAGTCAGATGAGAATTGGTCTTAAATTCACATCCCACCACTTAGTTCTCAGTGGCATCTTGTCTAAATCACATAACTTTTCTAAGCCTCAGTTTCTTCATTTGTACAGTGGGGACAAAAACAATAGTGAAGAAATGTATTTCTCTTGAATATGTAATGGTACTTTAAAAAATCAGTTAACTAGAATTGTACAGCTCTGTTTTCTTTTACACTGGTTTCCTGGATTCCCAGGAATCCAGTGTACTGGTTAAAGCTAACTGGAGCTTTGCACTGTTTAAAGCTCCATTAGAGTGACTCCCTGAGACCTGGTCAGAATGCTGCTGCTTGGTGTGTGAGCCTTTTGCCCATGTGAGCAGTCTGTTGTCTACGATCAGTTGATTTCCTTAAAGCAGACAGTGAGTTGAATTACTGGTTTACAGTCCTAACTGCTGTGGGTACAGTTTCCCTGGAACAGACAACTGAGTCAGGTTGACACAAGGGGTCTCAGTTCTTAGTCCTAATATCTACATCATGTTTATGCTGGTGGCCATACTTTGCAAGGATATGTGCTTCTTTTTTAAAAGTTTAAAGAATTCCCTGTTTTATTTTAACTGCTTTATTACATCCACATGTCTTATTATAAGTGGCCTCAAAACATTTAAGCAGAGTATTAATAATTAATAATAGTAAAAGTTAAAAAGTGATAACATAATCCAGATCATCAGTAGAGATAAAGAAAGCACAGGAGGCTGTACAGTGTGGTGGTAAAAACCTGAGGTCTGGAGGCAGACAGATGTGGATTTGAACCATGGCCCTGAGCAAGTTGTTTACCTCTCACTGCCTCAGTTTCCTAATCTGTTAGATGAGCATAAAATTGCCATACAGGGTTACTTTGAGGATAAAACAAGATAGTGCAAAGCTCTAGGGAGTTACTAGAATAAATGCCTAATAAGCAGTGGTTTACAAAAGAGCATAAAAACACATCTTGGCCCCACATCGATTTTTAAGGACTTGACTACTGGGTTGAAGCAAGACTGATATCTGGAAGGAAAAAACACCCATCTTTTCTTCCCAAGAAACTAAACTATTGTAGATAAAAAGTGCCCAACTTTAACCTAGCTCCTGTTAAGTTTAAGAATTATTTAAAGAATATCACAAAGCCCTGATTTGGTTAAATTCACTGAAAAGGTCTAATTTCAAATTTCAGAGCTGGGGATGGATATGGTACTCACGGGACTTCAGTCTTAAAATCAGGACAGCCCAAGGAGCAGCCAACGTTGCTTCCAGTTCTCTTTGCAATTGACGTAATGACTTTTCCTGGCTGATGGCACATGTGAAAAGAAATATTGAAACTACCCAGGTCCGATTTGATTTTTTTTTTTAAGTTTTTTTTGTTGTTGTTGTTTTAATTTTTTTTCTTTTAGATTTTATTTATTTATCTTCAGAGGGGAAGGGAAGGAGAGAGGGAGAGAAACATCAATGTGCGGTTGCCTCTTGTATGTCCCCTGCCGGGAACTGGCCTGGCAACCCAGGCATGTGCCCTGACTGGGAATCGAACCGCGATCCTTCGGTTCGCAGGCCCGCGCTCAATCCACTGAGCTACACCAGCCAGTACCCGATTTGATTTTTTACTCAGGAAAGATTTCACAATATGAGCCCAGGGGATTTTAATAGTACCTTTGTTAAAGCTGGGGGCAGTGAAACAAGGAAGGGCTTACCGTAGAAGCAGCACCGGGAGATACCGTGGGTGGTGCTGTGCTTTGACTCCCTAGGCACGTTATACTGAAGAAGTAAAACAAGGCAGGGCTGCTGTTAGTTCACTGGGAAGTCAGAGCAGAGGGGGCTGGGGAGACAGGATCAGGGGTAAGCCCAGGGCGAGCTGCCGCTGTCTGCTGCTCCCCTAGTTGCAAGTCTTGTAGGGAACCTTAGAGTTTAGAAGGAAATAAAATGTCCATGCCTGAAAATAGGCATAGCCATGCTCTAGAGAGAGTCTGCATTTGCATCCTTTGTCTTGGGGGTTTCTTCTCCCTCTGCAGGTGAGAATTTCCAGGGAGGGTGTCAGCAGACTATTCATCAGCTTTCCAGGTGCATTTTTAATACGCTGATACATCAAAATGAGCATATAGGGAAGTTTTGGGTTATTCTCTGGTCAGCTTCACTGATTTCCTTTTATCTTGGGACTGTCTGGCTCAAATCAGGTTTTTGTTATTTGTTCCCTTGACTTCTTCTGTCCTTGGGTTTGGCTGGCACAAATGGCATTAATTGGGTCTCTGTCCTCTACCTTCCTGGTTACAGTCATTCAAGCTGTGTACCCTCTGGTCAGGGAGGGGAGGTATAAACCATTTGCTTTCAAGTGGCCGTGGTTAGGGAAGATGAGGTCTTGTGATTTACTACCCAGCTGTAAGTTGTTCAAACTATTTGGCCTTGGTTAATTTTCTTATCTCAGTTTCCCCATTCCACTTGCCCAGGAACTTTCCTAGCTTCTTACTATCCTGCCTTAGAATATTTACATTTTTTTAAAAAACTACTCGTTGGTAAATAATGTAAAGATGTAAATAATATCTTTCAGGCTAGGGAAACTCGAATGGCCCGTTAGTTCATAGTTATTTCTCCTCCTCCTCCGGATCACCCAATAACTAGGAGAAAGATGGAAGGGACTAATCACTACAGAGGAAAAGAATTGATTATCTCTACCTCCAGAAATAATACTATAATAATATAGCAGATTTCCACCAAACCATTAAAATTTTTCTTTTTCTCTTTTCTGCTGAACAGGGTGAACTGTTAAGAAAGCATTCTTATAGTTATTTGTAGCTTTTCCGGTGTTTATTGTTTTTACTTTCCTCTCCCACTATTCTGCATTCATCAGATATTTACTGAACACCTTCTGTGTACCAGATACTGGTCTAGGCACTGGAGATACAACAAGAAACAAGACAAAATCCTTGTTCTCATGAAATGAGAACACATTCAAGTTGGTGAGATGGACAGTGAACATAATTAGAATATCCAGTCATGTTATAAAGTGGGAAATCCTTGGAGAGACTGGGTTATTGTGTTGGGGGTGTGACATCAAGAGTTCTGTATTGATCATGTTCAGTTTGAGATGCCTGTGAGATCTCCAAGTAGAGAAGACAGCAGCAAGAAGATAATGAGATACACAGTCTGGAGCTCAGGGTAGAGAATGAGGCTGGAGAAAGAAATTTAGACATTATCAGTGAATAGATGACATTTAAGCCATAGGCGCAGATATGGTCACCTATTAAATGACAAGGACGGTGTCCAAGGAGCTGACCTTGGACACTCCAATATACAGAATTCAGAGAGGAAAAGGATGAGCCATTAAAGGAAACTAAATCCTAGAGATAAATGTGTTTCCAAAAGGAAGAAATGGATAGGATGGGGAGGGTGTGGGAGTGGGAGTCGGCTGGAACTGGGAAGCTGGGGAGCCTGTATATTACTCAGTACCAGCCTTTAGAGAGAGGAATTCCGGTGGATAGAGCAGAATATGGTAACAGCTGGTAAAAAATGAAAAAAAAAAAAAAAAAAAAAGGTTTGAACAAGTAAGCTTCCTGGTACCCTGGGAAGCAGACCTGGGATGGAAAAGGGAGCCTGGGTTTAACGGGCAAGAAGCCTGGTGTGTACAGGGATCTATCTCTCAAACAAAATGTGTTGTATATATGGGTTCTTTGAAGTGCTTTAATTGACCCTATAGTTTGGTTAACAATATGTAAATCTATTTTAAAGCAAAAAAAAGGTAATTATCTGGAGTTTTAAGGTAAGACTGTGAAGGACTTTTAAAAATATTAAATGGCAACAGAATATTCTTATGAAATCCCCCCCCACCCACATACACACACTGAGAGTTCATTTGGCCAATAGTGATTCTTAATATATACTTTATAATATTTCTTTGGCCCTGGCCCACAGGCTAACTACAGACATTTCTTAATTAGTCCTTTTGTTGCCTAAGATACTCATTGAAATTCAGGGCAGGGAAAAATACATCACTGGCCTTTGTGTATGTATGAAAGGCCTACTTATTAGACTTGATTTGCTCTAAAAGCTTCTTTCCCCGGCAAACTGAGAGGGACCCTGTGTGTGGAGTGCGGTCAGCAGGGTCTTCCAGAACAACACAGACACCAGTCGCTCTCCAGGCGGAAGCCATCCTGCTCTCTCAACAGCTCTGCTCTGGCTGTAGGAGCCTCTGGCTAGCAGGTGCCAAAGGAAGACTTTCATTCTTGCTTTCCAAAATTCTTTCCCAGGGCTGGGGGAAGGGAACCCTCCATTAAGCTCCTGTGTGGCACTCGGAGTCTCCAAGGAAGTATAAAGCTTGTTCTCATCTCCCCAACACTCCATTTTCTCTTTGAATTGGAGTCCTCCCTTTGAGCCAAATGAGACTGTACTCAGCGCTTAAGGCTATGACCTCTTCTCTCTCTGTTTTCATAGTACTCCTTACCTTCTCTTGAGTTTGGAGACCCAGAAAATGAGGAATTGATTTTGCAGAGAACTCTTCTTTTCCTGTTGGTTTATTTCATTCTTTTCCTTTCAGTCTGTTTTCTTTGGCTTTCTGCTGAGTGTCTAAGTCAGAGTCTTAATGATACCCAGTAGCTCAGACTTAGAGATCTGGGGCTTGGGTGAAAACCTACGGCTGTGCTTTCCTACCTCTGCACCCTAGCCCAGTTTCCCTCGTCTCTCTGGGCCCCAGTCCACTCACGATTGTCGTAAAATATACAGTTCAAATTCTTTTTATTTTAACACGTATACCATATGTTTAATTACCAAGTACTAGTAAATTTTAGTTAATATGTGGTTGAATCAAAACATGCTCTTGCTGAGAATATTCTTCCCTGTGTCTGATAGTCGTGTGTCTGTAGTTAAAACAAGTTTTATTGAAACATTAAATAATAAAGGTTTCCTACTTCAAAGGCACCATAATTGCTTGGAAAAAATCACTTTGATTGTAAAATAAGTAATGACAATAAAGCAGTTGTTTTTGTATAAAAGAGAAAACCATAGACTTGGAATCTGTTTAACTTTACCTGTCAAGAAGGAAAAATGTTAATGAACACATTTCTATATAATACGTATATATATATATATATATATATATATATATATATCTTTCAACTTAGAAACTGAATTTCTACTAAGAGAATAGTATTCATATATTTCTGTCAATCTCGCCTTATCATACGTTCTTTGGTTTTAGAAGTCTATCCACACAGAGTTTGTAGAAAAATATTCTACTCCAAATGTTTCATACTGCTACAAGAGTGTGTGAAGAAAATGCCTCAGAATATTCTCTTAGGAAGGCACAACATTTCTGATTCAGTTTGTATCCTCGACGTTGTTTCACTGCAGGGCTGATGTGTATAATCTGCCTGCTGGGGACCCAGCAGCTCAGTTCTATCTGACTATACAAGATGTGAGGGAGGGAGGCTGCACCTTCTCGGCTTCTCTGTGCTGTCTTCCCAGACACTTGCTTGGATTCGTAATAGTTGTGCTTCACCCTCCTTGCCTCAGTTTCTGCTTTTGTTCGCTTTCACTGAAGTTGCAGCAATTACACAGGGTCAGATCATTAAAAGAACTCATAGTTTACCAAGGGAATATAGTCATAGAAGGTTGTATAGGGGCAGATAACTTTTCCCTTCTTCCCTTCTTGGTTCTTTGGCTGGCCTAAAAATTAAATTGACATACAACAGATTACAAGGAGGAGAACAAATTTCATACATACAGGAGCCCCATAAAAATATGTGACTACCCATAAGGCAGGTAATTGAGGCTTATGTACCATTCTGAGCTAAGGAGAGGTGGCTAGGGATGTTGGTCTTCAAAAAGAAGAAAGACAATTCACAAAAAGGTGAGAGCAAATGTTTGGTAAACAGATATCTGCCAAGCCATGAAGGTAAGTCTTTCTGATATAAAAACTTATCTCTGGAGACTTTCTGGTGAAGATAGCAGCAAAAGCAAACATAGCTCACCTCCTTGTACAACCACATCAAAATAACAACTAAATTATAGAATAACCATCACTCAGAACCATCAGAAATCAAATTCAGTGGAATCTGACAACTACAGAATTAAAGAAACCACATCCATCTAGACTGATGGGGGGCAGAAATGCAGAATGGGCTGGTCCAGCATCCACATGTGGTGGATAAAAATTTGGGAGGGATATCTCAGGAGCAAGGAGTCCCAGCCCCACACCAGGACCCTCAGCCCAGGGTTCTAGTGACAGGTAGATAAGTCCCCATAACTTCTGGCTACAAAAATCAGCAGGGACTGAGTACGGTTGAAAAAACTTTTGGAGTCCCAAGCAGTTCCTCTTAAAGAACTCATACACAGACTCACCTACTCAGACTCGTTCCTTCTGAGCTCCAATACCAGGGTAGCAGTTTGAGAGTCACCAGTGGCATACAGGGAGGAACTGAAGTGCCTGACATCAAGGTGAGAGCTGGGGGACAACTTTCTCTCAGACAGAAAGGCAGCAGAGGTACTGTCTCTTTTTGCACCCCAACCCCAACAGAGCCACAGAGCTGACAGGCGGGTGCCATATCTGCAACTCCATCAACCTGGCTAACACTTTTCACCCCACCCTAGAGATCCCTTGAGACTCTGTCCCACCCAACTTAATGGGCCCACCCAAGCTGTTAGCAGAGAATTTTCCATGTGAATAGCTGGTCTTAGCTTACAGTTCACAACTTTCTAAATCCTTTCAGACAAGCAACAGCCAACCTCAGTGAGTCCCTGTCCCCTGTACCTCTTGCTAAGTGACTCCAGGCCTGGCACTAGCAGCAGCCAGCCTAGATTCACAGTTTGGATTCGCCTCGGAATCTCAAAGCCCAACACAAGTAACAGCCATCTCAGATTGCTTTATAGCCCAGGCAGGGTGACCCTGGGCAAAACATAGGTGGGGGCTGACCTTGGCCTGCACCACCTGGGATACTCCAGAGCCTGTGCACACGGTGGACAGCTGCAAACCACATTGGAGCACCACCACCCTGCCCCTGCACAGCTGATCCTCCACAGAGGTCAGAGGTCACAGTTAGCCCTTGAAGCTGACAGGCCTGGATAGACCCTTCCCATTGACCTGCCAACAGCAATCAAAGCTCAGCTAAAAGAGGAGGGTGTACTCAGCCCACATGGAGGGTGTGCCTCAAGATCCAGCTTGGGTGATAGGGGAGTCTGTGCCACTGGACCCCTATAGGACATCAACTACATTAGGCCACGCTACCAAGACAGGGAGTCATAGCAGTTCTTCCCAATACACAGAAACAAACATAAGGAGGCTGTCAACATGAGGAGACAAAGAAACTTGGCCCAAGTGAAAGATAAAAACTCCAGAAAAAGAACTAAATAAAGTGGAGGTAAGCAATCTATCAGATGAAGAGTTAAAAACACTGGTTATAAGGATGCTGAAGGAACTTAGTAAGGCACACAAGTCCAGGAAACACAGAGGGTCCCAAACAAGATGGATGCAAAGAGGCCCACTCCAAGACTCATCATAATTAAAATGCCAAAGTTAAAGATTAGAGGATCTTAAAAGCAGCAAGAGAAAAGCAGTTAGTTACCTACAGGGGAGTTCCCATGTAAGACTGTCAAGACTGTCAGCTGATACCTCAAAAGAAACTTTGCAGGCTAGAAGGAATTGGCAAGAAATATTCAAAGTCGTGAAAAGCTGGGAACTACAGCCAAAATTGCTCTACCGAGCAAAGATATTGTTTAGAATCAAAAGACAGATAAAGAGCTTCCCAGACAAGAAAAAACTAAAGGAGTTCATAATCATGAAACCATTATTATATGAAATGTTAAAGGGACTTATTTAAGAAAAAGAAGATCAAAACTGTGAACGAGAAAATGGCAATAAATATATATCTATCAGCAATTGAACCTAAAAACTAAATTAAGGAAGCAAGAACAGAGACAGAATCATGGATATGGAGAGTGTTTTGATGGTTGCCAGTTGGCAGGGGTGTGTGGGGAAATGGGTGAAGAGGTGAGGGGATTAAGAAGTACAAATAGGTAGTTACAGAATAGTTATGGGGATGTAAAATACAGTATAGGCAATGGAGTAGCCAAAGTGCTTATAGACATGACCCATGAACAATGGTGTGGAGATTGCCTGAGAGGGTGAGGGGTGTTTGGTAGAGGACAGCAGAGGGTGAGAATTGGGACAACTAGAATAGCATAATCAATAAAATATAATTTTAAAACTGCAACCTCTCAAAAAATAAAATCAGTAAACACATCCTTGGGTAAGGATTAAAAAAAGAAAAGAAAAAATAATTATCTCTAGTAATAACTCTTATTCTCGTATAGTCCTTATCTGAATTCTTTTAGGCAGTTAAGGGGAGGTAAAAGGCTCTTTCTGAGTGTGCTAGACCTCAATTGTCTTCAACTTGAAATAACCCATAGGCCGAAGGGCACATTCTGGAGAGGTTTATTCTGCACTGTCTCAGCTTTGATAAAATGGAGAAGATGGCAAGCACAGGTGAGAGAGAGGTCTGGGATTTCCAGGTGCAGCTTGAGGACCCTTTCTTAATCTCATAGTATATACTCTGCATCCAGACTGTGAACCACTACGATACACACAAGATACCAGTTTTGAGGGAAGTCAGACTAAAATTACAAAAACGTTTTAACATACCTTGCTGTTCATAGGCTTAATTAGATAATATAACCTAAGAAACCAAGTACCAATCATCAACCTATAAGTTCCCAACAAATCATATAGACAAACTAGGACAGTGTGCGTCATGGAGTTTCATGCTTTAAATAGCACATTATAAGTCACTAGTTAGTGCATTTCATCCTTGTCATGGCCCAGGTCCATCACAGATGTCCAGGGGTCCCTGGAGAGGAGCATAGAGCTACGTTTGACTGGTCGTGAACCACAATCTTACACAGTAGTCTCCGTCATTTGCTAATATTGTTTACTTCTCACCTGGACCTTAGAACTTTTAAATTTCTCTACCTAGATCTTCCCCTATATCTCAACTTATTGCACCTGTCACATCAAAATTCCTTTCTTTAGGTGATTCCCAACTTCAGTTTCCACTTCTAAAGGCAAAAGGAAAAGCTGATACCAGGAAGACCTTGGTAAGGAGAGTTCTTTGGGAAACTTCAATGTAGATTGTAAGAAATAGAAATGTGATCACCTTTAATACTTACTTACAAGATACATTTTTCGATTTCTTAGACTTTTAATATAATTGTTGATATTGGAATGCCAGTTAAGACAGCTGAATATTTTGGAGTTTGTACCTTATATTGTAATAAACCCATATTAACCATGTTTATTTTTGGGAGTAAGTTGGCTCTACAGGTGAAGCTTGAAAAGAAACAAGATATAAAGGAACTCTGAAAGTATATAAATGATGTTAAGAACAGTGAGGAAAAACGGGAGTGAGATTTTTACTCACTGTATATATTTTTATTATTTCTGGGTCTGGCATCAGTATCTCCTCATCTTAGGCTGTTTATGAGATGGATTAGAAGCATACATATATGTTGAGTGGCATTTTCAAAGAATCTTCAAATGGTTACTGATAAAGAACATTCTATCTCCAATACAATCCTACAAAAGCCTTTAACTAACTTTTAAAAAACTTAAAAAACTATGAATGAGTAGATACTCTTTGCTTCCTCACACAACCAAAAGAAGGACAACAACAAATTAAAAAATGAGAAACAACCAGAACTACCAGAAAGTCAAACTGTATGGGAGTCTGACAACTGAGGAGTTAAGGAAGAAACATCCATCCAGACTATACCACAACTCAGTGAAGTGGGTTGCCCTGCCCTGGTAAATACCTCAAGGCTCCACCCCTTACAATGTACCAGGTGTGCCAAGACAAAGAAATATGGCCCAAATGAAAGAACAGAGCAAAGCTCCAGGAAAAAATAAACAAACAAAAAACAAAAACACAAAACTAAGCAACAAGGAGATAGCCAGCTTCTCAGATGCAGAGTTCAAAATGCTGGTAATAAAGATGTTCACAGAAATGATTTAAGTATGGCCACAAAATAGAGGAAGAAGTGAAGGCTATGAAAAGTGAAATGAAGAAAAATATACAAGGAACCAACAGTGAAGGGAAGGAAACCAAGACTCAAATCAACAGTTTGGTACAGAAGGAAGAAATAAACATTCAACCAGAACAGAATGAAGAAACAAGAATTTTAAAAAATGAGGAGAGGCTTAGAAACCTCTGGGGCAACTTTAAACATTCCAACATCTGAATCATAGGGGTGACAGAAGGAGAAGAGGAAGAGCAAGAAATTGAAAACTTATTTGAAAAACTAATGAAGGAGAACTTTCCGGATCTGGCAAACGAAATAGACTTCTAGGAAGTCCAGGAAGCTCAGAGAGTCCCAAAGAAATTGGACCCAAGGAGGAACACACCAAGACACATCATAATTAAATTATTGAAGATTAAAGGTGAGGAGAAAATGTTAAAAGCAGCAAGAGGAAAGGAGAGAGTTACCTATAAAGGAATTCACATAAGACTATCAGTTGATTTCTCAAAAAAAAACCTTGCAGGCAAGAAGGGGCTGGAAAGAAGTATTCAAAGTCATGAAAGGCAAGAACCTACAGTCAAAATTACTCTATCCAACAAAGCTATCGTTTAGAATGGAAGGGTAGATAAGTGCTTATCAGGTAAGGTCAAGTTAAAGGAGTTCATCATCACCAAGCCCTTATATGAAATGTTAAAAGGACTTATCTAAGAAAAAGAAGAGCAAAACTACAAACAGTAAAATGACAAACATAACTATCAACAACTGAACCTAACAAAACAAAAACAAACACTAAGCAAACAACTAGAACAGGAACAGAAACAGAATCACAGAAATAGGGATCACATGGAGGGTTTTCAGTGGGGAGGGGAGAATGGGGGAAAGGTACAGGGAATAAGCATAAATGGTAGGTTCGAAATAGAGGGAAGTTAAGAATAGTATAGGAAATGGAGAAACCAAAAAACTTACATGTATAACCCACAGACATGAACTAAGTGGAGGGAATGCTGATGGGAGGAGCAGTGCAGGGCGGAGGGGGAAAAGGGGAGGAAAAACTGGGACAACTGTAATAGCATAATCAATAAAATATACTTAAAATACTACTTATTAATAAAGGTGTATGATAGCTTCTAGAAATACTTTCTCATTTATTTCTGGCAAACTCTGGAGTTGAGCTGAAAAGCCATTTTCCTGCTTTTAGAGGTAAGAAAACAAGGTCCCCTGGCTGGTGTGGCTCATTGGATTGAGTGCTGGCCTGTGAACCAAGGAGTCAGTGGTTTGATTCCCAGTCAGGGCACATGCCTGGGGTGTGGGCCAGGCCCCAGTGCGGAGTGCACGTGAGGCAACCACACATTAATGTTTCTCTCCCCCTTTTTCTCCCTCCTTTCCCCTCTCTCTAAAAATAAAAATGAATAAAATCTTAAAAAAAAAAAAAAACTTTAAAAGAAAACAGAAAGTCCCAGGAGTTTTTTTTGGTGTAAGGCGATATCTGAATCCAGGGCCATGTCCAGAACTACGTTCACTCTCCCACACACCTCCGCATGAAACAGCTGTCTCTCTGAAGCTGTTATCTTTGATACTAGTCCATACATTGAAGACCTTATCTGAGTAACTACATTCACTATTTTAAGCTTTATCCTCTATTACCAGCATTTAGGCTAAACTTTATTTCTTGGATAATACAGGTGTTTCATGGCACAAAAAATAAACAGCTAGGTCAGACCTGCCAGCTATCCTGTAAAAGCTTAATCAGTCAGCCTCTACTATACACACATACCTAAAATATCAACAAAAATAGTGTCGCTAATAACCTTTAGTCTCTTGGGGGGTTCTGTTGTACGTTTCAAAGCAAGTTATAAATTTTGTTAATTCCCTCTTCTGTTCAGCCTTTTCATCCTGATGGTACTCATCTTACATTTGTGGTCTTCAATCCCTTCTCCTTTTTCGTTGCTCTAAATTTTTTCTTTTTATATTTACTTCCATTAAAAAAGTTATTTTAATGTAAACCATTACTTCCATTTTTGTTCACTTTTGTCCTTTCATGATATCTCTTCTCAATAAAAATCTATATATAATATGTTCCTACAGTAATGGGAACTAAAATTACTTGTCATAATCAGTGATTTTTGAGACTGTTGATGCTATTCATCTCTTGGATTAGATCCTTCTTTAAAGCAAGGTTGCAATAAAGTCTGTGAGGCTGAGGTAAAACGATTTTTGCTAGAGATCAAATTATTTCTTGAATATTTGTGAACTGAGCCTTCATGTATTACCTAAGTTTCCCTTTTTCTATATAATAATCAAGGAAACATGAATATTCAAAGTTATAAGGAGATATTATCAGAAAACTGTCATGCCATCGTTCATTATGGTATTTAGTGTATGTTTAAACTAACAAATGAGAAATTTGAAAAAGAAAAATCAAGCAAGTTAAAATAAACCAAGCAAGAAGCAACTAGACTATTTTGGGAAATGATCTTGATTTCCTGACTTCAAGATCGATTATAGAAAAGATAAAAATTCCAGTATTTTATATCTGCAAAAGCACATGCCAAAATAAATTAGTGTATTCACATTACCATACCAGGGCACAAAGCCACATTTTTATTGATAAAAAAATAACATGCAGCCCATTGAGTGAAATTAAGTGGTCATGCTTGTGAAACATAATATCGCGATGGCTGGATCTCACATATGCGGGGTAAATGCCAGCACAATGGAGTACTCTGCTGATATCCTGTGAAATATGTTTCTTGCTGCAGTAAAGCTGTCTGCAGACTTCGTAAACAAAGATGTTTTGTCATCAGTAACCAAACTGTAAAATCTTAGTCTCTTAGACTAGGATCTCTACATATTCTATAATTCCATGTGCACGAAGTGACCGGTACAGGCAAGTGAAGCCTAGGGCTGGAGGGGCTGAGGGCATGGGGAGGGGGGCAATAGCTGAAAGGTGCAGAATATTTTTTTCAAGATGATAAAAGTGTTTTGAAATTAATTATGCTGATGGTCACAACTCTGACATACGTTAAAAGCCATTGAAACGTACTCTTTAAATGGGTAGGTATGTGAATTATATCTTAATAAAGTTGATACCCCAAAAAATCTTACACAAAGAGTTTTCCTGCTAAACACTGTTCCACCCAACTAAGATGCAATATAAGTGTTTATTAACCTTTTTTTTACTTAAAATAATATTGGATATCCTTTTATACAAATAAAAAAGGAAAAAACTGCAAATCAGTGTATAAGAAAATCAGTCATATATTATTTATTTTGTGCCATTTATTTCAAATGTGTGTGTATAATTAAGAGGGCAGATTCTATGTGGCTGTCAAGATTTTGCTTATGATACATGTTCGAAATGGGGCATTGAAATGTGAACTGCTTGTGAAATGGACTGGTCCTTGACTCCTAATGGAGGCGGCTCTCCCATGGGAAAGAAGCCTGTATCGCTTCAGATTCACTCTAGGATAGTTAACCCTTTGTGGCGCCACTTTTTCAGAGCAAGATCTGCAAATACCTCCTAGTAAGAAGGATGGAGCCTTGGTTTCATTATAGCTTTATCACTCGTGTGGTCACTCGCTCATTGCCAGTCAGGACCTGATCGTCTTGTCTCACCCATTAAAAAAAATACCTAGCCCCTCCTCTGCTTTAATTTTATGCCCTATTAAAATCTGATGGTCCATTCAGCCCTGGGCAGTTGGGAGGGGTTTGGAGTTGGGCTGTAAGGAGCTCGGTGGTTTACCTCACCATGTATGAGTATTGTCATTTTTCTGTTGTCTCAGAGTAGTGTTTTCCAATGATTTGGTTTCTGGATTATTCAGAAGGCTCCTTTAAAAAGGCAGAGAGGTCTTTTGCTCAATTAAATTTAGCACATGCTGCACACCAGGTCTTGCTCTTACATATAGTCTCAGAGCCCACTAGCATATTAGGGGCTCTGAGAACAAAAAAAATGTGACTTTATTTTAACCTAATATTAACCAAACTTATGTTTGAGTGACAGCTGGTAACCCTGCAGATAATTCCCCTGCTTCAGAACTCACATTGGAAAATGCTGTCCCAGGTCATGATTCTCTCCTCCTCTATTACTTTTTCTCAGACATGGCAAATCTCTTTACATTTCTTTTTCTTTTCTTTTTTTCTGAGCATGTTTGTTTTAAGCCACACTTCAAACTTGCCCTGGTTGTTTCTGTAGCAATTGCCTAGTTAAGAAGTCCGGCTATAGGGTGCTCTGGATTTCTTGGTTTCTTCATTAGTATGTCCCCTAAAGCATTGTGAAGCCCACAATGCTGCTGGACAGAGTGGTGGGTCTCATGTTCTTGTGATTTTATCCCTCTGTGTCCATCAGCTTGTTAACTACTGAAGGTCAAACATTCTTGACCCCAGTGCAGAGAATTCCTGGTCGGGGAGGGGCAAGGAGAATTACTGTTCACTCCTCTCTTCAACAAGCCAGGCGTTAATTTTTGGACAAATGAAGACAGGTAAATGTTATGGTCTTGAACTGTCTGAATTCCCTCGTTGTGGCGACTTTCCTTTCCGGGAGAGAAGTGAGAAAGCCAGCACCACATTCCCCATCCTTTCCTCTCTCTAACGTTCTCCGTTTGGAACAGAGTTGCTTGCTGTCTTCCTTTATTCACTCACAGATCCAGAAATGTCTGGTTTGCCTATCCAAATTAATATTACTTATAATTATTTATAAAGACATAATTGACGGTCACATTCACTTTGTTGAAGATTTCTCTTCGTATTACTAGTCTATTTAGGAACTTTTATCCTTAGTAAGGCCATTGTTTGTACTCTTTTTATTTGTTTGTTTATTATCATCAATCAATGAGCGAGTCCTGTTCATTCTAACCTAGATGTTCCGAAACATTCCTCATCATTTTCTTTTATTTTGGGCTGTTGGAGCTGCTACTTAGCTTGTTCTCCTCGGCTCTTTTTTCTTACAGCTCCCTCCTCCCGGCCCTCAGCAGGGTCACTTGCCAAAACATAGGTCTGATCACATGGTTGCTTTGTTCAACAGACTTTCCGCTTTCCCAGATTCCTTTGTTTAACATAGAATTTCCTGCAAAATCTGTCTCAAGTTACTTTGTTCCAACCACATGAGACCGCATCGTTCCTAAACCACAGCCAGGCTAAGGACTTTAAAGGTTCCAAGCCCTGAACACATTTTGGTTCCTCCCACTGTCCCATAGTTTAACAACACTCATCTGTAATTTGACATCGTAGTGTATGAAACCACACCAAATTTAGGCATAAACTGAAAATCATTTGCAATACTCTAGATTTTTTTTTTAATTTCTCTCTTTTCTTTCTGTCAGTGTTCCAGCTTCGTTGGTGCCCTAAGAAAATGCTCAGTCTGACTTTTGGGTATTTTAGCACTGCCCTCAACACAAATAGGACTCAGAGGTGCCCAAAGCTGACCTCTGGCTGGACAGTCCATCCTCCTCTTCATCCATTTAGTTAACTCTACTTGCCCTTCAAGGTTCTGCTCGAATGTAACTTCCTTTATAAAGCTTTCCCTGCCTCTCCCAGGCGATTGATAAAGCTTTGGTGTGAACCTTTGTAACAACACTTGTTCTGTTCCAATAAATTGTCTGTGTGTTACGATAAATTCTGTGTGTCTGGCTTCCCTGCTCATTTCCCCGTGTATTGTCATTCAATCCTTACAATGACTATGCAATATTAAGTATTAGGATTCTCATTTTTTACAGATGAGTAAACTGGAGTGTCTGTCACCTCCCTCACACAAGCTATTACAATATTAAGATCTAATGTGACAATGAATATAATGGATTTCTAAAAGGCTAAGAGCCATGTAGCTGTAAGGCATTATTTTTATACATTATTCTGTGTGTGGTAACAAGTGTTCATGTTTATGTTTTCTTCTTGACAGTAGATAGAATTTATTATTCCTACCTAAAGAAATCCTCTTCATGTTAATTAAAATAAAATTTTACACATGCTGCCATCCTCAGGGGCAATGCAAATAATGAGGATAGTCTCTCCCACACATTTCAGGGTAGTCCCCTTTCCACTGAGCAGGAGCCAGGGCTCAGGTCTCTGGAGGTGACAGGTGAAGGCCAACGCTGTCCCTGGTTGTGCCATTTTCTCCCCTTTCTCTTGTGTTTTATTTTTCTCACACAATTGTTTTTCTTTTTTTTAAACTTATTTTTTTAAGTTTTTTATTGTTCAATTTACAGTCCCCATTTTTACCCCATTGCTCACCCCTGCTCTGCCCACCCACTCTCCCACTTTCAATTGCACCTCCCCCATTGTCTTTGTCCCTGGGTCCTTTATACATGTTCCTTGACTTGACCCTTCTTCCCCTTTTTCCCCTGATACCACCCTCCCCACTCCTCTCTGGTCACTGTCAATTTGTTCTTTATTTCCATGTCTCTGGTTCTGTTTTGCTCACTTGTTTGTTTTGTTGATTAAGTTCCACTTGTAAGTGAGATCATATGGTATTTGTCTTTCACCACCTGGCTTATTTCACTTAGCATAAGGCTCTCCAGTTCTATCCATGCTGTTGCAGAGGGTAGGAGTTCCTTCTTTCTTTCTGCTTCATAGCATTCCATTGTGTGAATGTACCGGTTTTTTTATCCACTCACTTACCAATGGGCATTTAGGCTGTTTCCAGCACTTGGCTGTTGTAAATAATGCTGCTGTGAACATTGGGGTGCATAGGTTCTTTTAGATTGGTGTTTCAGGGTTCTTAGGGTATAGTCCCAGCAGTGTAATTGCCGGGTCAAAAGGCAGTTCCATTTTTCGTTTTCTGAGGAAATTCCGTGCTGTTTTCCGCAGTGGCTGCACCAGTCCGCATTCCACCAACAGTGGACTAGGGTTCCCTTTTCTGCACAACCTCGCCAACACTTGTTTTTTGTTGACTTGTTTATGATGGCCATTCTCACCCGTGTGAAGTCACTCTCCCTATTCATGATGGAAGTTTTTAGTAGAGTTCAGCACCATTTTATCCCAGGAAGAAAAAAATTGTGTTATATAAATGTCTGATGAGTGGTGCAAAAAAAACATCAGGAGGAATCTTTCAAGTTTATTATGGAAGCAAAGAACATTGTCCATAGAATCTAATCTGTGGCAGTTCAAAACAAGGATTTCTAGCAAAATAAATAAATCTAGTTTTCTTTCTCTGGGTTTTATGTCTGTTTTATTGCCAGCCGGTCTTTCAACTTAATCAGTTTCACAGCCAGGCTTTTCCTTAATTAGCATCACGAGTTTTTATTAGCTATTTTATTATTTGTTAGTGATTCTCATTTGCTTTGCTGTGGCCTTAAAATTATCTTGACATTTACTTCTTACTACGTAAAAGTTTATAGCTAATTTTCAGTGTATACGAGCTAGATTTCTGGTTTATTACATTTTTTTACGAAGTATACACAGAATCTCTTGTATCTTAACACTTTCCTTTTTATTTTTAAAAGACTTTATTTATTTATTTTTAGAGAGAGGGGAAGGGAAGGGAAAAGAGAGGGAGAGAAACATCAATGTATGGTTCCTCTGGTGCGCACCACACACTGGGGACCCGGCCACAACCCAGGCATGTGCCCAGAGTGGGAATTGAACTGGCAACCCTTTGGTTTGCAGGCCAGCCCTCAATCCACTGAGCCGTACCAGCCAGGGCCATTCATTTTCTTTATAATTTTATATAAATTACTGGCATCCAATTTATCAGGCTTCCTTATATCTTTATACATATAAGTAAGCAAAAATATATAGTTTATATACATATATGTATATAAATATACATATATACACATATATATGTATTTATAACACTGTTATGGTAGATCTTTGAAGAAGTAGACATGGATTAAGGTTTCATGCTTCTGAAAAATGAAAAAATTTAACAAGTTTTTGTAATTTGGCTTTATTCCCAAAATGCACCATTTTTTAATTTTACACTTTTTGAGCATACAGTGCCCAAAGTGTTGTCAAGGGAGACACAATAAACTAATGTTTCTGCCTTCAGGTCACTGTACTACATAGTGAAGAGGAGTTATACGTCTAGTTTTTTCACAGATTTAGGCATGTTTTATTGCTAAATGTGTTACTCTCCCTTTGTTCCCCATTCTGAAACTACACAAGGCAAAAGGCCACCATCCATGCAATAATATTCTTGTTAAAATTTTGTGTGTAACCATTTGCACGACTGGTTTGCTATTCATTCCATCGATATGAACCTAAAATATGCCAGAAATTCGAACACATCAATGAACATTACAGAAGGGTTTGCTATGCTCAGATGAAAAAGGAAATTTAATAAATGTTAAAAGTATAAAAGGTAAATACCTAACCAATTTCAAGTAATGATGAATACTGTTCCTCAACGATTATTTTTTGAGTACCTACCCATTGCTAGATGCTGATCTGTAAAATAAGTCACAGGGTAATGGTGAGTAAAAGGGGGGAGCTGTCTCACGTTAGCTGCTTAGGGAAGGTCTCTGAGGAGATGACATTCAAACTGAGTTTAAATGACAAGTAGAAGCAGAAGAGTTTTCTACTCCAAGTCTATGGATAGAATTCAGGATGGGAAACTTGGATGAGAAAAATAATGACATCTCTGTTTTCACTAAACTTTGACTGAGATTTAGCACTTTCTGCCATTTGAATATAGGCAACACATCTCAGTATCATTAGCAGCATCTGTGACTTTGTGGTCATTGTTTTCATACCACATCTCAGTTCTTGCAGGTGCTTTGAAATATCATCATGGCTTTGAGATTATGGTGCCACTAACATTTTGGTAAATGATGGACCACATACGTGACAGTGATTCTTCAAGATTATAACAGAGCTGAAAAATTCCTATCACCTAGTGATATCAGAGCAATCCTAATGTAGTAGGACAACACATTACTCACGTGTTTCTGGTGATGCTGGTGCAAACAAACCAACTGTACTGTGAATCATATAAAAGTATAGCACATACAATTATGTACAGTACATACTTGATAATAAGCAACTGTTACTGGTTTATGATTTTACTGTAAGGTAACCTTAATCATTATTTTAGAGTGTACTCTTCCTACTTATTAAAAAATTTGCTGTAAGGCAGTATTCCATGTTATATTGGCAGCAACCTCATACATCTTGTATTTACTATCTTTATTGCATCATTTTCTCTTGTGCTTGATTTAATCTTGAGTTGTTTTTGTGCAGTAACATGCTGTACAGACTCGTAGCCTGGGAGCACTAGGCTGTACCACACAGCCCAGGTGTGTAGTGGGCTGGACCATCTAGGTGTGTGTGAGTGCACTCTGTGATGTTCATACAGTGAAGAAATTGCCTAAAGACTCATTTCTTAGAATGTATCACCATTGTTAAGTGACACATGACTGTTTTTAACTGTTCAGACTTTATCTACACTTCATAGTATCTAGAATAAGAAAGTTTTGTATTGATGGTTTATTATATTGTTTCAGAACAATGAAATGGTAGAGCTGCAGAGAATACGGATGAAGGATGAGATTCGAGAATATAAATTCCGAGAGGCCCGCCTCCTTCAGGACTATACTGAGCTGGAAGAAGAAAATATAACGCTGCAGAAACTTGTGTCCACGTTAAAACAGAACCAGGTAAGGTTTAAGAAGTTATTTGGTTACATTCCAGATGGACCATGTCTTCTGACGACCAAGGTTAAATCTTCTGTTTATTTCTCAGGAAGGAACCTGTCAAAATTCGCCTTAATCTCCCTACAGTATTTATGTGCTGAAATTTCCCAACCCTCCTATTTTAGTTAAGAAATTTTCCAACCCTTCTATATTAGCTAACACTTAGAAGGCAAATCTAATAGAAGTGTAATTTATAATAAAGCTTCACTGGATAAGAAGAATTTTAGTTTATACGTTAGCTTTATGTTAATTGATTTCAGGAGCAAGTCTTACGTATTATAATCAACTTAATCTGACAACATATTAAAAGCCTGGATCTGTAAGTGTGTTTTGTACTACAAGCCTAAGGTCTCCCTGCAATCACTTCCAATCTCTCTCTCTCTCTTTCTCTCCCCCTTTCTCTCTCTCAATTGCTTTTGCATCATATAGGGAAAGGGATTATGAAATACAAATCACTATCAACAAAATTATAAGAAAAAGAAAATGCTTAATTACTTTGTTTGGCTGTAACCTGACTGAAAAGATTGCAAGCGTATATTTTAATAATTTTTTTGGTAGTGAGACTTAGTTTAATTGCTTAATATTCTTGATGGATTTGCATTTGATTTGTTATTGTTACTAGTAATAGCATTCTTGAATCTGTAATTTTAGAAGAACTTGTTTATGAATACAATTTTGCTTAACTATCAAGTAGTTAAGCAAAGGTAAATTGTATGTTCAAGATCCTTTCAAGGTGTGTCCTCTGCCACCACCTCTACTTTGGTCTAGACACTGTGAGAACCTCTCAGGCCAGGCCAACACACCCTGTGCCAGGTACTGTGCTAGGCTAGAAAGATAGCAAATCCATAGGGTAGGATTCTTGCCGCCAGTGAACTCAAAGGCCAGCCCAGAGGTATGCTTCTACTTTCTTTTCCCATTGGTAGCTCTATCCCAAACTATTATTGGTTTTGATAGATATGGGGGTTAAGCGAGAAAAAGAAATAGCCAGGTGCTGATACAATGGAAATTTGATTTCTGATCATTGCCATCACCCCATCTTTGGCGTGTGGGAGGAACAAGATCTCTTCTGAGGAGTGCAGGCGTGGTTCAGAGCCTGAAAAAGGGTCACCAGGGTATTGCCATATACTTTTACCACATTCCCTCCCATTAAGCACTGAATCACTGTGTGTGCGGAGGGCACTCAGTACCATGCGTATTCTAGCTCTTGATTTGACTGGAGGCATTGAGCTCACAGTGGAGAAAATTAGACTTAAAATAATTTTTTTAAAAATATGCTTCTCAGAAAGTCCTTAAAATAAGAAGGGTATTTTTTGTGGGTTGGTGTTTTTTTTTTTTTTTTAAGTCTCTGATGAAAGTATGTAGAGGGCTTGAAGCAAATTTACTTGAAGTGCAAATATTTCAAGTGGCCATTACTTGTGATTCCTAAAAATCCTCCCTGCTCCCTGCACCAGGCAGGAGTGCGACCAGACGGCCTCGCTGCAGAATCTCTAGTCACCGCATGTGGCAGACTAATTTACTCAGGAGGTTAATTTAGGCCGGTATGAGGTATTCTTGAAAAACTGCCAGGGCACCCTGTGAGTATTCATTAGCCCAGAGGCGTTTCGGTGGGAATTTGTACTGTCAGTCTGGCAGATTGCTGTTTACTGTTCACCCGGCCCTTCTACCAATAATTGAAATATGGGAACTGGACACTTACCTCAGAAGGTTGGGGGGAAAAACAAATAGGAAAATGTATACATCTCTTTCATTTCAGTTCCTAGATGCAATATGGTAATTTCCCAATTATGTGTCTAATTAATTAATTTGAAATCACTTTCCACACAAGGGACCGTTTGCGTTTATTTGCTGACAGATGGGTGCACTGTAGTGTCCCCAGTCACTCCCAGTTAAGGAAGTGCTGCTTTGGGTTTCTGCTTTCCTCCTACTTTGTTTACAGGAGTTAGCATCGATCATACACTCTCTTTCTAATCAATGAAATATTAAGTGTAATAACTTCCACCACAGATTTTTTTTTTCAAATAGATGATGATGGTTGGTTTTAGTCTCAACACTGGTCTGCATGTTGCTTTGCACTGAAGCTCCCTGTACAAAATATGCTCTCCAGCCTGGTTTGATGTTGCTCTCCACAGCAAAGCTATTAGCGTGGTAAAATACTTGGTTCAAAGAGCTAGAAGATTCTTTCCTTCTGAAGTTCCCTTTCCCTTATTGATTATTTTCTAAATAATTGTTGTTTAAATAGCACATCTTACTTCCTTTGTATCCCATGTATATTGGTTTGTTTTTCCATCCCTCCATCATGATATAGTACCTGGAAGAGAGCCGGGAACATAGAAGGCATTAAATCAACACTTGTTGAAAGAATAAAAAATTGGTTTTTAAAAAATTTATCTTATATTCTCTCTTCAACTTAAAGAGGAAACTAAAAATTCAGATAATTATAATTAACCAAAGCAAAAATTTTAAAGATTTTATTTATTTTTTAGAGAGAAGGGAAGGGAGGGAGAGAGGGGGGGAGAAACATTGATGAGTTGCCTCTGATGCGCCTTCAACTAGGGACCTGGCCTGCTACTCAGGCCTGTGCCCTGACTGGGAATCAAACCTACAGCCTTTCAGTTTGCAGGCTGATGCTCAGCCCACTGAGCCACACCAGCCAGGGCCCAAACCAGTCTTTATGTGTGGTCCTAAATATGAAATATATGGGAACGTGAAAGAGTTGACTGAAAACTTCAGCCACATCCCTCTGTGTGCGGAGTTGGTTCTGTGTCCAAAATGAAATCAGGTCCAACCTTATGAATACGTTTTTCAGCTTTGTGCTTTTTAAAACAAAAAGAAGGGTAGGAAGAAGCAGCAGTCATAAAGAGAGGTCAACTGTCAGTTCCCCACCAGAAAAAGGCACCGATGAAGCAAAGTTGCTTGTCAGACCTCTTGCATAAGGAACCACCTCCACAGAACCTTAGTAATGTCTCAGAATGGGAGGCTTAGAGAAGGGTGTCCATAGGATTTTAGGGTCTGCTCTGGGTTTTGCCTGGGGGCAAACTGGTTGGGATAAACTGAGTTTATGGCACAGCTTTGAGCTAGGAAGTACAACAAAGTGAGGGTCTTGACATGAGTCTTGAGGAAGCTGTTTTAGTTGGGTCTCATCTTCTAGGAGTGAGTTTTCTCTGTAAGCAGCTATGTTTTCTATGCCTAGGGTCGGTACTGGGGACTAAGGCTAGGAAACTTTGCCTGGTTGCAGTATTACTTAACATAGAACAGGAAATTGTTAGTTTTATTTTTTTTTTAATAATTTTTTTTCCTTTTAGATTTTATTTATTTATCTTTAGAGGGGAAGGGAAGGAGAGAGGGAGAGAAACATGAATGTGCGGTTGCCTCTTGTATGTCCCCTGACGGGAACTGGCCTGGCAACCCAGGCATGTGCCCTGACTGGGAATCGAACCGCGATCTTTCGGTTCGCAGGCCCGCGCTCAATCCACTGAGCTACACCAGCCAGGGCTGTTAGTTTTAATTTTTAGAGTTTTGATGGTAGAAGGAGGGGAGAAATAATAAATTCCATTTCCTTAATACCTCACGTAGTGAACTAAAGTGCTCAAATATTTGTTGTCTAAGCATTGGAAACCCTTGTTAAAATAAATACTTCTATTATGAAAAAACATTTCTTCCATGGATTTATTGCTATGTGTCCGGTAATAATATAAGAGACCTTGGCAACATATTCAATTCAGTTCCATTTCCTTTAACCAGTATTTCCAGAATATCTTGCTATGAAGCCATGTGCTTTGTTACATGGTCACTGACTCACAGAGCTTATAGTCCTAGTAGGGGTGGCAGGTAATAAACTCATAGCCATCCTTGTAATTGCATATTAAAGCTGTTTGTTAGGTTTGCAAAGCAGGGTTATAGTAAGATCTGTCAAGTTCCTAACTCTGGAAAGATTATGTAACCTTTTCCCAATCCTCATGTAGTCAAAAATAAAAAGAGCTACTAAACTGTGGAGTTCCTATAAGGATTCCCAACAAAGTGCTGATTTTTTTTCTCATGGTGACTACTTTGATGCTGTTTTAAAAATATCAGACACCAATTTTTAAGTGTCTTTTTACTGTTTCTCAGTCCATCCAGTTTGCTGAGGCTCTGATCACATGATGCATCCTTATAAGGATGGCACCATCAAGGAACGATCTGTTGGCCTGAGTGGGTCAACAAAGACTTCACAGCTAGGATTAGATTCTTGACTTGGATCTTGAAGGATGAATTAGTTTTCTAGATGTCAGCCTTTGCCTAAGCAGAGAAAGAGAAAACAGCCGGGTGAATATTAGGAACTTGAACCAGAGAGTGGAGTGGGTGAAGCTTCTTAAATTAGAAAGAGATGGGGGTCTTATAGGGAGTCTATCATCAATTGACTAAAAATCACAGAATTAAAAAATGATGAAGCACACTAAAGTAATGTCATCAGGTCTAGCCCAGGGGCCAACAAACTTTTTTAAAAAAGGACAGATAGTAAAAGTGTTAGGTTTTGCAGGCCATGTACTGAAAAGCAGCCATAGATAATACGTAAACAAAACAGTGTGATTGTGTTTCAGTAAAACTTTATTTACAAAAACACACAGTGGACCGAAGGATCGCGGTTCGATTCCCAGTCAGGGCACATGCCTGGGTTGCCAGGCCAGTTCCCGGCAGGGGACATACAAGAGGCAACCGCACATTGATGTTTCTCTCCCTCTCTCCTTCCCTTCCTCTCTAAAGATAAATAAATAAAAAATCTAAATGGAAAAAAAAAAAGTACTTAAAAAAAAAAAAAAAAACACAGTGGGCTGGATTTGGTCCAGAAGTCACAGTAATGTCTGAGAACCCCTGGGCTAGGCTTTCAGTTTAACAAAGGTTACAAAATAAAATGTCTATAGTGCAAACTAAATGAATGCCCGCAAATATAAGCTATCGCACAATCTGGGAGCATTCAGAGGGTTGGTTGAAATACTGGCAAAGGGTTGCAAGCAGGTGATCTGAATTGTCCAGGGAAAGAAAAGGGGAAGGTCAGAATGAAGCAGGCCTGGAAGAACCATGATACAAGATTCCATTATCCCAAGCAATTTCTATGATTTGACTCTTTTGAGTGATTTTTATCATGGACCTGTGAAATTCCGTTGACCCTGTACAGCAGTTAGTGTTGGTTGTCCATCAGAATCCATTGCTCCCTTCTCCCAGTCGTGTACCCAGTTTACAACTGGGCACAAACCCACCCAACGTAAAGACTATGTTCTTCACCTCCCTTGCCACCAAATGTCATATGGCTAGTACTGGCCAATGAGATACGAGAAGTGGTATGGGCAACATTTGAGACATATCCCTAAAGGGAGAAGGTGTGCCCCTTATCTTGTTCCACTGCTTGGAACGTGGTCAAGATGGCAAGCCACCATAGACCACATGGACCAAAATAGGAGGCGGTGCAGTAAGACAGAAGGAACATGTTCCTGGATGACCTCATGGAGCAGAGATTTCTACTAACCCTTGACTGACTGCCTCCATGCTGTTATATGGCAGAGAAACAAACTTTTGTCTCAACTAAGTTGCTGTTACTTAGGTTTCTGTTACATCAACCAAACCTACATTGTAACTAAAACTATATAGAAAACTGTTATCCTAACCCTTGAAAGACAAACCATTGCGTTGAGATTATGTGAAGAAGGATGGTGAGGGTGGGGGAGACCTAGGAATGTATGAAGATGATAATAGTCTATGATTTCTATCTTTTAGTTAAATTTTTTTTAAATACATGTGTAATATAAACACTAAATTTAAAGCTAAACACATAGGTAATATTAGTATCTCATATCATGTCATTATTGTATTATTTTTTCTACTTTATTTTTATATTCAGCAGAGCAGAATTCTGTCGAAACATCAAAGCACTAGGAAGCACACCGAGGTGCACGAAGAGTATTTCCTCTTTTTAAGGAGATTACAATATAGTTGTGTAGATAACAAAATATTTATTGAAAAGTGGCCCATGATACGTACTATGGAAAAGCCTGAAGGAAGGCATATTGGTTTAGAGTAGAAATCTCTCTTTTTTCTTGTGGGCTTTCATATCCAAGAGGGTGTTTGTGCTGGCTCTTATTTGATATCATTCAAAAGAACATTACATTGATAGCAATAGAATATACACAGGGTACTGCAGAAGTAACACCACTGAATGTGGCTGGTAGGGTACGTGGATGTCTCACACAAGATGGATAGCAATTTGAGCACTTCACCTAAAATGTCATGTGATGTGCTTGAGTATGATATTGTCATGTTACAGACTTACACCCTTATGATTTTGTAATAAAGGATTTTTATGTGATAACAGAGGGGCATTATTTGTGTCGGACCCTGTATATTTGTTATTGCATAATTGGTATTGTTAGTTCACAATCTGTCTTTAAGCACGTAAATGTTTTTCTTCCTTGTTTTATTTTTAAACACATTTTTGCTTCCTTGTCTTACTCTTAAACATATTTACTGAGATTATTTTCTTACTGTTATCTTTTAATTTATCTCAGGATATAAAAATTACCTCATTAGTAATAAAATAAAATAAATTATTAATAATGATAAAATACTAGTTGTGAATAGTCTGATTAAAAATTACTAAAGAAAAAATCCATTTTATTAGGTCAACAGTGCCCCCCTTTGACCATTGAACCCCATAAAAGAAATCCAAACACATTTTCATCTCTGCTAAGAATTGAATTTCTACTCATATAGAATTTCTATAAAAAACCATCCTGTGTTACTGTAAGGGTGTATATACCGTGTGCTTTTTATTTTGTAGACTGATGTTTTGATTCTTTTAATGATCAGGTCCTAACGGCAGTTTTGTAAGACCCAAATTTTAGTTTTCTGAATCTTCCCTATCCTATCTGATTCAGGTTGAATACGAAGGCTTAAAGCACGAGATTAAGCGATTTGAAGAGGAGACGGTGCTGCTGAACAGCCAGCTGGAAGATGCCATCCGGCTGAAGGAGATCGCTGAGCACCAACTGGAAGAAGCCCTAGAGACCTTGAAAAATGAAAGGGAACAAAAGAACAACCTGCGGAAGGAGCTCTCCCAGTACATCAGCCTCAATGATAACCATATCAGCATCTCGGTGGATGGACTCAAGTTTGCCGAGGACGGAAGTGAGCCAAACAATGACGACAAAATGAACGGGCACATCCATGCACCCCTTGTGAAACTGAATGGAGACTATCGGACTCCCACTTTAAGGAAAGGAGAGTCTCTACACCCAGTTTCTGACTTATTCAGTGAGCTGAACATTTCAGAAATACAGAAATTGAAGCAGCAGCTTATGCAGGTAAGAACTTCCTTTAGGGCTGTTAGGGCTAATTCCTTACAGATTGCATAGCATGTTGTGGGGTTTCTTCTTACATTTAGCTCCAGATTATTTTTAAAAATATTGTGTCTTTAACTGGAAACTTTGAAAGTGCAATATTTTAGAAAGACACGCCAGAAGAGGTGTTGAGAAATGTCATTCGCATTGCTTTAAGAAATTTACTTAGAGCCACAAATTAGATGGTAATCAGAAGGCAGAAAGATAGCAAGCATCTTGATGCCTGTCTAACAGAATTAAAAAAGTTTATATACAGGGAAAATGACAGAAATGAACTTTTCCATCACAAGCAACTGTATATATAGCTTTAAGAATAGCGGTTACACTTCATAGCAATACTTTAAGCTTTAAAAGATACAAAGGACTTTCGATATGCTGGCTAGCCAGGATACTATATGATTAAGAATGCAGATTTATACAGAACAGGTATAAATCTGATTCTAATATACTGTTAGCTGGGCCTGAAATTTTAGCATCTTCAAATCAAATGTCTTGTGTAGAATCCCATGTTTAAGCTCCTCTCACTGTAAAATGGCTGTCTAGTGTTGAGTCTTCCCTCTCTGCTGTGCCTTAACCCAGTGCTAACTGAAATCTTGTCTGAGGAACATCACTACCCTCACCATCACCTGGGGACTTCTTAGAACTACAGATTGTGGGGCTTCCCACAAATCTACTCAGCCATGAAACTGGTTCAGCAAGATTGTTGGGTGATTGAATTTGAGGCTTAATCTTCAGTCTGTTATCCCTCCAGGGTTCTTTGCATAGAGCTGATAATTACAGGCTGCTAAGACTCTGGAAATCATTTCTTTTTATAGCAAACACCACTTATAATTCTTATACTGCTACAGAAATGATGAATAAATGAAATTAGCAGAAATAAATAAAGAGGCTAGAGAACAAGTAAAATTAGTGTATTACACAGGTGGCAAACACAAGGCCCTCGGGCCGAATCCAGCCCTCCACCTTGCTTTATCCGGCCTGGCATCTTATTTCTACCCAGTGGCAGCTCAGAGCTCCTTGCCCCTAGTTAAGGAGCAGTTGCATTTATACTGTCCTAAAATTACATTCAGCCCATTTGAAGGCCCATTGTGAGGCTGATGTGGCCCCCCATGAAAATGAGTTTGATACCCCTGGATTATAAGCCTTCTTTTTAATATTACATCAAGGCAACTTATCCTGCGCTTGACGTGCTCAGGGCTTGGTGCTGCTAAAAGAGAATTTGTTTTCACAATGATGAATTCGGATCAAGATAAGAAGGCATGGCCGCCAGAAGAAAATGAATTTCACATAGACTTTAACCTGACTGCAAAATCCAGTCCCGTGTAGGTAATACTTTGCTATGTCTTTTTGCTCAGTTTATACTAATATACATAGATTGATACTGTGGGGGAGAGGGAATTTCCCTGCTTTTCCCTCTTAATTTTTTGTGACTGGTCTGCGAATTAAATTGACATGAGAGAGATTAATAGGAGAAAATAACCTAGCTTATTGCATATGTATATACAGGGGTTCCATAAGAATGTGAGAACTGAGGACAAATGGGGCAGTTGAGGCTTGTATGCCATTCTGTGCTAAGGAGGGAAAGGCAGAGGTCTGGGAGGTCAAAGGGAAGGTAGGCAGTTCACAGGGAGATGAGAAATAGTAAATATATGGTAAATGAATTCTTTTTAAAAAATATTTTATTTATTTGTTTATTTTTAGAGAAAGGGAAAGGGAGGGAGAAAGAGAGGGAGAGAAACATCAATGTGTGGTTGCCCCTTGGGTGCCCCCCACTGGGGACCTGGCCCACAACCCAGGCATGTGCCCTGACCGGGAATCGAACTGGCGACCCTTTGGTTAGCAGCCTGGCACTCAGTCCACTGAGCCACACTAGCCAGGGCAGTAAACAAATTCTTGATGGGCCAAAGAGGGTCATTTACCAAACAGGCTTTGCTTGGTTCCTCCCTGTATGCCACACTGAGTTCATATTAAAACTAAGGTGATAGCGCCCTCCCTGGATTCCTTTAGGCAGGTAAATGGGAGGTAAAAGGCTCTTCTGAGTCTTTTGTTTCTTAAAAACAACCAGCTTAAAATAATCAATATCTAAAAAAAGTTTGTTCTAGGGTGGCAGGCTCTGTTTCCCCCCACATTAGTGGAGTCAGGTGCAGCCCCAGAGGATTAAATCATGGGAATATTTCTGCAGTGAAACATGTGAGTGTTCACACTGAGGGAAAAATGAGGATCCTGCTCAGGGCACCTAGGCTGTCTGAATGTTGCCACCAAGTGAGGTATGAGAAAACTTTCATGTGAAGGATTTTGAGATTGTGGCTGCTACAGGTATAGCGATTGCTGTGCTATTAGGCAGCCCTCAGCTTTGTATATCTCAAGCTTATAACGTTAGCATACTTTGTGAGACTTTGTATTTATTTTCATAGTCCTCTTTTCTCTTAGGATTTCTTTTGGCCCGGGTCCAAAGCACTGCATTGAGGGAAAGCTGTGCGCCTTCACACTGAGCACCTAGTTAATGCACTTAGTGAATGATGACGTTTGTGAAGATGCCGAGGGGCTCAGGCAGGGACACAACACCTTACGCCAGGAATATGCAGTTTTTAAGATTTTCTTCCTTAGGATTAAAGGAACCCTTTGAAAACAGCATACCCAGAGCAAAGCCTGGTTTTGTCTGGCAAGGTTTCATCTATGCACGTAAATTATGTTTTCCCATCTATGGGTATTTACTTAATCTGGTTCTGAAATGGGAAAAAATAATCCGTGTTTCTGCCTTGGGTATCAGGAAAGTTGGGTGAGTTGCTTTACTTCTCTGAGAACGCTTTTATGAAGGGAAAGGTGATAAATTAGCCCCAGTCACTAGTCTCTATGAAGCCTTTGTTGGAATTGGGCGGGGGTGCAGACAGAGCCCCTTCCTCCGGGTACTATACTGCCATCTGCTGGGAAATGGGAGCAATAGGAAAGTCTAGGACAATTATACTTTATTGTAAACAGTGCCCCCTGGCATTGTGTGGTGTACAGCCTGCAGATGATGACACTGAAGCCCTGGAGAGCAGCCCAGCCAACCCTCCTTTGTGGAGTTGTTGTGACGACTAAATGGGATGGTGCATATGAAAGTAGATATGGCTCGCAAAATTTTATGTTATTGTACTGGAACCACCCATCAGTATTTGAGGTGTAAAGAAGGTTGCCACTTTCACTTCATATAAACAGCCAATATATAAAGCCTAGAAAGTATAGGAAGAGGTAAGGGATGGTAAGCCTATATCTATATTTGGGGGTGCTCTTTTTCCCAAAGCAAATCAGGGTGAGTATTTTACTGAACTGTATTTCTTCCTAGGTATGCAATAAACTGCAGGAATATTTTAAACTTAGTCAGTCATGCTAACTTTCACATAACGCAGATGCATATAAATTTAAAAATATATATATATATAAGAAAATATTTTTTCAAAGAACTTGAAATTTTATTTTTGAATTACAGATTACGGTCAGTGTCCTTTTGTATTAGTCCAGGTGTACAGCGTAATGGTGAGACAGTCACATACTTTACACAGTGCTCCCCTCTGTATTTCCAGTCCCCACCTGGCACCACACATGATTATTACAATATAATTAACTGTGTTCCCTATGCTATACTTTACATCCCTGTGATTATTTTGTAACTACCAATTTGCACTTCTTTTTTAAAAATTTTATTTTAATTATTGTTCTTGTACAGTTTTCTGTCTTTTACTCCCATCCCAGCCCACCACCTCAGCCCTCCACCCCAGCCCTCCCCACCTCCCTCCCATTTCCACCCCTTCTAGTTTTTGTCCATGTGTCCTTTATACTTGTTCCTGCAAACCCTTCCCCTTTTCCCCTGAAATTCCCTCCCTTTCCCCTCTGGTGACCCAATTTGCACTTCTTAATCCCTCACCTTTTCCATCCAGTATCCCAAGAAAACATTTTATTTATCGAAGAGTCTCAATAAACTTGACAATAGACCTTGATAGCAAACAGCTCAATTAGTATCATCGTTTGTTTATTCACTAAGAGACATTTTTCAGGGTATTTTGGGATAAATTATTTTGTTTTTTTGGTGCCCTCAAGTCTCAGTTATTTCCAATATATTACAATTGACATTTTCCAGTAACAGTCAAACAACTTAATTAGTTTCGTTAGAATGCAAAGAAGTAGATCCTGTCTGGAAAAACTAAATTAGCTAATCTGTTTAAAGGATTCTCTATGCTTCTGCTGAAATTTTTAACTTTGGGTAAATAGCCTCTGTTTAACTTCACGTCAGAGAGAGTCAAACTAAGCAGGAGAAAACTTTGGATTTTTTTTCCAGTATCACACTAGCTATTTAATTTCACATGTAATGTGAGAAAACAGTAATGTTTCTGTAAAGCTGCAATTATTTTTGTTGTATCCTGGATGTGGAAGAAATATTGATATTGTGTTTACATCTGCTGTGCTAAAGGCAATTTTAATTTTTTCTATAATGATGATGGTAAGTAGTCAGTTCGCTATATGACCTGTAAGAGTTCAAAGCAAATTATTTATTGGGTTCAAAGCCTAATTGGTTGATGCAACTAGATGGGACAGATAGTACTATTATCCCCAGTGTACAGATGGGGAAACTGAGGCAAAATGTGATATCATTTGCTCAAAGTGAAAAATCCTAATAAGTGGACTCACTACACAGAGTGTCAAATCAAGTGTCATCTTTGCTTAACGAAGACTCAGGATATTTATGGGGTAAAATTAATGAAAACAAGATTGGTCAGTCACTTGTTTTTAAAACTTAAAGTGACAAATACTATTTCCAAGTGCAAAGTTGATAAGTAGTTAAAATATTACAGACTTTAAGATTACATTTAGAGCTTTATAACCAGACATACTTCTCAGAAGCCTTACTTTCCTACTGTATTGCACCAAACATAAAAAGAGCATCTGTAAACATAATAACCAGGGGAAGGGTCTGTGTAGATTTTCCTGAGAAGAACTTTATGGAGATAAAATTCACAGAACATACAACCCACCTGTTTAAAGGGCAGACTCCTGTGGTGTCCAGCACATTCAGAGTTGTGCCACTATCAGCACAGTCTATTCTAGGACATTTTTATCACTCCAGAATGAAACAACGTACCCATTAGCAGCTGCTCCTTATTTCCCAGAACCCTCCAGCCCTAAGCAACCACTAAAATGTACTTTCTGTCTTAATAGATTTGTATAGTCTGGACATGTTATATAAATGGAATTATACAATGTGATCTTTTGTATATGGCTTTTTTCAGTTAGCATAACATGTTTAAGGTTTATCCATGTTGTAGCCTAATTAGTACTTCATTCCTTTTTATTGCCAAATAACATTCCATTGTATAGATAGACCACATTTTATTTATTCATTTATCTATTTATTTGTTTATCAGTAAGAGGCATTTGAGTTTCCATGTTTTGGCTATCATGAATAATTCTGCTTATGAACATTCATGTACAAGTTTTCTTGTGCATATATGTTTTAATTCTCTTGAATATATACTAGGAGTGGGAATGCTAGGCTGTATGGTAGCTCAGTGTTTCATCCTCTGAGGATTTACCAGGCTGGTTTCCACAGCAGCTGCACCATTTTACGTCTCTACGGCAGTGTGTGAAGGTTTTGACTTCCCCGCATCCTCTCCAACACTTGTTGTTTGCCTTGCGGTTGTAGTCTAGTCCAGTAGAATGCTGAATGAAAGTAGCAGGAGCATTATTCTTTGTCTTGCTGTTGATTTTAGCAGGAAAGGATTCACCATTAAGTATGTTATCTGTGGGTGTTTTGTATCAGATTGAGGATATTCTCTTTTATTTCTACATTTATTGACTATTTTCATCATGAAGAGGTATTGAATTTTGTCGAATGCTTCTGCATGTATTGAGATAATCACATGGGTTTTGTCCTGTATCCTACTAATATAGTATATTATATTTATTGCTTTTTGGTTGTTGCATTTCTAAGATAAATCCCACTTGGTTGCAAAATTCTTCTTATATGTTGCTGGATTCAGTTTGCTATCATTTTTGTTGAGGATTTTTGCATCTATATTTATAAGAGATAATGGTCTTTAGTTTTCTTGTCATGTCTTTATCTGGTATTGGTGTCAGTAATACTGGCTTTAGAATAAGGTCACAGTGTCCCTTTGCATATGTTTATACGCATGAGGAAAAGGGAAAAAAGGAGTTTTCCTTTCACTACACTCTCCAGAATGTATTTCCTTCTTTCCCAGCGGCTGGGTTCTCTTACCTAGAGCTTCTTAGTTCTGTGTTAAGCTTTTTTCAGAGTTCTCTTTTGTCAGAGCACAGGTATAGGTTATCAGAGATGCTTCACTTCGAGCAGAGGAGGATAAATTACTTATTTCCGAGTTCTCTTTATGTACATTGATACTAGGCACCAGTCATTCAAGTGGCAAATGGAGAGTCATGTGACAAGGATAAAGTCTTTACGGAAATTAATAGCTATAAAATAGCTCTGATTGTTTTTCCTATAGAAGTTCCAACATGAATGTGCAAATTCTGGATGTCTTTTTGTGGTTGTTGTTCCTTCACAAAAAAATCTCTGAATTCTTGATATGTGTGAATGTGTTTATTGAAAAGGTAATAAACATTCAGTGAAATTAAATGTAATTTCCATGGGACAAGACAATAATAATAACAAGACAATAATAGTTAAGGTATATTTTATACTTACACTGGCTAAACCATTTACAAATTCAGCATTCAGATTTTCTGGCTAAATGACCAGTCCTACATTGAAAACTAAAATCCTCAGTTCCAGATAGAAGATAAAGACTTTAGAAAGAGAAATAAGGCAACTATTCTCAGTCATGATGGAAGATTATAATTAATTCAACAAGTCTCTCTTGGATAAGTTCACAAATGGAGATTAAAATAGCACAGTTAAAATGTTTAGTAATTTTAATTTTTAAAGTGCTTGGCGTTTATTAATTCAAAGCACAGTGTACCTATAATAGTTTAAGCACTGCTCTCTAAAATTCAAATACAATTAAGATACTCTAAGCCTCAGTATCTGAGAGAAAATGTAATGCTGGAGGTTTATAGAATTATCCCCCCCTTTTTTTCATCAGACCAATCTTGTGTGGAAAAATGAGTGTGTGTGTGTGTGTGTGTGTGTGTGTGTGTGTGTGTGTGTAAAATTTGGATACCACTGCATATTCAAGTAATTTCACCAGAAATGTATTACTTGTGGAAATTAGCCCTGTATGTGGAGCATATAGGCACACAAAAGAGACGATGTTCTATTTGATGTTTTCTGGAGGTGCTGTTGTGAAGGAACTGATAGACTTACCCTTTTAGACTTAGAAAATGTTTATGTTCAATGTGAATTGGCAGAATATAGATGAAAACTCTCCTACAGGCATTACCTCATTCATTATAACTTTTCTTCTAAAACAAGCTTAAGACACATTCAGTACATTTTGTTCTAGTCCAATTTTTATTTTACTTTATCCTATTTTATTCGAATAGGCTTTTCCTGTTAAAGGGCTTTTTGGAAGTAGCTTTGTCTTTTGTAATCATGTATACTAATCAAATGATATTGAGACTTTTCAGAGCAAATTCACTTAATTTTCAAAAGAAAAAGAAAACAAAACTCCTGAACTAACCCATTTACATTGAGATTGTATACAGTACCAATAATAGAATACTGAGATTTTTCTATCGCCTCTATCAAAAATTCAAAGGACTTGGCCTTTCATCTAATACCATGTTACATAATACCTGGGTTTTCACGGAAAATTATTGCCCATAGTCTGGATAAGTCCATTCATCTTTAGCTGTAGAGATACAATCTTTTATAGCTAATAAAACCCAATTAGGTGGATTTGTATTTAACTGTATCCCAACTCTGAGATGAAAGAGTTACTTTTGCACACAGATTCAAATTTGTGGAAACCGATTGTTTGCCACATAGAATAATTTTGGTCAGGATAATTTTGGTGGGAATTGGACTACAGTTCCCTAAACAGTAACAACAACCAACATAATACCTTGAGCATTAAATTCACTATCTTAATCATCAAAGTGCCATATTGTGACATTTTGTGCTCCTTTTATAGATTAGTAAACTGAAGCTTGGCCAGAATCACATAGCTACGTAAATGTTGGTGGCAAGATTTGACTCAAGTTCTCTTATGCTGGAGCCTCAATTTTGTTTTGTTTTGTTTTTACCTATAACACTATTCTTTTGAAATATTTTGGTTTCTCTAGCTATCATACATAACTTCTGGATGATGTTCCTGTCATGGATATGAGCAGACACTATGTCATAAAAATCTAAGCTACAACTTAGGAGCCTGCCTATAAATAATAATTTAAAATAAAAAAAACTACATTTTAAGTTCTAATATATTAGAACCTCGCTAATTGGTTTCCTGTATTGACCACACAATACAGGCAATCCTTGCTTTGCATGTTATTATGGAAACATAAATATGATTAAACAAGCTGAAACTATGTAAAACAAATTTATTAATAAGAAAAATTACATTGAAACATTGGTTATAAATGTGTGGAGAAATAAAAAATAGTAAAACTACTCAGAACACTGTAATCTAAAAATTAGAAAATTTACCTCTGAAATAGAAATTTAACCCCCCCCAAAAAAAACCTTACCAAAAATAGTTTGAACTTACTTTCTTCTCATGCTATAATTATAATACTGAGCAAGAATCTTTTTTATGCCTTGACAAATTGTCATACTCTGATCTACATTTAGATCAGCTTCCAACATTTTATCCTTTGCACTTCCAATGTCTGAAAATATCTCTGAGAGTATCTTTAGTATGCTGGTGCCATTTCCTTTAGGATATTTTCATCCTTTTTATAAAAACTACTTTTTTCATTTTTGATATGTTCTTTGCCAAATTGCTTTGGCTGTGTATCTAAAATCCTTTAAATATCAGCAGTGTCCATATTCCCACATTCAGCTATTTCTTCTATAACTCCATTTATGTTTGATTCAAATTTCACTTCCAACATTTTCACTGTTTCTCTGTTGCACCCTTTTTTCCCCTCCCTCCCTCCCCTTCCTTTCCCTTCCCTCTCCCCCTCTCCCCTCCCTTCCCATTAGTTCCTTCCTTCCTTCCTTCCTTCCTTCCTTCCTTCCTTCCTTCCTTCACCAATTTCTTCTTTGGATTATCTTTTTTTTGTAAAACTTTATGTGGGTCTACCACTGTGGGACAAGAAGACAGTACAACTACAGTCTTTGCTGTCTGTGAGTGAACTGAATAACAGATACACAGTGACCAATCACTGAAAGCCTTTGTGTGAAGTCAGGTGATTGGTCACTGGTCAGGGTGCTACCACATAGTAATTTTATAGATTGAAGTGGCAAAGTTTGTATTTTACATTTACTTAGAGTTAATATATTGGTCACTGAAATTTACACTGTATTTTACATTTGCTCACAGTTAATGTATTGATCTTTGAAATCTAAACTGTATTTTGTGTTTTAACTAAACCATGGTCAATGAAATTCATGTGTATTAGAACCTTGCCAAGTGAGGACTGTCTGTACATGGTCATTAGATGAAGGATATCAGGTACCACAGGGATCATAAAAATACTACTCTACTGTATTATATGCTATATATGCTGATTAAAATAAATATTAATTACATTTTAATAATTGATATTTATTATGTATTTATAATAATTTTACTTGCCTCCTAGAAATTTAGAAGAGTTTGGAAAGATATAATGTATGACCCAGGAAAGCTTGAAAGTTTGAATTGATCACTTTCTCTAGATGTAAAGACATTCACATCAATCTGTTATCCTTAAAGTAGGTCTTAGACAGTTAGAAAAAAGAAAACAAGTGCAGAAGGATATGATGCCTCTTGTATAATGCTTTAAAATGTAAATATTATTCTATAATACTTTAAAGTCTAAACATTTGCTTATTGAAAAACATTTACATTATAAAATGTAAAAATTTTTAGTTAATAATACTGATTACTCATATGGAGGGACAGAAAATGGTTTTAAAAATTCTCAGATTATAATTTCTTATATACTTATGTTTAATGAGACACTTTTATATTGAGACCTGAATATTTTTCAATATACAATAATACCATAAATATAATACTAAAGTTGTCACATTGTTATTATTATTATTATTATGAATTACCAATTTAAAAATTTTGGTTTGGAGGTGCAATGTGTAAATGATGTGTAAATTGTTTTTTTAGCCATAAAACTGTATTCTCTGGCTTTAATATTAAAAGCTCTCAAACTTAGCATATGTCTATTGTTGGGATTCAATGCTTATTTTTAAGGAAATGTTAAAGGCTCTGAGCAGCATTTAGTAAGCCACAGTCTTAGGTTTTAAATCTGATTCTGGGTTCAGCTTTGGGAAGGAAAGGATGATTCACAGGCACCTTGAGACAGCCATTCATCCTACGTGAACTAAGGAGCAGATACAGTCTAAGGCTCTCAGAATAAAGACAATGCCAAGTACTATCTCTTTCAAGTCATGTTATAGTTTCTGTAAAGTGTTAAAACATAAAAATAGGATTGTTTGAAGAACATTCAAGTTTTATGAATTGATGAGTATAAAGCATGAGAATTTGGATGGGTAAATATGCATAGCATAATTCTTTTAGAATGATTTACTTAGAGTGATTGACTTACCAGAACTTCTGAAATAAGAAAATACACTCCAGTTGAATTTAAAATAATGGCGACAGTGGCTCTTTCGCATTTATTTTTCAGGTATACTTGCCTGACGGTGAATGGATTCAGTTCATCAGTGGCATTGCATCACAGTCATTCAGTGACTTTCTTTTGCCGTTGCAGGTAGAGCGGGAAAAGGCCATTCTTCTGGCCAACCTCCAGGAGTCACAGACACAGCTGGAACACACCAAGGGGGCGCTGACCGAGCAGCACGAACGGGTGCACCGGCTCACGGAGCACGTGAATGCCATGAGGGGTCTACAGAGCAGCAAGGAGCTCAAGCCTGAGCAAGACGGGGAGAAGGGCCGGGACTCAGGGGAGGAGGCGCATGACTATGAGGTGGACATCAATGGCTTAGAGATTCTTGAGTGCAAGTACAGGGTGGCGGTAACTGAGGTGATTGATTTGAAAGCCGAAATTAAAGCCTTAAAGGAGAAATACAATAAATCTGTGGAAAACTATACTGAAGAGAAGACCAAGTATGAGAGTAAGATCCAAATGTACGATGAGCAGGTGACAAGCCTTGAGAAATCCACCAAAGAGAGTGGAGAGAAGATGGCCCATATGGAGAAGGAATTGCAAAAGATGACCAGCATAGCCAACGAAAATCACAATACCCTTAATACAGCCCAGGATGAGTTGGTGACATTCAGTGAGGAGCTAGCCCAACTTTACCACCATGTGTGTCTCTGTAATAACGAAACCCCCAACAGGGTCATGCTGGACTACTATAGGCAAAGCAGAGTTACCCGTAGTGGCAGCCTGAAAGGGCCCGATGATCCCAGGGGACTTCTGTCTCCACGGTTAGCCAGGCGGGGTGCATCATCCCCGGTAGAAACAAGGACCTCCTCTGAACCAGTTACAAAAGAAAATGCAGAGGCCAGCAAAGAACCAAGTCCAACCAAGACCCCCACCATCTCTCCTGTTATTACTGCCCCACCATCATCGCCAGTATTAGATACCAGTGACATCCGCAAAGAGCCAATGAACATCTACAACCTTAATGCCATTATCCGGGACCAAATCAAGCATCTGCAGAAAGCTGTGGACCGGTCCCTGCAATTGTCTCGTCAAAGAGCAGCGGCACGGGAGCTGACCCCCATGCTTGATAAAGACAAGGAAGCCTTAATGGAAGAGTTCCTCAAGCTCAAGTCCCTGCTGAGCACCAAACGGGAGCAGATCGCCACACTGAGGGCAGTGCTGAAGGCCAACAAGCAGGTGATCTGATTCTACTGACCATGCGTGCTAGCCAGCGCTCTCCTGACTCATTTATTCCTTAATGTTTTTGAGTGTCTGCTATAATCAGGATGAGAGTTCAGATTCCTGGTCAGTGGAGGAATAAGAACTTAAGCCCCAGTGCCAGATCAGAATATAATAATTGTTATTAATTCAGTGAATGGATGGAATAATAGAGTAACTATACTTTGGTAGGTGGAGGTAGAGGTAAGGATAGAAAGGCAGTTCAGGTGGTGTGTGAAGACAGGAAGTGGAGGGATGGCAGAATAGTCTGGCTTGGCAGCTTATACCAGGGAGATACAGTAAAAAAGATACCCTGGCAGGCTGCTGGAGCAAACAGAAGGGAGTTCTTGGGAGAAAGTGAGAGAGACAGAGAGAAACAGGGGAATAGATTGAGGTAGAATGTGTACTAGCTCTACCAGTGACCACATATCTGAAATTTAGGTTCAGTGGGGATGTTCACTCACCAGGGTCAGAGCTTAAGCAGTAGAAAATTTTTTTACTCTATGTTACCCAAGATCTAAGCACAGATCTTGAGAGGGCTACCACGAGGCCCTACCTGACTAATTCCTAGGTCCTGGTGACTGAATTTGTTTTCTTTGCTCGAGCTTTACCTGAGTGGCAGTGCTATGAAATATAGACAGGAAAATATTTATGGCCTTTATTTCTCCGGAAAATGAACCTTGAAAGATACATTTGAGAAGTGTGCTGAAAAAGAATGTTGATAAAGAGAAGCAACAAAGCATCAGATAGATACCCTCTTGCAAACGTAAGCAGGGTTAGTGTTAGAAAAGGAGGGTGAATTTCAGATTCAGAGTTCTTTTTCTTGCTTTTATCTGGGGGAACCACAGTATTATTTTGTCATCTATGGTACAGCTTTCTAGCCTCTTCCATTGTCAGTTCCCACAAATCCATTGGTGCAATTTGGAGGTTTATACCACAAACAATAATACCATCTGCTCTGTAAACACTATCAACATGTTTTAGATAAATCTAAGGGTAAAAGAGGACCTTATTTTGTGCCATCAGTTCAGAGAAATAGAAAAGATTGGGGTAAATGCAGAATTTGGGAGAGATCTGACTCCAGTGGGACGTCAGAATGAAGGACCTTGTTACCATAAATTCTGCTGCAATCCGAAGACGCAGTGGTTTAGAATGGTCCTAAACAACCAATACCACGTTAGGTAAGACTTAGCCCTTATCAAGGACATAATACCCTGGGCATTCTGGGTCAAACCATTCAGATAACAACTTCTCTGACTTCTTCCTGAAGGTTGAATATTAATAACCTAGAAACCTAGATCGATGAGAATGTCAAGACGTATAACTGACACAGAGGTTAGATAATAAGCATGGTTAATTAGCCAAGAGAGACTAATTTGTGAGCAAGCATTCACTGGTTATGTAGTTCATGGCAGGCAGTAAGCAGGATGAAAAAAATAAGTGACCAGTAATCTAGTAGTTCAGCGATGCCTATAACTGTTTACAAAACGGTACCTGTAAGCACTGTAGAACTGTATGAACAGTGCCGGAGGAATTAGCAGAACAAAGCACTCCTGGCTGTGGCACCTCTTGCATCATCCCCTTCTGGGCTCAGCAAATTAAATGAAAACACATTTCTAGCTATGCATTTAGTTTACATTTTAATTAAGCTGGGCTTATTGTTGTGATGCTTACGTGCCATAAATAGTTTCAGGTGTCTACAGATGATACCCATTTTATTTATACAAGGTGGAATGTTAATTTATATTAAGGCTAAGGTGAGAATTCTGTGGTATCAGAAAAAAAATTTTTCTATTTTAAAATAGTTTTCTGCATTCTCCATAGGATCTTTTAATATGCTCTAGGATTTTTTGTAAGCACAGTGTTTTCTGATAAATAAGCCAATGTTTATGAAGTACCATCTGTGCACTAAACTGTGCTGGATGCTAAAGATGCAAAGAAGACTAATCTATGGTCCCTGCCCTCCAGAAGAGGACGCACAGACCAGTGGGGATGTCAAAACAGGAACAGATCATTACAGTTTGATGTTGTACATGCTGTAATTGAGTTAAGGGAACCTTGCGGAGGAAATAACCAATGTCTTTTAGAGGAATTGGAAAACAACTTCCAACAGTTTTTTCAGTAGTAACAGAACGAATTATTCTTGTGTCTGTTCTTAAAGGATAAGGAGCTGTTTTCTAGAAGAGGAGGGAATAATTCCAGAGAAAAAGTACCATGGGCAGTAGAGGCACAAAGCAGAAAGACACGTTCAAGGAATGGTTTTGAAGGTCTCTTCTGTTGCTGGACAGAAAGTTTAGAAAGCAAACTTTGGGGGTGTTTGAAGAATGTGGCTAATGCAGATGCCAGGAAATCTGCTAAGGGGTTATAGACACTTCGAATTAATTCTGAAAAAGCTTTGCACAGTCTGTGGAAAAACAAATCTACAAAGCTGAGTCCTTGGGGGACAATTCTCACAAATAATAAATAACTTTGTACTTTTGTTTCAGATTTGTATTTTCTGTCATTTACCCCCTCCCCATAGTTAAATGACCATGTGGTTCCATATGCTTACAAATTTGTTACATCTACATTTTCACAACTTAAGCATAACTATTTGTTCTAAATGACTAATTTTTTTTAATCGAAAAGAGCATTTTTCCCCAAGTCAACTTCAACATTCTGGATAATTTTCTGAATTTATAATATTTCTAAAGATTCCACTAAGTTATAACACTGCAGGGCATGTGAACTATTTTTTTAAGTAATTTCTCATTTTAACTTGAATTTAAATTCAATCATAACTAATAAGAAACTGCTTTGGAATCAAAATATGAACAAACTACCCCATCCCAACAATGTTTTAATTTAAAAAGAATCCGTTTACCGTTTACCTCTATAGAATTTGGCACTTTGCATAAAAAAATTGAAGCTGTCCATTTCAAGCACAAAAAGAAATGTTAAAAACCAGGGTAGTCTTCCTGGGAAATCCTATTAATGATGGAATTTTTCATTAGTGAGGGACTTTTAAAAATTTGTGTTGAATGTTTCTACACAGCCTGGAAATCTGTAGTTAACAGTTGGTAAAAATTTTGTTTTTCTGGTTTGGTTCCAACATCAAACAGGCATGCCCTCAATGTGCATTCGTTTCATGCACCCATCCAGGCAACAGCCTCGTGTGTTACTTCCCGCTGGGTGTCAGCCTTGTTCTCAGTTTGGAGCACTCTTTATCCCCAAAACTTTAGGCTTGCCCAAATCCCAAATTTGAACACATTATTTCAATTTATTCAACATTTTGGAATTTTTGCTTTTATGGAACTTGTAAAGAATTAGGTTTGACTATTACAATTTTATTATTTTGATTTGATTATTAGATTATTAAAATTTGTTAAATTCTACTACAGCTCACTGTTTTGAAGAAGTATATGGACAAATATAGAATGTTATTGTTTTTTTCCCCTTTTTTTCTTAAGCATAAAATATGGATTGATAGTTTGTCACAGATGCGTGTCACAAGTTGCAATGGCCTCCATCTTTTATTCTGTTTGTTTCAGCCCCCAACAACACAGGCGACACAAGAACATATGAGTTCTGTTGTATTTCAGTAGGAAGCTGGGCTTTCCCCCTTACATCTCCTTGATAAAATTCTTCTTGTATAAAGTTTCAGTTTGGCTCCCTGAATTCATGCGTGAAAATCCAACACCCTCAACACTCTACATTAAATGTTTACTGAGCTGTCACTGCCCAAGCTTCTCATGCTGTCTCTGGCACGTAGCTGGCTTCTCAGGCAATTTCACCGCAGTATGGATTCACAGCATGTTTTGATATTAAGGAAAACTGCCTGTCCAAAGTACATACCTATGTTTATATAAAACTTAACGAAATCCATTTTACTCCCCTTTATTAAAGAGATAGACCCAGCATAAGGAAATCTGTGACAGATTTTCCTAATGTGAAAATTGTAACCATTGTGATTTTTCTGCTTTAGACAGCTGAGGTGGCCCTAGCTAATCTCAAGAACAAATACGAAAATGAGAAAGCAATGGTGACTGAAACAATGACAAAACTTAGAAATGAATTGAAGGCTTTGAAAGAAGATGCAGCAACTTTCTCATCGCTGAGAGCAATGTTTGCAACAAGGTAATCATTTTATCTCCCAAGGGTAGGTGTGGTACCTGGGGAAAAGACTTTAAAATACTCATGTGTATCTTTGTGCATCTTGAGTGTGTAAATTGTGAAGAAAATAGAAGAGATTCCATTCTGACAAGTCTAAGATAAGACTTTTTGTGCTGTCTTCCAGAGCCCTCTACTGGGCGTACTGGATCAGCAATTCCTTTACATAGATGTATTTTAAAATTAATACAATATTTTTTTCTGTATTCATAATAGAGCTTATGTACCCCAAAGAATCAGAACAACAAAAAGAGCCTCTAACAAAGGGAAAAACCCTGCTTGCTAAAGTACCTAAATATTATTACGACTGAAATTGATTATACCAAAGTACATAAAAGTGCTTATCATTAATAAATATGGTATGAGAAAGATACCATCCAAATGAAGATTACTATTCATCATATCAGTGAATTAGACTTTAATACACTGATATAAATATAACATATAATGTAATTATATCACCAAATTTTTCACGTTGTCCAAGTAATTAATTAGACACATATTAGTTACTCCCTCCACCACCAGTTTCATTACTAGGTGCCACTGTATTTTATTTTTGAACTTGAAATGCTTATTAAGAATATTGATTCATGGCATTCAAAATCCTGAGATTTTCAATATGTGACCATTTTTGCTGTCACAATTTATTGCCAAAATAAAAACAGTTATATATTTTACATGATACCAACTCGGTACAGAATTCACAAAGCATAACTATACCTCATTTTCAGATTCAGTAAATAACGTACATGTAGCTGATACAAGTGTAAAACAAAGTCCTTGTAGAGGAGCCCAGGAATCTCTCCAGCTTTCTTTGGATGTCAGGAGAGAAAGGCTCAAGCTTATACTTTGTGATTGACTCAGTGAGGAGGCCGAGTGCCTGAGGGTCCCCAGGCGTGTGGGGGACCTGAGGGAACTGGCTTCTGGGTCTCTGCAAGCATGCTAAGACTTTGGGGAGTAGAAACGCATCACCCCTGGCCCCGAGTGGGGAGGCAGGATGGGGAATGAGGATGGTGCATACAACCCCCATTCAGGCACACAGTCAGGATTATGTGTATAGAATCAGGAAAACAAATTTCCTCTTTGAAAAATAAATCAAACATTTTTTAAGGGGACATTTAAAGTCTCAATCTGGTTTGCATAAGAATGATTTCCCCCAAATGGTGCATTTTCACAGAAATTTTGGGATCTTGGGGGTATAGTAATTGCCAAACTCCATAGTATTTTTAAAAATACTGTTATCTGCCCAATTAAAATAAATCCAGCCCTGGCTGGTGTAGCTCAGTGGATTGAGTGCTGGCCTGCGAACCAAAGGGTTACCAGTTCGATTCCCAGTCAGCGCACATGCCTGGGTTGCAGGCCAGGTCCCCAGTTGGGGATGTGCAAGAAGCAACCACATATTGATGTTTCTCTCCCTCTCTTTCTGCCTCCCTTCCCCTCTCTCTAAAAATAAATAAATAAATAAATAAATAAATAAATAAATAAATTTAAGAAATTAATAAATCCAGCGTCCTGAAATTCACATTGTATTTTACTAAGCCCTGAATTTTCTTAGGATGCTCTTACTATGCTTCTTGACGTTCAACGTAAAAGAAAACGGGGACCCACCCAGATCTCAGGTTATTTCACTCCAGGGTCTGTTTTTCTTTAAAATGTCACAAGGCTTGTGCTAATTTCCAAGTGTGTACAATACATTTTGGATAACTCCACCAAGTCATTAATGATCTGTTGGTATATGAAGAATATTTGTTATTATCTCAGTGGGTAAATAAACTCAGAAAAACTCTAATTATGTGAATAATGCTTTTTTCCAACTGTGTACGTGCTCAGGTTTTACCTTTGATGGGGAAAACAGATCACTGAACTTGCCTTCCTGCTGCAGCACGAGTACCCAGCCTGCACAGAGATCTGACAGTCTTCCTTATCTGTATCAAGTCTGATGCAAATCTTGGTTTTCTTTGACACTATTACTTAATCGTCTGGTTGAGAGATCATTGAAATTACTCAGGCTTCTAATTCGTACAAATCTACTACATTGAAAGCAGTGGCAGCTGCTATCCGTACTCGATTAAAATAAAACCTATGAATGTAGATAAAGAAGGAAATGCTTTCTTTATAAACATTAATATATTTTTTTGCAGGCTACAGATGTAGCCTATAACAAACTTGTCACATTCCTCCAAAGAACACGTTAAAAACCACTGGAGCACGTCTAAGATGCTGTGAACACTACCTGAGACTTTACTGCCTATGCCACCACACGGCAGCCCCCACAGTAACTGTCCTTGAGGGCTAAGACGTCACCTCTTAAGAATGTCCCCATATGTAGTACTCCAAGGTACAGATGAGCAATCAGTTATTGCACTTGCTCGACTGTTGGTAATTTTCTACTATGGTAGAATACCTCCATTCTGCTCTAAGAAGACCAGTGTTCTAAGTACCTAATTTCCAGTAAAATCTATTACTTTTCCATGTAAATTCCAAATTCAGTTTTGCCAAGATTTTTTCCTGACCACATTTCTGTTTGGGTTCCAGATGTGATGAATATGTCACGCAGTTGGATGAGATGCAGAGACAGTTAGCAGCTGCAGAGGATGAGAAGAAGACTCTAAATACTTTGTTACGAATGGCTATCCAGCAAAAACTCGCCCTGACCCAGCGGCTGGAGGACTTAGAGTTTGACCATGAGCAGTCCCGACGCAGCAAAGGCAAATTTGGAAAGAGCAAGATCGGCAGCCCTAAAGTAAGTGGGGAGGCATCAGTCACCGTGCCCACCATAGACACTTACCTCCTGCGTAGGCAGGGCCCACAGACACCCGACATTCGGGTCAGCAGTGGCACTCAGAGGAAAAGGTATGCATGCAGCGATCTTCACAGTTTGGTGCAGTGGCCAGATGTTAGTTAACTGCAAGCATTAATGTGTTCTTATTGTGGAGGACAGGGGAAGGGAAGGAAGAGAAGAACTGGGAGGGGGCGTATTACAAACGGTCTTACCAATGTTGATTTCTTCCAATCAAAACTTCTTGATAATGGTGTTTATTTCCTCCTTTCTGTCCCCCCCACCTCACCTCTTAACGAACCATAACTTTCAAGTGTCTGTCAACATTTTCGCTGTTCCTTGTATGCATAAATATACCTCTCCCTTACCTCCAGCTGAAAAATTGGTAGATAAAAGGTGGACATTAAGAATGAAGCTTTGTTTTATGTGGGTGATCATTTTAAAAGTCATTGTACCTCTGTGGATGGTGCTTTCACCAGCTTCTGTTTATGGGGTGAGGACATGAATCTGTTCTCTTAGGGGAACTTTGTTTATGTTACCAAAACTGAGGACTCACTAAAGGAGATGTCTATATTTAGGTAAAGTGGGATGGAATATGTACAGTCTTTTTCTTAAAAGCAGGTTTTTGTGTATTTGCATTTGGTATATGAATATTGCTCAAAGAAATCACTCGTAAAGTTTTTAGTGGCTTGATTTTTCTGACCTTTCTCCAGATTCCTGGATTTGAATTACCCTATATTTTCAGTTAATAGAAAAATTTTCATTTTAGGAGGTTTCTGTACAAAATCAAATAATATAAAAATTTTCTATTTGTGGTTCAGACTAACTCTAATAAACCTCTTTTTCAGTATCCAGTACGGTTTCCAAACAGGGTAGTAGCCTGGTGTGGAAACTAAACAGTTAGCAAAAGTCTTGACTTACATGTTAAAAAAAAATTAAATGCCAATATAAATAATGTTGTCACTGGTGAGGCTTTGAAAGGTAATTAAAGTAAAACTTTTTTGTTTCCTATATGTATTTTCTTGGATCTCCTGCAAGACAATTTTCACCTTCCCTTTGTGATCAGAGCCGTCCCAGGACTTCAGGGGCCTCCTACCTACAGAGTTTATTAAGAGTCCCCCCTGATCCCACCTCCACAGAATCATTTCTTCTGAAGGGCCCCCCTTCCATGAGTGAATTCATCCAAGGGCACCGGCTCAGCAAGGAAAAAAGGTTAACCGTGGCTCCACCAGGTAAACATTTTTTCCTTGGGTGCATGTGACGCAAATGATTAGTTGAATAGACAACTCTCCCCTTCCTCCCAACCACTCATGCCCACCCCTCCGCAGAGCCTAACTTTGGTGACAGGTAAATTGCTACAGCTCAACTGAAAACACCCTTACAGTTAGCCACCCCCGCCCCATTTCCTCCTGTACTCAGCCAGGTCCTCATTCTGTAGGAGTCTCCAGGGATAGGTAAAGGGACACTAGCGACAGGCAGGCACAATGCAGGACACACACCTGGATCCTATTTGCAATTTGGTAGCTCATAGCAATTCCATCTTTGCCAAATGTTGTCATTTCATTCTGATCATTTTTAGTAAAAAGCCTTTGGGGGCTAATCTTTTGTAGTGACTCAGAATGTTTCCTCAATCATTATAGACAAATAAAAGTAAAATCCTCTACGGTTTTCCTCCTCAAGAGCATGTAGGTCTTATTATAATGTTCTTACAGTTTGCAAGCCCTTATTAATTTATGCTTACCTGTGTAGCTTCACTGTTTTGCATTTTTCTTTTTCTTTTTCCTGTGAAGGGCCTCAATTGAAAATACAACTTCTGGCAAATCCCTTGGAGAAGTCCCGGTTTGCTCAATGGAGATCAGAGGGGCCACACAGGAGCCCATGAAACCAAATAAGCCCTAGGGCATTGATTATTTGGCTCTTACAGGGAATGAAAAATTAAAACGAATTAAGTTAGTTGTCAACACTTAGAAACTCAGAGGTTTCACATGGGCATCTATATTTCTGGCCTCCTTGAATGATTCTGAGTACCTGGCAGCCCTAGGTCTGCATTCATGCATGGCAATGACCTGTTAGATCTCTGTCCTGGTTGCTGCTTCTTAAACAGAACAGGCTTTGCAGTTGGCCGAAGTCCCCCTCCGTCCCTGTTACTTATGCACAGCCTGCTGCACTCGTTTCTGTTGTCTTCTGGGCTCTACTGTAGCCTTTGAGCTTTTCACGTTTGCCACAGGGTTTTTTTTTTTTTTTCCATTTACTTAGATTTTATCTCCTGCCTAATTTATCTCAATTTTACCTTAATTCCTTTTTGGAAACCTCAGCCTTTGGATCTGTCATACAATGTTTTCCATATCCGATTCATGAATCGGCTTGCTGATTGGGGTTAAAAAATGTTTGGAAATTTACAGCATGTGTTCAACATTCTGAGCATGTTTGAGGAAATCAATAGTGACAATGAGTCGGAAGAGCCTAACAGTAAAAACGTACACCTTAAAAAAAAAAGAAGTAACAACTCTACAGGTGTTTCTGTTTTCACAGCTCATTTGCTGTTGTTTTCGACCCCACTGGAAGGTGCCTTGGTACCTTGAAGTATCTGCAAATTGCCAAAGTGGTAATGATTCATTAGGATCCCTAACTTGAATGAAACCCTGTAAGTCTGTTTAGTGTTCCAGATAGATTTAAGTAGCACTATCTACTGGAACTTATTAGTAAAGAATTGTATAATTAATGAGTAACCCAAGTATTTTCATTTAAAAGGCATCATATCAATATAATTAAAATTAATAATAAATATGAGTAATAACTATTTTAATTTTGTATATGACTTTGATCATTGTCTTCATGAATATATATTTTACATTAGTCATTACATTATGAAAACCTTTCATATTATATTCATAAACTTTTCCATGTTGCTACCTATTCTTATTTCTATTTTTAAAGGTTGTATCATAAATTTTATTTCAGATTATCACATTAATCACAACTTCCTCTCTTGTTAGCCACTAGGATGGGTTTCCATTATTTTATATCATAGAGTGCTGCTGAGAAAATCCCCATGCATTCAGCTTCGCATCTACTTAGTTTTTTCTCAAGAGTGAGATCGCTGGTTAATAGTATGGGCATCTTTATGTTTTTGTTCCATTTTTGACACTGCTGTCAAAAAGGGTATATCAATGTACTAAAAGCCCTACAAAATATTTTTCTCATTTTCACACATTCTGAATCTTTCTAGTACTTTATGCTCACGTGTTACACATCTTACACCTCTAAGACTAGATAGCATGGAGGAATGAGAGTACCATTATGTTGCCTTCCATTGGTTAGTTTTGAATAACCAGAAATTGACATTGGACTTCTAAATTATTACTTCATGCAGGATTAAAGATACAAAAAATGTGGAATTGAGAATCATCCCTGGTCCAGAAAACCACTTTCATGACAACAATATATTGCCATCATATTGATAAACCATATTTTTAACCATTTATTTGAAGTTAAAATAATAAAAGAGGGGAGGAAGTAAAGTTGTTATTATGTCCCAAGGAATTTTTAGTTATATATAATGAAATCAACCAGATTAGTCCTTATTAAATTCTTAGCTTAATCCTGGCACTTTCTATATAAAGCACTTTCTGAAAGTTTCCAGTTGTTACATGAATTACTATAGAAACTAAGAAACCATCTATACCAAACAAATTGTAACTTCTAAAAGTACTTGAATTATTGACTATATATTATTTCTTTAGGTGAGCTATATTGGGTAAGGCATATTAAACATTATTTATGATGTCTTTACTATATAAAATATTTTAATTAGCCTAAGAAAGGAAAAATATGCCATACATAACCAATCCTAGGTTTTATGCAAGAAATATCTTAAACCCATTGGGAAGTAATAAATTTGATGGGGTTTTTTATTCATGAGTTTGTAAGTTATTGATTATTATAAAAGTTAATGGCTAGTAACAATATATATTTATCATTTAAAAAAGATAATTCACTGTTAATTTATCAATGTTTTTTGATAAGCTTTGTTTTCTAAAATATAATATATCCTTTTAGGTAACTTTAATTATTCTAATAAGTATTATATAAGGGTCATTTTTCTACTGAGGATCATTGAAATAATTAAACCAATAAAAATGAAATTAATTTTGTTTGGATCCTTTGGTCGAGGAATCAAGAGAACTATAAATCTCATTTAAAATTTTAGGGCACAGAGCATAAAATATTATTCACCATATAGAAGAGATGTTTTCAAATAGATTTTATTTCTATGAGATGGTCAGTAGAAACCCCCATCTTCTTCAAGGCACAATGTCTCAATTTTTAGAGAATCAACTCTAGGATGTGGTATTGCTTTTCAAAATTAGTAGACTGCTTTGCACTAATTGATTAGTACTTTATACTAATCGATTTGCAACATTTTAGGGGAAAATTCTGGCCTTTTCCTCTGGCTTTGGCTCAGTGTCTCCTACCTCAGCCTTTGAAATTCTGTTTCTGGGCATGGCTTGCTGACTGTCTTATTCTTGATTTTATCTTTATCCTGATAATACACACTCCATGTCTTTCCGCATGTGCCTACCAGCTTTTGATGAATCAGAAAGGACCATCAACAAGTTTGCCATCAAGCAGCAGATAGTACATCTCCATAAAAGCATTGGTTATTTTGCAGCCGACATTTTATTTTGATGCCTCAACTACCTAGGCCTACATAATCATAATACAATCATAATACATAACACAATCAATAGTTAAAAGCAATCTACCAGAATATGTAAAAGAATCTATGTAATTTGTAGGCAAGAGATGTTGCTTCTGTAGTAAAGACCTAACTGCAGTGTTTGTACAGGATAAACAGGAACTCTCAGACTTGGAAAGCAAGTTTCAGCCCTCTTTGTGCAGTGGTAGCCTAAGCAACTTACTTACACTGTGCTTTCCGGGCAGGAGCGTTTCCTCCCTGACATTTTGCCTCCTGGTATCATTTCAGTCCCCTCCGTCCTTTCCCACTTTTCACTTCTCCCTCCTCTCTTTCTCTGACACCGGTACTGAACTAGGATGAAAGAATGGTATTGTTTTGAAATCCGAAAATTTACTATGATATTTTAGATTTTACTGATTTTAAAACAGCTAACAGAAAGTCCTAACCTTAGATATGTAATCACCCCTTTAGATGTACAGTCAGCAGTAGACACGAACATGTTCGTTAGTGAAAGTTGCCTTTACATTTCCCTACTTTCACACAAGTAGACTTTTATTTGTCTGTGTGTGATATTGTAAAGCCTTGTTCTTAAGCATGCGTCAGAGCCATGGTTTTTTCATTAACCCATTTGCTTGCTCACTCACTCATTCATTAAAATTTAACCAAATGTATGAGCCTCTACTACATGTAAGGCCCTTTTCTTGGATCTTGACATAATGATATTCGAATAAAACTGTATGCTTGTTATTCCAGAAATTCATAATCTGTTATCAAATAAGTAATGTTAATCGAGGTTCCTGGAATAGCAGAGGAGTTAGGGTGGTTAGGAGACTCCTCCCAGAAGAACACCAGTCGTGAAAGGTCACTAGAACTTGATAGGGTGCCGGTGTGGGTTGTGCGAAAAGCCTTCTCGGAAAGCAGGTCAGCTTGTGCAAAGATTGTGAGCTTCGGGCTAGAAACGGGGGCAGGACTTGGGAGTGGTAGGAAATGAGACTGGAAAGGGGGGCAGGGATCTGAAAACAGAGGGCCAGTTTCATCAGAGCAGACTTTGTTTTGTGGACATAGTTAACAGTTTTAAGAATAGGACCAGATTTTCATTGTGTTAAGGTCACCCTGACAGCAAGGTGGGAATGGACTGGATGTGGCTCACCCCTAAGGTAAAGAAGTGCATACAGAGACTAAAGGAAATGCGGACGACAGGTGATGGACACTCGGAATCACAACTGTGAGGAACGTGAATGTTTGCATGAATCTGAAGTTGGAGGGGTCCAACCGTATACAAAAACCAGCCTGTGCCACCTACACACATCTTGTTCTTACTGCCTTTGCTCCCTTGTGCCCCTGCGGTCGAACGAGGAAGGAGCTCAGTGAATGCTCTTTGAACTTACTTTCTGAACTGACTACTTCAGTAAGGTTTTTTTTCCCAAGTCTTTTCCTATCGATGCTTTTCCATTTATGAGTGTTCCACTTCCCCATGTCACGGTACTTCGTTTCCCCACAGGATTCAATTCTTGAAGGAGCAGGAGTGAACAGTATTCTGCTGAAATCTGTGCTGTTTTTGGCTTGTATTTTCTTTCAACGTGGCTTCCACAGGGTCCTTCCCTGGGCATGTCCTGATGTTAGAGCGCATTGCCCTCAAGTTTGGGACCTGCCAAAACAAAAGTTAGTTCAAAAACATTAACTCACAGAATTACCAACCACAAGTTGAAAAATACATTTTTCCATCTTGCCCCCAGTGGGATGTGCAATTAGAAATGGCATCAGATTTCCAAAGTCTAGGGAACCAGGCTTCCTGTGGGAATATCTGCCTTACTTGTTCTGGGTTAGCCATGGTTCATTTTACAGGAGAAACAGAAAGCACCCTCAAATTTCCTGTCCTTTCTTTCAGTATGTCCTCAAGTAGCAGTTTCAGTTTACGGGAATTTTTTTTTTTTTTTTTTTAGTATAGAATGATCTTGAATTGGAATGTGCCACATTAAGAATGTAAGAATGTCATCTGAGAGATGTCTGTCTTCATTAGATTCTGTCCGTCCCTGTAAGGACAGATTCCTAATTGAAAACTGAAAAAATACAGGAATTTATCTAACGTCTTCCCAAAGAGCTCCATATTTACTTTGTTTAGATAAATACAAAATGTCCTCCACTGTTGCTGAATGTTTTGATTTTCATCCAGATTAACTAGTTTCATACAAAAATATTTAGAAATTACAAGATTTTTCTCCTTTCTGATTTCCTGTTGCAAAGGGTTAAGCTATATGTGTGCCTTATAAACCAGTGTTATCACTGTGTACGTAAATCCACTGAAATTATGAAGACTTTCCTGATCCCTTGTCTGCTCTAGGCAGAATTAGCTGCTTCCTCCTCTGTGCCCACCGACAGACAGCAGTCACAGTTTGTCTTAAAATCCGATTCCACTGTGAATCTCTAAGCTCCTTTCAAGCAGGACTCTTGCGTCCTTGGCCTTTTAATCCCCAAGATCTTGCCCTGTACCTCATACACAGGAGATCTTCAAGTTGTGGAAAAACTGGTAATTGCTCCAAATTTTTTATGATGTATGGCTTTATTGTGGTTTATTATCGATACATGTAGTTCTTCTGTTGTACAGAATTATAGTGTATTTCAGATGTTTTTTTTTAATTTATTAATTTTAGAAAGAGAAGAAAGGTCACAAAGAGAGAGAAATCAATATGTTGTCCCACTTATTTATGCATTCATTGGTTGACTCTTGTATGTTCCCTGAGTGGGGAATTGAACCCACAACCTTGGTGTATGCGGAGGATGCTCTAACCAACTGAGCTACCCAGCCAGGGCTCAGATGTGTTCTTCTTTTTAAATATTTCTTACAATTTTGGTTTTTTCCCCCAGTTTTTTAATTTTTTAAATTACAGTTGATATTCGGTGTTATATTAGTTTCAGGTGTACAGCATAGTGCTTATTAGATATTTCTATAACTTTTAGAGTGATTCCCCCCAATAAGTCTCGTTACCCACTTGACACCATACATAGTTATTACAATATTATTGACTATATTCCCTATGCTGCACTTTACACAGATATGGTTTAATATAGGTGATGTAATAAAATCTACACAACAATTGCATTTGGAAAATTTTCAAGTCAGTTATTTACTTTTCTTATTATTTAATTCAGGCAGCATATATCATTTTGAAGTTCCTTTATTTGGTTGTTTTAATATATGCATGCCCCTAAATCAAGGCAATTATAAGAAAATGTCTATTTTAGAGGTCAAAATATATGAATAATATACTGTAGAGTAAAAGGTTCCATATAAATAGATAGGCTTTCCCTATTTTTTCTCTTATTCCTTTTTATACGTTTTTATAGTTAAGTATGTTTTTTTAGTAGATGATGGTTCAGAATTCAAGAAGTACAAAAGGGTGTTCAAAAAGAAAGCAGCTGTCTCTGCTACAACTGTGTCCAGACAACCTAGTGTATTCTTTTCAGAATACATGTTCTCTACATATAGAAACAAATTTATGTAAATATATACATATATACTCACAAATATGTGTTTTTATATATGTATTACTCACGTTGACACAACCACAAACACTCTTATGCATGCTATTTTTTTTCACTTAATGTATCTTGGCTTTTTCTTCATCTCAGTACTCACTCATCTTTTTGTTTATTTTTAAACAGAAGTTATGGAAGTTAGGCTTGAACCCTTTAAGAAAGCTTGAAATGCTTCCATGTGTAGACTAAAAGTATTTCTTGCCAAATAATAATATGACAGATATAAGAACATTTCACCTCTAACCCAGAGCTGTTCAACAGAAAGATGATGTGATAATTGCCTATGTAATTTTTAATACTCTAGTAGCTACTTGAGAAAAAAAAAATGAAAAGAAACAGGTGAACTTAATTTTAACACTTTATTTAACACATTATGTCCACAATATTACCATTACAGCACACCATTATTGAGATATTTTACATTCTGCTCTTCTTAGTCTTTGCAGTTCAGTGTGTATTTTGCACTACAGCATATCTCAGTTTGAACTAGCCGGATTTCTAGTGCTCGATGGCCAGAATTCACTGGTAGCTACTATGTGGGAGAGTGTAGTTCTAGACCTTACTTACCAATGGCTTTAACAAGCTAAACCTGGAGGGGTGTTGGAGAGGCACAGCAGGCTGAGACACGTGGAAGGCCCAGGATGCTCAGGGCAGTCACTACCTTCCTCTCCTGATCCTGCCCGAACAACACTGGCTCACTGTGGAATACTGATGTAATAGGCAGATAGAAAACCCGAAAGAGCAAGGCACCTCCTGGGTTGGTTCCTAAGTCATAGCTCCTGCTTCAGACTCATCAAGGAGGCCAACCCAAATGACGAGCTAGTCCAAATTCTAAATTTAAAAATTGCACATTATCCCTCCACCTTCTACTTGTGCATTCTCCCCACCCTTAAGTCAGAAAACAGCCTTTTTCCACCAACCTGCCGTTGGTGACTCACAGAACCCAACTCTTAGTTTCTTTGATATCCCTTGTGCCAGGGAATCAGGTTTTACAGCTGTCTGCCATTGGGATGGACTTGCCCTCGTGTCCCAAAGCACCTGTGCAGAGAAGAGTTCAGTCCTCTGTTCCAGTGGGCAGCCGGGGCGCTGCCTCATTGTATTCCAGGTGACGGCATCTTCCATGCCCGCAATTTTCAGCTGATGTGCTACAAGAATTTTTAAAACATGCAGTACCTGACTGTTTAGTCAGGGGCACTGACCGCTTTTCCCTTAGATCGTCAAATTAAAAAATGACAACAGCCAACACAACAATAGCTGTCCAGAGTGAATTAATCAAAATTATACCTATTTCTTTTGTCAGATTGGCAAAAAAAATTTTTTTTTTGGTGTGCCGCAGAATTTTAGTCATTAGTTTATGCATACTGTGAGGTGAAAAAGGTTGAAAATTGATGTTCTATGCCATACTCACACTATTTAATCCAATCTGCTGACACTAGTCTATTATATTCTACTGTTTGCCCTCACTGGAACTACATAAGAACCTCTATTATAACAACCTCTGATTATAAGCATTTCCTGGACTCTTAAATTCATACTGCATCTTTGAAAAGGACTTTTTCTGTCTACAAAGAATAGGAAGAAAAACATAATAAGAAAAAGCCACCGTAGGTACCCAGTGAAGCCCATCTCTGGGTTAACAGCTGCAGGCTCTCCTTTACGTTTATAAGAATGTCCATAAGAATATATGGACAGCTAGAGTGAAGAAATACCTTCCAACTGTGAGACTCCCTGATTCTATGAATACAAATTTTCTCTCCATGATTGGGCCTGGAGCTCATCGTACACAGTCCATGTTTCTAAATAGAACTATATTAAAATATTTTAGCATCATCTAGTATACTTTCCATCAAGGAAAAGAAAACTTCCTGTTACCTAGCTTTTTTGGACAGTTTACGGTATGTACGTGTTATGAACTGACTATACAAGACAGGAAAGGGCAATGTTTGGAGTTAACACTGAATTTTTGCAGTGTACTAACACTTGGGTTTCCTTCTCAAAATGGATGGGCTTCAGGTTGTAAACTTGTACCCATTTTGTGAGACCGGATATGGGGGCCACTGATTTAATTCAGAAATGCTTCCCTGGTGCCCTTCACCATGGCAGTCAAACAGACCCTTCTGAACATTAACACAGCTTGGAGAACGGACCTTTCTGCATGCCGCCTGGGTCCCACAGCTCTCCTGAGTTCCGAGCGAGCTGGGTGGGGCCTGAAGGAGCAGCCTGCGCTCTGGCTGTGAGCGTGGAACAAATGACAGGTAGTGCTACTGCTCAAGAAAAGCCTACACTTGCTACTGACTATTCCTCTGTTTTAAAAGATGTAGTGAAAATGTACTAGTTCCATAGCACTTACACCTACCTGAGGTGACCTGGTCATTAAATGTGTACAGCTAATCAACCAGAAAAGACGCACAGTACGCTGTGTTTATCACACCACGATGAAGCAGCCCCACCAGCCTCTCATCTTCCTGTTGCACAGCTGTATGTCCCTTCTTCCACACACCCCTCTCTTTAGTCGTCTATTAGTGCTTGTTTGGATCTCCTGGCCAATTCCCCAGGGTACATATTATGCCCAAAAGGTATGAGAGGAAAAGCACAACTCAAAATGTTTGACTTTACTCCTTTCTATTGTTGACCAAAAAAAAGTCATAAAGATGTCATATAACCATTAATTTTGTTGTCCTTTAAGGCAAAAAGAAACAGTCATTGATATACTTACTCTCAGTGTCACAAATTCAAAGTTTTTATGAACTGTACAGGTCAAAACCAAATTTGTTGGGTTTTACTCATTACTGGACCCCTGAGATTTCTTTTTCTGTTATAGTGCTTAGGTTATATATGCCACTTCCTTGTGTCCAGTCTACAAATCAGACCTCCTTCAGAGGGACCGAAGGAGATTTTCAACTAACCTTTCATGTAATTGCATGAGTCAGTGAATGTTCTGGAAAAGTAGATGTGATTAGACTGTTACTCTTATAATAATTTCTTAAAAGAAACAACTTCTATAATTTCAAGTATTTGTATTAGAGATTTATATGAAAGTATGCACGTTTATTTTACAGAATAATGATTTAGAACAAGACTGTCATGTTAACCTACTTTGAGTGGTTATGAAATTGGTACTTTTTTTAGTTGAAGGAGATACACTTTACTCATGTTAAGAACTTTTTTACTGCTCTGATGCTGTTCATCTAATCAATTATTTGTCCCAAAACTGAGCGTCACCTCTTAATTCTTCATTGCACTTAAGATTATGTCTTACTAAAAGTTGAAAAATCAGTGATCAGTTTGGATCATAAGAAGTGAAATTGGAAATTTAGAGTAGAAAGGAGCACCATTAGTTCTGGCCCAGTGTTACCCAGGTGCCTGGTACAGACGTCCCAATGAGGATGTTGATGAGTTCATCTTAAATTCGTATTTCTGGCTTTCCAGCCAGTCCTGGTTCCACCTCTATTCATAGGATCCTTAAAAACACACACACACACAAGTATAGAATAATCATTTAGTCTGAGTAGGTATTTATGGAATAAGTCATTATGTGATGACAGTAGAACCAGTTAAACATAAATTTTTTTCTTTTTTTATGCACTACTTGACATCAAGCAAAAAGAGGTAAGTTGGCTATAAATTTGTAGGTGAAGCTTGTTTTCTTTAATAAATTTATAAAATTTATTAAAGAAATAGTGTTGCTTCAATTAAGTTTCTACAAATCAAATACTTTTACATTAGGAAGCTTGTCATTATAAATCCTTATTCTTTTCTTTGAAAAAATGAATAAGCACCTTCTGTAAATATGGATTTTAAAAAATATTTAATGTTTAAACATACTGCTTTTTCTTTAACTGAGTTATGCTTATGGTTTAATTTGCTTATTGGGACATAGTACATTTTGAAACACTTGGTTTAGTTTTGGGGTTTCTGAATAGTTTCCCCCCCAAAATATGGGTTACATGTTATAAGTATTTCTTCTCTTCTTAAAATAAATTAAAAAAAAACTACTGACATTAATGAAAGCCTATAATTTCAGATCTGTCGTTTTATAAAAGAGGATGCCCTGAACCTATCAGAGTATTTTCTAGCATTGATTTTTTTGAAAAGGACAATAAATAATGAAAAAATGTTAAATAAGAAAATCAAACACATTTTACTGAGTGGTGTCTCATATTTTTCTTGTTTAGGATACATTTTTATACTAGATCTTTTTAGTGGGTCTTTGGTTTTAGTTTGTTTAACTTACCTTTCATTTCTTTTTGATGATGAATTAATTCTGACATATCAAAGGCATAGGCCGGCCTTTCTCTGATACATGCTGTTGCTGACTTGCCTGATTGAGAACAGACTACTGCACCACTTTGATTTAGCTCTGTGCCAGCTGACATTGTTCTTGAAAGGTCATTTCTGAACAAAAGGTTATTTCTAATAGATGTTTAATTGGTGTAAAAATCGAGCAGCAAAATGTGCTTTTACCTCTTGGTGCCACTGTATGCAATCATGTCCCCCCCTTCGCCTTTCATGTCTTTCCTGCCATAGGCCATAGGCTGTGGTCACGTACACATTCGTGGTTTAATTGTGAGTCGTTCAGAAGCAGAGTCGACTCTACTGCAGGGCATTTTTATATTTCTCTTCTGCAAAGTTTGAAATACAAATAGATTATGAATGTTGCTTTGTTTTGTCAGCTAGTCATATGACATTCATCAGGACAGCAAATGGAGAGCTGAATGAAAGTTTTTGTCTAATCTATAATCACCAAAAAGTCTAAAAATGCTCCCTCTTCTCAGCAAGTGATGCTTTGATACTATTGTCGAAGACAATTTTAATGCCTATCACCAAAGTGTGATAAACTATACCCAGTTGTCATATAAAGACAGAGCCAGAGTTTTTAAAGTATGTCAGTCATGTTTTTGCATTGTTTGTACTGAAATTTTTTATGTATTTCAACAATTCTGTCTTTATTGTTTTTTAATACTATTTAATGAATAACGATTATTTCTGACTATCAAGTGTATAAACATATAATGGGATTTGCTGTGTTAAACACTGGTGTAAAGTTAAGGCTGAAGTGTCTGGTGACATAAATGAGCAGATTGCACCCAAGTAGCTGGAAATGATGCTGCTATCCTACCTGTGGGCACTTTCTGGGGAACTAACGTATTAACAGGATGTGCGATGTGTTTGGCAAAGAGGGATGAGATAGCTGACTCTGTGTGTTTGATTGTAAAATGCTGCATTTGTTCGCAGCCATCCATGTTTATTCCTCGGTGCAGCGCTAAATTCATGGTTAGATTTTTGAAAACATTTTAACCTTTCCTAACTGCTGTTTATATAAATGTTTCTAGTTCATGCTCTCATTATTTTTCTTTATATAATATTTCTACCTTAAATTTGTTATATTTTTCTAAATTCTCTACTTTCTGTGTTTATTTTTTCGATGTACGTTTATAGGCGTCAATAGGACTACTTAACTGTTCCTACTAGGAGAATGTGTTTTGATGCTTCTTTCCATTAACTTTTCTGTTAACTCACTAACACACTATGACTCATTTTGTAGATTTAGTGAGGAATAATTGAGTATTGATGCCACTTGGCACATTTTAAATAATGGCAATTAAAATTTATTTTTAGGACGTATACATCTTAGTGTTAGAGTTGTCAAAGAATAATACTAATTAGTTACCTGGTATTGCTAAATTAGCTGTAAAACCTTTATTGGATAGTATTTATTCTTTTTTATTCCTTTTGTTAGAAAGATACAGTTATGATGACAGGAATATCTAAGTTGTAAACTCTGCCTTTTCCAAGTGGGTCCATCAGACAATGGCATTAATGAAGCGCTAATAAAGAAACCAATTCGAAGATCTTTTAGGAGAGTGAAGTCAGTAGACTAGCAAGTATTTTGCACCGCATGCGAATTCTCCAAGCAAACTACCGTGGGAAACAGAGAATTACAAGAATTGTAAGGCAAGGTCCTCTCTGCTCTCAGCCCTGTAGCCTGACAGAGGAAGTCTGGTTTACTGCACAGAAAGCTGTGGCCATGAGCTGTATGCAAGAAATGCTGAAGGAGATGCGATAAGTGCTGCAGGAGTTTAGAGGAAGCTGACACTTCCTCCTGGAGTGGCCAGGAGTAAAGACTGAAAGTTGTTAGTTTTAAATAGTCAGAGAAAAGAGCAAGCATTTCAGATGAATAAAATGTTAGGAGCAAAAGTTTATTAAAATGATTCCATCATTGCAGTCTTTTTAATTTTCATTGTTGTTATTGGTACAATATTTACCTTGTTTCTTGAAGCTAAAAACCTCAAAGGCATCTGACCCCTCCCTTTGGCCCCTTCTGTGTAAGCGATGACCAGTGCCTGTCAGTGAACCCAGGGCTACATGCTTTCACAAATACTCGTTTGCCTGATATCTGCAAGACTGGTATTTCATGTCCTCACTTAACAGGTGGAAAAACTGAGGCTCAGAATGGTTAGGTCACTTCCTCAATGTCTCTCAGCTTCTGGTTGGTGGAGCAGGGATCTAAGCAGAGGTATCTCTGATGGATTCTAAGTCTCGTGCTGAAATGGAGGGAGTTGAGGAGCACAGAGGAGAGAGACTCAAGAGGAAGGCCAGATGACACACAACGTTACTGCAGGAGCATCATTGGCCAACAGGAGGCAATTATTGTGACTTACCCCCGTCATCCATCCCCGTAGATTGTTGTGGTAAAACCATCACTTGCGAAGCACATTAATAACTATGGGGAGCACCTTTGTGCTATCATCCATAAATATTCAAAATTCCTGAGTTTGGGAGGCTTTTAAAAAATGTGCAGTTTTTCCGTCTTCAATGCACAGTGCAGAAAATTTATACTTTCTTTGAACATAATTACTCAAATTTTACATCCTATCATCGATTTAGTTTTCCCCAGTACCACTGATTTGACCACTTTTACATCTTTCTCAGATGCTTTTCACAGAAATTCAGGTACAGATTTTCATTTCTAATTTGTGCTCTGGCCTTCTGTATATATCTTTCCTTTGAGTTTCTTTGAATTAAAACATATTTATTTCCACCCTTGGACTGCTTAGATTTTAGAAGAATTCAAGGGAAATTTAGCTATTCTTGGTTTACGGAGACTAAAGAGGTACTGCTGACAGAGTCTGAGAGAGTCACCACTGCTTTCACTTTGGATCCAGACAAGGCTCTGTATTTGTTAGAACGAGGGGCTTAAACAGTGAGCATTTCTCTCCCAGTTCTGCAGGCTAGAAGTCCAAGGTCAAGGTGCCAGGTGTCTCACCTGAGGCCTCTCTCCTTGACTTGCACAGAGGGGCTGCCTTCTTACCACTGCCTTTTATCCATGTGAGTGTCTCCCTGGGTCTCTCTGTGTGCCCTAAGTCTTAAAACCTCTCTGCTCATAAGAGCATCATTCAGATTAGATTAGGGTTTACCCTAACTTAATTATGTCTTTACAGATCCTGTGTCCAAATACGGGCATATTCTTAGGTACTGGGTTAGTGTTTCAACATATGAACGTAGTCAGTCTGTAACAAGCGCCATGGGGCATTCTACTAAAAGGGCATGGATGAGGTGGCCAGTCATAAACGTGGGCTCAACTTCTCACTCTGACCCTCTCTCTATGGACCTTCAGAATATCACTTAAGTCTTCTGATCCTCAGTGTTCTAATCTGTAAAATGGACATTTAGACAACCAAACTCAGCTGAGTATCCTGAGTACTAAAAAACTTTTGTTCACTGTAAAAATCATACAGAAAATGACCATAAATTCCTTGACCTCCCTAGGCCTCATTTTCTCATTTACGAAATAAACACCAAACTTGTTTCTTTGAGTTTGTGTAAGGATGAAAGAGCTGTTGCATGCAAAGTGCTTAGCCTAGTGTTTGCATATTTACAGCACTTAAGAAATAGTACATGCTACCATTATTTTTCATCCTTTCCTCTTCCTCCCACATTCCTTCTGCATGCTCTTCCTTTTCTGTATTTGCCAAAATCTCAACTGAGGGATAGTTTGGAAGAACAAGGCCAGGTTTGCAGACAGAGGAAAGAATGATATCCTATGAAAATAAAAAAGAATGTCTGTATGCTGTGATCATTAACTATGGAATTATCTCAGAACAATCCATAACTGTCTCTGTGAATTCTTAATGTAATAGCTTTCATAATTAAACATTCTTCCTTTTCTACTTGTTAATAATCTGCCCTTATTGAAAGGTCCTTAAAGAATAGTGACTGTTTACTCCAAGTACCATATTTTTCGGACTATAAGATGTACTTTTTTACCACATTTTTTGCTTCAAAAAATTTTCCCCTATTTACCTTCTCTAAAACATAGGTGTATCTGGTGTCTGCACCATAAGACGCACCTAGGTTTTAGAAGAGGAAAATAGGAAAATAAAATTTGAAGCAAAAAATGTGCTCAAAAAAGTGCATCTCGTAGTTTGAAAAATATGGTAGGTAAGATTTCTGTTCCAAAGCGGTACCTACTTGAAAATAATAGTGATGTCATATTCTGTAATAGCAGTTGTTCAAGTGGACAGATTCGATGATGAAACCTGTCTCTAACCATCTTGGACACGGGGCACCAGGTTGTCAGAGACACTGTCTATCTCACGACAAGGCACGTTTGCTCTTTGTGTCATGAATTTTCAGTTTTCCTGCCTATATTTGAGTTCGTGAGTTGCGGTTTTCAAAATGAGAAAGGACAAAGAGGAAAGCACGTATCCCTTTCCTCCCCACTGTTTCTATTGAAGGAAAGATGCTAAAAAATCATGGCCGTATGTAAGACAGGGGAAGAGGTCCCAGGGAGAAACAGAACACGGGAGTGAGAAGGTGAATTCCTAGGTGCGTCAGAAGAAAGGTAAATTGTTTACAACATAAAAGACAGTAGTTTCTCTAACCTGTAGGCCTGCAACCTTGATGCTGATCCTTAGCAGATTTCTCTAGAAATCAGTGGGTTTCATACACTCAATATAAAGTAGGGCTTACTAAAAACCAGTGTGAATTCGTCAAGGATGACTTATGCCTCATTCCCTAGCTCATAAGACCAGGGGAAGTAGTAGTAGTATAATGTACCTGAATTTTGGCAAACAATGAACCAGGTATTTTTAATATTTTGTAGATAAATAGAGCAATTCTATATGATAATATAGTTGTTTGAATTTATAACTGGTTGAATGGACATGTTCGAAGGATCCAAATTCATAGATTGGTATTTATGAAATATTGTGTATACTTAGCCTGGTCTTATTAGTTAGTTGCTAGTCTTTAAAGATAAAGATATCAAGGTCATGGTTATCACAATTTCTGATTTGAAAGAGAACTAAAATGGAGAGGAAGTTAATACACTGGACGCTAGATGACAAAATTGGATCTAAAAGATGTTTCAGGTAGGAAAGGCGAAACTCTCGTTAGAGATGAACACAGAGCTAAGAGTGCATGAAATATTCCATTGGAGTCCCAGACACCGTAAGTACAGGACGGAAGGACCGTGACTTGAGAACACCTTCTGTATATAAGGCAGGTTCGTGGGACAGAGCACTGTGGTGTGGCTGCCATAGAGATGCCATGCAGGCTTCTGCCCTTGCCTTGGAATCAGGATGTCCTGGGTGAGGCAAGACTCTGCCACTCCACTCCGCCAATCACATCTTGCCCACATGTGATTTCCTTCTGATTGTCTCAGTTTTAGAAGGTTGTGCACTTATGGGGACGTGGTCAGGGAGTAGGGAGGTACGTAAGAGAAGCTGAAATCATGTCTTACAAGTACGAACTTAGGTGAAGGAAAACTCAGGGGACAGAAATAGTTTTCAGGGGAAAGTGTGTAGCACCCAGAGGAGTTTATGGTCACGAGCAAAGGAGATGTGGTGTGGAAAACAAGATCTCACGAAATGGTAGGAATGCATCAGTTCACAAGTCAGGAAACCAGGGGCTGGGTGCAGGCCTCCCTGTAGGAGAGTGTTTGCCACCGAGAGCTGCTGCTCGGCCTCGTCCTAGGCACCGAGGACAGCATCCCTCAGGGATGTGTCTGTAAGTTTAATTCAGCTCTTGGATGGCACCATCCTAGATTCACACCTAGTGGACTTTGGCAAGTTACTTAACCTAAGTCCCTCTTTCCTCATCCGTAAGTTGGGAATGAGAAAACAGGGTAAAGGAGAGCATGCATGTTCAGTGCCGGCACAGTGCCAGGCACGCGGTCATCAGTCAATAAACCATCATTGATGAGCTGCTATCATCATCATCATCATCTCGTCACCATCATCATTGTCATGACACTTTATTTTAATTGCTTGTTGAATGCGCTTGCTTTTCTCAATTGACCAGGGACCCTATTGCCTGTTTTCCTTTTACCCCACCTCCAAACTTAGTTTTAGACATGTAATAGGAGTTTAGTGACTTGACTGACTGTCGAATGGTGGAGATGAAGTTTGGTGACCCAGATAACAGCAATGACTGCTGGGATTCTGTGGTGCCTTCTCCTTAAGATACATAATTTCCATATTTGATGCAAAAAAAAAAAAGCATCAAAGCAATGAGATGAGGACTAGCTCCATGAGGAGTGAGTTTAGCAGCTCCTACACAGAGCAGGTGAGATCATGTAAAGCCCTCCGCATGGCAGTGCTGGGAGGGATCTCCTCAGTCCCTCAGTCTCCTAACGCACCCCTTTCCTCTTACAAAGCACGGGCTGATGCACACCGGCCACTCAGCTGGGTTAGCCATGCTGTGATTGGAGGCCACAGACCCGAGAAGAAGAATTTAGAGGATCGTTGAGTTGGAGCAATACAGCTGTTCTTAAATTTCTTTTTTTCATCTATCACCATCTTATTTATGGATTTTACTTTTCATACTTTAAGGATAACACCTGGCTAAGTACTTATGAATAATAATTGCAAAGAATAATAATAATTAAGCAGGCGTGATGTCACTTGTAAAGAAGGAAAAACTGACATTCACCACAAATTCAAGGAATATCCACCTTGTGTTAAACAGTTCATCAAGGTACACATAGTCCTGCTCACCTGCTTTCTAAATTTCAACACAAAACATACTTCAAATGAATAATCTTTGACTGCATTGGCAAAGAAAATATTCTAATATAAGTGAGATATGGAAAAATATTTAAGTTATTTAGTCTAATTCTAGGATTTTCCGTTATACAGTATGTTTTTCTAGGGGTTCATGTTCATTTGCATCCATTGCATTTACCCAAATACACCATAGGAGGGCAGCACACACCTGGTCGTATCAGAATCCTATTTAAATTATCAGATAGAAAAAAAGCCATTCCTAAATGATCAGATAGAAAAAAAGCCATTGGAAAAAATCAAAGGAGCATAAAGGAATTCATCCTTTAAGACTCTGAGTTTCTACAAAAGGGAATGATTGAGCTAATCAAGCTGCAAAATGGGAAAACAAAGAGTTTCAAAAGAAAAAAAATTCCCCACAGCTCAGTAAACAGAAATTAGTTGTTACATTTGAAGGCCTTTCACTGAGTGTGTAATCTGAATATCAGGTACTAAATGAGAATTAGATCTTGTTCCTATTAATAAGCAATAATTAAGTTACTCTCCAACAAAGATGACCTTATAAAGAAAGGATCCCTTCAAAAATGATGTTCTCTTGAATGAACTCCAACTAAGCCTGCTTTACATTCTGTTCTACTTTGCATCACAGGCAGCTTTAGTGTGTTTTCAGTATCTTACACAAAAACATCAGCAATCTTCATGAAAATTAGTATTCTGGAGTTACATAGTCAGGTTTTGTTAAAATAGGGAATAAATGATGTTTAGACCCAAAGTTTGGAATATAGATTTTTATACAACCTCATTAATTCAAGGCTGTAAATCCAGAGTTTGTGATCATTTGACTTAAACATTATCTACATAACATAGGGGAAGAGGTATGCTAGGCAAATACATAGTCTAAGCAGTTAGCAAGAGGAGGTTTTGCAATTATTTAAGAATAATTGAACTTTTAAGTCTTACTCAAATTTTAAGTTTTTTGCCAAATCTTTTTGCAGAAATATAATCTACATATTTATAGCCAGCTTCCCAGTGATTCTAGTACAGCTAGCTTAGGAACAGTAAATAGACGGTTCCTGACAATTTTAGAACACCCAGCATGTCATCTTTCTGGAGTAGATGATTAACATAACTGATCAGCTAAAGCATGGACTTTTACTAGCGAACCCTTTGTTAACCTAGTGTAAGTTAATATACATGTATTACATGACTTTAAAATGGCAAAAATAAAACAAAAAGTGGATTTTCCATCAGGTTAGCTTTCTCCATCATTCCAAATCACTAACAATCTACTATATAATGAACATTCAAAGTTTTCTGCTAACAGTTCTTTCTTGTGGTAGATAAAGTCTGTTTTCAGAAAACAATGAAGATGATTTTCTCCTCTGATATCCTTCTATTAATCATGGAAAAGTTTGTATTGCATGCTTTTCTCAGTGTACCTGTGGGGCCCATAATATGCCCACGTGTCCTGACAATAAAGTCAGTGAATACATTGCATTTTGAAATAGCAGATCTAAGTGCTAAGCAAGGAACTACCATCATGTTCAAGTTCAGAACCTGATGATGTTTTTATTATATTAATAGACCCTTTATTTTTAGATGTATCCAAATACTAAATACGAATAGCCACATATGTCCTAATATACTTGAGAAGTCTCACTACTAATTTTGTCACTAATTTTTTAATATGGTATTTGAGAAAAATGCCTTTTCTATTGGCATGATTTGGTGGGGTTGGGGGGAAGCTTAATCAAGATGTTTCTGTGTGAATACATTCCTCACTAAATCTCTCAGGCAACTGCTTTAGTTACTAACACAATGCTCTGTCGTCTCTTTGTATACATGTCTAATTTATCAGTTTCTTGTAGATTGTCAGCAGCCTGCTGCCTCCGTACCGCCACAGTGCTCACAACTAGCCGGGAGGCAAGACTGCCCGACTGTCAGGTAAATTCAGACGTCCCTTCTCTCCCCACCCGGCTGCATGTCAGAGCTGTAGACCCCAAGTCCTCCTTCTCCACGCCATAACTGCCTGTACATAATTACATTTGCCACACTTTCTTTCAAACATGGGCAAGGCAAACACACATTGGATCCTTGAGGTTGGATGTACCCAGTGGAAATCCAAGAGCAGGGTTTAGTTGCCTGGCCACTAGGGGGACTCAAGGCTGCCTTCAGGTCCCTGGTGTGAGTCCATATTTGCCTTACTCCGTGGTTCCATTACATTCCAAAACAGAAAACCTGGAATTGTGAGGATGTTCAGCTTGCTGCTTCTTTCCTTTGTCTTTGGTCCTTAGAATATATTTCTCAGGCAAACAGGAAGGATATAAAGCCTATCTAACATCTGTTCTAAGACAACTTCATTTCTGTTTTCTGTCCATTCAGGGCCCTCATTAAAAAACTGAAATTGAGAGGTGGAGAAAAACTTGTAACTGGCATTTCAAAAAGCATATTTGCAGTGGCAGAGCCCTTCATGTGGGATTAACTCAACACATTTAAAGGCAGGTTCCCATACTTCCTGGGCACTCAACTAGAGAGTTCGCTGACAGCTTCTATCCAGCGAAGCTTTGCCTCTCTCCTTCATCAGCTGTTTCGCCCTGGGTGACTCCCACACAGCTCCCCATCGGGGCCTCGTCCTCCTCCCGTAATGTTTCACCCCCAGTTGTTTGGCCCTCTGATGGTGCCAGGTTTGTATAGTCTGGTGAGGCTTTTATATCTGCTCATCATTCCCTCTTCTACCAGGCAGGGCTTCTTCGGAGCAGGGGCAGGCCTCAGCGCATTCCACGTGTCTGAGGAGTAGTGTCAGCTGCAGGCTGCGGTGCTGTGGTTCAGCCGGAGTGCTGAGGGGTCTCCATGTTGCCCAGAAACAGCGGCACCCAAAGCCCCAGGGACTTGGTCTCTGAGGCTGTTGTGCAGCCTGCTGTCGAAGTGAGATGTGACGTTGCCAGGGAGAGGGACATGATTCCACAGGAACCGCACCCGTGTCTCCTGACTGATCTCTCAGCCCTCCACCCCCACCGCTTCCAGCAGCTGGGTTTTTACTTCAGGAAAGTTCTTCCCAAACGTGCAAAGGCCATTAGTCTACAGTAGCCAGCTTAGACTAATTTCAGTTATGTAAGGAAATGTAATTATAAATGTTCAAAGCCGTCTCAGTGGATTATTTGTGTAGAGTGGAGAAGAATGTGGGCTTTTAACCTGCAGTCCATTCTTGGCCAAGCACCCCCGACCCAGGGACAGGACAGTGCACCAGTAACCATTGCTTCCAGGGATGAATGAAGGAGCTTTGAGCTCAGATTGCTTGGGTTGGAATTCCATCCCAAACACATACGGTTGTGCCTTTTTGGAAAGTTACTTATGCTGGCTGAGTTCTGTCTCTTACAAAGTAGGGGTGAGAATGAGGTATAGGCCTGGCCCATAGCATGCTCTTGATATCTGTTACTGCTGCTGACGGTGGTTAGTACCTAACCTTTCCTCAAGACAAAGATCTGCTGTCTCCTTCATAACCTCTCACATTTGCTTGGGCAAAAAGTAGAGAAGGCTAGCACAGAATGTTTTCAACTTTAATTTTATTGCACCTTGCTTTTTTTTGGAGAACCAGTTTGACTAAATGGTTACCTATCCCAGTTCCATATTTTTTTGAAATTCTGAATTTAGATTGCTTGCTACCTCCACACAAATGTTTTACTTTTTTTTTTAAAGCAGCTTAATGAATTACAAATGGTAATAGTTTCAGCCCACATAAATACGACAGGGACCAGAGCAGGCTTCTGCTTCCCCTCCTGGTGGTCCACACAGAGAAGTGATAAAATGCATGTGGACCTTGAAAGACTGCCCTTTTCACAGTCGCTGGCGTGGCAACTGACTTCCTTCCCACCCAGGCCCACTGCCAAATGGGTCGAATAGCATGTTCTCACTGGCCTTTTCACTTTTTTCTGGCAGAAAACAACATATAGCCAACCTTTGAATTACTACCGTACATAAGTGTTAATTTTTTTTACACCAGTTATTCACTACAACTCCCATAAGGCAAGCACCCAGTCAAAAATGAGGAAAATGAGGTGTGGCGCGGTAAAATGACTTGTCCAGGGTCGCCCATCCTGAAAGTAGCTGAGCCCATTCTCCTGACCACTACCCTGCACCTCACCCCCTTTAGTTCTGCTGGGAGGGGCCAAGTCAGAGAGCATGTAAATCACCCGGGTGGACTCTCTACCCCCAAATTGAAAAGGAACATTTGTTTAATGAGAAACAAAACATGCGAAGAATGTTCGGTGGTTTCAGATCAGGTGTTTTTCTACTTCTCTTTTTCGCTTTTAAAATATGCTTTATACTTCCTACAGCTTATACATATTATTCAGATAACTAGGTGTGTGGTTTTGAATAAAAGAACATTTTCTCATATTCAAAAATACAGAACTTTCTAGATATTCTTTTTTACAGACTGATTCTGTTGTAGAGCTAAATTATTAAAATTGTCTACAGATAAAAGAAACCATAATATGAAAGGGATGCCCCAGGTGTTACAGCCTTGGGTGTAGTTTTTAATAAACATACAGAGATATTTGGTATTTAGCACTTTTCTCCAAGAACTTGCTTCCTTGGGGGGAAAAACTTTTCTGAAGATATGTTTACTTCTATAGCTTAGTAATACTTCCTAGGATGACCCCTCGCAACATGGTTTCACCTACATAAAGTGAAGTCTTACATGGTAAAGGTTGAATAATGCGTGAGTTCCTAAAGATATTTAGCAATCAGAACTGAAAGTGAATTCTTCCTGTAGCTGAAATGATTGAAACATATCAAATATTTACATTTAAGAAATAATTTAATTTATAAGCCAAAACATGCTTCTGCCACATATATACAATGTGACTGCAATCATGCAAACTTAGGATACTGTAAAACCAAGTATTTACAATCTCACCCTAAGCGATCTGAAATAATGGAAACATTATTTTTAATAGTATGCTTCTCCATGACAGTTGACATCATTGTGTTAGTGTCAGGTGTGCAGCACAGGGGTGTGAAGCGATTCCGCCTACCCCCCCCCCCATAAGTCCGGTACCACCTGACACCACACACAGTTATTACAATAGTATTTACTGTGTTTCCTGTGCTGTACTTTACATCCTCATGACTGTTTTATAACTGCCAATTGGTACTTCATAATCCCTTCATCTTGAAAACATTTTTTGAATTATCATGGATGACATCATGCCAAGGTTGGGCCTATTGAGCTGTAACCCATCTTTAACCTGTTACACGCTTCAGCCGGTCAGGCAGAAATGTTTATCTTCCTTTATCCTGAGAAATATTGAGCTCCACAGGGTCTTCAAAAATGTATCCCTCTTATGCTACTTGCCATTATGGTGAATAACATGTTTGGTCCCCTAAAAAGAAACCTACTCTGCATCGTGCAGATTTAACAGAAAGAGACTCTGGGGGTCTGGGGGAGTGTCTGTCCGCTGCTGTGTGTCCAGGGCCGCCGAGTCTGATGGTGGAGAGAAGGAACCTTGCCATGAGTACTTTCAGTCCCCTCGACACTCCAGGTCTTCCACGTTTGCCTCCCGTGCCTTGAAAACAAACAGGAAAAATCATTTTTATCGCTGGTCATCCTAACTATACAGAAAAATTATTTTTACCACTGGTTGTCCTAACTATACAGAAAAATCATTTTATCATTGGCTGTTCTAACCATACAGAAGAGTGTATCTCCTTTCAAGCTAAATTCACAGCAGTGCAAAGACTTTGGGAAGAAAGAGTGACCTCAATCAGATCAGTATTGGACATAATTTTGACGTCATATCAAAATTCTGGTATTCTGGGATGTGCGTGAAGGATAATTTCCAAAGGTTAATTAGTACCAAAGATTAAATTTGTTTAATGATAATTCTGAACGACTTCAGTGATAACATTAGCTTACAAGTCTATATAAAATTAATAAATACTAATAATAAGCCTTGAATAGTTTTTCAAACATTACTCCTATCAGAAGTGAATTCTGTGGCACTAAATTTCATACTGTAAGGGGAAAAAGCAAAGTTATAGAAAAATGGCAATCTCTTCCAGTAATACAAGTATCCCCATAGTGGGAGTCCCCCGTTAGAGTTCAAAAGGCCTGAACCCAAATGTGATTTGTAGTTTTATCTTAGGAAATTCAATAATTTTGCTTCCTTGTTCTTCAGGATTATTTCTCATGGCACTGATGTGCCTGACCATTTCTGAGTTTGTTTAAACCAGAGACTCAGAGGTCTTTTGGAACTCTGCATTATATACTTAACAAATAGGAAATGTTCTAAAATTCTTCAGTTTTATTTAAACTGCCAAGCTAAAGCAGATAGATGGAACCCTTGGAGCAAATTGGGATTCCAGTGGCAAATTGATTATCCTGCTGAATCTGATCTACCAGAGAACTGAGTTAGAACCCTCTGTAGCCTTGGTCCAACACCACCTGCTCCTCAGGAGCTTGCTAGAAATGCAGATTCTTAGGTGTAGCCCGGACCTATGGAACCAGAATCTGCCTTTTACCAAGATCCCCAGGTGATTGGTATACACATTAAGATTTGAGAAGAACCGATCTAAAAAAGCCTTGCAACTAACCCAGAGACCTAGGGGAATGAGACTGTGTAGCGAAATTTCGGCGGGGGGAGAGGGGGGGAAGCACTCGCAAGGAGGAGTTCACATATTTCCCGAACACGTTTTATTTTTCTTTTTTTGTGCGTGGTTTTGAAAAGCCGCAGTTGTCTTGGCATGCTTTAAATTTAAACCATTTTCCATGCAAAATTCCTGTTCACGGTTTTGTTTGGTTTTGTTACGTTTCAGTGAGAATGACATGTCTGTCTAACCTTACAAGTGGCTTGGCCCCTTATCGGTGAGTTTCTTGCTGACATGCTTGTTTCTCCTTTTCAGTCCTGACCCAGCTCTCCCTGACGAGCAGCCACATTCCAGCTCCCAGTGCACCCCTCTCCACTGTCTCTCCAAGCCTCCTCACCCCTAGTCTCCATCTCCCACGCACGAACCTCTGGGGTGAACGTTTTGTAGCCACACACAGGATACTGCCCAAGTTCCAGCCGGTGTTTTCTTCTCATTGTTAGATGTATGGTGGCAGCAATTCCCGTCACTTTGGAAGATGAAAGAAAGTTAAGAAGAATAACACAAAGCACAGACTCTGGCGTGATAAAATGTTTTATGGTTTCTCTAAGTCACAGATAAACTTCTGCAATGAAATGGCTACAGTTCAGTTGAATAATAAACAAAATGAAACTGGACACATGTATCTCAGATGACTGGCTTTATCTCGATAACACGGAGAGACCTGAGACCGTGTAAAATACATATATTGTAAAACCATCTTTCCTCACCTGTCACATTTGGCTGTAGAAGTTGATTCCAATATTTTTCATCATTGATATTTATTTTGTACTTTATTTGCCACATGAGTTATGTTTATAAAAATAATTTCTGGGAGAGGTGAATTTAATTCATTTATTTTTAAATAAGCATTATTTACTCTGTTCAGTTTTAATATAGTTTGAAATCTGGAATTGGTCAGATGGCGGTCGTTTTTCTTGCACAAAATAATAAATGAGGTGCATCGGAATGTTAACAATGACTGTATTTTGCTGCTACACTGATATTGTTTATGCACTTACCTTTCTAATCAGTAGCTAATTCAGTGCTGGTTTTTTTTTAAACTAGGGTTCTTCACTGGACATTATTGAGTAAATCTAAGAGACTATGTTATGATTCATTGACTTATTCAACATTGATGACATCTTTAATTTTTTTTTAAAAATTGCAGGCAGGTAGATGCACTGGTGCTGCTCCTGTGTGTGTGTGTGTGTGTGTGTGTGTGTGTGTGTGTGTGTGTGTGTGATGTTAAAGAAGGCTGAATAACACGAAGGGAAAAAATGGTGTGTTTATTTAATGACCAGAATTTTTTTTTACTCCTCCCAAATTCAGGGTCCCATTACAAGTCTTTCCTGCTAAAAGGTATCAAGTACAAATGGGAAAATATATCCATAGATAGATGTAAGTTAGCCTTTGGTTAATGAATGTACCCGGAAAGTGTTCAACTTTTGATTAAAATTGTGTGTTTTGTTGTTGTTGGTTTTTTTCATAATGAATCTTCCTTGCCAAAAAACAATAGATAATAAACCTTAGCTCATTGTCTACTTTTGACAAACACTCAGGTGCCTACAATCATATTATACATCTTGAAACAATACTTGTTCCTAGTTCATTTACAAATCCTTCTGGATAACTCTCATGACTTGATTTAAGGCAGTCCGTTTTCATAGCAAAATTTATTTTGCACATTATCTGACAAACAAGGAAAACAGCTAATTGAGCTGAAAGGTCTAACTCCTGGGCTCCTTAACGACCAAGAACTGCCCACACAATTGCTCCTAGCCCTGATTCCTTGTCTAGTCAGGTAGCCTTAACTTATTTAAAATCATAATGGTTTGACCTTTTCATGTAACAATATCTGTAACTTCTCTTTAAAACAAAAACAATCCTCACTGTTAACACAGAAGATAGTTTACTATACAGGGCTCTCGCCACAAGCATCTAGTAAGAGCCACTCAGCTTACGGAGTGGCAGTGGGTGGGACATAATGGAATGGTCCATCAAAGATGGCAGCCAGGGGCTCAGTCACAGAGCAAAGTGCAGGAGCTTTATCAGTCACACACCTGTTAAGTACTGGTCACTATTACCAAAGCAACCAAGAGGTTTTTAGTTTCTTCTATGAGTGCTATTTTCAACAGTGTCATTTATTATGTAACTTGAAGTAGTTAGAAATCTTTACCACAAGTAAGTATCGAGGTTTGAGAAAAAGAAACAAATCTTCATAAAGTCTTGTTCATCGCAGCCTAACCTTCCGTTCTTTTCCCACCTGCATGTCCTTGCTGTTCCTAAACACTTGCTTCATTTTCTTGGTGTTATATCTGCTCTGTTCCAGCATTAGCAAGGCAGTGTGGACTATAGTAGAGTTCAATTAAAGGATGCTACCCCCTACCCTTGCTCTTTCTTTTTTCTTTTTGTTATTTCTTTCCCAAGCATCATACGTTTGGACCTGAGAAGTGGCATAGCTGCAGAGTTGACTTTTAATAAAAACTGTTTGTGCCTGAGGGAAAATACGCCATTTTAAAAGTACTTCAGGACATCTTCCTATGTTGCCTCATCAGTTTTATTGGTGGTGCAGGGAATCCAGCAGTAAGTATCGCCTCTGAGTAACTATAGAGCAGTGTGACCCTACTGGACAGCACAGCATTGCATTTTTGCTCCCTCCCTCTAGTTATGACCCCGTGAAAGGCTGGGTCACAGGCAACACATTTATTTCTTCCAATGTAAAGTTTATCAAGTCTACTATATACTAATTGACTTCAGTTCCTTTATATTAACAGAGTGGGAAGTGTTTGTTTGAAAATATCAATTCTATAAAAATGTTCATTTTAGCAAAACTTTGCCAAGAAGGTGTAGAAACTAGGAAATAAATCTCTAATTTTCAGCACAAAATTAGGTAATAGTCCTAGGCAGTAAGAGAGAATTCTATGTATTTAAACTGTGGCATCATTTAGCATAGTTTAAACTGAGCCTTATCAATGTTTGTTTATAGGCATTTAAAATGAATAAATATGTATAGCACTGATTAAAAAAATCAGTACTTGTAAAGAACATGAGGATTCAAAAAGAAATTGAAAAATTGAAGAACTAGTGAAAATTAAAAAGAACAAACTTTAGTGAAACTAGTTGGAGAGAGATGTGGGGGAAAAGACTGCAGAAATACAAAAAACACTGGCTAATTCAAATGGGGTGAGGGAGGTAACTAGCAAGCTTGGTTAGCAGAGTAACCAGGTCATTTTTTTAAATGTAAGCACAATCACCATACTGAAAAGGATAGCATGCAGTAATGCTTTCCTGCTGAGGATTTTTCTTCGTTAAAAGATAGAAGAGCAATACATTGTCTTCGGTCTGCGTGCACAGGAGCACACAGGATCCTCAGATTAATCTGATCAACTCGTGAGTCATCAGGTCCCTTTCATCCAATTCTGTTTCAATAAGATGAATTTGGATAACTTCAAGAAACCAATGTTATTAATTAAGAGAAGACCTATTCATAAAGATTATCCTTTAGCCCAAGGAGAAAGAAGTACACTATTGATCTTCAAGAAAATGTAGCCAATGATAGATACCAGCTGTAGATATCATTATTAAGACTAGACAAAGAAAAATAAGGCCCTCAGTGTAAAGGATTTATATTAACTGTAGAAAGAGATTCTTGACAGTGGGAAATGAATTATCAAAATTGATCATTACAATGACTTTCTTTTTTCAATTCAATACTGGTTGTCCAGTAACTTAAGTGGCAAGAAATCTTAAGATAATATATTATAATTCTAGGATTTCATAATCCTACGATCATTTTTATTTCAGATTTTAAAATAAGTTACTCTGTTTAGTCATAAAATAGTATATTCCTTGAAAGTAGGTTAGCAATCTTAATTTTTCCAACATATTTGGCAAAAAATAAAACTGGATTGTTGGTATTTTTCCTTGCAGCTATATTACATATCTTTAAAGTTGTCCAGAATGTAGTAATTTTACTATAAAAAGCCTCAATTTTCAGAGTCTAAAAAAAGAGAAATACATGTTCTCAGGAATACTTCAGAAATAGGTTTGCAATCCCTTAGGGAGTAAATGCCTCTCAAACTTTATCTTTTCTTAAAAGAATCTTCAATCTACAATATTTGCTTTCCCGTGCTTTAGAAAATATTTGTGTACAGATAGTCCTTCTGTTTCAAACAAGCAGTAAATGTTTGTCAAATAATCCACATATTGAACATTTCCTGATACTCTGCATTCAATAAAATCCTCTACAGCTCTCAAGTGGTAATTACAAAATAAGAAAATGAAAAAAATGAACTATATTTTCTACTGTGATAAGAAGGGCAAGTTTGCTTTATAATTGTTATATTCAATCAGCCAAAAGACACAACCTGTTTCAGAAAGACACATCAGGGGAAGCCGGCGGGTTTCCAGTGTGCCGCCGTGCTCGTCCCCCCCCCCCCAGGATGCCACAAGTGCAGTGATGCTGGAGCTATAAAGTAGGACCAGGTTCAGAGGAACTCAGGATCAAGTTCATAATTTTAAAGATTGTCCTACAACTTTTTTGTTTATAAACTGTAGTGGTTTCAAAATGGTCCTTGTATTTAAGATTGCAAATTTACAAGAATATGTTTCTAAGTAAAGGGAACATAATTCTTCAAAAAGCTGTTGAACTGGAGTTGTGTAGGTCATATGATCAGCGCTGATACTGACATAATTTTTACCTTAGAATCAATTTCTATGGACATACATGAGCAGTCTAGCTCCCGAGTGACCTTTTCCATTGTGTGTAGGAATGCCCCCAGATGAGCTGTCTGTGATTGAATTCATCTTTTTTAAAATGCCACTGGTTAACTGCCATTGCCCCTGATGTATTTCATTTGTAGCCTGATTCCCTTACTTAACATCTGAAAGATTTCTTTTAGACATTGCTTCCATTCTTTTTACTTAAAGTATAATTGAAAAAGATAATTAGTATTAAAATCATGTTCCTCTAGCAAGGGTTTTCCAGAAATAATCTACTTACAAAAAAAGAGCAGCAATGAACTGCCTTTAGTGTAAAGGTGTGAGTGTGTATAAGTATGCTGTGTAAAATGTTTGCATGAGATACTTCGCATCATGTAAGCTTTCCCATATTCATGATATGAACAGTATAGAAATCTTATTTCTTGTGATTTCTCCATTAGGAATGTAAAGAGATTGTTACCTATATCTGGTTTCCCTTCCATATTGAAATGCATGGCTCTAATCCTCAGTATATTTTTATCCCATTCCTCTGGAGTTATTTAAAATTTGTCCTGTTTAAACTGAAACCTAGATAAACTACTGAGCCAGATTATTTCTGTGACTGGTGTTTAATTGCTATACAACATTGGTTGAGACCACATTTTTATTTTAACTTTTTTCCTTTCAGAATTATTCTCTGATCATTATGGTTCTCTAATGAAAACACTGAGAAGAAAATCCAATGCATTCTGGTGTGACTGTTTTTCTTTTTTTAAAGCCTTTTTAAAATAAAGGTTGGAGAACTATAAAGGAAAATGTCATCATTTTGCTAACAAATCATTTTTTGGTGATAATGGAGGTGGAGAATGAATCATTTTGTTTGGGTTCATAGTATGATTGAGCACCAAAGCATAAAGGAAGTAAATGATTTTTAATATTATTGTCACAAAATTATTAAACTGGATGGTTAGACTGTTAGTCAATTAAACAATTCTTTGAAAATCTTACGACATTTTTATAATCTACTCAGTGTTTTATTTGCATAGTTATGCATATGTGATGAACCATACGTGATTCTGATACTGTATTTCTTTCCAGCATTAACATTTGTGTAACATGTGGCCAACTCCGATTTGTACACCATATGATTTTGTTGTAATTTTACTGGTATTCCCACCTTTAATTGCAATTCTGTTATCATGCCTCCAGGTTCAATGGTGTGGAGCTTTCCACATAATGCCAATATTGTATGAAAACAACTAAAAGACTGACCTAAGAAACTCTTTTGTTGCTAATTATTTTTAAAAATCCAAATTTCAAAGGGAAACTGTTCTCAAAGACATATGCATTTATTTTAAATTCAAAAATGCTTCTGAATTTATGATTGCTTGTCCTTTTTCATTTTTTTATTGTAGACAATCCTAAGTGAATGTCTCATGGGAGAATCCATGTATGTGCTTGCATTTCTTTAACCTGATCATACACTCAGCGGTTGGAAAAGGTCTCCAGTGCTAAGAAAATAACCGAAGCCAATATATTAATTCTTATATCTTGGTTTGTGTTACCAACTGGATATGATGTGATGCATAACTCTTCCCAGTAAATAAACTGGTTATCTTTTGTTCATTTCATCTATGTTACCTCTTTATCATTTTGAGCAATTTTTCTGTATATCACTTTGATTTGTAATGGCAAAAAAAGTTTATGAATTTCTACATGATTTATATATTTATTCAAAGTGAGCACATATTTGAACTAAAAACTAAATGCTTTGCATTGATATTTCTACACGTTCATCGTTAAGAAATGTGTATCACCTTTGCCCATCTCCATTCCCCATCTCTCCTCCTTGTAGTCTTTTCTAAAAGGTTATTTTGGCACAAGCCTACACTTAGGGGAATTAGATTAGGAATGTACCAGCATGAAAGAAATACCTGTTCTAAAAAAGGGAAACATTTTAATGAAAGAAACATGATTTTAATGAAAGGAGAAAGAAGTTTGTTTGCTTTATTTGGGGAGACAAGTCTTCTTTGTTCTCTTTCATAGGAAGGAAGTGCGCAGTCCAACTTTGAGAAAGGTTAATTTACCAGCTCCTTCTTCAGATGTGTGTTGTAGCAAATTGGCTGCTTTGGGAGTCATCTGCTCTGACTTGATTTTCTTTAGGGAGAGACAAGGGAGGTGGAAAACCAGGCAGACTTGGACTTCTGTGAGGTTATAATGAATTGAAACTCTAATGCAATCTTCATTATAATCCACCATGGGCACTGCAACAATCCCAGCTAAAGTTGCCTGCGTGCCTGTTGTAAAAACATAAACTTTCCTCAAAATCTCTCCTTTTTCTCTTCTGAAAAACGCTGTTTTTCTTTGAGGTTGGACCTGTAAGTCTATTTGATTCTCGATCTTTTGTGCAATAAAGCTCATAGTTTCTTACCTTCAAAAGCCAGAACAACTGGACCAGCCTCCAGGAGTGTCAAGAAAATCTCTTCTCGTCCCTACATTTTGCAGGAGTATGGGTGGCACTATAGTGTTGAGAGAGCAATGTGGAGGCTTTCTGCAATCGCACTGGGCGTAAGAAAGCGGCCAGAATTGACGGGGACCTACGGAAAGGATTTCCTTAGTTTTTGGTTGTACACACATTGACTAGTACATTGTAGGAACTTGATGAAGTGCGTTCCTTGCTGTGGAGCTTTTCTTGTAAAATATCTGGAATTGAGTTTATAGAACCTAATGTCACCTATGATAATATCAGCAAGCACTAAATGCCAACTAAATGGGGGAAATGGTCTTCAAATTAAGTGAATGAATATTTCTATCATTCTCTCTTAATATGTACCATGAAATTATCTGACAGAATTCCTCCTGAAACATTTTAAGCATGAACTATGACTTAAATACATTAAGAAGAAACTGAGAATAACTTATCTACAATATAACTATCAAGGAAGATAAATCTTACTGGCAAAAATATTGCCAGCGTCAAAAGTAAACAGAATTTATAATATAATTTAAATGTAGAAAGAAATGCAAAGATAAATCATCATTCCAGTGTCGTCCTGTTAAATAGTAAAAAATGTTGCAACTGTCTATATAACTTGTGAGACCCAGTGAAATTTAAATTGTGGATCTCCTTGTTCAAAAATTATTAATAATTTCAGCCCTGGCTGGACAGTTCAGTTAGAGTGTTGTCCCGATTTGCCAAGGTTGTGGGTTTCAAACTCGAGTCAGGGCTAATCAAGAATCAACCAAGGAATGCATAAATAAGTGGAACAACAAATTGATGTCTCGCTCTCTTCCTTCTTCTCCCCCTATCTCTCAAATAAATAAATAAATAAATAATTTTTTTAAAGAATTTCAAAACAGCGACAGTAGAGCATTAAACTCAGCAGGGAGTCCTGAGCAGAAGCCTGGTGTGACTGCAGAGGTGTGCATGCCTACGAGGCCAGCCTTGTCCCCAGGCTGTGATGAAATGACACTCTAGGACCTCAACACTGAATGTAGCTATCCAGAGTCTGGGTTTTATTTTTAATAGAATGGATTTCCCAGTTTTTGTGCTTAGATGAAAAAATAATGTGTTTATGATCTGGAAAAATGAATGCTATTATTATAAATGAAGTAATGCTATTACTTCAAAGAGTTAATAAAGTTGAATTGTGCAATATTCCCATATTCCAATACAACCATTTCAACTCAAAATTTCTAAACTCTCACATATGTACCAAGTTTGTACAGAGATTATAAAAACCATTAAAATAAATCTTCAACTTACCAGCAGTAGCCATGGCTGGTGTGGCTCAGTGGATTGAGCACTGGCCTGTGAACCAGAAGGCCGCCGGTTTGATACCTGGTCAGGGCACATGTCTGGGTTTCAGTCCAGGTCCCCAGTTGGGGGTGAGTGAGAGGCAACCAAATGATGTTTCTCTCCCTCTCTTTCTCCCTTCCCTTCTCCAATAATAAATAAAATCTTTATTTAAAAAAATATTTATTTATTTTTAGAAAAGGGAATGGAGAGAGAAAGAGAGGGAGAGAGACATCAATGTGTGGTTGCTTCTCAAGTGTCTCCTACCAAGGACCTGGCCCACAACCCAGGCATGTGCTCTGACTGGGAATCGAACAGGCAACCCTTTGCTTCCCAGGCTGGCACTCAATCCACTGAGCCACACCAGCCAGGGCAATAAATAAAATCCTTTAAAAATGTCAGCAGTAAACATTTTAATTAGTGTATATATATTTTTTATTTTATTTTTAATCGGTATTTTTTAATTGTCGATGTTGTACAGTTTTCTGTCTTTTACCCCGCCCCAAAGTAAAACTAATTTAAGAACTCTACTGATACCTTCATAACTTGACTTCCTCTGATACTTTAAATTATTAATAATGTCAGTCAAACATCACAGGACAATTTACCTCATTTAAAAGAGCTATTAGCCCAAAATTAATAAGTGATTCATATCAACATATTTCAAAATAAAGGAGAAAGGGATTATCACATCGAAATCCACTGACACAGAAAACATGGGCTCTCATGTTACAGGAAGCCACCCTGTATGTAAGTAAAGGAGAGGAAAAGAACGTGTATTTTTTTCTTTGTTTTTGATAAAGTAACTGGAAACCTACAGTAGTAGTTATCTGCAAAAGAGCAAAGAATTGGTGGGAGGGACCCAGGATCGGGGGAGTCATCCCTCAGTAGGCGAGTATCTTTTTATATTTCCTGTTTCATCCAAAAACAGGTTGAGTATGTATTTCCTGTATCTATTCAAAAATGGAAATATGGGCTCTCAAGAATTTCATAGTGAAGTCAGAAATAAAAATTAGCCTGAATTCTAGAGAAATAATTGTTCTAAAGCAGCCTGTGTCAGCAGAAGCGATTTTAAAAGCATAGAATTTGGGGCAAATTTTAGCCCTGGCACTTAATTGTTCTGAGACTTTGGAAAGGTACTTAACCTGTCCAAACTTCAATGGTCTCATTTAAAAAATGAGGATGAAAATGACTACCTGACAAGGCTGTTGCAAAGATTAAGTGAAACAACATACATAAGATCTTTCAAACATATGTTCAAAGCTATTCTTTCAGTGTTTAGCCTTTGGTAGCCAATATTATTTCTAATAACACATTAGCTAGACTATTGGAGTCCTATATGGATGAAATTCATTCAGTTACTTATACGTGTATTAATTCACAAATATTTATTGAAAACCTATCTTGGCCTGGCTGTTGTAGCTCAGTGGATTGAGTGCCCACTTGTGGGCCAATAGTCACAGGTTTTGATTCCCAGTCAGGGCACGTGCCTGGGCTGCAGGCCAGGTCCCCAGTTGGGAGTGCATGAGAGGTAACCACACACTGATGTTTCTCTCCCTCTTTTTCCTTCCCTTCCCCTCTAAAAAATAAAAAAATCTTAAAACAAAAAAAAAAAGGAAAATGTATTTTGTGCCAGATATAGCTCTAGGGAATTAAGACACATCAGAGAACAAAACAAAAAAGGTTCATGCCTTTTTGAAGTTTGTATTATATGTAGCAGTGAGGTAAAATATAAAAAAAAAATAGTAAGCATAAATATGTAAATACCACAGTATATTAGACAGTGAAACTTTCATGGAAAAAGAAAAAAGTAGAAATTAAAAAAAAATAAATTAAAAAAATAAAAATTTTCAATTAATTTAAAGAAAAAGAAAAAAGTAGAATAGGAACAAAAAAATTTGCTGGGGTGGGGTGGGGAGGAAGTGAATTATTACAAGATTAGATGGAGTGTTCTGGGCCTTATTAGAAGGAAGAAAGGTGAAAATTATCCTGCTCACGTCATGACTGCTTCAGTTTTTTAAATTATTAAATTACATACTTGTTCAAATTTTTAGAAGTTATTCATCTAAAAACACCAAACAGCAATTCACATTAAGCAGTAGCATTTTCAAAAACTAGTCTTTTAAAATGTTCCAATAATTCTGAGTAACAATTACAAAATATGCATATATTTTACTTCATGTCAATATTGCTTTAAACTGATAAGAACAGATACTACACTTGATCTGAGACAAAAGGCCGAGAAGCGATCATGTCAATATTGCTTCAGAAATTCCAGCATTTATTTTATAAGTAGATATCATGCTTTCTTGGAGCTTTAGGACATGGCCATTTATACTTCTCTAATAAAAAGTTTAGTCAAATAATTTTATTCAGTAGTCTTAATGGATAGCTGTCGATTGGGATAAACTTCGAGTTGTATAAATAATTTTTAAAGTAATTCATAATCTTGTTTTTCAATACAGGGTGAACAAAAGTAGGTTTACAGTTGTTCATATGGAAAACAATACTTTTGCTCCACGCTCTATATAGTTATAAGTTAAGCTATATTTTCTTCTGGTCCTTAATTCCAGCTCTCCTTCCTTTAAATGTAGGTTCACAAACTTTCTTCCTAATATGAAGGTAAGAAATATATCACACTGCTAAGCTTTACATTAGCTTGCTGCTGAGCATAACCATTTTTCTTAAGATGTATATGGGCTCAGATTTCAAACTTTGCCATTTCAGAAGAATTGACAGAAAGTAATATATATATTTAAAACTCTGCCTTTTTTTTAGTCTCATGAATAGTTGTCCTAATCCTGGGAAGCTGAATCTATTAGAAAATAACGGCCATGTTACTAAATATATGTAATGTGGAAAGAGCTTCATCAAATTATCTGCCTAGGTAAGTATGCATACTTAATATCAAACAAAAATGAAAATAAAATTGAACCAATGAAAATATGACCTATTGAAAGTCTAATTATCTCTTCTTTCCAGCACATGCAAAAATAAAGCCGGCTTGAATTCGGGTATAATTATGATAATGTGATTTTAATTACACACACCAAACCAGTCAAAGGTTGTTCTTTAAAGTTGTGCTTTATCTGGAACATGGCTGTTCTTTGGACTGGACGATGGCAGCCTGCCATTATCTGTAATAGCATTGGATGTCCACCTCTGATGATTGGTGGGGGAAACAAGATTTTTCAGAAATCTTTCTTAGAAACACACTCTTATTGGATGTGGAATATAACAAAGTCCACATTTGTATATATCACGGACAGTCCTGTATAGTGTCTATACATTTTTAAGGACATATGCGTAACATTTAAAAGATATGTTATTGCTTATTATTATTCATTAGAACGTTGAAAGTGAAATCGAATCTGGGAAATGGAATAACTCAATGAGTTCCAGTGATTTCAATATGTAGGTATCAATCTGTTCTTGTTCTTTTGGTAATGACTTTACATATGACTATTAAAACTGCAGTGTTTTCTTATAAACAGTTTAGTTACTACAGAAACTCGTGTGGCAGTTCATAGATCAACATTTATGGAACACATACTACGTAGATCAGTGGAATTCCAAAAATTCCTATAAGATCAACCAATTGAGCAAAAGTATACAAACTAGCAAACGTGAAAAACTGGAAGAGGTGTGGACGGTGGAAGTAATGGCATTCTGGTGCTTGCAGCTCGATAGTGAAAATACTGATGCCTCTAGAGCAGTCCCATCATTTAGGACATGTGAATACAATATATAATAATATAGTTATAATACGTACCCAAATACATCTGACACAAGTTTGAGAATAAGCACAGAGGGCCTGTGACTGTGTCTATCAAACTGCCTGAGGTATTGAACAAATTATTCAGAACTGATTGTGTTCTTAAGTTTATCTTCTAGATCAGCGAAAACACAAGGTGATAATTGTCCACACCAGAGAGGCTGCAGAAGCAGTGAGAGCTTTTGATGTTCAAGATCCTGTTCCCAGCCCAGTGTTGCTCATTGTACTTGATCCTGGCAGAGCTACTCTTTGTCCTTGGGCAGGAATTACATCCCTTCTTCACAGCCAAGAAGTTTGGGAGAGACCTGCTCAGTTCAGAAGAAAGACATTCACCTATAATAAATCAGATTGTTTTCATGCAGATTGGTCACAGACAAGGTTCTGCCCAATGCATCCATTTATTTCGCAAATTTTTTTGTATTAATAAAATAACACATGTTTATTGCAGTAAGCTTAGAAGATGTGTAAAAGTAGAAAGAAAATTCCATTTATCTGTACTCTTATATCTCAATGAAAACTGCTATAAACATTTTGGTGACTTCCCTTAACTCACATTAAATATTCTTTTTTAAAAAAAAAGACTTTATTTTTAGAGAGAGGGGAAGAGAGGGAAAAGGGGAGAGAAACATCGATGTTTGAGAGAGACATTCACTGATCAGCCACCTCTCACATGTCCCCATCCAGGGACCTGGCCCGCAACCCACACTTGTGCCCTGACCGAGAATCGAACTGGCGACTTCTCAGTTTGTGGGATGACACCCAACCCAGTGAGCCACACCAGTCAGGGTTGAACATACAATTCTGAATCTTGCTTTTTCTCTTTTATGGTGAATATTTTTTGGGGTTATTAAATTTTTCCACCAACGTTATTTTTAAAACTGGCATAATATTCCATGACATGGATAAATTATTCTTTTTAAAAAAGAAAAGACTTTTATTATTGATATAAGTTGCTTCCACATTTTGCTGTTACAAATAAAGATGCCATGAAAATCTTTATACAGAAATTGTCATCTAGATTTCTGACTATTGACTTTAGGATCCATTTCTTCAGGAGGAATACCATTAATGGTCATGAAGATGTTTCTTTTCTGTATTTTTCTTCAATTTCAGTGAATATTTTACTGTGTGAAAACTACTGTAGAAGATGACATAGGATACAAACACGAATTAGACAGCCACTTGAAGCTTACAATCTAGAAAACAAAATCAGACAAAGATATACATAATTATAGATAATATATGGTAGAAAGTGGTATATTCCACCAAGTTTCTGGTTTGTTCTGTGGAGACTAAAAAATTAGAAGTTTATTTTCTCATGACCAGTCGAAAATGTTAGGATGAAAATGTTTATTTCGCCCTGGCTGGTGTAGCTCAGTGGATTGAGCGCGGGCCTGCGAACCGAAGGATCGTGGTTCGATTTCCAGTCAGGGCACATGCCTGGGTTGCCAGGCCAGTTCCCGGCAGGGGACATACAAGAGGCAACCGCACATTGATGTTTCTCTCCCTCTCTCCTTCCCTTCCTCTCTAAAGATAAATAAATAAAATCTAAAAGGAAAAAAAATATATATATATATATTTAAAAAAAAAAAAAGAAAAGAAAATGTTTATTTCCTGCTTTAAAGAATACTTTTACTGCCAGTATTCTCATGAAAATACATGTATATCTATCTGTGTCTACTTTGAAAAAAACCCTCTGAGGTATTACATAAATAATATCACTGACTTCAGTTTGCACTTTGTCTCTTTCTCATGAGCAATTTCAGGGCTGTTATGAATATGCAGAGCTGTGTGGGCTACTGCAAATGCCTACAGATTGTGAACTTTGTAATAAAGCGATGGTGTCATTGGAGGAGGTGAATTCTCAGTTATAGATTGGCTTTAGTCTTGTAGCTTCGGTGTGTCACCTTCTGTTGACTCTGTTATGGAATGTACAAAGGCATAATATATCAGAGCTTCTAGTTTTTGATAATAGTTTAATAATTTTTCAAAATCAAAACTATTTTTATTTGGTAGAGCAAGCTGAGGCTTTATTTTGGGAGAAAAAGAAAACACTTGATTTGGCTTCTAGTCGGGATCAGGGGTAAGAGCTGGTGCCCCAGGCAGTAAACGCCCCCACTCCAGGGGTGAGCTGAGGCCTCGGGCTGCACTTCAGGTCAGTCTCCTATGCTCTCTGCTCCCCAAAGAGCTCCTTTCCTGCCAGATTGGAGGACAGGAGGGACTGCGGTAGTCATTCACTTGGACAGGACATCAGATGACTCAGACACCAGCTTCCCATTGCGGGTCTCAATCTTCTTCACAACCACCGTCTTGGAGGAGCTGCTGCTGGTGTGGCTGAAGGAGCCAGAGCTCTCACCAGAGCCCAGGCTGGCTTGGAAGACCAGGCCGTAGTTGAAGTTCCCATAAGCTGGGCTCTACCTCAGCCCACCTGAGTAGCTACTGGTGGTCTTGGTATGGATACTCATGTTCTGCATCCCAGACTCCAGCCAGCTCTCCTCATCCTCCAGCAGCTTGTGGTAGGTGGCAATCTCCACATCCAGAGTCAACTTGACATTCATGAGCTGCTGGTACTTATGCAGCTGCTGGGCCATGTCCTGCTTGGCGGCTCTCAGAGCGGCTTCCAGCTCAGTCACCTTGGCCTGAGCATCCTTGATGGCCAGCTCACCACACTGCTTGGCGTCCTTGATGGTGGCCTCCAGGGAAGCCCTCTGGCCTTTGAGGCCGTCGATCTCAGCCTATATTCTGCTAATGTTCTGGTTAGTCTCAGAAATCTCCATCTTTGTTCAATGCAGGTTATCCCCTGTGCTTCCCAGCCAATGTCTGCAGTTCCTCATACTTGATCTTGTAGATGGCCTCAGCCTCAGCCTGGCTGCAGTTGGCCATCTCCTCATACTGGGCCTTGACCTCGACGATGATGCTGTCCAGGCACAGGGAGTGTCTGTTGTCCATGGACAGCACTCTGGCCGTGTCAGGGGCCTGGGCCTGCAGCTCACGAATCTCATTGTCACACAGCTGCCTATAGAAGTTGGTCTCATTGGTCAGCCCTTCCAGGCGGGACTCCAGCTCTACCTTGTTCATGTAAGCTTCATCCACATCCTTCGTGATGAGGACAAATTCATTCTCCATCTCTGTGCACTTGTTGATCTCATCCTTTTACTTATTCTTCAAGTCCTCCACCAGCCCCTGCATGTGGCCAAACTCTGCCTCCAGTCTCAGTTTCTCCTGGGCCAGTGTTTCCAGCTGACACTGCAGGTTATTGAAATAGGCCTCAAACATGTTGTCCATGTTACTGCGAGTCATCTGCTGCTGCTGCAGGAGACTCCACTTAGTCTCCAGAATCTTATTCTTCTGCTCCAGGCTCCGCACCTTATTCATGAAGGAAGCAAACTTCTTGTTGAGGCTCTTGATCTGCTCCTTCTCCTGGTTGTGCATGGCCTGGATGTTGGGGTCCACTTCCAGCTTCGGGGGACTGAGCAGGCTCTGGTTCACTTGGATGGCTTTGATGGTCCCCATGTTCTCAGCTCCACTGAAACCCCTGACTGGATTCATGGTGGTGCCCAGACCAAGCCAGGAGCTGCTGCTTACCTGGGAAAAGGCCAAGGAGCTGATGTTGGGCCCACTTGAGAACAAGTGGTTGCTGGAGGCCCTGGGGCCAGAGGTGGACACCTTGAAGGACCTCTGGGTCATCCTTATGGACATAGTGGAGGCTGGGGTGGAGCTGAGGAGGCCAAACCGGACAGAGATTCAAGAAGGAGACAAAAAGCTGCCTCAGATAAAACTTTTATGTAAGATTCTTATTTTTGTTTGTATTAGTGGTCAACAAACTTTCTCTGTAAAGGGCCAATTAGTAAATTTTTTTAGCTTTGCTGTCATCCTTATCTCTGTCTCTCAACTATTCAACTCTGTCCCTCCGCACCCTCTTTCCCTCTGGCAATCACAATACTGATGCCTGGGTCTGTGGATTTATGCTTTTGCTTAATCCCTTCATCTTTTTCACCCAGCGCCCCAAACTCCCACCCCCCTGACAGGTATAAGTCTGTTCTCTGCATGTATGAGTCAGAGTCTATTTTGTTTGTGAATATACTTTGTTTATTAGCTTCCAAATATAAGTGAAATCAGATAGTACTGGTCTTTCTCTGACTGGCTTATTTCGCTTAGCATAATACTCTCCAAGTCTACCCATGTTGTCTTAAAAGATAAGATTTCCTTCTTTTTTATGGCAGAGAAGTATTCCATTGTGTAAATGTACCACAGCTATTTTTATTCACGCATCTACTGATAGATGCTTGGGATGCTTCCAAATCTTGGCTATTGTCAATAACACTATAGTAAACTAGAGGTGCATGTATTCTTTTGAATCAGTGTTTTGGGTTTCTTTGGATATATTCTCAGAAGTGGAATCACTGGGTCTTAGGCAGCTCCATTTTTAATTTTTTGAGGTAACTCCACACTGCTTTCCACAATGATGCACCAATCTGCATTCCTGTCAATAGTTCACAAGGGTTCCCTTTTCTGCACCTCCTTGCCAACACTTGTTTGTTGATTTATCAATGATAGCCATTTTGATAGGTATGAGGTAATAACTCATTTTGGTTTTCATTTGCATTTTTCTGACAATTGGTGATATTGAGCATTTTTCGTATGTCCATTGGTCATGGTATTTCCTCTATGGAGAAGCATCTATTTAGGTCCTTTGCCTGTTTTTTAATTGGTTTTTTTTGATGTTGACTTTATAAGTTCTTTATAAATTTGGGATATTAACCCCTTATCAGGTGTATCAGTGAATATGTTGTCCCATTCGGTGGGCTGTCTTTTCATTTTGTTGATGATTTCCTTTGCTGTGCAAAATTGTTTTTGTTTGATATAGTCCTATTTGTTTTTTCTTTTGTTTCCCTTGCCCAAGCAGATATATCAGAAAAAATACTGATACAATAAATGTCCAAGATTTTACTGCCTATGCTTTCTCTAGGGTTTTTATGATTTTGAATTAAATATTTAAGTCTTTAATCCACTTTGAGTTCATTCTTGTGTGTGGCGTAAGAAGGTAGTGTAGTTTCATTTTTATTTTGCATAGGGAATATCTGCCCAGTATTCCCAACACCATTTATTGAATAGACTATCTTTACTCCATCATATATATTTGCCTTTGTTGTCAAATATTAATTGACTATAAAGGCATGGGTTTATTTCTGGGCTCTCTATTCTGTTCCACTGATCTATATGTCAGTTTTTACCGGGCTATTTTGGTTACTGTGGCTTTGTAGTATAGTTTGACAACAGGTAGTGTCATTCCTCCAACTTTCTTCTTCTTTCTCAAGATTGCTGTGGCAATTTTGGGTCTTTGTGGTTTGATGTAAATTTTTAGAAGATTTGTTCCAGTTCTGTGAAACATACTTGTGGGGGTACTCCACATGTAGCCCCACCCCCCAGCTGCCATGGATGAGAATAGAGAATAAGTCTACCAAGACATGATCTGCTTGGGGAGGAGAAGTGGCCGATCTCTCAAAGAAGAAGAGCCAGGAGCCTGTTCCTCAATGGGCTTTTATTGGTTTAATGTGCATAGGAATACTGGGCCTATACGTAAGGCTCATCAATCATTGTCAGGCAGTAATGATCAAACAATAGCTAACATTCAAAGAACTCTGAGGGCTTATTCTGAGTCAGTGTCAGATAGCTAAAGGGCCATAAAACTTTGGGGAAACAAACTCATTTCCTGCTTGAACCCTTACTTAAATTGAGGGTATTAGCAAAGTAGGTTTCACAGGATTGTATGCATTCTTTCTTAGGCCTGATTGCCCCAGGGAACCTGCCCTTTCCAGCACAGGGCTGCACCCACCTCCAGCATTGTTTCAGGCTTAAGTCAGGCAGGGAAAGTAAGCCAGCCAAGAGATTAGAGATTCTTGCAGACAGAATGAGGACTCAGGTTATGTCAAAGCTGAGGGGCAAGGGTCTATCACCCCCTTTTTCTATAGCACCCCAAGTCCTTCCCTGAGGGCACCCTCACAACCATGCCTGTCTTAGGTCATCCCTCCTTTGAGGAATCTTACCTGTCATTGGCTAACCAGTCATCCACCTGGGACCAAGCAGGGTGAAGTGAAAGGGGGCAGAAGTGGTGCCCTACCAGGAAGATAAGCTTTGTCTCCTAAGTGGTTTATGGTCCTCAGGTCTTTTTACTCAGCCTTAGCCCCGGGGGATTACAGTTTCCGAAACTAGGCAGGGCAGTTCCCAACACACACTGTTGGTATCTTGATAGAAATTGTGTTGAATCTGTAGATTGTTTTGGGTAGTATGACATGTTAATGACGTTAATTCTTTCTATCCATGAACATGGCATATACTTCCACTTACTTGTATCTTCTTCAATTTCTTTCTTCGGTGTCATAATTTTTTGAGTATAGGTCTTTTACAACTCCAATTAAATTTGCTCCTATGTATTTTTTTAATGCAATTGTAAATGGTATTGTTTTTTTAGTTTCCATTTCTGGTAGATCACTATGGTATATAAAAATACAACTGATTTTGGGATATTTATTTTGTATACTGCTATTTTCCTGAATTCATTTATCTGTTTATAGTAGTTTCTTGGTGGCAGCCTTAGGGTTCCCTACATACAATATCATGTCATCTGCAAATAACTGCAGTTTTGCTTCTTTCTTTCTGATTAGGATGCCTTTTATTTCTTCTTTCTGTCTGACTACTGTGGCTGGGACTTCTAGTACTATGTTGAATAAGAGAGGTGGAAGCAGACATCCCTGTCCTGCTCCAATCTTAAGAGAAAAGCTTGTAGTTTTTGCCCATGAGTATGATGTTGGCTGTGGGTTGCATTGCATTGTAGATCTGCATGTGGTGAGTTTCAGTGTATTTAAAGTGTTTCCAAAGAGAGTTTATAAAGTGGAATTAAAACAAAAATATCAAAGTTATATTTTGTTTTAATTCCAGTTTACACTGAACTCTCTTTGGAGACATTTTAAATATAATAAAAGACACAAAAATAGAGCAATCAGTGTAAATTTATTACTAACATTAGTTATGGATGCAAATGTGATATTAGCAAATATTTGTTGGAGGAATGACTATTTTTCCATATTTCCTTGCAAAAAAAATGCAAGCATTTTAATGGCCTTAAGAAAAGAAGGTACCTATAAGTATAAAAAGTTGTGTTATTTCTTCAGATAAGCAAAACAATTCTCCATTACATGCCAAGCAATACAATGGAGGCAGGAGAAATTGCTAAATTCCTCAGAATAGACAAAAGACATTTTACAGTGGCAGGCTTCCTGGATAATCACTAATACATTTTGTCATGGTTTAGCTGGAAGAATTTCATTCTTTCTTAGTGCTTCTTACAAGTGATGGCATCTTACATCTTATGAGTAGAGTATATGCCTGAGAATTCAGGTAACCCATAAATGCAGTCCCTGGCACTAATAAATTTCTCTTTACATTCTGGGCTTTCTCAGTTCTCAGGTTACTGTTTCATAGCACTGAACTGGTCCATGGAAAGCATGTGGTGGTCTTAGTACACCAATACCTATTGCTAATTAAATAACCAACATCTGGTTAATAACATCTGGAAAGCTTGAGTACATATTCATAATTTTTGCTTTGTGTTTCCTATTCAGGAAAGACGTGATTAATAATATAGAATTACATTCTGATATTCTCTTCTCTGATTGTCCTGGTAAGCCAGTGAGATAGTTGAGCAGCATATATGTATGAGATGTGTAACAAAACAAATCATAACAAAACCAGTACAACAAAAACTAAACTAAAATGCTATACATAATGTAGGTAGCAGAAAGATGAGAAGATCTATTTCATGGGACTAGAGTTTTCTAAAACTTACTTTTTATGCCTGATTTAAGTAAATTTCTCAAATATTTCATTCATTTGTTCAGTCAGTCATTGAAGTGGCATATCCTTTGAGATGAAACATTTCAGAGTTGATTAGTTTTTTTTTAATCTAATGGCCTAAAAATAAGGGATATGGACAGCTAAGGCAATTGCTAAAATGCAAACCTGACAACATCACTTCTTGCTTAAAAATAATTTCTTTGTCATCAGAGTGAAGTCCTAACTCTTTACTATGTTGTACATGATCTTTAATGTCTGACTTTACTCTTTCTCCAGCCTCATTTCTCAATTCCCATGCCCTGTAAGTGCAGCTGTGTGTGTGTGTGTGTGTGTGTGTGTGTGTGTGTGGGTGTGTTTCCTTCCCCCTCCTCTCCTCCCTTGTGTGTCCTGTTCATCCACTAGGGTAACTCTTTGTCACCTCCACTAGCCATCTATTCGTTTTTCGAGTCTCTCTTAATTTTGACTTCTTCTAGGAATCTTCTCCTAACAGGCTAGTTTCAAGTTGGGTGCCCCTCTCCTAATCTCAGGGAACCATGGGCTCCATAATGCCAGGGACTGTGTGCTTTAGAAAGTAACTGGTTTCTTTCCAGTTTCCAGATGATTTTTAAAAATATACTGACTGACCACTTCATTTTAAAGAGCTAAAATGGTCAATTTAAGTGCAAGGCCAAACCTGTGCCATGACAGTTTCATGTGACACCTCATATTTGTGCGGATCTTCTAAGAGGGGTGTGTGTGTGTGTGTGTGTGTGTGTGTGTGTGTGTGTGTATTCATGACTATCTAGACTTACAAAGGTCATTATATAAGCAATACCTAGTCAAACTATAGACATACAAATTAAATTTACATGTTATTTCTGGCAGGTATGGCTCAGTGGATTGAGCGCTAGCCTTCAAACCAAAGGGTCTCTAGTTCGATTCCCAGTCAGGGCACATGCCCAGGTTGTGGGCTGGGTCCCCAGCAGGGGGCATGTGAGAGGCAACCACACATTGATGTTTTTCTCCCTCTCTTCCCTCCTCCCACTCTCTAAAAATATATAAATAAAATATTTTTAAAAAGAAATTATACAGTTTACATATGATTTTACTTGCATATTAGACTTTATTGAAATCTCAATTTATACCAACTCAAAATATTATACTGTTTACTAAGTTCCTGTTAAAATAACCATATTGCTCTGGCTGTTATAGCTCAGTGGATTGCGTGCTGGCCTGTGAGTCAAAAGGTCACCATTTGATTCCCAGTCAGGGCACATGACTTGTTGAGGGCCAGGTCCCTGGCTGAAGGTGTGCCAGAGGCAACTGATTGATATTTTTTTCATGCCCTTCACCTCTCTCTAGAAAATAAATACAAATAAAATCTTTTAAAAATCCTGTAACATCTTCAGTTAGGTCTTCGTGAAAATATCTTCTGTATGACATCCCCCTACTGCTACTAAATAAAGTCAGCATCATTCATGCCTTTTAGTGACCTTTTCTTCCCCGTGACATTTATATGGATTCCTACCTAGTGATAGCATCAGACTAAATAACTAATACATTTATAGTTCATTTACTGAGGAAATAACACAATTTATTGTTAAAGAAGTTTTTCATCTTTCTCTAGTGAAATTAAAGTAAGAGTGAATTTGCTGTAAAGTGTTAATTTCTATTAAATTCCAGTTTGGGAAGTGATGCTCTTCTACCAGTAGTTGAAGCAGCTTATTTATTCACTATTTTTAAAATTTTTTAAATTGCTTTTTTAGAGAGAGAGAAAGAGAGAGTGAAAGAGAGAGAGAGAGAGAAGCATTGATTTGTTTTTCCATCTATTTATGCATTCATTGGTTGACTCTTGTATTTGCCCTGACCAGGGATTGACCCCGCATCCTTGATGTATTGGGATGATGCTCTAACCAACTGAGCTACCCGGCCAAGGCTTAATTCATTATTTTTATTCTTAGTATTTATTTTACTTTATTTTGTTTATTAGGGACCAGATCAATCTGAGACAGGTTGTGTTGATAAAATTAAATAGAATGTATAAAACATTTTGATTAGAATTAAAAGACATCAATATAAATATAATTTTTGCTACACTGGAAAATATTAAAATACAATTTAAGGAACATGAACCAGTTCATAGTCTTCCTGTTATGTTAGTTCTTAGGAAAGGGGTGATTCTGGGCTGCCAGCTCCTCTGTGTACAGTGGACCTCCTATTGCCCACGGCTCCAGGTTCCTCCTTAGGCCCCTGGGCACTCCAGCTGGCACTTGGAGAAAAATAGTAGACAGTTTAATGGCCAGGGTGCCGAACCCAGGTCTGGAGGTGATACGTATCACCTCTGCTCACCTAACCACCAGGGAAGGTTTAAATGAGTCTCCTTGTGTGCCCAAGGAAAACGATGCAGGATCGGTCAGCACTCAGCATTGCACTGGCCACAGAGATCTGGCGTAGAAACACCAGTGTGTTGTGTGCATCTCTGTGTTGTAGGACAGTTCCCACTTAATATGCATTAGTGAGTTGGTGACAAACTTCCTATGGGCTACATAAACACATAAAATAGTATTTTAAGATTATATGTACAAGATTATATCCAATGCTTTGTTCTACTCTAAGATACCTGGAGATCAAATAACATTCTGTTGACCTATTTATTTAGTGCTGCAAACTGTCATGGAATGCAAAGTCCCTTAGAAATTGTTTCTATTAGAAAGTAATAAACAGCAGTAACATTGATAGAGGTAATGTCAGGTGATGTACATGTTATAAAAAATTCCATCTGAAAATACAGATATCTAGTGATGTGAACTAATATATTATTAGGCGAATGCAAACAACTTGAACCAAGAAAGAAATAGAAAGGTGTAGAATGTAAACAAAGTACCCAAATAAGGAAATACTAAACTGCTGCCCCAAATACTTTTGGTAAAATACACTTTGCCTTATACAGTTGTGTTTACAGCAGTTCTCTGCAGACAGTGAACATCTACTGGAAGAGTATTTGGGGAGTAGGGAGGCGGGTTACTTTTAAGCCTCATTAGTAACCAGTTCTCTAAAAGAGAAGATTGCCAGGATCTCTTCTCTGAAAAATAGGTTACTGTAAGCTAGGTTGTTCGTTCAGTATTATCGATTGCAATAGCACCCTTTTATTGAAGCAGATAAATTATATTAAAATTGTGTATTTAAATTGTTAATAGTTAACTTATGTTTATGAGATTAAACCCCTTTCAATATTAAGTTATATTTGAAACTACTTATTTAAATCATTTCCATTTGTATGGTTCAGTAGATAACACCACAGTTACACAGAAAGAGAAACTATAATTAGATGCAATGCGGTGATACAGGAACAATAAATCTGAAGGGAGTAAAAGCTCCTTTCCACTTAGTTTGAAACTTTGGATTAAATATTGGGATGGTAGTTCCATCTCCTCAGGGGTTTATTTATTGGAGTAGCAGCCAAGGAGACTGACACTGTTGAACTGTCCTCTAAGAAGTTTCTTGAGGAGGATTGGCTTATGGGCTACACACTTCAGGGAGCTGAAGGAGACGTTACCTGGGTAAATGACCATTGAAGAAATGCGGGGTGGCTTCTAAGATGGACGTGATGTCTGGGGAACTCTTTCTGCTTGAGCTTAGGTACTTGTGTGGACTGCTGCTCTGCCCCCTCCCAGCGCTGTGGTTGCAGAACAAGCAGAGCCTCTTCGTCATTGGAAAGAGTGGTGAATTTTAAAATGCGGGCCAGCAAAACAATGTAAAATGTATTTTCTTCCAGTTGGTATTTCACTGATATTAAAGAAAATTACTTGACAAATTAGAAGAACTCTAGCTCTGGCCAGGTGGCTCAGCTGGTTGGAGCGTCGCCTGGTACATCAGAGGGGTGCGGGTTTGACTCCTGTCAGGGCATATACCTAGGTTGTGGGTTCGATTTCCGATCAGGGTGCGCACGGGAGGCGACCTATCAATGCTTCTCTCTTCCTCTCTCTCTCTCTGATATCAACGGGCATGTCCTCAGGCAAGGATTGAAAGAAATTAAAGCGACGACAACATAAAGGACTGTGAAGTGCATAACTAATATCGCCCTGAAAGTGCATGGTGACAGAGGGTCGGAAACTTTTCTGGAACCTGTGGGTTGTTAACTGCACCTTTCCCCTTTTAGTTACACACACACATCTTCATGCTCTTGGCGAGATGATTTGATTCGGTAAGACAAGGACTGATCTTGGTGCAGAGACTGGGCAAGCATGCTAGCTCATCTGCAACGGTGTGTGACCTGTTGTTGCTTCTGCATTTTGGTTGCCTCATCTGAAATATTACCGGTACTTAACTCATTGCTTAGCTCTGCGACAGAAGTAAAATTCTTATCAAGGGCTCAGTTCAGCAGCTTGAGACCCAAATTAGACCTTTGGTAGGTGGGTCTGGGAGGATAAGCAAGCCATCGGGCAGAGTCCAAAGAAGCTGTAATTGTATTACCCCCAAATGCAGTGGCATTCCTGCACTCCAGGTGTGCGGCGGCAGGTGAGCGCCGCGCGGTTCCTCTCAGCCAATGAGCGAGCGCTGGGCGGCGGGGCGGGGCGGGGCGGGGCGAGGCGGGGCCGCCGGCGGCCAACCGGCTGCGGGCCGCGCCCCGGGCGCTCCACTAGGCACAGCCAGTCCCTGGCGCCTTTCCCGGCCGAGGAGGAGGCGGCGGCCACAGTGGCTGCGCTGACAGCCCGAGCCCTGCGCCTCTGCCAGTCCCGCCCCCGGGGCCGTTGGGCTCGGGAAAGGAGGGTGTGGAGGCAGTCCCGGGCCGGTCGCTGCAGTAGCTGCGTCAGGTGAGTCTGGGAGCCGCAGACGCCGAGCGCCCAACTGCACGGCCGCGAAGGCAGGGACGAGGAAGCACCTGCCCAGGAGCCGCCGGAGTCACCCCTCTGGAGTCGCGCCTAGCGTGGGCATGCAGGCGACAACCCCGCGGGTGGGGTTGCCGGTGAGGACCCCGCCGAGCGCTCACTCGCGTCCAGTCCAGGGTGGGAGGGAGCGCGGAGCCGCGAGCGAACCCGGCTCCGTGAGCAGCAAGGGCGGCTACGACTTCAGGCGGGTGGCGATCCGGCGGAAGTCCAACCCCTCCTACCTGCTGCCTGGGACCCCCAGGCCCTGGACCAGGCCCTCGTCGCACCTGCACCTGGGACGGGCCGAAACGGACACCTTCAGGATCCAGCCATCCCCGGACACCCCAGGTGAGTGCTTCGGGAGGGAGGGGGTGAGCAGAGGGACGCGCGGGGTCCTCTGTAGTTGCGACGGGTCTGCGGGCTGCAAAGGGAGCCAGCCGGGGAGGTTTTCCCAGAGGACTGCGCCTGGCCACCTACCGTCTTTCCAGTTTTGTCCCTTCCCCCAAAGGACCTTGCTTGAGCGGGAACACGCCTAGGGCTGAGCTTACCCTGCGGGTCACAGTTATTAGAGAATTCCGGAAGTAAAGGCATCACTCTTAAAATAAAAGTTTGGGTGTAATACCCATTTTCTAATTACTGAAGTTTAAGTTTCTTCGCTAAATTCTTGCTTTCGGTCAACTCCTCGAGAAGGACTAGTGAGTGGGGGAGACTGATATTCATCCTGGTCGCAGCCTAGCCCTTGAGTGACCTAGGACCAGCTATCCTGAGTGATCGGGTTTTCCCTTTTGAAGGAAAAAAAAAAAAAAGCCCTTGACTCCCACCCTGTAAAAAGATGCAAATTCCTTATAAGGGAAAATGTTCCTAATATCAAGAAATGCAGTACTTACTGGTGTTTTTGTATTGACAAATTGTTAGTAATGCGGTATTTTGAGTTCTGAATTCTCAACAAATCTTAGTATTGGAAGAAATCCTCAAGATGATCTATTCAAGCTCACATCTCCTTAGCTCTTCAAAGGCATTCCTTTCTCCTAAGGTGAACCTGAAACTATGTAGAACACACTCGAGTTATTTTTCTTGATTTGTAAAACTTTCCTTTACAATACCCTTGCTTCTTTTTTGTGCTCCTATCATGCCATAACCAGAGATGTCTTGATGTAGACCAGTTATGAGGCAAACCTTTATTTAAACAGCAGAAATAATAATAATAATAATAATCATCCCTTTAATTCACTTGTACTCATTTTGTTCTGAGTTAGTAAAGCTGTTGTGATGTTTTGAAGTGATCAGCATTGGAAATTGTAAATGTGTCTGTCTAGTCCTTGTCCTGAAGCTGTAATAAATAGTCATAGGGCAGAAAAATATGATAATGACTTACAATTATGATGAATTTATAGCCACAATAGATAAGGCTAGAAATAGTGATGTGAGAAAAATGTAAACAAGTAACTGAATTACAGTGCTTCAGGTCTCAATGTCCTCATCTGCAAAATGAAGACACCAGTGAAAGACACTCTGAAATCTTTTCCAGATGTAGGTGATTCATTCTAAAGTAGGAGGAAGAATGTTTTCTTTCTTTGAAACTTAAAATGCATTGCTTTGTGTTGAAGTTATTTCTGAATTAATTTTTCAATTGTTTGAGATACCCAATGTCTTAATCAACTTGAAGAGAAATGGAATCCATGTTTTTTACATCCTTTTACTTAAAATCACTTGCTTAGTTTCATTAGCAGAAGATAAAAGTGCCCTCCTGGAAGATGGAGTGAATAGACTTGTGGCAGTCTATAAATCATTTCTCCAAGGCAGATGTGCTTATAAAAGAGAGTGTACTCTTTATTCAGAACACCTTTTTTTAAAAAAATGAAATGGAGAACCTAGCAATAACTTTTCTTGGTCTGTTACATTGTCTTACTATTGTTTACAAAAACTCCCAAGTTTTTGCTGCTAGTATTTTCAGGGTTGAAAAATATACTGTAACTCCTGGGTACAGTTGTTTCTTTTTACCATAATATTGTATAATTTGTAGTATAATCTGTTGGAGAATAATCAGGTGTTTTGAAGGTAGCCTTAAACTATTGAATGACCAAAGCTTTATTCAATTTGGTGGGGTAAGAACATTTTAGAAAGTACCTTCTCCTTTGACTCAAATCTGCCACTCTATTAAGTCCCATCCAGCTATCTATACCATTATATAAGTAGAATCTTCTCCACATCAAAAAGTAAACAAGGTTTAAATTCCTAAGAAGTTTCAATTTATAATATCTAGAAAAGTATTTACATATGAAAATCACAACATTCAGGGGTGTCCAACCTTTTGGCATCTCTGGGCCACACTGGAAGAAGAAGAGTTGTCCTGGACACACATTAAATACACTGTGACATGTAATCACACACACAAAAAAATTTCATAATGTTTTAAGTAAATTTACGATTTTGTGCTGGGCTGCATTCACAGCCATGCTGGGCTACATGTGGCCACAGGTTGGACACTCCTGGTAGGCGCATTGCGTATTCATCAAATTGTTATTTGGCCTCTTAAAGAAGGAACAAAAACTGAGAGGTCAAGAACTTAGCAGAGAATTCAGTTTAATGGTGTTGTGTTATATTCTATGATTGTGAAACCTGCTATTTTTAGAGTTCTCTGCTTTTGGGTCAAAAGAACAAAAGAAGAAAGTCCACCAACTGCATCCTACATATGTGGTTGGATATGAATCTTCTCATCTAGAGGAAAGAGAGGAGGGAGGTAATTAAGACAGGCTTTGGGTCAAATAGCACACAAGTCCTGGTCCCATTTTCATTGTTAGTTGTGGGAATGTCACCAAAACTCTTAACGAATTTCTTAGTTTCCTCATCTGGACAATGGAAATAACAGTACTTTATAAGTCTGTTGGGAGGAGAAAGTACAATTATGTAGGTAACTGGTACCAAACAAGTGTGCCAGATAGTATACTAACAAGGAAACATTTTCCATCTCTGTGTCCCAAAGGGTCTGGGACTACTGCTGGCACATAAGAGATGCTCTACAAATGTTCACAATAGCTACTATTTATTAAGTGCATTTTGTATAATACTAAGAATTCTGTTATGTGATGTACACATGAATACATATGTGTATGAATTTATTTTACAACAATCTTAATAGGTAGGTAGTATAGTATTATGCCAGTTTTGCATTTGATGAAATTGAGGCACAGAAAGTTTTACTAACTTGCTTGGAATCATATATTGGTACTTGATTATTCAGAATTCAAATTCAAGTGTGCCTGGCATCAAAGGCAATGCTTTTTACTGCACATCACATAAAGCACATAATTCCATTATGGAAAAAGAAATTCAGAAGGATATTATATAGTATAGGATATTATATATTATATCCTTCAGATAGTATAGGATTGAAATTTTGTTATTTTGTGCTTTTTTTAGTTCAAATTTTTCTGTGCCTTCATCTTTTCCTTTTCTATAGTATGAATATCTGAAGCTTTTGGGGGTAGAGGAAAATCTATTGAATACTTTTTTGTGCTATTATTCAAGGTAGTGCGTTTTCTTCATGACTCCTTAATGTTATGAGAATCCAGAGGGGTTGTGTACTGAAAATGCCTTTCTGTTGAAAATACTTTATTTGTTTCTACCTCCAAAAACTCTTTTAATAACCAGGCATTTTCCTGATTTGAAGATGTTGTAAATTTGAGTTCAGGCTTGCTCAGGGAAGGTCGGTGTCATAATCTTCATTAATTACTTTAGTCTTGGTGTTGGTCTGCAGATTTGCTCATCAGTTTGATTTTATGGAATGCAGATTTTTTCCCTAGGTCGCCATTTAATCAAGGTGTAGCTCCTTCAGCGTGGAACATTGGGGCCTTGTTTCAGGTTCAGTCCTTCCCCATTCCGAAAGCTTAAGGTCAGGTCTCCTTTTCACTTTCTAGACCCTCAGGTTCCTGGGAGGGAGTAGACTCACAAATGAGTTTGCCAGTAGGGTTTAGGTTTATAGTTTTTTTCTTTTTCTCTTATCCTTGGGATACTTCTTTATCTTATGATCTGGGCAGAACACTTAATAGTATACCTTTTGTTACTTATTGAGCATATGGGCACTTTGTGATGGAGGATTCTTCACATTATTGTGACGTGCAAGCTTTCCATAAGTAGAATTTTTTTTTTACAGATCTCACGATGGTTGGATTACTCAGGTTTTCAACACATACTCAATATCTTGAGCATTTTTAGAAGACTGATTTCACCTTTGTTGGGAGGGGGTTGGGATGGAGATTTAGATAAAAGCAGTAAGAGTAATTAGCATCCATTGAATGCTGGCCCTGAATCAGAACTAGATGTGTTTTACTTACAATTCTTATTCTTATGACAACCCAGCGAGATAGGTGGTATTATCACCATTTAGAGAAGAATTCAGAAACTCTTACCTATCATGTAGAACAATTAGCCTAAGTTTCAGAGGCAGGATTTGAACCGGGTCTCTCCAGCTTAAGTTCTCACATACTTGTAACACTGGTTTTTAAGATGTCCCAGAGCTTTGAAAGGCAAATTGCAATGCAATAACAATGTTAGGGCTGATATTATTTGTAACATGAATGAATGCATATTATATTTTAAACAGTGATCTAAACAAGTAACTTATTAAAAATTTATTAATAAAATGATGATAATATCAATATTGTTAATGTTTGTTAGAAGCTGCTTTAAAATGAACTTTGATATGGGAAAGTGCTTTAGAGGAACAAGAACCAGTAAGAACTTTTTTTTTTTTTGTTATTTGGATTTCCTTCCAAGAGCAGTTTAAAGAGTAGTCAGTTGTCTTTCAATAAATAGCCATTCATTAGGGGTCTGCCCAAGGTCACTTACTCTGGACTTCCAGGTTACTTGGATTCAATCCTGTGGGGGTTGTACTGAAATTCTTTTTTATAGGCACTCTGGAAAGTTGATTGGAAAAGGACTCAAACATGATGCATTTGATTTTATTGATGTGAGTGGGTTTTGGACAGGAGTTCATGAATCTGTATTTTTAAAAAGTGTATCAGATAATTCTGATGACTTGCTTGGTTTGCAAATGCCATCCTACTGGCTGCTTCAGAATTACTTGGACTGCTAATTAAAAATTTCTAGTCACACCCAAGATATGAGTCAGAAACTCCAGGAGTAGCATTAGAGAAGCTGTATTTTTAACAGGTGCCCCAGATGATTCTGAATGCAGCCCAGTTTTTAAACCACTGTGCATTCCTAAACATGGGTAAACTCCACCTTCGGTCCTGAGGACAGGCACCCAGGATTTGCAGGTGCAAGGCAAAGAATGATATAGGTCACCCCTCAGCTCACATATCATCTGGGCCCTCTGTACATTTTTGGCACACTTTTTGCCCATTTCTGGTTGATTCTTAATTGCATTTTTTTACATGTCTTTTCTACTTGCTCTTGTTTCTCAACCCCACCCAGTCCCTCTTGAAGTAGACTTTAATTTGTTCTAATACACTATTTATATCCAACAGGAGTATCTGATGTGAGCTTGGTTGACCTCCTTTTACTTCCTCCTCCCTCTCTCTTCCCTTCAAATGAGTTTAAACTTTGATATTCTCTGGAGCTACTGCCCAGCAGCTTTCTTCCTTAAACTACTGGATGCACTTTCCTTGCTGTTCCTACTTCTTTAGCCTTCTCTCCACTTATTTCTAGGCTGCTTTCTGTTCCCATCACTGGATCAGTACCCTATTACTTACGTAATAGCTTGTTTCCAGCCCTTATTCTTAAATTATCAGTGGCATTTGCTTCTTTTTTAAGTTTTTTTTTTTTTTTTTTGGGGGGGGGTGTCTGGATTACTTGAGATCACCTGATATTTCTACTTCCCTGGATCTCCAAGTTTCTTCCTCTGGCTAGCCCATTTTTCTCTTTTCTTCTCTCCAGCCTCTGTTATTCCCTGCCACCCATGTCCTTTAGTGGTCTCATCCCCTCTCCGGGCTTCAGCAGGTCGTCTCCACTGTTCTGCTATTTTCAAGGACCTGCGTACGACATGGGAATGTCAGAAGGGCACCAAAGCACAACTTCTTTTTCTGATGCAATCAAGCCCTTCCACCTGACATTCCTTGGAGGTATTACCAACCTTGGAGGTATTTTTAAGTTTATGCTAATTAGTACACTTAAGAGGTGAAAAGTCAGTATGCAGAACCAAATAAATTGTAAGATGTCCCACTTGAGGAATACTGAGGGATTATCTTTCAAATGTAGGTTTATAGTTTCAAATATAATACAGTATAAGGTATGGGAAGTTTTCAAATTATAGCCAAATTTGGTTAAAAGTAATTACTGAAAACCCTCTAGAGAAAAATAAAATTTTTAAACAAATTGATTTTCATTTCCTCTGCAGAAAGTTGATTAACATGTAACTTTTATCCCCCCTTAAATATGCTCCTTTAATGCTATTATACTGGTAACTTAATATAATTGGTACTGGGAATCTAAGATGAATAATACAACAGCAGTGACCTTCAGTATTTTCAGTCTATGAGGAAGAATGTGATGTTAGTAAATCAGTGTGATTATATGTAATAAACCCTGTGACATATAAGGCAGAGTTGGGTATGAGAGTAGTGACGAGAGTGGCTGCAGTTAGTTCAAAGGAAGGCACGCTTTGCTGGGTTTCATCCCATTTTGGGGAAGGCTGTACAGCTGACTTGGTCCTTCAAGGTCACTGGTGAGTTTATGTCTGCTGGTTTATGCATCTGGGTGGAGCAGTATCCTGCTGACACAATCTGAAAATCTATACCAGGTTGGAAAATATTCTCCCCCAAGGTCCATTCAGATCCCTAAACCAATTAGTGCCTCCTATGATTCCACTAAAACAATGGGTCCTTCAACCCTTCAATAAGTATTTGAAAGTTTACTATGAACTAGGCATCATGTTAGGCCCTAGAAATCAAGGTGAAAAGAATACACTGTGATGACTTACAGTGTAGGCTCCGGAGTTGGACTGACTGGGTTTGAATCCTTCTGCGGTCATTATCTGTATGGTTTGGGTTCCTTTTTACTCAGTTTCCTCATCTATAAAATAGGAACGTAAATATTACCCACATTGTGGGGTTGTTAGAAGAAAAAAATTAATATTCTTTTTTCTTAAATGGTCATTTAAAAAATTATTGATTTGAGAGAGAGAAGAGGGGGAGGGAGATGAGGATGAGGAGGAAGAGGAGGAGGAGAGAGAGTGGGGGGGGAACATCGATTTGTTGCCCCACTTATTTATGCATTCATTTGTTGATTCTTGTATGTGCTCTGACCAGGGATAGAACCCAGAACCTTGATGTATTACAACAACACTCTAATCACCTGGGCAAAAAAAAATAACATTCTTAAAAGACTTAGAACAGTGCTTGGGAAGTTTTCAAATAATAACAAGTTTTCAGGACTTTCGTTAGGATGACACAGGACTAGACTGTCTTCACAGTCTGGATTTCTTTTGGCATTTTATGTCTATCTCTAATCGAGTGCTCTTACTGGACTGTGATTGGTTGTTTACAGTTGTACCTACTGAGTGCAAGTTATTGCTCAACATGCAAGCCGTCCTAGACACCTGTCTTCCCATCCCTTTTCATAAATACTTCCTGCTTAGCCCTCTCCCCCACTTAGTCCCTGCCCAAAATGCCTTTCACCACTGGCCTCCTCAATCTTTCCTCCTGTGCTGAGCTCCACCCACTTTGATGTCAACCTTCCCTATAGCCTGAGTTATCACCACCCTCTTCCTCTGTTTCCTCTCTTCTCAACACTGGTTCCCTGTTGACGCAAGTGGCAACTGATTATTTTCCATGATCCACAGAGCTCCTGGTCAGGACCTGAGGTCAGTCCTCTGTTGGCTTTCCTGACTATTTGTCTTTCACCCCTATAGAAAAAAATCCTTCCGCATTCCCTCTTGCCAGCCACTTCAATTTCTTTCTTTCTTTTTAAGTAAGCTTCTTTTATCTTGTTTTTTAATCCTCATCTGAGGACATTTTTTCATTGCTTTTTAGAGAGAGAGGAAGGGAGAGAGGGAAACATAAATGTGAGTGAAAAACGTCAATTGGTTGCCTCCCATATGCACATAGACCTGGGATCAAACCCCCAACCTAGGTATATGTCCTGACTGGGAATCGAACCTGCATCCTTTCAGTTACAGGACAAGGCTCCAGCAAAATGAGCCACATCAGCCAGGGCCAGCCACCTCAGTTTCTTCACTGATGTTCTTTCCTGTTTTTCTACTCCACTTACCCCACCAGTCCCTAACTCAACTCATCCTTCCAATCGCTCCTCAAGGTCTACTCAGGAACTCAATAAATACTGAGTAAACAGAAGAACCCCAAAGTAGTGTGGTGCAACTTGCTGCATCTTGCTGCAACATGAGAATTCTTTGACAACACTGTCAGCAAGTGAAATTGGGTTCCTTCGGTGGTCCTGAGTTTCTAATAAGTGAGAATACTCAAAGAGAGGCTAAATGGACTGATTGGCTGTGCTGTACAACAGAGGGAATGTGAGGCGTAACCCTTTCTGATCAGTAATCTGCACTTGCAAACTAAATACCCTAAAATCCGTGGTTCTCAGCTTTTCTTCTGTGTCTGCACCAGTCATATGCTCCTATCTGGAATATGCAGCAATTTTGTGCGGGGGTGTGTTAAGAAAGGTGTGGGAATGGTATACTTTGTTCTCTTTGAGAATTCATGGAGTGGATGTCCCTTTTAGTTCAACCATTTATATTATTCTGGTATTCTTTTTGATGCTGTGAAGTTTTAACTTGAGAGGTATTGGGGTTTTTAGGGTCTGGGTTGCTCCCCCACTGACAGACCCCAAAATGCTTTCTTATATTGTCAGGAGTTGCATTATCTTACAGCTCTATCACTTCCCATTTCTGCTGTCTTCTTTGTCTTTCATAGCCTCCTCCCCCGCCCCCCGCCACCCCCGTTGTTTCTCACTAGTAGGACTTGGCCTTCAAGGACAAACCTCCTAATGAAAGTTCTGCTTTCTTCTGTCCATCTCTAAGGGGCATGTCTTAAAACACAGTCTGAGAGGCAGAAATTAGGGATGATCAGAAGCTAGATTTTAGCTCCCAGGTGTTAGAGAAAAAGACAAGACTGTGGAATATTTTACACCTGAAATATCACTGTATTGTTTTTCATCTTTTAATGTATTTCATCTAAATCCGAAAGGTACCCTTTTTCACACTTTAAGGTCTCAAAAAGATGCTTCTTTCAATTGACGATGTTTTGAAAATTGTGAGGCATTGAAATGTAGATTTGCCCAAATTTTAAAATATAATTGTACAATATTTACTGCCTCTGAATAATAGTAAAGTTTATGAAATATATTCCTGGATTATATAACTGAAAACATTGACTAACAACTTCCCCACTTCTCTATCCCAACACACACTATGTATGTGGCTTTCCCTTCCGTATCTTCAGTTACTGCTTCAGCCCTCTTAATTATAAGTACAATCGTGAGAGTCATAATAGTAACAAATAGCTATTATTTATTGAGCACTTATTTTGTTGGAAAGACATGGTCGGTCCTAAGTGCTTGATGTGCATAAACTCAATTATTACAGATAGGACTCATTATTCCCATTGTTCAGAATAGGAGCCAGAAGCCAGGGCAGGATTAAATAATTTATCCAAGTTCACATGGCCGGGGGTGCCAGGACTTAAACCAATGCTCTTAATCCCTGTACTTTTATCTCCCATAACTTTGTTATTCTTATTACTAGTTTTTATCATCTCTGAACACAAAGATACTCATTATTGATCTATATTAATGGAGAAACACTGTAGGTAGTGAGGAAGGGAAAGAAAAACACTTTCAAGGAGAAAGAGAAATGTATTCTTAGAAAAGATTCTGGAAATGGAAACAAGTATAGCTTTCTGATCTTTGCTGTGCAACCAAATTTCTTGAGAATACCTCCTTCAAGCCCTCTGCTGCTTTCTAGGAACTTGTTTGACTACACTGTATCATATCTCATTAGCTAGGTGATAGTCACCCACTAAACTTTGAAGTTACATAAATAGTATTAATTTTCAAAAATTCTGTTACTTTTCAATGTTCCGTAAAATAGGCAAAACTGTTTCTTTTTTACCCCATTTTTAAAAAAGAACTATAATGCATGGCCATATAATAGAATGTGTCTGTATATACACACATACATAATATGTGTGTATGTCTCTATGTAATACTAAAGATTAACAGGATCTTACTTGTGTATGTTGGCAAACCACTTTAATATTTGTAACTAAGAGAACTAGCCCTAGCTTGTTTTTACTCTTAACATCTTAGTGTAATAAAAAATTGGGTTTGAGTAGTTATATTCAAAGATGCTGTCCACTGCGCAAGAATGAGGGAACTGACTGGGGTGCTAATTAGGGCCCCTCTACAGTCCTTTTATAGAAAGTGGTGAACTCAGGCCACGGGTTATGAAAACAGTGAAAAGAAGGGAAGAGGAGGGTTCAGGAGGAAGCAAGGAGGAAGCTGCCAATGATGGCAACCTTTGTTCCGAAGTCCCTGTGGTGCCCAGTTTAAGCTCCTTTTCATTGAGAACTGATGTCCATTTCCAAGTTTAGGAACTGAATGACCAGCTTGTATGTTTTTGTTAACCTGGGAGATTTGCTTTAACCATATTGTGCTCATTGAGAAAGTTAAAAGAAAAAAGAAATAGGAAATTAAGAGATATTCATGTGACCCCCACTTTGAGTGGGCAGCTGTCATAATGTCTGAAAGTGATGAGCTGGCAGGGGTGGGTGAGGTGCTTCTGTAACTTATGGCCTTGACGGTGACTCATTTCTGTAAACTTAAGGAAAATTGTATTGGCAATGGGATGTATTGCTGATGCACTAAAAGCCCTTCTTTCAGAATATTCGTTCCCATGGATCTTCTGTTAGTTGTCCATTTCTGACCAAGATTCCTGGGTCCCACTACAATTTATACTTTTTCATCTGCAAAAGGATTTTTATTTTTATTCTTTGTTTTGGGTCTCAAAGCCAGTTCCTTACAATGAGTTCCTACAAATGTTATAATGACTCATTCAGAAAATAGGCTTTGTTATGGACTTTTGGAAAAGTTTAATAGTTTATATTTGCTTATGTTCTTTTGTCCAAAAATATCCCCCCAAGAATAGATTAAGAAAATAATTTCCCTTTGTTAATTTTTTTCTTCTAATATCTTTTCTTTGCTCATATGTCATGTGGTACCACTTTTTATTATAGACCCAAAAGGCTTGACTTAATAGGAAATTTCAGTCACTTAAAACCTTACTTTCAGCCCTGGCTGATGTGGCTCAGTGGATTGAGTACTGTCCTGTGAACAAGAGGGTTACTGGTTCGATTCCCAGTCAGGGCACATGCCTGGGTTGCTGACCAGGTCCCCAGGTGGGGGCGCACAAGAGGCAACCACATGTTGATGTCTCTCTCTCTCTCTCTCTCTCTCTTTCCCTTCCCCTCTCTCTAAAAGTAAATAAATAAAATATTTTAAAAAAGAAACCTTACTTTCAGTGTTTAAAAACTATTGAGTTCATCTATTTTATGGTTTTATTTAAAAGTACCTTCTCACGGAGGCCTTTTCCTGGTTACCTTATGTAAAAAAGGAAGCCCCATTCCTATACTCCTCACCTTGTTTTATTTTTCACTACAACACCTGCCACTCTCTAACTCTGTGTTTTTTAATCCTATTTTCAGTCCCCCACCCCAGTACACACACTAAACCCCATGAGAGCAGGGGCTTTGTCTGCTGCATTCTCTCCTTCAAAGGAAGGGCATATTCAGGACTCTCAGAGTGCAGACTGCCAAGCTTAGGCTGCAGGACACGAGGCAGCTGGTCTGTGAGACAGGAAGAAGGTGACTGGGGTTGCGGGAGGCAGTGCAAGGGAGCATTGCACAGACCTCAGAAGTAGGGTGGCAGGCCTGGGCCACAGCATCTGGGACACATGGGCTGCTGTCGTGACAAGAACAGGTGGAGGCGGAACGTGGGATCGAACTTATTTAAGAATAGAGAAAGGAGTTGGCATGAAGCCTTCAGTTCACCAGGTTGAAAGTTGAATATACAGAGAATCTTTCTCCATCGTCTCTTGTCGTAAGTTGTTGAGCAACTTTAACATGTTTACCAGGAAGATGAACCTTTAGGTTAGTCAGCATCATGAGAACAGGGACTATCCCTGTCTTGTTCCCTGCTATTTCTCCAGTACCTAGAAGAGTTCCTGGCTCATATTAGGCGTTTGTGAAATTCTAATTGAGTGTTTGAATGAAATCCTAAGTTGATTGCTACATTTTCAAAGTGCCTATTTTACGAAGGTCCAATGCCTAATTTGAATATACGTAACTAAACCAGTGGTTCTGAGCCTGGGCAGTTTTGACTTCCAAGGAATGTTTGGCAATATCTGGAGCTACTGGGATCTAGGGAGGAGAGCTTCAGGTGCTGCTAAACATCCTGCTGTGCAAGGGACCGCCCTGTGACAAAGTGATCCAACCCAGCATGTCAACAGTGCCAACCTGAGAAGTCCCACACTAACCAAATATCTTGTTGATGGTCATCTTAACCATCATAATTAATGTTAAAGAAAATCCTTTGTTTTCCAACTGCTTTCATTTTAGAGAACTTCAAGACCCTTTAAGACCTGTTAGTAGATGTTCGATATTTATTATTTATTTTTTAGAGAGTGGGGGGAAAGGAGGGAGAGAGGGAGAAACATTGATATGAAAAACATCAATCAATTGGTTGCCTCTCAAACACCCTCAACTGGGGACCTGGCCCCACAACCCGGGCATGTGCCCTGACCAGGAATCGAACCTATGACCTTTCTGTCCACAGGCTGGTTCTCAATCCACTGAGCCACACCAACCAGATATATCTGTTTCTTTTGATTTCACAATGACAGGGATAGTCCAAAGGAAATCACAGGAGAAAAAAGAAACCTGATTATAATTTAATGACCAGAATGCCACTTATATTATGTTACATTATATCCCTCATCTGGTACATGAAATTATAATTGCCAAATATTTCAGTTGAAATATCTAAGAAATTATATACTATCTTGCTGTGTACAGTGCTGAAAATTAAACCTTTTTAAAATTATTTTTAATTGATTTTAGAGAGAGAGGGAGGGAAGGAGAAAGAGAGAAATGTTGATTTGTTGTTCCACTTCTCTCTGCATTCACTGGTTGACTTGCATGTGCCCTGACCAGGGATAGAACCTGCAACTTTGGTGCATAGGGATGACACTCTAACCAACTGAGCTACCTGGCCATGGCATTGAAACATTTTTTATAACAAGGATAAACTTGTAAATATTCATTACTGAAATATTGGGTGGTATTGTAATTTTTTCTATTTGTCATGTCAAAATGTTAGACAGTTCTTGTAATATCTAAAAGCAATGCACTCATGTAGACACTTCTCTCCAGAGCCGCTCTTGCTCTGCCCCTAATCTGTGGCTTTTATCCGCTGTGAGCAATGGAAACACTAAGAGCAAGAGTAAAGAATTCACTGAGTGAAGAAGCTAACATGAGTCAACCACAGAGTTTTCAACATTATTACAAGAGTACATACATTTTTCTTTTTCAACTTGGCTTGATGTTCTAACAGTTACTACCATTATCCCAAACCTGTCTTATGTAAGTGCTGTGTTAGTAGATGTTCGATATTTCCAAGCCATTTCTATAAAGCAAATGAGAATTTAATGTTTTCCAAGATGAGAAGAAATGTCTGAAGGAACATTACTGCATATTCCTACCTGCATCACTGGAGAGCAATAGCATTCTGAAAAACTAATTTCCACAATGAAAAAGAACGTATATGTGATATGTGGGGATGATATAGTGAAATGATATGCAATGGTAGGATTGTGTGTCTAGAAAAGAATTTCACTTTTGCTGAAAATGAAAAGACACTGGTGAAATGCAAAACATCTAAAGGAGTAAAAAGATATTTCATTTTCTTTTGGAAAAGATATAAAGGAAAAAGATATTCCGTTTTCTTTGTATTTTAATGTAAGATCACTTTGCCATGGATCGACCTAGAGGGTATTATGCTAAGTAAAATAAGTTAGTCAGAGAAAGACAGCTGCCGTATGATTTCACTTATATGTGGAATTTAAAGAATAATATAAGCAAACAAACAAAAGAGAAATAGACTCATAAATAAGGAGAACAGAACTGATGTTCACCGGAGGGGAGGGTGGTTGGGGGACTGGGTGAAAAAGGTGAAGGGACTGAGAAGTGCAGATGGGCAGTTATAAAACAGGCACAGGGATGGGAAGTGCAACGTAGAAAATACAGTCAATAATATTGTGGTGACTGTGTGTGGTGCCAGGTGGGTACTGGGAATATCAGGGGGCTCACTTTGTAAAGTATGTGATTGTCTAACCACTATGTTGTACACCTAAGACTAATTAAAAAATGTTTTTAAAGTTCATTTTGTGCCCTGACCTGGTGGCTCAGTTGGTTGGAACATTGTCCCATACATCAAAATGTAGGTTCGATTCCTGGTCGGGACGTGTACGGGAGGAAACTGATTGATGTTTTTCTCTTGCATTGATCTCTCTCTCTCTCTCCTTTCCTCTCTTTCTAAAATCCATACTCATATTCTCTAGTTCATTTTTTAAAAGTTCATTTTGCAAGATTTTAAGAGCAAATTCAAACATTTGAGAAAGTGAAATCTGCTGGTTCTATTCAAGTCAATACCACAGGTACCTGTCTAAACGTTTTGCTGTATTATTAGTTTTTTCAGATATCTTCAAAAGGTCTCAGGCCAATTCCAATTACCAATTAAAATACACACCCCATGTACCATATTTGCCCTGCAAGATGTGCACCCATGTTTTTGTGCTCATTATACATGGGATTATTGTACCCATGGTATGCAGTCATTATACTCATGTATAATGCACATCCTTATTTTTCCCTCAAAAATTTGGGCAAAAAAGTGCACATTATACCTGGCAAAATATGGGTATGTATATATTGGTATATCAAATCTGTAGCTAGTATTACCGAGAACTGAATATGTAAATGCACTAAGCTTTAAATGCATTACTTAATTTAATCCTTCACAATTTTACCAAATAAATACTTTCATTATCCCAATTTTATAAAGAAACTGCCTCAGGGAGGTCATTGCAACTTGCCCAAAGCTGTAAGGAATAGAGGCAGGATTTTTGCCCAGGCCAGACCCATTACAGAGCCAGCTCTCTGAACTGGTTTTACCACCCTTTCAAGACATAAAGCTACTCCTTGCAGAACAAAAGTTTTCTATCATTCATCATTATATTTGATTTTTTAAATCTTTTTCACTACTTTATGACTTATAGTCAGTACATAGAAAAAATTCGGTCAAAACACCATTTGGTGCCTCATCACATTGTGTAGATTTTTTATTTAGAATAAATTTGAACCTTGTTCACAAGTTAATCACATCCTAAATGTCAGTTATCTTCAACAGTTTCAAGTAGTTCCCATTTTCCTAGCATAAAGCACTAAGAAGGCAATTAAGTTAAGTACACTCATAAAGAAACCAGAGTGGGCTCAGCTGCAGGAAAATACTAATTTACATGAACGGAATGACCTTCCTGAAGAAGACAGTGTGATTAAAGCTTTCTTCTTTGAGAAGGCCAGACTATTTCAAAGTAGCTAAGAAATGAATTTAGCATAAGAATTAAAATTCTTTTTATGTGCATGAAATTTACTGGGAAGGGGGAAAACGATTTTAAATATTCCAGCTGTAAAGAGTTATTTGTATTCAAATTCTTACTGCTCACCTGAGTCTGACTTTTTAGTTACAGGATAACCACCTTTCTGTGGCTAATGCAAGTTTACAAAGTCAGAACAAATTACTGAGCTCTTAAGAGTCTCCTGTCTCATCACAGTCTTAATTCTTAATTGCCATCTGAATTATTTCATTTTCTTTTTTCCAGTTCCCGTGGATTGTTAGTGTCTTTGTACCTGGTTTCTTAAGAGCTCATTTATGACTAAAATGTTAACCATATCTCATGCATTGCAAATGTAATACCATGTTTTGGGTTTTTTTTACTGTGCTGTTTTATTTTTTGGTGGTAAGCAAGTTGTGTATTGAAATATAAGCATTCTGTTTAAAATAAATAAATAAAAAAGCAGACAGAACGTTTTAGAATGTAGTAGTAATGAAAAGAGCCATGAAGGGATGGAGTGTGTAGGGAACCATAGAAAATCGAGGGAAAAGCCTCAGCTCGTGATGCAGGTCAGGTTAAATGTATTATTGGAGAGCTAATCCCTTTGCTTGACCAAAGGTTGGTTCGTTTTTTCCTTGTACCCGACCGGTGTTAGAGATTTTCCCAGATGGAGCTTTGTCTCTCCCCCTCCCCCAGCTAAGTGATGTGAAGAGCTTCAATGGGTATAGTCAAAGGATACTTGGTTACATAACACAGGTACACTTTTTAAAGTTACAGTTGAAAGTACTTTTAAATCGAATCATGTCTCACAAGTACCAAGGAAACTCATTTAAAGAAATCCTATTTTAGGGAAAAAAGAAAAAGAAACGGAGTCATGAAAAAATGAAAGGAGGCATCTGTATTAGCCGTAGGGTGTTTAGCAGCACCCTGACCTCTCCTTCCTAGATCCCAGGAGCTCTCCACGGTGCCGAGTGTTCCTTGAGAGTCAGACTAGAGAGCCCTCCACCCGCCCCGTAGCAGAGCTCCTGTTCCTAGCGGAAACGCACGCTCACTCCTTCATTCCCTCGTTCCGTGCACGTGGCTTCCTAGTTTTGGTTAGTAGCTTGTTAGTCTAGGTAGACTTTTCTTTTTTTAGGTAAATATTTCCAATAATAGAGAGGAGATTTAATGCACTTGAAATTGTCACTTTTTGTCAAGGTAATGTATAAATCACCCGGACATATCTTGAACTGTGTGGTTCCTGCCTACTGCCATCTGCATAAATCAATTCTGGATCAGTTCTTTTCTAGAGAAATTACTAGGTGATCCAAATTTATGAGTGCTTGGCTAGTAACCACCTGGTTTTATGGTACGTTTTCCGATAAATAAACTCCCCCGTCCCTCCCCAGTTGAGCAGAGTTCATAGAACAGTGAGCTCCGGGATCTGGCCACAGTGGCTCCCTTCATTCCTGTCCCCACCTCTTCTTCAGGCAAGAGCTTTCTCTTCAGAGCTCACACTCCTCAAAGTGTGTGCTTGCTATGACTGAGAAAGGGTTGTGAAAAACAGGTGATCAGGTGAGGAAAGTCTTATTCTGGGAAAACAGTACTGGTAGTTATCAAAAAGCCAGATGCAAATTAACAATACAGCTTTCAAGTTCAGGTTTTTTTTATTGGATTGTGATAACAGTTTTGAAAAAGAAACATTATTTGAGAGGGCTTAACACCAAGCTAAAGTAATAAATCATGTTTAAAAAATAGTGACAGGCTGACTTAAAAAAAAAACAGCCTTACTGAGATGGACCATATTTTGCTATGTGTAATGTGCTCCCACATTTTTGGCCCAAACTTTCAGGGAAAAAAATCTTTTGTTTTAATTTTTCAATTCAATTATTTGTTTGTTTGTTTATATTTAGAAATAAAACTGATGATCATATTCCAGGGAATTATTCTGCATATGGATGTGATTATTATTTTCTAGAGTTACACTTTTAATGCATAAGCATAAATAAAAGAATTTAAAACATTTATATATGATACAGAATTAGTACTACCCATGCACAATGCACATCCTTATTTTTCTCTCAAGAATTTGGGCAAAAAGTGCATGTTATACACAGTAAAATAAAGTCATTCAGATAACACAATTTACACTTTTAAAGTGGTCAGGTTGATTTCTGAGATGGAAAACCTTTGGATTATTTCTTAAATTTTTTTTTTTATTGATTGATTTGAGAGAGAGAGAGAGGGAGAGAGAGGTCTGTTTGTTGTTCCACTTATTTATGCATCCCTTGGTTGATTCTTGTACGTGCCCTGACTAGGGTTCGGACCATGACGCTGTAACCAACTGGACTACCCGGCCAGGGCTGGACTGTTTCTGTACAGTTCCATAGAATTCCAAGTTAGTTACAGATTTTTGGCAGAGGAATTTTCTCTCTTCAGAAGTATTTAATTTTAGCTGGATAAGACCTGAGGTGAGGAACAAACAGAGTCGATAGCATTTCTTCCAAATTCATCATCAAGTTTTTGGCAACTTTTAAGAAGATACTGTGTCCTAAATTTGTAACCATTTAAATGCTTTCTCCCAAATTGTGTACCATGGATTTGAAATAGTGATTGATACTATAAATAGACGTGGTTGACTTATGGAAATATCTTTCACAAAAGCTCATTAGCAAACTGAGATAGAACAGACGGGTGGTTATGAGTAGGTTCCGGAGCAGATCCAACATTTGCCAGCTGAAGACTTCTGTGTGTGTTTGGAGACTGGCCTTGAAAACACGTGAGACTAATGAAGTGTAAAAATGGTCCAAAGGTCCTTCGAAAGGTAGGAAAGCCTGCACTTGCCATACTGAGATTTGTTACAGAAAAGAAGTTGCTGTCTTCTGAAGTCTTTAGTGAAATCTGTTTGTCTGGTCCTTACAAGAGAACAAGACACCTTTAAAAGCATATGCAATGCTCATCACATCACTCTTTCAAAGTAAGTTTGTACCTACGTAGTATTTGTAAAAGCCTATATCAAAAATTTTTTTGTTTTATCTCGCTATTTCTGTGGTGTAAAATAGGAATTCAGGAAATTTGACTTGGGCTGTCATCATTCCTACCCTTTGACCATTGCTGAGGAATGACTAGGTTGCACATTGGTTTGCCTCGAGTACAATGGCTTTTTATGTGGGTAGGGCTGAAGGAAGCAAGTCATGACAGGATTGTTGAATTGAATCTGTTGTTTCTGGACTCACAGACACAGAGAACAGACTGGTGGTTGCCAGAGGGAAGAGGCATTGGGGGGGCTGGGTGGGAGAGGTGGAGGGATTAAGAAGTATGAATTGGCAGCTGCACTTGACATGCTAGGGATGTCAAGTGCAGCATAGGGAATAAGTCACTAATACTGTAATAACTGTATGTGGTGCCAGACTTATGGGGTGGGAGAAATACTTCATAAGTTACATAAATGTCTAACCACTATGCTATACTCCTGAAACTAATATAATATTGCATGTCAACTGTAATGGAAAAAAAATGTTTCTGTGGGTGCTGAAAATGGCAGTTAGAAAATATAGTTGTGGCCTGGCTGGTGTGGCTCAGTGGATTGAGCACTGGCCTGCAAACCAAACAAAGGGTTGCCAGTTCAATTCCCAGTCGGGGCACATGCCTGGGTTGCAGGCCATGTCCCCATTGGAGGCTATGTGAGAGGCAACCACACATTGGTGTTTCTCTCCCTCTCTTCTCCCTCCCTTCCCCTCTGTCTAAGAATAAATAAATAAAATCTTAAAAATATATAGTCGTTACATTTCATCAATAGGTCTTAATGCATTGATTATGTGGGACTGAATTTACACATCTGGTATAAGCAATCATTGTGAAAATGAGCCATCAGTTGGCACTGGGAGTTAGGCTATATACTAGGAGTTGTGACTCAGACACATGTTACTTCCAAGTGTCTAAAACTTCTTGGTTAAACACAGATTAAAAATAGCTCTTGTAAGGACCTCTTTCCTATGGAATTTCCAGATTTTCTAGAGAAGCTTAAAGACTGGAATTTAATGTAAAATGTCTCAATGGTTGCAGCTAATCAAAAAATGTGACTTTGTTTTGTGGACCAAACCAACCATGCCTATGGGCTTTTTTGTTTATGTGCACCCTCGGGCCTGGGCAGTGTGACTCATGCTTCCACCTTCAGTGGAGAGACATCAATACGTGTTATGCTGTTACAGTACAGGGGACCTGGCCCTGAGTCAGTCTGCCTAGGGCCATCCGGTAGTGTGTGGGCTCTTGACTTCCTGCAGGAAAGATTTCGCCACATATGTCCAGGTGACTGTGATGATACATTTATTAAAGCTGGGGGCAGTGAAACAAGGAAGGGCTTAGCATAGAAGCTATAGGAGGGCCTAGGTGGGGCTGCCTTAGCTCACTAGGAAGAGAAAAGGGGGCCTTGAGGACAGGTTTAGGGGATTAGCCCAGGACCAGCTGCTGCTGCCCATTGCTCCCCTGGTTGCAAGTCTCATGAGACACACTTAGAGGTTAGGAGATGCCTGCCTTTGGGGGAAGAAACAGGGGGAAGGGAAAAGCACAGTGTGCTCCCCAGAGGGAAAGCACATGCAGTGGGTCCTTTGTCTGGAGGCTTTTGTCTCTGTTGCAGGTGGGAATCTTAAAGGAGATTCCAGGGGGTTGTTTCTGAGGAATATTCCTCTGTTTTCCAGGTGGGCTCTTTCAGGGTCGTGGTCTCTACTGATTGATTGGTCAGCACCAGGGCAGGGGGTCATTAGTCACTGCAGCTGGTCCTGGAGTCACCCATCTGGTTTTGCTGCTTTTCTGGGCCTGGAGCTGAAATACATCTAAGGCCTAGAGAGTTATCTCTAGGAGGGTGACCTTCTGTGTCTGGCTGTAAATTGCTCAGCCATTGTGTTCAGCTCTCTGTCTCAGTTTCCCTATTCCATTTGCTAAGGAATTTTCCTAGCTTCTCACTATCCTGCCTCAACAGAAGCTGGGAAGTGATCATTCCCGAGGGTGTAGGGTGCTGAGGACCTTCATGGGGCAGCGAGGAAGAGCCCATGGAAGAAGAGGCACTGATCGGGGCCCTGAAGGTGGGATTTAGAAGTGGGTTGTGACGGACGGTTATCCTGCCCAGAGAGAGAGAAGCACAGGCTGATACTTGTGAGTAGCAATTTATTCAGTGGACTGCCAACCTTGGTCTGTGGAGATATTCCGAGTAAAGGATTATGGGAAAGCCAAGGCCTTCCCATAATCTGTGCAAGCCCCCTCCCTACCCCAAAACATCCCCACATGAATTGTGCAGTGTAGATGAAAAGAGAGTATGAAAATTTGAAAATAAGGAAAATCAACTTTAAGATAAGTCCCTTTGCCCAACCAGATTATTGATCCTTAACAACTCTTCTGTACAGTGAAATTGCTACTTTCCTATAAGCAGTCACCCATTTTTTTCATCTGGGGAAGCCACTGGGCTGAAAAGAAAATCCTCATACCTCTTTCGAGTGCGTAAGGGTGTTGACTCAGTACAGGAAGAACTCGGTCTCTTAAGCTGTGGTTCTCCACTAAACTTTCATATTTTAGAATCGCCTTTTATATTTCTCAATGAATAGTTTCCAGGTGTGGTTGAATGATTCACATAAAGGCTATTAAAGTTATTCTTTCATCTGCCCAGGGTTAAAGTTCAATGTTCTTCCCTTATTTAATATTAGATTTGAGATATGAGGAGACACCATTATGGTATTGACACTGTTGTGTTATATATTCAATGAGATTGTCCATTTGAGATATGGGAGATAATCTGACATAACTAAGAGTTAAATGTGAAGTTAAAAGGCTTAGCATTTTAGTTCCCAGTCATCCACTAACTTGCTCAGTGATATAAGGCAAATCATTTACCTTGAATGATGTGCTCTGTTTTTCATCTGTTACATAGAGAAGTGCAACTTGGTCAAATACTTGATAGGCAAGGCTTGGAACACACAAGCGAAGATGCTGTCCCTCCCCCTCGTCCACTGTGTCTGATTTGTTCACCCTGGAAGGTTAGTGTGGTGCCTCATGCCTAGCTAGCGCTCAGATATTTGTTGGTCAAAATCACTGTACAAGAGAAACTTGTTTATTTTTTCCTGAACTGTTAGGAACAGCGGAAGGTATACATTTCCAGGGTTTGTTTTTATGAAAGTGTGTCTTAAAAAAAAACAAATCCCCACAACTGACCACTCTTGAAGAGGGAAAGAACGCAGCTAAATACAATGAACAGTTCAGCGAATTTGGAGGTGAATGCCTGCCTGACTTGTTCCCACATCTTCGGGTAACCTTGGTCCCTTTCATGCCCTCAGTTGCTTATTCTTTTTGGTTAATTCATTCATTTGGAACTCATTTATGGAGCTCCCGCTAGGTGCCAGGCTCTGATTTAAGTGTGATGGTGGCTAAGATGAGTTCAGGTTCATGCCATCAAGAAGGTCATCATCAGAAGAGATATGAATGGAAGCAGATCATCGTGCTTGCTATATGATGTTAGAGGTATTATGACGAAGGTGAGTGGAAGATACAGTGGGAATACAAGTAAGGGAGCCCACCATTCTGAGCAGAGAACAGTTTTACCGGCTCAAAATTTAAACAAAGGGTGCTTGGAGTTGAATATGCTTTGAGCAAGGGGAAAGGAAAGGAAGTAAATGAAGGAACAGAATGGAAGGGCAGGGAGGGGTGGGATGCTGGGGACATGGGAGCAGCCTCATCACTTCCTATGGGCTGAATTATAGGAGATGTGTGGAGAGGTGCAAAAATAAACTGGGAACGCCCAAAGCCAGAGGACATCTCCTGAGGCAGAATACTTCTAAAGTAGGGTTGGAAATTAATATCTTTTGTATTAAATAAACTTTCTTCCAGTAAGTATACTAAGCATCATATTTGTATGCAATTAAATCTTCATAATACTCTTGGGAAGTAGGTTGAGAAACTGAGGTATAGAAATCAAAGTCAGGTAATTGCTTAGGGTAACTACACTGGGCATAAGTTTCTATACCTTTTTAATTTTAAAAATACCAAGTGCACAAAAAATTTGCAAATATAGTACATACAACCTTTTCCCCCTGCTTGAGTTGATAGTAAGTTGACTACCTGATGCACCATCTTTCTGAATACTTAGTGCTTTAAAAAAACACAGTATGTATATTTATTGAGATGTATTATGTGCCAACCCACAATTTATTTGGAAGACATCTCTACAGCTGCACTGTCTCATGCAGAGCCCCAGTGCGTGCATTGCCACCCACAGGTCCTGCACAGCTCGGTGCAGTCCCACATTCTGCGTGTTGAGAGGATGAACCAGGGTAGGAAGGACACCATTAATGCCTGATGCATGAACAGTCACTTTCACAGGAGTGCAATGCTGACAGGTGTGTCCTATGAGTGTAGAACACTGTGTGAACATCACGGGCAGACACCTGGAAACAGACTATTTCTAGAGGACAGACAAGGGCAGTGACAGTGCAAGGGTAGCCCAAGCATGTTTGTCTGTGAAGCTGTCACGAGTGTATGTTCATGATACAGTTTTTCCTCTAAGTCAGCCGGGCTTGCTGCCTGCTGAGCAGCCCAGCACCGAGGAATGGACAAGAGTCACACACAGTAACTATGCTATTTGTTGAATGCAGGTTCATTCAAAGTAGAACATCAGCATACATTAAAATCCTACTCACACTCTAACAGTCTAAGAGAATTATAACACTGACAGAGCAGTCAATGGGGGATAATGAACCTGAGTCCCTGAGTCTCAGTCTGCAGGTCTGGGAGACAGCATTGCAAGGAAGGACCTCTGGAGCCAGATGGGCAGCAGGGCAGAGTCTTGGGTAGCTGATGGCAAGGGAGATCAGAATGGCGTGGAGCAGCACTGTGGTGTGTGGAACTTGGCTGCTTCCACAGTGCTCTGGAACCTGCCTCAGTTATACCTTGAAAGTGGTGTACACCACCCTTCTGGGTCTTTTGATAAATATCTTGGCATCCCTGATGGCAAGTGGGGAATTTGCCCAGGAGCCTATCTGTGGGTGGTCCTGCTCTGCAGACATGGTTGTTGTGACCACATGTGCAGATATCTTAAGGATGTCTCCTTGCCACACATGTCTGTTCTGACCACATGGACAGATCAGTCTCTTTGCCAGATGTGTCTGCTCTGACTTAGGTAGTTACCCTCTTGAACCTAAGTGTCATTTTGGTTGACATGAGTGAGTCCACTTTGTTTTATATATTTGATGCTACCTTGATTAGACCAATGCCATTTTATTGGTCCTGCTCTCCATGGAATCCCACAGAGAAGGGTGTTACCACCTGCCAGGCAGAGTGAGCATTCACAGGCATCCAGAGGCCTGTGAACAAGTGTTCACATCCGGGTGTGACTTCCTTCACTCCTTTGTGTTCTCCATCAATAAGCTCACACTGCTTCCTAACGAGAATTTTAACTGCCTTCTTTAGATCAGGAAGACTTTTTTCTAACACTGCAACGTGGGGTCTTGTCTGGAAGTGACAGGCCAGCTCGAGTGACAGACACATGCCTCCTCCACACTGGGTTTCTCTGTAGCACAATTGAGCCCAGACCACATCCCCTGGGTGGATGGGAACAGGCTCACCCATCGTAAACAGCACCGGCTTCCAGTGGGAGGTGGAACAGTCCCATGCTCAGTAGCCACTGTGGCTCATTTCCCCCCCGCCCCCCGAGGTTCTGAGTGCAGACATGGAACCAGGCATAAATCCATGCAGAGTGCCGGCTTTTCTTACCTTTCGTCTTCAGATCAGCGATCTGCACTGTTCTCAGGTCCAGCTACAATATAGTGCATGGTTCAGAGAGACAGTCTTCTGGTTTCAAATGTGGTTATCATTGGGCTTCAAAGAAAACTCCATAATTGCTAAAGATTTGAGAGCGCTGAGGTTGAACTCATTGGCATTGTCCCAGAAGAGAGCCTTGCCCTGGGCATATGGGGTGGACTCCATCGTTAACTCAAACTGCCCTGCAGTCCCAGTGGGGCCTCCCATATATGACCTGATCTCTACTGCACCCTTAAAAGTCCTGGGCAATTGCCGCTTGCCTATAACACATGGCAAAATCCGGGGCACACAAAGCATCTAAACCCAGCATTGCTCTTAGTTGATCTACTTATTTAGTATCCCATACTCTGGAACAGATCCTAGCCTTTCCTTGACATTCCTGACCTCAACACTTCTAAAGATGAAAGGCCAACTGTTGTAGAAAGCCCTTCAATTGGTTTGTCTGTTTCCTTAGTGATTAGATTTAGGATAGGCATCTTTGGCAGGGACGTCACAGAACAGATGTGTTCTACTGATTGGATCTTATCGATTCTGAGATGACTCATGACTTGTCTTTGTCCCATTGCTGATACCGTTCTTGTGGATCACTTGGCTCAGGTGGTTTCTACCATGCTTGTTCTACTGTAAAATTCCTTTCTTTGGCCCTGACTGGTGTGGTTCAGTTGGTTGGGCATTGTCACGCAAAGCAAAAGGTCACTGATTTGATTTCTGGTCAGGGCACATGTCTGGGTTGCAACATCTCCTGGTTGGGGGTGCATACAATGTTCCTTTCTCACATCGATGTATCTCTCCCTCTCTTTCTCACTCCCTTCCCTTCTAAAACTAAATACATAATTTTTTTCTTGTTTTTGTAGTTAAATAGTATTTTGTGAGGAAAACTTTTGAGACTTTAGAATCTCATTTCTCATTAAACTTTATCTCATTTATAGCAGTGTGTAGTCATCATGTACTAACAAATTATAATCTATTACTTTCATGTTGGCTTCTGTTACCTTTTGACAATTTCCCATAATTTTTTCTTTTTTAATCAACATTTGCTACTTGCTTTATTTACTTTTTCACTTTAAAGACAAGACTAAAATAAAAAACTCTGAACTGAAACTCTTCAACCTGAAAGAATCTAAAAATAGCTATACTTTTAGAGTAACTTCAGTAAAGTAAATATTACTCTCATGAGTACTGATGGACCACACTGAAATAAGGTGAAATATAAATATCGGATTTTGTACTTAACTTGAAGTGTTACCACTGAAATCAGTCGTAGATGTTTCCTCTGAAAGAGGCTACTATGAAGACTGCAGACTCAAGTACTGGTAATTGTTATTCAAAATTCAGTTTATGAAATACCTAGAAAGTAGATTGAATTGAAAACCTGTTGTCAGTTTTGTAATATTCATTAGCAACATTTAAAAAACATAGAAGGCTATTGTTTTAATATAAACCAGGAGTTTTCGAATCATCTTCAGTGCTTTCAGCTGTCACATGGCCATAAACCAAAGACCCACATAACTTCAAATGACCAGACACTTTTTAGGCAACAGTTCTCCCATGTCAGTTCTTTCATGTTGCGTACGTAAAGCCATAGTAAACAGATGACTGTAAACAAGATGTAGGCCCTCCATTTCCATGAACAACACAGAAAACCAAACTTGATATTATAGTAAACCAAGTTTATATTTCACCACCAAGTGTGGTTTTTCAATTAGTTCACTTTGTGACAGGTCATTAAGAATATCTTCAGCCCTGGCAGGCATGTAGCTCAGTGGATTGAGCACGGGCTGAATTGAGCACGGGCTCAATCCACTGGTGAACCAAAGTGTCGCCAGTTTGATTCCCAGTCAGGGCACATGCCTGGGTTGCAGGCCAGGACCCCAATAGGGGACGTGCAAGAGGCAACCATACATTGGTATTTCTCTCCTTCTCTTTCTCTTCCCTTCTCTCTAAAATAAATAAATAAAACCTTAAAATAAATAAAGCTGACATCTCATCTTTAAAAAAAAGTATCTTCAAATCCAATAGTCTCATTCTTACCCCTCAAATATCCAGTGCAAAGTCTGAGCTTAAAAGAAATGGGAGACGCGGACCCTGTTGCACTGCCTAGACTTCCATTTGCAATTAGTGGAGCAAACAGATCCTGGATTGTTTCTCAATGTGGAAAAATTCACTTCATCTTGGTTGAGGTGGATTTTTTTTTAACCTTACCTGGTGACATGCTTATTGATTTTAGAAAGAGGGGAAAGAAAGGAGAAATAGAGGGAAAAAAATGTTGATGTGAGAGAGAAACATCAATTGGTTGTCTCTTGCATGCTTCCCAGATCAGGGACTGAACCCACAACCTAGCCATGTGCCCTGACCAGGGATAGAACCTGTGACCTTTCAGTTTACAGGATGATGCTACAACCAACTGAGCTGCACCAGCCAAATGGAGCTGGAGATTTTTTTTCTGATAAGTCAAGAGAATGACTGAGCAAAAGTTTATTTTTCACACACAAAAAAACTTTTCGAGGAAGATCATGACATTCAAAAGGCCCACTTGCTAAAAGTTCAGTAGCTGGAATACTGCCCTTCAGCTGAGATCTCAGACCTCTGGTATTCATCTTCAGCTCCCTCTGCAAACAGCCTCTTATCCTGTTACCGTCAGCCAGTACAGCCTCTAACTTTGTCTCCCCCCATAATTCTTTGAGCACTTCTGACTGGCACCACATGGTCTAGGGCAGGCATGTCAAACTCATTTTCACTGGGGCCACATCAGCCTTGCAGTTGCCTTCAAAGGGCCGAAATAATTTTAGGACTGTATAAATGTAACTACTCCTTAACAGTTAAGCGAGAGCTTGGCGCTGCAGCCGGATAAAACAAGGTGGAGGGCTGGATTCAGCCGAGGGCCTTGTGTTTGCCACCTGTGCTCTAGGGTCACCTTGTTCTTTCCTGCTCCACTCCTGAATCAGCTGTTTCTCCACAGAACCCGGAGAATGGTATTTAGAAACTAAGACCTGGGTGCTAGATTTTACCATGGCTATTGTGGTGTTACTGTTCCCATGTCTTCTCAGCTAGGGAATACATGCACTTACATACATACATCCATATGTACATACACACATTTACACTTGTCTATCTACCTTCAAGTCGTGAGTCGTTCATGCAGATGTAGCCAGTCCTAGTCTGTCACCACAGCGTGCATTCCAGTTTTTGCTCTTGCCATATTGGCAACTTCCTTTCCTGAAAGCGAGAAGCCTGGCTCTTATTATCCTTACTATACTCATTATGTGGTCGGTCCTGCTGTGCATAACCAATTTCCCACTGCCGCGGCCACCACTCCCTCCCTGCAGGCGTCCTCCCACCACTGGGCTCTGACACCGGCGGTGCCAGGCTGACCCCACATGTGGACATCCTCAGACTCAGGGTGAGCCTGGTTCTAGGTTTGGGTGTGACGGGTATGAGAGGACTAGTTTAATTCTCTTATACTGTAGGTAGAGCTTTGTGAAGGGATAACTGTGCTCCCTTAATCTTAAATTACTTTTTTTTTTTTTTAAAGATTTTTTTTAAGTACTTTTTTTTTTTCCTTTTAGATTTTATTTATTTATCTTTAGAGGGGAAGGGAAGGAGAGAGGGAGAGAAACATCAATGTGCGGTTGCCTCTTGTATGTCCCCTGCCAGGAACTGGCCTGGCAACCCAGGCATGTGCCCTGACTGGGAATCGAACCGCGATCCTTCGGTTCGCAGGCCCGCGCTCAATCCACTTTAAATTACTTTTTTTGTTAGACTTTCCCTGCCCTGATCTAATTAGGTATGTTTTTTCTATTTTGTCCTCATCTACACAATAGCATTTTTATTCTCGTGTCATTTACATTCATTATTATTAGACAGCTTGTGATGTTATTACATAAATGTTATATATGATGATATATTTTAGGCATAAGTAGTAAAGCTATAGTTTTGTATAGTAGCATAAAATGCAAAGATGTTAGAACTGGCTTAAAAATCCTACATATCTACCCATAATTCTCATTACCATGGATTGCAGTGTAAATTAGAATATTACAGGGGCGGTAGGCTGGGTTGGGAGTAAAAGACAGAAAACTGTACAAGAACAACAATTAAAATTAAATTAAAAAACTGAAAGAAAAAAGAATATTACACAAATTTGTGATTCTCTGATTTTAAAGTTATATAAAGACATTACCATTGGTGTTTCAGTTTCTTTCTGGTATTTGCGTTATTCCTTAGAAAGATGTCTGTTTTCTTGTTTTTCTCGCACGTAAGCTTGAGAAGCAAGTTACTGTTTATGGTCGTGCAAGTTACTGTTTATGGTCGTGCTGATGCAGAGATAACAATAACAGTGTTTCTTACCTTCCCTGAACAACATTCCTTCTTTGCAAACAAGCCAGTTTGTTGCAAAATCAAGTTTCCTGAACATTCTTTCTTTTGTGTGCTTATGTATTTTGGAGGAAGCCGTGTTACTGTGGACACTCTGAACAGCTGTTGAATGGTCCCCAAAGTTCTAATTGATTGAAAATCATGCCAACGTTAAAGTTCTGATAATTTTTTCTTTTTCATATTTTCTATTCTTAAGTCTGTCCTGACATAACACTTCTGGGAAGTCATTGAATTCGCTTTTTTTTTTTTTTTTTTTAATGATTTGGGTTGCAGTTTCATAGTAAAAGGGTTTATATCTGTGCCTGTGGTACATGGAACTTCCTGTGGAATTCTGAGTCTTACTACATGTCAGACACTGTTCACACCTCTTTTTGTTATGAATCTAGAGATTACTGTTGCACAAGTTGAGTGGGCCGATAACATTTTATCCAAAAGCAAGTAAATACATTCAGTTGTCTAAGAATGGAATTTGGTGAATCAAAAGTGGGAAGCTGCTGAAGAAGTTATTAATATGAGAATAGATATATCAGTTTGTGAGGTGTAGCCACACTGCAAAACAATACAACTGGCTGGATGAGGTAGATTTACTGTTCTTTGGTGGTTGGGATCCTGAAGCAAAAAGTAGAGAGCTTCAATGACCACATGGTTGGTGAATCATTTCATTCTAGTCCATTGTTGTCCTATGCAACCATGTGACTCTTAATAGCCAAAAGCAATTTAACACTTTATGGTAACGAATACACTAAATAGCCTGGCTGGTGTAGCTTAGTATTCTGAGGACAGGCCTGCAAACCGAAGGGTCGCCAGTTCCATTCCCAGTTGGGGCACATGCCTGGGCTGTGGGCCAGGTCTCCAATAGGGGGTGTGCAGGAGGCAACTGATGGATGTTTCTCTCTCGCAAATCATCGTTTCTCTCCCCCTTTCTCCTTCCATTCCCCTATCTCTAAAAGTAAGTAAGTAAAAATGAAACATTTAGCTGTCTAAAGTGATTTGACCTTTATGGAATAAACAAATTGGAGTGTGTGCTTCAGGCTTCTTTTCTTCTGTGGCAGGTTTCTTTTCTGTGGGATTAGTCTCGGCTGCTGGGTTCTGGGAAGCTGCAGGGTCCCCCCCCCACCCCCCCTGCACTAAAGGCTTCTTCTGCTTTGTAAGGCCAACAGCCTTCTTTCCTTCCTTCTCTACCACAGGCTTCTTGACTGGAACTCCCTTCTCATCTGATTTGGTTTCTAGAGTGGCTGCTGCTTTACCCACCCAGAGCCGGTGGTTCTCAGCCTGGTGAGGAACAGTATTCTGGCACATGGTCTTTGCATACGGGTTTAACTTCAACACGGTTCTCAGGTCTTTCAGCGGATTCTTCTTCAGGACTCTTCAGTGGATCTTCTTGTGTGGTGCTCCAGGGCCCTTTGGATCTCTGGGCTTTTCAAGATTCTGCTAAGGTCTGTATTGAGCATCCTGTGCATGGAAGATTGGATAATATTACTTGTCAGCGGGGGCAACCTTACACCAAGTGCCATACACATCACCTACTGGGTTGATCAAAAAGTCACATTTTTACATTGTATTACTAGAACCGTACAATGATTCTAGTAGTGCTTAGTTGTTTTTAACTTCATTCAAAACAATTTTGTTAGATTGTATTGTGACAGCTATCATATCAGTGTATAAGTAAAAAAAATCAAAATTGGTGACTTTTTGCAGCCATTTGAACATTGAAGATGGAAGAAGATAAGCAACATTTAGATAACCAATGCTTTGTTATTTTAAGAAAGGTACAAACACAACTGAAATGCAAAAAAAAAAAAAAAAAAAAGATTTGTGCAGTATATGGAGAAGGTGCTGTGACTGATCAAATGTGTCAAAAGTTTTTTGCCAAGTTTCTTGGTACTGTTGACATTTTGGCCAAAGAATTCTGTGGGGCTATCTTACACATTGGAAGATGTTTCGCAGCACCCCTGGCCTCTACCCACTGGAAGCCAATAGCAGGAGATAGCCAACATACTCAAAATATCCAAGTCATTAAGTTATTGGTGAAAATAAAAAATGTGTCTTTTATTTTATGGGAAAAAGACGTAACAGGCTTTTTATCCAACCCAATATTTAAGGAAAGCACTTTCAGTCCAAACGTAGAAACAAGTGCCTACCAGGAGAAGTTTAAAATGTTCAGTTTGTTTACATTAAACAGAGTAATTCCAGGGATGTTTCTGAAAGCTTTGTTGATACCATTGTCCTCATTATAGATGATGCAAGGTCCCTTGCATTGGATAGATGATGGTTTCTCATTTTGTCCTTGCCAGCTCTCATTCACTGAGAGGCATAGGTCTTTTTGATATCATTCTAGGCCTTGAGTTTCTGAAGAAGCAAAACAGCCTCCTTGGTCTCCTGGTGGCCTTCAACTCTATCTTCATCCACCAAAGTAGGTTCAGGAACTTTGTCAATACGATGACGTTTAGATGTGAACAGGGCTTTGATAAGCCCAAGGCAGCCAGAGCAGAGTAGATGACATACCGCTTCTGCGCTGTGTTCACTCTGCAGTGCCAACACCACCAGGTTTTGGTCAGTGCATACATGTGGCCCCCCAACCAGAAGCACCCTGGTTGGGGCAGTGAGTCCCACCCCCTCAAGCTCTGGGGATTTGAGCCACAACTCTGCAGGGCCCCACAACTCAGCACTGGTTTGATGACTGCTAATTCACTCAGAGCGTAGGGCTGTCTGTTGTTTTCACACAAGTTGGGGTGAACAAAGTTCACAATATCTGGTTGCACGGTGGCCTTGAACACAGCAGGCAAAGTGATGTTTTTGCCAGGAATTCCCCTTTTCTGAGTGCACTGATATCAGTAAATGACAATGTGTCCTGGTAGGAAGAGGAGAAGGCCACGCCCCTCTCAATCCAGTACCTGCCCCAGGGAAGGCTGGGAGTTCTGTTTTTAATTTTTTGAGAAACCACCATGCTGTTTTCTACAGTGACTGTACCGTTTCACATTCCTACTAAAATACTCAAGGGTTCCGATTTCTCCAGACCCTCACTGGCGTTTGTTTTCTGTCTTTGATAGTAACCATTTCAATGGTTGTGAAGTAGAATCTCACTGAAGTTTTTATTTTCATTTTCTTGATCATTAATGATATCGAGCACCTTCGCATGTGCTCATTGGCCCTTCTTATATTTTCTTTGGAGAAATCTTTATTCAAGTCCTTTGCCTGTTTTTGAATTAGATTATTTGTTTTGTTGTGGTGGTGGTAGTCTTAGGATTTCTCTCTATATTCTGGATATTACTTCCTTATCAGATTGGCAAATATTTTCTTCCTTTATGTGGGTTGCCTTTTTATTCTTTTAATAGTGTCTTTTGAGGTACAAAATTTTAAAATTTTCACAAAATTCAATTTGTCTGTTCTTCTTTTGTTACCTGTGCCTTTTGTGTCTTATCCAAGAAATCATTACCAAATGCATTGTTATGAATTTTTTGTCCTATGTTTTCTTCTAAGAGTGTTATTGTTTTAGGTCTTTCATTTAGGTTCTTGATCTATTTTGAATTAATTTATCTTTTTTAAGATTTTATTTATTTATTTTTAGAGAGAGGGGAAGGGAGGGAGAAAGAGAGGGAGAGAAACATTGATGTGCAAGAGACACATCAATCAGTTGCCTCTCGCACACTCCCAAATGGGGACCTGGCATACAAGCCAGGCTTGTGCCCTGACTGGGAATCAAACTGATGACGTTTCAGTTCGCAGGCTGGCACTCAATCTACTGAGCCACACCAGCCAGGGTGATCTTGAATTAATTTCTGCATATGGTATTAGGTAAAGGTCCAACTTTATTCTTTTGCATCTGACTATCCAGTTTTCCCAGTACCATTTGTTGAAAAGACTGTCCTTCTCCCACTGAGTCCTCTTGGCACCTTGTCAAACATCATTTGGTCATGTACCTAAAGGTTAATTTCTGAGCTCTCTATTCCGTTCCATTGGTCTATATGGCTGTCTTTATGCCAATAGCAAATTGTTATGATCACTGTAATATTATAGTAATTTTTGAAATTAGTAAGTGTTAATTGGCCAGTTTTATTCTTTTTGAAGAAAAGATATCCAAAGTGGAAAGGAAGAAGTAAAATTATCTGTTTGCAGATGATACAAATTTCTCTGTAGAAAACCCGAAAGATTCCACACACACATATACACACAAAACTGTTAGAACTAATGAATGAATTCAGCAAGGTAGGATACCAAGTCCACACACAAAACTCATTTGCATTTTGTACATGAACAGTGAATACACTGAAAAGGAAATTATGAAAACAATTCTATTTACAATAATGTCAAAAAGGATAAAATACTTAGGAATTAGCTTAACTAAGATGGGGAAAGACTTGCACAATGAAAGCTACCAAAGCATTGCTGAGAGATGTTTAAAAAGTCATAAATAAATGGAAACACACCCCATTTTCTTGGGTTGGAAGAACTGAAATGTTAAAATGCCAGCACTTCCCAAAGCAATCTACGGATTCAGTGCAATCCGTATCAAAAGTCCAATGACTTTTTTTTTTTTTTGTACAAATAGGAGAACCCATCCTAAAAATCATACAGAATCTCAAATAGCCAAAACAATCTGGAAAAAGAACAAAACTGATCAACTCACACTTCCAGACTCCTGTGATGTGTGTTTTGGTCCACTTGGTGATGTGTCCCACAGGTCCTTAGACTCTGCTGTTCTTCCATTTTTTCCTTTCTATTCCTCAGACTTGGTCATTTCCATTGTTCTGTCTTCAACTTTGGTGATTATTTCTTCTGCCTGCTCAAATCTGATTTTGAGTCCCTCTCCTGAAATTTTCATTTTAATTATTGAGCTCTTCAGCTTCAGAATTTTTCTTTTTGGTATCTTTTAGGTTTTTTATCTCTTTATTGACAGTTCCATTTTGTCATATTTTATTGACTATCTCCCCATATTCCTTTAGTTTTTGAACACCTTTATGAGATTTGTTTTAAAGTCTTTGTCTAGTGTATCTGCCATTAGGTCTTTTTCAAGGATAATTTCTATTTATTTTTGTTTGTTTGTTTGTTTGAATGGGTTATTCTTTCCTGTTTATTTGTGTATCGTGATTTTGTTGTTGAACATTGGACATTTCAATGTAATAATGTATGAACTCAGGAAATCAGATTTTCTACTTTCTGAGAATTGCTGGTGTTTTCTTATTCAGTTTTTTTGGTTTTTTTTTTTTGAGTTTTTTTTCTTATTGTTGTAGGCTCTCTCCATGCTGTGGGTGAGCCTAGGGTGCAAACTTAAGGTTTCCTCAGGTTTTTTCTGAGGCTTTTTGTGGGCATGTAAATGGTCAGTTTCTAATTCTCCTGTATGTTCAGGAGTTACTGGATGTCCTGATCTTTAATATCTGCCTCCTGAAATGGGAATAGGTGAAAAATGAAGTGGGAAAGGAGGGTTCTTCACTCTTTAAATACCCTGTAAATCCCTTCAGCTGGTGGGGAAGGATAATATGGAAGGTATAACAACAATGGCTGCCCAGCTTTTTGTCTGCCCCTCCATGATCAAAAGCACAGCCAGCAATGAAAGCATAGATCCTCATTATTTGGAGGACAGGGCCTTTTTTTGCCTGCCCCAGTTCTCATAAGCTGTGTGCAGCTGCCCCAGGAATGTGTGCACAGCTGCCTAGCAAGTGTCTGGGGTGGGGGTGGGTTATTGCTGCTGTGCTAAAAGCTGAAATTGGCCTTTTAACCAGACTCTAGAGTTTCAAAATAGTTGCATCAGATTCTGCCAGTGCACTTGTTGTCTAAGTGGGGATGCAGGCACCTGGTGCTTTCTACTCTGCCATTTTTCCAGAACCTTCTCCATAAACAGCCTTTTGAAGAGCACAACATCTTCCCACTATGGTACAGATTGGGTATGAGGTACAGGGACTCAATTCTATTTGTCTTGGTTTAAAATTTGTTTTTCTTTCTCCCTCTCTGGTCAGATCATTCCAGAGTCTGGTTTTTCAGATCATATTGCTTTTTTTTGCCAATTGTCTGTTAGGTTTAGATGGTCACAGATGACTTCATGAAATCAATGCCCCTAAATGGTATTTGAGCTTAATTTTGAAGGATTGGTAACATTTAGAAAGGCAATGATGGGATGACGGTTGTGAAGGATATATTCCAGATCTCTGGAACTTATAGAACTATATCCAATTATAATAAAATAGAAGTCTTCTTCTATGATGAATCCTTTGTTGGATATTTTAAATGGGTGTCCAACCTTTTGGTGTCTCTGGGCCACATTGGAAGAAGAAGAGTTTTCTTGGGCCACATATTAAATATACAAACATTGATGGAAAATGATGAGAAAAAAATAGGTTTTAAGTAAATTTACAATTTTGTGTTTGGCTGCATTCCTGGCCATCATAGTCAGCATGCAGCCTGTGGGCTGTGGGTTGGACACCCCTGTTTGCTTACAGTTCAGCAATAACTATGAGAGTTAGATGTCGTATTCTCCATTTTCTGTTTAATACTGGTCTCCCTGGGACTCCCCTGTGTTTTTTTATACTGGCATCTCATCTTGTTTAGCATGGTCTTGGGTAAGTGTCTTAGTTTGACTGATAATTATATGTTCATCCTACAGATAAGCAAAATGGTGTTTAGACTTATTAATAAGCTTGCCTGACCTGCTTGGAAAGAGCCTGATTTGAGCTCTTATATTTCTAATTAGAACAAATAATATTTTCTAAAAGCCGTCTTGGGTAGAATACTTAGGATAGTTTTACAGTAATAGTGGGAAGGAATTAGCCGTAAACCAAGAAATGCCTTGGACTTGTTTAACAAACTATGAAAGCAAGACCTGAAAGGCACAAACTGTTCCAAGTAATTTCTAACTGCATCTTGGAACAAAACTCAAGAATATTTATAGGAATACAAAAATATCCCACATTCAGCTAAGTGAAATTGAAAATGTTTGACATCCTGTCAATGATTACTAGGCATGCAAGGAAACAGGAAAACACAACCCTTAATGAGAAGAATTATCACTTGAAACCAACCCAGAACTAATGCAGGTGTTAGAATTATCAGGGAAGGTCATTAAACAGGTTATAACTGTATTACAGATTTAAAAAGTGTTAAGTGTGGATATGGGAGATGTAAAAAAAAAAAAAAAGACTCAAATAGAACTAAAGACGGAAACTACAATGTCTGAGATGAAAAGTGCTCCAGATGGGATAAATGGCACATTAGAGTGGCAGGAGAAAAGATTACTAAACTTCCGGGCATAACAGAAATGATCTAAAACAAATCCCTAGGGAAGTGGGAAAGTGAGGGAAAATAATGAACAGGGGATACGTGAGCTGTGGACATTGGGCTGCCTGCTACAGTGTGCTTGCAGTCCCTGAAGGATAGAAGAAAGGGGTGGGGGTCAGGAGAGAAACTGAACAGCCATAGTATTTCCAAATTGATGAAAACAATGAATCCATATATCCAAGAAGCTCAGGAAACCCCTAGCACAAGAAACGCTAAGAAAGTTACACAGGAGAATGTCATAATCAGATTATTCAAATCCAGTGATGAAGAGAAAAATCTTAAAATCAGCCAGGGAAAACAAGATTCATTACATAGAGAGGAATAAAGATAAGGGCCTTTGACAGCCAATTTCTTCTCGAAAACAATGCAAATGAGAAAACAAAGGCAGAATATCTTTATAGTACTCAAAGAAAGAAACTACAAACCTAGAATTTTATACTCACTGAAAATATCTTTCAAAAATAAAAGTAAAATGAGGATGTTGGGAAATGGGAGTAAAAAGCACAGACTTTCATTTATAAAATGTCACAGAAATGTAATGTACAGCATAGAGAAAAGAGTCAATAATATTATAATAACTCTGCGTGATAACAAATGGTTACTAAATATGGTGATTACTTTATAATGTATGTAAGCACTGAATCATTATGCTGTACATTCGAAACCAATGTAATATTATATGTCAACTGTAATTAAAAGTTAAAAATTTAAAGGTGAAATTAAGACATTTGAGATATTGTCAGACATATATAAGCCAACAGAATTCATCACAAATGGGCTTTTAGGTACCATTTGATTGGGCATAGATGATTTCATAGGCATACCTTAGCTGGGCCAGTCAGAATATCAGACCGTGAAAATCATATTAATATGTGAAATTGGGGCCAGTATACGTAAAGGAAAGACTATTCCATGATGTGACTACTGCCCGAGCATTTCTGGACCTGCCAGCTAGATCCAGGGTAGAACAGATAGATTGCTTCCCCTAAATTCCCTCAGAAACTGGCTGATCCAGCCCTCCCCCCGTCCTCCAGCCCAGTTCGTGTTGGTTCCTGGAACAGGCTGTAGTTCTGCCCTAGGCAAGCATGACAAACATTTTTCCCGTATCTGGAGCGCGTCACGTCCCAATACCCCTATCCATCCTGCACAGCCCTATATAACGCCTCAGCACCTGCCGCGCAGCGGGGAGGACGTCCATGGAATCCCTCCACTTCCCAGTCCGGGCGCCTCGTGGGTAAGTCTAAGGTTCCTTAATGTACTCTTAAATGTATTAGAGTTGTCAGCTCCTTCCTCAGGTTGCTCAGCTGGGAAATTTTCCCAACCGCGTGGCAGGCCAGGGAGGCTGAGCAACAGAGAAGGTTGCTAGAGAAAGAATAGTCCTTGAAATGAGATAGAGAGGCCAGAAGCAGACATTCCCTTGATTTCTGGTGGTCTTCCAAATCCTGAGACGGAGAGTTGCAGCCCTGCCGTTGGATTCTGTGAGATATCTTTAGCATAAACTTCCCTCTTTCTAAACTAGCCCTACATGGTTTTGGATACTTGTCACACAAAAAAATCTGTTCCAAATTTTCATTTTCTTATTTATTTTAGCGGAAATAATAATGCTGAGGTTACATCTAAACATAAGAACAGAAGTAGTAACAGTGAATCACGAAGATTCAGCATTTCTAGGCCAATCATGTTTCCTTGGTGACCATGAAGGCTTTGGATTTCTGTTGAGTCATGGAGGGAAAAGATACTATGACTTTTAAAGGCAGTGCCCTTTGTCACCATCTAATGAGCTGAGGCTGCCAGAAATTGTTGAGGAAAGGAGGAGAACAGTGCTTCTCAATGGCTGGAGATGTAGTCCAGGAAAAATTAGGGTTTTACATACATGTATTTGCTTTTCAAGTGTTCTCCACAAGACACTCACATGTTCTGGTTGTTAGTAGATATGTTAAACAAAATGTTTAGTTTTCACAGTTGGAAGTCTTTTAAAAGAAAGGTTTATTGGGCCATTGCTGGCAAGAAAACAAAGACCAGGTCCTGGAGCATGAAGTCTAAATCACCATCAGTAAAATCTCTGTGGCCAGGCATTGGTGACCGTCTTTACACATAAAGTACAGGGTAGAAAGATGTACATTGTTTTGAAAGAATGCACACTGGCTGTAGTTGAAGGGGGTGGGAGAAGATGAAGTGGGGCTAGTTCTGGGATAGGCTCGGCAGAGTCCCTGAGGAAGAAGTGCTGCTCCTTTGGATTGGTTGTGGGTACAATTTGGAAAGTTCATGCATAAATGGGCAGCAGAGGCTCCTTGGGTTGGATGGTGCCTGGCTGTGCTTTCTTTTAAAAAATAGTGGAGATGGCCACCTAGAAGTTAGTTCAAAGTTCCAAGGTACACTTAGAAATGTGACCAGTCTTGATAGCTGGCCCCTAGCTACTAACAAGCTAACCGTCCTGTCTCTTCTCACTCTCCAGCCCACTGCAATTTAATCTAGAATATCCCCCCAAAAATTTATTTTTGGTCAGGTAGAGTATTTGATTTTGCCTTTTCATCAATCACTAGTCTTTTATAAGCCTTTTAAAAATCTGTTTCTTTTTTAAAGGTCTTATTGATTGATTGATTGATTGATTGATTGATTTAATAGAGGAGAAAGGAGGGAGAAAGAGAGGGAGAGAAACATCAATGTGTGGTTGCCTCTCACACACCCCTTAATGGGGACCTAGCACACAACCCAGGCATGTGCCCTGACTGGGAATTGAACCAGCCACATTTCCAGTAGCAGGCGGGTGCTCAATCCACTGAACCACACCAGCCAAGGCTAAATCTGTTTCTTTATGTCACTGATGTTTTAAAAACAGAAACAATGTGATAGATTGCAGCTTCTGAGTCCATACCGAATGACTTTTAAAAAGGTTTCAATTTCTATTTGCCTATCGGGCTAATAGTAGTTTTATTTTAAAACTGGTAGTTTTATTTTACTTTCTTTTAATTCAACAGGATCATAAGTATGCTTTTGATTAAGTATTTTGCTGGTAAATAAATTCACTAGATTCCAATTAAGAATCTCAAAATTCTTTTAATAGTTGCCCCTTTTAAGTCCTCAATGTCCTTGTTTCTAACAATGTATCTTGTGGTTCTTTGTAGTTTTCTTCCTTTCTGGGTGAAGTGACAGAGCCATCAAGTCTTTTATGAAAGTTTTGGTGATCTAAATACTGTTTGGAGAGCTTTGACCTACTTAGAATGATTCTTTGTGCTGGAGTCCCCAGGGAAACTGCTACAGAACTGCCCCCTGTGAATGCATTGAAACTTCCCACTTGTCAGATCTTTTATTGCACCAACACAATGAGGCAGCTCGCAGCCAAAAAAAGAAGTGAGGAAAGTTGCATTGTACTTGACTTCCTTGAATTAAGTTTTATTCATCTCAGTGTTTTCTACAGATTCTTTAACAATAATATTGTGAACAAGGATTTCCCAGCAACAGCTGTGTGCCATGTGTGTTCACTCTCAATACGTTTGCTGTGTTGAGAAACACACCTTTATCCACTTTGTTTAATAGGACATTATACTTACAGATAAAATTTTACTTTGGTACTTAGAACTTTTTTTAGTCATATGGCTCTAAACTATCAGGATAATTATACTTAGGCTTAACAGTATGCAATTTTAAATGTTTGCATTTATTAATATTCTGTTTCTGTGGTTGACAGCAGATTATCTGTGCCATTCTCTCTCTCTTCAGGGTTGGATTATTTGCAGTGGACTTTTTCCCTAACCATTTTAGCTTTTTTTAATGCAAGTAGATATCTACCTATAAGTTAGGGAAAGGATCACTTAATATAAGAAAATAAGCAGGGCATGTTTTATTTGGTCATTGTCAAGAAGAATTTAAGGATATGTGATGTTCCTTAAAAGTAGACACTGTGATGGGTATAGAGGTGTTTTATGTGCCTTTGGCCTCTAGGAGGCAGCATAATCTAGTTCAAATATCTGGATTCTGAACAAGGAAATTTGGTCCTTTCTCATTTTACCAGACTTGGCCTGCATGAAAATATTTGTTCTCTGAATCATAATGTTACACTGGAAATGAATAAAATAACAGCTGAGAGTCACAGAATCCTACAGAATGCGATTTTGGGATTGTATTATTTCCTTTGTATTTAAAAACAGTAGTTATCGTGATAGCTGTAGCAGTGGTCTAATGACTGAGAAAGTAAAAGGAATTAATCATTTTAATGGGTAGGTATTTGTCCAATTGCCAACCACGGTTCTTTTGTGCAAATGCTCCATGAGCATTACTGTCCTGAACAGTGAGTTTAGGTCTCTTATTTCTAGCGGGTGCCATTGCTAAAATACTATCTTAAGTTTGTTTAAATATAGTTTGAATGAAATCATTAGCAATGTTACAGCTCTCCTAAGGCTTTTATTAAAAACAATCTAAAATTGCTTGAAATTCAGGAACTACATTATGCCAGGTTTTTTTCCACAGTAATTGGATACTTTTAGATGTGATCAAAATGTACTCATGCCGTGACAATTGCTGGCTTCAGGAGAATAGGGATGTGAAGGAGTTTAAAGGGGACAGTGGGTGAGCCGTCATCCTATCGTCTCTTTTTCTTCCGTTCTCCTGGCACCTGAATAACTGCTATCTAGTGACTTGGAGAGAGTATTATGGTAAAAGAACGATGCTCCTTGATTCTTCTGGAATTGCCACTTTCAAGAGAATTTATTCTGCTCAAAACTCAAAGGTCAGTTCACAAGGCAAAGGAACTGGTGGGAGGGTTTATTTATAACCTTATTTATAAGATTGACATAATTGTTATTGTCATTAGTTTAACTTTGGATCTGTTTCAACTGAAACCTCTTAAAAGTTCAGGACATGTTCTTTTATCCTTGACTGTTCTTAATCCAGAGATATAATTATGTCTCAGAGACATAATCCAGAGACACAATCAAAGAACATAATCAAAAGTTAATCTGAAAGAATTGATGGACATTAAGAAAAATTAGTCCTGCCATATATTCTAGAGAAATCCAGTAGTTTTTTTTTTTTTTTTTTTTTTTTTTTGCATAAAGGGATGTAGTCCTTTAAAATGGAAAACCTGGTGAACAAATAATCTGCCATTTTTTGTGTGCCTCGTCTGAGACTTCTGCCTTCCCTTTTGTATGTGAGACACAAAGGTCTTCAGTCAGCTAATGAGCTAGGCCCTCCTCCCCCTCCTCCTGCCTCCTCTTCCTCGCCTTCCTCCCCTTCCACTCTTCTTCCTCCCACTTCCACCCCTCTTCCTCCTGCCCCCTCTTCCTCCCCCTCCTCCTGCCTCCTCTTCCTCCCTCTTCCACTCCTCTTCCTCCCTCTTCCACTCCTCTTCCTCCCCTTCCACCCCTCTTCCTCCCCCTTCCACCCCTCTTCCTCCCCCTTCCACCCCTCTTCCTCCCCCTTCCACCCCTCTTCCTCTTGCCCCCTCTTCCTCCCCCTCCTCCTGCCTCCTCTTCCTCCCTCTTCCACTCCTCTTCCTCCCCCTTCCACCCCTCTTCCTCCCCCTTCCACCCCTCTTCCTCCTGCCTCCTCTTCCTCCTGCCTCCTCTTCCTCTCCCTCCTGATCCTCTTCCTCCTCCTTCTTTTTCTTCCTCTTTTTAAAAGTAATACTTGTTTAAATGTTTGTTGTTTTTGAATCAACAGGATGATATTTGGGACAAAATGGAAATGAGAGAACATGAACTGGTATAACCTGTTCTGAGCTCCATAATGGGCAGGCCTGTACTGGATGAAAGAATTAAATCATTCAGGAACCTTTAGATTTTAAGAAGCAAAATAGGACTTCTATTCTCTACTTTTCATGTACTTTTCATGTGTTCTATATTATATCATTAGAAAGTTACTTATTGGTAAACATATAATTTCAACCAAGAAAAACAGGGTCATCTTCAAAAGTATTCTGTTTAATCTTGTGTACTGTTTTTATTTTAAACTAGAAATCAGTGGTAATGAAGGAGAATCACTGTGAGACATTTTATATTTTAGCCAGCGTGTCTAGAGTCATTTTTGCCCACTAACTTAATTTGAGACTGCTGCACCTAAAATAATAATGCCTAAAGATGGCATGGTCCTCTTAAGATGGGAAGCTGTAGGAACTAGATTACTTCTCTTGTCATTACAATTGTCCTCATTTTGGAACCAGTCTGTCCAAGGCATGCCAAAAGAATCCACCATGAACACACCGCAGCATCTGTAGTAGGTGGAGGGAAATTTCTAATATCTAATTGCTAGGGTCTTTTGTAAGAAAAGACAGTCTGTGCTTGGCTTGTCAAATTAATATGTATTGTTGCAGCATTCCATGAACTTCAAGGCCTTCTTCAACGGACCCAGACCTCAAAAGTTGTGTCTTTTGGAGTGTTTATGTGTGAGTGCATGCACATGTGGGCTGGGTTATTTCATTACAAATGATCATGGGTGGAAAAGATAAAACCATTAAGAAGTAGAAATAGGCAGTTACAAAATAGTCACAGGGATGTAAAGTACAGCATAATCAATATAGTCAGTAATATTGTAATAAGTATATGAGTATATGGTGCCAGGTGGGTTCTAGACATACTAGGGTGATCACTTCATAAGTTGTATAAATGTCTGATCACTATGCCCTGCACCCAAAACTAATATAATATTGAATATAAACTGTAATTGAAAATACATAAGAATTTTAAAAAATGATCAGCTTATTAGGTACTATTAAAAATATTACATTGTTATTTGTGCTGCGAATGGTATGTATGCTAATCAAATGCAAATTTCAGTAAAAGTCAGAGTCCCAGGGCTGAAGGGACCGTGAAGGGCATCTGGTACTTCCATCCTCTAGGTCTGGTCCAATGACCAAATAGTGTGTGTAAGCAATGCCTAAGTCTCCCTTCTGGGAGGCAGAGCTTTGAATATGAATCCCATCTCCTTCACTTACTGTAAGTAAAAAAAACTACTTTGAGACAACCACATCTCATTTTTCAATAGAGCACTGCAAGCTGGAAAACCCATGAGTTTGGTAACAATAGGTTAAGAAGATGACCAAAAGAAATAAAATCAGAATTATCATGAAGATTCTTTAACATCTGAATTGCCATCCACCGTCATTAAGTATGAAATTTGACTTCAGTTTTACCATGCCTTGAGATCTCTATGTTTCATCTTATTAAAGTTCTATTTTGTATATTTTGTAATATATTACACAGTGGTACATGTATAGAATTTATAAATGTTAATATTTGGGGGTTCAGAGTCAAAAAGTTTTTATGGGTTGTGTAACACCAAATTGGAGATGACTGGTTTAGAAAAAGATGCTGTAAAACTAAGGCAAAGGGGTTTGTCATTTGAGGATCTATTTGGTTTCCACTAGGTACCGTAGTCTGTGGTTTACTTTTTAGCATATGCTGTGTGGCATGAGATCACCAGCAATGCTGTGAAGGAGATGTTGCCATTTTATCGATCATGATCACAGTTACTGTTCTGCAGATTCAGTTCTTCAGCTGAAGTCTCTTCAAAACCCAAGCTTTCTACATATTGTTCCTATTAAATAACTGGGCATTAGAAAATCTGAGATAAAGAATACAAGCAACTCCCTTTTTCCAGTTTAGTACTAGCAAAATTTTTATGAAGTTGTATTTATAGTAACCTTACCTGAGACATCTTACTCTGTATATGATATGTGTTACTTGTTTCTGTGTCTGGGGCCCACAACTTACTTGGCATGGTCAAAGTTAATATTGATTCTTCTGAGTTCAGGTTTGATAACAGACTATTCTGTTAGGAAACACCATTTTTCTCTCGGAAAATGATTATTCTGAATTTGAAGGATGTGGGGAAAAGCAACAAAACTACTTAAGCAACGAAAACTGGTGTAAATACAACATTCACTGATTTTTGCTGCTGTTGTTGCCCTTTTCAGATAAAGGTTTTTGTGGCCTTTTCTGATTCATGTATCTCCGGCTTGTAACAGACGTTTCCAGTGATTTCCGCAGTGGTAGAAGCTAACAGGGGAAGAAAAATGCCACAGTGCTTAAGACGTTTCCGCCTGATGAGTTTGGTAGTCATGCTTCCATCTTATTCATCTGTTTCTTTGATTATTTTGGTGGTTTTTTGCCAGGTGGTTTATTTGTCTGCTGTGAATTCATACAACTCACAGAGTGGAATTTGAATCCACATATTTGTACAGAGCACACTGACTGGGAGATGCTATAAAACAAACAGAAACCCTCCTGGGGAAATGTCAAGAATGTCATGCATTTTTAAAATAGAAGTAACTGCGTCTGTTGTTCCTGGTTTATGCCCTTTCCCCTGTGACTATTATCCTTCGTTTTGGCTTTTTAAAGGTCATCACTGTGACCTTTTTAGTTTGGAATTTGGCTTGTTTTTTTTCTGCAGAATATCAGGTGGTTAATGATAAGTGAACACTACATCTGTGGCATAGGAAAGTTGGCAGAAAAATTACTTTTCCATTCTTTATGGGGCAGCCTCAAATGCCTTCCCAGCTTGTTCTAGTGAGTGTCAAATGCAGTGACATATACAAGACTTTTAAGTATTCACATAATTAATTGCTATTATTACCTTATTTTCTCCTGTATTTGACTCTCCCTCCCTATTCTGGTTCAAGACCATTAATTTTCACTTATGTCTTCTCTCCAAGGTTTGCTCACCTTTTAAATCAATGCTGCTGAAACCCTACCATGCGCTAGCATTTGCTTTCTGCCTATATCTTTTTTTATCTGTGAGGAAGCCACTATATACTTTTATTTAAAACAAAACATAATTTTTATCCAAATAGGTTACCAAAGATTTCTGAAAGTAGGCAAAAGACTGGAAGCACTTTGTAAGTGCAGAAATGCTTGGGGCTGGCTATACTTCGCTGCCTGCAGGGCAACCCCTCTTCCCCATTGTTTCAAGAGAGTAGAACGGGGATGATAATAAGGGAGACAATGTAACTACTACATGCCAGGTGCAGTGCATAGCTGTTTAGGAAACATATTATAGACTATGTTATCCCCATTTTACACTGGAGTCTTGTGGTTCCTGCCTGTGGCTGGGAAAGAACTTGGTTGGCTCAGGGAATGGCCCCCAACTTTTCTGTCTCTTGAACACAAGGAGTTAACATTACTCTACTCATGTGAATTCTGATGCCCACTAGGTGGCAAGACAGAGGCAAGAATTGTAGGCAGGCCTATAAAATTAGGAAGCCCGGTCAGCCATACCAGCAGGGAGGAGTTAGGGAGAGACCAGTCAGGGTGCCACAGGGAAAGAATTGGTGCCCTCGAGTGGACTTCTCTATTACTTACTTTAATTCTACCTCTGGTGGTGAAGTTTCTGGTGGTGGAATTTATTACTTAGCATGTGTCATCTTAAAGGCATGAATCATAAAATCTTAGCTGTTGAAAACTTTGCAAAGCTCTGCCATCAAAGAGGTAAGGCACAGTCATTTTGATTTTATAGATGCACAAATGGAAGTCCATAGAAGTTGGCTTTTGCAAGATCACACAGCAAGTCATTGGCTGGTCTTGCTCTTGGATTCCAGTTCTGTGCCAATTAAGGTATTGTTTTGACTGTAGTCTATTTATGAAAAAAAATTAGAATCTGGAAGATATTCTCAATTCTACCTTCTGTCTATTCCTAATCCTGAATATAGGACCTGTTCAGCTACAACCAGACACTGCTAGTCAACGGGTGGTAATGACCAAACTTGCCAGTCCTGTAACTACAAGAAAATGATCTTCACTAGGTCATCACTTAACATGCAAAGCTTCGAAGTCATAGTGACTACCACACTGCAGCCCTTGCAGGATTGTGAGGATGAAAGGAGAAAGCCTATCTGTGTGCCTGGCAGATAACCTAGTACAGTACCTGGAATTAATAAACTGTTTTTCCCTCTGCACCTGCCCCCTTCCTGGTAAATCTTCTCATATCTTTGTCTCTTGTCTTGAAAATGTGTTAGTTTTCTGGGCATACTAATGATCAGTTGGCACCAGAGTGCTGAAAAGTTCGTCATTTTAAACCATCTTCTGTTGCTTTCATACCAATAGACTTTTAAAAAAGTAGTGTTACCACAGAAACTGAACATGTAAATACTTTTTCACTTATTTTCAGTACAGCAGTCAGTAACTATGCTTTCAAATAAAGGCTTTCAAAATTCTGACCTACAACTCAGGACAATACTGTGTGTGCATGTGTCTGTGGTGTGTGGGTGTGTTTGTGCTCGTGTCTGAGATGAAGCTCATCCTATGTGCTCACAGACTCCGCTGTTGTCATCGGACCCACTGAATGAGATGGGATCACAGCTTGAAAAATCTTCTGCCTCAGAGAGAAAGATACTAAGGAAACATTCTTTTGACTTGGTTTTCTATCTTAACTGAAGACTTTCCAGGTTGGCTACATCCGGGGCCAAATTCAAAACTAGAAGGTCATACCTCTCGAGAGGCGTCAGGTTGGATCCCAGGGAGGCACTGACATTTCTGTCAGCTCACACCACACTTACTTGTGCCATAGCGATGAGCGAAGGCAGTGAGAACAGAAAGAAAATGCAGCGTAAGTTCTGTGAATCACAGCTGACATTTTTGCGAAAACTTTTACTCACCCTGTATGTCTTCTGTGGGTGAATTTTAACCTCATTTCTTGATTTCTTGCAGTTCTGGGATCAGTGGGCTTGTGTTAAGTCACATCGCCTAGTGAACCCATGTGAGACCACGTTAGCAATTCAGGTGTGAACTGTTAGAGGAAACGCACTCCTGCCCTAGCTGCTGATAGAGTAGGGTAGCGACACTGACTGGTGCCTTCTTGCTCATAACTTGGTGTGTGTGTGATCTTATTTGTGCTTCATTCAAACCCCTCCACCACCAAAAACCAAACAAGCAAACAACACCCAAGGATTCAAGAGGTTACCTAGCTTGCTAACCTACTATGTAGCTAGTACGTAAAATAAAGCTTCCACCCAGCTTTGTCTTATTACTAAAAATCTTGATTTCCAAAATTCTTTGTAGTATGTAATTAAAAATGTCAATATAAAGAGCACCTTTGTTGTGGATTAATTACTAAATAGGAATTCTTTGGGAGACAAATTAGTTTAAAAAGTACAGCACAAGACATACATCGTTGTTTAAATGACTCATTCATCTTGACTTTATACTTCTGATAGTCAAGAAGTCTCCATTGAAGGAACATTGATACAATTTCCACAAATATGTTTTTGTTTTCTTTGTCTGTTGGTTTTGGTCTGTGCAGCACACCTGGAACCTGTGAAGTAAGGGGGCAGGTGGTACTGCGGTCGCCAGCATGGAGGTCTGAAAATGCTGTGTGAGAATTCGAATGAGAACTCAGGTTTCTGACCACCGCCCGTGTCTTTGCAGAAGCATCACTCCATGTGGGCAGCATAATTGAATGTTTTGGGTAAAGGCCCAATGTGAAAAAAATGGCAAAGGAAGAGGACCCCACATTGTATTTGTTTCTAGGGTTTGGAATGTAGCCACATCGGTACTGTTTTGTCAATGTTGTATCAAAGTGATTCCATAAGGGAACAATTAGGTAAAGCTCTGCACTTTCTGGGTATTTCACAAAGCCATTAAGTAGTCAACTCAACAAGTAGAAATATCCTTTAAGTTGGGATTTTCCTTTCTGTCCGCAGGTTCTGTTAAAGTTTTGCTAAAATACTTAATTTGCATGTCACCTAATGAAGCATGCCACCCAATGAAGCATGCCATGTACATAAACACTGGGTTAGACATAGTTTCTGAATGTATTTGGCCTCATCCAGCTGAAATTTTTTATCCTACAAAAGATTTTAAAAAAAGGAAAAAGGTGAGTAGTGCATTTACATGAAATAACCATTGAGAGGCTGATTAAATAAGAAGAAAAAGAATGGATAAAGTTTGTTGGCAGCTTTCTGGGTTCCATGTGGTATTCAAAGTGGCTGACACAGCTTATCTGAAATCTCAAAATCTCAGTGAAGAGAGATACTATTATTATTATAATTTTTACAGATGAGAAAACCAAGCCACTGACAGGTTAGCTTAATATTGAGGGTCATACTTTGATAAGTGTGGAACAAGTATAATCTGACTTGTGATCCTGTGCTTTTAATAATTGTTATATTGGCTCCCTGCAAAATCAACATAAAACTAACAGTTAATAGAAAATGGGTCCTAATTGTAGTCTCATTGATAACTTACAGTCTGAACTTGTACAAGTTGCTTCATCTCCTTTTGCCCATTCCTCACCTCTGAACTGCGTATAGCAATAGTTCTTCTGCCTGCAGCTTCAGTTTGTGAGAGGGCTTAAAGCTAGGGAGGCACAGTGGCCACCAGGCAGGAAACATTGTGGAAACGGGAGGCAAAGGGGAGAAAGTGAACACAACTGAAAATGGTAGAAAGTGTATTCTTAAAACGTTTATACATAAGAAATACTTCGAAACATTGGTTTGGTAAGAAAAAGGTACAATTTTCAGGGTTGGCTATGGGCACCATCTTCCTGGGAAGATATGTGTCAGGGGCCAGAAGTAGAGCCTGAAGAGAGACGGTCAGTGATGGGAAGCGTTACCTCGTGGGTGCTGCTGCATGGGAACTGGGCCAGATGAGACAGCAGCAAGATGAGATACGCTGACGTGATGTGGGAAGTTAGGATGAAACATAGCTGCAAGGCCGCACATTTACAGATGGTCGTTTGCTTAACCCAGCATATGTTGGTGACAGGGGTCAGAACTGGATGGAGAAGTTCCACCACTATTGACGTCTGTTAATATGGAGTTCTTTGGGGCAGGCATGAATGAGTCAGTCATTTGTGATGGAGAATAGTGTGTGGGAAGCACGGAGTCTGCGGTCATTGTGCTTTCTGCTGTTGTCGTGTTGTTTCCTCTTATTTCCATGATGATCTCACATTGCTCAGGCTTATCTATCTATCAGAATTTTATATTTGTGTGTTTAAGCGTTGAGCAGAGTATGAATTGCTTTCAGAAACCATTTCTCTTCTTAGGCATCTAATAAGTAAGGGATAATAAGATATGCCTCGCTCTACCCACTTCAGGTGTATTCACACAACCCTATACAGCATGTTTTGCTGGAAGCACCATGGTAGAAAGAAAGGTTGGGCACAGGACTTCAGTCAAGATGAAAATGCAGGTAAACACAGCTTGCCTCCTCACACAACCACAGCAAAAATTACATTTAGACTACAAAACAAATATCACCCAGAACCGTCAGAAAATTGAGCTGTACAGAAGTCCGACATCTGAAGAATTTAAGAAGCCACATTCATCCTGGTGAGTAGGAGAGGCAGAAATGTGGAGAGGCATGGAGAGGCACGGAGATGTGGAACAGGCAATCCCATACCCACATGTGGTGGATAAAAATCGGGAGGGATACCTTGGGAGCAAGGGATCCCAGCCCCACACCAGACCACCCTGCCCAGGGTTCCAGCACCAGGAAGGTAAGCCCCCATAGCTTCTAGCTGTAAAAACCAGTGGTGGTTGGGGCAGCAGAAGAAACTGCAGGATTCTCAGGTGTCTCCTCTTAAAGGTCCCACAGTGGACTTGGGACTTACACAGACTCACTCCCTCTGGGCATCAGCACCAGGGCAACAGCTGGAAGGGCACCAGTTGCGTAAGGGGAGAAATGGAAGTGTCTGGTATGCCAGGGGACACCTTCCTCCTGGACAAAACTACAGAGGTCAGGCAGTGGCATGGTTCCCTCTTGGAGCCCTCCCCCACATGGAGCCACAGAGCAGCAACATGGGATGCCCCGCCCTGGTGATTACTTAAGGCTTTACCCCATCCAACTTACCAGTGTGCTTTTCTACAATAGGTCATGTTAACTAAGACAGGGAGTCAAAGCAACTCTACCTAATACACAGAAACAAACACAGGGAGGCTGCCAAAATGAGGAGACAAAGAAATATGGCCCAAATGAAAGAACAGAACAAAACTCTAGGAAAAGAACTAAACAAAATGGACATAAGCAATCTGTCAGATGCGGAGTTTGAAACATTGGTTATTACTCATGGGGTACTTCAACAGCATAAAAAAGACCCAGGCAGATATGAAGTTTACACTAAATGAAATCAAGAAAAATTGACGGAACCAGCAGTGGAGTGGTTGAAGCAGAGAATCAAATCAATGATTTGGAACATAAGGAAGAAAAGAAACATTCAATCAGAACAACAAGAAGAAAAAAGAATTTTTAAAAGTGAGGATAGGCTAAGGAATCTCTAAGGACATCTTTAAATGTACCAACAATCTAATCATAGGGGTGCCAGAAGGAGAAGAGGGAGAGCACAAAATTGAAAACTTATTTGAAAAAACAATGAAACAAAACTTTTCTAATTTGGTGAAGGAAATAGACATACAAGTCCAGGAAGCACAGAGAGTCACAAACAAGAGAGATGCAAAGAGGACCACACCAAAACACATCATAATTAAAATGCCAAAGGTTAAAGATAAAGAGAGAATCTTAAAAGCAGCAAGACAGAAGCAGAGGGTTACCTACAAAGGAGTGCCCATAAGATTATCAGGTGATTTCTCAAAAGAAACCTTGCAGACAAGAAGGGGCTGGAAAGAAGTATTCAAAGTGTTGAAAAGCAAGGACCTGTAACCTAGATTGCTCTATCCAGCAAAGCTATCATTTAGAATGGAAGGGCAGATAAAGTGCTTCCCAGACAAGATAAAGCTAAAGGAGTTCAATCATCAAGGCCTTATTATATGAAATGTTAAAGGGATTTATTTAAAAAAAAAGGATATCAAAACTATGAACACTAAAATGGCAATGAATTTACAACTATCAACAATCGAATATAAAAAACAAACTAAGCAAACAAGCAGAACAGACACAGAATCATAGGTATGGAGATCATTTGGAGGGTTATCAGTTGGGAGGTGGGAGGGGGAGAATGGGGAGAAAGGTACAGGGACTAAGAAGTACAAATTGGTAGGTACCGAATAGACTGGGGGAGGTTAAGAAGAGTATAGGACCCATATATGACCCGTATATATATGACCCATAGACATGAACTAAGGGTGGAATTACTGGAGGGAATGGGGGGTCCTGGGTGGAGTGGGGCAAAGGGGGGAAATTAGGACAACTGTAATAGCATAATCAATAAAATATATTTTCATTTTTAAAAAAGGTTAGGCATACCCTAGTCACAGGAGGCCGTTTGAACCTCATTGAATGACTCTTCCTGTGTGGATATTAAACTGCTGGTAGCCAGGTTATGACTTAAAGGGACTACCTGAATTAGTTAGGATTCTTCAGAAGAGCAGAACCAAGAGGGTGTCTGTGTGTGCGTGCACACAAGTATTTTGTAAGGAATTGGCTTGTGTTTATGGAGCCTGGCAAGCCCAAATCTGCAGTGTGGGCCAGCAGGCTCAATACCCAGGAAAGACAGTGGTGCAAATTGAAATCCAAAGGCAGCCTGCTGGAGAATTTTCTCTTGCTCAGGCCTTTGTTTTATTCAGAGCAATTTGCTTACTCAGAGTTCACGGATTTAAATGTTAATCTCATCCAAAAACATCCTCCAGTTGGTGCATGGAATTAACCATCACAGCACCACGGAGGGTGGTGCTACAGGTGTAAAACCCCCTTCAAGGACATCAGCCTTCGCCACCCCATGGGGGCCATATGTTGAACCCACCCCAACCTCAGAATTTCTCTCAAATGCCAGCATTTTTAGTTAAATGTATTAGGTAGAAGTTGTATAACCTGTTTGAGTCAAATTAGTGGATAAGAAAACACTTTAAAAATCATGAAGCAGTGTACACATGCAAAGAATTTAGGGAAGTGGTGAGTGAAGAGGGTGTGAGGTAGATTTTAGTATAATTGGGTAGATTGTCCTCTGTCATGAGGATTATAGCGTGGCAAGAGAACAATAAACCCTTTTTTGTGACTGGACCGCACATTGCCATACATGGGGTAGTGGGGACCTTCCCAGAACCTTCTCCTATAGATCTACAGGAAAATCCCATCTCCATTCTCTGGGGGAATGGCTTGGGTGGGACCTTTGGAACTTAGGCCTTGCTGCGCGGCCTCTCACTGCGGCTGGCCCTTCAGAGGACTGCGGTGCTGCGCAACCCATGGGTTGAAGAATTGGAGAGATGAGAGAAAAAATGTAATTCATTTTTTATAGCAGCTGTCTTTTGAGCCATGTTATATAGACTTTGGGACAATCTCATAAAGTAGAGGGGGTGATTATGTTGCTATTTATACTTTCAGATAGACCAACAGCAAATTTAACTCTTCTAGTAAGTGTAGAACAGTTTTTTGCACATAATTCTTCATAAATATGTGCTTTAAAAGAAATCTTATCTCTGTATTCTCTTTCGTCTCTCCTACTTCTGATTTTCCTGCAGCTCACATTTGAGTGCCTACTATATGAAGAATGTTGTATTCTTTTTTTAGGTGAAATTAAGCAAATAAAATTTAGATCTGTTCCTTGAGTTTTTAATGAGATGAATTTATCTCAATAAATAAAAATAAAGTGCTTAACGTTAATGCTACATATCATTAAATGCTACCTAAAATAGAGTACTTTTTTTTTAACTTAAACCTTTCATTGTGTTTTAGAGAGTGTTTCTGTAGTTTAACGTACAGAAATGGTGGTGTTTTTATTTTCCAGTGAACTGTTACAACAAAATGTTCATTAATTAAAAATAGCTGCCCGATACAGGAAACAGCTCATATAGCAGCTTCTGACACTGTTCTAAAAGCAGACCTGAGTTGCGTGTGTGCTAAAAGAGAGTGAGCATTGAAAACTGTGTGATGAATTCAGGTAAAAGCATGCTATGTTTTAAGGGTTTCTATGTGCCTTTACATTAATATTTTTCTGATTGTAAGAGTTATCTGTACTTACGATTTCTTAAAAAAAATTACAGCAATATATTATTTAGAAAGTAGAATTCCTATCCAGATTGTGATGGCTGTTTAGTCTGGTGGTATCTATGCGTATGCAAACAGTATGTAATTATTTCTATGTGTATGAAAACAGTATATAATTATTTTTAAAATGGAATTATATGTTTTTCAACTTAGTTTTTCATTTTTTATGTTAGGAGTTTTTCATATTAAATCTTTTTGAATGCTCTTCCTTTATTTTCTTACATCTTTTAAGGCAGCATAATATTTCAATATATAGCTGTACCACAATTTGTTTAAGCCAGTTCCCTATTAGTAGACTTGTGATTTGATGTTCTTATATTTAATTTTTTTGTCCTTGAAAGTTATTTTCAGGGCAGATACATTTATAATTTAACAAATATGTATTGATAGTTAATGTACTGTAGAGTGTTTATTGTGTGTCTGGGACTTTTAAAAGCACTAGTCTGTGAATATTAGAAGAAGACCATCTTATGAGGGACTTGCTATGATTGCCCCCATTCTTGAGACGCAGAAAGCCCCTAGGCTCCCTGTGCGCCATCGTGGCCATCCACCAATGGACCAAAAGACATGGTGACTGGATCAGACACGTCAGAGCCCTTTAAATCCAAAGCAGCTAAACAGGAGGGCAGCAGCTGTGTCAGCATAAAAGAAAGCAGAGCTTACAAATTTGGAGTTACTGATGTTAAAAAGAATCTTTGCTGGTTGCCATAACAACGGGCTTTGGAAGACCTGCCATCTTAACCCTGTAACTGTGCCTTGAGGATTCCCTGGCTACTATCACAGATTGCTTCTGTATATCTCCTGCTGACTTTCAAATTCCTGTGGTGAATTTATGTGATACACAGGGCCTTTTCTTGGATTCATCTGTATCCCTGGTGCCTTGCTGAACACTAAGAGGTGTCAATCAATCCTGTGATCTCCCATCCTTGGCCAGTCCTCCCTGATGGCTTATGTAGCTGCTCATTGCTTTCTATTGAAAATGAAAACTCTTAAGTTTTGTCATTTTTTATTCTAAGGTCATTTTCTAAGAAAGACTCTAAGAAAAGTTTCCTGAGATTTAGAAAGTATATTTCATTTGCTTAAGTGTTTATTAAATTGGTCCTAAGTATAATGCATTACATTTTTGGCAGAAAAAAAAGTTTATTCCACATTACCTTTCTTCATAAGTAACTAGTTTGTCAGGACTAGAGAGAGTTGAAGTTCAAAATATACCAACAAGGGCCTGCATTGTGGTTATTTATTGCAGTTTAATAAACCATCCCAAAATTTAGTGGCTTAAAACAGCATTTTATAACCTCAGGACTCAGTGGGTTGACCCAGCAGTTCTGCTTCATGTGGTGTTGGCTGGATGCTGGAATGGCTGTTGTCCCCTGAAGCTTGGATAGGAGCTCACCTGGGACCCAGTAGCTGCTTGGGTTGCGTTGTGGTGTCTGGGTTCCAAAAGGGAAAAAGTGGATGCTGCCTAGCTGATTAAGGTCTAAGCCCAGAATTTGCACTGCATTGTTTCTGCCATATTTTAATGGTCTAATCAGTAAAAAGCCCATCCCAGAGTCAGTGTGAAAAGGGACCATACAAGGGCATGAACACCCAGAAGTGTAGTTCAGTGGAGGTGATCACCAAAATAAGTTTACCAGGATGTGCTTCCTGGCCCCTCACACGTGCAAAGTATGCTGACCCACACGCAAGACCTTCACTGTCTTGCTCCATTGCTACATCAGCTTGAGTTCAGGATCTCATCATCTAAATCAGGTCAAAGATGAGGCTCTTTGAGTACAGCTACTCTCAAAGTGAATAGCTGTGAACTAAAGGGGCAAATGATTTGCTCCTCCCCACCCAACAAAATGTAAGGCACGGACAGGAAAATTGCGACAAAGACTGAAACAGACACCTATCTTCAAAAAGGTATCAGAGGCTGTGAAGCAATCAGCATCCTGAAACGTTGCTGGTGGGAATGTAAAAAGATGCAGTCACTATAGAAACAGTCTGTCAGTTTTACAAAAGGTTAAAACATAGAGTTGCCATAGGACCCAGCAATTCCATACCTAAGCATATACCCAAGAGAATGGAAAACATGTCCATACAAAACTTGTACATGAATGTTCACAGTGACATTATAATAGCCAAAAAGGAGGAAACAGCCCAAAAATCCATCAACTGAAAAATTGATAAATAAAATTTAGGATTTCCATACAATGGAATGAAGTACTAATATATACTTACAGCATGGTTGAACCTTTCAGATATGCTAAGTGAAAGAAGCCAGTCATGAAAGGCTACATTTTGTATGATTCCATTGATAGGAAATGCACAGAAGAAGCAAATCTATAGAGACAGAAAATACATTAGTGATTTTTTGGGGCTCGTGGGAATGATGAATGGAGGGGAGTGGGGGATAACTAAAGTGTACGGATTTCCTTTTGAGGTGGTAAAAATGTTCTAAAATTTAGTCTATCTTTGAATATACTAAAAATCTTTGAATTGCAGACTTGAGGTGAATTGTATGGTATATGAATTTTAAAAAAGGCAGAAGAGGGATTTGGAGGCACATAGTAGTCCCTGATCCACAGCAATTCTAAAATCCAGCTACATATATGTCAGTGGTTCCTTGTTTAGGGACCAGTTTATAACTTGGGTGGTTCTGTATCGCTCTTGTCTACATCCTTTAGATTCTTGGCTGAGTTTTCTGAATCTTCTTACTTTTCCAAAAGAAATGGTTCATGTTTACAGACTCTTTCTATTTGAATAGGCCTTGATATTTTTTTATTTTGAACTATTTCGGTCTTTTGAGTCCAGACTAATAAATGCTTCTACTGATATATTTCTCAAAGTCGTTGTGGTTTTTCCCATGTATCTCTTTGGGGTTCACAGCATAGATTAAAACCATTTCCAAAAATCTCTTTGAGACAGGGCTTTCTCTACCTTGGACTGCCTTTAAGATTCTTAGAAGCTCTAGTGTTTGGTAGAGATGGTCATTAAGATGCACCCTTAAAGTTCTTTAAAGGCTTTTGTTCTACCTCTGTGTCTCACAAAGTGGTGTCTGTATCAGCAACATTAGCATCACCTGGGAATTGATTACAGAGGTCAGACCTTATTTTAGATCTGCTGAATCAAAACTGTCAGGATCTAGCCCAGCAATCCAGGTTTTAACAACACCCCTACCCTAACATCAAGCTAGTTCAACACACACACAGTTTTAAAACCACTGGTCTAAATGGAAAGAGTCTATGAGGAACCACCTAGAATCTTTATGAGGTTTAACAAAGGGTTGTATAACCACATCCTTGAGGCCACATTTTCCTGGCAGCACAGGATTTGATCTATGCTCGGAGCTATTTCTTACTTCGTGGGTCTTTTGCTATGCTAAGATACTGAAATGAAGAGTAGTTTTATTTTTGAACCCATCAAGTCTGACTCCTTTATATTTATTTCCTCTACATTCTGCTTGGAAACAAACCAAACGGTTTTGTTTTTATTTTAGTTCGTCTCACTACCCCTGTATTTTATCACAGGCAGCTAAAAAAAGCCAGTTGGTACTTTCGACATTCTTCCTGGAATTCTCCTTAGTCAGATCCATGAGTTCATTGTGTAACCTTTCCACCCTCACATTACCGCATGCAGTGCGTTTGCTAATTATTCTGCCAGTACATAACGTAGGTTCCCTTTCTTCAACCACCAAAAACATTTCTTCACTTTTTTAAATCTTTATTAACAGTCCCCTCAAGACTCTTCCTCCATTTTCTGCTCACCACCTGGACCCAAACTAGTACACAGTGTAGGTTTTTCTGACAGTTGAGCCCCGCTTCTGGTAACCAGTTTTGTTTCAGTTAGCTATTACTGCCTAACAAGTCACCTCCAAATTTTAGGGCTGAGAAAAAAACATTTATCTTCTCACTCACAATTTTGGAATTGGGGCAGGGTTTGATAAGGATGGCTCATCTTGGTCTGTGTATTGTTAGCTGGGACAACTTGATTAGGGCTGTAGGATTTCTTTCCAAGATAGCTCACTCAGAGGCCTGCAAATTGATTCTGTCAGCTGGGGCCTTGATTCTCCTCCATGTAGGCCTATTTCATGCATGTAGCTGCTTGAACCTTCTCACTGTTTAGCACCTGGTTGTCAATGTTGAGGAAGCAGAAGTTGGCGGGCCCCTGAAGATTCAGCCCAGAACTGGAGCGATGTCATTTCTGTCCTTTGCTGTTGGACAAACAGTCATAGGCCCAGCCCAGATTCAAGGAGGTGGAGAAATAGACCCCACCTCTTGGGAGTAGTGACAAAGAATTTGTGGCTATTGTTAACCCTCCCTAGTTTAAGGTTTGTTGTTGTTGTTTTTAATATTGAAAAGACACTCTTTGCTAAAGTTATAAGTTGGTAAGAAAACATTTGTTCATTATTTGAAGGAAGGTTCAAACTCTGAAAGGAGGTTTAAAAGAAAACATTTATGTATACAGAGCCTCTCATATCTGTGGGAATTTCAAATGTTGTATTTCACTCATGGACAGAAATAATTTCTCTTTCTTTGGTAGAATTAAATTCTAAAATTCCTCATTAACAGAATAATACTCTTCTGCGCATTTGGTTGTGTCAAGATATGCATGTCGTGGGGATATCCGAACACACGTATGCATATCATTTGGTCTTAACACTTAACTGTTTATTTTCAGTAAAGGTTCCCTTATACTGTATATTACCAAATGCAGAAAAGCAGTCTCCTTTCAGAGACTCCCCTTCTTACATACACACTAAATGCTGTTTAAGAGTTGTGAACAATGAAAGGCAGACTCGGGTGCATTGTCGAAATGATTGTGGTAAAGGCAGAGGGTGATATCGGGATGAAAGAATCCCAAGGTTTTCTGCCATTTGGAGCTTCTGGGAGCAGCTGCTTCTGGATTGGCAGGAGGTGACAAAACAGATGACAGCAGGAGCTGCTCCTCCGTTTACTTGTTTGCCCCAGTTGTCTATTAGTTTAGCTCATAGAGGCTAGCGAATGGCTTCCTGAATTTGTCAAGCACTGGCATTAGTAAGTTTTTCCCTATCCAATTTGATATTCTTTTAAAAAATCAAGTTAAGGCTTTATTATAATGGTGATTCAATGGAGTTTAAATATATCTTGTAACTTTAATATTCATAGAATCTGAGGCATATTAAATCTTTGACCTTTAACTTTAGTCCATGTTTTTTGCTTTGGTTTCATGCTTTTGGGTTTGGGTATATGTTATCATGTGACACTGATAAGTTGTTCAGTATTGAGACAATTTGAATATTCTCATTCATTTGATTGTAAAAGTGTTTTGGGAGCAACACTAGTTTCTCTTGCTTTTGGTTTTATTCTCTCACATCTGAAGTTGTCCAGTGTGACTAATAATGAACTTCCTTCTTTTCTCTCTCTCCTCAGTTCTTTATTTAAGTTTTTCTTCATTTTTCCTTAATAATTTATTTTTTATTGTATTTTTTCCATTACCCTTTATCTCTGTTACACCCTCTTCCAATTCCACCCACTGTCCTCCCCTCCCATGCAATCACCACACTGTTGTCCATAAGTTCTTTTTCTTTTTTGCTGTATCACTGAACTCCTCCTCCCACCCCCACAGCTGTCAGCCTGCTCTCTATCTATGAGTCTGTCACTATTTTGCTTGTTAGTTCAGTGTGTTCATTAGATTCCACATATGAGTGAGATCATATGGTATTTGTCTTTCTCTGAATGGCTTATTTCACTTAACATAATGTTCTCCAGGTCTATCTATGCTGTCATAAAGGATAAACTTTTCTTTTTTATGGATGAGTAGTATTCCATTGCATAAATATTCCGTAGTTGTTTAATCCACTCATCTACTGATGGACACTTTTGGCTGCTTCCAAATCTTGGCTATTGTAAATAATGCTGCAGTGAACATAGCAGGGCATGTATTCTTTCAAATTAGCATATCAGATTTCTTCCGATAAATTCCCAGAAGTAGAATCACTGGGTCCAAGGCAGTTCCATTTTTAATTTTTTGAGATAACTCCATACTGCTTTCCACAGTGGCTGCACCAACCTGCATTCCCAGTAACAGTGCAAAAGGGTTCCCCTTTCTCCACATCCTAGCTAGCACTTTTGGTTGTAGATTTATTGATGATGGCCATTCTGACTCATGTGAGGTGATATCTCATTGTGGTTTTAATTTGCATCTCTCTGATGATTAGTGACATTTGGCATCTTTTCATATGTCTATATGCCACCTGTATGTCAACTTTGGAGAAGTGTATTCAGGTCCTTTGCCCATTTTTTAGTTGGATTGTTTGGGAATATTTTGGTGTTGAGTTTTATAAGTTGTTTATATTTTGGATTAACCCCTTATCAGCTGTATTGGTGAATATGGTCTGTCATTCAGTGGGTTGTCTTTTTATTTTGTTGATGGTTTTCTTTGCTGTGCAAAAACTTTTTAGTTTGGTGTAGTCCCATGTGTTTATTTTTTCTTTGTTCCCTTGCCTGAGGAGTTATATCAGAAAAAAATATTGCTTTGAGAAACGTCCAAGATTTTACTATCCACGTAAAATTAGTGATGAAAGTAATAAAAATCTAAATAAATGGAGAGGTATACTTACTATGTTCATGAATTAGAAGACTGTCAATATAATAAAAACAGTTCTCCCAAACTGAGAAACAGACTTAATACAATTCCTATCAAAATTCTGGCAAGAGTTTTGTAGGAATCGTTAAGATTATTCTAAAATTTACATGGAAAGGCAAAAAAACTAGAATAGCTAAAACAGTTTTGAGAAAGAAGAATAATGTGGGGAGAATCACACTACCCAATTTTAAGACATTATGTGGCTACAGTAATCAAGACTATATGGTATTGCCAGAGGGATATACAAATAGATGCATGCGACAGAACAGAGAATTGACAAGTAGTTCCACGCAAGTACAGCCAACTGATTCCTGACAGAGGTGCAAAAGTAATACAGTTTCTTTTCAATAAATGGTGCTACAGTGATCAAATAACTATAGACAAATTGAAAACAAGCCTCAATTGAAACCTTAAATTACATAAAATACATAAATTAATTCAAAATGGGTCATCAGTTTAAGTGTGAACTATAAAACTGTAAAACTTTCAAAAGAAAACAGGAGAAATCTTGAGGACTTAATGCTTAGCAAAAAGTTCTTAGCCATTACACCAAAAGCATGAACCATTAAAGGAAAAAAAGATACATAGGAATTTATCAAAAGTTAAAATTTCTGCTTTGTGAGAGTGTTAAAAAGGTGAAAAGACAAGCTGTAAACTGCAACAAATATGGGGAAACCTTATATTTGACAAACTACTCTATCTAGAATATATAAAGAACTCTCAAAATTCAGCCATTAAAAATGCAAACAACCTAATTAGAAAATGGGCAAACGACATGAAGACACAGTTGACACAAAAGGATATTCCGATGACAAGGGAAAATAAGCACATGTGGACACTCATCACAGTCTAGCACTTGCTCTTCTGAGCCTTTATCCCAGGGAAATAAATCCACACTAAAACTTGTGCAAGAATGGTTATGGGAGTTTTATTGTAAAAAACAAAAACTGGGAACCAGCTAACGTTCTTTAACATAATGACTAAACTTTGGTGGTACACCCACACTACGGAATCCCACATAGCTATAAAATGAAACCACCCTAGTGTTGCATGCGAGAACTTTAATGGACCTCAAGGGCATTATGCTGAGTGGAAAGAAGCCGATCTGAAAAAGTCACATACTATGTGATCCACTTCTACAGCGTTCTGTAGATGACCCAATGATAGAGAGTAGATTAGAGGCTGCCAGAGGCTAGGGTGGTGGGGAGAAGGGTGCTTGGCATGACTACAAAGGGTTAGCACAAGGGGGTTTTCGTGCTGGTGGAATTGTTGAGGATCATGATTGTGGTAGTTGTTATGCAGATCTGTACAAGTGAAAAAAAGGCATAAACATAAACACAACTTCTGCCTGTGTCAACCTCCTGGTTTTGATATTGTAGTATAGTTATATAGTATGACAAAATCAGGGGAAACTGGACCTCTCTACTATTTTTGCAACTTCCTGTGCCTTCATTCTTATTTATATTTTTTAATTTTAAAAATATGTTTATTGATATTAGAGGAAGGGAGAGAGAAACATCAGTGTGAATGAGAAACATCAATTGGTTGCCTCCCATACATTCCCTATCCAGGATGAACCCATAACCCTTTGGTACATGAAATGACAAACAACTGAGCCACACCAGCAAGGGCCTATGAGTCTGTTTTAAAATAAAAAGTTTTTATTTTGTTGTATTTTTTTAAAAAGATTGTATTGATTTCTTTTTAGAGAGAGGGGAAGGGAAGGAGAAAGGGAGAGAAACATCAATATGTGGTTGCCTCTTCCATGCCCACACTGGGGACCTGGCCTGCAACCAAGGCATGTACCCTGACTGGGACTTGAACCTGCGACCCTTTGGTTCACAGGCCAGTACTCAATCCACTCAGCCACACCAGCCAGGGCTAAAATAAAAAAGTTTTTAAAAGAAAAGATATACCCAAGCTTTAGTCCTGTGCTGTCCACTAGCCACAGGTTGGTTTTAAATTTAACCAGAAAAATTTATTTTACTTGGTCACACAAGCCATGTCTCAAGTGGTCATGTATCTACCTTATTATATAGCATAAATATGGAGCATTTCCATCACTACAGAAGGGTAGCTGGCAGAACTACTAGACCTGAAGGGAACATTAAGTGCCCTTCCTAAATGCAAACCACTGTGCTCATGGGGCTGGCCCTGGTCGTCATTGCTGTGCCTGCCAAGTGCTGCGGACACCCAGTGCACCACTATCTCCCCCATTCTGGCCTCTGATTTATTCCATGCAGTGCGGTGAAGCCCCTTAACTCTTTCAACCACAGCCTCAACATTCTGTCAAGTTGCACCTGTGGGAAGACAGTTTGAAGGTTTTGTTACAAAGAGAAACAAATGCTACTGCCTCTTTTCAGGAACTAGAGGATAAGGTAGAGTGATCAGAGGAATCAGAAGATGAAGAACTGTAGTTAGAAGAATTTTCCTTGCTAAAAACACTTGATCCCAGGACTGGAAGAACCAAGATCGTTATGCAGTACTTAGACTTGGCCACGTAAGGTACCAAGCTGCACAGAGACAGATCAAAGTACCTTTGATAACTCATTTCCTTCTAAAAGTAAAGCAAAGGAAAGTTTCTTTGAAGTATTTATCCCTGTGTTAGAAATGAGTTCCAAATGATCGAATTTTTAAAATGTCACGGACTTCATAACATGAATAGCTCATTTGAAGATATAGATACGTTTTATTCTTTCTGGTATAATTTTGATTCTTGAAAATAATTGTTTTCTTTTTTTATAATTATATCTTATTGATTATGCTATTACAGTTGTCCTGATTTTTCCCCCTTCTCCCCGCCCCAGCACCCCTACTCCCTCAGGCGATCTTCACACCATTGTTCATGTCCATGGGTCATGTGTATAGGTTCTTTGGCTACTCGATTTCCTATACTGTACTTTACATCCCCATGGCTATTCCGTGACTACCTTTTTGTATGTCTTAAATACCCTCACCTCTTCACCCATTCCCCTATATCCTCCCCATCTGGCAACCATCAAAACTCTCTCCATATCCATGATTTTGTCTCTGTTGCTCTTGTATGCTTAGTTTGTTTTTTAGATTCAATTGTTGATAGATATGTATTTTTTTGCCATTTTATTGCTCGTAATTTTGATCTTCTTTTTCTTAAATAAGCCCCTTTGGCATTTCATATAATAATGTTTTGGTGATGATGAACTCCTTTAGTTTTTTCTTGTCTGGGAAGCTCTTTATCTGCCCTTCAATTCTAAATGATAGCTTTGCTGGGTAGAGCAATCTTGGCTGTAGGTCTCGGCTTTTCAAGACTTTGAATACTTCTTGCACATCCCTTCTAGCTTGCAAAGTTTCATTTGAGAAATCAGCTGAGAGTCTTACGAGAACTCCCCTGTAGGTAACTAACTGCTTTTCTCTTGCTGCTTTTAAGATTCTGTCTTTATCTTTAACCTTTGGTATTTTAATTATGATGAGTCTTGGAGTGGACCACTTTGTATCCATCTTGTTTGGGACTCTCTGTGCTTCCTGGACTTGCATGTCTATTTTCTTCACCAAATTAGGGAAGCTTTCTTTCATTATTTTTTTCAAGGAAAGAATTTTGTCATTTAGATGAAAAAGGAAAAGAAAAGGCAGAGTGTGGTGATGGGAGGAGAAAGATTGAAAAGCAGAACACATGGGCATGGAAAATAGTGTGGTGATTGCTGAGGGTTCCAGGGGTATAAGGAGACTAAGTGGTAAAGGAAAAAATACAATAAAGATGAACTTTAAAAAAAAGAAAAGAAAAGAAAAACAGAGCAACAAGGGCACAAAGAAAAAAAAGAAGAAATGAACAGTATAAGAACATTATGTGATAACACATATAGCTGTGACCCCCCCACCCACTGCAAAAAAAATTTTTTTAAGGAACAAGAAAAGGCCAAGAAAGGAGCAGAAAAGAAAGCCAAAGCAGAAGCACAGTGGAAGGAGCAAGAAGCTAAAGAAAATGAAGACAAGCTGAATTAGAAGCTGCTCCATTAGCTAAAGAGAAAGAAGAGGAAGCTAGACAACAAGAATTATTGGTAAAGAAGAAAAAAGATATCCAGAAAAAAAGCCATTAGAAAGGAAGGACAAAAACTTCAAAACTCATGCAAAATTTGGAATCACTTTTCTGACAATGATGCAAAGTGGGTTAAAATGATAGAAGTGGAAAAAACTTTGTAATCACCTTGAACTAGCAAGTTCACAGTTTTCGAATGAAACATCATTTACAAAAAAAGTAGGAAGGGTTGCTCTGGAAAAATAGAAAGACATGTGAAAGTTAGAAAAGTGAAAGAGGAAGCTGAGGCACACATGTGACAAGCATCTAAGAAATAACTGGTGGAGATGGAAATTGGTCGCAATATGATCTGCAGTTATTAATTAAAGTTGTGAACCTCTTCCCTGCTGCAACAAATTCAAGATGGGACGTTATTGCTCATTGCATGAATATACATTCTTAGAACTGCCAAAGATGTTATCGCCAACGCAAGGAGTCTTCAAACACTTGACCCTCTTTGAGAAAATGATGTAATCAAAAAGACTTTTGATAAATTTTTAAAAGAACAGAGAGTGGTGCCTTAAGCAGACAATGCAGCACCTTCAGAATGACTTGAATGTCTACGCACATATATTTCACCCCTCGGACAAGAGAAGAACAGAAGCTTTTGGAACAGGCTTTGAAAATGTACCAGTAAATACACCTGAAAGATGGGAGGAAACTCACAGAAGCGCTTCACACTGGCAGGACAAAGAAGGACTGCAGGAAATGACAATGAATTTGTTGAGATGGTAATAGCAAAGAAAGCTGCTCAAGAGCAAGTACTGAATGCAAGTAGAGCCAAGAAATGACTTATGACAATCTTTCTTGTGTGTGCATGCTTGGAATAAAACTGAAAATACTGTTAAAAAATGGATAGTGCTGCTTTAGACAACCCCCTCTACCATGTCAAATCCCATATGTGCAGGTACCTATACATATCTCAGTGAAATGCCTTAAATTTATAAATCAAATGTTAGTTTATACCAATAAAATTTAAATAGAAGAAATGGGTTTAACAAGATAATTTTAAAAAAGGATTTTAATTTTTGAGGCTATATCCCATATTTTATTTATGTATTTAGAGAAAGGGAGGAAGAAAGAGAGGGAGAGAAACATCAATTACATCCTGTCCCCAGGATTAAACTTGCAACCTAGACATGCGCCCTGATGGGAATTGAACCGGCGACCTTTTGCTTAGTGGGACAATGTCCAACCAGTGTAGACACACCAGTCAGGGTGAGGCTATATCCCATATTTTAATTAGAAAAGAAAATGAAACATTTCTTTCATGTTTGAAATAGGAATAAAGTTGTTTTCTCCCCCTTATCTGCCAAGGCTATTGCAGTTTCTTCCCATCACTGCAATGTAGAACCCACAAAAGAGGAAATGGCAAAATAGACTGATGAACAATATGGCAAAGAGAAGGCAGCAGGAACAATATTTTAAATATCCTGTACGTTTTCTACTTATTTTCTGTTTCTTAGTGACCAGCTTACCAATGGTAACTTACCATCGCAGAGGAAATGTGGTTTAGCAACCAGACCTTAAGCCAGAATTCTATTTCTGGCTCAAAGTGACCTTGAGGAAGTGACAAATTTACTCTTCTCATTCTCATAACCAATAAGCAAATTAAGATAAACCAACTATTGCTCAGGTGAACTCTAAGTTATCCTGAAATGATTCTACCTTTTAGGTTACATGTAAAACTATTTGCTTACAAGTAGATTAAACACAAAGTTTTGAGTAATTTAGTTATGAAAAGAGTCATATGATGTAGAAAGAGGAAGTTTACCGGTTTTAAAAGGCTTTGAATTGGAGGGTTAAAAACAAGAAAACTGAGATATAGGGTAAATGTTTTTCTTATTCCATCCTAGGTTAATAATTTTGAGAAAACTTTGGGAGAATAAGCAGGCATTTTTTGTTTTAAAAATCCAATTTTGAAGTTAAACAGTCCAGGGTTTGAATTGCAACTCTGCCATTAACTCTCTGGGAAAATTATTTAACTTTAGTTCTCAGTTTCATCATCTATTTAAATGGAGCTAATTACACCATTTGTTAGGGTTGCTATGAGAAGGGTGCCTCATAAGGATACAGCTGTAATTACAAGTAATAATACTAATTTTATTGAGGCATGAAATAAATCTGTGGTAGTGTTGGGAACAGAATAAAAGCTTTGTTTACTCTCTTTATAAAGGTTTATTTTTAGCCACATACTTTTTGGGGGGGATACTAATTTTAGCAAGTTGGTTGATATCACAGTTCCTCAAGCTATTCTCAAATTTAACTAAACGTGTATGTGACTAAATTGATCAAAATTGCTTGATTTAAAGCCAAGACAAATAAGTCCATTTTTATAAAGCTAGCAAACTGAAATATAAGGAGCAAACTAAAAAAAGCATATATTTACAAGAGAAATTTTATTTTAGTGCAATCCTTATAGCGTGTTTCTACAGCTATAGCCTCCTGATATCTGAATGAACAGTGAAAAGGTTTGTTTACTTGTAAATATATATGAAAATCTACAATGTGCAGTGTCAAATTATCAGAAACTATTCCCTATGGGTTTTCTTTTTCTTTGCCTACTCAGTTGCTAAAACCCTGACAAAAGAGGTCAAGAACCACAGCCAGCATACTCAGGAGGACCCTGCCAGCCCTGGGGCACTGCAGCAGAGCGGGACAGTTTTAGTTTTAGGGAATAGCTCACTGGCATGTGGTCAGTTCAAAGTTTCCTGCTGTACTCCTCTGAGATAGAGAGAGGGAACCAAAAGTGCTGACATCCTCATTTGACTTCATCACTCATGCCTGGGTGCATACACCAACACTTCCTGTCCAAAACCTGCTCTGACTCTACAGAGGACAACCCCAGTCCTCAGCTGATCTGGTCTGGGGGTGGTGGCTTGGATTAGTGAAATATGGGAAGCTTTAGCCCTCAGTTGGATACCACCACAGTACAGGAACATGCCATGTTTTCTTACTACACCTTTCACTTCATAGAGATCAGCTTTCAAAGCTTACAATGACATTCATTGATAGCAAGTGATTATTGCAGGTAGGTTACTTGCTCTCAAAATCACCACCCCTTGAAAGTATGCTGGATGACAGCATATTTTAAAAAGAGCTAATTTAGAAATATGATGCCCTTTCTTTCCAAGTTGGGCCTGGCATAATGGCTCCTGCATAGAAGGGTGGCGAGAAGAAGGGCCACTCTGCCGTCAATGAGGGAGTGACCAGGGGTACACAATTAACATTCACAAGCACATCCATGGAGTGGGTTATAGGAAGTGTGCCCTTCGGACCCTCAGAGAGATCTGAAAAATTTGCCATGAAGGAGATGGGAACTCTAGATTTACGTATTGACACCTGGCTCAACAAAGCTGCCTGGGCCAGAGGAATAAGGAGTGTCCCAGACCTTATCCAGGTACACTTGTCCAGAAAAGTAATGAGGATGAAGATTCACCAAACGAGCTCTATACCTGGGTCACCTATGTACCCTGTCACCACTTTCAAAAAATCTAGTTAAGGTAGATAAAAACTAAGTGCTGATTGTCAAATAAAGTTATAAAACTGCAACAAAAGAAAAAAGGAAGAAAGAAAGAGAAATGTAATGCCATGGAAATAGCACTGAAAATAATCTGTCAGATGATCTGAGAAGCGTATAGCTAGTCTCATTAATATCAACATAGCTGTATCTATCTTACCTTAATACTCTTGACCTCAGTTTTCTTACCCATACAATGGGATTTCTAAATTTCTAAGACTTTGTGATTTAAGTATGTATTTCCCCAAGTAGTTTCTTCTGTGCTTCCACTTGTTGGCTCATAAGCTACATTAAATATTTTTAAAATTTACCCATCAAAATTTTCTCAAGTAGTTTAAGGTAGTATATTTTCAGTTTGTTATTCTTTTAGAAACTCAGTGATTGGATGAAGTGATATTGCTAAGTTGAACTGAGTCCAGGTATAGTTTTATTTTTGACAACATCTATGTATCACATAAAAGGGAAATGAAAATTTGAATTATTATGTAAGTATTCATTCTGCTCATATAATGATAAACCATTAGATGTTTTGAGAAATCTATGTTATGTGATATATTAACTAAAACATTGTCTTTAACCAGTGATTTTTCTCTTATAAACATAACAAGAATGAAAAATTTGCTCACTGGTGCCTTTCCTCCTTTAAAATCCTGATTTGTTTTTATTAGAGAAGTTATTTGGAATGGCTAGGGGACCTGGAAAGGAAATGAAAGACCATTTGCTTTGGGAGAGATCGGGAGCTTAACCTGTTTCATTATTAAGTATTTCTTTTTTAAAATTTCTTTTTTAAGTATATTTTATTGATTATGCTATTAGAATTGTCCCAATTCTTCCCTTACACCCCCACTGCCTGGTACCCCCTTTTCTCCTGCAGTACCCCCTTTAGTTCATGTCCATGCATCATGCATGTAAGTTCTTTGGCTACTCCATTTCCTGTACTGTTCTTAACATCCCCCTGTCTATTCTGTACCTACCAATTATGCTTCTTAATCCCTGCACCTTTTCCTCATTCTCTTCCTTCCCTCTCCCAGCTGATAACCTTCCAAATGCTCTCCATATTTAAGATTCTGTTCTTGTTCTGGTTGTTTACTTAGTTTCTTTCTTTTCTTTTTCTTTCTCTTTTTAGATTCAGTTGTTGATAGTTGTGAATTCATTGCCTGTTTAATGTTCATAGTTTTGATCTTTTTCTTATATAAGTCCCTTCAACATTTCATTTAAAAATGACTTGGTGATGATGAACTCCTTTAGCTTTACCTTGTCTGGGAAGCACTTTATTTATCCTTCTACTCTAAATGATAGGTTGCAGGTCCTTGCTTTTCATCATTTTGAATACTTCTACTAGTGTCTTCTTGCCTGCAAGGTTTCTTTTGAGAAATCAGCTGACAGTCTTAAGGGAACTCCTTTGTAGGTAACTCTCTGCTTTTGTTTTGCTGCTTTTAAGATTCTCTCTTTATCTTTAACCTTTGGCATTTTAATTATGATGTGTCTTGGTGTGGTCCTCTTTGCATCTCTCTTGTTTAGGACTCTCTGTGCTTCCTGGACTTGTATGTCTATTTCCTTCACCAAATTAGAAAAGTTTTGTTTCACTGTTTTTTCAAATAAGTTTTCAATTTTGTGCTCCCCCTCTTCTCCTTCTGGCACCCCTATGATTCAGATGTTCACACATTTGGAGATGTCCTAGAGTCCTCTTATACTGTCCTTGTCTTTTTTGAATTCTTGTTTCTTCTGGTTGAATGTTTATTTCTTCTTATGTTCCAAATTGTTGATTTGTATCCCAGCTTCCTTCCCTTCACTATTGGTTCCCTGTAGAGTTTCCTTACTTTTACTTAGTGTAACCTTCATTTCTTCCTTTATATTTTTGCTGCACTCAATGAGTTCTTTGAGCATCCTAATCACCAGTGTTTTGAACTCTGCATCTGGTAGGTTGGCTATCTCCATTTCATTTAGTTCTTTTTTTGGGGGGGGGTTGTTCTGTTACTTCATTTGGGCCACATTTCTTTGACTCCTTGATTTGGCAGCCTCCCTGTGTTTGTTTCTGTGTATTAGGTAGAGCTGCTTTGACTCCCTGTCTTAGAAGTGTGGCCTATTATAGAAAAGCCACCTGCAAATCGTGTGGAGTGGAACTTAGCTAACGGCCAGGGTGTTGCAACCTGCTTCACTGCTTTTTTGGCTCTGTGTGCAGAAGGGTTTGGAGGGGTACTGTGCCACTGTATGTCTTCTGGAGGTTTGCCTGGCACTTGCCCCATTTCTAGTCACTTCACCTACTCCCAGTATGCGACTGGCACCCTTCCAGCTGTAGCCCTGGTGCTGAGTCCCAGAGTGGTGGGTTTGGGTACATTGTGAGACTATGCGGGCCCTTTAAGTGGAATTTTCTGAAAATCTGATAGTTTCTTCTGTTGCCCTAACATCTACTGGTTTTTACAGCCAGAAGTTATGGGAATTTATCTTTCTGGTGCTGGAACCCTGGATTGTATGTTTTTTTCTGGGGCTGAGATCCCTCGCTCCTGAGGCATCCCTCCTGATTTTTATCTACCACACCTGAATGGATGACCACCCTTGCCTGTTCCGCCCCCAATGCTGCCCCTCTGTCTATCTCCACGTGTCCACTCCTCCTATCCATCTGGATGAATGTGGCCTCTTTAAATCCTCAGTGTTGGAATTACATACAATTCAATTTTCTGACAGTTCTGGGTGTTATTTGTTTTGAGATTTAGTTGTAATTCTTTTTATGGTTGAGTGAGGAGGTGAAGTGTGCCTTCCTACACCTCCGTCTTGACCAGAAGTCCATTATACAGTATTTCTTATGCTTATCTGTTCACCATGAGAAAAAACCCCTAAGATCTTTTAACAGTGAGTTTTGAAGGCAGTGTGTTATACATTTGAAGGCCACAGCTACCATAAAGTCACACGTAGTTGCTTCCCCGTTCCACACACTATTCCCAGTGCTTTCTCGCTGCATTTTGAAATACCTTCAAGAGATTTTGAAATGCATTGTTTGCGTAGTTCTTTGAGGCTCCATCACTGCTAGAAATAAGTTATGAAACCTAGCTGTGCACTTCCTATTAGTTAGTTCTTTACCATGTCTAACAGACGTCGTGTGTATGTGTCTGACATCTAAATCCAGAATGCCTATCGATTTTACTCGCAAGTCATATATCCAGATAATTCCTCCACAAGCAGGAAATAATGATTAATCAGAAGCGCAAAAGGCACTGCTGGATGTTGTTTGGAAGGAATCCTCTATGGGGGGCTGTGAGTACTGTTATTTTTGCCATTGCCATTTCTGAAATCTCTCAGGTGAAAAACATTTGAAACTTTTGAGTATACAAAGTACGTGATGAGTAGATGAAATAACTGGTGTTTGCCTGTTTGTTTACTACTAAATGATAAGCGATTTGTTTTATTATTACAAAATTATGATGGCTGTTGTTTAGAATGGTTTTAGGTTGTGATTTCAGTGCAAAGCTGTACTTTTTCTTAGTCTCGTGTGGTTCATGTACGGTCACTTGAGGTGGTGGCACTGCTCCCTGACAGTGGGGAAAGTGAGCTATGCTTCGAGTATCTTCGCTCTTGACTTTTCTTACGTGAGACTTGTTATCACAGCCTCTCTCCCCTTATTTCTAATTTCTGTTTCACTTTCTTTCTTCTGTTTCTAATACATGAGCTATACTCCAGCCCATTTCTGAGAACTTATTTGTGCACTTAATATTCTCTCGATCACCAATTATTTGGGAATAAAATCCCAGCAAGGTACACTGGTAAAGCAAACTGATTTCTTGAAGTTACACGTGATTTGTTAGAACATAAAGTCTGGTTGACTAGATTCTTTTATCATTGTGCCTTTAATGTTTTTTGGTGTTTTAAATTTAACTGAAAAACCATTTTAGACGAATGACTTTGTTCAGAAAAACATTTTTAATCAAATTTTTGTTGAGTACTAAGAAGAAAGAAACTAAACATCCAGATATGACTACTGGCAACATTTTGATGTGTTTTTCTCTTTGTATCTGTTGGTTTGCAAGGCTGTGGTTATAGTGTATATGAATTGTTTTAAAAAATCATGCTTTCCTTCTCCCACGTAACATTAAATTATTTCATGTTACTAAAAATTTAATAGATGTATGATATTTTGTTACAAAGCAGTACTTTATTTTAGTTAACATGTCCTCTATTGCTAGATATTTAAAATTTCAAGATTTTGGATTACAAATAACTGAGAATACCACCATTTTATTTTATTCATTTTTAATGTGTAGTTATACAAAGTTTAATACAGTCATATCTTTTACACATTGAAAAAAATAACTTGTTCTAATTTGTGAAAGAAATGTAATAGGCAATGACATATTAGTCATATTAGTCTCTGTGAATGTAGTAAGACCGATGTGTGAAAATTACTTTAGTACTTGTTTTTCAGAGGCATTGACCTACTGGTCTTTTTACGGCCATTGGAGACTCTGCAAGATTCATACGTTCATCTACCACAAATGGCTTCACATCTGTGCTGTGTGGCTTTAGATGGCCCATTTGAATGAAGTCTGAATATGCTGCCCATGTAACCTCATCAAACTTGTTTCCCCTAATGCAGATGGTAGATAGTGTGGGACTTGTTTTCACTGACTGAGAAAGTACAAGTCTTTCTCCCTCTGTATTGTTACTGACTGTGGACAGTGCTTTGAGACTCCTATTGTGTAAAGCAAGAGTTTCACTGAGATTCTTTGCTCTTACATATTTTCTTCTCTTAAAAGAAAGATCTATTACTTCCAGGGTAGTAGAACTTTTCAGGACATCATCCAAAACAGCATTCCATCGCATCTTATTTTATTTCAGCTGACATCAAGGCAGTTAAGGTTTTGTTCACATACAGTACATCATGTAACTGTTTTAGAACGCAGTTTCTTTTATCATGCTTGCTCACATGTAGTTCAACAAGGCAGTGATTTCCTTTTAACATGTGGCCTAGATAAACTGGACTGACTCTGCCTGTTCACCATACAGTGTAGGCTGGTTTAGGTTTATTCCTGTAGGTGATTAGGTTTGAGTTGGGACTGTAGCAGATACAATCACACTTTGCATTCCCAGATCACAGTAACCCAGATTAGCCTGTAAGGATGGATCAACTTGAAGCATGGCTGCAAAAAATTTCCACCTTTATTATTTCAGAGTTGTATTCTTATGTAGTGCCCAGTCTTATGAAACATAAGGTTTAAGTAGATGGTGCTGTATTGTTTCTGAAGCAGTTTTACAGCATAGTATGCACCAACATCACTTATGAGGTGATATCTAACATCCAAACCATTAACATATGTATTCTTAAAAATTCTGGAAAGAGCCCTAGCCAGGTTGCTTAGTGGTTGGAGCATTGTCCCATTTTTTTAAAAAACTATCTTGCAAGGAGCCTTGGAGGTAAAATCCTGTTGTACTTTAGTCTTGATTTAAGAGATTAATAGCCTGACCTTAGAATTTTAAGGACAAATATTGAATTAGAATTTTAAACATACCTGTTGGGTGCCATGTTTGTTTAAACTCATTGATCTCACCTCCCACGCCCCACCCCGCCTTTTTAAACTTACTTTTATGTGGCAGACAGCCTATGTACTAGCTTTTAAAAATGTGAATTACATTATTTCCTTCATAGAGACAAAGTGGAGTGGGATCCATAGAACTTTTGTAAATAGAGAGATCACTGAGGAAAATTGCAAGAGGACTTCCTTAACCAAGGAAGGTCCTTCTATGGCAAAAGCCTCATGTGAACAGAAAACTGGACCCGTGCATACAAGGTAAATCGAGCATGGCCTGTGGAAATACTGGTGCCTAAGAAAGACATTCACAAGGCTTTGGCCAAAGTATTCCTTTGTTTCACTAGGTTAGAAATGGCTTGAGACTCTCCCAGTAATTCAGTCACAGAAGAAAGATAAAGCTTGTTGTTCCTCATTTCCATTGTATAGAGTGCCTGTGTTACAGACTGGCACCAGGCTGGAGCACTGACCTTGTTGGTGGAATGAATGGAACTGAGTTTAGGAGTACTTTGAATTACACCTACTATTTAAAGGCATGAAGAAAAACTTTAATGGAGGAGAAATAGCGAGGGTAATCAAAATATGGAAGTTTGGAGCCTTATTCTTCAGTACTTATTTGGGTCATAAACTTTGATTTCAAGATATCAGGGGATTTATTTTTTCTTTACCCTGCCTCTGTCTTCCCCTTGCTAGTTTAGATAGTAACACAAATCAATATCCTGATTTTTCTTTGTAAATGAGTAAAATTTTATTGAAAATATGTTATACTTAAAAATAATCTTTTATCCTAATTTTTTAATTAAGTATATTTTATTGATTATGCTATTACAGTTACCCCATTTTTGGCCCCTTTGCCCCCCTCTGCCAGGTACCCCCTTCCCTCCAGCAATCCCCCCATTAGTTCAGGTTCATGGGTTGTACCTATGTGTTCTCTGGTTTTTCCACTTCCCATACCATTTCCAACACACACTGTCTATTCTGTACTCACCAACTATGCTTCTTATTCCCAGTAACTTCCCTCCCCATTCTAACTTCTCCCCCTACCTGCTGACAACTCTCCATGTCATCTTCATTCCTCTGACTCTGCTCCTATTTTAGTTGCTTGCCCAATTTGTTTTATTTTATTTTTAAAGATTTTATTTTATTTATTTTTAGAGAGAGGAGAAGGGAGTGAGAAAAAGAGGGAGAGAAATATCAATGTGTGGTTGTCTCTCATGTGGCCTCCACTAGGGACCTGGCCTGCAACCTAGGCATGTGCCCTGACTGGGAATCAAACTGGTGATCCTTTGGTTCACAGTCTGTGCTCAATCTACTGAGCTACACCAGCCAGGGCTGGGCTTTTTGTTTGTTTGTTTGTTTGTTTAGATTCTGTTGTTGGTAGTTGTGAATTTGTTGTCACTTTACGGTTCATAGTTTCAATCTTTTTCTTTTTCTTAGATAAGTCCTTCAACATTTCATATAGTAAGGGCTTGGTGATAATGGACTCCTTTAGCTTTACCTTGTCTGGGAAGCACTTTTATCTGCCCTTTTATTCTAAATGAAAGCTTTGGTGGATAGAGTAATCTAGGTTGCAGGTCCTTGCCTTTCATGACTTTGAATACTTCTTTCCAGCCCCTTCTTGCCTGCTAGGTCTCTTTTGAGAAATCAGCAGATAGTCTTATGGGAACTCCTTTGGAGGTAACTCTTCTTTTCTCTTGCTGCTTTTAAGATTCTCTTTTTATTTTTAACCTTTGGCATTTTAATTGCGATGTGTCTTGGTATGTTCCTCCTTGGGTCCAACTTGTTTGGGACTCTCTGTGCTTACTGGACTTGTATGTCTATTTCTTTCACCAAATTAATGAAGTTTTCTTTCCTTGTTCTGGCACCCCTGATTTGGATGTTGGTATGTTTAAAGTGTCCCAGAGGTTACTAAGCCTCTCTGCTTTTTTTTTTTTTTTTTTTTAATTCTTGTTTACTTGTTCTGTTCTGGTTGACTGTTTATTTCATCCTTTTTTTTTTTTTGAGGAAACATTTTAATTATTTTTAAAAATATATTAATGTTGGAAATTAGAGTTTTGTCTTCACAAAAAGATACATATGTTAATGGTTTAACTATTATAGAGTATATCCTTCTCATTTATGGGATTTATTTATTTTTCTTTTGTTTTCACATTTTTTTTTTTGGTTGTTCAAGTACAGTTGTTCAAATCATTGATTTTAATCACAACTTCCTTCCTGTCACTGTTGGTTCTCTGTATATTTTTATTTTATTTTGCATAGCCTTCTTCCTTTATTTTGTGGCTGTACTCATCACTTCTCTGAACATCCTGACCACTAGTGCCTTGAATTCTGGATTGATAGGTTGGCTATCTCTCTGTTGCTCAGTTCTTTTTCTGGAGTTTTGATCCTTTCCTTCATTTGAGCCTTATCTCCCTATCTCTTCATTTTAGCAGCCTCCCTGTGTTTCTGTGTATCAGGTAGAGCTGCTTTGATTCCCTTGCTTGGCATACCTTTTCATTGTAAGGGGCAGAGCCTTAGGTGTTCACCAGGGCAGGGCAGCCCACTTTGCCACTTTGTGGTGCTGTATGTGGGGGAGAGGTCCAAGAGGGAACAATGCCACTTGCCTGGCTCTTGCTGCATTCCCAGTCACTTTCCCCACTTCCTGTAAGTGTCTGGCACTCTTCTAGTTGCTGACTTAGAGCTGATTCCCAGAGTACATGTGTTTGCAGGCATTCTAGGACCCTATAGGCCCTTAAAACGTTCTCTCCTGAGAGACCAGCAGTTTCTTTCGCCACACCAGCCCTCACTGCTTTACAACCAGAGGTCATGAGGCTTTCTTCTCCCGGGGCTGGAACCCTGGGCTGTGTGGTCTGGCCTGGGCTGGGATCGCTTGCTACCCAGTTGTCCCTCCCGATTTTTATCTGCCACACTGTGTCCTCTCTGCCTTTCCTGCCCGTCTGGATCAATGTTTCTTCTGTAAATCCTTTGTTGTCTGACTTCCATACAGTTCAATTTTTCTGGAAGTTCTGGTTGTTTTTCATTTTTAGATTGGTTGTTATTCTTCTTTTGGTTGTGTGAGGAGGCAAAATGAATCTACCTACACCTCGATCTTGGCTGAAAGTCCTGCTTCCTCAGTTCTAGTTTTATTTTGACCTTCCTTTTCATCTTCAGGGAGGTGTCTTATCTCTCTCCTTCTCTTGGTGAGTCTCTTTTCTCCTAATTTTTATTGTAACTTTAAAATTTAGGATCTGGTTGCTATTCAATATGTATATTTACACTAAAGAAGTTGAAGTGGGCTGTGGCTAAGTGGATTGAGTGCTGGCCTGTGAACCAAAGGGTCACCAGTTCAATTCCCAGTCAGGGCACATGCCTGAGTTGCGGGCCAGATCTCCAGATGGGGGCACATGAGAAGCAACCACACAATGATGTTTCTCTCTCTCTTTCTCCCTCCCTTCTCCTCTGTATTAAAAATAAAATAAATAAAATCTTTAAAAAAGAAGTTGAAGTGAGATTTATTTATTATAGGTCCTGTATGTTTTCTTCTCTAATGACAAATGAGAATATATATAATACTAAAGGAGACGCAGAAGTAGGCTGAAAACTGCAGTCGTACTAGGGTTTTTGTGCCCCCTTTTCTTTCTTTCGTATTTCAGACATCCCGAGCTGCATGTGCTGCTCTTCAGAATGTGTACACAGTGCACACAGTGTTCTGAGGACAGATCTGTAACTGAACCAATGAGACTCCCCTCCAGCAGTTACACACATTTTGGCATTTCTCCTGTCCATTTGTTTAATCTTTCCAATTCATTTGATCTTCTGGCATGAGAGCTGACAGCTGCAATTGCATATGGGGTTCATAAAGTAGCTGAAGAATAAAAGGCCACGACCCAGCTCTTGTATAATTTCACTGATGACTGAGTTGGCAACTCAGAAATACTACAGATTTATTTGGCAGGTCAGGTGAAACATCATCTTTATTTTACAGGAGGGGAATTTATGTATAAGAGGGATTGATAATTGATCCGGAGTAATGTAAGTTATATTTCCTAAATTCTAGTCTTACTGTTTATTGAGTACCTATCAGTCACAGTACTTTGTGTTATATACACATTATATCTAATCCTTAGAATAATATTGTAACAGGTAATATGACCTTATTTTTCAGATGCAGAAAGCAGACTAAATAAGGTTAAATACTCATATCTACATATGTAGTATTGCATGGTAAATAATAGGACCGGAATTTAAGTTCAAAATCATCTGTTCTCAAAGCTTGTGGACTGCCCATTACACAGTATAGCAGTAACATTTTTTGTGTGTGTGAATAGTATTTTATTTCCATTTTACTGTTGAGAACATGGATTATTACGATGAAAGGTGCTGTGAACATTATTGTACCTGCCTTTTGGTGGAATTATTGGGTCAGAGAATATGTGTGTTCAGGTGTCACCAAAAGTTTTCTATAATGTTTCTGATGTGTGCATATTCTAGTTGTTCCACTTCCTTGCTAATACTTTCTGTTGTTTTTTAAAACTCTTAGCCACGTGGCAGATGTCTAGTGGTATCAATGTGTGATTTTGATGTGCACATCTCTGATGGTTAATGGCTTTTATATGCTTATCAGAGATCTTCTTTTGTGAATGCCCAATCAAGACTTTTGCCCATTATAAGAAAACTGGATTGTCTTCTTGTGTGAGTTCTTTATACATTCTGGGTACTAGTCCTTTGTCTAAATTTCGAGTTATAGCTATTTTTTTTTCTCTGTAAGTCTTCCTTTTTATACATAGTGGTGTTCTTTGAATACTTTTGTCCAATCTCAGCTTTTTTCTTTAAAGTTAGGCCTCTGTTCTTTTTAAAACACCTTTGCCTGTCCAAAGGTCATAAAGATGCTTTTCTGAAGAAGGTTTATTATTCTACCTTTTAGGTCTGTGGTTCATCTGAAATTGGTTTTCATGCACAATGCGAGGTAGGGGGTCAAGATTCGTGTTTGTCTCATGTGGATATCAAGTTGATTAAGCACCATGTATTGAAAAGACAAGGACCATGTTTCCTGTTTCACCTCATCTCATCTGGTATAGTGCTCTGTGAACATTATAGGAAACAGTAGAGAATGTGCCCGTCATGGAAAGGTTTTTATAATGCATAGGCAGGGGTGTCCACCGCGCAGGGGAAGGTAGAGGAAATGGTTACCTATTGCTGTGCGAGAGCAGTTTGTGTGTAGTTTCAAGGTCTTCCTAGCTTCACTTTTCCTGTAAATTTCTTTACACTGAAAACTGTGGAGGTTTGGATTGTAGTCCCTTTCACCGGACTGAAAATAAGAGGAGTTATCTCTTTAAAACAGAGTTCTTTAGCCGTACTCTCTGATGTGTTCTGTATTGTGCACAAGAAATCCACAAGTAGTTTACCACAATGGGGACATTTCTCCCCCCTTATTTGTTCTTCTCAATAGCCTATTTGATTTTTAAGTAAAATCTAAGACAGGATTCCATGAAAGACTTTTGGTTCTGGCTATAATGAAATAATGTATACTGGAATACCCTCCTGCAATTAAGAAAAACACTGTAAAACAGGAAAAAGATATACAGCCTCTGTTCACAGACATAGAAACCTTATATGATTGAAAGACAAACTGAACAAAACAAAAACCCTGAAGAAATAGAAATTTGAAGAGACCTGCTAAAGAAGTTGAATTCACAATTAAAAATCTCTAACCAGGAATGGTAGGCTGCTGCTGGCCCAGAACAGCTCTGTGTTACGCTCTGAGGTCCATGAGCACAAGGAGTAACTCCCGCAGCTCTTTTTATGATCTGCACATGACATAACATTTTTGGTAAATGTTAAATAGAATTAAATTAATTGAATGGCATGGAACTAAGTAGAGCATTTCCCTTCCATTGAGAAAGTGAACAATTTTTTGCCTTCTATCTTTGGTAAGGAACCTTTGATTTTCTCTCTGATTTACTTCCGAAAATGTATAGATCCTATGGAAATGAGACTGCTTTAATTTCTTGCATATGTGAAACAATACATGATTAGCAATACCTCAGGGTTTCCTTCGTGAACATCTGAGTCATGGTGGGTACACGTGTGGGCTGTATTGTTCCTAGGCATGCTGCTGTAACCTAAAACCACAAGTGTTGGTGTCTTGCATGAGTTAAACCAGAGGTAACATCAATCCTCTTTCCAGCCATGGTAATTTGATTTTTGTTTTTCGGAGAGAAGGGCAATGTATGTGTGTCCCCTGACACTATCATTCTGTTGAACTCTGCAATGTTCATTTTAGAAGAAAGAACCAAATTATAGCATCCCAATTATTTCTTAAAATTCCTGAGCTTCATCCAGCATTCAGCTAACAGTTGAAAATCCTATAAAGTGAATAATATTTAGAGGGCTATGGGGAGCCTTATTAGAAGTTAGACTGTGACTCTGAGCAATGAATAGCTCAACCTGCAGCAGAAAACTGTGCCTCAGCGGAAAATAAAAAGTCTCCTTTGAAGCAAATGGCAAGTTTTGGGGGGCAGAAATTTTGTTTACTTACAGAAACCTGAAATAAGTGTACTGCTATTTATTGGGTCATTACGGAGATTATGTTCCTGATCAATGCCAACTCCTGCAAAATTAGTTAAGAAGCTTAATTATACATCAAAGTCTTCTAAACCCCAGATATCCTGACATGATTGAGGAAAAAATGAAGCAAACTTTTCTTTTGAAATGTTTTCATAAAATTTCTCACAGAATCCAATGTTGAGAAAAAAACCAATCCTGATGTGTGTTATGTAAAAGCTTTTTAAGAAAATCAATAAAAAATGTCAATCATTTTTAGGTGGTGGTTTTATAGGTTATTTTAATTTTCTTTTCTTTCTGTAATTTCTGAATTTGTAAAGATGTTACTTTTTTAGTCATTTAGTTATTTTTATTGTGTACTGGAAATATGTGCGAGAGTTAACTAGAATAAAGTAGAGATTTCCTCAGGGTATGCAGAGCAGTTAAAATTGGTTGCATGTCATATTTTAAATATACTTACAAATATGTTCAACAGAGTATATATCTAAAATTGCTATAATTTTTAGTAAAAAAAGACAGAGCAGAATAGATAGTATACTGCTTTTATACAAATAATGTATAGTGATACATCCATGTTTATAGGATATGACTGTGCAGAAAAGCATCTGGAGCAAGTACCCCAGCATGTTAATAGGGGTGTTAATAGGGGTGACAGGAGTAAGCCGAATTATCTTTTTGCTTATTCTCTTAAAACATTTTTGAGGTAAACATGCATTGCTAGTTTATAATTTTTAAAAGCAAACATGGAAGTCGACATTTCTGCCAGCCTTAGCAAAGGTGGAACACGGGTGCTGCCCAACCGCAGGCAGCCCTGCTCCCAGTGGCAGGCAGCGCAGGTGGAGACCCGTGCGGAGAGTGCAGGTAGATGCTGATGGACTGGCTAGCCAGGATAGATGCCCAGGGCTGCTGACTCTGCTTTTATTTCAAGAGGAAAACTCCATGTGAGTTCACTGGAATAGTGTTGAGATTTAGAGGACTACCAGGTTTAGGTCATGAGGGTAATGTCTGGCTCACAGATAGGGAAAGAGGTGATCTAGTGTCAGCGTTGCCAGGCAGCCAATGTTCAACCACCCTGATGAGCAAGGAAATAGGGAAGTGCAAAGAGAAGGTAAAAAAATTTTTCATTTAACTTATAGTCTTGCTAAGGTGTACTTCTCTTTTTCAGTTTGCCCCCAGAAAGTTCCAGAATGCCATGACCTCTGTAGGGTGCCTCATTATTTCCCGGGCTGCCAAGCATCTTCCCGTTGAGCACCCCTCTCCTGTCCTGGAGAAACTGTGCTATCTTGACAAGTAATGTTGATTAGTCCTGGGACATAGCTTCCTGCCTGCTGGTTCCTCGAGACTAGAGACCACACTTCCCACTTAACTTATTTCAGAACTTGTCACCCACTCCCACTTCCTCGTATGTGTGTATGACCTGGCTCCATGGCCACTTCCTCAGTGCTAAGCCTTGTCTTCATTCATTCCCTCACACTCTTTATTGTTTTCATTTGTTCTTTCAACCAAGATTCAATGAGCACCTCATTTGTGCCGGACCCTGGGCATTCCTTGGTAAACCAAACAAAGCCCCTATCCTCATGGAATTTATCTTCTAGAGCCAGAAAATGAGAGAAAAAGCAACATTTACTGTAATGCTGAGCAGTGAGAAGTGCTAGTAAGTAACAACAGAGATCAATGTGTTTTCTTTTGCTTATAGGGTACTCTGTGTCTTGCAAAAACATTTTCTGTTCTAAATCATTTTTTTAAAACTAATTTCAAAAGAAAAAACTCCCCATCAAATTAGAATAAAAACTTACATACAGCTTTAAATAAAAATACAAAATTCATGGTAACATACTTTAAAAATCTAGAGAAATGTCACCTCTTTACAGATGTACAATATTTGTGTTTCGGTGTCTGTGACTGGTTAGCTCTGTTGTTTACTTTGGTGCTTTTTAGGCTTACATGGCAAATTTGACCTACAGTCGGGAGAGGTAGTTTGGGTCTATGTCACAGACTCTGTACCATAACATTGTCCAGTCACTTCATAACATAAATCGCTTGTCAAGAAGGAGTTTCAACAAGAGGAGAAAGAGCGTGGCAAGAGCAGGGCGGGCAGCCCTGTTACTCGAGTGTACCCTGCGCAGGTTATCTTTGTGCAGGGACGATGGCCGTCTCACCCGGTACTTCGGTAACACCTCCCGCTTGAATCTCCATCATACCACACCTCAGGGTTGTACCCAGAACTTTTTAGTTTGCCATTTCCTTCTGGAAAATAAATATTTGTTCTTGTCCTTGCTGCTCTCACCCTTTCTCCTTTTCCTCTGAAATCAGTAAGAATGAGCTCCTTCCTCTAACATTCATTGTTATTATTTTATTTTATTTTTTATGGGTAAATCACATTTATTTATTTATTTATTAATATATTTTTAATCAGTATTTTTTAATTGTTGATATTGTACAGTTTTCTGTCTTTTACCCCACCCCCAGCCCACCACCCCAGCCCTCCCCACCTTCCTCCCATTTCCACCCCCCATAGTTTTTGTCCATGAGTCCTTTATACTTGTTGCTCTAAACCGTTCCCCTTTTCCCCTGAAATTGAATTCTATGCAGCAGAAAGAAAGAAGGAGCTCCTACCCTTTGTGACAGCATGGATAGAATTGGAGAGCATTATGCTAAGTGAAATAAGCCAGGCAGTGAAAGACAAATACCATATGATCTCACCTTTAACAGGAACCTAATCAACAAAACAAACAAGCATAATATAAACAAAGACACTGAATCATTATTATTTTAGAACGGAAGAGATCTTTGGAGAAGATCTAACCTAGCTCCCTCATTCTGTGACTGAAGTGCAGGACTGCAGAGGCTAAATGGCCTGTGTGTGTCATACGGGTGGCCCAGCAGGGACTAGTCTAGGTTTCTGCATTTCTCATTAGGGAGCCTTTTTATCATTGGGCTTCATGAAAGCTAAGGGCTTAACAACATCATTCCCAAAATATGTGCCTAGGTGCTCTGGGACACCGCTGCCAACTGACAGGGGTGCCAGCTGCAGAATATTTTAAAATTTCAAAGGAAATGAACAGCTGTTGAATACTATGGAAACTATGAGCTCCAAGCGGTTCAAGTTTTAGTATTAGATTGCACTGAATCTCTTCCAATGATACCTTAGTTTTGCAGAGCTGGGAGTTTGGTGGGTTACTGTGATAACAGGCAAGAATCTGCTGAAAATGAATGTGGAAAAAGAAATGAGGGTGGTGACGTTTAATATGATCCTACGGTGTGAGAGGCTGGGCAGGGCCCAGCAGGCACCCAAATCTTACTAGCAAGCAGTGGCAGTGATTTAAGAATGAAATAAAAACATTAATTTTTCTTGCACTTGCTTTTTTATTTTCAAATGTTGCTAAGTTGCTAGGTCAACATAGTTATTAAACTGTTTATACCCAGTTACTTAATAAAGGGAACTCTTAGGCATTTCTCTTGGCTTGGGGTGCCATGAAAAAGTTACTCAGATGCTAAGGCTGACTTCGTGTATCTTCCTGTGCAAAGCTTTTTACCGAGGAAAGGAAAGGCTGAGTGAGGAAGGGTGAGTGAAACTGGACGTGTTCAATAGCGAGGGGAGGTGAAACAACACCCCCAAGGTTATTTTGATCACTGCTAGCTGGCACAATGGCTGCTGCAGCAGATTCTAGACAGAGTTGCTGCCTGGCCAGTATTTGAAGAAGATAAATTATCGGGCTTCCCTGCTTTCTCAATACCTTTTTATCTTGAGGACCTTTATGGGGCTTATTGGCCCTTGGTCACATGCCCTACAGATTACATTTAGGGGCCCAGTTATGAGGTTCTGGGCAGTGTGGCTTGAAGTACCATTGTGGAGAGAATGGTCAGAGCACCCAGAGGTGAACTTGGAGTGGAAGAGAACACCTACTTGTCTTTCTTACATCTGCCATTGTTTTCCTTTCTGAGTGATTCCCACAGAATCCATTTTCTAGGGACTGTGCACCAGCTTTTCTTTAGGTTTATTTTTTTTTATTGCGTCTTGCTAGTTAGTAGATCCACCTAAGAATGCAGTGAACACTGAAAAATATGTGTAGGAGGAATAAATAATATTTTTAGAAAATTACCATTTATGACATTAAAATTCTGGAAGACAGGAAAGAAAAATATCACCAATATTTCTTTCTCAAAACTGCTTTTAAAATTCTGAGGTAGGTAAGCCTAGGCTTTTGTTCCTAAGAGTCTTTTTCTTTTTCTTTTTCTTAAATCCTCACCCAAGGATATGTTTGTTGGATTGTTTTTTTTTTTTTTTTTTTTAGAGAGGAAGAGATAGAGGGTGAGGGAGAGGGAGACATAGCAGAGAGAGAGACAGAGAGAAACAGTAATATGAGAGAGAAACACTGATTGGTTGTCTGCCATACATCCCCCAACTAGGGATCGAACTTGCAACCTAGGTGTGTACCCTCACCAGGAATCAAGTCCACAGTCTTTTGGTGTACTGGATGATGCTCCAACCAACTGAGCCACCCGGCAAGGGTAAGAATCTTTTCCTTTTCATATAGTTGCTCATAGTAAGTTATTCAGTTGTGTATCCTTTTGCCTCCACTTCTAGGACATAGTGTAGCATAATGACTTAGAACTAAGCTTTGGTCTCAAATGAGGTTCTAGTCTCAGTGATGAGTTGTAGGGCAGAGTTTAATTTCTGGGTCTCAGTTTCCACAGCTAAAAAATGAGAATACTAATACGTACCTCATAGACCCTGTAAAGTTTTAATAAAATATTTGTAAAGCGCTTATTATAGTGCCTAGCACATACTAGGGACTCAGTAAATAGCACATTGTTATTAATATACCATTAACATTTCCCTTTTGCCATGCTGTCTTTAGGGCCATATTTGAGATAACTTCATGATATCCCATCAAGTTGTATGCATTCTTATTTGTACAACTCATCTATTATTACATTCTTAGGTTGCCTCTAAATTTACGCTAGAATGAAAGCATTCTGCAGCGAACTGTTACTCAGTCAGCAGACTCGATAAGTGCTCACAATGTGCCTGGCCCTTTGCTTGGCATTGGGAACACAGACTTCAGAGTGGCACAGTCCTGGCCTTGAGGGGCTCCCAGGCTAGGAACAGAGATGTGTACAAGTCATTCTTATCTTGTGGTAAATGACATCACTGTCCAAGTTACTGAGAAAGTGCAGAGGAGAGAACAAAATATCTGACTCTGCCTGGTGAGCTTTAGGGAAGGCGGGAGAGGGTGTAGACCAGGGGCGTCAAACTCATTTTCACCAGCCTCATGGTTGCCTTCAAAGGGCCAAATGTAATTTCAACTCCTTAACAGTTAAGGAGTAGTTACAATTATACAGTTCTAAAATTATTTCGGGAAAGTTGGTTTTGAAAAGAGAAATGGCATTATCTGCTTAGGTTTAGAGCCTGTAGAGGGCAAGGTGGAAGCAGAGAGTTTAATTAAGAAGTTACTAAGGAATCCAGGTGAGAGAAGGTGTACTAGACCAGGTGGGAGTGGTGGAGGTGGGAAGGAGTGCCCGGAGTGGAAGAAGAACGCACAACGCGAGCTGTCAGGTTGCATGTGAGGTGACTGAGGAGGGGAGTCGAGGAGTCGAGGAGTCAAGGATGGGCTCCTAGGCGTTTTGAGTGACTGGAAGGGTGGAGTTGACATTTCCAAAAAGAAGAAGGGATGTGGGAAGAGCAGGTTTGGGGAGAAAATCAGGCGCTGAGTTTTGGAATATGCCATGTTTGAGATATTTATTAAACAGCCAGGGAGAGATGTTCAATAGGTAGTTAGATGTAGGAGTCTAGTTTGTGATGGAGTTATAAATGTGGGATGTGTCAATATATCTGTGGCATTTATAACATGTTTTTAAAATTTGGTTAGTTAGTTTAGCCATTACTCGCCTTATATAGAATTTTGTTTGGGATCTTCATCTATCTATTTATTTATTTAAATATTTTATTTCTTTATTTTTCAAGAGAGGGGAAGGGAGGGAGAAAGAGAGGGAGAGAAACATCAATGTGTGGTTGCCTCTCATGTCCTACTGGGGACCTGGCCTGCAACCCAGGCATGTGCCCTGACTGGGAATTGAACTGGCAATACTTTGGTTTGCAGGCCCACACTCAATCCACTGAGCCACACCAGCCAGGGCTTTCTTTGAGGGTGTTTTTTTTTTTTTTTTTTTTAATTCAAATAAACTTCAGAGTTACTTTGTAAAAATTTTTTTACATGATGGGGCAAAAGTAGGTTTACTCTTTATATAGCAAATAATACAATAATAACAATAATAAACCATCTTTTTAGTACTCACAACTGTAACCCTGCTTTTGCCCTCATATATTAAATATATGTGTATATTTACTAGAAAACTAGAAGTCTTTTGGGAAGACTCAGCATCTTTAAAATGGATCTTTGTGTCCAGTATCACATTATGTCTTCCCATTTAGTTTTCCCTTTTTTCTCCTAATAAGGGTTCATTCTTTCTCCCCACATTTCACATATACTTCTTGATCATGTAATGTCCAAGTGTTATATACTTTTTGTTAGCATTGTTAGTTATCCCTTTTTTCATTGGTATTTTGGTAGGTTTTGCTCTTATAAGGAAATTACTATACATTGATATATTTGGCTAATTACCAAACTTCTGGCACTATAGATAATATCCTACTTGATTTCTTTGTGTTTTTTTTTTTTGCTAAGAATAGACTCATACATCTGAAAATAATAATTTTGCCTTTTTCCTTTCAATATTTGAGTCTCATTTTCATGCATTCTGAGAAAGGAAATGGTAAATGTAAGATGGGAAAAAGTAAGGAGGCAAAGTAAGGAGGCAATTAATACCTAAAAGTCTAATCACAGCTTACCATTTTTGTTTTGTTTTTGCTTTGGGCTTGTCCTAATTATTCCTTTCCTTGCCCTTTTAAAAATTCATTTTTGATGGATTTTTTTGAGTGCCTAGAGCTTATCTGTGTTAGATTTGTGAGCATCCTAATGGTTTTGGTGTAGTGTGTTTGGTTTCCAGCCATTTTGCTCTTCCATGGAGTTATTCTGATTGCTGGACCATTACGGTTGGAGCAAAGCTCTTTTCCTGCTGAATCAGTATTTAACTTTCATGGATACCAAAAAAAAAAAAAAATTAAACCCACCAGAGAGTACATAACCAAGAGATTTCAATCCTATAATTGGATAGGGCTCTAAGGAAAATTTAAAATTGAATAGCCTCCTCCCCAGCCATCAGCACAGTAACAGTGAATTTACACTACCAGTATTTAAAAAGAATTCTTACATGATTTATAAAACAGTTGCTTTGAAAACTTTTATTTTCAAACTAAGATACTATAATTTTACAAATTTGAAAGTTATTTTTGTTTGAGAAATCTTTCTAAATACAAACCTGTTTCACTTCTGCTGTGAATTGCAAGACAGAAAGTGACTTGCTGATGCACCATAGATTTCTGTAATGCTTTGCCATAAATTTTCAAGTTAACTTTCAAGTTCTGTTTTGTTTTTTTTTTTTCTGTTTATCAAGTTAAGCTTCTTGTGACTTTTGTCCCTGAAGTAGCTGCGGATACCCTCTGAAACGCTAGGACTTTGTACCACCGATGATAGATTGATGCACTTGAAAGCTTTTAATTGGCCTGCATCGCCTTGTTTAAATAGCCAAACACCTGCTAGGCAAGCCCTGCGCATGGGAGTGGGGCTATATGTTCCTTTCCTTAGTATTTGCAAGGCTGGAGCACAAAGACAGCGATTGTTACCCAATAAGCAGTAGTCACACACTTCTACCAATCGCCTTAGGAGGGCTGGTTACCATGGAATCCACCATCTGTTCACTCCCCGCCGGAATGTGATTATCCTTGCTGGGCTGTGAAGTGGGGGAGGCAGGGGAGCACGTGCCGTGCGGAATTATCTGCAATGGACTGGGTTAATGGGAGGCTAGATCTGGCTCGCTGGAAGAACAAGTGAAGGGAGTTTTGCTTCTGCCATTTGTGACTTCTAACCAAGAGGAATAAATCCAGCTTTTATAAGGTGAGTAACCGTGGCACTGTGTATCCAGAGTGTACTATATTTGGTGTGGGGCATTATCTCCATGTGCTCCAAGGGAAGGGAGCCATCAGCTGTTCTGGAAGAAATCTCTAGTGTTATACACTTCTGTTTCATTGATTTTAAGCAGCTCATATGCCTGTACAAGTACATGTTATTGTTGGAAAAATGAAATTATTCTTTTTAATCTTTTATAATTTTTTGTGCCCGTGAAATTGTTTTATGTCCTCTGAAAGTGGCAAAAAGACAGTCGTTTTTAATGGTTTCTCAGAGTGAATTATACTGATAATTCTTTCTGAAATACGCCCATGGCCACGTGTTCAATGTCTGTTCTTCAAGTAAGAAAATGTCTCAGGTCAGGTCAGGGACATTTGTAGGTTATGGTTTTTAATGAATGATTATTGTGGCCCATATGATTGACCTACCATCCCTAGGCCATGTTTTGAAACGCAACATTTATTCGTTTATTCAGTTGCATTTTGCAATGCTTTTGCACAAGTTTCAAGGGCCTGAGCATGTGGAAACAATGTGACAGGGCTGCAAAGGCGGCGGGCCGGCAGGCAAGCTCACTGATAAAGGAAGGGGCAGAGCTAGGAAGATCTGCTTCTGTTTCAAGGGCTCCCTTTGTTTTCCTGTTTCAACAGCCCCTTAAAATGTGTGATGCATATTGTAAGCAGTAGAAGGAGATTTTGGAGCTAACAAATGGATGACTGACATTTTTCTGTGTGGTTAAGAAGAGGTTGGTAGCTTGAACAAGGGACTTCTATGTCCTTTGTAAGGCAGCATTGTGTCCCCTTCCTCAAAACAGTGTCCTAAAATATAAGAGTAAAAAACAAAAAGAGTGCTGTCTATACTCTGGATACTTCTTTTGTGTAAGTTTTCCTATCATGCCAACCACAGTGCCAGGGCTCCGAGAGTCTAGCGGTCTGCCATTTTTATTTGCTGTAGGAAGGGTTGCAAGGACAGGCTTTGCTTGTGCAGCGTAAGTCCTAATTGTGCTGCTCAGCTGTCATCTTGGACATTCATGTCAGCGGCTGCTCGGAGAGCTAGAAAAGGACGTTGTGAATAGACTCCACTTGTTTTTCTTTTTAAATGGTATTATTAAATTAGATAACCTGGTATTGGTCAAGGACTCATGTTCTTATTTCAAGAGCAGGTTTTTAGAACTGTCCATTGTGGGTTCTTGGTATTCATTGTAGTTGACTGTAAAAGTCTTATTTTTTGTGCTTACTGGCCTATATACATTATTATTACTATTTTAAGCTTTTTTAATATGCAAAATTAGATTGGGTATATACTAGCTCTAAAAAGCATATTTTTCAATGACAGACATTCCGTCTGGCTGAAAATTTCCTTAGCAGCATCTGTAAAAAATTTTTTAAGTTAAACTTGTATTATGGGGATGAAATCATCACCCATAAATGTCAATCATTCATAAGCAATATAAGTTTTGGAGGGAAATGAGATATGTAATGTAAATAAAAAAGCAAACATGCAAAAGCCCGTGAGTGAATGGGTGTGAAGTGCGTGAGCATTCGTGTGCCTGGGTGGCGGTTACTTAAGCAGTTGAGTTGGACTGGGTAAGTGTGTATGCTTCTCAAGTTCTCTAGCATTTGTGAATTTCCTTACTAGTTTTATCATTACCGAGTTAAAGTTTGATTATGTATTTTTAAGTGGGTATTTGTCACTCTATCCCAGTGTTTTATGGATATTGATAGGAACTCAGTCATTTATTTTCACTTTTAAGCATATTGCTTAATATACTCTTCGGGTTTTCTGACTAATAAAATACTAATGCCATAAGATGTTCAAGATCTGCTGAAAAGACGCTGGTCCGTAGCCACTGACAACAAACTTAGGGTTACACTTTCTCAAATCAGTGAAGAGGCGTGGGCAGCAGGGACAGCCCGCGGAGCACCTGTGACCCCAGCTAGTGTTCCTGGAGGTGAGGAGGGCACGGCCATGTGATGTAGTTCACCAGAAGGGATGTGGCTTTCGGACCTGCTGTTTCTCACTGCCCATGGTGAGGTGTTCGCTTCCATCCACAAACACTGTCAGTGCTAAGACCCGCTACCACGTGTCTTACAGCCTCGTGGTAACAAGTTTAGAATATGAGTTCTTGGGTCTGCTGAGGACGATTTGCTTTCTGATTCTCACCGTCCTAGTCTGTCACAGTGGGGAAAGGTGCTAGGTTTCAGTGAGTTCTGAGATTTCTCCCAGCTTTTCAAACTCTTTGATGGCTTGATGCTTTTCAGCCCTTCAGTACAACTTTAAGATTTTGCTAAATGACAAGTTTATATTTGTGTTTGTAAATATGTAAAGCTACCCTTATTTAGAGCTATTTCTTATAAAAGTGTTATGTATACAGATGACAAATCAGAAACTCCGAATTAAGTGCTTGGAGTGATTCAAATTCGTAACAGTGTGAGTAGACAGCAAATCGACCTACCACCAGTTCAGTGCAAATAGTCAGTTTCTGCCTCCTCCTTTGACACATGATGCTGGAATGGTGCCTGACCTGACTTAAAATTGAACAAGTGGACTACAGAGCTAATGACCAGCTGTTAAATCTTACATTTTTCTTCCTGTGTGTTTTATTGCCACATTCTGTCTAACTTCTAAATTGAGTCTTTCTGTTTACTTTTGGGATGTGGATTTATAATCCAATTTTTTGAATTTAAGTATATGTGGTCACTGTGGTTCATTTGGCCCATGAGCTGTCTGCACTGTTAGGATCATCTCATTTTTAACTCCCTCATTTTACAGAGAAGAATCCGAGGCCCATAATGATTAAGCAAGTTGTCCAGGTTCAGAAAACTTGAATTGCAGAAACAGCTAACGTTGGGTATTGCATGTTGAACGCAAAGATATGGGGTAAGGTCAGCTGACTTCCTGCATCGTTGCCCTCATGAGGTGCAGAGCTGCGGATGCCACCCTAAGTCTCACAGAGGGCTTTTCAGGGATTTGAAGGGAAGGAGACGCTGAGGATGCTGTTGTTGCTGGTGCTGCTACATCCACCTGTCTGTGGGGTTGAAGCTGTTTGCATTCTATGTGATTTTTAAAAGTAGATATACGGAAAATTGCCCTCTCCCACAATTCCATATTGCCATGGTTCCAAGAAATGCTTAGAATGAGTCAATTTTGTGCATCAGTAAAATTTTGCCTTGCTGTGTTAAATATAGAACTATAGGATGTGAAGCCTACAAAGTGTGCATGTGGATGATGTACTCACCCAAAAGCAATATACAGGATTTCTCTCTATAGGAGTAGCCATATATTTGATTATCAGAGGCTGTTTCTTCTGAGATATGTCCCCTTCTACTTTTATAATTGCTCCCATGCCTCCCTGTAAATTGAAAAGGCAGACTTACTATAAGTTGGCAGTGAATGGGTCCGTGTAAGCAGCAGCAGATCTTTGGAACAGATTGGTGTAACGTACTTACTTCTTTCTCACTCGGTTTAAGCCCAGGAATGGCTTGATGTGCTTGTATGAGGGTGTCTAGCAATACTCTATTCTGAGAAAAGTTCCATATTTTGCAAATAATCCCCACTCCCATGGGCCTAATTGTTCTGTGGTAACAATGTTTTGAGTTACTGACTTCCCCTATAAACAGTTGTTTCCTTCCTTTCTTCCTTCTTGTCTGCTTAAATTCTGTGTTCTTTAAATTTTTTTTTACCAATTTCCCGGTCCTGAACTCAGGTTAATGAAATCATGTGACAAGATATGTTCCCTTAAGGCAAACAGATAGAATCTCTTGGATTTTTTAGATCCCCGTTATACATTGCTAGATGTTTATTTTCACATAATTTGAAGATCTGTAAGGATCATCTCATTTTTAACTCTTGTTTTACAGAGAAAAATCTGAGGCCCATAAAGATTAAGCAACTTGTCCAGGGTCACAAAACTTGAATTGCAGGAACAGTTAATGTTGAGTATTGTGTGTTGAATGTAAAGATATGCGGTAAGGGCAACCAACTTCCTACGTTATTACTCTTAGGAGGAGCAGAACATTGGGGTGTCACCCTAAAGTCTCGCAGATGTGATTTTTCAGTTTTTCTCAAGGGAAAGTAGCTGAGAAAGACGATTCTCTCAATAACCAAGGTTGTAAGAAAAACATCTGTTTCTCACTATAAATGCCTATACTTTAAAAGCTTAACTGCCAAACCAACTAGATGTTTGTGTTTTTTAGTTTGCATGTTCTCTCTCTTACATCCCTATCTATAGGAGAAGTAAAATGATGATGAGAATATTGCTTGGTACTTGTGGAGCCCAGAGCAGGTGGGGCGGTGGGGGCCTAAGGAAGGACAGCCTGAAGAAGGAACATAGTTCCACTTCAGGGCGCACTTGTCACCTGCATAGTACATTCCTCTCGTGGGTTAATGCACCCTCTTCTGTGGACAGTGTTGGATGGACATACAACCTGTGCTTGCCTACCCGGCCTTCCTTTCCTCTGCTCCCCTCACCCCACCGACCTGCTCTAATTTGGGAGCACCTTGAACCACCCTACCAGCTACAGAGACATTTTTTCTTTGGTTGTTACTATTATCAGCGTTAACCTTGCATTCATTCATCAAATATTTATTGAACATGTTACTCTTTGCTGGGCGGGCTGTGTGACTAGTGTCAGAGGACAGGGTGCAGTACACAATGGTCAAGGTCTTTGGTGAAACTTAATAAAGGGCAGAGACATAATATGCAAATGAGGGGACCATGTAGTTTCAGATAGTGACAAGTATGTGAAGACAAAACACGGCATTTAAGAGGGATTTGGGGGCAGCAAACTAGAGAGTGAGTCATCAGAAAATGCTTTTCTGGGAGGTCTCGTATAAGCTGAGACACAAATGCTAAAAATCCTGGAGGAGGAGTATGTTGTCATCTCCACTTTACTCAAGTGGACAGTGAAGAAAGCCTGTCAACAGGATCATTCGTGTTCAATTAATGCTGCAAAACCATAGCACATGTTGCCTTTTCTTTCAGGACTTAATACTGAATGTATGTTCTTTTTAAAAATTAGAGTTTAATGGGCTAGCATGGGGAAGGCAGTTCAGTACAGCAGTTAAGAGCACAAGCAGACCTAGAGTTAGTCTCATCTCACGTACTGGCTACCTGGAGAGTCTACGCAAGTTATAAGACTTAATCTCTCTACACCTGTTTCCCCAACTGTTACCGATATTAAAGGAGGTGATATTCCGACACCCATTTAGTGCTAAAGATGATGGTGATAGTTGTGATGTTCTGTAAGAGGCGTCGGTAATAATCCCATGAATGTTAAACTCTTCACTACTGTTGGCAGTAAAAGCCTAGATAGTAAAAAAAAAAAGTAAATAATAGTAAATAGTAAAGCCTATTATTTGCCTTCTCTCTATAGGATAAAATTTTTCTCTGATCTCTCCCATTTACTCTCTCCTCACTCACATTCATTCATTCACCCCCACATTAATCTATTCAACAGACCTTTTAAAAAAATCATTGAGGTATGACTGACATGCAAAAAGTTGTACATATTTAATGCACACAATTTGAGTTTTCAACATATGTATACACTTGCAAAGCCATCCCCACAATCTATGCCATAAACATAATTCATCACCTCCTAAAGGACTTTTATGACCATCTGCCCTTGCTACATTCTAGATGAAGAACACGATTAGATGTGGCCTGTGCTCGTGGTGCTCAGGTTACAATCTGTTGATCTCTCAGTTGCATTCCTGTGATTGTTGTCACAGTGAAGGAGGGTGCAGAGGATGGAGGAACAGACAATTGACTGTGCAGGTGAGGTGGGCTTAGAATTCTAGTCTGAGGCACTAAAAGCAGGGAGGCATGATGGGCCAGCGAAGTGCTAGCATCTGGGTGCAGAATTTGAGGTAAGGTAAGGCAGGATTTGAGAGGGGAGATTTTGACTTGTATAGATGTTTTTACTGTATCCTGTAAAGAATGAAGAATCTTTGAATAGTTTTAAACATTCAAGGAATAGATCTTCAATTTTGTGGTCTAAAAAGATAACTGGCAGTTTAAATGATGCAAACATCAGAGGGAACAATATCCAAGGCAGGCCAAATTATTCTTCTTTATCTCTTCATCTTCTTTATCTTCTACTTCATCCACAGCAGGAAGAATTTTTCTTCTGTCATTACCACCACAACATCTAGGTCATCTTATTCTCTTTTTAATTTTTTAAAATATATTTTATTGATTATGCTATTACAGTTGTCCCATTTCTCCCCCATCATTCCCCTCCACGCTGCACACCCCCTCCCACCCACATTCCCCCCCTTTAGTTCATGTCCATGTGTCATAACTTCTTTAGCTTCTACATTTCCCACACTATTCTTGCCCTCCCCCATGTATTTTCTACCCACCGTCTGTCTATGCTACTTATTCCCTGTACCTTTTCCCCTCTCTCCTCTTCCCGCTCCCCTGTTGCTAACCCTCCATGTGATCTCCATTTCTGTGGTTCTGTTCCTGTTCTAGTTGTTGGCTTAGTTTGCTTTTGTTTTAGGTATGGTTGTTAATGTCTGTGAGTTTGCTGTCTTTTTACTGTCATATTTTATATCTTTTTTTCCTTAGGTAAGTCCCTTTAACATTTCATATAATAAGGACTTGGTGATGATGAACTCCTTGAACCTGACCTTATCTGAGAAGCACTTTATCTTCCCTTCCATTCTAAATGACAGCTTTGCTGAATAGAACAATCTTGGATGTAGGTCCTTGACTTTCATGACTTGGACTACTTCTTTCCAGCCCCTTCTTGCCTGGAAGGTCTCTTTTGAGAAATCAGCTGACAGTTTGATAGGAACTTCTTTGTAGGTGACTGTCTCCTTATCCCTTGCTGCTTCTAGAATTCTCTCCTTCATTTTAATCTTGGCTAATGTAATTCTGATGTGCCTTGGTGTGTTCCTCCTTGGGTCCAACTTCTTTGGGACTCTCTGAGCTTCCTGGACTTCCTGGTTGTCTATTTCCTTTGCCAGATTGGGGAAGTTCTCCTTTATTATTTGCTCAAATAACCTTTCCCCTTGTTGCTCTTCCTCTTCCCCTTCTGGTACCCCTATAGTTTGGATGTTTAGTTTTCTGGGGTTTTTTGGTCTGGCTGGGGCTGTTACATAGTGAGGGGCGGAGCCTTAGGTGTTCCCCAGGGCGGGGCATTCCAGTTGCTGGGTTGTGATGCTGTATGTGGGGGCGGAGTCCGAGAGGGAACAATGGCACTTGTTCTGTGCTCTCTCGGATTCCAGTCCCTTCCGCCGCTTCCCCTTCGCTTGGATTATCTGCGTGCAAATGTGGGACCACCTGGTCAGCCAGCTGCCTTGTGCGGTCTCACTGGGTCTGCACCATTGCCACCCCATGCCTGGGGTCCACTAGGCACCTGCCCCTGTGCGCCTGGGGTCTGTTAGCCACCACCTGCATGCCTGGGATCTGCGATCCACTGCTGCCTGCACGCCTGGGTCCACCAGCCTCCACTTTTTTCTGCTGTGACTCCACCCCTCTTACCGGTCTGGATGAATGGTTGTTGGACTTCTGTACAGTTCAATTTTCTATGAGTTCTGATTGTTTTCTTGCTTCTAAATCTTTGTTGTCTTTAATTTTCTTTGTGTGAGGAGGCACAGTGTGTTCACCTACGCCTCTATCTTGGCCAGAAGTCCCTCTCTTTAATTTTTTAAAAAACTTTAATTAATTAATTTATTTTTAGAGAGGTGGAAATGGAGGGAGAAAGAGAGGGAGAGAAGCATTGCACATAATATTGTGGACCTGGCCTGAAACCCAGACACATGCACTGACCGACTGGGAATCAAACCGGCGACCTTTTGTTTCACAGGCTTGCGCCTAATCTACTGAGCCACACCAGCCAAGGGCTTATTCTTGATATTAAGATTCTAAAATCAGAGCATCAAGTAAAACTTGCATAGTCACAGAAGTCCTTGAGAAATCCCTTAGAAAGGCATAGCTTTAGAAATCAACTCTCTAAGTCCAATCCAAGGTCTGTTTTCTTCCAGGGTTGGAAGGGGTTGCTGCTTCTGGCTTGGGCATGAGATGAAATAATTACTTTGTTTTCATTTAGGTGTCGTGCTGTCTGAGATGTAAAGGAGCAGCAGGTTCATGATCTCTGTTTCATTCCTACTACAGGGCACATGAGCACTGTGCTCGAGGTGCCTGAACAACTTAAACTATTGCACCTGTGTTTGTGAGCGCTCTTCTATAGCTGTTTTCTATGCCTGCAAAGCATATTATAGTTCAGTTTGAGCAAGTTTAAATGCATTTCTAGTGTAACTTTATAATTGTCATATAAACTGTTAGTGTTTTCTCTGTCCGACAATGCAAAGAACATTTATCATCTCATTTAATATTTAACAAACATTTGAAATTAATGGAAATTATCCTTATTGAACACATAAAACTCTTGCTATGAGATATTCAAGTCATAGTATGTTCAAGTTCACTAATAATTAAATGTTGAGCTGGAATAAAAACCCTGATCCATTTTGGCTTCAACCTTATATTCTTAGTGGATATGCTTGATTTTCTTTAATTAACCTAACCATTGCATTAACCTAGACAAAAATATAATGTGAAACTTAAATATTGCAGAAGCAGAAGTAGAGAAATGATAAAATTCCAAAGAGATGAAGAGGAAGAGTTGAGTTACTATCTTTAAGAAGCTCTTAGCAATTGTCAAAGAGCAGGAACATGACATTTCACAAAGGAAGAAACACAAATGAGTAATACACGGAGAAAAAGTTTTGTATAACTGGCAATCAATATACAAAATAAATGTCCCTTTATTTTTGGCAAAATTTCTTGAATGCTTATATTTTGGATTGGCACCCTTTTATGCTTCAGGTGACAATGTAAATTGATATAACTTTTTGGAAAACAATTTGACAATACGTATTGGGTTGGCCAAAAAGTTTGTTTGGGTTTTTTCTTTAAGATGGCTGTAGTAATACTTAGTTGTCTTTAACTTCATTTGAAACAATTTTGTTAGATTGTATTGTGACAGCTGTCTTATCAGTGTGCACTTAAAAAACCCTATCAAAATTGGTGAATTTTTGTGTAGCCATTTTAGTATCAAAGATGGCAGAAAATAAGCAGCATTTTTGGCATATTATGCTTTATTATCTCAAGAAAAGTAAAAATTCAACTGGAATGCATAAAAAGATTTGTGCAGTGGGTAGAGAAGGTGCTGTGACTGATCGAACATGTCGAAAGTGGTTTGTGAAGTTTCCTTCTGGAGATTTCTCACTGGACAATGCTCCACAGTCAGGTAAACCAATTGAAGTCGATAGTGATCAAATTGAGAGCAAGCAACATTATGCCATGGGGGAGATAGCTGACATCTTGAAAATATCCAAATCAATATGTTATTGGTGAAAATGAAAAATGTGTCTTTTATGGAAAAAACAATGCGAACTTTTTGGCCAATGCAATATTACCTTGGTATTTTGTTGGAATGAACAAAAGAATCCCACTAACAGTTAGAGAAAAGAGAAATGCCTAGAAACAATAAACAGGCATCTTCTAGAGCCGAGGGGCCAGTCAGTTCCCCCGGCCCCGCTGGAGCCTGAGCCAGGCAGGGTGGGCACGCTGCCTTCCCCTCAGACTGGCTGCTTCTGCATCTCTGTGTGGATGGCAGAAACCAGGGCCACCCCAAATCTCAATTACACGGAAACCAAGGACCTTTCATTTTACTGGTGTGTGTGTGTGTGTGTTATCTTTTTGTCTGAGTAATACTAAAAATAATTCTTTCTGTTCATTAGAAAAAGGCATAGCTCCTTCAAGAGTAAGCTGATTAAAAGTTTAGTATTTTCTGTAAAGCTAATTTCCCTTTTAAAAAATTGGGATAGGTGTAAAAATGTTGCTGTAAAAGTGATTGATAATATAGCTCTGCCTTGATTTATTTTTGTGTTTTCTGATCATTGTGTACATGGAATCTCTTCTGTGATGAAGAGAAGAGTTTGATGAGTGCATCGTAACTTCAAGGGCCTGGGCACCCTGCAGGCTCTGTGTGGGGTGTTCACGACCTCACGCCCACTTAGCCTTAGCCTTCAGGTATCTGTGGGTTCTGCAGCATTTGGGACGCCTTGGCCTTTATTAGAGTTTGTCTTCTTGTCATAGAAAATTGTCAGAGTAGTAGTTTGTTGTAGTAGTAGTTTGTTAAGGCCCTAGGAACTGAAAAGGATAATGTGGCTGAAGGAAAATGAGACTACAAGTAAGAGATGGTCAGGGATTGCTAAAAAATTCCCAGGTGCCTAGCAGTGTGCCACCTACACTACATTGAGTCCCAAGAAGGGGCTCAATAATTCTTTGTAAATAAACAGATAAAGCAATTTAGAAGGGATCTCAAATTCCTAGTTTTCTTTGACCTGCCCAATACTTTTGAGTTTTAAAATTTAAATTAAAAAAAATCATTCTCCAGTTTGCCACAAGTAACTCTTAATTTACCCATTTGTGTGGTCGGCCTGGATACTAAACACATTAGCCTTCTCTACCCTGTGTAGAGGGTAAGGATCCACTGTGCCCCACGGACAGCGAGCTGTTCACTAATGTGACATTGTTTATCTTGGTTTCTGCTAGTGACTAATGTGTAACCTAAAGTTTTAAAAGGCTATGTGGATATTTTATAATTCTTCATGTAATCTCGAAAACCTGTTTTGGTCCATTATTGGCAAAGTTCACAATATATAGATTGCAAGAATAATAATTAGAAAATTTCAAGCAAACCAACTTATAATTTATCAAGTACCCATTATCACTTAAAGCCCACAGGATAGAAGTGGGATTAAAAAAATTAGTTCCCTTTTTATCCTTAATCTTATCTCCTACCAGAAAGGCAGTAACTGAGATACAATTGTCTAAAAGCTTACTGAAATCTGGATCCACACTTAGATCTAGATTTCTTTCTTTGAAACTTTCTTTATTCCAGGAATATACTTTTGAGATTGATTCAAAAAGGAAAATACATGATGAAGTGTGTCATCATCTGCGGGACAAAAAAGCAAGAAATAGGTACAGTGGCTGATTGGCAAAGAGAGGATGGTACTGTTGGTTATATTTAGGGTATGTTTCTTTCCACATTTGGAGATTGTCCTTTAAGAATATCTGGGCCACACTTCCGGCCAAGATGGAGGTGTAGGTGGACACACTGTACCTCCTCGCACAACCAAAATTAAGGACAACAGGGATTTAGAAACAAGAAAACAACCAAAACCGAGAGGAAATTGAACTGTATGGAGATCCGAAAACCATTCATCCAGACCAGTAAGAAGGGTGGAGTTGCAGCAGGAGAAAATGGAGGTTATTGGACTGTGTGCGCAGGCAGCTGCTGGCGGACCTGGGCCTGCAGGCAGCAGCTAGCAGGCCCCAAGTGCACAGGTGGTGGCTAGCGGACCCCAGGCTCAAGGCGACTGGCTGACCAGGCAGTCCCACATTCATGCACAGATAATCCAGGCAAAAATGGGGAACAAGGCAGAACTCACAACCCAGGGCCCCAGCGCCGGGAAATAAAACCTAAAAACACCAAGACCCCGCCCCCACATACAGCGTCACAGCCCAGCGACCAGGCTGCCCCTCCCTGGGGAACACCTAAGGCTCTGCCCCTCACTACGTAATAGTCGTAACAAGACAAAAAAAAAAAAAAAAACCAAAAACCAAAGATGGCTCAAATGGGAGAACAGATCAAAGCTCCAGATCCAATTCATCTAAGTGACCAAGAGATAGCCAACCTATCAGATGCACAGTTCAAAGCCCTGGTGATCAGGATACTCACAGAATTGGTTGATTTTGCTCACAAATTAGATGAAGAAATGCAGGCTACAATAAGTGAAATGAAGGAAAATGCACAGGGAACCAATACTGATGGGAGGAAAACTGGGGCTCAAATCAGTGGAGTGGACCAGAAGGAAGAAACAAACAACCAAACAGAAAACGCAAGAAATAAGAATTTTAAAAAAAAACAAACAGAAGAATTCAAGAAACAGAAACAGAAAAAGGAAGAAATAAGAATTCAAAAAAATGAGGAGAGGCTTAGGAACTTCCAGGACACCTTTAAACGTCCCAACATCTGAATTATAGGGGTACCAGAAGGGGAAGAAGAAGTGCAACAAGTGGAAGACTTATTTGAACAAATAATAAAGAAGAACTTCCCCAATCTAGCCAAGGAAATAGACTACCAGGAAGTCCAGGAAGCTCAGAGAGTCCCAAAGAAGTTGGACCCAAGGAGGGACACACCAAGGCACATCGTAATTACATTAGCCAAGATGCAAATGAAGAAGAGAATTCTAGAAGCAGCAAGGGATAAGGAGACAGTCACCTACAAAGAAGTTCCCATCAGACTGTCAACTGATTTCTCAAAAGAGACCTTACAGGCAAGAAGGGTCTGGATAGAAGTATTCCAAGTCATGAAAGTCAAGGACCTACATCCAAGATTGCTCTATCCAGTGAAGCTGTCGTTTAGAATGGAAGAGAAAATAAAGTGCTTCCCAGATAAGGTCAAGTTCAAGGAGTTCATCATCACCAAGCTCTTATTATATGAAATGTTAAAGGGACTTATCTAAGAAAAAGAAGATAAAGAATATGACAGTAAAAAGACAGCAAACTCACAGATATTAACAACCATACCTAAAACAAGAGTGAACTAAGCCAACAACTAGAACAGGAACAGAACCACAGAAATGGAGATCACATGGAGGGTTAGCAGCAGGGGAGTGGGAGGAGGGGAGAGGGGAAAAGGTACAGAGAATAAGTAGCCTAGATGGTAGGTAGAAAATAGACAGGGGGAGGGCAAGAATAGTGTGGAAAATGTAGAAGCTAAAGAACTTTGACACATGGACATGAACTAAAGAGGGGGAATGTGGGTGGGAGGAGGTGTGCAGCGTGGAGGGGAATGATGGGGGAGAAATGGGACAACTGTAATAGCATAATCAATAAAATAGAAAAAAAGAAAGGGAGAGAGAGAGAGAGGGAGAGAGAGAGAGAAAGAAAGAAAGAGAGAAAGAAAGAAAGAAAGAAAGAAAGAAAGAAGGAAAGAATCTCTTAAAAAAAAAAAAGAAAAGAATATCTGGGCCCAAACAAAAGGCCTAAGCAGCTGTTGGGACTCCAGCAAGCTGTGTGTGCATTAGGGTCCTGGGGAAAGGAAGACAGGCATTAAAAGAAATCTGCATGAGGCAGCTGATGAGAGAAAAGTTTCTTTTTTCTTGCAAGTTAGTAGCAAGACTGGATGTGCTTTTCCCTTTGTCTGACCTGGCAAGGGCATAGCCTAAGCTTTATTTTCTTAAAGCCTCAGAGGAGCCTTTTCTGGAAGCTACATGATTATTTCAAAGTTGGAAAAAATAATAGTTAGGTTCCTGTGGAAATTTATGAAAAGAAAATATTTTTCTTCTCAAAACCAGTGATTGATAGAGGGAACGTAGTTGGGGAACACACTTTGAAAGCGAAGTGGCAAGAGATGAGGCTGGAAAGGTAAGTAGGGGACAGACCGTTCAGGCCTTGTATGGAGTTTGGACTTCACTCTAAGGTCAGCAAACAGCCACTGAGGATACCAGCTGGTAAGGGAGGAACATTTCTGCTGACCATAATGAAGTTTGCAAATCTGCCTCAGATTTCCTCACTGCATACCTGAAATAAGATTTTTCCCCCTCCACCTTTAGCTGCATAATGAAATGTCATTTATTCTTCAAGATAAAGTTCAAACTTTCCTTCTTCTCTAAAGGAGATACCTTCCAGACACATGGAAGTGAGAACATGAAGCTGGAAAGAGAGATTGATACTGGAAATAGATGTTTCAGAATCGCTTGCATAGTGGAGGGGTTCAGCCCCGGAGTGAGTCAGTGGTCCAGCATAGATGCTGAAGGAAGAGAAGAATGCAAAGGAGCAGTGCAAGCAGTTGAGGGTCTTTGACATGGAATTCATAAGCTTGGACAAACAGATTGGGGCACAGCAGAGGCAGCTTGCCTGGGCAACATACATGAATCGCAGAAAGTGTTCTAGTTGCAGTAATTTTTATTGTGGTAAAGAAATTTACCATTGTAGCCATTTGTTAAGTCTACAGTTCTGTGACATTAGTACCTTCCCTTGTTCCACTCCCATCACCACCATCCATCTCTGAAACCCTTCCACCTTCATTTACTGAAAGTCTGTGCCCATTAAAATGTTGCTGTTATAATTTGCTCACAATACATGGCAGCTTCACACTAGATCCCTGTATGTGGACATTGTCATGATAGGGATAGAAGAAAGAGAGACAGGTGAAGGACACTAAATTGCTGGAGAAAGCATCTGTAAAGAGCGACCCTGCGGTGAGGCGGTAGAAGCAGAATGACTGACAGGAGGGGAGTGAGCCGAGAAGAGAAATGAACATCCGTCATTTGCCCAGCATAACGTTAAGTGCTCTGTATATGCTCTTTAATGGAGCTATTAGGAAAGCTAAGAATGGTTCACTTAAGAGTTTTGAGTAGGAAAGTTATAAATCTAGGTGGTAGCAAGATGAGAATTGTAATTTAAATCTCTGAATTAACTACTTAATGATGTGAGTGTGATTTACTTACAGGAAATACATAGCTCTTCCAGGGTAGGGTGGTTACTTGGCATTTGTCATGTAGAATCCAAAGAAGTTCTCTAAAAATAATAATGGTCATAATGAAAGAAGAAACAAATACCATATTTATCCACCAACTTTGTTTCTGCTTGGAATTTATATAATGTCAGTTACCCTGGATTAGTATAAAAACAAAATTAGATAAAAGGTACATCAAACCTAGAGAAAAGTGGACCATGATGGGGGAAATGCCAAAACGGAAGAAATATCTCCAACTAAAACTGTGTTTACCCCTGAACTGTGTACATAAACAAATGAAATGAGTGGTGTGGTTCAGGATATCTGTACAGATAAGGTCAGGCACCGTATAAATCAGAGCATGGGGATCAATTCCATAATTGAGGTTAGGAAAGAGTGATTTTATTTTCTGGGATTATATACTCTTTATTAGAAGAGAATCATGAAAGTCAGATAACATTTGAAATAGAAAGTTTCTTCTCCTATATCATGTACCCAAAATATACAAACTGTTCCTAGTCACATGTCATAGAAAGATGGGTAGCTTTCCTTGGGCTTCTGAACTGGTAATGGAGTAATAGAATTGAATTAGAACCCAGAATGGGCAGAGTTTAAGATTGTGTTGTCGTCCCTCTAGAAACCCCGGTTTGAGAGTCAGTGTGTACTTGAACTGTATTGTGTGGTTAGGACTTTAACTGAACACCTTCCTAAAGAATTAATATAAAAATTTACCTTAAATTTACATTTAAATTTAAGAATAGAGATTCAGGAATAATAGGCTTGCTTTGAAGATCTGTATAAAAATAGTTTGGTACAAAAATATTCAAGCAACAGGATTTACCTGGCATGTATTCAAGAATTTCCAGGCCTCACTTCAGTAAGGCTTACAGACATGCAAAATGAAAATTATGCATCAGTTGGTTGATTTTTTTAAAAAATTAAACTGTGTTCTTTAAGCCGATGGGGAATTTTAATACCAAATTGCTATTTAATTTTATTAGGTTATTAGAAGACTAAAGAGTGTGAAATAGGTTACGAGTCAGATGAGTTTCCTTCTGTGAAAGTGGAGAGGGCCTTTCGGTCAAACAGCATTGGAGCATTGGTCTGAGGGCTTTGCTCAGAAGCACTTCAGTTATTTTTCCTGCTTCTTGTTCTATCTGAGCCAAGTGAAGTATTAATGTTCACTGGGTATAATTGTTCCGTTATTACCAAAAGGTGTATGAGTAAATAATTAATTATCGAAGACAACTTTGCCATTTGTGTGTGGAAGTTTTCAATTACATGACAAATGGTGTGCCAGGTAGCTTTAAATACAAAACGTGGTGCAGAGAACTTAGTCCCCCTCCCCTCGTACCACCTTTTAAAAACATTATAGAGTAATATGTTTTAATTCAGGAAGCACAAGTTGCAAATTTTTCTTTTAGATTATTTCCAGTAGAACTGGTGTAAACTATTAAAAATAATACTGATAACCTTTAATAAAAAGTAAACTAAGTTCAATATAAGGAAAAAACAAGGGGTTGTGAAATAGCATGTGAATGTCTGGCAGAACTGTCTCAGTTCTTCATTCAACAGAACTGGTGAAGAAACAACCTGCTCTGCGGGGAGGAAGGCGACAGCCCGAAAGTCTCCAGGGCACAGGGTATTTGGGGCACAGCTGTGAGTTGTTCAGCGTGGATTTCAGATTATTTTTCAGGACTGCCATCTTTGACAAATAGTCTTTTATTAAACTAACCGAATTACCTAACCATTTATTTGAAAGGGCCTTTTAATTATACCATCATAAACTTCTACATTCACAAGTGAACATTTTGGGGGCAGGTAATTAGGTCATTTTTTAACTTTTCAAGATTTTTGTTTCTTATATTTAATTTTTAATTTTTTTGTTCATTTTTTATTTTTTTCAATTACAGTTTACATTCAATATTATTTTATGTCAGTGTCTGGTGTGTAGTATAGTGATTAGACAATTGTATACTTTACAAAGTATTTCCTTTGATATACTTCCTCTTGTACCCACCTGGCCCCATACACAGTTATTACAATGTTATTGACTATATTTCCTATGCTATACTTTACATCCCCATGACCATTTCGTAACTACCAATCAGGTCTTTTAAATACTTTCACCTCGTTCACCGAGTCCACTAATTTCCTCCCCTCCTTTGTGTGGGTTACGTGAACCCTCCTGTTGTTATCGATCTGGCCATGCGTGGTGTCAACCATCAGGCTGGCTGACTGTGAGAATCACCCCAACCACAGCAGAAAAACTGCTTTGCAGATACTAACCACACAAAGCAGAATTTGCTTCAGCAAAGTCTGGTGCCTGCCGAGATCTGCCTTTGGATGTGTTGCTTAGGAAGCTAATTGTATCCTGCTCTGATGTTGTTGTAAGCTTGTCACTGCGTGGTTTGGTTCTGGGGCCTCTTGGGAGGGACTCTTGTGCAGAGCAATGTCAGAAGCTGCCTGTGACTGGCCCTGGGTAACCGATATGGAGATACAAATCAGTCCACAGTTTGTGGCGCCCTCTGTTGGGCCTGGGTGTGAATGGGAAGGACCAAGTTGCCACCAAGGCTAGCTTCCACTCGCACCAAGCCCAGGAGCAGGTCAGCAAAAGGCCCAAGGCACCCTGAGATCCACTTCCATCTGCCTCTGCCTGTTGGTTGTCTGTTAGGCTCAGCCACTGAAAGAGCCTCTGGCCGTAAGCAAATGGTATGAGGCAGGATCTCAGTGAGTTACTGGGTAAAGGGCGAATGGTGTTTGCCAGACTGGTACAGATTCAAACTTGGTACCAGTGCTGAGTCCGAGGCCACTCGGCCAAAGTCCCAGGGTTCACCAAGGCTAGCTTCCCCTTGCTGGGTGCCCACAGACCACTGTGGTGCACAAAACAGGGAGTCATCATGGGGAGGCCAGCAGAGGTTCTCAGGCCCAAACGGAACAAGATTTGGCTGTGTGCAGGAGGTCTCTGCTGCCACCGATCAGGCATGCGAGGGAAAGATGGCCCCTGTCCTTGAGTCACACCACTCAGTCTCTCCCAGATTCTGCCTGGACCTTCTGGAGTCCAAGCTTGGCATGGTAGGGCTGCCAGGCATTGAGAGAGCAGGGCTCATGGATCTCCTGTCAAGGCGTGGCTCTAGTAAGGCTCTTAAGGAGGGGAGGGGGCAATGGCCCTTGCCTCAGGTCACTGCCGATATCTAAGTCCTCCTGAACATCTACACCAGGCAGCTGATTCCTCTGAAGGACTGAGAAAGATGATGTCTGCTGTGTGGGACAGGAACTCAGCACAGTGACTCTGGTGTCTATCCCTGTTTCTCTGAGCTATCCTCCCTCCACTGGAACCAAGGGTGAGTCTCAGAGAATGAGATTTTGTGTGCTGGCCCTTTAAGAGGGCACCTGGGTTTCTAGCAGACTCTTCTCTCTCCCTGGCCAACAGCATCCCTGCAGATTTGCACAACCAGCTGTTATATTACCTTCTACACCCAGCTCTGGTGCTCTGGGCTGAGGAACTGGTGTGGGGTTGAGATGCCTCACTCTTCACAGGAAGTCTTTGTGTCTCAGGTGGACACAGGTAACCAGGTTCTTGGTGACTGCAGACAAAGAATTGAACGGAACACCCAGAGAGTTTATAGTAGAAAGAGAGAGAGCAGATTTATTAAGCAATAGTACACCCCATAGAACATGGGTGCAGGCCAACTCTGAGCAGAGATTGACCTCAGGGGCTGGAGGGATTCTATTATAGGGCAGATCTTTCCTGGATAGTTTTGGCAGGATTTTATCGTGCATGTATAAGTAATTATATTACTTTAAAGCTACTGCGCCTGTGGTCTCCCATGATTTTCCTTGATTGGCCACCAGGGAAAGGAGTCACACGATGTTAATTTATTATAATGCTATTATAATGAAGCAGGGGTCATGTAGCATTTTTTGCTCAGGTGCATTGATGAGTCACCATGATTCAGCGCTTTTTGGTAACAACTAGTCTTAGAACAGGGTCTCTGTCCAGCATCCATGTCCTTTATTTTAGCCTAAGGCTTAGCCTTAGCCTTAGCCTTTATCTCCGGAGTTTCCTCCTTTCTGACAATCTGCTGCCTCATTTGCAGCTGAGATATCGCTCTGGATTCTCCGCCATGGCACATGATGCGGGTCAGCCCTTTTTGCATCTCTGCCCTTTGATGCTGCTTCTGTAAATCCTTGGTTATAAGACTTCTAATCAGCTACACTTCCGTTGGTTATTCAGGTCAATTGGTTTATATATACTTGTAATTCCAGTTCGTTGTTGGGATGAACTGAGAGTAACTTTACTTTGGCGCTATCTTGGATCTCTTTCCTTATTTTTCGATTATAGTTAGCATTCAGTCATGATGTATAGCTTCTTCTTTATATCCTAGGTTATAGGAATTTTGTTCCACTCATTTTCATATGTTTCTTCAGTGTGATTATTCTGATTTAGTTGTCATTTTGATGAGATCATGGGAGGAGGCGAGCACAATGTTTACCTATTCTGACATTTTGATTGAAAGTCTCATGATTTTTTTTAAAACCACAGGAATCAGATACAGTGAACTAGTGATTATCTCTACTATTGATGATGAGAAAGGTAGTCGATATACTAAAATTTATTTAGTTTTGAATTTACATTATCCAAGACAAACCATTCATTTCATTTCATAACCTCTTGATTTTTTAAAAGAATAAATTACTTTATTTGCTGCTCAATTTTTTTTAATTTAAGAGGTAATTTATATACAGTAAAATTCACCCTCTTTAGGGGACAGTGATTTTGATTTTTGAGAATGCATACAGTCATATAACCACCACCACAATGAAGACACAGTGCAGTCCCATTAGCTTTACAAATTCCAATATGCACTTTTGTAAGCAATCGGTCCCTTCCCACACCCCCGGCCACCTCGGATGTATCTCAGTCCCCTATAGGCTTACCTTTTCAGAATGTCCCATGGAATCATATCTGTGTAGCCTTTTAAGTTGGCTTCTTTCTAATGCACATATGCGTGCCTTTAACTCATTCTTTGTTATTGCTGAGTGCTGTGCCTTTGTATAGATTTAACATAGTTTGTTTATCCATTTGCTAATTGAAGGACAGTTGGGTATTTCCAGGTTTTGGTGATTGTGCATAAAGCATCTGTAAACATTCATGTACAGGCTTCTCTGTGAATGTTGGTATTCATTTCATCTGGGTAAGTACCTAGGAGTGTGATTGCTGGGTCATAAGGAAATGCATGTTTAAGTTTATGAGAAATGGCCATGGCTACCAGTGAGGAGCCTAGAATTTTTGTAGTCACAAGTTGGTGGTAGCTGCTGAATACAATTGCAGATCATCTACTTGTGGACAATGAGGGTCAATGGTAATAGTTATAGTTTATCTTAATTAAAACTTTCTAGCTGTAAAGCATATTTTGGTTTTCTAGTTTTTATCCATAAAGATTCAAAAGTGGATTCTATCTTAATTTATTGTGTAAAAGTGGATTAAATTTCTCAGAAGTTATTTTACTAGTATAATTGGCAAAGATTTTTAACCTCTGAAACTTAGTAGTCTCTTCTGCAAAAGGCTAATAAATGATTATTCCTTGCCTTACCTGTGTTATTCCTTTTACAGAGAGTGGTTCTTTTCTGTACAATAGTGATGAATTATTATTACCTTACAGTGAAGATTTAATGAAATGCTGCATGGAAAGTGCTTAACATAGCACCTGGCACAAAGTAAGCATTAGCAATAAAAAAAAAAAAAAAAAAGAAATGGGATTTGTTTGAAAACCAAACCCAAGATTATAATTTAAACATTGCTATCAAAGCTCAGGAAGTACAGAAGTCGGGCCATTTTTATGATAGGAAAACGTTCTGCTTTTTACATTACTGAAATTTGCCAAGGTTAAGTGGCCTTGGAATTGAATATAAACAGTTTTCCTGCAAGAGTGAAATTTTTTTTAATTCTCACCTGAGAATACATTTATTTTGTTATTGATTTGAGAGGGAGAGGAGGAGAGAGAGAGAGAAAGACACTGACACATTGATCGGCTGCCTCCTGTACACGGCCCAACTGTGATTAAACCTGCGACTTAGTTATGTGCCTGAGAATCGAACCCACAGCCTTTTGGTGTACAGGATGATGCTCCAACCAACTGAGCCCCCTGGCCAGGGTCTGCTGCAGTAAAATTTAAACACATGGGTAGAGGTTGTGAAGGAAATAAAAGACAATTCAGTTTTCTTCTCTTTCCTTGACTCCTTTTCTCTAAAGTCTGTTTTTTAGATTAGTTTTAAAACCTATTCATGCCTATTATACAAACAAATTTATTAAGAATTATGAAGTTGGTAATGAACCAGCAATTCCACTTCTGGGTATCTATCAGAAGAAACCCAAAACACTAATTCAGAAAGATATATGCAATGCACTCCTGTGTCCACTGCAGCCAGCCTTATTTGCAGTAGCTAAGATATGGACATGACACAAGTGCCCATCAATACACAAGTGGACAAAAACGTGTGGTACGTTTATACAGGGAGTACTGCTGTGCTGTAAAAAAAAAAAAAAGGAAATCTCACCTTTTGTAAAAGCATGGATGGATCTAAAGGGTATTATGCTAAGTAAAATAAGTCAGAGAAAGACAAATAACGTAATTTTAACTTATATGTGGAATCTAATGAATAAAATAAACAAACAATAGAAGCAGACTCATAGATACAGAGAACAAACTAATGGTTGCCAGGGGGGCCTGGGTAAAATAGGTGAAAGGATTAAGAAGTACAAGTTTGTGGTTACAGTGTAGTCACAGGGATGTAAAGTACAGCATAGGAAATGCAGTCAATAATATTGTAACAACTATGTGCGGTGCCAGGTGGGTACTGGAAACACAGAGGGAATCACTTTGTAAAGTACATGATTGTCTAACCACTATGCTGTACACCTGAAACGAACATAAAATAATGTTGACTATATACTGTAATTGAAAAATAAAATTTTAAAAAAAAGTATTGTCGGGTTGATAATTCCATTTCCTGATGAGCAGGTAGAAGCTACAGTGTGTCCTCTTTGACTTTATGCATAAGCCTCCCTCATACCTCATCCGGAGCCTTGTCCTTAGCAAGTGCAATTCCTAAGCAGGTACAAGTGACCCAGAGCTTTAGGCCATTGGTGAGTGAGTGCAGACTTTAAACAAGCAAGCCTCTGCCCTGGTGGTTCTCCTAGTGTGGGCCCTGAGATACAGTGCGGACCAGCAGTGTCGGTGACCCCTGGGACCTTGTGAGAAATATAAATTCTGGGGGAGATGGGACCAGACAGTGTGTGTTAAATGCCATACAAGTGACCTGAGTGACATCATTTTGATTTGATAAATATTTAAATCGCCATTTTCTCATTTTTCAGGGCTATGAGACAATTATCAAGTACTGATTAAATGATATAAGGTTTCTAAGATTTACAGAAAAAGTAATAAATATTTTATGAGTTAAATGATGTTCTGAAATAACATACAGAACTTGGTTTCTTGAGGAACTTTCATGAGTAGTATTTACTTACTCTGCACTATTGATTTACCAAGGTCAATGACTATGGCTAAAATGGAAAGTGGTAGGTGGCAAAACAACACTTGAGATCACTTAAAAGGACATTGTAACATTTAAGCCTGTGAATCCTGATTCTGTAACCTCTGTACCCAGTTAAAGTGGAAACAAACTGTTTTCATGTAGGCTTTTTTAGACCATTACTAATGGTTAAGGAATTAGTCTATAAACCATCCTATTCCCAAATGTATTTTTAGTGCATTTGGGGCTTCCATGTGCCTCCGTTGTTGTTTATTTTACTGTAATATATAGCAGTCTCTCCATCCTCATATACTTGGTCTCTTGAAAACCCAGCGACAGCCCTTCCTCTGGGAGGTGTGGCATATTATGCATGAGGTTGTCTCAGTAGTGAGTCTAAGAATGCCCTGAAGTACAAAGTGCTCCTCTCAGAGCTCCTGGCTGATGTGTGTGGTCGCCAATCTACCAGAGGCTTTACAGCCAGGGGTGAGATTTTATCACATGAAGTTGAAAAGAGTGAGGCCAAGTATTTTCTTATCAAACCAGAGTGGACTAATTATCAGTATATGTGAAATCATGTCCACAGATCAAGGTAAGTAGTTTCATTTTTCTAGTGTATCTTTCTCCTCTGTTTTTTTTTTTTCTTTTTCCCAGATGTGTAGGTCAGTTTATAATATAGCATGCTGAGGGACAATGAAGTGGCAGTTTGGTTTAAAGTTCAGAATCAGGTTCACATTATTTTTCTGCTTAACTATTAAAAATATGTCCTGTGTTCATGTGGTCTGGTTTTTCTAGGAGGCTTCTTCTGGGCTTGTGAAATACAAATTTGTTTAATAGTTCTGTTTCTCTGACTCATTTTCAGTAACATTTAGAAAAGTTTGAAAGTTCAGTCACTGAAGGGAGGAAAGCAGAGAAAGAAAGCCAGTTTTCATTTTTCCTTCTGCTTCTGGCGTTGAACAAACCCCAGAAATGTTTACTACTAATCCTTTTCTAGTGCCGATGCTTGGAGCACCGTTCTGTTCAAACAAACAAAAATGTCCCAATCTTGGTTTAGCAAAGTTCGGGGGAGTGGGTGTGACTTGTTTTTCCATGGAAGATAACATTGTAGAGACAGGCGTGGATTTGGATTTGTTATTTTAAATTGTTAGTAGTGTTAAGTCACTGTTTTTTTCCCTCCCGTATTCTACAGTGTATTAATGAAAAATTAATTCTTTCAAAGAGGAATGAAATGTGCTACCGTGTGGTAGAAATGTAATCATGTGACAGGAAATTTCTGTTAAAAATATTTTTAAAAACTGAAATGGGTTCCTTTTGTGTAGCTATTTTCCCATCATTTCTGCCTGGGTAGAAACCTTCCTGAAGAACGTCCACACTGCTAAACAGGACTGACCCTGAGAACAGGCAGTCGTCGGGGTTACCCAGATTCTCTCCCTTGTGGTGTCACTCTCTCCCTCTTTTGGCCTCTGCTGGGCTTAGTTGTGTGCGAGCCCAAGGGTGGGGTTGGCTGCAGTACTGCTGCCCACAGCTGCGTGGCCTGGGCTGGCTCACCTCCCAGGTTCTAGCCTCTGCTTAGACTGAGTAGCCCAATCCATGCCTGCACTGGCTTCCTCCCCCATCCAGGCCGGAGCCCCGATTCCTTTGTAGGGTCCCACCATTCTTGCGTGAAGTTCAGGTTTTATATGACTTCTCCATGGTCTACCATTGCACTCTAAATACGAACATTTTTAATGTGGCAAAAGGGAAGTATTTTCTTTCTCCATCAGTGAAGTTCTCTCTTTCCTGAAACAGTTTCTGTCCCTTATTCATTCCATCTTCAAACAATTAGGGATGATTAGGGAATTAGTATTCCCTCCTGGAAGGGAGCTCTGAAATAAAGGGAGAACTACTACTAGAAGTTTCTGCAATAATGGACAACTCCCTGTAGTGAGTGAGTGACCAGTGCTGCAAAGATGTGGCTTTGGAAGTTCCTTTTAAGGTTTTTAGACTGAAAGGACAGTGATGTAGTGGGCACTTCCTGCCCACACTACTGGGTTAGTTTATTGCTTTCGGAAAACTTTAAATATACATATTTAGTATATGGGCTAGTTGTATAAGTTCTGTCTTTTTCTGATGGCATGAAGAAACTGTCCTTATGAAAACCTATGCTTGTAGGCAAATACATGAAAATTGAACAGTGAAAAATAGTTGGTGATGAATGACTCAGTAGGAAGTATTATTGTCCCTTCTTTGCAGGGTGACAATGTTGTCTTTGGTATTTATCCAAACTACAGGTAACTTAAATTGCAATCCAAAATTAAGATTTAAATTTGGTCAGCTATGTTTAGACATTAGAACAACATTCATTCCCCCGGCCCCCCAAAAAGGCCTTTTCCTAGGTGTTTGTAGATTTATCCATCCCTACCTGCCCCCACCCCCTCTGATCAATCATCTTTACTCTGTGCTCTTCCTTCTTTATAAAACAGGGAGCTAACTTTTATTGGTCTGAAATACATTTTTAAAGGTCTTCACTGTGATTTAAATGGTGTCTGGCTGATCCCCTACCATGGTACCTGTCAAGCTCTGCTTTGATCGGGTTTGTTTAAAGTGTTTTTTCTGTCATTAACCCAGGGTCTGTGCTTGGTTGCTCATAGGCTGAAGCAGGCAGAAGCAAAGCATCTTTGACAAGAAATAATAGCGTTTAGTTATGGAAGGTGGCCATTCTGCATGGTGATTACTAACACCTGGCCCAGGGAGACTGACTGTTTCCCCCTCTTAGAGAATGAATATAGACAAGATTTTTTTTTTTATTTAAACAAAAAATAAAAACATTAAGTCATTGTGAGCTCAGTTTTCTTCATGTCATTGTATAACTTTTTTTATGCTTAAGCCAAATACCTTGGTCTTTCTGGAATTTTTTTTCTTACACACATTCAATCAGGGGACAGATCCTCCTGTAAGGGATCTTGAACTGACCATATCTCAGTGCCTTCACTGCTGCTATCCTGGCTTAAGTCGCACACAACTTTTCCTTGGATTACTTCAGCAGCTTCCTCTCTACCCTTGACCTCCTGAAGTCTCCTCTCTACCCAGCAGCCTGAGGGCTCCTTTAAAAATGGAAAACAGATCATTGTCATGCCTCTGCTCATGCTGGATTCCATCTCTGTCAATGGAGAAGCCTCTGTCCTCTCAGTGATATGCTCAGCCCTACCTGTCCTGTCCTTTTAACTCTTGGACCTCAATGCCAGATATGCTTGTCCCTGTTTTTTCTCATCTATCCATGTTGCTGTCCTTATTTCCCTTTGAACACACTGCCCATGCTCCTGTTAGGGCTTCTGTAGTTTTATCCTTTACTAGGAATGCTAATCCCCCAAATATTTGTGTGCCTCACTCCATGTCTCTACTCAACTCTCCTCTGTTCAGGGAAGCTTTCCTTGAACTTCTTATAAATAATAGCAGCCATTCACCCAACAGCACTCTCTATCTCCTTTACTCAGCTTTGTTTTCCTCATAGGGCTTTATAACATCCAGCATGTTATATAAATGCTTTTTTGTTGTTGTGTGGTTCACGGCTGTATCTTTAGGGTTTATCCTGGGTGCCTATATATACTGGGTGCTTCATTAATATTTGCTGAATGAATACATTTCTAATATTCATGGGCCTTTTTTTGTAAACTTAAAGATAAATGTGCAGGAAATATGAGAAGTTAATTATAAATATTGTAGTGTTCTCCAGTTCTTCCCCTGGATTCTCTTTTATTTATTTTACTGTTTTTTTTCTAAGATTTTATTTATATTTAGAGAGAGGGGAAGTGAGGGAGACAGAGAGGGAGGGAACCATCGATGTGAGAGAGAATCACAGAGAGGCTGCCTCTCGTATGTGCCCAACCGGGGACCGAACCCACAACCCAGGTATGTGCCCTGACTGGGAACCAGCGACTCTTTGCCTTGCAGGACAAGGTCCACCAGCTGAGCCACACCAGTCAGGGCTGAATTCTTTTTTAAAGAGTAAATATTCTCCTTACTTTTCTATCCTCTCTTGTGGAGCAGAATGCAAGTAATGAGTTTCTTCTGATTACCCTGAGAAGCGAAGTTGATCACAATTATAAAGAGTTGAGCCTCAGGAGGGTGGGTAGTAAGACTGGAGTTATACCGACGGGCTCGGGAAATGGTTTGGACTGCGAATTAGTGGGCTCTGTTGAGAGAGAAGGAAACAGATGGAAGAAGTTTTGGAGTTTGAGACAAATTTGGGGAACACTTGTCTGCTTGGAGAAAATTGTAGCAAGATGAAGAAAAACTAGTTAAGATGTTTTGCTATGTATTAAGGGTATATGTTATTTTTCTCCTCCATTGAAGGCATTTAATTCTTTGAAATTCTGCTGGAAGGTAAGCAAAGAAAGAAATAGAATAAAATGTAACAGTTTAGAAATGTTTCCTTTTAATAGTTTTTATAAAGCTTGATTTGAAGGAGTAGAAAACAGGTGAATTAGTGTGAGAATTGTTTATATATTTATACTCATGCAATACTGTTAACTACTATTTGCTATATGATAATAACCTTGATCTGAATAATAATAACATTATTAGATCACATGACTTCTTAGACATATGAAACTATTTTGAGTATATAGTAAAAGGAAATATACAAAGCTCAAAAATGACTATTGTGATTTTTATAATTATAAGCCCCCTAATGATTTTTGAAATGGTGGAGTTGCCAGTTTCTGTGGAGTGTCATCAGTTTTTCTCTTTTAACATTGTCCAACAAAACTGTTTTCCTTGACTTCTATCAGAGTTGTTAATTTAGAGTGTAAATTAGCAAATAGTGAATAGGAGGAATATTGAGCAAAGAAGATATTTTTGTATACCTTTTTAGTCCAACATAGGTTCAGTCATTACACACAGGACAGTGCTAACGAGACATGCTATAGTCAGTCCTAAAACGTCCACTCTTCCTGCCTTGGAGGAAGTTTAAGGCGGGCTCTACCATAGACATCTAAAAGAAGTGACTGTGTCTGACAAATGTCATAGAAGAGGTACCAAGTACATGTTTGGAAAATAAAAATGGGGGAGCACCTGACCCTTTATATGATTCAAGAAAATGTCCTCCAAAAAGGTGACATTGGAACTCAACTGTGTTTAAAGAAAAACTGTCAAGCTAAGAGAACCAACGTATGCAAAAACGCACAGAGACACACAGAAAAGAGTCCAGCATGTTCCAGAAACAGAGAAGATGGGCATGGGGCTAGAGCTGTGGGTGTGCGTGAAGGTGTGTTGGTGTTTTATGGTGAAGGGTATTTTATGGGAATTCAGAGTTGCTTTCCTTCGGATCTTGCAGTCCCATTCAAAGGATTTCAAGGAAGCTGAGTAATAAGATTGGCTTTATCAGTGAATGAATAAAATAGTTAAACTTTTTCTTTGTGAGAGCCGTCATATTAGATCTAAGCAAATACATATGATTATATGTAATGCAATTTTAAAATTCAGAATTAGAAAACTGGTTATCGTTGGTGAACTGGCTTATTTTTCTTCCTAACTTACTTCCTCCATCAGCCAGGGCGAAAAATATAGGAAATAATAGATAAGCTAGATGCAGTATTTGTTTTTAAGTTTTGTATGACTGAAACACTCCTGTACGCTGTTAGAAGCTGAACACAATGCTACTGTGCTCCTAGTCTAGAATCTAGCTGGAGGGAAGTATGAGTCCTGCTGGCCTGGTTACACAGCAGGGGGTAAGGAAAGCAAATATCTAACTTTGTAAGATGTTAAAAATTAAAATTTTAGTAAAATGGGATGTATATTAATGTTTGTCTTAAAGGAGAGACAAACAAAATAAAAAGGAGGGCTGGGATATATTGAGTAGAGGCTGGCACCAAGCCCTTTTTAGAAAGCTACCTATCTGTCACAAGTATTTTTAAAAATTGCCACACCAGACAGAAGCATTTTAAGGTCTACAGTCAGCGGTGTCCAACCTTTTGGCATCTCCAGACCACACTGGAGGAAGAGTTGTCTTGGGCCACACATTAAATACACAAACACTAACAAAAACTGATGAGCCAAAAAAGGTTTTAAGTAAATGTACAATTTTGTGTTGGGCTGCATTCCTCTCGGGTTGGGCACCCTGGTACTTACCTGTCACCTTTACCTAAGCAATAGCACTAGAGCAGTAAACATTTCTCTAATTTATAAGGGACTAAAATAACTTTCTCACATTCCAAAGTAAATAAATGATCAGGTCAAAATTTTGACCTTTCAACTATAATTTTACTAATGCACCCTGTTTTCTTCCAGGGGGATTAAAAAGTGCTTTGCAGTAAACAGGGACTTGCTTCTTAGAGATGGTTGGACTGATCCTGGCCACCGATTACGGTGACAGCATTGATGCACTTAAAATAAGTAGCAAAGGACAGGCTGGTCCCCAGGAGCTTTCTGTACCTGTTCATCTTCTCAATTATTGCCATGATCAGCTAAATCTAGGTTTGAAAAGAATGAGTAGTGTCAGTAACTGCACAACGAAGTGTTGAGGCACAGTGAGCTGAGAAGGGTATGTTGGCCAGTCATTGTAAGTAGGCAATGTGAAGTACTCAGAAGCTCCCAGAAATTAGTTTACAGAGAATGTTAGGCTGGGTTGTTTGGGAATCAGGTTGAGAGAAATCAAGTTCAGAAAAATAAACCAGAAAAGTAGTTACAAAGTTAATGAAAATCAGCAAGGTCAGGAAGGATGTGCTTAGGAGAAGCATGCACATTCCCTTTTGTGGAGAGAAACAGTAGCCCGTTCTTGGTTTGTGATTAAGATAATTAAAAACAATTCTGTTTGGTCTTAGCAACGTTCTTTTTTTTCAGCCTTATGAAACATTGGCCAGTTTGATTTTCTTCTTTTTGGATCTGCAGATAAATTTACTGTGAGACAAATAGTTTGGCATTGGGCAGGAGGAAGAAGAAAAGCCAAGATTCTGTTAATTTATAAATCAGACATCTTGAGTAAATGTGTGGACTGTAGCTCTTAAAAAAACAAACTATCTTTTGCCCTTCAAGTTCTTTTCTTACATCTGTTTTTCTTTTCTTTTTTAAAAAATGAAAACTCCTCCATATTTAGGATGATTTAGATGTCAGGTATAGCAAGTAGGTTTCTCACGTGTCAACTCAGGCCAAGTGGTTGTGACTAACTGGAGTTCTGGGCTGGGAAAACCTTCTAAGACCACACCTATCAGTGAGAAATATATATGTTTATGTATATAAATAAATATAAAATGGAATAGAAGCGTAAATTGAATATAACAGGTATTTTCCATCTTTGATTCAGATAGCATTTTAAAATCAGTTTCTTTTTTTTCATTATAATTTATGCCCCTTATTCCCTGCTTCCTCCCCGCCCCAGTCACCACACTGTTGTCCGCGTCCTGGAGTCCTTTTTTCCTTTTTGTTCAATGCCTCCAGCCCCTCCACCCCCAACCTCCACAGCTGTCATCTGCTCTCCATCTATGAGTCTGTCTCTCTTTTGCTTGTTAGTTCAGTTTGTTCATTAGATTTCACGTATGAATAAAATCATATGGTATTTGTCTTTCTCTGACTGGCTTATTTCACTTAGCATGTTCTCCAGGTCCATCCATGCTGTAGCAAATGGTATAATTTTCTTTTCTACAGCCTAGTACTATTTATTCTGTTATGTATATGTACCATGGTTGTTTTATCCACTCATTTACTGATGGACACTTGGGTTGCTTCCGTATCTGACAATGTTAATGCTACAGTGAACATAGGGGTGTTATGATGTTCTTTCAAATTAGTGTTTTGGGTTTATTTGGATATATTCTGAGAAGTGGCATCACTGGGTCAAAAGGCAGATTGATTTTTAATTTTTTGAGATAACTCCATACTGCTTTCCACAGTGGCTGTACCAATCTGCATTTCCACCAATGGTGCAAAAGTGTTCCCTTTTCTCCACATCCTCACCAGCACTTGTTGTTTGTTGATTTATTGATGATAGCCATTCTGGCTGTTGTGAGGTGATGTCTCATTATGTTTTAATTTGCATTTCTCTGATAATCAGTGACATTGAGCATCTTTTCATATGTCTGTTGGCCATCTGTGTGTCCTCTTTGGAGAATTGTCTATTCAGGTCCATTGCCCATTTTTTAATAGATTGGTTTTTTGGTGTTGAATTTTGTAAGTTCTTTATAAATTTTGGATAGTAACCCCTTATCAGATGTCTCAGTGAATATATTCTCCCATTCTGTGCATTGTCTTTTTATGTTTTTGATGGTTTCTTTTGCTATGCAAAAATTTCATAGTTTGATGTAGTTCCATTTATTTATTTTTTCTTTTGTTTCCCTTGCCCGAGCAGATATATCAGAAAAAACACTGATAGAAGCAATATCCGAGATTTTCCTGCCTATGTTTTCTTTTAGGACCTTTATGGTTTCTGGTCAGACATTTAAGTCTTTAATCCATTTTGAGTTCATTGTTGTTTGTGGTGTAAGAAGGTGGTCTAGTTTCATTTTTGTGCATGTCTGTCCAATTTTCTCAATATTATTTATTGAATAAACAATCTTTAGCACATTGTGTGTGCTTACTTCCTCTGTGAAATACTAATAGACTATAAAGGTGTGGGTTTATTTCTGGGCTCTCTATTCTGTTCCATCGATCTGTGTGTCTGTTTTTCTGCCAGTACCATGCTGTTTTGATTACTCTGGCTTTATAGTATAGTTTGATATTAGGTCACATGATTGATCTAGCTTTGTTCTTCTTTCTCAGCATTGCTGTTGCTATGCAGGGCCTTTTGTGGTTCCATATAAATTTTTGAAATATTTGTTCTAGGTCTGTGAAATATATTATTAGAATCTTGATAGGGATTGCAATGAATCTATGGATTGCTTAGGGTAGCATGGAGATTTTAATGATGGTGATTCTTCCTATCCATGAACATGGTATGTGCTTTGATTTATTTGTATCTGGTTCAATTTCTTTCTTCAGTGTATTACAATTTTCTGAGAACAGGTCTTTTACATCCTTGGTTAGACTTACTCCTAGGTACTTTATTCTTTTTGAAGCAATTGTGAATGGTATAACTTTCTTAATTTCCCTTCCTGATAGTTCATTATTGGAAGCATATAAAAATGCACCTGATCTCTGGATATTAATTTTGTATCCTGCTACTTTGCTGAATTCATTGATCAGTACTAGTAGTTTCTCAGTGGAATCTTTAGGGTTCTTTATGTACAGTATCAGGTCATCTGCAAATAAAGACAGTTTTACTTCTCCTGTTCCAATTTGGATGCTTTTTATTTCTTCTTTGTGTCTGATTGCTGTGGCTAAGACTTCCAGTACTATGTTGAATAAGAGAGGTGAAAGCAGATATCCCTGTCTTGTTCCTGATCTTAAGCAGAACACTTGTAGTTTTTGCCCTCTGAGTATGATGCTGGCAGTGAGTTTGCCATCTATGGCCTTTACTATGTTTAAGTAATTTTTCCTCTATTTCTACTTTGCTTAGAGTTTTTATCATAAATAGGTACTGAATTTTATCAAAAGTTTTTTCCGCATTTATTGATATGATCTTGTAGTTTTTTTTTTTTTAAGATTTTATTTATGTTTAGCGAGAGGGGAAGGGAGGCAGAAGGAGGAGGAGAGAAACATCAATGTGTGGTTGCCTCTCACACGCCCCCTACTGGTGACCTGGCTTGCAACCCAGGCATGTGCCCTGACTGGGAATCAAACCAGTGACCCTTTGCTTTGCAGGCTGGCACTCAATCCACTGAGCCACACCAGCCAGGGCTGATCTTGTAGTTTTTATATATTGTTTTCTCCATGTGCTATTCCTTTGCTTTGCAGGCTGGCACTCAATCCACTGAGCCACACCAGCCAGGGCTGATCTTGTAGTTTTTATATATCGTTTTCTCCATGTGCTATATCAGGTTTATTGATTTGCAAATATTATGCCAACCTTGAATCCCTGGAATAAATCCCATTTGATTATGGTGTATGATCTTTTTGATGTATTGCTGTATTCAGTTTGCTAGTATTTTGTGGATGGTTTTAGCATCTGTCTTCATCGAGGATATTGGTTGCAATTTTCTTCCTTTGTAGCATCTTTATCTGGTTTTGGAATAGGAGAATGATGGCCTTGTAAAATAACTCTGGGAGTTTTCCCTTCTCTTGAATGCTTTGGATTAGTATGAGAAGGAGAGGTGTTAGTTCTTCTTGTAATGTTTGGTAAAATTCACCTATGAAACCATCCAGTCCAGGACTTTTGTTTTTTGGGAGTTTTTTGATTACTGCTTCAGTTTCACTAGGTATAATCTGCCTATCCAGATTCTCTGACTATTCCTGATTTATTTTGGTGGGTTGTATTAATATATTTATAAGAATTTGTCCATTACGTCCAGTACATATACAGGTTGTACAGTTTGTAGGCATATAGCTGTTCGTAATATTTTCTTATAATTCTTTGTATTTACTTGATGTCATTTGTTACTTCTTCTCTTTCATTTCTGATTATTTATTTGGGTCCTTTCTTTTTTTTTTTATTTTAATGAGTCTGGTTAAAGATTTGTCCATCTTGTTTATCTTGTCAAAGAACCAGCTCATGAACCATTGATCTTTTGTATTATTTTTTAAGACTATCTTGTTTACTTCTTCTCTGATCTTTTTTATTTCCTTCCTTCTCCTCACTTTAGGCTTTGTTGTTCTAGTTCATGTTTCCTTAAGTAGGAAGTTAGATTGTTTATTTGAGTTTTTCTTATTTCTTGTGATAGGCCTGTAATGCTATGGATTTCCCTCTCAGGACTGCTTTCCCTGTGTCCCACAGACTTTGGATTGTTGTGTTCTCATTTTCCTTTGTTTCCAGGTTTGTTTTTAATTCTTCTTTATCTCATTATTAACCCACTCATTGTTTAGTAATATGTTATTTAGCTTCCATTTCTTTGTGTATTTTTCACTTTTCTTCTTATGACTAATTTCCAGTTTCATTGTACTGTGGTTAGAGAAAATGCTTGATATAGTTTCAGTCTTCTTGAATTTATCAAGACTTGTTTTGTGTCCTAACATGTAGTCTATCCTAGAAAAGGATCCACATGCAGTGGAAAAGAATTTATATTCTGCTATTTTGGGGTGAAATGTTCTGATGATATTATTTAAATCCACTTGATCTAGTGTGTCAATTAAGGCCGCTGTCTTCTTGTTGATTTTGTCTGGAAGATTTATCTATTGAAGTCAGTGGGGTGTTAAAATCCCTGACTATGACTGTATTTCTGTAGATCTCTCCCTTTATGTCAATCCAGATTTCCGTTACATATATGGGTGCTCCTATGTTGGGTGTGTAAATGTTTACTCTTGTTGGATTGTTCCCTTTATTGTTGTGTTGTCTCCTCCTTTGTCTATTACGATAGCCTTGATTTTGAAATCAGATTTGACAGATATAAGTATACCTACCCAAACTTTTTTTTCCCTTTCCATTTGCATGAAATATATTTTTCCATTCCTTTACTTTTAGTCGGTGTGTATCTTTCATTCTTAGGTGGGTCTCTTGAACAGCTTAAATGGGTCTTGTTTTTTTATTACCTACCCTATGTCTTTAATTGGAGCTTTATGCCATTTACATTTAAAGTGATTATTGAGAGATATGTATTTATTGCCACTTTATGATTTCAACTCTTTTCCTCTGTTTTTTCTAAAGATTTTATTTTTTATTTTTTAGAGAGAGGTGAAGGGAGGGGGATAGCCAGGCAGAGAAACATTAAAGTAAACTCTCTAACATTTGTTGCAGTATTGGTTTGTGGTAACAACCTCCTTTAGCTTTTCCTTGCCTGGGAAGCTCTTTATTTCAGTGTTAATTTTAAAAGATAGCTTTGCTGGGTAATGTAGCCTTGTTTGTAGGTCCTTGCTGTTCATCAGCTTGAATATTTCACGCCATTCCCTTATGTTCTGAAATGTTTCTGTTGAGAAATCAGATGACAGTCTTATTGGTGCTCCCTTGTATATAACTATCTGCTTTTCTCTAGTGGCTTTTAGGAGTCTCTCCTTGTCTTTAAGTCTTGTCATTTTAATTATGATGTGCCATGGTGTAGGCCTATTTGGGTCCAATTTGTTTGGGACTCTTTGAACTTTCTGGGCTTGTGTGTCTGGTTTCTTCAGCAGATTAGGGAAGTTTTTGGTCATTATTTCTTCAAGTAGGTTCTTGATCCCCTGCTCACTCTCTTCTCCCTTTGGTTTTCCCATTATGTAGATGTTGTTGTGCTTCATGTTGCCCAAAGGTTTCTTAAGATCTCTTCATTTTTTAAAATTCTCTTTACCAGTTTTGCTCTGTTGGGTGTTTTTTTCTCCCTAGTCATCCAAATCATTTTATTTGATTCTCTGCTTCATCTAAACTCCTACTCTTTATTCCTTCCAGTGTGTTATTTCTTTCAGATATTGCATTCTTTATTTCCAACTGGTCCTTTTTCATGGTTTCTATGTATTTTTTCAAGCTGTTGAGTACTCTTGTGATTATTACTCTCAACTCTATATCTGTTAAATTGCTTGCCTGAAGTTCGTTTGGTTCTTCTTATGGAAAATTCTCCTGTTCTTTCATTTGGGGTCTGTTTGTTGTTGTTGTTATTGTCTTCCCATTTTGGCTGCTTCTTTGTATTTGGTTCTATGTATTTGGATCTGCAAATACTCTGATGCAGTCCAAGTCAGATGCTGCCTGTGTCTGGCCCTGAGAAACCTGTTTGGAGCTATCAGCAATCCACAGCTTGTGGCTTCCTCTTCTGGGTTTGGGTGCGTGCAGAAAGAACCAAACTGAGCACCCACACCAGCTTTTACTAGCACTGGGCTCAGGGGAGGGTCAGTTTAAGTCTCAGAGCTCCCAGAGATCTGCTCTTGCTGTTAGGCTTAATGACTGGAATAGCCTTCACCTGTACTCAGCAGCCTGGCTTAAGCCCCACGGTAGATCTCTCCCTTTATATTCATCAAGATTTTTTTTAAGGTTTTATTTATTTATTTTTAGAGAGTGGGGAAGGGAGGGAGAAAGAGAGGAAGAGAAACATCAGTGTGTGTTTGCCTCTCATGTGGCCCCCACTGGGGACCTGGTCCACAACCCAGGCATGTGCCCTGACTGGGAATTGAACTGGCAACCCCTTCGTTCACAGCCTGCTCTCAATCCACTGAGCTGCACCAGCCAGGGCAAGATTTTCTTTATATATTTAGATGCTTCTGTGTTTAGTGCATAAATATTTACAAGGGTTATATCATCTTCTTGGATTGATTCCTTTATTATTATGGAGTGTCCTTCTTTGTTTCTAATTAGCCTTTATTTTGAAGTCTGTTTTATCTGTTATAAATATTGCTACCCCAGCTTTTTAAAAATGTATCTTTGCATGAACTATCTTTTTCTATCCCTTTACTTTTAGTCTTTGTGTGTCTTTCATTCTGAGGTGGGTCTCTGGTGGACAGCATGTATACAGGAATGTGTTTTTATTGATTTTCCTATTTTAGAATGAGAGGAGGGGAGAAAGGGAGAGAAAGAAACATTGATGTGAGAGAAAAACATTCATTGGTTGCCTCTCATTTGTGCCCTGACTGGGGATCAAACCTGCAGCCTAGGTATGTGTCCTGACTAGATATTGAACCTGCAACCTCTTTTGGTGCACAGACAATGTTTCAACCAACTGAGCCACTCAGCCAGGGGGGATTCTTCTTGTTTTCCTATCCATTCACCTACCCTATGTCTTTTGATTGGGGCTTTTAAGCCATTTACATTTAAAATGATTATTGATAGGTATATAAATTATTGCCTTTTAAAAAAATAATTACTGCGTTCCTTTTTTTCTTTCTTCCTCATGAAGAAGACCCTTTACCATTTCTTGTTTTACTGGTTTTGTGGCAATGAACTCCTTTAGCTTTTTGAAAGTCTTTATTTCTCCTCCAAGTTTACGTGATATCTTGGCTGGATAAAGTAGTCTTGGTTATAGGTTTTTGCTTTTCACCATTTTGAATATCTCATGCTAATCCCTCTGGCCTGAAATATTTCTGTTGAGAAATAAGCTTGTCAGTCTTATGGGAACTCCCTGTAGGTAACTGTCTTTTTCTTGTTGCTTTTCAGATTCTCTTTTTGTCTTTAACCTTTGCCATTTTAGTTATGATGTGTCTTGGTGTAGGCCTTTTTGGCAACTCTATTCTCCTTGTACTGTATGTCTTTTTTTTTTTTTTTTAACCTGGTTAGAGAAGTTTTCAGTTGTTGTTATTTCTTCAAAAAACATTCTTAGTCCCTGGCTCTTTCTTTCTCCTTCTGGTCCCCCTGTTCTGTGGATGTTATTACTCTTCATTGTGTCCCAATGGTCTCTTAATAACTATCTGTGTATTTTAAAAATCTTTTTTCTTTTTGCTGCTCAGGTTGGGTGTTTTCTGCTAACTTGTCTCCCAAATCACTGATTCCATTCTCTGCTTTATCGAACCTATTGTTTATTCCTTCTTATCTTTTCTTCATTTCAGATAATGTACTCTTCATTTTTGACTTTTTTTGCTATGAATTCTGTCCTTTTTCATGCTGTTGAAGTTCTCACTAATTTCCTTGAGTATACTTATAACCATTGTTTTGAACTCCATATCTGGTAGGTGGCTTGCCTCCATTTCATTTATTTATTGTTCGGGAAACTTCTCCTGTTCTTTCATTTGGGGCAACTCTTTGTCTCCCCATTTTGGCTGCCACTCTGTTTGTTTCTATGATTAGGTGTCTTGTGGGACCCACTGGTACAATCTCCTTGATCACCTGACCTGGGTGCTCCAGGAATGTCTTTCGTGTTGTAATTGAGTCTCGATTACTATTGGCCTGTTGGTGCATGGGGTCAACCCTCAGGCTGGCAGAATGCAAGGATCAACCCTGACCCCAGTGTCTAAGCTGCTGTGCAGGAACTGACCACACAAAGCAGAATTTGCCTCAGTGGGTTTGGTGCCTGCTGAGATCTCCCTTTGGATATGCTGCTTGTGGAGCTAATTGTATCTGGCCACCGGGTGTTATTTCTGGGGCCTCTTGCGAGGGACTCTGGTGCAGCCAATGTCAGATGCTGCTTGCAACTAGCCCTGGGCAACCTGTTTGGAGCTATAAAGCAATCCACAGTTTGTGACAGTGTTTGCTGGGCCTCGGTGTCCATTGGTAAGGCAGTCTGTCTTTTACCAGCACCCAAGTCAGCAAAAGGCCCATGGCATCCTGACTTTCCTCTGCCTGCTGGCTTCCTGCTAGGCTCAGTCACTGAAAGAGCTTCTGGTGGTATCTGAGTTGCATGAGGTAGGTTCCCAGTGAATCAATAGGTAGGTATGTGTGCTTTTCACTAGATTGATACAGATTCAAACTTGGAGTCAGTGCTGGGTCTGAGGCCACTCAGCAAAATCCCAGGGTACCCCAAGGCTAGCTTCCATTTGCCATTGCCCTCAGGCTTTTGTGTTGGGCGGCTTCTCAGGGAGTTGTCAGGGTGAGGCCGGCAGATTTTATCAGGCCCAAACAGACCAAGATTTGGCTGTGCGAAGGTACGGTTCTGCGCTGCCCAGGAGTGTGAGGGAAGAATGGCCCCTGTCCTGGAGCAACACAAGTCAGTTTGTTTTGGGTTCTGCCCATACCTCCTGGAGATCCTGCGCTCGGCAGGGCAGTGCTGCCAGGGGTAAATTGTGTATCTTCCATGAGAGGGTGGTGCAGGTTGGTCTGCTGGGTAGGTGGAGGGAATGGCCCTCGCCCCAGAGCCACACAACCTAGCCTCTGACACCCCCAAGACCACCAGGACCTCTACAGCCCAGACAGGCAGCTGACTCCTCTACAGGGTGTGGCAAGGAGTCAAGCGAGTGGGCTATTGCTTTACTCCAGGGTGAGGTACTTGGGAGGGAATTGCTTCACCCAAGAAAGATGGCTTCTGCGTCTGTTTCAGAGAAGTACTCACCACAGGGACCCTGGCAGCTGTCCCTTCAGCTCTCACCAATAGCCACAGATCCCAGTCTCTCTTAGAGCAAGACTCTGTTCTGCTCTGAGCTACCCTTCCTTCTCTGGAGCCAAGGCGAGTGACTACAACTGAGACTTTGAGTGTTGTCCTTTTAAGTGGGTGTCTAGGTTTTTAGCCAACTCCTGTCTCCCTGGCAGATAGAACTGTTGCTGATTTTCACAGCCAGATGTTATGTGGGTGCCTCTTCCTTGCTCCTGTGCTCTGGGCTGGAGAGCCTGGCGTGAGGAGACCTCAGCCTCTCAAGGGGAGCCTTTGCAGCTGAGCTTCCCCTCCTGATTCTCAGCTGCTTCAAGTGGGAGTAGGTCCAGCCCTTTTTGCATCTTAGCCCTTCCTATCAGTTTCAATATGGCTTTTTCTGTAAATCCTTGGTTATAAGACTTCTTCTGTTCAGCTTGTTTTTAGTTGGTTATTCAGATTGATTGTTTTATATTTTAGTGGCCCTGGAAGGAGATAAGTGTAACTTTCACCTACTCTGCTGCCATCTTGGATCTCCTGTATTTCTTAAATTGGAGTTTTAAAAATTTCTTAGGTGTTTTGAGGCTCCTAGCTGCACAGTATTGACTTAAATAGAGGCACAGAGTCAGGGCAAATAGCTGTAATATAACAGAGATGTAATTGTTGATTACCTGCTGAGTGAAAGGCAGAGGAGTATGAGCTCATCAAGTCCCTGTCCAGAGGTACTTACAAACTCTATGTAAACATAGCACCTAACATCAGCCTTGTCATTTAACACCACCTCAGTTTGTTTACCTGTAAATGGACATAAAGATGCCAGTCTTAATTTATCTCAGAAGCTTCTTGAGAGGAGCGAATGAAAGAATGCATACAAAGTACTTCACATACTGCCTACATGGCACAGAATAAATCATATTGTTAGATTTTATTATTACCATTATTGCTGATAGTAGTAGTAAGAACCGTAGTAGTATTTGCAGGCAAGTTTTTTTGTAAACGGTGCAAGGTTTTTAAAGCACTATGAACTCCCAAGCTATGATTGCTAATGTTTTTGTGAAGTTCAGGATACATGTTTTTGTGTATGTTACTGAAGGACATGTCTCTTAGCATCAGTGTATCCCAGTCTGGAGTTTTGCATTGTGTTGCGTTTATACAAACTCCTCTTGGAGTCTAGAGAACAAAGCAGTTGAAAAAAGGCCATTCTGAAAACTAGTTGGTTTTCTCAGGGGGCCTACCCTATTCCAATACTCCGTTTATATGTGAATTATAAGCCTTCAGAAAGAAGTTAAGCTGCTTATAAATGAAGTGTTTTGACTGATCTTGGGGTTTAAACCCCAAGATCACAGGGAGATCACAGAGCAAAGGAACAGTTGTGTCTGTTTTGACTACAGAATGAAAGGCCAGTGATGTGCTTTTGCATTCAGAGTATGTTTAGTTTCTCAAAATGGTATCTCAGTTCATGTGGATTTAAGATCACTGTAATGCTTGGATGTGGTATGTGGAGTCTTCGGTAAAATGGAGCAAATACATACATGCTTATGGTACTTGTTTCAATGACATAAAACTGCCGGAGTGCTACATATGACTAATCTCTGCATTTCTAACTATTATAATACTTTGCATTCTATGTCATAACCACTTTAAGCAAAAGCCCCTTTTGCTTGTAGATTTTCCTGTGTCACTAAGTAGCATGCCTCCACGTGTTCTAGGCTCTGGGTGTTGCGGCTGAGAGGAGGAGCAGGGTGAAGAGGCTGGAGAGAAAGTGGACTGGCAGAATGACAGAATGAGATTCCAGCTCATTTTTTTTGAAGCCGAGGGCTCCTCCAGCTTTAGGCTCCATGAGCAGAGCTGAAGCGCCCACCCCAGTGGGTTTTTGTGGTCAGCTCCCTGTGGGATCCTGTGGCCTTCAAGCTGAGGGCAGCTGGCTCCCATTCAGCAGCCGAGAGCAGGTTAGAGTTTTGGTTCTTAATTTCAGAGTTGGGGTCATGAGGGAGGCCAAGATGGTTATTGGGAAGCCAGGAGCAGGTCCAGTAATGGACATGGGAAAGTGTGGGAAATCACCAAGGCCATAGCTGACAGGAAGTGGGAAGGAGTCTCTGGGGGCAACTTTTCCCAAAATGTGTTTCAAGATGCACTAGCTCCACGTTGTGTTTACTTGTACGTAATATATGATGGAAAGGTTTCCTGGAACGCACTGGGTTCAAAGTTAAACAGGTTTTTCTACTTAGGGCTTTTCAAAGCCTCTACTGTGCCCATTGGCATCATGAATACAGAAGGTCAAGCTGTAAGTTTGGCAGGTCACAAATATGTCGTATAGAATCGTGGCTGGCTGTGGTGGGGGTGGGGGGTGGGGGCGTGGATGAAGGATCCTGTTGCTGGAGTGGTGTTTCACAGAACACGGTTTGGGAAAAGACCCCTAGGTCATGTGGCGTGGGCTCAGCAGTGAACCGCTCCGGATCCTGCGTGGTCCTGAAGGAACCATCAGACACCCCAGAAATGTTCTCCAGGCTCTTTTTCTCCCTCCAGCCTAAGCACTTAGCTAATATTTGTTATTCTGTTAATAAAATTAAGGATATTAGTCCTTATAGGATGGACAAGTGATTTAACCTGTAATTACTGAGCCCAAAAACAAACTGAAAAACTGGATCAGAGCCTCTGTACCATTGGCCCTGCTTCAGACAAATAGGCTTTTTCTCCTCTCCCTTAAAATGGGATTGAAAAACGAGGCAATGGAGTGTTTAGGGATGGTCGAACATAATGAATGTTAGGGACGACTGTTCATTCTGAACAGTCTCATAGCCTCCTGAATCTTAAAGCACAGAAATCTGTTCTTGCATTCTTACTTAAAATGAAAGGCACTGTTTTCATGTCACATTAGGCAGCAGCCAAAGCAAGGATCATCCTTTCTTCCTGTCGGTTCCTCCTTCCTCAGCCAGCCCTCTACCGATGGTCTCCTCAGGGGGTCCCACAGCCATTCCTCCTCTTCTCCCTCACCCCCCTGGCCATGGTGCAGGGTTTTACCCTACTCATGGGCTGGTGCAGCTGTTTCCAAACCAAAGTCAGCAAGGGGTGGGAGCGGCAGAGTTCCAGATATCTGTGGAATTGCACAGCCCTTTCCCCCTTTAAACTGTGAATTACTGTGAGGGTGAAGCTTATGTCTTATTTGTCCTCCTGTCCCCAGTAATTAGCAGAGCACTTGGCACCCCTAATTAGGGAGCTATCAGTCAATACATTTAAGTAGGGACAAAAAGAAGAAACAAAGGGTGGAATAAATTAGACATTTGGTAGGTTTTATTACTCTGCTGCAGTTGATTTGTTAGATATTCTTGGTGCCTACAGAACAGTTTGTACTTTGGAGGCATAAAGATGAGAGCTATTGAAATTAAACACGAAGTTTGTTTAAGTGGTCATAAACATATTTAAACGTGCTTTTCAGAAACTGATTTGTTGTCAAAACAGCAGTTGTGATTAATATAAATAAAGAAATGTTGAATGGAGGAAAAATGCAAAAACCATTTATGGGTTCAGGACACACAGTTACAATCATGGTAAAGAGTGAATGATGGGATTAAATCATCTGGGGTTAAAATTATCTTCAGTAAATTCTCCAAATATCAGACATCATTTCATCATTACTAACACTGTTGTTATCTTTAGTGAATAAGAGAACCATCATTGCCATACCAGGCTGTACACTTGTAGGTAATTAATTAGGGTATTAATTTGCAAAAGAGTCATTATTTGGTCAAAATTTATCCAAAATGATCTATTGGGAATCTCTGAAAGTGGAGGGATAGACCAAATGGCAGGTACTGAGAAAGTAAGGCAGCAAGAACTGCTGGGTGGTAGTAAATCCACATTTAGATACTAGTGGGGGAAATGTATAAGCAGACAGGAGGCAAAGAGTTGCGGACTCAGGAGTCTGGAAGGAGGAGCGACTGGGTATCTGGTCCCTGACCAGCAGGTTGTACTGCTATTGTACAGCACTGAGTGTCATACAAATAATAATAATAGTAAATTGTTGTGTAGCATTTGTCTTGGGCCTGTAGCACTGGTTACACTAGTGCTTTCACTAGCATCAATTAAATCATAATCCTCACAACACCCTTATGCGGGAGGGTACTGTTATGAATCCTATGAATGCTTATTTACAGATGAGGAAATTGAAGTGTAGACAAAGTAAGTCAATCACCCAGCTAGTAAATGGAGAAGCCAGGATTTATATGATAGATGTATGACTGAGGCGCCCTGACAAATGTTTAAATTGCAGTAAGAGTATATTTGGGGCTCCATAATATATAATAGCTTGTGCAATTGGCATGGAAACAGCTAGGTGGCATGCTTCTGGGATCCAGGAAAGCTGCATAGGTGTGTGTGTGCCTAGCACCTGAGCTGCCCTTTGATCCAGATGCTCCTATGGGGAAATCTAACATTAGTTATCAGTCCATCTGCACAATAATGTACTTAAAGATCTTTGTGGTGTATTCATTAATATCAAGGCTTAAAACTGTAATGAATCTTAGGCTCTGACAAAATGTGATAACTTGAAACTTAGCAGTCACTTGATTGCCTGGATGGGCAGTTTCTCAAGGACCTTTCTCATGACCAGCATGGTAGTAACATAGGGTGTTTGGATAAACCCAGAAATGGATATTATATGTTAGAAAGAATGCATCAGATGAAGCACAGCAGGCTATGAACCATCGGCAACTCAAGATGTTGTCAACTAGAACCACCCTTTGCAAGGAAGCAAAATGAAGCACATGTCATTGATTGTGGTTTTTCTTTGCACTGCCCCCGCTTCCGCTCTAGTCATGGCTGCAGATACAGAGTAATTTTTGTGCTTTAAATAGCAAGAGCTTTCTGTGATCTTGACCAACATTCTTAGTTGATTATAGCCAAAAGGGGAACCTCCCTCCATGCATGGTTGAGGACAGGCCAGCTACCTCCACCTCCTTTCCGAACACAGAGATTCTGGAGGGAGTTTCGTCTCTAGGATGACACCAAACCAAGACACAGCAGCACATTCTGCCCAAGCCAGGCCCAGCACCAATCCAATGACATCATGGACTGCACTTTCAACATTTCCTGTGCAGGAATTCGTGGTACCTAACAAGTGCTGACCCTGAAAGTGAGGAGCAGGGATTTGGACCCCTAAGTCCACATTCAAATTGTAGTCTCCGACATAACAGGCTCTATGGCCACTTGTGAGTGCCCACTCAAAACTCGAATTTTGACAAGGTTAGTGAAAGGTGTTTCAGTTCAGTTCACCTAATGGAATTCTTTTTTCCTTTGTTTTCAGTTTTTTTCTATTGTTCAATTACAGTTGTCCCGGTTTTCCCACATTGCTCTCCCCTGCCCTACCCACCCTCTCTCACATTCAGTCCTCCTCTCCCCCTGCCCCCTGTTGTCCAAACCACAAACAATAGCATTTTTTCCTTTTTACATCCTCACCCAAGGGTATGTTTCACTGATTTTAGAGAGAGAGGAAGGGAGGGAAAGATACAGAGAAACATTATGTGAGAAACAGTGATAACTGCCTTCTGTTGGTACCCTAGCCAAGGATCGAGGCCACAACCTAGGTATGTGCCCTGACTGGGAATGGCACCAACGACCTTTTGGTGCACAGGATGATGCTCCAGCCAGCTGAGCCACCTGGCCAGGGCTCTAGGTTTTGGGTTTTGTTTTGTTTTTAATGCATTGATTTTAGAGAGAGAGAGAAGAAGGTAGAGAGAGAAAGAGAAACATCAGTTTGTTGTTCCACTTATTTATGTATTCATTGGTTGCTTCTTACATGTGTTCTGATTGAGATCAAACCTTCAACCTTGGCATATTGGGACAATACTGTAACTAACTGAGCTACCCGGCCAGGGCTAAATATTTCTAGCTTTAAGACAAAACTTATTTTTGTGTTTTTAGAGGCTGCACGTTTGTCTCATTTTATACATATATTGTTACATTTGCCTAAGAACAGTAGTAATAATTGCCTTTTTACACATTTTTTTTCCTGGTGTCATATGGCTGTGGACCTTTAAAAATATTGAATATCCATACTTATCTACCTTTAAGACTTGTTTTGAATTCATATTGCTTTTGAATTTTAAAGCCTTCCAGCGACCAGCTTCTCCTGCCAGTATAACATTCTGTAATTTTAGGTAGCCTCAAATGATGCAGCTGAAACATTGGCAGCCTTTATTTAGTGCTTTTCCATTAGTAACGCTAATAAATGTAAATAAAATTACAGATTACAATAAATGGAAACATTTTAGTCAGCTGCTGGAATTTTTGACTGCTGCCATTTTTTTCTTTTATCAGGAGAAACATGGATTAACAACTCCCAAGGTTTGGGAATCTGATTTATAAGGAAGATTACTTGGGTACAACTTTTTTCCTAGCTATTTATAGTTTGTATAGAAATAACATTGAATGTTTTGAAATTTAGATAAGAATGGAAATGTTTGAAATTTTGTGTACTAAAACAGGTACACATTTCCTTATTGTTGGATTTCCTTGTTAGAAAAACATCTCTCATGAGATGGAAACTAAGAAAGTGGGCAAAGAGGAACTAGCCTAAGGCCTCTAGAATTCATTTGTTCAACAAATATTCATTGAGCATCTACTATGTGATAAGTGATGCCCCCGAGGTACATCAGAAAACAAAGATCATTGTTTTCCCAGAGCTTACATTATTGTAACATTGGAGACAGACAAGAAACAACAAACAAAATAAGAACTAGCCTAAGGCCTCTAGAATTCAACTGTTCAACAAATATTCATTGAGCATCTACTATGTGTTAAGTGATGCCCCCGAGGTACATCAGAAAACAAAGATCATTGTTTTCCCAGAGCTTACATTGTAACAAGAGGAGACAGTCGATAAAAAACAAATGAAATATCATGTAGTTTGTTAGAAGGTGATAAGTGCTTGGGAAAAAATAAACTGTAAAACAAAAGAAAACACATACTGTAGTCAGGTTAGCTCATATTGACAACAGCTAGAACAAAGGCCCCAAGGTACTTGGCCTGTTTGAGGAAGAGAAAGGAAACCAGTCTGAGGGAGTGGAGTGAGCAAAGGGGTGCAGTGCCAGCTGGGAGGTCGGTGGTAAGGGGACTAGGACCAGATGGTACAGAGCCTGTCAGTCACTGTAAAGGGCTGAGATTTTACTCTGAGTGTAATATGGATCCATTGGAGAATTTTATAAAAAGGATTTCTCTGGTCCGGTTGAAAATATAGACAGTAGTGTGGACAAGGGCAGGAGCAGGGAGACCAGGTGGAGGGTCTGGGTGAAATCTACTTAAGGATTATGGTTATTTAAACCAAAATAGTAGCAGTGAAGGTGGTGGTGGTAGATTGTAGAGTCAAAAGAATGTATTTTTTTAATTGATTTGAGAGAGAAACATCTATTTGCTCTTCCACTTATTTATGTATTCATGGGTTGATTCTTGTATGTGCTCTTACTGGGGATTGAATCTGCAACCTTGTCATTTCAGGACAACATCTAACCACTTAAGCTACCCAGCCTGGGCTTACACAGAAAATCTTGATAAATAGGATGTGGAGGGTGAGAAAAGGAGAGGACTGGAGGATGCTCCCAGTCTTGTTGCCCTAAGCACAGATGAAGTTGTCATTGACTTGATGGAGGAGACCATAAATGCTGTTAGTTCTGAGAGAAAGTTGGGAGATGGGTCACATTTGGGTATGTTGAATGTGAGCTCGTAGACATACTAGTAGAGATGCTAAGTAGGAAATTAAATGTAGTAATATTTCTTGACTTGTTTTTCATTAAGCAAGAGATATGCTTGTTGTAATTACAGAATTTTTTTAATTATATTAAAATGCATAGTAAAATGTACTATCTTAACTGTTTTAAATATATAGTTCATTGTCATTGAGTGCATTTGCATTGTTGCGGTACCATGACCACCATCACCCCATCTTGCAGTCAAAACTCTTACGAAGGTGGAATTCGGCCCATTAAATAATAACTTCCCATTCTCACAGTCCCTCAGTCCCTGGCAGCCACTGTTTTGCTTTCTGTCTCTGACTTTGACTACTCTATATTCTTCATATAAGTGGAATTATACAGTATTTGTGTTTTTTAATTGGTTTCTTTCACTTAGCATAATAATCTAGAGGTCACCTATGTTGTAGCATTCATCAGAAAATCCTTCCTTTTTAAGGCTGAATCATATTCCATTGTTTGTATGTGCCTCTTGAGAGGGAGATTCTGCAAAGTGCCTGACCTTCAGAAGTGCCGAAGTCATGCGAGACAAGCAAAGACTGAGTAACTGACATTGTAGTGCACCAAGGGACACAGTGAAAACCAGATGCAACATGATATCTTGGATAGGATCCTAAAATAGAAAAAAAGGATGATTGTGGAAAAGTTGGTGAAATCCAAATGAAATCTGTGGTTTAGTATTGTACCAATATTACATACTTGGTATCAATAAATGTACCATGGCTTTGTAAGATGCTAAGGGTAGGAACCTTGGGTGTAACTCTTCTGTAAATCTAAAATTATTTCAAATATAGTTGTTTTGTTTTTTAAGGTATGTCTTTACTGCTGGACAATGTACTCTGAAAAAGATTGTCTCCCCTAGAAAACTGCTTCTGTCCTCTTAAATCCAAGAGATCCTCTTACCCAGAGGGGTGGAGCCCGTTGAGATCTTTTGAGTCAGAGACTTGGTTCAGTTGGGGGAGAGATGTTACGGATGGATGAGGCAGTATAGACCTGACCATGGCAAGTCCATAAAGCTGTGCTCTGAGGTCTTGGGTACCATGGCAAGAGATTAGGCCTGAAGAATCAGGGAACTGAGTGGACCTTGCTTTGGAATGGATGGCCCAAAAGTAAGTTCAACCTTAAAATGTAAAAGAGCCATTCAAGGACGATTTGGCAAAACACAACGGTCCAACACAAAGTTTTGGAGACAAAGTCACCTTAAAGCCATCAGAGGTATTATATCTGCCACTCATAAGTGTCCTGCAAAAGAAGACATAAGTGAAAGTTAGGCCGTGGGAGCAACATCTTCAGTTGGAATAGGAAGCCTTATACAGTCAAAGATGATGCTGGATGAACTGAGAATATCTGAGAAGCCCCTGAAGTAATCATATGTCTAGACATTCTTTATAGGAAATAAGACCCAGAAAGCTTAAGTGAGTAACCTGAAGACAGAGGAATTCAAAATGGTTAGGGCTATTGGATAAAAAAGCTTACAATCATTAAGAGATAACAAAGAGTATTTAAATCAGATCCCTCCTCCATGCTAATATAATGTGACTAGTTATATCTGTGCCCAAGATAACAGTTTAATCATTCCTTCTGGTTCTCTTTGGTAAATTGAAACCAAAAAGCATCTAGAGTTAATAAAAATTTTCTTGAATGGGTGGACCATCTGGTTACAATTTCTGTTTCAATTATCTGTTATGCAACTGGCATGCAAATAAGGACCGTCTCCAAATATGAGTAGGCTGAGTCATAAACAAGCAAAAAGAAGTTTAACTTGTTATTGCTAGTATCCAAGATGTTAGAAGATAAAGTATTTAATGACATGGTGCTGCTTTTAGGTAAACTTCATTATCTTATGTGGGCAGGTGACTTTCTTGTACAGGGCAAGATAGGAAATATTTTTGGCTTTGCAGGCACATATGGTCTCTGCTGCATATTCATCATTGCTTTAACAATTTTTTTTAAAGACTGTGTTTTCTAGAGCCATCATGTTGAGGACCACGTTGCAAATAAACATCCTGCCCACCAGTCAGTACACCAGGGGCTGGGAAAACCACGCTAGGCAAAGAACTTGCATCAAGGTCAGAACTGAAATACATTAGTGCAGATGATTTAGTCCAAGAAGGGCCGTCACATGATGGCTATGATGAAGAGTATGGCTGTCCCATTTTAGATGAAGATAGAGTAGTGGATAAGTTAGAACGCTAAATGAATGAAGGTGGAGTTATTGTGGATTAACACAGTTGTGATTTCTTCCATAAACTCTAGTTTCATATAGTTTTTGTGCTGAAAGCAGATAACAGCGTATTATACAAAAGACTTGAAACAAGGAGTTTATAATGAGAAGAAACTAAAAGGTAATATGCAGTGTGAAACTTTTCAAGTTCTTTCTGAGGAAGCATGGGCATCCTGCAAGGAAAACATAGTGCATCAGCTTCCTAGCAACACACCAGAAGATCTCTAGAGGATAATATCGGTCAGATATGTAAGTGGATTGAGCAGTGGATCAAAGATCATAGCTCTTGACTTACAAAATTGGCCTCTTTATAATCACTCTTAATATTTCTCTTTCCACATCAGATAAATTGTCCAATTATCAGTAAAACTTTTTTAAATTAAAATTGTGCTGCAGAACTAATAGGTAAACAGTATAAAGGTTTATGTTTGGGTTTTTTTCCCCATTAGAAAGCTAAATAATCTCAAGTATAATGAATATAATATTATTAAAGATTCAGAATAGAAACTGTCATTATTTAATACTTCAATTGCTAAAGAATAAATAATCTGACCAGATGGGTAGATGGATATCTTTTAATTTTTTACAGAAGAAAATGAACATGATCTCTTAAAATAAAACTAACGTCTAAAGATTAAAAAAAAAACATGTTTTCTGTCTTTTACCATATTTTCATGCCTTGTGATGGTTTGGAGACTGATGTTAAATAGTAATCTTCTTAAGTTTCTGGCTATGGATTTATTGTATGAGCAAAAGATGTGTAGTCATGATTTTAATGGATTTATAAGAAATTGGAATTCGCAGTTCATCTCTTACTGCAGGCTTTTCAGCACGTTCACATGAGGTAGTCTCCGACAAATATGACACTTCCGAAACTCATCGTTACCTTAAAATTTGTTGTCTAGAAATTAAGTACCTACTTTTCAATTTAAATGATTTAACACATATTTTGTTTCTAAATAGGCTAATTTTAGAGTGCTTTCATCTTTTAACACTAAAAGTGATGATCTGTTTTTTGAGATTCAATTTAATTTGTTTTCTTATTTAACTCATTAGCGGCTCACTTTTCATAGTTTTGTTGCTATAAATTGTCTCTAAAGCTGCATTCCTGCTTTCACAGAGTCTCTCTCTCTCTTTTTTCTTTTTTCTTTTCTTTTGGCACATTACTGTTTCTGCCTCTGCTTTTGTAGTTGGGCTGTGGTTTTTCCGTTTCTGTGCCAGGCCATCCTTCACAGACCCCAGCAGGTGGCCTGTGGGATGACCACAACAGTCTTGGGATCACTGTGGAACACACATCCCCTGGCCCCTAAAAGGCTAAACTAACTAACCAGTTGCATGATGTGCTTCAGATTTCAGGAATATATTTTGCCTACTTCACATAGTTTTTCTGAGAAGGTAGATGAGACACACATTTAAACATTTGAGCTTTTATTTCTTCTGTTCACAATTTTAGTAATCTGCTGTGAAATGGTTTTCCCCAAATTGCACATTCAAGGCCTTTGTCACATTTGGCTAAAGAATGCTCAATCCAGCTGGCAGCCGCTGCAGCAGGATGCTGTCCGGTGGAAACTCAGTGTGTTTGTTTCAGCTCTGGGTCTCTCAGAACTTCTCCAACAATGCTTGGAACTCTTAATATCTTCTAAAGTCTGTTTTACCAAGATAAATTTTAAAGGAAGCAGAGACAAGAAAGCAGTAGCGACGTTTTTAACCAATATTATTTAACAATCAATTGAAATAAAAGGTTTTTTTTTCTTGCTCAGTAGAAAGTTCATTGGGTTTTATTAGCTTTTCTTGTTTTGATTAATAATGCTTTTTATCCCTAATAGTTTTCTTTTTATAGATACTTGGATTCCATAAAAATGAAACTCTTTGTTTCTTAACCAATCACAGTTTCTTAAATGGCATACTTTTATTTAGTGATGGTCAGTTCCCCAGTAGAAATTTCTTTTCTCCTAAGCAATGCCAATTTGTTATTAATATCACCATGTCAAGTAGAAGAAAGGGAAATTTAATATGAGTATAAAGACAAAACATTGCCGTATGATTTCTTTACAAGTCTCCTAAGTTCAATATTTAACTTCTAAAAATGTATCTATTTTTTATGCATTCTCATGATGTATTTCAGTGTTGTAAAGCATATTTGGGAGTTTTGAGTTGTAAATACAAGACAGTGTTATCCATATAATCTCACCTTCCCTTTTTGGAGGAGAAAACATGGGTATTAGCTTATGCTGTATGCTAATTTGGAGTCTGAGTAAGCTGGTGAGTCAGAGGGGTATGCGTGTATGTAAGCTCTTCATTTCTAATCCAGCCATTCTTGCCATTCTGCTCCTCTTAGGTCAGCTGTCAAATTGGCACTTTCCTGCTCTGTTCTTTTGAGTTGGACTGGACTCTGGAAAGGAAGGCTTTCACCAGATTAGTGCTGGGGCCCTTTGGTCCTCCTCTTAGTCTGCTTCGTCTGCATCATAGCAGCTGCATTATGCCATTCTCATGGCCCTGCAAGGGAAGGAGGAGATGGGGGCAGGGAGTGTGTGTGCCCACGCATGCATGCACAGCAGTCTCTGTCAGTATGCATTATAAGGTTTCTCAAGCACATGGGATGAGATCTTTCTCCAGAAAACTCGAATTTGTCAAGGCCAGCACACATGGGAAAAAATGTTTCTATGCTTAGTCTCGTAACTGTGATTGTTTTTGTCGTATAGGGACAGAAGAAATTTAAACCATGAGACAGTTGTAGTCTGCCTCTGCATTTACCTGCCCTTGCTGTTTGAACTCTTTCAGGCAGCAGTACCTGTCCAAAGATCACCATAGTTCCACTCTCTCTGAAAAGCAGCACAAGCACGCTGATTGATCAGAATGTGTCTGATGAAGAGGCTCAGGGAATAAATGGAAAAACGCCAGCAAAACACTCAGCTGCAAGTCCAAAGCCACAAGGTACGCTGATCAGGGTTCTTTGAACAGGTTAGGTCCTTTGTTCATTAGTGAAGGCGACGCAGAATAATGATGACCAACCACTAAGGAAGAGTTTTAACTTATAAATGGAAAGAGCTGGGTGCATTTATTTTTTTCAGGAGAAAAGTCATTCTGTGAGCCTTCTCACACAGAGTTGGGTATTTGCTCTGCTCCTAAAACACCTTATATATTTGTCTGTCATGGTTCTTTCCATGTTTCAGAGATTGTATATATGTCCCCTTCAGGGGACTGTGGTCTGTTCATGCATTATGCCTGACTTAGCGCAGGGCCTAACTTACCGTTTGCATAATAAGTGTGTAACAGAGGAATGAGTTTAGAATTACTGTCAGCAGTTGTTATGATTTGCTAGATGTTAGAGGATCTGTGGAACAGACCCTTCTGAAACAGTACTGAACACGCTTAGTGAGAAGGTGATTTTACAATGTGAAGGAACCTGGGCTTGAAAAGCCTTTTTAGTAAAGTCATCCATAGAAATGAAATATAAATAGTTCAAGAATGGAGTAGCCAACAAGTGGTAAAGCAGTTATAATGGTGAGCTTATTCAGTGACCATTTCCTTTTACAAATTAATTTCTATTGAACTGGGTATTGACTTTGAGAAGCACAAAATTATAATTTTGATGATGTAATATAAAGCTAAATTCCACTGTAGTCTAATGTGTAATTTCTTTCTAACAGATTTTTATTTACACTGAATGATCAACATTCAGCCAAGAAACAAACTGGGCATTGGTAGAATTACTATTCTTTGGAAAAATCAATTTCTATTTGGTTTATTTTGTATTTGCTTTGGTCTCTTTCTTGTTCTTGCAAAGAAAAAAAGTGTTACAGAGAATGCATTGTAAAAGAGCTGATGGTATTCTTTAAAGTTCTTAAATTTTAAAGATTTCTGAAAGAGACCCTTAAGGAGGATTTAAAATAGAGTCTTCCACATTATGGAATATTTTTCTTTTGCTTTCACTACTCTTACTATTGGTGGTGGTATAAAGTATGGCTATAAAGCAAGTTAAAAAAATTGGTGATTCAAATGAATAGCCTGTTTATAACCATTTCTTTTGGCTATACTCATCCCTATAACATTGATGTGAATATGAACATAAAAATTTTTTATCATGATTTAATTAAGCCATTTATTTGCAAAGTACAAAATTCCATCTTGCTTAGTGAACCTGAGCTGACAAAGATTAAATGGTGTAGGAATATAAAAAATGAATATAATTTAATTTTATGTAATTGCCCAGATCAAAAGCAACAGTTTCATTATTTATAAAGCCTTTTTCGGAAGCATCATTGCATTACTTCATTGTTTTTCATAGTTCACTGAGATAAATTATACTAGTGTCGTTCCTGAGCTACTGTGTGCTGAAATAATCCTATCTTTTAGGGAGACAACATTTAACCTTGTTTTTGCTGTTTGTAGTTATATGAAAATCAAGATATTGCTACTTAAATACATATACGGTATGACCTCACCTGTAAGTGGAACCTAATCAACAAAAGAAGCAAGCAAGCAAAATATAACCAGAGACATTGAAACAAAGAACAAACTGACAGTAGCCAGAGGGGAGGTGGGGGGAGATGACAGGGGAAAGAAGAGAAAGGATCGTCAAGGAACATGTATGAAGGACCCATGGACAAAGCCAAAGCGGAGGAGGATTGAGGGTGGGAAGTAGGGGTGGGTGGTGCTGGGTCGGGGTTGCGGGGAAATGGTGGCAGAAAAATGGAGACGACTGTACTTGAACAACAATTGAAAAAAAAGAAATAAAAAAACGTATGGAAGTAGGATAGAAGATTGAGCTGATAAAAAATACATACATATTTACTTCCTACCTTGAATGTGGGTTGATATATACAATGTTATCTAACTCCAAATACAGTCATGTGCTGTGTAAGATGGGGATACATCCTGAGAAATGCGTCATTAGGTGATTTCATTGTTTTGCAAACATAGAACATTACACAAACTTAAATGGTCTAGCCCACTGCACACCCAGGCCTATTTCTTCTAGGCTATAGTCCTGTACAGCGTGTTGCTGTACAAAGCAGCACGAGATTAGATCAAGCACCGGGGAAAATGATAGTGAAGAAACATGGCAAACAGGAGAAGTATGAGGCTGCTGCCTGCAGCATAGCATGGCATACTGGGTTTTTTTTTCCTGTTGTTTTTCTTGTTCTATGGCATACTGTTTTACAGCAATTTTTTTTGTACGTAAGAAGAGTATACTCAAACAATGATAGAAAGTATCATGAATACATAAACCGTAACAGCTGTTATATTAACAACAGTGGCTCATATTCTATTACATTAATTATATTACATTACATTACATTATAATAAACAGCTGTACTGTAACTGTACATAATTGCATGTACTGTGCTTCATACAACCCACAATGCAGTAGGTTTGTTTACACCGGCATCGCCTAGTATGGCCACAGTCTCTAGACAATGTGAATTTTTCAGCTGCATGATCATCTTTTTTAAACAAATATTTTATTTATTTTCTTAGAGAAAGGGAAAGGGAGAGAGAAAGAGAGAGAGAAACATCAATATGCAAGAGAAACATCAATTGGTTGCCTCTTGCATATGCCCCAACCTGGAATCAACTGGCAGCCTTTGAGTTTGCAGGATGATGCCCCACCCACTGAGCCACACCAGTCAGGGCATCCATTATAATCTTCAAAGGAACCACAGTTGTATATTTGGTCCCTCATTAACCAAAATGTTGTTATACTGTTGATGACTGTACTCAATAAACTACATAAAGTCTTTATACTTCTTTTAAAAAATATTCTTACTTTTTTTGGCTCTTCCCAGCACCCTCCCCACCAAGTTAAAATTTTAACCCCATCTTCAACTCTGACATTTCGTGTTTCTCCATCCCTACTCCCCCCCGCCACCCCGCTCATTCGTTACAATTTGACCTGCTCTACAGTTTACTCATCCATGTTGAATGTTGTCCCTGCCCTTTGCAGTATTGCACTCCCTGCACCTATGACACAGCATAGCAGGTCTTCAGCAATACTTGCTGAATGAATGCCTGCTTCATCACGTTTCTTCCACTTTCTTTGCTTCTGCTGGTTTTTGTTTACAACCTAGAATGTGTGTCAGATAGAGATCAACATCCCTGAAGTAAGGATATACCTTAGTATTGTGAGATCCACTGCCAAATAGATTGGGCGCTGTTTATTGACTTACTGGTCAGTAATCAGTGTTCCCCACCCTTTTCATTTCTCCAAACCCTTAAGGACATCTGGGTGACCAAGGCTCAGAAAGGAAGGGGATGCTAATGAGCACTTCTGTGCAGATGAAGGGATTATCATATGTGTTACTGAGCTGGGTGTGATCCAGCTACCTGCTGCCAAACACAGGCATAAAACAGATTGGTGGGGAAGGAGAACGGTCTTTATTAAAATATAGCCCAATTTGGAAAAGCAGGCAACTCTATGACTCCAGGCCAATCTCCTCCATAGCACAGAATCCAGCCACCCCCAGGACCAGAACCAGTGTCCAGAAACTGGCTCCATCCTTATCTCCTTCTGGGGCTCAAGGCTTTCGGCAAATGCGCTCCAGCTTCACGCTTCTTTCCGGGAGTGTGCGCTTATGGGGCTACCATTGCCTCACCGCAGTTTCTTCCCTCTCCCGGGGCTGGCACCGCTGCCAGGCCACTGCAGCCGGTTGTGGACGGAGCCCCATGCCCCAGGCTGCTTGTGCCCCTGGGGCTGGTGAGCTTTCTGGACCGTGTGTCTGTGCGCTGATCTCAGAGTGAAAGACAGGGAGCGGCCCGGGACCTGTGCCAAAGTCCTGCGGGCCACCATCAGGGCACATGGCTCCACATGGCTCAGTGTATGGGACTCGCCTTTGGTGTGAGCCAACCCCTGACTGGGCGAATGGGGGGCAACAGAAGGGGCTGAAACAAAAGGCCCACATTTCTGCCCTCTCTCTGTTTAAATCCTTGGCCCCAAAGTTCCATGAGTTCTGGAACCTTTCGCTTCCCAGCCAATCCAGGCTTGGCTGGCGGGTCTGGACCTCCCCCTGACCTCTGAGCAGGGCTTTCACCTTCACCCATCAGCCTGCGATTATGGTTTGTTTACCTTGGGGTGTGGAATTCTGTGTGTCGTTCCCCCCGCCCCTGCCCCACCCAGGTAGCTCTGTGATTTTGTTTCCTGTGACCCCTCCCTTACTCCGAGAAACATAGGCTTGTAGCCCATGCTTCAGGGATCCCTTCCCTCTCCCCAGCGATCTGGCCAGATCCCTTTGTATCGCACTGACACCTATGGTTTCACTATGTTGCAAATCCCTTACAAGTTATGAGTGATGAGGCTGCTGAGGCTTCCAGATTCATTATGTCATTTTAACTTAACTGAAGACTCAGTGTAGATCAGAGGTTCTCACCTGGAGACAATTCCCCCACTGGTATTGTCTGGAGACTTTTTTGTTTGATACAATTTGTGGGAGTTGCTGCTGGCCTCTACTAAACAGAGGCTAGGGATGCTTCTCGGCAGCCTACAAGATGCAGGCCATTCCCCCCACTTCTGCCCCAAAGAATTATCCAACTTGAAATGTCAATAGTTTGTGGAACTCTCATCTAGATCGTAAAAACGGCTCAAAATTAAATCTTGCTTGTTTGTTTCTCCTGTGGGAATGCTAATAAGATCATAGCTATAATTTATTTTGGTGATTTTTAAAAGTAAGAAACAACATCGAATAACTTTATTGGTGGTGTTGATGTAGTAGTGTGTCAGGAACAACATTAGCTTTATGTTTATTAATTACCAATAAGTAAATATTTTTGAAGAATTACAGTTTTTAAAAGGATAAAAGCGAAATTTTACGTTTGAGATTAGATAAGGTTGCATTTGAATCTAATCTGGAGCCTGTAAATTCAAAAATGGACTCCTTCAATAGTTAGGGCTTGTTTTCCCTCAGCCTTGGAAAACACCCTGAGGCCTTGGAAAACAATGGTTTATTCAATTCATACCAATTCTACCAGTCAAGCAAATAAATACAGAACAACTTCAAATGTAAGTCTTTCCTCTTGTTCACTACTTTCAATATTGGCCTATTTCCTGCCATGCTGGACATGACTCAAAAAAACTCTTAGCAATTAAAGCTAATAGTTCTTTTTCTCTTAAGAGTTTTGATCCACAATATTCTCCATACTTAATTATTTTGATAAAACCCATATATTGTCACTTCTCCATCATTAAACCTAAATGTTCCAGAAGGTTTTATGACCTTGGAAAGCCACATTACTGTTTGAAATATTTAAGTATATGTAAAGTATTCAAACCTATTTTATTTGCTTCTAAAGTAAAACAATCTTTGTAGAATATTTACTTTTTAAGATGTAATGTTATAAATTTATAGTGCCTTAATATAGAGCCAGTTATTGTTTTTCATAGTAAAATTGAAATAATCAAAATGTAGTGGGCATCCCCAAAGTTAAACTACAATTAGGTCTTTCATTCATAGTAATTACTTTGCACAGCTGGAAATATTTTAATAATTAAGTTGTTTTGTTCTATTTACTGTCTGTAAACTTGGCTGTAATAGATTCCATTTTATTTATAGTCGTCTAGATATTTCAAACTTAGCATGCCCAAAACTGCGTTATTGATTCTTCTTCAAAAAATTGCTCTACTTTGCCTTGGCCCGGTGGCTCAGTTGGTTGGAGCTTCGTCCTGTACACCAAATGGCTGCAGGTTTGATACTTGGTCAGGGCACATACCTAGGTCGTGGTTTCCATCCCCAGTCAAGGTGTGTATGGGAGGCAACCGATCCATGTTTCTCTCTCACATTGATGTTTCTTTCTCTCTCCCCCCTCCCCCTTCTCCCCTTCCTCTTTCTCTAAAGTCAATAAAAATATCCTCTACCTATGTGTCAGTTGACAATCTCATCCTTCTAGTTATTCAAGCCAAAGCTCTCAGAGTCATCCTTGACTCCTCACTTTTTCTCTCATACCTCACATTCAACCTATCAGGAAATCGACTTTTGAAATACAACTGAAATCCAACTCTTTCTCGCTATCTCCTCCTAAGCACCATTATCCTCCCCTGAACCTTTACAGCTGCCTCCTAGCTCTTCTACCCGCCTCCCCCGCACTGTCAACACAGCAGCCAGAGTGAGGCTGTTGGAATTTGTCATATGTCGCTTCTGTGGTCAGAGCTCTGCAGTGACTTCTCATTTCACTCATTTTAAAATCTGTACAGGGTTGTGCAGTATCAGGCCCTCCCTCTGACCCCAATACCTGCTCTTGTGTGCTTGCTCCTTTGGGGCCAGGCACATCGGCCCCACCGGTCTCCCGCTTTGCTTTACGCAGTGGAATGCCCTTCCTCAAGTAGCTCCCTCAACTTCATCAAGTCTTAGATGATTTCTCAGAGAGGCCCACTTCGCACACCCTCCTCAATACTGCAGTATGCCCCCCCCACGCACTCTAGATCCCTTCTCTCTTATCCTTTTAAGCCCACCCCTGTTTTTCTCTTATTGCTTACCACCTTCCAGTATATCCTTTACTCAACATGTTTTTTGGTTCTTGTTTTTCCTTCCTCTCATTGATATGATCAAGTGTGTAGAGCTTAATAGGTGTTCCATAAATATTTGTTGAATGGATATTAATGTTTTTCATTATTATAAACATTAATAAAAACCTGTACAGTAAAGATGTAAGATTTCTCTAAGATAGGTATTTTGGGAATGTTGAGTTCTTAATGGTTGTATTAATTTATATTTTCCTTCAAAATGTATGAGACTTCACATTGCTTCATATCCTCAATGGCACTTGGTATTGTCAGATTTCAAATTTTTGGTTACTAGTCTGAGGGGCCTGAAGTGGTATCATATTGTGGATTTAATTTGCATTTCCCTGATTATTAATGAGGTGGAACACTATTTTTCCTGCTCACATCCTTTGGGCTACCAGAGGAAGAAGTGAGTTAGGTTTTAGTCATAAGGAACTGGAGGTGCTGATAGGACACCTAGGAGAGGTTCAGAAAATATTTCAAAATGTTTACACCCTTTGGAGTACAAAAGAAAGATCAGAAATGGTGAGAGAGAGGGAGAGAGGAATTATTTTCTCTTTTCATATTTTTTGTATACATTATTCTCCTCTACAACGGTGTTTCTGACAATTTAGACAGTCACGTACCATCCTGAGATTTTTGTAGCATTTATGCTCTTTTATTTAAAATGTGTATATTTATGCTCTGACCGGTGTGGCTCAGTTGGTTGGGTGTCATTGGGCAAAGTGAAAGGTTGCCGGTTTGATGCCCAGTCAGGGCATGTGCCTGGGTTGCGGTTTCGGTGCCTCATGGGGACATGTACGAACGGCAACCAATGTTTCTCTCTGACATTAATGTTTCTCTCCCACCCCTCTCCTCTCTATAAAAATAAATAAATATGTTAATTAATTAAAGGTGTACATTCAGTGATATACTGTGCATTTGAATTATCTCCCTTGCTAATGTAGGTGCCTACTCTGTACTTCTAAAATAACTGTGTTTCCAATGCCCACCTTTATCCACATCATTAAACTGTCTCTGCTTGGGACTGTGAGCTCCTTGATGGCACAGATGTGCCACAAGCACTGTGCACACAGTTACTGGGAGTGCAGTCGTGATCGGAACGGACGTGCCCCCACTCTTACAGGGCTGTAGCCTTGAGGGGGAGAAAGCTTTGCATCTGTAATGTATTTCATATTTTACTGCTGGTCCATCATTTCATATTACTTCCTACTAGTTAATAATCATACAACAATGATAAGCACTTTGGGGGAAAGTACACTTTGTTAGGAAACAGTTTAAGAGACAGGCACATTTGAGACACGAAAGGTCGGTGGATCATCTCTGAGAATCTGACTAGTTGGTACTGTATTTGAAAATTTCAAGCATCTGTAGTATCTGGCATATAATAAATAAGAAATATTTATGAGCGTACTCTAAGATGAGCTATTTTATAATAACCTTTGCAAATTTAAAGAATTTAAAGAACATATTTACTTCCTTCTTTTTGAACATTCTAGTTATGAATGTTGAAATTACTCCAAATGTTAAAACTATTGGTTTTTTTTTGATGGAATGTTATCCTGGTTTGCTGTGTTGGTGTATATTTGTCTTATACAGGAAATTGTTCCTTAAGATTAACAAATAGCACACTTACAGAACCCACTGGGAAGCCCCCTCCTTCCCAAAAAGGTACTATATTAACCCTCTCCACGCATATCTTGGAAAACAATGTTGTTTTTATAAATCGAAGCATGTCATTTTTCCATTGGGATTTTCTTCTCATTTGTGTTGAAGGGAATGAGATGAATTGTTATACCTGTAGCTTACTGTGATATACATTTTTTCTTTCTCTGTAAGAATTGGTAACTGGCACAGAAATGATGAGATCTAGGCCAGTGAGCATCAGGCAACCAGCCGTCAACTGAGTTTATAAAAGAGATGAGTGAAAAGCAGGGTAGGCGGCTCAGGGGAAATGGGGCATGTGATTAGGAGGAGACATAAAGTTATAAAGCTAGGAAACAGGGTTTTTTTTTGGTTGTTGTTGTTTTTTTTTTTTGAAAGGATATGATTCTATTTCATGTGTTAAAAACTAGTTGTAGAAAAACACATACATGTTATAATCTTTTATCCAGAATGTACATTTAGCTCTTAGGGCATAGTACATTTTTTTTGTCTACAGAGTTTCTTACCTGTTAGGGGAATATCTGTAGATATTAGTATTTCAGGAAATGATTTGCCTTTTCTGTTAATTGAGTGAAGGGATTATCGTAAGCAGATGATCTGTGCTAAGTTGATACAGTCTGACTGTTAATGTAGCAGACAGTAATGACAGAACTTCTCTGGCCCCCTTCAGCTGGGTTTATGATGAGGGGCGATGCTGATAGTGGAGGGAGCCAGAGTCTGGACACTGCCTGGTGTCCAGGTTGGCCTCGTTGCCCCAGACCTGTCGCTTAACCTCTCTCAGCCTTCCTGGATTGAGAGATGAGTAATGGTAGGACTGTAAAGTAAAAAAAAAAAAAAAAAAAAATTTATTTAAGGTCAAATGCAATAAGGTCCTGTTGTTAAATGGGAAGATGCTATAGTTATTGCAACATTACTGTTGTTTGTTGTTGTTTTGTCGGCTTTTATGTTTAACTTACTGGGTCTGGTATATCTGTTATCACTCTGTTATTAAAAATGTGTTTTGTAGCAAGCAGTGTGTCTCTAGGAATCAGTTTCAAATTCAGCACTTTGTTTTCTCTGATTAGATAAGCAACTGCTATGTGATCTCTAATGATGTCGGAATGCCGTGCCCTATGTTGGTCCCTAGGTGTTTAATAATATCATACTCAAAGTGATTTAAAATTAAAGAACCACTTGAACCTTGGAGGTAAAATTTCCACAGGACACAAAGCAAGTGTCCAATATAGATGAAGGTCCCTCAGTTAAGGTTCATTACAAAGTCGACAGACTTCTTTACAAAAGTTTGATAATGCTGAAGATTTGTATCACCAGGACACCAGAATTTTTGTTGTTGTTGTTAAGGAAACACTATTAATTCTTTTTCCACAGTGCCTCCAAAGCCATTACACCTGCAGAATCCACCTCTGTCCAGTATACACCAGGCCCCCAGGCAGAAAGCTTTGTCTAGCGCAGCACCCAGGATGGAGGACGTTAAACCTGCCTCTGCTTCTTGTGTCTCAAAAGAAAAATCCAGTAAGATATCAGATCTCATCAGTCGCTTTGAAGGAGGCAGGTAAGAGCTAATTCACAATGGGAGAAGGCAGAGGGGAGACAAAAGCTGGGTCTTGGAAAAGACGACAGAGTCCTAAGTTTTCCAAATCAAACATACATCTTCTCCCAATAGGTTTGGTAGGCCTTTAGAAAGAATCAATTTTGAAAGTATTTCATCTTGCCCTAACATAAATTGTCATTTGCTGTTTGTTATCTGTGTGTAGTGTTTATGCCACCAGCTTCTTCTGCACATCGTGTCCTGTGTAGATCTATAGATACGGCCGTGTCACTTGCTCTGTATCTGTGCATGTCCTGGGGGCCACGGTGTTGGTCCCTGGATACCTAGGCTGGAAAAGCAGGAGGTTGTCTCTGTGTCTCACTTTGTATGTTTGTGAATGTGACTCCGGTGGCCCTGTTCCATCTCCATGGGCTTCTTTCTGACCCACTTTATTTAAGGCGGGTCGTCTGTATCCGTTCGGTGTCTGTTTTCCCTCTCCCCACTCCCTTGCACTGTATACTAGGAGTTGTGAAGAGATGCTGACACCAGCAAAACGCATGTTAAATTTCAGTCTTGCATTTATTTGATACAGTTTTTTATTTCTGTAGTCCTAATATTTCCAAAAAGGTAGGTGAGATACTGTGTATTCTCACTTAAAGATAAAAACGAACTCATATATAAGTTGCTTTTCTACTTGTATGACCCTCAATTGTTTTTTCTTAGAATTCCCATCACTGACAAATAGAATTTTTGAAAAATTTTATCAGAAGCATTTTATTATTTTTATGTCACCTAAAGTCTGTATATAATTTAACAGCCTATACATAAATTTATTCTGATCCTTGTAGCTAACTATTTCCATTAATTCCAGTGTAATATTTGGGAATGGTTTCCCATTAGGTGGTTTCATTATTTGAAGGATTTATTGTTATATACGTAATGAATCAAAGCTTGGAAATGCTCTCAAAATCTTCTGGAAATTGTGACCAAGTACAGAACTGCAGTGTCCCTCATTTAAAGTGAGACTATATTTAGTAACAAGTTCTGGAGCAAATTAGTTCAGAAGCCTGTCTTCAATTTTCATTTCCAATCAATTGTGGGAACTTGAGTCATGAATATTTAAACTTCAACACCTCCCCCTCTGAAGTAGGACTTTAAATAGCTTTACCATCTTCAATTATAGCAATCTTTACTAGAATGATTTAATGACACTTAAAATTGTTTTGTTTCTCAGGACAAGTGGATTTAATCGCACAGAGAGTGACCCCACGCGTTTTTAGGTTTCCAGGGCCCTGCCCAGTGACTGTGTACCACGATGGGCCATGGGAGCCCTGGCCCCTGCTTATCATGCGTGCCGGACCTGAATCCCTTCAAAGGCCGAGTCCTCTAGACCTCACAAATTTGATAACCCTCTCTTTGCATTCCTCCCTGTGCACAAAAGGTGTACAGTGTTCCAACTTATTAATAGCAGGTTTTTTTTGTTTTGTTTTGTTTTGTTTTTACTCTTTCAGACTTCACAGATTCAAAGTCATATTTTGATGCGAAGCTCTTGGATCTAAGGAGAGATGTGCTATAATTTATGACATTTTAAGAAAACTTGTTCTGCCCTGGCTGGTGTGGTTCAGTGGATTGAGTGCTGGCCTGTGAACCAAAGGGTCACTGGTTTGATTCCCAGTCAGGGCCCATGCCTGGGTTGTGGGCCAGGTCCTTAGCAGGGGACATGTGAGAAGCAACCGCACATTAATATTTCTCTCCCTCTCTTTCTCCTTCCCTTCCCCTCAGACTGAAAATAAATAAATAAAATCTTAAAAAAAAAAAAAAACTTACTCTAAGTGAAGCTAGGATATCATGTGAGCATTTTGGCAAACCTGGTGAAGGGCTGTTACTTGTGGCCACATCCACTGCCACTACAAAAAATAATTACATGTTCGTAGTGAGGTGTTATGAGTAGAAACTGACCCTAAAGGTACATGAAGGGTTAGTGTTGCATTGTATCTATAGGGCTGGGATGGGAAGTTTGTATTTCCTGCTGAGTGATGTTCATGTGCCTACAGTGTAGCTCTCAGGTTATAGCTCAGTTGTTACAGCTTAAACTAGCTCTGTGTGGGATGGAGGGAGATTCACAGGCTGTGAGTTACCACAGTAGGACGACAAGAAAAACCAGTGTTGTTAAATGGCGTCGTAGAAGACCATATTGCTCTTATTAAGACCTTACCTGTGTATCATAGGTATCCTCTTCGCAATAATCTAAGGAAAGCTGTTTTACTGTTATGGGTGACTTAGAGGGTGTATTTGAAGCAAGTGAAATTTTATTTTTTATTGTGGTTTCTTTATCTTTTTAAATATTTTCTGAGAGTGAGAGAAACTAGTCTTTTAACCTGTGAAAGACTTTGGGGTTCTAGAAATGAATGAATGAATGAATGAATGAATGAATGAATAACATTTCCCCACAGAACCAAATATTGGTTTTTCCCAAGGACACTGCTAGGCCAACTGTTTTTCTCCAAAGCAGCAGGGATCTTCTACATACTGGTTGAACCACTGCTTTTACTAACCTTCCCCTGCCCACTTCATCCTTACCCTGTTTCCCCAAAATTTCCTCTGGATGTCACTTATTCCAGGAAATTTTTACCTGTCATCCAAAGTACTCCTTTCCAGAAATCCTAATAAGCCCAAAGTTTGTTACAGAGGGTCTTCTGAGGGTCTTTCTACTGGACTGCTGGACACAGATATGGCCAGGAAAAGGCAGACGATTTGATTCAGTTTGCCAGGGACAGTTTGGGAAATTATCTAGGCCACAGGTATATTGTCATAGAAGGCAACTATTGTTGGCGGAGTGTGTCACAGTTATTTATTTTGATAACCTCCAACTTTTACAATATATGACATTTTCCCTTACCAATTTTTTCTTTCCTCTGGGGCCGAACTTGACACTGTGTTTTTTCCTCCGTTACTACTTTCTTGCTGTCTGTTGCCGTTCCCCATTCCACGCTCCAGGCCCGACCAGCAGTGTCTGGGAGGGGTGGAGTGAGGGGAGACAGTGACACACACCCCAGCATTGTCCAGGGCCCTTGCTGCTCTGCCTCCTGCCACCTCCCTCCACCCTGTGACCCCTTCCTGCGCTGGGGAGGATGCGAGTCCTGGGCTGCCTTCCCACGTTGGTGTGCCGCTACTCACCTGCTCCTCACTCCCTCCTTCGTGTTCCCGTGTCTTTATTCTACTGTGGGGTTAAGACCATGGAATTTAGCATCAGACTTCACGGCTTGAACTCTGGCTTCCTCATTTGTTAGCCATGTGACATTGCCACGTTGTATAAGATTCAAGCATGGATTTATGGGGTCTCTATTTTGGAAATATAATGAGGCTGAAACAGGATAATCATTGTGAAAGGCTGGGATGGTTCTGGCACTTAACAAATGTTAGCTGTTGGCATTGAATTACTGCCACGCTCATCGTCACAGTCACAGCTACTTGTTACTCATCGGGTAGGTATCGGGCGCTTTCCATATGGCGAGTGCTGTGCTGAGAAGTGGGGACAAAGCAGAGAACAAGACAGGCACATTCTGCCCCTTTACAGAATATTCTTCTAAATTCATCTTTATTTCTCATTAGGTCAGAGGAATCTCTCCAAGATTGCAGCCCAGAGGTTTACTCCTCTGGGATAAACCTCTTGGAACCCAAGACTCAAATGCTATACAGATATTTCTATGGGAAAACTATAATATACTGGCAGTTAGGTTCTTTCATACTATTGTGGTTCTATAGAATGTTGAGTAAAAGCAAGAGCTTTAGACAATGAAAATAAAGTGGTAGTTAGTGGTGGAGTGTGTTGGAATTGATAGAGCCATCCAGGAGGTGCTGCCTGAGCGGCCCCCTGAATGATGGCAGGAGGTGCTGCACCATTGTCTTGGGGCACTTTGTCCTGGGCAGAGAAAACAATGGCTCAAAGACCCTTAGATGCGTGTGTTTTGCTCATTGGGAGTGGGGGACAGTGAGGAGACAGGCATGACGGGAGCACTGTGAGTGAAGAGAGATGGAATTTAACAAGGCCAGAACTAGCAGAGTAAACAGAATGTCAGAGGCCATGGTCAGGATGCCAGACTCACTGTGAAGTGTGCGGGGAGCCCTCACAGAGCCTGGTGCCCCTGGCCAACCTGGAGGGGTCGGGCAGGGAAGCAGGGAGGTCAGTCAGGAGGAAGCTGCAGCAGCCTGTGCCTCTTCCCAGCAAAAATAACTTTGGTTTCTAACCTGTTCATAAATTGAGGGCTCACTATAATTGTTTTTAAAATGGTAAGAATTAAAAATCTTGGGAAAAGATGGTTTTATTAAATATCAGTATTTCTCCTATTTAAGTCTTTATTAACTAGCAATATTGATAAGCAGCTCAAGGAAATGTTTCAGACCTTACAGATAAAGCTCAGGCCTATCATCTTTATTTAAATGTGTAAGCATGGATAGCATTGAAAGAGACTGAAAACAACAACACTGGCATATTTCTGTCTGTTTCTAAAACCGTCAGAGGAGGGGGGGAAATGTCTTTCCTAAATATCCCTTTTCAGCTGGAATCAACTTGTTTTTATTCTAGAGCTTACCCATGCTAGTGTTTTCACACTTCCTTTTCATTTTGTCTTTTAGCACATTATCAAGTTATGGCGATTTGAAGAAAACTTCTGCTATGAACCTAAATGCTCCTAGAACCCCCGGAAGGCATGGGCTGACAACCACACCTCAGCACAAACTCCTCTCCCAGCCCCCGCCGCAGAAGCAGGGAGATGATCCAAATCCAGCTCAGGGAGTACAGACTTGTGTGGCTAACGGGGTGGTGGAGGCTCAACACCAGATGGAATGTGAGGGGGATAAAGCAGCCGCCGTTGGCCCAGACATGCCTGTTCAGACTTCCGAGCCCTTGCTTGATGTGAGCCTAGTGAATGGAGAGAAAGACGAGAGCACCATAGGCCCGGCCTCACCCACAGCAAATGACTGTGATGCAGATGCTTCTGACAGTAGCTGCAGGACTCCAAGTGCAGACCCAGCCCTGCCCCTGGAAGAAGGAAGGGCAGACACAGACGTCAAGTCACAGGAGAGGGAAGATGGGGAAAGCCCTCTGGAACCGGAACAGCTGGATCAGCACCAGGAGATGAAGGTAAAGCATGAAACCAGCTCACAAGTAGGAGGGAGCACCCATCGTTCCCCTACTGTTCTAAAACTGCTTCATGGCAGGTGAAATGGATGAGTCAGACCACCCTCGCCACCAGTTAAACAGTTTTCAGGCTCTAGCTGCTAATGAGTTCCACCTGCTCTTTTGAGGCGCTAGGTCACCTTCTCTGTGGGTTCTGATGATCTATTGTGATTTCAACAGTCAGAGCAGTGTGAAGACTGATATAGGAAAACCACAAACATGGCTTTTGTTTACATAGAAAGAAAATGTTCTTTGTTGCTCTAGGTGTTTGGGCCACAACCCTAACATTTACGGGCTAAGCAAGAGGGAAGTATACAGTCTTTGCTTTTCAGACATTTCTAATCTAGTAAAAGGAAAAGACTTGGAAGATTAACTTACACTAGCAAATGTTTCTTGTAAGGACGTGAATACGGAAGTACTCACAAATTATTCAGCAGATATCTATAACTTTTTCTGGGGTACTAATTTTTTAAAAAAAATTTTAATTAATACACAATATTATAATTGAAAGGCTCTTTGAAAATCATTTTAGTTCAGCAATTCATTCACAAAAGCAGGAAGAGTCCTAGAAAGCTGAAGCGATTTCCCAAGATTACAATAGTAATAGCCTAGACCCCTTGCGCCCGGATTCCTGGGCCACTATTGTATCCCTAATACAAGAAGTCACAAACGTAAATGCCAAAATATTGGAAATGGCATGCATGCAGCAGCCATGGTAATATACCCGGGGAGGCGAGACTGTGGGGAACTGGAACTCGACATCCTTTCCAAAGAGGGCAGTAGTTCGGTGAACCCCCGGAGTGGCATTGCTGCCCATGTGTGAACGAAGAGTCTATCTGCTGGTGAGACTCATTCATAATTCGCCTGTGCCACAGCAGGCACTTGGATGCAACTCCAGTGGTGAGGCAGTTGCATTTGTATTCGTTATTCATGTCAGTGCAATGCTTTGGAAATATTAATAAATAATGGCTTTTCCAAAGTACTTGGAATTTCTTGAATCAAAGGTACACAGGAGGTTGTCGACATCTCTGATGACAAGAATAAAGTTTCACCTGCTGAGTCTCTCTTATCAATTTAAAGTAATAATCTGCGTAGGAGAGTTGAGAATTGAAAATTTGATAATTATAGGAAATTTTGTAAGTGACAAATCCAAGTCCTAAATCTATGTACTTTATTGTGTTATGGTGCTGTAACTTAACATGGGCAGAAAGTCAAAAGGACTGTTACTAAAACATTAGAGTAATATTGATGTATTTACATCGTTAAAGCAAAATCCACATTATGGTACAATTTTCACTGCTCCTATACAAAAATCCAAAACAGAGCCAGTGGGTTGTTTTCTTGAGGTTAGGAACTTAATTTTGAATGCTGACTTTCAAGCAGAGAAAGTTCAAAGAAGGAAGTGGGTGGGAGAAAGTGAGTCATGCTTGGTAACATCTGAAATTAAAGAAACAGGACATTGCAAAGTGAATCTCTTAACATCTTGATAGAATGTAAGGTTTAGTGTCTCTCTGCTTGAACGATGGTGGACGGAAGAGAAGGTTAGGACCAAGAGCCTCAGAACTCAGACATCTGTCCTTTTACCGCTGGAATGATGCCACCAGCAAATGTTTACAAAACAGTAAGAGCCATTCTTATTAAGGGAAATATTTTCATTGGTAACGATGCCTGTGGTTGCTGGGTAGTACTCTTTTATCCCTTTATCTCTTATTGTGTATACATTTTCAGATATATGTCTTACTTGGGTTTGGGAGAGAATTAATAGGGCTTCCCTATTAAACTGGTGAAATCTAGAATAGTGCAGCTGGCCTTTCTCCTACATGACAATGTAAGTAGTTACGTGCCGTATGTGGGAAAGAAAAAGGCTTTTCTTTTTCCTGTGCGGAACTGCTGATCCAGCACCACATGTGTCTCCCATCTGAAAAGGAGTGTTAGGATGTGATTTCTCATGGTCCTTTGCAGATGGGAGGCATGTGGCGATGGGTTCTCCTTTGCAGCCCTGATGCTTGCTGCACTGGCTGTCCTTGTTCCAAAGTACAAACAGAAATGCTAGCAGTGTTAAGAAGGTACGTTTTATACTGTGTGAATTTTACCACAATTAAAATAAAAAATCTTAAGTAAAATATGTAATAGTATGTAGTGAACCAAATGATTAGAACCAGGAAATCCTGATGCTGCTTCTGGCTTGTCCATTACTTAGCAGCACGAACTTCAACCAGTCAGTTCTTTGTGCCTTTAATTAAAGGGGACACGCTGAGTGTGATCACCAGGCCCTTATCCGTGGTGATACCATCGTTCTGTGCTGTTATATCTAGATACGTTCCTCGGTGGGCACGGCCCTGCAGATTGTCGGCTGCTCCTTAAACTGCCTAATGTGTGGGAGTTTAAGGCATAATGGAATTATTTGTGTCTCACTATGCAGACAACTGAAAAAAAATTTGTTTAGTCTTTATGTAATTCAATTAAGAGATTTACATCAAAGTAGTCTTGAAGAAGTTTCACTTATACCAGAATTAAATCTAATGGACACTTACTAAGTGCCCACCAGGAGTATGAGAATGAGGGGTCCAGGGCTGGAAGGTAGGAGTAGAATAGAATCCCTAAGAGGGTTCATGAAATGCCTCTTGAACAATCATTATCATTATTAATAATTGAGAGCAGATTTTAAAATAGTCTCAGTTCATGTAACTGCTTCATTAATTATCTGATGTATTTTGATCAAGAATCACTTTCAGCGGTGAATAGAGGATACTGTTATTTTTACCATGTAAAAGATAAAGACTGCCTGCTCGTCTGAAATTGTTGACTCTACCATAAACAGATTTCTTTTAAAAAAACCTCAGAAGCAAAGGAAAATCGTTAGCACTTTGAGGTACCTTTCTCTCTCACCCACAAGGTGTTACAGTATCTTTAAAGTAAGGTTAATCGTATATTACAGCAGATTAAAAGATTGAAATCTACTGAAGGGGAGATGTTATTCTAAGGAAACATTAAAACTTGTGAGTTCCAGGGAAGGTAGCAGCACAGGAATATCGTGTGTGTGCGTGTGTGTGCGTGTGCTGCCCCTGCACGCTTGAGGAGGCTGAGTTGGGGTGGGGGTTGAAATAGTATTAGGATTTCTGTTCGGTGTGACAAACTTGGGTTATAACTAGCTTAAATTATATTAGGAGACTCAGGTAAATGGATCAGTACATTTTAGAATGAATTTTATTAAAAACGGTCAGCTTTTCTCAGGTTTGTAGGCTTTGGTGGGTAAGTTTAGTAGAAGTGCACTAATATGAAATGTTGTGTTCATAGGTTATGCCATATACATGTAAACTTCTCTTTAGTTTTCATGAGCCTTTTAATATCCAGTGTATATTTTAATATGTTTTATTGGTAGACTTTTCTGAGATTTGTTGTTTTCCTCTGTATTTCATATAATAAACCAAATATATATGTGCATGGATGTACACTTTTTAAGACTAAAGTTTAAGTAAATAACAAATCTCTGTGACTGGCAACATAAGCTCAAAGTAGCAATGTATTAAACCTCTAATAATAGCAGTTTTTATTAAGACTATAACAAAAACAGTTTTTTTTTAAAAAAAAAGAAATCAGAGTAGTGTTTTTATGTAGAGTTAAAATATCCACTGGGATGATTTCCCACCTGAAAAAATATAATGCCATAATAGATTTAGATATTTTCCTCAATATTAGTACATCCCCCAATACTCTCTCATTTCTTGCCCTTTCTTCTTCCTCTGCAACCCCCAAGAAGGTGTGGAATTTTTGCAAATAAATTAACTGTGTATAAGCAACATCGCTCTTTTTCCAACCCCAGTCCCTGGGCCAAAACTCCTTTAAAATATAAATTGCCCTAGGATTGTTGGCCTTTCCGTTCTTGTCAAAGACTTCTTCCTAAACCTGCGTCACAGTCATGCTGAGTGCACTGTGGTGTCTGCAGTTCATCGCCTGTGGGAAAGGGGAGGGTTCAGTCGGCGGCGTCTGGCTTTGACTTCATGACGAGAGGCAATCTGGTACCAGGTCAGATCCTTGACTGCACGTGTGGGCAGCATCATTGCATTGACCACGGTCTTCTCCCACTGCTCCTCTTCCTTCGACATTGTTGGGGGGCAATCATTTCTGAATGTGGAGGCCGATAAAACCAGAGGCATGTTGACGAGCTAGTTTCAGTAGTGCCATGCCACACTTCTGACGCTGTCTGTCTTGTTCCCTGTGGTGTGGGGGTGCTTCAGCCTCATCCCCATGTTCTGGGATTCTCTCGGGGGTTTCTTGTTTGTGAGCAGATGTTAGTTCTTGTGGGGAAAGTGAAGTCAAGAGCGACCTATGTCACCATGGTGGTTACGTCATTCCCTAGAAATAAAATTTTAAAAGGTTAATCTGTTTATTTCCTGGTTATTTCTGATTTCTTAATTATTATCACTTTATTTATTATGTTATTACATGAACCTTGAGGGTTTATAACTTTTGAACATACTCAAATAAAAATTAAGAAAATAATTATCTTCTAGGGAAAAGAATGACAGAGAATCAAATTCAGAAGTAAATTGTGAACAGAAAACCAGTGCTATAATTCACATTAACCCACTTTTCCTTTTTTTCTGTTAGTTTCTCCCCACTGAATTTAATAGTAATTCCTAAAATTGCCAATTAAGTTTATAGGATATAATGTAAGGTATCAGAGTTTTCTAGGAGTTAAAACAATGCTTATATTGGTTATCCATTTCTTATGATGGGCAACAAGTATTGTGAGGTTTTTGTTTTGTTTTGTTTTGGTAAAGCTTTAAATTTCTTTCACTTAACTTCTTGAAAAATAAGGAAGACAACTGTTGAGGTCTTATTAGAGTTGAAGACAGAGTAAGTCACTCCTTAGCTATTTCTTCCTCTTGCCGAGCCAGCTGTAATTCCAAACAAGTGAAAGCGCCACAGAGAAAGGATCCAGCTTGGTTGACCAGCCTTTCGTTGTTTTTGTGATGACGATGGGCGCTCCGGCTGAAGTCGAGGGAGTTTTCAAACAATGTGGAAAGGTTGCCCACTAACCATGTGGGTGGTTCGCAGAAGTCTGAGGATGGCCTTCCTTTATTCACCTAAAACTGAGTGGTGATCTCAGAAACTTCTACATTCCTTTTTGTGGTGACTTTGTTTAGTATTTTGGAAAGGTATCAGAAAGAAATGCAAAGACATGAACTAAGAGAGCCTGTACCTAGAGAAACCACCTAAAGAGTTTGGTTGGAAAATTTAGCGAGCCAGATTCGCTCTCCAGGTGCTAACACACATGAACCAGACAGGCCCTGCCCACAGAACAGAGAAACAGAAGCAAATCACCCCAATATAGTAACTGTGTGCTTCAAACACCGATGAAGAAAAAAGGGTGCTTGGAGGAGGGCTGGGTGAGGCAGGCTGCAGAGAAGCAGTTGAGTGGAGCTTGAAGGAAGAGTTGGGAGGTCTTTGGGTGGTCCAGAGTAGGTGGGAAAGAGGTGAGGAGTACGTCTAGGCAGAAGGAAAGTGTGAGGAATGAGTAGAGGCAGGAGAGTAGATGCCATGTTTGGGGTATTTCTGGCCCCATAGTCAGTGGCCAGAGGGCTAGAGAAATGAGTGTAGGGGTAGAAGGAGAGGCTTAAAAAGAAAATGTAAACTAAGGACAAATGGCAGCAGGTTTTTTTATTTTCCAGCTTATTTTCTTACATTCCAGATTATTTTTCTGAGCAGATTTTTAAAAACATATATTCACTAACATAATGTATGGCCATTTTGCATCCTGTTTTGTTGAATTAAGCATAGGTTTCTTTCCCTATGTTATTTCAAACTTTCCATAAGCTTGGTTCTCTCTGGCCTCAGAGGCACTTAATTAAAGCATGGAAGTGACATGATTTACATCTGTGGGTTTTAGAAAAAATGAGTCAGACAAAAGGAAAAACAGATGGAGCAGGGTACACAATAAGCAAGTTCAGTAGCCCAGGTATGGGAGGATGAGGTCCTTGCTGCCGCAGAGGGTCAGGGCGAGGAAGAGAGATTTCTGAGCATCCGGTGACTGGATGTGGGGAATGAGTCATGATCAGCTCCTAGTTTGGATGAGTGGCAGATGGTGTACCATTATTGAACTACAAGGGAATAAAAGGAGCGACATTTGAGGGGCAAAACCTACATTGGATTTAGACATTTTGAAGTTGAGGGACAGATGAAGATGTTTAAAACAAAAGTGGAATATTCTGACACTGAAATAGAGAACAGGCTGACAGTGACCAGAGGGGAGAGGGAAGGGAATTTCAGAGGAAAAGGGGAAGGGTTTGCAGGAACAAGTATAAAGGACACATGGACAAAAACTACGGGGGGTGGAAATGGGAGGGAAGTGGGGAGGGCTAGGGGGTGGGCTGGAATGGGAGTAAAAGACAGAGAACTATACATGAACAACAATTAAAACTTTAAAAAGTAGAATATTCTGGAGACATTATAGTTTATTGGTTAAAGATGAGGGCTTTTGATTAAAGAGTTCAAATCCCAGCCTCATCACTTACCAGCTAGGGGACCTTGGACATGGCACCTTAGCATCACTCTCCATGCCTTGGTTTCCTAACATGTTAATGAAATAATTAAGTGGCATGCAGGAAGTGAAGTAATAGTGTTTGAATAAGGGGAGGGAGTAGAGCTGCTGATTAGGTTTGTTTTGTGTTACTGCATCTATGGTATGCACGAGACATCCATTCGGAGCTATTAATTAAGCAAGTGGACATATGCATCTGGAGCTCAGGAAATGGGATAAGAATGCAAGAGGATGTGCATAAGGGCGTGATTAATACTGCCTAAATTAAACATATAGGAACAGAAAAAAGGCCAAGGACCGAGCTCTAGAAGTTCAAGCATAATCAAAAGAGGAACATAGCAAATTATCTGAGAAGAAAAAGAAGAAGAGAGAATGGTGTTGTGAAAACCAGTGGGCTTGAGAGGGTAGAGCACATGGGAGTATTAGCGAGCCTATGAGGACGGTCATCATTTAGAATATAAAACTCCGTTAACCTGCAGACCAAGGCCTTCCTGGGACAGTACAGCTCCTAGCGCAGTGAGCCTGGGTAATCACATTAAATTGAGTGAATTTATATTGTACGTATATTGTGTGCAAGGCACTGCAGGGAATCCAATGAGGAAATTAACTGTTGAGGAGGCGGATTAAGATGTATAAATTACACCTTTAACAGGAACCTCATCAACAAAACAAACAAACAAGCATAATATAAACAAAGACACTGAATTTGAGAACAATCTGACAGTGACCAGAGGGGGAGGGGAGGGAATTTCAGGGGAAAGGGGGAACGGTTTAGAGCAACAAGTATAAAGGACACATGGACAAAAACTATGGGGGGTGGAAATGGGAGGAAGGTGGGGAGGGCTGGGGTGGTGGGCTGGGGTGGGGTAAAAGACAGAAAACTGTACAATATCAACAGTTAAAAAATACTGATTAAAAATAAAATAAAAAATGGGAAAAAAAGATGTATAAATTACCATTATTTAAGGTATCATGAGGTGAAGAGGAAAGGAGAATTCAAAGATGGTTGAGAGGATGAATTCCCTGTTGCGAGCGGAAGTGAAGTGTAGCAGAGAGTCTGGAACTCAGTGAGTGAGGCATGAAAAACCACCACATAGAGATGACTCTAAGGCTCAGTGCTGGATGTGTTGCTTTGGGAAGTGCCCACAGAGGCCAGTGAGATGTCCTCAAGGGATGGGACTTGGAGCTTGAGGACAGTGGGGGTTAGCTCTTGCGATAACTTTTGCCTATGTCTCTGAGGGTCCAGGTCAACTCTGGTAGGACCAGGCAGCAGTCTTTCCAGAATTGCTTGGTGGCCTGGCACTCAAGAAGGAGGAGAAGCAAACCTGGAGTGGGAGTGAGCCGGGATCAGTGAGTCAGCAGTGCCAAGAGGACAAGGCCTAACAGAGTCAGGGATGGGTTTACACGATGTCGCCGTGACCGGGAGATTTGGGAAAGCCAGGTGCGTGGAGGTCACCGTGCACAAAGAGATCCAGTGTAGTGTGGCTGGGAGAGGATTGGAAAGGTCAGATCTTGAAAACATAGTTGTATGTGGCTTACTGAAACCGAAAGAAAACAATACACCATCACCTGGTGGTCACCCAGACAGGCTCAAGAGCCAGACTCTGCAGGTGTGAATCCCAGCTCAGCCACTTGCCAGCTGTGTGACCTTGAGCAGGTCATTTAAACTCTGTACCCAGTTGCCTCATCTGTAAAATGGAGACAATAATCCCTACCTGGTAACATTGTTACAAGGTGTAGATCATTTAATGGTTGTAAAGGACTTAGAACAGTGCCTTGAAACATAATATGAGCTGTGTGTTTGTTAAATAAACATAAAATAAAATTTCTTCATGTGTAAGTCGAAATGTATGGACCTGTGAATGGAGATGTCCCTCAGTAAACCTAGAATTCAACACATCCTGCCTACTGAATACCCCAGGACCTTCTACTGTTTCTGTTTTAAACTGAGGTACTCCTTGTGGGGTGCACAAGGAAAGTTTGGGTGCCTCTTCCTTTTTAACTTAGGTTTACTATATTTTGTTTTTCTTGCCTCAAAACCATAGGTTATTACCACACAGGTTATTTCTTGCACTCACTTATATGTGCAAGGTTTTAACTCCAGGGAATTATCATCAGAAATATTTATAAATGGCCTAATTTCTTTGATGTTCTGCCTAGACTTGGCGTAGGCTAATTCAGTTCTCGATTATGAGTATTTATTGAATTTTTCTTGGTGTCTGATCTTCCATTTCTGCAAAACCCAAAGGACAGTTTAGTCTAATGTATACGGAGTCTAAGAAGAGCAGACTTCTCTCTTTGCTATCACTTACTTCCTGTTTGATCTTGTGAAAGGAACCAAGTGGCCCTTGTTGATGGAAGCTGTATTTCTCCCTCCTCCCCAGTTCATCTCAAAGGGGTGTAAATAAAAGCTTCAGACTGAGAGCTCTCTCACACACCTGTTCTCCTGTTTTGAACTGAGTACTTAGTGTAGAGGACATGAGACGGAGAAGGCATCTGTCCTGGGCCAAACGCAGGCTTAGACTTTGCTCTCAAAGGGAACCTGGTATTAAATTTCTCCCTGATTACAAATCTTTCCTGAGAACACATGACCTTATTTAGGGCATTATTACATGGTCTCGAACACAAAATCTGTGCTTTATTCCCTTACCTTCTCGCTGTCCTGTTCCTCACTTCCTGCAGAAGTTTTCTTAGTTAAAAGGCTGTAACAGAGCAAGAACTTTGTTTTCACAGATCTGGATTTGAATCCGGGCTCAAGCACTTACTTAGTTGTATGACTTTTGAGCCTCATCGAAAACTTTGATGTCTGGAAATACATTAAAAATGACATCAGAATTTTGTGCATTTCATGAATTGTGGTATGAAATCAAGGGTTTATTCCCTGAATTGACTCATCTTGTTATGAGAGAGTGGGCTTCGGGGAATGCAGAGATAGGTGCACCTACACACAGCCACAGCTAACTTCTCGATGGGCAAATGTAATCAGCTGACAGCAGATTGTGGCAGAAGCTCTGCAGGACCAAGGACTGTTCATTCTGGTCCTATAAAAAGCTGATAATTTATATACGCATTGTTTTTAATATAAGTTCTCATAAATATATGGAAAAGGCTGTAATAACTTTTAGTAGATTTGGTGCAATTCTTTTAGAAAAACTTTTTTCTGCTTAAAATGAAATCATATGAGAACATGTACTGAAGAGTGGTATAGCATAATGGAGAGAGATATAAAGCATAATGCCAATATCAGGTCCATTTTAAAATAATTAAAGATTTTTTTCCTCAAGCATCTTTTGGGGAACCGTAATGGTTCGTTAACATTTATAAAATTCTTTCTAAAATATCTGCGCCCCCGCTTGATGATTTTGAGGCATGTGGCAGGGCGTATGGCACTACGATTTTGGAGAATGATTCACTGGCTCCACAGAAGTGTGCTCTGCCTATCCAGCTCATGAAGTCTGTGAGCTGCAGTGGGTGGGAGCTCTTTGTCCTGGCTCCTGCCATATGGGAGAGTATGTCAAAGGTCTGAAGAGAGCTGCAGGAGCTGGTGACGTCTGCAAATAAGGAGGCAGAACTGACACTGCAGCACATTCAGGAGCAGATACAGTGACTGATAGCGAGGCTGGGCCCAACCCGAGGGAGAATGGAGCAGATCTCCACGGAAGTTTACTGGGGGGAGTGGGAGTACACAGTGATAGCCTGGTAGTCGGGAAGCAGGGGGAAGTCAGAGGGAAGCAGAGAAGGGCAAATTGGGTCATCTGTTATTATAAGAGGAATGCATCTCACTTTTTTGATTCTGGTACTTCAGATATACTCTAATATATTTTTGTTTGAGGCAGTAGTACTCTGAGAATCAGCTTTCAATATACAATATATATTTGCAGGTGAAAAAGCCCAATCCTTCTATCATATAGAGGGATATCAAAAGTAAGATGCTTTTAAAGTAAGATTATTTATCATTGACTTGAAGAGTCAAGCCTGTGTATTAGCTTCCAATAGAATCAAATAGGATTACTTATTAAATCAATATTGTGTAACCATTAAGAATAAATCACAAGATTTCTTAGTGAAGTGCTAAGCACAAATAGGCATTATATACTTTTGCAATGGCAAATAGTGAGAATTAGTATTATATAACTTTACCTAACTTTCTATTAAAGAAAAAAAAAGTCAGGCTATAGCCACAATGTATTGATTACATATTTTAAGACTACTTTGTCCATTATTTAAGCTAAAGTGTGATAGAGTAATAAAAGATTCTTGCATGCTGAGGGATCATATATTTCTCCCTAAATATACTCGTAGATGAATTTTAGTAACTAAACTAGTGTTTTAGTAACTAAATTAATTTTTTAAAGTTGGAAGCCATAGTATTGTCACATCACATATGACTGAATTTTTATACCTGATAATTATTGCTAAAATGCTGAGCAGTCTGCTTTAGTAGAATTTTTTGTTGAAAAAATAATTACTGTATAAATTAAAATGTAGAGCAGGTAACACATTCCATTTGTAAATGGACAGTTGGTATTTTGTTAGTCTGTTCACTTGTAGACACTTAATGCAGTCCTGTTTTTTTTGTTGTTGTTGCAAAGAAGGGTTAGAGTGAGAGCCAACTATTAATGAATAGATACTTAAAATCACGTTTGGCAGGTAGGACTCTGATTCAGTTACCTACTTAAATGTGTGACCTTGGACAATTTTCCAGGCCTCTTTGAGCCTGGGGATTTTGTTTCATTGTGTATTTGTGCTGCCTGTAAAATAAGAATAGTAACAGTGCCCTGACCAGCGTGGCTCAGTTGGTTGGACATCGTCCTGCAAAGTGAAGAGTCACCAGTTTGACTTCTGGTTGGGCACATGCCTGGGTTGTAGGTTCAATCCCTATGGGTTCAGGGCACGTGTGAGAGGCTACCAATTGAAGTTTCTCTCCCTCTCTTTCTCCCTCCCTTCCCTTCTATCTAAACATAGATAAAAACAAAATCCTAAAAAATAAAAGCATAGTAATGGTATTTTATAAAGGTGTTGTAAGGATTAGACAGTTTGTGTGAAATACTTATAATAGTGTCTGGCACATAACAATCAGTGAATAAGTGTTAGTTGTTCCTGTTACAATGAGACTATTATTATTGTTAGGATGCACTTAAAGCAAGGGTCCTGAGTCAGTGATTTCCTGACCTCAACCGCAAAATCCTTAGGAACTTTTCACAAACCTCCATATGAGTGATTAAACCATGTCAGCAAACTTACTTTTGCTTATCTTTGTGTTGGTTTTGGCAAGGTCAGGGACCTCACGTTAGAAGACCATCTGTGTGGAAGGAATATAGCTTTTGCTAATAACTGCTGGCATCCCCTTTGATTTTGCAAAGTATGTCCAGGATACCCACAATTTGCCATGTTCAGCTAAAATATGACTTGCAGTCAGCAAAAGATTGTTTCTTATAAGCATCCCAAGATCCCCCATAGGATGTGGAAGACCTCAGGGGTGACTTCATGCCATGGCAATAACAGACAGTATGACTTCTTGCTTAATGAATTCTGACTCATAAAAGAGACATTGTATTCCAGCACAAATTCTGCAGAATTGTTTTCTTTAAAGATATTTGTCAGAACTAGAATCAAAACACATAAAAGTGTATGAATCAAAAAGATACATCAATACTATTAGGATAAAACTGGGAGCTTGAAAAGAACAGACTACTAGCAAGAACATGGCTGTATCTCAGAATGCATTTCGATAAATGAAAGAAGGGAGACTCAAAAGGCACGTGCTGTGCGGTCCCATTCACACAGCCTTCTGGCCCAGGACAGGGCAGCGGCTTCCCAGGGCTGGGTCGCTGAGAGCAGTGGCGCTGACTCCTTAGAGCCCGGGGGGAGTTCGGTGGGGGTGCGCTGTATCTGGATTGTGGTGGTGGTGACATGAGTATGATGAGCATTTGGCAAAGTTAAAACTTTACACCAAAAGGGCGAATTTTTCTATTATTTGTACATTTCATCTCAATAAATCTGGCTTTAAAACACAAAATAAACGTAAATAACTCATAGGATTGATTAGGTCAGTATTTCCTGTATGCAGAATAACATATTACTTCATCTTCCCCTGAAATGTTGATAGATTTCTTATGTATTTACTGTGTATTTGTGTTCACTTATTAACAGTTTCAGTCCCATTTTTAGTTCATTAAGTATTTTACTTTCTAGAGAGAGGTAAATAATATAAGTAGTAGTTGTTTAAAAATTACTTGAAAGTTTTTTTAAACTTCGTGGAATATATATACTGCTTCTGTTTCATAGTATTTGTTTTTTGTATTAATCTGGATGCTACAGATAACATCGATAGCACTCGACCTGGCTTAAACAGTATGACTTTTATTGGCTGCGTCTCTGTGGTTATGGGACCGCTGCTCACAGCACTGAAGCCGGCATAGTTTCCTTCATTTACATGGAGTAGCAGAGAGAGAGCACTTTTCCTGTGGTCCTTCCTTTAAAAACTGGGAGCCTCTTTTTCTTTCTTTCTTTTTCTTTTTTTTTAAATAAAAAGATGTATTTATTTATTTATTTATTTATAGACAGAGGAGAAGGGAGGGAGAGGGAGAGGGAGAGAAACATCAATGTGTGGTTGCCTCTTGCACACCCTTCTGGGGACCTGGCCTGCAACCCAGGCATGTGCCCTGACTGGGAATCAAACCAGCGATGCTTTGGTTCACGGGCGGGTGCTCAATCCACTGAGCCACACCATCCAGGGCAAGCCTCCTTTTCCAAAGCTGCCAGTGCGTACTTCCTCATGTCTCCTTGGCTCCTGAACCAATTGCTCTGTACCCATCATTGTTACACCACTCAGGGTCTCCCTTTTGATCTGGGAATCAGGTTAGTTTCCCTAAAGGAAAGGCTACATAGTAGTGGGATAATACACTAACCAAATCTGGATACCATTAAGAAATGGGGGGAGCTGTGGCTGGGTGGCTCAGTTGGTTAGGTGTCATCCTGTACACCAAAAGGTCATGGGTTTGATTCCAGTTAGGACACATATCTAGTTTGCAGTTTCTTTCTATCTCTGGTTGGGGCACATAAGGGAGACAACCACAACCTATCGATGTTTCTCCTTCTGTCCCTTCCTCTTTCTCTAAAATTGATAAACATATCCTCAGGTGGGGATTTAAAAAAATTTTTTTAATAAAGAAATGGGCGGGGTGGGATGGAGGGGAAGGCCAGGCAGGTAACAACACTAGTGCTTTACCCTGAATTCATTAAGTTAAACTAAAACCTTGACTAATTGGGGAATTTGCTGACTACATAGTTGTTATGTCAGTATTTCTGAGACCACAAATTATTTAAACAGTATTATGTTACTTTACCTACTCATCTCTGCTGGAAGGAGCAACTTGGTTATTTTCCACTGTAGAATGGATGCTGCATGTAAAGCATAAAGTGGTTGTCATGTATGTTCAGTACAATGAAACATTCTGTTTTATAGTTTGAAATGTAACATTTACACAAATTAGGCCCTGGTTTGAAATATACTTTGGCACTGGATTTATGACTAAACCCTTATTATACTTTTATACTCTCCTAGAGTGAAAAGGGTTATTTCAGCAAAGTAACTAGGTAGAAATTTCTAAGCAAAAAGATGTCTTGGCGTAAAATATAAAATGAATCTTAATAGGACCAAGCCCAACGGCTTCAGATAGTTAAAGAAGGCTCCATAGGCAAGGGATGGAAGTGCATCAGGCTGTTGAAAGAAAAGTAAGTCTTAAGTTCCTAGAGAGATACAGCAAGAGCACGTGCCAGGCAGCAAGGGTAAAAGAAAGGTTTGAAATGGCAGGGATGTGTTTGGATAAAGGCGGATAGAACAGTGTTTGTAGGAAAGGGCACCTGTCAAGAAGAGACAGTGAGAAAGAATGTTGAGGAAGTGATGAGGCTTGAAGAACCTGGAATGGCATACGGAATCTAGATTTCATCCGGTCTTTGAGGGGAATACTGTGGAAGGCTTCTCTTTTTATGGAAAGCAGGATTATCTGGGCAAAGCAAAGTTTTAGAAAGATTCCTCACACAGCAGTAGATGAGGTGGGTTAGAGCCAAAAAATAGTGAAATCAGAGCATTTGGCAACTATTGATTGGCCTGGGCTTGAGATATGGTAGGAGCAAAACAAGGCAGCAGTGATGAGAACCTAAAGGACAGATGCTAAAGACATAAAACTATCATGAGAGGATGGGTAGCTGAGTGGATTTAGTGAGGGAGCCAAGTTTTTTTAAAAATATATTTTATTGATTGTACTATTACAATTGTCCCATTTCCCCCCTTCATTGCCCTCCACCCTGCACACCCACTCCTACCCACATTCCACCCCCCCGCTTTAGTTCATGTCCATGTGTCATAAGTTCTTTAGCTTCTACATTTCCCACACTATTCTTATCCTCCCCCTGTGTGGGAGCTAAGTTTAAAGTAATTCAAGATGCCAAAGGCATAACTGGAAAGGTATGGAACCATTGCCAGGATGATAAAGTTTGGGGTGGTGGTAGGGTAGATATTTTCCAGAAATAATGAGTTTCATTTTACGGTGACACCATGTCAAAGTGGTAATAAATGTCCAACAATAGTTAGGTGGATGAAACTGTTAAAATTTTATTGTGTGTCCATGTTTTATTGAAGCATTGTAGTAGACACAAGAGACAGGACAATTAACCAGGAAAAACTGCTCCTATCCTCATGGAACTAGGAAGGTTCTACAAATATATTTAAGTGTTAAGGAAACATGTGTTGAAGAAATAATGACGTGTGGATTTAATTTTAAAATATGGGTAGAAGAAGGTGGGTGGGGCATAGATGAAATGAGATGAACACTGAGTTGATAATTGTTGAATCTCAGCTGTGGACACATGGAGGTTCATTTTACTTTTTTTCTATTATATGTGATTGAAATTTTCCACAATAAAATGCTGTGGGGTTTTCTGGCAAAGGCAAAAAGTTCCATGCATAGAGCTGATAATTAGAGATGACGTTTCAGAGAGTGATAGAATCCTGTCCAAAGAGTAGCCCAAGAAAGGTAGGGGAAAAAAGAGAAAAGTATAGTCTCTGAGAACTGGAAAAGATTAAAGATGTTTCAAGGAAAAGATGGACGAGAGTGATTACTGACTGCTACAAAGGTCAAAGAAGAAGTTATAACTTCAAGAAGCTGTTACAGGTTATATCCAGCAAATCGCTTATTATTACTAATTTTGTTCCTTTCTGGTTGGATGTTCCTTAATGGCCAAAAGCAATTAGGTACCTGAGGAGCTTGAGAAAACAGTTTTAATCAATCCATTTGATGAGGTGTTTATTACTCGAGAAATATCGTCCAAGCTTTATTTCCTAATATGTGAATATCTATTCTATTTGTAGGAAACAAATGAGCAAAAACTTCACAACATAGCCAATGAACTCTTGCTTACGGAAAGAGCTTACGTCAACCGACTTGACCTCTTAGATCAGGTAATGTTTTCCTTTTCAAAATTACTTTAATTTTTAGCACCGTCCATTATTTTAACTTCATAATTAAAGTCTTTAGAAACTACAATGAAGGCCCTGTCCGTTTTGGGCCAATGAAAGGAAAAGTGTAACATTTTCAACTCTGTCAGTGAATTCACTAGGTATAAAGGGTATATACTTAATATGGAACAGACCGAGGGACTCTTGGTACAGGTCACAAGTGCCTTTGTCTGTGTATCTCAGCCCTAAACCATTTATTGTGGTTCTGTACCCCACGTTACTGGTATAATCTAAATAAGAGTTTGGTGATTCTGGCGTGATACTAATGTGAATACATCACCGGTCCTGCCTGGCCCGCCTGCTCTTCAGCCCTGTGTGCACTGTGTGCGTTGCTGCAGGGCCAGAAGGGGTTGGAGAGGTCCCTTGCTCAGCCTTGCGTGAAACGTCTTTGATGGTTTCGGGTGTAAAGTTGCAAACTCCATATTTGTTGATCGTGTGAGTCTACTTTATCACATTTTGTGCTTTTATCATGGGAGAGCCTTCAGAATCATTTCAAAAGCTCATTAGCAAAGAAAGTTTTTTCCAATATTTCTTTTTTTTTTTTTTTTAATTTTTTAAAGTTGAATTTATTGGGGCGACATTGGTTAATAAAATTATGTAGGTTTCAGGTGTATAATTTTGTAATATATCATCTGCATGTTGCATTGTGTGTTCACCACATCAAATCAAATCTTCTTCCATCTCTGTTTATCCCCCTTTATCCTCTTCTACCTGCCCACATCCTCCCTTGTCACTGTGGTAATCACCATACTGTTGTCTGTGTCTATGAGGTGGGTTTTTTTTCTTAATCCCTTCACCTTGCTCACCCAGTCCCCGAGCTCCCACCCCTTTGACAGCCGTCAGTCTGTTCTCTGTGTCTATGAGTCTGAGTCCTTGTCTCTTTTGTTTGCTCATTAGATTCCGTATGTAAGTGAAATCATATAGTACTTGTCTTTCTCTGACTGGCTTATCTCATTTAACATAATACTCTCCAGGTCCACCCATGCTGTCACAAAGGGTAAGATACTCCCCTCCCCCATTTTTTACCGCAGAGTAGTATTCCATTGTGTAAATGTACTACTGATTTTTTTATCCACTCGTCTACTGGTGGACACTTGGGCTGCTTCCTTATTTTGGCCATTACAAATAATGCTACAATAAACACATGGGTGCATATATTCTTTTGAATCAGTGTTTTGGGTTTCTTTGGGTATATTCTCAGAAGTGGAATTGCTTAGTGATAAGACAGTTCCATTTTTAATTTTTTGAGGTATCTCCATACTGTTTTCCACAGTGGCTGCACCAGTCAGCGTCCCCACCAACAGTGTACTGGGGTTCCCTTTTCTCCATGTCCTTGCCAACACTTGTTGTTTGCTAATTTACTGATGGTAGCCATTACGACAGGGGTGAGGTGATATCTCATTGTGGTTTTCATTTGCATCTCTCTGATGGCTAGTGTCATTGGGCATCTTTTCTATGTCTGCTGGCCACTGGTTTGTCCTCTTTGCCCATTTTTTAATTGGATAGTTTGCTTTTTTGGTGTTGAATGTTATAAGCTTTTAAATAAATTTTGGATATTAACCCCTTATCAGATGTATCATTAGCAAGTATGTTCTCCCATTCAGTGGGCTGACTTCATTTCGTTGATGGTTTCCTTGGCTGTGCAAAAACTTTTTAGTTTAATACAGTACCATTTGTTTATTTCCCTTTTGTTTCTCTTGCCCGAGGAGCTATATCAGAAAAAAACATTGCCACAAGAAATGTTTGAAATTTTGCTGCCTATGTTTTTAGGATTTTTAAGGTTTTGAGTCTAACAGTTAAGTCTTTTATCCATTTTGAGTTTATTCTGTCATCTGGTACAAGAAGGTAATCTAATTTCATTCTTTTTACTTGTATTTGTCCAATTTCTCCAACACCATTTATTAAATAGACTATCTTTACTCCATGGTATGTTCTTGACTCCTTTGTGAGATATTAACCATAAAGATGTAGGTTTATTTCTGGACTCTCTATTCTGTTCCATTGATCTATATGTCTGTTTTTATGCCAGTACCATACTGTTTTGATTACAGTATAGTTTGTAATCAAAAGTATACAGTATAGAATGGCCTTGCAGTATAGTTTGATATCAGGTAGTGTGATTCCTCCAACTTTGTTCTTCTTTCCCAAGATGGCTGTGGCCATTCAAAGCCTTTTGTAGTTTGATATAAATTTTTGGAGTATTTGTTCTAGTTCTATGAAAAAGTTTCTAAATACATCATTAGAGCAACTGTTGAAAACTGAGGTCTCTTAATCCTGCTTCAGTGATAAAAGAACAAGATAACTGGTAGATAGTCTGCTAATACAGGCCCCTTTATAGGAGAAAGTCACCATGTCTGAGTGTTGGTTGTAGGAACTGTCCCAGCTCTGCCACTGGAGAACTGGTACACTACAGGAGCAGGTTATCCTGTGCACACTCCCTGTCATTGACTCCTACAGTGAGCTGTGCCCCTCTTATGGTGAGCTTTAAGAGGCCAAATTAAAACTGTGTTTTTTTGAAATAATGAGTTTGTTACTCAAATATTCATTCTCGAAAGAATTTCTCCATAATTCAATCACTTTATGTTGAGTTTGTGTCTTCAAAACAACTTTTCTCTTCATAGGGATCACAGACCTGAAACATTTAGGTATTCCCATAGTGGAGATGTGTCTTTTCCTCTTGTGTCCCTCCACCTGCCCCACCTTTTTCAGCCACATTAGCTTATTCAGCTATTTTTGCTGACCTTAGAGAACTTTAGACTCTTAATTACTTTAATATCCTATCTATTGAAGTCTCTTAAGGATGTAATTTTGTGTTCTTTTTGTCTCCCAAGAAAATGCAGTGGAGGTGGATTTAGAAAATTAACAACCATCTAGACATTATGAAGGAACAGACCTCCTTCTGCCTACATTTAGCAGAATGGCAAGAGGTATAGTAGCCCTAGTGGGGAAGAGATAAGACTGCAAATTCTTTTTTATTGTCTTTAAGATACCAGTTATTGCCCTGGCTGGTGTGGCTCAGTGGATTGAGTGCCAGCCTGTGAACCAAAGGGTCACCAGTTCGATTTTCAGTCAGGGCAAATGCCTGAGTTGTAGGCTGGGCCCCTGGTTGGGGTCCAATGAGAGGCAACCACACCTTGATGTTTCTCTCTTACTCCCTCTCTTACTCCCTCCCTTCCCATCTGTCTAAAAATAAATAAATAAAATCTTTAAAAATACCAGTTATTATGTGCAGGACAGGAGAAGATCTTTTTATACTCATACCAGTGTTTTAACTTAGATATTATTTTTTACTAAAGAGCAGGAAAACATTGGAGAACTGAAATATTCTTTTATTCATCCACTGATCAGCTCTTTATCAAGCACCTTTTCTACTGTGGAAAGTAAATCATGATGTGCTCCCTTCCCCAAGAGTATATAGTTTTAATAGAAAAAAATTAGATTTATTTCAACAAATGACAGTAATGACAATATGTAGTAAATGACATATATGTCATTCAAAACATAAACAGGAGTGGGGCCATACCATACTTATTATGTGTATGTGAACTTTTTTTAATCTCTTAACTCCACCTGTGAATTGGAAAGGTAAGTCCTGTTGACCTCAATTGGAAATTCTCCAGCGCAGAAAAGGTTAACGTTCCACAGAAAGAGGCATAGCCTAGGTCAGGGTCAAAGTTTCCTAATTCGAATACCTGGTTCTTCTTAATCAAAGCACATACTCACTCTTACAGTTCAAAAATAATTGATTTCTTGAACCATGAATGTTTTAATTTATTCAAAAAATCATATTGAAGATCCCACTATGTGCCTAGCACAATGCCAGGAGGTAAACCAATAAATTTGAAGTAATGTTTGCTTTATTCTCTTATTCAGGTATTTTATTGCAAACTATTGGAAGAGGCAAATCGAGGCTCATTTCCAGCAGAGATGGTGAATAAAATCTTTTCTAATATTTCATCAATAAATGCCTTCCATAGTAAATTCCTATTGCCAGAACTGGAGAAACGAATGCAAGAATGGTAAGAGGAAGAGCGAGCAAATGATATGTCTGAATGCTGTGCTATTCAGCTTTTAAAATGAAATACTAATGTCACACAGAGCTGTAGGCCAACATTTGTGCTAAATTTTTATGGGATAGACCAATAATAGAAGTTGCATGTTTTCAACATTAGTTGAAAAGAATTTCATCTCTGCTGTTCAAACTATTTTGAGTAGTGAAGATAAGATGTTGTGAGTAATGTGGAGCTTCAAGGTTTTCTTAGCTCCCTCTTTATTACTATATCATTCCTAACCTTTAATTGTCTACCTGCGTTTGTTTTCTGCCCATCTCACAGCAGGGTCGATCCAGTAAAGTACAGGGTGTGTGTAGAAAAGTGACTACTTCATTTGAAGTTCTGTTAATTCATTCATTCTGTAAGAAAACTTCATGACTTGTTTCTGTATTTTATACAGGGAAACCACCCCTAGAATTGGTGATATCCTTCAGAAATTGGCGCCATTCCTGAAGATGTATGGAGAATACGTGAAAGGATTTGATAACGCAATGGAATTGGTTAAAAACATGACAGAGCGTATTCCCCAGTTCAAATCAGTGGTTGAAGAAATTCAGGTAATATGACTCTTTTATTGAAAACCCTGCATCAGTTTTTCTGTACAAATCATAGTCTTCTGGATTTAAAATGTAGATTGCAGTAGCTGTCCAAGACACCTTGCCAAATTCCATTCCACTCTGAATGGTGCAGAAGTCATCTCTGCAGAGTTAAAGTATTTATTGAGCATATGCCATGTGTTGAATAGTGAAATCTCCATTTGCTTTTGAGACTAGAAAAGGGGTTTTGACAACACAGGGGTGCACATACATTACAAAGTGGATTCCCATTTAGTTCTGTGCCTCTCTTGCTTTCTTTCAGAGGTTGAGATGTTGAAATGAATATAAAGCATGATTGCTATAAATCCTGACATCTTGGAGACATAATTATGTTGGATTTTTTTGTCGCTTTATTTCTATGTCCTGATGTTTAAAAAATGTTATTATACCTGGATAATACATTTTAGTAATACCATAGTAATTTCTATTTGATTCTCTAATCAAAATTGTTAGTAACGATTCTTTGCTAAAATGTAAGTATTTGAAAGGAATTCTTTAGTTACATAAGGTTAGGTTGGGATACTCTTGCTCCTTGACTGCTCTCTTTCGTCTGTCTTCCTTCTCTGTATTTGCCCTTGAGATAATACATTCAAGGAGCTTAACGTGGAGCTTGTTGCCCAGTAAGTGCTCACTACACAATGGCGATGATGGTGGTCATCATTTTATCGAATCTTAACTCCGACTCCACAATGTCTGTCACCTCCACATCCTGTGGAAAGGATGGGGCTGTGAAAGGAACGATGGACTGAGAATCCGCTAACTTAGTTTAGAATGCTCATCTGCCACTTACAGTCATTTGACCTTAGAAAACTCCCCTAACTCTCCTCAGCCACGGTTTCTTTATGTATAAATTTTGGGTTCAGTAATACTTTCCTGGATATAGGTATGTTAGAGAAAATTAAATGAGGTAACTAAACGTATTAATATTTATTAAGCAAAGCCATTAGCCCTCAGCTTCCAAGCTAATTTCAGGCTCCTTTTCCTTTCTTTGGTTTACAATGATAACTTCCAAACTAGTTTCCCCACACTTCCTAAAGCCATATTGCAGTAGGTTGATCTTAATAGATCTCTCATTAGAGATCTATCACTCCCATGCGTGAAAATCTGCATTAGATGAAACAATAATAATCACAGTCTGACATTATTACCCCAGACTACTGTTTCTTCTTCATCCTGCTTCCTTACAAATGCGTTACTTGCCAGCAAAACTCAGTTGTTCTCTTTTGCTGAATGTGTTTCCTGCCCCACTGTCTTGGGCCTGGTCTCCAAGGTCACTCAGTCTTCACTCACTTTCCTCACTTTCTTTCCCACCCAAAGCCTGCCCTCATCCAAGTTCATGTTAAATGCTCCTTTATCTGTGAACCCTTTGGATTCTTGTTTACTTTAAATGTAAACATCATGTCTTAATACAACCTATATACCCTAAAGTGTCTTAATCATAATATGAGTTTAACAAACATGTTAGAATTCATGCTTTGTTTAATATGAACAAGGACATATTTTAAATCATGTTTTCCCTTTATTATGTTAACAGTTTATTGAAAACAAATGCTATAGACTCAGTTTCTCTGGGGGGTAGGGGTGGAATCTATTTAGGGATTTTGGTTTCTAATGGAAAAGAATGCCGTGACCTAATGAAAAATTAAAATTTCCTGACAGATGAGAAAATGAATGATCACATCTTGTCATTCTTTTTTAAGTTCAAAGGAAATGACATTTGTGGTAGATTTATTATGAAACAGTTTCCGCTACGTCTAAAGTCATTTAATAAAGTTGTTCTTAGTGAAGCTTATTAAATATAAGGTGGGGCAAAAGTAGGTTAACAATTGTGAGTACAAGAAACACAGTTTATTCTTGTGTTGATATTATTATTCGTTTATTGTATTATTTTCCACACAGACAAATGTAAGCCCACTTTTGGCACACCCTGCTGATGCTTCTTGTGAAAAGCTGTGGAGTATGATTTAACAGTGTGACCTCACTCTCCCTTGTAGTGGCTAATTGAAGTGGCTGCCAGCAATCTGGGATGTTCTTGCTTATAATTCTTGATTTCCCCTTCTGTTCTTATATTAGGTTGTTAGTCTTCAAACCGAAATGGAAGAATCTGGGATGTTTTTAAATGCACATGCCCAGTCCCTAACCTCAAAGACTGTAGTTTCACAGATTGGGATGGGGTTCAAAATTTTTATTGTTACTAGCACTCTACATGTATCTCATGCAGATGTGATACACATGCCACACTTTGTAGAGAGAGTCTGCCCTTGATGAGAGCTCTGTACAATGGTGAGTTTTTAGATTAGCTACCCTAATTCTTAAATCTTTCTTTATAAACTTAATTACAGAAACAGAAGATCTGTGGGAACTTGACTTTGCAGCATCACATGCTAGAACCTGTTCAGCGGATTCCCCGGTATGAGATGCTCCTTAAGGATTACCTGCGGAAGTTGCCCCCTGATTCTCCTGACTGGAATGATGCTAAAAGTAAATGCTTTTCCCCCTCTTTTCCATGGTGGGGTAATTTGGTGGCCAAGCAGCCTTGTGATGACAAAGCAAGATAGGTCTCATAGCCACTTTAGTGAAATATTGGTGACAGAGAAGAACCTCCTGGGAAATTGTTATCAGTACCTCAGTTAGGCAAGCACTTTAGAGCAATGCAAATCACTTTTCTCATGCTGGTTCCATGTTAATTGTTAACTCTGAAACATAAAACTACAGTCTTAGAGGCATCTGGGCTAGCAGCGCGCGGTGACCTTCTCACAGGAAGAATCTGCCGCTTGGAATTACCAGTGCTGCTGGTTGACTAGACAGGTTGACGCACACCAAGAAGGTTCAGACGGGACTACAGAAACATCACCTAAGCAGAGTTGGCTTAGAAGAGAAAATGGTGCTATTTAGTGTCAGTTAATATTTTCCCTGGGAAAGCTTTATTTTTATTCTGCTAGTTGTCTTTTATTTTACAGACTTGTCATTTACATCTTTTGGATGATAAATGAAAGACTTTTTTTTTTTAGACTCAAGAGTTTCAATACTAATTTTACTTTCTCATGTGCCTTTAAAAAATCTATTAGCTGCGAAGGTAAGAAGGAAAGTTAAGAAATAGAAATGGGTTAGCATTCAGTAAGTGCTAAAAATACTGGTGTACAATCTTCCCCTTGTAATTTCTTGTGTTCTACTATAAGCGAACCTTGATCAGAGATGAGGAACACAAAATACCACCTTTGGTCTTGGGGCCTGGGTAGTATTTTGAACACAGACGATCCCTGCTTCGGTTTTCCCACCGTCCAGGCGAGTCAGTGACCACAGGACCTTCTCTCCTCCCCTTTCCCCGCCTTCAGGTTAGAACTTTCCTGACTTGGTTTCTTCCACTTTTTATTCCAGCTCCACTGGCCACTCACTCGGCCTGAGTGCTTGGTGATAGTGGCGGAACTAGTGGTTGGGTCGGAGGTGGGACTTCCCGCCGCTGCTGCTCCTCACACTGCCTCCTGTGCAGCGTCCCCAGCCTGTCCTGTTTTGTTCCCCTACACCGTGAATCCTGTAGAGAACACACAGAATTGCCCAAGTTAGCATAGTTCTCCAAAATGTAAGTCCCAGTCTTTGAATACAGAAGAAACTGAAGTTTTATTTATAGTTTGGAGAACTAGTTTCTTCTGTATTCAAAGACTTTGACTTCCTCTAAGGTGCTAATGTCAAAAATGACGGCAGTGTACTTTGTCACTTTTTTATTTCCCATGGCCACTTACACTAAAGTTCTAAGGAGATCGTAGAGGGAGATCTAAAAGTAGGGAAAGTGACAGAAGTGCATTTTGTTCAGCAGTGGAACAAAGAACAGAAAAAATCTGGTGCAGATGTGATAAGATGGTTGTAACAGAATTAACCCAACCAGCATTCATAAGATAGGGGAAAAAGTAAGAAGCAGGGCTTGATTTAGGGCGGAGGGCATTCCCTGGGCCGAGCCGGCGGCAGGCCTCAGCTTTCACAGCTTCGCCAGCGGGCCAGAGCCCCTGCCTCGCTCATTCCAGGAGTTCCCGTTCCTGTGTCTTGCCGCCACCCACCCAGCAACAAACCCCTCCATCAGCATTGGTGTCGGAACATTCTCTTTCACTTGGCTGAGGCTAGAGCCATGGTTGTCTTTTTCCCAGAGAAAGGGTGGTTATGCTTAGTGGTTACATTGCTCATAAGAACTAATAAAATAATACCATGACATGTTGTAGGAATTTGGGCCAGAAGTCTTAGGTTCAAATGTAGCCCTTTGATTTCCTAGCTGTGGGACTGTATACAAGATACATCACTCTCCAGTTCTTTCGTCTGACAAATGGAGCTAATATACATTCCATTCAGGGTTGTGGAAGAAGTAATTGACCTAATATCTATGAAAGCACCTGGTGGAGTGCCTTGTCCCAAGCTAGTGTACATGGTGTTTGTTGATTATGAAAGTTTCATTATGGAGTAAATATACCTGTAAGCCTAATCATTGTATTTGACTTTTTATGAGGAAATACCCTTCAGGTTCCAAGTATTGATCTACTTACAAGTGCACTTTTGAAAGTATGCAGTTTATCAGTGGACATTGCCCCTGCTTTTATTGTGTATCTCTGGTCTCAGGTTTCTGCCGCTCTTTTTCTCGTCTCAATTTCTTCTTATTGTAATGAGAAGTGTGTTATTTAGCTATCTAGTAGCATAGTAAGGACAACATATATTTATTTTCTTTTCTTTTCCCCCATTTAGAATCACTTGAAATTATATCTACAGCAGCAAGTCATTCTAATAGTGCAATAAGAAAAATGGTAAGTATGTTTCAGAGGAGACTGTAATATTCTAGTTAGATAATTGTCAACTATATAGCCTAATATTATCTACAGGTTTGGATCAAAATGAATTGATACAGATAAACAAAAAAATTGTTTGCAAACTATTTGGTGTTTTCTGTAATAATCTTCTCTTCTCCCAGGTTTAATTTCCTCATAACTGACATTGTATGTCAAAATTTAGGCTTAGTTATAGTCACTTCTGAGCTCTTCATATTTTAGCCAAGGTTGAAGGTTATTGTATCATTAAAGCCGCTAAGGTGAAACCTCCTTATATTTGATCTTGCTGTGGTTTTTTTTAACTTCCTAGGAGAACCTAAAGAAACTCTTAGAGATTTATGAAATGTTGGGAGAAGAAGAAGACATTGTAAATCCTTCAAACGAACTAATAAAAGAAGGACAGATCCTTAAACTAGCTGCTCGGAACACCTCAGCGCAAGAACGCTACCTTTTCTTAGTGAGTATTGTAGTGTGCGCAAGTCACATAAGAATAACTCATGAGCGTTGTTATGTATGTCCTGGGTAAGTAGGATGCTCTCTGTGTGGCTGACCTGGTGCAGTCACTGCTGACAGCATTCCACAAAAGGAATGGATGTCCTTAGTAACTGTCACATGTCCTTTCAAGACACAAATCTTTTTTTGAAGTATTTTTCTATGTATTTGCCGTATGTAATTGACTTCAGTAACACATACTGAAGACAGTTTAACCTTTCCCCGAAGATGATAGCCATCTTCAGTGTGCATGCAGACTATGACATGCTTTCTGGAATCCTCCTTTTTTTGTTGCAGATTTCCTCTTTCCTTTCATGCTTACAGGCTAAAAGGTACCACTTCGGGGGTATTAATTGGGTCAACACACTAGTCCTTAGCAACGGTTCTCTCCCTAGTCATCTCTAACCACTACTTCTAATCTTTTTAGTATGAAGTACAGAAGCAAGGTTGGAAAACTTGTGCTTAAAATAACAATGTGTAAAGCACATGAGTGTGCCACACAGTTCCTTTTCACTGCAGTCAGTCCCCGTCCCTTCCTTCTCTTCCTGGAAATGACAATTAGTCTGAGGTTTATCTCAAATGCAAGAGCTCTTCCTGGGGTATCCAGGCTATTTGTTTTTAGTCACTGGTAATTCCAGCCTCTTTTCTTATCTGATGATGTAATGAAAATCATACTAATAGCTAACACTGAGTAACAGTAAGCCAACATTGAGTAATAACTCAGTAAATGTTAGCCATTATTAGGATTATTGATTATAGGCAAAGAAACAGAGAAACATCGGGAAAGAGGCTGCCCAGTGACCAGTGCACGATTACAGTCTCAGGGTGTTGCTCACATCTGACTTTATTGCTGTAAAGCAATCGCCTCACCACTCTAATATGAGTTGTCATTGGGGGCTTAGAAGTTTCTGTTGTGGGGTCACAGCCTCCCTTAAAAGGGGGATTTGCAGAAACTAATTGTCACGCAGAGGAGTGTGCTCATTTTTGAAAAAGAATATATGGTCACTATATGACCCAGCTGTTCTACTCCAAGTTAGTATAACTCAAGAAAATTGGAAACATATATCTACTCAAAACTTGTATGTGAATGTTCATAGCAAAATTATTCGTGCTAGCCAAAAAGTGGAAACAATCTAAACGCTCATCAGTTTAGAAATGCTTATACAAATTGTGGTATGCCCATGCAGGGCAATATGATATGCCTGTAAAAAGGAATAAACTACACTCCCTGCCCTGGTGGCTCAGGTGGTTGGAGTGTCGTCCCTTGCACCAAAATTGTTGCAGGCTCGATCCCCAGTCAAGGGCACATAGCTAGGTTGCAGGTGCAGTCCTTGATCAAGGGCATGTATGGGAGGTAACCAATCAATGTCTCTTTCTCTCTCTCTCTAATCAATAAGCATATCCTTGGGTGAAGTGGTTGAGGTGTGTGGGCTCTGGACAGGTAGGTTTCATGTGAAAGGTATGCTTGCAGGTGAGTCATTTACTGTCTCTGGGAATTGGGTGACCCTGAGAGGGGCTGTCCATCCAGGGTCAGCAAGGTCCCAAAAAGTCAAAACATCAAAAACACAGATGAAAAAGATATACAGCCCTGGCTGGTGTAGCTGAGTGGATTGAGTGCTGGCCTGCAAAGCAGTCACTGGTTCAATTCCCAGTCAGGGCACATGCCTGGGTTGCAGACCAGGTCCTCAGGAGGGGACGCTTGAGAAACAACCACACATTGATGTTTCTCTCCTTCTCTTTCTCCCTCCCTTCCCCCTCTCTAAAAATAAGTAAAATCTTTTTTTAAAAAAAGACATACGTAATACACTATTTTGGGGAAAATGCCTGGAAGTCTATGTCTTCCCTTTGTTGTTACCTTGCCTTTAGGTGCTTAGGTCATTTTCTGCCCCTCTTCCACATTAGTCTTACAGTTTCTACAGTTGAACTTTTAACCAATTGTATCAGTTTAATTTCCACATTGGAGCATCGTTCTGGAAGTATTTTCAGGTTGCATACCTTGATGGAGACCCAGATGAAGCAGCTAGTAGGATGACAGGTGGCAAGAGCCTTGGGGAAATACAGCAGCAGTAACTTGGGGGCAAGGACCCATCTTGTTCCAGTTATTAGAAGCTCTCAAACATCTCATGGTGTCATTGCCTGCCGGGAGAATAAAGTCACAGAGCAGGAATTTTAAGAAAGCCGCATTTATCTTTGGCAGACCGTCTCAGTAGCATTTCCTGCAGTGTTTACTCTGCTAACTAACCCCTCTAATGCCGTGCTTGTCTCCGACTCTCTCCTCCAGCCCGCACACTTTTATTCCCGTAGAGCATCTTGGTTTTTTCATCTGTAGAAACTTCAGAAGTACCGTTTTTATTTTCCTTTCTTTCTAGAAAGAACATGAGGGCTAGTTTTCTGTTTCCTACTCTGGGGACGTTACATTTGTCTGAAAAACCAAATTATATTTAGAATCTGATTTTGGCTTTTAAATCTTTATGTGTTTGCAAATTTGTTTGCCTCCACACCATTTTAGAAAAATGTATGTCAGTGGCAGGGTTTTCTCTTTAGTGAAAACTATACTGGACATCTGAAAGTTCGAAAACCCCCAACAAATTATCCTATAGGGTAGCCCAAAGATGTTTTATTCTTGGCCCTTTGGAGTTCTATTTCTTACTTCCTAGTAGCAGCTTGACAGATTTAGAATTTTTTCCCTTTGAATACAGACCTGGCTCTGGCAGTGTCTCCAACAATGTACTTTTACCTTCTAAAACAAACTTTAGTGAGACATCAAATTGAATTATATCATTCAAATAAATGTATTTTAAGACACTTCAAATCAATCACGGAGGAACACTAGAGATCGAGAACGGCGCACTTCCCTGCACTTTGAAGGAAGCCGAGAGTTGCTTCTAGGTTTTGGCACAACCCAGCGCTTCCAGAGCTCGTCTCGCCAGCCCGGGGTTGCTTTGTCAGTATCTGCTTGAGCGCTCTGGGCCTGGAATGAAATGGAACTTCCCACACTGAAAAGGAAAGTTGATCTACTAGGAGTTACAGTTGCTCTAACTTCCTTTTTTAGTACCAGAGGAAACCCAGCGAGGTGACGGTGGCTTTCGCCACGAGAACAAGGTTCACAGAGGGAGCAGGACTAGCTGCCTAATTCCTTTATGTGCATGCCATCTACTTCTGTGTACACAGTACTTTATATCCTTCAAGAGCTCTCACCTTCACCTGCAGGAAGAAGGAAAGGGGTATTTATTGACTAGTGTTAGATTTTGACATATACATTAAAAGATGAGTATATAGTTAATGACGATTTGGAATGTGAAGTTCCACTTAGGAAGAAGATATTAGGGGAAATGTAACCCTGAAAGCATGAAAGGGAAAGAGAAATGTATCACTTATTACAAGATTGTCACTTTTATGAGCATAACTACAAAAAGTAAGTGCTACCCTAGCCTGTGTGGCTTGGTTGGAGCATAGCCCCTTAACCAAAAGTTTACTGGTTTGATTCCCGGTTAGGGCATGTGCCTAGGTTGTGTGTCCAGGAGCATACAAGAGGCAACAAATCTATGTTACTCTGTTACATTGATGTTTCTCTCTCCCCCCACTCTTTCCTCCCTCTCTAAAAGCAATGAAAAAATGTCTTTGGGTGAGGATTTAAAAAAAAACAACAACAAACAAATGCTGAGAACTTCCATATTCACTTGTGTTTCCATAAAATAACAAGACTTGCTGACCTTTATAAAGTAAACTTGAGTACAGATATCATCAGATAACTCAGAAATTTTATGCCAGAACATCTCATTTGTCACTCAGTTTGCAGAAAAATTGGTGGTCATTACGATCTTTAGAGTGTGAGGCTTGTCCCCTTTGCACAGCAGCAGGTCCTGCACCATTCACAGCCTTGACCGAATCCCCGCCAGAGAAGGCCTTGATAGACGAGAGAAAGCAATGTTAACAGGAACAGGTAGCAGGCAGGCTGTTGCCTTGATCAAGCTGGGATGGTGCTGAGAACCTTTCAGTGCACTTTCAAATCTCTAAATCCTAGCTACTACCATGTGCAGGCTCTGATTGCCACAGTTCGAATACAGACATGATAAAGGCATAGGTTGTTAGTGTTCATTTCTACAAAGGTAAATGTGAAGTGTGCTGTTGAGATATATCTGATAAAATCTACTTGTGTCCTTTTGTTTCTACATTATCCACTTGTGGAAATGAAATTTCTGACACTGGTTACAGGAAGTTGCAAAACCAGGTATGAGGAACAACTGGTGAGAAATTTGCTTTCAGAATGAGTGCAATACACGATATCATGAAAACATGTTGAAATGTCTTTAAGTATCCATCACCATTTCTTGTCTTTATGGCCTTGCGGAGCCAGAGGACCTGGCAGAACAAGACGTTTCTCCTCATGTAATTCCATCAACCACCTGTAGCTGTTACAGATAATGATCTTGAGATGTGCGAGGTTACATTGGGAATAGGGGCTAAGTCCCCAGTTGCTCGGGTCTTTGAAAAATATGTGTGACCCTAGAAATGATAAATATGAAGGAGGTCTGCAGGTATGGACCTTATTTAGGAATCTGCCTATGAATTAACCCCAATATTTAGACCCCTTCATCCTTTTTGCATGTTTTATTACATTCAAAGGGAATTAAATGCCCTCCCCAAGTCATTGCTCAGGCCTGACAAGCAGGAGCTACTCATTGTTGCCTAGGAATGAGGCATTACACAAAATTTGATTCGGGTTCAAAATGAAGTTTTTCATTTTAAAAGTAAATCTTATAAAACTCTGGCTGGGAAGCTAAGTTGGTTGGAGCATTATCCTTATGTGCCAAGGTTGTGGGTTCAATTCCTGGTCAGGGCACATAGAAGAATCAGCCAAGGAATTATAGAGTAAGTGGGGCAGCAATTCAGTTTTTCCTCTCTTCCTTTCTCTCTCCCTAGAAAAACAATAAATAAATTTTTTAAAGGAGATTTTATAAAGACTACCTTTAAAGACATTTTGCTAAAATAGATGGATTTTCTGTTCATTTATGTAAGACAAATCCTTAAGCATGATATGGGTCAATATAAAACAGTGACTTAATTTTTTGCAAGTTAATATGCTGACCCCACATGTTTGAATAAAATTTAAAGTAATAATTTTGGCTATATACTAATTTAACATTAAACACACTGATAAAAATAATTGCTAAATATTACTCTTTCCCTCTACAGCTGTGACAGAGTTGCTGTCTCTAAGACACAACGATTAGAAATTTTGTTGTTTAAGTACTTCAGTTTTATAGGTTGAAATTTCAGTTGCTGGTATATGGAAGGTTCTTAATAAATTATTGCTGAATTTAATTGAATTAATTTCTTTAATAGTACAAAATGAGGATTGGTTTCTTTAAATACCAATAAAATATTTATGAACCAACAAAGGGAAGTGTATGCTATGAATTTTAAAATGATAATTTTGGTACAAGCATAAAATTTCAATATAGTCTTTAAATAATTTTGCTCATATAGAAACTATGATACTCCTTGGGAAGTCCTTGGAATACTGTCTAAGGCTCCTTTCAGTATTGGTCACTTTCTTCTTTGTTTTCCTGTCTAGTATTGATATGCATTCTGCCTCCTTGCAGTTCAACAACATGTTGCTGTACTGTGTGCCAAGATTCAGCTTGGTGGGCTCTAAATTCACAGTTCGAACCAGGGTTGGCATAGATGGAATGCAAATTGTAGAGACTCACAATGAGGAATACCCGCACACTTTCCAGGTATCTGGGAAAGAGAGGACACTGGAATTGCAAGCCAGGTAAGAGAACCATTTCTATCACACAGCTTTCAAAGGCAGCAGAATCAATCATAAAATAGAATAATTCTGAGGATCTTTGGCAAGTGAATGCTGCAGACCTTTGCAACTCTGCTTGGATGTAAGTGGAGAGATGGAAGCTCTTAGAAAGCAGGAATGATGTCCTCCCTTCTGATTCCTCTGTAGTGCCTAGGATAGTTGTTTTCAGAAGTAAGCATTCAGTAAACTATATTTGCTCTTTAGATATACAGGGTGCTCAGAGAATGAAGTTGCACTGAAGCCAAGTTTCGAGTCTTTGTAGGAAAAGGTTCTCCTCTAACCCTTTTTCCCTCCATCCTTCTTTTGGTCCACAAATGTTTATTGATGCTTGTCATTCCATGCCAAATGATGAAGTTTAATGCTCAGTCCTTCAGAGGCTCTGCATTCATGGGACTTAATGACACTTTGATGGGGAGAATGTTCGGAGGAGGCAGGGTAAAAAAGGTAATGATCCTCTGGCTGCTGTTGGAGGATACACCAAGGAGGCCATTTGGGCCTCTAGCAAGCAGGACTTCTTATATGCTTCACTGAGTGGTGGAGAAAGGGCTGGAGTTCCAGCACCCACCCCCTCGCATAACCACATCTGGAAAGAAAAAAAAACATGACAGCCATTGCAGTGGATCACAGCTACCCCTTGTGTGAACCACTGCAGGACAGATTGCTGTCGGCTTCGAAATCTCTGCTTTAGTAAGACTGTTATCCATTTATCCTATGAAGGCCTGGTGCGGTGAGAATTGGGATACTCCAGAAAGTCACAGATCAGGGCGTTAAGTGCCAATCCCAGCCCTCATGGTTCTGATACCCTAGACTCCATCGAAAGTCAGAGAGCTCTTCTGTTCCTTTGCTCCAATAGCTTGTGGTTCTAGCAGATGAATTTATCCTGGATATTGCACTTAGAAATTGCATAAGACCTTCAGGCCCTTAAAGGAGAATAAATCGTTTTAGCAGGAATTTGTGCTCTGGCAGTCAGGAACTGGTGAAATCACAGTTGTGAGAGATGTAGCAGGCTGCAGGGGAACTGATCTAAGGATTCGAAGGTGGCATCTCAAGCCTGAGTTAAAATGCTGGAGGGCTTGGCTTTGAATATCATGGTTTTTCTACCTTATCATGGTGGGGTTTGGGCCCCAGCCATCCAGACCAAGAGAAGAATGTATTTTGTTGACTCACTGAGTGATTGGACTGGCAACAAGGAAGACTACCCTATAGTTCCCATCATTAGAGGTCTTTTTCTTAACCTTTTTTAAATTCTTATTTATTCTATTATGGTTGTCCCAGTTTTTCTCCCTTTGCCCTCCTCTGCCCAGCCCACCCCCTCTCCTGTAGTCCATCCCCACACAGTTGTCCTTGTCCGTGGGACATTCATACATGTTCTTCGACTAAACCTTTTCCCTTCTTTTCACTGTTCCCTCCTCCCCTCTCCCCTCTGGCAGCTGTCAGTCTGTTCCATGTTTCCATGTCTCTGGTTCTGTTTTATTTATTTGATTCCTCTCATAAGTGAGATCCTACAGTATTCATTTTTCACCAACTGCTTATTTCACTCAGCATAATAGTCTTCAGTTCTATCTGTGCTATCACAAAACATAGGAATTCCTACTTCTTTTTTTCTCCTGCATAGTATTCCATTGTGTAAATCTACCCCAGTTTTTTCATCGATTCATTTACTGATGGGCACTTAGGCTGTTTCAAGCACTTGGTTATTGTAAATAGCACTACTATGAACATAGAGGTGTGTAAGTTATTCTGATCAGGTGTTTTAGGATTCTTAGGGTATATTCCCTGCAATGGAATTGGTGGGTCAAAAGGCAGTTTCATTTTTAATTTTTTGAGGAAATTCCATACTGTTTCCCACAGTGGCTGCACCAGTCTGCATTCCCACCAACAGTGCAGTAGGGTTCCCTTTTCTCCACATCCTCCCCAGCACTTGTTGTTTGTTGATTTGATGTTAGCCATTCTGACAAGTGAGAGGTGCTCATTGTGGTTCTAATGTGCATCTCTCAGATGACTAGTGATGCTAAGCATTTTTTCATATCTCTATGGGCCATCTGTATGTCCTCCTTGGAGAAGTGTCTATTCAGGTCCTTTGCTCATTTTTTAACTGGGTTGTTTGTCTTCCTGGAGTGGAGCCATGTGAGCTCTTTACATATTTTGGAGATGAAACTCTTGTCTATTGTATCATTGGCAAATAACGTTCTTCCACATGATTCCCTTTCCATTTTGATCATGGTTTCTTTAGCCATGCATAAGCTTTTTATTTTGATGTAGTCCCATTTGTTTATTTTTTCTTTATTTCCTTTGCCCTAGGAGATATATTGCAAAACTATTGCTACATGGGATATCTGAAATTTTGTTGTTGTTGTTGCTATAGTAATGGGATTTTTTTTCCTTAGCTTCCCTTTCTGGTAGTTTCTGGTGGTGTACAAAAATGCCATCGATTCTGAATATGGACTTTGTATATCACTACTTGGCTGAAATCACCTATTAAGGTTGGGCAGTTTTTTGGTGGAGTCTGTAGGGTTTTCTATGTGCACTAGCATGTGGTCTGCAAATAATGACAGTTTTACTTCCTCCTTTACATTTTGGATGCCTTTTATTTCTTCTTTTTGTCTGGTTACTATAACTAGGATGTCCAGTACTATGTTGAATAAGAGTGGTGAAAGCGGACACTCTTGTCTTGTTCCTGATCTTCAGAGAAATGCTTTTATTTTTTGCCCTTTGAGTATGACATTGGCAATAGATTTCTCATATATGGCCTCTATTGTATTGAGCTGTGCTCTCTCTATTCCCACTTTGCTAAATGTTTTTATCATAAATAGGTGCTGGATTTTATCAAATGCTTTTTCAGGATCTATTGATATGATCATGTGATTTTTGTCTTTCATTTGGTTTATGTAATGTTTTCACATTTATTGATTTGCAAATATTGTATTATCCTTTTATCCCTGGAGTAAATCCCATATGATCATGGTATATAATTTTTTAATGTATTGTTGGATCCGGTTTGCTAGTATTTTGTTGAGCATTTTAGCATCTATGTTCATCAGAAATATTGGCCTGTAACTTTCTTTCATTGTGTCTTTACCTGGTTTTGGGATTAGGATAATACTGGCCTTGTAAAAGAGTTTGGGATCCTTCCCTCTACTTAAATTTTTTGGAACAGGTTGAGATGGATAGGTGTTCATTTTTCTTTGAATATTTGGTAAAATTCACCTCTAAAGCCATCTGGTCTAGGGCTTTTGTGTGCCAGTAGTTTTTTTTTTAATTACTGCTTCGATTTTGCTAGTTATTATCAATCCATTCAGGCTTTCTGCTTCCTCTTGATTGAATTTTGGAAGATTGTATGTTTCTAGAAATTTATCCATTTCACCCACATTGTCCAATTTCCTGACATATAGTTGTTCATAGTTCTTCCTATTTTGAACAGTTGTTCAAAATTTCTTTTTTATTTTAAGATTTATTTATTTATTTTTAGAGAGAGGGGAAGGGAAGGAGAAAGAGAGGGAGAGAAATATTGATGTGCCAGAGAAACATCTCAATCAGTAGCCTCTCACATGACCCCAACTGGGAACTTGGCCCACAACCCAGGCATCTACCCTGACTGGGAATTGAACCACTGACCTTTCAGTTGACAGGCTGGTGCTCAATTCACTGAGCCAAACCAGCTAGGACATTTCTTAAAATCCTTTGTATTTGTGGTATCAGTTGTTACTTCTCTTTCATTTCTGATTTTATTTATTTGGGTCCTCTCTCTTTTTTTCTTGGGGAAGTCTGGTTAACAGTTTGTCCATTTTGTTTATCTTTTCAAAGAATCAGCTCCTGGATTGACTTATCTTTTGAATTGTTATTTTAGTCTCTGTCATTTAATTCTGCTCTGATCTTGATTATTTCCTTCCTTCTGCTTGTACTGGGCTTTGTTTGGTGTCACCCCTCTAGTCCTTTTAGATGTAGAGTTAGGTGGTTTATTTGAGATTTTTCTACAATCATTAGGGAAGTCTCCACTGCAGAAGAATGGAGGTGCTGCTGGCTCTGAAATACCAGCATGCTTTCCAATCTGCACACCCGAGAGGTGTGTCTGAACTGCAGAATGTTCTCAAGGTTTCTTGGGTTGCCCAAGCGGGGACTCCATCCCCCTTATATCAGGTTGGGCTGTTTTCTCTAGGATGGGGCTGATGCATGAAGAATTTTCTAAAGTACAAATAGTCATCCCTTTGTAGAGTTCCAATAGGCAGTTTTGGATATATTCCAATTAATATGGAAACATGGTCATTTTTCCGTACATTTTTTATTCCCCTGATATCATTACTCTAGTAATATATATGATAATATGGTAAACTGAAGATCAAAATTAAGTGATTACTCCCTCAGCCCAGCCTGCCTGCGGGTCCATGGAGGAGGGCCTGAAGGGATATCAATGCTGGCAGCCAGGTGTCCCACGGTTTAGCTACTGGACCCTTCTCCAGTGCAGCCCATGTCACTAAGTCTCCCACAGAGGCTCAGGGCACAACCTTGATGTCCCTACAGGGAACACAGGTACAAGCGCAGTGGAGGGGAACAAGGGGCGGGGCCCTCAGTGGGAGCATGAGGCTAGCAAAGCAGCCTGTGGGGGCTGGATCCCCAGCCTCCTGCTCACCCAGGGATCCATCCGTTCACATGGTGAGGGGCTGGAGCGCTCATGGCTGCCACAGGGCCCTCGAGGCCAGGCCCAGTGGGAACTGTGGACAGACAGTGGGGTGGGACTGGAGTGTACAATGGCTCTCAAGAATGGAGACATTCAGAATGTCAGAATGTTAGTGGGATAACCTGGAAACCAAAATTGATTATGTATTTGGAGATATTTCAAGATCATTCACTTCTGAAGCCACCTGAGAAAAAAGAGTTCTGCTTTTCTTGATGAGTGAGTCAGCCTCAAGACTGACCTATTATACTCTGTGCACTCTTCCATGTTCAAAAGAATATAAAGCTCTGGCAGGTGTGGCTCAGTGGATTGAGAGCCAGACTGCAAAGCAAAAGGTCACTGGTTCCATTCCCAGTCAGGGCACATGCCTGGGTTGCAGGTCAGGTCCCTAGTCGGGGGCACACGAGAGGCAACCACACATTAATGTTGTTCTCCCTCTCTCTCTCCTTTCCCCTCTCTCTAAAATAAAAATCTTTTTAAAAAGAATATAAAGTATTCCTGTTTTCTCTAGTTTTTGTTCAGTGGCTTTTGATTGCTACAGGAATATAAAAATATAGTGATAAGTAAACTCAACAAAAGAGTGACTCAAAAACATTAAAGACTTCAAGTTTCTTTGACCTTTGAAGAGCAGTTAGCCTCAAGTACGCTTTCAGGGCAGTAGAGCTGATTTTGTGGGGGCAGGGCACAGTAGCAGGGAGAAATCTTTTTTGAGGAGAGAAATGGAAGCCCTGCCACCCCGCCCCAAGGATCTGCAGGTGAACGATAAGCAGAGTCGTTCATCTGATAGACACAGATTCCAGCTGCACTCCTGGTCCATTGCGGTGCTCAGTACTAAATTTACTGGGGAGATGGACAGTGTCACCACAGCGAACCTCCTGCCAGACTCACACATACACGATCCCTGTGGGGCCAAGGCACATGACATGCAGCCTGGAACTCAAACGTCGCCCCAGCCCACCAAACACATGCAGACAGAACCTGCTCTTTGACAGTCTTCAAAATCCCTCAGTTTTGAGATCTTAGTCCAGAATCTGCTAAAGAAGAATTTTTCTCATAGTATATGGACCAGCTACATAAGCTACATATAAAGGAGATAAAATAAAGAAAATTTGCCTCCACAGGCAAACAGGGGACTTGACTATAGTCAAGGAAATTTTTTTTCCAACAGAAAATTATTAAATACTGGGGTCCATTGATCTGTGAAACTTCGTATAGGCATTTAAAACTTTTGTTTTGTGCCCTGGCTGGTGTGCCTCGGTGTATTGAGTGTTGGCCTATGAATCAAAGGGTCACTGGTTCGATTCCCAGTCAGGTCTCATACCTGGGCTGCGGGCCAGGTCTCCAGTAGGTGGTGCTTAAGAGGCAACCACACCTGGATGGTCCTCTCTTTCTCCCTTCCCCTCTGTCTAAAAATAAATAAATAAATGAATGAATTTTTATTTAAAAAAAAAACAAAACTTTTTTTTTGTTTAATCAGTTAGGTTTGGTATTGCCTGAAGCCTTCTAGCAAGATAAAATTAAATTGTTTATCAAAGGAAATGTTAACTCTGCAAAGCCTTACGAAGATATTTTATCTTCTTGAGACTAATTATAGTCTTCATTAAGATGGGCTGTGACTAATAGCCTATAAAAGCCTCATCTGTTTTTACAAAGGTCAATTGGCAGACTATTTGCATGTATATCCAGTATAATGCTAGATGTACAGAGCTGCTTAATGTCTATGAATAGATGATGGTTGTTAAATTTAATGTCAGGGTAGTATATTATAAAAGCTAAACTTATATCTCCCCATCAAAAATTATTTGCACTATTGTAACTGGATGGTCTAAAACTCTGTTCAAGAATTTATTTGTTCAATTGCCAGAGTTTCTGTTTAATTTTGATTGTAACTTCTTGGATATCCCTGAATTTTCCAGAAAGTTGGAACAACGTTAAACCATAGTTTTTCAGGAACAACTATAAAGGACACATGAACAAGACTGGGGTGGGGAGCAGGGATGGGGGGGCTGGAAGCAGAGTGGGGAGGTGGGGATGGCTGGGGTGGGGAGTAAATGCAGACAACTGTACTTGAACAACAATAAAATAATTAAAAATAATAATAGAACATAGTTTTAGTCACCAGGTATAACTAATGGTCTCTGCATTCAGTTTAATTTTGTTTTGTTTTAGTTCTGAACAAGACAAAGAAGAGTGGATCAAGGTAAACCTCATTTGTTTTTATTTTCCCTTTTTTTGGTAACCTCTGTCTGTGTACACAAATGTGCAGACGTTGTGCACATGTAATCATCGGGTCAAGGTCATTTAATTGTTAAGGTAATTCCCATCATAGATATTTGTTTAATAAAGGTTTTTCATTAATATGCATGTGATACTTTAATGTGTGCGTTGAATTTTATTTACATTTTAGGCCCTTCAAGAGACTATTGATGCTTTCCATCAGAGGCATGAAACCTTCAGAAATGCGATTGCAAAGGATAATGACAGTCAGTCAGAGGTTTCTGTAAGTTGAATTAAATTCTTAACTTTAAGCTCTTTGCTATTCACATTTACAAAGGATCTCTCTGGTCATTTTGTTTGCCAGCCTCTTGCCTTCTCAATGCCCAAACTGGCTATTTAGACAGAATCTCATTCCTTCTTAGATGAATATAATAGTGAGTGTCTTTTTTATGCTGCTTAAACTTCTTTGAACCTTTTACTTTGCTCAGCCAGAACATGGTGTGAGCAATGTTGTTAAGTGCTTTTTAGGAAGAAAGGAAAAGAGGAAGGGTAGGAAGGAAGGGAGGGAGAAAGGAAGGGGCAGTTTTTTCTATTAATATTAAGTCTCTTTTTCCTTTTCAGACTGCTGAGCTAGGGAAAAGAGCCCCAAGATGGATCCGAGATAATGAAGTAACAATGTGTATGAAATGCAAAGAGTCTTTCAATGCGCTGACAAGGAGAAGGCACCATTGTAGAGCGTGTGGACATGTAAGTGGGATTTCTTGGTCATTAAGATTGCCAGTACCTCTTATAGGTACTGTGAAGTCATCAAGTCGGAAAAGACCCAAAAACTCATTCAGTAAAGCACTTCATTGACAAACTTATTTTAGCGACAAGTAGGTACTAAGCACTGTGCTGGGGCCTGGAAGGTAAAAGTGGTGGATACCCAGCTTCACGTGGCTTACGTTCTAATGGAGAAGGTAGACCAAAGTCAGGTCAATGGACAGATAAGCATTTCGAATTACTATAAATGCAGCAAGGAGGCAATCAAGCAGTTTAAAATGGAGAATGAAGGTAAGGAAGGAGGATTCGGAACCGCTTTCACTTAGAAAAATGAAGTCCTGTCTGAGGGGTCGATATTTCAGCAGACGCCTGAACGCTGAGAAGGAGCCAACCCCGAGAAGGGAGGTGGGGACTGCGTTCGGGCGGTGAGAGGCTCTGCGACCCCAGCAAGCCCTGAGGTAGGCAAGAGCTTGGTCTTTTCTTGAGACTGCCAAAAGGTCATGTGCAGTAAGGTGAAGTGTAACAAGAAATAATTAGAGAAATAGTAACCCAAGGAGTGGATGGCTTTGAGAAAATAGGACTTGTTAGCATAAGTGGAAGTTCAGGCTTTTGGTGAAGAGGGGGAAACCTCCCTCTGTTGTAACAGAAAGGGAAAGCGAGGGTGGCCGCAGGTGTGGGCATGTGTGATCTGGTGGAAAGGAGGGAATGCAGGGCCGGGACAGGTGCATGTCTGCAGAGTATGCGAAAACGTCATCAGCTGACAATGCAGGGAAGGAAGAAAAGTGGGGGAGATTTGAGAAAGAGGCCAAAGTATAAAATAGTTGTCTCTGGGCAGGGAAAAATGAGCCTGTCAGAGGAACACAGGCAGAGTGCTGGATGCTCGGTAGAGGTTTATGGTTGTGAGTATAGAAGGATACACTAGTCCATTTAATGGCAGTGCTATTTCTCTAACAGAACTCAGCCACTGAATCCAGAGAAGGCACATAACGGGTTTTCAGCAATGGAGTTGTTTCGTATAGAAAGATGATGAGGGACAAAGTGTGAAGTGAAGCTGGGGAGAGGTAGCAGCAGGTCCTTGTAAACCCAGTTGAAGATTATATACTTTCTTCTAAGAAACAACAAATGAACAGAGAAGGGTATGCATTGCAATGTCATGGTGTAATATGTTATTAGTGCAGTTCAGTGCAACAATTTTTGTTTTTTAAGTCTTTACTTATTTTTGGAGAGAGGTTAAGGGAGGGAGAAAGAGAGAGAGAGAAACATCGATGTGTGAGAGAAACGTCGATCAGTTGCCTCTCGCACACTCCCAGCTGGGGACCTAGTCTGCAACCCAGGCATGTGCCCTGACCAGGAATCAAACCCGCGGACTTTCAGTTTGCTAGACGATGCCCAATCCACTGAGGCACGCTGGTCAGGGCGACAGTTCTTACTGATAGCTCTTTTAGTTTATTGTCATACTATAGATTTATTCTTCCTCTTTTCCTAAGTTGCTACTCAGCAAGACAGGTTTGTAGTCAAGTTTAAATTGATAGCAAACATCTTACCCCATGCCACCACGCCCCCCGCCCCCCCCACCCCCTGCCCATAAAACTTTTTAAAATCTATCATTGAGTTTACTTGAGGTGATTCTAGGTACTGACATACTTGGTTCAACAAACAAAAATGTGTTTGAATGTGGATCATCAAAATACTATGATATGATTTAAAAATAAGACATTAGTTAATTGGAATTTACAGATATAGACATGTGTTATTCTAAATCCTAGTAATTTCATTGTAATTATGAGAAAACACTTTATACACTATGAACCTAAATCAAGAGTTTTACTAATATTTACATAAATAAAGTTCATTCACTATGAATTGAGAAAAAATTTGCTTCTGGAAGCAACAAGGTAATGTTTTCAAGTGGAAGTTTTTTTTGTTTTTTAAATAAAAATTACCCTATAGTAATTAGGAAAAAATATCATTCACTAAGAAATAATGTGTATTTTCATTGTAGTCATTCACTCCTTGGCATTCTATAAATGCTTCTTGTGTGCTGGTGAGCAAAATATACAAGGACAGTCTCATAGAGCTTACAGCCTAGTCAGGGCAACAACTGCAAATCAAATAATCACACACATGTATGATTATGACTTGTAGTCAGTACATGAAAAAGAGCACAGGGAACGTCAGTAGCACAGTGACAAGAGACGTGCTCTACTCTGGAAGTTGGAGGAGTCTTCCTTAAAGAAATAAAATTTTGACTCAGCATCTGAAGGACGAACGACAGTTGACTCACGGAGCAGAGGTGAGGAGGGAGGGAGTGTAGCACTTTGAGGGCTTAGAAGCTTAGTGCCACCAAAGATACAGAGGGAGAGATGGGCAGATCGTGTAGGACGTGTGGGCTGAGGTTAAGATGTGTTCATTATCCAACAGCAAAGGGAAGACACAGGGTTTTAAACAGAGGAGAAACAGATCAGATTATGATTTTTAAGAGATTATCTGGTGTGGTTTGAAAAATAGCTCGGAGGGATGTAGGAGTAGAGGCCTGGAGGACAGCCAGTCAGATTGCTATGAGGAGGTTATAATTGTCCAAACTAGGACACTGCTAACTCTGGAACTTGGGTGACTACAAAGAAGATGCAGAAAAATGGACAGATGGAAAAACTATCTAGGAGGTAAAAACCAGTTGGACTTTGTTATACGATGACTCTATGCGGTGAGCTACAGAGAGGAGGCGGGAGTGGTCCTGGGTTTATGACCTGCCGGGACTGGTTAGATGGCTGTGCTATCTCCTATAGGGAGCACAAGGAGCGGGGACAGATTGGGAAGAGGGGTGCAGAGGGAGAGCGCTGAGGGCAGGGGCGGTCACGAGTTCACTTTGGGAAGATATCAATGAGACCTCTAGAGGCGGGAAGAGGAAAGGTCTGGATCATGCCTTTGAAGGTCTCCTGCCTTTAGTGGTCAGAAAGGAAAGGGTGGACAAGCACAGTCCATCACACACAGCATTGTAATACTATGGCAGACAGTCCTCATGTTCGTGGGGATATTCTTAGTGTCACAAAAATGTGCTTTGTATGTATAACTCTTTCTCATTTATGATCATTATAAATGTTTATGGCTTAAATCCTTTTATTCTTTCAATGTGATTATTCACTCTTCCTTACCTTTTCTCCTTTGAGGTGGTTTGTTGGAAGTGTTCTGATTACAAAGCTCAGCTGGAGTATGATGGTGGTAAATTGAGCAAAGTTTGTAAAGACTGTTACCAAATAATAAGTGGATTCACAGACAATGAAGAAAAGAAAAGAAAAGGAATTTTAGAGGTATGAAATTATAAATGTTGGATGTCTTTTAAATTTTTATCTGAGAAACATAGATGTCTTTCAACCCTGAATAATAAAAATAACACATTTGTTGTTTCTCTTAGTATTTAACAATTCGGAGAATGATGAGCAAGTCATACTTTTGTTCTATATTGCTGAATTTTCAGATCATGTTCAGTTTTAAAGAAAGAATAGGGGCAGTGTTCTGCATTTGAGAGTGAATATATTGACTTAGTTAAAGTAGCTATTGTTAAATATTAGAGTATTAATTGTTATCTTTTCTAATGCCCAAATTATTATTATGTATTTTTAATGGAAAAGTTTTTCTATTTCATCATACTAGCTTTGAAAAGCTACTGCATGAAATTATTAAAATTTAGATTGAAGTTTTGCTTTGTTATCTGAAGACTCTTTCAACTCATGGCAGTAAAAGCATCATTTAATAGACATGACAATAATCTCATAACTGCATTGAAATATTATTGAAATAACTCACAAGTAAATTTGACTCATGTTTTAGAATACATGCAAGACCCCCAAGCTTGGGAACTATATAATGCACTTATGTCTGAAATGAGGTTCACACCCAAAGATATAATAAGACCTTTGTGGCAAAAAGTTTAAGATAGCTCAGTAGGTCTGTAAAGAATAGGCTCAAGATTAAAGGTCATTGACATGCTTGATCTATTAGCATTTCTATGGTTTATTAAGAATCAACAAGTATTTACCAAGCATTTACGCTGTATAAGTAAGTGTACAAAGGTCTTTTCGGGTAACAGAAAAAGGATCATGAACTTCAAGGTACATTTGTGGTTAATGTGGAGGTCTGCAAACTAAAACTGTAGCTCTGAATCTAGGGTATGGCTGTCGCTTGCATGGCAGATGGAAATGGGGCTTTCTCAGGTAGGGTGGGAGGAAGTGCTTCCCTAGCTGCCGAGAATGCAGGCCCAGTACTCAACAGCAGCAACTGCCGCAACCAAGTTAGTATGATGACTTGTTGTAGGGGTTGAGTTTCAGGCTGCATCTGTGAACTGAAAATCTCCAGGTAGTTTACTAGAAAACCCCGTCCTTGGGGAGGGGGGAATCAGTTACTTAACTAGGTGAACATGTCTGCACACACACGTGCAATATTTGAAACTTGCTTTGTGCCAACCAGTGTTGTATGTGCTAGAGCAAGAGTCAGCAAACGTTTTCTGTAAAGGGCCAGAGAAAAACTACCTTAGTTTTTGCAGGCCAAGAGGTGACACTGAAAATATTACTTCTATAAGAAGAAAGAAAACTAATTTTCAGAAATTTTTATTGACAAAATTTAAAATATAATAATTTAGTATAATTTTTTAAATAAGGTATTAAAAAGAATGGAATTCTTTAGAGGGGGAAGAGAAGGTAGCATGTCTCTCAACTGAAGTCCAAAGTTAGTGTTCCCTGCTTTGAAGTTGATTTTAAATGTTGGTCTGTCTGTAAAGCTTCCCTGTCACGGGCAGTGCACGCTCCCGGGCCGGACAGCGCGTGGATGGCTGGTGGGCCATGGTTTGCCAGCCAGCGCTTCGTGAGCTCTCTGTGCCGAAGGGCCCGTTTTATTTCCACATTGTCACAGCTCAGTAGTTTTGGGAAATACGCAATCGTGTACTTGAGTATCATCACAAAGTAAACTGCTATGAAAGTTTCTCAGTGTTTACTCTTACTTTCTGTGTTTACCTTGAACCAGTAACAAAACAGTTTGAAAACCAGCACTGTTTAATGGACAACACTGAGGATTTGATGCTTTCCCTACTGTGTGTCATAAAAACCTTTATTTGGTCAAATGGTTTTGTTTGCCTTTTAGCCAGTGATTATATATTTGGAAGCAAAGCAGAAAATTGTAAATGGCTCTACAAACAGTGAATGCAATTTTTAAAACTTGAGTTATCTCAGGTTCCAGAACAAAGATGATTGGTCAGTATGTGGGTATTTGTTACTGCATTCTGACATAGTTGAAGTTGGTATGTGTTGCAGTTAAAAGCTTAGGCTTTGGATTTAGACTCAAATCCCAGCACACCAGTTCGTAAATAGATGATATTGGGAAAGCTACTTTATCTCTGAACTTGAGATAATGAAAGTCCTAACTTCTTGGTGTTGGTGTGAGGATTAAATGAAATAAAATATTTTTTAGTGAGCTAAGAAAAGTGCCTGCATAGTAGGCAGTTAATACATGTTTAACTTTATTTAAATTCAAGGTCTGGTAATAAAGAGAGTAAAAATTGACTTAAATATTTTTCCATGCTAATAATAGATCTAGATGAGCATTTCCATAATAATTGCAGATGAGCCTCTTAGATGTTCCCAGGAGACACGTTATATGAACACACCGTATTTAATGAATATTGCCTTAAGTTGAATGACTTCTCCCTCTGGTCCATTTTGTGTTCATTCTCACTCTCTGACCCTCACTCTTTCTTTCTGTTATATTTTTCTAGATTGAAGCAGCAGAAGTATCTGGAAACAGCGTGGTGTGCAGCTTTCTTCAGTATATGGAGAAGTCCAAGCCCTGGCAGAAAGCGTGGTGTGTGATCCCCAAACAAGACCCACTTGTGCTGTACATGTACGGTGCCCCCCAGGTGTGTAGACTGCATCCCTCTGCAAGGACAGAGGTCACAGGGACAGAGGGTGGCGAGTAGACACTGAACTCAAAATTCTCTTATCACTCCTTGATAGAACAAGAGAGCTCAGTTTCACTGTTTCATTATAACTGGGAAAATAATGAGTAACTAAAATTAGAGTTTACCGAAACTTTACTAGGTCGATTCCTTTTACAGCCAACAATTTCTTCACCCTGTGGGTCAGTTCTCTCCTTCTCTTGTTCCTGTTCAGTGGGTTTACGAAAAAGTGTGTTGATTAGGAAGTGGCACCAAGAGAAGGGGGTGAAGCAGGGGGAGAAGCAGGAAGAAGAAGGAGCCTTTTTAATGATAGCAAATAATAGTAAGGCTTCCTGCCTTCCCCCTTGAGTGGAGGGATATCCGAAGAAAAGAAATTTAGAGGAAGGGGGATTTAAACCAGCTTTAGATTAACAGTATCCAGTAACAGTTTTTTGAGAGCCAGTTGTGCAGAGATCTGAGATAAATCTGTGGGAATGACAGACATGCAGGTTTAACTTCTAACCAGAGCAGCACCAGGAACTGTGGATTGTATAATGCTTAAAAAAAAAAAAAAAAAAAAAAAGCAATTAAACCAACTTTCCATTTACCCAAAAATACATAAAATTTTAAATGTACCTGTTGTAGTTTAGCTTACATGTACATGAAGAGATAGTAAAACGTTTTTTAGGGATAGAACCAAAAGGTTGCGGGTTCAATCCCTGGTCAGGCCACATGCCTAGGTTGTGGGTTTGATCCCTGATCCAGGCGCATATGGGAGGCAACCAATTGAAGCTTCTTTTTCGCATCAGTGTTTCTGTCTCTTCCTTCCTCTTTCTCTAAAAGCAATGAAAAAATGACCTCATGTTAGGATAAAAGGTTGTTTTTTTTTTTTTTTTAAGAAATAGACTTAAAATGCCAAGGTATGTATTTTATTCTGTGTCATAGTTTTTCCTATAACCTTTTCCTGTCTATAAATAAATTGATGCATGAATGAACAAAACACCAAATGAAACTGGTAATGAGTCATTAACATTTGCTGGCTTTATACAGTAAAATGACTATTCTTTTCTTCCCTTTTTCACTGAATGAAAAAGAGCTGAGTAGGCTCCTTCACAGAGAGGAAATATTGGGTCAGTGACTCTTAGCTGATTTGGGTGTCAGCTCACACTCACTAACTCATTCAGTGCACATTATCAGTGGCCCCAGGTACAGGCGCTGTGCTGTTGCTGGATCCCATTTTGACCATGGAGAGTCACAGGGCAAGTCTGTGTGCGGCGGTGGCACGAAAAGCGGTTTATTTAGCAGGAGCCCGATCACAAAGGGACATGTAGAGCACGTGGATACAGCTCATGCTCCTCTGTACTGTGCTGTTTCTTTAGGACGTCAGAGCCCAGGCCACCATTCCACTCCTGGGCTACATTGTGGACGATATGCCGAGGAGCGCAGACCTGCCACACAGTTTCAAACTGACCCAGTCCAAGTCTGTGCACAGCTTTGCGGCGGACAGTGAGGAACTGAAGCAGAAGTGGCTGAAAGTCATCTTTCTGGCTGTCACAGGTGAGACGCCAGAGGGTCCTAACGAGCATTCAGCTACCTTGGACGATCACCCTGAACCTAAATAAAAATCAGAATGCTGAACTCCAGTACCAACCTGTGCGGGGGTCTCAAGATTCACAGTTCAAGACATTCCCAGCTTACTCATCTCTTAGCACTTTATGTTGAAAAATAGAGGCTCATAAAGGTATCTGTTAGGGGACTATTTTCCTGTGTTTATGTACTCTTGGTGAAATTAATGTGCAGAGCCATTCTACCGATAAAAGTTGGAAATAATGTGAAAATGGAGCATTTTTTTAAATGAGCTATTTCTTGAATATGTACTTTTGTCTTGGAGAAAATAGTATTAAGTGATTATATCACTATCAGGTTAGAATAGGCTACTTTCACTTAAGAAATCTTTTAATGTCTTGTCTTTCACAGGTAGGACTTGTAACAGTTTGAAAGATATACCTCCATGTTGCCAAAATAGATCCATAGTTAAAAAAGTTACAAGTACAGTTTAGGCTATTGTATTAACTTATGTAATTTAGTTTATAAACCTCAAGCTGCATAAATAACGTATGTCCTTTTAAAGCAAAAGAAAAAGGGCAGATTGTCGAGGTTCAAACTTTTGACTTATTAAGAAAAGGTAATATTTGTTTTTGTAGAAATACTCTGAAGAATAAAATATCTTAAGTATATAGCGATTATGTATATATAGTATTAAATATAAATATATATACTATATATGCTTTTCTCTTCAGATTTAGGTTCATATTTGTCTCTAATTTATTTTTAAAATATAAAGCATGTTTTATCTTGGAATTGGACAGTATTCTAAAATTAAATGTTTTTTGGTGATTTATGTTTAACTGATTGACATAGAAGGGTTTTGGTATTTTTATAATAAGAAATGGCAGTAATTTATGTGGCATGGGATATATTAGTAAATTCCAACCGTATTTTTAAAGTATTATTATTTTTTGTTCTGTGCCTATTTAAAACAGTGCCTCTCTTTGAAGGTGCTAATAAGTTCTATTTAAATATAAGGTGAGGGTTTAATTAATGCTTCAGTCTTGCTTATTCTGAGAAAAATGCATTTTGGTCACTGGGACGGTCAAAGTCATACCAGTTATGATACCTTCTGTAATGCTCTAATTGTTACAACAGTTACTATCAGCATGCACAAACATTTTCTCCAAATCCTGGAGTGTACAAGATCCCTGACCTTCCCCAGAACTGGGGCATCTGGAAACTACACTTCCTGCACTGTTTTTCGTTTCCATCAGACTGTGAAGCGTGGTTAAATGAGGACTGCATGTAACTAATACTTAAGATGACTGTGCGCACCTGTCCCTTTGTCAGATGTGAAACAAAATTCACATGTGATAACCTATGTTTGAGGGGCTGGATAGATATTAAAGGAAGTTTATGCTCAACTCTTTAAACCTCACCGAAGAAGAGCAGGGGAAACACAATCTTGAAAAGCAATGCTTTATGGTAGGTTTGGGGGAGGTCCAAGGTAATTGAAGAGAGTCTGAGCATTCTTTTCTTGTTTATCCTTCTGGGGAATCTTAATAGACAAAATGTAATTAATTCCTTGTGACGAAGGCTGCTCTTCATTATATTGTAGTTATGATGAAAGTCTCACATTAAGTTGGCTATTTAACTTAATCCTTTTCTCAAATTATATCTGGGTGGTTGTTTTCTTTCCCATTTACCCTGTTATGCCCCAAATATTATCATGTGGAATGCATCAGTCTAGAAATCCACAAGAATGACCTCATGGTCTTCTGCCTTTGGGGATTACACCTTAAATGTAGTATAGCTTCACTCAGAATTTGAGATTCTCACTCATTTACTTAGGTCCTCTAAAGAAAATTTGAAAGAGCTCCTACTTCCCCCCACCCCAAGGAGGCAGATGAACTGGTTATGGCCGACATGGGTAGGTTGCCTTCCTCCACAAAAGGAGTACCAGCTGTGATCATTTCCATTAAACCAAATACTTGGAGCCAAAAAGAGGTAAAGGTAACTTCTTCCTATTAAATCAGGGACAGACTTAGACATATTTCACGTTGCTTCTCTTTTCTAGTTGCCCACTGTGTGTGTGTGTGTGTGTGTGTGTGTTGTGTGTGTGTGTGTGTGTGTGTGTGTGTGTGTACACACAACACTGTGTTCATGGGTGGTTACTGAGAAGGTTAAACTGTAGCTATAGATGATGCTTTGATTTTCTTACTCTCAAGAAGAGAGAAGCAATAAAAATGTAGAAGGATTATCAGGGGAAGATGACTTTTGTAAATGTGAGTAGAACAGTGGAAATGTAAGGGCCAATTAGAAGATTTATGGGCCAGATTATTTCTGAAAACTGTTTTGAACAGCAGGAAGACTGTACTTTCCTGATCGGCAAGTTCCTGTCCTGCAGTGGAAGTAACACAGACAGTGTGGGCTCAGTCAATATCTGTGTTATTTAATTTAATTATTGAGAGAACGCTCATGAAGAGAATATTTATTATTATGCTCTTAATATTATCTCTAATTATCTCTAATTTAACCAGTTCTATTATAAAAAGGGAGTTTCCGATTCTCCAGGTACCATCTTCACACTCCACCCCACGTTCTTAGCCAAGCACAGAGAGAAGCAACGAAGCAGCCCTACCTGTTTTTTTATTAGAGTCACTAATGCTCTTACCTGGAGAAAGGCAAAGGCATACTCTCAGCCAGCCAGCCATTTAGTAAGCACTCAGCTAAACCCAAACCATCCAAGCATGACTGATTACAAGAACAATCTATGTATGTCTTTTGCTGTCTGAGATACCTGAGCAGTCATGATAGACTGAACCTCAAAAAGTAATTGGTTGCTTTCCTATTAAAACCAACATTCCGTATGGGTCTTATTATTTATTTTCTCTAATTTGGTGCTTTCCAAGTCATCTTTTCTTTAAAGTGCCCTTCCTCTAAATTAAAAAATACATACTTCTTTGCTAAAAGCTGCTGTTCATGATGGAACATTCCAATATTTCTAAATATAAATTTTGCTGTACTGAACGTCTACCGTTTGGGACATTAAGTAGGAGGAAATGTGGTGTGGACCGCTCTCTGGGTTTCAATAATGAAAACGCCACCAGCCACTTTTGTGATCACGGCATCCACAGTGCTGTCGTGCATGCAAGCAATAAAACTCCTCAGGGTGTGTTTTGATACTGAAATTTTAATGTGAGTGCCCCAGCCACAGGACCTAGGGAATGGACTCCTGGAAGTGACCGTGTGACTCACCGCTCAGTATAGGGAAGAGAAAGTGCGTGTGAGGAGTGGGCATGATTCCTCGGATTCAAATAACTACCAGAATCATTTTACTTTTGCAAAGGGTTGGGACAGCGAGGACCGTGAAAGCACATCTGCGCTACTTTGTCAGCAGCATTTCGTTCCACACGAGGTTTAATAACATACAGGTTGGTGCACTTACCTTCACTGTGTAACCTACCCCCATTTTTTAATGCCCCAGTTTTTGAAAATGACTGAACTTTTTAAAGAGCTAGCCTTTTAAATGTGCCCCATCCCCATCTATAGATATACATTGAATTTTTTAAAAAGAATACTTGCTGTAGTCCTGAAGAACCAAAACTACAAACTTCATAGTGCTGCAGGGTTGTTAAGGATTCAGTGATGCCTTCTAAAAATCTTAGATCAAAAATACTTCTGTGAGTTCACAATAACGTCTTACTTTTTCTTGTCTACTTTGTGGAACAGGGTGTTTTATTCTCTTTAAATTTTAGATCTCATCTCTCTCTATTCAAAGCCTTAAGTTCTTATTCTGAGCGTATTGTCTGTGATAACTCTGATAATGATCTTTCTGGGCTGGATCCATCCTGAGGAAAAGGCACCAACAGGAGAAAATAAACTTCTAGGGAAAAGGGTCTTGTTTTTTGCAGTTATCTTTGCTATAATGCAGAATAGAAGATTATAATGAAAATTTACTGCATCACATGGTGTTTGTGTGAGCAGGTCTAAGGTTAAGCACATAGTATATATAAGCTAAAAATAGAATGGCAAGAATGTCTTAATGTTTTCATTCTTAAATTTTGTATTCTTCAAGAATGTATCACTATAAAAACTGGCTAACCAGGTCTTATTCTTAGGGCTGTATTGACATCTGTAGGTGGACCATATTTCTTTATTCTCATCCAGTTTTAATTGTATCCAACTGCTTTTTATTTTCATATTACTATCTACTAGAGATTCTCCAGATTTGAAAAATATGCGTATGATATATAAAGACCACTAGATCTACTTTTAAAGACCTCTCTGTGAATTTCTGAGTACATGTATATATGTAAAAATACTGTTGAATTCCAATTCTGCTTTTTCATAGAAATGAAATTTTTGTAGAAACTTTTTTCAGTTTAAATATTTTAACATAAATTATTCACATGGATTTGTAGTGTCATTCATCCTTATTTATGCCCATAATCATGTCATGAGATGATAACGTTGCTTTTGTTACTGATAGGGTGGAGAGGAGTAAAATGAGGAACCAAAACACGCAGGAATGAACAGAGAGGTGGACAGGAGGAGACTGCTGGTCTCCAGGTTGGAGCACTGTGTGTTGAGATAAGAGTAGAATACTAAACTGCAGGAGGGATATAAACTATAAGATATAAATCTATATAATTGTGTATTGGTGGGGTTTATTGCACCCAGGCCTTTCACCTTGGCTTCTAAATTATATCATTAGTGTCTTGTCATTACTTCCTTTTTTCCTTTAGGCTTAACAAAGATAATTTCATTCTATTGGGTCTTTTTTGGCACTGTTTACTGAGATTAAAAAAAAAATCCCTGTAAAGTTCATCATAGTGTTTTATTTTCTGCGCGGAATCCGTGGCAGAGTGTAGTGTCTTTTTCGTGTTTTGAGATGAAGAGCACATGACTTCTACAGGATCATTTCAAACTTGTTGGGTCCCTGAGTTACATGATGGTCATGCTTTTCTAAAATGCATTATAGATTGAATTAGTGAGATTAGGTAGAATTAGTGATAAATGAAATCAAGAAATCTCATTGTGGCGTATTTTAATAAGTGAGTACCAAATACATAGAGTGATATATATGTAGGTTTGGGGAGAAACATAATATTCTGTAGGGACCATGATGATGACAGAATTGCATCATATATTACACATGATATGGATGTTGGAATGTATCACTTTGGGGGGGTTTCCCGTCATTAGCAATCATATCTGTATATAAAACTGTTTTTTGTTTTTGTTTTACCAAACTAGCATTTCATTTTGTGAGTGACAGTTGACTGATATTTTTGAATAAGCGTTATCTGGGTTTTGAATTGTTGACTGATCAGTTTGAAAAGGTATGTAAGAATTTTAGAGTTAATTCAAATGTGCAAAAGCGTACACGAAAGTAATTTTCCTTTTCTAGGTATGTGAATGTAAAATACTTGCAGATAGTGTACATACTGTGTAACATATGTATATGTGGTCATGAAAGCAGAGAATCGGAAATGTAAAATTAAGCACTTTAATTCCTGTTAAATATTAAACCTTTGTATCTTGTAAATAAATACATCCTTAAATGAACTCTAAAGACTTGGATGTTATTTCGTTCAGGATTATACACGTTCAGTTCACAAAATTTTGGCTGGCTCGTTGGTTGGCTCACCCCGCTTTCCCACAGTCAAATGTGAAGCCAGGGGAATCTGTTACAACAGAAGTCAGATCAGGTTGCTTCTCTACCCCAGTCCCTCTATGGGCTCCCATTTCACTCAGAATCAAAGCCAAAGTCCTTTGCATGGCTTCGCAATATATTTCCCCCATCACCACCCTGTACATGTCTTCTTGCTTTTCCTCAACCAAGCCAACTGCCCTCCAGCCTTATAACACACAGTACTGTCTTTTCCCTCTTCTCACAGCAGTCCTTCCCCAGAGGTCTGCAAGATGAACACCTCTGCCAATTTAAAGTCTTTGCTCAAATCTCAGCAAAGACCACAGTCTCATTTGACCACACATGGTATCTTGGATTCCAACTGCCTCCACTAACAACATGACACTCCCATTCATCCTTAATGTGATTTCTTTTTTCCTCATAGCACTGAAAATCTTGTAACAAACTAAATAATTAGCTGTTTCTATGTTTGTTTTTATTGTTTGTCTATACCTACTGGAACATAAGCTCCATAAAGGTAAGGATTTTTATCTGTTTTGATCACTGATGTCCCCAATTCTCAGCATAGTGCCTGGCACATGGCAGGCATTCAATAAACACTGACTATAAAAGCTGGGTTATATAAATGGAAAAAAATAAACAGAACCTTTCTTTCAAAGCATCAAATTATTAGAGGTACGGACTTTTGGAATAGTGGCTAAGAGGAAAATAAAGCAACATCGTATGTAGCTAAATTATTTTAATAACAAAGCTGGATTCCTAATTGAGGGTTTAAAAACATAGCCAAGGATTTAAAAATCTTAATCTTTGCATGATGGATTCTTGCTGTTAAATAATCAATCTTGACCCACTATCACCACCATCACCAGAGCACCTGGACGGTGAGGAAATTAGAGGCAGCTGGTCACTGCTACAGAAAGAGCCAGAAGTGCCGAGAGACATGTCCTGAGGAAGTGGGCTGGCAGCATGGATCTGGCCCAGGGTTTGGATAACAAGCGCTTAGTTTGCAGTTCACTCTCTTCCAGAGGAAGTGATTCATGCATTGTTTTGGTCCTGCACTTAAGTAAAAACACAGCCATGTTGTTTTGTCTCAGTAAAGGAAACACTCTGTTTTTCTACAGTGAAGATGGCACCTCATAGTCCATTATGTGGTATTTGCACAAGAAACAGTATTTTTAGATGATCATTTAAATATATTGCTATTATCCACTGAACAAAGCTCTGAGTCGCTGATTCTGGGAGCTGACTGTCTAGGTGAAGTCCAAGTCTGTGGGTAAAATCCTGCGATGCTACTTCTTGACACTTTGGGTTGACTTCAGGGCTTGAGTTCACCTCCTACCAAAGAGTGTGGCTGGGGCTTGGACAGGGATGTAAAATAATTGTAAAAGCCTGGTTAGTAACGTACAACATTTTAATTCTGCTAAAAGTCATGTTAAAATGTATGAGGGTTTTTTTTTTTTTTAATCCAGAGACACAAATTACTCCTAAATCAGGGAGAGTCTAAACCTGTCTCTCCTAGTAAGTGGGGCAGCCAACCTGGGCACATCATTTTACCTCTCTGAGCCCTGGTTTCCTTACTTATAAAATATCGTTGGACTAAAATTTAAAATGATGAAAATTGCTAATGTCCCTTCAAGCTCCAGGTATGTAAGATTCTTTTTGTTTATATTTGTGTTATTCATTGCTCCCCTGATTCTTCTTTCTTTTTTGAAAACTTGTATTTGGAATCATATACAAGTACAATTTAATTATATATATAAATACGCATAGTCACTTTTTCTAAATGTTCTCCAAGTGCTTCCTTAATATAGTGCTGTGTGGAGAGTCTTCTTTGCATTGCTGTTCATCCACAAGGTTCTTATCTCTCAGCCCAAGCCCATGGTCACCAGTGGATCCTGTGAGTACAAATAAGGTAGCTGGTGGGCTCAGCATTTGGCTGTTACCCATAAAAAATCCCCTCTTCAAGAGTCAAGTTTTTCTTCAGGCAAAGTGGCTGAGCTGGTTGTTGGAGAAGGCATTCTAAGTGCCACACTTAGGCACCACGAAGGCATTTGTAGAGGCTATCTCTGCCCTGGCTGCATTCCAAGGCTTGGAATCTTATTCCTACCCCCCAGCACACTTACTGGTACCATCTACCTGTAAAAAGGCCAGATTTGGCCCTGTAACTTTGCTTCTGCATGATTAACAAAATGAACAAAATTAAAAGACAAAAAGGCATAAAGCTCTTGCAAATGAGTATTTTAAATAATGCAGTGGAAAAAATAGGCCAAGAATATGAATAGGTAATTCACAGAAAAAGAACTATAAAAGACAATATATTAAAAAATTCACTAATGGTTTTTTTAAACATATTAAATAGAAAAACTAAAAATGTTGATACTATCCTAGGGTGGGTATGGGGAAATGAGTACTCCACTATACTGTTGCTAGAACTATAAACCATCATACCTGTATCTATGTAGATTTTAAAGATGCATACTCTTTGTCTTAGCAGTTCCACTTCTGAGAATCTACCATATTGAATTACTAAGAAAAGTATATATAAATATATAAGGATATTTTCTGCAACATGGCCTGTAATAAATTCAAAGTGTGGTGTTGTATAATCTTTATAAGAGAATACTATGCAGCTGTTTGAAAGAATATAGAATATTTTGGGATTTTCATGTATTGACACAGAAGATACATAGCAATGAGTGAATAAAATCTATAATGAAAGGGAGCTTTTTTCACTATAAGTGTGATCTAATTTATATTATATGTTTGTGTCAGAACAGTGAAAAGTATGAACTGAAAGAAGTTACTAACAGTGCTTCCACTCTGGAGAGTATGATCAGAGGTGAGGAGCTTTTCACATTTTCTATTATTTATGTAATGATATTGTTAGGAATTGAATTGTGTCCCCTCTCAATTTATACGTTGAAGCCCTAATACCCAGTGTGACCGTATTTTGGGACAGGGCATGTAAAGGGGAAATTCATGTTACATGGTCCTAAGGGTGGGGCCCTAACCTGATAGGATTGGTGTCCTGTGGGAAGAGGGAAGGGGCACAGGAGGGCTCCTTCCCTCCGGTGCTCAGAGCAAAGGTAGTGGGTGGACGTGAGCAGAAGACAGCCACGTGCGAGCTAGGAAGAAAGATCTTAACAGGAACCAACCTTGCTGACTCCTTGATCCTGAACTTCCAGCCTCTAGAACTGTGAGAAAATAATGTCTGTTGCTTAGCCACCCAGTCTGTGGCATCTTGTTATAACAGCATATGTAGCCTATTACAGATATATAGAGATTTTTATACTCTTATTTTTGACTAGTCTTTGTTTGGAGAGATAACACCCCCCTCCTTTTTTCTTTTTTTTTTTAGCAGATGATTTAAAAGCCCACTTCAGGAACAAGCTGAACCCACAGGACAGGAGCTTTCCCAATAATGTTAGTCTGCTGTACTAATGAGGATACTGAGCACCAAGTGCTGCAACAGACCTCTAAATGCTAATGTCTCTACACCACAAAGATTTATTTTTTGCTCCTCTTATATTCTAACATGTTTGGCAGACAACTCTATTCTGTGTAGAAACTCAGGGAACCAAGCTAAGGGTGGACCATCTTTCCACCTCACTCAACCTGTGGCTTCAGAGTTTGCCAAGCTAGAGGAAGGGAGGCAGAAGGTTCAGCAAGGCCTTGCACCGACCCAGCCCATAAGGAATATGTGGCACCTCCACTCACAGATCTTGCAGAACTAGTCACATGGTCTCAACTAAACCGTGAAGGAGGCTAGGAAATAACCATGTGATTATTTAGTGAATAGCAAGTATTCCTATCGCAGTGCTTGTCATGGATTGAATTGTATCTTCCCCCAAAGAAAATGTTCAAGTCCTATAACCCCCAGCACTGCGGAATATGATCTCATCTGGAAATAAGGCCTTACAGAGCTAATTAAGTTACATTTCTTTTGAATTAAAATCCTTCTGTCTCCTTTTAAAATGAAATCATTACAGTGAGCCCTCATCCGCTCTGACTGGTGTCTTTATAAAAGGGGAGGACATTTGGGCTCAGACAGACATGCACAGGAGGAGGAGGGTGTGGATCCGTGCAGGGAGCAGGGTGGAGTTGCGCTGCCACAAGCTAAGAAATGCCTGGGGTCCATGAGAGCCAGGAGAGAGGTCCTTCACAGCCCTCAGAAGGAACCAGTCCTGCTGACACCTTGATTTAGGACATCTAGTTTCTAGAACTGCGAGACAATAAATTTCTATTGTTTTAAACCAACCAGTTTGTGGCATCACCCTGCCGGAGTCCCAGGAAATGAATATACTCCTTCATGAAGTTTATGCAGAAAGAAATTTAGTATAGTGAATTGGATGCTTACGAATCTGTTAGAATGACTAGAACAACAAGCTCTCGGCTCAACCTCCAGAAATTACTCCCACAACAACTGGGGCACCAAGAGTTACGTCCCTTTTACAGCAGTCAGGAGCTCACTCTCAGGATCTCTTCAAATCCGTCACTCTCTGATAATCAGGAGAGCATCTTCAGAACTGTGAACTTCAGAACTGCATTGAGTTCCCCCGGACCTGCACTAGCGGAGTGGATGCCTGTGTAGCGCTTCATCCTCTCACAGTTTAGCTCAGTATTGAAGCCCTGTGTGAATGCATTTGTTTCATGGAATTAAAATCGTATCCGAAACACTTAGTTGCAAAGCTATTTGAAATGCAGTTTTTAGCTTCCGAAGCAAAAACAACAACAACAACAACAAACAAAAATAGCCCACAAAATACATTTTGAACAAGCCATCCTGTTTTATTTTTCCTTTATCTTTTTGGTCATTATTTTATGGTTTCTTGAACATCTTTCTAATTGTCTCCTCTTAAATGTTCCAATTGCCCGTTCTGCCCATGGCTATTTTTTCTTTACATTCTCTGGCCAAGTGCACCCTTTCCCAGGCGTCTCCATCTCCATCATTAGCACCTAGCGTACATTACCATCAATTCCGACTTGAATTACCGCAACACTCCCTATCTGGTTTCCCATTCGCCCTTACCTCATCCCAATCCAGTGGGATGACAGGTAGGGTGACCTTCATAAAATTCATAAGCTCATGTGTCTCTTCGCTCACTCTGATGTTCTCCATGACCGGTTCTGCTTCCTCACCGTGCTGCCCTTCCAGCTCCTCCCCTCCATGACCGCACCCCTGAGTGAGCAGCTATTAGCTTTGCCACTCACCGTGCCCTCACCAACCCTCCTGCCTGATGTGTAGCCAACACCAAACTAGGTAAAACGCCCAGAATGTATCAAGTTCGTTCCCTCCTCTTCACTATTGCACAAGCTGCTGCTCTCTGCCTGGTTTGGAGGTTCTTTCTCCTCCTCTTTCTCTAGTCAATACCTATTCATGCTCTAATCCAGGAAGCCCAGGCTGGATGCCTCTCTGATGTGCTGACTTCCGCCGTTCTATTAATTCTGGTTCCTTGTTCATTTTCTTGAGATGAAGAAATGAGAAGAAAGAAGATTTGAGGAGTTTAGAGAAATGCCACAAAATTGTTTTGTTCCCCTTTGTATCTTTAGTGCTTAATATAATATTTAATGCCCATTCTGTTTTCATTTTTATTTTGTTTTTGTTTTTACTACTCCTGTGAATGGTAGCACACATTTAAGACTGCTGTCTGGATATTTGGGTGCATCATTTTCTACGTTTGCATTACGGTGCTAATGCTTTTTAAAAGCTTGCTTTTATTTTGATTGTAGCTCACATCCTTAGTAATATTATTCCTATTTCATAGCCCAGGAGTTGGGCGGAAGATCATGACTTTGTAAAGAGGATGATTCAGAACTTTTTTCTCTCATCCTGTACTGGTTCTAACGGAACAACTCGTTAGTCCCTGACTAGCCTGATAAAGTGTATTTACTCTACTTTGCCATGTATAAGGCACTCTTTTGCCCAAATTTTTGAGGGAAAAATAAGGATGCACATTATACATAGGGGGTACTAATTCTGTATATAAATGTTTTTAATTCTTTTATTTATGTTTATGCATTAAAAGCATAACTCTAGAAAACTAACAATATTTGTACACAAAATAATACCATGGAATATGATAATCAGTTTTATATATAAATAAAACATTGAATTAAAACAAAAGATTTTTTTCCTGAAAGTTTGGGGCAGAAATGTGGGTGCACATTGCACACGGCAAAATACGGTAACATGGGAACCATCTGTTCTTCCATCCATCCGTTTAGTCTAACATTCAGTACCTGAAGAGGAATTAGAACAGACAAACACCATCAGAAACAAGATGGCAACCGTTGGACGGACCATCAGACTTGCTGCATGTGCTGTGTGCCGAGTGCTTTGTGCTGCACTGCCGTATTCGCTGACTTTCCTGTCACTCGTGTGTCCTCATCCCTCATGACTGGACGGAATTTCTAGACAAGTGGTTCTTAATACTCAAATTGACTCATGCCACCCACTACTGTCTAGATTAGAAAGTAAAGATGAGGAATTGGAAAGATGTTCAAAGTTGGTACTGGACCTGGCTGCTAAAGGGAACGATGCAAGGCCGATGTCCCTTTTGTCTCCCACAGTGTGTTAGGGAGCTTTTGATGCACGGAGGCAGCTCACCGGTGGCTGAGAAGCCATGTTTCTCTTCAGCCTCAAGTGTGGGCCAATGGAGCTGGTGTAGGGAAGACAAAGAGGAAGCCTGAAAAGAGAGGAGAAAGGAGATTTGAGAAGCATCCAAGAACGCCAGGCAACATTTAGGGAACCTACTTGCAGTTGTAAAGAAAAGGCCAGTGAGAAATTCCCAGACACAGGGTAAAGTGGTTTGAGAGTGGAATGTCTAACACAGACATTTTCAGTGTTTGGCATTACTGTGAGCTAAAAACACTATCATCTCGAACAGTTCAACTTGTCACAGGTTTTGAGGGTAGGAGGATTAAAAGAAAGGCTAAGTTCCATTGGTGTATGGGTGTGGAACAAAAAGAAGAAAAAGAGTCTAGGGAGATGCGACTCCTCTACTGCACTTTTGTTTTTATATACTTTCAATTTTATTTTGTATTGGTTTCAGGTGTACAGCTTAGTGATTAGACAATCATATATTTAAAGTGTTCCCCTTGATATTTCCAGTATCCAACTGACATTCACAGTTCCCAATATTACTGACTATGTCTCCAATGCTGTACGTACATCCATCCCCGTGACTGTTTTGTAATTGCTAATTTGTACTTCTCATCCTTTCACCCAGTCTGAAACCCTGTCCCCTTGGCAACCACCAGTTGGCCCTCTGTCTCTGAGGACTCTATTACTCTTGTGTTGCCACACTGCCCTCTAATGGGCTGTCTGTGGGTTTTTCACCAGATTCAATGGCTGGCTTGACCTCACCACCTCTGCAGAGACTTTCCTGCACCTGCTGACAATGCCTGCGTTAAAGCCTGGGGCTGTGGGAACAGTGCAAGTTGATTAAAGCTGTTTGTCATCTTTGCAAAATACCGGCAGTTTCCAAACTGTGATAAAGAGGCTTCCCCATCAGAGTTGCGTATTTTATATTAACGGTAGATCTGTACATTCCACTATAGTTTCAAGACATGGATAAGGGCAGCTTGGATGTGACTGATGATCCACAAGTTGGCATAAAATTAATTTGGGTACTTAGGTCATAAAAAATTGTCTGAATGATCTTTTTCAAGAATTACTCAAACGTTTCTAGTTATTAATTTAATTTAAAATAAAATTTCTCTTATTAGGGATTTTAATTCAGAACAAAGCCAGCGTACTCCCTAGCGAAGTGACATAGCAGCTGTTCTGATGAGGAGTCCCACGCCAGGCTAGCTCAATGTGTTTTCTCTGGGTTTGATTGCAAATCCTAGCTGCAGTTGTACCAATTGCTTAAATCTTTTCTTTCCAGTAAAATAAAAGGAAGCCCAACCCCAAGTTTATTAGAGTGGTGTTATGCAATAAGCACAACGCTAAATAGTGGACATGACCAGCTAAATAAGATACCACTTCTGCCCTCAATAAACTCACTGTTGGCTAAGGAGGAAGGGCATGTTACTGTCATGTCCACAGTCCCCCCTCCCCTTAGCAAATACAGCACCTGGCTAAGACCCTTATGCCTAGCAGGTACTTGATAAGTATGTGTTGAATAAGTGAGGAAACGAATGAAGAAATAAGGCAGTACATATAGATGTTAAGAGTCAGCCAAAGAGCTTCTTTTGATCCCAGCTCTGCCACATATTAGCCATGTAAACGTATCACTTCACTCAAACACCTGAAGCACCAGTTTCCACATCCATAAACCCATCCCACAAGGCAATTGTAAAATGCATAGTGCAGTGCCTCACATGCAGTAAGCACTCAATAAAGAATAGTGTAATAACATGTGAAAAGAGCAACAAGGAAAAGAGGGAGTGATTACTTCTGGGGATTAAAATTCCTAGATTATGTGGTATATATGTACACTTAGAAGTGGGGAACAATTGGTGGATTTGGAAAGTTTTTCTTACGATGAATAAGAAGTCTACTTTATTTTCCAAAACCAATTTATTCCATGTGGTAGGAAATATGATCTCTGAAGACAGTGACTCACATCATTATAGCTCCATAATGGGAGAGAAAATTCTCTGGTTAATTCAAGTGAAAAAAATTCTCAGGAAAGGCCTCTAAATGGCTTTGCTTGGTCAGGCCCATCACCTTCACCCAGGCTGGTGGGCAGAAATAGGACGCCTCCCGCATTCCCATGCCCTGGGTCCTGGAGCCGTGAACTTCACATGACAAAAGGGACTTTGTGGACAGAATGAAAGATACACACCGTGCGGAGGGGAGGCTGCCCTGGGCGACCCAAGGGAGCCAGTCTAATTGTGGGTTCTTAAACACAGAACCTTTCCTGGCTGTGGTCAGAGAGAAACATGGTGACAATGAAGGGTCAAAGAGATGTGACATTGCTAGCTTTGAAGATGTTGGAAGAGGGTTAAGAGCTAGGGATGTGAGCAGTCTCGAATGTGGAAAAAACAAGAACACGGACTCTTCTGTGGGGACTCCAGAAAGGATTGCAGCCCTGACAGTACCTTGAGTTTAGCTCAGTGAGAGCCACTAACTCAGTGAGAGACAGTTCTGACGTACAAGACTATAAGATAATAAACTTTTGTTGTTTTCAGCCACTAAGTTTGTGGTACTTTGTTAAGGCAGCAATAGGGCATTCGTATACCAGAGAAACAGGGTGGAAACCTAGTTTCATTTCCTTCCCAAATTTGCTCAACCTCATCTGCTCAAAGGGAGTTAGTTGTCAGTGACATCCTCTAGCAGGGGTGTCCAACCTCTTGGCATCTCTGGACCACACTGGAAGAAGAAGAGTTGTCTTGGGCCACACATTAAAAACATGATGACATGTAATCACAAAAAAAATGTAATATTTTAGTGAGTTTGCAATTTTGTATTGTGCTGCATTCACAGCCATCCCGGGATGCATGCGGCTCATGGGCTGCAGGTTGGACACTCCTGCAGGGCCTCTGCTACTGCCTGCTCCCCTCATTCACAGGAATAAACCGATTTGAGGGGATGAAGTACATGATGGGGAGAGAGGAGGGGAGAGGAGGGCAAGCAAGTGGAGGAGAGGTAGAGAGAATTCTGATGATCCCTGAGCCTATGGTTGCAATTATTTTTGAAGCCTTGTTAGTTCTTTGGTTGTATAAGTTAAGTAATTCCTTCTTTTGAGTCCATTAGTTTGACTTTAATTTCTGTGACTTGCAACCAAACTGTTCTGCCTAAACCACAAATGCATAGTGAGAAAGAGATGGCTGAGGGAGTAGTTTTTTAAAAGCCTTTGGAGACAGTACCCGATAATGGCTTAATTTGATTTCATAGCAACCCACTGAGAAACACATTATCTTACTTTAGATGAGGAAAGTCATACTTACTGGCTAAGTAGCTTTCCCACAAGTAAGGGTGTTCTGGACTTAAAATGTGAAAAGCCAAATTGGTTTGCTTTGTTTCCAGGAAACATTGCACATATAGCGTCCTCCTTGTGTGTGGGTTTTTTTTTTTTTTTTTTAATGTTATCACATTAGAGCCACTCTCTTTCAAGGCCTCATCACTTCCTGCTCCTCTAGCCTCAAACACTTTAATGTGCCCAATAAACTCAATGGTCTAGTATCTAAACAAGTACTGGACAAACCTGCTTAATCCTAACTAGTGATAATAGTGATAGAACTTTTCAGCACTGGCCATTGCGGGGGACCCTGTCCTGGGTGCCAGATGTGGGGGGGCCAGATGGAAATGTGGACTCGGGCTATGTCGGAATAGCCGGGGGGCGAGGGTCCATCACATCCTCTTTGCTGCAGCCCCCCGAGTCCTTCCACGAGGCCTCCCAAGTGGTTGCGTCTGGCTTAGGTTACCCCTCCCATGAGGAGTCTTACCCGTCATTGACTGCCAACCAAGCAATGGGGCCAGAGATGGATGAGGCAGAAGCAGTGCTCCTGCCAGGAAAATAAGCTGTGTCTCCTTAGTAGGTCACGTCCTTGTAACAGAACAGACCCAGATGAAGTGGGTCCCTTGGGCTCTTACACAGCCCACCATGGGGTGAGGGTTACAGCTCCTGAAACCAGGCTGAACGGTCCGCAACAGGCCATGTGATGGTTCTTCCTTCCCCTAGGAAAAAATAGAATCAAAAAGCAGTTCCTGTTGTTCCTGAGGCATGTTAATACAAGGCTCTGGATGTCCCAGCACAAGAGATATTTGAATGGAATAATTAAATGGAAATATATAATGCTTTGTAAAATCCATGACATTTGCCTTTCTGGAATATATGTATGCTTGCTCTTTTAATTTTGCCATTAGCAATTAGGAAAAGACTATGTCTATTGGTGCCACAAATAAGGGAAAATGTTATAGTTGCATCATTTTTGTCCCGTGGCAGCTTGCCACTGTGAAAGTTACTGACTATCCTGTGGAGCTTCGCCATGCGCTGACCCCCTCTCTCGTTTGCCCTCTGTTTTCTGGAGTTTTGAAATTTTTTCCTCACTTGGTCTCTGAAATTTTTGTTTTTAAAAAGAATCAGAGAAAAGGCAATGTTTATAAAACTTGATAATATGCCGAATCACCACTAGTGGACCTTCAGGTCTTAGCTTACCTTCGTTCATTTGCTTAAAAATATGTATCAAGTGCTTACCATATGTCTTGCTAAACAAGTCAAGCATGTTCCCCAGGGCTACTGTGGGTGGCTGTAGTGGTGCATGGTACCTACTGCTTCCAAATTGCTACTGGTCCTTACCCTCACGGAGATTAAATCTAGTGACTCCTAGGAAGTCTTGCTTGAACTTTCTTCCCCTCAGACTGCAAAAAGTGCTCTGATTATGTGCTCCATAATACACCCAATTATAGACTTTACTCATGTATTTATTTTTTAAAAGATTTTATTAATTTATTTCTAGAAAGAGGGGAAGAGAGGGAGAAAGAGAGAGAGAGAAACATCAGTGTGTGGTTGCCTCCCCTGCCCCACCTACTGGGGACCTGGCTGGCAACTCAGGCTTGTGCCCTGACCAGGAATCGAACTGGTGACCCTCTGGTTCGCAGGCCAGTGCTCAATCCACTGAACCACACCAGCCAGGGCCCCACTTATTTATAATGGTCCTCTGTTGAGCTGTAAATCCAGAGGGGACTGAGACTGAGACAATCTTGTCACTTTCTAGGGGCTGAGGATGCATCAGTGAGTTTAGTCAAAAATCCCTGGCCTCTAGGAGCTGAAAATCTAGCAAAAGGTGAGAGACTGTAACCAAGTTCAATGCGTAGCATGCTAGATAGAGATAAATGCTATGGAGAAGAAGTAGGGAAGGGGGCTTTCTCCTCACCTACTTTGGATCTTTGCTCAAATGTCACCTTTTTTTACTTTGAGATAGGAAACCTTGGAGGTTTGGAGTAGAAGATAGTATCTGGCTAAAAAGAAAAACAACATTTAGGAATAGAACAGTAGGCACACTTTACAAAAAGATAGTAAGACAGTTATCAGATCTTCACTTGGTTGGGAATCAGGCCACAGCAAATAACATTTTATACCGATTACAGAGAACAAGGACCCAGCCTTTGCCCTCTAAAACTCTGGCACTCTTAATTTCTGAACACGTTTTTACAAAAATCCTGAAGAACCGTTTTCTAATCTTGGCTGGTTTTGTATTTTTGCAAAATAACACCCCACGCCAGCTACTGTCAGCCTACAGACCTTTTGCACCTGTCTGGGGTTGTCTGAGGCTAGGAGCTATTTAAGCCTTTCCAACCGGCCTAATTGAGAAAGCGCCCTCATAAGGAAATAACATCTTGATAATCAAGAGACTCTGCTGTACTTAATACATATTCGGCATTTCCCCACCCAATATGTCTCGAGCAGAGGTATAAATACATCTCCTTCCCCTACTCTCCGGGCTCGCCTTCTAGTCTTTTGATAAGAGCCAGGAAGCACCCAAGCCTTCCTCGCGGCTAGGCGCCCGCCAGTGCCGCACAGTTTTCTGGAACTCGTAGGCGTTGGCTTTCCTCCGCTGCAGAACTACAACTCCCGGCAGGATTTGTTTCTTGCCACCGCCCTCCTGGCGCACGGCCTGCCGGGAGGGGGCAGGTAGCTGCCCCGCGGGGTCCAATGGGTGCCGTCTCCCGAGGAGAGGGCGGAGGGGAGGAGGAAGGAGGCGGGATCTGGGCCCTGTCCCCATTCATTGCTGTGGACCGCGGGGCGGGGGGTCCCGTGTTTTCCGAGTCATGGAGGCGCTAATTCCTGTTATCAACAAGCTCCAGGACGTCTTCAACACGGTGGGCGCCGACATCATCCAGTTGCCTCAGATTGTCGTAGTGGGAACGCAGGTGAGAGACGACAGCGACGTCCGCTCAGGCCAAAGCCCGGGGCGCGGGCCTGACCTGGGCTGCGGCGGCGCACGCTCCCCGGCCATCCTTTATGGCCTGCGGGTCGACGGCGCTGCTTGGGGCTTCGGGGCTTCCTGGACTCTGCCGCGCCTGCCCTGCCCGCCCTGCGCTGCCTGGCACCAGGGCTGAGAATCGGGTCCTGGCGGGGAGGCGAGGGGCGGAGCCGGCGCGGCGGGCCTGGCGGGTCCCAGGGGCGGGGTGGGGAAGGGACGAACGGTCCGGCGGAACTGGAGTCCTCCGGGACCGGGCGCGGCTTTCCCCGCGGGCCGCTGCTTCCAAGGGCACTTGGGGGACGCGCGCTGCACGCGGGGCGCACTGGCTCGTGGGGTGCCGGCTAGCCCCTTCTCGGTTGGTTTCAGGGCGGTGGAGTGTTTTATTTCCCTCCTTGCTTTGCTAAGGGGCTGTGGATTCAGTTTTGGAACCGGGCGCGGGCTGGTTTGAGAAGGCCGCTACTATGTAGCACTTGAGTGTGCTTCTGCAGTGTAACCTATCCCTCCAAGGTTTCGAGAACGCCGAAGCAGTTAAACACAAACATAACCCCAAAACCCCAAACCTGGGTGTTAGGAAGGAATATACCATTTTTCTGCATAGGCTGTGGTTTGTGTCTTCCACGTAAATTGGGCTTCAGGTTTCTCTGGTCTCTTACAGATCACATAGTTTTTTTTATATGCAGAAATGTTGAAGAAATAATGTTATTTCTAGAGTGACAGAGGAGTATGTTTCATTTTTCTCTGCCTGCTGCTTTTCTTAGTTGAAGAGGAATCATAGGACATTTATTAGAGTTCAGAGAAGTGCATTTGAGAGATTACTTAATGTATTGATTATAAATGCTTTCATTTTTAAATGATCTTTCCTATCGAGAAGTGTAAGTACTATGACAGGGAACTTAATGTTCAAAATATTACATGTAGAGAGTTTATGCAAACACTGGAAAGTTTTGAAGCCGTACATACCCTGTACTGCATGTCTGTGCTTTTAAATAGTTGAAGCAATAGAAATTATTTCAGAAACAAATTTCCTTGGTCTGCTATAAGATCTGTGTAGATTCTGCTCAGTCCTGTCTACACATGTTGTGGTATTTGTAACTCAATATCTGTAATGACTGGTGACTCTGAATCATCAACATATAATAAATTATTGTATAACCGGTATTTTTATGGAGCATATTTCTTCACTGCTGTATTCCTATTCTGAGCCCCTGGAACCATCTGGGGTATGTAGTAGGTGCTCCATAAATATTTGGAATGAATATTGTTCACTGTAACTAGGTAATGTTTTAAAACATTGGTGTTTTAGCATCAAAACCTGTTTTTGTACATAGAATTAGAGATAATACAAAGTAAATCTTTGGTAGTTAATTTGGAAATGTTTCCTAGTGGTAGACCGGAACCTTTCCATGTAGTTTTAAGAGATTCTCAATGCTTTTTAGGTTTGAAGCAGAAAAAGAATCTATATTGTGTGTGTTTACACTGTTAGCATGAGTAGTTTAAAATCAAAAAGCCTTTTTCTTACACAACATAGTTTATTTCAGTGAGTAAGCCTGTTGGCAAAATTGGGAGGGGTGGAGTAGAAAGGTAAAGATCTCACAGCCATTAACATGTGCTGGCACAAGCCATCCTAGCAGTGACAGCTATATGCCACATTTGCATGTTAATGTTTGAGATTACTCAGAAGGAAAATTACTCAGTTTCTAGACCTGGTCTAAGGAGGATTATCTGCATTTAGGTCTTTATTAGCTTCATTCAATCCTGTATTATTCAGGTATGAAGAAATAAGAATAGAAAAATATCCTTTTCCCGTAATTTTCTCAATATGTTAGAAAATTTCTCGATTCGAATATAAGTACACCATGACTTTGTCACCTGTGTCATTTAATGTTGTGTAACATACATATAACACACACTTCACATTCATATCTAATGGAATAGTATACCATTATGGTCAGTGAGTGAGTTCCAGACGTAAAAGTGTTCTGTGCTTAGTTCTGGCTGGTACACTCAATGGCAGTATCATGTCTTCATAATACAGGTGTGGTCTCTAGATTAGGCACTACCTATACCTTAAATGGCTGCAAGTTCCATTTTATTGAATTGTTTAGAACACTTGTTACTCAAACGTAACTGTTTTCTGGATTCCATCCCCAGAGATTTTGATTTACTGAGTCCCAGGTGGGGAGCGGCAGCCAGGAGCCACAGGTGATTCTGATGTAGTTAGTTCATAGATCCTAATTTGAATTTTAGTGAGTCTTTGATTTTAAAATGCACAAAACTGGAACAAACAAGGAAGGGAAGCTGAGTCTAAGGGCACACCACCATCCAGTAGCATGTTCATTTTGGTGGCATTCTTGCTCCAAAGTATCAGTTCCTAGGAAACCTTTGCTATTCCCTAAATGCTTTTAAACTTTGGTTTCTTAAATTGCCTGATACTTATTTGGAACATAGAGATTTGGAGTCGAGAAGAGAAAATCATGCTTACAGCTGTCGATCATTCACAGATTTCATGAATTAGCTAAATTGCTTTCCTGTTTTTCTGAACTGAGACCTTTTGTGTGGAAAGAACAGAAAATGTGGAGAGAGAAGGTTGATTACTTTTGACTGTGGTATACTTTGCAGGTGGAGGAGGAGATAAGACTTAAATAACTTCTATGAGTCATTTCAAGAAATTTAATCACTGTTTCTTAAATTGAGCATCGAAAGGGGGAACCCTCTAGCACATAATCCAAGCCACCACCCAGGATAGGAATCCCAGTGCAGATAACGTGAACCTGAGTCTCTGGCTCAGTGTGGGTAGAAATGCACTTTTCACTTTACTGTTCATTTCAGTGATTTCAGCACTCTACCTTCAGCATATAATTCAGAAAAATGCAAAAAGAAATGGAATCTTGTTTGTTTTTTTAAGGTTTTTTTAAAAATGTATACTTAGAAATGTAGGGAAGGAGAAAGAGAGGGAGAGAAATATCAATGTGTGGTTGCTTCTCCTGCGCCCCCTACTGGGGGCCTTGCACGCAACCCAGGCATGTGCCCTGACTGGGAATCGAACCAGTGACCGTTGGGTTTGCAGCCCAGGCTCAATCCACTGAGCTACACCAGCCATGTTGGAATTTTGGGTTTTAAATAACCAATTTGCAAACCCATTTTTTTATTTAGCGTTTAAAAATGGAACTATAATTCACATAAAATTCACCATTATAAAGTTTGCAATTCAGTGGTTTTAGTATATTTACAAGGTTGTGCAATCACCACCACTAATTCCAGAACACTTTCATTACCCCAGAAAGAAAGTGTGTACCCGTTAGTGGTCACTCCCCAGTAAGTCCCACCCTCAGCCCCTAGCGACCACTAACCTCCTTTGAATATCTAAACATTTGCCTGTTCTGGGCATTTTATATAAATGGAATCATAGAATATGTGGTTTTTGTGTCTGGCTTCCTTTTTTATATTTAAAAACTTTTTTTTCAATGACAGTTTACATTTAATGTTATTTTGTATTAGTTTCAGGTGCACAGCAGAAGTGTCTGGTGACTCCTGCTCATTATGATGTTTTATAGATTCTTCTGTGTTGTTGCATATATTAGTACTCCATTACTTTTTAGGGCTAAATATTGGGTTGGCCAAAACGTTAGTTTAGTTTTTTCCGTACAATGGCACTAGTAATCCTGAGGTGTCTTTAACTTCATTCAAAACATTTTTTGTTAGATTGTATTGTGATAGCTGTCCTATCAGCGTGCATTTAAAAAAAGCTTATCAAAGTTGGTGAGTTTTTGTGCAGCCATTTTAATAATGAAGATGGAAGAAAACATGCAACTTTTTGGTGTACTATGCTTTATTATTTCAAGAAAGGTCAAAACAACAAACACACAAAGGTTTATGCAGTGCATGGGGAAGGTGCTATGACCAGTCGAATGTGTTAAAAGTGGTTTTTGAAGTGTCTTGGTACTGTTGACATTTTGGCCAAATAATTCTTTGCTGTGGGGCTGTGTTATGCATTGGAACATGTTTAGCAGCACCCCTGGCCTCTACCCAGTAGAAGCCAACAGCGGGAGATAGCTGACGTATGCAAAATATCGAAAGCAATACAGTTATTGGTAAAAATAGAAAATGTGTCTTATTTTACGAACAAAACCATATGGAATTTTTGGCCAACCCAATACTTACACTATGCTTTCCTACTATTTTGGAAAAAGTGGAGATTTTTATGGATATTACAAGTTCATGGGCTTATCAGGTATCTGGATCTCATTCATTTCTTACATGTTTCAGACATCACTGGGCCAGGAGTTTGTTAACCAATAAAAACTTTCTTCTCTAGGGACTGCTTGGTCTTCAGCACTTTAGCCAATTTGGATCATAGATAATTGAAGTGTTAATATTACTGAGTTATGAGTGCAGTATTATTCAATACAAGAACCACAGTTTAACACTGTCAATTATAAGTGGCTTAGACTTCAGATTTAAACTTTGCCAACTGGTAGAGGATTTCACCTATATGGTAATAACATTTTACTTTATTTATTTTAAATACTATAAAATTAACATTTCTAAGGATATCAGAAACATTTAAAATAAGTGAGGTAAATATTAAGGAAACTTTTCTGTGAATCTAAATTTATTACCAAATAAGAAGTTAAAAAACTAAGTACATCTTTATCTGTTATATTAAGGGCAACATAAGGAATTGAGAAGCCTGCCTTATACAATGAAAAATAAGAACTCAGACACTGAAAACTGAATAAGCCTTGGTTAATGTGGCATGAATGAAGATTTACAGCTCCCCACTCCCAACTGACCAGAGAGAAAGAGCTAAAAATATGTCAAAGATTTTTCATTGAAAGGCCCCATCTCAGAATATAAATTAGATTGAGAACACTATAAATGTCAATACATTACAATTTGGAAGAAACTAAAAGATGACACTGTGACAAGGCACATAGATCTTTAGCCCTTAAATACACAGGATATGGAATAAATTTTGGGAGTATGTGGAGATGGAAAAAAGCAAAAGGTCACTCTATTTTCAGAGCAAGCCAGTTGTGACTCCTGCCACATTGCGACTCCTGTAGCCACTCACTTTCCTGGAAAGAGTGTGGACATTCATTGGGTGTTTACATCACCAGGGAAAACAAGCACTGATGTGACCAATTGTTGAGGGAGCCAACACCATTGGTAATACTGAGGTAAAACATCGGGAGCTCACAGATGTGTTTTGTTTGGTCTGTATGTGCTAGTACTTATGACGGTTTTCTTTTCAAAAAATTGAGATATAATTGACACATTACACTAATGTCAGGTGTACCATGTAATGACATATGTGTATCTTAAAATGATCACCACAATAAATCTAGAGACCATCTATTACATATAGTTGCAATTTTTTTAAATCTTTTGATGGGAACTTCTAAGATTTATTCTCTTACGACTTTCAAACATACAATACAGTGTTGTTATCGATAATCATCTTGCTGCGCGTGTGCTGTGCATTACATCCAGGACTTCCTTTTTATAACTGGAAGTTTTTAACCTTTTGACTGTCTTCATCCGTTTTACCCACCCTCTGCTTCTGGCAACCACTAGTCTGTTCTCTGTATCTATAAGTCTTTTGTTTGTATTTGTTTTTTTAAATAAGATTCCACATATAAGTAAGATCATATGTTATATCTCTCTCTGTCTGACATTTGACTTAGCATAATGCCCTCAAGGCCCATCCATGTAGTTGCGAATTTCCTTTTTACGGCTGGATAATGCTCCATTACATCTATCACATTTTCTTTATCCGTTCCTCCACTAGTGAACACTTACGTTGTTTCCACATCTTGGCTATTGTGGATAATGCTGCAGTGAACATAGGGGTGCATGTATCTTTATTGAGTTAGTGTTTTGTGTCTTTCAGATAAGGACCCAAAAGGGGGATTGCTGGATTATCTGGTAGTTCTCTTTTTAATTTTTTGAGGATATGCCATACTGCTTTCCAGGTGGCTGCACCAATTTACATCCCCATCAACAGTGTACAAGGGTTCCCTTTTCTCTACATCCTCTGCAACACATTGTTTCTTACCTTTTGGTAACAGTCATTCTAACATGTAGGAGGTCATATCTTGTGGTGTTGACTTGCATTTCTTTGAGTAGCTTTTCATATGTCTGTTGGCTCTTTCTCAGGTGCCTGTGGGTGATTAGAGCCTCTTTGTTGTACTGACCTGGATTACTGCAGTACTCCTTATGATTCTCCTAAGTCTCACTGACAGCTTTGGAAATAGTCCACTTGGAAATAAGCCCTCCTTGAGGACCTACTGTATTATTATCTATGTTGAATTTTCTGAGTGTGATCATTGAATCGTGATTATATAGAAGAATGCCCTTGTTCTTTTTCTTTTTTAAATCCTCACCAGATGATATGTATATTGATTTGAGAGAGAGGGAGTGTGTGTGTGTGTGTGTGTGTGGAGAGAGGGTGAGAAACATTGATGTGAGAGAGAAACAGCGATTGGTTGCCTCTCATGTGCACCCCGACTGGGGATCAAACATACAACCCAGGTATGTGCCCTGACTGCCTATTGAACCTGTAACCTTTTGGTGTACAGGATGACACTCCAATGAACTGAGCCCCCTGGCAAGGGTGAACACCCTTGTTCTTAGAGATATGCCTCAACGTTTAGGGACGAAGTGTCATGATATATGTAACTGTGAAATGGGATAGCAAAAGAAAAATATGTGTGCGTAAGAAGAGACAAAAGTATTGTAATTGTGTCAAAATGTTAGTGCATCTTTGTTAAGATATATGGGTATTCACTGTTGATATTCCTTTAAAAAAAAGATTTTATTTATTTATTTATTTTAGTGGAGAAGGGAGGGAGAAAGAGAGGGAGAGATGCATCAATGTGTGGTTGCCTCTTGTGCACTCCCTACTGGGGACCTGGCCAGCAACCCAGGAATGTGCCCTGACTGGGAGTCGAACTGGTGACCCTTTGGTTCATAGGCCGGCACTCAATCCACTGAGCCACTGCAGCCAGGGCACTGTTGATATTCTTGCAACTCTTTTGGGGCTTTGCAATTTTCAAAATAAGAAGTTGGGGAAACTATTAAACAACAAAACATGAAATACTTAGATGGATAAAGAGCTTTATAAAACTAATACAATGTCAGTATTTGAACAAGCAAATCACTGAAGGAGAAATACAGAAAGCTCTTAAACAAAAGGAAGTTTGACTTGAATAGTAAAGGAATACAAATTTAAATAAGCTGTCAGTGTTCATCTGTCAAAGTAGCAGAGATTCAAAACAGTGGCAGTGTCCGACCCAAAGCCCAGAAGCAGAAAAAGTGGCAGCAGGGCTCTCAGTGGTGGCTGAGGTGGGAGGGTCAGAGCCCAAAACGGGGAGGGTGGGATGCCAAGTGGCAGCAGGGCTCCGGATTGAAAGGTGAAGGAGAACGACCCACCTATGAGGAATGGGAGAAAGAAGGAGGAAAATATAAAAAGAGGAGGCAATTGCTTTGAGCCATATGCCAATCCAACCAAAAGATACAGAGTTTTCACTACAAACATACCTTTTGGTGTGAAGTGGCAGTCACTTAAATACCTGTTAAAGAAAATGTTGGTGAGGTAACATACATGGAGCTCTTTTAAATGGATGCCGAAGGCCCTGACTGGTGTGGCTCAGTAGGTTGGGCATTCTCCTGCAAACTGAAAGGTTGCCTGCCTGTTCAGTTCCCAGTCAGGGTACACACTTGGGTTGCAGGCCAGGTCCCTGGTTGGAGGTGTGCAAAAGACAACCAATTGATGTTTTGCACATCAATGTTTCTCTTCTTCCCTTCCCCCTCTCTAAAAATAAATAAAATCTTTTAAAAATATATTACTAATAAATGGAGGCTGAAGGAAAGAAAGTCAGGGGGATGTGACATTCTTGAATTCATGATGGAAGACAGAGTGAAAGAAGCTGCTGAAGTTCTAAACCAGCACAGTCTGAGTGGGGAAACTACTGGAAGTCAAAGAAGATTCTTATAGTGAACATGCCAGGAGAGCAATTCAAAAGGCTGGAAGACTTGGAAGCACAGTATTGGCAGCAAATCTGGATTATCAAGTTGGCTGGAAGAAACTGAAGGAAGTTTTCAGTATGGCTGGTGTGGTGGTCCAGGCAGACATTCTTGAGGATAAAGATGGAACAAGTCGTGGAATAGGCACTATTACTTTGGACAGTCCACTGAAGCTGTGCCAGCTATATCGATGTTTAACAGGCAACTGCTGTTTCACAGACCTGTGCGTGTGAAAGTGGATGAGAGGGCCTTACCAAAGGGAGATTTTTTCTCTCCTAAGCGTTTGCAACTTCCGCATGGACTTGGTGGTATTGGCATGGGGTTAGGACCAGGAGGGCAGCCTATCAATGCCAATAATTTGAACCAAGGGATTGGCATAAAAAATGAAACAGTGGGAATGGAAGACATAGGATTTGGAATAAATAGAATGGGAGGCATGGAGGAGCCCTTTGGTTGTGATATGGAAAACATGGGTAGATTTGGATCTGGGATGAACATGGGCATAATAAATGGCAGAAGGTGGTGGCAGTGTCCCCGGGATCAAGTGGTAGGGCCCCAGCATTGACTGCATTGGAGATGACTGCATGGAGCACACGGGTGCAGGCTTGGCCATGGCATGGATGGCGTGGGCTCAGATTGAGTGCATGTGCCTGGTCATTGACTGACTGGGCCCTGGCATCCAGCTCAAGGGCCCACTCGGCCTCAACTACATGGCCTCCTATATTGAGCTCATGGACCAGATGCAGAGTGCATTGAGTCTGGTGTGGAGCGCTTAGGTCCCAGCATGGGCTTTGGGCACGAGCGCATGGCTGCACCCATTGCGGGCCAGACCATTGGGCACATGGGCTTTGGCGTGGAGCATGTGGGCCCTGCCATTGAGTTCATGGTGCCCGCAGGCTTGGGGGCTGGCCTGGAAGGCAGGGGTTCCATGACAGATTGCATGACCATTGGCCTAGAGCGCATGGACCTGGAATGATTGGGTCCCAACAGCCTTGAGCACATGGACCTGGAGTGCATAGGTCCCACCATGGGCTCGGTCCTGAGTGAGCACATGGACCTGGCTATGGGGTGGTGGTAGCAGTGCCAGCTTTGACATGCCATCGAGATAGAGCATGATTACTTTGGAGGAAGCTTTATAGGTTCATTTGGTGGAGTTGGAGGCCATGTGTCTGGGGTGTCCAGGAAAGCCTGCCAGGTATTTATGCGAAATCTCGCATTTGCTTTCACATAGAAGATGCTAAAGCACAGATTCAACAAATGTGGCCATGTGCTGTGTGGTGACATCAAGATGGAGAATGGGGAGTCCAAGGGGTGTGGTGTGGTTAAGTTTGAGTCACCAGAGGTGGCTGAGAGAGCCCGCCGGATGATGAATGGGGTGAAGCTGAGTGGCTGAGAGATTGATGTTCAAATCGATAGAAATGCTTAAGCAGCTGCCTTATTTAAACAGTGAAACCAGACCTCTGAATTTGTATTTTTTCTTGATAACCATTTAAATTTGTTGGCTAGATGTATAAAGATGTTTTAAAAATTCAGTTGCTTTTTGGGGTAATTTGAATTACTGGGGTTCCTTTTGATTGTTTGCAGTGAGGTTGCAATGTGTACAGTTTTTTTTTTTTTTTTTTGTAGTTATGGCATCTTGTTGACATCAAATACAACTTTGATAATGAATACCAGTTCCTGAAAAAAAAGTAATATGCCCAGTGCTGATGGGGATGTTACAAATTTGATGGGAAGAATAGCTTGGGGCCTGCCGTCCTGTGTGCAGCCTGCTGGTGTCTGTGACTGTGCAAAGTCTGTATGGTCTCTAATCACAGAGGTTTCATTACTGAGTAAATCTAATAAGGTAATAGGAGAAGCAAGATCGTATGTGCAAAGCATACACTTTGCAACATTGGTAATAGTAGCAAGACACATTTAAATGCCTGTCGCTTGGGGTTTGGTTTTATGCATGGTAGAATACTATTTAACTGGTAAACACAATATAGTTAATATATTGATATACAATGATATCCCTGATTATTACATTAAAGTAAAAACAGATTAGAGAAAAAGGCATATAGTACTACCCCACTGAAAGTAAAATAACTGCATATTATAAGCATAATTTTACATATACTAATGTTACAGAGGTTTTGAAAATCTGGTTGGAAGACTGTCAAAAAGGTAGGAAAATTATGGAGTGGTACTTATTCTTTTTTGGGGGGGGATTTTTTTATTTTAAAGAAATAACAATCATATAATAGAAAATGTAATAATTTTCATTTAAAAGTCCCTGCAATCATTTTTTTCTTTAATATAATTTTAGGCATGCTGCTGTGTTCTGTTAAGAAACTCATTTTGCTCTTGTGTATTCTCTTTTCAGAGCAGTGGAAAGAGCTCAGTGCTAGAAAGCCTCGTGGGGAGGGACCTGCTTCCCAGAGGCACTGGCATCGTCACCCGGAGACCCCTCATTCTGCAGCTCGTCCATGTTTCACCTGAAGATAAACGAAAAACAACAGGAGAAGAGAATGGTAACTTTTAAACTGAAATAAGAATTATTATTATTTGTGATTGAATCTTAAAGACAAGAATTGACTAGACAGAAATTAGTGGCTGTAGCAGAATCAGAAGTCTGTGAAGAAAAGTGATATGCTGCTTCTTTCATGTAAAAAAGTACTTTTTGTTTTGAGGAGAGTGAGTAAACTTGCTTGGAATGATGCCTTTTTGGTGTTCAGCTTAGTAAACCATTATGCTGTTTAATGGAGGATTGAGTGAGATACTCAGCAAACAGGAATCAGTTATTTTAAAGAAGAAGTTTTTGTCTTGAGTGTTTTAAATGTTTTATCCTATTGTTTGAAACAATATTTTTGCTTTCATTTAGAATTTAAATAATTTATATTCTAGTTTAAAGATTTTAAATAAGATTAAAATGACTTTGCTTTTCAGCAAACTGATGTTATCTCAACTTCTCTTTTCTGATCTTACCAATGTGCCTAAGTTTTGACTCTTGCTCTTCAATAAGATGAATCTTATTTTTAGAAAGTTTTGATTTTTTATTATCTGTTTTACTATCCTTCTCTTGCTAAGGCTTACCTATATACACACACTATTTTGATTTTTAGATCTCCCTCCCCCAAATAGTAAAACGTGGATTATTAGGATAAGGAAATAGGCACTGTCCTTTGTCACACTCCTTTGGTTAAACTGAAAATATTTTAAGAAATGCTGTTTGTGTCGATCAGCAGATTTTAAATTACTTATTAAATATGTACCCTATATTAACAATTTCTATCAGTGAGGTTTGAAATATAATATTTAATGTTCTCTTTTTCAGTTCAGTATTTGGCTCAGACTCTTCGCCAAATTTGGAAAGTCTGTGAAGTAGCTCTGATTATTACATGACATTGCGGCCCAGGGCCATGCTTGGTTCTCGTCTGTGGAGAGCTGTGTTCATGCAGTTTCACTCTGTTTTCTAAATCTGATCCAAGATGATAATAGTATTGATGAATTGAAGTTCCTGTACTTTAATTTCTATATATATATATATTTTTTTTCACTTATTATAGGAGCACTGATGGTGGTAACTTCATCCTCTCCCTACACAATGCCCCCCCGCCAGGGGAAAAGAGACCTGTAATGAGCATTTACGATGACAGTATAAAGTTAATCACTGAACCAAATTAGTGAGGTTGTAGATGTTACCAAGTAATTTGGGGGGATAGACTGCCCAAGGAAATGGGGGGGTGCTTTTAGGTACCTTCTTGGTATATTATTTACTACCTTGTATTTCTAATATATTTTTATTATTGAAATTCTGGGCCTTGGGTTTAATCATTTTGCACTAATTTATGGTCCAGATTCAAATATATAGAATCATACTTCAAGAATTTTATTCCCACTAGCATTCAATTAAATTTCCAAATATCTTAAACTAAAACTTTAATAAACTATATGACATTCATTAGATGTGTTTCTTTGAACTTTTCGTTTTCTTCAGTCACCTCGAAAAGGGCCGATGATGATGACCTGTTCACTTAGAGGCTGTTTGAGGGTGAGGGCAGCGTTTCTGGAGAAGGGTGTACATTTTAGCTACAGAAGTCTTAGTTTCTCACTTTTTGCTTGTATGTCCACTATGTTTTATTGATGTCTTTCTTGGTGGTTGGTTACTAAATCTGCATATCTTTACCTGCACTTGTATATATTTTTTCTTCAAGCTTAGTGCTTATTTTTTTCTGTAAAATAATAAAACCTCACTTAAAATGACAATTCAGCTACCCAGAACACAAAATAGATTTCATAAATTTTGAGTACTAGATTTTTCATGTGTCTTATTAATAACTAGGACAGGTCCTTAGTTTTTCCTCAGAGCCTCTTTATCCCTGGGATTAACAGGTCTCCCAGTCATGAACCATTCTAACCCACAGGAAATTAGAATGATGCAGAACAACATTTAGTCAGCGAGAAGAGTGTGAACCACCTGACAGCCTGGCAGAGAGAAGAAAGGGAGGAAAATGTAATCAGAAAAACTTCCAAAAAGGAAAAAAGTCAGTCTCTAACCATTTTGTACAGGGATTTATGGCCTCAGCGGGCTTTGTTATGTAACAAAAGCTGGAGTTACCAATAATAGGCTAATTTAAGAGGAGTCTATTCTAAGATGACATACAGGAATATAATCCACTTTATTTTTTTATTTTTAGATTTTATTTATTTATTTTTAGAGATTGAGGAAGGGAGGGAGAGAAACATCAATTAGTTGCCTGTTGCACACTCCCAACTGGGGACCTGGCCAACAACGCAGGTGTGGGCCCTGACTGGGAATCGATCCCGTAACCCTTTGGTTCACAGGCCAGCACTCAGTCCACTGAGCCACACCAGCCAGGGCAAAAAATATAATCCATTTTATGATAGAGATCAGCAAAACTGGCTTAAATAAAATATTTTAATGTTTAATACTGTATGTATAATTTAATTATCAGGAAAATTTACTTAACGTGAGACCCTTTATTCTGACAACTACATGGGATAATTAAGGTGTCAGTATATAGATTTTATTTTTAAGCTTGTCCCCTACTTCTGCCAATGTAATAGAATTTTCTGGTAAAAACAATGTTAAAATTTTAGAGTGGGATGGTAGTTTAGTTTGAACTTTGAGTTCCTGGAGTATCTTTTATATATTTGTAAGAAATCATGCTTTCCTCAGATTTCCATTTAGACAAAATCCAAAAGTAGCATGCTGATTAAAGACCAAAATTGTTTCTATGGTGCTCTATTAAATTCAATATATATTTCAAAGAACATACCCTTATGAAGCTCAACCTTAGTGAATATATACTTGTATATATTTACTTACCCTTAAGTTTTTCAAAGAAATGTTCAGTATGTTTTGTAGATTCTTTTTGACCAGGCAATTTACCTTTTTTCATAGTCAGTTATCAGATATCTAAGGCAAATTTTTGAATAGTAAATTAATTTCAATCCATTTGTATTAGAATTAGAAACCAGAAGTGACATAATTAGTTGTAATGGAAAATAAAAATAGATTATGGCACACAACATGCTTCATTTGTATCACTTAAAATATTATATACATCCCTCTAATTAGAATTAATTGTAATGGAAATTATATAGTTGTAAATTTTGAATAATTGAATGCTATGTGCATTTGAAATGTATTCAGGTTTCTGCACTTTTTTTAAAAAGGATTAAAATTTTAGGGATAAGCACTAAACTTAACATTCTGTGCTGTTTCTCTTTAACTACAGACCCTGCCACATGGAAAAACTCAAGACACCTTTCTAAAGGTTTCCTTTCTCCATTTGTCTTTGGCCCCTCTTTCCTATTATGCCTGCATGCGTGCTTACGTACTCTTCCAGGCCGTGCGCGTGGTTTTCTTCCCTTTTTATTTGCCTATCCACATTGATGTTGCAGGTTTTAGTGGTTCTTGTTAACTTTTGGCATTTCATCAGAATGAAGGCTTTTTTGGTGGTGAATGTAATTTATTTTTATTTTAAAAAACATGCTTGTGAAGCCAGGCCTTTTTTAAGGTAAATTCAAAACACCCCCTTGGTATGTAGTACCTGCCTCTGTGAGTTCTGTTCACCTAGATTACTCCAATCCTCCAGTGAGTCTTGGAAGAAGGTACTAAGTTTCAAGTAGGTGAGCATTTTACTTGTAGAAAGGATCCAGTTTTGTTCACCTTGATTCCACCAAAGAATTGATCCACAGTTCTCAATATTTATTTGAATGTCTTACAGTCATTATTATTTTGCTTTCAGGTGGCTGATAGGTATTATTCATAAACTCAGCCATTAAGACATTTAAAACTCTTAAGTTTAGCAAAAGCAGAATAGCTGTACTTGGGAGGTAGTTTACATTTCTAGCTTCTCTGGAAAATATAAAGCAAAACTTGTTCTCTTTAAGTTTTAGACTACTCGAACAGTGCCTACAGTGAATATATTTTTCTTTTTTCAGAAACAGACTTATTGGAAACTGACGGAGCAGAGCAGTTCCATACAGTGCACACGCTAGGGTGTCCATCTCCCTGCACCCCTGTCATTGCTTTCCTACTTTCAAGCCTAGAAAACAGTCTTGGCCCTGGGGGAAAATCCACTTTGAAAATGTATATAAATTATAGAATAGCATCACACTACTGAGAGAGCTCTTTAAGGGAACAACAAATTGTAACTTTATAGATAACCAACAGGAAACCAAATTAAAAAAAAAACAGGTTGAAAAGTTGTTTCATTCACATATTACAAATTTTTACCCCAAGTTATGTGTATGAATCTATTATATATGCTTTTTTACATTACTCAGTAAGTCTTAATTTTTCTTTTAAGCCATTAACTTGAGTACTTACATCAGATAAACTACTTTTATATGTAAGATATTTAAGCTTTTTACTATAATATAACAAAGTATGAAGAAAAGTGAACAATTTTATTCATAAAATCTAGATTTCAAATGGTAGGATGACCCGTGAGCAACTCTACCTGAAATGAGTCATGTTTTCGAAATACATGAGACCATTTTTAAATGTGAGAGTATTGGGTTGGTCAAAAGGTCTGTATGTTTTTTTTTCTGTAAAACGAGACACGTTTTTTATTTTCACCAATAACTGTATTGCTTTCGATATTTTGCATACGTCAGCTATCTCCTGCTATTGGCTTCTACTGGGTAGAGGCCAGGGGTGCTGCTAAACATGTTCCAATGCATAACACAGCCCCACAGCAAAGAATTATTTGGCCAAAATGTCAGCAGTACCAAGACACTTCAAAAACCACTTTTGACACATCTGATTGGTCACAGCACCTTCCCCATGTACTGCATAAACCTTTGTGTGTTTCAGTTGCTTTGACCTTTCTTGAAATAATAAAGCATAGTACACTAAAAATGTTGCATGTTTTCTTCCATCTTCATTATTAAAATGGCTGCACAAAAACTCACCAATTTTGATAAGCTTTTTAAAAAATGCACACTGATATGACAGCTGTCACAATCTAACAAAATTGTTTTGGATTTAGTTAAAGACAGATAAGTGCTACTAGAGATTCTTATGGAAAAACATAACGGACTTTCTGGCCAACCCAATATGATTTAGCAGATCTTAAAATACTCGTTAACTTGTAGTTAGTGGCAAAATAGGAACCAGTACTATAGTGTTGTGTTTTTTAATTCCTAACTGAAGATAAAAAATAATTCTCATAGTTTCCAATAAATGGAGTTTTTCTTTTTCCAGGGGTTGAAGCAGAGGAGTGGGGTAAATTTCTTCACACCAAAAATAAGGTAATGACACAATATCATGAAGAAATGACACACTGAAAAAACATTGTATACAAGTAGTTGATAACTTAGTTCCTTATCATTGGCATTGTGGTATGTGTCTTGAAGCTGCTGTTCCTTGCAAAATAAAGCTTATCTTAGCAACACTTCTAATCACAGTAGTTTATTTGGAAAATAGTAAGTTGAGCCCTATGCTCTCTAATTTGGAGATTCTTTTTTTTTTTTTTTTTAATTTTATTTTACAGTTATAGTTGACGTATGATATTCTATTAGTTTCAGGCAAACAATATAGTAATTAGACATCACCGCAATCAGTCTGGTTACCCACTTGGCACCATACATAGTTATTACAGTATGATTGACCGTATTCCCTAGGCTGCGCTTTATATCCCTGTGACGATTTTTACATGCAGATTCTTAACTCTTGTGGGACCAGGCAGCCTTGAAAAGCTCTTATAAACTGTGATTCCTTGACCCATAAAAATATATGTGTATGTTAGAATTAGTTTACTAATTCTCTGAAGTGGATCTATAAACATCCTTGAAATTTATTAACCTCCACACTTAAGAACTTTTTATCTTATTTTGAATATCATCTCTTTTTGTTTTAATAATTTTTAGCTTTACACAGATTTTGATGAAATTCGACAAGAAATTGAGAATGAAACAGAAAGAATTTCAGGAAACAATAAGGTAGGCATCTTTTTCAAGTTAGAAAGTATAAACGTTAGTAAATCTGTTATTCAGCATATTTTGATATAATGTGTGGTGAGCATTGTAAATTCATAATCCTGGTCTTTTACCCTAATGGAGTATATTTTCACAAATATATTAAAACTATTTAAAATCCCTTTTGTTTTTTAGAGCTTTTACATACTGTCAGATATTTCATTTAGATGTTTATTCTTGATCTTAAAGGGTTCTATCCCAAGTAAGGCTGGATTTTCTTATGAGTGCAAAAACAGAGAAATTAAATATTTCTGTGTCAGTGAATATGAAAGGCACAGTCGACCCTTGAACAATAGTGGTGTAGTGGGACATCCCGGCACTCTGCATGTTTGGGTTCCCAGTTGTGAAGTTGAACCTTGAAAAGCATGGGTTTGAACTGTGCAGATCAGGTGAAAAAGTTCATGTGTGAGTTGAACCAGGTAGTTCAAACCTGAATTATTCAAGAGTCAACTGTAACGTTAGCAACTCTAATTTTTAAAAATTACTTATTTTATCCTCATCTGAGGATATGTTTATTGATCTTAGAGAGAGGGGAAGGGGGAGAGAGAGAGAAACATCCATTAGTTGCCTCCCGTAAGTGCCCCGACCCGGGGCTAGAAGCTGCAACCTAAGTATGAGCCCTGACCGGGAATTGAACCTGCAGCCCTCTGGTGCACAGGACTACGCTCCAACCACCTGAGCCACTTGGCCAGGGCAGCAACTGAATTATTTTCTTGATTCCTAAGATTGTGAGAATTTAAGGTAAATTAGGTGTCCAAGACACCATTAATCTTGATAACTAGGTACTGTCAAACTCCCTCCTTAAATCATTGTTTTCTCTCTCTCCTTTATTCTTATTACTTTTCTCTTTCTTCCTTTCCTTTTTATTTCACTCCATTCTTATATTACCTAGAGGCACATTTAATCCTACAAGTGGGTGCTAGCCTAGTGCTAATATTTAACAAATATTTATTGAGCCCTTTTACCTACCAGATGCTGTGCTGGAAAGGTTGTTTCCTGATACACATTTTTGGAGCCATGTTCATTTTTTATGCCTATGCAGGATATTTGTTTCTTTTTCAGTGATTGACTCAGCTTTGTTCATTACTGAACTCTATTGAGGCTGGTAACGTTTGAGTTACCGCTACTGCTGCCATACGTTCCTGCATTTCTAACGTTTGGGTTGGATAATAGAAAAGTGGCAGGAAACTAGATTAGCTTGTCCTCAGTCCTGTAATTATTTCAGGGATAATTTGGACTTTTAGGATGTTACTAATTATAACACCAGTCTGAATTAATCTTTCCTGTGATTCCATTGGATTTACTGAACTTAGGAATCGGTGGCAATTTTACATAGTACTAGTGAATATGGTTGGCAGTTCAAAAGGGAAAGGTTCTAGTCACAAACTGAATGTCATGAAGGATAGAGTTCCCTGTACAACCAAGATGTTTAATTTATGGTGGGGCTATGTCATCCGCAGTGTCCAAAAGATGAGAAGTCCCCTACCCTCAAATCTTTGGAAAATCTTTCCTAAATCACATTTGTAATAAAGTATATGATACTTTGAGCTTCAGTAAGTAATTTTATATGTGAAAATATCTAAATGATTTCATATGCCTAACATAAAGCTTTGAAAGATTTGAAATATCTGTGAGATTGGAGTTGTAAAGGCTTTTGGGAAAAGCTTTGTATTGGACATGATTAAGGGAATGCTTGAGAAATAATACAGACGAGGTAGGCATGCTGAATATTATTGACCTGTAATGGCTTTGGAACAGTGGCATATTAAAAAGAGAAAAGTAGTTCAGAGTAATCTAATATAGCAAATACAATTATATAGAGAATTCAGAGTAAAAGATGTTCCAATAAAGCTGTTTGGGAAGTCAGAATTTTGAGTGGGTTAATGAAGGAAGATACAAGGTGTATAGAGTATAATTTAAAGGATAAAGAATGTCATATAAAAAAAGACAAATTATGAACATTTTGTAACTACATGTGACTTTTTACATGTAGCTAACTCAACTCTAAAACTTGTACAGGGCTAGTAGTGAAGAGCCTGTGTAATAATCTTAGTATAGGGGAGAGAAAAAATAGGGGTATTTCACACTGTCCAGATTCTTAGTATTCAAATTCAGGGAACTGGAGATCTAGAAAAATTTTCTGAGGAATCTCTTCTAGATACACTCTCGCCACTCGACAGTCAAAGATCAGGAACCAAATTGATTTGGATAACTTGTTTACTGTCTGAGCTCAAGGTCCTCATAAATTTGGATAGCGATACATTATTCTTTTGTTCAGCACTGTCTACTAAACATATTCAAGAAACGGTATCTGCTTAGAATCAATAAAAACTGAAATAATACAGGGGGAATAAGTTGTGGGTATTAGGGGTACAGGGTGCGATAGGATTGTAAGGTGCTCTATTCCTTGCTGCTTTACTGTCCATGTGTGTTTCGTCAGGTGTGGATTGTTGAAATGTTTTAGGGGTCATGGTTTAATTCATATTTAAAAGCATCTAATGCCTATCTACTTGAAGTGAGGTTTACTTTAACACTTTTATATTTCATTGAAATTTCAGTGTGATTTTAATATGATATTTTAAAACTTATTTATAGGGAGTAAGCCCTGAACCAATTCATCTTAAGATTTTTTCACCCAATGTTGTCAATCTGACACTTGTGGATTTGCCAGGAATGACCAAGGTAAAGAATTGTTGTTACTCATTGTGGATTTGGTTATGTTTGTTTTCACTTGAACAAATGTGATTTTTCCTCAACCCTATAAGAATAATCATGTATGCATGCATACATGAATGTATTTGCAATCAACTTGATCTCTTAGCAGCATTTGATACATTTGAGCCCTTTCTTCTCCTTGGACCACTCTTGTCTTCCAGTTCTACCTCTACAGGGTCACTTCACTGGCCACTCCTTAAAGTCTCTTTTGCTGGTTTCTTCTCAATGTCTAAACAGTGAGTGTCCCAAGAGCTCAGTTTTTGGACCTCTTGTTAAGGGAGTATACTTAGCCTCTTAATGATCTTATCCAATAGTATGGCTTTAAATACACGAGTATGCTGGCAGTATTTAAGTATCTCCAGACTTGTATATTCATCTCCAGAATTGTATAGCCACTGTCTACTTGACATATACAATCTTGATGTTTAATACCCAATTCCTGACCCATTCCATTCCTCAACCTGATTTGATCCCTCTGTAATCTTCTCCCTCTCAATAAAAGACAACTCTGTTCTACCAGTTGCTTGGCTAAAAAGTTTGTAGTCACCCTTGATACCCATCCCACACCCTATTCATGTCAGCATATCATCTTGGTTCCTTATTTTTAAAATATGTACTTCTCCCTCATCTCCTTCATTTCATATCTTTCTCTCAAATGTCATTATCTGAGTGAGGTCTTCCCTGATCACTCTGTTTAAAAGCACAATCCAATTTAAAAGTATAACTTTCTCTAATCATTCTATAGTCTTCACTTCTGTTTTCAGGGTAGCCTTCATCAGCCTCCTGCTACCTAGAAACTGTATTTGTCTGTTATCTGCTTTTAACCACTAAAATACAAGCTGTCTGAAGACAGGAATTTTGGTCTTTTTTTTTAATTCACAACTGGACATAATCTGACATGTAGAACAGTTTATGAAATACTGTAGGGTGTGAATAAATACTTGCTAATTGAATGAATGAATGTGTCTCAAAGTAATTAACACTGACCAATCTTTAACATGGTAAACTTGATATTTGCAAGAGATGCATTTTGCCACTTTTACCTATTACCAGATTCATGTACCATTATAGTATATAATTTCTTTTTAACTATAAATGGAGTAATACCTATAATCTATGGATTAAATGGGGAAAAAGCTGAGTCAATTTTTATTACTAGTTTCTTGCCCATCTCTGTTTGGTTCAGGTGCCTGTAGGTGATCAACCTAAAGATATCGAGCTTCAAATCAGAGAGCTCATTCTTCGGTTCATCAGTAATCCAAATTCCATTATCCTCGCTGTCACCGCTGCTAATACAGATATGGCAACATCAGAGGCACTTAAAATTTCAAGAGAGGTAGATCCAGATGGTAAGGACAGATGTTAATATTTATTGAGATGCTTGGTTAATATTGGTAAATATACTTCCTTTCACCCTGGCCAGATGGTTAAGTTGGTTGGAGCATTGTCCCATACACCAAAATATTGCAGATTTGATCTCCCTGGTCAGGGTGCGTACGGGAGGCATCTGATTGATGTTTATCTCTCACATCAGTGTTTCTTTTTTCTCTCTCCCTTCCTCTCTTGCTAAAATCAATAAACGTATTCTCAGGTGAGGATTAAAAAATCTATTTACTTTTAAGAAAGTACTTTTTGATTTTAAAAGGAATAGCTCTGGCTGTTAATACATTGTAAAAATAATGCTTTCCTGTTTTGCTTATAGTTTCAAATAGAAATTCTGGTGGAAAAACAAAGTTTTAGTAGATAAATTTCTGTACAGGCTATGCAAAAATACTTCACCATAATAATGTCCATATTTGTAAATGGTTACTTAATGATTTAAAAATAAGATGGCTTTGCAAAAAGAGTTTGTTAGTGTATTGGATTGGCCAAAAAGTCCATGTGGTTTTTCCCATAAAATAAAAGACACATTTTTCATGTTCACCAGTAACTTTATTGATTTGAATATTTTGAGTATGTCAGCTATCTCCTGCATGGTATAGTGTTGATTGTTCTCAGTTAATGTCTCAATTTGATCTCCATCAACTTCAGCTGGTCTACCTGACAGTGAAACATCAGCCAGCCAGAAATGTTCAGCATGAAACTTCGCAAACCACTTTTGACACATTGGATCAGTCACAGCACCTTCTCCATACACTGCACAAATCTTTTTTCTGAGTTTCAGTTGCCTTTTTACCTTTCTTGAAATAATAAAGCACAATCGGCCAAAAATGTCGCTTATTTTCTTCCATCTTCAATATTAGAATGGCTACAAAAATTCACCAATTTTTTTTTTTTTTTAAAGATTTTATTTATTTTATTTTTAGAGAGGGGAAGGGAAGGAGAAAGAGAGGGAGAGAAACATCAATATGTGGTTGCCTCTCACGTGGCCCCCACTAGGGGCCTGGCCTGCAACCCAGGCATGTGCCCTGACTGGGAATCGAACCTGCGACACTTTGGTTCGCAGCCCGCGCTCAATCCACTGAGCTATGCCAGCCAGGCAATTTTGATAAGTTTTTTAAAAAATGCACACTGATATCACAGCTGTCACCAGACAACCTAACAAAATTTTTGAGTGAAGTGGAAGACAACTAGAGCTACTAGAGTACAACAAGTGCTCCTAGAGCCATCTTATGGGAAAAAAAACAAATGACCTTTTGATCAACCCAATAAATAAAAAGACTCGTGTTTTTGAGTGGCTGATTTCTGAGAATAATTAACTCCAATAGTAGGTAATTGTAGACTCTTTATATTTTAGTAGATAATTATGGTACCTACATTCTTCCGAGGTATGAAACATTTAGATGTGCTCAAAAGGGGAGATTTTTAGAAATAAAAGTAAAATCCTTTTATGAAGCATTTGTAACCCCAAGGGTTAGTTCAGACTGTGGGTCAGTGTATAATACTTGACTAATGCTATAGTGTGCATCTCTTAATATATTTAAAATACCAGCTTGTAAGAGAGTAGTTAGTATTGCTGCTAAGAAATACAGGCTTTGCTCCTCACAGGAGACAATTTTTTTTACTTGAGTATTTGGAGGGCCAGTGGGCTCTTCCATGGTTCTTTGAAGACTTTCAAATAAAAATTTGATAAGAAATGATAGTCCTAAGACTGCTAATTAGAATTCCTATAAACAGGGACATTAAAATTTTTTTTATTTGAAAATTTTAAGAAACTTTTGCCCTGGCTGGTATGGCTCAGTGGACTGAGTGCCTGACTGCAAATCAGAGAGTCGCCAGTTTGATCCTTAGGGCACGTGCCTGGGTTGAAGGCCAGGTCCCTAGTAGGGGGGTTGCGAGGGGCAAGCACACATTGAAGTTTCTCTTCCTCTCTTCCTTCCCCTCTCTCTAAAAATAAATAAAATCTTTAAAAAAACCCTATCTTATTAATAAGTAATTATTGTTCATTTTAAATTTAAATTAAAAGATAAACTATACCGAGAGATTTTTTATTTTTTTATTTGTAGTAAACTATTAAGCATTTTATATGCATTAATTATAATTTAAACAGACCCTTGAGCTATAAATATGATCATACCTTTTTTTTTTTTAAAGATTTTATTTATTTTTAGAGAGAGGAGAAAGGGGGGAGAAAGAGAGAAACATCAATGTGCAAAGGGAACATTGATTGGTCACCTCCCCACACCCCCAACTGGGGACTGGCCTGCAACCCAGCCGTGTCACCCCTGACTAGGAAATGAACCAGCAACCTTTTGGTTTGCGGTGCCCAACCTACTGAGTCAGACTAGTCAGGACCATACTTTTGATCTAGAAATCTTAATATAGTAATATATTGTTAAGGAAGTAATATAATCTAGTATTATTTATAGTATCAAAAAATTGGAATCAACTTAATATATGACCCACAGTACAAATGATTAAGTAAATGAAGATAGAATATGAAATCATTAAAAATCATTTTGTAGATTTGGAGCAAATAGAAAAATGCTTTTAATTGAAAATGTCATATGTAAAATTGGACACTAGGCAGAGCAGCAGCTGGAACTCTCATAGGTTGCTGGTGGGAATGGTTTAGCCACTTTGGGAAACAGCTTGTCAGTTTCTTAAAAAGTTAAATCAGCAGTTCCCCTCCTAGGTAATTAACCATGTTAAAAGAAAACCTATGTTCATATAAAAACTTGTATGCAAATGTCTGTAGTAGCTTTAATTGGAATCTCTTAAAACTGTAAACAACTCAGATGTTTTCAAATGGGGACTGAATACCCAAACTGTAGTATTTGGTTGGCCAAAAAGTTCATTTGTTTTTTTCTGTAAGATGGCTCTAGTAACACTTAGTTGTCTTTAACTTCATTCAAAAATTTTGTTGGGTTGTCTCGTGACAGCTGTCATATCAGTGCGCATTTTTAAAAAAACATCAAAATTGGTGAATTTTTGTAGCCATTTCAATATTGAAGATGGAAGAAAATAAGCGACATTTTTGGCTGATTGTGCTTTATTATTTCAAGAAAGGTAAAAAGGCAACTGAAACTCAGAAAAAAGATTTGTGCAGTGTATGGAGAAGGTGCTGTGACTGATCCAATGTGTCAAAAGTGGTTTGCGAAGTTTCATGCTGAACATTTCTGGCTGGCTGATGTTTCACTGTCAGGTAGACCAGTTGAAGTTGATGGAGATCAAATTGAGACATTAACTGAGAACAATCAACACTATACCATGCAGGAGATAGCTGACATACTCAAAATGTCCAAATCAACAAAGTTACTGGTGAACATGAAAAATGTGTCTTTTATTTTATGGGAAAAACCACATGGATTTTTTGGCCAATGCTTTATATCCATATCACAGAATACTATTCAGCAATAAAAGGGAATGCACAATTGATAAATGCAAAAACATGGATAACTCTCAAATGCATTATGCCAAGTGAAAGAAGCCAGATTCAAAAGGTCATGTATCTGATTCCATTTATATAACATTCTGGAAAAAGCAAAGCTAGTATGAAAAATGGGTTTGATTGGGTAGTATAAAAAAAATTGGGGGATAATGGAACTTTGTCTTGAGGTGTCAGGGGTAATAACTCTTTCCACTTGTTAAAACTCACAGAACTGTACACCAGGAGTGAGTGAATTTTAAACAGATTTTTTAAATGCTTATTATAAAGTTAGCCCTGAGAGCTAATAAAAATTTTTATGTGAAATTAAAAAACAATACATGATTAAAATTAGATTTTAAAAATATTCATAAGCAAAGGTTAGAAAAGCATTATCAAAATGATGAGAAGAGGTAATCTTCAGTGGGATTATAGATGATAATTTTTCTTTATTTTTAAAAGCTTTATTTACTGGGTCATTTTTGTTTTCTTTTTTGCATTTACCAGGTCGCAGAACTCTCGCTGTAATCACTAAACTGGATCTCATGGATGCGGGTACCGATGCCATGGATGTGTTAATGGGAAGGGTTATCCCCGTCAAACTTGGAATCATTGGGGTAGTTAACAGGTTAGCAATCAAGAATAAGATGAGAGTTGCAGCATTTTCATTTCAAAGCAAATCTGAATTTTTAAAATCAGTCTGACATAGAATAGTGTCCCTATTTTCCCCCTTTTACTCTAATCTTGGTACTGCTAAAGTATTCGTTGCTCTAAAGAGAGAAAAGAGATTCATGAAAACCTCTTGTAGGCAACAGTCTTCAAAATAAGCAGTGCCACAAAATGGAAGGAAACTTAATAGCTAGGCTCGAAATATTCTAGCCTATTATGTTATGTATGAAGATGGCAGTGGATAAGAAGGGGAAAGTATTATATAATTTATACCCAATCAAGAAGGTGTTTGTTAAGGTGGTAGGATCTTAATAGATTGATTTAACTCCTAGCATTAGTGATTCCATGTAATTGCCAGGATGTGACTTGGAGAAATTTTATTAAACATATCCTAATTATAAATAGCTGGTATTAAAAATAGTGGAAAGGTAAGGGTGTCTAATTATGTTTTAGATAGTCTACTGTGATCAGTTTTCAAATGGTGTCTCTTTGAACCCTTATTACAACATCCCAGAGGTAGGAGTTGATGTCTATTTTATGAAAAGAAAACTCAAGTTTTCCATATCCCAAAGCCACGTGGCTGGCTAAAGCAGGGCTGTGTTCAAGTGAAGACCCCTCTGAGTCCAAAGCTTTAATACAAGTCAGAAGCACTGAACTGGTCATATCACCCACAAAGTAGGTATAACGTGGGTTTAAATGACACCTCATATTTTGTGTCTCAGACCTTTTAAAATTAAAATGTTTTTATTAGTGATATCTAAGATCCATTACAGCTGTCTGCTTCTATTCATATGTCTTCCTACGTCTTCCTATCTCATCTGTACTCCAAACTTTCTCATTAAATTCCCAATGTTACTCTTTTCAGGCAAACAGGTGGTGCGTGTAACACTGTTTCATTTGTAGATGACCGCTGCTCAAGTTAACTTAATTATTTTTGCTAGAAATTAGTTGCCTGCCCATGGACAAAATATTTTTTCACATGTCCATCCCTTTTACTTAAGAGTAGGCTTATAACTATAGTTAATGAGGAGGCCTAAACTGTGTAGACTTTACTTGTAAGTCACATGGTTTGAATCTTGGCTGAACTACTCAATGTGACCTTTGGTAAATTGGTTAATCTCCCTGAGTGTGGGTCTTTACTATAAAATGGGATAATGCCTACTACATAGAATTATTATGGGAATTAAATAAAACGGTCCATGTTAGGCATTACAAACAGTACCTGGTCCTTCTATATCATCATCATCATCACCACCATCATGCACAGAGGACCACATGGACATCACCACCAAGGTGCACAGAGGACCACATGGACTTCAACCGAACATTTTTGTTATTTTCACCTGCAGGAGCCAGCTAGATATTAACAATAAGAAGAGTGTAACTGATTCAATCCGTGATGAATATGCTTTCCTTCAAAAGAAATACCCATCTTTGGCTAACCGAAATGGAACAAAGTATCTTGCTAGGACTCTAAACAGGTACTCTTTTTTACCCCTTGGAAAATGATATGTTTTTTGTTTGCCAGTATTTGAGACCTTTCATTTTCAGTTCCTTATATTTTCATACTGTTCTTGCATGTATGACTTCACTTTTTGTTTCTTATACAGTAGGTTCTTGTACTGTAGATGTCTGTTTTTACGGGGGTGGTTGGCATTAAATATCATGTACTCTAGGAATGCCAAAGTGAATTTTAAAATGTCTGAATTATGACATTCTTGATAGTCAGTTTACTTTTGATGGTAGTACTAGATAACTGATGACTTCACTTACACTTTGGATTTCAGGAATTGAATTAAAATGTATAATTTTCATATAATTTGTTCTTAATTTAGTGCATATTTTATTCCTATTCATAAAGGTAATTTAAGCTACATACCTGAAATTCTGAATTCCTACAAATGAAATGGTAGAGGGACTGGAATACCTTTCTGGATAATTTATAAATAAATGAAGTTAAAACTATTTTTACTTTTCTCTTATTCCCTAAATAAATTAAAGGCTGATGGACTTGGATCTTTGTAAGATTTTCACTATGCTGAGGACCCATTGTAAAAGATAAGTCAGGAACCAAAATTGTTAGGTAAAATTGGATTGAGTAGCTTCCTTTTTCTGAGGTAACTGCAATAATTTAAAATGATTTTCTTCCATTTGTATTTTGTTCTCTAGCAACTGCTATAATTTGATGGGTTCAAGGTAAATATAAAAAGTATTGACCAAGATAGCTTCCTTCATGTCATTTTTTTCAGACTTAATTACCCTCTAAGATTGCATCATTTCCTGCCAAGACATATTATTTGACAGGTTTCTGATTATTTGCATTTTTAAAATTTGACCTGTTTGGTTCTTCAAAATACACAATTTTACTTTCAAATCCTTCCTTTTTAACCTGTGTTAGGTTACTGATGCATCACATCAGAGATTGCTTACCAGAGTTGAAGACAAGAATAAATGTTCTAGCTGCTCAATATCAGTCTCTTCTAAATAGCTATGGTGAACCTGTGGATGATAAAAGTGCTACTTTACTCCAGCTTATTACCAAATTTGCCACAGAATATTGTAACACTATTGAAGGAACTGCAAAATACATTGAAACTTCAGAGCTGTAAGTAAGAAATTTCTCTGTTAACTTGGCTACTGGATTGATAGGTTACTTTATCTTTTGTTACAGTGACAAAGGTACTCCAAGATTATCTGACTGATTTATTACCTATAAAACAGGAATATTATTTTGTAGAAATGGTAGGATGGTATCTGATGTGTGTGTTAAAATTTTTTATAAACTGTATAGTACAGTAAAATTTTCAGATATTTTTTCTAAGACTTCAATTGATAAGCACTTAATAATATTTCATAATTTAACTTTTAAAATGCTTGTTGTACCCAGCTGGTGTGGTTAGTGGATTGAGTGCCGGCCTGCAAACCAAAAGGTTGATTCCCAGTCGGGGCACATGCCTGAGTTGCTGGGCCAGGTCCCCAGTGGGGGGCATGAGAGAGGCAATCACACGTTGATGTTTCTCTCCTTCTCTTTCTCCCTCCCTTCTCCTCTGTCTAAAAATAAATAAATAAAATCTTAAAAAAAGAGCTTGTTGTTTCTTTAATATGCATTATATAACTGTTCATGAAAAAATAAAGTATGGATAAGAAAAAGAATAAAACATAAGGATAAAATTACTTTTAATTCCATCATCCAAAGTAAGACCTAATTTTGGCATTAATCTAGATATTTTTCTATGCATCTATAAAATTTAAATATGCTTGTATTGCCCATCTTTAAAAACAGGATGCTATACATGTTCTTTTGGAATCATTTCTTAAATCAACATGTCACAAACAATATTGTTCATTTGTAATATCAATCTTAAGATTTACATAGCATTTTATTTTTAGATACATTATCATTTGTTGAATCAGTCCCCTACTATTGGTAGTTTGTTTTCAGTTTTACACAGATATAAACAGTGGTGTGATTGCCTTTGAGACACGTATCCAAGTAAATTTTTAGGAGAAATTCCTAGAAGTGGAGTTATGAGATCAAAGGATATAACATCCTCAAAGTTTCTTATTATTGTCCTCCTATTAATAGATTTACTGTTTTATTATTTGCAGCATATAACAGCGTCCATTTCTCTAAACTCTGTTAAAAAGATCTTTTCGTTTGAAGCAATGTAGACTTCCAGGAAGTGGCAAATGAATCTGCAGAGTGGTCCTGTTCACCCTTCGCCATGTTGCCGTCATGCATAACTGTAGTGCAGTAACAAAATGGGAAAGTAAAATTTTATACAAGACATAGCTCTTACTCATATTCACCAATTATACATATTTGTGTAGTTCTATGGATTTTTAAACATGTAGATGTTTCTATTTTTTAAAAACATTTTATTTATTTATTTTTAGAGAAAGGGGGAGGCAGGGAGAAAGAGAGGGAGAGAAACATCAATGTGTGGTTGCCTCTCATGCACTCTCCACTGGGGACCTGGCCCACCACCCGGGCACGTGCCCTGACTGGGAATCAAACCGGCGACCCTTTGGTTTGCAGGTCGGCACTCAATCCACTGAACCATACCAGCAGAACGTTTTTTTTTTTTTTTTTTTTTTAAGATTTTATTTATTTTTAGAAAGAGAGTAAGGGAGGGAGAAAGAGTGAGAAACATCGATGTGCAAGAAACATAGATTAGTTAACTCTCACACACCCCCAAGTGGGGACCTGGCCTGCAACCCAGGCATGTGCCCTGACTGGGAATTGAACCAATGACCTTTCACTTTGCAGGATGACATCCAACCCACTGAGCCACACCAGTCAGGGCAGTTCTGTGTATTTTTGCGAGACCCTAGTGGCCGTTTTTGTGATTTAACGCTATAAAGTGATAGACTACTTAACAAACTAATTGTTAGATGGTTATTATATGTATGGCATATTGAGGAAAATAAAGATTACTAAGATGAGCCTTTAAAGAGTTTAGTAAGTGAGGTAGGTCAAGGTAGCATGAGGCTTGATTAGGTGCCAAAAAGGAGTACAAATCAAGTATTTTTTTTTATTTATGTACTTATTAAATATACTACATAGCCAGGAAAGTGCATATAACATACATGGAATTTTATAAGTAGGTAATAAAGAAATGATCCGTGTGATCACCTCATCAAGCCTTTAGAACGCTGAAGGGAGAAGAACCATTTACATTTCTTTCAGGGACTGAGAGGGCTCCCTGGTTAAAAATGCATTTGCGTTGAGCCCTGAATAGAATTTGGGAAAGCAGTAAGTAGAAGGGTGTTTCAGGCTTTGGAAGAGCAAAGAACAATCCATATTCAGATGTATTTAGAGAACAGCGTGTAGAATGATGGGACACAACAGGATAGGAAGGCATGAAAGGTATCTAAGAACAATATTGTGAAAAGTCGATTATCTTTAGAATTTAGAGCGCTTCTTACTATAAAGAATACTCTTGGTCAGAGGGGTCATTGTTTTAGAAGGATAATTCTGGTCATTATGAAAATTATTTGAAAAGGGAAAGGTTGGAGGCAGAAAGACCAGTTACTAGTAATTTTAACTATTTTTAAGTGTATAATTCAGTGGCATTAATTATATTCACGATATCGTACAACCATTAAATAGTTATCTATTTCCAAAATTTTTCATCACCCCAACAAAAACTCTGTATCCATTTAAGTAATATTTCCTTGTTCTCTCCTCCACCAGCTCCTGGTAACCTCTAATTTACTTTCTGTCTCTATGAATATGCCTGTTCTATATACAGGGAATCATATCATAAATGTCCTTTTGTATCTGTCTTATTTTACTTAGCATAATATTAGACTTGAACCTTTTGCCTAGACTAAGGAAGTAGTGAAGAGCGATGGTGAAAGTAGAAAGGGATTATTTGGGGAGACATAAAGGTATTTGTAGAATTCAGCTGCACTTGAATCAAAAAGTAGAAGATAACACTAGCATTTGTAATCATTAAAATAAGAAATACAAGATGTTAGTATGCAGCCATTTAATTTTTTTTAAAGCAGGAGTAGGCAAACTGTAGCCCATTGGTTAAGAATGATTTTTTTGTGTGTTTTTACATGGTTAAAAAATTTTTAAATGAAGAAAATTGAAATTTTAGTGTGCATAAGTGTTACTGGAACACAGCTATGTTTGTTTGTTTATGTATAATATGTGGCTGCTTTTGTGCTCGATGGCAGAGTTAGCTGAGTAGAAGAAAACTACGGCAGAGTCAAGATGCTTAGTAGTTCTTAGAACTGATGTTTCCTGGCAGAAGTTACCGTGTGTGTGTGTGTGTGTGTGTGTGTGTGTGTGTGTGTATGAGAGAGAGAGATGGAAGCAGGGGGTGGGAATAGAGAAAGAATTCTTTAATGAAATGACTCCTTTCCCCATTTTAAGACAAATGTCAGAGAAACTGGTTCACAGTTCACAAGTGCAGTTGAGGACACATGGAAATGGGAAGTCTAAGTGTAACTGTTTATCTGAGACTTTCTCAGATGATGAGTCAAGCTTAAAGCTTATAGAAAGACTTCTAACTTGAAGCTTCTAAAAGTAATACTAGACGGCATATACTTCATTGTCATTGCCTTTCAGATGCGGTGGTGCTAGAATCTGTTACATTTTCCATGAGACTTTTGGAAGAACCTTAGAATCTGTTGACCCCCTAGGTGGCCTTAATACTATTGACATATTGACTGCCATCAGAAATGCTACTGTAAGTATGTTCAACTCAGAATTTTTTGAAATGAGGCTAAACCTTTAATTTTTTAAAACCCATATTGTACAGCTTATTATTTTGCACTCATACATCCAATTGGGAAGCATTTTCATGAAAAACCAAAAAACCCCCAAAGCGATTTATTTTAACCTTTGGGAAGAACTAAAATTACATGTAGCTATAAGACCTCAAAATTGAACTTTTTTAGGGTCCTCGTCCAGCTTTGTTTGTGCCTGAAGTTTCCTTTGAGTTACTGGTCAAGCGGCAGATCAAACGTCTAGAAGAGCCCAGCCTTCGTTGTGTCGAACTGGTGCATGAGGAAATGCAAAGGATCATTCAGCACTGTAGCAATTACAGCACACAGGTAATGAGAAGTGTAACAGGCTTCATTCAGACTAAGCAGTAGAGGACATGAGGTAGCAGTTTCACAGGGAGGGAGGAAATATATTGAATAAAATGGGGTAAAAGTTAAAGTATGCAGTTCCCTATCTAAAAGTGATTTGACATAATATGCTTAAATGTAGCTTCCAAATCTAATTCAGTATTTTCAGTAATTATTTAATTTCCCTTTAAACAAAATGGGTTGTTTTTTCTTTCTTCTACCATGTAATAGGAGCTTTTGCGGTTTCCTAAACTTCATGATGCTATAGTTGAAGTAGTGACTTGTCTTCTTCGTAAACGGTTGCCAGTTACAAATGAAATGGTGAGCTATTTTTTCACAAATCATCACTGTAATTGTTGTACAGCATTACGATTAGAGTTCAGGCATAACGTTTCCCAATGTATTGGGAAGAAAAAAAGTGGATTTCAGTTTTATTTTGAAGGAAACTTCAGTAATTCTGATACAAAGTGTATTTTTCTTCATATTTTAATCATTGTTAGTCTGCAGCCACGGGTTTTCATGAGGAGGGAGTTATTGAGGTTTGTGAATAGCTTTGCTGTTAATGTTGGGACACTGATCTAATGGCAAATTAGTTTTATCTTTAGCCTCAGTAAACTGAGCTTTATAGCAAGCTCTTAACTCCGATGTACATCAAGATAATTTGGCCATTTCTACAGTTTTGCTTGTTTGATGACCTAATACTTTAATATCATGGTTGCTTAGTTTTATTTTGTGTGTTGCTGCTGTCCTTAAAAATAAAAATGCTACAGTTTATCCGCTTGTCTCTAATTGTTGGCTGGTTTTTTTTTTTTAAGTATTTTTTATTGATTATGCTATTACAGTTTTCCCAATTTTTCCTCCTTTATCCCCCCTCCACCCTGCCCCCCAACCCTCCAGCATTCCCCCCACTTAGTTCATGTCTATGGGTTGTACATATAAGATCTTTGAGTCCTGTTTCCTATACCATATTTTCTCTCTCCTCGTCTATTTTATGCCTACTAATTATGTGCTTCTTCCCTGTACCTTTCCCCCTATTCCTCCCTTCCTCCTCCAAACTGAAATCCCTCCGTGTGATGTCCATTTCTCCGATTCCGTTCCTGTTCTGGTTGTTTGCTTATTTTTGTTTTCATTGTTTTTCTTTTCTTTTAGGTTCATTTGTTGGTAGTTGTGAGTTTGCTGTCATTTTATTCATATTTTTGATCTTCTTTTTCTTAGATAAGTCCCTTTAACATTTCATATAATAATGGCTTGGTGGTGATGAACTCCTTTAACTTGACCTTATCTGGGAAGCACTTTATCTGCCCTTCTATTCTAAATGAAAGTTTTGCTGGATAGAATAATCTTGAATGTAGGTCCTTGCCTTTCATGACTTCAAATACTTCTTTCCAGCCCCTTCTTGCCAGCAAGGTTTCTTTTGAGAAATCAGCTGACAGTGTTATGGGCACTCCTTTGTAGGTAACTCTCTCCTTTCCTCTTGTTGCTTTTAGGATTCTCTCTTTATTTTTAATCTTGGGTAGCTTAATGATGGTATGCCTTGGTGTGTTCTCTTTGGGTCCAACTTCTTTGGGACACTCAGAGCTTCCTGGACTTCCTAGAAGTCTATTTTCTTTGCCAGATTGGGGAAGTTTTCCTTCATTATTTGTTCAAATAACTTTTCAGTTTCTTGCTGTTGTTCTCCTTCTGGCACCCCTATAATTTGGATATTGAAACATTTCAGGTTTTCCCAGAGGTTTGTAAGACTATACATTTTTTTGAATTCTTGTTTCTTCATTTTGTTGTGGATGGATGTTTAGTTTTTCTTTTGTTCCAAATCGTTGCTTTAATTCCTAGTTTCCTTCCTGTCACTGTTGGTTCCCTGAACATTCTGCTTTATTTCACTTTGGGTATCTTTCATTAGTTTTTTCATTTTTCGACTAAGCTCCGTCAGTTCTGTGAGCATTTTGATTACCAGGGTTTTAAATTCTCCATCAGATAGGTTGGCGATCTCCTCGCTTAGCTCTTTCTGAGGCTTTGCTCTGTTCTTTCATTTGGGTCATATTTCTTTGTCTTGGTGTAGCTTATAGGTTGTAAGGGGTGGAGCCTTAGGTATTTCCCCCGTCCCCCGCAACCCTCCTTGCTGCTGCTGTGCTGCCTGTGGGGGAGGGCCAGAGAGGGGAACCGTGTGGCTCACCTGCTCGTCTCTAGTGCACTTTCCAAAGGACTCTCGAGTGAGACTGGGGGTTTCTCTCACTGCGTGGACTGCCGTAGTCCACAGCGACCTCTGAGTCCCCTTAAATCAGCCCCTCCCATGCAGCTCATTGACCTTGGCAGCCAGCTACACCCCCACAGTCCACTGCATTGCCGAGGTTTTTCTGAGTTGGATCTGCCATCTTACTGATCTGGTTGTTCTGGTTGATTTTTTAATTCCTTGGTTGTCAGCGTTCCATGCAGTTTGATTTTTCTGGCACTTTTGGTTGTTTATTGCTTTTAGATTGGGTGTTATCCTTCTTTCGGTTGTGTGAGGAAGCAAAGGGTTTCTACCTATGCCTCCATCTTGGCCGGAACTTTGAGGTTTGTTTTTTGTTTTCCTGTATTTGGGTCCTTGGATCAGGATGGTGAGCCCCAGTGGAGGTTTATTAAGAGGACAAAACCATCCTTGGAAGTAGAGGATGTTAAGTGCTGCTGCTTAGTTATTTCCCAAGCAGTCATGACCCCCAGATGCTCTCAGGGTGTACCTGCTCATGTTACAGAGTAATCACTGAATTTCATTTGAACATTTCATTTCATTCTTTTCACCTGGTTCTTGACCTTTTAGTGCTATTCTGATTTGTTATGAGAAGTTATTTTGATCTCTGCAATGTTGGTGAAATTAATTTCAGCTTTCCTTTTTGATTATTGTCCACTAGGACTTTGAGCCGCATGTAATATATAAACTGGGTGCTTCATAATTAATGTGACTCGGTCATTACCTCAGATCTTTAAATGTATCCTTCACCTAAAGTTAATGTCTTTATACTTGATTATGGGATGTTTTCTTAATGTTGAACCTAACCTAGAACTTTGACATGGACTAATGAATGATCTGTCATTTCCCCCCTTAGAAATGCAATCTCAGATGCTGAAATGGAATAGTTCAAAAGATAGAGCAAATTATTACAATATTTGGCATAAGATTTATCAGTTTGGGTATAATTGTCAGATATTTATTTAGGTATCAGTTTCCTGTAGTGTCTTATTTAGAATTATGTTTAGTAAGTGTCATATACATAGTTTCCTAAAGTGAAATTTGGTTGACATATTTTTATAGCTTTATTTTTTTCCTAGGTCCATAACTTAGTGGCAATTGAACTGGCTTACATCAACACAAAACATCCAGACTTTGCTGATGCTTGTGGGCTAATGAACAATAATATAGAGGTAAATATAATTTGAATGACCTTTTTTGAGAGATGAAGATCTGTTACAACTCAGTTATATTAAATATATTGAGCATGGGATGACTATAAAACATACATGTACCTTATTACTGTCTGTTATATGCTAAGAAGTATGCCAAAGGCATTATATTCTTAAATTTGATTCTCAAACCTACCTGGATGAATTTTCTGTTCATGAAACTGTACTCAGACTCTGCTTATGAAACTAATGACTCAGAGAATCTGGGATTCATTTAGTATTGAAGGACTGCCTGGCTCCATTTCAGTAACTGTTGTTACAGTTTATTCAGGTTGAAGTGCGTAAAACAGTGTTTAAAATTGTGTTCATTCGGCTCTGAAAGCTGTGAAGGAAACATTCTGAGAATTACATTATAGTAAATTTGGAAAGTAGAGTACTCTTTTTACTGGGTGGCTGCATTTCATGGACCTTTTCTTCCCATTTGAGGTTAATGTTGCAAGTTTCGTAAGATCTCAGATGGAGCCAAGGCTGGTGGATAGAGCAATTTATCTGATGCTGTTTTTTCTCTGCCACTTTTATCCAAGAACAGTACATTTTTCCGCTACTCCTTAATACAGTAGGACCTCAGAGTCCCCTTCTATATCAAATTTCCTCTTGTGCATATGGATGGAAAGAATATTGTAAACATGGAATTTGGGAACTGGAAGGGACCCTGGGTTATCGACTGCAGCTCTTTGGTTAAACTAACAGATGAGGAACCTGAGACCCACAGACGGTAACAGCTGTTGCTTTAGTGCTTATTTTGCTGGGCACTGTTGGAAGAAACAAGCACCTTCTCTTTAACAGGTACAGGGAACTGTTTGTTAGCTACGTAGCTGAAGTGATTCCTATTGTCAGAAAAGAATCTAAAATGAACATGAGTAAGATACCTAACACTTGGAAAGTAGACTAGCTAACAGTTACATCAAAATTAGCATGTAGACACTATCTTAGGATAATGATTTACTTTTTGTAACATTGAGACCAGCTTTATGGGAAATTTGTGTCTGGAAGTTTTTGTAATTACCAATGAGGTCATTCATGGTATGACTTTTCAGATCATTATTTTTCTGCAGATGAGTATGTCTCTGGTTTTACTGACCCTGTGCCAAAGAACTTTATGTGAATATGCTCATGTAATCTTTACACTAACCTGACGAGGGTTGACAGTTGATGGCCTGTGCAGGTAACAAAGCCAGGAAGCCAGGACTGCTGGGCTCCAGGGCCTGCTAAGGTCTTAACTGCTTGGTGACAGATTAGGGTGAGAAGTTCTGGGCTTTGGGTTTCCCTGTCTTTTGCTTGTGTCCCTCTCTTCAAAATGTACATTTTAACATGTTAACTTTTTATTCTGAAGATAGTTAAAATCCATGTCATCTGGTGTATTTTTTATTATTATCTTCCATGAAAGAAGTGAAAATCAAATTTTATTCAGAAAATGTTATTAACTACAAAACATCCTTGTGAAGCTTTATTAACATAAAACTTTTTGCAAGTTTGAGAGTATTCATGAAATGCTTTCTGCTTAGGAACAATTTTTAACTAAATGCTTTTCTACTATATTTGGTGCTGCCTGAGAGTCATTGTTAATAACTACATGCTTATGTATTTTCATAATCTTGCACCTCTCATAGTGCTTGACATGTAGTAGGTTATTCAGTACCTGTCGATTTGAATTTAACAGGGTTTCTGTAGTTACCTGTACTAGAGTTACTTTTGATAATATTAGCAAACTGGAAGAGTGGGCATTGGTTGGTATGTTAAATTAGCCAGGTTATAGAAAGGACTATCAGTTTTCAATACAACATTTGTACCCTGGAGATGGTTTAGGGCATAGAAAATGGAACAATCTTATGGCATGACCTTCACCACAGCTATTTCTAAAACTTAACAGTTATGTGTGTGTGGGAATGGTGACTATAACACAAAGGTGTCTAAGTAGGAGTGATTTTTAAAGGCTTTGCTTATTATCTGTGATCTGTGCACTTTAAATTCTGCATAGTATGCTAAAGACATAGACACATCTATGTGGGGAGAGTTTAAATCCATGGTTCCTAAAGGGAAAGGCCATCGCCTTTCATGAGATTCAGCCATGGCCTCTTGTTTCAGAATTCCTGGCGAGGGGAGCCACTGTTATTAACAGTTGCGTTGTAGCCCTCCAGTGTGTTGGGGCAGAAAAAAAGATTGAGAAGCATTGGGTTAAGTGGTTTGTTTTAAAATCTAAGTATGGCATGAGTTCCAACAGTAACAGGATATACTGTAAGTTTTCCCCAGTCTTCAAGTAAGCTGAACATTTTGTAGTAGGCTTGCATCTCAGTACTCTGATGATCATGTGTGTTTTTGCTTGGTTGTGTTTTACAGGAACAAAGGAGAAACAGGCTAGCAAGAGAATTACCTTCAGCTGTATCACGAGACAAGGTAAAAAAAAAAGTTTTTAAAGCATATTCCCACTAAGCAAAGATGGATTGCTAAGCCTGAGTATTACTCAACTCCTAGGAGTAACTTTTGTCTTTTTCTCCCTTTAAGTTCCATTGGAGCTATTTCATTGTTTGAGTAAAGGTATGCAAATGTAAAAACAGGCTTTGAATAATTTAAGATAATTGGTATTTTTACAGAGAACAGGCTGTAAAGAGGGGAGGAGGGTTGGGGAGCTTGGTGAAAAAGGTGAAGGAATTATGTATAAATTAGTAGTTACAAAATAGTTACAAGGGTGTAAGTGTAGCAAAGGGAATATAGCCAGTGATAGTGATACTGTGATGATGTATGGTGCCAGGTGGGTACTGGAAATACCAGGAGTGGCAGGTAACACTTTAAGTATATAATTGACCCACCCTATGCTGTCCACCTGAAACTAATATTGAATGTAAAGTGCAATTGAAAAATAAAAAAATTAAAGATAATAGTATTTTTAATGCATAGAGGTAGTAAGTGTCCAGCTTTATTTTTTAAAAAATTCAGCGACTTTATCAATGTTGTAAATGACTGACTTTATTATAACAAGAGGCTTTTTTGGAGAGGGAGTACAACAATATGCACATATCAGGTTAATACCTATAACTGCTGCACACGTTGTTTCTGTGTATGAAAATCCATTACCTCGAATTCTTTACCAGAAGAGATTCCAAAAGTAAAAATGAAGTTTTGGGGTTTGGATTTCCTTAGGTACCCACCTGAAGAAAGCCTTTGACAAAGGTGGCGTTAGTACAGGAAATAAGGCAGCCTGAACATTAATTATATGTCCCATGATTACTTTTGCTTTTCATATTACTTCACTGCTTTGATACAGAAGGAAAAATTCACATTTATAGAATGTTTCTGAGTGCATTTTGGCATCCTTGATTTTTTTCCCCCTGCATTTTTTGCCTTTAGTCTTCTAAAGTTCCAAGTGCTTTGGCACCTGCCTCCCAGGAGCCCTCCCCTGCTGCTTCTGCTGAGGCTGATGGCAAGGTCTGTTCTGATTCTTAATCTAAGCCTGCATGCCTAGGTGTTTGGTGCTCCATCATCTGGAAACAATATGCGGAATAGCAGAGTATTAATATGGGTTATATGTAACAATGTGTACTTATACATTTTTCTTGACATGCTTTTGCTTACAATATAAAAGATGCGCACAGAAAAAGAAGTTAAAGAGGAAATTATTCTGCACTTTTTGAATTTCAAGCCATTGATACTGAAATTTTGCTTTTTAAACTGCATGTTTTAACATATCTTTTAACAGTTAATTCAGGACAGCAGAAGAGAAACTAAAAATGTGAGTCTCTTGTTTCAGAATGGCAATGTCGGTACCTTTGGTTCTCACTGAGACACTGTTTCAAAACATTCAAGAACCTGTCTGTACAGTGGCATCTTACTCCTTGTCTCTGTTGTGTTTTTAATGTTTCTGTTATCTAACTAACCCCTCTAAGATGGTGTTAATTCTAGATTTAGCATTGTTTTAACTAGTAATAGGCCTTCCCACTGTTTTCTGTTACCTTCAAGAATAGTCTCAAATTTAGTATTTTGGTAGGGAATTAAGATTCCAAAGACAGAAATTGTACTTTTGGACATTTCCTTTGTAAAGGTTCTGAGATCTATCCAGTACTAATGGATACTCCCCTCAGGCTTCTTTCTTATGCTTCCATTCAGTTTGCACTTGTCACTGTGTGTGTGTAGCTTAACATGAGCCTCAATAGCTTACGCACATCAATGCAAACGGGGGCTGTGAGAGTTTGAGACTATTGTTAATTCTTGATAACCTTTTCAGGGGAAAATTAATAATCTGTAAATTTTTCAAACCCATTCTTCTGGTTTTTCTGCCATTTTAATTTAGCTCCTTTCTTTATTGTCCAGATTTAAGGTTCTGAACCTCAAACAAAATCTGATACATGTCTTACCTTCTCTCAGCCCACTGTGCTCAGATCTTAAGAAAACCATTTAAATTGTCACTTCAGTGTTTTCACTCATGGCATCACCCTGCATTTGCTTACTTTCCTTCAAATTTCATGTTATGTTATTCATGTGTAGTTAATAGGCATTTAAAAAATTAATGTGTAAATATACTGCCTATATTTAGAATAAAGTTCATCTTAACTAGCAAATTTAGGCCAGAATGATACCAAAAACTGACATTTTTAAACAATTTCATGACACTCTTCTGTGAAGTTTATGTAAGCCATTTTCATTTCTATCCATAAATTTTAGATGTGCTGTTTATCCACGTTAGAGTGTAAGATCTTAAGGAGCATCTGGTCTCTTAAATGTTGATGAATTACTGTTTTCTCATTATCCTGGCTCTTCCATGCTCCCTACCCCCAAAGAAATCAAGACTAACGGATATCCTAAAAAAGGAGGTGAAAAAGCAGTCTGATTAGTGGTAGCACTAGATTTCGTCCAGCAGATGGTTGCTCTACAGTATAGATACTGAGGGAACTTGGGTCCATGTCACATTTCACATTTTAGGCAGTTTAAAGTCACTAATCAGCCTAAATATCATGAGTATATATATTCTTGTTTCTTTCATTAAAAAGTTTCTTTTACCTAATGATTTTTTTTTTTTTTGACTAAATGTAAAGTAACGAGTTCATAGAACTTTTGGAGAGATTACAGTTCAACAGCGTTTAAGGGTTACTTTGAAGAATTTAAGATAAGTGTTCTGTTTTTCCTTGTGCTTGTAATGAGTAGTCTCATTTTAAGGGCATCTTATACTTTTTCTACAATCTAGTGTTAGAGGGTTTGGAAAAAAGGAAAAACTTTGAAAAGCAGCAAATATTAAAGAAGAAAGGAAGTAAATAATATTGGTGGAGGCCTTGCAAACACTTTATAGCAGAATCTTTTAATTTAGTTAGCCCAGGGTTTCAGCTGTACATGCCACCCCGTCTCCTTCCCTGTTACAACTCCTGCTGGGTACTAGATGTTCTCCTTGACTACTGTCAAAGAAAAGAAACTTTGTCTAGTTAGATTTGGTGTGGTTGATAGAGATTTTGGAACATCTGGTTTTTGTTTTTCAGGTTGCATCTGGAGGTGGTGGGGTTGGAGATGCTGTTCAAGAACCAACAACAGGCAACTGGAGAGGAATGCTGAAAACTTCAAAAGCAGAAGAATTATTAGCCGAGGAAAAGTCAAAACCAATTCCAATTATGCCAGCCAGCCCACAAAAAGGCCATGCTGTGAATCTACTGGATGTGGTAAGCCGTGAGAATTTGGCTGAGGACTAAGAAGACAACCAAATCACTAGGAAAACACTACAAAAGATAACAGGAACTAAAAAGTAATACTTTCCCCCTTCACCCTACTTATAGCCAGTTCCTGTTGCACGAAAACTATCTGCCCGTGAGCAGCGAGATTGTGAGGTTATTGAACGACTCATCAAATCGTATTTTCTTATTGTCAGAAAGAATATTCAAGACAGGTTAGTATTACATAATACAAATCACACTATGATACTGCTGGGTGATTCCAAAATCTGTTTTGAAATACGCATTTTTTTAAATTTTAGGTTTTTATTTTACATCAAATGGATCATCTTATTGTTTTGTTTTACAGTGTGCCAAAGGCAGTAATGCATTTTTTGGTTAATCATGTCAAAGACACTCTTCAGAGTGAGTTAGTAGGGCAACTGTATAAGTCATCCTTATTGGACGACCTTCTGACTGAATCTGAGGACATGGCACAGCGCAGGAAAGAAGCAGCTGATATGCTAAAGGTATTGTGATTTTTAAAAATTTTCACATTTGGGTTGTAGATATAAACTTTTTTTTTTTTAAAAATACATTCTAATCCTTGGATACAGCTATAGTCTTCATATGATGGCTAATCTTTTTTTCTGTTTGTATTTGACTAGATTCAGGATAGATACTGGTTTTAGTATAAGTCAGCCATATACTAAAGTAGAGAGATTACCCCACATTCAGATTCTTTGATATCATAAATATGAATTTATGATTTTTATCTTCTTTAATGCAGGCATTACAAGGTGCAGGTCAAATTATTGCTGAAATCCGAGAGACTCATCTTTGGTGAAGAGAACTACATAATACCAAGACTTTGTTGAGTTGAAAGTTGTTAGTTACTGCCTACTTGAGTAGATTTTTATTTATGAACTCCTGTGTATTGCAGTGGTATGAATCTGCTCACATGAAGACTGGCTGTGAACTGTACTGTGTATTACAGAATGAATTACACACTTAATCCAAATAATAAATGGCCGTTTCTAAAGTTTTCCAGTATATATAAAATATATCAAGTCTGTCTTATGACAGTTTCCTTTGAACTTAAAAGAAATGTTAGTGTTCTTGTACAGCAGTCTGCCTGTGGATGAGATGGCCTGTGTAACCTGTTTATTCATCTTCAAGCTGCTGCCACAGTCCTTCGAGAAGAACGCACCGAGACATTTCACACAGCTGTACTGCATGCACTGTATAAACTGGCCTGGCTTTGAAAGATTGGGGTTGACAAGTTACTCACATAATCACTGTATTCCACCTGTCCTTGGATTTAGTTTTGTCTCTGCAGACTTTGATGTGTTAGTAAGAAAGTTGGATGCACAAGAGGATCTGTAACTGATGATGATGCAGTGTGCGTAATGTGTAGCCACACAGCCCTTCCGTGCCTGGGTCCACATTACCCTAGTGCATTAAAATATATTTGATTCTTACTTAAACCTAAAGGCATGAATTACATTTTCCTCTTAAAAATCATCATCTAGACTTGATCATCTAGTAACACTTGGTGATGACCAGTTCCTTTGGTTTTTAGAGGTTCTAAAAAAAAAAATTCCCCTTGGTTTTCAAGTGTAGTAGTAGTAGTTCAGGAACATCTTTAAATTGGGGTACTCACACCATGCTCCAGGATTCACTTGGAGGTGGGACTTAAAGCTAAATACTGTGCTGGTCATAGAAGTATATCTTTTCTCCCTTAAGTATAGTTCCTTTTGCTTCACACCAGTAAAATACATTAGACTAGAGATGTGAAGTTATGGTGGAGCCCTATTTAAAAAAAAAAAACACACCCATACAGGCACACACATACTCCTGATGGCCTACAGACTACTAAACTGCATTCTGGGATTTGGGGCCAAGGTTTAGAACAATATATATTCAATTAAAATTCCTCAGGTGATTCTTGGTATATGTTATACATTTTAAGATAAGAGTCAAAATCCTTAAGGAATCTAGTTCTATCACTAACCAGTAACATGTTAAGTAAATTGTATATTGCAGTTATTAAATTTTCTAAGAAAATTACAAAGGACTACTGGCAATATGAATATACCTGTTAGCTGTAGCTTATGGTACCCATGTACCATAAGGAACAACAGGCTGACCAACTAACTGATCTCAAACATAAAAAACTGGATTCAGTCTGATGACATGGTACTCTGAATTGGTTAATGAAGTAGCACACTTTAAAATCGCTTTGAAATTATAGCCATCCATGATTTACTTATTTCAAACAGATCAGATGACTACTATTTTAGCTTTTTGAATTTATAAGGGGAAAAAAACCCTTAAATGCACCTTTCTCCAACATATCAAATACATTTCCAATTAAACGTTACCTTTTAAGACATGCTATGATAATGCACTTTCTGGCACGACACACCCTGTACAAAGAAAAATGGGCAAGAAAGGTATGGGAAGAACACCTTTGTTGGCCCTTCAACTGAGTGAGGTTCTAAAATGTGGAGATGATCTATGACATTTAAAATGGATACCTGTATGTTCTTGCTGTGTAAATAAAATTGCTGGTATGAAATGACATTAAAGTTGATCAATAAATGAATTCTTCCTAACTTTAGTCCCAGAAAAAGGTTGAAATTCTAGCTTTTTAACATACAGGTTTAATAGTTTATATTGTATGGAACTTTCATGACTTTCTTATTAGACTCTTAACGGTTCACTGAAATACCATAGTTTGCTGTGTATAATGTGCATTTTTTTTTTTGAGGGAAAAATAAGGATGCACAGTATTCACAGGTATAATGATTATATAACATGGGAATAATCCACTTACAATGTGCACAAAAACGTGGGTGTGCATTGTACACGGGTGTACGTTATACATGGCAAAATACAGCTATTACTACAGCTCTGTTTTTGCGTATGAAGACAGGGACTTGCTCCAAGTAATCCACGTAGCAAATGCTAAAACTTGAACATTAAAGCCATGCTTTGCCACCTGTAAGGTTTTCTAGGAGAAATTTTATTGTGAACCATTTTGTACGTTGTCAGCCTTTCACTTGACCCTCAGGGAAACTGGGTGCTATTACTTTGATTTTTCATATGTGGCAACAGTTCTGGAGATTTAACTTTCCTAATGTCTATAGAACTTAACAAAGTCTTGATAACCAAAACCTTTATTTTCTTTTTCAAATCCTTTAAATTTGACCTGAAAACTTCCCTTACCAAGGTATCTTTTGATATGCTCATGTAATCAGAGAGTTGGTAACATAATTGCCTCTTTTACTTTTTTGGTTACTTAAGTTTTTAGTTTATCTGAAGTTGCAATCTGCTTGGGGAAGAGAAGTTGAAATTTAAAACTAAGTTAAAAGTTTCCAAATGTATAAAATATCACTACCTTAGTAATCTGGAAAAAAAAAGTTGTGTAAATTTAGTTACACTGAAACACAGGTAAGGGAGTGGCACACTGAATTAGAAACTTTCTGAAAAGTCAATGACTAACTTTTCTTCAAAAAGAAATTACTTCTATTGTAATTTCTCATTCCGGTTGTGGCTTTATCTAACTATTCTCCTTTATAAGGAGGACTCTATTTGCTTCCTAAACAACAATAAAAAAATCAGTTTCCAATACTAGATTTCACATTTCTAATGTGGATGCTAGAGGCGCTGCTGGTTTTAGAACAATGTAGACACTAGCGAGATAGATCAGATGTATACTTGATATAAAAGTACCCACAATTCCATATTCTACCTTTCTCACTGTTCCTCTTCATGTCTAAAAAAGGAGAGAGCAAGTAGGATAGCATTGGAAAGACAGCATTTACTTTTTTCATGAAGTATAATTTTTAAAACAGACGGACCTTGGAAATCAGTTTTTGATGGTAGTCCTAAATGTTTAAAAGGATCAGGAAATAAAATATGCCATCATTACATAAACTTAATGACCAACTTATGTAAATAAAGAAATTACTCACACTGTGAGGCTAGAGTATATTCCATTCTCCTGATTTGCGTAAGTGAAGGTGTAAGGTCTGGAGCCAACCTTTCGCACATCTTGAGAATGAGTGACGGATCAGTTTAAATCAACAGAAGGATGTTTCATCATAGCTGAAGCCATTTTATAATGTAGAAATTCCGTTTTCCTATTTTAAGTAATGAAAGTCCATTCTTAAGAATATGTTGTCCAACAACTAAAACGCTCTCAGGATTCGTTACTTGTCTGTGATTTATACTGACTCCGCCTTCTGTTATCATCCGATACCTAAAAGTAGAAATGTTTAGTAACTAGATAAATCCAATCACTGTTAATCTCTTCCTATAATAAGATACATCATTATTGTATTTCATTTAAATTTCAGAGGTTCTCCAGTTGCAACCTGTAGCACTAAACTTGTCTTCACATTTACTAGCTCTGCCTCCCTTTAATGCTCTTCTAAAGGAACAATTTTAATGCACAATAGGTTTCTTGTTTGGTGGAAAAAAGAGCTGGGCTCTCTCTCAGCTCTTGATAGAACTGTTCAGGGGACAGTGGTTTAAAAATGAAGTGAATTGGAATAATGGAGGATCATCTATTTTCTGGAGGTAAATCACAAAAGGAAGTTCCAGGACAATGCTGCTTTTAATGATCCACCCGTAAGATACAAGTCACAACTACATGTCCTCATTGATAGGTTCCTGGAAACTGCGAATTTAAGTGAATCAACATGTAACAAAACCAATTTTACCAGAGTTCCTGTGGCACATTTTTGGTCACTTCTAAATAACCCAAACGCTTCTATGAAATAAATGTGAACTATACATTTAAGATGTGAGATTTCAGTAGAAAGGAGGGCTAGAGCATGAGAGGCTTGTGCATCTGCAGGGCAAATGTTGGTTTTCTCCTATCTATGTCACCAAATAAAATTAAGGAATGACTACTAGAGATGGTTTTAGTTCAACAGTAAAAGATTTAGTACTTAAGGACAGACTTCTTAGGAAGTGTTATTTTAGGCTGTTTGCTATAGTTTCCAGATCATATTCTACATTTTGTTTAAATGCATGAGCCAACCTTACCCAGCTTACACAATCTAAAAAAATGTCAGTATTACTGAGAACTCTGGCTAAATCAAATAGTGTCATTTTAAGTAGGAGTAAACTTTGGTATCAGTAAGTAAACCATTAGAACAATTCAGGAGGAAAATTTTTTATTTCCACAGTGAGGAAAATTCTTAGAACCACTGACTCACTGTGGGGAAGTGCACAATACCACCCTCAAGTCCGTCAAAATAAGTAAACTAGCATATTAGGAAATCAATAAAGTGGTGTGGCAGGTGAGAGAGAGAAAATGGATATTTTCTCTGCATAGAATAACTAAGGCTCTTTAGGATAGAAGCAAACCAAAACCAATTGGGAAGAAAACCAAAACTATAATGGAACATGTCCTTCCTAATCATGAGCATGCCCTGGTAACTGTGACTCATGCAAGAACTGTGGATGAGGGGTCGAGCGCCTTCTGGCTCACTAAAGCTTCGCACTGTTTCATTATAAATGGATAAGCGCCAAATACAATGCGATAGTATCACATAACTGATGAATTAAGATAGTCTGCCTACTTCCTGAATAAAATTCACAAAAGGAATAACTGTACACCGTGTGTAATAATAAGTCTTAAGTTACGTTGTATGCTTACTTCATTTTTAGAAATTCAGCTAATATTTTAAACAGGTTGGACAATCCCTCAACTCCCCTGAATAAAGAGGATACAGACTGAATATGAGAGGGTTCCTGTGACTTCATCTACTTAGGGCCTCTGTTCCTGTGATCTCCCCAAACTGTGACCAGGCCTGAGCTGACTGACCCCAGTATATTCATTAAATATACTCATCCCTTAAATGCGAGCCCTTTCCAATGTTGAAGGAAAAACTGGGTTAGATTTAATAAGACTTCATAGAAAATTTAAGCTATTTTCAGCAATAAGTAATCTCAGTTTTCACTTTAACACTCAGACTAACCTAACTTCTGCGAGGACTGAGATGCCATTAAAGCACTCGCAGGAAACCACTGTCTTGGGAAATTGCTGTGAACTGTAACATTTAATACTGAATTAACTGTGAATATGAAAGTTAAATAATCTTACCCCCGAGGACCATCTGGAATAGCATTTGCTTTGCGACATGTGTCTAGGACGCTTGTTCCAGGGTCAAGAACTAATTCAGAAAAGGAAGCTTCTTTAAACAACTCTTTTAACTCTTGGTCAGACATCACCTCCAGTGCATCTATGCTGCTATGATAAAGGGCTTGTGTACACCTGAAAAACAGTTTGAGAAATACATGTGAGTGCTTGCTTATTTGGTACATGTTCAGTAACCAATTATGAAGTGTCCATTATGTTCTAGACAAAAAGTTTTTGAAACAGCTACATTTATCTTGTATAATTTATAAACAATTCAGGATCCTCTTTCCTTACGGTAGAGAGAGGCCATTTTCAAGCAATTTCGGCACACACCGACAATCCTCGCTTGTGGTCAAGGACAACTCTAAAGCAGCGCGCCTCTAAATTTTCTCAAGTCTATTAACTAAATAACTTCACCAAGTGTCAGTTACTTGACAAGGCCACCTTTTAGCGGAATCCAGCCCTTCCTGTCCGTGAACGAGCTTTGTGACCTCTGCAGCCAATCTCTTCTGAGGACCCCGCTTCTCTGGCTCTTTGACGTGCTGCTGCATGATGTGCTCAATCTCTGGGAGCGGCAGGAAAGTGAAGAGTTTCAGGTACCTCCAGGACAAAAAGAGCGATTTGTATCACATACCTAATTTTTATCTCCCACTTCCTTTACTTTTAAATTTATTTTTAATTGTGAAACATAACAAATACGCAGAAATGTACCAAGTATAAGACAACAAACATGCCATCCAAACGGAAGATGTTACTGTTTTGCCATTGTTGCTTCAGGTCTTTTAAAAGTCACAAAATAACACAGTCATAAAAGGCCTCAGTCCCATCATATTCTCCTCCTTCCTCTCAGAGATAAGCACATTCCCTCCCTGGTCTCTCTACCAGTGACCTTGCTGTGTGGCCATCCCAGACCTATGGATAATAAATCTTGCTTTTCAAAGTTTTCTGATGGTTGTTGCTAAGGCATGTCTGCAATCACAGAACCACAGAGGCCAGTCCAGCCGCAACATTAGCTCTGGTCTGGGAATGCCCGTGGAGCTCACCTCAAGCCGTACAGGCCCAGGTGAACCCCTCACTCATTTCTAGACAGCACCATCTAGAGGCTGGGACCCATACCACAGTAAGTTTACTTTCAGCAACACGGTATTGCCAATTCTATGTTTAGTCATTCTGGCAGGTATACAAATGGCATTTTATTATGCCTTTATCTTACATTTTTCTTCTGAATTAAGTAATCTCTTCACTTGTTTTTGGCCTTTCGGATAGTGAAGTGCCTGTTCAAGTCTCTTCTCATTTTTCTACCAGGTGTTGATCTTTTTCTCCTTGGCTTACAGAAATTCTTTATATTAATTTGCATATAAACTCTTTATCAATTAGTTACATGTATTGAAAATATATTCTCACTTTTAAAGATGAACTTTTGAGGAACAGCAGATCTTAATTTTAAGTTAGTCTAATTTATCAGTCTTTTTCTGTGTTGCACATTTACAAATCTTTCCCTATCCCAGTCATGAAAATATTTTCCTATTTATTTTCTAAAAGCTTGTCTTTTGTAATAGATTTTAGGTTGATGTCTTAAATAGAATCTAAGTTAAAAAAACTCCAAATACTATGAAGCGTACATAGATATTTAATAATAAAACATGAACTTATGAACTTAATTTTCCTCAGCACACTATTAAGAACTCACCTTTCTACTGAATCATCTGGCTGCCTGACAAAGAACTGATACAATTCAAATGGAGATGTGTTATTTCTGTTTAGCCAAACGGCATTGCCAGCAGACTTTCCCAGTTTTGCTCCAGTTGTACTTGTAATTAGAGGAAGAGTGATTCCAAATACATCTTCTCCAGTCAATCTATGAATAAAGAAAAACTTCATTATGCATTTCAGGCACAAGTGGTGATAGCTTCTACTCTTCAAAGTTCAGGGTGGTCTCCTGCTCTACTTAACTTCTATGACTTCCTAAATCTGGATTCTTGTCCCTCTTACTGCTTTCACAGCATTCACTCTATCTTGGCATTTGTCATTCTGAATTGCAATTAAACCAGTGACTCTGGGCAAGCCAAGGGGAAATGCTGTTTAGGGTCTAGAGAGGCCCTAGAGTTTAAAGGCTGGGTGAATGAGAGACCCAAGTAAATAGGGAGTCAGGTAGACACTAAAGAAATAAGGGATTAAAAAAATGAGTACCACAACAGCTAGCCTTGTTGTTCATCCCTCTTAAGAAATGCCATTAAAATCTACGTTACTTGCCAAATATTTGGAGTTGAAAAAATTTTTTGAGAAGCCATTTCCTGCAGATCTCTAGAATACAATCCATACCTAATACTTTATTTCAACCCTTTACTTCTCATTAGCCAGTTATGATATCAACACCATTACAGACCCTTAATGGGGATAAAACCAAGAAGGGCTTGAACGAAGGACATCTTTTCATAGTCTTAAAAGAGCATCGCCAGCTATTTTTGCGTAAATTATTTGGTTCCAGGACTTCTCTTGGATCTAAAGACGCTTACTTGTTGATGAACTCGTATCCCGACATGATATTGCCCAGCTGATCAGATCCACCCAGCTGGACCCGGCATCCATAACGCTGGAACAGGTAGTAGAAATCATAGGCCTGGAGCACCTGGTATAAGAACTCGCACAAGCTCATGCCCTCCGGGCTCTTAAGCCGAGTCTGGACGCTCAGCCGGCTCAGCAGCGTGCCCATGCGGAAGTGGCCGCCCACTGCCGCTAGGAAGTCCACCAGGTGCTGCTCCTGGTACCAGGACGAGTTGTCCAGCACAGTGAAGCTGCCCCATTTACGCCCATTAGTGAAGAGCTGCTGGTGATTAGCAGCCAGAGTCTCCAGCCCTTGGCGTAGGGCGTGCGCGTTGCTTCTCACGCGCTCTGCGTCCAGCGCCTCGCGCTCCTTGGTGCGGCCGCTGGGGTCTCCCAGGCGCGCCGTGGCGCCTCCCACTAGCGCGATCACGTTGTGGCCAGCTCTTTGAAAGTGAAACAGGCCCAGCAGCGCTAGCAGGTGCCCCACATGAAGCGACTCCGCCGTGGGGTCGAAACCGCAGTAGATGGTCTGGGGAAAGTTGCCCGCCCTGCCACCGTGGAAGAGCTCTGGTAGTTCTATCTTCGTACCTTTCTCGGGGAAGAACTCCTTGAACAAACCCCGAGACTTCTGCACCGCCAGCAGCCCCTTATCGCCCGAGTGGGCCTCACGTAGCCCCAGGGGCAAGACGTCCAACGGGCCTGGGGTACAAAACCACCGACCCCGGGAAATGCACCGCAATATGGGCGCCGCCATCTTGATGGCGAAAGGAATGCTGGGATTCTCGCCCCGCCGTTTAGCGTAGGCATCCTGCAAATTTGTACAGAATTAGCGTCGGTGTTTTTGTGCGCATGCTCGCGTAGAGCGGGTGGTTACTTAGTTACGGACTTGGCGTTCTAGGCTGTAATTGTAGCTCTGCTACCCAAGGCAGGATTTCGCTTCATGTCCAGTCACTTTAAACTCTCTAAAACTTAATGTCTTCATCTGTAATGTAGGTGTCTGTTGTTATAGTTCCTACATCATAGGGCTGTTGTGAGGATTAAGACTTAAAGTACTTGGCACATAGCGCGCTACAAATGTTAGCTTTTGTTTAAATTTCCACGTTACAAAATTATGATGCGCAAGTCTTGTTTCTATACGAAAATTTGTCTGCAGAGCCTGTGAGGGGTTAGGAATTAGTTTAATTTCGTGGAGAGATATGGAGTAGGCGCTGAGGCACAAACTTCCTAATGATTCCCCAATAGGATGAAAGCACCTCAGTCCCCAGTATTCATTAGCTTTTCCAGGAGATGGCAGTCTTGTCCAAGCTATAGCGAGAGAAAATTCGATACAATAAACCAGAAAGCCCTATGGTTTATTTTAAATTGCAGGTAAGCAGGTGGGACATGGCTTTAGGATAAGTGGATTCAAATTAGTAATCACATCGCCATAGCATTTTACCAGGTGCTATCAGTACGCCACTCAGTAGGCAGGGCTCTTGTTGGCAGCTGGTTGTCAGGGAATCGCTCCAAAAACCCATTGTAGAGCCTTATTTCTTGCACTACTTTCAATACCAATTCTTTTAGCTTGAGTTCCTTGGGAAATAGACTCAAACTGGAAATTCGTGTGAAGGGACATTATTGGAGAACGACACAGTGATGGAAGCAGAGTTGGGCAGAGGGAGAAATTGAACTGTGAAAAATTTGCAGATGTCTCAGACATTGCCAAAGGGGGACTCTGGACCTGGGATTTCCATTTAGTCAAACCTGGATTGAGGCAAGAGGGCAGGCTTTTGCACCCTATTATTAACCAGTTATTGAATGTGGGACGCTCCTAAAGAAGCAGGCAAAACCTTAGGCAAGGCTTTGGCGGAAGGTGAGATGCAGAAGAGGACACAGCTGTGAGCCATCAGCACCAAAATTTTCATCAGCAGGGTGACCTGGTGTTTATTTAGACCTCTCTCTCTAAATAAAAACAAATAAAGTTTTTTTAAAAAGGTAAATGAACAGAGTTAAAAAGTACTTTAGAAAATACGGTTTATCTTAAAAGTGGTAACTTGAAGTTAGCTGACTTTGAATTAGGGGCACATTCTATTTTGCAATTACCCTATGTATAACAAAATGTCATATAAATATTCATTCTGATGAATAATCCCTGATTTAGTGTTCCATGGTTTAGTGTTCAAAATGTAAACAATTATAAATATGCAGGAACACCTTGGAGATATTGTGGGTTCAGTTCCAGACCACTGCAATAACGCAAGTATTGCAATAAAGCAAGTCACACGGATCTTTTTGTATGCACCCAGTGCATATAAAAGTTCTGTTCACACTACACTGTAGTCTCTCAGTAAACACTGTACCTCCTTGGATTTCAAAATACTTTATTATTTACCAAAGAACACAGATGCATAGCGCTCGGACAAAGACAATAACACAGTGAGGGCCAGAGGGAAGGGGAGCTGGGCGGAGGTTGGCAAAGGAGGAAACAATAGGGATATCTGCAATAATGTCAGTAATAAAAGAATAAAGGACAAATAAAAAATAAAAATACTTTACTGCTAAAAAACGCTATTATCTGAGCCTTCAGTGAGTTGTAATGTTTTCGATGCACTGAACCACACCAGTCAGGGCCATAGTTGTAATGTTTTCACTGGTGGAAAATCTTCCCCTCAATTTGTAAAAAAAAAGACAGCTATGAAGCACAATAAAATGAAGTATGTCTATAACAGCATTCAAAAGCACAAAAAGAGTAAATATTAATAGTGTTTTAATCGGTCTCTCACAGGTTATGCCCAACAGTTTAAAGATAGGCAGTGACGTGGACACCGGCCCACAGTGTCCGTGGCGTTATGGATGAGACGAGATAAATTTACACAAACTACTGAGTCCTGTGGAGGAAAAGGGATGGCACAGCCACTCTCTCAAGGGGAGAGCGCCTTGACCCTTGCCTTGACAAGCTTTTATTGGCTTTCTAATAGCATACATCAAAGAAGGTTTTCATTCATTATACTTAGGTTTGCTTTAGGTAATTACTTTTTACAGATAGCACCGGAAGGGGTGTTACTGATTACTTCTTACTCATTAACAAGGAAAAAATGTTGCAAATGCCAGGTAAGGATAAGAGTAACAGGTCTGGTTACACTTCAGTCCTTGGGAGAATTAGCACAGACTTCAGGAAGTTACTTTAAAGATATGCAGCAAGCGCTTGCCGCTTGAACTCAGAGTGAGGGAGTTTTAGCAAGAGCAAGTCACAAAGCAGCCTAGGTATAATGCAGGCTTGATTTCCCAGGGGGGAACTTCTTCACGGGCGTGGTCCTGTGTGTCAACTCGCTCCCCACTGATTTTCCACGTGGGTGCTGAGCTACATTTCCACATCTTGAGAAGCAGTTCCCTGCAAGGCAGTACCACTTAATTTGGAAGCGTTTATCTTAAGCACGAAACACATTCAAATTACAGCAGAGATCTGGCTAGACTGAAACTGAGCTGCCTAAAGGTTTCAGCAAAATGACAGCAAAAGGTGCCTGAGAAATTCTAATCATTATAATCACTATAAAATATGGTTCCCACTTGTGTCTTCTCTTCTCTTGGAGTCTGGAGGTATGGGCTTCTTCTGGAAGATAAGTGATGACACAGGATGCAAAAGAAAATGGGTAGGAACAAGGAATAGAAATTGCAATTAATTTATTTCAGAGATTTAGGGACAGCCTTCTTCCAGTTGAAGTATTTCTATGATATTCCTATTTCCTAGTACTAGCGAAAATTTCTAGAAGCTGGTTTCAATCCTGTGTTGTGTATAATTAATAAATTAATCTGCCTCATAAATTCATCCTCTCTCATGTGTTCCCTGTTGCCATTATTCTTGAAACACACTGTAAATCCTAAAGATTCTCCCACCCTGCCCACCCTTACCTACAGCCATCTGCTTCCCTTTCATTCCAGAGGAATTCCTTCCAGCAAGCTTCCTCTGTGTTAGGTGGGGCAAGAGAAAAATGCTCTGGCTGTCCAGGTTCATCTGCCCCTAAAACGTGTTGAAATGTGATCAATAATGGTTATCATCCTTACAAGAAAGGAAAGGCAATTCAATCTGATTGAAAGTATTTTATGTAAGAGGTGTCTTGAAACTTAGTCTATGGCCTTCTATGAAAGTGGATCCAATGTTTTTTGAGCTGGTCACCATCTTAACACCCACACATTTTTAGAAGAGGCTGGTTTCTTTTAAGCTGAGGGTTATAGGAGGATATTGACCAAAAGAACCTCCCTCCCCCACCCCCCACACGCACATCAAACCTTAGGACACACACAAAACCACCAAAAAGTTACTAAATGTGTATTTCCTTTGTGTACTGCAATTTACAGAAGGATAAACTACTGTTCTTACTTTCTGTTCAGTTTATTTTGCTGCCAGTGGAATAACCTGTAGGGCCCGCAGTTGACTTACATGCACCTGGTCATGTACTTCCATGGCTGAAGAATGTTTTGAGATATTTATGACATTGTTTTTCTATCCTTCATCTTTCCCTCTCCATTCTGTCCTTTTGAGTTGGTGTGAGTTCTGTGTGTCCATCCCTGGGGGAAGTCAGGGAGGAATGCAGAGTAAGCTGGAATCTTTTATGACTTTTATTTCCCAAAGTCAAAAACCTAGAGACAGGATAAAGTTTGAGGAAATAAGCTTGGAGAAGGAGAAGAGAAAGAGATGGGATGGTTCTTCTTGAAGAGACCTCCAACCTGGGCAAGGGAGCGTGGGCTGCAGGCCCCCTTTGCAAGAGGAGTCATGCACTCCTCCCTTGCCTCAAAGAAATGGTCTCCTGGTCCACGTCAGGCCTGGGTTCCTGAATTTTCCACAGGTTCCAGTTCCATTTGGGGCAGGGGAATGACTGAGGGCCCACTGGAGGCCTCAGAGACCCCAGCTTGGCCAACAAGGATGGCTAGAGTGACCAGAATAGATTGGAGATCAGAGATATTGTTTCCTGGGCATCATGTAAGATGATTAAATTGTAGTTAAAATTTGGAGAGGAAGGAGCCCAGGCATGATGGAGAAGCAACCTCCTACCATTATATTGGGTTAAGGACTCACAAGTCAGCTCATTCATTCAACGAATACTTAGTGTAAGCACTGGATGAGTCAGACACTTCTAATGGTTTAGGACTTGTTTGTGAACCAAAGAAAGACCCCTGACCTCATGGAGATGGAATTCTTCTGCGAAATTACATTTTTCTGAGCAGTCCTGTTCTTCACCAACTTCCTCTTTCTCTCCCAGGGTCCTTTCCCAACACCATGCCTTGGAGCAGAGACAGAGAATGACTCTGCCGATTAGGATGGGGCTGTGCAAAAGAGAAATACTGTGGAGGATATGACAAGGGAGGTGAACCCCTTACCATATAGTCGTGACAGAGACATAGAGTTAACAGGGTCCTGGGCCATGAATTCAAACAATTCTTCTCCTCTCAATCTGAAATTGGGTCTTTATAATTGTGGCACTGAATTTTGATGCAGACCTCGGCTCGTGGGGTCCGCCACATAGTGGGTGAGACACGAGACAAATTCACACGGACTACCGAGTCCTGGGGAGGAAAAGGGATGGCATGGCTTCTCTCTCAAGGGGAGAGTGTGCCGACCCTTGCCTTGACAAGCTTTTATTGCTTTTCTGGGTGCATTACATGATGGTCCTCATTTACTGTACACAGGTTTACTTCAGGTGGTTACCTTTTACAGAAAATAAAGGAGAGGATGCTGCCAATCACATCACAGAAGAAGGATATTTGCAAATACAAAGGGAAAAGTGGTTGAACTGGTTACATTTGTCCTTGGAAGGTTTAGCACGGATTTTAGGAAGTTACTTTGCAGTAAATGTTTGCTGCCTCAATTCAGGGTGAGGGAGTTTCAGCAAAAACAAGTCTCATAGCAATCTAGGTACAGTGCAGGCCTGATTCCCCACAGGAGAACCTATCCATGGGTGTGGGTCCTGTCCGGGCCCACACCATGCAGAATGGTCTCCGATGAATTTTTTCTCAAAAGTAACTGGATGTCTTTCCTTAAGTAACACGCCTTGTGCTTCAAGTTCTGTGTGAGCTGGTGTAGTCCACACCGACACTTTGTTTCCCAGACCCTTTGCCAGGGGCATCCTTCAGGGGTGGTTTGCAAGCCCCAGGAGCTGCCGGTCTGTTCGCTGATGTGATGAGAAAAGCGGGCTTGTCTCCTAGACACAGAATCCTGGAGATACAGGTTGTGATCAAGTTTTGAAGAGCTTAGTTCAAAAGGGTAATGTCTTCAGATGAGATAGTTTTGGAGTGTTTCTGTTTCTCAGATCACCTTAGTAAAGTGCTCGTCTCGCAGACATGATGCACAAGCCGGTCAATCAACCCGCCCTTGTCCTTCCATCAGGGCCGACTGAATTTATAACTCCACTGGAGAAGAAGTGAAATACTAAGCAATCAGTCTGAGTTTTGTAGAGCATTTCCATTTTGATTCCATCTAGTTTTGTCTTTTTCTTTCCAGCGTCTTGAATATAGGCTTTATGTGCTTCTGTTGTAAGCTCCGTCTGCTCAGTTAGCTAATGAGAAACACTTCTGGAAACAGCCCTGTAACTTCTCTCCGGCAGCATCAGAGAGGGAATAAGTACCCCGCATTTACTTGCTCCAAACAGAAAAGTCACACATTACTTCCGTTGTCCTCACAACAACAGAATGTGGTCCTGAGCTATGTCACAAAGGCTCAAGTGATGTCACTCTCGGCTTTGGTGACCTCATTTCACAGGTTAAGGGTCTGAATTAGGTTATTTCTAAAATCTCATTCACCTTTAAAATCCTGAGGGTTTTTTCCCCCTAATCTTTATTCCAAGGTCACATTTTTGTTCCTCTATCTTCATTATTTAACCAGTGAAACTTGGGTCGTGTTTGCAGAAATGCACAACAGAGACTGAAGCAGCTCCGCCCAGACTCCAGGGATCCTGTTTGGGACTGTCGGTGGCTGGGAGACCGGACCGGAAGGGCCTCACCGACAGAGGCAGCACACAAGAATGCCTCCTCCGTGTGTGCAGAGCAATTTTTCCTAACGTGTCCTTCTTAATGCCTGTAAGTAACCCTTCTCACTAGGGAGGCCTTAACTGACTTAATCCTTGATTTCTTCTCGTTCCTTTCTGACTTCTGTCCTATCTCTTTTCCTTAGCTCACTCTTTTTATCCGCAGTCATTTTCTCTCAGGCAATCTGTTTCCCATCACATTGTAACATTTAAAAACATGCATTTACCCTGACTGTACAAAATAGTGCGCCCAGCAGTATGGACAGGCCACAGGTGCCAGCAGGGACGGAATGAAGGTTTTTGGAGTCCACTTGGGTTCTGCCCAAGGTGGAAAGAACCTGGAAGCCATTCAAAGACTGGATAAATTGCCAAAGACTGGATACATTTCCAAAAAATTGGAAAGTAAGTTGGGATTTCCCACATGTAAGAATATAAAAGAGACATGAATAGAAATAAAACCTGCACTACTTTCACTAGAAAAATAACTTTTCACCTAATACAGAGGAGAGCTGTGCCCTCAGCCGTCTGGCCATCATCCCCTAAGTCAATGTCAAAGCCTATGGGTGGGACTGGTGGAATTGAAGGATGGGCCCGGTTTTTCTTCCAGAAGACAACCATTGTTACGGTTTCTTTGTGTCTTTCCAAATGTGTCATATATAACATTAATAATAACATACTATACAGACTGTTCTGCACCTTTCTTTTTTTCATTTAATATTTTATCTTGGCAAAGTTTCTAGTCAGTACAGAAAGAGCACCCTCATTTTTTATAATCCCATAAAAGCTGTAACTATTTTCTTTTAAAAAATTGAGATATAATGTCATTTAACATTATATTAGTTCAGGTGCAACATTATGATTTAATACTTACATACACAGGGGTGGGCATAAGTAGGTTTACAGTTGTAATACAATAATACAAATAAATAATATACTAATTAATAAATAATAATATAAGAATAAACTCTCTTTCATGTACTCACAACTGTAAACCAACTTGTGCCCACCCTATCTTATGAAATGATCATTATAACAAATTTAGTTAATATACATCACTGTAGTTACACATTTTTTTATTGTGATGAGAACTTTTAAAATCTACTCTTTTAGCAACTTTCAAACATGCAACACAGTGTTATTTATTATAGTTACCATGCTGTATATTACATCTTCATAACTTATTTATTTTATAACCGGAGGTTTGTACATTGTGGTCCCCTTCACCCATTTTGCCCACCGCTACGCATTCTGCCAAGCGCCTACCTGGTCTATCTCTGAGTTTGTACGTGTGTCCTTACCGTGTGGAGCACAGTGCTTTATAAGTACGCACTCACATATTCATTTGTTTATCTGATTATTATAAAGTCAAATAAAGCAACATATGTGATAGAAATGGGAAATATATAATCTTCAAGAATAAGCTATTATGATTATTTTCAATAATAAATTCAAAATCACTCCATGTTAGACAAATAAACCCATGTTTCTGGGTTTATTGCTTCCTTGTCCTGACCTGTGCGCAGAGATAACTCAGACATAAGCTCTCCATGTCAGCTCCACCCTTGGCCTATAACCTTGCATCATACTAGCTGCAATGGCTCTGGCTCCAAAAAACTTTTGCTTTAGGGAAGAAGGGTAGCCCTGGCTGATGCAAGGTTATAACCACCCCACAACAATGGCCTGCTCAGTGGGTCAGTTGGTTGGTGCATCGTCCCGTTCACTGAAAGATTGTGGGTTCGATTCCCAGTCAGGACACATACCTAGGTTGTGGGTTCAATTCCTGGTCAGGACATATACTGGAGAAAACCGATCAATGTTTCTTACATTGAGGCTTCTCTCTCTCTCTCTCTCTCTCTCTCTCTCTCTCTCTCTCCCCCCCCTTTCTCCTCCTCTTCCCTTCCTCTCTCTTTAAAATCAATAAAAACATATCCCTGTGTGATTAAAAAAAAGGAAGAAGGGTAATGTTCTGTTTTATAAACCGAAAAGCAAGAATAAATGATTTTCACAGGACCTGTTTGTTCAGCTGGGGAACAAAGCTTCTTTGTTCTTCCAGGTGTGCTTCTTTGGATGAAGAGATATTCCTGTTAATGTTTCAATTGAAATCAACCCACTGAGCAGGCCATGTTGTTCAGCATCATCCTCAGGTCAAAGCAGTTAGGCTGTAAATGAAATCCTATTAGCAGGAATGACAGTATCAAGATGCCCAGAGCTCTGACTTGAAAACATACAAAGAATAAGGAATGGATAGAAGGTTCACCTCCTGGGAAAGATGTTTGGTACTCTGGTATTTGGGTTTGCATATCTACATGCTAAGTTGCATTATTTATGCCTTTACCCCAAATGGTGTGGACTGTAGATTATAAACATCATCTCCTTTGGGTTACATAAGCTGTATTAGAACCATGAAGGCGTGCCGGGGACCAAGCCTTCTGCTCTATAGGATGCACACGGAACCCTGCCTTGCTCTCAGAGCTAAACACACTGGCTTGGCCATTTTCACCAACATCTAGTAGCAACTTAAAGCAAGAGCAAAGGACAGAGAGGCCCTGTCCTGGGAAAATGAGGCAGTCCTGCCCAATGTTACTGCTCTGTGGATACACTCTATTTGCAAAGAGTCCATGATGTTGATCCCAATCCAAACAGGTCTAAACTTAGTTCTATAACCAAATGCAGGTTCGGCTGCCTGCTGCTTCAAAAATCAATACTCGAGAGACAGATGCTGATGTAAAGGAAAGTGGTTTATTCAGATGCCAGCAACATGGAAGATGGGGGACTCTTGTCTCAAAGCCCATCTCAACAGCTCAGTGCAGGCAGAGGCTTTTGTAAGGAGGGAGAGGGGAAGCAGAACAAAGAGTTCAAGGGGAGGGGTTGGAAAGTTCTCTCTGTGCAGAGGAGCACAGTCCATTCCGATCAGGCGAGTGACGGTCCGGTGCGCATCATCCTGGTTTGGTCATCCTGGCTTCACGTCAACCTGGCTCCATGGATGAAGGTCAGTAAATCTCCTGGAGCTGGGATGCCTGAAGAGTGGATCTGTATCTTTTAAAGTTAGCTCCTAGGATTCTCATACAAACATGCTGTTTATCTACAAGCTACATACTAGTCAGAATCAGCGCTTACAGAAACAATTTCAAAAGAATGGTGGGTTGGGTTATAATTCTTCACTGTTACAGTTCTTTTCCTGTTTTTTCGTAGTGGTCTTGAATCAGCCTGGTTCTTGCACTCCACAACAATTGGTTTAGAACACGGCATGCTGATCTCTTCTGATAGTCTTTAACTCTTCACTCTGACCTGCTTACCCAGGGTTTGAATTTTGCAGGGGGTCTCAGGTGAGAGGTAGCTCTACACAGCTTTTTAATCTCTGCTTTGCTGTTAGAAGGCATGATAACCATGTGCTTCCTTTCTATGAGGGTGCGTCCACACGGGCCCCTGTAACCTTTGTCCAGCTTTCAGTGCTCTACTGGCCTGCTAGGGTTCAGAGTAGAGTCCCTTCGAATTGGGGGAGCAATATAGTGTAGTTAAGATCCAGGATTTGGAATAAGACAAACATGGTCTTGAATCTCAGCTCGATTTCTTTCTGGCCATGGCTCAGCCATTTCGAGTTTCAGCTTTCTCATCTGGAATGTGGTGACAGTAGTGTCTACTTCCTGAGGTTTTATTGAGAGCACTGGCAGTAATATTGTGCACAACATTTGTATCCCCTTTATTATAGCTGCACCCTGCAGCCACCTTTGACCAGAGCCTGCTTTTCCCTGCCCACCAGTGAGGAATGTGGCAGTCTTGACTTGTATGCCCTTAAAGAGATACTGGGTGTGGAGACGCAGGCTTTCAGCATAGAGCCAGCATTGCGCTCACACACCCACAGTCTTTTGTATTTCATAATAGTGCAAGAGGCAAGCAGATTAGGTATTACTTTTTCATCACAGATATCCTTATATTGAGAAGGCCAATAAATGTTGGTTAATATACAGACCGAGAAAATGTGAGATAAGGAAATCAGGCTGCTTTGTGCAAGAGGTCATAAAGTAATAGGTGCCTTGGCAAACACCGAGCACTCAGAAGGGGAGTTTTCTTGTTCTGCTCCCAAGAGAGATTCAAAGTTATTTGTTACTGTTCTTTTGCAAAAACCTTTCCAGTCTGAAGGTCATTATTTATTGTGTATTATTATTCTTACCAACTTGATTCTAATTTTTAAAAAGTTTTTAGATATTCTGTTTTTCGGTTATTTGATTCTATTTTTGATTTCTCCTTAAAAACTCCGTATTTTTAAGTGGAATAACCTAGAAGTGATCACAGTTTTCTAGTGAGATTTGCAGCATTGCTGAGTAGAGCTGCAGTTATTTTGTCTTGGTGCTTCATTACCTGGAGGACCAGAAACCAGTATTTCTAGTACACAGACAGCAGCCTTCCATCTAATCTTTGACCCAGGATACCCCTATCCAAAAGGAAGCAGCGGTGGCCCTGAGAGCAGCTGGAGGGCTATAACCAGCTCTTGTGTACGTGCCCATGGGGTTGGAGGTCAGAAAGAGAGGGAAACGTCACCAATGGCAGACCTAAGAGGCTGGTCGCAAACAATGATAGCACTTTTTCTCTTATTAATCTAAGAAAGGAGCCAAGAGAAGAAATAAAAGAACATGGGAGGCAACAAAATCATGGGATATTTTAGAATTGGATGAAGCTTGCTGATCTTCTGGTCTAAACATTGTATCCCCAAGGGGATGATCCAAGGCCATGAAGCTAGAAACTGGCAGGCACGACTCTGTGACACAGGTGTAACTTCAATACCAATTTTATGGGTGATGGAGGTGGTAGAGCAGGAATTTGGACCTGGGTTTGGTTGGCTCCAGGGCCTAGGTTTCAGCCTCTGTGTCATCTCACTCACCTACCTCTCTGAGGTGATTTCTTGCATTGGTTCAGTTGTATTTATTCATGACAAGTAACTGCACTTATTCCATTGTGTTTTGTTTATATTCTCTAAAGGAATTAGGAGGTTTTAGTTTAAGGAAGAGGCATTCCTTTATTCCTCCCTACCCCCTTTACCCGCCCCCCCCCCCCCAGGAGAACTTTATAATCTCCACTGCATCCCAGGAGGTAGAAGCAGCAGAGAAAAAGGGCCAGGGAGTCAGGGAAAGGCATAGAGAGACCAAGATGAAGGCCTTACAGAAAACGTGGAGGTAAAATATGGGGAACAATGACCAAAGGACACCTCTGGTAAATTAAGATCCCGAAAATGATACCAGCCATGCTTTAAAACTGGAAAATAATGTTGGTAAAGAAGGTCAGTTGAATTGAAAGGCTGCATTGAAAGGATGCTACTATGAAAGAAAAAAGAACTCAGTGTTTTTCCCCAAGGCCTGCCTTGAAATTTTAAATATTTCATGTATTTTCACATGCTAAATAGGCAGAAAACAAAAGGAAAATAGGGGTTCTTACATAAAAGGACATTTATTGCAAAGGACATTTATTTCAAAGTATAAGCATTAAATCTTCACCACTTCCCTTATTCAATACTTAAAATTTATTGAGCAGCTGTTCTCTGCTGAGCCTTGTGTGAGAAGTGACATAACCAGAGATGATTAACACACCAATCCTGACCTCAACCGATTTCCTGCCTGGCAGGGCAGACAGACAAGCAGACACTGGAATACAAAAGGCAAGTAAGTGATAGGACCATAGAACTTTAAAATGACAATTGGAACAAGGAACTGAGCTTGCAGTATCTGAGATATCATCACAGACATTTCTCAAGTTGCATCTTGAAGCACGAATGGCAGTTTGCCAGAAATGGTGTTCTGAAAAAATGAGGGGGAGCTACTTCAGGTGAACGGCACTGTATGAGCAAAGGCACGGGATTATGAAAGGACACCAATGGGAGGTCTGGAAAATTGTGAGAAGTTAATGTGGCTGCAGTTAGAGGACCGAGGGTGGTGGCTGTTACATTAGTTCATTATAATAACATTGAAAATAGGTTTTATGACAAGGTAGTTCCATGTAGGCTAATGCCAGGCCAGAATGCAGGTTGAGAAAGGCTGGGTCTAAGAGAGTAAAAGTTTCTTTATATGAGAGAGGTTATTAAAGATAATAAAGAGAGACTTTGTATCAGAATGATAGACAATATAACGAAGCTTATCATTTCTAGATTTAAACAAGCCTCTACAACAAAGATATGTAGGCAAATGGATCATTTTACCCAGCAGCGCTAAGTGCTTTTGGAAGATCAGATGAAACTTGGAGAAACTGAAACTATTGTAGAATAAACAGAATGAATCAACAGAAAAATCTGTGCTATCCTCTGGGACTTTCTTTTAAAGAAAACGTCTAAGGAAAAGTATAGCATTTGGAGTCTGAAAACCTGGGGCTTTGAAGTGTGGCTCTGCCATTTATTAGCTACATGGCCGTGGACAACTTAATCCCCAGAAGCCTCAACTGCCTTGCGTGGAAAATGGAGATAAGAGTCTCCTTGAGGAGATGGTGCAGCCGAAGGCCCAGCCCCATGCTTAGCACCCACTGTGACCCCCCAGTGTGACAGTTATCGCTGCTGTGATCTCAGGGGGATCACTTAGAACATATAACTAAAGTTGCTGCCTTCTTCAGAATAACTCTGGCATGATCCCTTTGGAATAAGCCATGTTCACCCTGAACCACCTGTGGGGTGTGGGGGTTGTATTTGGGGGGAGAGTGTGTCTATGGACAGATGAGTGACTGTGAATGGACTTGGGATGAATATGTCTGTTGAAAATCGGGTTTCAGGGCTGATGGATGCGTTGACCTAAGGCCTCTGCAAGTATTGGCTGTGCCTCACTTTGCGGATGAAGTTGGGGTCGCCTGGAACCAGCCCTGTCAGGCCAGTCCTCCCGCCAGAGTGCCTGTGAAAGCAGGCTTTCCCTCTTTCCCTTTCTGGTAGCACTCCAGGTCGGAAAGGAGACAGGCGGCCCTGCAGCGCTCGCCGGCTGGCCCGCACACACGCGTGCACTGCGCGTCTCCCGCTAGGGTGCCAGGTTCTTCATGTAGAAACAAAGAAGAGTGCTGGGCCCATTGCAAAGGTTTAAGAGAGTTTTACATTGAAATGGTTTCAGAACAAAGGAAAGGAAATTCATTTAGTGGTGAATGATAACTCTGTGCAGCTTTTTATCCATGTTGTATAGAGACTGCCAATTCTCAGCGAAGCCACAGACCCCATGAAAGGCAAGCTTCACCAGGGCAGGGTCGTCTTTGTCTTGTTCATTACATCCTTAGTGCCAAGGACTGTGTCTGACACACAGGAAGTATCTGTTGAATGAATGAATGAAGGAAAGAATGGCATTGAAAGGGGTTGGGTGTGCTCAAAGATGGCAGAGCCTTAACGTAATCCGAGGGAAAGGTGGTAAGTATTTTGGAGAGACACTGGCTCCTTTTTGTGGACACTGAGGTAACAACTGTCACACTATCGCACTAAATATTCCTTAGGAGAATCCCTGAGCAGATGAAGTTCTTAGAAATTCCAGGTGGGTAGGTTTACGGAGTTCATGTATGAATGGACATTGTCACGCAAAAAGACTGAAGGAACGAATAAAAATGACGGGGAGGTTTTACATTCCTCCTTCAACATGAAACCCAGAGGCCTTCAGGTCAATCCTGTACTTTTTCCATTGTCAGCCTTTTTTTTTTTGCCTCTCTCAAAATTCCCCATTTGTTGCAAAATTGAGAAGGCTCATTCAGAGCTTGCCTTGTTGTTAAGCAGAACCCACTGGAGGGTGATGTTTTCTATTTAAGGCAGAGCTTGGAAGTTATCAACTGATTTTCAAACAAAACTGGAAGGCAAATCCTGGTTTCACGTTTTGTCTCTTTGACGTTTTAATTTCTCGCCCCAGCCCTTCAACAGCAGCCTGGTGATAACTAACTGAGGTGGGAGCATTTGCATTGGTAATATTTCTTTAGCAGGCAAAATTTAGGCATTTTTATTTTGTTATTACATTTAAGAAAGAATGCCTCATATTCACATAAACAAATAAAACTGGAAATCCCATGTTATAGAACTTTTGTTACTATAAGAGGTCTCTGTGTGAGAGATTTGAACAGTATGCAATTTTGATAACATTTCAGAGCAATACCCATTTTCAGTGATGTGTGGCACCTTTTCTCAATCACATCAAATATTTCTAATATTTTGCATAATGGTTTAGAGCATGTTTGTGCCATCACATTTAAATCCTCAGAGGCAAAGAGACCTGACCTCTATACTTTAACCAGCCTGTGGATACGGGCTTGCCCTGGGAAGGGGCATGACCTTGGGTCTATGGCTGTTTTCAGCCCAAGGCAAGTCCCAGAGAAGGACTCAGCTGAGTGATGGGTGCCAACACTCTCAGGAGCTGGGGGTGTGTGCTTCAACCCTGGGTCGGGGCTCTGGGCGGCGGGTGCACCATGGCCTCCATTAGATATGGGGGTGGGACAAGTGTCTGTGACCTGCCCAGAGCTCCGGGCCTCTTCACTTCATCGTAGTGGTTCATCTTTAATTTTAAAATTAGTTTCAAACTTTTAAATCATGACATATGTCATACTACAATCTATTGTATAACAAATATACCATCTCCAAAATCTTGGAAGCCCCCGCAAGAACCTCCCTAATCGTACCCTTCTGTCCAGAGGTAACTGCTGACCCTTTTTGGTGTTTATCATTTCCTGACTATTCTTTATAGGTTTTTTTTTTTTTTTTTATAAGGACACCAGTCAGATCAGGTTAGGAGACACAATTCTGCCCATAAGAATTTTTCCCCTTACAAACAAGAGTTCCTCAACACTTCTCCGCTTGCCTTACACAATGTCTGTGATGTCCATTCACTGATACAGTGCTGTTCTTGACATGGCAAGCAAGTTACACTCTTACAAACATCTTCTGTACATGTGCTCTTTAACTCTTCTCTATATGCATTTTCATAGCTTGTTAATGCCACATAAATGCCTATTCCATTCAATATGTTTTTCAGTTTAGTTTTGTTTTTGAGCTTTATTTATATGGAATCACTCGCCTAAATTGTCTTTATATAATCTTTGCTTAATAAGATCTAATTAAATTCCCTTTCATTTTGATGCTTGTAGCTCATTTGTTTTCTTTACTATTATTCCATTGTATGATGATTTATTATGAAATGCCACTGATTGGTTTTATAGGGCCTTGTGCAGTTGGTTGGACTTTTGGTGTTAACTCGTACAGGAGAATATGTGTTTGAAAAAGAGGTTTGATACTCACCCAGAGCTTCAATCTCTAATTGTTGAATTCCAGGTACTGTGACAAAGCAGATAGAAATATCTTATTCAAGTAGGAAATTTTTTAATACAAATGTTTTCCTTATGCCACTTAATCAGACTCTACTGACCCATAAAAGATCATTAGTTTTAGTCAGATCATAATTAATTCTAAAAATTAACATTTTATAATTGTTAAATTACAACTCTACAGTTGAAAGACTAAGGGAATACCTCTTTTTAAAAAATGAGGTCAAAAGGTTAAGCAAGAATCGATAAGTATGATATATAGAAACAGATTCTGTGAATAACCCTGGCCACCACCTCTGAGTTCTGCTGCTGTGATCCCAAAGATGGCGCTCAGCCCAGACCACACCTGTTCAAAATAATATGTTGAACTTCAGCCCACAACTCTGATGAGGAGGCATTTGGCTACTTGGTTAGGCTTTTATGTTGGACTTATGTTGTGAATAGTCTTACAAAAAGATTAATTTGCAAAGCATAGCATTCAGGGAAATGGCCTTTCTCTAATGGTTTTCCTGATGCAGAAGAAATTCCTACAAGAAACCTCAGCTTTCAGTATAATTCCCAGTGGGTAACCGCAGAACATATCAATGGCTTTAACTCACCAAAATTTAACTAAAATTCTGGAACACGGAAGTCCCAGTAGGGGCTTGTTCAAGAATGACTTTAAAACACCTAAGACTTCTAAGTATTCTCGATTTAGAGAAATTTCTTTCGAGTAGGATGCAAATTGAAGACCTGGCTGTGTCTTTCATTTACCACGAGCTCAAATCTGGTAAGCTCTCAGGAGCAATGGTTGTTTCCCAAGAGGTTAAAAGCAAAAAGTTTTTTCTTTTTCTTTTCTGAGGAATACTTTCCTCTAATTTTTAATTTTTTTAGACTTTTTGTATTAGGGCCCAAAGCCAGTAATGTCCATATAATATTTTTTAAATGATGACCGATGAGATATGTAATAACATAAAGCATTCAAACATTAATTACTTTGTGTGTATGTGCTTGCAGAATTCAATGATCTCAAATCAGGCAGCAGAGAGATTAACTGCAATCTTGCTTGGTGTGTGTGACTGTGTGTGTGTATGTGTATGGAGACTAGGCAGCAAGAAAAAGCCTATGCTTCAAAGCCCCATTCCTCTAAGAAAGGTAATCTGCGAGAAAGGCAGAGAAAGGGTAGAACCAAATGGAACCCAGAACCCTTGCCCAGGACTGGGCTCGGACTGTAACCAGACCGAGGCAGCATTCCGGGCCTGGATTTCATGTCAAATGCGCTCAGCCGTCCTGAGATGGAAACTCTGCTCTCCTCAGTGGCACCAGTGACTGTATACCCCCAAGGACTGAGGAACTACTATGGAAATGATGACAGAAGTCAAAACAGTAATTTTAATACTTCTAGGTACACCTAGGCGTAATTTTAAAATTATTATAATCTGCCTGTGTTTGTTATTTAATACATTTAAGAGAACTTGACATTTTGTGCTTGTGATTTTAATTTGAAAGGTTTAACACTAGTCTTGTGATTTTCATGAGAAAGGTAGGCATTTATTTAGTTTGCAAATAGCATTTGAATGTTTACAGGAATCAGATATTTTAACCCTCTCTGCTCAGGTTCCTCAGCACCGTTACTGCTGAGGGCAGTTCAGTCTGCTAACCATTTGGGTCTGCACTGCAAGACGCAGGAGAACCTTGAGATACGCCGAAATTGGCGATTACAGTTGAACATGCCTAACTGAATTAAGGTGTGAATTATTTGGGGTGAATTACTCTATTAAGTTCTTAGAATATTAACCAAAGATCAAGTAAAAAATTATAGAAAACTATTAGATCTGTAGAAAATAACCAGATATTTCAGTTGAGTTTACTGTTTAAGAAATACATACACGTCATGATGTACCAAAGATCCTTTTTAACATTAAAAAACTCGGTGAACAAACAAAATTAGGCTCTCCTGGGAAACTAATTTACCCCATTACGAGAAAATAAAAGTGTTTGAATACTGGTATCAGAGTTCAGTGCAGAAAACAGAATTCACTCTGGATATTGGCGTGGAAAGGGCTCACTACAGGAATTGGGGCGCTCACACACCTGCGGAAGAGTTGGTGGAGCTGCTGTTGTTCCGGCCTTCACATCGGCCGCTATCACGGCTGCCAACACTCACAAGGTTGGTGACTGGACACGGGTTCACTGGCATCTTCTGGGATTTGCTTTCCAACCACAGCAGCAACAGGGAAATGGTCTCTTTCTTCCCACCCAACTGCATCACACTGGCAAAGCGATCACTGAGAATGGAAGGGCAGATAAAGTGCTTCCCAGATAAGGTCAAGTTCAAGGAGTTCATCATCACCAAGCCCTTATTATATGAAATGTTAAAGGGACTTACCTAAGAAAAAGAAGATCAAAAATACAAACAGTAAAATGACAACAAACTCACAACTATCAACAAATGAACCTAAAAAACAAAAACAAAAACAAAAACAAAAACAACAAAAACAAACTAAGCAAACCAGAACAGGAACAGATTCACAGGAATGGAGATCACATGGAGGGTTATCAGTGGGGAGGGGGAGAGGAAGAGGGGGAGAAATGATACAGGGAATAAGAAGCATAATTGGTATGCTAAAATAGACAGGGGGAGGTTAAGAATAGTATAGGAAATGGAGAAGCCAAAGAACTTATATGTACGACCCATGGACATGAACTAAGTAGGGGGAATGAGGGTGGGGGGTGCGTAGGGCTGAGGGGAATAAAGGGGAGAAATGGTACAACTGTAATAGCATAATTAATAAAAATATTTAAAAAAAACCCCAAAACTGCTTCCCAAACCCTACCTGCTGTAAGAGTCTGAAAAATGTAGTTTTTTGCCTTATTTCCTTTATGATAGAACAGGAGGGAATTCAGAAGAGGTGGGACTGTGCACTGAGCGCCCGCAGACAAGATCCATGAAGCGAAGGTCCCGCACACCCTTGCAGGGCTATCTACTGTGACTTGGTAACGTTTCCTAACCACCACAGCGGGCAGGATGCCTTGCTGTCAGACAGAGCCCCTGCGGACATGTCGTGTTAGGCAGCCGTACGTGGTTGTCCAGTAGACCTTTTAAAAATGTCACCTAAGTTAGCTGTCTACTTAATGATTCTTTTCATTGTATAGAAACGATTTCCTCTTAACATTGCGAGCAAATACATTGTAGAAAACAGGCTTTGTTGGTCTCATAGCTACGGATTGTATTTCGGGTACGAGTTCTTTTTCTCCCCTGTAGGCAATATTCCTCACAGCATGATTCTCAGAGGAAACCTGATACCATCAGGTCACACCTGTACCTTCCAGTTCTCTGTTGGAATTGTATTTATTTTTCCACTGAGTAGAATTAATTTCACAACATGGCTGAAGACTACTCTGTAAAGAGCTTTATCAACAGCATAAAGGGACACGAAGTCCAAAATTAACTTGCAGAATTCACTTCTTCTCTGCATTCTTACTAACAATTTAATCTTGTAGTTGGCATTTTGATCTAGGACAGAGGTTTAGAAATTTCTTCTTTTAATTTGATTTTGCTCTACATAATGGCATCAAGAAGTAACACTCAGAATTGTTTCATTGTGAGTTATAAAAAACAAAATAACAGTAGCTTAAACCCCACAAAGTTTTATTTCCCTCTCGTGTATGCGACGTCTGAAGGTAAGTGGTCCAGAGCCAGTGTGACGAGGTCCCTCTCAGGTCACTGTCCTGCCACACCAGAGAGCAGCCCTCATTTTTATGGTCCAGGTGGCATCAGCATTCCAGGCAGAATGGACGATGAGGACAAAACGGGGGCAAAACACACTTGCCCACCTGTATCATAAAGAAGGTTTTGAGAAGCTATTGGATTATATTTCACATACATCGCACTGGTCAGCATTTAATCACATGCCTTCACTCAGCTGCAAGAAAGGCAGAGAAATGTAGTCTTCATTCCGGAAACACGTCCTGTTAAAATTCTGTTGTGCTGGAAAGATGTGAGAAAGGGTGTAACGAGGGTGATGTGTAGTCCACCACACCCAATGTTCATACAAACACAAAATATTTACTGGTTCAGAATATTCTTTAAAAAATCTTTTTCTTTTTCAGAAAGAAATTTATCTTTACTATGTAGCTGACCTGACATTATTTACCTGTACTTTTTTTTCGAGAGAGCATTTTTAAATATCCTAACCCAAGAATGTTTTTTATTGATTCTTTTAGAGAGAAAGGAAAAAGGAGAGGGAGGGAGGGGGAGAGAGAGAGAGAGAGAGAGAGAGAGAGAGAGAGAGAGAGAGAGAGAGAGAGATTGGTGGCCTCCCACGGCTGGACTGGGGGTTGAACCTGCAATCAAGGTGTGTGCCCTGACCAGGAATCAAACCCACAATCTTTCGGTGTATGGGATGATGCTCCAACCAACTGAGTAACCCAACCAGGGCACTACCCTTACTTTTTAAATAGAATTACATATTCACTATTTCCACCTGGGTTAACAAGAACACACTATTCCTGCTGCAAACCTACCAGCCAGAAAAGAAGTTCTTTCACTTTTTGCCCTTGGGAAGTTCTCCTGATTTGAATTCTTCGGGAGGATGGAGTTTGGTGTGAAAATGGGCAGAACTAGGGACTATGGGGCTGTGGATTACAGGTCAGCAGATGAAAAGTGAGGGAAACCTGGAGGCTTGAGGAGGGGCTGGAGTGGGCGAGGAGGTTCAGCAGGTTTTTCCTCATCTCTTAGCACTACTATTTTATGGAGTTTGCTGTCTGCTCTAAGATGATACCTGGGGCAATGCAAAGCAAGGGAGTACAACTACAGGCAGAGGTTCAAGCTGTTACACCCCTGGGTGGCAGACAGATCTTTAAGAGGGAGGAAGTAATCACTACCTTTTATGGACCGCCTAGGTGCGAGGCATTTTGAAAACATCTTATTTTAATCCCTCAAAAATCCTATGAAATAGTAATAATCAACTCTATTTTACTGAAGAGATAAACTGACACTCAGAAATTTATTTTTTTGTTTTGAAATCTATTTTATTGATTAAACTATTACAGTTGTCCCAAGTTTTTCCTTTTTGCCCCCCTCTGCCCCGTACCCTCATTCTCTCTAGCAGTCCCTCCCCTTTAGTTCGTGTCCAGGGGTCTTGCACATAAGTTCTTTGGCTTCTCCATTTCCTATACTGTTCTAAACCTCCCCTTGTCCATTTCGTACCTGCCAATTATGCTTTTTAGTCCCTGCACCTTTCCCCCATTCTCCCCCTCCCTCCTCACAGACGATAGCCCTCCAAGGGAGCTCCATATCTGTGATTCTGTTCCTGTTCTGCTTATTTGCTTAGTTTGCTTTTTAGTTCAGTTGTTGATAGTTGTGAATTTGTTGTCATTTTAATGATCATAGTTTTGATCTTCTAAATGACAGCTTTGCTGGATACAGCAATCTAGGTTTACTGCCGGATAGACTAATGTAGGTGCTTGATTTTCATCACTTTGAATACATTTTGCCAGCTCCTTCTTGCCTGCAAAGTTTCTTTTGAGAAATCAGCTGACAGTCTTATGGGAACACCTTTGTAGGAACTCCTTGCTTTTGTCTTGCTGCTTGTGAAAGTCTCTCTTTATCTTTAACCTTTGGCATTTTAATTATGATATGTCCTGGTGTGGTCGTCTTTGGTCCAATTTGTTGGGGACTCTCTGTGCTTCCTGGACCTGTATATATGTCTATTTCCTCTACTGAATTAGGGAAGTTTTCTTTCATTATTTTTTCAAATAAGTTTTGAATTTCTTGCTCTTCCTCTTCTCCTCTGGCACTCCTATAATTCAGACGTTGGTTTTGGAGGTGCCACAGAGGTTCCTTATACTATCTTCATGTTTTTGTATTCTTTCTTCTTCTTGCTGTTTCGGTTGAATGCTTATTTCCTCCTCATGCTCCAAATCTCTGATTTGAATCTACAGGGAACCAACAGTGGCTTCATGCCCCCATGTTGGTTCCCTGTAGATTTTTCTTTATTTCACTTAGTGTAACCTGCATTTCTTCCTCTGTGTTGTTGCCATACTCAGTGAGTTCTGTGAGCATCCTGCTCACCAGTGTTTTGTACTCTGCATTTGATAGGTTGGCTATCTCCGTTTCATTTAGTTCTTCTTCTGGGGTTTTGTCCTGTTCTTTCATTTGGGCCACTTTTCTTTGTCTCCTCATGGCAACTCCCCTGTGCTTGTTTCTGTGTATTAGGGAGAGCTGCTTTGACTCCCTGTCTTAGTAGCATGGCCTACTGTTGAAAAGACACCTGCAAATTGTGTGGGGAAGAGCTTTAGGTAATTGCCAGGGTGGGGCAACCTGCTTCACTGCTTTGTGGCTCTGTGTGTGGGGAAAGGGCTCAGAGAGGGGACAATGCTGCTGCCTGTGGCTTCTGGAGGTTTGCCTGGCACTTACCCTGTGCGACTGGCACCCTTCCAGCTGTTACCCTGGTGCTAATCCCAGAAGGGGTGGGTCTGTGTAAGTTCCATTTCCGTGTAGGCCCTGTAAGCTGAGTCTCCTGAAAATCAGCAGTTTCTTTTACTGTCCCAACCTCTACTGGTTTTTATAGCCAGACCTTACGGGGATTTATCTTCCTGCTGCTGGAACCCGGGGCTGGGAAGTCTGGCCTGGGGCTGGGATCGCTCGCTCTCAAGGAATCCCTCCTGATTTGTATACAGCACACATGAATGTGGGACCACACACTCCACCACCGCCACCTCTCCGTGCCACACGGCGTCCCCACGCCTCTCTGCCTGTCTCCACATCTCTGCCCCTCCTACCTGTCCGCATGAATGTGGAGTCTTTAAATGCTTGGTTGTCGGACTTCCATAGGGCTCCATTTCTGACAGTTCTGGGTGTTATTGTTTTGAAGTCTATTTTTAATTCTTTCTGTGGTTGTGTGAGGAGGCAAAGTGTGTTTACCTACACCTCCATCTTGAACCAGAAGTCAGAAATTTAAAAGAACTCACCAGAGTCATACAGCTAGTGAGAGGTAAAGTCAGAAGCCAGAAAAACTGGTAAAGATGAAGTAAGTAAATTCTGTGCTCTCCTCCTCCCATGACCACATCAAAATTAGAACTAAATTATAGAACCCACTGAGAACCATCTGAAGACTCGTTGAACAGAAGCTCTATGACTAAGAATATAAAGAAGCCACGTTGAGACTGGTAGGAGAGACAGATGAGAAACCGGCTGGCCCCAAACCCGCAGGTGATAAATAGGAATTGGAAGGTCCCCTCTGAAGGGCAAGGGGTCCCAGCCCAACACTAGGCTCCCCAGCCCAGGGCACTAGGGCACAAGAGGATCCTACACATGGGGCTGTGAAAACCAGCAGGGATTGTATTTAAGTGAGACAGAGGGCTGCTGGGATCCTAGGTGTTCCTCGGGGGGCCCACTCATAGACTCACTTGCTTACAAACTCTGTCACCCTAAGCTCCAGTGCAGGAGAGACCGTTTGAAAAGTGTCAGGGGCATATGGGGAGGAACCGAATTGACCAGCTTCAGGGTGGGGGCTGCGGGGGCCGGCATGGGTTAGGGCCGCTGTCTCCAGGGAGGGAGGCACTGGCAGGCTCATGTCTCTTTTTTGGAGCTTCCCTCAACCCAGCCATCAGGCACAGGTGGCCACCAAATTTGCGCTCTCTCTCCATTAACCTAGTTAACATGGTGTGCACTTCTTGCCCAGGTGATTCCCTAAAATGCCCCCCAGCCCCAACTCAAACACCCGGGCCACTTCAAGTGGTCTGCCTCAGCTCGAGTTGTAGACTTTCTAAAATCTCTCATGCACTGTATGTATGTCATGTGAAGTGGCCCCAAGCTTAGCACAAATGGCAACTGATCTCAACCTCCATTGTAACTGCCATCAGACCACCCCAAACCTGTTGTCATGAGTTGCAGCCAGTGATAGCTTGGAATGTAGTTTCAATTTGGCAGCCACACAACTGTTTCCTAGTCAAAAGACACAGGGTGGTTGAATGGATTGAAAAACAAGACTTGTGCATGTGCTGCCTACAAGAGACCCATTTTACATCGAAAGACACACACAGACTGAGAGCAAAAGGACAGAAGAAAGTATTTCATACAAACAGAAATAAAAAAATGCTGGGGTGCCATATTTATATCAGGCAAAATGGAATTTAAAACAAAGGCTGTAACAAAAGACAAAGGACATTTCATAATGATAAAGGGATCAATCCAATAACAGGATACAACTCTCATAAACATCTAACTAGATACAGCAAATATTGGTGGATATAAAGGGAAAAGATAAACAAAATTTATAAAAGTTTAGCCAGACTCATCAAGAAAAAAAAGGAGAAGACCCAAGTAAATAAAACCAGATATGAAAGAAAAGTGACGAGTGACACCACAGATATACAAAGGACTATCAGGGAATGCTATGAACAATTGCCCTCTCTGGTGTGGCTCAGTGGATGGAGCACTGGCCTGAGAACCAAAGGGTTGCTGGTTCAATTCCCAGTCAGGCACATGCCTGGGTTGTGGGTCAGGTCCCCAGTGGGGAGGTGGGGGGCGTGCCTGAGAGGCAACCACACATTGATGTATCTCTTCCTCTCTTTGTCTTTTCCTTCGCCTCTGTCTAAAAATAAAAATAAATAAAATCTTTAAAACAAAAAGGAAATACTATGAACAATTATATGCCAACAAATTGGATAACCTGTAAGAAATGGGTAAGTTTCTATAAACATAAAATATTCCAAGGCTGAATCAGGAAAAAAAAGTAAAATTGGAACACACCGATAACTGCTAACAAAATTGATTCAGTAATTAAAAATTTCCAAACGCATGTACGCCTGATACCAGATGGCTTCAGAGTTAAATTTTATCAAACATTCAAAGAAATTAATACTTATCTTTCTCAAACTATTCTAAAAAAACTGAAGAGGAGGGAAGCTCCCAAACTTATTTACAGAGCCAGCATTACCTTGATACCAAAAACAGAAAAAGACACTACAAAAAAAGAAAACTACATGGTATATTCCTGATGAACACAGATACAAAAATTCTCCACCAAATATTAGCAAACCAAATTCAGCAATACATGAAAAAGATCATACACTATGATCAACTGGAGTCTATTCCCAGGATGCAAATCTTGTTTAATGCCTATAAATCAATTAACATGATATGCCACATAAATACACTGAAGATAAAAATCATAGTATCATCTTGAAAGATGCAGAAAAAGCATTTGAGAAAATTCAACACTCATTCTGTTGCGGACTGTTCAGCCTGGTTTCAGGAGTTGTAACCCTCACCCCCAGGTGGGCTGTGTAAGAGCCTAGGAACCCACTTCATCTGGGTCTGTTCTGTCAAGAGGATGTGACCTACCAAGGAGACAAAGCTTATCTCCCTGACAGGAGTGCTGCTTCTGCCTCATCCATCTTTGGCCCCAATGCTTGGTCGGTAGTCAATGATGGGTAAGACTCCTCATGGGAGGGGCAACCTAAGCCAGACACGACCACTTGGGAGGCCCTCATAGAAGGACTCGGGGGGCTGTAGCAAAGAGGATGTGATGGACCCTCGCCCCCCGGCTATTCTGACATAGCCCGAGTCCTCATTTCCGTCTGGGAGTTGTCTTCTGCTTCCTAATCGGCTTAAAGCCTGAAACTATGACCGTGAGCAGTGTAGCCCTGTGCTGGCCAGGATGGTTCCCCGGGTGATCGGGCATAAGAAAGAATTCCTAAAGTCCTGTGAAACCTGCTTTGCTAAGAGTGCATTCATTTAAATGATAAGGGTCCGAGGAGGAAATGAGTATATCTTCCAAAGTTTTGCAACCCCCTTTCCAGACAGACACTGACTCAGATTAAGCCCTCAGATTTCTTTGACATGTTAAACCTGTATTCCTGTGTATTTGAACCCAATAAAAGCCTAGTGAGGAAGGGGCTCTGGGTCATTCTCCTCTGAGAGTTTGTCCACCTTTCCTCCCCAAGCAGATCATGTCTTGGTAGTTTTATTTTCATCCGTGATGGAGGGATGGGGCTCTGTGGGTGGAGCCCCCCCGACACCTGGCGCCCAGGACAGGGGCCCCCCACACCATTCATGATACAAACTTTCAGCAAAGTGGGAATAGAGGGAATCTATCTCAACATAATAAAGGCCATATACGGCAAACCTGTAGCAACATCATATACAATGGTGAAAAGCTGAAAGCTCTTTTTCAAGTTCAGCAACAGACAAGGATGTCCACTTTCACTACTTTTGTTAAACATAGTATTAGAAGTCCTAGCCTCAAGCAATCAGACAAAAAAATTAGAAGGCATCTAAGTTGAAAAGAAAAAAGTAAAACTGTCTTTATTTGCAGATAACATGGTACTGTATACAGAGAACCCTAAAGAATCCATAAAGAAACTATTAGAGTAAATGAATTTATTAAGGTAGCAGGATATATTCAGAAATTGGCTGCATTTTATAAACCAATAAGAAGCTCTCAGAAAGAGAAATTAAGAAAACAAACCCACTTACAATTGCATCAAAAGAAATAAAACATCTAGGAATAAATTTAAACAAGGTGGTACAGGACCTGCAGCAGGAAATCTATTAAGACATTGAAGAAAAAAATTGAAAATGATACAAATAAAGGATGTGCCACGATCAAGGCATTAACATTATTAAAATGTCCATATTACCTCCCAAGACCTACAGATTCAATGCAATCCCTATCAAATGTCAATGGTGTTTTTCACTGAATCAGAACAAACAATCCAGAAATGTATATGGAGCCACAAAAGACCCTGAATAGCCAAAGCCATCTTGAGAAATAAGAACAAAGTTGGAGATACCATGCTACCGTTTATCAAACTATACTACAAGCCTATAGTAATCAAAACAACATGCTACTGCCATAAAAACAGACACATAAATCAATGGAACAGGATAGTGAGCCCAGAAAACCCCCCACACCTATATGGTCAATTAATATATGACAAAGGAGGCAATGGGATAAAGATAGTTTCTTAAATAAAGGGGCAAACTGGACAGGTACATGCAAATGAATGAAACTGGATCACTTTCTTACACCATATAGGAGAATAAATTTAAAGTGCATTAGTCTTAAATATAAGGCCTGAAACCATAAATGTCCTAGAAGAAAACACAGGCAGTAAACTCTCTGACATCGCCAATAGTGAAATTTTTTTTGGATCTGTCTCCTCAGGCAAGGGAAATTAAAACAACAGATAAAAGATGGCACCACATCAAACTGAAGAGTTTTTGCACGACAAAGGAAACTGTCAACACAAAGAAAAGACAACCTACCCAATAGGAGAAGATATCTGCCAGTGATACATCTGTTAAGGAACAGATATATTTTGTAAATATAAGGAACTCATAATACAACTGAACACACACAAATCCCCTCCCCGCCCCGCAAAACAATCCAATTAAGAAATAGGTAGAGGACCTGAACAGATTATTTCTCCAAAATGGACATACAAATGGCCAACAGACATATGAAAAGATGCTTAACATCACTAATCATTAGGGAAATGCAAATCAAAACCACAGTGAGATATCACCTCACACCTATCAGAATGGTTATCATCAATAAATAGCAAATGTTGTCGAGGATGTGGAGGAAAGGAGGCCTCATACTGTTGGTGGGATTGTAAATTGGCGTAGTCACTACGGAAAAGAGTATGAAAGTTCCTGGAAAAATTAAAAATAGAACTACTGTATGACTCAGCAATCCTACATATGGGTATTTACCTGAAGAAATCTAAAACACTAATTTGAAAGGACATACACCGGGTGGTCGTTGCAATATTATGTACAGTAGCCAAGATATGGAAGCAACCTAAGTGTCCATCAATAGATAAATGGATAAAGAAGATGTACATATATACAATGAAATATTACTAATAAAAAAGAATGAAATCTTGCTGTTTGTGACAACATGGATGGACCTAGAAAGTTTTACCTAAGTAAATTAAGTCAGAGAAAGACAAATACTATGTGATTTCACTTATATATGGAATCTAAAAAACAACGTAAATGAACAAACAAAACAGAAACAAAACTCACTGGTACAGAGAACAAATGGATGGTTGCCAGATGGGAGGGAGTTGGAGGTTGGGGTGAAAAATGTGAAGGAATTAAGAAGCACAAGTTGGTAGTTATGAAATAGTCACCAGATGTAAAGTACAGCCTAAGGAACACAGTCGTTGGTATTGTAACAACTGTGTATGGTGTCAGATGGGCGCTGGACGTACTGGGGTGATCACTCCTTAAATTGCCTATGTAATCACTGTTGTGCACCCGAAACTAACAGAACAGTGTACGTCAAGTGAAAAACATTTAAAATTGTTTTTTAAAGAAAAAGGGCACCTTTCTTCCTAACCCTTAAAACTGTGAGGATTGACGATTCCTGAAAATAAAAAAAAAAGTCAGAATCGAAACCCAGGTTCTCTCTACTCAGCTACATTAATGTCTCATTGAGGACAGTGAAGGTTTCCCCAACCATCTCAGGCTCAGGTCAACTTTCTTCCAAGACATTTTGGTCAATGAGGGTGTAACCTGGATTCCATAATTAGTAGTTAAAGGTGAAAGTGGCGGATATCAAGGAGAATGAAAGAGGCATAGCTTCTGAAGCGATTTTATTCCGCCCTTATTGCTCAGTTAAATAGCAGCTTTACCATCTTCTTTTATTAGTATTCTTACGATCGTGAGCACTGCTGCAACTGCAGCTCCTCGCCCTCCCCTCGTCCTTTGCCCGCACACTTCCCTGGGCTTTGCCTGAGTGCGACAGCAGCCCGGCGGAAAAGCGGCTCCTTTCACCTCCACCCTCTGAGAGAATCCTGTTATCCTCCAGGCCAGAGGAAATAAATCAGTTTGCTAAAAATGTTGAATTCTTCCTTCTCTGAGCATCCCTGCACAGGGCAGGCAAAGTTGGGTGTCTACGCTGCAGCCCTTTTTCCTTGCTCAGTAAAACCCTGACTTTGTTTGCGTGTTCACCCTCAACGAGGCTCAGGGAGGCAGGCCCAAACCCCGAGTGAAATGTGGCTGGTTTTAAGACACATTGGTTTCACTTTTCGCACCAGGAATGGACTTCAGGGGTGGACGAGTGATGTCATTCCAGGCAATCCAAAATGAGAGATGTCTGATGGAGGCTTCTGGGAAAGAGTTCTTTACTTATTAAAAAACGGATGTAGGAAAAAATGTTACTCTCTGGCCTGTGGAAATGGCTCCGTAAAGATGGGGCATTTGGAGCTGTGGCTACCATTTGTCAATGTGAAAAAAATCAACCAGGACACAAAAGGCAGCAGGTCGAGAATGGTGGAGCAGAAACTCGGAAGGAATCTGGGTTCTAGATGACTTTACTGAGTGGATGCAATACGCAAGCCTGCGCCTACACCTGGTCTTCCTGTTACAAGAAGACCTTCACGTCTTTGTTACAATAAAAACATTTATTGCTTAAGCCATTTTGAGTTGAACTTTTTTTGATATTCAAATGCAAATAAAGCATCCTATGTGATGAGCTTAAACAGGAGAAATAGAACATGAGATGATATGCTACATAATATGATTTCATACATATGAAGTCTTAGAAAAAGCTACTTCTGCAACAGCACAAAACAGATTACTCTATTTTTTTTTTTTTAAATTAGGAACTGGAAAAAATATCCAATTAGAGCAAGGGGTAAAAGAAACACAATCCTGAGAAAAATTTTTTGATCAATTTCTAAATGTTAGAATGTTCATGCACTGTTATCAATTCTGACAACTCCGGGCTAAAAATGAAGACTATCTTCTTAATGATTCTGTGCTTCTCACCTCATTTGTTGTTTCAGGGGAACGACATACTCCAGAAGACCCTTATGCATGTAGAGCTCCTTAACCTTCACCGTAAAGTGGATGACTTCATTTCCCAGGTGAAGCAGTTTCGGTGAACTGTGACTGCGCGTCACAACGAAGCCAGTTTCACTAAGGTCTGCGAGCAATTACTCATAACGGCGCCTCTCACTGGCTTTCAGCTTCAGCAGAAAGTTTTCCATACAGGTATGTTGAAAGATATAATTAAAAATGGAACCCCTCCCCTTCTTTTTCTAAAACAAACACCCAAGAGATTAGTCGTTTCTGGGAAGAAGATCCTGTTATAGCTGTGAGAAAATCTGCAACAGTTTGGACTTGTTTCCCATCCCTTGGCAGATGCGCTGTGTGTTAGCAACATACAGGTGAAAGCCAGGCTTCTTAGAGATTTAACTGCGTCTTGATGTGAGATTTACGAGGTCTGATCAGCCGGATGTAAGGACGTCTGCTGCTGCCTCAACCTGCTTCTCTGGGCTAATGACTACCTTTCAGTCATCGTCCCGTCTACAGATTAGCAGCCCTCCAGGTGGGAATGAAGCAAAACATTCAGGAACTAGTCCTCAATTCACTTAAATCACTGATGTTCTGATATTCCTAAAAGACTCTTCATGACTAACTCTGGCTATAGCAAGATGAACTGGAGGAGACTGTGAACCAGGTAAACAGACTCTGTCCTCTTGTTCATGGCTCTAAAAGGTGGGTGACATGCAGTATTCTGCTCTGTCCTTTCCTGGAGACTTCACAATGCGCACTGCCTACTAGGGACCCTAAGGAATCTAACAATCTTTTCAATCTGTGTATAACTCGGCCCTTCTCAAATTTGAGTATGGGGTATTTCTTTTCTTTTTCTTTTTTTTTAAGATTTTATGTATTAATTTTTAGAGAGAGAGGAAAGGAGGGAGAAAGAGAGGGGGAGAAACATTAATGTGTGGTTGCCTCTCACGTGGCCCTCACTGGGGACCTGGCCCCCAGCCCAGGCATGTGCCCTGACTGGGAATTGAACTGGTGACCTTTTGGTTCGCAGCCCACGCTCAATCCACTGAGCTACACCAGCCAGGCTGGGGTATTTCTTTTCACATAAGGACTTGTGTTCTGAGGCACAGACATTCAAAATCACTTCTCTGGGCTGTATTTGTTTTCCTCATTTCTCTCTGGCCTTCTAAGGCATGGGTCAAGTGTGTGTGTAAAATGGGTAGGTGAGGGGAAAGTTGGGGCTTTTAACTGAACCAAATGAAAGGAGAAATTCAAAAAGGATGGACCAAAAAATAAAAGCAAAGACACCCCTCCCCCCAACCAGGGAACTCCACGAAAAGTTTAGTTCCCATTTATTGAGGATATACTGTCAGGTACTGTTTTAAGTGCTTTATAATTATGAAAAGTGAATTCTCCAAACAACACAATGACGTAACAGCTACTTTCATTCACGTGTAACAGATAAAAGACAGCTGAGGTTCAGAGACGGAGGGAAACTTACCCCAGTGAGTCAGTGGAGAAGTCACAATTTGAGCTGGGGTGGCTGGTTCTAGAATCAGTCCTCCAACATTTTCAGACTGCCCTCTGAACTCTCCAAAGGGAGACAAATCAAAGAGATCCCACATTTCCCCAGCATGGAGACACGAGTCTGTCATTCCTGGTTCCCACAGAACCTTTTCACCCCTGACCCCTCTTCATACAGCCCCTCTGCACTTTCTAACTATGAGACTTTGGAATGTGACTTCACCTCCATCTGTTCAGGTTATTTTATGTATAAAATATAAAAATGTATATACATACTTCATGAGGATGCTGTCAGTCATGCCTATTATGTCCACTATTGTTGAGCTAGTCTCCCAAGTCTCTGCCTGTTGACCCTGGTCTGCCCTCTATTCTGTCAACCTTTAAAGACAGGTAATACAGCACAGTTCTTCAGGCTAAACATCACCCGATTCTTCAACTGCGTCTCCCAAACTAGGGCTTTCAGGATGCTCTCCCTTCTGCTCATGTTTTCAACAGCTCTTAGGCCAATGAGGGGCATTTTGAGAGCTTTGAATAAATCATAGAAAGAGAGAGCATTTCTTCTTCTTATGGTCCTTAAAAAGATGAATTTCAGCCCTGGCTGGTGTAGCTCAGTGGATTGAGCGTGGGCCTGCGAACCAAAGGATTGCGGTTCGATTCCCAGTCAGGGCACATGCCTGGGTTGCAGGCCAGTTCCCAGCGGGGGACACACGAGAGGCAACCATACATTGATATTTCTCTCCCTCTCCCTCTCTCCTACCATTCCCCTCTAAAGATAAATAAATAAAAATCTTTAAAAAAAAAGATGAATTTCATAAGAGATTAAACGGTCAGTATCAGTATAAACTAAAATGTTAAACCTAAAACAGAATTTTATTTTGAAGTTTGTTTCCTTTTTGATCTGTTTTCCTTCCCTGAATGAACATGTTAATGCAACCGTTAGAGTCTTGAGATGGGCCAGTTTCAAGGTTGTGTTGGGCACTGGTTGAGTGAATGATTGCATATTTTTCTTCTGTCACTTTAATAAGAACTGAGTCCTCTGATTCAAGAAGAAACTCTAAGGCGGACTTAACCAGATGACCTCTAAATTCCTTCTTAATCCTCAGATTCTGTGACTCAAGGCTTCTGCAATTTTGCCCAAAGTAAACATATACTGAAGTCCTCCTCATTCCAATGCAGTAAGTTCATTACATATGTCATTTAATGAAAATTTTATTTATAACTGTAGTGCATATAAATTATAAACATACATTTCCCATTTCCCTTTTCTTCTCGGGGATTGCAACTTCAGAACGTGATTGCATTGGTTTTAAAGTGGTTCATCTACTTGTGCTGTTGATTTTCCAACTTGACATGTTAATTCCCTCTCTGTTTTGTCAGATAATCCTTTAGTTGTTTCCATCAGGTATAAACAAATGTTCCCAGTTATAGAAATCCAGGGCAGCAATATCCCGTATTCCAGAAGAACAGTAAGAATTCCTGATAAGGCAGTAGCCCTTTGTAACTCTTAGCACAGATATACGCAAAGGCCCAGCTCCACTGTCAGTTCCTTGGATGATGTGGGCGTGGTCTGGGACACACTGGAATTAGTAGAGCTTTGTGTGTAGACCTGTGACCAAAACTGATCATCAGTCACACAAGGACCTCCCTCAGAAATGTTCACAGACAGGAAAGTGGTGAGGTTTTCGTAAACAGGGTGACGAAACAAAACGTGGGGATCAAACATAGTCTATCTTGTGTGGTCACAGACTCGGTCCATTTACTAAACTCTAACAATGGCTAACTTCTTTGTATGTCTTTCCACTACTACGTGTTTCAGTTACTAGCTATTTCCATCTTTCTTATAGGAAGTGTTTCTTGGTAAAGAATTTAGGACTTTAATTAGGGGAGAAATATAAACAGAAAGTATTAAACTCTTAGAAATTAAAGTTATAGTTTCTAAGGTCAGAGCCTTAAATATCACGTCAATCAAACCATATACACGAAGATACACAAATTAGATACAGACACCAATGCAGGCATTATTTTTGCCTCATTTTGTATTAAACTTTATTGATGCCTCCACTAGTGCCTTGAAAAATACAGAAACTTCTTAAACATATTATCAGTTATCTGGAGGAATAAAGATACTCCAAATGCTTATTGTCAAAATTCTGGAAAAGAAGAATTTCTCTCTTAAGTATTTTAAAAATTGGTATCTAAATAAGTTCAGTTTAACCTAGGTTAGCAACTTTAGTCTTCTTCATTGAGCAGTTAAAATTGAAACAAATTTCAAGTTCTAAATGTATAATAATAAAGACTTACATTCAAATTGAAAATGGAAGTTTATTTGCTACTACACTTTTCTGCCAAAATGAATAATTTTTTCCTTCTTATTGTATTTTCTTATAACAATTACTATCAATTCTTTTTTTTTAAAAAAGCAAAGTATAACAGAACTGTAGTTGATAGTACTTCTCCTATCCTGGGTGGCCTAGACGCATTTCTTCTCAAAACGAATTCTTCATGTTTCTTCTGTAGAGTTTCCTGGGCTTAAAATAATAGCTGGAGGAAGGTCGCATGAGACTCCGTGGATCTGTGCTATTTTTCAAATGTGAGGCAAAGTTAAGCCGGTTGATAACACGACTCACTAAAATGAGTTGTGCTTTCGGAGCCCCGGGCTGGCCCAGCTGTTCGAGAGGCCCTGGTTCCGCCGGTAGCTAAATATAGAGTCCATTCTTTCAGCAGCCCACTGCGTGGCTGAAAAAGCCCAGCAAACAGATGACACCGAATGCCACTGTCCAGAAGAGATCTGCATGTAATGCTGTCAGTACAGGTAAAGTATTTCCTTGGGCAGAAACCTCATTTACTCCGTGTTTAGGGGAAACATCACATTTCATAGCCGTTGTTGCCTTCTTCTCTGTGGAAAGATTTTAAATCTGCTACTGTCGCTACCTTTCAATTCCTTTTCTTATAGTCAGGCATGTTCTGTAATCTAAACTTAAGTTCATTTAAAACTAGAGAAAAATTTCAAGAGGATAAAAACAAGCACCAAGTAAACAAACAAACAAACAAACCAAGAAACAGTTTTGCCATTAAATTTGCTCCTGGGTAACTTACGGAATATTTCTCATTTCCATTCTGTTTCAACACTGCAGAAGCATATGCCCACAGCTCAACGGTGACACGATGCGTGAACGAGGGACAAAACACGGGAACCAGAAAACACAAATGTAAATTAAGCTTTTAAAAAACTGTAATATTATAATAGCTTCTTTCCTTATTTAGTCCGTTAACGTCCATTCCACAGGAAGTCCTATTTTGGTTCCAGGAGGCCATGCGCTGTGAGCCCAGGCCACCGAGACGGCTATTCGTAGGCGGTGGACAGCGTGCTGCCAGCATCTTCTGGTGGCAAACTGGTGAAAATCTTCTGGAAGTCCAATAAAATCATATTCTGATTATTTGTTTTCTGGACTCAGGGGACCATGGAAATAGAAAAGGATAAAAACAGGGCATACTGTTCTTGAGGTTTCTTGAACTGGGAAGTAGAAAAATAGGTGTTTTCCTTTGGGGTTTTTTGTGGCTGAGAATGGCGGAGGTTGGTATTTCTGAGAGCACTGTTTCACTTGCCTCAGTCTTTAACGGAGTGGTAGGCTTTGGCAGTCCGGCTGTTGACAAAATCTGTCTTCTTAAACTGAGCCTTTGGAATAAGCAAACAAAAATGTGAACGGTAACAACATTTTCACACACAAAAATTTAGTTCTTAGTAATTTCTCACCAGGGTGGGTGAAGCAGGCCATTAGGATCTGATTCTGTTAACTATGACACATGCGTTTATATTTTTTTAATTTATTTTTTATTGTATTTTTTCTTTCCATTACCATTTAGTTGCTTCCTACCCCCTCCCCCGTGCCTTTTCAGTGCTCTTACCTTCTTGTAGGCATTATGGAGCTCTGTGTGTGTCCACAGAGAATATAAGAGAACAGAAGCCGCTTTACTTGCTTTGTTGGAGCCGTAGCTGAAAGAAGAAAAGAGCGTTCTGAGATCAGTGAGAATGCGTGCGGCTTCTGGAGGTGGTCTCTTGTCGTTCTGTGAACCTTCTTTAATTGCTGTTGTGCAGTAGCCATCGGCTAAGTCGGGCTACTCACAATGACAGGAGAACTACATGGTCAGATTCAGAAGCTGGGGACCACCTTTTAAAAATTATTTAAAATAAATCTTTCAGTCCTGGCCAGTGTGGCTCAGTTGGCTGGGGAATCGTCCCATAACCAAAAGGTTGCAGGTTCAGTCCCTGGTCTGGGTGTGTACAGGAGGCAACCATCAATGTTTCTCTTCCTTCCTTTTTCTGTCTCTAAAAGCACTGAAAGAACGTCCTCAGGAAAAGATAAAAATTCTTTTAAAACCACTAACACAGTGCTAACAAATGGTTTATACAGCACATTTTTGATATTTATAAGGAATATATCCTTAGACATGTTACAAATCCTTGAATTTATTTGCAGAATACAACTTATATTTGTATATTTGTATTGTCATGTATAGAATATAAATATATTTGTATGTTTATAATGTGTGTGTATATATACAGGGAAGAATGACTGAAAAATATACATCCCTCTCTGAGACTGAGTGACTCTACAAAGATTAAAGTCATTTTTTCAAGTTAATAAAATAAATTCTTATTGGAGCATCTGTTAAATTATTATAGTTTCAAAATGTCTTTGCTTTTGTATAGAGCAAATATAAAATGTGCTCCTGTTTTAAATCCAAGTTACCATTAAATTTGACATTGTGTTTAGTTTTTGATGTTCTGCTTTTACATTTGTCCTACATTTCCTGTTTCCGGCTGAGGAGAAAATGCTTTCTTTGATCTCTTTCTCTTCTATCACCTGAACTAGCACGTGGCTGAAGTGTTTTCTTTTAACAAAGAAACGTATCTTTTGTTTTTCCTCATAGGAGTTTGTAAACTTGCAACCATTCTCTAATGCAAAGCTGTGCAAAGAAGTGCGTGCTGGCTGGGCTCAGTCACCAGCTCTACGTCTTTCTTTTCCACACCAACCTGGCAGACAGGGTGAGACAAATCAGTGCCCGGCAGGTTTTTTTTAGTTACTTCACGGACTTCTCAGAGTAGCTTGCTCATAACCAAGAGACTATTTAATCTATAAAAACTATGGTTCTCTGATATTTAAAACTGGAAAAAGTTTTTAAATAGCAAGTGAAGGGGAACAGAATATACCACCCCCAAATATGCCTCTCTGGTATAAAGATTATTTTATTTTAATTAATTAATTTATTTAAAGATTTTAGAGGGAGGGGAAGGGAGAAAGAGTGGGAGAGAAGCAACGATGCGAGACAGAAACAAACTGGTTGCCTCCAGTACATGCCCTGCCTGGGAATCAAAACTGTGACCCTTTGCTTTGTGGGATGACACCCAACCCACCGAGTCATACTGGTCAGACGTGGCACAGGGATTATTTTAGGCTGATTATTTTGAAGAAAGAGCAGACAATGGAAAAGCTCTGAAAACTGAGAAGTTATACTTTTGTAAGAGACATTTACAAGAGAAATCTCCATGTGTAGGGAGTGTACCAGTAGGTGAAGGATGACTAAATCTTTAGAAACTTTCATCAATGGAGAAGGCAAGGACTTAAATCTGCATAACCCTTGTTTACTGTAACTACCCTAACTGGCCTCCCCACTTGCCTGACATCTTCTTTAGTGTTGGGCCATTTCTGGGAGTTATTGGGTCTCTTCTGTGTATATGGGAGGTCTCAATTCACAATTATATAAAGAAAAAAAGATAATCTTTGTGCCCCCCCTTGGATCCTATCACTCTAAATTAAGTAACAAGTAATAATTTGGTCACACAAGGTTTTTCATTCTCTTCCTCCCTTTTTAAATGGGGAAAATTCAAAGACAGAAACAGGGATGTGGAATGATGTATATGCATTAGAACCTCCATTCCAAAAAGTGAACTGGAGGTGGAAAGAGACGTGATAGAGAAAACTGAGAGTGCAAGACTTTACTATGCTGCCTCTCACTTCTTGTGTTATCACTCTTATCGGCCCCCTGGTCGGACACTGGCTCCACAGATTTCAGGGAGGGAAAGGGTATTTGCTGACCCTGGGACTCCCACTCTGCCTACTCTGCCATTCTTAAATCACAATGTTCTTAAACAAATTAATTCATTAGGTCAATGAAATGCTGCAAGTGTGGAGTGTGACTCTCTCCGAATACTGCCCACGGTCCTCAGTGACTGAAGGCTCACAACTAGATGCACACGTGGGAGCTGTGGTGGGAAAGGAGAGACGGCCAGTGGCCAGAGGCTCGAGGCCTTACCTATCGTCTGAGCTGATGGCCATAATTTTGTGCAGGCCCCCAGTGTTCAGAAGATCCCGGGCATTCTGGTAACTAGTCTGGATTATGTTGTTCAACGTGTAACAGGCAGAGGCTGTAGTTTCAATGAGAACATCAGTAGTTGGAACTGTGTCAGGAATTATGGAAACCAAATCAGGTAGAGTTTCTTTGGCTATAAAACGAAAGAAAAAGAACACCTGACTTAAAAGATTGTTTCATAAATGCAAGATCCTGAAACATTCTGGGTAAAGAACATTTTAAAAAGGAAACATAACTAGTTAACAAGCATATGGGAAGATGTTAACCTCTCTAATACTCAAGTTTTAATAGGATCTTTAAAAAGATATTTTGTGCTCAATATACTGGAAATCTTTTCAGAAAGCAATGTGATAGAAACATCAAGAATGTGAAAATTTTTCACATTCTTGGTTCAGAAATTCTACTTCTGGGAATTCATCCTAAAGACATCACTTTAAAAATGGAAAAAAACTTTATGCAGAGATCTTCATTACAGAATTACATATAAATAAAAAATTTATAAGGCTAAATATCCCAATAACAGACTATAATTAACTAAATACATCTATAAAGAATTTTATGCATCACAAAAAATAAACATGAAGCACGTAAATACCCAGAGAATAGCAGTATCAATATTCCACATGAAAAATCCACATACTTATTTACATAAAAATGTAAACAATTCTCACTGTTGTCCTTCAATGAGGGGGGCTTATCAGCAAAGTCATCTTGCATGAACTGGGGGGCCACAGCGTGACTTCCCGACAGTCAGAGGACGGAACCTGAGGCTGGGCAGCACCTCTGCCCCGAGGGCACATGCATAATGTGTAGAGTGCCGTTATTCTCGTTGGCAAGGTTTTAAATTTAAAGATGGAGTAAACCTTTTATTTGGGAAAAGAAAAAAAGAAGTCAAAGGATAATACCCCTGAGTGAGGGTTTCTTTTAGAGCCACTGAAAGATTTCCAGGCTGTCTTTATACTTATAACGGGCATGAGACCACCTGGCCAGTGTTGTGCTGCTGGCTATCTTTATGACATGATTAAAACATAGCCAGACTTCAACGTCTCTGATGCTGTGTGTATGTGTAATTTCAGAATAATCCAGTCCATTCAAAAACAGACAAAAAGCAAAAAAATATTTACAATGCTAGTGAAGTGACTAATTTATGGAGCATTAGGAAGCATAATTCATTTTAACATTAACTTCCTATTCTCATTTTATAGTTTTTAACTTGATTCGCAGTCATCAGATATTTCTAGGTATAAAGCCAATAAATGCAAACTTGTTATGTGATAGTTAACATAGTTGTAATCTTTGTCAGTAATATAGACTCTCAAAAAAAGGAGCAAAAATGTTTCCTTATATTTATATAAATAAACCATCTATGCTGAATCCACATAGTGACTTTTTTGGTCTTTTTTTTATGATTATCTACCCATCCAGACATTTCTAGTCCAACAACAACTGTGTGAGTGTTATTTTAATGTTTCAGAAGAATGGTTCTTACACAGACCACAGAGAGAACATTCTGGAAGGCAGCTACATGGATTAAAAGACTTCTCTGGATGGTACTGCCAAAGGCTGAAAATCATCAAACACATTACTTGTCTTGTTAATTATTACTGTGGTGTAAAATTTCCCTTCTGCAGTAATTAAAACAAAAACAAAATTCTGGATATGAAGAAAGATCCTATTGGAGACCCAGTGAGAAAGCTTACTGTTGCAGACTGTTCAGCCTGGTCTCAGGAGCTGTAACCTCACCCCATGGTGGGCTGAGTAAGAGCCAAGAGACCCACTTCATCTGGGTCTGTTCTGTCAAGAGGACGTGAGCTACTAAGGAGACAAAGCTTATCTCCCTGGCAGGAGCGCAGCTTCTGCCTCATCCATCTCTGGCCCCAATGCTTAGTCGGTTAGTCAATGACGGGTAAGACTCCTCACGGGAGGGGCAACCTAAACCAGACACAACCACTTGGGAGGCCCTCATGGAAGGATTTGGGCGGCTGCAGCAAAGAGGGGGTGTTGGACCCTCAAGCCCCAGCTATTCTGACATAGCCAAAGTCGCCATTTCCGTCTGGGAGATGTCTTCCTTATCTCTTGCTTCCTGGGCCTAATCAGTTTAAAACCTGAAACTATGACCAGGAGCAGTACACCCCTGTGCTGGCCAGAACGGTTCCCTAGGCAATCAGGCATAAGAAAGAATTCGTAAAGTCTCCTGCTTTGTTTGCTAAGAGTGCTCTCATTTAAATGATAAGGTCGGAGGAGGAAATGCGTATGTCTCCCAAAGTTTTGCAACTCCCTTTCCTGGCTGACACTGACTCAGATTAAGCCCTCAGATTTCTTTGACATGTTAAACCTGTATTCCTGTGTATTTGAACCCAATAAAGGCCTAGTGAGGAAGGGGCTCTGGGTCATTCTCCTCTGGTGGTTTGACCACCTTTCCGCCCCAAGCAGATCATGTCTTGGTAGTTTTATTTTCATCCGTGACGGAGGGATGGGGCTCTGCGCTCGGAGAGCATCTGGTGCCCAGGACAGGGCCCCCCACAGCTTACCCTTAATGCCTGGGTGCACAAAAGTCAGGTCTAGTTATCACATTTTGTTCTTTATTCACATTTTCAGTCCTTCATTGTAAAAAGAATGTGTTAAGGACAATGTTTTATTGCATTTGCATTTTCAATATAGTCACATTCCATCTAGACTTACTGACTCACCAATTTCATTGCGCAGGGAAAGATTCCGAGACAAATTCCTCAGCAGGGAGACCGCGGTCTTTTTCACACTTGCATCACCAACGTGCAGCATCTTCCGGGTGTGCTGAAGGCCGTTTTCCTTCTGGACCACTGCCTGTGCTACAGACATCGGCATCTATTTTGTAAACACATTCTATAAGTACTATGGCACTGACTTCATGGTCAGAGTAAGTTTCGGTAGATTACTAGAGATTGAGGAAGATGTTTTAAAAACTAGAGCTGTGACAAAATCAGTCTAAAGATATTGTTTTTAAACTCTTATTAGGGTTTTCAATGGAATCACTGGACAAAAACAGTTTATGCAGTATTTTTAAATGCAATACTGAACTTGGTTATCTCCTCTGTCTTTTGCATCTTTTATTAAAAAAAAAATGTGCCTGTCTTTTCTTTCTTTTCTATTGATCAGCTTGCCCTTTATTCACATTTCCAGTTCATCACCGTGGCAAGAACATGATAAAGACAATGATTTAGAATTAAAGTTACACTATTATTTATTGGTTCTCAGATTATTCATCTCTGTTTTTTACTTGTACAAGTTTTGGCATTTTATACATTTTAATAAACTTACTCATTTCTAAAAAGCCAGTTTATTCCAGAAGAGACACTGGGTTTTTAAATAAAGAAACGTACTGCTGGTTAGATGATGTGTAATTCCATTCTCTGTGTCACGGGCTGCATGTCCACTAGAGGCCAATCTCTTTTGGAATTAGGCTGGTCCCTACTTCTGGGGCATCTGAGTTCTGATTGGACTCTTTCCAGCATCAACACACCTCCAACAATGCTGAAGCCTTCACTTCTGTGTCAGTAACTTTACAGATTTCTATTTGAAGCAGATTTGAGTCCATTAATGCCAGAAATTTCTGTAACTCATGACCATTCTTCAGGGTGTATCTTCTCTTTATCTTACCTAAACACTGCTTACCACCGACAGACTGCTGTCCATCTCACACGCCCCACTGTGCTGTTTAGAACAGGGGCTCTTCACATAGGGTCCAACAAAGGTTTCAGGGAGGGGACTGGTCCTTAAAACTACTTTTGTGTTCATGATAAACTTTCTCAGGAAAAGGGCCCATAACTTTTATTAGATACTCAAAGTCCTCTTGACTTAACAAAGTTTAGTAACCACCATTTTAGAATGTTTGCTTTGTTGTAAACGAGTTATACTTTGTCTTTCACTAATTTGCAAAACTTTCCATTAGACTATTTGCTCTCCTCTGAGAAGAATCCTTCCCCTGTGGCCACCTAGAGAGGCCATTTACTCTTTACAACCCGTGTCTTGGGCACAGGGTAGGTTTAGCATTTCTCTCTCTTCCCAATGGCTTGTCTAGATAGTTATGTCTTCCCATATACGTAAAACTCTGCTCTTCTGACTCACTGCCATCCAGCTATTATTACCCCCATAGCATTGCTTTGTCATCACGCAAGACCTACTGGTCCTTTCCCAATATCTACTGGGGGCTTTAGATCCTTCTCCACTGTCTACCTGTTGTAGATGACCACCATCAAGGGGAGGAAGTGACTGAAAGTGGGTGAGAGCTGAGCAAGAGGCATAGTTCCTTGTCTGACCCTTCCCCCTACATAGAGCGGCACAATGCAGTGAGCTAGGTTACCCTGCCCTGAAGAATAACTAAGGCTCCACCCCTTACAACATAACAGGTGCGCTGAGACAAAAAAAAAAAAAAAAAATGGCCCAAATGAAAGAACAGATGAAAACTCCAGGAAAAAATATAACTAAGCAATGAAGAGATAGCCAATCTATCAGATGCACAGTTCAAAACACTGGTGATCAGGATGCTCATAGAAATGGTTGAGTATGTTGCAAAATAGAGGAAAAAGTGAAGATTATATGAAGTGACATAAAGATAATATACAGGGAACCAACAGTGAAGGGAAGGAGACCAGGACTCAAATCAATGATGCGGAGCAGAAGGAAGAAATAAACATTCAACCAGAACAGAATGAAGAAACAATTCAAAAAAATGAGGAGAGGAACCTCCAGGACAACTTTAAATGTTCCAACATCCGAATCATAGTAGTACCTAAAGGAGAAGAGGAAGAGCAACAAATTGAAACTTATTTTAAACAATAATGAAGGAGAGCTTCCCCAATCTGGCAAAGGAAAGAGACGTCCAGGAAGTCCTGGAAGCTCAGAGAGTCCCAAAGAAGTTGGACCCAAGGAAGCACATATCAAGAAACATCATAACTACATTACCCAAGATAAAAGAGGAGAGAATCTTAAAAGCGGCAAGAGAAAAAGAGACACTTACCTACAAAGGAGTTCCCATAAAACTATCAGCAGATTTCTCAAAAGAGACCTTACAGGCAAGAAGGGGCTGGAAAGAAGTATTCCATGTCATGAAGGGCAAGGACCTACAACCAAGATTACTCTATCCAGCGAAGCTGTCATTTAGAATGGAAGGGCAGATAGAGAGCTTCCCAGATAAGGTCAAATTAAAGAAGTTCATCGTCACCAAGCCCTTATTATATGAAATGTTAAAGGAACTTATCTAAGAAAGAGAAGATGATCAAAACTACGTACAGTAAAATGACAACAAACCCACAACTATCAATGACTGAACTTAAAAACAAAAAACGAAAATGAATTAAGCAAACAACCAGAACAGGAACAGAATCAGAGAAATGGAGATCTCATGGAGGGTTATCAGTAGGGAAGGAGAGAGGGAAGAGTGGGGGAAAAGTACAGGGAATAAGAAGCATAAATGGTAGGTACAAAATAGACAGGGGGAGGTTAAGAATAGTATAGGAAATGGAGAAGCCAAAGAACTTATATGTATGGTCCATGGGCATGAACTAAGTGGGGGGAAATGCTGGTGGGAGTTGGAGTGCAGGGAGAAGGGAAATAAAGGGGGGGGGAATGGGACAGCTGTAATAGCATAATCAATAAAATATACTTTAAAAAATAAAAAGAAAACATAAACTCCACTGTTAGATTCTGAACACAAACTCCAATTCTCCTTGCTCTCTCCTGCACACTCCTACCATATTCTTCCTCAGCCTCATCAAGAGCTCCTGCCCCTTTATTTCAACCTTTACACCCCACACAGCATGCTATCAATTCTCTCCTGCCCTAAGTTCTTTCTTTCCTAGATTAGGGTTCATGAACCATCACATCAAATACTATCTTTCCAATGCCCTTACCTCTTTCATCATTCTAGCTCTTTGCCCACCCATCCACTAAAACTGAAAAACTGATTTTATACTTGGTCACCAAATATTGCTAAATAGTACATTTGCAGGTTGCTACTTCTGCAAATGTATGGTCTCCAATCTCTACTAGGAACCAAATATTGCTGGTCAGCTAGCTGTTTCTTTGATACCAGTGGGGATTCCTAAGCCTTACACCAGAAAGAGCCTTCTAAAATTTAATCTTATTATATTCCACCTAAAGTTTAAACCCTGCAATAACTCCCAACTGCCTTGGAAATGATGTTGAAATGTTTTAGTATGACATATATAGTCCTTCATAGCCTAGCATCTTCTTTCCTCTCTTTCCTTACCATTACTCCCTAGTTCTTTAGCTTAAAACTATAGTAGCTTGCTATCTGTCCTATTAGAACAAAAATTCCTTGAAAGGAGGAAATGTAACTTATCCATCTTTTTTCCCCACAGTGCCTTGCATGGTGCCGAGAACATAACAGGTCCTACATAAATGTTTATTAAATGAACTGTGTGCTGCTCTCATATTTTCTTGAAGATTTACTATTATCTCAGAGAGTCAAGACACATTAAAAAGTCACAGATAATTATTTCTTAAAATTTTTTCTTTTAACATGCAAGATGTTTTTTAAATTAAAATCTTGCTTTATACATATAATATACTATACCATTTAATGATATTTAATAAAGAACTTTGATGTTAATATATAAAAATAATCATTGGAAAGTCTAAGTGAACTCTGGATCCTCGAATGACACTTTCTCAACTAGGAAAAAGCACAGCCTAGTCTTATTCTGATTCACTGAGGGGAAAGGGCAGTCTGAAGTGGAATGGCCTCTAGAATCTGTTCAGTAATGAAAGTAAACAATCAGATTTACCAAATAGAGATTTTATATTTCAGTCTTAGAGAGTATGTGAAATCTTTTGTAAATGGCACTTCTAGTTCATATTGTCCTGATTACTAACAAGGTTACTAGCCAGTTCTTTACTCCCTTTTTTGAGGTTCCTGCTTATGTCTCTTGTCCATTTTCCTACTGTGTTGTCTATCTTTTCATTGTTAACTTGATGAGTTTAATGTTTTCTCGATACTGTTTTTAGCTTACCTATGTTACAAAAATCTTTTCTTGCTCTGTGATTTGCCTTTTTACTGTTTTAACTATGTCTTTTTTTTTTTTTTTTTAGATTTTATTTTTTTATTTTTAGACAGAGGGGAAGGGAGGTGGAAAGAGAGGGAGAGCAATGTCAACGTGTGGTTGCCTCTTGCATGCCCCCCCTGGGGACCTGGCCTGCAACCCAGGCGTGCGCCCTGACTGGGAATCAAACCAGTGACCCTTTGGTTCGTAGTCTGGCACTCAATTCATTGAGCCACACCAGCCAGAGCTTAACCATGTCTTTTGATAGCATAATAGCCTAAGTTATTAGTTTTAATATAGTCAATTTATAACATAATTATTTTATGGTTAGTGTTTTGTATCCACTTTTAAGAAACTTTTCCCTATTCCAGGTCATGAAGATATTTTTCCATGTCATCATTTAGAAGCTTCACTGTTTTATCTTTCACGTTTAAGTGTTGGTGGAACTGATTTTTGGGTAAGGTGTGATATGGTAGGGGATACGTTGTATTTTCTACAATAGATATAAAATTAAGTGGTTTTAAAGTATTTTAAAAACTTTATTTCAATAACCTTTGCAATGCGATGTTTAGCCCATGATTTGCTTATTTTATTGAGATATAGCTGCCATATAACAGTGTATTTGCTTTAGTACAAATGTGATGATCTGATATATGTATATATTATGAAATGATCAGCACAATAAATTTAGTTAACATCCATCACCACACATAGTTACAATTTATTTTCCTTCTTGTGATGAGAACTTTTAAGATCTACACTCCTGGCAACCTTCATGTACACGGTACAGTGCTAACTGCCGTCACCATGCTGTTCATTACATCCCCAGGACTTAAATTTGTTTATAACCAAAAGCTTCTACCTTATTTTTTAAATTTGTACTGTACTTTTAATTTATACTATAATTAATACTGTACTTATAAATTTATACTTTATATTATAGTTTGCTAAATGGTACCTTTTATAGATCCATCCCCTTTCCTTAGTTATTATTGGAATGACCATTATATCTGAATTAATAAAGTTTATTTATTTATTTACTATTTATTCTATTACAGTTGTCCCAATTTTTCCCCCTCTGACCCCCTCTGCCCAGCCCACTCCCGACTCCCACAGTCAATCCCCACACCGTTGTCCATTCTGTGGGTCATTCATTCATGTTCTTTGACTAGTCCTTTCCCCTTCTTTCCACCATTGCCCCCTTCTCTCCCCTGTAGCAGCTGTCAGTCTTGAACTAATAAAGTTTATACTAATGTAGTTTTACTGTTGAGAAATTATGTCACCATTTATACTTCAATTCTATAATCTATCTTTTAGGAAGCTATTCATTTCAGTTTAGGACCTCTGCCATTTGAGGCCCATGGCCACTACTGCTCGGCACTCAGTTGTGGACACAAAGTTTGCGGACTGGGTGTTCATGGACTGGATGGTTTCTGGAACTATGTGAATGGCCTGCTTTTCATGTTTCTCTATTTAATGATTCCTTGTAGAAATTATAAAACCAAGTATATTTTTTTATCACACCACCTAAGTATAACACCATTAGGAAAGGTAATAATTAGAAAAGATATTCACAGAAGTCAAATTTTTAATAAAAATCATCTCAACTTACAGGAACAAAAGGTCCTTATAACATTGTCCCATGTCGCTAATGATTTCTCCTGTAAATTTCCAGGCAAGTTCAATTCTACAACCTTGAGTATGGGTGGATACCAGTGCCATGCGGGCCTCCCTTCAGGGGACTGGACTGCTCTAAGGTTAGGGATGATTCTGAATGCCGTGACACAATTAGATCAATTACGGCAGTTATGAAGATGACTCCATGGCTTGAATTCCATGAGAGATCTTGGAATGCAGGAGGCTAAAATCCAGACTTAAAGGGTTCGATCCTGGTGAGCCATACTCAGCGCATAACAAGCTTAAACACGCATGCACCCACGCACACAGCGCAATTTAATTTCTAACATTTTCTTGTAAATTGGCTGGTAATAAGAGGGCCTCTGTGGTTTGGGAAAGTGACAGAAATGGTTTTGGGAAACTGAGCATGGGAAAATGAGAAGGTAAGATGATAAATTAATGTCCCTGCGTCATTCAGGTCTGTCTAGTAGTTTCCCATTTCTGTTTGTGCAAAAGCACATTTTGCAGAAAATCAAACATTGAAAGTTCGTATTCTTCACCACGGTGAAAGATAAATGTTGGTTTTAGTACTTTACAATACGGGTAAACCCATAGTACTTCCTATGGGTTTTGTCTTTAGGATGTCCAAAGCTTGTTTTTAGAATCATTCAAAACAGAGCAAGCTTCTGTGTAAAGAATGAATGAATTAAAGAATGAATATGGTTTCTCAAATAAAGAATAAATAATATTTTTTCTTATCCACAAGAGTGCTTTTCCCTATGGGATGTATACTTGGACACTGGCCATACAATGAACTGTTTTGGGGGAATGTATTCTAATAATTTTATGATTAAGGCAAGGAACATAAGTTTAGCTCAAACAGTTAAATATTTATAGATTCCCTAACTATGTGTAGCAAGATGCAAAATACATGGGGAAGGGACTAAGCTTCAACTGTTTTTTACGTTTTGATTTTGCTAACATAAAGTAAGTGAGAAGCAGCTCCTGATTGTGTAGTTGGAAGTTCTCGGACACAAAAGCACAGATGTCCCTTCCAACTCCGTCCTGCCGTGGACATCTGTTGTGTGTGTGCTTGCCCAGCACTCATTGTTCCTTTTGGTAATAATACGCTGCTTTCCCATGAAGGTGCCACTATTCCTTTAGCATTTTAGTCCGTTTCAGCGGTAGGAGTGGCAGTGACCCTCTTCTGACTGAACCCATGCCTCTGAAATTCACATGTGGGCACACTCCCCAGACTGGGCCAATCAGAACCTCTCAGGCTCCGGGCCACAGGTACTGGTTCAGAAATGGGTAAGGATGACTAACTCTCTGAGTTCTTAATAGAGCAGCTTGGGAGAAGTAATTTCCTTTCGTGTGGGAATACTGAGCTGGATAAAATGTAAGCCTGAAATTGTTAGTGGCTATCGTTGCTACAACACAAACAGGCCCGTTAAGAATGAAACCAACAGAGGAAAACAGAGCCCAGAGAGAGTTACGGTTACAACTGCTGGGACACCTACGTCCCACCACGACAGAAGGGAGACCTGCCTAGACTTTTCAGTTATATAAGCCAAGGAATTACTTTTTTTTTTTTTTTTTAAATCTAAGCCAGTTTAGGTAGGATTCTGAGAGAGCTCTGACTCATATCAGTATCTGTGAGTCTTTTCACTTGCAGTGACTTGGCCTCACAGAAGGTGAGGCTATAAGTTCTGGAACGCTGCAACTCTGGCAATTCTTGAGAACTCTCTCAACTGAAGTGAGAAAACATTTGTTCTTACTCACTGTCTTGTGTCTAAACCAAACGTAGGTGCGTCTATAATGTCGTTACTTTAAAAAGCAGAAAAACAGGCTGGATACTCACAGGTCCATTTCCGGCTGTGAGATTCTGGAGAGCTCCCAGAGATGCTTCCTGGGTGTAGCTGCGGATGCTCTTGGCGATCAAGGAGAGGTACATCCGTACCACGATGGAGTGCCACAGCCACTCCACACCCCTGGGATTGCTCTTCTCCTCGGGCAGAGGCATGTCCTGGTACTGCTACCCATACACATAGCAAAATCTAGAATTAATGCCTCCAAGTGATTTCTACAGTTCCACATCCAAACAGAGACACCAGAAATACTATCTAGTCTAGAGAGACTAATAATTTGTTTAGTAAGAAGCCCCTGAAACAAAAATTAAAAGGCAAATACATATGATCTCCAACAATGTAACTTTTAGCCCATGATGATGATTTCTCCCTAGCAACATCCCATACCCCAACCTTTACATTTCATAGTGAGAAAGAACTCAGAGGATAGAGCACAGGCTGTCCTAGAATAGTGTTCAGGCTGCTGTTCAACTACAGGCTAAATTAGGCACAAACACTCTGAAGATAAGAAAAACAGGCATCTTCCCTCAGAGTTTAGTGAAGTGGTCTGGGATCGCATCAGGATTCTAAATTTACCAGTTCTTCTCTAAGCTCACAAACACCATGATACTCCGAGGAGTAGGAGAGGCCACATTCTTTCAGTTTTCATGAAATGCCAATATGGACAGTATTCCTTCCTATGGGTTTTGTCTTTAGGATGTCCAAAGCTTGTTTTTAGAATGTCCAAATGTGAATATCAGGGTTAAGACAATTTATGTACCACTGGCGATGTGGCCTTAAGCCTATTTTCTAATCCATAGGGAACACCGCAGTATGGTTTAATGGCTAACAATGCAAATCCAGAGCCAGACTGCCTGGAATTGAATCTCATCCCCTCTACTAATTCGCTGAATTATTCCGGGAAAAGTGATTAACCTCACTGTACCTCTGTTTCCTCTTCAGTAAAGGAGAATATTACCAGTACACACCTTGTAGCACTGATGTAGGGATGAAAATAACTCGGAATAATGCCTGACACACGGAGTGGGCAGAAGTAGGTTTACAGTTGTTTGTATGGAAAATAATACAATAATTAATAAGTAATAATACAAGAATAAACCCCATGCTTCATGTAATCACAACTGTAGCTCTACTTTTGCCCACCCCTGCATACTAAGTACTCAGAAATATGCACGCATGAACACTTTTTCTTTCAAAACCCTCCCAAGATACCTCTTTAACTTTCCTGCTTCGATTGCCAAAACATCCAATACTTTTGTTGTTGTCAGTCTGGATATTCCGGTTTTGAATATAGGCACTCTGCGAATATTTCTCTGGGAGCTCTGCCTCCAGCTGGTAGGAGAGGTTATGAAGAATACACACACAGTTTTCTGTGGCCTGAGAAATAAGACATGAATATTGATCATCTACAGATAGATTCCCTTTGCAAGTGTGATATCACAGGGTTTTGTTACAAGGTTTACTGGATGCTTAGACTGCAGAGAGACTGGGGAGTGGAATGAGCATGGCTAGAAAGGTTAAGGCTACATGTTAAATGCTCATGAGCACAATGCTAAGGAGTAGAGGCTGAGTTTTTTTTTAAGATTCATTTATTTATTTTTAGAGAGAGAGGAAGGGAGGGAGAAAGAGAGGGAGAGGAATGTGGATGTGTGAGAGATACAGTGATCGGTTGCCTCTCACATGCTCCCAACTGGGGACCTGGCCTGCAACCCAGGCATGTGCCCTGACTGGGAATCGAACCGGTGACCCTTTGGTTCACAGGCCAGCACTCTATCTGCTAAGCCACATCAGCCAGGGCATAGAGGCTGAATTTCTTAAAACACTGTAGAGGCTTTCTAGTTTACTTTTTAAAGAGTGTGTTCAGAATGATTCTGTATTTTAAGTACATAACTTGGTAGCCATGTGCAGAGGGAAAACAGGAAGTGATGCTGTTTGTAGAGACCAATCAGGAGTCGACTGCAATAATCAGTATGCAAATTGCACAGCCAGGACTGCAGAGGTAGCATTAGAGAGGAGTAGATAAACCAAAGGGCATTTCAGAGGTAGAAGGGACATGATTTGTGGCTCAATAGATGTGGGATGTGAGGGGAGGTAGCCTAAGATTATTCAAATTTCTGTTTTTACTTGGCGGATGGAAGTAATTATTAATGACTGCAAAGAGAAGGAGCAAGTTTGGGGATGAAGCAAGAGATGAATTTAAATTTACTGCTGATCATGTAGCATTTGGGCTTCTTTCAAATATCTACATAGAGTTGTTAAATAAATAGTTGGAAATTTAGGTCTGGAAAGTAGAAAAATGGGACTGAATAGATTTTACTATTCCTAAGCATGTATGGGAAATCTTAAGCTCAGTAAATGAATCAATAAATAAAGCTAAACCTAAACAGCTATTTCAAGAACACTCTGAAGAGTCATAGTAAGATAAAATAATTCACTACGTAAAACATTTAACTCTTGCATTACCTTGTCATCTGGCTGGTAATCTGCAATGGTTCCTCGGACATAATGGACCAGTGAGTCAATGAGTCCATCACAGTTTCTCATCACCTTTCTCCCATCGGGGCCAGCTGAACTCATGTTTCTATCAGGAAAAACAAACACACAAAACCATAGGACTTAGGCCATGTATCCAATAGGCCTTTGTTTCAAAGCTTTACTTGATGCTGTTTCCCAAGGGCTTGGAAAACTGGCAAATTTGTCAAGGTGCAATAGACTTGTCCTGGGGTCTATATCAATTGCTTGACAGTCCTTTAATTTGGACACATCTTCTAAATATATTCATATAACATAACACCATCAATAAAAGTCTCCTGTCTACTTCATTCTAAGCATCAATGTCATAGCATTACTTCCTTAATATTCACCCCATTTTTGGGAGGGTATACCTATGAGGTGAAGGTTTTGCATTTAACAGAACAAATGACAACATGCACTGTGTACTAGATAGCCAAGTCCTGCCTTGTTCTGTGACTTAACTGCAATGTACAAAAAGTTACTAAAATTCATTCGGCCTCAGTTTCTTCATTCGTAAAGATAGGGTGTTGTACATTACATGGGGATTTTGTAGGTTTCACTATAAACTGTTATTGGCAAATATTAGACCACATGCTCTAAAATGTGATGATTCTATACTTAAAATGGCAGAGAGGTGACACGAAAAATGCAGGGCTTCAGAGTGTGTTAGACCTAAGTCAAAAACATGACCTATAAACATCTCTGCACTTAGTCTATTTCCAATTTTGCTAAGCCATGACACCTTTCTATAAACAGTAACTAAATCTACAAGTGGAGGTTGTTTCCTTATAGAGAACTGAAGCTTATTGAATAAAGTAATGCAGTTGGGGATCGTGCTTCTGATTCAGATCATGTTTATACTCAGGTATTATTATTACCATGTTTCTTTGAATTAAGTTTTTCTTGTTAGCATTAGCCATTTAAAAATATTTTCACTCCCAAATATTAACATCTTTGTCAACAAGAATGGCAAAAAAAAATTAAAATAAAATAAAAAAATAAAAAAGCACAATGCTCTTTGCTAACTTCAACTGCTAAGAACAATTCCTGTAAAATTTATCAGACTAGTTCCTCTTCCTGGTAGGTAGAATATTCAAAGCACATTAAAGGAATGTTTATAATGTCTCAGTGTCATTCTGAATGTTGAAAGAATGACAATTCTGAGAACTTTTGGGGTCTTCTTTTCTTCATTAAAAAATAACATATTGAACTAAGTGATTTCAAAAAGACTTTCTGCTCCCAAATACTGCTTTCAGTACACACTGCCAAAGACCAAACGTGCCCAGCATTACAGCAAGCGCTAAAGGGAACAAGGGACCAAGTGCACATGCTCTGTCCTCAGCTCCCACTCATGTCTAGAGGTTGCAACTGACGAGACCTGACTGTTTTTAACCTGCACAAATGCAATTTCATCATACAACCTAATAGTTGAAGAGGTAAGACTAACACACTTAAAACTAGGATATTCTAACAACTGAAGTGTTGCTGAACTGTTACAACCAATTTTTTATTTTAACAAAATTCCTTCTGTGACTTTGGTTCTCTTTAAACCATGCTAATTAAAGACTCACTTCCTTACTTAATTTTTACTGTGCCTGAAAAATTTTGGCACCTTGTACATTAAAAAAAAAAAAAAGACAATGAAAAGGTTCATAAACTGTTAATAAAACCATTTTTAGGACAGTTTTTTCCTCAAGAAGTCATCATTTGAACCAAGACCCTCCATCTACTCTCTGACCACTCTCCTTAATTTACACACGGAAAAACTGAGGTCCAGAGACTTTCAGTTTCTTTTCCAGGTGACAGCAATTTAGTGGTCAGGTCAGGACAGGACGGCTGTTCATCATTCTGTGTCCTGGGCGGCTCCGGAGTGGAGTGACACTCACCTAACAGTCATTCATCCTGCTGTTTGTTTAGCAGATACCATATGGCCCCAATTCCAAGACAATGCTGTCGGGTTTTAAAGCTTCCCTTTGACCTTTTCAACCTCTGGCTGGGAAAAATGGCTGTGGTTTAAGATTGCTCTACAAATCAAAGGTTGGTCCTTCTCACTAGCTAAACCCACTACATGCCTTCCAGGAGGGAGACTTAGCTTTGTTTAACTTCAGGGTGTTTATTTTGAGGGAGAGTGGTGATTCAGTTTGGCAGGACTGACAGTTCACACGCACTAACTGCTGTCTGGTAGTTTGGTATTATCCAGACTCTCCTTGCTTGCAATGGGACTTATCAGGGGTTTCTGGCAGTTGATACCTTTGCTGACAGAAAGCGCATGGAACCCACTGCTTCAGTATTTGCTCATGCATATCAAAGATGGTTCCTCCGTTACTCAACCACCCAGAAATATGAATGATAAGGGTGTATCACTTCATAGCACTGCATCTATGAATAGAAGTCACTAGTCAGACAGGAATTTGTTATTGTACCAACAATAGTTATTAGAAAATAATATATCCATCTTAAAGCATTTTTTCAACAGCTAATACATTAGTTTGTGGGAATCAGAGAATTAACATGGCTAATGTTAGGCAGAACTGATCCTTTTACAATGGATCTTCTGAATCCTGAGAAATATTTATCTATAACTGTTTTCTATGTATAGCCCAATAGAAGCTTAATATGGAAAATTATCTCAAAACTATAAACAAAATATATCAAAACAATTATCTTGTTGAAATGTAAAAGAGGAGGAGTAAACAGAGTAGTTACTCGATAAATATTATTAGAGTTATCAGTGACTACACTGGGAACATTTAACTTAGTGTCCATTGTGTGAACTAGATTAAATGATGAGTTTTTTTTTTAGGCTGATATAAGCCAAAAGAAATCTGAGTAAATATGTGGATATCTTTTAGGAAACTACAACTGTATACTATTGCATTCTAAAGTTTACATTTAAAAACCAGGTCCTTAGGCTGGGAGTTAAGAGTTTGCTTTCCCTCTCCTCGCCTCAGGAAGTAGAAGTGAAGAAGATAAAACAACTTTTCACATAAAGGCAGAATTATTTTGGAACTCTTCACCTCCACTGGGCCTGAATGAGAGCATACCAGCTTAGACTGTACCTTGTGTTTGATATTAAGGAGAATTTCTCTGGTAATATGACTTGTAAGTGATGGAAAAATAGACTCTGAACTCTGTACATCTTTGAACAAAACTTCGTGTACTTAGGATTCAGGTGTTTTATCTGAAAGCAAATCAGCAATTCATGACCCCCTCGCCCCCAGGACTACTCATCTCACTCATTCCTGAAAGTCACAATGAAAAGGAGAAAAGAAAATCAAACACACTGGACCTTACTAGAATTAAAAGCAAAGAATGGTATGTCTGTTGAGATTAAGGACAGTGTGACTAAACCTTAAATTCATATGGCACACCAAAGAATGGACAATGTCAAATGATAGAAGCAGCTGCAATTTAAGTGTGTACTAGACATTTTTTGTAGGTATTTTACAAATACCATGATCTGTAATTTTCACAAAATTCCTGATAATAAGGTTTGCTAAAATCTCATTCAGAATCCTGATCTGTAACTCTGTTTAAAATCAGAATTATCTGCTTCTGACAGGATTTTACTGGCGCTTCCATAAAAGGGCTGTGTGTGCCTGGCTACAGGCAGGTGCACTGTCGGTTAGCCAGTTCACCAGCACTGAAAGCCCAAACTCAGAGGATGGCCCACTGGCCTGGGAAAACAATGCATTGATATGAAATATTTCAAGTAAAAGGGTGTAATTATTTCCAGGACATGAAAATAGCAGATAACACTAGGGTCGGAGTGAATCTTTTCAAGACACTTTGCCAACAAAATAAGTAATTCTAAGAGGCAGAGATTTTTTTTTTTATGGGACCATTTCTACAGGTAATAGGGCAGTCTCTTACTAATATGCAATATGTGTACATGTGTGCATCGTATTTGAGACCTGCTGCCTAGGGGGCCAGTCTTAAAGTTCTAACCAGGACATTGAAACAGTGATCACCTCAACAGGTTCTTAAAAATTGTGGGTGCACCTTCCTGTTCACCCACAATCATGGGCTTCCTGATATCATGTGTTGTAAATGGTACAGTAGTACCAGTCAATAAAGACTTGGTGAGTCCATTCTAAGACTCAAGAGGCACTTGATAAGACACTGGCTGATAAGGAGGCATCCTTCTTCCTCTTGTTATTTGAGATTTAGGTCTGGGCTCTCATTTAACTCTCAGCTGATACATCTCAGACAGTTGGGCCTTGTCTGTGATTAACCCAGAGAAAGCAGCAGTGGTTGCACAGAACAAAAGAGGAGCCTCATTTGAACTGGCAGAGCAATGAAAGACTCTGCCCAAAGAAGGGCTTGTCTGTTACTCTGAAGTCAACATCAGATCCTGAGGGTATCCGCAGACATCAGCCAAAGTCAACTGTTGTATCTGTGAACAGAAGCAACACTGGGAGATAGAACAAAGCTCTACAACCTACATGTTTTGTTCCTTCCAGGACAAGGAACATTAACTGAACAAAGATTTGTCAGCATCTGTTACACATCAAGAAACCAGAACGTGGAGGAGAAAATCTATCCTTGAAATCCTTTAGTTCTGCCTTCCTGCATTTTTTGGGTCTTCCCAAAGTTTTCTGAGTATTGATGCAGCCAATAATCATCTGGTTGGTAGGCAACAGTTATTTCCCCTCGACTGAGCAGGCTGTTCAAGGTACAGTGCCAAATTCCACTTCAAAAAAATTATAAACAGCAAATGAGTTTCTAAAATATGCCCAGAGGCCACTGGAACTTGAGTTGACATTCTCGACCCCTAAAAGAGATGTCTAGTTACTCGACTAGAACTGATGGAGATGCTTCAGACCTAGAGCAGAACAGTACAGTGGCCTGCACCTCCAAGACAGGGACAGATTCTAACCACAGGACAGCAAGAAAGTCATCAGTGGCTTTACCTGAATATATCAAATCACTCATTTTTTAACTAACGATAGATTTAAAAATTTTAATAGTAGTCCTATGATGATAGCTTTCAGGGCTGTTTCTTTTTTTAAAAGACTTTCAGTGTCATAAGATATAGTTAATAAAATACTATCTTAAATTGTAAGCTACACACAATTACTTTTAAACATGAAAAAGCTTTTAAAAATTGCTGACAAAGCCATTCTTGGGAATTTCTCTTTCTGTTCAAGACAACTCACAAACTAACTGATGAAGTCAGAAGACAAGCAAGTACAGTCTTTTAGATATAATAAAAATAATTCTTTGGTCTCTTCTGCTGATTCTTCTTCCTCCATATTTTCCCTATTCATGTATTTTCTTTAATAATTATCCCAGGCCCAAACTAGGCAGTCAATATTTATGGACTGATAGGTAACAATGGTTTCTTTAGGAAACAGAAATGCCATGTATTTTTGGTGAAGTATAAGGTTTTTTTTTTGAAATGTATTATTTATTTTTAGAGAGGGGGAAGGGGGAAGAAAGAGAGGGAGAGAAACATCAATGTGTGGTTGCCTCTCGAGCATCCCCTACTGAGGACCTGGCTTGCAACCCAGGCATATGTCCTGACTGGGAATTGAACCTGTGACCTTTGGCTTTGTGGGATGATGCTCTATGCACTGAGACATGCCAGCCAGGGATGATTATTTGATTTGTTTGCTTCACTAATTTAATTATTGTTGAGAGATTTCAAAATAATGACCTAAATCTTTGAACCTTAGCTTATACAAACATCAGTGTTAAAAAATCAAGATCTTATTTACCCATTTAAGTACCTCCTTAAATTTAAAGAGAAATTTACAAAGTAATTTAATTCATTAAACCACATTTGCTTGTATATCTAAAATACCCAACTTATAAAATGAGATTATGACTTACAGTGTAATGTTACTGGAAACATTGCCAATTCCATTATTTATGTTTATATATCAAATATAAAGAGTTTAAATAACCATGTAACTGGGGTTGAAGGTGATGATGATGCAACTGTCTTTACATTTCTGAAAAGTCACTCTCCAGGCTGAACTATATGGATACGTCTATCAGGTTTACACTGCTTCAGCTTAGTTTCATGTTACATTATTTATCAGAAGTAAATAACTATAAATTATTGTAAATAAGTAAATTCCGGATCTTAGGTCTATATCCTTACAGAAAGAAAAAGTTTTTTGATATCAGGTGAATTAGACCCTCATTTTATTAAGTATCTTCTTAATTAGCTAAATAGTAATTTGGGATTATGCACAAGGCTAAATAAAAAAAAATCCTTTTCTGTCATGAGTATTCAGAATAGCAGATGGATGAGCAAAAGTAAACAGAATGAATATGGATAATTAAGAAAATGCACATTCAATAAAGTTCTGAAGTTGGACATCCAGATCAGCATAAAAAAGTGAAATTCAGTATAACAACAACATTTGTGGAGCAGACGGATATAATTAAAAACATTAAAATTTTACATGGGGAAATTCCATTAACCCCATGGCAAATTAGGAACAAGACCAATAGATGTAGCTTTTCGTTTTAAAGGTAAGTTAAATTTGAGTCTTCTGAGTATTACCCACCACAGCTAGATTTATAGTAATACATGACAATAAAAATTTCTTTTAAGACAATTAGACATTTTAGTACATATAACTGTGTTATACTGCACATTTACTGAAGCACATTTACCACACCATGACACATGTGGGGAAAAGCGAAGGCTAAGTCAGTGGTGGGAAACCAATTGCTTTTCCTCTTTAACTGGCATACGTAGGCACACAATGTAAATAAGAAAAAGCAGTATGTTTTGTACTGCACTCTAGTGTGATCATTTTTTCCTATCACCCTAAACATAATGGCAAATTCTGGGGTGCTTTTTACAATGCAGAAACAGTTGTTAGTCATATCATGGTGAGAAGATTAAGGCAGCAGTTTTATAATCCTTTCTCAAAACGACTGTTATTGAAAAATTATAGGGCTGACACTAACAGAATGAGGAGCTAACGAATGAGAGAAACATTCAAATACCCACTCAATTTTCTAACAGCTCCCTAAGTATGACTCTCGAGTCAACATTTTCCCACTAACTCCTGGGCAGCTTCAGTTAAGCAACTCAGTGCTTCCATAAGTCCTTTCATACTTCTTTTATGTTATCGAATGTGATGTGATTATCTCTTCAGGTGCCTATCTCTCCCACTAACCCTACAGTTCCTTCAGGGCAAAGATAGGTTCCACTCCCCTTTGAAATTTCACTAACTTAAAAAGTGCTTTGGATATAACAGGCACTCAAGAAATAGTGAGGGTGGGATAAGAGCAAGAGGAAAAACAGACCAAGTGGTAAAATCCCAAGAGGGCTGGACGAGTTGCCTTTCTCAAATTTCTATAATTGTGGAAGAGTCACTGGCACTTAATTTCTTCAACCGAAGAATGAGACCACAGGCTGCCTGGATGTATTTGTGTTTGGCCTGAAGTGTTTTCAGAACCTTGAATCTCACTGCTCTTTGGGAATAAGCATTTTCCCCCTTGTCTAGCTTGAAAGCCCCCACCATTCCCCATGGCCTGGTGGGGGGTGGTCTGGTGGTCATGGTCCGTCCACTTAAGTGCCTACCCGTCCCCTGGAGGCACATTAACTTCTGACCTCTAAATTGTTTCCATTTTCTCTTTTTTCTTTTTAGAATCCTCACCAGAAGATATATTTATGGATTTTAGAGAGAGGGGATGGGGGAGAGAGGGAGAGGAGGGAGGAGAGAGAGAGAGGAGGGGAGAGAGAGACAGAGAGAAACACAGATGTGAGAGAGAAATATGGATTGGTTGCCTCCCGCACATGCCTTGACCTGGGTACGTGCCCTGACCAAGGTTGGAACCCACACCCTTTTGGTGCACGGGATGACGCTCCACCCAACTGAGTTACCGGCCAGGGCATTTCTACCTCTTCTGTAAGAGATTAAAGACTTAGGGAAGAGGAAGGAAGAGGAAGAAAGAAGGGAGAAAAGAAAGGGGAAGAGAGAAGCCATGAGAATGATATGGAGGAATGGGGAATAATAAATGTTTGGTAGAAATTTTGGACATACCTTTAATAACCATTGGTTGTATTTATGGCACATCCAAAGGTTTTCCAAGTGTTACAATCAGCGAGGTAGAACACACGCACTTGACAGCCATGTCACACCAACGCCCAAGCAGTTACTCATCAGAAACAGAAAAGCAGGGGCTCACAACGAGAGTCCGTGTGGGAGAGGTGTACATTCAAAAGAGGCAGCTGGTGCTTTTTTGGTAATTTACAGTTCCATGATTGTCACATAAGTCCTTTGAAATTTGAAACATCTGGAAGAGTATCCTACTGATTGCAATAAATTATCAAATTACTTTAACTGTTACACTTCTTGCCCCAAGTAAATGAAAATATGTTTTTATAAAATGAGGCATTTTAGGTTTTCTCCACTCGAAAAAAAAAAAGAGGATAATGCTGAAGCTTTATAATACATACCTTCTAAGAAAACAAAGGAATGGTTTTTTCTTTGAAAAGGGATGTATATGGAAAAATATGCCTATATCCTTAACTATCCACATTTTGCTGTTAAAATAATCAACCAATGGAAATCCAGTGACTGTGGTTTACTGGTAAATGTTTAACAACCAGCTTTTGGGGGGCAGGGGAGCAGGACATTTCTGACTTGGAGTGTTTGCCAGTTTCTATTGTATAAATACTCCACCATGCCTGATTTCAAGCTGCCAACATGATGCCACATGTGTGGAGTTAAAGAAGAGATTTTTACCTTCTCAACATACCTTTCCTGTTGCTGTAACTGTTTGTCTTCACCTTGGACTTATCATATTCCTATCCTCCCCACACTAGCTAATATTGCTTACAGGAGACCATAATGAACTCCTTAACATGACCTTGAGGGCCCCCACAGTCTGGCCTCAGCCTGTGTTTCCAACTTCTGTTTGATTACTGTACATCACAAATTTGATACTCTTGCCAGGCTTGATCATTCACCTAATGTGTCATACATCTTCATTTGCCCACTCATTAATTTATTTTTTTCCTTCATATACTTTATACTTGCATACTATGTGCCAGAAACTTTGTTAGGTGTTAGGGATTAAAGATTTTAAAAATGCATATGCTTGTCTGCCTTTGTCAAGAATGAGCCCAACATGCAGAAGAACAGCAAGCAGAGATGAGATTAAAAAAAAAAAAAAACAACCCAACTTGGCACTGGTGAGTTTGAGTTGAGCATCTGCCGTTTTCAACTGAAGTAACCCTGACTGATATACCTGCCACAGTAAGAACTCTGCTGTACACGGTAAGGCAATAGGACCTACAGAGAACTTTTAAAATGCAAAATGTTTAAAAAGTTTTTTAAAAGCTTGAAAGCGCATTCAAAAAGCAGTTCTCATGGACTGACGGAAGATGAATTTGAGGGAGACCACTTAGGCACCTCTTTCGCTGTTCAAGAATTCAGTCCTTCATCCTTAGAGAATTTGTGACTATTTAAATAGTCCACCAAGCCCCGCCCTCCTCACCTGGCGCCTCTTCTTCAGTGTCTTCTTATCTCACTCAGACGGCTGCGTGAATAGCCCTTTGTCCTGCATTCCTGCAGCACTGCAGTTGGACCTTTGACACCAGCAGTGCTTCAGAATCACCTGGGGGTTTGTTAGCAGTGGACTGCTGGGCCCCACCCTGAGAGCTTCTGATGCAGTAGCTCTAGGCTTGGAATTCACCCAAGAATTACAAGTGCGGTGTAGATGCTGTTGCCCTGACCGCCCCCATCCAAAAACCAGGGCTCTAACACATTTTATTGCAGCAATATTCTAGATTGCTGTCTCATCAGCATCCCCTGCTAGATACAAGTTCCTGAGGACTTTCTAATTTACCTTTGTGAAATTCTCAGAAGCTAACACAGTGTATTATACAAAAGTGTGTCTGATGTGCATTACTGTGTGACTAACTGTGGAAATAAGAGCAACATTTTACCATAATAAATTCCCTCAGTTAACACCCAGGTTCCCTCAAGCAAAAAAAAAAAAGAAAGGAAGGAAGGAAACTGTGTAACTAGAGAAAAGATGGAAAGGCAGAATACAACTTGACTTCTTTAGAGCTGCCTAATTTTGATTATATCCTCTGATTTCTTTTAGTCCTTGGACATAAAGGGCAGTGATTATTTTCAATTATGAGAAAGCTTGATACATATGATCCTAGAGAAGTTAAGACTATCATTTTTTCTTCCTCTTGCATGTGTTTCTGTTTCTTCTTGATTTAGTTGGTATCTGACAGCCCAAGGGAAAATAAAAACCATTTCAAGCATTTTTTCATCCCAATACTTAGAAATGCTGATTAAACTAACTTCTTTGTAGCTGTTCTTATGGCAAGACACTCTGTCACTTTAGGCAATGTTGCTTTATAGCTATTTAAAAACACCTAGGAATAAATTTAAATGAAGAGGTGAAAGCGATAAGGCACTGAATAAGAAACATGTAAATGGAAAGGTATTCTACACTTGTGGATTGGAACAACTAATACTGTTAAATAGTCCACACTACCTAAAGTAATCTACAGGTTCAATGCAATCCATATCAAAATTCCAATGGATCAGTTGGTTGGGTGTTGTCCTGCAAAGTGAAAGGCTGCTGGTTCAATTTCTGGTCAGGGCACATGCCTAGGTGGCAGGTTTGTCTCCAGTCAGGGTGCGTATGAGAGGCAACTCATTGAAAGAACAACTGCAGGCATCATGCTTTCTGATTTCAAACCATATAATAAAGTTACATTAATTAAAGCAGTATGGTATTTTTTTTTAAAAGTATGGGTATTGGCATAAAACCAGACACAAAGATCAATGGAACAGAATAGAGAACCCAGAAATAAAACCACCGATATATGGTCAATTAATTTACTACAAGGAGTCAAAAATACTCAATGGGGAAAGAAAAGTCTCTTCAATAGGCAGTGCTGGGAAAAGCAGAGAGCCACATACAGAAGAACAAAAGTGACCAACATTTTACACCATATGAAAAATGAATTCAAAGTGATTTAAAGACTTAAAATGATAAAACTCCTAGAAGAAAATACAGGCAGTAAGCTCTCTGACACTGATTGGTCTTGGAGATGATTTTTTGGATTTGACATCAAAATAAAAGGCAACAACAACAAAATACAAACAAGGGAAACTACATCAAGTTAAAAAAACTTCTGCACAGCAAAGGAAACCATCAAGAAAATGAAAAGGCAATTTACCAAATTGATGAAAAATTTGCAAATCATATAGCTGATAAAGGGTTAATATACAAACTATAAGATATCAATAGCAAAAAAAAAAAATAATCCAATTAAAAACGGACAGAAAATCTCAATGGACATTTTCCCAAAGACATACAAATGGCCAACACGTACAGGAAAAGATGCTCAACATCACTAATCAGGGAAATGGAAATCAAAATCACAATGAGGTGTCACCTCACATTTGTTAGAATGGCTGTCATCAAAACGTGAACAGGTAAGTGTTGCAAGGATGTGGAGAAAAGGGGATCCTTGTGCACTGTTGGTAGAAATGAAGCTGGGTCAGCCTCTACAGCAAATGGTATGGAGGTTCTGCAGACCATTAAACTGAGAACTACTATATGATGTAGCAATTCCACTTCTGAGTATTTATCTGAAGAAAATGAAAACACTAAAAACATATATGAACCCCATGTTCACTGCAGCATTATTCACAATGATCAAGATATAGAAACAATCTAAGTGTCCGCTGAAGGATAAATGGATAAAGAAAATGTGGTATACATGTGAACGATGGACTATTACTTAGTCATAAAAAGAAAAAGAAAATTCTGCCTTTTGTGACAACATGGATGGACCTTGAGGGCACTGAGCTAAGTGCAGTAAGTCAAGCAGAAGAAGGCAAACATCGTATGATCTCACTTACACATGGAATCTAAAACACTAAACAAAACCGCAATCACAGATACAGAGAACAGACTGGTGATTGCCAGATGTGAGAGGAGGGTTGTGGGGACAGGGGTGGGCAGGGTGTTGACAGAGTTGTTGAAGAGAGTCAAAAGATGCAGCTACAAACTTCCAGTTACAAAAGAAGTAAGTTTGGGGGATGTAATGTACAGCATAGCAACTACAGTTATAACTGTGAGTAAATCTTAAAAGTTCTCATCACAAGAAAAAACATTCTGTAACCATGTATGGCAATGGATGCTAACTGGACTTACCGTGGTGATCATTTCACAGTATACACAGTAATGAATCATTATGGTACACACCCAGAACCAATGTATGCAATTATCCCTCAATAAAAAAATGAAAATAATGAAAACACCAGCTTGAAAAATTTTTTAACCTTGTCATTAAATTAGATTTTTGTAAGTTAAAAATAGCAATGAAGCCTACCTTAACCTCTGTGAGAGGAGGGAGGCCAGTCCGCGTGGACTTCTAGGTGTTCAGATCAGATTAGCTGGGTTCTCTGCTGCAATGGCCACCTTCTCTCTATTATGGGTAGCTTCTAAAATCAAACATGTCTGGATACAATACTCTATTCATACCTGAACCTTTCTCATTGTTTCTACATTGCGGTTCTAGTAGTTAGAACGATCTTTATAATTTTTACAGCATCTCAAGACAATGAGGTATAGTTTTAGATGGACATGAGTGCAGTATTTAGGGGGCGGAGTGCAGTGTGGAATTACCTTAGGCATCCTGTGACATTGTAGAATATATCAAAATCCAGCACACCATTCGCTTTGGGATAGTCTCCTTCTGGCCACCCTGAATAGGGGATGATGATGTTTTCGGTCAGGATAAGCAAGGCTTCTGTTATCATGAGATTCTTGAGTTTGTCACTGGAGGACAGGTTCCACAGCAAACCTAGAATTAAAACAGTGCCGATGGGTCAGAGGACTGCTGCAACGGCTGGTCAAGGCTGGCACACCTGGGGCTGCGGCTAGTCATTTTTTAAAAAAAGGGTGGGCTGGGGAGGCTGCCCCTTTTCCAATAGAGAAAGCTTGTTTATAGCTAATTAGATGGCAGTGGAAGCTAATCCATAAGAACAATTAAAAAACAGATAAGGGGCAGGGGAAGAGAGATTACTATATAAAACTATGCCGGTTTAAATTAATCAGGAATGTCAATGAAAGCCAGAAACCCTTAAACATTTATTGCTGTTTTTCTTAAGCCCCCGCCATAAAGCTCAGCACTGAGAGAACCAATTTTGAGCTCACCAGCCAGGAGGCTCAAAATGACCCTGTTGTAACTAAGATTTCAACTTTTTAGAAGCGTCATATTTTTTCCCCCCGTTTAGATGCATGAAAAAAATGCACCTCCCTCTGCCTCCTGTGCCCCACTTCCTGCAGCTTCCACCTGACATGTGCCTCCTAATAACCGCAGGAAGGGCTTGCAGAAAGCCTCCAACTATGCTTTTCCTGTCAACAGTAGGCTGATTAACATCACCAATTACTACTTATTGACTCCTACCTAATGATAGATTTAACGTCCTCCCGGAATTTATGCTGGCTACCTCATGCATTTCTTATAGTTCAGCACAGGAGGAGAGACAAAGTATTTTATCTATCTGCCAATTTGCATGGCCTAAGCACTGGTCTAAAGCTGGAACCACATTTACTCACTTAACTTTCCCTTTCCTTTTGAACTCTGCCCCCATTCCCACCACACCCCCATTAGAGAGAAAGGGTATATAAGCCAGTTCAGGAAAAAATTAAGATAATAGAATACTGTACACTTTCCAGGACATTTGTGAGACAGACTGAAGCTGTATACTGAGAAAAAATACAAAATGGTATACATGAGTACATTTAGGATTTGTTATTCTTATACATTTTTCATTCAAATACTTCTGATTCAGTGGAAGGACTACACACCTATTGCTTGCTATTCCAGTGACTCAGTAGTATAAAGCTGCTTGGCCATCCTTCACTCCTCAGTGAGTTTCTCTCACTTGCTAGCATCCAGGAAAGGAGAGAGTGGGAACAGAAAGAAAGGATCTTCATTTTCTTCCTATTCACTCTCCCACCACCAGTCAATAACTCCTACTTGCTAAATTTACTGCTTTGTCTGTATAACGGAAAGAGGAAGCACAGGTACACAGGATGGTCTCCTTTATGAAGAAAAAGCAAACATGGAGATCTTCGCTGAATTATGTGGTGATATCATCTCCCCTAACTTTAATGACTGAAATAATACAGGTAAAGCGTGGTAGCTATTCAACCATACTTGTACTTGGCCCATCAATTAGAACATGCTAAGCCTAATGCAGTCTTTTGTACTTCGGCAGTTTACTTTGGCTGTGTACAACTAACTAATTTCTAAAACCAAATTTCCACCACAGCCTACACTCAGTTTACATTAGCCACGGTGACACTGGGTCTTGGGTCTTGTAGGGACTGGAATTCTGGCGAATGAGGAAGTCTCTTCCTGACCAAGCTAGCATTGGGGTTAGTCATCGGCAGTGCCCCTCGGCCACAGTTTTGCAACACAATGACTTCATTCCTCCCACTTCACCTCAGAGGCCCCGGAAGGGGGAGAGACAGACTAAAATTCCAAAGGTGGTTGAAAACAATTAAAGGCAGATCTGAGGTGGAGTTCTGGTTACTAAGACACAAAAGAAAGAAAGAGAGAGAAAAGGAAAAAAAGCTTCCTGTTCTAAATAAGCAAACAAATTAAGAGTCTCCAACCACGGTGTTGGAAGGAGACTTGGCTTGGGGTGGTGAACACACAATTCAATATACAGATGATGTGCTGCAGGATTGTACACCTGAAACCTTTATAATTTTATTAACCCATGTCACTCCAATAAATTCCGTAAGAAAAGAGTCTCTGCCTGCCAGAGGCTTAAAAGTGTGAAGCATAATGACACTTCCCTTTTACAAAAGACCACACAGGGCACTCAAAGGAAAAGTATGCCTTACAATAAAAACCAGAGGAGATTAATTTGAACAAAGGGACTGGAATTTTTTTCAATAGTCAATGTTCTTTATAGTTTGCCGCACAATGATTATTTCTACATTATTTCTACGGTTGGCAGTGTTTCAGTATATATAATTTTTGAATTTTTAACGTAGGATGTTGTATAGAAACAGATACCTGCCAAATTTCTGTGTGGTACAAGCTAGGGAGGAGCTTAAATGTTCACTGGAAAGTCGAGATTATATACACTTATACACACACCCTCACACATGTACACACAAAATCAATGACTGACCAAGTACAAATGGGGGAAAAATGTATGACCATATAAGACAAAGAGTTAATACTCTTAATATACAGAGTTCTTATAAATTATTAAAAATTCAATGACTAGTTGAAAAATGAACCCAAAGCCAAAAGATATTTGAGTCTAATATACTTTGGAAAGCATGTTCTCCAGTAACTAAAGAAATGCAAATTCAACAACTAGATATCACTTTCTGTGACTACAGGAGGTGAAACCAGAACCAATGAGTGGAAATTCTCGGGAAGGTGATTTTGGCTCACTGCACGTATAAACTTCTAAGACAGCACTGAAGAAAACAGAAAAGGTCTACTTGTAAGATCCAGCTTTATCGCTGGAGCTGATAAAAATGAGCTCATCTTTTACCAAAATATTGACAAGAAGGTTTTATTCTGAAACCAGAGTTTTAGACTAGATTAGCAGTTTCCAAATAAAATTAGCCCACTGGCAATTCAGAATTGCATATATATTCCTGGGCCACATTCCACACTGACTGAGCCAGTACCTCAGGATGAATGCCAGAAATTCATGTTTTAAAAGTGATTTCCACCCTGGCCAGGTAGCTCAGTTGGTTAGAGTGTCATCCTGATACACTGAGGTTGTGGGTTTGATCCCTGGCCAGGGCACATGCAAGAGTCAACCATGAGTGCACAGATGAGTGGGTCAACAGATCCATGTTTCTCTCCCTTCCCCCCACTCCCCCTCCCTTCCTCTCTCCCTCTCAAAAATAAAATCAATTTTAAAAAAAGATTCCTGTTTCTGGTACTGCGAAACTAATGGACTATCTGACCCTGAATAGATGTCCCTTTCAATGGTCTGATTCTAGAATCCCTGATATAATATTTAGGGTTTAGGTTTTCATTTGTTTCACCTTTAACTTCTGGTCAATTTATTCATAGTGCCTAAATTTCAATTACAGTTCTTTGTTGCAGCTGCTCTGCGTGTAATTTTCTATCACTAAGTTCTCATTTTAGCCAAAGCAGAAGGAACTGGATTCTAGCAAGAGATATACTTTGAATAATTAGCAATAATGACAACTGAATTATCCAGAAATTTATTGCCAACTGTGCTATTTGCAAAAAAGAGCTTCCTAACTAGTAAAGGGATCTTATAAATATGAAAACCCATTTCAATTAATATACTGCCCTCTAGGACCAGAAGTATGGTTATTTAACTAAGTCTGCATGACACTTAGATAGCAAAATGTGCAAATTTGATAATTAAATGAGTCCTCATTTTTAGTACAGGAGAAGGGGGAGCAAGTAGAGAAGGAAAACTGGGATTTTAACCTTGTTTTCTTCCAAAGTGATCACGAAGCATGAGGATTTTTTTAATGATCTCCTTTGCATGGATATATTCCTTTTACCTAAATTTTATAAATTTTACCTGGAATACCACATATCACAAAGGTTATTTATTCCAAGTTATAAATAAACCCAAAGTACCTCATGCACATTACAAATACAGAAAAATAAGAGTACAAAATTATTTAAAGAAAGTGCATAAGGAATATTTTATAGCAAAATGTTTTTAATATTTTATGGCCATAGAGCAATTCCAGGAAATATTTCCATAAACTATGCAAAGGTTAACAGGAGTTTGCAACAAATTTCACTGGTAGTCATCCCCTGACTCTTCCTCTGCAATATGCAGAAGAGGGACAAGAATCTACTGCTTCATTCTTATCATCTGTTTTCATCCAAGGCAGACCCTACGCACTACAGCCAGGGCTCATTACTCAGTGACCTTGAAGATGAATCTCTGAGACTAGTACGCACTGTTCTCATTTCAAAGTGCACTACCACACTTACTGGGAGCAGGAACAATCTCATGGGGGAGAAAGCTTTGATTCTGAAGTCTTTTCATTGAAAGAGGGAAGACCTTCCCTCCTAGGCTGGTACAGAAAATCAAAAAATGCCAGAAAGGTCAGTGTGTTGACATTCTTTTCAACAAACAAAGCTCTGATCCTAAACTTAGGCACGAGCGCGCGCGCACACACACACACAGTTCTTTTAATAACTTGGGCAGAAAAATCAAGGTCTTATCTGAAAACACATCTGATTCTCTTATTTATGTATAATCTAAATATTTCCAAGCCACAAGCCTTTTTTTTTATACTTGGTCAGACATCCACAGTTCTTCAGAAACTTATATGAGCACCACAGTTGTTAATGCAATAAACAGACAGGCATGAAATAAGTGGCAACCTATTATTAAAGGATGCAAAGTTAGTTCAGAGAAGTCCCTTCCTTCAAAACTGGGAGGAGGGGCTGAAAGTAAAGACTAGAGGGATGGCATTTGAAAACACTTCAGAAAAATGACATCTGAGACAGCTATCGAAGGATGAGAAGGTTCTCTAGGTGTGGAAGAGGACTCAGTCCAAACAACAGTGGCAAAGATACCGAGACAGAAAGGAAACATGAACAGACCAGCAGATCCTTTAGGATTTTAGAACTTGGGATGGAAGGGTAGGAGAGGAGACCCTGCTGCCCGTGGTCATCAGGCCCACATCTACAGAGCAGACTTTATCTCACAGGTAATGGGGGGCATAAGGAGACAATATTTTCTTTTTAGAAAGAAACCACTAGCGGAGTGGTGGATAGACTGGGAATGTGCGGTACTGAATCACATGGGCTAGGTACGAGGCTAGGGCAAGAGCAGACCAGACAGAGGAAGAGGCCCAAACCCGGACAATAACAAGGAGAGAGGGAGGGTCAAAGAGGAGTGAGGCAGAGCTCTCCTCTCTGAGATTCTCAAAGACAAGCCCCTTCCCAAATATGAGTAAAAACGAGATCCCCTGGCCCCAAGATGTAGGTGGGAGCCACTTTGCTACAGCAAAATGCTCAGATAAAACTAGTTCAAATCTGGGTTTTATTCTTTCCTAGCTGTGTAACCTTGGACAATTTATTCCCCGCCCCAAATCTCACATTGATCAGTAAGTAAATCGTCAATAAAGCCTTATGGAACTGGCAGGAGGAACAGAGATGAAAAATAAAAAGCCCAGGCTTAGTGGCTAGCACATAATAGGGGCTCCATAAAAAGTTGTTTATGAAATAGACAAGAAGAGATTCACGTACATGGTTACTCACTTTGTGTTTCTAAACAAAGATATAAATATGTCTATTTAAGTCAACAATTTATTTTTAAGGCCAGGAAAGCACTTACTTAACTTTTCTATTAATAGAGCTAACAGAAGTTATTTATAAGGATTTGTTTCCAACGTTCAAGTAACAAGTCAAATCAGTTAACATGTAATGAACACCCTCTCTGGTAGGAATGTTTGTTTTGTACTAGAAATCTGGGGACTTGCACAATTACCCTCCATTTAGTGGTTTCTATGGCATCAATACCACACAGTGTTCTCTGACCTGCTTCCTATTGCCTGTACAAAAGAAGAGGAAGCACAGTTCAGTGGATTACTTCCTTGACACACACCCCTACAACCACGCAAGCTTTCCAGCAACCACAGCACTGTAGCCTCAATCGCCCTTATCCAAGCTTCCTCTAAATGATAAGTAGCTTCTTTCTGCTTCACTACTTGCTCTGCTAGTAGTGATGTTCACTTTGCTGGGGATAACTTCATTTTTCTTTAAAAACACCAGTCCAAGGCCTATCCCTCTTTCAAGGTCCACAATGAAACATGCCTCCTACAAGAAGTCTTTTTTGACTGTAAAACATGATAATCTGATTCTCTCTAGTGGTTCATTACTATATTTTAATGAAGAGAATGTTAGGTTCTAAATGTAAGGTGTGTTCTTTTTTAAATGCCAACCATTACATAATTGTTCCTGGTTTAGTAGCTGTAAAATAAAATCTACGGCCTCTCTGGACTGTGATTTTCACTGCATGGCACTTGCAGGCCGCCCTGTAAATGCTGGCTGAGTGAATGAATGAGTGAGGAGCCTTCTTATTTCTGTAGGTGTTTCCGTATAACTCAGAACGCAACTATCCTGTGGGACATGGCAGCATGCTAGCAGAAGGGTCACGTGCTACTAACCTTTGGGTAGTTTTACAAAATTAAATTGTACCAAGATACAAAAAATGTTATATTTTAAGACACAAATAAGTAGAGAGGATATAAAGTTTTTACAGGAAAGAAAAAGAAAATTTATATAATAAAGTGAGGATGACACGGCACAAGATATTCAATTAAAAATCATATTTGTGAAGTACCTCCTTTTCAAGCAAGTAAGAACACTGTCAACTATTACGATTAAAAGAAGTGTATATAGTATAAGGAAGTTCATTATATAGTATAAGAGGTTCATTTCTTTGGGTTTCAGTTTTTTCATCTTAAAATTGAGAATATCCAATAATACCTAAAAATACCTCAAAACCTAAAGCTGTTATACTTAAATTTTACTATTTTTAAAATATATTTTATTGATTATGCTATTACAGTTGTCCCATTTTTTTCTCCCCTTTACTCCCCTCACTCTGTACCCCACCTCCCACCATCATTCCTCTGCACCCTTAGTTCACGCCCATGGGTCACACATATAAGTTCTTTGGCTTCTCCATTTCCTATACTATTCTTAACCTCCCCCTGTCTATTTTGTCCCTACCATTTATGCTTCTTGTTCCCTGTACCTTCTCCCCCTCTCTCCCTTTCCCCCTCCCCACTGATAACCCTCCATATGATCTCCATTTCTGATTCTGTTCCTGTTCTAATTGTTTGCTTAGTTCATTTTTTTGTTTTTGTTTTTTTAGGTTCAGCTGTTGATAGTTGTGAGTTTGTTGTCATTATACTGTTCATATTTTTGATCTTCTTTATCTTAGATAAGTCCCTTTAACATTTCGTATAAGGGCTTGGTGATGATGACTCCTTTAACTTGACCTTGCCTGGGAAGCTCTATCTATCCTTCCATTCTAAATGATAGCTTTGCTGGATAGAGTAATTTTGGATGTAGGTCCTTGCCTTTCATGACATGGAATACTTCTTTCTAGCCCCTTCTTGCCTGCAAGGTTTCTTTTGAGAAATCTGCTTATAGTTTTATGGAAACTCCTTTTCAGGTAACTCTTTCTGTTTGTCTTGCTGCTTTTAAGATTCTCTCCTTATCTTTTACCTTGGGTAATGTAATTACGATGTGCCTTGGTGTGTACTTCTTTGGGACTCTTTGAGTTTCCTGGACTTCCTAGAAGTCTATTTCCTTTGCCAGATTAAGAAAATTCTCCTTCATTATGCTTCAAATAAGTTTTCAATTTGTTGCTCTTCCTCTTCTCCTTCTGGCACCCCTATGATTCGGATGCTGGAATGTTTCAAGTTGTCTTGGAGGTTCCTAAGCCTTTCCTCATTTTTTTTTGAATTCTTGTTTCTTCATTCTGTTCTGGTTGAATTCTGTGAGCATCCTGATTACCAGTGTTTTGAAAGCTGCATCTGATAGGTTGGCTATCTCTTTATTGCTTAGTTCTATTTTTTCTGGAGTTTTGACCTGTTCTTTCATTTGGGCCATCTTTTTTGTCTTGGCACCTGTTATGTAGTAAGGGGTGGAGCCTTCAGTATAGCCAGGGTGGGGCAACCAAGGTCACTGTGTTGTGGGGCACTATGTGAGGGAGGGGTCCGAGAGGGAACAATGCCGCTTATACTTAATTTAAATGGTATGTGTATCACCTGGGACACTGAAGCTATTTAAAATTTCCTCAAGGCAATACTACTGATAATTGTGCTCAGCAATGTTTCTTCCACTCTGTGATGTGTGCAGGGAGCTACAGCAGAGAGCCGATGGTGGTGGCAGGGAGGGTGGGGCCAACATCAACGAACCAGCAATGTTCTCCTCTATCCTCCTCATCACTCATTTAAATGAAATTATACCTCCCTCTGTGCTTCAAGGATCCCTAAAATTGTTGCTTTAATTCTGTCTCATTAGTTCATATTTTTAATCCATTAGGCAGAAACGGAATACTTATTTGTTCATATCAGTATCTGAACAGAAATATAAAGTAGAGAACTGGAAAATAAATCCATTCACTCTCTTCTCTATTTTTGCAGGGCGGCGGTGGGGAGGAGGGCTAGGTGGGCTAGGGAGCTGATATTTTGAGGGGTTCAGGTGATGAAAGGACTGGGAAATAGAGTTTCTGGTATTTTGACTAATTCGATTAAACTGATCCTCTACATTGGGATAAAATTTGACTCCTCAGTTTACTTTTTTTGTATTGATTTAGCAAATAGAGTGTTGAGCAAATAATAAAAAGAATTGGGTGTGATTGTTGTTAGGTTTCTTCAGAATGTTTTGGATACCTTGGATAATACTGAAATTCCACAGATTCTTAAACTTACAAAGTTCACTGTTAGTGAATTTATGCATAATTTTCATGCGGTCTTGCCAATAAGTTGTTTTAAAGACATGTACTCAAAGGTGCACGCAGTTTCTAATTAAAAATATTAAGCAAAAGCCTCAGAATAATTTCCCCTTCAGAAGAAATGGAATTTAAACCTGACTTGAACCTGGGGTCTCAGTTGGCAGGGGACAGTGTTCCTTGAAAGTCATCTGTCAAATAACAATGAACCCAGGAATCATTTGTTCCAGGAAACTTAAAAAAAAAAAAAAAAAAAAAAAAAAAAAAAAAAAAAAAAGCAGAAGACATAACACATCGGCTGGGGTGTACCCTATAAGGCCTTCAATATTCAGTAAGCACTACCTGTTATTTGTTTTTTAGTCTCCAAGTCTCTGGTTTGCTTCAGCACCTGCAGCAGCCGAGGCACCCCGTTGAGCTCAGCTACCTCCACTTTGTTGTCATTGTCTTCAAATACCAAGTTTCTCAAGGCCCCACACACGGCTCTCTGAACATCTTCATTCTGAACTTTTAGGAGCTGCAGAAGCTTTGGGATGCCATGAAGCTGATTGACCTGGGGAAGAAGTGGATGCATATTTCAGATATTTATTAATGTTGATGTGACATTGGAGACATTCAATGAAATATGAATGAAGAGATAAAGTTGATTATTAACTCCCATCAATCAACAAGTCTGTGTGGTACAACCTGAGACTCACGGTGTATAATATACTGCTGCTATAAGGTATCACTCATCGAGGAGCTTACAATCAATTAGAGAAGTTAAAATGAAAACCTATGAAAAATTGAAGGGGACAGTTAAGTGATAAAAGGTGGGTAAGTGATAGCTAAGTGGACAGAAAGAGTTAAGTGATAAAAGCCTTGAGTATAACAAAGATGAAGAGAACTGGGAACTTAAGGAGTAAGGCAAGTTTTATGGAAGAACACCACACTGCATGAGTTTTCTAGGATAGAACTTTACAGTCAATAAATAAACTGAACAGAAATCACCTTCATCAATGGTAGCAGTAAAAATTCATTAACCACAGTAACTGTAGCAGCAATGAAAACTAACCTAAATATAAGGTATTTTTACGATCTATTGCTTTGAGTACTTAAAACAATTTATATAAATTATTCAAACATTTAAGTAGATAACATAACTTTACACTCTGTTATGCCCTATTTTAAAAATATTACTTCTATACAAATATGCAAGGGGCAGAACTAGGAATAAGAAGAACAACAGATGGTTTAGATTCTGAAACCTATGGCTGTTTGAGAAAAGGCCAAATAATAGCAATCTGGGCAAGATGATTTTGTGTGCTAGGCTGCAAATATCTAGAGAAATTAAGAGGTGGGCATAGGGTTGCTGTAGAGAAACGTCAAGTTGCAGACTGAGAGCTTTCTCATGGGCTTCCATTAGTATCTGATTTAACATTTTTTAAGTTGGTAAGAACTTTGGGTAAAGATCTCAGTATTGCAACATCTTAACACAGAAATGTGTAGGTAACAAGTTGTGAATGGGCATGAGTTTCCCTTGCAGATGAAGTTCCTCCTCAATGAATGATGCCCTCATTATACAGCAGTTCACACTCGCTGGAGAGCTGTGCACCTGGCCCAGGGGCATATTTTCACATTTTCTATGTATCATCAAACTCTAGCCTTCCTTTCATATAGAAAGGAAGACGCAGTCTTCCAAGCTTACATCTTCCCTTGTTGGATTAAGCCAAGATTGTAAAGTAATCGAAAAAATAAAAATAATAACCATAATAACAATAACACAAAAATAACAACTCCTCCTCCCACTTCCATCGTTAGGAAGTGTCAGCACAGTGTTGAGTTTTATACATATTATCTAATCAACAGCTTGCTGGAACCAAGAGGAAAGTACTCCTTGCTTCCCTTAAGTCTCCACGGGCGGTACTGAGTAACACTCCCACTTACTGGCTCCCTTCCAAGAAGACATTTGCAGAACAGGAGACAATTGAAGACGGACCACAGCAGTTTTGATGGGCGATGTCTAGAGCCATTCTAATATACTTGTATAGTAATTTTAAATGATATAAAGATTTCATTTCATAACTACCAATTAAATCTGGTCCAACAGATCATCTATTTGATCACTTCATCTATTCCCATTATTACATTTCCTTAAAAGCAGAAAGGCACAATTTATTTTTAAAACAGCCTGAAACTCACATGTTTCCTTAATTCCATCAAATTCTATTTCATAGTTGGGTTTTAAGGTGGTTAAATTTCCTCCATAAACATTGTAAATGCCAGCTAGACTAATCTTCACAGTAGCAGTGTAAACAGCAGATGCAAAAAGAAAATCCCATTCATCCTGAAGGTACTTTGGCAGCTTTAGAAATATTTTATTACTTAATTTATAATTTATAAGTTGCCTTCTTCAAAATATGATATGAAGTGGCTTACTGACCATATTGCCTTTCCAGCTGTGATGACTGCCGTTAGTGAGAAGTGGCAGCTGGAAGCCTCCACCGCCCTGACCGGGGAGCGCAGAAGGCAGACTTCTGTTTAACAGCCTTCTGAACCATCCCCGTAGCCTGCCACCGCCATCCCCTTGGCTTTCAGCACTTGCAGACACACCACGCTCACATAAATGCTGAAATCCGACCACAGCTCTCCTTGACCGTAGAATTTGACTCCCTAGTGTCTGGCACCTACCCCACAATTAAGAAATAGAGTTTAGTTAGGTGAGGACTTTCATCCTTCTTATCCAGCAAATGGATATAAATCATATCAAATGCATGAAGCTGATGATACTTCCTCATTGTATAGAACTAGAAGAACATGGTAATGAATCCTATACACATTAGGACTAATGTCCCATGTGCTGCTCTTGCCCCTTTAAATTGAGGGCAGCAGCTGGAACCGGAGAGGTTACATCTGTTTCCCAGTTAGACTAAATCCTCAGGGGATTTGTTCTTCCTTTGGGGAAAGAAAAAAAGAAACAGACCCACATGCATGTCTCGGAACTTCAAAGGAGCTTTCATTTGAGATGGTTTCTAAATATATGAAAAGGCAAAATCACATATTAGAATTTTAACTTTCTTTTTGCCTCTACTTGGATTCTTTTCCCTGTTAACTCCCAAATAAGGAAATGAGTAGGATTTCTGGTGGCAAATCCGCAGAGGGAGCAGACAACCTCTGTTGGGGTCAGGGCTCCCTGTGTCCAGGTGCCTTCGCTCTCACTCCCTTCGCTGCTGGGAAGGCTGGGCCCCCTGCCTGTCTGCTGGCAAAGCCCTGGTCCTCCTGCAGGAGCTGGCTCGAATGTCACCTCCTCCGTGAAAAGTCACTCCCTTTCTCTCCTTCCCCTCTTTGTAGAATTCATCACTCCCTATAAATTGGTAAAATCTTCAGGAAGGCAATTTGGCAATTCATGTCAGAAAGGAAAAATATTCTGTTCTAGAAATCTTCGTTAGGAAGCAATTTCAAATGCAGGCACAGGCTAGTAACACACAATAACAGTAGCTACTTTATAATAGTGAAAAATAAGAAACCATAAAAGTCCAACAATGGGGGAAGATGGGTTAATGATTAACTGTCACATATCCACCTGCTGAGGTGGCCATGGAGAGGCAGGGCAGTGTCTGAATTGACGGATATTGTAATAGTCATGTAGTTCCCTCATCCATCAAAGAGGGACTGTGTTAAGATTAGCAATTGTGTGCTAGGATGTGGCAGTTACTCAACCCCTGGTAGCTGCTACTATCACCACTAATGCACCACCATCAAAATGCTACGAGCTATTAACGTTACAAGAAAACTCTTATGAGATAATGGTACTGAAAAAAAAAAGCTGAATAAAATAACTACATTTCTATTCATAAACAGATACAAAGAAGGGAATGAGATTAGGGGGTCTGGGAGAAATGGTGGGCTATAAATGATGAATGGGGCATACTATTTTGTATATTTTGAAACAGCAAACATATTTGTGCATACTTTAAACAGTCAACACAAAAAGTCTCCATGAACAAAGCCACGTATTCAACTGATTATAGCTATGTACACACAGGGTGGGGCAAACGGAGGTTTGCAGCACATGAACCAGAGTTTATTCTTGTATTATTCTTTATTCTTGTATTGTATATTTTCCATACAAACAACTTTAAACCTACTTTTGCCTCACTCTGTATATGCATTAAAAAATCAGAGAACAAAACCAAAATGTTAACAATGGTGGGACCATGGATATGTTTTTTCTTTTTTCTTTATTAATTTCTCAAATTTCTTATGAATTTGTATTGGATTTATAATAATATTTTACAAAACAGTTATGGCAGTCACAGGTTCTGCGATGAGATCTGAAGTAGGGATAAAAACAAAACTCAGTTAAGAAGGGTCTTGCGGATTAAATTAAGGAATTTGTCCTTTATCCTGCAGGCATGCAGTGTAGCTACTGGATGGTCTTGGGGTGCTGCAAGGAGAATGGATTAGCAATAGACAAGAATGGAGGAAGGGAGACTAATTAGGAGGCAGCTGGCTTAACAGAGACGATGGTGACAGGGATGAGCTGTACCCCTGGGTGAACTTCCACTCACAGAGGAAATACCCTTCTCTGAGTTATTATTCCAGGCAGGCATTGAACCATTATCTGATTGCTTCCTCACACCAACTCTTTGAAGCAGGACTATTATTTCCACCTTTTCATAGGAAAGCTGAGGCTCAGAGAGGCAAAATATCTTGTTCAAGGTCACCCAGGTAATTAGGGTGCTGGGATTCAAATCTATCCATGAGCTACTCCTGAGCCTCAATGCTCAAACCGCCACATATTTTACCTCCCAGCCCAGCAGGAAGAGCAAGTTTAGAAGGAGGGCTGGATAATGGAGAAGAAAAGCAAAAGATAATGTGTTCACTTTTTGGTAAGTTGATTTTGAGCTTAGTGGGAAGTCTAGGAAATAGATGGACATGTGGTTTGGAACCCAGGGAAGAGATATTGGCTGGAGATGCTGGGGGTCATCCACTTCTAGATCACACATTAATGGAAGCCACAGAAGTGGATGAGGCAGGTCGAAAAATGGTGCTGAATAAGAAAAGTCCTGGCAAGGCAGCTAAGGAATATATAAAGGTCAGGTCAAGCATAAATTTTTTCACAGAGGAAACCTGAAGAAACCAAAGGGACAGAGAAAAACCAGGAGACTTTGGACCCAAAAAAGAAAAGTTTCAAAAAGGAGAGAGTGATTGATGGTGTTAAATGCTGAGAGTCCTAATCATATAAAATAAGAACTGAAAAGTTGCCACTGGTTTTAAAAGTTATGACTTAAGCCCTGGTTGGTGCGGCTCAGTGGATTGAGCACTGACGAGTGAACCAAAGGGTTGCTGGTTCGAATCCTAGTCAGAGCATTTGCCTGGGTTGAGGACCAGGTCCCCTACTGGGGGCGTGCAAGAGGCAACCACACATTGATGCTCTCTTCCTCTCTTTCTCCCTCCTTTCCCTCTCTAAAAATATATAAATAAAATCTTTTTAAAAAGTTATGACTTAAAATTGTAATCTTTATGTCCAAATAGTAATTGCCTTTTATACATAATTTAAAAACTACAGCACCATGCTTATTAGCAGGAGTTTGTTAATGTTCTCAGGTTATAACATCACAATTCTTAAATTTCCTACAAAGCATATGTCTTTAGTTTTCATGTTTCATTATTCTCAAAACTAGTCTTTGCTCTAGCTTTATCACAGAATAAGAGTTAAAAAGGCAAGTATAGCTTTAATTCTACATTCAAGCAATAACATTTGTAATCAAATTAGTAGTTTCATGATAGTGGAAATCTAGCCCAACTTGGGTAACAAAAGAAAATCCAAGTAATGCCATTATTATAAAATGAAAGTAATAATGCCAAGTATTTAAAGATTGGAAATAAAAAAGATTTAAACATTTATCTGAGTTAGTCCTAAAAAGGATTAATTTTTAGCCCAATTCTCCTGCAAACTACCACTACCAACTTTCCGTCCACCTCGAGAAGATTCTCCAGCCTCACTTGAGCCGGTAGACGAAAGTGCCCTAGCCAGAACCCTGACTGCGCTCTCAGGAGTGAACCAGAGCTACATGCAGGTGCTTTTGTATGGCTTGAATTACCTGATCTGCAGGATTAACCACATTTCCTTCTGTGAAATCTACCGATTCCCTGAGTGCTCTCAAAGTGGGTAGGTTACTCCGTGTTGGGCTTTGTACTCCTATTTATACTAGTTGAGATACATGTTTATGAAGAATAGCTTGGGTTTCTTTCCCAATGTAATGACATCAACTGTAATTATTATTGTAAAAATGCAATTTATTTCTTAAAAAAATTAAATACAAGTATGAAAAAAGACTTGTCTCTCTGAAAACTAATCTGAATGCGTTCAAAAGATTAGATAAAAGTGAAGAACTTAAAAAATATAAAAATATAAAAACGTAGAAATGTAGAAGGATTTAAACTAACATGAATTAGTGCCATTAAGTTTTTATTTCACTTTAAAAAAACTAAAAATGGCAGATAATAAAGGGCATAGTTTATGTAAGAAATAAGAAAGATCATTACAAACTATATGTGTCAATGTGCAGAATTTTAAAAAAGATTTTCTCTTTAACTGACTAACTGATAACTATTAGTCTTGATCCCCAAAAATAAAAAAATTGCTACTACAAAGAGATGCTTTTCTTTTGCTTGTCAGATTAACACAAACAAAAAAACATCTTGTGGTATTCATGATGTTGGTAAGAGTATAAATTTGTACGATTTGGGGGAGGAGTTATTAGAGAGCTCTTTATCAAGATTAAAAATGACGCAATAGTAACAAGGGCTGAAATGGCCTACTCCCTAAACAACTTTAAAAACTGGAGAAAGCATACAATGGTTCATAACTGGACATGGGGCAATGGTGGAAAGTGATCTGCAGGAGACGGAGAACAAGCAAGGGGGGCCTAACCACTGCCTCAGATCACTGCCCTGAGAGAGTTCTCAGGCCATGGCGCTGCAGCGAGGGCGATAAATGGAATTCAACACGCTGAGGCGAGGAGACAGAGTGCAGATCCTAAGAAGAACAAAGAGGTGAGTGTTTGCAAGGAAGGGTACCAGAGAGATGAGCTTCACAGAAAGAACTGCTGAGATGCCCGGAGGGTCCCACCCAGTATTCAGTAGAGTATTAATTAGTGCACGTGTGTGAGAAAACTGCCCGAGGCCAGAGAAATAACCCTCTAAAAGGATTTTAGGAAACAATAGCTCTTCATACTCATACCAGCCATGAACACTGCCTATTCTCACTCAGCCAGGAAACCTCCTGATTTATGGTGCATTGGGTAGAGTTCATGTAAGTACCTTAAGAATAAATGCCGCTCTGGTCCCACTGAACGAATGTCCAAAGCAGGGTTGGAAAGGATCAAACTGTTTTCAAGTAACTTAACTGCATCCTAGAACAAAGCTCAGAATGTTTATAGAAAACTAAAAATATACAGCATCCAACAAGATAAAATTCATAATACCTGGGGTTCAATGAAAAAGTTCCAGGCATGTAAAGAAGAAAAATATGATTCATAATGAGAAGAAAGACCAATCAACTGAAACCTAGGTAGGGACATAGAAGATACAAAAAAGACTCAAATTTAACTTATACAGATGAAAACTATAATTTATTAAATAAAAAAATAGGACTTCTGGCCAAGATGGAGGCATAGGTGGATATACTTTGCCTGTTCACACAACCAAAAGAAGGACAACAACAAATTTAAAAACAAAAAATAACCCTAACTGTCAGAAAATCGAACTGTATGGAAGTCCAGCAATGAAGGAGTTAAACAAGAAACATTTATCTAGACCGGTAGGAGGAGTAGAGACAGGCAGCTGGGATGCAGAGCACTTGCAGCAAGATAGCTGCTGGAGGACTGGGTGGATAAGGCAGCAGCTGGTGGACTGGGGTGGGCGAGGTGGCAGCTGGAGGACCAGGCAGCCCCACATTTGTGTGTGGATAAACTGGGAGGAACAACTGGAGAGTGAGACAGACCACGCAACCTAGGATTCCAGTGTGGAAAAAGAATGCCTCAAAATCTCTGCCTGTAAAAACCCATGGGGGTTGCGGTGGCAGGAGAAATTCCCAGCCTTACAGGAGAGTTCCTTGGAGAGACCCACAGGGTCCTAGAATGTACACAAATGCACCCACCTGAGAGTCAGCACCAGAAGGGCCCAATTTGCTTCTGGGTAGCAGGAGGAAGTGACTAAAAGCCAGCTAAGAGCTGAGCGAGCAGAAGTATTCCCTCTTGGACCCCTCCCCTACATACAGTGCAACAACACAGTGACCTGGGTTGCCCCATCCTGGAGCATACATAAGGCTTTGCCCCAAAGAATGTAACAGGTGCACTGAGACAAAAAAAAAAAAAAAAAAAAAAGGCCCAAAATGAAAGAAGAGATCAAAGCTCCAAAAATAGAACTAAGTGATGAAGAGATAGCCAACCTATCAGAAACAGAAATCAAAACACTGGTAATCAGTATGCTCACAGAAATGGTTGAGTATGGTCAAAAAATGAAGGAAAAAATGAAGGCTATGAAAAGTGAAATAAAGGAAGATACACAAGGAATCAACAGTGAAGGGAAGGAAACCAGGACTCATCAACGGTTTGGACTAAAAGGAAGAAATAAACATTCAACCAGAACAGAATGAAGAAACAATTCAAAAAAATGAGGAGAGGCTTAGGAATCTCCAGAACAACTTTAAACATTCCAACATCTGAATCACAGGGGTGCCAGAAGGAGAAGAGGAAGAGCAAGAAATTGAAAATTTATTTGAAACCTAATGGAAGAGAACTTCACCAATCTGGAAAAGGAAATAGATGTCTAGGAAGTCCAGGAAGCTCAGAGAGTCCCAAAGAAGTTGGGAATGGAAAGTGCTTCCCAGATAAGGTCAAGTTAAAGGAGTTCGTTGTCACCAAGCCCTTATTACATGAAATGTTAAAGGGCTTTATCTAAGAAAAAGATGATCCAAAAATATGAACAGTATAATGACAACAAACTCACAAGTATCAACAATTGAACCTATAAAAAACAAAACCAAAAATAAGCAAACAGCTAGAACAGGAACAGAATCATAGAAATGGAGATCACATGGAAGGTTTTCATCAGTGGGGAGAGGGAAGGGGGAAAATGGGGGAAAAGGTAGAGGGAACAAGAAGCATAAATGGTAGGCACAAAATAGACAGGGAGAGGTTAAGAATAGTATAGGAAATGGAGAAGCCAAAGAACTGATACGTGCAACCCATGGACATGAACTAAGGTGGGGCAATGCTGGTGGGAGGGGAGGGTGTGAGGCGGAGGGGAATAAAAGGGAGAAAAAAAAAATGGGACAACTGTAATAGCATAATCAATAAAATATACTTAAAAATAAATACAAAAATACAGTGAATAAGATTAAGGGCATATTAAGCATTGTAGAAGAATACTGAATTTAAAGCATAGCAACTGAAATCATCAAAGGAAACACAGGAAAGAAAACCTGGAACAGAAAAACAAGTATGGATGTGCAGTGGGACAACTTCAAGCAGCCTGATATGTACGTAAATGGAATTCCCAAAGAAAAGACAAAAAATATTTGAGGAACTAATGGCTAAAACATTTCCAACTAAAATTTCAAATGTTATGAAAAGGAGAAATCCACAAATTTAAGCTCAACAAACTCCCAAGCACAAGAAACCTAAGGAAAATTACACTAAGGCATATTGTGACCAAATTGCTCAACATCAGTGATAAACAGAAAATTTTAAAAGCAAGTTGGGTGGGTGGGGTGGGTGGGGGTAGAGACACATTATGTACAGAGGCAGGAGAAAAATGACAGATTTCCTCTCTGAAAAAATTATAATACAACTCTTTCAGAGAACAAAAGAGTGGAGAACACTTCTCAATTTATTATGTTAGGCTACTATCACCCTCAATCCAAAATTGGACAAAGATATTACAAAAAAGAAAATCAAAGATTAATATCCTTTGCAAATATAGCTGTATAATTTTTTAAGAAAATTCTGAAAACAACCCAAATGTCCCCTGATAGATGAGTGGATAAAGAAAATGTCATATATTGAAAATATATAACATATATGACATTTTATATATTACATATAACATATGTAATATTAAGCCATGAAAAGAAAGGAAATCCTTGCATTTGTGACAACATGAATGGGATATTGCATGCATTATGTAAAGTGAAATAAGTCACAAAAAGACAAATACTGTATGATCTCACTTACATGCGGAACCTAAACAAACAACCCTGAAATCATAGATAAAGAAAACAGACTGGTGGTTGCCAGAGGTAGGCATTTAGGCATTGGTGGTTGGAATGGTTAAAGGTGGTCAAAAGGTAGAAACTTTTGTAAAATAAGTCATGAGGATGTAATGTTCAGCATGGTAATTAGAGTTAATAATACTGTATTTTATATTTGAAAGTTGCTAACAGTATATCTTAAAAGTTCTCATTACAAAGAAATGCTTGTAACCCTGTGTGGTGATGAATGGTAGCTAAACTTATTGTGGTGATCATTTTGCTATACACCTGAAACTAATAAAACATTATATGTCAATTACACCTCACTTTAAAAAAACCAAAAAGCAAGAAATATGATGTTAGAAACTTTTCCCTCCCTTCAAATAAAAACAACAAAACCTTGTCCTCCTCTGTCAATATCTTTCACTGAATTATCTTTTATGGGGGAGCAGAAGAGAGTCTTGAAGAATGAAAAGATTACAATGGTGGGGTTTACATCAGATTTGACAAGGAAAAGATGAACATCCCAGGTGGCAGAGTGCATAAACAAAAACATGTATGTAGGGAAGCACCAGGCATGGTGAGGGGTCAGAGGCCTGCCTGAGTCTGAGTATACTCAGGAATACACATGAAAGAACAGTGCCACATGGCTAGGAAGAAGACAGGTTCTTCTGTGGCCAATAGGAAGGCATGGAATAAGTGAAGAATTTAGTGTTTCTTGCTCCATATAAAATGAGGATTACATCCTTTGGACTGTGTTCTGTAAGAATTGTTCAAAATCAAACATGCCTAGTGGGAGTGTAAAATGGTAAAGCCCTTTTGGAAAACTGACAGTTTTTTAAAAAAATACATTTTATTGATTATACTATTACAGTTGTCCCAAGTTTTCCCCCTTTGCCCTCCTCTACCCAGTACCCCCACTCATTCCACCAATCCCTCCCCCTTAGTTCATGTCCATGGGTTGTGCAAATAAATTCTTTGGCTTCTCCATTTTCTACTATTCTTAACCTCCCCCTCTCTGTTTTGTACTTACCAATTATGTTTCTTAATCTCTGCAACTTTTCCCCCATTCTCACCCTTCCCCCTCCCAGCTGATAACCCTCCAAATAATCTCCAATTTATTATTCTGTTCCTGTTCTGGTTGTTTGCTTTTTTTTTTTTAGATTCAGTTGTTGGTAGTTGTGAATTTGTTGCCTGTTTAATGTTCACAGGTTTGATCTTCTTTTTTTTAGGTAAGTCTCTTTAACATTTCATGTAATAAGGGCCTGGTAATGATGACCTCCTTGAGCTTTACCTTCTCTGGGAAGCACTTTATCTGCCCTTGCATTCTCAATGATAGCTTTGCTGTATAGAGTAATCTAGGTTGTATTTCCTTCCATATCACCACTTTGAATACTTCTTTCCAGCCTCTTCTTGTCTGCAAGGCTTCTTTTGAGGATTCTGCTAATGATCTTATGGAAACTCCTTTGTAGATGACTCTCTTCTTTTCTCTTGCTGCTTTCAACATTCTCTCTTTATCTTTAACCTTTGACATCTTAATTATGATGTGTCTTGGTGTGGTCCTCTTTGGGTCCAACTTGTTTGGGACTCTCTGTGCTTCCTGGACTTGTATGTCTATTTCCTTCACCACATTAAGGAAGTTTTCTTTCATTATTTTTTCAAATAAGTTTTCAATTTCTTGCTCTGCCTCTTCTTCTGGCATCCCTATGATTTGAATGTTGGTACATTTAAAGTTGTCCCAGAGGTTCCTAAGTCTATCATTTTTTCTATTCTTTTTTCTTCCTGTTGTTTTTATTGAATGCCTGTTCCTTCCTTGTGGTCCAAATTGTTGATTTGATTCTCAAGTTCATACTCTCCATTGTTGGTTCCCTGTTGGTTTTTATTTCACTTAGTGTACCTTTCATTTCTTCCCTTATGTTTTTGCCGTACTTAATCAGTTCTTTGACCATTCTGATTACCAATGTATTAAAACTCTGCATCTGATAGGCTGGTTATCTCCATTTCGTTTAGTTATTTTTCTGGGGTTCTGTTCTGTTCTTTCATTTGGGCCATATTTCTTTGTCTCCTCAATTTGGCAGCCTCCCTGTATTTGTTTCTGTATCAAGTAGAGCTGCTTTGACTCCCTGTCTCTGCAAAAGCACCTGTAATTTGTGTGGGGTGGAACCACAGTTAATTGCCAGGGGGGAGCAAGCTGCTTCACCACTTTGTGGCTCTGTATGGGGGGAGGACTTGAAGAGGGGACAATGCCACTGCCTGGCTTCTGGTGGTATGCCCAGCAGTTGGCCCAACTGTAGTCACTTCACCCACTACCCATATGTGACCAGTGCCCTTCCAGCTGTTGCCCTGGTGGTGAATACCAGAGTGGATGTGTTTGCGAACATTCTAAGTCTGTAAAGTCCCTTTAAGTGTACTCTCCTGAAAATCTGGCAGTTTCTTCCATTGCTCCAACCCCCACTGGTTTTTATAGCCAGAAGTTACGGGGATTTAACTTTCTAGCGCTAGAACCCTGGGCTATGCAGTCTGGCTTGGGATCACTTGTTCCCAAGGTATGCCTCCTTATTTTTATACACCACACATGGGTGTGGGAACACCTCTTCCACCAGCAGCTCCTCTCCGGTGTGTCTGTGAGCCACTCAGTCCATCTCCACGAGTCCACTCCTCCTACCTATTCAGATGAATGTGGTTTCTTTTAAATCGTTGGTTTTAGACTTCCATACAGCTCAGTTTTCTGATGGTTCTGGGTGTTATTTGTTTTGAGATATAGTTGTAATTCTCACTGTGGTAGCTTGAGGAGGCGAAGTGTGTCTCTCTACACCTCCATTTGACTAGAAGTCCTCAGAAAACTGGCAGCTTTTTATAAAGTTATACATATACCTATTTTATGACCCAGCAATTGTGTTCCTAGGTATTTACCCATGATAACTTTTATTCACACAAATAGCTATTTATGAATGTTTACAGAGGCTTAGTTCATAGTTATCAAAAGCTGGAAACAAATGTCCTTCAGCTGGTGACAGGATAAACAAACTGTAGTATATCCATCCATAGGATGGAATCCTACTCGGAAAAACAAATTGGGAATGGACTACTTATACACGCAACATGGATGAAACTCCAATATGTATGCTAAGTGTAAGAAGACAGACTCAAAGGGCTATATATTATATCACTCTATTTATACGACATTTTGGAATGAGTAAAACTTAGTGATAGGTGGAAGATCATGTCAGGGGCTGGAGATGGGGGAAGGATTTGACTGCAGAGACATAAAGGACTTTGGCGGAGGTAATGGAATAGTTTTTATCTTGATTGTAGTGGTGGTTACATGACTGCGTGTTTGTTTGACAGAAAACTGTACACTAAAAAAGGCATATACTATATGTAAATCATACTGTCATCTTGGGAAAAAAAGTGCTTTTTTGAGTTTGGTATTAAAGACAGATGGAAAGAAAAGGATCTCTCAGAACCTAACAAAATCCAAGGAAAAAATTTCTTTATAAAATTTCCTGATAGAATTGCTTTTTCCATTCTCTATTTTAAAGAAATGGCCTTAGAAATATTTAATTATTTAAACTTAGTGATAGGCTGGATTTTTTTTTTTTTTTACTTAAATGCATTTTATTTTTAGACAACCTACATGACAGGTTTTTCCTTAGAAACAATACCTCCAGTCCAAATAAATCAAGGTCAAAATAGATGAAGAGCTCAAGATAACATCAGTCCCATTTGTTCTGGTGTTGGATGAAAAGCAGCAGCCAGCCCAGGCCGGGTGGTTCAGTTGGTTAGAGCATTGTCCCGTGCACCAAAAGGTTACAGGCTCGATCCTGGTCAGGACACACACCCAGGTTTGTGTGGCGAGAGCACAGGAGGCAACCACTGGATGTCTGTCTTTCACATCAACGTGTGTATCTCTCTCTCTCAAATCAATAAACACATCCTCAAGTGAGAATTTTTTTTAAACAGAGGCAGCCAGTTAGGGTGACAGGTGATACATCCAAATTGCCAAACTTGTTAACATTTTTCCATCTCTAAGCCATCCTTAAAAGAGAATCATCCATGGGGTCGCAGCAGAGCAGCCATGCCATCTGGATGCGTGTTTTCACCACGAGAGAACTGGCAGATGTTGAAATTAGCAAGGATGTGCTTGATTTGTTTTAAAGCCCCTGTCATAAGAGCTTTATTCTTTCTGATGTCTATTTTTCAAGTTTCCCTTTGATTGATTTTGCGTAATCTTTGATGGACTTCCTGTAGGCTTCTTTTGTGAAGCTTTCAGGTACCCTGCCTGACCTTGGGGACTTCAGCAGAGACAATTCCAATAAGTGAGTCATCCGTATTATCCTCTCTCTTATTGATCATCTTCCCCTCCACCTCCACGCACAGCCCATCTGCGTCTCTAGGATCTTGCAGATATCAGAGAACATCTCATCATGGTAGATGAGGTCCAGGTAGATGACCATGATGGCTGGCGGCTGGAAGGAGAGGACAGCAGCACTGACAGGAGCCGCTGAGCGCTGAGTTGCACAAATGCTGCCTCAGCGATGCTGGGCGAAGGTTGGGGAGTGGGCAGAAAAGCATGGCTGTATCTTTTTAACCAGTGCAACTGTAGAGTAATAAAACCCTTTGTCAGAAAAAAAAAAAAAAACAACCCACAAATATTCCCTAGATTAAATATCTCAAAAATATAAACCAACCCACAGGGATCACAACAGTTAATAGCGAAAGGCTGAAGGCTTCAAAGAAAAACCCGTCCACTCTCACTTCTCTTTAACAATGTGCTGGTGGTTCTAGCCAGTACAAAAAGAAGAAAGGAAATATACGACATTCAGATTGTAAAGGAAGAAACAAAACTGACTTTATTCGCAGATGGCATGATCTTCTATGCAGAAAATCTGATGAATCTACAATATGATGCAGAGCTAAGAAGCAAATTAGTAGTATCATCTGTATTGATTGAACTGTATTTCTGTGTACTAGCAATCAAAATTTTTGATCTGAACAATCAAAAATTGAAATAAAAAAACCCCTGACCATCTGTAAAGATATGTAAAAATATGACATCTTTAAGGATAAATCTGACAAAAAACACTGAAGACCTCTAGAGTAAAAACTACAAAACAATGCCGAGAGAAATCAGAAAACTAAATAAATTGTGAAATATATCTTGTTCAGGAGTCAGAAGACTCAATATAGTTCACCTGTCAATTCTTCACATATTGATCTATAGATTCAATGTAATCTCAAAAAAAAATCCCAGAAGTTTTATAAATGTAGAAATTGACAAGCTGATTCTAAAATTCAAATGTACTGCAAAAAACCTAGTCTAGCCAAAATAACTTGGAAGAAAAAGAGCAAAGAGGACTAACATTACCTAATTTCAAGACTCAATATAAAACCAGAATAATTCAGACTGTGGTTTTGGTATCTACAAATATAGATAAACAAATCAGTGGAATAAAATACATCGTCCAAAAATAGATTCACACACCGATCAATTCATTTTCAACAAAGGCATAAAAACAATTCAGTACCAAAAGGAAGGTCAACAAATGGTGCCTGAAAAATTGCACATACACACGGTTTTTTAAAAATTGATTGTTAGAGAGAAAAATTCCAGAAAATTCGATATTATCTATAGTAACAGAAAAACAGAGCGAAGGTTGCGTAGGGTCTCAAAGTAGGTGGGGGATGGGTGGGTTTAAGGACTACAAAGGGGCACGAGGAAACTGTGGAGGTCCTGGATATGCTCAGTGTCTTGACTGCGATGATTTTTTCACAGTGCCAAGACATGCCAAAACTCTTTCACATGGTACCTTATGAAAGGCATTTAAAAAATGAACAAAGAAAACTAGTACATTTATACAACATAAATTGATGCAGCAGTTTTGAAAAATAAAGGAGGGCTAATATATATTGAAGATTTCCAAGATATTAAATAAAGGCAAAGTACAGAGTACTGTAAATAATCTACTACCATTTGTGACTTTGTTTTAAATAAAAAAGGATACTCAACCAACCCATCCAATAAAGAACCCATCCAATTCTGTGTTCTTTAAACACAGAAACTGGTGAGAGAAAGAGACTGAAAGAGAGAGAAGGAAGAAGGGAGGAGACAGAAGGGGAGAGTGAGACAGAGAGAGAGGAAAATGGGGGATAAGCTGGGGTTTGGAACAGGAGAGACTCTCTTTCCACTGCAGACCTTTTTGAACTATGATCACCACCCCTGCCACAGATGTATTATTTTTTAAAACAAGCATGCAATAAAATTGCCTATTGATCCTATTTTAGGGCTCTGGCCATTAGGAGCACTTGTGGAAGTGCCCAAAGACACATGTACAAAGTTGATATGTATGATAAATGAAATTATTTAACGAAAACAAAAATTGGAAAACTTTGCTTATATTGAATATAATACAGTACACACTCACACCACCTCCCCACCCTCTCTCAGAAAAGTCTGAAAGCACACAGACTGTCGACAGTTGCCTCTGGGGATGGTTTTAAATGGGGAGGCTGTGAGACAGACAAAGAAGGGGGAGGTTTGTGTAGTGACTGTAAGTTTATGAGTTGAGGGAACATTTTTCATAATGTATATATTTTCTTTTAAATTAAAAACTCTTGCCCTGACTGGTGTGGCTCAGTTGGTTGGGCATCAATGTATAATCAACATATAACTCAATGACGATGTTTAAAAATGTAAGCATGTTACTGGTTTCGGTTTGCAGGGTTGCCATAATAGACAGAGCTAGTTCTGCAATGGACTTAAGATGATACTCACCCTTTTCCGCGCTTCAGATTTCTGGAAGCACTCATGCTGTATGAAGGTGGCTGCCACAGAAATCCTGGCAGGTGGTGTGTGGTCTGCGTCAAGCATACTCACTGCCCGCTCCAGAGTCATCTCCATGTCTGCATTCCTAGACGAACAGTCACAGATTCAGCAAAATTCCAAACCTGCTCTCTCCTACCTATCAACCTGATCTTTCAGAGATGACTCAGCTAACACTGGAAAGCGCCTAGAACGTCAGTCTTGGCTCCTTCAGCCAAAAGAAAAATCAGTACCTGAGATTAGAAAGTACAGGAAGCTAGTAGCAGAAATACTTCAGTTCTGGTCAGACTAGCCTCAGAAAATCATCACCGAATTGAGCAGATTCAGAATAAATGAGGTCTGTCCAGAAGAAGTCCAGCCATTGTTAATACAAAGAGAAAGGTTTGTGTGACATGGATGTAGCCTGGCAGACAAAGAGAGTGGCCTGGAATGCCTATGTATGAACAATGACGACTGCACTGTACCAGTCAGTGGGGACCGTAGACACTGTTGAGTGAGCACATGTACAATTTTACATACATTGCATTCAAAATGACTAAGCGTGTAGAACAACGAATCTGCATCAAATTTTACATTAAGCTTGAACATTCCTCCAAGGAAACTATTTGGATGATTCAGAAGGCTGCAGCTCTGGGCAACTGGTGATTGGCAGCTTTATCACCACAACGTGCCTGCTCATACATCATGTCTTGTGCAGTTTTTGGTGAAACATCAAATCACCCAGGTGACTCAGCCCACCTACAGCCCAGATTTGGTGCCCTGTGACTTCTGGCTTTTCCCAAAACTAAAATCACTTTTGAAAGGGAACAGATTTCAGACCATCAACAAGATTCAGGAAAATACGACGGGGTAGCTGATGGCGAATGGGAGAACTATGTAAGGTCCCAAGGTGCCTACTTTGAAGGGGACTGAGCATGCATAATGTTTCTTGTAACCTGTATCTTCTTCAATAAATGTCTCTATTTTTCATATTACATGGCTGGGTACCTTCTGGACAGACCTTATAACCAAAGAAACTGAACTCTGGTTCAGATAAATATGGGTAGTGTGATAGTCACACCTTAAAAAGTGACTTTAAAGGCATAATAAGACTTCAGGCGAAATTTAAAAGAAATCTGGTCACAGAAATTAAAAATTATTGCTACCCTGGTAATGTCAGACCTTAGAGGAAACACTTTTCCCCCCAAATGATTACATTTTTCTCAAAGCTGCTCTGAATGTGTTATTTTACCTAAAAACAAGTTTTTAAAAATCATTCTAAAAGTGTTCTTATCTAATGAAAGTAACAGTACATAAACATTTGTAAAACATTTGTAAATGTTTACATTTGTAAACATTTGTAAAAGCCAGGAAAACTGAGTTCATTTTGTTAATAAAAGTCATGCTGGTGTGACAAAATCCATGAGGAAAGGTAATGATGGAATGCAATTATAAATATGCTTTTTCTTAAAAAAACAATTTTATACACATCTGTTACCATTTGCTTTGCTAATGTAATGACATTGAATTTATGTCTAGCTAATAGCATATGTTTGTCCTTTACAAATTCCAAGTATTTATAGTCGTGATGAAATCTGATGCCGTTTGACACAGAGAGGATATTTATAGAGGACAATTAAAACTGCTACTTGTAAAATAAAAACTGGTAACTCCCAAATGCCTCATAGAACTACACTGTTTTCTCCCCTTTTATTTCTGCCTGGAGGGGGACTAGATTACGCAGTCTGTATCACTGTGGTTTGGCTTCCCTAAGCAAACCTCAGATAAATTACTCAGGATGCTAACATCTTAGAATTGTGGCCAAAGACATGCTTTAAAGGTAGGACCCCGCTTTGGCTTCAAAGAGGGTAGCCTGACTCATTCCAGGTAATAAACTCCAAAGATATCGTGGGAGGGTGTTTTCCAGCACCTGCTAGCAAGCACAGTGAGTAAATCCTCTTATGTTGGGCTAACCCACAGTACATACATATGTATTCTGACATGAGTGTGTGTTGTGTTGTGAGTGGTGTTTGTACATGGGTGGATGTGACACAGGTGAGGGGATAAATGAGCATCGTGACTAAGAACTAATACTCACTGCTTCTGAAACACATGTTCAAACATAGAAGTGTTACCTCATGAGTGTAAGGGTATTAAAAATGAGGCAGCAGAAACAGTTCTGGCATCCACACTGGGAATTATGTAATGATCTCATATTTCTAAATGTGCCTCAGGAGTCAGTTTAATTGGTGAAAAATGTAGGCTATTACCATTAAAATCAGAATTTGGGTGATTTTTAAAAAATATAAACAGTTTTTAAAGGAGATGGAAATAATTGACATGCATAGACTCCAATGCCTTTAGAGAGAAATCGAACTCTACCAATCTCAATCTTAACGGCAGTTTTAAGTCTTTAGCATCTCCCAGTACAGGTGTTTCTACTGATGAAAGATCACTCATAGCATAAGAACACCCTTCTGTTTAATGCAGCTTTTTAAAAAAGATTCAGTCATTAATCCACTTCATAAGTCATAAATGACTCAGAAGAGTTTGAATTTCCCAAAATAATTCCATTACTTGAATCCTTTATTTTCCAGAACGTGATTCACAAAGAAGCTCTGCATTCACTTCTAGCCAATCCAATGCCATTTTACTTTATTATTAAGGGCAGTTCCCACACTGAACAAAGACTTCCTCAATGCAAGGTTTGCTAGAGCTGTCAGGGCATCAGTTTCCAGTTTTGTGAGTGTCTGTGATGCCCAAGTCTAAAACATGGCAATATTCCGACCCCACTCTGGCCCCAGTCCTGCCACCCTCAATCCCCTCTCTTTCCCTTCCTCTGATGGGCCACTCTATCCTCCAACCACACCACACTTTCAATCCTTTCCTAAACACTGCATGTCTCTTCACAAACCACTCTGATTTTTCTAGAAAGTCCAACCTTCTACTTAATTCTTGTCTGTTCATCAAGACTCACTTCAAATGTCCTCACTTTTGTGAAATCGGTCTTGTGCCCTATTCCCAGCTAGAGCTATTCCTTTTCTTCTTTGTTCTCCTACAGCACTCCTCCCCTGCATCCCCTTCTTTTTCTTTTGTCCTCCTTCCTTCTTCCCCCCTTTCCTTCTCCCCTCCTACTCATTCATCATCAAGCACTTCCCAAAGCCTGCAAAAATGTGGCTTGGAAATGGGGTGGGGGGGCAGGGAGACAGGAAGAGCAGTTGTTACTGGACCCCATTATCCCTGGAGCACACTCTCCTTCAGAACTGAGTCTTTTCAACACATTATTAGTTAATATGTTAAAACAATGTCAATGTAAATGAAAAATGTAGGGAGGGGGGCAGTATAAAATATCCTTGGTCAGAAGACGAGCTAATATTTAGCAATAAATAACAACCTGTATTTTTTTATGTATGTAATCCCTCAGCAATCAGTATTCCTGTCAGTAACATCACAGCCTTACTGCAGGCTGGTTCCCAGATGCTATAATAGGGCTACACCTCCAAGGCCAACAAATACTAAGTGATGAATGGAAATCTCCTGCATGTGGTCACAGAGACTGAGGAAATGCAGATCCTTCTGCCTCAGAAAGATTTAAGGTGTGATGTGTGGATGAAAAGGTAATGGGAAAAAATACAATAAAGATTAAATTTAAGAAAGTGTGATAAAAGCACCATTTGAAAGATGACTTTGGAGTAGATATATGTTTCTAGAGACAGTATTGAGGGTACCACAAGAGTCTTAGTGGAAGCAATGAAGCCTTGAACAGGGCTGTTAAAAATGAAAATAGTTGAAAGAGACTCTAAAGAAGTCAGCAAATTAGGAGGATATGGAGGGAAGTTACTATGACATCCTTTATGCTCTATGTCACAGACCTGCCTGGTCTAGGCCCTGCCTAGAGACCCAGTCTCTCTCCTTCATCTCCTTAGCACACTGTTCTTCTGGTCTCTGAATTGCTATATATACTAGTATGGACCACACAGCATAGCATTTGATGATGCATCCTACTTTCCTTTTCACTGATCCTCTCTAGACCTTCATACATCCCTCTCAATTTTTTCTCTTATAGTTCTTACCGCAGTGCTGCGTATCATAAGAAACAAATATTCATTTACTGAACCACCAGTCCCCTATAGGTGCAGAAATCACACTTTCAGAAAAACTGATCTAGAAGTTTTTACTTGGTGATTTCTTGAACCTTCTTCTTCAGTCTGATTTAGAACAGGCATTGACTGTCTCTCTTTTTCTCCCAGGTCTTGGCTTTCAGCTGCATTAGTAACTGTCTAAGCAACCATTCTTCTTTTGGAAAGAAAGATCCATTGTTTAATACCTTATGTCATTACGCAGGTTTATGGTTTTATCTAGCTACTCTATAGGAGTGTTCCACAAAGGTGAGAGAACAGTTCTTTACAGGTGCGACTTTCATTAAACATAAAACAGTAGATTCTAAAACTAGGGGCTAGGTAGATGTGAAATGTGAGACAAGGCCAAGGAGAGCAGCCTCAGGAGCAGGACTCTCAGGGAACAGTCCGAGACACTGACATGAGCCACAGCAAAGCAAGGAGCAGAGTCAGGTACAAACAACATCTGGATCGTTTATTTTCCTCACTATAGAAAATGCCTCTGACTCCCCTTTCCACAGAGAGCAAAAATTTCAAGGAGAGTTCATTTCTACAATTTCTGGTCTGTAGAATGGCAACTTTAGGAATCATCAGGAATAGATTTCTTGCCTTTAATTTTAAATTTCTTGACCCCAAGTGTTCCTTCGCTCTTTGAAATATAATTATTCTAATAAGGTTTACTCTATTTGTTTAAGCAATACCCTGAAGCAGTGTGGTTAATACTTCTTCCAGAATATGAGTAACAAAAGAAACTAGATGGCAAGAAGGGAAAAGTTTAGATTTCATTTCTTCCTCCTTTAATCCCTTCATTCTGTCACTAAACATTTACATGGGGTGCTGAGAATATAAAGAAGATAAGACACACTCACAAAAAGCTCTAAGTCTAGAGAGAGAGAAGATAAGTAAATGAATAATCACCATATACTTTTCTGTGAGAGATACCCACACAGTGCAGATAACTGGGGCACCTAAACTAGGTTGAGAGGTGAATGGCCGGGAAAAGGTGGTATCTGAGCTAAGTCAGGCAAAACCAGAGCTACCGGGGGGCAGGGGGGAAGAGATGATGGTAGACAGACAGATGGATGAATGGATGGAGGGAGGGAGGGAGGGAGGATGAAAGGAAATATATGCATGAATATCTTTCATTATGGGGAATAAAAGAGGTTCCAAGTGGTGTGAGTGTTTATGTGAGGGTGTGTTTGGGGGTGGTGGTGATGAAGCGAGAAGATTAAGAGGAGAAAGGTGACACTGGACAAGCAGAAGGGAAACACCAGCCTTGTGTGCCATGTTAAAGAGCAGGGAAACTTGGTGGGATTAAGGAAAGGTTACAAAATGGAGAGAGAGCGATAACCAGATTTGGGAAGCCCATTCTAACACTAGTAGCGAATGGTTCTGAGTGAGCAGGACAAGAGGCAGACAGACCTATGCAATGAAGATGGAAAAAAGCAAAAATTTCAGAGTATTAAGAGATAAAAATATGACTTGGTGTTATGTAATTGGGGAGGGAGAAGATAAGAATGACTTCCAGGTTTAGTATGAGGAGATGGTTAGGAGTAGAAAGCCTAGAGGAGCTGATAAATTTAGTTTTGGATATACTGACTTTGGGAAGTCCAAGAGGTTATTGGAAATACAGGGTGGAGCAAAAGTAGGTTCATAGTTGTTCGTATAGAAAATAATACAATAATTAATAAATAAAAATGCAAGAATAAACTCTGTGTTTTGCATACTCACAATTATAAACCTACGTCTGCCCCACCCTGTGTATACAAGCCTAGAGTTTAGAACAGAGGACAGAGTTGAAGACAAACTTCAGGAATCATCACAGGATGTAAGTGTAGTACACAGGGCCTCCCTGGAGGAGCAGCGAGACTTGGAAGAGAAGGATTACCAAAGATGACTTCTTTGAGCATGCAGAAAGTCTTTCCAGAGAAGACTAAGAAGAAAGGTCTTGGAGAGGTGAGTTGGAAAACCAAGGGAAGAAAAAATTTCACAGATAGTGATGTTAAATGTTGCCCAGAGGCTGAGCACTGTTAAGGACTGAATACGTGTGTGCGCTTCGGATAGTGCACTAAGGCAGTCAGTCATTGGCACGTTGCCGGGAGAGTGATTTGGTCAAACAGTGGGGACTAACACCATATGGTAGTGGGTCGATGAGAGGCTGGGAATCCACAGGCTTATTTACAGGGCCTGGGAGCCCAGCAATGAGGGAAGAGAAGAATGCCAGTTGTGGGAGGATGTGGCAGGATAGCTTTGTTATTATTGAAATCATTTTGTTATTATCGTGCGTTAACACAAATCTTAGAATTAGAGTAGGCATTCAATAAATTTTGATTTAGCCATTTAAAAGCCTTGATCAGCATTTCTCTTCCACAATTACCTCATGCATTTTCTTCTTTATAAGTGAGTCCATATTGACAATGATCTGCTTTTTACAAGAAATGTTTCAAGTCTCATGCACAATTTTGCTTTAAAAAAAGATTTCCTGTTTCAAGTTTATACTAACCCTAACATCTTTTATCAGCAGTATCTGCATGGTGAATGAGTCTATTGTTCAACTTCACTTAAAGTGACAATGAAAGGTAATAACTTCCATTAAGCAACATTAGAATTCAAACAAAAAAATCACATATTCAATGTTTTACCATAATGATACATCGTGATTTTGGGACTTGTGACTTAATCTTCCAGACATTTTTCAACCTTTCTCTTTATAACTTTCTCCTCAGTTTATCAAATTTGGACTCCAGCATCAAACTTGAATAAGGGTTAAGTTCTAAACACTAGATTAGTCAAGCCATACAGTAAAAGTAAGACAGGCACAGGAATGACTTTGAATATCTAATTTTTTTAATTGTTCGGTATTGCCAAAAAAATACTCTCCAAGTCACTGACACTAGAATCAAAAACTAGAAGTATTGGGTATAAAAGGGAAAGCAACATCTGAAAATGAGCTGCCTCTGCTTAGCTCTCTGTCTTTCTCACAGTAGTAATCATCAAAATAGCCTTTCAGGTTCACTTAGCACCAGCAATGTCTTTTTATCTTTCTCCTTTCTTTTTTTCTTGCAAGAAAATGAATGCAATTATCCACTTCTTGGTCTACATTGGCATCAGCTCTCATTCAGCTGAGATAGTCACCCTTTGGCTAGCATCTAATTTGGAACAACAGATGGACTAACTGTCCTATTTCCCTGCAAAGTTGCCATATGAGCAGGTAGCCTGGTCTCTGTCCCTGAGGTAAAGAGGAGGCTAATATGTCAATTAGGCATCTGCCTGAAAAGTCCGTATTTTAATTGCTAATCTCAGGAACCCTTTCTCTGCAGCCACAGGAGTGCCAGCACCTACAGCAGGGACTGTGGAAACAGAATGTGCTGGCACCGCATGCCCTGCAGACCGAGAAGGGGACTCACCTGAGCTGGGAGTCGCTGTAAGTGGCTCTCTCGCTGTGCATGGTCCCACTTCCTCCGGCTGCGACCTGGCCAACGGTTATGTGCGTCCTCCTCCCGCCTGCATCTACAGTGACACTGGGCCCAGTTTCCCTCACCGTGCGGGTGCTGTGGAAGGAGCTCTGATGCCAGGAGGACCGAGCGCCCCTGTTCTGAGTGATGGGCTGCAGAGGCACCAGCGGCCTGACCTGCCCAGGGGCAGGCCCTGAAGCCAGGTAGTTCTCCTTCTCCAAGAGGTTGCTCATGCTGTGACTGGTCCCAGGCCTGGGGTACGTGAGCACCACTGGGTTGAGAGGGGCACTGTCAAAAACGCTGTCATTAACAGACCCGTGCTGGAACTGTCTGTGGTAAGTGTCATAGTAGCGATGCCTGCTCACAGGCCGGGAGGTGAACCCCACAATTTCTGAGCGTGCATATCTCGGGGGCATAAGGAGGGTGGATCTCCTGCTGTCTTCATGCCGCAGCGTGTGGCCAGCATGGCTTCTCTGGCTGTACTGGTGGTCACTGAGGGAGTAATGACCCCTCTCAGGGCTGCTGTCGGGAGAAATCTCCAGTCTCCTCAGAGGCTGCCTCAAGAATCTTTCTTCCACTGACCTCTGTGAATTATACCGTGTAGTTCCTCTCCCCCAATGACCTTCATAAGTCGAGGTTACGCCTGACTGCACGAGAGAGAAATAAAGTTTAAATGAGGCATAAATCAGTTTTTATCTTTGTTGAGGACTACCTATTACAGAACTCTTATACAAGGTGTCCATTTCTCTGAGTCACATGGAGAAGTTGAGCCCTTTCTGGGTAAAATCTATTTTTAAAGAACACTTGGTTAACTTTGTTGATGAGTTATTTGCACTAGGATTTGAAGCTGTTTGAAGTCCCCAGTTTTCTATGGTGTCCACACAAAATCAATCTTTTTATCATTCATTTAGGAAAGAGTAATATTTGGGAAATGCAACATTAAAAACATAATCTATGGGAGTTGAAAAAATGTTTTCATGGTTATCTGATAACTAGTGTTACATTCTTTGGTACCCTACCTTTAGCACGTCATATGTTTTGGTAACAGGGGAATGCCCAACAGCAAAATCATTTTCAACCAAGTGTAGGTTGTAGACATACTCAGGAACACTGCTGGTTCGGTGAAGGCTTCCTGCAATCAAGCATATATATTAAAATAATGTAAGTGAGCTAGTCAGTAGTTAAACATTGTATAACAATAGTATATTTTAAATTTAAGGATTCTGGCCAATAACAAGTATTAGATTTATATCAGTTTTTATAAATGCTTGTTTAACATCACCCTTGGGTATGGCAAATGATCAAGGGTTATCACAACATTCTCTACAAGCTTTTCAAAATAAAAGTTGAATTAAAAATTAAATATACATAAGACTTCCAGCCAAGATGGAGGCATAGGTAGATATACTTTTCCTCCTCACACAACCAGAAACAAGACAACAACAAATTTAAAAATAAAAAATAACCAGAACTTCCAGAAAACCAAACTGTATGGAAGTCTGAGAATCAAGGAGTTAAACAAGAAACATTCATTTGGACTGGTAGGAAGGGCAGATACCAGTAGCCAGGATAGACAGGATACAAGGTAAGATGGTGGCTGGTGGACCCACATTTGTGCACGAATAAACCAGTAGGAGCAACTGGGAAGTGAGACAGACCATGCAACCCAGGTTTCCATTGTGGAGAAATAAAGTCTCAAAACCCCCGGCTGTAAAAACCAGTAGGGACTGCAGCAGCAGGAGAAACTCCCAGCCTCACAGGAGAGCTCATTGGAGACTCACAGGGTCTTGAATGTACACAAGTGACCCATCCAAAAATCATCAGCAGAAGAGCCCAATTTGCTTGTGGGTAGAGGGGGAAGTGACTGAAAGCCACCAAGAACCGAGCAAGTGGCATTGCTCCCTCTTGGAACACTCCCCCACACACCATGTCACAGGGCAGCAACCTGGGTTACCCCACCCTGGTGCATACCTAAGGCTCCACCCCTTACAACATAATGGGTGTGCGGAGACAAAAAAATGGCCCAGGTGAAAGAACAGATCAAAGCTCTAAAAATAGAACTAAGTGATGAAGAGATAGCCAACCTATCAGAAGCAGAGTTTAAAACACTGGTAATCAGGATGCTCACAGAAATGGTTGAGTATGGTCACAAAATAGAGAAAGAAGTGAAGGCTATGAAAAGTGAAATAAAGGGAACCAACAGTGAAGGGAAGGAAACCAGGACTCAGATCAATGGTTTGGAACAGAAGGAAGAAATAAATATTCAACCAGAACAGAATGAAGGAACGCCAATTCAAAAAAATGAGGAGAGGCTTAGAAACCTCTGGGACAACTTTAAAAGTTCCAACATCCGAATCATGGGGGTGCCAGTAGAAGAAAAGGAAGAGCAAGAAATTAAAAACTTATTTGAAACATAATGAAAGAGAACTTCCCCAATCTGGTGAAGGAAACAGACTTCCAGGAAGTCCAGGAAGCTCAGAGAGTCCAAAAGAAGTTGGAGCCAAGGAAGTACATACCAAGGCACATCATAATTGCATCACCCAAGATGAAAGATAAGGAGAGAATCTTGAAAGCAGCAAGAGAAAAAGAGACAATTACTCATAAAGGAATTCTCAAGACTATCAGCTGATTTCTAAAAAGAAACCTTGCAGGCAAGAAGGGGTTGGGAAGAAGTATCAAAGTCATGAAAAGCAAGGACCTACATCCAAGATTGCTCTATCCAGCAAAGCTATCATTGAGAATGGAAGGACAGATAAAGTGCTTCCCAGATAAGTCAAGTTAAAGGAGTTGATGGTCACCAAGCCCTTATTATATGAAATGTTAAAGGGACTTATCTAAGAAAAAGAAGATGATCAAAAATATAAGTAGTAAAATGACAACAAACTCACAACTATCAACAACTGAACCTAAAAAAGACAAAACCAAAAACTAAGCAAACAATAGAATAGGAACAGAACCACAGAAATGGAGACCCCACAGAGGGTTATCAGTAGGGAGAGGGGAGGGGAGAATGGGGGAAAAGGTACAGGGAATAAGAAGCATAAATGGTAGACAGACAGGGGGAGGTTAAGAACAGTATAGGAAATGAAGAAGCCAAAGAACTTAAATGTCTGACCCATGGACATGAACTAAGGTGGGGCAATGCTGGTCGGAGGGGGGTGAGAGGCAGAGGGGAATAAAGAATAAAAAAATGGGACAACTATAATAGCATAATCAATAAAATTTATTTAAAAAGTTGAATATAGCCCTGGCTGGCGTAGCTCAGTGGATTGAGCATGAGCTGCGAACCAAAGGGTCGCAGGTTCGATTCCCAGTCAGGGCACATGCCTGGGCTGCAGGCCAGGCCCCTAGTGGGGGCCACGTGAGAGGCAACCACATATTGATGTTTCTCTCCCTCTCTTTCTCCCTTCCTTCCCCTCTCTAAAAATAAATAAATAAAATCTTAAAAAAAATAAATTTGCTTTATATTAAAAAAAATAAAAAATAAAAATAAAAAATTGAATATAAAATAGTTTTTTTAGGGAAAGGGAAGAAAGGGGAGAGGAAATTTTCACAAAAAATTCATAAATACTTGTTACATTGAGAAATTTGGGAATCACTTAAGTGGGTCTATACTAAAAAGTTCAGCTTCTTAGGTCAGAGAACTCGATTCCCAGGGCAGGACCCCAGAAGTCCCTGAGAAGGCTGCAGGGGTAGGCAATAAACAAAAGGGTGACTGAACACTACTAGATAAGGTAGCTTGTATAACAAGGTGGCTCAGTCAGGTCAAAGAAAACATGGGCCTGCTTGACAAAGACAAAACCTGGGGTGGAGGTATTTGGCCATGAGAAGCAAGAGAGGAAGTCAACCTCTGCCCTACAAATGATGGCACTTTTGGAATCAGCTGGGTTGGCTTGTCCTTAGTTTGGAAGTCTAACAGCCAGCCAGCCCACTCTCCCGCAAACACTGAGTAGGACACAGCCTCCGGGCTCAGCTCCTGTGGGGGCCACAGGGACTCTCAATAGATGTTTTAAGGGCTGTGGGGACAGGATGTGCTGGCGCTGACTGCACTGCAGTGTCTCTTCAAACACTCCTCTGAGGGCCGGTGGTAGAAAACAGTGTTGTGACCCTCTTCTACCCCTTGATCCTTCTCCCAGCTTTTCATTTGTTCTTCTTTTATAATCCCCCACTGCCTCAGCAAAGGGAAAAATAAAAAGAACAAAGCTGGTCAAAATAATCAGGATCTCTAAAACCTAGGAAATTTCTCCTAATTTTAGTCAAAATGATTATGTCATGTAGCATTCTTTTAGAAATCAGAGGAAAAATACCCAACTTTTCTAGGCTTCAGAGACTGGGGAAAGATACTGAGAATAAAATGACACAGGCAGTCCCTTTCCAATACAATTGGAACATAGCACCATACTTTCCGAATAAATTGTTATAAAGTCAAAGTTTCAAAGACTCACAATAGATTCACAAGTTGTTCTTTGGGAGAAGAGAAATGGAAATTATTGTTGTCAGGGCCTAAAAAGAATGACTCCACCCCAAAATGTGTGTGTACATGTGTCTCATGTCCTAGAACTAAACAACCTGGCTGGTAAACAAGTTTCAGGCCTCAAGGGGCCCTGGGGGAGGCAGCTGCGGGCTCGTAAATGTCACTCTAAAGACTAGGGCAGTGGAGGTAAGCCAGGTCTCTCCTGTTTCTGCTGGCCTGGCTTCTCCACAAGGGATGGTGGAAGGTCAGGTAGCCCCTTCATTTTTAACCTCAGGGACAGAAAATGTCTCAGTGACAGGATAATGAATGAAAGAAAGGAATGTTCTCCAAGGCCCCTGAGCAAAGGTTGTAGGTGGCCTCAGGACTCAACTCTCAATGCCAACCTCAGGCTCCTGCCCAGGCTGCCCACAGTCCCCAGCTCTGCCCTCACTATTCCATGTGGCCCTCTCCTCCACTCTACTCCAGGCTATCAGGGAGGCCAGGCCGCAGGGTCCTGCTGGTGTGGGAAAGGAGGCTAGCAGAGCAGGTCCAGGGAACCTCCTGGCTCTCATTCTGAAGGCTCTGGGGACCAGGGAGCCCTCACCACTGGGGTGGGGCATGCGGAGGAGTGCTTAAACTGTACCCACCCCTGGCCCCCAATACAACAGTAGCCTTTCTACAGTGATGGCAAAGCAGAAAATTATTGGTCAGTTGATATGTAAGAAACCAAATTTATTACCTTTAAGAAAAGTAGTGTAGGGGTGTCCATGTTCAGGATTTTAGATTGTATGAAAACTAAATATATGAAAGTCAGGGATGATCTAGAATGGGAAAATATGAATAGCATATATAGATGGTTGCTGGAACTATTAATCACTATTACTTGATAATAAAGTGGCAGATGAGGAGAGAGTGAGATTTCAGGAATCCAACAAAATTTCAATGGGCCCTACTAGCCTGTCATCACCTACAGTGTCCCAGCAACTGGCAGATATTCAGAAACAGTCATTGGGGGCTACTTGTATCTTTAAGCCGAAATTCCTGGACAGACTTTTTAAATGTGTAAGAATCTTTGGACAAGACCCAGAGAAACAGGGTAGCCTATCAAAATAGCTAATGATTGAGTTTTATAATCAGGCCTGCTAAAGTAAAGCATTCAGCTCACACTGTTGCTTTTTGTAGGGCTTTTCAAAGCAACTTAGATGAACTCCTTACATTTCAATATTACTTTTCTTTCAGGAGCTCAAATTATTTTATATGTCTCTTTTCAATATTCTGTGATGCAGAGCCAGCTATTATCATTTCCCTTTATAAACAGGAAAGCAAATTACTTGCTTTCAGTTGCAAAGAGATTCAATATCAGGTTTGAACTCTGGGTTCCTCCTTTCCACTGGTCTCTGCTGTTTAACTACACTGGGGCTTCTCTGAAATTGCCACTTATTAAAGCTTTGAAGAGATTAGCATCATAGTTCTTGATAGGAGGACCAAAACCAATCATTCTCTTTCCTCTAGAACCTTTGCCTGGGCAACTCAAAAGACTCTGTAAATATTAATTCTTTAGCCCTGGCTGGTGTAGCTCAGTGGATTGAGCGCGGGCCTGCGAACCAGAGGATCGCGGTTCGATTCCCAGTCAGGGCACATGCCTGGGTTGCAGGCCAGTTCCCAGCGGGGGACACACGAGAGGCAACCGTACATTGATATTTCTCTCCCTCTCTCCTTCCCTTCCCATCTAAAGATAAGTAAATAAAAAAAATCTTTAAAAAAAATAAATAAAAAATATTAATTCTTTATTTGCTGACATAAGTCCTTATAAGGAAGTTTCTCCTTTAGGTTTCAGATGAATGAGCTAAGACCACTTTACTGGTTCCCAAAATAACTGCAACATGGCCAGCAACCAGGAATAAAATAAAAGATTGGATCTTTAAATCACAGACTCTCTACCTTTGCCAGAAAAGTTGTGACTCCTGATATTCAACCTGCAGGTTGGCACAACAGATGGTTTCTCTAGTTAACAGGCCAATCTCATACAACAAATAATTCAGATTAATTTGCCTAGGCAATCATGAGTTTGGGATCAGTATACAGTGGATTAAAGGTGAATTAGCAGCTGTGTTCTAATACTTTAAAGAAATTTTAAATGTGGTGGAATTTTTTCTTACAAAATAAATATTGATCAGGATGAAAACTAGTCTCTTTAAGGCTAGCCATTATTTCCTGTTCAATCAGAGAATATAATATTACATACTATAATAATGACTATTGAACATATAAAGTAATTTAGCCATGAATATGCTTCTCCAAAAATAGAAACAAGAGCGCAAACAAAATCATATTATACATACAGGCACATCCTGCTTTAAATACATCCAACATGAAAATACACATTTTCAAACTTGGGAAATGAGGGTGTGGCTACATTTCAAAGAATTTGTTTACCTTACAACAGGAGGTCAGTGCCTTCTCTAAACCACAGAAACCTGCGGCCGTGGGCTGGAGCCTCCACCCACCACTTTCATGTGCCTGGACAAATCACTCAGGTGCCGCAGCTTCCCTTAATTCCAGCTACTTAACCAAGTTGCTGAGAGAGAAGCTTACCTGAGAAAGCATACTTTCTAATGCTTTTAAAATTGTAAAGCAACATGCAGAAATGAGATATGCTTTTAAAAACAGAATTTGGATCACAAAAATTTGTTTTTCACACTTTTTCTTGAATCAATCTTTTCTAGAAGGAGGAATAAACTGGTATGCAAGCTTTAATTTAGATTGTGTTGTACCTCAGAGTTTTATTCTGGTAAATTTATCAGTGGCATTGAATTTTACTTTTTTTGGTTATTTTTGATTGACTCAAGCACCAAGGATCACAGTAACATTACTGTGATTTTTTTTGGTCATTCATTTCACTTGTACCATGTATTATGTGTTTTTGCTGTTTCCTAAAGGTGGTGATGATTTATAGGGAATATTTAAATTATTTTTAATTCTTACCTGAGGACATGCTTATTGATTATAGAGAGAGATGAAGGGAGGGAGAAAGAGGGAGATAAATATTGATGCGAGACATTTTGTGGCACCCACTTTGAGAGAAATGAAGGAAGCAGTTATGGAACTTTAAACTCCACCCTTTTCAAATGTGAACTGCAGGGGTGGGGCTAGAGGATGATGGTGAGGGGGTTGTTTTGATGGAAGAATTCCAAATTGTTTAGAAGATGGCAAAGGTGTGGTAGACTTCACAGGACAATGGAATTTTCTCTCTTTCCTGGTCTGAATGTCAATCTGAGCAATATACTATCCCTAAGCAACTGTTAGGAAAATATCAATTTCTGGTTATCTATGCAAGTATTATCCAACATAATGGATTATTTTAGGGTTAAAAAATAAGTTGATTTCCACAATCAGTTGTTTCTTGTGAGTTTTGCGAGCAGCTTTATTACCTAATTGGTTAAATCTAATACATTTACAAAGTCAAATCGGCAAACCTCTATTTTGACACCATTACCTACATCTGGGTACCTTTAAAAAATCAACTATAGCTTCACTTATGGTAAGTAGATGACAGAGAATTGTAGAAAAGAGAAAAGCATTCACAGTCAGCAAAGCTTCTTTTCCTTCAAGCTTCTAGCACTCTCTGAGCGGGGTTAAAAAAGTGATTTGGTTTACCTTTAGCTCTAAAAGGAGAATGTGCAGAGCTGGAGGAACAAGAAATTTCCATGAAAACAGGTATTGTTAAATGTATGCACAGACTCTTTTTGCCACATCTACTGAGACGATGAAGACCATTCTCAGCAATCAGACAGTCGGACATTCCAGAAAATGTCAACACCCCTCTGAAGAGATGCACGGTTATTGTGAAGGGTGCAGATGCACTCTCCAGAGGGACTTCAACCACCTAATGTAGACGTCAGTTTCCTTGGGAAGAAAAAGAGACTTGGGGTTGACAAATGATGGGGCAATAGAAAGGGGGTGGCTACCACTGTCCACACTACCTGCTGTCCCACACAGAGCGTGATCAAGGGTGTGACACCAGGCTGCCGTGACAAGATGCGGTCTGGATATTAACCCCCTGTCAAATGTATCCCTGAGTATGTTCTCCCATTCTGTGTGTTGTCTTTTTATTTTGTTGATGATTTCCTTTGCTGTGCAAAGACTTTCTAGTTTGATGGAGCCCCATTTGTTTATTTTTTCTTTTGTTTCCCTTGCCTGGGGAGATATATCCAAGAAAAAAATTTCTATGAGAAACATCTGAGATTTTGCTGCCTATATTTTCTTCTAGGAGTTTTATGGTTTTGGGTCTAACATTGAAGTCTTTGATCCACTTTGAATTTATTCTTGTGTGTGGTGTAAGAAGGTGGTTTAGTTTCTACACATATCTGTCCAATTTCCCCAACACCATTTAAATAAACTATCTTTAGCCCATTGTATGTGCTTGTTTCCTCTGTTAAATATTAATCTACTATGAAGGTGTGGCTTTATTTCTGGTCTCTGTATTCTGTCAAAAATTTATAAAGAACATACAAAACTCAACACTAAAAAGACAACCCAATTTAAAATTGGGCAATGGACCTGAACAGACACTTCTCCAAAGAGGACATACAGATGGCCAATAGACATATGAAAAGATGCTTAGTGTCACTAATCATCAGAGAAATGCAAATTAAAACTATAGTGAGATACCATCTCATACCTACCAAAATGCATATCATCAATAAATCAACAAACAGTCCTGGCTGGTGTGGCTCAGTGAATTGAGTGCCAGCCTGCAAACTAAAGGGTCGCTGGTTCAATTCCCAGTCAGGGCACATGCCTGGGTTGCAGGCCAGGTCCCCAGTAGAGAGAGCATGAGAGGCAACCATACATCAATGTTTCTCTTCCTCACTTTCTCCCTTCCTTCCTCTCTAAAATAAATAAATAAAATCTTTAAAAAAATAAATAAATCAACAAATAGCAATTGCTGTTGAGGATGTAGAAAAAGGGGAACACTTTTACATTTGTCAGTAGGAATGCAGACTGGTGAAGTCATGGTGGAAAGCAGTATGGAGATACCTCAAAAAAATGAAAAATGAATCTGCCTTTTGACTCAGCAATCCCACTTCTGGGAATATACTGAAGGAACCCAAAACACTAATTCAAAATAACACAAGCATCCCATTGCAGTGTTATTTACAATTGTCAAGATATGGAAACAGCTCAAATGTCCATCAATAGATGAGTGAATAAAACCACTATGGGACATTTACACAATGGAATTCTACTTGGCTGTAAAAAAGAAGAAAATTTTACCCTTTGCAATAATATGGGTGAACTTGGAGAACATTATGCTAAGTGAAATAAGCCAGTCAGGGAAAGACAAATACCATATGATCTCCCTCATATGCCGGATCTAATGAACAAACTGAACTAACAAGCAAAGCAGAGACAGACTCATAGATGGAGAACAGATGACAGCTAGTGGGTAGGGTTGCGGGGGAAGGTTAGTAGGTGGAGGGATTGAGCAAAAAGGAAAAATGTCTGTGGACATGGAAAACAGTGTGATGATTGCTGGGGAGAGGAGGGCTTAAGGGGACTAAATGGTAACGGGAAAAATACAATAAGATTAAATTTAAATAAATATATAAATTTAAAAAAGAAGATGAGGTCTGTGTACGCTTATTTCCCCATCAATGTCATTATTCAGGAGACTGGTTTTCTTGTTGAAACCTGCAATTTCTTGGGTGAAAAATGTATCCGCAGGGTTCAGATGAGGTCATGCATTGCTTGTTCAGTACCTCAAGCCCAGAAAGATGAGTTCATTCTTTAAGGAACCGACATTGAACTTGTATCAAATTCAGCTGCTTTGATTCAACAAGCCACAACAGTTAAAATGAAGGACATCAGAAATTGTTGGATGGCATCTATGTTTCTGAAAAAGACCAACAGTTCAGCAGGCTGACGAATAAGATCTAAGTTGTCCAGCTACAGAAACTGTAAGATGTCCAGTGATTCCTCAGACTTGGTTAATCTGTGATATTGTTACGACGCAATAAAGCCTTGTATTGGTTTTGGAAAAAAAAAATGGATGCTAGTATGCAATCCAAGTGGCATTCGCTACTGATGATGATTTAAATGTGACACTTAATTGTGCTCACATGCAGCTGCCTTCACAGTGTGGATTCACACTAGTCTTTCTGGTGGAAAGAGAAGTTGGAAGTCTAAAACCCATCACCTCTGGCATTTGGTCTTTCTGCAGCAACCTCCGGGTAACAACAGCTCTCCTTCTCCACACACCTGAAGAAATTTCACTTCTGCCATTACAGTAAAATTGGGGACCTGCTATTAGAGTTGAGACATGGCATCTTGAAAGTTATTAGAAGACCTCTATATAGCAACTCATATTTTAGTGGCTCCTACAGTTATTTGCTAGCAAAAGTAGTAACTTAAAAGAAAACATGAAATCTGTCAGGACCCATCAAGAACCATAGAGTAGGATGCATTTTTGTTTGTGTGGCATATAACATAGAATTCTTTCCCCTGACTTACATTAAAAAACAAACTTCTTTTATTTTCTTCTGTTCTTACTTTCTAAAAAATGACCAGATATTTATGGAAACCACAATTTCACACCTTGCATATAACTCAGAGAAGTACTTGCTTGGGCTGGAAAATGAGTAGAATTTGTTGGTTTCAGAAACTACAGTGAATAAATGTTTTAAAGCACATCAAAGTCTACTAATGTTTTATATTACTGAAAAATTCACAAAATGTGTGCAGTGGTGATTATTGCGTAATTATTATTACAGTTAACACAGCTTGCATAATCGACCCTCAGAAACGATTCAGTGTACTGGGTGTATAGCTGGATAGTCAACTCTGTAAGAGTTCACAGCCAGTGCTACATCAGGACTTGGCATTGGTGGCACAGCAGTGAGCATAGCTACCTTCCAACAGAGTTGAACATGCCAGGGGCAGACCTGTTCTCTTGGGAGAATGGGCAATAAGCTCTACATGCCACTGTAACTAGTAAATGGATATATCAACCAGCTGCCGGGAGTCCTTATTTTTCGAGTCCCCTGAGCAGTTTGAGGTTATCCTCTGATACATCAGCTTATGGCATTTTGGGGACAATCTTCAAATTACTGCTCTAGATAACCACCCATATACACATTTAAAAGGCCCTTTCATGGTGCCAGTGTCTACAGAATGTATTTTGTTTGAGTAGCCAGAATATGTCATTATAGAATTTGTGATTATAAACTGGTAACTTAGCACACTGGTGAAGCAGTAAATTGCCACAGCCTGGCATTTTCTAAATCTCTTAATTCCTGTAATTTGTCTTCTTACATTGACATTCCTGCCAATTCACTTGCTGAGACATCCCATAATGATAACTTCAGAACTGCGATGACAAATATCACGCACTCTCACAATGATGTGACAGCTGAAAAGATGAATTTATGGAACTCGCAGATTTTTTTTTTTTTTTTGCTTTAAAAACTCGTTACAGGCTTTTGTAAGGGATGTTAAGTCATGAAATTTCCACAGCCTCTCAATTGCAGAGCTAACCTCTTCCCTCCCAAATGATTCATAATTGCTATCTCTTCTCTAAATCCACCAAATTTTCCCAATGTGGTTTCAGGAAAAAAAAAAAAAAAAAAAAACCCTTGTATTTTCATGCATCTCCCCTGCTGAAACATCTTCCGTGACTCACAATGATCAAATCTTTAACTTGTATTTAAGATCTTCCTCTACAATATGAGGTGGAGGAGGGGTGAGGGAAAGCTGCCATCATGGATATAACTGAACTGAGTTTTGAGGGGCTTGCAAGAGTTAATCAGGCCAAGAGATGGGAGGGAGGAGTGCAGTAAGGGGTAGGAGTGAGAATACCAAGCAAGATAAATCACACATGTTTGGGGTCGTGGGGGTAGTAGTGATAGTATGACATTTGAGAAGTTGCAGGCATTAGATCATGAAGGCCTTGGAATGCCATGTTGAATGAGGATTTTACTCCTGTAGATAACAGCAAGAAAATAAACTGAAGGAAAATAAATCAGATGATTCGATGAGACTTCAGAAAATTTACTCCAGTAGCTATGGGGAAAATGGATTGGAGTGAGGCCAGAACAAAACAGGAAAAGACTGTCTTATCTTTCAAGTAAATTTTTACCTCCTTGACATGAAGACTCATGTCCTTTACACTCACTTCTAGTACAGTCCTGCATCAGCACTTGACAAGGTAATTGTTGATTAGTCATAGTTCCTCGTACATTCAAAATATGCCAGTCACACAAATTCAGTGCTAACTTAATCCTTCAGGCTGACATCTATCCTGTGGTTTGCATGGTGGAGCCCAAATGTGAGGACTGCAGTTGCTTGTGTGTTTTTGTCTTGCAGTGGGTGGAAGGTAGGTGCTCAAATATTTTTTACCGTTTCTCTGTCATTCTGGGAATACAGAGGAAGAAAAATTTCCTTCCCACAAGTACGGGCTGACTTTCTTCCTGGGTGTACTATGCTCAAGTTAGTTGGCAAGGTTAGTTCTACATCTGGATAACATATATTTACTGTCATTCTCTTCTCAGTATGGCTTGTGGATTTACCTGTAATATTTTGGTGGATTACAATGAGTTCCTATTATCTGTCAAGAAAAGTTCCCTTTTTTCTCCTTCAAAGAATAGAGGTAATCAAGCTACAATAATTCCTTCTGGGGATGCGATCCTTCTCAACCCCATCCCATGGATGTATTACTGAGATTTAAGATTTAGTGGGAATAATTAATTAAGCTTCTAATGAGCAATGTTTTCTTCTGAAAATGAAAGAATTGCCGAAATGTGGTTGTAATGCTTTGGCCAATTACAATAATATTGTTAAGCCTAAAGCTGATTATTCTAAGAGTAAAAATATGTGAATTCTTTTCATGGTAATGGCGATTATGTTCTCTCTTTTGTAAATACGCATTTTTCTCTAAGGCTACATATTGGGTTCTCCAGCTCATAATAACATAATAACTGCTTTTATGTCCAATATCCAGTCACCATTAACTACATCACACAAAGATACACAATAGATTTCTTAATATTTCTATTGCAAGAGGACTGAAGTTCCATTATTATTACTCTAACAAGGCAGGGGAGTGAGATGGCTCACTGCAATACAACAATTAGGTTTTCTCCTAACTTTGTCTATTCTCTCCCTCACAACACTGCGTTTAACTGCTTACTTCCCCAGGAGAAGTACGCTATCTATGTCTTCGCACATTTGTGTACATGTGCAAAGTAGCTGGAAAACATTTATCTCAGAAGTGTATAGCTGAAAGTTCCTGAATGTCATCTGAGATAGATCAAACTGATCTTACTATAGGCTGTATCAACCATGTCTGATTTTTAGATATTAGAGGTTTCAGCAACATATTTCTTATTATATTTCATTAGTATCACTGATAGGTTGCCAATAATATGTGTGTTCTTTCAGAAAAGAAAAAAAGCCTTAATAATTTTTATTGATTAACCCAGGAATTCAATTTTAGTGTAAAATCAATGTTAACTACTTGAAGATAAAATAAATATATATAGCCTATTTTAATACCTGGGAAAACAACTTAAAGCTGATATCCAGTACAACACTTTAGGAGAAGGAGCCGATGTGAACAACAAATACCTAGAATATCTAATTCAAGTGAGCCACCCTCTATGCCCAGGACTGGAAGCACTAGCACAGGACACAGATCACGTTCAAGAAGCCTTCTTGAACGTGTAAGTGGATAGTCTTCCTCTCTCTAAATTCTTGTATCTTAACCGTGACACATAGAGCAAAGAACTTTATTATTACAATCAGTTCCACTGATTCTGCTCCTTAACAGGTCCTGCCTGACCCAAGGCCTTACCCATAAAAGACGTTCTAACCATTTCTAGGGGTAGAGAGCTCATTTTGTAATCACCATTGTGTTAACACTCTATTTCCTTTGACTAATAATAATAAAAATTATCCCTAAAAAAAAAAGACACACTTTCTTCTTTTTTTGGTATTCACTGCAAGTGATTTGTTAGACACTAGACAAAAGGGGGCCCATGGGCTATATTAGGCAGACACAGGGGTGCATTAAACCAGGTGGCACTAGTGGCACTTTGCGTTCAGAGCGGCCTGGCCATGTCCCTACCGCTCCACCACTGAACTCTTTTTTTCCTCTCCTCTCCTGATATCTCTCACTTTCTGAATGGCCAGTCACCTTGCTTCCAGAATTGCTTCATTCCTGGAATTCCTTTTTGGCAATCAAAGAATTCACACAGGATTTGAACAATGTCTAACCTCCCCACCCCCTCACCCCATCCCCGTCCTGTAACACCTATTAATCACCTTTTTTGCTACCTTAGCCAGTTTTCAGTCCTTTCTCCAGAATTCTGTCTGATCACAGATATTCAAAAGATACTGGCAGGGAAACTGTCAAAGTAAATAGCATGCCTCAAGGTTTTATGGTAGCTTTCAAAAAGTTGCAAATTTTATTACGATATTGTTCATTGTGTTTTTTTATGTATTACATACAATTTAAAACAGACTCTCCTAAAACAGGCTCCAGGGGGAACAGTGTAATATGTAAAGTGGTAGTACTTTCAAAGTAAGTGTAATAACTATGATAAGGACACTTTAAAATTTCCCTTCACAAATACTTGCAATTCTTAAATGTCTTCTCTGTGACTTTTATAAAAGGATTTTAAAAAATTCCCTACAATACAGACTCATTTCACAATGCTGCTATGCCCCTTTGCCCCCACCCCCATGAGTTACAACTAACTTTAAAACCATTCAGCACCATTTAAAATAACAAAAGTTAGAGCGATTTACAGTGAAAACCACCCACCTATATTAAGGAAGTAGAGAGAAACTGATGGGTTAAAGATCCTTGCAAGCTATTTATCAACAAATCAGCCCCATATATCTCATCTGTTTTCAGATTATCTGCTGCCTCAATCCTACAGGTATGTTAACAATTCAGGATTCTCCAGAGCCCTGGAGCTATCAACAGTTAACACCAGGGTCATTGCTTCCCAGAATTTCTTCTGTTGATACAGGATTCTTTCCAGATGTACTATTTCAACAATTGCTTGTCTGTTTCAACTTTAGAGACATGATAGTAATAAGGAAATAATAAACATAATACTCAAAACCATCAAGAGCCCCCAGACCTTTTCAAAGAACTTTAATTAAACAACATACTTGAACCACCTCTGGTAATTGTTCATGGCACGTTAATGTTAAATTCCATTCAAGCCGATTACTTTTTTGAGCCTCAGAAAGCTCAGGCTTTAAACTAAGTAGGTGTTGTTTGCTGCTTTATCTCTCTGCCTGACTTGCACTTCTGTGCACGCTGCTGAGTGTATGTCAGCTTGCTGGGAAGCTCCTGTTGCAATCAAAATATTTCAAACACTTTGTTCCTTGGTTTGAAGAGCCACTTAACCAGCTGCCCTTAGCATTAGAGCAGAAGCACGGCGACAGTGCCCTTTGCTCTACCATATCAATTCCGTGAACTATGAAAAATTTCTGCTATTCCTGCCTAAAATGCTCTTCCCTCCAGCTACGTTCCTAGGTCCAATCCTGTTGACTTTTGGGGATCTAAAATACCAATCCCTCTAGAAGCTTTTCAAAATTCCCTTCAGTGAGTGGTCCAATTCATCTTTCTAAACTCCATAATGCATTAGCTGTTCTTTTTTAGTGTTGCTTACCATTTTAATTTGGTAATGCATTTTTTAGAGGGAGGTTTCTTTCTTCAGACTCTTAACTCCTTGCTTTAAAGCAAGCAGAGTCTACGTTTAATTCAGCACCTGCAGTGTCCTGCATGAAGTACAGGCCCGTTTGACTGTTCTTGAATTCATGAAGCAACATGAATGCACATGTTGCAGAGAGGACAGATCACGTGTGGATTTGGGACTAAGTATCCAATAAATGTTGAGAGACCAATACATTCTACATATGTGAAATTACTCCTTGTGTCCATCTCACATAATTGCTTTAAGGATAAAATAAAATACATACATATTCTTGAACAAGGCTAGGCACATAGTAGATGCTTGCCAATGCTCACTTTCCTTCTGATCATTCCCCCCATTTATTGAATAGTTGATGTCTGGTTGCTCCTTTGGGCTAGCCATTCTCAGACGGTACGAATGAAGGTCTGATGTGCATCCTTGTGTCCCCTCAAACAGAAGCTAGTTTGGTTCTAGTGTGGCACTAGTTCTGCACAGACTAAAGGGATGCAGTGACTCCACTGGTGGAAAATTGACCTGTGTTGTCTTGCAGTGGTTAGTTAGCCTTGTAAGTGTAAAGTCATGTGGTTCCCCCCCTCCCCACGCCCCACCCCCACCCCATGCACTGTGTCAATTCTGTGTTATCTAGACCTCCCACCCTCTCAGACCCACTTCAATTGCATTTAAGGAAAAATGGGAGGGGACTTGGTGTCTAATAAAAATTCTACTTTGTGTTACTAACCAAAAAGCTTAACCATATCACTGAGAGTGGTTTAAAAATTCAGGCTTATAAACTTAAATTCAGTTCTGGTGCCTGTGAGAACCCTCCAAGTGTTACCTAACTGCTTAGTGTCCTCATCTGTAAAATGGAGATTAAAGAATTTATCTAACAAGGGTTTTTTGGGGGGAGGGGTATAAATGACGCAATGAACACAAACCACATAGTCCAATTCTTGGCACATAGTAGGCAGTCACACGAACGGTAGTCATTACACATCTCTGTTTACCTTTCAAATACATAAATATTGACTGTCTGATCCTTTAGGATTCTTTTACAGAAGTTGAAGACAATACATCCTCTCAGGGTCTGCTGTTGTAAATTTCTAGTCTGGTCTGCCAGCGTTTTCCTTTTTCCTGATGTGTTGTTCTCCATTGGCCATGGCCCTGTCACTTCCTAGAGAAACTGTTCAACATCGCGGGAAACAAACTGATACCCCAACTTAACTGTTCAATTTCTCAACTCTTCTCTTTTCTATCATAAGCTTATAATACTTTTATAATGAAAAAATAAATTAAATAACTAATAAAGGAGAGACTGTGTGGCTCTGATTATCTGGCTTTTAGCAGGGAAAATATTTCATGTTTTCTAATTTTTACAACTATAATAGTTTGCCAACTGCTTCACCCTTCATCAATTACATCCTCACTATCAATTACTGATATAGTATTTTACTTATTTGAAAACCCTTTCACCACTTGGCTGAAGGGGTGCGGGCTGGGGTGCTGGGCCGGCGGGGCCAAAGTCCCTTCCTTCCTCCCCCGCTCTTCCTCCCTGGGGCGGTGTGATCGCTCCCTGGCTCAAAGCCTCCTAACCAATTTTTTCACTTCCTAGATCAACCCCTCGCTCCTTACACTGGATGGAGCGCCCCGCCGTACGTGAGCGAGGCACCGCAGTCCCAATTTACGGTTTGTAGGAGCGCCAGTACTTCCAGGTTTTCTTTTCCAAAATGTTTAAAAAGCTAGTAAAAGCTAGGAGTGATTTCTCCTCGAAAAATGATCATACCGAATTTCTGCATAAAATTTCGAAGTGTTTACAGACTTCCGGAGACTCCAGATTAAGACCCGTGGGGGCGGGGGGGAGGGACGGGGGCAGCAGGTTAAGAAAGGAGTGAAAATCGTGGACTGAATTCTTTCATATAGATATGTATGTGCAATTAATATACATAGATACATATATGACAAAGCTGAGTAGGAGATTATTTTAGAAGAGTTCTTTCCCCAAGTAAGCGGGTTTGAGTCGGGAAGCGCGGCGGCTCGTACAAAGAGACCGCAACAGGTGGGCAGAAGCCTAGGTCCTGCACCCTCAGGAAGCAGCGAGTCGAAGCAACGGGGAGCTGAGAGGTGAGGGAGCGGGTAGGGAAGGTGGAAGAAGGGGTTCGGGGCGGTGCCGGGGGGCGGCGGAGCTCTACTCACCATTGCCCACGAAGCTGCGGCCCTTCCGGGCCAGGGTCTGCTGCACCTGTTCCTGGATCCGCAAGCTCTTGGCCGCCTGGCCGGTGCGGCCGCTGCTCCCGGTCAGCTTCAGCTTAGCCTCCGAGGGCAGAGCCAGGCTGGAGCTGTCCAGCTGCCCCAGGATCTGCTGACCCAGGACCGTCCGGATGTAGCCGCATTCAGCGGGGGTGCTGAGGGCTGCCATGGGACCTAACGAAGCGACCGAGCCGCCCGCCTGACACGAGACCTAAGAGAGAAGCTGCAGCGGAGCTCCGGGCTGTGGTGCCAGCCCCGCCTCACCGCCTCGGCCCCGCCTCCAGCCCCGCCCCCAGCGCCTGTGGGAAGCCAGTCCAGAGGGGAGCAAGACAGAGGGGATAGTGCAGTCCAGCCTCCCCGGGGGAGGGGGCGCGGCTCCCACCAGGCAGGCGCACTCCGCGCGGGAGCGGGGGCGGAGCCGGCCGCTGGCGCTGGCGCCGGCACCTGGCGAGTTGGGCCCGCCCCCGGGGAGGTGGGGGGAGGGCGCACTCGGGAATCACCTAGGATACTGCATGCCAGATCCGCGCCAAAGTTTAGCTGCCTTGCTCGGCCTCCGCCCAGCCTTCGAAGGATGTGGTATCCGCTGGATTGCGTAGGGGCCGCCTTCCGGGCAGGTGTGCCCTGAGGAGTCATGTATCTTACTGGGCTGAAATTTATTTGCTTCTGGGAACCCCTAGTGAGTAAGCATATCTAGTTAAGTGAGTTCGTGTCGGACTGTTCGAAACATTTCGTAGTTTTCCTGTACCTGAGGGCGAGAAAGGGCTAGTCAGGCAGAAAAAACAATAGAAGGAACATGTGCCAAGATGACATGTGTGAAATAAAACATTTTTTGTAGTACGGTAGTTTTTTTTTCTTAGTACAACTTCAGGGACTATGTACTTTTTGCACAGATGCAGTGTCAAAAACATATGTTCTTCCTCATTGAGATCTGTTTCCTCTTACGAATACACGTTGTACCCAGTACACTCTCTGCTCACTGACTCCTCTCTTACGAACACACCCACACAGAGAAACTCCAGTAAGAGGCGCCAGGGAAGAGCACACTTTTAATAGGTGATACATTTTAATAGCCCTGCTAATGCTGATTAAGTCCTCTTTATGACAGGCTCTGTAGGAGGCCCATGGAAGGGGCCTCTGACTTTCTCATTTTCCACAACTTATATTTATCATGCTATTAATTATGTTTCACACGTAACTGACTACTGAGAAGTTGAGAACTAAGCTCAAGGGTCCTTGACCTTACATTTTATCACCTAAGCCACTCGTCCTGATTTTCCTCTATGGATTTGGGAAGCAGGAAAAAAAAGTATGTATCCCTGGTATTAAGATAATTTTCCTTTGATTGCTTGGGTTTTATGTTCACTTTCCCTCAAATCACTCAGGAACTGTAAAACTCCACTTACTCGAGTCAAGAATGGCTGGAGAACATAGCTTTCCCCTTCCTTCCCCATTTTCCTAGTCATGCCCTTTACAGATACCCTTAATGCACAGGTACCTGAGTTTCCAGGGAAAGGGGAAATCAAGGGGCTCCAATCCTGAACAAGGAAATGGTGATAGTTCTGCCACCCTTTCTCAGCCAGCCACATGGCTAAGTTCTTGTGAAATGTAGTGGTTCAGTGAAGTCACATGGATTGTAGGTCTTGAAATGAATCCCTTCTATCCCAGCAGGACCAGTCTGGAGGTATAATCTACCTCCAGTGATCATAAGTGACCAGGTTATTTATGTGCCCAAATAAAAACATCCAATCCTGATGCTAATGTTCTGTTGAAAAGAGAGGGGTGAACAGAAGGGGAAGTGATGATAGAGACTTTCCATAACAAATTCTGTTCCTATCCTCTTCTTCCTCTCCCTCCCCTTAATCATGGCCTCTTAGGGCAGCTCTGAGAGTACTGCTTTGAGAGGTGGTTTCAGTACCTGTCATTACAGTGCCAGCTGGGGCATCCTGTGTGTGTGTGTGTGTGTGTGTGTGCATGCGCGTGCGCGCGTGCCAGCCTGGAGAGCCATAACTTACTTACAAAGTCTGCTCTGCCTCCATCTACATCCCTTAAAAGGGGAGGAGAGAGGCATTTGTTTTTCATTTATTTATTTGATTGAGCTAAACCTCATTTACTTTTTTCTCTCAAATTGATCATTTTTTTTGCTTTTTAAGTGTAATGTTGTAATGGACTATCCTATTATGTAGGTACCAATATTGAACATGTAGAGATCTTGATTTTGGGTAGTTGGGTGATTTGACAGGAGGAAAATGGTCAAAAGCAAAGTTTGTAAATGAGGCAGATATGGGTTAAATCTTAGCTTGCCTTTTATAGGTAGTGTGGCTTTAAGCAAGTTTCTTTACATTTTCAAAATGGGAGCAATAAAAATACCTACCATGAAGTGCTGCTGTAAGGATTAAATTGTAAGTAGTTATAAGAAATCCTGAATAAATAATTGCTCAATGATCTTTAAGAAACATTTCTCCCCACCCCCGAGACCCAGTTTTGGATTTTCTCACCTTCTTCAGGTCTCTGCTCATGTTAACTTATTTGAATGAGATACTTATATGCGCAAACACATAGCACTTATTTTCATTATACATGCTTTATGCTTTGCTTATGTAATAGTTTTCTTAGTGCAGCATAAGCTCCATTAAGGGGATTTCATGTTGTTCACTGTTCTTCTCCAGGTCCTAGAATAGTGCACATAGTAAACAATAGGTATATGTTGAATGAATGAATGAATGAATGAATGATGCATAAGAGCTCTTAGTGTATATCATGGTATATAATGAGTGTTCAGCAACTGTTAGTAATGATTATTTAGGTTTTCATACTCTTTTGGCAACTTATTTTTTAAAAGGTTTATTTATTTTTAGAGAGGGAGGAAGGGAGAAAAACATCAGGTACCTAGTCCTCAATCCAGGCATGTGCCCTGGATGGGAATTGAACTAGGACTTTTCAGTTTGTGGCATGATGCCCAACCCTCTGAGCCACACCAGTCAGGGCTTTTATTTTTTTTAAAGTCAGATATATATCATTATGTATTCTAGGTGTTCAATTAATTAGCTATGTAATACTCCCTATAAATAAAAAACAACACTGAGATAATTTTTAAATACTTTCGGAATTCAATGATTCAGAAAAACAATCCTTTTGAAAATAAGATAAACATATAAACTTATTAAAAGGCTCCCTTTGGAGATGAAAATCCTGTTGTAATAGCAATAGTTAATTACAGGGTGAGGAAGTATGCAGACTCTGACATGGTGCCCCCAAATGTAGTCTAGATGTGCTTATATTCCAACAAAATGCAGGCCCTGCTTTGTTTCCTGGGGAAGCTACATAGCCTGCTTCCTAAATTGTGAGCAAGTCCCGGGATAACTGTGAAAGGTAGCTTCTAGCCAACAAATTGAAGCATGGAAATAAAATGCTATGAATACTTTTGTGGTGGTTGGCTAATCTACAATCTGCTACTTCTTAATATTAAGGCCGAGTTTTGAAAACTTTTATTTCTTTCGTTTTATCTTTACCAAGAGAATTTGATAAAAGAAAAAGGTAGAACCACAGGAATGTAGAAGTAAAATGTAAATAACAGATAACTAAATTATGAGGCTACAATTATCCTCTGCTGGAAACTTACAATAATGGTGTGGAAATTCTTGAGTTTTATACTTGTATTTTAATTTGATTTACACACTGTAGCTTTAAAGCAGTAGTCTAATTGTTTTCAAATGTAAAGCTAAAGCTTCCTCAGAGTAATTTTATTTCCTTTAACCATATATAAATTTCAATATGGGAAATTTCAATACATGAAAAATTCAGGAAGTTACTAAAAGACCATAGTATACATTTTAGAGCTGAAATATTTTAATGGATAACATAAAGAACATGAATGACATCAAAACTCTTTGATTCATATTTAAAAAATAGACTCATAAATTTTCATAACTGTCTTCTCTCATAAAATATTATCCTGTTACTATTTGTAGGTTATTATTACCTATTGCTTTTAAAAAGTATTTCCTAATTTAGTGTAAGAGACCTGGCAGCTAGAAAATTTAAAATAAACCTCAGGTTTTTTATTTCCTTTTTTAGCACATGGATGTGTTGCCAAGGCAATGGGTAGCAGTTTTATCATTAGCCACATATAATGAAAGTGGATCAGGACTGGAAAAGGAAGCTCTGAACACCACTCTCCAATGGGGACTTTATCTTAAAAAATAAAAGATTTTGCCCTGGCTGGTGTAGCTCAGTGGATTGAGTGCAGGCTGCAAACCAGAGTCACCAGTTCAATTCCCAGTCAGGGGAATGCCTGGGTTGTGGGCCAGGCCCCCAGTGGGGGTCACGTGAGAGGCAACCACACATTGATGTTTCTGTCTCTCTCTCTTTTTCCCTTCCCCTCTGTCTAAAAAAAATAAATACACAAAATCTTAAAAAAAGATTTTGTGTATTTATTTTTCAGAGAGGGGGAAAGAAACATTGATGTATGAGAGAAAGGTTGATCGGTTGCCTCTCATGTGGCCCACCTGGAGTTGCCATGTGCCCTGACCTGGAATCGAACTGGTGACTTTTTGGTTTGGGGGATGACACCTGACCCTCTGAGCCACACCAGCCAGGGCTCCAATAGGGACTTTCAAAAGCAATGAGGATTAAGGTGTTTCTCTTTAATGCAGATGTTCATTTTATCTGCTATTTTGGATATGTTGTGAGTGTGTAGGTCTGAAAATTATTCTTTTTGAAAGACCTCAAATATGGTGTGGGAGGTGGAAACCAGGTGGGCAACCACTAGGGCTGGCAATGAGCAATTTGTTCGTTGTTACTGAAGCTTTCAAGACAGTTCCTTTAATCATGACTCATGGAATGTATGAGCTTAGTAGATGAGTGGAAATGATCCACCTTCTGGCTGGATGACCACAGCTGCTACATTAATGGTTGTCAGATCTCTCAACTGATGACCAGGGAAGCTGAAGGGAGGGGACAACTTGGTCGACCACATACTCTTGTCATCATTGGAGACCATGGTCCTCACTTCGTTGTCTCCACCATGAATCTAGCAATGAAATAACTAGCAGATGCTTAATAAATAATGAGTGTAGCCTCTCACCTATAGGCATTTTGATTAATTAGTTTGCCTCTGTGTGGGCCCAGGTGCAGCTGAACAAAAGGATCCCAAAGGAGGTGGCCTGGCCTGAAAGAAAACATCAAAGTGTCTTGAGTGCCTAGGGGAGCACATGGTTAGTGATTTTTTAACCTTATGAAAGTAGTGTAGTAATTCAGAAGAGCTGATTTTTTAAAATAAATTTGTAGAGGACCTAGCACCTCAGTGTCATGTATTTAAATTACTAAAGTTGTTGCACAACATACTTTATTTGGAAGTTATTTGAATATAAAATATTGATATATGTGTGCATATTTCTTCATAAATAATCTACATTTAAAAATTTGTCTCCTTTTCTCATATACACTGTTTCCTTGAAATTCCCAAAACAGAAGTATTACATCTCATATAGAAAAATAATACTAATAATCTGACCTTGATTTTAAAAGCTGCACCCAGCCCCTCTTGTTTCCTGCGAAAACATCATCAAAATAGTAGGTAATATAAGTGTGTGCTTGAAGTCAGAGCTGAGTTTGATGCGTTTCTTTGCTGTGTAAACTTGAGCAAGTTATTTAAATTCACAGAACTTCAAGTTCTTTATTTATAATGTGGTGTCATTAATAATATTGGCTGCACAGGATTGTTAAGATTCATTTAGGTAGTAAATACAAAACACTTAGATTTCTAGTCCATGCTTAGTATTTCAGTTATCTATAATTGCAAAGAATCCATCCCAACATTTGAGAGCTTAAAACAAGAATGATTTCCATCTCATGATTTTGTGGTTGAGTCCACAATACTTCCATGGTTCTGGCCTGGGTTCACTCCTGTGGCTGAGGTCAGCCGGGGACTCAGCTGGGATTGGATGTTCTGAGACAGCCATTCTCACCAGTCTGGGGCCTCAACTGGTACAGCTGCAACAGTTGGGATGGTTGAGCCTCTCTGTCCAGGTAACCTGTCATTCTCCAGTGGGCTAGTTCAGACTTCTTTATAGGGTGGCCTTCAGCAGCATTCTAAGAGAGCAAGAGCAGAAGCAATAGGCCTTTTTAGGCCTAGGCTCTGGCACTTGATTAATGTCATTTCCACATACAGTATTTTTCAGCTCATAAGCTGCACCTAGGTTTTAGAGGAGGAACATAGGGAAAAATTTTTGAAGCTAAAAATGTGGTAAAATATTTAATAACATAAATAATATAATATTTTACCAATGTAAATGTAAACAGAACTCAACAGCAGCATTAACAACCATTATTCCTCCAAATTTGGAGAGGGGGGAAGTGCATCTTATAGTCTGAAAAATACTGAAATACTGTATATTCTATTGACTAAAGCAAGTCACAAGCCTAGCCCAGATTCAAGGGCTGGAGAAAGAGAGCCCACTTCTTAAAGGAGAGACTGCAAAGTTTTATTTCAAAGGGTATGCATGCAGGGACAGGAGGAAATACTGTGGCCATCTTGGCAAACCATCTAACATCTTTACTGCTCAGTAAACAGCAGTTGCTATTGTTATCATCATAGTCATTACTATTATTATTTAAAATGGATATATGTTTCAGAGGTTGGTAGGATTGTTGTTACTAACTTCTGATGGCTGGAGGAACAAAGTCAAAGGAAAGCAATCTTGATTTACCCAAGATGTGGATACAAATAGCTCTCTGCCTGTTATATCAGTAGAGTGTAAACTCTATTCTAAGGAACCTTGGGTGTCTTTAGAAATCAAGTGTGGTTAATCCAGACAGGTTTCACTGGATGTGAAGGATTCACTGTTAGTCCTCTACTGCTTTAAAAGTGAATGCAGCTCTGGCTGGTGTGGCTTAGTGGACTGAGTGCCAGCCTGTGAACCAAAAGATCACTGGTTTGATTCCCAGTCAGGGCACTTGCCTGGGTTGCAGGCCAGGTCCCCAGTTGGGGTTTGTGAGAGGCAACCGATAGATGTATCTCTTATACATTGATGTTTCTCTACCTTTCTTTCTCCCTCCCTTCCCTTCTCTCTAAAAGTAAATAAATAAAATCTTTAAAAAAAGTGAATACAGTTCTAGTTTGTTCACTATCTCAGTGAGGTTACTGATGCTTGACCAAACATCATCTTGGATTTTATTCAGAGTATACTCATTAATAATTTTTTAAAGATTTTATTTATTTATCTTTAGATAGGGGAAGGGAGGGAGAAAAAGGGGGAGAGAAACATCAATGTGTGGTTGCTTCTCACGTGCCCCATACTGGGGACCTGGCTCACAACCCAGGCATGCACCCTGACTGGGAATTGAACCAGTGACCCTTTAGTTCGCAGGCTGGCACTCAATCCACTGAGCCACACCAGTCAGGGCTAATCATTAATAATTCAAAATTAATAAAAATGCAAAAGTGATCAATGGTATAATATAATTTTATTGTAGCATTCTTACTTATAATGATAAGGGAAAATATATGTTACCTTTCTAATAGTAAGAAAGAAAGTGTACTGTTCATTTGGAATATAGTTGCTATAGTTCGAAAGAACAACAACTGCTAAGAGTGATGAGAATGAGCAGAAGCCGTCTTTTTGCTGCGTCCTTACATGGCAGATGGGAAGGGATCTTTCAGGGGTCCCTTCTGTAAAGCACTGCTCCCATGCATGAGGGCTATGCCCTCTTCCCTATGTCCCCCCAACCCAACCCCTGACCTAAGTGCCTCCCAAAGACGCCACCTACTAACACCATCACAGTGGGCATTGGGTTTCAACAGATGAATTCTGGGGATACAAACATTCAGACCATAGCAACTATGTTTTGTTCTCTTTTATTAGATCTGCAGCATAAACCCCAATATAAAAATTGTCCAGGTGAGGTTGGGTGTGTGGGGGATAGGGTTCTTTTTTATTTTTTGATGAAACATACCTGTGCATTACTTCTTTTCTCTTCCTGGAAGATGCCTTCCTGAATTTTCAAGGGAGTGACTTTTTCCTGTCATTTAGATTTGTTTAAATATCTTCTCCTCAGAAAGGATTTTCCCTGCCCAACTAGTCTTAAGTAGCTACCCTGTCACTCTCCATAAAGCACTTACTATGGCCTGATAGTTTTCTTATATAGAGAGTTATGTACGTTCATATGTATTATTTCCCTACTAGAATGTGCGACCCATTCAAGCAGAAACTTTTTCTTGTTCACAAGTTCATCTGTAGTTCTTAGAATCCATACATATAGTAAGCTCGCAGGACTTTTAAATAAATGTCTAATAGAAATTCACTTTAATTTTAGTTCTCTCCTTTTTAATAGAGTTTCAATGTGGAGACACATCTTTTGGTATTGGTATTTTTTACATGGTTTATAATGAACGATGGGATTCTGAGGCTTATTTGTTTCATTTCATTATCATTATTATTTTTAAACTTAATGGCCTGAGCAACAATGTGTTAAATGAATGGAAAGTTAAGCAATTGCTTGTTTTCCCAATTTGTTGTAGGTCCTGGAATCTGAAACCCAGGGCTTACTGGTGAATTCTGGCAAATCTCCCAGAGCCACCCCCTAAATCCTCTAAAGCAAACATACTTTTGGAGAACCCATGGATATTTATGGTCTCAGGGATAGTTCTAGACAGGACACATTCTGCATCCCTGAGCCCACTTGTATTATCGTTACAGCCCAAGTTTTCTCAGACTCCTCAATGTGATTATTGCATTGAACTAAATAAGTTCAAACTAGAACCTGTTCAGGCCTGCTCTTTTTAAGCTTAAAATGTTATTTCTCAGATAGCAGGAAGCCTTTTGAAGAAATGTTCTAGCCATAGAACCAAAGTCAAATAGGAATCCTAGTGATTTCTCTTTGAAAAGAGGAAAAGGTAAGAAAAAAATTCTTCTGAAGTTGGGACTGTGGCAACAGCTTCTAAAAAAAAAAGGTTCAGAATGATTTGGGGTGTATTTTGACTGATCCTGCTCACATTTCAGTGTTCTAGATTTCAGCAGGAGTATCAAGCTTTGGGGCCATGAATAACAAGGCGTATTGATTCAATAAATCAAACTTCAAAGATGTTATCAGGAAAGTATTTAAGCGAGGAAATGACCCTGGCAACAGCCTGTTGCATAAGGGAGGGAGACGGTATTAATTGTCCTGGCCTTCTCAGATCTTCCGCATCAGCCTCAGCTGACTTTCTCTCAGTATAGAACTCTCCTGCACACATGCTCTGAGTGGCCAGGCTAAAATTCCCATCAGGCCCTAAATGACTGGTGCTCATTTCCTCTTACCTTCAGTGGTTGCCTTGTTTATTTCTATCCATCTCTTAAGGCTTATTTCATGCTTTCTTTCCTTGGTGAGGCTGACTTCATCTGTCCTCATGGTTTTCTCCTTGCCCCACCTCCAGTCCTTTCAGAATCATTTGTTTTTGCTCCTGAGAATTAAATGAGATGACATTTGCTAGGAGCTTAGCCTCGTGTACTGAATAAGGATGCCCATCTTATGCTTGAATGCATACCTAAGATACCTAAAATAAAAATTAGGGGATACAAAATGAATAGTTATGCATGATTTTTAAAGAAATATAGGATAATGGTTAAAAGCTTAGCCTCTGGAATTAGATAAACCTGAATTACTTTCCTTACTGTCCCACTTACTAGTTATTTAAACTTGGTCAGGTTGGACTTCCTTAGCCTTAGTCCTGCCTTCCAGATAGGGGTAATAAAGACTACCACGTTTAATAGGGTTGACATCACAAGTAAAATAATAGATATGGACATTTTTCATAAACCAGAAAGTGCTATTTGAATGTTAAATGTTTCCTTGCATATTTTAGAATTTTTACGTATGTGTCATCAAAGTAACAAATTGTTTTAAAGCCAGTAATATGCAAGACAGTAGCTGGGAGCTTGGTATGCAAAAGAATAAGGCACCTTCCTGTCCTGGAGGCCTTTCCATTGTACATTGTCGATAGGGAGATAAAAGAAAACTATATAAACATTAAATAAGGAAATCATGTAAAAATTATTCAAAGCAACAGTAAAGGAGGTGGTATGGGGTGATGTGTCAAATAAATGGGAAAGAGCAGCAGTATTCATGAAATCCTGGGAATAATGGATTGCTTTTCTGTTGGTGCCTTCAGGGAGGATATTTGTAGAGACTGTGATTGGGTATTAATTTAGCTGAATCTCTAGAGTGGGCAGGATTTGATTAGGTGGAAAGTGGGTAGAGGGTATAAGAAGGTGGGCAGCAGAAGTGTGAAGGTAGAACAGTGTGATAGTTGGAAGGCTGATAAGAAACTAGTCTGACTCAAGTAACTCTGGCTCTTATTCCCGGACCCAGGTGGACATTAGATTCAAATGAGAAACTTTGAAAATCATACAGATTCTTGGGCTCCATTGCAGACCAATTAAATCAGAATTTCAGGGGTGGTGTCTGGAATCTGTACCTTGAAAATGCTTTCAGTGTGATTCTGATGAACAGTCTGGTTTGGGAATGACAAGTAAAAATGGATAATGGGCCATAATGCAAGAAATTCAGTTGAGGTCCGAACTCCAAGGCCTTGAATGTTAAGAGTAGGTTTTGTACTTTATACAAAAGTACATCTCATGAACTAAAGGAGGGGAATGTGGGTAGGAGAGGGTGTGCAGTGTGGAAGGGAGTGAAGTGGGGAAAATGGGACAACTGTAATAGCACAATCAATAAAATATATATATGTATATGAGATACATATAACAAAAGTACACCTCAAATTTTAGTGATGTATAGGTAATTTTTAAAGGGACAAACATCTCTCTGGGGACCCTATGAGAAAACTGCAATTGTCAGTGAAGAGTCATGGAAAGTTCTGGAGGAGTGACAGTGCTTTGAGGTATGAATCTAAGATACTCATCTACTTACTTACAGTCTCTGGAATGGCCTGGAAGGGAAAAGAAAGTGGAGATGGGTTGATAAATGAAGTTCCCACAAAAGTGGTGCGGGGGTTATGGGGGTCATAGAGAGAATTTGGAGCTCTAGAGAATGCACTTTCTCAGCCAGAGGAAGTAGTAGCAGAAGCATTGGGTATATAGCAAGGATGTTTAGCACCATTCAAAGACCCCTAAGCCATCTGGCTGTTTAGGAGGTTAAGACTGCTTCTTTCTGTCTTTTACTCCCACCCCAGCCCACCACCCCAGCCCTCTCCACCTCCCACCCATTTCTACCCTCCCTAGTCTTTGTCCATGTGTCTTTTACACTTGTTGCTCTAAACCCTTCCCCTTCTCCCCTGAAATTCCCTCCCCTCTCTCTGGTGTCTGTCAGCCTGTTCTCAATTTCAGTGTCTTTGGTTATATTTTGCTTGTTTGTTTTGTTGATTAGGTTCCTGTTAAAGGTGAGATCATATGGTATTTGTCCTTCATTGCCTGGCTTATTTCACTTAGCATAATGTACAAGAACAACAATTAAAATAAAGGAAAAAATCTATTAAACAAACAAACAAACGAAAAGAAAACACTGCTTCTTTCCTTTTCGTTGTCTCCTTTGGCACTTAAGCCACTCTGGGGCATTTTTTCCCAGTGATTTGCTTGGGAATCCCAAATTCCTAGTTCTGCCTGTAGAAAGTTATTCCTGTATAACTTTTCTCTGGTCAGCTTCTAAGTTTAAAGCAGTGGCTTTTCAAGCACGATGTACAGGCCACTTGGGTTCTCTGAGATCCTTTCAGAGCGTTGTGCGTAGTGAAACTATTTTCATAATAGTACTACTGAACCTGTTCCTGCCTTTTCCACTATGCTGGCGTTTGCGTGGATGGTTGGAAAGCAGGGGTGGGTAAAACTGCCGGTCATGCAGTGACCCTGCCCTGCTCTAGGAGTCACTGCCACACCCTTGCGGTGAGAAAGAAGATCTGCTTTCTCTTAGGGACACCCTTGATGGAGCAGTAAAGATCATTAATTTTATTAAATCTTGATCTTTCAGTATGTGCCTTTTAAAAATGCTGTATGATGAATTTAGAAACACACACTGAGAATTTCTGCCGCAGACAATGTGAGGGTTGTTTTGAGGGAAAGCACTTGTGCAATTGTTTGAGTTGTGAATGAAACTAGTCCCTTTTTTTCATGAGATATCTTTTACTTGAAAGAACTGACAAAATATTATTATGCAGACTTGGGTAATTGGCATGTACTTTTTAAAAAATAAATGAAGTAAGCCTGTCAACACAAGGACACCGACTACATATGTTTGTTGCAAATAACAAGGTTCAAAGTTCTAAGTAAAAATTAGAATTTTGGAAAGCATGTGTGTGCCCCCTTGAAAGCTGCCCATGCTTTTCTGATGAGATTGATGGGGATATTAACAAGTATGACTTTTTGTTATTGTATAATAAGGTATGTGTCAACATTTGGAGGAGATACACAACTCAGTGAGCCAACATTTCTAATGTTACCATTGTGCATGGATGAAAGAGCTATTTAAAGTGCTGAACAGACAAATAGATTTTAACGTAATCGAGTAAAACATTCATTCATACAGTTTCAGATCTCACAATACAACTAACCTTTAAGAATCTATCACTTGTTAAGTTTTCATGTAGTATTCAAGAAAATGCTCATAAATCCCTGAAAAAGCTGTTGAACTACTCTACCCTTTTAAAATTACATGTCTGTGTGAGGCTGGAGTTTCTTCCCATACTTCAATAAAACAACTTGCCACAGCAGTTGAATGTAGAAGCAGGAGTGAGAATCCAGCTACCTTACATTAGCTGTAAATACATAAGAATTTTACTCTTGTCACTAATGTTTTACTTTGGAAAATACAGTTATCTTTCCAAGAAATATGTTATTTATGTTAATATGTAATGGCTTCATTGCTTTTAAAAATTCTCAGTTTTAATTTCTAATACAGTGAATATTGGTAGACTTGACCCACACAGCGATCTTTGGGGTCTTTAAAATTGTTTGAGAGTGTGAAGAGTTATAGAGACCAAAAAAACGTTTGAGAATTGAAGTTGCTCTACCTGTTCCTATAGTTTAAAAAAAGTCTCATTAGAGGTTGATGACAAGAGAAAAGATGTGCTACAAAAAGTATCATGGCTGATCCTGGAAAAGTTAAATATAAAACTACCATATGATCCAGCAACTTCACTCCTAGGTATGTGCCAAAAATAATTAAAAATGGGTACTCAAATAAATACATGTATATACATGTTCATGACCATAATATTCAAATCAGCTGAAGGTGAAAATAAGCCAAATGTTCATCAATAGATGAACAGATAGACAAACCATGATGTGTACACGTGATGGAATAGTATTCAGCCATAAAGTGGAATGAAGTACTAATAAGTACTACAACATGGATGGACCTTGAAATAAACCAGACACAGAGGCTCACATATTGTATGATTACATCTATGTATATGAAATATCCAGAATAGGTAAATCCATAGAAACACAAAGCAGATTGGTGGTTGCCAGTAGCTGAAGGAAAAGGGAATGAGGAGAAACTGCTCAGTGGGTGTAGGGTTTCCTTTTGAGTTGATGGAAATGTTTTGAAAGTAGATAGAGGTGGTGCTTGTACAACCTTGTGAATGTGATTGATGCCACTGAATTGCCCACATTAAAATGGTTAGTTTTATGTTAGGTAATTCTCACCTTATTTTAAAAATATCAGAGCTGGGTGATCACTAGACACAGGACTTGGCACTTGACATGGATTCAGAATTTCTTTTTCAATTTTACTCAGGCAAAATGAATGGTGTCTGTTTTCTTTCTGTTGGCAGTGTTTCACATGTCTGATGTCAGTATAATCACTATTTTGGCTATTATCAGATTTAACTATGCAATTTTTGCTTTGATAGTCTTCCCAGTTGTTGTGTCAAGATGAAGGCAGAATTAGACAGTATGCTAAAATTAAATCAGTATTTCTTACATAAATGATTGGCTGGGTGAGTCTGTTTTTGGTTGTAAATCTCCTTTGAAATCTAAAAGCAAGAAAGAAACTTGAGATTGTTGACATTTTCTACAGAAGAGCTGAAATGCAGTGTGTTGTTGGAAAAAAAAAATGAGAGGACATTATAATCTTCAATTTATCAGCCAAAGGTGGAGCCACTTATTGTGTTCTTTTTCCAAGGTGGATTCCTTTGTCCTTTATTAGCAAAATTTTGGGCAATGTTCTAAATGTGTTTGATTACGATAGAGAAATTGACTTGCAGTTCTGGGGTTTGCCATTAACTTCTTTTCCATAGTAATCAGAAAAATATGACTCATCAAGAAGACTGCATATTTTGTCTTTATGTGGGGCCCTTTGTATTTAACTTGTCTAATTTCCTTGAAGTCTGCACCTAGACACATCATAAATTCACCAGTAGCAAAGGGATCATATTTCTAATAAGAAAAAGCAGCATCAAAAGGAGAGAGCAAAAACCTGAAAAGGCATTTGTATTAGGATTTCTGACTTTAAGATTAGGGTTTGGGGGTGGGGGAGGCAATATTCTGGCTTTAATTTCATTTGTAAAGCTATATTAATGTTACAATTTATGTAGGATTTTGTGATAGGATATATGTATATGAAATGTCTTGTATGAGGCATGTAATTGGCCAGTAAATTAAATTATTTTAAGAAATATATTTTATCTCTAGCATTGCATAAATTTAATAAGAGAATTTGTTTTTATTATTAAAAAATGCTGGAACTAAAATTGTGCTGGTCATAAAAGGAAAGACCAAGCAGCAAAGGGAAGTGGAACTACCTCAGCTTTCCTTCAGTTGAAAGATAGACTTATAAGTAAAGCAATATACACCCCCTCACACACACATATGAGGTCTGTCCAGAAAAAGTACAACCATTGATAATATAAGGAGAATGGTTTGTGTGACACTGATATAACCTGGCAGCCAGGGACAGTGGACTGGAGTGCACATTCATGAACAATGACAACTTCACTGTACTAGTCAGTGGGGGTGGTAGACACCATTGAGTGAGCATGTGTACTGTGTGGCCATCGAATTCAAAATGGCTGAGTGAATAGAGCAACAAATCTGCATCACATTTTGTGTTAAGCTTGAACATTCCTGTGTGGAAACTATTTGGATGATTCAGAAGGCTGCTGCTATGGGAAACTTGTGATTGGCAGCTTCATCACGACAATGCACCTACTCATGCATCATTTCTTGTGCAGAGTTTTTTTGTAAAACATCAGATCACCCAGGTGATTCAGCTCCTCTACAGCCCAGATTTGGCACCCTGTGACTTCTGGCTTTTCCCAAAACTAAAATCACCTTTGGAAGGAAAGGGATTTCAGACTGTCAGGATTCAGGAAAATATGACAGAGTAGCTGATGGTGACTGGGAGAACTGTGTGAGGCCCCTACTTTGAAGGGGACTGAGATGTCATTGTCCTATGTGCAATGTTTCTTGTATCTTGTTCAATAAATGTCTCTATTTTCCACAGTATATGGCTGTATACTTTCTGGACAGACCTCATATATATTTTTTATATATAATCTATAATTATTGCTATAGGAAAATGTGTACTGTGTAATATTTAAAGGAGAGCAAAATAAAGAAGCTCTATGAAAGAAAGGAGATAAAGAAAAGAAGGGTTGAGTAAGGGATAAGGTACATTCAAAAAGATTATTTTGAATGGCATACAAGGATGTAAAAATGTAAAATCATTCAGCTATGTAGAATATTGGTCAGCTTACATTCTCTAGTGTTATAAATTAGGAGAGGTGTAGGACAGAGTGAAACAGAGACTTCTGAACCTTACTGACATTCAGACTCACTCCGAGAAACCTATAAAAATATAAATGTGTATGACCCACCCTGGAGGTTATGATTCTCCAGTTCTTGGGTAGAAGCCAGTGATCTGTGTTTTTAAAAATATCTCCCGATAAATTGTGATACACAGCTACGTTTGAGAACTGCAGACACAGAAATGAAATATTAGCCTCTGTGCAGTGGTATCTGCTCAGTCCCTTCACATAATTCCCTTCTCTTTGCAGAGCAAGAAAAATAAACATGGTGGAATAACTCAATTTAAAACAGAAACAATCATTACTTTTAAAAAAATGTCCATGAGAAAATATTAAAACGGCATTTGTCTCATTTTTCTTCTTTGCTGACTTGAGAAGGAGCCAACGTCTCTTCCTCAAAGCTGGAGGCAAGCAGTGACATCAAGTGGTTGTTATGGGTATGTTCCTTTTTATTTGGGACTTTGATATTTACATGAATTAACTTAAATAGTGTGCTATTTTCCTCTACCCACCAGTTAGAGGATATGCTCTTTAGTTCCTGCATGCTTCATTCTCCAGAAATGCTTAAAAATGAAAAAAAAAAAAAAAACCAGCAACAAATAAAATTTGACACTGACATGGGGTCCTTTGAATACTATCCAATATAAGCACCTTTGTTTAGTTGTTTCTAGAACCAGGTGGTTTCAGTGAGGTGAAAGAAAGCCTAAACTAACCTCTACATGCAGACAGAAACTATGATAATGATGAAACTGTCAGTGGTTTTAAAACAATATGACTCATAAACAAGAGAGCACTATGAATTGGACTCAAGTGAGAATACTTTGGGCTGATGCCAAGAAAATTCAATGAGTTTATGATAAAGGTCAAAGCTCCTTTCATAACCATCCATAGGGAGCTAAAACTTAGGTATCTAAAAAGTAACAACAGCCACAGCCCCCCCACCCCCCTCCCCTGGCCCCCCTCCAGATTTAGGAGAGAAATGAAGAGGTGGCTCTCCGGATTTTTACCTTATAATAGCATTCATCAAAGATTTCCTTTAAACAGTGCTCTCACGGTATGTTTACACTATGACTAAGTTTATAAAAATTTGAAATACATGGTTTAAAGAAAAACAATTGCTGAAGAGAGTAATACACCCAAATTACAAAGAAAAGAAAGAAGTTAGGTAATTAATTGGCACATGGATGTTCAGTTATTCTGAACTGTGGCACTTCAAAATGCTGGTGGAGGAAGAACCCTCATTATTTAAAAAAAAAAAAAATAAGAAAGAAATAAAGGCAGACACAGAGAAAATGGGATTGTCTTGATCCCAGGGATCATCATTTTGTACGTGGAACCAAAGGTTTGGTTAAAGGCCATGAGATCAGCCGCTCGGCCCAGGCTGCCCGTGCCAGTGTGAGAGCTGTAGCGCAAAGTCACCGAGGCACACGGCAAGACCCGTGCTTCTCAGATGTCGCTTTTCTTATTTTTTCAATATGTCTACCTGATGCTTTTAAAATGTGACAATAAAATGAAGTATGTTTCATTAAAAAATTCTACATTTAGCCACCTTTTAAGTGGGGGAAACAATGGGTCCTCAGTTTAGCTCCTTAATGCTTACTCATTTTATGTCACAAGTAGCAGGCTGGTACATTTAGAAAATTGGCAGGAGAAACATTGATATAAAAACTACACATAGCAGTCAGCTGATATGGTAGGTCAGGGAGCTGCTGTCGGAGACAATTTAATGACCAGAAACAACAAACAAGGAGAGAACTTCTATGAGTTACCATCTATTTTTGAGCTAAATGTCCTAAAATTTGCAAGTGACTAAGTGATGAGGCATCCATCTGCATGTCACATTCATATGTGAATAATAGGGAGGGATTAATGAGTATTTTTCTTTAGCTTATGAGTAACAAATCATTCCAAGATGAGAAAGAATGCTTTACCTTAAACTGAAAGTTGAAACACCAGATTGAAATACTGGAAACTATAAATCCGTATGAAATTATCTACAGGCCCCAAATAAGAGTGATAGAATTTTCACTTTTATTTTACCCAATCAGATGTTAAAACAGCTTGAAAACAACTGTGTCTACTTGGACACAGACATAGCAGAAACCTTTATATTATAGCCAATGATAATCGTCCTTTTGCCATGTCACTCTGCATCCCTCTGCCCCCATGAGTGTGTAATGCTGAGTAAGCCTGAGATAAAGCCAGAAGAGGAGACTGGGCCCGGAACACGGATGAAATATTTTCTTCAGCAGTAAATGGATGTTGTTAAGAAAACAAAAAAGATGATCATGGCTTGGAAAGACATAGCTGGTAACGGTAAGACACATAGGTGGAGTATGAGACTGAAGGTAGGGAAACTGGCAGATACTGTGGCTGGAGAAATGGAAGGAGGGTAGAATTAATGGGGCTGGCTGGTATGAACTTCTTTCTCTCTCATTTAGAAAGAGTGAATGATAAGAAAAAGTTAGTGGAATACATGCTAGTCATTGTTGAGGAAAGGAAATAGTTAAAGGTGACAGAAAAGGCTCAATTCTTAATAGCTGGGTTTCAAGACTGAATTCATTCTGTTCTTACCAACAGTGGCATTGCTGCCAGTGCTGTTGCTAGCCTATCAGCTCCTTTGTGTGAAAATTTTTGGACAGGATAGTTTACTGTGATCAGTGTAAAAGTGTTATAATTAATACATAGGTGTGAGGTGTTTGGTGGCAATAGTGCCCTTTGGGTGTGGTGTGGTGGGCAATGCCCACCCTACACAACCGTATGCAGTGGCCTTAAGTGTTACTTGCTCCTAAGAAAATAACAACTTTCAATTTAAATCAAGGGAAAGAAGAAAGTGTGGTCAAGAGTACAAAATGCTGTAGAGGTAGAGGAAAACAAGAAAAGACTAACAAATGCTAGGTTTAAGAATTAAAATGGTCATTGGTGATTTTTTGAGAAAGAAATTTCATAAAATTATAAGCCTTTTGGGCTGAAAAATCCCACAGAGATCTTTGAACTCTCCCTTTCCTACCATTTTGAAATGTGGGAAAAGAATTTGAGGGACTTGCCCAATATCTAGAAGCACTATGTAATATTCTACATTTCTTTTGGTTTCAGGCTTGTGTCTTGTATTCTTCTTTCTTTATTGTTGTTTTCCATTAAGAACTGGAGAGCATTATGCTAAGTGAAATAAGCTAGGAGGTGAAAGACAAATACCACATGATCTCATCTTTAAGTGGAACCTAATCAACAAAACAAGCAAGCAAAATATAACCAGAGACATTGCAATAAAGAACAAACTGACAGTAACCAGAGGGGATGTGGCAGGGGATAATGGGGGGGGGGAAGAGGGAAGGGTTTTCAGAAACAACTATAAAGGACACATGGACAAAACCAAGGGGGTTGGAATCAGGGGAGGCAGGTGGGAATGGCTGGGTGGGGGAGTGGTGGAGGGAAAAGGCAGACAACTGTACTTGAACAACAATAAAACAAAACAAAACAAAAAATATATATACTATATTTGTAGAATAAAAGACTTGAAGTAAATACACCAAAATATTAATATAGATTATAGTTAAATGATGGGATCGTGGGTATATTTATTATCTTATTTATAACTGTATCTTTCCATTTTTTATAATGAGCATGTGACAACTTTTATAATTATTAAAGTAATTTTTTACACAGGAAAAAATGAAGAAGTGTTCTGAGCTAATAAATATGCTTTCCTAATCACTTCAACTCAGGGAATGTGCAAGCCTCATGGGTTAAGTTCCGGTAAGCAAACCTGACCCCAGGGAATGAAGCTGAAGAACATTACTGACAGCACAGGATGGACTACGGTCATCTACATTTTTTTTTTTTAGAGGAAAACTCATAATTTCTTTCAGTATCTCTTTCATTCAGAGGAAGGCACTCTCTGCATCTCGTCGCTAGAATAAATTTCCATATTTTGGGGTAGATTAACGGGAGCAAAAGAGGCAGGTTTTAGACAAAATAACTTCCAAAAGCATTTCTTTTTCTGTTCTTGACTAGCAAAATGATGAGGGTAAAAGCTCAATTGTCCAGGTTTGAGCAGTCCCTAAGAGGTGAAGACTGGAAGCAGGGTAGGGTGACTATGAAACAAGTTTGGCAGAGAATGCTGAGGGGTTGCTAGGAGAGGAAGATAATGACATTAAGGAAAAATAGGAAGTGGTAAAAATACTGTGTTTATTGGCTGTTTCGATTCCGATTCGGTCCCATCCCTGGGTGCTCTAGTTACTCATTTCTTCATTTGTTATTCCCTGCTGTTAGATCCCCTTTGAAAATTCACTCTCCCTAGAAAGTTTTTCCTAAAAATAACATCATACACTACTGTATCTTATACTTGACTTTCTAGAGTTACACGTAATTGCTATACACCTTTGTGTGTTATCTGCTTCTGTTGAACTTTTAAAAATTCAACAATTTAAAGATCAGATTTCCTGTATCCAACCCTAATACCTTACTACACACAGAGAGACACACAAACACACACACAAGGACACTAAAATACTGTTCTTATTTTTTGCCATCCTCCTCAAATCATCTTTCGGCCTTTTATCCATTCTAAATGTTTCAGAGCATCAGTAAGATGCAGTCCTGGATACAAAATGAAGCAGATGTGACTCCAGCTAACATGCTGCTGGTGTCTGCTCCTGGAAAATTGGGTGCTTTTGTGGCCCATGCAGCCACTTATTTACCCAAAGGTCGTTGCCCCTCTTCCTTCATGCTCACTGAACCTCCTTATTGTTGAGAGTGTGGACGAGCAGCAATGGGTCTCGTGCTTGTGCAAGAGGAGAACTGAAAGTGGTTACGCCAGTCACATCAATCTCATTCTTCTTTGCCGGGTAAGAGGGTAGGCTGGTTCTAGTTATGGCAATGGAATATAAGGAAAGTGTGCTGAGAGTATGTGACAAACGTTGGTAACAGAGAGAACACTCGGTGGGATGGTGCGATCTGACCCCTCTCCCTTTCTTCTAAGGGAGGAAGTGCTGACTGGAACTACAGTAGCCATCTTGTGACCTTGCTGTAAAAGCCAAGAGAATCTCAGAGACTCTAACCTGGAACGCTGACAACTTTGAGCTGATAAATTACTTGGAACCACTAACCTCTAGACTTTTTGTTAACTGTGAGTTTTATCTTGTGGTTTAAGCCTCCATCAATCAGGTTTTTTTCTTTTTATTTTGATTGCTTGTATCTGAAAGTATCCTAACAGAATTCTTGATCAAAGGCCTGTCCATGAGGGCAGGGTAGCTAGATGCAAAACAGGCAAGTTCCAATGTTGAGTAAATTCAGGGAGGTTGTTCATTAAAGAAGGGTTGAAATAGTGCAGCTGGAGAAAGAGTAATTCTTGGAGGCTAAGAGTGAAGAGACATGGAGAATGTCTCCAAAGCCTAACCAATGCCTGGCATGCTAGATCACAATAAATACTTACTAAATGTTGGATAGGGGACAATGCTGATGGTCAAATTTAACATACGTGATAAGAGTGAGGGAAGTCAGTGGCCAGGAGGATAATGAGTGGGATAAAAATGCATTTTAAGAAGTAGGTCAGGAATGAGACAACATATTTGCAAATGATACCTACGATAAAGGGCTAATATATAAAATATATAAAGAAACTATACAACTCAATAACAAACAAACATCCCAAATAATCTAACTTAAAAATTGGTGGAGGACCTGAACAGACACGTTTCTCAAGAAGACATACAGATGGCTAACAGACATAAAAAGATGCTCAACTTCAATAGCTGTAATAGATATGCCGATCAAAACCACAATGAGATACCAATGACTATTATCAATTAAACAAGAAATAAGTGTTGGAGAGGATGTGGAAAAAAGGAAATCTTCACACACTGCTGGTGGCAATGTAAATTGGTACAGCCACTATGGAAAACAGTATGGAGGTTCCCCAAAAATTAAGAATAGAGTTACCATATGACCAAGAAATCCCCCTTTTGGGTATTTAGCCCAAAATTTTGAAAACACTTATTTGTAAAGATATGTGTACTTACTGCTCACTGTGCTCACTGCTGCATTATTCATGAGAGCCAAGATGTGGAAGCAACTGGAGTGCCATTTGGTGGACAATTGAATAAAGGAGATGTGGTATGTATACACAGTGGAATGCTACACAGCCATAAAAAATGAAACATTGCCATTTGTGACAATGTGGATGGATCTTGAGAGGATCATGCTAAGTGAAATAAGTGAGATGGAAAAGGACAAGAACCAAATAATTTCCTTCATATGTGGGATATAAAACAAAGAGCAACAAACAAACAAATTCATAGACCCAGACTATAGTATGGTGATCACCAGCGGGGAAGGAGATGGGGAGGGGGTGAAGAGGGTAAAGGGGGTCAAATATCTGGTGATGGAAGCAGACTGGATTTTGGGTGATGAGCACACACACACACACACACATATACATATATGTATATATATTCCATTTCATTTATCCATTCACCTATTGATTAACACTTGGATTGCTTTTGCCTTTTGGCTCTTGTGAGTAATACTCTTATGAACATGAATGTACAAATATCTCTTCAAGACTCTTCTTTCAATTCTTTTTTATTTATATCCAGCAGTAGAATTGCTTGATATTATGGTTATTTTATTTTTAATTTTTTTAAGAACTGTCATACTGTTTTCTATAGTGGCTGTACCACTTTATATTTTCACCAATAATGCACCAGGGTTCAATTTTTCTACATTGCTGCCAACATCTGTCATTTTCTGTTTTACTTTTTACAGTAGCCATTCAGTGGGTGTGAGGTGGAATCCCACTTTAGTTTTATTTGCATTTCCATAACGATTAGTGATGTTGAGTATCTTTTTATGTGTTTTGTTGACCATTTGTAAATCTTTTCTGGAAAAATGCCTGTTCAAGTCCTTTGCCCATTTTTAATTTTTTTGTTTATTTGTTGAGTAGTCTTTTGTCCTTTTAAAAAGTGCTTAGTGTTAATACTTAAATTCTGTTGAGAGCATTGGCATAGATGATTTGTAAAGCTAGGCCAGTGGTTGGTAATATGCTGCATGTGGACAGACGCCTTAGCAATAACTTAGAATAACTGAGTGTAGCAGATAAAACAGTGGTAAACTCTGTTTCCTTAAGTATGATAAATAAGTGGGTCAAAAATAATTAAACTCACTTTGAGTAAATATTCAACGTAATTTATTGAGTGTATACTGTATGTTAGGCATGGTTCTGTTAGATATATAAAAATATATACATAAAAACAAGATAAGTTTCTTACTGTCATAAAGCTCATCTTTCAAGGGGGTGAAAGAAATAGTAATGCAATAACCACATTAAGAAATAAAATGTGGTGTTAAGAAAAAAAATACATCAGGGTAAGAGATAGGGAGTTTCAGGCTTGTTTTTCTTATTCGAAGCATTACGTGATGCCTTGGTATAACTTTCTTCATGTTTCTTGTTCTTCGGATTTGTTGAGCTTCTTGGGCTTATAGATTCATCAGATGTGGAAAAGCATTAGCCATTACTTAAATAATTTTTCTGTCCCCCATTCCTTTGGAAACTTCAATTATATGTGTATTAGGCCCCTTGAAGTTGTCCTGAAGCTCATGCATGTGTTGCTCCAATTTTTTTCAGTCTTTTTTAAGTCTCAGTTATTCATTTCAGATAGCTTCCACTGCTATGCTTCAGGTTTACTGACACTTTTTTTTGGCAGGGTCTAATCTGTTTTTAATCCTAACTAATATGTTTTTTGCTTAAGACATTGTATTTCATCTTCATCATTTTTTATATCTTTTACTTCTCTGCTTAATGTGCTCAATCTTTCCTCTACATACTTGAATATAAGGAATATATAATATATAGATTATATGTGCTTTAATGTCCTTGTCAACTGATTCTAACACCTGTATCTTTCTGAATCTTTCTACTGATTGGTCTGATTATTGGTGCCATTTTTCTGCTTCTTTACACGTCAGCTAATTTTTACTGCATGCTAGATATTGTGAATTTTACCTGTTAAGTGCTGAGCATTATTTTGTATTAATATTCCTGATCACTATTCGGGGATACAGTTATTTGAAACAGTTTAAATTCGAGGCTGGCTTTCAGCGCTTTGTGCAGGACCAGAGCAGTGTGGGGCTCATCTGGCCCCATGCTCAGACCTTTGGAGCACTCTGTTGGTGGGAACATGAACATTTGCCAGCCCTGAGTGAGCTCTGAAGATTGTTCTCTCTGCTCCTTTCAGGCTGTTTTTTTTCCACCTGGACCTCAAGTAGTTTCCTCAGATCCATGTGCTGATCAGAACTCAGATGAAGACTTGAGGGAGTTTTCCTGCAGGTCTCTGGAGTTCTCTTTCTATGTGGCTCTAGTAGAGGAGGAAAAAGTTTTCCTTGACCCTCTTAGGGTCCCTGCCAGGATCTGAAAAGTAACCAACAGAGACAAATTAACAGGAGAGAATTGTACGATGTAAGCCAGGACCACCTAGCAAGCCATTTCCACTTTCCTGACCTGTGGAAATTGTGTGGGATAATAGGTGTTGACTGTTATTTGAAGGTGAGGAGAATGTGAGTGAAAGCCCAAGGGGTCCTGAAGAGACTGGTAGTAGAAGCCTGCTGGCCTTTCAGAAGGTTGCCAGGGAGAGCTTAAAGGAAATTGAGAAAAAGTTTTTGAAAACTGGATACAGGGGACCCTTGGGTTGTGGCAGGAAGTTTAGCAACACTGTCATCTGAAGCAATGTGAAAAGTATAAAATATGTCTAATGAACTGGGCCATCTAGTTAAGAAGATGTGCAGGCTAAGTGTTGAAGGTCCTTATAGGAAAGTGAGAGAAATGGAGATAGAGTGGAGATAGAGTAGAGATAGAGAGAAAGACAGATAGATGGGGAGGGGGTGCGAGAGAGAGAGAGAGAGAGAGAGAGAGAGAGGGAGAGGGAGAGAGAGAGAGAGAGGGAGAGAGAGAGGGAGAGAGAGAGGGAGAGAGAGAGAGAGAGAGAGAGGGAGAGAACGAGAATGACCTGTTGTGATCCATGGATCTTGGGTAGGGGGCTGGGCTAAAAGACATAAGCTTGGTCCTCCTGGGGGGTTAGAGGGAGCGAGAAGTAGGAGGACTTTGAAACTAACAGGTGCCTCTTTGTTTGTCTAGGAGTTGAAGAGCGGGGTGGTGGTAAGTCTGTTGGTAAATAGAGTCTGAGATTCAGCTCTCTGTAGATTCTTTGGGAATATCAAAGCAGAGATCTGTAACCAGAAAGTGTGTGTGTGTTTATTTGTCAAATGGAAGCCATTTATCAGTGATATAATTCAGGTTTTAATACAAGTTTTGGGGTTCATATAATTTTGAAAAGAGAAATATGATTCTATTCTTCCCTGCCTCCTCCTCCCTATATTGACAAAATTGACTTTCCTGGATGTTGCAGAGCTTTGCTTATGAATAAACTAATTCTTGCAATATTTATGATGTTGCATTTCCTTGTGTTCTCTGTGTTTGGGAAATATCTACAGGTGCAGAATGAAGTGTGTCCTGGAAACCTTCTATATGCACGGGCTACTTACAGTGGCAGAGGTCAGGGGATCTTTAGTTCATGACCTTTTACTCCCCAGCAGGTACTTTCTGGTTATTTATACAGGATGGAGACATTAAACATAATCTGTTTCTCACTTGCTAATACAGCTGAGGTACTGAAATCACCTGATAGTTCCTAATTGCCCCATTTATATTAATGGACACTCCGATTTAATGTGACCTTGGAACCACTGACTCTCACAAGAGATGTTAGAGTACAAAGCGCCAACATCAGGGTCTTAGTTTCTTTCTCTGTGCAGGCTACTGCTTCTGATGTTGAAGTTTTCTCAAACCTTTTCTCTCATCAGAGTCTATACTCTAAGCCTATGGTATGTTTATCACTCATTCACCCAGGAAATTAAACAAACAACGATCATAGACTAGATTGTTATGAAACCAGAAAAGCCGGTGTCTGTGGTGCCTGTCACTGCTAAAACCAATAAGCAGAGACAGGGACTGAATCTTTATGGGCACTTTATTCAGATGGCCAGCGACCTGAGACGGCAGCAGGTATGCACCCTAACAGACCGTCTGTACGTTTTCTTTCAAGCCAGCATTTAAAAAAAAAATTTATTTTAATTGTTGTTCTTGTACAGTTTTCTTTTACTCCCATCCCAGCCCACTACCCCAGCTCTCCCCACCTCCCTCCCATTTCCACCCCCCCATAGTTTTTGTCCATGTGTCCTTTATACTTGTTGCTCTGAACCCTTCCCCTTTTTCCCCTGAAGTTCCCTCCCCTTGCCCCTCTGGTGACTGTTAGCCTGTTCTCAATTTCAGTGTCTTTGGTTATATTTTGCTTGTTTGTTTGTTTTGTTGATTAGGTTCCTGTTAAAGGTGAGATCATATGGTATTTGTCTTTCACCACCCAAGCCAGCATTTTTTATAAGGGGAAAAGTGTAGGTAAAGGATTTGGAACTCAAGGGAAAAAAGTGTAGGTAAGGGATTTGGAATTCAGGAAAGAGGTTAATTATAAAATCTGCATTCCAGCAATTCCCCTAGCATTTTTTCATCCACTGATGGTGATTATCTGTGTCCTGTGTCCTGGATGATTTTCTTTATCTGTGTCCTAGGCGTCGGGCTCTCTCTCCCTGGAACAAAATGGCTTGGATACCACCTTGATTGGAATTGCTTATGGTCTCTTCTGGAGCACAAAGGTCAATCGCTTGTGGTCTCCTGGAGTCAGGGTGGGCTGTACCTGCAGTCCCTGAAACAATAGCTTTTTACATACATAAACTACTAGGGTTCTTAATTATTACCTTAAACTAAAAATTTCCAACTCTTGAGTTCCCCCATCAGTTATATCTCACTGATAAACTTCCCAATAACAAGCTGAAACTAACGGGTCACTGACCCCCTTGTGACAATTAAGCCAGTGAGGTTCCTGCCACATCAAACTTGTCTGTGAACTCTGTCTCTGCAACTGCTTTTTGTGGGCTAGGTGTTGGAAATTATTCACACCAACCAAGGTTAATATATGAAAATAATTCATGAATAAAAAATTAAGTGAGCAGAAGATTAATATGGACTTTGATTTTTATTCAGGCCCTTGGTGTCTTGGAAATCAATGTGGAAATTATGCGAGAGGAAATTATTCCCCAGCAGGTGCTTTGTGAAAGGTTGTGCCATATCAAATGGCAGAGGTAGCAGATACTGCATAAATTGAAGATGCTACTGAGGGTTGGAGCTCTCTGGGGAATGGAAATGACTGGATGACACAATGATAGGTGTTGGCATTAAGCATTTCAAGTACTTCATTCTTACCAACTGCAGTATGCTAGATGTTCATGTCTCTTCACCTGCCATTGGCTGTCATTATTTTCTGGAGATGGTTTCACATGGAAGATGTATGTTTTCTAGGAAGCATCTATTCTGATAAATAAAAGCATGGATGAACAGCAAATCCAAATAGAAAAAGTAATATAAATAAATGAAGCAGCAAAACTGTTATCTTCTGGTCAAAGTTGTAGTTACCTTGTCTGTACTACTTAATCTAGAATTTTGAGAAAGTACTGTAGTCTCATAATTCCTACTGCTAAAATTAATGTTTGAACATATATGTTATAGAAACATAAATATACTCTTAAATATAGGTCTGTTATAGCCTGAACTGTATCCCCAAAATTCATATGTTGAAGTCCTAACCCCAGTTACCTCAGGATGTAACCATATTTGAAGATAGGGTCTGCAAAGTGGTAAAATGAGGTCATCAGGGTGGGCCCTAATCCAATATGACTGGTTTCCTTGTCAGAAGAGGAGATGAGAATAGGGACAGGCACGCAGGAAGATTACTTGAGGATATAGAGAGAAGACAGATATCTGCAAACCAAGGAGAGAGGCGACAGAAGAAACAACCCTGCCGACACTTTGATCAGGAACTTCTAGCCTCCAGAACTGTGTGGAAATAAATTTCTATCGTTTAAGCCAGACAGTTTGTAGTGCTTATTTACGGTAGCCTACCATACTAATACCAGGTCTCAAATGGCTGCTTTGAGGGAGAATGGGAAAGTCTAGGAACACTGATGTTTATTATCTTTGGAAAGGTATTCCTTTCCCTTTTGAGGGGGTTGGACATAAGGGAGAGTGTAGCTGAGAGCAGAGTTTTCAAATTTCAGTCAACAATGTCATAATCTATCTATAATCTGTTATTCCCCTTAATCTGAAAGTGCTTGATTGTAAATAAGAAAGATCAACATATAGTTATAAGCATAAACAAAAGAATTACAAAGCAGTGGTATATGAGAATTCCATTAATATGTAAATCCAGATTCCTGCTAGTGCCTATATCTAGATGCTGGAAAAGTATATCCCCAATTAAGCATGAAGGGTTAATATTAAGGAAGATCTCATCTGCTGAATCAAGTCAAACATGTATTTCTGAAGGTAAACTTGTTTTGGAAAGAAAAAGCTTGGATTTTACTTACTTTAACTTGCCTTTAGGAAATTTAAAGCATTAACTTATTTTTATTTTTTTAAATATTTAATGAAAAATGTCTGAGATAGTACTGCCTATGTTTTAAAAAAAACTATGTTTTCTTTTTATTATTTATTCGTAGAGAGAGGGGAAGGGAGGAGAAAGAGAGAGAAAAAAACATCAATGTGTGAGAGAAACATTGCTCCATGGCCTCTCCCACATGCCCCTGCTGGGGATGGGCTGCACCCCAGGCATGTGTCCTGACCTGGGATCACACCAGTGACCTTTCATTTTGCTCTATGTTGCTCAACCAACGGAGCTACACTGGTCAGGGCTAATGCACTAACTTTTAAAATGGCTTATTAAAAGGAGAAATTTCTGGTAAGATCTGGCAGGCTCTTCCTGTGGTAGAGTTGTTATAAAAGTTTGTTCAATGTTTTACTTCCGGCTAATATTTCTATTTCACTTTTTAAAATGTTGCGGGTATTTGCATACCTCTGTTGTGAATTGCCTTTTTATGTTCTACACCCTTTTTTAAATTGTATTTTCCATTACCATTTATCCCCTTTATACCCTCTTCCACTTCCACCTCCCTCCCTTCCTCCCCGCAGCAATCATCACATTGTTGTCGGTGTCCATGAGTCCTTTTTCTTTTTTGCTCCATCTCACCACTCTGGACCCCCCTTCTCCAGAGCTGTCAGCCTGCTCTCTACCTACAGGTCTGTCTCTAGTTTGTTTGTTAGTTCAGTTTGTTCATTAGGTTCCACGTATGAGTGAAATCATACGGTATTTATCTTTCTCTGATGGCTTATTTCATTTAGCACAATGTTTTCCAGGTCCAACCATGCTGTCACGAGGGGTAAATATTTCTTCTTTTTATGGTCGAGTAGTATTCCATTGTGTGTTTCATAGCTGTTTTATCCACTCATCTTCTGATGGACACCTGGGTGGCTTCCAAATCTTGACTATTGTGAATAACACTGCAGTGAATATAGGGGTGCATATATTCTTTCGAATTAGTGTTTCAAGTTTCTTCAGATAAATTCCCAGAAGTGGAATTGCTGGGTGATAAGGCAGATCCATTTTTAATTTTTTTCAAGTAACTCCATACTGATTTATTTCCACAGTGGCTGCACCAGTCTGCCTGGCTAATATTTTTAATATGTGTTTCTAAATTGGAAAAAAATCTGGTGTTAAATCAAGCTTACATTGCTATCTTCTGTTAATTGAATAGTTATTATGGGTTAGGCCCCATTATAGGCACTATTACACAGTAGAGAGAGAATAAGACAGACAAGGCCCCTGACTTACAGCTTACATTCCAGTGGTGGTATGGATAGTAAGATATATAATAATCAGTCCATGCATAAAGATGACCCGTCATAGTTTCTACGCACAGAATCCCTGTGTAAGAATCACCAAGAAAGGATGGCCTTTTTTAGACATAGGCACTAGCAGGATGCTGAATTTATGAGGGTTCCCAATGTGATAGTAGGCAAATTATTTCCCTCTAACTCAAAATCTCTTTCTGGGAACAATTTATTTTCCATTCATTTTAATCTTAAGATGGACAATGATTTGGACCTTTAATTTGTAGCCTGGCAGTAGAGACCAATTAGGGCTTTTATTAAATGATAGTCAAAAGGCTACAGGGTACTTCATTTTTCTATTGTTAGATTTTATTTTATCTTTAATAATCACATCTGGAGATTTTTTTAAAGAAGATTTTATTTATTTATTTTTAGAGAGAAGGGAAGGGAGGTAGAAAGAGAGGGAGAGAAACATCAATATGTGGTTGCCTCTTGAACACCCTCTACTGGGGGCCTGGCCCTCAACCCAGGCATGTGCCCTGACTGGAGATCCAAGTGGCGATCCCTTTGGTTCCCAGACTGGCACTCAATCCAGTGAGCCATACCAGCTAGGGACGGAGATTTTCTTAAAAGAATGTCTATGTCCAGTGGAAAGTGTTGGACAGGTAGGTGTTGAATAGTTAAAATTGTGGTGTGTATATATTTTTAGAACAAAAGTTATAGAATTTGTTGCAGTTGCCTACATTTTCATGAGGCACACATTCATGAGCACCTCATAAAATAACGGCAAATGGGATTATGACAGGAACTGGAGTTTATTGGGTAACTTGCCATGTGCCAGGCACTGTTTCCAAGTGCTTCTGTGCATCATTTTGCTGAATCTGCACAGCTACCATAGGCGGTAGGCATCAGTCTGAGCCCTGTTTTACACACCAGTGAAGTGGGGCCCAGAGAGTTTAAGTGACATTTTCATATATTAGAAAATTTACGTAATGACATTTTTCATGTTATTTTCTCAAACTGGCTTATGGATTTTTTCCAACTTTTTAAAAGCTTTTTATTGATTTTTTTCTTAGAAAAAGACAGAAAGAACATCAATTTATTTTTCCACTTATTTATGCACTCATTGGTTGACTCTTGTATGTGCCCTGACCGGGGATCGAATCCACAACTTTGGCCTATCTGACAATGCTGTAACCAATTAAGCTACTTGACTAGGAGTGGTTTGTGGATTTATTTCGGTTGACTAACCATCCTGGTTTGCCTGGGACAGTTCTGGTTTTAGCACTGACAACCCTCAGTCTCAGGTAAACCAAGATAGTTGACCACTTGAATGTTTCCACTCATTACTCAATTCATGTGTCAACTTAGATTCTTGTCAGAGAAGTTTGCTTCATTTGACTTGTCTTTACAAATGGCTGCTTCTTCACCTTTAAGTGATAAAATTTTTAATTTGAGCTCTACTTCCCCTCTCTGAGGTATTGTTTTAAAATAGTCTGAAGTTTTTTATTTTTTAAATCTGTTTTTTTACTATTATATCTGATCTTACTCTTCACCTATTTTTCCAATTTATTTACAGTGACTGTTTATAACTAGTGCTTACTTTGGCATAAATGGTTTGATCAGGAACATCTCAAGGGCACTACTCTGGGGCCTAGGGGTGTGGAGGTGAGCCAGGCGGGTGAGCCATAGGAGGAGGGCGACACAGGAAATGGCCCCAGGGGCCAGAGTGGGCAGTGAGAACCTGACATGCATGCTGTTTTCACACACATCTGCTGACTACCACCGCTCCACTGGTTCATTTCTGCTGCCTGAAGGAAATCTGACTAGGGGTGTTTCTGAGATTTTAAACGGGAAGTTCCAGATGCTGTCTCAAACATGGCAGGACTGTATTGAAGCTACAAGTTTCACCCTGAAGTGTGTACTATATGGGTCTTTAGACAATGAATCGGTAATGGAGTGCTAGGTTCAGTGCCAGGCTTCTAATTCTACTTTGTGCTTCTTCCTTGTGTTTTTTTTAAATGCCTGTAGGTTTCCTGCAGTGCCCTGGGGTAGCTTGGCACACAACCCCAGATTTTAAAAACTTATTGTGAGTCTCTATGTCACTCCCATTTTTCTATAGAACATATTTCTGTGGTCCTACTAAACTTAGTACTTTTAGCTGCATTTACTTTTTCCAGCTACTTTAATTGCTGAGCTTCAAGCCATTGAGTAGGTCACAAAGGTGAAAATGATTGCATAGGAAGCGTGCCAAAGTAGTGCATGGCCAACCCGTGTTTCATGATAACCCTTCCGATGTAATTGGATCCACATTGTTTTATTTGCTGTATGATAGAAATGTGTTATGTGGAACATAATACTATGAGATACTCCAAGAAAAAAAGAGACCAGTGTTCAAATAAAGGTTGTGAAATCTGCATGCTACTATATTTATCCTCAGTAAAAGTATAGGTGTAATTGCAAGTATTGCCATTGATTCAGTAACTTTTGAAGAAAAGTCTATAGCTACACATATATACACATCAATTATAAGTCAAACTCTTGATTCTGAAAACATTTCAAGGTGAATAAAAGTATACCATAGCACTGAGAATACATTGAAAATTCTTTTTCTTGCAGAGTCAAAATTCAAATCAGCATATTAAGTGCTTTAGAAGCCTCACATTAATAAAAGCTTGTTACTTTTGTGTTACTCTGGGTTATCCAGAATTACTTGATCACAAATGTCTTTTTCATGTATCACTCATATTGTAACTCCAAGGATAACCCTACAAGGAATGCTGCCTTATCATTTGGCTATTGTTTAAAAATGGACCCCAATATTTCATTCAGAGGTGTTCAAAAGACCGCTTAGGAATATCTTGAATTTTTGTCCGATCAGACTTCCCACTAGGTGGTAGTGTTACAACAGCAAAATCCTTCCTGGTAGGGGCCTAGCAGCTCTAATTCAATTCCATGGGCATTTCCTGAGTGCCTGCATTTGGGGAGATACTGTCTAATGCTATGTAGTCGACTGACTGCTGCAACAACGACCCAGCCCTCTTCACTGTCAGGCCAATGCTCTTTCCATTTTACACAGCACATGCCCTTAAGAAAGCAACTCCCTCATTTTCTTAACCAAGAGTCTTTGAGATGTTATCTACTTACAAATTTGTAAAAGAAAGTTTTCTAAGGAGTTATGCAAGAAAGCAAATCTATTTATAAGAAAGCAAAACTGACAGCAGAAAAGATCCATGAAAACTTATGAGAATTTTTCATGAGTTTTTTGACCCGGGAGAGGGAAGAGATAGATACAATCAATTCTAGAAACAGTTCAGCTCAAGAACTACAGCAGTCCTAGTACCTATGGTTCTTACATATGCTCTAGGTCACAGAATACACCGGTCTCAGTATCCATCCATGACACTGGAGCTGCTCAAAAGGCTGGTATATGTTGCAACAAGAAGTGACCTTAAGGATTAGAGTTTAAAAGACCTTTATGTTATAAATGAGGCAGCTGAGGTTAAGGAAAAACAAGTTATTTGCCAGGGATATTTCTGGCATACACACGAGCAGAATGAAATCTAAGGAGATCTATTTTTTAGGACGTTATTCTGGATCTCATTGTTCCCAGGTCTTCTGATATATATCTTTCTCCCAATTTTAGGACAGGAACTTTTTGGGTCTCCCTGACTGTCCAAGACTTGTTGCTACCGTGATCCCTGTATTATGAGCAGAAATCTATCTGAGTCACAAGATTCTAAGTTTTTCTATCGTAGTGGAAGTACTTCAGCATCGGCACAGCCTGGCATGGAGTCTAGCACATAGGAATCTCCCATGTAGGCACACATCTCTCCTGGCCCGTCCCCTCATCGCCGTCCAGTCAGAGAGCAGGGGAGTAATCTGGCAGAATCTTCAGAGCCCTCCTTTATTTTTGGTGACATCTATTTTTAACAATGACTTTTTGGAAGCAGCATTACAGCTTTTCTTGCCTTTCTCATATGGTTTCTGTACTATGATTTTATATTACAACTTCCTTCCCATCCTGATATTTACATTTTCCTGTACTTTCGCCTAATCTACTTATTATTCATATTGACATTTAAATATTTAATTATTCTAGAATTTATTTTTGCATAAAGTTAGGTAATGTGACACCATTGGCTTATCGTGTCACATTTGTCATCATTTTAATATATAATTATATATGTAACAAAATAATACAATTTATCAGTGTACATAATAATAAAAATATGTGATTTTATATGCTATACATAAAAATAAAGTATGTATTTTAACATAATAAATAATATTTATATCATGTTTCTGTAATTTTATTATATTTTATCAATTTGTCTACTTATCTGACTTTTTATTGTGGAAAAGATAGAATACATTACTTTTTTCTTTGGAACAAATCAGTAACATTTAATAAATATTGTCAATACCAAATATGGGGACGGTTAGCTAAAGGGACAATATACTCAGTCCCAATAATATATAAATTGACATACACATGAGGAGCTAGTTTTTATTGCTACAAAAGCTTGAGGATTGTGGGAGACGACCAAGGAATGTGAGGTGGTAAAATGCCTGCACTTAGTAGAGGTGTGTGCATTTTCCTCATCTACTCTTATGGACACTCAGGTCTCGTTGTGTTTGAGAACATAGTCATTGAGAATGATTCCATAAAACACATTATTGTCTTTCCCAGAGACATAATCATTAAATATTTAAGGACAGTTGAAGGCAGGATCAGAACAATCCTAAGGAGCAAGATTGCAATTTTCTCATTCTCAAGTTTCAGAGATAGGAAAAGAAGTCGGGGGAAGTTAGGGGGAGGAGGGATTGAGCACAAAGGAAAAAGGACCCCTGGACATGAACAACAGTGTGGGGATTGCTGGGGGGAGAGGGTATAAGGGGTCTAAGTGGTAATGGAAAAAACACAATAAAGATTAATTCAAAAAAGGATGGATAATGGTAAACTGTGAGGTTATTATGAGGATTAAATAAAATGCCAAAATGTTATCTAGCCCAAATTAGATGATTAATGATATTATCTTTCCTAAAAGACATTCTGTGAGAACCTTGTGGGCAATAGAGATTTTAGTAAGAATGTAAAAAAGAAAAAAATGCTCAATTATGGAGCTGATCGGTCTTCTTTACATTTGATGAAGTCTCTGAGTAACAGGGGTGTCTGGCCAGATCACTGGGAGGTGGGGAGAAACCCCATCCCGGCATGAGAGGCTGCTCCCCCAGAGAAGGGAGGGGTGAGGCAAACCCCAGGGCGGTGGATCCAAGCAGCATCCTGTGAAAGAGCCTGCCTTCCGCGAGGGACTCCTGAGATAGGTCGGTTGTGTATGGTGGCAGGTGGCCAAATCCCATTCTGCCTTGTAACAACTGGGTGGATCAAAACGAATATTAGAGTTAAATTTTCTGAAATACAAAATGTTCTTTTTACTCTGTAATACTAACAAAGAATGTTTGCCTAATGCTACATACTTCAGTTGAAAGCTCCTGTGTTTTGACCATATGGGTAGAAGATACTTTTTTTTGAGTTTTTTTTTTTTTTTTTTTTTTTTTAGAGGAGGGTAGATCTCGAATACCTTTTTAAATTACTTCTGTAGGTTAGGTCAAATGTAGAGTTCTTTAATTTGGGTACACTGAAGGACTTTAGCAGCTAATGAGAAAATTATTACTAGGTTCACTTAGGACATATTTGATCTGTGTTATTGAGGAGGAACTGTCAGAGGTCCTATCTCTGTAGGTCTAAAGCCTACAGGTTAGAAGTTATTTTACTGGGCCAAACAGTTTTAGTATCAAGTCAAGAGTTTTGTATATCCAGGGTTTTGAGATTCTAAAGCCACGCCTTAGTTAGTGAAGAGGTCAAGTTTGAGGAGCTGTTTTTCAAGGACATTTCCTTGAAAATGTGAGGTGGAATCACAGGTCTGGGCCAAGAAATCATCCTTTTTTATTATTTTATTGGAAACCCAAGAATAGCATGTTTAGGTAGCAAGAAAGTAAAATTCTTGCATGGTAGATGATTGCATTAATAATTTAATTCTTCTTGCTCTTGCCATGTAACTAGGACCCTTCTTCTCTGACTCTGGGCTGTGCCATGTTACTTGCTTTGTCCAAAGGATAACCAGATGCCCTGGTTTGTCTGGATTTGAGGGGACTTTCTGTGGGTTACGGGACAGATGAGCCAAGCCTGGACCAGTTGGTCACTGTAATATTTGGCAAGTGACCAAGCAGAGGCTGGAAAGGAGCCCTCACTTGACTGGATTGCCTCATCTTGAGGAGGATGCCCAGGTTAACTTGCTGGATAATGAGGACACGTGAAGAAGCATGCACCTCCTAGTTCTCTCAGCCCAGGAGTCCTATGGTAGCTGCTTCTTAGTGGACCACGCATCCGTGGATGAGGTCAGCCAGGTCAGCTGAAATCCACAGCTTGTGAGCTGAGTAAATGTCTATTGTATGCCACTGAGATTTGGTGGTTGTTTACTACGTAGCACTATTGTGCAACTCATAAATGAGTCACCTACCTACACTTATTTACACTAATATACATTTAGTACATTAGTACATTTAGTATACATTATTTACATTTTTGACAAATTAGTAAATAAAGAGAATAGCTCTTCATCTATAAAATTTGAACATTATAAGTTTTGGCATTTAAAATAGTTTTATAATTTAGATATCATTATTATTACATGCCCAGAAGATTGAATGGATGACTTTTCAAGATGTGGCTGGAAGGTCAGGGGTGGAACTTAGCAATGCTCAGTGCACAGAGCTTGGTAATCATTTCCCAGGAAAGGCGGTGCTGTTGGCCTCACAGCTGTTGGTGGCTTTGGGTGAATTTCTCCACAACGTCCTAGATGAGGGGTCCTGGTCCTTCCACTTCTCTACTTTCTCAGCAGCTCCACTGCATTGTTTGAAGTTATGTTTCAATTTCCCGGAAATTCGTCCCTTTCAGCTGTTGCTAGAGCATCTCTTTGGATAGTCCATTACCATTTATTTTCTGTGTACGTGCTGCTCACGAAGACCAGAATGTTGTAATTGGGAGGAGGTACATAAATAACCATCCTCTCAGTTTTTTGATGAGGAAACTGAGATTTGGAAAAGTTAAATTATGTTATATCCAGAGCACTCAGCAAATAAATTGTAGAAGTAGGATTGGAACTTGTGAACACAGACTGTTAGTGTAAACGTGTTTTAATCACCTCTGGAACATTCCCTCAGGGACAGGAAAGCATTCGCTCTCCCCTGCCCTCTCAGTACACAGGACTCTAGCCTTGCCTTGCCTTGGGGCCCTTGGTAGAAAAGTTTGGTGTTGCCAGGCTGAGTGAGGTAAAACCTATTTGCATATGTAGGGTAGGTACAAAATCAAAATGAAAAGAATTATGCATTTTATTTTCCCTGGAGCAAAAAGGATTACCCACCCCCTCTTTTCTTTCAGAGCATTTCCCCAGAAAACTTGGAATATATTTAAACCCCGTTAAAACTGAAATAAGCCTCTCCTGCATTACAAGCTAGGAATGTTTTTTCTCAAGGACTATCTCTTGAGAGCCATGTTTTTGAAATGTAATCCTTAGGGAAAAGAGTGTCCCCCTCTCTCAGATTTTGTGGGAGGGAAGGAGGCAGCTTCCCTGGGCACCTCACTTCAAAACTAACACATTCCACCATAAGATAGGAGAGGTTTGTTTCTCCTCTGGATAAAGCCAATGATCTCATGACAGGGCTACCCCAATTATCAAGTGAATCTAGGAAAGACTATGTGTGACAAATGGTACTCTCAAGTCCTCTGCCTTGAGGACTAGTTATGGGTTAGCTTGAGAACTTGTATGCCATGTTGAATCTGCCTGGCTGTATAAAAGAGTGAGATTTCTTTCTGTCTGCAGTTCTTAGTGGATTGCCTCTGATAATGGTCACATTCTGGTTTCATGCTTTTTTGATACTAAAACTGTTTTCTTTTACCTTTGTGGAGAGCTTATCTGAGTTGGCAGGAGATTTTGTTTTAATTACATTTTTCCAACACATGATAAATAGTAGTGAGAAAGAGGGAGGAAATAGGAGAACAAAATTGCCTGAACTGGGAGAAGTGAAGTTTTTAGATGGCTTCAAAGAGAAAACTAGTCTCAAAAGGCAATAAAATGAGAGTGAGGATGGGAGAAGAAAAAAGAAATTTTCAACAAATCAGGCACTATATCCATTTTCCTTCACAGTGTTCAAGAACTAGAAATAAAGGACTTGAGTTAAAAATTGAAATTACTTTTGGCTACTTGGACCATAATTATCCACTACATTTGGTTAAAAATTGAAATTACTTTGGCTGTCTTGTGTTTTGGTCATAACATCACTCTGGGCCTAAACAGAACAGGCAACAGCTTTGCAGCTGTACAGAGAAATCTTATCTTTCTTCAGTTGCATTCAACAACACACACACCTTGGTCTACTTAGCATGTCCCAACTAGATTAATCTTCTAAAAAACATTTGAACGAACATATCAATAGAGAAATGGGTAAAGGCTAAATAAACAATTTAAAAATTCATATTGATGGTACATATATAAAATTGTTGAAATGCCCTAGCAATGAAGAAAATGAAATTTAAGATAACCATGATATATCAATTTTCACTTGGCAAAGATGTAAAATAATAATTTTCAATTTAGATAAAAGTGTGGGAAAAGGGGAATTCTCAGAATGTAAATTGCTGTCACTTTTATAGTAATGTGTATATTAAAATGTATATATTTTCCGATCCATAATGTTACTTGTGGAATTGTATCCAACAGAATAATCTGACAATATTCTTATAGCACTGCTTTTAACATCAAAAACTTGAAAACATTGTAATAGCCAACCAATAGATTTGATAAATTATAGTATATCCATATAAAGAAATATTTTTTAACCATTCATATGAATTTTAAATGCTCATTGACTCAGAAAAATAACCTTAAAATCATGTCAAAACAAAAAAGCAGATTACACATAAATAATAATATAGTTCCATTTTATTTACGTTTTTCCATTTTATTTAAAAGCATTTTGAAGGACACATCAACACATCACACTGATTATTTCTTTTTTCTTTTTTTTTTTTCAGTACGAATAAGCCTATATTCTTTCATTTTATTTTCCCAGAGAAAAAGGAAGAAGGAAAAAGTCAGTATGCATTTTACAAAATGAAAGATAGCAAGTGGAAGTGGCCGGCACAGCAAAATCAACCATCAAATAAACAGTCCCCAGCAATGGAGGTCACCAAATCCCAAGGGCATCAGTCTCCTGTGGTTCAGAAATAAGAAGGAATCAGGGAAAGAACAGACAGGTACATGTTTTCCTTCTCTCCCTTGCACCCCATAAATTCAAAATTTCTGCTAGTTACTGCTAGGAACACAAAGCTTTGGTTTCTAGCAGTAAACATGAGTTACGCTCGTCCATCTCCTATTAAACAATCTGTGGCTCCTTTGCCGTAAGTTTTTTGTACCCGCATAAAAGTTCCTGAGTGACTTGGATATACATTTGCTTCCCTTTCTTGGTCTCTCAACCCCACTTCCAAAATGAAAGGCCCCTTCATTGCTCCTCTACCCTAGGATTAGAGATTAAAACACAGCGATCTAAATGTCTGGCATGAATCCTATATCAAGGAATGGTCTGGACTCAGGGTATTGGGAAGAAGGGATGGAGTATTTTTAGCTTCTTCACAAATTTTTTCACAAATTATTTAAGAGATGAGGTGACACCCACACATTTGCTGTGTATGTGCACGGGTATGTGGGCTTTTGCGGCGGGGCGTGTAGATAGAAGAGGAGATAGAGTAGGAGTCAAGCTTTTAGGACAGAAGATCTGGTCCAAAATACACAAGAAGGGAAGAGGAAATAAAAGAAAGAATGAATCAAGATCCCCAGTTCAAGAAGAGAGGTCCCCAAACTTATGTTTCAGAAACTTTTGCCTGGTGCGGAACCTTTTGTCAAAGATGCTTTGGCTGTTTTTCTCAATACAAAAACACTAAATGCTAAAACACTAAAACCCCAAAAGAACATGGCAAAAGGCCAATACATTTACACAAACTAGGCCACCTAGCAATCACCAAATCAGCTACTCCGAGATCCTGCAAAGCCCAGACAAATACAATAACTAGAGGGTGCAGCAATTGGGGGAGACAAGAACCCAGGATCAGACACACAGAATCCAATGCGTTCTATTGCATTTGCCCCGTTTCAACACAGGGAGGAGGGGTTTGATGATCTCATAGCGTGTAAATGAAACCCGCTTTTCTCCTTCAGCTACTGTGACACTAGGCACTGTCACAGCAGGGCAGGACACTGGCTCTGGGCGTCACAAAGAAGCCATCGCTTATGATCTCTCTGGAGGCCAAGAGGAAAAGCAAAGAATTTTTAAAGGTTGAGGAATTTAGTCATTGCTTCATATATCCATCCCTGGACAGCTCAAAATGGTTAGAGAGGTACTGTTTTTAAAACCTATATCAAGTCATTTTTTTAACACACACACACACACACACACACACACACACACACACCCCTTGCTGTGCATGGTAAGCCTAGCCCAATCTAGTGAGGGATGGACCTGGTGTGTAATGTGAGTCCCAAACCCTGGAATTAGAGGACTGGAACAGGAGTCCTTGGTTGCACGTATAAAGACAACCCTCACCTGATCTTAGCTTCCCCTCTGCCTTTCACCTAGCCCCGCCCCTCCTAACCTCTGCACCAACCACTTACTCCTGTTCAAACCAATCTGCAATCTTCCACTAGAAGGATATCAAGTAACAGGGTTACTCACTTAAGATCTAGTCTTCTGCAAAACCTCGAAGATGGAGGGGTTTCAAGAGGACGCTATGGCAGAAAACCCAGCTCTAACTGGCAAAAAGGATGTAGTTCAATAGGCTATACCCTCCAAAGAGTTAGTTACTCTTCTTGATGATAAAAACAACAAAAAGTATCCATGTTGTGCAGACCTGGAGCTGCTGCCCACTTACCCTTGAGGTTGCTCATATACCTGAGAACACAGTGCAGGAATGAGGGCCTTGGGTTAAAATACACAAAAGTACAAAACCAGAATATGTTACGAAAAAAATTAAAATGCACAAGATATGTCATTTGCATACAGCTAGTGCAGCTGGCGTCCTGGAGAAAGTGGGACCCAAGGTGCAGTTATCCAAGGGACCAAGTAAAATTGTGTTGGCCCAGAAATGGGGTGGGAGTGAGCTTAGGAGCAGCGGGTCTGCAGCTGTTCCCCAACCATCCCTTTTGCCTATAGTCACAATCCATTGCTTGGGTCAGTTCTCAGCACTCTGTCCCAAGAGTGGGGGATAAGGACAAACCCTGTTGTACCCCTGAGAGATTCCCTCCCCCAGAATTTAGTCATTTGTGGGCTGGGTTCATCAATCTGGTCTCGTGCTAATCTTTTCACTCTGGCAGGGGAAATTCCATTAATAGCCTTCTTTAAAAAGAAAACAACTTCCCTTTTCAGGTCACTTTCAAAAGCTGGAGACTCAAATAAAGCCTGCATGGAGGGATTTCCTTCAAAGCCCTTACATGCAGCTGGATAGAGTGTGGTTGGAGTTCCTTTGCCTCTCCCCTCCCCTCACCAGGAAGGAAGAGGGGGATGAGGGGGTGAGGCTATGGAACCCAGCCTGAGACACATGGCAGTGCCAGCTGTCCCTTACCCATCCTGCCCCCACTTTCTCCATTCTGCCGATTGATGCCTGCTCTTTGAAACTTCCCGATCACAAAAGGATAGCCCCTGATCCACTGTAGCTCATTTTTGACATCTGGGAGCAGGGCAGGGCTATGGATCTCTTCTTCACCCTGAAAGCAGGCTGTCTTTCCCTATGAGCTGGGGGCCTATTGGGCCTTCAGTGGACATGAGGCCTCCATATGGCTGATCTTTTGGCAGAAGTGGCACTTATTGGGCTAGGGCGGCAGCTTGCATTTCCTGGCATGATGGGCTAGACCTCCACAGTTGTAGCATCTGTCTCCTTTTGATCTGCACTTCTGTGTGCTCTTCCTTTTTGGCCGTCTGTCCAATACAGAACACCCCACCAAGGCCGGTGACTCGAATAGATTCCAGGCCCTTGGTGGACTTCTTAAAGGTGAACTCCACTGCCTCGCCCTCCTTCAGGCTCCGGAAGGCCTTCATGAGCAGCTTACTCTGGTGCACAAAGATATGCACCAGTGGGTTGAGTGCGACCCTGGCGTGGGCCATCATGGACAGGAAGCCGAATCCCATACACACTTTGAACCACTTACAGATGCCTGTCCTTGCAGCAACTGCGGAGCCTCTGACTGGGCCGTGTCTGCCGGTGTCTTCTCTGGTGCTTTGGCGCAGCCACCTGCAAACTGCGGGTTTGACAAGGAGCCCATGGCAGTCAGTTGGCTAAGCCCCTGGCCCAGGCCCCAGGTTGGGGGGCTGTTGGTCCCAGAAAAGTCTGGAGGTCTGATTATTTCTATATCTGTTTTCTGGGTTACTTTTTTTTGGGTAAAAGCTTTATTGGGGTAGAAGATATTTGCAAATGATACCTTCAATGAGGGGCTAATCTCCAAAATATGTAAGGAACTCATACAACTCAACAACAATAAAATAATCTGATGAAAAAATGGGCAAGGACCTGTACAGATAATTTTCCAAGGAAGACATACAGAAAGCCAATACATATATGAAAAGATGCTCAACATCACTAGTTGAAAGGGAAATCCAAATTAAAACCTTAAGATACCACTTCACACTTATGAGAATGACAACATACCTATGAGAATGACCTCAGACATATGAGAATGAGAGGATGCAGAGAGAAGGGAACCTTCGAACACTGCTGATGGGAATGTAACTGGTGTAGCAACTATGAAAAACAGTATGAAAGTTCCTCAAAAAATTAAAAATAGAACTACCACATGATCCAGCAATCCCTCTTCTGGGTATCTATGTGAAAAATCTGAAAACACTTATTCTCAGAGATACATATACCCCTGTGTTCACTGCAGCATTATTTACAATAGCCAAGACATGGAAACAACTCACGTGTCCTTCAACAAATGATTGAATAAAGAAGGTATGGCACATATATACAATGAAGTCCTATTTAGCCATAAAACGATATCACCACTATCAACAACATGGATAAATATTGACAGTGTTATGCTAAGTGAAATAAGTGAGACAGAAAAGGACAAGAACCATATGATTTCATTCATATGTGGAATATAAAACAAAAAGTAACAAATGAACAAACAAGACAAATGTACAAAGTAAAAAACAGAGTTATAGATGCAGACAATAGAACAGTGGTTGCCAGAGAGGAAGCCGGTGAGGAGAGGAGGATGAGGGTAGATGGGGCTGAACACAGGGTGACAGAAGGAGACAAGACTTCAGGAGGTGAGCACATGATAGAGCACACAGGTGTTCTCTGAAGTTGCACACCTGAAATTTACATGATATTATTACTACTGTTACCCTGATAAACTTAATTATAAAAAGCTTTATTAGGATAGAATTCACATACATGTGTCAATTTTACATATCTTTTGTTAGATTTAATCAGAGCTATTACATAGCTATTATTATTATTGTTGTTATTTACTATTATTAATGGCACCTTTTTAAAAATTACACTTTCTAAATTTAAAATGGAAAATGCTGTTGTATATTTATAATAAAAACTATTTCCATTCAAACCATTTTAGCATTATTTCAATAAAAGATTCATTAAATTAAAAATAAGACCCCAAATTAATTGTTTCTCAGTACTTATGCCAGTATTAACTAGCACTTAGGGAACATTAAAAAAATCACTATATAAGTGTAATAAGTAAAAATAAATGGATTAAATTATATTACTCTGTCTAGCCTCTGCTGCCCTCCATGCCAGTGGGACCACCTCTTCAGCTTTTAAATCCATCTACAATTTGATTCATATTATTTGTTGATTGGATATTTGGCTGATTTTTTTCACAAACACATATATGCCAGGTACTTTCTTATTTTCTCTTTTACTTTTACCTTCCATAATCTTTGCTGCAATTTAAACATGTTCTATACATTGCTGCTTCCTTGCCTATGGAGTTTCTCATAATTTCAAGCTTATTTATTGAACACCTACTATCCATTAAATCACACTTACGAACCTAGTATTTTTTCTTCAAGTATTCCAACTTATCTTTCTTCCATTTCAAATAATTCAGTTTTCGACTATTTACTCTGAATAGATTTCGACTTCAGAATTGAAGTTGAACTTCAGAATAGGGCGGATGGAGAGGGAGCTCTAATGGTGACACCTGCCCCCTGAGGATGAGGATATTCACTGGGTCTTGCTGTCTGTACAGTAATTCTTTCCTGTCTTGTGGGTTTATGATCATGCCCCTTGATATGTGCTTTACTGAAGAACTTTGACAATCAAATTTAAGATGTGACAGAATGATGAATTCCTATTCTTTAGGTCTAAATTTAGATTGTAATATTTTCAAATGAGTTTACAATTGTCCTAAAGTCACTTCTTACTGGGTTCCTCTAGACCTGATTAAAATTTTATGGTTCACCTCTAAATTTTAACCTTAGTTGCATAGGAAAAAGCCCCATACAAAGACCATTCATGGCCCACTTACTACTTCTTTTTCACTGATAGTTTTCTATAAGAATCCGCAGCTACACCTGTCTTTCAGTAGTTTCCTTCCTGTTCTTGCTTGCTTGTTCAGTGCCTTTAGTCTCTATTGCCACCCCATTCTTTCTGTTCATCAAAATTTTGCTAAATCTTATAGATTTAATTCAATAGAACTATTATTAATTAAATCTGGTCTAAATAGATCTTTTTCTATTTGTATTTCTACGAGGTTTTTCACATCATCTGTATACACATCACACAATTGTTTTGTCTCAGAATTACTGTTTTCATATTTTTAAAAATTAAATCTGACTAGAATTTAGCTCCCTCAAGAGCAGGCTGCATGGATGGTAGAAAGAGGCTGGATTCAGAACCTGGTTTGATTTGTGGCTCTGCCACTTTGCAGTTGTTTGCTCTCGAGCGAGTTCCTTAATACCTCTGGTACACAATTTTCTTCTCTGTTAAAAGAAGGAGAAGCTACCTTCCTCATGTGATTATGGTGAGGACTAAATGTGATATATATAATGTGCTGTGTACAAAGTAATTGCTCTAAAAAACTACTATCTTTTTCTTACCAGGTAGAAAACATTAGATCATACTGTGGTAACAAACAGTTCAAATCTCAGTCACATGACACAGAAATTTATTTCTCTCTTGGATTTCATATCTAACGTGGGTTAATAGGGAGGCTCTGCTGAAAGGAGTGACTTCACCCAGGGTAGTGGAGACTCATCTGACATGTGCTTCTAGGACCAGAGCAGCAGTGGGGAGAGAGCATGGCCAATGAGTTGGCTCTTAAATCTTCTGCTTGGAAGTGGTGCAGTTTCCTTCTACTCACATGCCATTGGCCAAAACAAGTTGCCTCTTATTTTTAGCCAGTCATTCAGAAGCATAGGTGACAACCTGGAGTTACGATTGGCATGTGAAGTGGTGTGAGAGCAGCCTGACGGGACTGAGCCCTCAATCTGTGGCATCTGACATTATTTCTAGAAATGAGTTAAATTGTAGGACACCCAACTGGTGTTGGCAAAATGCTTGGTGGGGGAAAATCTCCCACACATCTAGTACCAGAAGTGCTGTGAGTGTGGTAGTAGTGTGTGGGTAAAGGTGACACAGAAGAGGAGAACTGGGTTTTTCCCTATTTAGGTAGAAAACTGGGAGTTTTCTCAATTCAAATAGGCTGTTCTGTTCTATTGCTGTAAAGTGTTGTGATTCTACCACAGAGCATTGTAGTTTAATGTGGGGAAGGTCCTGGTAGAATATCTAGTCTAGATTATCTAGCCAGACCTCCTCCACGTTTCCCCAAAGTGGTTATTCAGCCTCTGCCTTAGCACCTCTGTTGATTAAATAGACTAATAGTTTGGCAAGAGTTTCTTACTGAAATAATTAGATTTCAGTAGGGTCTTCCATGCAGGTCTGTGATTTACAAATTTGTAGTTTTTTGTTTTTTTTTTTTTTTTACTTTTAGAGGACTTTGGATTTTGTCTCTGCTCATAAATCTTGCTGTGGTGCTAACACCTGATAGCACAAAGAACATTATTAGGAGAATAAAAAAGATTGATGCATCCTTCTTCAACCTGTAGGTGAATTGTTGTTTAATGTGATTGTTCTGTTTTATGGCTGGGCTTTGTCCCACCTTCGTGAATACTGAGACATAATGTTGCAATTTAGTCAGGAGAGCACCAGGTGGTACATAATGTCATCACTGAATATGCCGTTACTATGGCACCCAGAACCCGATTCCAGCTCTATGCTTTCACCATCTTTCTCTGTTTTCACAGAGGGACAAAAGCTGCTGCAAACCAGATTTTAATATTTTAAGCATAGCTAGGAGGTTTTGTTCTCTCCTAGCTAGGATGGATGTTCTTTTTTATCATTCTTTTTTGTCAAGCCATTTCATTGTACACAATCCAGTTTCTTTTGGTGTTAATAGAGTCATTTCCAGATAAACTATTTTGGAGTATTACCATTGTGGTCTAACAGTTGAACCAGGGAAAGAGAATGAATCTTTGGGAAAACACATTAGTGAACAGAAAGTTGATGGCCTTCCTGTGCACTGGGGAGACTAGCTGGTAAATAAAATGATCTTCCTTGTTTGTAAGAACTTTAAAATATATGGATTGTTTATTTGGTTCTCCAGACACTGCAAGACAATCTTCTTTGTGACACATTTTTAAGTAGGAGTTTGGACACAACAAAGGCTTATGATGTTAAGATTTCTCTTAATTAACCCAAAATCTTTATGGTGATAACAGTGATAAAGTGTGATATTTTGGTATGATCTTTAAGAAAGAGAAAATGGAATCCTGAATCTTGGAATCATCATTTTTCCAAGTATGTTCTGTAGGATGTTACGAAATGTTATACAACAAATTATTTCATCGAAAAAATGCTGGGTTAAATAAAATTAAGCAGGTTGACTCATTGGAAGAATTCACAGGGTGAATTTCCAAGAGTTGGATAAAGTATACAGCATTTTCTATTTTTATAACACCATGATTTTATTTTTAAACAGAGTATGTTAATGGTCTCATGTTCCTCTAAGCAATCTTTGGGAAGACCTGCCCTAAATTCTTTGAAAAAAGTTTTGACTACTCTACAGCCTACACAGATAAAGCATATTATCTATATGCTTAATTAAGCAATGCGCACATGATCAGTTAAAAACTGTTATTGTAAACAACAATGTATTATACAAGTCAGAATCCTCAAACATGCCAGAGCATAATCTTCTGTGACAGATAATTGAACGGACGGACATACAGCTCTAGCTGCAGGTGCCAAGGGATCAAGAGCTCGGCAGAAACTTGGACCCTCACGATGTGAGTGCAAATGAACAAGCTCCATTGCAAATCTCCCATCCCCTCGTGCATATGAAAGGTGGTTACTGAATAGTTGTGTTGGGCTCACGTAGGACATGGTCCTGTACTTAGCTTGCCTATATTTTCATTGGAAAAGGCAGTTTTACACAAATAAAAAGTGGAATAGCAATATAACTTGATATAGAGTTGATCTAAATGTGTTGTACAGACAAAAGTCTGTTAGAATTCAAAGAAGGGAGAGATGGGTGGACTGCTTGGAAGGCTTCAGTAATAGATAAAATTTGGGCTAGTTTTAAGGAATAACCTAAAATATTGAGAAGTTGAGTTGGACTAATTTTTCCCTCCTTTCCCCCAAAATCTCTTTCCTTGATTATCTTAGTGATGACTTGAAATATGATATGTAGAATTACAGAGTATGTCCAATCACAATCTAGGCATTTCTATGCTGTTACTCTCATCTCTTAAAATCCAACAGAATGTTTGCTTTGTCTAAAAAATGGCATACACTCTCATCCTTAAAAAGAATAAGCAAGAGGAAGAAAAAGTAGTTAAGGAACTTGGATATTTGGTTTAAAACAGCTTTGCTTTGCTGTTTCTTTGAAAGTAATCTCTTGTAACAGGTTTCTGTATCTCAGTCACAGTTTAAGAAAAATTGGTGTTATTACAAGTTATATAAATTTATTGAATCCTTTATTTCTTTATCACTCTTGATTGTGCAAAAAATAGAAAAAATAAAAGGATGAAAAATTTAAATAGAAATTTAAAAATCAGTACTAATTCTAAGCCCAAGATAAATAGCACACAAATGGAAAAATTGTAAAATAAATATTAAGCATACATGTTCTATACATATGAAAGATAATATATATGAAAGATAATATATTTGGTCTGTAACTATATGTATTTATATAAATGAGATTATAGTCTTCATACTACTTTTAAACCAGATATTTTTTGCATAACAATATTGGTCTACTTTAATATATCTCTATTCTTTTATCCATGATCTGTTGAACCAATCACCTATTGTCTGACTTTTAGATTATTTTTTTCCATACACTACACCAAATGCTTATTTTCAAATAAATGATAGGAATAATTGAACCACAACTGAGTTCTTCAAATTAAAATCATCAAGATATAAAAAACATTATTGCTAATATTTTTAATTACTAACCAGTGTTAATGTTACAATACAACCTACCCGCAATCAGGCGGTGCACTGTGACATACTAGGAGTGCCCCAAATTATGATTTACTTACTTCTCAACTGTGTTTTAGATCATACCAACAGAAGACAAACAAAACAAAAGAACCCAAAATTTAAATTAGGATAGCTTTTAAATCTATCTATTTAAATAAGTAATATTTCTTTATCTTTCGTTTTTCCATATGGAGGGAAAAATTCCTTTTGGAAGCCAGCGATTGTCACTCTGTCTTCTTTGGGCACTTAAAATATTCTGACTGCCTGTGTCTCAGTTAGTGGTGTGGAGTCAGCCACATGCAGAGGACCTCTCACTGTTTCTGTTTTTTAAGTTCCACCTGTGCCAGAGAAAGAGTGAGAGCAATACACAAACAGTGGTTCTCAACTCTGTGTACACATTAAAACAACTGGAAAACTTTAACAAAATATTCTTATTCTGGCTCCTTTTTTTTCTTAGGAGATTCAAATTTAATTGGCCTGAGGTGGGGCCTGGACACCAGCATTTTAAAGACTTTCTAGGTGATTCTAATGAATAGCCAGGTTGAGGACCACTAGTGTACAGAAGCCAAATATATGAAGCCTGTCCTTAAAAATTCCAGCCTTTGTTGATATAACAAGAATGGTTTGTGCAACATTGATGTAAACTGGCAGCCACAGAGAGTGGACTGGAATGAACATGTGTGAACAATGGTGACTTTACTCTACTAGTCAGTGGGGGCGGTAGATGGCATTGAGTGAGCATGTATATTGTGTGGCTGTCACATTCAAAATGACTGAACAAGTAGAGCAATGAATGTGCATCAAATTTTGCATTAAGCTTGAACATTCCTCCATTGAAACTGTTCACATGATTCAAAAGGCCACAGCTATGGGCAACTGGTGATGGGCAACTTCATCATGCCAACATGCCTGCTCATGTACCATGTCTTATGCAGATTTTTTTGAGAAACATCAAATCACCCGGGTGACTCAGTCCCCCTATAGCCCAGATTTGGCACCCTGTGACTTCTGGCTTTTCCCAAACTAACATCACCTTCTAAAGGGAAGAGATTTCAGATTGTGATGAGATTCAGGAAAATACAACAGGGCAGGGGATGGTGACTGGGAGAACTGTATGAGGTCCCAAGGTGCCTACTTTGAACGGGACTGAGGCATCATTTTCCTATGTACAATGGTTCTTGTATCTTGTATCTTCTTCAATAAACTATTTTTTGGTGTGTGTGTGGGGGGTAGGACCACAGGCTCTTTATGGAGGCCTCATCTTTCCAGGTTAGTAAACAAAAGCATTGCCACAGACTGCTGCTCACAGGTATAAGTGTAACATTTCGATTAGTAAAGGATTAATAACAAAATGAAATTGCTTTGTAACCACAGCCACTTTTCTCAAAATAGTCCCTTTGCTTTCTTGAGGTTTTGTTTCTATAGAGGCACGGCAGAGAAGGCAGCTGGAACCATCCCAAAGGCCTTGGTGAAAACCTCAAGGGACAGGTGCTCCACCTTCCTGCTGCTGTCCACAACCTTAGGGAGCTCCTCCATGGGCTTGTTCACCAGCTGCTCCAGGGGATAGATGGGTAGAGGCCCAGAACTGAGGTTGCTGTTAGCATTGAACACATCCTGTTTAGGGCTTGTGATTTCAGCAGTGATCAAGCTCCAGTCACCTGAGTTGCCATGCACCCCCTTTGGGTCCTCGTAGGATTTGGTGTTACTGCATTTGAAGGGATCCCACACCAGGAACCAGCCCATGAATATGGGGGCTTGTGTCCCTGCTTCATCTTGATGATGGAGGTCTCAGGGTCTTGGCCACTGGGGTGGATCTTGAGGTATTCCTCCACTGTGATGGCGGTGGCTTTCCTCCCAGCCTCATTGGCATGCTTCTCCATCCAGAAGAAGACCTGGTCCCAGACATTGAGCAGAAACACATCATCCCCTTCTAAGTCATCCTGATTGAAGTTGGGGATTTCTGTGGCCAGGAACTGCCCACTCTGTTTGGAATGATCAAAGAGCCTGGGGGCGATGGCATGTTTTCCTGCTGCAGTCTCTTAGTGCTGGCGTAGGGTACCTTCCCACCCAGGGCCATCCAGAAGTTGGCTGGCTCCTGCCCTTCCACCACCACTTGCCTCTCCATCCAGGAGATGGTGTCAGTGACCATCTTGGCAATCTCCCTCTCGTCTCTGTCACAGACCTTTCCACACCACAGGATGGGGTCTTGAGGATGAAGATGGTATTGCAGTTGAGGAAGGCAGCCTGGGGTTGGACCTTAAAAGCCTTGGTGTTATTGACACTTGTTCCCTACACTTGGAATAGCTGTGGGGAGGGCAGAGGCTCCAGGCTGTTAGCCCAGGAGGTGCCTCCCTGGAAGACCACTATGCGTCCCTTGAAGATAGACATGAGATGAGGTGGCTTCTTGCCCATTGGGACTCATATCTGAACTGGTTCATTGTTGTACTTCTGATCCAGGATGATGGCCTGATAGGCCAAGGCTGTGATTTTATCTTGGCTGGCCTGTCTGGCCTGCCAGGTGTAGAGCAGGTAGTGGGGTTTCTCCCCAATGAAGTAGGTGAAGAGTAGCAGGTAGCAATCACTCCTGTATAAGTGGATCAGGCACTTGGACTCCACAGGCACGAGCTCTAGGTTCTCCATGTGCCACACCTGCCCACTCTGGTCATCTACCATTCTCTGCTAGGCAGCTATCTGAGGCTGGACATGTATGGACATGACATCAAAATTCATCTGGTCCACCTTGGCCGCAGAGCCCTCAGTGTTGGTTTTGCCCAGACCTGAGGTCCAGCTAGGCACTGTCCATTTCTAGAAGAGCTGTTGGAATATAGCAGACTCTGCCCCATCATTCTGCACCTACACTTGCATGCTCATGGGGGTATTACTTGACTTTTATGAAGTTCAGGGCCTGGCTCAGGGCTCCCTTCCATTCCTGAGCATTCTCATTCTTTCCTTTCCACATGTAGATCTTCAGGCCCCCCGGTCCCTGATGTAACAGTCTTTGTGACTGAGCAGGTCTTCTGTGAGTGGCTGTGTGGCAACTTCTCTGGCCACCAACTTTTCCTTTGTGTCCGACACGTGGAACAACTTGAGGGTGGCCTTGAGTGAGACCTTGAACTCCACCACTGTATGAGGCACAGCTGCCTTCAACTCCATCCTCTTGCCCAGCACTTGGTTCACGACCTCCAGCAGCTGCAGAAACTTCTCATCCTCCCTGTCTACCACTGCTATGTTGTTCATCCACCTTACTCCTGGTCTCAGATCTTCTTGGCCAGGGTCATGCCCCTGAGTCTCTCCATATGGTTACTCTCTGGCCTGTTCCACTGGATGATAAGCTTCCCAAGGTCCAGGAGGAAAACATCCCCATGGCTGAAACTTTTCCAGGACATCTCCACCTCTTTGGGTACCACGTTCCTCTTGCCTTCCACATGCAGCAGCTGCCTGACCTCACTGGAGTTGGTCTCCACGTGATTCATGCTGGAATTACGTGGAGCCATGTCCCCTTTCCAGATCATAGGCCCTTCTTGAGGTAGCCTCAGAAAGTCTCAGTCTTGTTGCCTTGGATATCATGGTGCTGGACAGTGGGGCCCCTTAGGAAGTCATCCATCTGTATGGTAGAGATGGCAGCTGTGGCTTACTCATCCTGGGACAAGCCCTGGCTGATCCAGTAGTGGATGTCTTAGGACAGGCTGCTGCCCATCTTGTGGATAGCCAGGACTACATAGCAGGCACCATCAAAGAAGCAGTCAAAGGTGCTGGAGGAACAGGCACCATCTGCAATTTTTCGATCCTCCCTATTTGCACACCAGGTATGGTAATGTTGAGGGAACCTTTGACTTGGGCATTCAGTTTGGTTATGGTGATGAGCCTGGATGGAGGAGGCAGCTGCCACCTGGGAGATCTCAGGGAGCTGTCGCCTCTATTCTTCACATTACATGGCTGGATACCTTCTGAAGAGACCTCATATATGTGCCTAATGGAAAAAAATTTATTCTTTCCTTGGGCCACTGTAAAGGTATTCTTGTAAGATATATCATCAAGATTTCATTAGTACCTTTAGATTCAGTTTGTTCAAGAAAGTATGGAGACAATAGAAATGACTTAATTTTCCCTCAGAGGCAATTTTAGAACAAGAAAGGGGCAATTTTAGAACAACTAGAATAACATGATGTTTTACTTTACAAGTAGTTAATCCACAGAATGTACCATTCAGAATGCCAATGCTGAATGGCAGGCAGAAAATGGAACAGGTCCTATAGGGCATAGACAACCCGAGTCACGAATTCTTCAGAGGAGATTGGGGCTATTCAGAATGCCTGTTTAGCCCCTTGGTTTGAAATCATAAAAATAATTACATTTTTTTCCAAATGTCTTTCTGATCCATAGTCACATACAATACTAAGCTGAAAGAACCACTTATTTATACTCATATGGGACCTTATAATTTTATGGGGGTCTCATCATAGAGTTCTAGAGTGAAAAGGATCTTCAGAGTAATTGAACCAAAGCTCCTCTTACATTTTTGAATCTCTACTATCACATTCACAGTAAAGGGTTTACATCTTTTGCTTAAACACTTCTAGTGACAAGAAAATCAAAGGCCACTGGTTGCCTTTCAGTCTGTTCATCTCCAGTTGTTGGAAAATTCTCTGCTGTACTTTACAAAAATGCAATATTCTATAACTTCCATCCTTTTATTCTGTGTGGCTATCTGAAGGAAAAAAATCATTTGTAAAGGTAACAGTGCTAAGTCAACCAAATAAGAGAATTAGTGATTCTTTTCTGTGTAGATGAGAAGTGTAAAAACAAAAATTACAGCATTTTTAAAATAAAGCATCATAAGATCTCTGATATTTTGCTGGCATGTAAAATGAGGTATTCTAGTTTATCAAATATTGAAAGTAATAAGAGCATAATTCAATTTAGTAAGTAATGAGTGCCTCCTGGGTACAGAAATAGGAAGATGTAGAGATGTGAAACAAATGACTATAGGTAAGTAAAGTTTTAGTTGTCCAAATAATTTTTAAGCTACAGCAAGCTCTCTCAATGTGAGAACTAATGTTTATACTTGAATTTCTCTTGGTCAACATAGTTATCAATACCTTCCATAAAGATACAAAAAGCAGGTTAATCAAATTTACAGATAGCATAAATCTGGAAATGGGGCAAATGGTTATTGCAGTGCTATGGGGCACTTATTGAAGCCTGAGATGGAAAGAAAAATGTGTGCTCTATATACTCTTGCCAAAATGTGCTCCAATATTGTGAACCAAATAGAAAAGGCAATAAAAACTCTACAATTGAAAAGCACGACTATAAAAATACAAAGCTCCAGTTTGGACAGTCTGTTTGCCTGTCATCATCAGCTGTCATAAACCCACCGGTTTAGGGATGAGGTGGGTTGGGGGGCATTCAGGGGCTACCCTGGCTTGGGAGCTGAAGGCTATTTGAAAATGACTGTTTCCATTGCATCATTATGTGAGATCATAAGATAAACAGACAAGAATAGTCTTTATTTAAAAATTTGATATTTTATATATCATATTTTTTTTGTACAGATTTTGGTTTTAAAAATATTGCATAAAATGTTTGCTATCATGAAGAGATGTCTGTACTTCTATGTCCACTGCAGCATTGTGCACAATAGTCGAGGTTTGGAAACGTTCTAAGTGTCACGGACGAATCGACAAAGAGAAGGTGACACACACACACACGTGTACATGCACACATACACAATGGAACATTACTCGGCCATAGAAGATGGGTAGACCTTGACGGCGTTGTGCTAAGTGAAATAAATCAGAGAAAGACAAATAGTACAGGATATCATTTACATGTGGAATTAAAAAGAAGTTGAACTTATAGAAACAGAAAATGGAAGGGTGGTTGCCAACAGCTAGGGGTTCAGGGGAACAGGGAGAGGCTGGTAAAAAGGTATAAACTTGCAGTTATGAGTAAGGCTTGAGGATCTAATATGTAACAGGGTAACTATAGTTGATAATACTGTATTGTATACATAAAATTTGCTGAGAGTAGGCCTAAATGTTCTCAAAACAAGACAAACCACAACTCCAAAACCAAAAGGTGAAAATGTGAGGTGACAGATGTGTTCATTAAGTCAGTTGTAGGGATCCCTTCACAATGCATACATATACAAAATCATCATGTTGTACACTTTAAGCATATTAAAATTTTATTGTCCATTATTCCTCATTAAAGCTGAAACACTTTTGTCTTGATTTCTGAGAGTTTGGGTGGCCCTTAAATTTGGTCCTTGAAAAGAGTGTCTTACTTGTCTCACCTTAATCTTGGCCTAGCCCTGGGCTAATGAATTAATTGAACAGTGACTCATTTTAAAATAAAACAGAACAAATGAAAGTAAACTAACAAGATGAAATTTATTTGGGATGCAAGTTTATCCGGAAGTTCACAAAATCATTGAATATTCAGGATTGGGATTCATGGTTTAGTGCCAGTTTGCATGAAAATGTATGAAGAGTTTTGGTGACTGTAGGCTCACTATGTGTGTTAGGGTCACATAGTTATTCTCACTAATGCAATTCAATCTGTGAAGAACAAGAAACTACAATGGCAACTTTATTCTACACTCATCAGACCCCTGGAGAATGCTAGATTGTTCACTAAAGACTGACTTCAATTAAATAGAGCATATTCAGGGAATTAAGATGATGAGGGAATCTGAAAATAATGTCATATGGAGAATAATAGGAGAAAAAGAGAAGAATTAGTTTGGGCAAGAGAAGATTAATAATGTTGGGAACAAGATAGGTCTTTGCAAACACAGTCGTTCTCCACCCTGCCTGCACATTAGAATCACATGTTCTCCAGATGACTCAATGTGTATGCAAATGTGAGAACTACACATTTAAAAGACAAGTAATAGAAAGCTGGATTTTGTCACATTTCATGGACTAGGGCTAGGTTCCAAATGCTGAAGCTGCAGAGAGTTACTTTGGTTCAACATCAAAAGCCCATTTGAACCTTATTTTCTATTGAGGAGGCTGCTGTCACAGTTATAGTTTAAACAGAGGTTTGGTGTTGTGGAGGAAACTTCACTTTGGCTGGGAGGATGAAATTAAATAATGTCTAATATTGCATCCACTTTTATAATTGTGTTACCCTGTGCCAAAAACTTAATTTAGCGGTCCTCTTTAGAATGAATATCCTTTTGCTTACTTTGATCTTAGAGTCAGAGGTTCATTTACTGAATAACCTACCCATTTCTGCTCTGCTATTCAATTAAGATGGATTAAAGCTAGAATAATTACATTTGCAATGAGAGCTATTAGTCTGAGCACATTACCTCCATGATAATCTAATTGCATAGGTGCAAATGACTTTGCAGAAATAAGTATTTGACAGAACATTGCTAATCATTCTTTTTTGTGCAGAATATAAGCTAAAGTTGTCTTAGGTGAAACTTAAGTATTAGTTTTAACTTTGATCTTAGCAGCAAAGGGGCAGTTGCCATTTGGCCTCCTAGAGAGTTATGAGTAGGAAAGCGGGGTCAGTAGAGAGAGCTATCCTTCATTTATTTAACAAAGCATGCTCTTTCATTATTCAGTTCAGTGACAAAGTGATAGACAATGTATATGTACATCAGGTACTGCGATAATAAAAAGTTACAACAACCAGAAGTATTAAATACTTAAGTAATAGTATTTAATGAGATTAAATTCCTTCCAAAATCAACATCTCCATTTATCTCCATTTATTTCCAACTACTCTCTCCTGATAGCTCACTTTTTCTTATTATAGTTAAATATTTTAAATCATTCACTTTTAAATAATAAATTTAATAAAATATTTTAATAATCCTGGAAATTTCCTTTAGAAAGGTAAAAATCATTTGTATTGAACAATGAAAACCTCAATTACTAACAAACACTGTAATTCACTTAAACTTATTATTTTGGAGCTGTTGTCTAGTAAGTTGCTATCCTTCAGATTAATATTTCTCTGTGTGGACTTGAAAGACTGTGTGACAGAGAAGAAAGAACTGAGTGTAAATCTAATACCACTGCTACAAAAAGCATTCATTCATTCAAAAAATATTTAATGAGTGCCTACTGTGTGCCAGGTACTGTACTGGGTGATTGGCCTACATTGTGAATAAGACAGACAACATTCCTCACATCATGAAGCTTGGAAAATAGATGCTAAAAGAAGTTGAACATTTAAGTGAATAAATTATGTGATTTAGGCATTGGTAAGTGCTATGAAAGCAATGTACAGTCATAGTATTGTAGCAATAAGAGACTAGAAGGTCACAGGGCAAGAGGAATTTATTTAGATAGGTAGAAAAATCTTTTTTGAGGAACATATTTCAGCAGAGTCCTGAAGGGGTGAGCTAAGGAAAATAAAAAGATCTGAGAGGAGTGTGGCATCCAGTCTCTGAGATAACTCCCAGTGATCCTTGCCTCCCAGTATTTCTGTCCTGTGTAGTCTCATCCCTCACCATATCAGAACCAGGGCTGTTCTATGTGGCCAGTAGACTACAGTGCAAATAGAAGGAAGAGTCTGAGGTTAGAACATAAAAGGCAGCACCATTTCCACCTTCATCTCTTGGAACATTTTTTGGAGAAAGCCAGTCACCATATTGTGAGGATGCTCTAGCAACATTATGGAGGGGGCCACATAGTGAAGAACTAAGGTCTCCTGCCAACAGCCAGTAGTCAGCCACTTGAAGAAGCTGTCTTGAAAGTGAACCAACCCTCTGGTCCCCAGTCATGTTTCAGATCATGAAGCACAGCTGACATCTTATTGTAACCTCACTCCAGACCTTGAGCCAGGGCACCCAGCTAAGCCTCTCCTGAATTTCAGACCCAGAGAAACTGGGATAATAAATGCTTATTGTTTTAAGTTATGAAGTTTGGGGGTATTTTGTTACACAAAAATATATAATTAGTATAAGAGGAAATAACAAGTACAAAATATTTTGGGCCGGAACAAATTGGGCATGTTTGAAGAAAGACAAAAATGCCAATGTAGTTGGAGCTTAGTGGGGAGGGAGAGCAGTGGGCAATTTCTATTTGCAGCCTATTTTTGTTAAATAATGAAACACAGCAAAAGTTTGTAAGTACTCGGTATATATTTTGTGTTCATAGTTCTTTACTTATCTTCTTGGGTTTTGTAAGGTGATAAATCATGTATTTAACAAATCATCACTTAAAAGCTATATACAATGTAAAATACTGTATTTTAGCTATTGTCAGGTTACAGACCTTTCCAGTGAATATGCAATACATTTTTTGGTAAATAATTCTTTGGATAGGTTAACCATCATAAAGCATGATGAAGCAACTTGAATCCCTCGAAGTTAATATTACCTAGAGTGGAAAATAGATATTAAAAATGTTAAGCTATTTGGTGATATTTGGTTACCACTAATGATCAGACACAGATGAAGTTTTGAGGATAAAGTAAAAACATAGCAAGTGATATTTATTTTTTAAAAAGATTTTATTTATTTATTTTTAGAGAGCAAGTAAGCAGCACAGAGAGAGAGGGAGAGAAATATCAATGTGTGGTTGCCTCCCATGTGCTCCCTAGTGGGGACCTGGCTCACAGTCCAGGCATGTGTCCTGAATGGGAATTGAACTGGTAACCTTTTGGTTCACAGGCCAGCACTCAATCCACTGAGCCACACCAGCCAGGGCCAAATGATATATAATTTTTTATTTAAAAGGGAATCTCTCTGCTTTCTGATTCATAATCTTATAAAAGCTTCTTGGAGAAAATAGATCATCCTTAAACTTTGGGATCAGTTTATAGGCAATATCTATGGAAGATAAGAATAATTGGAAAATCAATTTTTATGTATTAATATTTTGTTTATAAATTATTGACTAAATCTCATCCTCTGAGTACACATCTTTTTAATATTCTGGGTGTCAAAACAGGAAGTCTCCATACAGCCCGTCTGCTGTACAGCAGTGCGGCGTCTGTCTCAAGAGCAAGCCCTTGTGCGATTGTCTGATTTGCGAGATGAACCAACTGCTTTTCCAGGGAACACTTGTGCTTGAAAGTGTTTGTCAGAAAACTGTTATTCAAATTTGTTTTTTGGCAGACATTTTCTCAAAAACAAACAAAGTGACACTGTTTCTTCAAGAAACACAACTGACAGTATTTGTTGCCAATGGTATAATGTGAACTTTCAGTCTTTATGAATTTTAGGAATTTGTACACGGTACTGTGTGCTTCACAGTGTCCCAATACTTAAAGATACTTTTCTGGTCAGACAAATGGTAAATTAACAAAAGTGTGGCAGAGTCAGGGTCCACACCCAGACATTGTAGCTTTAGATGCGGTCCCACTTACTATTCTTTCTCCTCATGCATTTTTTTTGTTATTTCTTTTTAAATTGTTGTTCATGTACAGTTGTCTCCACTTTCCTGCCACCACTTTACCTCATGCATTTTTATAGAACAAATAATGTCCAAATTTTTTAGCACACCAGTCAGATCACATTTGTCCATCCCATGAAATGACTGAGCAACAGCTGTGGCAATGGGGCTGGGGCAGATATCTAGAGATACTCACAGGTGATTTCTATGAGAGGTCCAAAAACTGGCCATCCTGCCCTGACTGGTGTGGGTCAGTGGGGTGGACATTGTACTGCAAACCAAAAGGTTGCCAGTTCCATTACTGGCCAGGGCACATGCCTGAGTTGCAGGCCAGGTCCGTGGCTGCGGGTATACAAGAGACAACGGATTGATATTCCTCTCACACACTGATGTTTCTCTCCCTCTCTTCCTCCCTTCCTTCCCCTTTCTCTAATAAATAAATAAAATCTTTAGAATAAAAAAAAGGGCCATCCTGATTGGTGGCTCAGATAAACGAGATAGGTTGGAATTGGACTTCCCTTGGACAGTCATTTCAAAAACAAACTGGATACAATTATTTGAACTGAACTGTGAATCTTAAAGCTTATCAGCTCACTGGCAGGTCCTTAGCTTGATGTAAACTCCTCTTGGAGATCCCCAATATGTTAACAGTACTTCTCTCCAGGGGTACCACATACAACCCTGGGAATGTACTTCTGGAAGCTAGGCAGTAACTTGCTTTCCTCCTGAAAATACAGTGGCTTGCACCTTAGAGGTGATCATAAGACACCTTCAAGGGTTTAAAGAAAACTGTCCACTTGATTCAATAGCCCTCAGAAGACTATAGTAATCTCTCTTAATTGAAGTTACCCTTTATTACTTGCAGTGGCTTCCTAAAAGGATAGCTGACTTGTTATTTAATATGTTGACTTTTATTCCTATAATGGGCAGGACATTCAATTCTAGATAAAGTGGTATGAAATGTTCCTTTGACTTTCACTGAGGTGATCAACGGTAACAACTGGGTGCAAAAATGCATTCGGATTAGTCTTCACTCTCCGACAAGCATTTTTTGGATGAGAGAATTGCCTAAGACTGCTTTTTTTTTGGAGGGGGGTCCTGGGGTGGAATAATATGTGTATTTTTCTTTACCTGAATTGATGTCACCAGCCAAGTAGAAAGGTCAGTGCAGAAGCTTGAGGTGAAAGCTACCTGGATTTCTAATGCAGATCCTATTTTATGGTATTTGTTTAGTTGGTTAGGTCCTAGACCCAGGAGGGCATGGTTGGGGTCAATCCTGTAGGTTGGCTTTATCCTGGGGGTTAGAGTTTTGCTGATTACCTTAAGACTATTTATTTCTGAACCAGGAAAGTTGAGTGGATTAGGGCCTACCCTCTGTTTGTTAGATTAATTCAAGTGGCCAATGTGGTAATGTACCCATTGAAAAAATTACTAGAAGCCAAGATGGTGTGGAAATGAGATGTGGATAGTGTTGGGAGACAATTCTCCTTGGGTCTCTTGTATTTCTGTGTGTTTTGTAAACAGAGACACGAAGGTCACTTTTTTCCTGAACTATCTTTTCAAGGATACTAGTGTGGTGAATAGTCTTGTAAGACAGAGATATGGTCCTTCAAGAGGAAAGGTCAGACTTGTTTAGTCTTGGAAAAGAGCCTCTTCTGGAGGAAAGGGCAGGCATGCTGGCTGCCCATTTTAAGAGACTTGGTTTCTCTAAGCTCTGAATTCCTCTTCTGTGAGATGGCCCGCATGTGTGCAGGTATTACCTGGCTCTCCTGTGACATCCTGTTGGAGTGGGAGCACAGGTACCAACATGAGAAAATGCTGAAGTTCTGGCTACTGGTGTTGCTGTGAATAAGTAAGTAGTGTACTGGAGTCTTGTGTCTTGTAAGCATCCTTGAAATTGTGGCAGACTAGCTTGTTAGCTTGCAGGCAGGGTTAAATGTCAGACCCTTTGCAGTTCTTGACAGGCAGGTATAGTATTAGATTTCTTTCTTTCTAAATCCCAGCGACCATCTGGTTATGCTACCAAATAGGCTCCCCAAGATCCACCTGAAGGTAGGAAATAAGGAGCAAGGCATCTGGAATGGCAGAGGTGCAGTTTTATTTAGAGTTTACAGGTATTCGCTTCCCTTTGTTAATTATACTGAGTAGATTGGCCACCTACAAGATTTTCCGTAGGTAAATCAATCATTCATACACTTTCAGTTTTTTCAAGTCTTTTTCTATTAGTAACATTACTATAGTAAATATTGTTTTGAATTTGTGTTTTGAATATATCTGTATCTATAGGGAAAATTTCCAGCCAGGGAGTTCCTGGGTCAAAGTACACGCTAATTAAAATGAACAAACAAATGTACAATAAAAAAAACTCTGTCTTACCCCTTTCCCTAGCCATCCAGTTCTTCTTCCAAGTATCCACTGTTATCTTTCCAGATATAATTTATATAAATACAATCCAAATGCATCCACGATATTTCCCCTCTTCTAGTTTTTTAAAATAAGAATAGTTATATATTTTACACATTGCATTGTATCCTAATTTTTTATTTTAATGTTATTTTGAGGTCTTTCTATATCAGTCATAAAGATCTCCTTCATCATTTTCTTATGGATACACAGTTTTCCATTGTATGGATTTTCCTTCCCAGTACCCTACTGATTCCATACATTTTCACGCCTGCCAATTACCGCACCATGGGCGATCAGCTAACTTGGCTTTCCTATTGCTGTATCACTAGGCTTCTTTTTTGGTAGCAATATTTTGTCTCCCTTAATTTCTCAGTGGTTGCACTTGGTGCAACAGGGCTCCAGCACTGGTTTATGCACATAATTCTCTAAGTATCAATACATTCACAATCACCCTGTTAATCAATTATCTGATTTATTTTATATTGCTAGTAAGATAATCTTTCTATTTTTTAAAAATTTCAGGTTTTGAATGTGTCCTCCAAAGTTGTAATAGTTATTCCCTGAAATAGGGTAATGAGTCCCAAGTCTTGCCAGAGAAAATTCGAGATGTTACTACATTAAGAAAACACTTTCAGACATTTGACTTACTTTTTGTCTCCTCTTTTTTATGGCTGGTAGCAAAGACCTGGAGTGGCTTTGATGGTTGCTTGCAAAGTTCATGTGAACTCACAGTGTCTCAGTTTGAAAATGTTTGTATGTGATATTTGTATTAAAAAAGTGGAAACAAAGGCTTTTAAAAATGGTATAAGGTTGAGGGGAGGGTAATAAGACTTTACAGAGCTTACTTGCATACTTAGATATTTTTCTGCTAAAATAGTGACTTGTTATGATATTGACTTGTGGTTGGTATGTTTATCTCCATACCTCCTTTGGTTTAAAATTTATTGTAATTAAAAACCTAATTATTAATATTTGTGTTTACCAGGAATGGTGTTTGACTTTGCAGTTTTTGAGTGTAATCTCATTTTGTTAATTGGTTTGCACAATTAGCTCATTTTAAAATGCTAGAAAGAATCCTGGAGACAAATGAACATAATTTAATCAGAGCATCGGTCACTTCGTACTGTCTGTTTTTGCAGTGGGCAGACAATTTCTGTAGACCGAAACAAAGTCTATTTAAAAGAAGTAATTAAGGTTCCAATTTAAATTTTCAGTAAGGATGAATCTCATTGCATTTAAGATGATCATTGTGAAATTTGGTGATTATGAAATGTGAAATGGGAAAAGCAGCACATGGGAAGATCTGTGTGATAATATACTGATTGAGAACAACACATAAGACTTCAGAACAACACATAAGCCACCCATGGGGGTGGCTCTTGATGTAGAAGCACGAACTTTGGAGTTAGATTGACCTGAGTTTGGTTCCTGAATTCAACATCTACTATCTGTGAGATCTTCATCAAGTTGTCACATGTTTCAATTTCCTCATCTTTAAAATAGGTATAATAATAGCTGTGTATATAGTGAGCTGAGACTTTATTTTGGGGGAAAACACTTGATTTGGTTTTTAGTTGGGGGCATAGGTAAGAGGTGGTCCCCAGGCAGTAGACTCCCCCGACTAAGGGCAAGCTGAGGACTGGGGCCGAGCCTCAGGTGGGGGTCCTGTGCTCTCTGGTCCCCTGCACAGCTCCTTTCCCACCGACTCAGAGGACAGGTGGGACCACAGTAGTCGTCCACTTGGGCAGGACATCAGATGACTCAGACACCAGCTTCCCATCACAGATCTCAATCTTCTTCACACCACCATCTTGGAGAAGGTAGAGTTACTGCGACTGAAGGAGCCAGGGCCCTGACAGATGGCAGTTGAGGTTCCGGTAAACCAGGTTCAGCCCACCTGAGTAGCCACTGGCGGTCTTGGTATAGATACTCATGTTCTGCATCCCAGACTCCAGCCAGTTCTCTTCACCCTCCAGCAGCTGGTGGTAATCTCCATGTCCAGGTCCAGTTTGACGTTCATGAGCTCCTGGTACTCACACAGCTGTCAGGTCATGTCCTGCTTGGCGGTTTTCAGAGAGACTTCCAGCTCAAACAGCTTGGCCTGAACATCCTTCATGGCCAGCTCCCCATGCTGCTTGGCATCCATGATGGCAGCCTCCAGGGAAGCCCTCTGGCCTATGAGGCCCTCGATCTCAGCCTGGCATCGGCTGATGTTCCAGTTCATCTCAGAAATCTTCACCTTTGTGCGATGCAGGTCATTCCCATGCTTTCCAGCCAATGCCTGCAGCTCTTCATACTTGATCTGGTGCATGGTCTCTGCCTTGGCTCAGCTGCAGTTGGTGATCTCCTCGTACTGGACCTTGACCTCAGCGATGATTCCATTCAGGACCAGGGAGCGGCTATTGTCCATGGACAGACAGCACTCTGGATGTGTCAGAGATCTGAGACTGCAGCTTACAAATCTCCTCTTCTAACAGCTGTCTATAGAAGTTGATAGAAGCTATAGAAGCTGATCTCATTGGTCAGCCCTTCCAGGTGGGACTTCCTCTCTACCTTATTCATGTAGGCTTCATCCATAACCTTCTTGATGATCTTGTCCTTGTATTTATTCTTCAAGTTCTCTACCAGCCCCTGCATGTTGCTAAACTCCGTCTCCAGCCCCAGTTTCTCCTGGTTGTTTCCAGCTTTCACAGAAGGTTGTTGATATATGGGTTGGCCAAAAAGTTCATTTGTTTTATTTTCCCCCTAAGATAGCTCTAGTAGTGCTTAATTGTCTTTAACTTCATTGAAACAATTTTGTTTGATTGTATTGTGACAGCTGTCAAGTCTGTGTACATTAAAAAAAGCTTATCAAAATTGGTGAGTTTTTGTGTAGCCATTTAAATATTAAAGATGGGAGAAAATCTGCAACACTTTTGGCATATTATGTTTTATTATTTCAAGAAAGGTAAAGATGCAACCAAAATATAAAAGTTAAAAGATTTGTGTAGTGTATGGAGATGGTGCTGTGTGACTGATTGAATGTGCTGGAGACTTCTCACTTGATGATGCTCTACAGTCAGATAGACCAGTTAAAGTTGATAGCGATCAAATTGTGATATTAACTGCAAACAATCAATGTTATGCCACCTAGGAGATAACTGACATACTCAAAATATCCAAATGAATGATGTTATCGGTGAAAGTGACAAATGTGTCTTTTATTTTATGGAAAAAAACCACATGAACTTTTTGGCCAACCCAGCAGTTCTTGAACATGTTGTCCTTGTTACTGTGAGTCATCTGCTGCTGCTGCAGGAGACTCCACTTGGTCTCCAGAATCTTATTCTGCTGCTCCAGGCTCCATACCTTATTGAAGAAGGAAACAAACTTCTTGTTGAGGCTCTTGATCTCCTTTTCCTGGTTGCATATGGCCTGGATATCAAGGTCCACTTCCAGCTTCAGGAAACTCAGCAGGCTTGTGGTTCACTTGGATGGTTCCAATGCTTCCCATACTCCCAGACCCACCAAAATGTCCAGCCAGATTGATGTTGGCACCCAGACCAACTTGGTAGCCCTTGCCCACCTGGGAAATGGCTGAGGAGCTGATGCTGCATCAACTAGAATCCCAGTGGCTGCTAAAGGCCAGGGGGCCAGAGGTGGACACCTCATAGTCTTCCAGGTCACTCTTGTGGACATGGTGGAGGCAAGAATGTCAAACCAGACAGAGATTGGAGAAGGAGCCAAAAAGTTCTGTTTAATAATATTTTAAAGAATTAAGTGAGATCGCATACATCAAGTAGCTCATACATCCTAGGCACTTAATAAATGTCAATTTATTTTTCCTTCTAGTCTTACATGATTAAAGAAACAATACAACAATGGCAACAAAACTCTACCTAAGAAATCTTTCTCTCTGCAGGTCACTTACATAAAGGTAGCCAGCCACACCTTTTGGTTTGGGACTCATCACAAGCCAAAGAGATTAGTCTAAATTTAAGAAGCAGGGACTTCAGATAGGCTATAAACAAAGAATATTTTTCTTTAAAGATTTTATTTATTTATTTTAGAGAGATGGGGAAGGGGGGGAGAAAGAGAGTGAGTGAAACATCAATGTGTGGTTGCCTCCAGCACACCCTGTACTGGGGATATAGCCTGCAACCCAGGCATGTGCCCTGACTGGGATCAAACCGGCAATGCTTTCGTTCACAGGCCTTCACTCAATCCACTGAGCTACACCAGCCAGGGCCAACAAAGAACATTTTGACTATTATTATAGAAAATCTAAGCTGATCTAACACACTTCTTTCATGTCAGAATATACTTATTTATTTTCACAATGAAGTCAATCTTTCCCCCCTGTGGTTAATTGGGGAATTATTATTTTTTAACCTAGAATAATAAAACATATGATTGAGCACAGTAATTTATTCTTCCAATTGAAGATATAATTCTTCAAATAGTTTCATATAATTATCACCTGAATTTAAAAAAGTATTTACTTCTTGTGACATGATGTATAAATCAATGATTAAAAATGAGCACACAAACAGAATATGCCAAAAAATGCAAGCTTCCCAGTTTGGGAGTGGGAGGAGAGGTATAAGGAGGAAGAGGGGTGGGAAATTGAGAGGTAGCTAATCCCCAGGAAGATGAAAGTAATCTAAAGAAAAAAACCCTTGAAAACTTTGATGAATAATTAATGCTAAATAAGTTCAATAGACATCAAAAGTAGCTACTGTACTTAGGAAGAAAAAGATCTACAGATAAAAGGTAGAGAATTTCTGACTATTAATTCACTTGTTTGACAAATATTCAAGTGTCTGTGATGTGGCATTTAGAGCTAAAAACCCTAGGAATATGTTGGGGAACTGAATAGAATCATATTTGTTATTGAAAGATATTATCAGTATCTTTGATCAGTGTCTTCCCTTTTTCCTCACCCTCCAGCCTCTGGTAACCTCTGTTCCACTCTCTTGAGAGTCTTGAGACTCTACTATGAGTCTTGAGAGTCTTCACCACTCATACACCTGGGATTGTGGGATTTTGCTTAAATTACTCTGGGAGTGTCATTTAAAGCCCGTAAATCATGGTGCGCAGAGCTTGACTGGAGCATTCACCTTTACGAAAATGACTACAGGAGGATCAGTGTGGCCTCATCTGTAAGATAAACAGGAATGTGGAATGAGATGCTGTGGGGTGTACATTTATAAATATATAATAAAATAATGTTTTTTTTTCTGTGGCTAGCTTGGGTTTTTAAAAGACATTTATTTTAACATTTATCACCTCAATTCCTATCCCTCCATTCCAACCAGGCAAGAGGAAGGAAAGGGAGACTAAAGTATTATAACTTGTGAACATAATGTGGATAATGAGGGGTCTAGTTTGTGACCTGAACATTACAAGCCAACCGAGAGGCACTGCTGTCTCTGTCCTTGAGCAGCCACATTAAGCTTCTTGGCACTTTCTCTGAGTCTAGCATGCTGGGGACCGTCTGCATTTCTCATCCAGACAGTCAATATTTCAAGCTCAAGAATTTGGGGACAGAGGTGAAGTTTTTCCAAATCTCTAAATCATTTATCATTTCTCCTGTGGAGGAAAAAATTTTATTCGTTCCTCAGAAAGAGGCACAAAACACAACATTTGATTATAGCACTTTCCTGACACTTGATTTATTTTACTACTGGATCTGTTTTTAAAAATAGAAAGTGAATTATTATGCCTGAGCGACTTCCAAGCCTTCCTACCATTCCCATTTGTTGCCATGTGGCTTCCACGGAGGGTAGTGGGGGCTGAGGGAGAGTGGGAGTGAGGAGGAGAAAGGGAGGAGGGGCGGAAGGTCTAGAGAAATGATGAGGAGGGGCAAATTGCCAAAGCTCAACAGTTTGAAATTACAGCCTGGATGAATTACTTGTTGTGTTTCCTCAGCTGAACTAAAGCTTGCAAGTCTTGGAAAGAAAAACAAGAAAAGGAATTCTTGAGGTAGTAAGAAAAAGATCACATACATTCTAAGGTGGCTGGACTAGAATCTATGGAGAATATTTTCATAATTTTTTTTGCATATCCAGGCCCTTTGTAAAAACATGATTCGGAGAAAGTGATAAGGAGAAAATTAAAAAAAAAAAACCCCACAAGCATTTCAATATTGATTATTTTCTTCTTATTTTGATTTCACTTTGAGGAGAGTGGAGAAAAAAATAGCTTCTTAAGAACAATCCTCAAGAAATCAGTTGAAGGCAGATACTGTCTAGTGAGAACTAAAGTATGGCAAGCATATATATATATATATACACATATATATGTATATATATATACATATACATATATATATATACACATATACATATATATATATACACATATACATATACATATACATATATATATATAATAGATTTTGAGGCCCTGGCTGGTTGTGGCTCAGTTGGTCAACCTGGGTTGGGGTGTGTATAGGAGGCTACCTGTTGATCTTTCTTTCTCACATCAATTTTTTTTCTCTCTCTTCTTCTCTCCCTGACCCTCTCTCTAAAGGCAGTGAAAAATATCCTCAGGTAAGGATAAAAAAAAGACTTCGTGTTTTAGAGCAGTTTTAGGTTCACAGCAAAATTGAACAGAAGATAGAGATTTCCTACACACCCTCTGCACCCACACACCCACAGGCTCTCCCATTATCAACATCCCCCACCAGGGTGGTACATTTTTTACAACTGATAAAGCTTGATACATTATAATCACCCAAACTCCATAATTTACATTAGGATTCACTCTTGGCGTACACGTTACAGCTTTGGACAAATGCATAATGATGTGTATCCATCATTATAGGGTCATACAGTGTAGCTGCATTGCCCTAAAAATCCTCTGTGGTTTTCCTATTCATTGCTCCCTCTGCACAGCCCCTGACAACTACTGATCTTTCTACTGTTTCCATACCTTCGCCTTTTCTAGAATGTGATATAATTGGAATCATACAGTATGTAGCCTTTTAATATAACTTCTTTTACTTAGTTATATGCATTCGAGTTTTCTTCATATCTTTTCATGGCTTGATAGCTCGTTTCTTTTTAGTGCTGAATAATAATATTCTAGTATCTGAATATATCGCAGTTTACTTATCCATTCATATACTGAAGGACATCTTGGTTGCTTCCAAGTTTTTGCAATTATAAATAAAACTTCTATAAACACTCATATGTAGACATTTTTGTGGACATAAATTTTCAATTCCTTAGGTAAATGCCAACGAGTGTGATTACTGTATCACTACTTTAATTTTCATAAGATTACTTACTCTTTACTTCATCTTTACATAGATAAACTTGTATTATGTGTGGGGCAGTGGGCTGGGATGGGATTAAAAGACAGAAAACTGTACAAGAACAACAATTAAAATAAAAAATATTAAAAATAAATAAATCAATAAACAAAAAAACCCTCTTGTATTATGTTTTCAAGGGTCCAGCAAATTCATGCACTTTGTTTCTTTTTATGCATGTTTATTTCTGAATTCTTTGTCTTCTTTGGAATGAAGTAAAAAAAATTTTTTTGAACTAAACCATACAGTTAAAAACTTGGACTCTCTACGCTAAACTCTGCTTTGGCATTCAGTTTCCTTTGAGGAGTGCTCCTCAAATCTCAGTGCTTTTCCTGAGTTTCTGGCATGTGAAACTTACTTTCTCATTGATTGGTTGCTTCTTGTATGTGCCCCGACTGGGATTGAACCTGCAACCTAGGGATGTGCCCGTGATCTTTTCGGTGTATGGGACGACATTCCAACCAACTGAGCCACCCAGCAAGGGCTCCCTTCTTTTTCCTTTTTCTTTTTTCATCTCTCTTCTCTTCCTTCCATCCATCCTTTATTATTCACTCATATATTTAAGTTACTATAAGCCAGACCGATAGCAGCTAGGCAGAGTGAAAGGTAAAGCAGTATGGAAATATAACTAGTAAGCCTGTAAGCTTCACCAGAGAAGACAAAGGGTGAGATCCATAGACCAACCTAGTAACTCTGAAAACCAAGTATCATGAGGAAAATATGTTGGTGAAGATACAGCTCCAGAAAATATACCTGAAAACATCCATGGTGTGAAAATAGAGAATATGCCCCTTGTGAGATTTTCTTGTCACAATGGTATATCAATGAATATTCTGACTGAAACACATTTCCTGCTGATAAGTAAAAGGTGACATTTCTTCCCTCCTCCCTCCAACCCCACAACTAGACCCAGGTTTGTTCATTGTCACCGACTTTGTTTGAAAGAAGATTTTGGCTTAGATGTGATCCCTTAAACACTGACCCTATAAAAAAGACTTGGGTGTAGGTAGTTTATCTGGGCAGATCCCAGGATACACAAGGGAAAGAGCTGTGAGGGTGAGAGGGAAGGGAGAAAGGCCCTGGAGGGCGTACTAAACAAGGCGGGGTGCCTCTGTAGGCAATGGGGTTCAGTCTGGCTGGGGATGCTCTTGGGACTTAGAGTTACTCCCTGTGGACGAGGAAGTTGGGGTATTCATTTCCTTTTCCCATTGTCCAGGATTGCTCCGTGTGTTGAATCCTCAGCACTTCCAGAATGCCCACAAATAAGGATAAAAAGAGCCTTTGTTATTATACTAGCTTCGCTCAATAACAGCCAAAGTGTGGGAATACAACGCACACTTGAAACAGACCCATTAAGTTTTTTACATGGCCATCTGTGCCTGAGCAGTCTCTCATGGGGCAGGAAGTGCCTGCTGGTGGATAAACAGATCAGAAAGTGTTTGAGGTGGGAAGTTGTCAGTGGACCCAGAAATTGTCCTTGGGAACTCCAGGAACTCTCTGGGGAGAGATGGAGGAGAGTGGGGTCATGGTATCTGTACAAGTTTCAAAGTATTTAGAATTTTTTACTTGGCGGAACTTGAAATAAATTAAGAACGATGCTTCGAAGCCCCCTCAGTGGTTGCCTTTCGCTGGTACTAAGTCTATGCATGCCAGGTGGTGAAGTATGTCTTCACAGACTGGGGCAGTTGTGAGGAAATGATAAAAGGTCACCTGTGTGAGCACTGTGGGGAGAGGGAGGGCTTTACCTCCCCGAGGGTAACGCTGCACTCAGTACAATCTGCTAGCACATAGCCCTTTCAGGAGTCTCTGTCAGAGATGCATACGGCAAGGATTAGAGAAATTATTCTTTGCAAAACTACCTGGAGATTCTTATAGAGAATTCTTTACTTATTAAGAAATAAATAAAAAATAAACATTTTTAAAATAATAATTTGGCAGTTTCAGAAAATAGTTGAAAACCACTTGTTGACATAAGCATATTGTTAATGTCTACAAACCATACAATACATATGTGTGTGAGTGTACGTGTACACTCACACACACTCACACACATATATGAGTATATACAGATCTCACTCAGTCAGGTAGCTTTAAAAAAATCTTTTAGCAGAAAAGCAGTCACATTTCAGTGTGGACATTTGGAATGAGGTGGTAGAAGCTACTGTTTCCATCTGAATGGCAATAAGCTGTCAACAGTCCACTTGACAAACCAAGTTTAGCAAGATACAGTGTGATTTATAGGCAAAAAGACAATGCCTACAATGCAGGATGCTTTTCTATAGTTAGTGCAGCAAGAAGTGAAGTAATAATTTTATTACAATGAGGGATAATATAAATACAACCAAATTCCAAGATCTTTGTGTCTTAGAGAATGTTCTTTTTAAAGAGAATGATTTTATGTGCAGTACCCAAAGTTGGGCATTTACACATAAAAGTGGATATTTTCAACTCTTTGCTGTCTTCTGTATCTTCTCCTATGCACAAGCAGAAATTAAGTCAGTAGTTAGGCAAGACTAACTACTAAAAGTAGTTGTGCAGTATTTAATTTACATGTAATATTTGGCACAGTCTATAAGTGGGGAAATTTATATGGAGATCTGACAATTTTTTCTTGAAGTAGAATGAGGAGGAGGAATACTTGATATGTATCACATGTGGGATAGTTTATTTTTGTCATGCTTATTTAATGTCTCTTAGGTACACAGTTAAAGAGGTAAAGATAATAAAACATAGTACCTGTTTTTGAAGAATTCATAGTCTCTTGGAAAAGAAAAAAATGCAATCTTTTTGCACATTTCTTGTTGCTTGGTTGGAAAAACGTATTCCTCTAGAGGCCTCTCAGGTTAGACCTCAGCAGAGAGGGCTTTTATGAGCCTTTGCCTGGATTAGGATTTTTAACTGTCTTTTCAGAAAGTTTTAAAGTAAAAAGACTACTTTTACTGAATTTTGTTTATCTCCTCTTTAAAATGAGTGATTGGACTGGTTACCATTTAAGTTCTCATGTAGCTATAATTCTACATTTAATATAAGCATAGCTATGCTACGTAGTAACATAAATGGGTTAGGGAGTAGGGTTGGTGAGAGTGGAAAATTCTCATAAGCAAAAGAAAATATGGCCCCCAACCTGAAGATCTTTTGTAGCCTAGCGCATACTACTCTGTACAGTAGAGCACATTTACCCAGGCCTGATGAGAATTTTTGGTGACTGAGTACACAGCTATGAAGCTTCACATTCTTGTCCTTTGACTCATTCATTTGACTGAATCAACTTGAAATTTTTTAATTTAATTTACATCCACTTTATAAGTTTACATTACTCAGAAAATCTACACAATTGCATGTTGAGATCTGGGAAAAACAGAGGCAGTTGCTTTCACATGAGAGATGCAGTGCGTTCCTGGTACGCATATAATTAAATAACCCGGGGCAGTTAATTTGCTTCAGATGTAATCTAGACAACATAAAACTTCTCAGCAGTAGATGAGCTGGAAGAACTGGCTGTGGGAGACCCCTGGGAGAGAGAAATGTTTTATTTTGTCATGTTTGGTATGCAGGCTCACTTTGATTTTTATTAGATTAGGCTCTTATTTTTTGGCTACTTTTCCTATAGCCCCTTTGTGTGGGCGACATTACAGGGGCTTTAAAAATAGCATATTGAACCAACAGAAACTGTAAGACACCACAATGACATGGTGATTTGGCTATAAAAATCTTCCCTGAGCCAGGTGATTCATTTATGACTAACTTCATTCAGCTCTGCTCATTTAATATTGGCACTATTTTAAGTAAAAAATATTCTCTCTTTCAAAAAATATTGTTCAGTTTTAAAATGCTTAAGAGATGCCAGTGAGGTTTTGGACAAAAGCACAGGAAGTATCCAATGTGATTGTCTGTCCTGTGACATAGAATGGGCACTGAGAGCCCAGACTACCGTTTGTTCAAGAAGCTAATTGACACCGTATTGGACAGCTATTCAGATCCTGGGGACAGTGTAGTTTCTGTGAGGAAGCTTAAGTAAGGGGGTGGGCATGGAGAAGGATACTGGGAATGTGGGTATTCAACTGCACTTTTGTATTCAGCTACCTGGCTTTCTTCTAAGACTGATAGTTTATCTAGTAACTTCTATGTGTCAAAGCACTGCTCTGTACACCTCATTGTTATCTAATCTAACCCTTTCAATAGGTCTTTGAGGTATCTACTCTTTCGGCAAACAATTGACCCAAGTCCTACCTGTCTGAGGGTCCAGATGAGGCATTGTTAACACTAACATCCACATGGCAATGGCACTTAGCCCTCCATGGGTGAGAGCCACCCTTCCAGTCTCTCCTCATGGGTGTCTCATGTGGGCTTGAGAACAAGGCTCCTTCTGTTCCTCCACTCTGACTGGTGTGGTCAGCCCTGTGTCCCCTGGAAACGCTCTCTCCAAGCATTGATGCCAAGCTGAGCTAATCTGGGTTGCAGCTGCCCCCAGATTCCTCAACACCAAGTCTGAATTGAGGTCAGTGGCAGCATGGGGTGCTGTGAAGTAAAAGGTTTCAGGGTAAAGGATGGCTTTATCTCCATTTCTGTGCAGCACTTTCCACCTGGACCTGAAGCAGTATTGTCTGTGCCATTGTTGAACACCCCCTCACCTCAGCTTCACCAGTTACTGCTCTTCGAATTCTGTTCCTAACTCCTTTTTCCACTGGGGTTCAAAACTAATGAAAGGGGGGTGCAGAGAAGAGAGGGAGGGAGAGAGAGAAAGAGAAGAGAGAGAGAGAGAAAGGAAATATCCCTTCACTCTCTTCATCTTCCCCATCTCTTCCCTCTTTCTAGTATTGCAGCCCACTCCTCCCCACCTGATTTTTCTTCAGGTCAAAGATTAAAAAACCCTTATGCATATCAACTCAGGCAATAGATATTTGAATGGATAATGTGTCCACCAGCTCCACACACAGATGACCAGTGTCTGAACTCCCTTTTGGAATCAGCTGGGGAACTGGCTAAAACAGCCTCTGAGCTTCAACTGAAAAACACAGAGCAGTGTGACTGCAAAGGGTTCTGCTCTTCTGTAATCATACCACTTCCGAACACAGGCTGAAAAATTTATGTGTTTCCAACTCACCCCACTCTAGAAGACTTGATTCCTGATCCCTGATTTATAATGATTCTGAGGGAAGAGAAATAAGAACATGGAAAACGTCCTGAATGCTAATACGTAAAAACTTTGTGTTATTTGAAGGTTAATCAAAGACAGTGGTACTGAAAGGTGTCATGTTAAGAAAATAGTACCCAAAGAACAATGGAGTCTGTCAGGAGAAACTTCCCCTTTTCATGACAATTTGAATGCAGCAGTAATTTATCATTTCCAGGTGTATGACTAATTGAACATATTTTTAATTGTGCCTTTGATGCTGTACTGAACAATGCACATTACTCCACATATTTTAGCTTGCTACTACATCTGAATTTTCCTCATAGCTCAACTCTTCCGAGTTTCATGAAAGCACACTGCAGGCTGCCCAATCTCTGGCCAAGGCTCTGCATTCTGTGCGCTCTCCTCAGCAGCCATTACTGAGGTTCCAAACCCATTCAAGGTAGGGAGTCCTGACCAGCTGCACTTCCTTCTCTTCAGCACTTGGAAAATGTTAACTTGCAACTGTCACTCTTCCTCCCACTGTGCTTAATGTCCCTGACAAAATATTAAGGCGCCAGAAACTCCACTGTTTAATAACAGTCCAGGCTGTAATATTTTATTGGTGCTTTTAAATTTTAAAGTCCTTTGCTCACAATCATATTTTATGCTGCTACAAGCCTATCACAGGGTTGGAGCTGATGTTACTTGCTGGTTGATACCTGACAGACAGGAAATGGTTGAGAGGTGTGCCTAGGACCATCCACTTTGTGGATGTCCTAACTCTTTTGATTGGAGTCTGTTGACTTTAACAGATAGGATGAGAGGTCTTGATGTAATCACTCTGGTTATATTTCCATCCTTTTGTAAAGCCATTTAGAAAAAATTGAGAATGACTTATTTATTCATTCATTTAAAATATTTATAAATACCTACTGCTTAGGTCTGTGCATATAGTTATAAAAACTAAAAAAATTCTACTTTCATAAAGCTTAAATTATGACAAGTTAAGTGCATGCACAGAACAGATAAGCAGGCTGTGTATCGTGCAACATGGCGATAAGTGCTAAGGAGAAAAATAAAGTAGGAGAGGTATCGGCAGTGGACTGCGTCTGGGACACGGTGTCCAAGGATGGCATTTGAGTAAAGACCCAAAGGAGAAAGACATTAAAGAGATTGGCCTTTATGGTTTATTTTGTGGCATACTGTTTCTGAATTGCCTGCATATGTATAAAGTCATTTGGACTTCACCGGGGAGAATATTCACAGATGAGGAAAATGAGTTTCAAGGACTCACCCAAAGTCATGCAGTCAATTAACATCCAAGCTAGACATAGATTTTGTTTTTTTAAAATCTCTGGTTATTTTTGTTTATTTTCCACTGTACAAATTCTCTATATATCAAGACAGAACAAATTTTTAGGTTCATAAAATAGGTTTAATATTTCTACAACAAAAATTTAAAACCCACTATTTTAATTTAAAATGCAGAAATTAATATCTTCTCATCTTTTCTCACACTTGAATCATATTCAGTTACTCAAATTTAGTACAACTCATTGCTTTAACAACTTTTCATTTTGTCTAATGATGTTTAAATATATAAATACATTTTATTAAGCATTGTTGTGGACCGTTCAGCCTGGTTTCAGGAGTTGTAACCCTCACCCCATGGTGGGCTGTGTAAGAGCCTAGGGACCCGCTTCATCTGGGTCTGTTCTGTCATGAGGACATGACCTACTAAGGAGACAAAGCTTATCTCCCTGGCAGGAGCACTGCTTTTGCCTCATCCATCTCTGGCCCCATTGCTTGGTTGGCAGTCAATGACGGGTAAGACTCCTCATGGGAGGGGCAACCTAAGCCAGACACAACCACTTGGGAGGCCTCATGGAAGGACTCGGGGGGCTGCAGCAAAGAGGATGTGATGGACCCTCACCCCCCTGACTATTCTGACATAGCCCAAGTCCTCATTTCCATCTGGGAGATGTCTCCTGCTTCCTAATTGCCTTAAAGCCTGAAACTCTGGGGGTGAGTGGTGCAGCCCTGTGCCGGCCAGGACGGCTCCCTGGGTGATGGGCATAAGAAAGAATTCCTAAAGTCCTGTGAAACCTGCTTTGCTAAGAGTGCTCTCCCTTAGGTGATAAGTGTCCCAGTAGGAAATGAGTATGTCTCCCAAAGTTTGGCAACCCCCTTTCCTGACAAACACTGGCTTGGATTAAGCCCTCAGATTTCTTTGACATGTTAAACCTGTATTCTGGTGTATTGGAACCCAATAAAAGCCTAGTGAGGATGGGGCTCTGGGTCATTCTCCTCTGAGAGTTTGACCCCTTTCCTCCCCAAGCAGTCATGTCTTGGTTTTTATTTTCATCCGTGACGGAGGGATGGGGCTCTGTGGGCGGAGCCCCCCCCCCACATCTGGCACCCAGGACAGGGTACCCCGCAAAGCATTAGTGATGTGTGCAGAAAACTGTTCCGGTTCGTAAATAGGACCAAAAGGCCTATAGTCAAATGAACCCTCAAGGAGTTCATGTGACTATTTTCTGTGATTGTGACAAGCCAGACTCTTCAGGCCTAGTTCTTAGCAGCCTGTGTTGGCAATGGCATGTAGGACACAGTCTCAGAAATATGGGCGTTGTTAATTGTTCCTATTAGAACTTTTACTAAATAACCAACAACAAAATGCACAAAGGTGCTCCCCTAGCCCTTCAACCCATAAGACAAATAATGATGCTTCAGTAAATGAAAAGACTCCTTGACTGCTCTTCTCGTTAAGATGGGGAAGAATAAGACATGCAGCTGTAGCTTTCTTTGCTTGGCACTGGACACGTTATGCAGACTTTTGTTGAAAAGCTGAGTAAATGGCCACGTCCTACTGGATTTGTTTTACATTGCTCTCAATTTTGTGGTACTCAGGCAGCAGTTTGCTAAACTGCTGGGTGGCTCCATATTCACACTGCCTCTTTACCAGGTCTCAGGGGAACCACCAATAAACACAGGCGGTCATATCAGACTCTCATAACGCAGTCGTGGTACCTGTAAATTGCACATTTTCCTAGGCCCCTTTGAAATGGCCACTTCATTAGGCAATGGACACGCTCACTAACATCATCTTTGCTTCCTATAGTTCTCGAAGTTTCCTGGCTTGCCTTTCTTCCTCCCAATAAAATAAGCAATTTTCTCTAACTATGCTCACTGTTGTCCCTGTTTACTGAATTAGAATTTCCAGGTTTTGGTAATTGGTCTCCTGCAAACGTTGCAGCCACAGTGGTTCTCATCGCTCAGCAGCTGCTGCTCCCATGGCAACAGATGTGTTTACACTCAGTGTTATTCAACTTCTTTTTTTTAACCTCTGCAATTCAGAAAGAACAAAAATTGACATGTGAAAAGGAAAGATATTGCTATAGAGAGGGACAGGAGAGGAAAAGGATTTTAGTTACAAGAATTAATAAAATATTCGAAAAGCAAAGTGTATTTACTTTTAGGAGGAAGTAATAAAAGAAGGGGCTGGTAGCTTTGTGAGAAGCAGTAAATTATTTTAAAATCTGAAATAAATACAGATTTTACTGCAAGTTTGGTTGTAGAATAAATTGTAATTATCTTGAAGGTAAGAATTGCTTTAATTTAACTCCAGGAAGATATTATATGTGAACATAATGGTTTCGCAACTTCCTATAAAGTTTTTTTCTCTCTGATCTTAAGATCTTTAGGGTCATTGTGGACTGAATGTTTGTGTTCCCCCAAATTCATGTGTTGAAGCCCTAGTTCCCACTGTGATGGTATTTAGAGGTAGAGCCTTTGGGAGGTGATTAGGTTTAGATAAGGTTATATGGGTGAGGCTTCTGTGATGAGATTAATGCAATCACGAGAAGAGGAAGAGACACCCAGAGCTTTCTTTACGCACGCATGCACCAGGAACAGGCCATGAAGCACACACTGGAGAAATGACCGACTGCAATTCAGAATGGGGCTCTTACCAGAGTCTGACCATGCTGGCATTGATCTTGGACTTTCAGCCTCCAGAACTTTGAGAAAATAAATGTGTTGTTTAAGCCACCCAGTCTATGATATTTAACAATAGCCACTTGAAAAAATTAAGACAGTGTCCTATCATTGAACCTACGGAAATGAACTATGCTGATATGCTTCAAACACTGTAACACAGGATGAATGCTGTGAAGCATTCTCTGTGAAGCATCATGTCCTGTGGGTGTGCTCTGCCTATGTGTTCCCATGAATTATACTTCAAGTGAGACAACGTGCAGTCTGAGGAAAGCCCTGGTCATACCTTGGGTCTCAAGTCTTTCTGCTCATTTATACCTTGAAACAAAAGCTAACATTGATTTTTATTCCTGTAAATGGATGCATCAACAAGTTGCAGGCAAGGTGGTATCATAGAATTATTTTTCTCCATGCAGCTATCCAGGGGCTAAAAATATTTAAAATATAAATAAACTATTAACCTCCACTTCATTCATTTTCTAAGGAAGTGGGATCCAGGGAGGACTCTTAGGTTTTGTTGCGTATAGTGGTGAATGGGAAAAGCAAATGGGCAGCTTGCTAGGACATAGACTTACCAAGAAAAATGAGAATCATGGAAGGTGGCAGGAGGAAGACAAGTAGTGAAGGAATAAAAAGGGAAAGTCAGGTAGGCTGAGAGGAAGTTTTGGAGTTTGTAAAGGGAGAGAGAGGGAAGAGAAGTGAGTGGTTGCTATGTGCAATGAAGTTTGGGGGCCTGTAGGCAGTCTCTAAAGAGGGTTTTAGAACTGACTGGTTTTGCTGTGTGCGGTAATTCCCCCTTTGCTAACTCATCAAGTGGTTTTGTGAAGACCTAGATTATTTTTCTGTTTTTTTTTTTTTTAATTGAGCTTGGATTTTTTAAAGTCCTGACATTATGGTGAGACTAGCAATAAGATAAATTTTAAGTTTTACTTATCTATATGAACTACCAAGACTTCTTGGCAGCCTGCATTCATGGGACTTAACTCAAAAGACTCAATTCTTCTTCTTTCATGTCCTGGGAGTACCTCAAAATCAACACGTCAGGACTGAAATTTTCCCAGTATTCATACCATTTTCATCTTAGTCTACTGCCTCATTGTCTTCTTAATGCTCCATTTCTGAAGTCTCAGAACTAAGTTTGAATCCCTCTGCCTAACCTCACTCTACGTGTCAATCTTCTTCATTTCATTAAAAGTCATTATTATTCACCTAGAAGTTCAACCCCTCACTCCACCTCCAAAGTAGCAGCTTTTGTGGTAGGTAACAAATGTCTATAAATTCTTGGTAGCTCCTCCCATCAGAAAGTGGTGCCTATTTCCAAACCCATTGAATCTGAACTGGCTTTGTGATACTTTGCCTGGTAGAACACAGAGAAAATAATAACATAGTTTCCAAGCATGAACTTTAAGAGACTTTGCAGCTTCCTACACTCCCTTGAAATGTTTCTCAAGTTCAGCACTACTGACATCTCAGACCAGATAAATCCTTACTGTTGGGGGCCAGTCTGTGCATTGTAGGGTGTTTACCAGCATCCCTGGCCTCTACCACTAGAGGCCAAGTGGCAAACCACTCCAGATACTGCCCCACCCCATCCCGTCTTCCTCCACGTTTAATTGTGACAACCAAAAAAGGTATGTAGACATTGCCAAATGTCCCTGGGGAATGGGACAAAAATTGTTCTAGTTGAGAATGAATGCTCTAAGAGCATCTCTGTCTAAGAGAATGAATGCTCTGTGGGAAAGCTGCTGTCCTGGGAAGGCCGGTCTGGATTATGGAGGATGAGAGCCCACATAAAAGCAGAGGACAGCATTGGTAGGTGAGTCCTCCCAGACTGGCCACCCTACATTATCCTGGAGTCCCCAGGCTTAGCTGAGAAAGCAAAGGCCACTCACATCAGCTGGCCACCTGTGTATGGCCTGAGGATGGACTCACGTTTTGTTTGTTGCATGTGGTCATCCAATTGTTTCAGCACTATTTATTTAAGAGATTATTTCCCTTTCTTTTTCTTTGGTCAGGTGTACATACCTAAATGTGTATGGTTTGTTTCTGGCCTCTCTATACTATTCCACTGGTTCACTTGTCTAGTTCAGTAAGAATAACACATGTTCTTAATTATTATGTTTATTGCAAGACCTGATGTGTGATAACTTAAGCTCCTTTACCGCCACCACAACTGCCATCACTGCCTCCTCCTTCTCCTCCCTCAGTAGTGCCTTTGCTATTTTCAAGTCTTTGCCCTTCCACATATACTTTAGAATCAACCTGTTATATTTTATCAAAAAATTGGAATTTTGATTGATATTATGCAAAAACTAAATCAATCTGGAGAGAATTGATATCCTTACAATATGGAATATTTCAATCTATGAACATAACTTTCTCCTACTTGTTTTGGTCTTTAATTTCTCTCCATAATATTTTATTTCTTTTTTTTTTTTAATTCTTTTTTTTTTTAATTTATTTATCTTTAGAGGGGAAGGGAAGGAGAGAGGGAGAGAAACATCAATGTGCGGTTGCCTCTTGTATGTTCCCTGCCGGGAACTGGCCTGGCAACCCAGGCATGTGCCCTGACTGGGAATCGAACCGCGATCCTTCGGTTCGCAGGCCCGCGCTCAATCCACTGAGCTACACCAGCCAGGGCTCTCTCCATAATATTTTATACAAAGCTACTCATAAATTTTATTAGATTGATTTTTAGAAATTTGATATTTTATGCTATTATAAATAGCATCATTAAAAATTCATATTCTAAGTGTTTCACAGCTGGTTGTATAAAGGTAACTGATTTTGATATTAACTTGTTATCTAGAAACTCTGCTAATTAAGCTTATTTATCTTAACATTTTAACTGTAAATCCTTTTGTATTATTTTACATATGTAACCATAAGATATACAAACAATCCTTATAATGTATTTCTTTTTGTTGTCTTACTTCACTGACTGGGAACATAGTTTTTCTTTTTAATCTCCAAGAGAAGGTTTTAGACACTTTATCATTAATTATGATATTTGGTATGATTTTTTAATAGATACACTTTAATAGATTAAGGAAATTGTCTTTGATTCCTACTTCAGAAATAGACTTCAAAGTATTTTTGAAAATATGTTGAATTTTAAGTTTATTCTGTATTGATTGAGATAATTACCTATTTTTCTTACTTATTCTGTTAATGTGGTGAATTAAACTGATTTATTTTCAGATATTAAAATAAAATAAATAACTTCACATTCTTGAAACAGGCTCAACATGTTTGTTTTATTATACTGGTTATATTTTACTGGACTCAGTTTTCTAATAATTTGTTTAGGGTTTTTCTATCGATGCTTATGAGCATGGCTGATCCATAATTTTTCTTTATTGGAATGTCCCTGTCAAGTTTTATTATCAAGGTTACACTGCCCTCATAAAGCAAATATGGGAACTGTTATAATTTTTTCTTTCCCCCCTCAGATCTTTGTTTTTCCCTGCCCCTTTACATGTTCAGGAAGGCTGACTGTTAGGGATTCACCAGGCTACTCTGTTCCCTGACTTCTGTTCAGTTTGGGTATGGGAGGCCAGGATTAGAAATGAGAGAAAAAGAGGAGTGAGTAAGTGATTGGGGTATTTATTCTTCCCACTCTCTCCAGGTTCAGCAACAGCTATTTTTCTTTTAAAGTACAGATTTTGCTAGTAACCCCTAATGGTGTGGTCCTAGTTTTCATGGCCCTTGGATCACCAAGTTTCCCCAGTAGTGGTGGAACTCAAAAAAGAACAACAAAGAAAGCCCAAAGTGAATAGAAAGAAGGAAATAACAAAGATCAGAGCAGAAAAAAATTAAATAAAGTCTAAAAAAATTCTACAAAAGAGCAATGAATTTAAGAGCTGGTTCTTTGAAGCGATAAACAAGATTTACGAAACCTTAAACCAGATACATGAAAAAACAAGAGAAAGGACCCAAATAAATAAAATCAGAAATGATAGAGGAGAAATAAGAACTGACACCAAAGAAATACAAAGAATTGTAAGAAAATATTGTGAACAACTTACATGCTAACAAACTGGACAGCCTGCACAAAATGGATAAATTCCTAGAAACATACAATCTTCAAAATTAAATCAGGAAGAATCAGAGAATCTGAATGGACAAATTACACCTAGTGAAACTGAAGCAGTAATCAAAAAACTCCCAACACGCAACAGCACTGGACCAGATGGTTTCACAGTTGAATTTTAACAAATATTCTGGGAAGAACTAACAGCTCTTATTCTCAAACTATTTCCAAAAATTCAAGAGGAGGGAAGGCTCCCAAGCTCATTTTAAGCAGCCAGTATTATACTAATTCCAAAACCAGATAAAGACACTGCAAAGAAAGAAAATTATAGGCCAATATCCCTGCTGAACATAGATGCTAAAATCCTCAACAAAATATTAGCAAACCGAATACAGAAATTCATCAAACAGCATGCACCATGATTAAGTGAGATTTGTTCTGGAATGCAAGGTTGGTGCAACCTTTTCAGATCAATAAATGTATTCATCAAATAAACAAAATGAAGAATAAAACCACATGATCAATCAATAGATGCAGAAAAAGCATTTGATAAAATCCTGTACCCATTTATGTTAAAAACTATTAGCAAAGTAGAAATAGAGGGGACATACCTCAACATAATAACAGCCCACATCATACTCAACAGGCAAAAACTGCAAGTGTTCCCCTTTAGATACTGAACAAGACAGGATGTCTGCTTTCACCTCTCTCATTCAACATACTACTGGGAGTCCTAGCCACAGCAGTCAGACAAGAAGAAGTAAAAGGCACCCTAAGTGGAAAGGAAGAAGTAAAACAGTCACTGAAGCTGTTATTAGGAAGAACTCTTCCTCTCTCCTCTTAGGTTCAGCAATGGGGGTCTATAAATTATAGTAAAGAAAGCAGATTAATAGAGAAAAGTCACACAATTTTTATTAACATTTATGGGCATGGGAATTCATAGAAAAGAAGTGAAATTCAAAGAAGTGGTTAGACTCAGGGGCTAATATTCCATTTTAACAATCAAAAGGGGACTTCAGCTTCAAGGGAATATACATTGTGGGGAAGTGACTAGGAAATACAGGGAAAACTAATGGAAGGTTAGGGTTTAGTAAGGTTGTTTATGCAGACTCATCTCCATTCTGCCTTTGTCTCCAGCCATGAGCCATGTCTTCTCTTCTTGCTATGGGAGAGAGGGACACCTACACAAGGGAAAATTTATGCCCTGCTTTTAGGCAGATAAGGGGAAGGCAGAGAATATTCTTGCTCTTAGTCTGCTGCCCTTTATATAATAGTCTTTCGAGGAGAAAAATTTACTCTGTGTATATGCAGAGGAATATTTTTTATCTTGGGAAGCCTTGTTTCTTCTTTTCTTAGCATATGATTTAGTGTGGGTTTTGAGAGAGGACAGTGAGAAGCTTTCAGCGTGATTGAAGGAATTTCATGAGTGCAAATATTGAGGGGCAGAGAGTGTGCGGTTGAAGGAAAAAGAAACAGATTAGATTTATCTCTTTATGTATAAAATGTAAGCTCCTTCCCCTGAACCATAGGACATTCCCTCCTGGCTTTAGCCTAGCTCTTTGCACTCTAGTCTTTATATTTTCTTTTCCTTCCCTGGAACAGACTTCCCTTAGACCTTTGCATGGCTTTCTCCTCAGTGTCATTCAGTTCAATTCTTGTGTCATCGACTGATAGATGTCTCTCCTCAATATCCAGTCTAAAGTAGACTTGTAAGTCATTCTCTGTCACTTTGCTCTGTATTGCTTACTTCATGGCACTTATCACTGTCAGAAATTGCCTCAATCATACATTTGCTTACCTGTGTATTGTCCAATTCCATCAGAATGTAAATTCCAGGAGGACATCAACTGGGTCCCTTTTATTGACTGCTATGTCACCAGTCTCTATAATGTTGCCTGGCAGTAGGTGCTAAATAAATATTTGCGGGTTGAGTGATTGACCGACTCACTAAGAGAATGGTTTGGTGAAGTAGGGGGCAGCTGAGGAGTCCCGCTGAAGCAAATGTTTGCAAATAATTATACTTAAAATTATTGAGGATAACCAAATAGCTTTAGGTTATGTGTTATATCTGTGACATTTAATGTATTTGCAATTCACATTAAGAAAATATTTAGCAATTATTCATTTTAAAATAACAATAAGTCCATCATATGTTAATATAAAAGACACAAAAAGAAAAAGTATTTTCCAAAACAAAACAACTGAGAAGAGAAGCATTGTTTCACATTTCACTAATCTCTTTAGTGTTTGGTTTAATAAAAGATACCTGGGCTGTCATATCTGCTTTGCATTCAAAAGTTATGACATGCTGTTTTGACTAAAGTACATGCAGAAAATCAGCCTATGCACAGATATGCAGTTGGAAAGGGAAAAATATTTTAATGGCTTTTTCAGATAATAGTGGCTATTCTTTGCTACTAACAAAGCTTGACAGTGAGAGTTTCCTAAATTTAACTGCAGTGTAGAATCTGAGACAATATGAGGGAAATTTTTGATCTTCATTAAATTGATATCCTATTTTTCTGTGAATGGGTGGGTCCTTTTGCAATGTGCAGTTTTGTAATATTTTTGCATGGGTTATTTTCAGAATACTAATTCACTGGGTTATGCAGATAATCCAGATGTTGACACATTTCATTATATAGCTCCCCACACACAAAACATCAAATCTGTTAATATTACCACTGATATTTTCAGAAGAGTCTTTAAGTATTGTGCAGCTGCCAAGTTTATGGTGGCAGATACGAGTTTTATAATTTAATTTTTGCTTGAAAGCTTAAATTCTATTTCTGGCAATAAATACTTACAGTGATATTTTCTGAATTTGCTAAGCACACTTTATTTAATTTTGAAAAAAAACTTTGGCCAAAAATCTAAGAGAGAATGATCCATGTCAGTTATTCTTTTTAGTAAAAACATTTTTTTAAAAATGAAAATGGCTAGTTCAGCTTGTAATTCAAGCCATTGCCCAAATGCTTTTTCTTGTGACAACCATAATACCTGAGTATGCAGCAAAAGTGCTTTATGTATAGTTTTAGCAAAGAGTATTTAAAAGATGTGCATTCAAATGTTGAGATTTAGTAAAACTAATAACTTTTACTGCTTCACCAATCTTTTGAATCACTGTTAAGTGGAACGGGTAACTTTTTATTTTTTCTGTGAGTGTATGACAATGAAGAATATCATGATTACTTGTACAGTTTGGTGACATGCCTTGTTTCATGCTAGGACATTCGGTTTCCCTCATAGCTGGTTTTGCACTATCAGTACAAATTTTAACTCTTTGAAAAGGGCAAAATTCTTTTACTATTATTATTCAAATCAATGCTGACTTTGTAAACTCCTTGGAAGAAGATGACATCCCCCTTTCCCCCAGAGGTATCCTGGGGACGCATTTTGAAAAGTGCTGCTCTATTTCATGGCTGCTAAAGACCAGAAATAAGATATAGAAGAATAGTTAGCACGCAGCTTCTTAATCCAAATTTCATTCTAATTGACTTTATAAATACTAAGTCCAAGGCAATATTCCCTTCCTACAGTCCCTTATCTATAAACACCTACCTAGGAATGGGCCTAGGCGGCCAGTGTAATGTACCTTGCACATCTAGACTGTAATTATGGAGGCCCATTATTCCCACTGCTCTGTCCTGACTCAAGCGTTTGCTGATCCTGTGTGTGGGAGAAAGGCCTTGTATTTGCATGCTGTGTCTTAGGAATGTTTCTGTTGTTTTCTACCTGTGGGTGGGTAGAATATAAAGGGTGTGAAAAAGGAACAGTACAGGTAGTAACCTGTAAGTTTAAAAACTCTTCCCATAAAAGTAGTTCTGCATTACAATGGGAAAACTTCTCAAAAGAAATTAAACTTTGACTAATTCTGACGAACAAGCCATCATTTAGAAACTTGTACTGTTTCATATGTAAAAATATCATTTTATAGTGCTGATTAAGGTATTTTTTCATAGATTGATATGAGTATCCAGCAAGCTGAAATAATGGATATGGTCTTTTATATTCATACATCATGCAAAATAGCAATTCCCAGTTTGGGAAATCTGGGAAGTTTTATGTGTAATTCTGGATTATGGTACCAGGAAGACTTATATGGGGTGCTACTATTCCTTGGAAAGACATCTTTCACTAGGTGAACCTACTTTAATGTTGAATTAATCTTTTGAGTCAAATTCAATATGCTGAAATTTATAATAAGGGCCAGTTGTTGATTGTTCACTAATTAAAAAATGTTAATTACATAAATTTTCTTGATTCAATGGTTTTCAAACATGGCTGCATATCAGAATCACTTGGGGAGCTTACATAAAATAATTCTGAGTCCCAACCCAGACCACAGACTCTGGGAAAAGGGCCCAGACATTGGTATCTTTTTGTTCTAAAGCACATTGACTGAATGTGCAGCCAGAGTTGAGTACAGCTTGTTCCTAAACTGTTTCCTCATAGCAACTTATGTCTCTGAAGAGCTGAATTAACCCTTTCAGGACTTCATGATTCCATTTAGTGTGTCAAAGCTAGATTAATACTTGATAAACTAGATTTTACAAACAAAGAAATGAATCATACCTATAAATGCAGGAGGCTGCAAATGCCAGTGTGCCTCTGAGAACAATACAGTAACCAAGCTGGGTGATGCACCTATCCTAGTGATAATAATTATTGTGAAGTATTTATTTCAAAAGTAATTTTCTTCCTAAAACAACACCAGTATCACTTTGTCCCCTAGATAGTTCTCTGTAATCAGACCAAAGGGTGAAGGTTCTTTCCCCAAGTAACAGTAATAATCTGTATTTTATTTCCACTTAGTAATAGGAAAAGAGGAAACAATATTTTGTAAATTACCATTCGCTATATCAAGCTTTTCCCGATGTCACATGGGTTGATGTATTAAAGAATTTATAAGCTTGAATAGCCTCTCCTTGTTGTTTCTTCTACTTCAGGGAGATTTAATACAAAGTAATTAAGCTAAAACTGTCAGAAGCTCCGCACAAGGATAGTTTTCAGCAGGGACTTCTGGTATAACAACAGTCTAATAATTAGACTCAGTCTAATCAGGATAATCTAAAATCAATTACACCCAATAGCATTGAACAAATGTCAAATTTTGTTAATTTTTGAACTGAGACCTCTTACAAAGTGGGTACCAATCTAAATGAGCTGACATCAAAGTCTGTCGTTGGTACTTCCAGTGCTTGTAGGTGACAATGCCTTGGACAGATCACTGTAGAGACCCACCCTGGGGGTCTGATTTGGACCAGGAGGGGTGATTTCCAAGCCTTCAGTGATTGTGATTTTCTTCCAAAATATGTATCTTAAATTCCTGTACTATAGATACATTTGAGATTTCACTTTGAAGTCAGCTATTGAAATAAATGCTGATCCTAGATGCGCCCCCCAAATGCACCCCAGTTGGAAGTGGGCTGCTTGGTCTGCCTCTGCCTGTTTCCACATCTCTCATCACCCTCCACCCACCCACCCAACAGTCCCATTGTGAACTTTTGAAAAGAACATCACAGACATTTATGGCTGATCTGTTTGAAGTAACGATAGAAATTTTATATAGCTTAGTGCGGGGGACCCTGTCCTGGGCGCCAGATGTGGGGGGGCTCCACCCGCAGAGCCCCATTCCTCTGTCACGGATGAAAATAAAAACTACCAAGACATCTTCTGCTTGGGGAGGAAAGGGGTCAAACTCTCAGAGGAGAATGACCCAGAGCCCCCTCCTCACTAGGCATTTATTGGGCTCAAATACACGGGAATACAGGTATGTCAGGCGACAAGGATCAAACAATGGTTAACATTTCAAAGCAATCTGAGGGCTTAATCTGAGCCAGTGTTTGTCGGGAAAGGGGGTTGCCAGACTTTGGGAGACATACTCATTTCCTCCTGGGACACTTATCACCTAAGGAAGAGCACTCTTAGCAAAGCAGTTTTCACAGGACTTTAGGAATTCTTTCTTATGTCCGGATCACCCAGGGAGCCGTCCTGGCCAGGACAGGGCTGCACCGCTCACCCCCACAGTTTCAGGCTTTAAGGCAATTAGGAAGCAGGAGACATCTCCCAGATGGAAATGAGGACTCGGGCTATGTCAGAATAGCCAGGGTGCGAGGGTCCATCACATCCTCTTTGCTGCAACCCCCCCGAGTCCTTCCATGAGGCCTCCCAAGTGGTTGCGTCTCGCTTAGGTTGCCCCTCCCGTGAGGAGTCTTACCCGTCATTGACTGCCAACCAAGCAATGGGGCCAGAGATGGATGAGGGAAAAGCAGTGCTCCTGCCAGGGAGATAAGCTTTGTCTCCTTAGTAGGTTACATCCTTGTGACAGAACAGACCCAGATGAAGTGGGTCCCTTGGGCTCTTACACAGCCCACCATGGGGTGAGGGTTACAACTCCTGAAACCAGGCTGAACGGTCCGCAACAGCTTAGCACTTAAAAATCTTCCTAAAAACATCTTCAGATATTGCTCACTCAGCCCAAGTTTCCCACTTCAGGTCAACTGCTGAAAACCTCTCTCTCTGACCCTTTCTGTAGCCTCCTCACCATTTTGCTGCTCTTGCCTTTCCTTCTCTTATTCTCTGCAATGCTTACTGCCCACTCTTCTGACAGTTGTCATTTTCCATCCCATAGCTCCCTGGCAATCAGGGTTTATCTTATTTTTCTAACTCAAAGCAGGTTTCCCAAACTGTTCTGAATTCTGTTGCATGTAATTCTCTTACCTTATTACATTATTCTCTTAGGAAAAGTCCCCGTAGTGCTGCCCAGAGAGGCACACAGGATACATTTTTGCTTCCTCGGGTTCTTTCTCACTCACAGTTTATTACCCCTTTCTTTTTCTCCTCTGAGGTAAATGAGATTTTTCTGTTTCATTTGAAGGCATTACCAGGCTCAGTCTGGTTGTGCCCATCAGTTTTTCCTGGCATACCTGGGAGCCAACACATTCATAGTGGGATTTAATTTTCAACTCTTTTAGGGGTTTTAGTCCTGTAAGTAGGGTGGAAATCCCCAAGATGCAGATTGCCACTAAATGTGTTTCTGTCATAGTCAGAGCCAGTGTCCAGCTATCTTCACCCCTGCTGGGGGCTATGAAATCACTGTAGATGGATAGCTGGGTACTAAAAGCTGTGGCCAACACGCTATACTAGAAGCAGATAGGGAGGCTTGTTTTTAAGCTGAGCCCTATATCAATTTAGGGCACAGGGAAAATACCAATCACCTTAGCTGGCAACAATGAACTGGCTTATTCTTGTCCACTGATACCTTTCCTATCATGGGTTCAACTTCACGAGGCTGAGGCATACCTGTGGCACACTTTACTCAGCATCACTTTCATTTTTAGTGTTCAATAGTTCAAGCAATAGTGAGCATTTAGGGAGCCATCCAAGGCTCAGTAAAGTTCAGCCTCTCAAACACTCTTTGACCATTTGGGCCCATGTATACTAGATTTTTCAAGTTGTACTTCACAATTCCAGATAGCTGATTCTCATTGAACATATGATGAAAGAACATTTCTCTCCTTCTTGCTGATTCTTGATTTTCAGTGTAAACTTCAAATACAAATTATTTTTTCCTATTATTTAATCTGCAAGGAAGTGAGACCATCCCCACCCCCCACAATATGAAGCTTCCAATGACTTTGACACCATTCATAACCACAATCCCCAGACCCTAAAAGCCAGAAGTGTTTTGTTTGGGTTCCATATTGTTTTAAAATAGAGAAGGTTTTCCTTCATTATTTAGAGTTTTAGCTTCTCTTAGACAAAGTAGCAACACCTGGAGGTCCTGGACCTGTCTTCCCACTGAGCTGAGCAGCTGGTCATGCAGAGTAGTGTTGGCCTCCTTTATATGGGTATGTGCTTTGTTGCTGGTGATTGTCCTGACCACATCTGATTCCTTGACTTTTAGACTCTCTCAATCAAAATGTTACCTGACTGCCTGATGGAGAAATTTGAGTTTGCCACCCACTGTATAGACTCTTACCTGATCTGCAGTATTTTCATCTTTAACAGCACTCAAAGTCACTTTTCCATCCCTGATATAGAACTTCTCAGGATATTTCTGCATTTTCTTGTATAAAAATACCTGTACTGGTAGGCTGATATGTATTTAATTGTAAGTTCTATGTTAGACACAAACCCCAGAACATTTGGTGGATCAGGATAAAGATTTAAAATAAGCCTTCATCTCTCTGTCACGAACTGCTTTTCCTCCCTCTCTTTCTCTTTCTCCCTCTCTTTTCCTTCTTCTTATCACCTTGCTTTCCTTTTTCTCTCTCTTTCCTGAATTTTTTGGGTTACGAATTTATTGATCAATTTTTCAATAAATGTTTACTTTGCGACAGGCTTGTCCTGGAATAGAGTAATAAACAAAATCACAGACAGTTTTTATAACCACAAAACTTAGGGTGGTGGTAGGATTGTGGAGAAAGAAGGACAATTAAGTAAACATATTAAAAAATACAAGTAGCAAGGGACAAAGCTACACGGCCCAATGTAACCTAGGAGTAATAGGAAAGCATTGAAAGGTTTTAAGCAGTTGTGAGTGTGTGTGTTTGATTGTGTGTATTTGTTCCATAAGATCTGTATTAAAATAACCATTCTTGGTAACACATAAAGGATTGCAAAGGATTTGGGTGGATGAAGGGAAACTAATTGTCAAGGTTTTGTAATAATCTAGCTGAGAAAGGATGGTAATGCGGATGAGGGGGAAAGCAACAATAATGGAGAGAAGGGGAATGAATCAAAAGAGGTTTAGAAAAGAATCACAAAAGCAGCAAGAGAAAAACAGTTAGCTACCCACAAGGGAGCTCCTATAGGACTGTCAGATGATTTCTTAAAAGCATCTTTGCAGGCCAGAAGGGATTGGCAAGAAATATTAAAGTGATGAAAAGCAAAGACCTACAATTAAGATTACTCTACCCAGCAAAGCTATCATTTACAACTGAAGGACAGGGAAGGAGCTCCCAGACACCTGCCCCTAAAAAGCTGAAGGAGTTCATCACCACCAAACTAGTATTATATAAAATATTAAAGGGTCTTCTTTAAGAAGAAGAATATAAAAAATATGAACAATGAAATGGCAAAACTACATATCTATCAACAACTGAATCTAAAAAACAAAATAAATGGATGAGCAGAACAGAAACAGAATCATGTATACAGAGAATGTTTTGATGGTTGGGAGGGAGATTGGGGGAATGAGTGAGCAAGGTAAGGGGATTGAGAGGTACAAATTGGTTGTTACAAAATAGTCATATAATCAATATAGTCAATAATAGCCTAATGACTACATATGGTGTTAGATGGGTGCAAGATTTACCAGGATGATCACTTAGTGAATTATGTAATGTCTACTCACAAGGATGCACACCTGAAACTAATATAATAATGTATACCAACTGTAATTAAAAAGAAAAAAATGATGACAAAGAAATAAAAAGAGGTTTAGAAAGTTAACAGGCCTTTGTGACATGAGATGTGAGGTAGAGGAAAGGATGCAGGATAACTCTAGGTTTCTGGAGGTTCAAGAAGATGATGGTGTTGCCATCATTGCACCAGAGAACCCTGTGCAGGTTTTAGGGGAAGATCATCTTGAGAGATGTTGAGCTTAAGGTGTATTTAGGCTTTTCATGTGTGCAAGTGTGGAGATGGAATATACACTATGAGCAGGACCAGCTACATAATTTGCAGGGCCTGGTGCAAAATAAAAATGGGGAGCCTCTTATTAATAATAATTTCAACATGGTTACAGCAGAACATTAAATCCAAAGATGGCTCTTCTAAGCATTCATCTCTGTGTGACTGTACATGTTGCATGCCCTTGACTGTCTTATGAATCTGGTTATAAATCTGGAGCTCAGAGGAGATGCCCTGACTAAGAAATGCACAATTGGGAGCCATCATGCTGTAGATAGTAACTAAAGGTGTGGGCTTGGGTAAAATTGCCTAAAGAGATTTTAATGAGTGAGAAGAAGAGGAAGACTTAAAGAACTCCAACAGTGCCATAGCTGCACAAGGGGATCCTGAAAAGTCTAACTTCTTAAGAAGTCAGAAGTCTGCATATGCTGGGTTAAAAACCAGTTTCTAGGAAATTACTTAGAATTTTTAAAACTTCCTCAATTTAGTGAATTTACAGAATATAGAACAAGCCAAATGTTTTGCCTGATGCATCCAGTTTAGATGATGTGGTCTGCTCAAACCTTGAATCCCATGCTGGTGTGGACTCTGCAACCTGGGGCCATTACAGGAACCACCATGGCTTAATCTAGACCATGCTTGTCACCCGGGTCCCTGATGTAGGCTTGAAGCCTAGAGCTGGAGAAAAGGGTGTGGGCAGCAGCTTCTCCCTCTTTTTCTCTTACCTGAAACCAGTAATTTGGTTTCTGGCCATTAAGGGGTTGGAGCCACTACTACAGGGAGGAAGGAGAGGTAAGGGGACCAGAAAGCTCCTACAGAATGGTCTGTGTTGTGGCTTGTTTTGGTATCTGTTATCTAATGTCTTAGAATTTTGACGGAAACTTCCATTTCAATACCTATTATAAAAGAGTGTACCATTCATGTCTCTAACCCATGGCATGAATCTGGAAATACTTTGTCTGCGAGTTTCTGCTCAGGGAATGCTGATTCGAACTTTAATCTTTGACTGAACAAGAGATAAATTTTAGCTTACTCAAGTGAAAGATGCTGTGGGATCAGAGAGACCATATCCAGTCTCAGGTCACAGAAGACTTTCTGGAGCCTGGGGTAAGAGTTATCAGGTGAACGGGAGAGCTGGGTTAGTACAGTTTGAGCTGAGTGTGTTGGATAGAGAGCTCAGTACACTCAAAGGCATGAGTCAGAGAGAGGAGGCACAGTACAGTGGATCTGGAGAGCTGGACAGGGGTTGACAGTGGATCTGGAGAGCTGGACAGGGGTTGCAATGAAAGGTGAAGCAAGAGTTACGAAGGAGTTAGATTATGAAGGGCCTGATGACTGTGTTAGGGAACAATGGAGAGTCTTTGAAAGTTTATAGCAGAGGCATGATATAGTCAATTTTGCATTTTCCAGAGATAATCCAGGCCACAGTGTGGGGAATAGATTACAAGAAGCAGGGAGAACAGTTAGATGGCTCTTGGAGTTATTTCTCTTATAATAGTCTATATTTCCAGTTACTGAATTTATTAAACTGGTCTACTTCCCCATCAGTATGGTGTTAATAAATAATTCTTTCTGTGTCTTATGTTGCTTAACCCTTTATTTCCAAGAAGTTCTGGGAGAATTTGGGAACTGTAAAGATATCCCCAAAGGATCTTTAGAATGGAGATGGACATAGATCTAAAATACAGAGGGCTCTTTATGTCCCTACATGACATCCAGAGCCACTCAAGGGTAGACAGTCAAGGCTATTGGTAAGCTCCAGCTTCCACAATGTTGTCTCTTCTTGTATAAGAAGGCCTATATAAGGTGCAGTGAATTCTTTTTCATAATCTCATAAGGATGAAGGGAGGCTGGACCTTGGATTTCAAAGCAGAAACCAACAAACAAAAGCATCGATTCTAATTTTCCTCATTTTGAAAACATATTTATAATCAAACTTTCTCTTCAATTTCCTTTACTCAGCTCCCACTGATTGACTAATTGTTGGTTCACTAATTGTTCACATAGGAAATTTCCCTGTCTGTGGAACCCAAATTAATGACAGTCTCCATAATTAAGAATGTCTGTTGTGTAATTTTCTAACTTTACACTCTATCTATAGAGTAATTTCTTTCAGATCAGCTGTGGGATAATCCCCTTTCCTTCATATTGCCCCTTGCTATAACCAATTTCCCTTTTCCTAAGTGTTAGAATATTGTAATTTTATGGTATTTGATTAATTTTTATTAGATTCTTCTATTTCTTGGGTAGGACAAGGAAACCTACACGTTGTCCCAGTAGTAAGTATTGGTTTTTTAGGCTGTGCCCTAATCCAGATAAACTGGGTCTTTTTAATAGAATATTTTTGGGATGCCAACAACTGGAATGTCATAACTTGAAGCTCTAAAAAAGCTAAGTGTTGTATTTCTGAGGCTGAGTGTATATTAGTACATAGCCATGACTGAACCTATTCTCCACACCTGTCTACCTTCAGCCCCATGTTCCTCTGATTCATTTACTTTTTTCAGTATATGTTTATGAAGTGGATACTTTCTAGACTGTTTCTCTCTTACCTTTGGTTTCAGCTCAACAGAATCCCATCACTGTTAACAGAAAATGTTTGGGTAGAGATAGGATAAAGGAGCCTTTAAAAATAGTCAAATAAAATGCTGGGATTAACAACTCTCTGTGTGTCTGCTGAATTCAAAAGGAGTGAAAAAACCCACCAGCACTGTATCATGATCATGACCACACCTGACATTTATACAAAGCAATTCATATTTTGGGAGTTTTGAAATTTACTTTTATAGGAACTTTGCTCTGCTCATCCATGTAAAACCTCAGCAGGGATAATTGATTTCCAATTGGCCGCTTTGCCAGGAAAGCTGGCTTTTAGAGAACAAATAAATGGCACTTACTTGCTGCAATAAATAATAAAGATTAACATGACAAACTAAGTTAAATAAAATGCTCTAATCAAATCCCAATTAATAGCACTTCAAGAGAGGATTATTCTTATTTGTGAAGAAACCTGATTAAACCTATTTATTAGAAGATGGGGCTGTTTAATATCAAAACTTACATATTCCTAAAGTTAAAAAATTGTAAATTAAAATTTTAATGAGCTAAGAGAATGGGAGTTTTTCCTTATAATCAAAATAAACAACTCAAGTATTTCATAATGAACAATACTTGATTTTACTTTGATTTGATGCCAATTTAGATGCCTTTACTCCGTTAAAGATTTAGCTATCTCCTTAGGGTTTACTCTGAATAAATGGAAAAACCAGTAGAAACAAATGGAGAAGAATTAGTGGATAGGATGTTGGAGAATGGGGTTCTTTTCTTAGCTTCCTGACACCCAGCACTGGGATGATCTTGGTCAAGTACCGAACTATTGTGACTTATCTTAAGAATGAGAGGTTGTTGTTGAAACATCCCTTCCACCTGTAACAAATTTCTGACTTTATGTTTAGCTGGGCTAACCTTTCTAACTTAAGAATTCTAACAGTCTATGAGTGAGAGTATTTATAGAAATACATTGAATTATTTTGGCATTAGTTACTTTTGAAAAAATATTAACAATGATGATAGTTAACACCATGAGGTGGAGACGAATTGAGAGCCAAGCACTGGGCCACAGTTAACCATACTGAAAAGAAAGAGTTATGGTAAGATGGATAATGCCAGAAGGGGTAGGGGGAGAACTAGAAAATAAAAGTATGTGCTAATATGGGGGGGGGCGCAGTTATGAGAAGTGCAACAGGCACTGAGTAGGCCAAGAACTGAGCAAGAATGGTCGAAGTTCATGAGAGGGTCCTTTGTGTAGTTAGAGAGCAATCTAAATGCCATAGTGAGTAAGGAGTCAGCCTGGGAGGGAATTAGATAGAATATGTATTTAATTCTGAAAATGTGAAACACTAGGGTTAAAAAGAAGGTGATAATTTTAAGAGAAAATGAATTAACCCAAAATTTTTTCACTAATCTGGAAATTGGAAATGGTCCTATGGTTGAAAGTATTAGATAAGGAGGGGATGAGGCTTGGAACAAGGGATCAGATCTAAAGGGGATGGACTCCAGAGCACAGGCAGAGAACATATAAAACAGACAGTTATTTGTCAACTATTTGTAGCAGAAAACAGTTAGGTTAGCCATATAATACGTCCTGGAGAATGGAATGTAAACAGAAGCAATTATGTTCCTCATGGGACAAGGTGGTTTGCCTACTGGTACTTTTTGCCCATACTCCCCCCCGCCCCTCCCCGTCCATGTGGTCCAGAAGAAAGAAGTCTAGGACAATGAAAGCGTGGTGAAAGGAAGGCTGATTCCTAGGCATTGGTGAAGGGGAGCCGCTAAACCATGTGGGGCTTTGTATGAACGAGAAATAAATTTTTCTTGTAAACCACTGAGATTTGGAGGCCACTGTTATACCAGCTACGTAGCTACCAAGCAGACATGGGTACTATGTGTGAGGGGTCTCATAAGTATGCAGTATTGGCTGCGTACTCAGATATTTGTTGCTCTACACTTGAACTAACACCTGATATTGTCAGTCTTTTAAGATTATAATCCTTCTAATAGGAGTGTATTTTTATTGTATTTTTATGTTGTATTTCTCCAATGACTAATGACCTTGTGCACATTTCATGTGTTTGTTTTACATCTTTATTATTTTTTTGGAGATGTGTCTATTAAAATCTTTAGCCCATTTCTTTTAAAATCAAATTGTTTGTTTTCTAGTTATTGAACTTTGACAGTTCTTTATATACACTATATTCTGGATACAAGTCTTATATGAGATATATGATTTGCAAATATTTTCTCTTATTCTGTAGCTTGTCTTTCCATTTTCTTAACAGTATGTTTTAAGTTTTTAATTGTGATGATGTTCAATTTATTTATTTATTTTGGTGATTGTTTAATGGGCACATACATATGTCAAAACTTGTCAATTGTATACTTTAAATATCTGCAGTTTTTTTGTTGGTCATTTATATCCCAATAAAACTGTCTTAAAAAGGAAGGGGGTTGGAAGATGGCAAGTGAATGCAGGGAGTTCAAAAGTGCAAACCTCCAGTTATAAAGTGAATAAGTCATGAGACGCCATGTACAGCGCGGTGACTATAGTTAATGATACTGTACTGCATATTTGAATGTTGCTAATAGACTAGATATTAAAAGTTCTCATCATAAGAACAAATTTGTGTCACTATGCTTGGTGACATATGTTAACAAGACTTATTGGGGTGCTCATTTCGCAAAATATCAATAACAAATCATTAGGTTGTACCCCTGAAACCAGTATAATATTATATGTTAATTACGCCTCAATAAAAAGGAAGGGGGAACAGAGTGAGTCCAGTAATTCAGGGTCTTCAAGGATTGAAAGCTAATTTTTTGCTTCTGACTTCCCCCCATCACAAGTAAGAATTAAGTGACTCATTGCAAAGAGGAGGTTAAGGATATGGTGTTTCCATCTATTGTGCTGGATAATCTCAGGTAATCAGAAGGAAACTGTTAGGAGAGTTAGGGTAGGAACCAGCGGGGTGAGGAATATACCAAATAGACAAGCTGAGAAGTAAAACCTAAGATAAAGTTTGAGTGTGGCTACAAGCACATGGAACTAATTGCAATCAGAGCTAAGAAACCTACTAAGTTTCTGGAGAAATTATATTGCTGAACATGCAATAAAAAGCCTTTTATTATTCAGGACTTAAAATCATTGTGCTCTCTGCCTTCTATGAACAGAGGTGCTCTGACAACTGTACAACTCCCAAGAAGAGCATTAGGATCAGGGGACCTTCTAGAGAGTGGAGCCCTAGTGTCACAGAGAACCACAGACAAGGCAGTTTTTGCAGAAAGCAGCTATACCACAGTTGGAAAGTTTCTATCCTGCCATGGCAGAGAGACTTCACAGTGTCTTCCTGTCAGAGTGCAGAATTGCTACAGATGAGTGACTGCTCTCCATTTCCCATTCTTCCCCTCTCTGAAGGAGCACTCAGTGCCAGTATTTTCTCTGTACTGTCACTGTGTACGGAGCACGTGCCAAGGACAGAACCTGAACTTTAGTTCACAGGAAATACCTGGAAGCACCATATCTGGATCTAACAGGTAGGACATAAAGACATGATTCTCATAACAAACCTTTAGGGTATGAGCAATGATTTCCCCAGTTCTGCAGTGGAGACAATAGGTAACTAACATGCCAAAGTGTACATAGCTGCTGAAAGAACACTGGATGCTAGATATAAGCTGGCTGTGTCTTTGGGTTGGGTACCTGGGGAAGGGTGTTTGTGTGAGAAGGAGGAACCAAACGGGCAGATGGTGACAGGGACTATTAATAATGCTGAACAATGTCCATGTGTTTCATCTCCATTTGCCAGACTTTCTTGTGATTATGCTGGCCATCTGACTAGCTCTGGACCATAGAATATGATCAGAAGTGACATATACTCCTTCTGGGCTAAGGGGTCAAGTGTCTGGTTCACCTTCCCCAAGTGCTTGCTGTCACTTTCATTTGTGTTTCTGGAAGCAAAGCTTTGCTCCAGGATGGTTTCAGCACATGATGCAAGGAGCCCAGATCTCTGAATTTTGGCTGGAGGAGTGCTGCCTCACCTTTGCTGGGCTTCAGGTGAGTGAAAGAGAAATCTGGATTGTGTTACGCCACCAGGACTTTGGGGCTGTTTATTTCAGCGATGAGGATTAATCGCTCTGACCAATGCCATGTCAGAAACCATTGTTGGATAAAGATGCCACATCCTCTGTACCCAGTCACCTTGAAGATAATGGCTGGAAAGCTATCAACTCCTCACATTTCCCAAAGATTTATGACTTAGCTATTTTCTGGTGTTAAAGGGAAGTAAACGACAAATAACAAGGAGTTAGGGTATCTTTTCTTTTGAAAACACAAAGGGCTAGAATGCGGTTATCTTTAAGTTGGAAAGTATGACATGGTAAGTCAGAGGAGAATTAGTTGTGATTTGTGGGATGGAGTTGCTCGATTAGATTTCTAAACAAGGGCCAAATAACAAGGAGGAAGTATATATTGTTTAAAAACGCAGGCTCTGCCATCAGATTCTCTGTCCGTTCATTACCTGTGTGGACTTTGGACAACATACTTAACCGTACTCTGCCCTGGGAAGCAATTGCTTGTGCCTCAGAGGGTTATGAGAATGAAATGAGTTAATGCTGTATAATAACAAATTTAGCTGGCCTTTAATCCTGGTTCCTTGAATTTCCTGAGTGACAGGAGTGTCTGTAATTTATGGTGTGTCCCTTGGGTCACACCTAAGTTTATACTAACAAGCAACTCATGGGGGGCTCGTGGATAGTATCAGGAGGGCAGCTGGTCCTGGAGAGAGACCAGCCACGGGATTAGTGCTGGGGCTTTGAGCCACGTGATAACAGCCTGACCTCCTGACCTTTGGGGAGAGAAGCTAGGGACTGAGTTTAATCCCATGGGAAACGATTCCATTAATCATACTTATATAATAAAACCCCAATAAAGACTCCAGATACCCCAAGCAAGGGAGAGTCATTCTGGTTGGTAATCATATACTGATATGCCAGGAGGGTGGTGCATTCTCAAGACCCAGAGGCTATGAGTTTTCCTGCTGGTCCTGATTTGTGTCCTTTCTAACAAAATTGTCATTGTGAGTGCCTTCCTGAGTTCTGTATGTTGTCTAGAGAATCACTGAATCTGGGGGCAGTGGGACTCCTGAGTTTGTACCCAGCTGGTCAGCAGTATGGGTGGCCTGAGAATCCTTAATGTGCAGTTGGTGTCTGAAGTGAGAGCAGTCTTGGAGGGAGCAGTGACCTTCACCTGTGATGCTTCGTCAGACTTGACTTGCATGGAGGTTAATATACATGAGGCTTTCAGACTAGTGCCTGGCCCAGAGACACCGTGCAGGAATAGTTAGCCAATGCTGTTAAGCTATAACATAGGATCTGTGCAGGAGCACTGACAATTTAAACGGTAAGTCTTAGGTAAACACCAAATTACTGTTTTTTAATGCCAGACATAACCTTGCAAATCATATGACTCTGAAGTAGTTTCGACTTGGTTAAAAATAACTATTGGTCACAGAGCTAAAGCTAAAACCTTAATCTTTTAAGACAAGACCATTATATAAAATGTGCTTTAAACTTCACATCTTTAAAATGGAGCTAATTCAACAGAACCTGCAGCCTAGTGGTAGGAACATTTGGGGGGATCTTTCCAACACCTACCCCTTTCCTCTGATAACCCATTGCCCTGAGCCCGCAAGATGGGGCCCTGCATGTCACATTTGACCTATGTGACTCTGAATTCTTGGTTACAGTCAGCAGACTAGGGTAGATAACAATCAGGTTTGCACGTCTCAGAAATCAGAATTTGATTTGAAAAGCACTAGTTGGCCTTGTGAATTGGAGATGAGGCAGCTGAGGACCATGAACAGGTTGGCTCTGTGAAGTCAGGAGTGAAGACAGGCAAAAATCGAGAGTGGTGACCAGGGTGGCTGGTTTCTTTCCCGGTCCCTGTCTTTCGTGGAGCTAGGCTTCATCTTCTGCCCTTTGGGTTTATCACACACTCCAGTACCTTTGAATTGTTTGTACCACCTTGTTTGCTTATGCTTGTTCAAAGGGAATTTTGTTACTTGCAAGTAATAGTCTTGATTAAGTAAGTGCTTCAGAAGGCTCTTAAAAGGATGGAATACAACAAAAGGTGCAAATTTCTGTCACCACGACTGTTACTGTGACTATAGGAGACAAGGGTGAGGAGTCAGGGGAGGTAAAAAACTGAAGAGTAAGGTGGGCCAAGGCCTGAGATTTAATAGGAACATTGTAACATGGGCTTTCTCAAAGAGAATGCTTAAATATCTTTAATTGCAATACACTTACATTAGACTCCTGTGAAGGTGGATGAAAGAATGATAGAAATGTGGAAGAATAAGGTTAGATAAGCAATCGACAACTCTGCTGCCTTGCCCAAGACAAAACTGGGTTAGGCATTATCTGTGGCGCACCAATGCCATTATAAAACATAATGAAACTGTTGGTGGCAAACAGAAAACAGGACGGGACCATATCTCAGGGGATTGTACTGAATCAAAGATAACATTTTTTTGCAAACAATTGTGTTATTTTGAAGGAAAAACCAACAGTCCTAACAAAGCTCACGTACCACTGCATGTTTGAAAGGAAAAAAGATTTATCTCCTCAAGTGGTGGGCCCCATCAGGCTAAAATAACCACTGTAAACAATGGGTTGGAGAATCGAAGCCAAGAAGGTAGGTATTTGCCAGGCTGCCTCTCTTCACTGCTGGAAAAGGGTCAGATCATATTTTGTTGGGTGCAAAAGAGGCTCTAACAAAACACACAATCAAATGGCATTCACAGCCAGAGAAACTGCTTTTCCAGGTAGTCGGAATACTAAAAGAAGGCAAGAAATGCTTGGCCCTTCTTTTCCCTTCATAGGGTGAAAGCATCACCTTGGAGAAGGGCAGCCAAACAAGGGAGAGCACGATGGGATCCCACCTTCTCCCTGTTCCTCCATCTACGCTTTATCCCCTTTCCTCTTCCCCTTCCTCAGCTTTTCTCCTATAATGTAAGTAAAAAACAGGAGGTCCCATCAGTAAAGATATCTTTCAGGGTGGCAAACTTGAAGGAGTGTTTTTCTTTCTCATATGGAGATCAAACAAGAAACTAGAAACTTGGGCATCTTAAGCTCTGTAAGTCAAAGAACTAGACAGATTTAAAAAAGAATATTTTGTCTACTGTGCTCCATAAATCCAGTCTAATAATGACATAAATAAAAAGTATATAATTCCTATTTTCTTAAAGAATTCCTAAATAATTCTAGGGAAATTTCCTTAAAGGTTTAAAGAGTTCCCCTTTTAAAAAGAATTCTAGAAATATCATTTTCATAGTGAAGCATTTTCTAAAAAATGCTTTAATAATAAAAACATTTTCTTAAAGAATTCTAGGGAGCAATTAAGTATTTTTATCATTTATTTTAAAGAAAACAATTTTCTTGAATTCTTGGGAATTCATTTCCTCAAAGACTTCTAGGGAAAATAAATTAAAAATTTGCTTGGAACGGCATTCTAGTCAGAAACATCTTCTTTGTAAAAAGTCACTCCTATAACTTGTTGCTCTCATCAAAGTTTGTGTATTTAATACTGGGACTTTAGTGCAGCAAGTCAGCTTTCAGGTGCCCATGCCTTAGATAATTCAAAATGATGGAAAATACACCAAACTCTTGATTTTGCAATATAATTTTGTATGTTATTTGAGTTGTGTTTGATAACCTGAAAAATCTAGAATATTTTTAAAGAAATAGGAATTTTGCTGACAGCTCTCAGACCTAGAATTCTCCCATGCTTCGTTCACTGAGTTGTGGACATAGGATAATTGTAAGTGCATTTGTAGTTCAGTCCTTCCTTGGTTGGGGAAGAAAATTAATGCTTTGGTTAAAAACAGTCTTCTTGGTCAGTTCTTGGGAAGGTGAAACAGAAGAGAATCCTATTAGATGTATTTCACAAAAGTCAGTCATTTATAATCAAATTGAAATACAATGGAGAATAGTTACATATTAACATTCCATTGTTTACTTTTTAGGCCACATGATACCAAATTTTATTTTTACTCATTGCTCCTAATTTACTATACTTTTTTGGTTTCTGTTGCTATTTACTTCAGTTACCTTACCTTAACACGAGAGATTCAAACTGAATGTGGCTTTTGAATGAGGGTCTTGTTATTCTCCAGAATAAAGATAGTTTATTAACTATCATGTATGGTAATCCTGCTAAATGAAAAAAGTATTTTAGACTTTTGAGAATTATGGATCTATATTTTTGATCTCTAAGTTAAAGTCACTCAAACATTATTTGCCTATATTTAACATTATGTAAACTTAAACATGTATATTAAAATACATTAAATATTTTGGGCTGTTGCACTTTTCATGGTGCTATTTATATTGTGAAGAACATGATTCTCACAGATTAGGATTATTGAAGTGTTGGAAGAAATGAGTTGGGGGATAGGGACGTTTTTCATGCTGCATCGAGTCCTATCTTCTTACAGATAAGTGCAAATATTATTTACAATAAATATTCTACTAGTTATATTTATAGTGAATTTCATTGTAGTAAATAGCATTATAGTTTTTACTAAATATTTTTATAGCTCTTTCACAGGCAAAGAAAAAAGACTCATAGAGGCTCTCAGAGGAACTTGCTTATGTTCCCGTAACTGCTAAGATGGATTGTGATTAGAATTCAAGCCCAGGTCTGTTTAATTCCAAGCTGAATGTTCTTTACACTGTGTTGCTTGACCTCATGGTTTAATTTGCATCTATTCTTTCACAATGTTTGGGTTGTTTTCCATGTTAGAAGAATATTACTGATGATACAATAACTCATGAGCTGATTCCCAGAGATGGGTTCTAATCATCAGCAACACGAGTGAACAGATTAGTGGATGCTTAAGGTCTGTGTTAGGAAGTTAAATTCTCAATAGTGACCAGGTTCTTTCTCTCTCTCTCTCTCTTCCCTCCCACTCTCTCTTTCTCTCTCTTTCTCTCCCCTAACCCCTCCCTCCCTCCCTCTTATTTTGCCAAATGAATAAAGTAATAATCTTTGCCCAAGTTTTCTAGTTGGGCTGTTCTTCGAAAAACAAATTATGATTATTATTTTATTTTCCTTTCTCATAATATATTCAGAGAATCTGAAAGGAGTATGATCAGTACTTGACTTTTAGAAATTACTAGAAGCTGACAAAATTAATTTGTAACCATTTATCATGGGTTTCTTTTTTCTTTTTTTAAAAGGCTGCAAATCTCATTTGTCAAAATCCTTTCTGTTGTTGTTGTCTCTGATGGAAAGCCTGTTCTCTCATGTCTCTCTGTCAGTCTTGATTCAGTAAAGGATGGCATAAAGGTAACGAATGACAAAACCATTGTTTTACAGAAAGAAACATGGCATTAAAACCCAGAATAACAAATGACTTCAATAGAGTTGCTATTCCAGAGAGTTTTCAATAAATTCTATTCAAATTGAAAAGAAAAAAGCCCTTCCTTGTAATTATTAATGTCTGTAAAAATTCTTAATAAATGTTTACCTAAATTTTCCCTTTGTGTAAAATATAGCATTTTAATCTAACCTGCCATGTATGTGAAAGCAATATATGTATAGTTGACTTTGAGAAATATGTTACCTTAAGTATATGAATATTATTTTGTAGAAGTAAAGATGGAATTTTGGGGGGTCTATGGAAAAATAGTATAAAATTTTAAACATTATGGTAAGCTCAGAAATTGTTACCAAACATCTTACAATTGCAAATGTGAAGGCGGAAGTCTCACTTTGGTTGTATTGTCAATAGCTGATGAAAATATTTTCTAGTTGCTTTTTATTTTCAGAATTCTTAAGCGAATTTTTCAATAATCAAATATTCTTTGAAGCATCAACATTTATTTTGGCAGTTTTAATGAAAGTCTCTTAAATATGTATTTCTCATGTTTCTGGTTTTTTACTACACAAGGAAGCCTTAGCTCAATTTCTTTGGCAACTCAGGCTTGTCATTATAAAAATCAGTTATTGATGCATCAGATAGAAATACAGTAATAAAACCAGGTGCTCCTCAGATCCATTGCCAGATTTCTATGCTTTGAACATGTTCATTATTTTGAGCATGTTGAGATTTCTCTTTAACCCTTTCTACCCATTTTTGGATATTCAAACTTCTTAGTGTTTCTAGTTGAAGGGAAACCCTTTTTCAATATAATTGGGAGAGAAAGTTGATCTTTAATTGAAAAGTTGACAAATACATAAAAATGTTATATACTTACAATAAATATTGTACTTGAATAAAACATATACACATATTTTTGTTGGCTAATATTTTCATATAAAGCAAAGGCTTATTCCTTGTGTGCAGGTTATGTGATTGGAATTCCTTGTTGTCTTTCTCACGTAAATCAGACACATAACCCATCATCTGGCAATTTCACTTGGATGATGCAAAGTTTCCACTGGTCTGCTATGGAACTAATCAGACTTATTATAATTGTGTTTAAATAGGATTAGTAGGTCTCAGTAAAATAGCATGTCAGTAAGCATTATTGGTTAATATTGGAGTTCCAAGATCTGTAGTCATTTTCTATAGCTGTTGTAATAATTTGCTGCAAAGCTTGTGACTTTAAACAATACAAATTAATTATCTTACAGTTCTGTAGATCAGAAGTCCAACATGCATCTCACTGGGCCAAAATCAAGGTGTCAGCAGGATGTTGTTCCTTTCTGGAAACTCTAGAGGGGAATGTTTCCTTGTTTTTTCTAGCCCCTAGACACTGCCCATGCTCCTTGGCTCTTGCCCACCTTCCACTGTACTTAGACCAGCAACATTGCATTTCTCTATTTATTTATCTGTAGTCACATTACCCTCTTTCTATAGTTAAGACAGGTTTTCTGCTCTTAAAAATCTATGTGATTAGATTGAACACCATCTCTCTTTAGTAATCCAGAATGATCTCTTCATCTTGGGAACAGGTGACAAAAGCAAAATAAACAAGTGAAACTGCATCAAACAAAATCTGCAAAGCAAAGAAAACCATAAAAAGGCACCCTACCAAATGAGAGAAAATATTTGCAAACTACATATTTGATAAAGGATTTAATATTCAAAATACATAAAAAACATATACTACTCAGTAACAAAAAAGAAAAAAAATTGGCAAAGGACCTGAATAGACATTTTTCCAAAGAAGACCTATAAATGGCCAACAGGTATACGGAAAGGTTTTGAACATCACTAACTATAACAAATCAAAATCACAGTGAGTTATCATTTCACACCTATTAGGATGACTATTGTCAAAAAGACAAGAGATTTGGATGGGGTGGAGAGAAAATGCAGACAACTGTAACTGAACAACAATAAAGTAATTAAAAAACAAAAAGATAAAAGATATCAAATATTGGTGAGGGTATGGAGTAAAGGAAACCCTTGTACACTGTTGGGATGAATGTAAACTGATACAACTATTATAGAAAATAGTGTGGAGGTTCCTCAGAAATAAAATAGAACTACCATATGATCCAGCTACACATCTAAATAAAGACAATGAAATCAGTATCCTGAAGCGCAATCTGCAATTTCATGCTCACTGCAGCATTATTCACAATCGCCCCGATAAATGTCCACTGACGGATGAAAGCATAAAGAAAACAGGACACACACACACACACACACACACACACACACACACAACGGAATACTACTCAGCCATAGAACAGAAGCAAAGAATGCTGTTTGTGACAACCAGGATGAACTGGGAGGGCATTATGCTATGTGAAATAAGCCAGGCACATTTTAAAATCAGTTTATAAAAATGGGGGGTTAGTTTGCTTTTGTTTTAGGTGTGGTTCTTAATAGCTGTGAGTTTGCTGTCTTTTCACTGTCATATTTTTGATCTTCTTTTTCTTAGATAAGTCCCTTTAACATTTCATATAATAAGAACTAAGCAAACAGCTAGAATAGGAACAGAACCACAGAAATGGAGATCATATGGAGGGTTAGCAACAGGGGCATGGGAGGAGGAGAGGGGGAAAAGGTACAGAGAATGAGTAGCATAGATAGTGGGTAGAAAATAGACAGGGGGAGGGCAAGAATAGTATGGGAAATGTAGAAGCTAAAGAACTTATGACACATGGACATGAACTAAAGGGGGGAATGTGGGTGGGAGAGGGTGTGCAGGGTGGGGGAATGATGGGGGAGAAATGGGACAACTGTAATAGCATAATCAATAAAATATATTTTAAAAAATGGGGGGAATGCAGATTGGTGCTGCCACTATGGTGCTGCCACTTTCCAACAGTATGGAATTTCCTCAGAAGAATAAAAATAGAATTGCCTTTTGATCTGGAAATTTCTCTGTTGAGAGTATACCCTAAGAATCCTGAAACACCAATTCAAAAGAACCTATGCACCCCAATATTCATAACAGTGCAATTTACAATAGCCAAGTGCTGGAAACACCAAAAGTGCCCACTAGTAAACGTGTGGATCAAAAAACTGTGGTACATTTACACAATGGAATACTATGCAGCAGAAAGAAGGAAGGAACTCTTACTCTTGGTGACAGTGTGGATGAGTCTGGAGAGTATTATGCTCAGTGAAATAAGGCAGGTGGTGAAAGACAAATACCATATGGTCTCACCTATAAGTACAACCTAACCAACAAAACAAACAAGCAAGAAAAATAGAACCAGAGATGTGGAAATAAAGAACAAACTGACAGTGACCGGAGGGGCAGGAGGAGGAGGATAATGGGGGAAAGAAGAAGAGCTGTGAAGGAACATGTATAAAGGACCCAATGGACTAGGACAATGAGTGGGGATTGAATGTGAGAGATGGGGGTGGGTAGCGCAGGGGAGAATAATGGGGTGAAAATGGGGACAACTGTAATTGAACAACATAAAAAATAAAAAAATAAAACTATTAAAAAAATAAAAATCCTTCTCTTTTCTATCATCTTTGTCATTTCTGTATCTTGTTTCTATTGACTGATTTTCCTCCTGGTTTTGGCTCACCTTTTTCTGTCTCACTTGCCTTGTGCTGAGTGTTTAGACTGTGTCCATCTTTAATAGGTGTTTAGGGCAGTAGTTAATTTCTTAAACTGCTTAATTCTTAGGGTACATCCAGAGTTACCTTTCTACGTGGACTAGATTAGCCTTACTCCTAAGGGGTGACCTTTGTAAGGTCTCTCCTGAATGTCCCAGGTTGCTCCTTTGGCAGAGTGAAATTTGGGTGTCTTCCAGCCTTGTGTGAATTTTGATACTTGTTTTTTTTCCCTAGGAGTTCTATGGTTAGGCTCATATTTCTCATTCCGCACTTATATGCAGTTTAGTAACCAAAGTCTCAAAGGGATCTTACACAGATTTCTGGAGTTTTCTTTCACATCTTCCTCCTCCCATACCTCCCCCCAGGTACTCCGTTCTCCAAATTCTAACTAACATTAATTTTCATTTCTCAGAACTCTGCTCTCTACCTCCTCAACCCAGTGACACCTTGACAGTCCGTTGGTATCCCCTCTTTCTGTAGACATCCTGTGCAGGATTCCAGGATATGTCTCTAGGTAAGATGTTCAGGCAATCGAATGTCTTGTCTCAAAATGATAATCCTATGCTGTCTGTTCCAATCCAACATATGGAATACACATGAAATTAAAAAATTTCACCATATGAAAGCAATTGCTTCACATATGTAGTTTAGTATTTTTGGTTTTTACAATGAGAGGGCTAATCAAGTATCAGTTACTGCATTATGGCAGAAAGCCATGATAAAGCTTTAAATGCATATATCATGCTATCATTAAACCAATCAAAAGTCATAGCACTTGCTATGAGCTTTTGTTTGATAGATTAACTTAGAGTCTCAATTTTTAAAATAAATCTCTACCAAAAGTATTAAAATGAAAATCACCATGAAGGTAATTACTGATTATTTAAAGATGACACAAAAATATTTATACTTATTATCTTGATGACATCTGGGACCCCTATTTAAGTGTAGATGTAAAAATTCCACAGGGTCCAGAAACAAGGCACTCAGATGCTTGAGAGATTATATGAAATGAACTACCTGGATTCCTGAAGACAGGTCAGTGGGACTGAGTTTATTTAGCTCTGGGAATTACAATTTAGAAAAGGCCATACTCACTGAAATCAGATAGGGACATGATATTCTTGCATCCCACTAGGATATAAATATATTGGGCTGGCCAAAAACGTTTTTCGGTTTTTGCCATACAATGGACCTAGTAGTGCTTAGTAGTCTTTAATTTCATTTGAAACATTTCTGTTAGTTTGTATGTATGTTGCAGCTTACAATTAGATTGTATCAGGGTACATGAAAGAAAAACTAATCAAAATTGGTGAACTTTTGTGTAGCCATTTTAATAGTGAAGATGGAAGAAAATATACAACCTTTTGGTGTATTATGCTTTATTATTTAAAAAAAGGGGGGAAAGCAACTGAAATGCAAAAAAAAAAAAAAAAAAAAAAAAAGGATTTGAGCAGTGTGTGGAGAAGGTACTGTGACCAATCAGATGTGTCAAAGGTGGTTTGTGAAGTGTCTTGGCACTATTGACATTTTGGCCAAATAATTCTTTGCTGTGGGGCTGTGTTATGCATTGGAACATGTTTAGCAGCACCCCTGGCCTCTGCCAGTAGAAGCCAATAGCAGGAGATAGCTGACATACTCAAAATATCCAAAGCAATACAGTTATTGGTGAAAATGAAAAACGTCTCTTTTATTTTATGGAAAAAACATAATGCGCTTTTTGGCCAACCCAATATTTACAGACTAGAGAGAAGATATACATAACATAGAAAGCAAAATGTCCTCCAAAAGTTTCCTGAATGTTTTTAAATTGTTTGAAATGTTGTGAAATCTTTCTCTGCTGGGGAGGTGAGCAACCAGCAGGGCCTCTTCTTTGCAAGATGATTTAGATGTGGGATTAGCAGCAAGTTAAATAAACTACCCAGGTTCCTTTCAGGCCTATGATTCTAATAGCATTAAGGGGACATTTCTTTGCTTCCTGACAGCTGCTGTCCTAGAGTTTATGAGATTGCTTTTCTTCTTATTTTTTTCAGTAAACAAGGTTTTTTTGATATTCTGTTTTTCAGTTGCCTGGGGTCTTTTTTAAGATAGCAAAACAAGAGAGTTCTTGGCTTCATTGATTCTTTTTTTCTGTACAAGAAGTATTTTTTACAAAAATAAAACCAGTACCTATATTTGCATGCAAAATCAAATATTTATGGAGCTTGTTCCAGCAGAATCCAGCACAGTTCTATATTTTAATTCTCAGTCAAAATTTTTGCTTAAGTGAACAAATGATGAAATGATATAAATTTTAAAAAATATTAGAACAGGGAAAAATTTCCAATTACTGCATAATAATTCCTTTAGCTTTTTTACAATGAGACATCTGCTTGTGATAAATAATCACATGAAAAGAGGATCTTTTTTTCAGTGCCCCTTTTGAAAATTATTTCTCTTTAGAGTTTCTTTGTAATATGTGACTTGAAAATTATATTGGCAAAGAATACTTTTCTCCTCCCACAGGAACAGGACTCAGCAGTTGTTTTTCAGCCAGAGGAAGCAGCAATGTTCTGCAGAGTTGTTCTAAGGGAAGGATCAAGTTTAAATCCTTCGAGGATATATAAAGCAATATTGGATTTACTAAGAAAAATATTTTAACCAGGACAAAAGATAGAGCCCTTGACTTAACATAATCTTTTCTCTAGTTAGTATTTGTTCCATATTGTTGTATGTTTTACATACGTGTTATTTGAGCCTTCTTTTACCTAATATAATGGGAAGAGATTGTGAAACTCCGTGTTCCCTCAAATATGTCCTAAATAATTACTACAGCAACACACTCTCCCCTTTTAACTCAGTCCAATGATTAATAATTCATTTTGCGGGGAGGGGTTGGTTAGACAATAGGTGGAATGGCTTTTAGAATGTATTCCCACTGTTTGGAAGGGGAGGTAGTTGGCCGAGGGTAGGAGGCAGGGCTAAGTGACTTCATTATCACCTCTCACAGATTACTAGATTAGTTAACTGTTCCTTAACAAGTTATCTGTGGAAATTAGGCCTGGGGGGGCTCATATACATTTTTAATATAGGCTTATTTTGGGGGAGGTCCTGACCTAAAATTTATCCCTTAATAGTGCTTCTGTGCACTGAGAGGTTAGGAGGAAGCTGGGTAGAACCTGGGCAGGAGAAGTTGGAGGAGGTGAGAGGACTGTAAAATGACATTGATTGTCTGGGCTGATTTCACGAACCTAGTACCTGGCTGCCAGGTAATGTCTGCTAAAGATGCCCACTTTGTGGGTATCTCTCCTGATTGTATGGAATCATTTGTAAAGGTCAGCATTCCCAGACAGCAGGCTAAGCGTTACAATTATTTCAGGAGTACAGTACAGTAGAGTCTCTTTTGCTAGTACTACTAGAAACAAGAAACAAAAAACAAAAAAACCCCTGAATGTCCACTGGCTGTGGTGTTTCACAGGCACGTGAGAGGAAGTTATGGAAGTGGAGTCCAGCACTTGGCATGTTGGTGCCCATGAATGCTACAGGCCGAGAGCGTTGAAAACAAACAGAACTGGTTTGGGCAGAAGCAGTCTTTCTATGCTACGATTAGTTGACAATCATAAGTAAAGTCCTCAGAATCAAGACCTGGGTGAGACATTTAGAATGCTCCAGTGGCAGCTCCAACATAACACCATGTCTGAGTATCTGTTACAGAATTTACGACATGCTGTCCGGTGTTAGAATCATAAGAGCTAGACGGTGAGCTGCTAGAAGTCAGGAATAGTGTTTCAGTAACCACTGCGTTCACTTAATGTGTACTCCATGGAGCTCAGTCAATGTTTTCTGAGTTGAATGAATATATTATGATGCCTTCTGATTCTTAGCTCTAAATAACTTATGTAAAATAAATAATAAAGGTGTTTGATGCATCCTATTGCATTAGAGTCCAAATCTAACAACAAAAGGGTTACCCATGGGATCTAGAGAATACAGATTGGTTGATTTTTCCAAGAGATACAGCACGTGAGACCAAGAAAAACTTCTCTTTCAAAGGCAAAACAAAGCAAAACAAAACAAAAATTTGCTTCTTTCTCTCTTGTGACTGAAACAATGTGTGTAGTTCTCTGGTGAATGGAGAAAAAGTTTGGCTTCATCATTCTCCATTGTTCCTTTTAATATAAAGTAAGGCAATGAATAAACTACATATTATATTCTAAAGCTTAAAAAAATAAAAATACATTAATTTCTTTTTAAGTCCCTCTCTTCCCAGCCCTCTTCTCAATCTATCCCATTAACTTTTTGAATCTCAAAACCAACTCAGAACCATGCTCTGGCTTCATGATAGCTTCTGGAGCACAGGGAAAGGGAAACAATTAAAACAATAGGGAATGGCATTTATATCTTGAGTGAAAATAACAGTTATATATTTCATGAGCAGCAACAGTATATCCCACGAAGTCATGTTCCAAATCTTCAAGCAATTCCCCAATATGTAGAGGAAAAAGCATATAGTATAGATATAACTACATTCAAAGTAAATTTGACAAAAGTTTTATCTCCTTTTATATTGAATAGCTGAAACTACATAAAAGAAATTTTTTTTCTTATGATAGTATGAATTTACTTATTTTTTCAATCTAATTATTTATCTGTACATTTTTTGTTTGTTTAGAAACTTTGGTAATAACTAGTCTGTACTTTTTAGGTTCTTCTCAACTGTGAGAGAAAGAGCTCAGTTTGTAAATTAACTTCTCCCCTCATTCCGCAAATAAAATTAGAACCACATTTAAATTCCACAGAGGTCTGCACTTATTAGCTCTATGGTTATGGGCAACTTGAATTCAGTTTCATCATCTGTAACATGAAGCTAATATTTGCTTTATAGTATAGTTAAGTGGGTTAAACAATATAATGTTGAAGATATTTATCATAGAGATGAGGAACATATGTTTAATAAATGTTATAGTCCTTCTAATTTTACATTGTATTTAAATATTTATTCTTTTTTTTACCATATTTGGCTTAAGCAGTTGAAACACAAAATAGCAAATTGGGTGTGGTCTAGTTTCTCTCTCTGAAGTCCATGTTCAGACTTCAGAGGAATAATTTTGAGCAGTCATTCCATGAAATTTTAAGGCACAACATATATCCTCAAGAGATAAAGCTCAGGTGAGAAGCCGCAAGAACAGCAAAAACAGAAGTCAGACTGTGAAATTTGCTTTCGGCTCCCATTTATTACTGCTCACCAGCCTCCTTTTCCCCAACACCTCCTCTTCCCTTTCTTGAATTCTCATTAAGAAAGGTGTGTTTTTATAGCATGAGAGTTTTCACAGAAATGAGCAGAAAGAAATTGATGTTGATTGTAATATAAGGAGAAAGGTGGAAATTATATTTTTAGGTTGGTGTATAAGTGAAATATCAAACCAACTATTTAATATTAGAGCTAATATTAGAAAAGTGATGGCATGTATAAAAAATCTTTAAATATTCCATTTTGTTTTTAACTACATTCTTTATCAATAATTCCCTCCCTCCCCAGAATTTGTGGCAAAATTTCTCTTTCTCTTTTGAAACATCTCTATGGAATGCTTGGATTTTTGAATGGTGGCCATTAGAAGGAATGAATTAACTACTACTTTACCCTCTTCTGATATTTGTGTCATCTGCTTATAACAAAAAAAAACAATAGCAAATAGATATATAGTGTTTACCATGTAAAAGACACCATTGAAAGTGCTTACCTCATATTAACTTACGTAGTACTCAAAACAGTCTTATGCTGTAGGTACAATTTTATCATTTCCATTTTACAGATGAACAACCTATGTCACAACCAAGTTAAATTACTCACCCGAGGTCAGGGCATAAGCGGTCTAGCCCGTATTTGAGTGGAAGTGTTTTGGCTCCTGAATCTTGCCTCTTGCCTTTTTTCACCACCTTATTTTACCTCCAATTATTCAGCAGAGGGGAACAGAGGAGAAAAGGATGGGCAACAGACATTGAGTGGGGGAAGCACTTTGGCTTCTTATAGACTTTGGGTATTGTGCCACTTAAGTAGACTAAATGGCAATTCAAACATTGGAAGAGTAAAAATTATTTACTCTTTGAGGTAGAAGAGTCCCTATTTTGTAACCATGTGACCTTGAACAAAGGACTTAATCTTTGTTTCATTCCTTTATTTTTCTGATGTAAATGCCTACTGGGGTTGTTTGGTTATATCAAATCTGAAAGTTCTTTGAAAGATAGCACCTACATGAAAAGTGGGAAATCAATTTAATATAAAAAAGTCCAACTAATGATGTTATTTTCTTTTGTAGCTCAAGTTTATTTTATTGGTTTTCTTGTTTGTAAAAAGGTAGAAAATAAAGATATCAGTCCAGGATCTTTCTGGATGAAGCTGAGGCATACAGAACTTAAACCAAAGAGGAACTGAGACAGTTTAGTCCATAATCAGTTTGAATCAACTGAATCTTGTGTCAAGTTAAAATTATGCTCAACCAAGAAACCACGAATGTCTCACTCTATGTCTCTCACTCCCTCTCTCCGTATTGATTTGAGATTGTAGCTTACTTAGAGCTGTTGCTAGGGGACAGATTTTCTCAGGTTTCTGCTGAAGATATAGTCACAAAGAAGCCATGCAATTTGCAAGAACAGCCAACAAAAATCGTTGCATGGAGCCTTGTTCATTATCAAAAGCGCAGCACATCATCAAAAATAAGAGAATTCTGTTTAATTGTGCATTCAATCCATTCAAGGGGTGAGTGGACTGATTTTGGCTTGAATTTAGGGCACAGGACAGTGTGAGGAGCACCCTTGAAATTTCCATGATTGTTTCTAAATTATCCATTCACTCAGGTAAACAAATAGTTATCGGGGCCTATTCTGAACAGGGAGGGAGCAGGCAGTGATTATTTAGTAAGACCCACACTAGCAGAGCTTACAGCCTGGTGGCAGAGAGAATGACTCACTGTTTTTGTAGTTCAACATCAACCAATAATGGCAATTCATTTGGTTCAACTGAATGCTACTAATACAATGTGGTTTGCATAGTGATAGCGATATTTGAGGATCTGAGCTGAGGTATGGACAACGTGCATGAGTAAGATAAGAACAAAGTGGAGGAGGAAGACTGAGCAGAGACAGTGAAGTGAGAGACGAGATGTGTGTAGGACACAGCACTCGGCTTGTTATTGTAGCACAAAACGTGAGACCGGGAGTGACAGAGGAAGAACTGAAAGGGTTAGGTGGGAGTCAGGTTATGGAAGAGTTTATATTCCACAGTAAATATTTTCACTACCACTGGACCCCCAAACTGGCATCATTCTGATCTTCTTGGGCTAGGATCCACATTTCCCATTTTTTCCTCTTTAAAATCCTGAATCCATTCTCTGTTCTTAAAACAATGGTTAGATGAAAATACCCTGAAATAAGAGCAGAGGAACCTTATATTTTAGTCCTAGGCTGTTAATCAATTGCTTTAAATATAACACTGATCCTGAGATTTTTCCACTTGTGAGAATAGAGTGTTTAATGATATTTTGAGGGTAAGCGTTTCATGTGAATAAGATATATAATAATACTTTCATTGCTATGCTACAAATTGAAACAAAAATCCAAATTAGAAATTATTCATACATATAGCTTTCATTATCATCTGTATCCTTAATCTCAATTGTTTACCATTGCATGTATTCAAGGGCTCCTCCAGAAAAAACCTAAATAAGATAAAATTGTTGAGTACTTCTATTACTAAACTGAATGTAATATGTATGTGTGTAGTATATATATATGAACTTATATTTAGAAACATACATGTATAAAGGACACATGGACAAAGCCGAGAGGGGTAGGTTTGAGGGTGGGAGGTGGGTATGAGTGGGGTGGGGGCATGGTAGGGGGACAACGGAGACAACGGTACTTGAACAACAATAAAAAATTATTAAAAAACCAAAAAAAAAAAGAAAAGGAAACACACATACATGTATATACATACATATACAGTAATGGAAATATGAGATTGACATTCAGGGATTTCATCAAATGTTTGAGAATAAAAAAATTACAGTCTTAAAAAATCTGGAAGTAGTCTCATAAATAGTAACAAATTATATAAACTAAAGCATCATTATTTTGCAATAAGACCCTATGATTCTAATCTTGTCATTGACTGAGTAATGATCATCTTTGTACCTTCAGCACCTATCACAATGGTTCACCTACCTTAGGGGCTCAACAGTATTTGTTGTATCAGTGGATAAGAGATATTCTAATCTCTCCTTTCTCCTTCTCCTTGGTAGTGTTAGTCTTTGTTCTAAAACATCTGTTCCCTGTTGTTGCACATTTTGCATTAAATTTTACTCTCACATTCCTTAGATGATTGTGTATCTTATTAAGTTACTGAGCTAGTGTGGAACTATCTTTAGAGAAACTTGTTCTCATGAATTCACTTCTAAGGCTAATGTAGTTATAACTAGAGAAGCTTTGTTTGAAAATCTGTTAGGAAGAAAAAGGGCCCTGGCTGGGTAGTTCAGTTGGTTAGAGCATTGTCCTGATATGCAAAGGTTGCGGGTTTGACTTCTCCAGGTCAGGCATATACAGGAATCAACCAATGAGTGCCTAAATAAGTGGAACAACAAATCAATCTCTCTCTCTCTCTTTCTCCCCATTCCCTCCCTCTTCTCTCTCAAATTAATAAATAAAAAAGGTGAGCCTTACAGACATATTACATGAAATCAATCTAACAGCTCTTGACTTTTCCAGTCTTAAGACTTTTCTGTCTTTACCAGAGTTTATCTCACAACTGTAGTGGCCTGTCTACCACAATGCGTGTGTTTATTTAGGACTATGAGACGTTGGGTGTACAGTCAGTGTGAAACCTGCTGTTGAGATATTTCATAACAGGTTGCAGCTCCTAAAAAGGATGTTTGATATAAAAATACTCAGAATACATAATGTAAACTGACACTTTTTTCACATATGACTGAATATACAATTTCCATCTTTCATAGAAATAATTACAGGATTTACTCTTCTTGTAAGTACAGGTCACTCTGAAGCTATGGGTTATGTCTTGTTCACTGCTGTATGTCTCCAGGTCTAGAGATTTTCCTGGGACATAGTAAGCACTCAATAAATTTATGTTAAATGAATCAACATGTGAGAGACAAATATAGATAACAGAATCCTCTTGGTAGAAAGGCAGATAGAAAGCCGAGCATTGCACAAATGGCAAGAAACTATTTCTTAGCGATAAATATCTGGAGGCAGACCTCCCATAGATTTTGTTAGAAGCAGAGGAAATATGCGTTTATCCCCAATCTGCTTAAATTTTTTGTAATATTGAACAGTGATAGCTACAGATGAAAACAGTCAGTCTGAAATTTCCACTTACAAGGCTAAAGTTTGGCTATTGAAGTTGCAAATATCATGAATGGTCTGCAATCAGCATTTAAAGTCTCATACAATTAAGTGTGTATTTCAGAGTGGCATGGGACTGGGATGGAAAAGAACAAAGAGATTAGCCAACAATACCGAATCCACCTGAAGAAAGGAGAGAAATTGGGTAAGATCAGTTAGACGCATTTTCCTTCATTACATCTGATGAAGGGTTTCTGATTCCTTAGTGAGAAAGATTTGAGAACTAGTAGCAGAATCCTATTACACACAACTAAAGTTTATGACATGTGTATTTACGCAGAAGTCCTTAGTTTGTGAAACTGTCTATAGTTTATAGTGTCGTTTCTAATATTATCAATGAATACTCTGATTGTCTTGATAATCTCTAGAAATATAATACATTGAATTTAGGTACTATTTTAGAAAGATAGTCTCTAGATAACTTTAAATACAGAGATGGAATCTATGACGCCTCTTGCTGTGTGGCGCTCTGACAATGTTTATTTCTGGGTGTGAGTTACAGAGAGTTCATGACCTCAAATTGGATCCATTAACTTTTTTTTTTTTTTTTTTTTTGCTTAGTCTATATGTCAGTATTTGCCAGATGACAGGCTGAGGAGAGAGGCTCAGATGGCAATAATACTACTATTTAAAGTTACCATTTGTATTAGCCACTATACTGAGTCCTTTACATGTATTACATAAAGGATCTCATTTAATTCTCATAAAAACCTTGCAATATTACTATCAATAATTGAAAGGTATCATGATGTGTCAAAATATTTCAAAAATAGTTATTGGTCTACTGGTCTACTGGTCCACCTATTTTTATACGTGCTAATTCATTTACTTCTCCAAGTAAACTTCAGGAGGGCAATTATTTTCCCCATGTTATAGATGGGGAAACTGATCAGAGACATTAACTGCTCCCCGAAAAGGATACATTTGTGATGTATGGCAGAGTTGGGATCTGAATCCAGGCCGTATGGTCTTATTGCCCAGACTCACAACTGCGCATATGCCTGTCATAGTCTTTAAGGTGACAATGGCCTAAGAATTGCCTGGTTTTGTTGTTTCCTACATATTTTCTCATTTATATTTTCAGACTGAAAAATGAGCCAATTTATTTAGATTCCGGGTACATGAGGAAATCTATTCTCTCACAAGCTTCGTCAGAAAGTCAAATGGATATAAAATTTTTGGTTGAAAAATAAAATATGAACTGTTTTCAGGCTTACAAATATAACTCTATGTTAGCTAAAATCAAGTGCAAATTCTGTTTTGAGCTAGAGGATTGCTCAAGTTCAGTCTTGATTTCTGACGCACAAGAGAATGGATTGACTCTGGGGGGATTAATCAGCGAAATCTGTATGACTTCTTAGCATTAATCCATCCACTTGAAAAACAATGCAATTCAAGTTGGCCAACTTTACTTCCTTGATCAGTTTCTTCATGTATTCAAAGTGGAAATGGTGGTTATAAACCTTTGAAATAAATTTTAAGGATGTTAAATATCTAAAAATTTAATTCTGCAAGATTGGATTTTACCCATGCACCTTAAAAAGTAAAAAAACACCAACCCTTTTCTCTTGCCCTTCAACCTCTTCCTGCTTTTTGAATGCATTGCTTTAAAAGAAAAGAAGTATTCATGTCATATAGTGACACACAGCGACCCTATGAAAAGACAGATTGCAGTGGTGACAGTCTCTCCTCAGATTTTTACTTTTGTGGGTCACACGTAGGTGTTGCTAGTCCTGGGGACTCTTCTCTTATCGACAAATGTTTATTTAGTGCATTTTTTTTTTTAGCTTCCTTGGTTAGCTTCCTCTGTAGCCCAGTAGATACTATATCTTGGGATTCAGAATATTACATTTAACATTAGTAAGTTATAGAATCTAGCTCCATAAAAATCCTACTGCTTCTTTCTGTATGTAGTGAGAATCAAGAGATCAACTTAAGACTGTTTGCCCGAGGTAGATACAAACTAAGTAGAAGATGTTTTTAAGAACATTATAATCTCATTGGGTGAGACAAGATGTCCAAATCGAAAACAATGGGAGAAGTTTCGCTGTTTCTCCTGGGAGTACTCTTTTAGCGGATACTCACATGACTTACTCCTTCAATTTGTTCAGACTCAAAGGTTATCTCCACAAAAAGGACTTTTTGGACTGCCCTATCTAAAGTCTATCCCTTTGACATTCTATTCATATATTTATATTATATTCACCTGCTTCTCTCCCCAATTGTTCTTGCCATCAGCTGATGTTATATTTGTTTGGTAGCTGTCTGCACAACTAGTGTATAGCTCCAGTTGGACAGGGACACTGTTTGTTTTGGTCACTGTTCTATTCTCATTAGCTGGGGCAGTGCCTGGTTCCTTGGAGACACACAATGAACATTTTCTGGATGAAGAAAATTTAGGTTGTTTTAGGTAGACAAAGAAGTGAGGGATTCACAAACCTGAATTCAGCGTACTTTTTACCTTCACGATAGGTACACAGTCTGTTTAAACATTACTTTAGACCTAGGATACATGGATCATTGTTAACTATGAAGGATGACTCACCATCATTTTGACCAACCTACTTTGTGAGGACATTGGAAAAACAATTTAGGGGTGGTTGTCAAGTCCTCTCAGCAATTCAAAACTGACATATTCACCAATTAGAATTATAGAAGTACTAAATTTCAGACCTGTCATGAGCAACGTTGTTGAGCTGCATATAGAACACAGACCAAGTGGCATTCGTTGCCTATTATAGAAATCCAAAAACTTCAGCCTACTGCACCTTGATATTGGAGCTGCCAAGGAAAACACAGTGCAGTCAAGCACTGGATGGAATAAGGCTTTACTCACATAGACGGGAGACAGAACAAGATTAGCTTCAGTAGTGGTCATCAATCCCCTATGGCCAGCAGGTCCCCTTGGTAGTCAATGTAGGGTAATTGTACTGTACTCGCCCCTCCAGTGCCCTAGAATAAAGGATGCCCCTCCCTTCCCTGCAGGGATTTAGATATAACAGGTGAACCAGGTGCCATATGATGCACATGCTTAAGCAGAAAAAAGGAACGCACATGGAGACTAAAACAGGGAAAGATACTCTCACACAAGGTGCAAAGTCCAGCACAGGGTGAGGACTCTTTATGTCTTGCTAGGAGGTGTTACAGGCCCAAGACCCATTCTTAGGTGGCTGAGTGAAGATCAAAGAATGTATGTATTAGATTGTTTTACCCAACACACAAAAATCTGAAGCACACAATTCAGAATGCTCCTGTGCAAATGGAGGGAACTGGCTAATACCAAATCAAATACTTACTTCATAGTCAATTGATTTCCCCACTTGTTTTTTTTTTAGGTATCTCTCTCTTTCCCTCTTTCCAAAACCATTTACACTTATGCATATATGTGTATAAATACATACACATACATATATAATATACATAAATACTTTTTTATTTTCCTTAAAAATAAATTATTCTTGAGCACAGAATCGGGTAGAGAGATTTTACTACTTTAACTTGGAACTGGATTTACCTAGGTGGTCATCTGTGTATGTCCTTTGGATATGATTTAAACATTTGAAGGTTTCATCCTCTGTATATGGTCTCTGATGTAATAGGTTGGAAAGCTGATAGAATCAAATCAAATCTGTGGTGAAGAGACTTGAATATTGTAGACATGCAATACATGTAATACATCGTGGAACATCCTAACATTAGTTAATTCATTATATTGTTTTCTCCTCAGGCCAAACCATCTATTTTGACTGCTTATTTTAATTATCATCCACCAGAAACACTAACTGTGGGTCTGAAATATTGGAATACATACTTCTCAAGGAAAGGATATAGAAATACTAATTTTTTTCAAATATAATTTTCTTGGATAATTTCTATACCTCCAGGCAGCTTCTCACAAAAAAGTTTCCTTGTTGGAAATGTACTGGAATTTTCACTGAGTTTTTTCCTTTTTAGTTTTGGTGTAGATTGAGTGTAGAAAATGAATTTGATGGATGGAGAAGGACAACAGAAAGCTTACTACATCAGTTGGAAAAGAGTTTTTGATAACAGCTGTTGGGAACCACCCTGCCTGGTTTCAGGAGCTGTAACCCCTCCATGGCTAAGGCTGAGTGAGTGACCTTCAGACTGTGAGCCACTAAGGAGACAAAGTTTATCTCCCTGGCAGGAGCGCCACTACTGCTTCATCCATAACTGGCCCCCAATGCTTAGTTAGCCAATGACAAGTAAGATTCCCTCAAGGGAGGGATCACCTAGGATAGGCACGATCACATGGAAGGCTCTCAAGGAAGGACTTGGGGCGCCACAGCAAAAGAGGGTGATGGACCCTTGCCCCCTGGCTATGCTGATATAGCCTGACTCCTCAATCCATCTGGGAGTTTTCCTTATCTCTTGGCTTCCTGGCCCTGCTCCACTTAAGCCTGAAACATTGACAGAGGGTGTTGCAGGTCTATGCTGGATAGGGTGGTCTCCCCCCAGTGATCAGGCATAAGAAAGAATTCATAAAGTCCTGTGAAAATTGCTTTGCTAAGAAAGCTCTTATTTAAATGATAAGGGTCCGAGCAGGAAATGAGTTTGTCTCCCTAAGTTTTGTAACCCCTTAGCTGACAGACCCTGACTCAGATTAAGCCCTCAGAGTTCTTTGAAATGTTATCTATTGTTTGATCCTTGCCACCTGACAATGATTGATGAGCTTTACCTGTATTCCTGTGTAAAACAAACCTAATAGAAGCCATTGAGGAAGGGGCTCTTGGTCCTTCTCCTTTGAGAGATTGGCCACCTCTCCTCCCCAAGCAGATCATGTCTTGGTAGATTTATTCTCATCCATGGCGGATGGAGGGTTCTGCAGGCAGAGCTCCCCCCTCCCCCCAAACAGCAATTTAAAAATTACCTGAAGTAAACTCTTAATTTAAAACTTTTTAAAAACCAGTAAGTTTCAGTAATGTGATGCTAATTGATATTCCCTCAGCAATTCGTGTGTGGCACCTGCTTTATGCAAGCAAGGTGCTCAGTGCAAGTTTTCCTGGCTTTGTTGTCTTTTCTACCTGACCGATAGAAAGAGTAAAATACGGGGGAATGCTGACCCTTTTAAAAAGTTTTGGCTCAGAAATGATGTATACACTTTCAGGGCATTGCAATGACAAGAACTAGTCGTGTGACCACAACTAGATGTAAGCAGGATGGAGGAGGGGAGGGCCAGTGATGAAGTTGGAAAATGTGCCCTGGCTGCGTGGCAACAGCCCAGTAACAACTCTGTACTGGAAATAGAAGACTGTACATTTTTTGGTTATTCTTTCTGCCACAGTCTGCTCCTTTAGCCATGAAATATTGAGCACAATGTTTGTTCGCTATGCATTAAACAAACTCAATACCTCCTTAGAGAGAGAATCTTTCCTCATGTTTTTCCAAGGCTCTTGATTTCATCCATGTTTTAACTTGAGGTGGGTATTAGAAGTGAATCCTCCATGAGATTGGTTTCTTGCTGGTACAAGTCTGGAGAATCCAAGTTTGAGGCTAAAACAGTTATAGGCCTATCAGCTAAAATCAGCAGGAAAAGCCAACACACATTCTGGTCCTTTCTATCTGTTTTCCTTGGGCATGGCAGTTCCGCAATAAATGTAGCTTTTATTATTCTAGTGTTTTGTTTACATATATCACCTGCTCTAATAATAACTACAAATTCTTCCTCTTTAAAATACTAAGCTCACCAGCAGGACTGTGGAGGGAACTGTCCATCCAAGGTACAGAGAGGGCATCTGTCACTTTCATGGCCTTCATTCTGGTGATCCACTTTATTCCACTGCAAATCACTTCTTTTCCCTACAATAACTGTCATTGTCTAAGAATTCTGAAATTAGTCTATTTTCACTATTTTTCAAAATTCTGTCACTTAGACATCCAGAGCAGTCATTCTATTTCTGGAATTTTTGGTACAAGAAATACCAGTGTGCTGATAAGATGATGGTGAATTCTCTATTGTCACACTTTACAAAATGACTTCTCTTATTGGTGTGTCATGGATTTATTATATGATGCCATATGTTGTGGTTAAAAAGGATTAATATCTACTTTTAATTCAGTGAGAATACAAATCTTATTTATCAATTTAGATGTGAAAAATATGTAATTTTGTTTTTAAAAACATAATTTATTTTATTTCCTTTGCCAGATTGGGGAAGTTCTCCTTTATTATTTGTTCAAATAAGTTTTCCACTTGTTGCTCTTCTTCTTCCCCGTCTGGGACCCCTATAATTTGGATGTTGGGACATTTAACGATGTCCCGGAGGTTCCTAAGCCTCTCCTCATTTTTTTGAATTGTTTCGTCCTCATTTTCTGTTTGGTTGTTAGTTTCTTCCTTCTGGTCCACTCCATTGATTTGAGTCCCAGTTTTCCTTCCATCTTTATCAGTTCCCCATGCATCTTCCTTCATTTCACGTATTGTAGCCTGCATTTTTTCATCTAATTTGTGAGCAAAATCAACCAATTCTGTGAGCATTTTGATGACCAGTGCTTTGAACTGTGCATCTGATAGGTTGGCTATCTCTTGGTCGCTTAGAAGAATTGGCTCTGGGGCTTTTATTTGAAAGACATCAAACTCACAGCTATTAAGAACCACACCTAAAACAAAAGCAAACTAAGCAAACAGCTAGAACAAGAACAGAACCACAGAAATGGAGATCATATGGAGGGTTAGCAACAGGGGTGTGGGAGGAGGAGAGGGGGGAAAAGGTACAGAGAATGAGTAGCATAGACAGTGGGTAGAAAATAGACAGGGGGAGGGCAAGAATAGTATGGGAAATGTAGAAGCTAAAGAACTTAGGACACATGGACATGAACTAAAGTGGGGGAATGTGGGTGGGTGGGGGTGGAGGGGAATGATGGGGGAAAAATGGGACAACTGTAATAGCAAAATCAATAAAATATATTTTAAAAAAACATAATTTATTTTAATTTATTTTATGCCCCTTTTGACATAGGAAAAGAAACAGTCTCCATAAATATAGGATTCTTCTCCTTTCACCATGTGACAAATGAGATGCGGTGGGAAGGTAGTGACTATTACGTCCAGCTTTTGGTGGCTGGTGGAGTGAGTGAGGAGAAGCGGAGGTGTATCTGATTTTTATCATCAGGTCTATGGGAATATCTCCTGAGATGCACATCATCCCTTCTGATCCTTTGGCTGTCAATCTATGCAGATTGTACCTAAGACACCCTTGCTCCTCCTGGCTGACCTCTTCAGGAATCTGGCTCTCTCCATTCCATCAGTGTTGCATTTGAGGGCATGGGAAGCTCTGCTAGACTGTTGGAGTTTCTGTTTCCCTAGCTGTGAACCTGCCTCTTTGCTCCCAGAGCTCTTCCCAGTAAGAGGGTGCAGGTTCTCTCTCTCATTCTCTCTGAAACCTGTAAACAGCTGCACGTATTCTCCTTGGTCTGCTTTCCTCCTGGTTCAGGGGATACTGTTTGCTGTCTAAGGGGCTCTCTTTTGTTCAACAGATGCTCCCCACAAATATTATTAAAAATACTTGGAACCCTTTTCTTTCTTACAAGTTGTGTGTTTTTAAAAAATTTTTTCTGATAAAAAGTGCCAAGAGGATCCTTGTTAGCTACTTTACCTTGCTTCAGTAGGGTGAAGCACACCTGGCTGGTTGGGTTCGAAGGCAAAGCCCAAGAAGAGAAAAAAAGGAGGGACAATCAATTAAACAACAGCAGCAGCAGCAGCAGCAGCAGCAGCAGCTTTGTCCTGCCACAATTTGCTTTATGGCTTGTTCCTATCTTTTTCCTTGTGCCCATCACCAACGAGCTCCTTGCACTGATGAGATGCTGCATCTCTGTCAATCCTTCATTCTGGCTGCTCTAACTAGTTCTTGCCAGTGGAAGTGAGGACATAAACTACAATAAATGGCTTACTTTCTGTCAAATTTGTCTTCAAGTTTTTATGCCATAAAATCATGAGGCTGGTTTAATTTGGGGGCAATTTAAAAGATTTTTGTAAGGTCTGGCTTTTAACTTTGCTTTTGCATGTTGGCCTGAAAGTCAATAAATTGTAATAACAATTTTCTAATAGCTTAAAATCATCATTATTAGAGTAATAAAGTGATGACCATGTTTGTAACCTTGATAGATCTGTGAAAATATATTGACTCTGCTACAGCTTAGCAGAGTGGCAACAGCTTGACCTGTCTTTTAACAACAAGCCTGTTCTCACATGGATCATGGATAATTATTGAGAAATAATAATTGTGCTAAATGTTTTTTCTAATAGGTAGAACATAAAGGCTTTGAAGTCCCAATTTCTGTTTGACAAAATAACTGATAATCCTGCTGAAAGGACTTTGGAATCCAGATGATTGTTGTCTTTTAATGAAAAATGAGAAGAATGATGCAGATTTTCTTTGCAGTCATTGAAAACAGGTGGGAAAAAACATGCCATAGTGAATCCTGGGTTTTCTTTTTAAGTGCCTCTTTGTATGTCAACAGTGAGCAATCATTCATTCTGTTTATGTTTTCTAGACCAGATGTCAGCAATGCTTTTAGCCTTATGAATAAGTTATTTTATATGGGTTAAGAAATATTTTTATGTTCTGTTTTTAGGGCTTTTTAAAATAATAGATTCTGTACAAATGCGCAATATATTAGAGATGCTGTAAGTCAAATGGTGAAATTGCAGAGATGCTAACCTCTTCATCTCTGCAATTTCACCATTTGGGCTAAAAGGGAGGCTAAAGAGCAAGGGGAAGTGAGGGAGCTTGAAGCTTTTAGAAAGACTTGGTGGGTTTCTACCTATACCGAAGCCATTGTCTGGGACCTTTGAAAGGTAGGTGTATTGCGTTCCTCTACAATTTGCTATTGATGCTAGAAGACTAGTGAGAAAAGAAGTAGGAACAACTTAATGGAAGATATGTATTTTTACTTATAGGCAGATTAGGCCCGTAAATTGATCTTTTTACTGAAACCCCCCCAAAATTATGAATCATGTAATTTCAATAATCATAATGAAGTGGTGACCTTGCATGGAAGTAATTTTTTGTACCAAAAATCCTAGCGAGAGTAAGATCTCAGAAAGGACAGTGCAGCACAGCTTATTATTACCTTGAAAGCATTTGGCAAGCTTTGTACAACTGAGTTTGCTTTTCATGGCCTCACCAGATATGTGATATATGGGATAAAGGACAGGGCTCAACCAAGCTGATGATGTTAATAGAATACATTCCTTCCAACATCCCTCAGATTCTACCATATACTCATCAAAAAGGTGAACTAAAAATAAATCAAATACTTGTTCCTTTTACTGTAGCAAAGAGATAGTTAATGCCTTGAACTTGGTGCTGAGTAGAATCCAAAATAAAAAAAAAAGAACACTAAGAATTTGGTGCTTCAAGTCTCATTTGTATTCAGCCTGAATTTATACTTTCTGTGTACTCTAATGCACTTCATTCTGGGAACTTAAATTAGAGTCATCCTAGAGAGCAGTGGTAGGTGAAAAGAAAGCCTGAGAATATAAAGATTTCTCACAAATAAAATTCCATGGAAACTTGAGTATTTTGCAATTTAAAATAACTATACACAAGGCAACAGAAAGTGTAGCAGAGAGACAAGGCTATGAAAGTCCTAAAGGAAGCATTAGAGACACAAATAAAGGCAGTGAAAAGACAAATATTTCCGTATTTACATCCCAGGAGGAGATGAGAACTCAAGTAGGAAAAAGCAGTGTCTAAAAAGAAAAAGGTATGATTCATGAAGAAATAATTGACAAGCCAAACTTCATCAAAATAAAATCTTATGTTCTTCAGCCCTGGCCAGTGAGGATAGTTGGCTGGGTGTCAATCTGCACAGTGAAAGGCTGCCAGTTCGATTCTGTCAGGACACATGCCTGAGTTGCGGGTACAGTCCCTGGCTGGAGTGCATATGAAAGGTAATCGATTGATGTTTCTCTCATACATCCATGTTTCTCTCCCTCTCTTTCTCCCTACTTTCCCCTTTCTCTAACAATAAATTAATTAAATCTTTTAAAAAACCTTCTGCTCTTCAAAAACAGTCAAAAGATGAGAGGATAAGACACAGAACGAGAGAAAATATGTGCAAAAAAAACCTATTGGATAAAGGACTCTTATCCAAAAATATACAAAGAACACTTACCAACAAACCAGTAATAAAATAAATAACTCAACTAAACAATAGGCGAAAAATCTAACAGATACTTCACCAAAGAAGATATACTGGTGGCAACTAAAACATGAAAAGTTGCTCAACATCATATGGTATTAGGGAACTGCAGGTTAAGTCAACAATGAGATGCCACTACAAATCCAGCAGAATTGTGAAAACCCCACACATTGATAACACCAAACGCCGGCAAAGATGTGGAGAAACAGAACCCTCACTCATTGCTGGTGGAAATGCAAAATGGTACAACTGCTTTGGAAGACATTTCGGAACTTTCCTACAAAACTAAACTTTCTTTAGCATATGATTCAGCAACTGTGCTCCCTGGTATTTATCCAAATGAGTTGAAAACTTACGTCCACACAAAAACCTTCACTTGCATGTTTATAGCAACTTTATTCATAATGGCCATAACTTGAAAGTAACTAAGATGTTTTTCAGTAGGCGAATATAGTGGTATATCCAGACAAGTGAATATTATTCAGTGCTAAAAAGAAATAAGCTATCGAGCAATAAAAGGACTTAAATGCATATTACTACATGAAAGAATGTAATCTGAAAAGCAATGTATGGTAGGATTCCAACTATTTGACATTCTGGGAAAGGCAAAGACATGGATGTAGTGAAAAGAGCAACAGTTGCTGGGTGGGGCTGAGGGCGGCGGGAAGGGTAAATGGGCAATGAATGCACAGAGGACTTTCAGGGCAGTGAAACTATTCTTTGTGAAACTGCAATGGGGGATACATGTCGTACACTTATCCAAACCCATAGAATGTGTAACACCAAGAGTCAAGTCAACCCTCATGTAAACTACGGACTTTGAGTAATAATGTTGTGTCAATGCAGGTTCACCTACTGTAACGAATGTGCCACTCTGGTGGGGGATGTTGATAATGGGGAAGCTATGCATGTGTGGGGGCAAGAAGTATGTGGGCAATCTCTATATTTTTTGCTCAATTTTGCTGTGTGTGTAAAACTTAAAAAAAGTCTATAAGATATAATGACTGGTACAAATAATATATATTTTCTTGGTCTGTCAGTAGATAGAGCACAAAACAACAACATCATAGTGGCAATGAGTACACCTAACACCCACAACTTGGTTTTTCACACTGTTCCGTAATCAAAGGAATGAAGGCTCATGGGAGAAGTGACTGATTCTAGGACTGGACAGAGAATAGGATTTAAGTCTCAATCATTCTGTAGTGCCAGAAAAAAAAGAAGTGCTCAAGAAAACCAAACTAAATAAAACCTATAAGCAAACCACAATGATTTGGTATCCCCAAAAGACACAGAGTTAACTAAAAGAGCTCCCAATGGTCAAAGCTAAAGCAATGTGAGAAACACAATAAATAAAGTAATAACAGGTTATAATGCAAAGTGTAAACTATGTATGAGTCCATAGTGACATAAACAAATGATTGAGTAAATAAATAAATGAGGGAAAATATACAGATATTTTCTCCAAGCAAAAGAATTTCAAACAGTTCATATAATTACTCTGCCCTCAAGGATAGAGAATGTAACTCCTCAGTCCTTAAGTACGGGCCACACAGATTGATTTCCTTCCAAGAGAGCACAGTTTGGAAAGGAGGAAAAAGAACAATGCTCCGATGGAGAAAGCTAACCCAACACTTCAGCAGCTGAGCAAGGCTAGCAACAACAATGATCAGCTGTATTGATACTATGTACCGATGTTATTTTGTGATGAAAATAGTACCGTACCTCTGTGGTCTTCCCGATGAGAAACCACAATCCCAGTCTGATAATGAGAAAAATATCAGATAAATCTCAAATGAGGGAAGTTCTGCAAAATACCTAGTCTAGCACTCCTCAAAATTCATCAAGGTCATTGAAAAAAGGCCTACCTGAGGAACTGTCGCATTCGCAGCCAAGAGGTGGGGAAGGAAACACAGGACAAGGCATAGTGCGGTGTTCTGGATGGGATCCTGAAATAGAAAAAGCACACTAGGTAAAATTAAGGAAATCTGAAAAATCTTGGAACTCTAGTTTCATATATCAATGCTGACTCATTATTTGTGACAAATGTGCTATGATATTGAAAGACCTTAGTAAGGGGGAGAACTGGGTGTAGAATATATGGGAACTCTTCAGAAATGTTCTGTAAAAATTAATCTATAGTAAACTAAATTTTATTTTAAAAATATAATGACTCAGAACTTTCTGCAAATAATAAAAGGCATCAATTCATAGATTTAAAAAAATCAATAAATCCCCCAAAGGAAAACCAATACATGTAAAACACCTATACATGTAAAAGTAAAGCTAAAGAAACCCAAAGATAAAGAGATCTCAGAAAGTCAATACATGTAAAACACCTATACATGTAAAAGTAAAGCTAAAGAAACCCAAAGATAAAGAGATCTCAGAAAGTCAAAGAGAAAAGACTGATGATACACAAGGCAACCAAAATGAGAGGGTGTGTCACATCTCATCAACTGAAGTGGAAAGCAGAAAATGAGTATAAAAAAGGAAGTAACAGCCCTGGCTGGTGTGGCTCAGTGGATTGAGCACACACAGTGTTTTAGCCTGATGTGAACAATAGGAACTTTTCCTCTAGTTGGTTTGGATGTTTGTTTCCTGACTTCCAGTACTTTCTTCACACACATGTATTGTTGTTTCATATATTTCACCTAGTTTTTTAGTTGTTTTAGGTGGAGGGTAAATCTGGTACTTCTTATTTCATCTTGGCGGGAAGCTGAACTGCTTGATCTGTTTTAAATGTCTCCTAGCTTACCAGACTCACTGTCTCTCAGATCATCTTTTATTTTGCTGCAAGAATTATCTTTGTAAACATACATTTTTGTCTTTCCTTATTTACTTCAGATGGATATTTTATTAGTGAAAATTGAGAGAAAGGGCTCTTCCAAGATTCAGGTAAAATTTCATCCCTATGTTTGAAAGTTCAACCACTGCTTCCTTTTAGATGTAAACTGGTCTATATGGTATTTCAATTTGATATTTCTATATTAAATTTTCTGATTAAAACAGTGACTTTTCCCTCTTCTACCATTTAAACTGGAAATGCCAATTAGATCAAGCATCTGAATGAAAAGAAAGATGTCTAGTTCCATCCATGCTGTCACAAGAGGTAGGAGTTCCTACTTTCTCCCTGCTTCATAGTATTCCATTGTGTAAACACACCACAGTTCTTTGATCCACTGGTCTACTTAAGCTGCTTCCAGCACTTGTCTATTGTAAATAGCACTGCTATGAACATAGGGGTGCATTGGTTCTTTTGGAGTCAGGGTTCTTAGGGTATAATCCCAGTAGTAGCATTGCTGGGTCAAAAGGCAGTTCCATTTTGAGTTTTTTGAGGAAATTCCATATCGTTCTTCACAGTGGCTGCACCAGTCTGCATTCCCACCAACAGCGCATTAGGGTTTTCTTTTTTCCACATCTGTGCCAGTACTTACTGTTTGTTGATTTATTAATGATGGCCATTCTGACAGGTGTGAGGTGATACCTCATTGTGGTTTTAATTTGCATCTCTCTGATGCCTAGTGACATTTTGACCTATTGCAAAATATGTGTAATTCATTGTCATCTACAGCCTTGTAATCTCTCTGGTTTAAATGCCTGCCTATATTTACTACCTCATTTTTCCTTATTTCATTTGAGAATACAACTTAAGTTCCCCATTGATTATAATATATATATATATATATATATATATACACACACACTCACACCAAATTTTTGTGAATTTAATTATCTTTCTGAAGACAACATATAGTATAGAATCATATCATTTATCACTTGCTTTTGGGTTGTCTCATCTTGTTTCATCATTCCCTTGCCTTATCTTCTTCTTTTTTTATTCCTCACCCGAGGATATGTTTATTGATTTCCAAATGAGAAGAAGGGAGAGAGAGAAGTAGGGCGAGAGAGAGAAACAATGATGTGAGAAACATCTATCGGTTGTTTCTCATCTGTGCCCTGACCACTAGGGATTGAGCCTGCAGCCTAGGTATGTGCCCTGACTGGGGAGGTAACCAGCAGCCTTTTGGTGTACAGTATGACACACCAACTGAGCCACCGGTCTAGGGCACCTTATCTTCTTATCCGTTCTTAGGGCAACCATATTCTTTTCCTTACATTCTGCATTGTAGAAGCATTCTGGTAACTTTTTGTTAATTATGTAGACTTTGGGGTGATTAAATAATTTATCAAAGTATTTATTTCCTCCCAAACTAATCTTCTCAAGGGGAATTCTGGTATGTAAAATATTTATTTTTTTTAATGTATAATGTACCTGTCTTTACAACTATGGCTCAAAGGACTTTAATGAGTGTTTTGGTATTGCAGGAGAATATGACGAAAGAGTTAAAGAGTGAATCTTCTTCAGAAAATGACCTGAGACCAAGGTTATACATGTTTAAAAAAATCTGCTGAGCTTAAAGATTATTACATGGTTCCATTATGTTTCTATCTCCTATGCAGCTACTCTTTTTTTCTTTTCTATTTCCTGCAATGTGTCCAGGCTTTACGCACCCTTGATTTTGGTGTCAACATACCTCAATTCCTTGTATTTTGAAAACCCTTCTTAGTGGAAATAGGCTAATTTGTACACACTATACTGCAAATAAATATTTTAGTATATCAAATCTTTTTAGAATTGAGGTCCAGCATAAATAAATCAATACCATTTATTGAGAAATAACCTAATACATATGGAATTTTTTCTGTAAGTGTCACTGCCAATTCTGATCAAATTATGTCTGCTTACCAACTTCTAGTAACCTCAGAATAAAGTGTAAAATCCTAGCCTTACTTACAGTGTTTTCAGTGACATGGCCTTGCCTGCATTTCCATCTTCAGAGGCTCTGTCTTACGCTTCAGTCATCTCGTACTTTTTCTGGTGTTATGAAACCAACATGGACTCTCAACTGTAGGCTCTTTCTTAATTCTATTCCTTCTGCTGGAACATTACATCTCCTCTCCCCAAATCTAGACAGGTTGATAATTTTGTTATGCCCTGCTATAGCACCTATGTGGTTCCACATTAGTTTAATTTCCTATTTTCTTTTTTTATCCTATGCTGGAGGGCATAAACTCTGTTAGGGCAGGGATCATTTCCTGCTTGTTTAACGTTCTATCTCCAGGACCCAGCAGGGGGCCTGAAACATGGTAAGCATTAAAGAATTATGTTTTAAATGTTTAAATGGGAAGATGAAGAAAAAAAAATGATTGAATTGGACAAAGTCTTTACCCTTAAAGATCTCGCAATTCTATCAGAGATGGAAAAGACACATTCAACTATACTACAAGGCTATATGAAACAAGCTAGGTGCCAGAGAAAAGAAGAAAAGTACTGTGACAGTAGAAGGGAAGGAAAAAGTGTATTCAAATGAAGGACATTGGAAAAGGCATCAGGAAGAAAATGGTGGTTGAAGTGGGTTTTGAAGGAAGGGGAGGGCAAGGTTTCACTGTGCAGAAAGGAGAGTGGGAGGGCCTGGAGCCTGTCAGGAACACCAAATCGTTTGTTTATATGGGACTGAAGGGTACACATAGAGCAGATATAAAGGATGAGGTCAGAGAAGAAGGCTGAGGCCACAGTTTGCAGGCCCTTGTAGTCTAAGCTGAGGAATATATCTTTGAATTGGTTACCAAAGAAACACTTCTGATGGTGTTTGAGCATACCACACATTGGTTGATTCTTTCCACAAAAATCAATTTGTTTTTGGAGAGAGGGGAGGGAAGGAGAAAGAGAGGGAGGGACCCATTGATGTGACAGAAAAATATGGATCAGCTGCCTCTCATATGTGCCCTGACCAGGGACCAAACTCGCAACCCAGGCATGTGCCCTGACTGGGAATTGAACTGGCGAGCTATCGCTTTGTAGGACTACACCCAACCAACTGAGCCACACAGGTGAGGGCTCGTTTATTCTTTTAGTCTTTGTTTCTATCAATTTATAATACACGTTAGGGAGTTTTAAAAATAAAAGTCTTGTATATCAAAAGATAGTGATTGGTGTTTCCACACTCCCTTACTCTTCCTTAATAAGAAGTAATAGTTTGGGACAAAATAAATATAATTTGTAAATGTTTGGCTTTTGTTGTTCTAGTCTTAAACTTTGTAAGATAATCATAAATTTGTTGTAAAATAATTGATAAACTATTTTTTGTGTATTGACAAAACTCTTGATAATTTATTAGATAAAGTACTTCGATCAATACTATTTTAAATTGTTTCGATGGTATCATTTAGACTCAGCTCTATTATTTTTAATCTCAATACAGTAACTAGATTTTTTATTTCTTTAAATGAGTATTTATGAAATATAAATTTACAAATTTAAAAACTAAAAGGGAATGACTATAATGATTATGTATGTACAAAGGTATATTTGAAAACAAATAAAATGATGTTTTAAAAAGTTTGTAATACATTAATTTTTTTTATGAGCCCTGACCAGGGTGGCTCAGTTGGTTGGGCATATTCCAGAAAGCAAAGCATCTCTGGTTCAATTCCTGGGTTGCAGGTTCAGTCCCTGGTAAGGGTGCAACCGATTGATGATCGATGTTTCTCTTTCACATGGATGTTCCTTTTCCTCCCTTTCTCCATCCCTTCCCCTCTTTCTAAAAATCAATAAACAAAATCTTAAAAAATATATTTTTAAATCATATATTAGGCTAAATAAAAACAACTGAAAACACAAATATTTATACAATATGATCAGGGATGTGGAAAGTTTGTAGAAAATGCTGGAAGAAAATTAATAAAGGGATTCTTTCCTTGTGTTGTGTGTTTTGTCTTTCTACATTGATCTAACATTATTCATTTTTAAAATATTTTTTATCCTCCCTGGAAGACATTTTTTCATTGCTTTTTAGAGAGAGAGAGGAAGAGATAAAGGAAGGGAGAGAGACAAACTTTGATGTGAGAGAGAAGCATCAATTGGCTGCTTCCTATACACTCTCATACTGGGGCTTGCAGGCATGCGGACCAGGGATTGTACGAGTCAGGACTGGGAGTGAACCTGCCATCTAGGTATGCTCCCTGACCAGGAATCAAACCTGCAACCCTTTGGTTGAGGGACGATGCTCTAATCAATGCAGCCATGCTGACCAGAGTCCTACATTGCCCTAATTTTACCTACTGATCATTCATACTTAATTTACCCTAGGTATTTATTACATTAAGATAATAATAGCAGGATTAATTTTTTTCTATCCACATAGTCTTAACACTTTACACCTTTATCTGAAACACTTCAGGCTGCTATAACAAACTACCATGGATTGTGTGGCTTAAACAACAAATATTTATTTCTCACAGTTCTGGAGCCTAGAAATCCAAGATACAGTGTCGGCATGGTCAGGCCCTTCTTTGTGAGGGCCCTCTTCCAGGGGGTCATCTTCCCTCTGTGTCTCTCACCCAGAAAGGGACCTCTGGCTTCTTATTATAAGGGCGCTAATCCCATTCATGAGGGCTCCACCCTCATGACCTAATTATCTCCCAAAGGCGCAATCTTGTAATATCATCCAATTGGGATTAGGGTTTTCACATACGAATTTTGGGGAGACACAGACATTCTGTCCATTGTACCTTTCTTTTCCCTTTAGCTACAAGTTCTCAGAAATCAGCTCAGAAAATGCAAAAGCAGTAAATTTTAGAAAATTCCAGATTGTCTTCTGTTTTTGCTAATAATTTTTTTTCTTAGAATTATTTATTCCAGAGTTTAAGGTCATGATAGACATTTTATACTATTAAAAACATTTCTAGTGTTTTTTTAAGGTGGTTGGCATTTAATGTTTTTTGAACTTTAGAAATTAAGAAAAATGTATTTCATGCATATACATTTTTGGCACCTACTGTATGCCAGTACTACATTAGTAATCAAGGATTTGTAAATGACTAATGCATAGTACTTAGTCTTATGAAAATTATATCTAATGAGGATAGGATATGAACATTTAAGCAATGGTGATTTTGCAAGGGAAAATAATTGCTATCAAAGATATAAAAATGACCCATTATAAGTCTGGAGGAGGGAACTGATGTGTGATGAATACTTATTCTGTGTATTGCACTGCCCCAGACGTTTTCACAAACATACATGAGCCAATTTTATTTTTAGGTGAAGAGATGTTAAGCAAAATGTCCAATTTTTTATAGATAGCATTTATTGAAGTTAGGATTTAAACTCAGGGGTACCTCAGTGGTTCTGCCATAAGACATAGGACTGATGATGGGCTTCTCAAAGAAGGTGATATTTTAGCTGAAATTTAATGGTACAACAGAATGTTGATACATAGAAAGGGCTCAAGAAATTTCCAGGTTGAGAGAGCTTATCTCCTTTTGCCTTTCTCACTTCTCTAACTTTCTACCCCCTATTTGAGTAGCCATGCATAGGTGACTATATTTTAGGATGGCAAAAGTGGGCACATAACATCTTAAATATTTTCTCTTTGAAGAGTGAGTCCAGCCCCCTCAGGTTGTTTTTTTCTACGTGACCCTATGAATGGAAATAAAACAATATGAGAAAGACAAAACTCTATATTGTAAAGACAGTACTTTCAAATATTTTGAGGTGGAATTATACTTCAAATTTATACTGTTATTGTCTTACACTCTCATTGCTAACCAGGCTCCATATAAGGTAAATGCTGGGTTGGGGTCACAGTGAGTTAAAAACTTCCAGGCATCATAGAAATGTAAATCTTTCCAAGCAAACAGTGAGAGCAGCCTAAGGATTTTCATTACATGGGAGCTATCCCTTCAGTCTTTGAAGATAATGGCATCAATAAAAATTATATACAAAGCCATGAAAAATGGCTCTTTGGAGATGTGTCCTTTGCCAGAAATCAATTTTTCCCAGCAGAATAATCTCTGACTGCTATTATAAAAGATAAAATTGTAGGATGGAAAGGGAACTTAGAAGGTCATCTAGTCTAACCTGTCTCCCAATGGGTGCACACCTGATCAAGTTTTGAAATACAGCATTGTTTTGCTTTTAAAGATTCTCAGGAAAAGAGATAATACAATTTTTTCAGGTGCCTAATTAACACTTATCTGTTTGCTAGACAGAAAAACGTTTTATTCTAGTTTATATTGTCTCTTGTTTCTTAGCAGAAATTGAGTGTTTATGTTTGTTTTCTTCCTCCTCCCCTCAATCTTAACCCACCGTATACTGGTTACATCTTTGAAGATTGCTGAATTAATTCTTAAGCTTTAATTTCCACCATAAATAATGATAGTTTTTTTTAACATTTCTTCATAAACATTATTTTTCCTGATCTTTAAACATCTTTAATAAGGAATAAATGATTTCCAAATTTCACACATCATTTATTGGTGATGATGCCCAGAAAAATGTGCACTCTCCTAGAAGTCAGGATTACATGTTAGGAGCTGGAGGATGGTGTGTGTGTTGTGGGGGGGGTACCCCTTGGAAAGCAGCTGATACATATGATTGTCTAACCACTAAGCTGTACACCTGAAACCAATACAAAATAATATTGGAAGTAAATGCTAATCAAAAAAATAAACTCAAAAAGGCTTGGAGTATTTGGAACCTTTGCAGAGGAAGATAAAAAGACTTATGATTTTGCCATCATTCACTACTATTTTATAGATTGAAACAATATTTTAAAGAATAACTAGAGACATGGAAATAAAGAACAAACTGACAGTGACCAGAGGAGAGGGGGAGGAAGATAACAGGGGAAAGAAAGGGAAGGGTCAAGTCAAGGAACATGTATAAAGGACCCACGGACAAAGACAACAAGGAGGGGAGGAGAGGATAGAATGTGGAAGGTGGGGGGTGAGGAGGGCAGGGGAGAGTAATGGGGGGAAATGGGCACAACTGTAATTGAACAACAATTACAAAAAAGAATGAGAGGTATAGTCATGAGGTGCAAAAACAAGGTGAAATGTCACAAATAAACATCAATTTGTGAAGAAGTGTACACAGAAAATTGGGGTAGGAAAAAGGAAACTTGGACTTTTCAGAGACCATGACTTGTCTGTGGGCATGATCATCAGTTACTAAATGGTTTTTACTGAACTGGGTGTTTTTAGAACAAAAAATGAAGACAACACCCTGTCCATGAAGTCTATCTGCCACCTATCAGGAGGATTATAACCAAACCAATTCTGGGTGCGATGAGAGACATGTCAAGTCCCCTGTACCCCACTTCACATTACATGCTGTGAGCTGCACTTGTTTACAAACCTTGCCATCTTTCTGTTTAGGGGTCACTCTGTCATTCATAGCCACGCTTGCAGGTCACCCGGACTTCTCCATGCAGGGTTTGTGGCTCCCCCTCTCTGCACGTGTTACCATAACTCGCGTTGGTGAAGATGACTGTTAAATGTGAGCATCTATTTCACAGTAGTAAATTCAGAAATTTAACAGATGAAGGCATAGGCCCAGAGTAAATGATTCTTTAGTGAATGAGTGAATCAGAATGGGGTACATTGAGGAGTTACTATTGCCAGTGTGGGGACAAATTGACAGAGAAATGCTGGAAATAATCATAGAAAAAGGAACATTTAACTCAGAGGAGAAAATAAAGAAAAAAAGGAAATATAAAAACTCCAAAGTAATAAATAAAAGAACTACTACCCAGTGAGCTGTGATAGGACAGTATTTGAAAGTGGTTCTCAAACACAGCCCAGAAGACCAGCATCGGGACCTGGAAACTTGCTTGAAGTGCAGGTACTCCATCCCCAACCCAGATCTAATGAGTCAGAAACAATGGGGTTTGAACGATCACTTCCAGGTGAGTCTGAGACTGCTGAAGCTTGGAGACCCCCTGGTGTAGTGGACAAAGCTGATTCCCCTTTAGGACTGAGATGCTTATTACTTCAGCCTCTAGAAATGTAGCTTACCCATGGCTCCAGGAGTTGCTCAATACCCAGAGGAGCAGTCTCATCCAAGGCTGTGTCCCTCTCTGGTGCAGCACTTCACCAGTGAGTTGTTGATGAGAAGCATTGAATTTACTCCAATTTGGGGCATCTCCAAAGAGCTGTTCCTGCTTCTGAGATTTCTGGCAGATCAGCTGTAGCCTCTTTTGCACCTGCAGCCTGTTGAGCACCCCCTTTACCCAATTCTGCTCCTCTCCGACCCCTACAGGTGTTTTTTCCCTCCTCACATCTCCATCTTAGTGCCTGTTTCCTGAGGAACCTGAAGCCTCCTGGCTTTCATGTTCTTGGTGGAGGTCATCCAGAGGATTTGAGGGCTGATTAACCCCTGAAGTGGACATGAACAATGGGAGGGCCCTGTCCCCTTCCCCTGTCTTTGGAGTAGACTGTATTTTGCCATGTATAATCGCTCCCATGTATAATATGCATCCATGTTTTTTGCCCGAACTTTCAGGAAAAAAAACCTTTCTTTTTAATTTTTTAATTCAATTATTTATTTATATTTAGAAACAAAACCAATGATTGAATTCCAGGGTATTATTTTGCATACAGGTATTGTTATTGCTTTCTAGAATTATACTTCTAATGTATAAGCATAAATAAAAGAATTAAAAAACATTTGTATAGATACAGAATTAGTACTACACATATATAATGTGCATGCTTATTTTTCCCTCAAAAATTTGGGCAAAAAAGGGCGCATTATACATGGCAAAATATGGTACCTTCTGCTTACTACAGTTGACCCTGGAATGACACAGTTTGAACTGTGTAGGTTCACTTATGCACAGATTTTTTTCAAGGCAGTCAGCCCTTCATAGTCCAGGCTTTTGCATGTATGTGGATTTTAGACTGTGTGGGGGTTGGCACCCCTAAACCCCATGTTGTTCAAGGGTCAACTGTATTTCCATTAGCAGTTGCTTCAAGGACAGAACCATGAGAGAGTAATGTGTTGTTGAAACCACCTGAATTGTGTATGTGACTGAACTGAGTTAAGGCTTCTGTGTAAACTTTTCAGTGTCTGGCTGGCAAAAGCAGGGGGTCTAATCATGGGGCAGTGCTCAAGCCAGGCCCATATGTAGTTCCCTTCCTTATCCAACCTGCCACCCGCTAGTCTGTAGGTGTCCGCCTCTTTCCCCAGTCTCTCCTTGTCCTTCATGTCCAGGGCCAGTTTCACCCAGAAAAGATCCAAAGCTGTGAACCAACCCATGTTCCAAAAGCCCACACAAATGTGTGGAAGTAAAAATAAGTCCATAAGTTAACAAATGCATACAAGGATTTGGGAGGAGTGACTTATGATAGATGGGTTTCTTCTTCAGGAAGAAGAGAGACCAAGGGGAGGCAGTAAGTGTATGGACATTGGGACACCCGACTGAAGGGGACCCCTGACTGAAGGGGACCCCACATCCATCTTGCAGGGAAGAGACCTGAGGTAGAGAAAGCAGGGTCATATATGGGGAAATAGGACCTTTGATAGCCCTGCAGAGATTCCCATGGCCTCAAGTATGTCACTGATGGAAGAAAGGGAGCCAGATTCCTGAAGGACTGACAGAAACAAGAGGTGTTGCAGAGCAACCCGGAATAGATTGAATACCAAGGGTGAGATGGGGTGACATACATCTGTGTAGACCCTCTTGTGGTCATATGACATTGAAAATCAGATACAGACACCCCCCACCCTCCCCCTTTAGCCACCAAAAAATAGGTCCTACAAACACCATCTTGTCACTGGACATTATATGTCACTTGACAAAGGAGAAAAATCCCATATTTATGAAGACTTGTTTCTTTGCTCATGTAAGGATGTGGCACAAAAGTTTAAATACTGTTAAAAATGAAAGTTGTAATTTTTTACAGTTGATCGTGAACTGAGATTCCCTGCCCCACAGCACAAACTAGAGGCTATTTTTTGTTACGTAAGTATATTTAAACAAAAAACCCAAAAGAACACAAAACAAGTCCCTTTTAAGGACTCAGAGAAAAGGCCTTTGTAACAGCAACAACAGAGGACTCCATTTCCTCTGATTTCTGCTAAGATGTGTACAGTAGTTACAGGTTCAGAAATACCTGGATCTGATACCCTCCTGTCCGAATGCCCTGGTGCCACATGAGGCCAACCTGTCCTCCCACTTCTCTGGGTAAAACAGTATGGCCTTTGGATTGCCTAGGATTAAGTTTCTACTGCTCAGTAGAATAGGGTTATTATTAGGAGGACCATATTGCTTGTATTTCAAATTGGGTCAGTTTGAGGGTGAAAAGGGGAACTATTGAGAGTACGCTCAGATTAGCATGTGTTAAGTGGGACTGTTTACAGAAAATAGTCACTTTCTTCTTCTAAAAGGAGTTAGGGTCAGTGACAGGAAAACCAGACAAACTATATTTCTGCCTCCATGAAAACATGGACTAAAATACACACCCACCACAAAAAGTGGCAGAATCTGCCTGTGCAAATCACTGCAATGTGTAAGGGAGATGATTTTTTCCTCTTTGCTCCACACTCCATACTTCTGAAAGTATGGGCTATTCTGTATTCTTTTGCACTTTTCATCAACTCCTTCACGTGGAATGAGGAATGACTTATGTCTTGTTGAGATAGCAAGGATCTGCCATCATGTGTTCAGGCTTCTCTTTGAGGGGGAGTGCAGAATTCTACATCCTTCTCCCTAGAAGGATATTTCTTAGAAAGTTTATTTTCTGGTTGTAAATGTTAAGGGGACAATATTTCTCCCATAATTTCTGAAATTCTCCCCCAGTTTAGTAACTCCATGTTAATGCTGCAATGCTGGCAACTCTCTATTCCTCTCCATTTTCGTCTGCCCCAGAAGTAACATGTAGTTTGGGAAGGATCAATTGAGCATGCCCAGTTCAGATCCTGTTTGCTTTCTCTTGAGAAGTTTCTCTTCAGCTCTTCTGTGCCTTAAGTCTTACCTGCTCCTGTCCTGCAGGGCCTGTGACTGGACAGGTAAATCCACCTAACACTGGATTCAGTTAGCAAACCGATTTAGCTCTTATATTAAGCTGTGACCTTGGACATAGTCTTCATCAATCAGATAATATTTTGATTTCCTAACTGTTTTACTCCTTTTATTTCTCTATACGTTTTGGACCACCTCAAAGTCCTAACGGTGAAATGATGATTTTTGGGTTAGGCATGAACTAATTTGTGGATGTGTTGGGGTATTTGCAAAAAGTAAAAATTATTTTTGTGGCGTTTCTTAGCAACGGTTAAAGCAACGTGTCCTGATAGCTCTGCAACATTAAAGAAATCTTTATTATTCCCTGGAAAAATGATACGTCTGACAGGCTTTTCTGAGTGGAAAGCTGAGTTGGGGGTCTCTGGATGTTCTGTGCATTTTAGACAGAATAGCCTCTTCCTCACTCCCCTCTCCCAGTTGGCGATGATAAACTCACCAGACCTTCCCTCAGTAATAGGAGCTACTATTCAATAAGGTCCATTATGCTCTAAGACTTTGTAAATCATTTCATGTCATTTTCATAACTGCTATCAGATAAATTTTATTATCAACAATTTTTATTGAGAAAGAAATTGATACCCAGAGAAATTATGTGGCCACAAGTTAGAAGCAGGACTTAAAATTAAGAACCTTAGACTCTGAGAATCATACTGAAATGATACATAGGAGAAAGTACCAAATAAATATTCATTATCTGACCCCTGAAGTTATGAGGTTATGTGGGAAAATAAAAACTGAATGAGAGTTCATTTAAGGAACTGGTAGTAGAGTTTGGAAGATTGGTGGCTGAAACTTCTCTTCAAATGCGTGGGACTGGATAAGCACTTTTGAATCAATAGTATGAATTGTGCTGAGAGACTGCATTGCCATCACTGTTGTCTGGGTGAAGGGCTTTGATTTTCTTTTTACTTAGCTCAAGTCCTTTGTGTTAAACATAATAATATTCCAAATGTTTATTGCATAGCATAGCAGAGAGCACAGTGTTGCAACTGTGTTAGTATGGCCACCTAAGCCGATGGCAGTGGGGAATGGTAAACATTGATTTAAAAATACCTGAGCTGTCAAAGCAAACTCTTGAAAGTACAGTCACACTTTAGCATTCATGATACAGAAAAAAGATAAGATAGCATTCATTGTCAGTACAATTTTTCGTTACTGAGATGAAATTCTGCAAACACATTTGCTTCTATGGAATTAACATTTCACCCTTGAGAAAATTTTTACTTTTTTTCTTGATCATTCTATTATCGTTTTCTCTGTTGTTTTAAGGAGGTCAAAACTGAAGCTTTGTGTAAAACAATGTTGCCTGCTTTATTGTAACAGCATGAACCTGGAGTTCTGACAAGCAAGTTGGAGGTGGCTTGGATAAATCTTCAGAAGAAAGTCAGGCAAGGACAACTGGCATAAATAAACCTGGCAGCTGGGCCTTTGTTGTACTTTATTTTATTAATAATTAATTAATTCCGTTTTTTTCCGAAGCACAGTGCTAAGTGCTGGAGTTATTAGCTCATATTAATTAAGTCTCTTATGGTATGAGACAGGCTGGAAAGAAAGGAGGTGAAGCAACTTGGCTCCCTTTTGTGGCTTCGTCAGAGATATTGGATGCTATTCTTAGCATAGACACAATAGAGGTGTTCCAATCTATTTTGAATAATAAATAGAATACTCCTTTACTCTTATTGAGTACATAGAGGATCTCAAACTGTCTAAATATTTTGCAATTTCACAAACTACCAAACAAAATTGAAAGACTTGTAGAGATGGTGAACAGAGTGACAGCTGTCAGAAGGGAAGGAGGAGGCTGGGATGGGAATAAAAGACAGAAAACTGTACAAGAACAACAATTAAAATAAAAAATATAAAAAAAGAAGGGAGGAGGTTCGGTGATTGGGAGAAAAAAATGGACGGGATTAAGCAGAAAAACCAAAATAAAACAAAATAAACAAAACAAAACTCATAGACACAGACAACAGTATGGTTACCAGAGGAAAAGGGAGTGGGGGAGGTAGAAGAGGGTAAAGGGGGATAAATGGAGATGGAAGGAGACTTAACTTGGGGTGGCGAACACACGATACAATATACAGATGATGTACTGTAGAATTGTATACCTGACCCCTATATAATTTTATTAACTTATGCCATGCCAATAAATTCAATTAAAAATTATGATCATCTTGGTTCATGAGGCTATTTCTGGTGTTTGAGGGGGAAATATCTCTAGTGGAATGCCAAGGAGCACACACACACACACAAAAGAAAGGAAAAAAGAAAAAGAAAACGGAGACTCCGATGAGTAAGATCACAGGCTGGTAAGGATTCACTCTGCTCTCTCTGACAATAAGCTATTGCTGTTTCTGCTACATTCTGCTGTATGTAATTATAATTTTTATATATCCAGCTATCTTTTCAATGAGTAGGAGGACTCTGAAATAAAGGATTTTTGCAGTAAAATAGTCCTTTTAGGGAATGCATTTACAAAGCATGCACATTACAGTTTGTTTATCTCTTTTATACATTTGATTTTTGTACGTTAATTTTAAAAAGTATGTCTATAGCAACATTATCAGTATTTTTAAACATATATTGTTGATATATGAATATATATGTATATATAAACACCTTTGTAACATGGTTGGTGCTTTATGTACACTAATTTATTTAATTCTTGTAATAATCAGATATAAAATAGGTATGTTATCTGTATTTGCAGATGGGGAAAATAAAAGACAGTAAGGTGTAATTACTTGTTCAACAATATATAGTTAAAAACTTAGAACATGTTGTCTGATTTTTTACCCTAGTATGTTGTCTTTATGATTTTTTAAAAGCTAAATTATAATGTTCATTTTTGAAAAAATGTTAGTGACATCTCAAATTAATATAAAATCTGTATTTGAATTAAGAAAACTAAATTAGACTAATTGTCAGTCTATGAAGAGAATTTAATATAGTAAAGCTGATACTTTCATGATTAGATAAAAGTCACTAATGTAATTATATAGCACAGAAGAACATATATTAAGAATTTCTTTTTGCTTTAATCTTAATGTTTTAATGTTTTCTTAAATATTATTTGTTCCTAAGCCAATTATGGAAATTTTTAGAATGACATAAATTGCTTAACTAAAAAATCACAATAATTGCAAAGTTTTATTTTAACATTAGGGGAAAATATGACATCATTTTAGTTTGTCTGTCTTTGCCCATATATATATATATATATATATCACTCTTAACAAATTGTTTTAGATTGTCTATTTTTGCCCTTATATATAACACTCTAACAATCTTCAGTTTTTTTAATAAAGAAATGTAACATAATATAGGAAGGTTTTTTCAAAGATATTGTCAACCATTCTTCGGGCTTCTTTAGTAATTACAATTTAAGAATAAAATAGACCAGATAATTTTTCAGATCATAGAAATATAGGAACATATATGACATTATCATTCTGATATTTTTTGCTAAACTCATTGAGAAAAAAACATTGTTACTAATACATTCTTAGAATATTTGCTTATTTACTTTTTTTCCTCCAAATTGTACAATGAGTCGTAAGGAAGGGATGACTAATAATCTGATTTTCTCAGCATAACGTAGTATTGTTCTGAGGATTGCTTGATGTAATAATTAAAATCGTTATCTTCAGTTGCATACCACATGTAGAGGTTACTTACCTCCTGTTAACTAGTCTGCTTAGTGAGTGAAGTGGATAAGAAAGTCAATGCACTAGCAACACAGGAGTTCAGGGCAGGTATTGCTTTCCTGAGCACCTAGACAAGCTGATACCTTGCTGAAACAGGTACACAGGGAAGGGGGCAGCTGGTGTTTTTGTGTGAGAAATACAGGGAGACTCAGAGTAGCTCAGGTAAACAAGCCATCTTCCATCAGGATCCGTATACAAAACACCGTCATTTGCGTACAAAACCTTATGTCTAACTACTTTTCCATGTGCTTTTGGTCTACAATAGTTGACATGTTTTTTGTTGTAGGAAGACACCCCCACCCCAGTTTACAAGTGCACACACAGATATGCTCAAAGGTATGAGGGTAGAATAGCTGGCACCACCCAGTGGCCAGTAATACCTCTGTCGTAGCACTTATGGCAATCCAGCTCTCACTGCTCTGTTGTTGTAGAAATTGAGGCCATATCATCAAAACCTTAATGAAAGACTTTGATGTTTACTAACATCCTTCCTGCATGTATGGGATTGTGCGTGGTGGTGGAGCTGTAAGATAGGGAGAGCAAGAAGGAGAGAAAGGGAATAAAAAATGAAAGCCAATTCTCAGGTGGACAACTCAACTTCCTCACAATGTTGGCATTTTGAAGTCAGAAATATTCATATAAGGACACACACTCACATGAAAAAGAAATGTATGGACTTCACCTGGTAACTTCGTAAGCCATCAGTCTCTATCCAAGAACTAACTTCCTTTCTATAAGGTTAGTGTTTTTATTCCCCGCCCCCCGAAAATGGACTTTTCTTTTTTGGGGGGCAGGGGCCAAGTAGTTTCTTGTTAGGTAGAGGAATCAAGGGCAGAGGTATCCCACCGTACAAGGGACTTTACACTGATACATATCAGGTGACATAGTGGGGGTTTGGACATTTCTGGCAGGGCAGGGGTGACTGGACTCTTCGACTTCATCTTCGTCCTCCAAGTTAGCTTCTGAACAACTGGGGATTATATATCATTAAATTTAGCTCCGTAACACTGAGTTTGGGTCTCCAACCTAACAGGTATTCAGAAATGTTGGTTGAATTAAAGTATGAGGAAGATTTAAAAAAAAAATCTAATTTGAGTTATGTAATAAGTATAAAGTTTTACATATAAGCTATTTGAAGTTACATAAATAACTATTTAGTACTTAATATAGTGTAATAAAACTCACTTAAAACAGTATTATCCAGGTAAACTTTCAAGGTATTTTTCAGTCTTATGAATTTGTAACACAGCTAGTTTAATTTTTGTTGAAAAGCTCTTCTATATGTCTTTGAATAGAATCTTTGGAGTGCTCAGTCAACAGAGGCAAGATGTCTTTCATTTTCTTCAGATAAGGAATTTAATGTCTTTAAAATAGTACTTGTAGAGTGGATATTATAGGTAAGAGGAAAATGAATAGGCATCATGGTAGCCTAATTATATTGTAGTTTTTCTGATAGTAAGTTAAGGATAGAACATCGGCAACTTAAGTTTGGAATGGAAAAGTGTGCTTAATGAGAAATTCTTTATCCTACACTTGGATAGTTATGTAATTGGATTATGTTTCTAAGAATAAATTCATCTTTGTATAGGGAAGGAGGATTAGCCTCCATCAAAGGCAGATAATTTTTAAGTCAAAAAATATCTTAAGACAACTTTAATTGTCTGGTCACCTCTCTGATACCCTTTCAGACTTTAGGGTGGGAACTGGATCTTGTTTATTGTAAGTCCCAGCAGCTAATACAATAAAGAGCACATAATAGTCATGGAATAATTATTTGTTGTTTGGAAACTAATTTGAACTAAAAATTATATCATTGTTGATTCTCATTGATCAAAATGGCTGAATAATTGTAGTCATTTATTCATGTACTATTTAATGAAATATAAAACAAAAAATATTCAAGATTGCTTTCATGGCATTTTTGATGTTTCTTTACTTTGTTGACTAAAAGGATTCTTACATCAGAATTGACCTAGTTGGTCTTATTCTTGTAGACTACTTTTGATGATGCTTCACTAGTCAAAACTTATTCTTTTCTTCCTTTGGCTTTGGAGGTACTTATTTCAGATGTTTGAATGGCATGATGACAATACAATGACAAAATCAACAGGCACCTCATAATTGCCTGTGTTCTCAGGTCAACAGGTAAAGCACACTTTTTTTTACATTACCATTATAGTGATGTTTTTTATGAGACAAATGATTAAGAACAGTGTATCATGTTGGAGGAAAGAGGAATTAGTAATGTTTGAAGCATAAAAGCTTCTATAGCTTCTAGGAGACAGATGCCTGCAATTTAATTCAAAGGGTTTACAATCTGTTCACCAATTAGTATGGAATGACCTTAAAATTTTATTATCACTTCAAAGAGGAGGCTAAAATTATGACCACCACTACAAGTGTGAGAGTGCTGTAAACTGTGGTCGGCTATCTGTGTGCATGGACACGCTCACAGGTGCACTCTGAGAGATTGATGTGGGAGCCATCTACACCCGCAACAAAAGTGAAATTGTAAAGAGGGATAAATAAAGTGTAAAATAATTACTAAGGGGTTACTGATATTGTTTTATGAAAACAAGAGGACATGGAAAAAGATAACAAGTATATATACCATATTTTGCCATGTATAATGTGCTCCTGTGTAAAATGTACACCCGTGTTTCTGGCCCAAACTTTTGGTAAAAATATCTTACATTTCAATTTTTAAATTCAATTATTTACTTATTTATATTTAGAAACAAAACCAGGTATTGTATTCCAGATTATTATTTTGCATACAGATATCATTATTGCTTTCTAGAGTTACACTTTTTATGTATAAGCATAAATACAAGAATTAAAAACATTTATATAAATACAGAATTAGTACTACCCAGGTAAAATGTGCATCCTTATTTTTCCTCAAAAATTTGGGCACATTAGACATAGCAAAATAAAGTACATGAAAGTATACACATGTATCCAGTATGAATGCTCCAAAAAACATTAATATATATCTTGGTGTTAGTTAATGATGAAGGCCAAGTCAGCAAAAGAATAATTTTTATGAAACAATATGAATACTGATTTCTAGGTATGTGTTTCATGCTTTGAAAAAGTGAAAAAGTTGGAAATTTTTATTGTAAAATATATAATTTATATTATAGTAATCAATTTTAAACCTGTTGTATATTAATTTTAATATATAAAAGTTATTGTAAATCATTCCAACAATTTAAGATTGTTAATATTGTTCATGTAAAATATGTACACATCATTATATTGCTCATGTGAAAATACATATTACATTGTTGAATCTATCTTAATGTTAAAATTAAAGAATTAAAAATGTTTTTGAGTATATTGATGTGTTTTGTATCTGAACAAGTTTGGTTTACGTGGAATGAAATGAGAGAGAGAGAGAGAGAGAGAGAGAGAGAGAGAGGAAACTGGGTACAGCTTTGATATATCTGTGTAAGGCCTTGAGAGAAATAAAAGCCAGGTGGTGAAAGACAAATACCATATCATCTCACCTTTAACAGGAACCTAATCAACAAAACAAACAAACAAGCATAATATAACCAAAGACACTGAAATCGAGAACAGGCTGACAGTCACCAGAGGGGAGAGGGGAAGGAATTTCAGGGGAAAAGGGGAATGGTTTAGAGCAACAAGTATAAAGGACACATGGACAAAAACCAGAGGGGGTGGAAATGGGAGAAAGGTGGGGAGGGCTGGGGCGGTGGGCTGGGATGGGAGTAAAAGACAGAAAACTGTACAAGAACAACAATTCAAATAAAAATTAAAAAAACCTACTAGAAAAAAAAAGCTCACATGTTAAGGATGGTTTCTTAAGTATTTGGGCATTTACCTTAGTTCTTCACTTTAGTTTCTTAGTGAAAACTTGGTATGTGATACCATGTTTAGTTAATTACAATATTTATAAGAAGTCAACTTATGGAGTCAACAACACTCAGGATTGATTCCAGAGCTACCTCATTTTTCCTTATAAATTTACCGTTACTATTTCAAAATGTTACTAACAATAGTATGTTTGTTGTAAAAACTAAAACAATTAAGAAGTATATGAAATAATAGCTTAAATAGTTCTAAATTCTTCTAGCCCAAACCAATCACATTTTCTTTCTAGAGAAAATAACTTTTACAGAATATATGGATCTCTCAAGGAATTTTCCTATCAAATTGTTTTCTGTTATTATTATTTTTTTGTATAAAATGGGCCATGACATCTTTCCATAAAACTGTATCATTTCAAAGCAATTGCTATTCAGCAAAACAAACAAACAAAAACTAAAAACAAACTACCTGTAAGTTTGAATAATTCTTGGCTCGGAATTCTTGGATATTAAGATTATGTTAGAACTTTTTTGGATGGGAAGACAGAAAATTAAATGTATATTATTATAAAGGATTTTTATTGACTTAGCAAAACTGAAAAGTCCCTTAGTAGAAGTTTAGTAGATGTGGCTTCAATTTCATCCTACCTTGGGGATTCCAAAGACAGCACTGTACTTCTCTCATTTGTACAGTTCTTCACTAGCATTTCCTCTTCTTTGCTGGTTACATTCTCTGACAGGTCTAGCTTCATGGTGACAAGAGGTCCGCAGCAGTCCTCAGTTTGAATTCACTCAGCTTTAAATGCAATAGTGAAAAATATTCATTTCCAGAATTGAATCTTATTGGCACTGACTGATCCGACTTGACCTACATGCCCATTTGTATTAGTTTTCTAGGGTTGCTGTAACAGAGTGGCTGATTTGAACAGCAGAAACTTGTTTTCTCATATTTCTGGAAGTGTGCTAGAAGTCCAAGATCAAGGTGTCAGTAGGTTTAATTTACTCTGAAGCCTCTCTTCTTGGTTTGCAGATGGCCACATTTTCCTTCTGTCTTCACTTGATTGCCCCTCTGTGTGTTTGCATCCTAATCACCTCTTTTTGTAAGGACACCAGTCATATTGGATTGTGAGCCCCCCTAAATTAAATGACCTAATTTAATCTTAATTACTTCTTTAAAGGCCCTAGTTCCAAATATAGTCACAGGCTGAATACTGGGGTTAGGACTAAAACATATGAAAATAGGGGAACAAAATTCACTCCATAATGCCATTTCCACATAGCCACTGCCACATTCCTATGTAGCTACATGCCGCTCCTAGGTCATATACCACCTGTGGATGTAGTGGGCTATTCAAAGCACTGAAAATAGGGAGGTGTGGACACCCAAGTGAAAAATGGCCATTGTCATTGATGTGAGGGTGAATAGTTTCTTGCCAGTCCAAAACCACAAGTATCCATTTCACTAAGAAAATGTAGATTAAGATGATAATATCAGTATCAGATATTTTGGTAATAAAATGTTGTCATATAATTAAATAGTAAAGGAAGAAACAGATTTTTGAATTAAACTTTATATTTTTACTTCAGAGAGAAGAAAAACATTATCTTTCTCTAGAAAAGAGAGAAAAAGTTTCACCCAAAGCACTTTCTACAAAGAAAAATGAACTGGGGTTTGAGCTCCCCATAAATTATATAGATTAAATATGAGGAAAAAGTGAAATAATTTTATTGTTAGGAAAAGAGGGGGTGGTAAATCCTGAGTGTGTAACTCAAGATTGTCATCACTAGACAATATCCATTGTCATCACTAGAATCAGAATAAATATTATTAAAGACTAAGGCGCATTTAATAAAATTATTGAATTTCAATGTTAAAGTGAGAATCATTTAAATATACAAACAAGAAACAATCAATTAAAATTACTTTAATTTCAGAAACTTTATATGCAAGAGGAAAGGAAAGCAATACTTCCAGAATTTGGAAGGAGAATAGAATGGAGGGTAAATCCAGCCAAAATGTCACTAACATGTGAAGGCCAAAGAAAGATATTTCCAAATATACAAACACTGTTTAACTATATGTCCTACATACTCTACGTGAAAAATCTACTAGAATGCATAATCTGTTTAAGCAAAAGATTGAAATTGTGGGAAGAAAATACTGGTGGTAAATAATTGATTTTAAAAATATAATTAATCACTGTAGTTTAGAAATTTAAGTCACAGTTACAAACTTCTATGATTATAACTCATGAGTAAAACTATATAATGGAGTAGTAAATAATAATTATGAATTCAGTTATAATATACTAGGGAAAATGTCTCAGTACTTGTCACCAAAACTGGAAGAGAAAGGGAAGAAGAAATAGTAAAATTATACAATTTTTGCATTGTTCATAGATGATAGTAACTAACATAGCATCTAAATATATAAATGCAAATTTAGAAAATCAGAAATAAAAAGTAATACAGTTATAGCCAGAAAATTTTAATACTCCTTTCACTCTGGAAAAACTGAAAAATTCAAAATTCAATAAGGATATAATATTTCTAGTGATATAATCTAATATAATCAATATAGTTTCTAGAAAATTTTTATACCATAGAGCTTCTACTTTTAAAAAATTCTTGGGAACCCACCAAGCAAAAATCAATAAATTCCAGAAAGTAGAAAAGTTTAACCTCTAAATACGATTTAGCAAAGCCACATATAGCAAAAATAAAATACAAAAGAACAACTTTAGTTCAGCAGACAGTTGGGTCAGATAGAAAATAAAATCCAGAATGGCAGAATATTTTGAAAATCAGATTGAGAACACTATACATAAAAATGTAAGGTAAAGAGGATAAAAATTATTAAGCATTCAGTATAACCTATTGAACAAATGTGATCAAGGAAAGCAAAAGAAACAAAATAATTAATAAAGATAAAACGTAAGTTAATAAATTAGAAATAGAAAAATAATAGAATTGATGTATCTATGAGATAATAGCAACAAAAACCTATTATAGTGGGTAATTTTTCACTTAGTCTCATCAAGGGGGTAGATGGGAAAAGATGATAGCACAGATGCATAGATATAAGGATGAGAATAAGGAATGGTCCACCAATAGAGATAGTTAATGGAGCTATGTGAAATAGTTTTCAAAAATCTATGCCCGTAAATAGGAGAAGCTCCTTGAGTAAATGATTTCCAGGAAATATGCCACCCCAATTAACTCCTAAAGGGAGAGAAAAATACAAACACCCAACAACCATGAAGGAAATTATACAGTGGGCAAAGCCCCTATTGTCATCTCCATTTACTATTTTTGAAAACAAAAACTTTATGACTACAGTGTTCTAGCAGCAATATTTATTATCCATAATATGGAAACATTACTTCTAGTCATCCTGAGATTGTATTTGTGCATTCTCTTAATACTTTGGGATATATTTTGTCTGGTTTAGGTATTTTAATTGCTTTAAAACATTTTAAAAATTAATATTCTCTTGTCTATGTGATTTACTATCTGGTTTGGAATTGTTCTAATTAATTATAAAATCCAGAATCAACTTACTAGACAGAATCTTGGCATTCAATTCCATTTTCAAGTTAGGAAATATATTCATAAAAGTAACATAATTTTATTTATCATGGTCATCCATCAAGCTAGCAGTGAAACAAGCACTAGAAAAAAATGAGTACCTGACCACTGTAAAAAACATGGTAGAAGTTTCTTTTGCCAGGTTTTGGATGAAGGGAAAGTTGCTGTTACATGTAATGCCCGGACATAATTTACTCCAGTACATACTTCAACTTTAGCTAATCTAAAGGGATTTCAGGTCTTTATTACTTACCTATATACTCTATTTAAAATGAAATAAGAAAGTAAATTTGTAAAACTACTTTAAAAACTTTCCGAGTTAGTAAAAATATATTTTAGGGAGAATGCCTTCAAAATTAGAGCTGAGGGTAACAGATGCCTCACAAATTGTGAAGTTTTTGCAGATGTACAAGAATTTTAAAGTGGTCCCCAAAGATTGCTGAGGGCCTTACTGTTTATGAGCAAATGTGATCATCAATGCACAGCCTGGGTAAACAGTAATGTCACATCCTGACATTACCTCACCATCAAAGCAGCCAAGAAAAGAGCAAGCTGGGAGCTCACAGCTGTATTTCCAAATGATGAAAATGCTGAAGGTGTTGCAGAGGACTATAAAAGTTACTTATATTCATCAGAGAGGTATAGTGGTGCCTGAGTTTCTTTTTATTAATATTCTATAAGAACCAGGTCCTTCAAGATTTAGAGCACCACGTGAGTGAGAACCTGGGCTAATCTTGTCTTCTCTTTTCTCTCCTGACAAAGACTTGTTTTAAGTCAGGGCCAAAAGTCTTGTGAAGGTCAGTGTTTGGTTATGTAAGTAAATCAGTATGTATTAATCCAAAGATCTAAAAGAACTTTAATACTGCCTTGTAAGTTTTATGAAGGTAGGGGTATTTGTTTTGCTCACTGTTATTTCCCTGTGTCCATAATGGTGCCTGCAGCATAGTGCATGCTCAATAAATATTCATTAAATGAATATACACACTATTTTCTAATATACTCCCTGCATACAGCACATGTTTTATTTAGGTTCTTGTCATCTTTTGCCTGGATTATCATAGCAGCCTTCAGTTTATATTCCTCGATTGTAGTGTTATTCCTATTTCCTATCCACCTTTCAATCTAGAGCCGGATTTAAAAATGTATCTCTGATCTTTTCCCTCTCTGGTATAAAATTCTTCAAAAGTTTGCTATCAATTACGTTATCAAGATAATGGTTGTTAAGATGGTGTACGAGGTCACCCACAATCTGACCTATGCCATCTCCCAGTATGTCTCTCAGCATTATCTGTCTTTCACTTTATGTTCTCATAACCACAAATTGTTTTATTGTTCTGTGCACATACCAGAGTTTTCTTCTCTTCTTTTCATGTTTTACCTTTATTTGGAATGTCCCATCCCTCACTTCTTTTAAGATTCAGCAGAAAAGTACTTCCTTGTGAAGCATCACTAATCTATCCTTTTTTTTTACCTTCTGCCTGGGTGACTAGTCCAATTTATCACTCTCTGGTACCCAAGGAGTACAGCTCTTGTAGAACTTTCCACATTGCAGAGTGATGGTCTGGTTATGAACCTAACTTCTCCCCCAAACCATGAGCTTCTACAGGGCAAGGATGAGTTTTCAACCATTTTGAGATTCCCAATGCCTTGCACAATAAACCAGAGTTAGCAGACTCCATAAATTTGTCCCCTTAATTTGTAAATAGATAGAAGGGAAGAAAAAAATCTCATGGCTCTGGGGGAGCATGATCTCTGGACTCAAGATGGAAAGAACACATATTTTATCCATCCCATTTTGCACGAAGGATTCTGGTCTAAGAACCCTATCTTCCTTAATTAGAAAAAGTCAAAAGTAAAGGAACATGATTCTATCTTCTCAAACCAGCATAAAAGGAAAAAACTAATTGCAGAGTGGGAGAAAGAAATGAAAGCAGCCTGAAAGAGAAAATTACCGTGGGCAGAGGGCAAGAGGAGGCAGGTGGCTTGGTCTCATTGGGACATGATGTAAGTGATGCATCTTTTTGAGGTGTAAAGTGGACATTTTTCCTAATGTAAATGCTTCCTCTGTGTGAAGTGGTTCTGTGACTCTGGCATAGAGATCTCATCTATTCTAAATAAGAGGGAATAATTGGTGGGAATAACTTGGGGATCTATTTTTGACATCTCAGCTCTCTCTTTGCTTCCTCTGAATCTTTTGTTAGCTTGAACCTTTGGCAACATATAGTAAATTTGCTACTTGGTAATATCTTTAATTTCATTTTCTCTGTTAGCTCAGCTCATGAACATTTCTGGAGGCCTACAAAATATTCATTCTCTTCTTTTCTCCACCCCCCAACTTCTTTTTACTAGCAGAATCCTAATTTTGTAGACACACTTGTAGAGTGGTGGGCATATAACACAGGTCTAACAAATGAAATGGAAGCAGATATCTTTGAATGGGACTTCCAGGAAATTCTTTTAAAAGAAATAGACTTGACTGGCTTGTCCCTTTAGCTTTTCTTCTTTCCTTCTTCTCTTCTTCCTTCCCTTTCTACCTACCTACCTACCTACCTACCTACCTAATTCCCCCTCTTTTCCTTCTTTCTTTCACAGTTGCTTATATTCCTGCCTGGAAGTAGAACATCCATATTATGAGCATGAGGGAAAGGGAAACTTTTTAGGAGTACACTGCTGTTAAAACTTAGAAGAACTTTGGTCACTAATAACTTTTTGGAGCCAAATTATCATTCCTACATTTTACATTGTATGAAAAACCACTCTTTCCCTTCAATGTGGTTAAAACACTGCTATTTATGAGGCAGGATCTATTCCTAACTGATAACAATCACTTAATGTTGTTATCAGTTAGAGAGAAACTAGGGAAGATGACTTTTAAGTGTTGGGGAAGACTTCAACTGTCTTCTGCTTAGGAAAGTGAGGTCATGGGTCTCATGTGGATGGATTAGGGCTACAACAATGCAAACAAAAATGCTTTATGTCATAAATAATACAATACTAAGAGTTTGGGATTGAGAAGAGAATTTGTAGGGAGACTAGAAAATGAGAAAGAAGAGGAGATACAGAGAAGGGCCAACTGCAGAGAAGGATCTTAAGGGGATATAGTGGCAGCCCGGACCCTGAAGGGGAGGAAAGCCCCAGTCCCTACCCAGAAAAGGAAAATTCCCTGTAGAGAGCAATGAAGAGGGGCTTCAGAAACAGATATGGCTAATATTAAGTTGTGCCTTGTTGCTTTTTTCTATGCTTAAGTTCCCTGTTGTTAACCCAATAATTTCAGTAAAATCCTCTGATCTTCTGGGGAAACTAAAAAGAGGGTGACTTTGTAGCCCAGGCAAAGCTGTGCAAGAGGTGAATAGGTTGCATTGGAGGCAAATCATTATGAGATGGTAACTGAACCTTCAGATAAAGCAGGAGACGGAGGAGTATATGGGAGCAATACAAGTTTTTAATAATCCTTTAAGAAAAAGTTGGGGCCCCTCGGCTGTTCAGACTTCTCAGTAAAAAGGAGGGCTTGTTGAGATATTAAAAGAGGAAGTTATGGCCCTAAAATGTTGGAGGACTTTGGAATGTGTAGGTGGTTAACACTTGGGTTTTATAATTGAAAAGTCGCACATATTCCCTTGAATTTGTCCAGGGTGCACTGGTCTTCTGGTCAGATACTTCCATTTAGGTAAGTGAGCATCACGAGAAAACATTTTTTGTAACTTTCGCAGAATATTTCTAAAGCAGCTAAATTAAAAATCTGTTCTGCATTCTCTTGCTTAACTCGAAGGAGCATGTTTTGTAGAAAAGCTAAGCCATCGTTTTCCCCATGAGAGAACTGCTGACATAGAAAAGGTGAGTAACAACATTCAAGAGAACCACCAGATTACTCTCAAAGGAAGAGTGTGACATTTAGCTGATCGTATCTGGTGGAGGGCCACTTTTTTCTAGTGAAGGGTTCTGACTGAAGAGTCAAATTAGAAGCATTTCCATTTGCATTCTATTTTGCATATTTCTGCATATTACCTATTTATTGCAAATATCATTTAGTGAAACTCCAGAACAATTTATTTAGCACTCTATAAAAATGTTTGGGACTATTGTGTCATGACTTTTGTACCTCTTTATCAAGACATGGTTCAGTGAGGAATTATACTTTTTTTTTTTTAAGGATTTCAAGCATAAACAAATGTAGAAAATTAAGGTTTACAAAATCATCCGGAGGAGCTGGGGGGTGGAACTCAGAGGGCTTCCATTGGATTTTTGGTGTCAAGTTCAATACACCAGAGCTGTCCTCCAAAAGTCATATAGCGCTGCTGTGTGGCTTCTGCCACTGTGACTCAAAGCAACCCCACACCATCCAAGTGCATGAGGAGACATGGCAAGTGGTCTTTCACTGGAGATCCTCACATCTCTCTGAGCTTGTTGGTCAGCCTCATTCTTTCCACCCCTCTTCAGCTGTCCACATCTTATGGGACCCTATCTCATTCATGTTGCCATGTGTGACAAGTGCCAATAGGTAAGATCTGGCAAATTTCCTTCGGAGTTCTAAGAGTTTCATAGCACAAGACTTAGGGTGGAATCAGTCTGACTGCTTTTGAACAGGTAAAAACTACTATTGTAGATGGTTTTCCTTGGGCTATTTACCATAACACAGAATGAGGATGCAAAATGGGGATGACTTTTATTAGGTTTTCTGAAATCCTCATTCATCAGTGTCAATATTCTATTTATTTTCAATTATGACAAAGGAAAAATATACCTTTTCAATGGAGAATTCTGGTGGTCGTCATCTGAACAAAATGGTCAAACTCAACCACATCAACAGAGGGACAACTTGATGTTATTTTATATGCTGTCCAAATGGGATGCTAGAGTTTGTGCACTCCATCATTGCTTAGGTATTTGTGTCCAGAACAACCTAAATATATTTAAGAGGCAAGATACAGAAAATGGGAATTCTATGAGACAACTCCTCAGACAATTTTAAAAAGTCAATAACCTGAAAAACAATCAACCAATCAAACAAACAAATGAACATGTGAGATACTGTCCTATATTCAGAGACTGAAAAGCCATAACAAAAAGCCTACAAAACACGCACACACACAGCATTATAAAGACATATAAATGTAAATATGGATGGTTTCTTTTTTATTTCATTCATTTATTTACTTTAAAAATTATTTTATTGTTATATTATGGATGGTTTCTGAGATGATGGTATGAGTCCTTACTAACTTTTTAGCTGTGGTGGTGGTCTATAGTTACATAGGAGATGCATGATACAGACTTCGGGGTAAAAAGTTTTGATGTCTACAATTACTTTTAAGTGGTTTTATAAAATAAATCACACACAGAAGGCAATGTGGTAAGTCTAGAAGTGTAAATGAGTATTCATTGCACTATTCTGTCAAATTTTATGAAGATTTGAAACTTTTAACAGTAAAAGTGGGAAAAATGGAATGAATTCTGGCATTGAGCTAATACTTTGATTAAGAAAAACTTGATATCACAGATATAACCAATGCACACAGACACATAATAATGATAATGGCTAATACCGTGCCAAAGAAATGTATTACAGATTAGAAATGCTAAAGAACTAGATACCTTTGTCAAGAGTATGTTGGCAAAATTTTCTTCTTTCCTTCCAATCCAGGACACTGAGTTATTGGAGACAGTGATAAAATAATGCTGAATTACTATATGTCTGGGGTGGCTTGGCAGAACAGATAATCATCATTTAAAAAGTTTATGGAAACAAGTACTAATGTTGAAGTGGTAACAGCAAACACTAACGTTTATTTAGTGCTGGTTACATGCCATACACTGTTCTAGTCTCTAGATGCATAAGCTCATTTACCCTTGCAGTAATTCTCTGAGTCAGGTATTTTATTAATGAGAAAATAGAAGTTTCAAGAGATTAAATAATGAGCCCAGTACCACACATTGAATAATGCCAGAACTAGAGTTAAAATCTGTGGATTCTCATTTTGACTGGCATACTTAGCCCCAGTGAGGCAGTTGAACTGAAAGTAATGTGTAACGTAGGGACGTGTAACCTCTAACATGCAGAATTTGCTATTATGGTAGATATGTCACTGCTGGAAACTGTAAAAGATTTTAAAAATTGGTAACTCATATGAATTAGTGTTACTTGGGGGATAATTATTTTTTTCCCTTTGCACACTCAGTGGAAATATTGGGTTGGCCTGAAGGTCTGTTTAGTTTTTTTTATAAAATAAAGGATATTTTTCATTTTCACTAATAACTTTATTGATTTTCATATTTTGACTATGTTGGCTATTTCCTATTTTTGGCTTCTAGTGGGTCAAAGCCAAGGATGGTGCTAGCCATCTTCCAATGCATAAGACAGCCCCACAGCAAAAATTATTTGGCCAAAATATCAATAGTACCAAGAAACTTCACAAACCATTTTTGACACATTCGATCAGTCACAGCACCTTCTCCATACACTGCACAAATCTTTTTTGTGTGTGTTTCAGTTGCATTGTTACCATTCATGAAATAATAAAGCAAAATACACCAAAAATATGTATTTTCTTCCATCTTCAATATTAAAATGGCTACACAAAAATTCACCAATTTTGATAAGTTTTTTCTGAAACGCCCACTGATATGACAGCTGTCACAATACAATCTAATAAAATTGCTTCAAATGAAGTTAAAGACAACTAAGTGCTACTAGACCCATCATATGGAAACAACTTTTTTGGCCAACCCACTATGTGTTTAAAGGCCTTGATGTCACTTTTTTACTCTCCATTTCTGGCCACTGCTCCATGGTAAAGATTTCACAGCTTGAAACCTAACAGTGTATACTTTCATACAAAGATCAGCAATAGAATAAATGATGGACACTGATTAATTTTATGTTAGGTCCTTAGCATAGTTGGTTTGGCTAATTTGAAATCAGTGCTTGTCTTTTTAAAGCAATTGTAATTCATATGGCCTGTCCCTTTCTGGTCTGTCAAATCTCTGGCTCAGGATTTTCACCATCCTGCTGAGGAGCTCAGCCAGTTTAAGTCTCAATGTCAGTCACTCTGAGGATGACTTTCTATTCTTGTGCTCAATTACTCCTCAGTTTTTGCAATAGTCTAGGCTGCTTTGAAAAGAGCCAGACTTTCCAGGCTGGTGACTAACCCTTCTTTGTGTAATATGTCAATCTAATTTGCTCTTGAATTAGCTGGACATTGTTGAATGAAGTTGGTCTTTTCTGTGCTCTGTAAACTAACTTCCTTCTTTTCTTCTTCAGTCCCTCCCTCCTTTCCTACTCATCCTCCTCCCGCTCTCCCTCTCAACCTCTTTAAAATCTTTTGTATGTGGAAACAGTGGTATGCAGGTAAATATTTGACAGCTGGCTTTGTGAAAAGAAAGGAAAGTTCTGATTTGTATTATTTGCTTTGACAACTTCTGTGGTATAAATGTTCCCATCATGGCTAATTTTAAGTCACCCACATAAAGTAATTGATCATGGAGTTGGGAAGAGATGTGCCCTATTGGTTCTCCTGAGGTGGTAGGAGCTGGCACCGGGGCAATACTGTGCACAATCTAGATTGTTCTTCATAATGGTATTTTTACTGGCATAATTTCCTACATGTTTTCAAAGAAATGAACTAAAACCATCCACCTTGAAAAATTAATGAATACTTAGAATGCCTCCTTCTCAATTCATAAAACAGAAGCAAAAGATCATTTTTAATTTATAATTTTAAGTTAAAATTATAAATTAAAATTTTTGAGTAAGCAAATTATTTCATAAAGTTTAGAAAAAGTAATGAAAACCAGTGTACATTGAGTAAAATATTTCCATGCAAGTTTCTGATTATGAAAAAGAAACACATAGTTAAGGCAGAGTATCTCAAAGTTGCCTAACAAATTTGGTACAAAATACATCCTGTATTCTTAAACGAAGTGGGAAAACAGACTGATGCTTTCTAATTTCACACGAGCTCTCAAGAATTCTTGTAATCTATCCCTTATGACCCAGTTCATTCATTTTAAGAGTTCTTCTAAAAATGTTCTGCTTTTCTCAAACCCTATCCAGCCTTGCAATTCAGTATTCTATTTCCCCAAGTTTTTGAAAAAAAATATAGCAAATCCAACATCACAGGCATCTTATTCCAAAATCAAATACATTGATAAATTTTATGTTAAGTTCTTTCAGAATAAGGTTGCCAGATAACTTTCAATTTTCCTGCCATGAACATACCCAGACTGGACCATATCCTGCCCTCTCCTGGCCTGTGCTTAATTTATGTGCTTTTTTCCTTCTGAATTGCCTCCTCTTCCTTCCATTTTTTTAATGTCTTCTGATTGAAAGTCTGCTGAAAGCCTAGATAGATATTTCTACCTCAGTCTTTTACCAGGAAGTTTTATTTTTTAATATCATAATTACCTGTGTTCTTGCTTTTTACATAATTGTATAAATACATATTATTTAATATTAATTAGTAAGGGTTTGTAAAATTAGTTTTTTTCTCAGCAATAAGGAACCCACCAGGAAGAATTTGACTTTCAAAACTCTTCACTTTATAAGAGTAGTTCTGATTGCTTTCAAGAGACATTTCCATATTAAAATTCACTTACAGATTGAACACTTAAATTATTCATTAAGGGTAATTTTCTCAGAAGATATAAAGTTGCTAAATTAAAAGCAAGCATCAACAATGGAAATGTTATCTTAGCATTAACTCTTGCACAGATAATTTAAATTGGGCTCAATGCCTATTTTCCAACATATCACTGATTAGTATATCAATGAGAACTCCATTAGGGAATTATAATATTCTCAAGAAACTCATTTGACCCCTATTTTTCCCCCCAGGAAGAAATAGATATGTTAAAACTCAGGCTTTTTCCCCTTCATTTTGCCCAATTTTTAGCTAATTATTACAAAGAACCACTTTAAAAATATTCCCAATGTGGTGGCTTTACTTTAATGGATTTCTGGACAGAGTGAGATCAGTGGAGGATTTGGCTGCACGCACTGGTTCCTTCTCCAGCTAAAAGCCATGTTGCTTTCACAGCAGAATTCCCTATGAGCAATGTCATTAAGATACCACTCAATGGCAGTGACCAACTTTAATAAGACTCTAATGAAATTAGATATTAGAGTTATAGAAATCTCTTTTTTAATTTTTAATTTTATTTATTTTTTAAACTTTAAAAAAATTGTTGTTCAAGTACAGTTGTCTCCATTTTCTCCCCACCACTTCCCCACCACTCCCCCACCCCAGCCATCCCCACTTCTCACCCTTGATCCTTCTTCTCTTTGGTTTTGCTCTTCAGGATTTTTTTGTTTGTTTATGGATTTCAAGAGCATGACAATATTAAGTTGAAAGAAACTGTATAGGCTGTCTAGTTCAATTTTCTCCTCAATGTTGCAAAGATTTTTACCACTTCTAATAGATGACCCTCAGTTTTGTGTTTAAACTTGCCCACTGATGCAGTACTGTTTACTTCCTGAGGTGGTTCCTCTCTTTGAAAAGTTCAGCTACCTGAATGTGTTACATACTGGAAATGATGCAGTATGAACCTTGTTCTTTTTTCCATGACTGCTTTTCAAATATCTGAGGGCAGTTTTATTCTTCCTTCTCATCTCTAGTCCTTAATCATCCTGATATCACTTTTTTTGGATGCCCCTTTTTGGAAGTGAGACTCAGAACCAGATATAATATTTCAGATGTCATCTGGCCAATAGAGAGACAAAGGGATTATTATGTCCCTTGATCATGATCCTCTGGCACAGAGCATTTGATCAACTATTGATGTCGTATTAATGAAGACTGTTGTCCATGATTCCATTTCTAGTAGCTATGGTGACTATTGAATTTGTGGTCGGTGAATATGGTGACTATTGAAACTTCACAGATAAATTTTTACATTATTGCTGTCCACATTGAACATCATTGGAACAGGATTTGAGAAATTAACCAAATCCTGCTCATCTTAAAATTAATTTAATTTTGATTTGGGCATATTCTTTCTAAATTTAATATATACATTTTATGTATCTTTACCAACCTAGTTGAAGAATTAGTTCTACAGATTTTAATTTATTTATATTGGGATTTATTAGTCAACCTTTTTGCACTTCACACACTTCATTTGAAGTCTATCTTCATACTCTGTAGAAACACATGGACCCTTGAATAGAAACAGCAATCTTGAGAAAAAAGAACAAAGTTGGAGGAATCATACTACCTGATATCAAACTATACTATGAGGGCATAGTAATCAATACATCATGGTATTGGCATAAAAACAGACATATAGATCAATGGAACACAATAGAGGGCCCAGAAATAAACCCATACTTTTCTAGTCAATTAGCATTTGACAAAGGAAGCAAGAACATACAATGGCATAAAGGTAGTTTATTCAATAAATGATGTTGGGAAAATTGGACAGATACATGCAGAAAAATGAAACTAGACCACTCTTTTACATCACACACAAGAATAAACTCAAAATATATTAAAGACTTAAATATTAGACTCAAAACGATAAAAATCCTAGAAGAAAACTGTTTTGGACCGTTCAGCCTGGTTTCAGGAGTTGTAACCCTCACCCCATGGTGGGCTGTGTAAGAGCCCTGGGTCTGTTCTGTCACAAGGACGTGAGCTACTAAGGAGACAAAGCTTATCTCCCTGGCAGGAGTGCTGCTTCTGCCTCATCCATCTCTGGCCCCAATGCTTGGTTGGCAGTCAATGACGGGTAAGACTCCTCATGGGATGGGCAACCTAAGCCAGATGAGACCACTTGGGAGGCCTCATGGAAGGACTCGGGGGGGCTGCAGCAAAGAGGGGGTGATGGACCCTCGCCCCCTGGCTATTCCGACATAGCCCGAGTCCTCATTTCTGTCTGGGAGATGTCTCCTGCTTCCTAATCGGTTTAAAGCCTGAAACTGTGGGGGCAAGCGGTGCAGCCCTGTACTGGCCAGGATGGCTCCCTGGGTGATTGGGCATAAGAAAGGATTCCTAAAGTCCTGTGAAACCTGCTTTGCTAAGAGTGCTCTCATTTAAATGATAAGGGTCCCAGGAGGAAATGGGTATGTCTCCCAAAGTTTGGCAACCCCCTTTCCGGACAGACATTGACTCAGATTAAGCCCTCAGATTTCTTTGAAATGTTAACCATTGTTTGATCCTTGCCCCTGGCATACCTGTATTCCTGTGTATTTGAGCCCAATAAAAGCCCAGTGAGGAAGGGGCTCTGGGTCATTCTCCTCTGAGAGTTTGACCACCTTTCCTCCCCAAGCAGAAAATGTCTTGGTAGTTTTTATTTTCATCTGTGACGGAGGGATGGGGCTCTGCGGGTGGAGCCCCCCCACATCTGGTGCCCAGGACAGGGGCCCCCCGCAGAAAACATAGGCAGTAAGATCTCTGACATTTCTTGTAGCAATAATGTTTCTGATATGTCTCCTTGGGCAAGGGAAACAAAAAAAAATAAATAATACTACAGCAAACTAAAAAGTTTTTGCACAGCAAAGGAAACCATCAACAATATAAAAAAACAACCTACTAAATGGGGAAACATGTTCACCAATGATACATTTGATAAGAAGTTAATATCCAAAATTTATACAGAACATATGCAATTCAATACCAAGCAAACGAGCAATTCAATTAAAAAATGGGCAAAGGACCTGAATAGACACTTTTCCAAGGAAGACATATAGATAGATGGTCAATAGACATATGAAAAGATGGTCAATGTCACTAATCATCAGGGAAATGCAAATTAAAACCACAACGAGATATCATGTCATACTTGTCATAATGGCTGTCACTGATAAATCAACAAACTGGTGAGGATGTGGGAAAAAGGGAACTTCTGTGCACGGTTGGTGGGAATGCAGATTGGTGCAGCTTCTATGGAAAACAACATGGAGTTTCCTCAAAAAATTAAAAATGGGCATGGATGGAACTAGAGAGCAGTATGCTAAGTGAAATAAGCCAGGCAGTGAAAGACAAATACCATATGATCTCACCTTTAACAGGAACCTAATCAACAAAACAAACAAACAAGCATAATATAACCAAAGACATTGAAATTGAGAACAGGCTGACAGTCACCAGAGGGGAGAAGGGAGGGAATTTCAGGGGAAAAGGGGAAGGGTTTAGAGCAACAAGTATATAGGACACATGGACAAAAACTAGGGGGCTGGAAATGGGAGGGAGGTGGGGAGGGCTGGGGCAGTGGGCTGGGATGGAAGTAAAAGACAGAAAACTGTATAAGAACAACAATTAAAATAAAATTTTAAAAAAATTAAAAATGGAACTGCTTTATGGCTTAGTGATTCCACATGTGAAACTATATCTGAAGAAACCCAAAACACTGATTTGAAAGAATGTATGCACACCTATGTTCATTGTGGTGTTATTTATAATACCCAAGATTTGGATGCAGCTCCTGCGCCCATCAGTAGATGAGTGAGTAAAAAAGCTGTGGCACATTAACACAATGAAATATTATGCAGTGGTAAAAAAAAGAAGGAAATTTTCCATTTTGCAGTAGCATGGGTGGACTTGAGAATATTATGCTAAGCGAAATAATCCAGTCAGAGAAAGGCAAATACCATATCATTTCACTTATATTTGGAATCTAATGAACAAAATAATAAAACAACAAAATAGATGCAAACCCACAGACAACAGAAAACAGACTGACAGCTGTTAGAGGGGAGCATGGTTGGGGGCTGAGTGAAGAAGGTGAGGGGGTTAAGCAAAAAAAAAAAAATTAAACTCATAGACACGGACAACAGTATGGTGATTACCAGAGGGAAAAGGGTGGGGCCATCAGAGTTTGTCAGGCCCCAATAGACCAAGATTTGGCTGTGTGAAGGAAGGGTTCTACACTGGTCAGGTGCGTGAGGGAGGGAATAAAGTCTCCCATCCTAGAGCCACATAAATCAGTCTGTTCCAGATTCTGCCAGGAAGTGAAGCTCAACAGGGCATGGCTGCTAGGAGTCAAGAGGGTGTAGCCAGTGCATCTCCTGTTAGGGGAGGTGTTGGAGCCCAGGGTGAGGAGCTGTTGGTGAAATTTTATGCTTTGACACTTAGGAAGGTGCCTGTATCTCTAGCCATTGTCTGTCTCTCCCTGGCAGACAAAATTCCCCACTGATGTTCACAGCCAAATTTTATGCGGGCATGCCTTCTTGGCTCTGGTGCTCTGGGCTGGGGAGACTTGTATGGGGTTGAGACCCCATACTCCTCAGGGGGAACCTTTCTAGCTGAGATATTGCTCCTGAACTTCAGCTGTTGCCAATGGGAGAGGAGCCAGCCCCTTTCTGCATCTGTGCCCTTCAAACAGTAACTGAAAGCAGGTCTGGCTTCTTGAAAGCCAAAACTGGAGAGGCAGGTGCTGATACAAAAGAAAGTGACTTATTTGAAAATACTGGTCATCAGGAAGATGGAGGACTCATGCCTCAAAGCCCATCTCCTAGAAAATGGGGGAATCATGTCACAAAGCCCATCTCTGCTTCTCAGTAGAGGCAGAAGTTTTTACAAGGAGGGAGAGAGGAACAGAACAAAGAGATCAAGGGAGGGGGTTGCAAAGTTCTTTATATGCAGATTAGCACAGTCCATTCTGATAAGGCAAAGGATGGTCCGGTGTGCATCATCCTGGTTTGGTCATCCTGGCTTCACATCATCCTGGCTCCAAGGATGAAGGTCAGCAAATCTCCCAGAGCTGGGATGCCTGAAGGTCAGCATCTGCATCTTTTGAAACTAGTTCCCAGGATTCTTTTACAAACATGCTGTTCATTTATAAGCTACATATTAGTCAGAGTTAGCACTTACAGAAGCAATGGCAAAAGAATGGTGGGGTGGGTTATGATTTCCCACCATTACAATTTTTCACTGTTACACTACCAGTCTCGATGTGGCTTCTGTAAATCCTTGGTTATAAGACTTCCATTCAGCTAATCTTCAGTTAGTTGTTCAAGTTGATTGCTCCATATTTTAGTTATAATTCCTGTTTGGTTCTGGAAGGAGGTGAGTGTAACGTTCACCTAATCTGCCAACATCTTGGATCTCCAGCACAATTTGTTATTTTGGTTTTCTTTCTAACTTTCTTGGTGTTGCATTTGTTATGATCCTTAGCCATGATTCTTTTTATAGCTGACATTTTCAATTTATTTGGAATCACATTTGATACTTTACTTGCACTTTGTTTTTTTTTTTTTTTTAATTATCTAACTGCCTATTTTCTGTTTGCAAGTCTAGAGCCTCCTCTCTACCATAAGCTAGCTTTCATTTTTCTAAGTGCATAGACAGAGAAACAAATAAAAATATTCAAAGGTGTCTTGAGATTAATTGCTCAGTGCTTTTTGAGTTACTACCTTTTCAACTCCAGAAAGCTTCTGAGTTAAAAGGTGCCTTTGAAAACAAGTAAAGATGGTTTTGCTGATCTTCTAATTCTTGAAGGAAACTTCACAGTAGAGTCACTTAGACTGATGTTTGAATAGTGCAAGTATACAGTATTTTAATTTTGTCCTTTTTGGAACTTCTTTCTGCATCTGAAATATTTTGATGTCAGTAGTCATTAATAAGTACTGGGTAATTAAAAAATTGACATGCACAGATACTTTTCCATAATTTACCTACCAACCTTCTCTGTGATATTTCAAACTCCATACAAATTCAAGAAGCTTACCCTAAATTAGATTTTTTTCTTTACCTAAGGCACAACCAGACTGTTCCAATTGCTTCTAATTCACTACACACACTTGAAAGGATATCATCTTTTTGGGGAGTCTTCTCTCATTCATATTTTTGTTGCTTTCCTATGGGGTGATGAATTGAAAGTAATACTAAGTAAAGACATGTGTCCTTTCTCAAGGAATTTCTAATTGATTAGACACTATAAAACAAATAAAGATGAAACTCAATAATACAAATTAAGGCCCAAAATACAGGTTGGGATTCAAGTGAGAAAAAGATCACTTTTTAAAAAAAAAGAATCAGGCACAATATGGCATTTCAGTTGTTGATTATGTGTGTGATGTCTTCCTATGCAGAGGAAATTAAAATAATGAAATCGAGAAAGTATAGGGCCACCTTGGAGGGACAGATAATTAATTTGGTTAGAACATTTAATTATCAGAGGGCAATTGTAGAAGATAAATCTGGAAAATAATTGGGGCCATATTGTGAAAGATTCAAAAAGCAAGGCTTAAAGATTTAGATTTAATATGCTAGTACAAGTAAAGGCATTTGAACAGAGGAGTAGCATAGACAAACAGATGCACTGAGAAAATTTGGCAGGAATGTATCATCAGACTGGGGTAGGAGAGGCTCCTGGATTAGAGGGCTAGCTAGGTGTTCGTGTAGGTGCGATCTAATGAGACTCTGAGTCAGAATAGTGGACATGCGTTCTGGAAACAGTGGTTAGTGAGACTGCCTATAGGACCGGCCTTGTTTGATCTGGGTGGTCTACAGAAAAGAAGAACCAAGAGTGAATTTAAGAATTTCTTTGTGACAAGAGAACAACAAAGCTGTTAAAATAAATGAGACATCAGGAGAATAGAATAATAATTTGAGTTTTGTATATATGGAAGTGGAGAATTCTAACAGATTTTCGATATAGATTTCAAAGCTATACGTAGATAATTGAAAGCATAAGAAATTATAAGATTCCCACAGAAATAGAAAGTAAATAAGAAAAAAAAATGGATTTCATGAAGGGGAAAGAAATTGGCATATATCCTTAGAAATGAAACAGTGGTAAGAACTATCATAAAAGTAAAAGAGGTGCCATAGACGTCTGTCAGTATCTTTTAGGGTCAGGAGAAGATTCCCAAGGGAAGGGAAGGCCAGGCTGATAGCTGAAGCATGATTAGGGATTCGCCAGCAGGAGATCAGGTTGAGGGATAGGACACACCACGGACTCAGGGAGGTGGATTCCGCAGCCAGCCCTAGGAGGCTCACTCTCCTGTGAAGCTCCTTAACAGGAATCTGCTAACAAGGCCTTTATATTCCTTTAGGTACAGATCCTTCACCACTTTAGTTTACTTTTTTCCTCCAATGAGGCTCTCTGACTTATAAAATAATTTCATTCTAGAAAGTCTTTTACCACTCTGGTTTTGCTTAATTCAAAATTGTACATCTAATTTGCCTTACTGAGGCCTTTACATTAATCTGGATTTTCTGGGTAATAAGCAAACAGGTTTTTAGTTACAAATGTCCACTACATTGGCTGTAAGCGAAAATTTAAACCTATGTTTTAACAGCGTTAAAGTCTGCCTTTTAAAAACCTTTTCTGTTTAAAAATTTAATTAATTTATTTTTAGAGAGAGAGAGAGGGGAACGGAGAGAGAAACAGAAGGAGAGAAACATTGATGTGAGAGAGAAACATTAACTGATTGCCTCTCGTGGGCACCAACTGGGACCGAACATGCAACCCAGGCATGTCCCTGACAGAGAGACAACCCAGTGACCTTTCGCTTTGCAGGACAATGCCCAATCAACTGAGAGGCACACCAGTCAGACCTAAAAACTTTTTTTTGAACTATATGCTCTATGTGAAAAGTTCCCCCATGTTCTTCCAATTTTTCCTCATTTAACATTTGCCGCACTCTGGCAATTTTCTTCTGTAATTTTCCCTGAAATATTAAGGTACATATCCACCTCTATTTTTATTAGCTTTGTAGCATCACTGGAAGCTTTTATTTTCTAAAAATATTTTTATAAAAATATTTTTTATAAAAATAGCAAGAGATTTAAAATTATTAAGTAGTTCTAGGAAAAATTATGAACACTGCTTAGGATTATTATGAGTAATAGTAATAACAGTACCAGTCAAACCAAGTAGTAGTAATATGAATAATGCTACAATATTAATGCTAATAAATTGTTGTTGAAAAGAAAAAAAGCAAACAAAACATAACCAGAGACATTGAAATTAAGAACAATCTAACAAGAGCCAGAGGGGAGCAGGGAGAGGACAGTAGGGAAAAGGGTTTTCAGGAACTACTATAAAGGTCACATGGACAAAACCAAGGGGGAGGGTGGAAGCAAGGGAGGGTTTGGCTGGGGTGGAAGGGAGTGGTGGGGAGAAAATGCAGACAAATGTAATTGAACAACAATAAAATAATTGAAAAAACTTACTGTTGAATGTTAATTATACTTTAGAGCTGCCTATTCAAGACAATAGTCACTAGTCACACGTGGTTATTTAGCACTTGAAATGGGGCTAAATTAAGTAGAAAAGATGTTATAGGAAAAATGTGTAAAATATTTCATTAATAATTTTATGTTGATTGCTTGCTAAAATTATAATATTTTTGATATATTGGGTTAAAACATATAATTAAAATTAATTTCCCCTGCTTCACCTTTGTAAAATGTGGATACTAGAATATTTATAATGATGTGGTTTGCGTTTGTGGCTAACATCATATTTCTATGGGATGACACTGGTCTAGGGCATGCAGATAAAAGCCTTACACAAATTGTCTTATAAACTCCACAAACTACTCTTGTGGGGTAGCTCTCTTGTTATTCTCATGTTACAGGTGAGGAAACAGGTCTCACTACAGCTGATTAGAGGTGGAGAAAAGATCTATTCACTCTCTGGCTTAAATGGATGACTGGTTGTCAATCAGAAGATTGTAGTTCTTGCTAGACTAAGAAGCACACATTTGATGATTTGTTTCCATCTTTGTTTTGAGAGTAACTTTCCCATTTCATATATGACATCTGAAATTGGCTTCATTATCATGTCAGTTTTAAAGATACAGAACCTTTCACATAGGTGTGCACGGTTCAAGTGTATTCTGTATACCAATATGTATGATGTAATTCACAATGTGTAAGGTATATCAAGCTGGGTTCAAATATAAGGCTAAGTAACTTGTCTGGATCTGGAAGTTGTTGCAGAGATTAAATGGAAGGGCCTCTTTTAAATTCTGCCCCAGCTAATATGCTTCATTGTTAGAACCTAGCTCCCATGCGTAGGTGATAGTATTACTAATATCATTGTGATCCATAGGGATAAAGCTTGATATCAATTGGATTTTTAGCTTCTTCCAGTTCCTAACTGAAGCTCAGTGTTCCCATTTCTCAACAGACCCCTAAGTGGTGCTTCTTTTTAATGAGCTACAGAAAGCTCCTTTGGACCTAACTCTTGTAGTGGTTCTGCCCCTGCACAGACAGAAGCCTCAGAGAAATCATGCTTCAGTTGTGTTTTTTTTTTTTTTTTTTTGTAAAGCCACTTCTTTAATTCTTCTTTAGTCTAACGTTATCATGCCCGTAGCTATATCCTTAGATGAAAGAATTTGGAGAATACTCTGAAGAATCTTTTTTTTCCCCGACTCTGGAGAATCTTGATTCTTCGCTGTTCTTTCACCCTTAGGCTCCTAACAGAGCTGCTATCGTATCCTGAGCTTGGGAGACTGTGTCTTCTTTTTTTCACTTATCCCACATTTACAGCTGCAAGTTTCAAGGATGCCCTGGTAATTTGTGAAATCATGAACCTACTCATGTAAAATTAATATCAATGTATGCAGTTATACATTGTGTACTGCCTCTATAATAGTCTCTGGTGGTCAGAATGAACTAAAATTTTTAAAAAATATTTCAGACTCAGGAAGTGATGTTTTGTAACTTCTCTTGGGGAATGTTGCTCTATTGGGGTCAGTTCTACTCTAAGGCACATTTGTTTTAAATTTTAATATTACAACACAAAGAGGCAATGATGATGCTTTGTTGAAATATTATTTCAAGGGTCTCAAGAAGTATTAAAATATTTACCATTGCTTTTTTCTTGGGATATTTATATTACCTCAATTAATCATTCACTATTATAATTAACCTTCATGATAATTCTCAAGTTTAAGCAACTGTTTGTAATATTTTCAGGTCATTTTGCATAATAAGCAGAAATGTAGTAGCACTTTCTCTATGCCAGATACTATTTTAAGTGCATTAAAATATTAATTCATTAGTGTTATAATTTAAAAATGTAAACATGTATATCAGGATGACTTGAATGAATCATTCAAAATTAAACACATTCATGGGTCTAAAATATACTTTACTAATTATTTTAGTAATAATACTTTGTTGATTAAAAAGTATGTAGAAAAGAATAATGCAGCACTAACGTTAACTATTTTGAGGATATGAGTTTTTTTGGAGAATGAAAACTATCATTTATTTATCTATCTCTGAAGTCATCTACCCACCCATTCATTCTGTGTCCATTTATCAATTAATAATTTAGAATATTTTTATTTCAAAAGGATTTTTAATGGATTGTGGTGTTTGAATATATAAAAGAAAGGATGGCTTAAATGAATGACAAGCATGGTCAGAAGTAATTTAGAAGAGATTATGGGGATCTATAGGGAGATAATCATAATAACCAAATCCTGTGTTTTTATGTTCTCTCCCTCACTACAAAAGGAAAAAGAAACATGAAATGAATTATAATTTTGCATGATAAAAATCAAATATACAACTTTATCTGGAACGATATTTTTTTCTTGGCACTAAATCTTAGGAGAAAAATTTTGATAGTTTCTTCAGACGCCAAGTAGAAACACGTCTCCACTGTGAGAGCTAGGGTCTTCAAATGACATTACGTGGCAACTCTACAAACAGCTTTGTGCTCGTAGCCATGCTCACGTGTTCCAGATACACTGTTCGAGTAGCTGTAACTTAATAAACAGAAAACATGCAAAAAAAAAAAAAAAGAAACACCCTTAAAATAGGCAGGGCACAAATCCCATAAGTGCTCCATATTCTCAAACTGTAGTGCTTCAGTTAAACTTCAGTGTACTCTTGAAAGCAGTTAGTTTAAAATAGTGCTTTCTGGCTGGAGATTATATATTTTCCACCACATGGGACGAATTCTATATTTGACAGCTAGTATGCATTTCGCAACACTGAATCATTCGTGACAACAAGATGTTATTTTCCCTGACTTGATGAGATGCCTCTCTATGCATCCCACACTATTGTTAATGTGTTTTATCATAACACTTATAATGCAAGGCATTTTAACCTTATTTTATTTTTATTTAATAGCTTTGGTTGTCTTTTTTGGTTTCTGAACTACTTGAGAGTAGGCACTCTCTTACTCATCATTGTACCTCCATCACCAGAACAGGTGTGAAACACAGAAAATACATGATCCATATTTGGCAAATACATGAATTAATGCATGACTTATCACTGATTGACATTTTCATCCAAAGAAACATGCTTAGCTGATACTTATTTTTTATAAAGATTTTAGACAGAATTTCTGTTTGCAATTGGCATTAAAATAATGCCTATTATTTTTATTATAAAAATGAAATGAATTTAACTTGGAATCTGTACGTATTCATATACACAAACACACATACACACACCGGAAGAAGATATACCCATAATGTTAACTGCCATGTGCTCTGTTTCCACACCTTTAACTGTTCTAAACATTTAATATACCTAAACATGTAAGAAAGTAGGGTTGGGGACACATGTAACTTGCTCATAAATCAGTTGCCTACTTTCATGGTTTACAGGGTTTGTGTATTGCTTCTCCCAGTATCAACATTCTGTTCAATTACTCACTTTGGGGCTCTTCATCTTGGTTCTGGCCTGACAACCTTACAAGGTATTGTCAGCTAAGTTTTGCTCTATGCACTGGAACTATAGCTGCTCTGCATCCAGCTCAAACACTGAGGAGACCACCAGCTGGGTCACTGTGTTCCCAAATGCTTGTCCATCTTGCAAGGGACTTGAATAAATATCAGTGACTCAGTTTCTAGTAATCCTTACGGCAAATTACAGATTACAAGATTAAAGTGTTCCTTAGTCTTTAAATGACAGCTTCATGATAATACATGAGGGGACATCTTCAGAAGGTGAAGATTACTTCATAAAGTGACACAGAGCTCAGAGTAGAATGATATCTTCATCTCATCTTCATTACGTGGTAATTTTGTTCATTTTCAGTTTGAAATCTCAGACCGAAATGCCTGGAGAGGCCAGGCAAGGATAGGAAGGAAGGAATCAAAAACAGAGAGAGGTGAAAGAAAGGAGGCAGTGAGGCAGAAAGGCAGGCAGCAAGAAAAAAAGGCCGGCATACCAAATAAAAGTGCTAGGGTCTGGGATGCGCTGGAGTGTGCCTGCGGCAGCGGAAGAAGACTGCCTGGGGCCACGTCCTGTGTTCCGCCGGGTGGGCACCTGCTTGCAGAGGACTAGATATCCTACTTTCAAAGGGGAACTGAACACACAAAAGTATTTTTGTTTTTAAATACCAGTAACTCATTTTTTACATTGTTTATTTGAACTTAGGAGGAAAAAGAAAACAAACTAGGCCCTTGGCTCCTTGTTTATAGTGTTTGAGCTAGACAGTGGGCATTGCTGACCTTGCTCCTAGATTTAGGGCTTATTTATTTATTTAATTTCAGGGCTAGTCCACCATGCTGGGATCTTCAATTAAAAGGATATTTCTGAACTCTTAAATCATTCTTTTTTTTTTAAAATATTTATTTATTTATTTCTCTTTAGAGAGGAAGGGTAGGAGAGAGGGAGAAGGAGAGAAATAACAATGTATGGTTGCCTCTTATGTGTCCCATGCTGGGAACTGGCCTGCAACCCAGGCATGTGCCCTGATAGGGAATCGAACCTCGATCCTTTGGTTCACAGGCCCGCGCTCGATCCACTGAGCTACACCAGCCAGGGCGGATATTTCTGAACTCTTTTTAAATGAAAAAAAAGGCTAAAACTAAAGCCAGACAATACGAACCAGTTTACAATCAGAAAATGATCAAAATTAAACAACGGCTATTTTTGAAAGAGAAAAACTCTTCCGTGAAACACATTCAAATTACCATTGTGGAGTCATTCACTAAAAATCTAATATTGGGAGCAGGTCACCTTGATTGGAAACTTGTTATGAAAATCAAAGGCAGTGATGACTTTTTCTGACCTAAAAATCATGCTAAGGTGAACTTTATTTAATTCACATGTATTGGCTTTAAAGTGGGAACCTCTATAAGCACTTTATTGAAATGCTGCTAATCAGAAGAATGGCCCGAGTTATGTGAAAAGGGTAGATGCAGTAGAATTACAGAGGAAGGTTATTATCCAAGAGTAATCACCAGCAAATACATAACAAGGGAAACATTAAACTATAGAACTTAAATGTTTTATTTTACTGTACATATTGTTTTATTTATTTATTTATTTATTTATTTATCTAAAGTACTACACCTTCAGTAAGGAAAGTAAGGTTTTTGCATTCTTGGAAGCATTTATATATGCTATTAATTAAGTTGGTGCATGCTGCTAGACATGGATACTATACCAATTTTTTAAAATTCTTTTTAGTGTTGCTAAACTAAAATTGAGAATATTTGGTGTATTTATATTTGTCTAATTGCAATTAAGCTATCACTCTTACAATTTATATTTTACAGTAAAATATTAGCAAAGACATATCCAAGGTATTTATAAAATCAATTTTTTTATTGTAAAAGAAGAAGTCTTTGTAGTTCAAAGTCCTCTTGAATGTTAGTGCATTTGAATTGTTTTCGGTAACCATGTTCATGCTGGTAAGGAAGTCTTTAGACTCTATTAACACACATTATTCTGAAGCCAAAAGAAATAGGATATATATGAGAGTGAATTTCCATCCAGTTTCATCAAAGTGATGGATATTCTATTAACGGTTTTATTTCCCTCTTGTAATTTTTCTGCAGAAAGGCACTAGATGACCTTGCATGCACCTGGTAATAGATTCACTTACTCATCTTTCCCTGAGAAGATGGGTGATTATATTGAAAAGTATTTTAAAAAGAACTCAGATCACCTAAAAGCAAATTCTTAGTCAGTTATGATAGATTTCATGACAACCTGCTATATGCCAATGGTTATATTTATAGTTCATATTAAATAATGATTAACGTCTATAATTTCAGGCAGTTCGTTTCACGAGATTAAAAATTGAATTATCAATGTCATAAAGTTTATCTTTAACACTTTTCTATCTTATTCACCAAAAAATTAACTTGAACATTTTAATTTCAAGTTCTAAACCAAGTGTATTGGAACTAAATATGAAAGAAATAATAAGAAATAATTGAAACTTAGAGTAGCTTGAAGAGTGTGTGGTCTATTGAAACACTAAGGTTGGATTTGTGAAGATAAGTGACAGGGAAGGATGAGAATTTCTGTGCAACAGAAATCTTTACCATCTTGTATATAATATCAAAACATTGCTTTCTCTCTTTCATTAATACGGGTATCTAGGAGACAGTGGTTTATTTTGGGGGTAAGGAATCACCTTGCATTACCAAAAGTCACGCTGATTTGTCTGGTATTTTTAAAAATACTTTAAAGGCAAAAAGCTTTCTCACATTCATAACATTCGGTTCTCACATCATCAGTTTGAAACATGTAGGGCATGTATTTGTATCTCATTTACAAATGAGGAATTTGATTTGCAACAAGTACATTCAGCCTGTGAGTAGTGGAGACAAGGCTTGAATCAGGCCTTTGGATTCCAAGTTACATTAGTTATACCTAAAGGAAGAGAGCAAAGAGAATCAGACATTAAGCCTCATTCTCTGGAAAGCCACAGCGTTCACAGGCTCCCCAGGGGACAGCTGTATCCTCCAACTTCAGGACCTAATCCCCAGAAGCAGGCAGGAAGGATGGATTACCCGTCATTAGCTCAGATTACTGAGGGAAGAATGAAAACATCAGGGGACAGTGACCAGAAGGGAGAGGGGAGGGAATTTCAGGGGAAAAGGCGACGGGTTTGCCGGGACAAGTATAAAGGACACATAACGGGGTGGGGGGAGGGTGGAAATGAGAGGGAGGTGGGGAGGGCTGGAGGGATGGGCTGGGATGGGGATAAAAGGCAGAAAACTGTACTCGAACAACAATTAAAAAAAAAAAAAACCATCAGGGGAATTTCCTTTGCTAGACAGATGCACAATAGAAGCCAAGACGGTACAGGAAGAGGTCTTTTTACTATGAGGCATACACAGTAGAGGCAAAGAATGTGACCATAAAGGAGAGGAATCTAGCCTGGGAAAGGGGTCAGATTGGATAGAGGACGGACCCAACACAAACCCATGAAGGACTGGGAAAGAGATTGGTTAGTTTGAAAGCCAGCCAGCTCCTTCCCAAGCTTGAGATAATTTAATCAAAGCTTAACCAAGGTCTCTTCCAGTTGCATGCATTCACCTGTTCATTCCCTTGTTCTCTTTCCATAGCAGCCATGTGGGACCAGCAGCTGGACAGGTCCTAGTGCAGACTCCAAGTAGGGGCTCCAAGTGTGGACTCCAATTGCAGGTTCCAAGGATGAGCCTGGGTAGAGCAGCGCCATACCAGCTAGAGTGCAGCTGGGAACAGAGACCAAGCTGGCCGGATGGGGGTAGAGACTGAACTGGACTAAGCTTTGGAGCCCATGGCACATACTCTCTGGACCCAGGCCCTTCTTCGGGGCTTGTTGAAGACAATGCTGGATGTCTTCCACAATGGAACAGAGCTGAACCACTAGGATGAAGATAAGACACAGACTCCAGGTACTGGGGACAGTCCTTTGTGTTTGCTCCAGCTTCAGTAAATCTTACCACTACTCCTCATCTTCCCATACATGGGTCCCTGGAGTGCTTTTCTTGTTTCATGATGAGAGACCATCTCCACTGGCGACACTGGCACTTGAACTCTTTGCCCAACAGTAAGTTTAAGAGTAGTCCATTATTAGCTTAGGTTGGGCTCCCACCAGGTTTTTTGACAAACATAAATTCTATTTTTTTCCTACCATCCTACACTTATTTTGGCATCTTATGTAAGACTAAGGTCTTTGTTGTGTGACTTAGAATAAATTAATATGCTCCTCTCTATGGGCCTTAGGTTCCTCTTGGGTAAAGCAAGACAATAGGACTTTTGATTTTTAAAAAAATTTTTCCAGTGATTTAGTGCAAAGTGTACTTGAATAAAATTTTGTCTACATTTGGGAGAACGCAGATTGGCAACCTAAGTATCATATATCATTAATATGCAAAGAAACAAAGAGGATATCTGACTGGTGTAGCTCAGTGGGATGGGCATTGTCCTGCAAACCAAAAGCTTGCCCCTTCAATTCCTATGGAGGGCACATGCCTGGGTTGTGAACCAGGTCCCCAGCTGGGTGCGTGTGAGAGGCAACCACACATTGATGTTTCTCTCTCTTTCTTTCTCCCTCCCTTCCCCCTGTAAGCAAAACAAAACAAAACAAAACAAAACAAAACAAAACAAAACAAAACAAAAGAAACAAAGGTCAGCTTAAAAACAAGTAAGAAAAATGTGCACAATAAAAGTGTGCATAGGATACAAATAGGCAATTCATAGGAGAATTATAAAAATGACCAATAAATATAATGAAAAGACAGACAAATAAAGGGAACCAAATTTTGCCACCCTGAAGCTTCTTTGTGGAATACTGATTTTAAGCTGTTTATTAAGAAACAAGACTCAGAAAGAACCTTTGACACCCCCCCCTCCACCCCACCCTCTTCCTTGCCCAAGAAATTCAGAGAGGCCTGCTTCAGGAAGGAGATCTCAGGATATCACTTTAGCCTACTTTGAATTAAATGTGGTTAATAAACAGTGTCCCAGGGTTCCTTGGGCAGGAAGAAGTTTTCTGCCATGTATCTTCTACTCTTCCTCAACTACTTGTAAATTGCCCATTCTCACTTCTGAAATTTAAGGCCTCCTTCCCCTCCCCTTTTTCTCCTTTGTCCAAAGTATTTTTATACCCAATGTTGCCTCACTGTCTGTCATTTTTATGCCTATGGTGATTACCCATCTACAGGTGTTAAAAACTTGATTTTCTCCTTTTAATCTGTCTCTGTTAATTAGATTATTAGCCTTGCCTAGAAGAACTTCGAAGATGAGAAAAAAGTATTAATATTTTTTAGCTCCAACCTCCACAACCTCTCTGACATCTAATAAGATTTTTTGAATAGATTAGCAAATATTAAAAATTGTTAATATGAAGTGCTGGCAAAGATATGGAGGAAATAGATTCTCCTTATAAAGTTAGAAGAAATGTAAAATGGTGAGTCAATTTTAGGCTATTTTGGCAGGATTTATCAAAAGAATCAAAATGAATTTCTAAGTTTTTAATTTCTAGGTATCACTTTTTTCATAGAAATATTTGTATATGCACATAAAGAGACATGTAAAAGAGTAGTGTTTATTACATACAGCATTGTTTGAAATACTAAAATGTTGGAAGCAACCTAAATGTCCATCAATTTAAGGGTAGCTAAATAAATGATGCTTCATCTAGCCCATGACATATTAGTCATTGGAAAAAAATGAAGTACCTGTGAGCACTCATGAAAATCACACTAAACTATATTAAATGAATAAAATGAACCAGAAAACAAAATATGTAGTATGATTACATTTATATAACTTCATCCCCCCTAAAACCCCCAAATATGTTTTATACAGAAATAAAATAATAGAAAGAAGGGTGATGAATACCCACTAAACCATTAATACCAGTTTCCTTTGGGGAAGAAAATAACTTTGGAGGTTGGGATAATAAAGACTATGACAGTCAGTTTACTTTTATTACATATACTTCTTAAGTAAAAAATTATAACCAGGAATATACTTATATACAGATTTGTTAAGACTTGAAATTTTGCATTGTTATTCTCCATTCATTTTATGAAGAGAAACATGATGTGAATTTGTCCCATGACTGGTGATTTTAATTTGATCACTTGGTTAAGATGATTTCTACGGTATCCCCATCAAAATATATAACCTGAGTATAATCATGGGGGAACATCAGCCATACCAAATTATTGACCTGCCGGCAATCGAAGGCTCCTCATCTCCTCCCGTGTCCCTGGATTGTATGCTCTGCCCACCGTTTCCCACAGTGGGAGCTGCTTCAAGGACAGTCTTGAGAGAGTAAGATGTTGTCAAGAGCTTTTGGACTGAATACATGACCAAACCCAGTTAAGGCCTTCATACAAACTTAAAATGCTAGTGGGCAGGTGGGGATCTACTCATCTTGGGTCTTCCAAGGCAAGCCTCGTATGTAAGTAAATTCCCTCGCTCATTAAACCTGCCATCTACCAAGCTGGAGTAGCCTGCCTCTTCCTTCGGTTTCTCTCGGCCCTGCCTGTATGAAGGCCAGTTTGTGAACCAACATCAATTTAAGAGACTTCCAAAAAATATCAGTGTGAAGAACTGAAAAAAAAGGATGATAAAGCTCTTCCACATTAAAGGAAATTAATGAGACATAACAAGGAAATACAATACATGACCTGGGATTTTCTTTTGCGATAAAGAACAATATTGGGACAACTGGAGATATCTGAATAAGGTCTGTAGATTAAACATACTAATTAATAATTAATGCCAGGTATAAAATTCTAGGGTCATCTTTCTTTCTTTCAAAATTTGACTATTGTTTAACTATCTTTTAGCAAGAATACTTCTGTTGATAGATAGCCTGAGGCCAACCTACCATGTGAAGTTTTGTTTTCCTACTTGGATGATTTATAATTCTTTCTTTATTCACGTACTTCAGTAACTTTTGAGGGTATGTCTTAATGCTGATTTTACTACATAGATTTTTCCTGGGACATAATATATTTCTTTGATCTGCAAATTAAAACCATCGTTTTGGGATTGCTTTCTTTTAGATTTGAATATTTTTTCGGTTCCGTTTGTTCTGTTCTTTTTTTACCAGGAAAACATACCAATTATGAATTTGTTAGATCTCTTTACATGCCCATTTATTTATTCCATATACTCAATTTTAAATCATTATTCTTTTACATTTTGTTTTCTGTGAATTGCAGTATCTTGTTCACTATGTTCTTGACTGTGTGTTTTCTGTTTTATCTCTGTGTGTGTTAGATACTAATCTGACTTTTCTCTCTATTGTGTTATCTTTCTCTTCCTTTTGCATTCTGAGCTCCTAAATTCACTTTTCACCTCTCTCTGTAATCTCTTATTTAAACATTTTGAACCTGCTCACTGACCTTTCTTTAGAAGAAAAAGTTCAGTGCTATAATTTCTTTGAGTAAATAGAAACTCTTTATTTGTCTGACTTTTTAGATTTCAATGGCTAAATTTCCATTTGGCTGTGTTTCTCATCTGCCTCTTCTCATCTTTCTCCCACTACATATATATTGCATAATTATTTCTGATTATGATGTATCCTCAAATGGAATTGCTTAACCCCTAGAAGAATAGAATGAGAGCAGGAGAGGATATATGGGGAAAGGAGAGACTATGGCTACATGTTACTGATTTTGGCCTTGAGGAGCCTTTCATCAGAGCAATCATTTTATTGCTTTTATAGAAACCTGGGGTGCATCAGTTATTCTAGGAGGATGGTATGGCTCAGGGAAAATTCCCTTAAGAAGATAGGTTCAGTGTATTGAAATCTGGTAATTGTCATTTCTTCTTCCAAACCTGTCATACACTTCTGATGATTTTCACTTTACTGAAAATCTAGGGAATAAATAATAGATGTAGTGTGACAGCGTAATTTGACCCCTGACATTTAATAATATTGTATGAATATTTAAAGGGCTCTAATTTTCACAGGGCCACCTTTTTTCCTGTTGCCCATCCATCTTTTCGATTTTTGACATCCTAATCAGAATTATAGGTTAAACTTTACTGGATTGAGATACTCATTGGGGGCAATTCTCTGCTTGCCAGGGTCCCAGTAGGCATGGGCTCACTCAAAAGCACTTGTCTTCCTGGTCTACATTCCATAGTGTTTGGAAGTTGAACTTCATTGATTCAACTTTGGAATTGAGAGAGTTAATTTAATTCACTAAATATGGATAATTTTCTACTTTTTAATTCCTTTTGTGGTTTTTTTATTAAGTTTTTGTTGTTTTGTGGAAAGGCTATGAAAACAAATGTAAACATAAAGTCATTAGGAGGTAAACTATTATTTTCTGTATTTTATCTTTAAATTTAATATGAATCTATGACATTATGAAAATTTTTTAAATAAAATTCAAAGAAGTTTACTTAATATCTTGGAGGAAATAAAGTAGCTGGAATCAGATTTTCTGTGTGAATTTTAAAATCTCTCTGGATTTATGGGCAATATACTGTATAACTTATGAATATGTATTAACTACAATTCAGATTTTGCTTAAAATTTTTTATTTAGTTTCGTAGGAGCAGACAGCCTGAATCTGCAATTATGCTACCATTTGCTGTTGTGTAAAATTCCACTTGATGCTAATTATACTTAATGATTATAGTTCTTAACAGTAATTACAGTAGAAAATCTGTAAAGCAGAATTATCTTTATTCATTTGGTAGGCTGAATTTTTAGTGAAAAAGTGAGATCTAAAACTTTAGCCATATAGATGTAACAGCCACAGCATCTGAGTAATATCCTGACTAACTCATTCAGTGATACATCAGAATTGTAGTTTCACAATGATGATTCTACATGACTTTTCTTATCAACCTCTTTTTTTAAAGATTTTATTTGTTTATTTTTAGAGCGAGGGGAAGGAAGGGAGAAATAAGGGCAGAGAAACATCAATGTGTGGTTGCCTCTACATGCCCCCAGCTGGGGACCTGGCCCACAACTCAGGCATGTGCCCTGACTAGGAATCAAATGAACGACCCTTTGGTTTGCAGGCCAGCGCTCACTCCACTGAGCTACACCAGCCAGGGCATCTTATCAACCTCTTTTTATTTTTATAAGATAACGATGAGAGGCAAGCTCTAAAATTAAAAGAAAATTATAGACAAAATCTGAACAATGTCTTTGGCTGTGCCAGTTTACACAATTAAGACCAGTCCTCTCACCAAAGAAATAAATAAATCTGGGGAAAATAATTATATAAAAACTATTTACACTTAAACATAAGACCTGATACCATAAAACCACTAGAAGAAAACATGAGGAAGACGCTCCATAATACTGGTCTTGGCAATGAATTCTTTTGGGTACGACACAAAAAGCAGAAACTACAAAAGCAAAAGTTAATGAGTGGTGCTACACTAAACTTAAAAACTTTGCACAGCAAAAGAAACAGGCAACAAAATGAAAAGGAAACTTACAAAATGGAGGAAAATAGTTGCTAAACATATTATCGGATGAGGCATTAATATCTAAAGGATACAAAGATCTCATACTACTTAACGACAAAACAAAGATTTTGATTTAAAAATGGGCTGAGAAGATGGACATTTCCCAAAGAAACCATCTAAGTGGCCAACAAGTACATTAAAAAGTGCTTAACATCATTATCATCGGGGAGATGACAATCAAGTTGTCTCACAACTATTACAATGGCTATCAACAGGAGACAAGAGATACAAGAGCTAAGTATTGGGGAGGATGTGGGGAAAAGGGAACCCTTGTGCACTGTTGGTGGGAATGTAAACTGGTGTTGCCACAGTGGAAAACAGTACGGAAGTTGCTGAGGAACTTAAAACTAAAACTACCAAATGATCCAGCAATTCCATTCCTGGGTGTATAGCTAAAAGAAATGCAAACAGGGTATTAAAGAGATATCTGTAATCCCGGGCTTATTATAACATTATTCACAACAGCCGAGATGGAAACAACCTAAGTGCTTGTCAATGGATGACTAAATAAAAAGATGTGACATATATAAATATACACATAAACATACATATGTACATATACACATACATATATACATACACACATGTATGCAGGTATGCATATATGCATGTGTGTATATATAAAATGGGCTATTATTCAGTCATGAGAAAGAAAGAAATACTGCCATTTGTGACAATATTAATGGACCTTGAGGACATTATGCTAAGTTAGATAAGTCAAAGGAAAATAGACAAATACTATATGGTAATCACTTACATGTGGAATTAAAAAAAAAGCCTAACTTGCAAAAACAAAGAGTAAAATGGTGGTTACTAGGGGCTGACAGTGAGACAATTAGGAAGCTGTTTTAGGGTACAACGTTGCAACTAGTAGACAAATAAGTCCTGGAGATCTGATGCACAGTGTAGTGATCACAGACAACAGGATGTATTAAAAATACCAGACTTGCTAAGAGACCAGATCTTAATTATCCCCTCCCTCCAAAGGAAATGATAGTTATGTGACATGACAGAGGTGTTAGCTAGTGCTACAAAGACAATCATATTACAATATAAATGTATCAAATCCATTTGTTATATACCTTAAATTTACACAATGATATATGTCAAATATATTTCAATTAAGAGAAAACTACTTAAAGGCCTTAGAGAACAAACAAGACAGTGCAGAATGAATGGGCCAGAAACAGGAAAGGGCAGAGGCCCAGAAAGGGGGAGGAAGCATTTGTGGTCCCTTTATCCTCTGTGTTCTTCGTGGATTCCTGATTCTGAAGTGTTGAATGCTGAACGGTGAAAGAGCAGTGCCCGTGACAGCCTCACTGTATTGGGGGGAACAGCAATTGGTGTTGGGCCCTTGGGGCTCCAGAAAGAGGAGTTGCAAAACTCCTTGCATTGAATGCCCCCAAAGGGACTGCATCTTGGCGGTGAGGATGAATGGGATGTAGCCATGGTTCTCTCAGATGGCTCAGTTTAGGTGGAGAGAACCTAAAGGTGGATGGCCCATTCCATGAATGGCTCACCTCAATTCATGGAAACTGGATTGAAGAGTCTCCAGGTTTCTAATGGCCCCAGGTACTTGGTAGAAACAAATATAATTTCTCTCTAGAGGAAAATTACATCATCTGAGTCCTCAAAATGTTATTTCCCCTAATAATTTTACAAATAAAATGCTTGTTTACCATAAAACATAATTGGGAAAATGAGAACATAAGACAGCACAGAAGAAAATAAACACAAGTGGTGGACAATGAAATAGAGCAGTAAAGACTTTTGCCTTTGGACTTCCAATAAAAATGTATACACATGTATACCAAAAGACATGTATGAGAGTGTTCATATTACCAATTATTCACAATAGAAAAGTCTAATCTAGAAAATTTCTAGTGTTCATCAAAAATAGAATGAATAACCAAATTTTGTTATGTTCATGCAATGAAATGTGCAAACATTTGCTATTTAAAAAACATGAATGAATTTAAAATATGTAATGTTGAATTAAAACAAATGAATAATGAAGTTTTTCTTTACTCTTCCTTATTGAACACCCTTCTTTCCTGAGAATAACACAATTCTTCTTCACTACTTTTATCAGTGTTGGCTACATTCAGATGCTTTGGACTTGGTCTTTACTTACCTACCATTACACTATTCTGTTTGTTAGTCACCCTCTTATATTAAAATTTGGTGGGGGGAGTAGTTTGTATTTCACTGAAAAATGTTAGTGGTTTTGAGGGTTTTCATCTAACACATTGCTCTTCCCAGTTCATATACAGAGAGATCAACTTGGTTAAAAAAATGGTACTTAAATTATTGATTACTTAGTGCATCACTATAAAGGTTGCTGACAAGCTTTCCTTTCCTTTCCTTTCCACTGATAGAAAAAAATTTAAATATACTAGTTTCAGAAATATAAGGACAGTGAAGTATGTAGGTAGATGGTGTCAAGAAATATTTTGTCTTGTGTTATAGTACCAAATAAATATAGCAGAACCCTGCCAAGGAGTAAGGTGTAAGATATGAGGGTTAGAAAGAGTCCAAATTGAGGGGCCAGAACTCCAGGGAGAGGTCAGGAGTAAAGATTGCTAAAGACAGTGTGGAAGGTCCGGCCAGGACTGTTATGCTTGATCCCTCCTAATTTTCATAACATTAAAAATAATTGACTGCACATGTACACAGGTTGGTTTTATTACTTAACTGCAATGTGACTATGGGATTAGGGGCACAAAATAATATGACCCTGGACAAGTAGTAAGATGATGGTGGTAGAATTGTAGGACTGAGCCAATAAACCGATGACTAATACAGGTTATATGCTTACTAAAAACAACTTTTTCAACCATTTAAACTTTACTCGAAAATGAAAGTAATGGCACTGCTGTTGGAAAGTGGTGTTTGTTGGTTGGTTTATGTTTATGGTAATGCCCTGTAACTCCCATAAGCTGAGTGTGAGAGTGTTCACTTTCACCAAGGCTCCAATTTAGTTTCTGGGAAAACTTCATGGTTTCATCTGCTTTAAGGTGGTAGTTGTACTAGAACAAGCTTGAACATTCAAGCTTTTCAAAGATCTTTCCAACTCAAGGATACTATTTTAACTCATACTTTGGTTTGCTTTACAGAAACTCTATGTTGATTATAAGACTTTTCCAGGTACCTATATTAATTTGAGGGGAGAAAAATAAAACTTACTTAGTCATTTATAATAGTCTTAACGTGTATAACTTCTATGTATGTGTATATAACAGAGAAAAGTGTGAATATATGCAATAACATGAATATATAAAATATGTAATATGAATATACTTGCTCTATAATTGTGATTTTCCCTCAACGTAAATATGCACAAGAGCAATGCTCTGAATGATAGGGATACCCTCTTACTGGCTGAGGGACATACCAGGTGTCTGACGAAGGGCTTGGTACTAATTTCTGCTATAAGGTGATGGATGGTTGTCAAGTTCATTTTACTTACATGGCTCCTGTGATCTATCATCTGAGGGTTCTCTGTGTGTATTAACTCATTAATCCTCATAGCAAACTAAGAAGGTAGTTGCTCTATTATCATCTCCATTGTACAGATGAGGAAATTGAGATGAAGAGACGGTAAGTGAGTTGCCCAACTGGTGAAGATGAACTTTGGATAGAACAGTCTGTCTCCACAATCCATATTCTAAACCCCTAGCTTCAGTTTCTGTAGTTCTTTTTAAAAAGAAGAGCAAAAATTCCTGGATATCTCCTCATTGAAACTGAATTTCAGACTGAACTCTCTGCTGTATTCAGAAGTTGGCTTAATGTGAAATAGATATTGCCGGATAATTCCAAACCATAGTGTGCATCTCCACAGGAGGAGATTCTAAAGCCACACAAATATAAACCAGCTACATACGACTAACTTGCTTTTGGAGAAAATGCTGTCTTCTCAGAGTGATGGACTGTTGCCTGTCATGAGCACACTTATACAGGCACAGTGCAGAAGAAATTGAGCATTGATTTTGAGCAGTTAAGTTTTGTGCTTACACATAATTGACAGTGAAGAAAAATAGGGAGATAGAATAAATTAGAATAAATGCATTAGAAATACAATATATATCTCTTAGCGGCCTTGTTACTCAATTTGTCAAAATGCTTGCAAGCTGTCACAAAGTGTTCACATAGCATATTAGTTAACTGAACAACCATTATATGTACGCTTAAATCTTGGATCCATTAACCTACTACTAGCTTTGAGATCTTGGCAAGATAGTCAATCTCTCTATGCCTCAGCTTCCTTACCTATAAACTGAAGATGCTATTATTATTTCCTTAATAGGATTATTGTGAGAATTAAATGTATATGTATGTAAAATGTTTAGTGTAATGACTGGCATTTGGTGAATACTAAAGAAGTACTTGTTATGATTCTTAATAATTAATTTATATTTCACATAAAGTAAGTGGTTACCACCTACAATATCTACAATAATCTTTGTTTACAAAAATTATTTTTTATTTTAATAGTCTCTCATTTGGCATAATAACATTACCTCCTATTCTATTCCAAATTCAGGAAAAGATAAATATACTAGGATATTAAGAGAGAGAAAACACTATTCTTTGGCAGTAAAAATTTGCCTTTTAAAATAAAATCTTGGGTCATAAACTGTATTCTGTTCATTTTATGGTTTACCACATTTTAGTAGCTTAAAAAGAAAAATATAACTGTCTGAACAACAAATGTCTTTGGTCTCTTTTGGGGAAATAAAATGTCAAGATTTTATGATTTAAAAGGAAGAAAAATTTAGGAGCTCCAAGATGGCAGAGGAGTAAGTGGAAGCTATACTAACCTCCTCCCAGGACCAATCTGGAATCACAGCTAAATTATAGAGAAATCATCCTGAGTAACCACCTGAACACTAGCTGGAAAGAGGGATTATAACCACAAACAGACAGAAGAAAACACTTCACTACGAGACTGGTAGAGAGCGCAGAGGAGATGCAAGAGGGTGGGCAGCCTTCCCATGGGTGGCAGCTGAAGTTCTGGAGGGATATTTCAGTGGCTGGGGGCTTCCCCTTGAGAAGTGTGGGGTCTCACCCCCAAGCTGGGATCTCTAGCCTACAGCACCAAAGCTGGAAAGTCTGAGATAATATCCAGTTGTGAAAAGTAGCAGGGTTTCTGTCTGCCATGGAAAGAGGGCTGGAGACAGAGAGAGCCTCTTAAAGGTCCAACACACAGGATTTCATTTGCAGCCACTAATCCTGAGCTCCAGCAGTGGGAGGGCAGAGTAGACTAGAGATGCTTGAGCAGAGTCTGGGGTTGGTGGCTCTCAGAAGAAAACTGAACAGTTAGCCTCCAGGATCCTTGTGCTGAGACATTCCCCATACAGCAGAAGCCATCTTTCTCAGACATAGCATTCCTCTCCAAGAGGTGTCAGCCTGAGAAAAAGAAATGGCCCTGCCCATAGAAATGATCTACCCCCACCCTGTGGAACTTAAATCAAGCAGCTGATTACAGCTTGAGGCTATATCACTGGTCAGTTCAACAACTAAGGTGGAATTCTGGGAGTTGTATGAGACTTCAGTTGACCCTCCCCTGACCCAGTACTGATAAAAGCAAGAGTTGGTGCACATTTTTTGTGCACACAAACACAGTAGAGGGAGCCACATGCTGTGGATTGCTGATAGCTGAAGACAGATTGTCCAGGGCCATTCACAAGCAGTGTCTGACAAAGGCCTACAATAGAGTCTTTGAAGATCTCTCTAACACATAGAAACAGATACAAAGAAGCAGCCAAATTAGGAAGACAAAGAAGTAGATATAAAAGGAAAGAACAAGAGAATTCTCCAGGAGAAGGGATAGATAAAATGGAGGCAAGCAATTTATCGAATAGAGAGTTTATAGTAATGATTATAAGGATACTCAACAGCATGAAAAAAGACATAGAAAACATAAAAAAGGACCAGTCAGAAAGAAAGAATGCAATATCTGAAATAAATAATACACTGGCAGGATTAAACAGTAGGTTAGATGAAGCAGAGGATCAAATCAGTGATTTGGAAGATGAAGTAGAAAAAAGCACCCAGGCAGAGCAGCAAAAAGAAAAAAATAATTTAAAAAATGAGGAGAGCTTAAGAAATATTTTGGACTACATGAGGCAAAAAAATATCCACATCATGGGAATACCAGAAGGAGAAGAAAGAGAGCAAAGGATCAAAAATCCATTTGAAGAAATAATGACTGAAAACTTCCCTTATCTGGTGAAGGAAAAGGACACACTTTTCCTTTCCTAAAAGTGTAGGAAGCTCAGAGAGTTCCAAATAAGCTGGACCCAAAGAAGCCTATATGGAGACACACCATAATAAAAAGGACAAGGCTTAAAGACAAGGAGAGAATCCTAAAAGCCACAAGAGAAAAGCAGGTAGTTACATACAAAGGAGCACCAACTTGACTATCATCTGATTTCTCAACAGAATCATTTCAGGCCAGAAGGTAGTGGCATGAAATATTTGAGGTGATGAAAAACAAGGACCTACAACCAAGGCTACTTTACCCAGCAAGGCTATCATTTAAAATTGAAGGAGAAATAAAGAGCTTCCTACAAAAGAATAAGCTAAAGGAGTTTGTTAATACCAAACCAATACTGCAACAAATGTTCAAGGGTTTACTTTAAGAAGAGAAAGAGGAAAAAACAGAAGAAAATAATTCAACAATAATATAGCAGCAAATATGTATCTATCAATAATCATTCTAAATGTAAATGGCTTAAATGTTCCAGCCAAAAGACAGGATAGCTGAATGGATAAAAAAACAAGACCCATATATATGCTGCCTCCAAGAGACACATCTCAGATGGAAAGATACACACAGGCTAAAAGTAAAGAGATGGGAAAAGATATTTCATGCAAATGGAAAGGAAAAAAGAAGTTGGGAGAGCAGTACTTATATCTGCAAATATACTTTAAAAGCAAGGCTATAATAAGAGTCAAAGAAGGACACTGCATAACGATAAGGGGAACAATGCAACAGGAGGATATAACCCTAGTAAACATTTGCACACCCAACATAGGAGCACTTAGATATGTAAAGCAAATCTTGATGGACATAAAGGGAGATATCAACAGAAATACAATCATAGTCAGAGATTTTAACACCCCATCAACTTTAACGGATGAATCTTCCATACATAAAATCAACAAGGAGACAGCGGCCTTACACAACACACTAGATCAAATGGATTTAATCGATACTTTTAGAGCATTTTATCCAGAAACAGCACAGAACACATTCTTTTCAAGTGCATATGGAACATTTTCTAGGATAGACCACGTGTTAGGACACAAATCAAGTCTAAATAAATTTAAGAAAATTGAAATCATAACAAGCATTTTCTCTGACCACAATGCTATGAAACTAGAAATCAATCACAAGAAGAAACACTGAAAAACACACAAAAACGTAGACGTTAAATAACATGTTATTAAACAATGAATGAGTCAACAGTGAGATCAAGGAAGAAATAAAAAAATACCTTGAAACAAATGAAAATGGGGATACACCAATCCAAAATCTGTAGGGCACAAGGAACGCAATCCAAAAGGGAAATTCATAGCATTACAGACCAATCTCAAAAAACAAGAAAAAGCTCAAATAAACAATCTAACTTCACACTTTAAAGGACTTGAAAAAGGACAACAAACAAAGCCCAAAGTGAGTAGAAGGAAGGAAAGAGTAGAGATCAGAGCAGAAAATAAAATGAAATGAAGTCTTTAAAAAATGACACAAAAGATCAATTAATCCAAACTCTGGTTGTTTAAAAAGATGAACAAAACTGAGAAACTTTTAATCAGATGAGACAGAGAGAGAGAGAGAGAGAGAGAGAGAGAGAGAGAGAGAGAGAGAGAGAGAGAACCCAAATGAATAAAATCAGAAATGAAAAAGAAGTAATAATTGACACCAAGGAAATACAAAGGATTGTAAGAAAATATTATGAGGAACTATAAGCTAAAAAACTGGATAACCTGGAAGAAATGGATAAATTCCTAAATGAATAAATACCATTTTCTAAAACTAAATTAGGAAAAATGAGAGAATCTGAATAGACAGATTACATAATAATATAATTATTAATAATTAGTGATAAAAAACTGTGTTTCATATACTCGCAACTGTAAATCTAATTTTGCCCCACCCTGTGTACTAGGTTTTTGCTTATACATACATATCCATGATAAAGTTATTTATAAATTAGACACAGTGAGAGACTATCAATAACTAATACTAAAATAGAGCCATTAGTTAAAACATTGTAACAGAAGTTATATGAATGTAATTCCTCTCTCCCTCTCTCTCAGAATATCTTATTGTACTGTAGTCACCTTTTCATGTTCAAGAGTCACATTCCTGGTCCTCTGTGGCATATCCAAATTGCCAACATCACTACTGTTGCACTTTGGGGACATTATTAAGTAAAATAATGGTTACTTGACCACAAGCTCTATGATTCCTCAATAGTCCATCTGATGACCAAAATTGCTACCAAGTCACTAGTGGGTTTGGAAATACACACCACACAAATGGATGAGTCATGTCCTGTGGGCGGGACTCACAAGAGTTCATCACCTTACTCAGAGTGGCCCACGATGTAAAACTTATGAATTGTTTATTTCTGGAATTTTTCATTTAATATTTTTGGAACGAGGTTGACTTCCAGTAACTGTAACCACAGAAAGTGAAACCATGGATAAAGTGGGGTGGCTACTGCAATTATTTTGATAGAAAACTTTTCTAATTAAGTTAAAGTTTATAGTTCAAAGACTGCAGATATCTGGAAGACTGACCAGCAACCTGACAGGATTAAACAAATAATTTTTTTCTAACAAAGACAATTTATTTTATTTTTATATATAAACTTTGTTTTTTTATTTTCAGTTTTTAAATAAAATTTTTAGAGTAGGTTCAGAGCAAAATTAAGTGAAGGGTGCACAATTTCCTATGCAATACCCCCATCTTCCTGTGTGCACAGCCTCTTCCATTATCAAACTTCCTGACCAGAGTGGTACGGTTGTTACCAATTGATGAACTTTCATTGACACACCCTTATCACTCAAAGTCCATAGTTTACAGTAGGGTTCGCTCTTGACATTGTACAGTTTATGGGTTTGGACAAATGTATAATAATGTGGATCTATTTTATAGCATTCCGCAGAATAGTTTCACTGTCCTAAAAAGTCTTCTGTGTTCTCCCTGGTCATTTCTCCCTCCCCCAACCCCTGGAAACCACTGAACTTTTTATTGTCTTCATAGTTTTGTCTTTTCCAGGATGCCAGATAGTTAGAATTATATAGCATGTAGCCTGTTCTGATTGGCTTCTATCACTTAGTAATACGCATTTAAATTTCCTCTCTGTCTTTTCTAGTTTGATCACTTTGTTTAGCTTTCAATAATATTTTATTGTCTGGATGTAAAGAGTTTATCCATTCACCTACTGAAGGACATCTTGGTTGATGCCACATTTTGGTAATTATGAAAAAAGCTGCTATAAACACCCATGTGCAGGTATGTTTTTGTGTAGACATAAGTTTTTAACTCATTTGGGCAAATGCCAGTAAGTGTAATTGTTGCATCATATGGTGAGAAAATGTTTACTTTTGTAAGAAACCACCAAGCTGTCTTTCAAAGTAGTTGTACTATTTGCATTGCCATCAACAATGAATGAGAGTCTCTGCTGTTCCATATTCTCACTAGCATTTGGTGTTGTCAGTGTTTTGCAATTTTGTCATCCTAATAGGTGTGTGCTAGTATCTTGTTTTAATTTGCAATTCTCTGATGACATATGATATGGAACATCTTTTCATATGCTTATTACCATCTGTATATCTTCTTTAGTGAAGTGACTTCAGATGTTTTGCCAATTTTTAAAATCGGTTTGTTCATTTCCTTAGTGTTGCATTCTAACATTTCCTTATATGTATTGGATAACAGTTCTTTATCATATGTGTTTTTCTGGCAAATATTTTCTCCCTGCCCGTGGTTTGTGGTTTCATTCTCTCAACAATGTCCTTCACAGAGCTGAAGTTTTTAACTTGAACAATTTTCAAATTATCAATCATATCTTTCATGGATAGTAGGTCCATAGGTCTTTTTTTCCTTCTGGTTTCTTTATAATTTCTCCTTTACCTTTGATTTCCTGAAGTTTTAATTTGAAATCACTAGGAATGGATTTGTGATATTATATTGCTTAGTGTTCTCTGAAGTTTCAGGTTCTGTGGTTTGTTCACTAATTTTGGAAATTTTTCATTTTTACTTGAAATATTTCTTCTGCTCCTTCTCTCTTCCTTTTTCTGGTATTCTAATCACACTGATGTTACTCCTTTAGAAATTGTCCCAGTTCTTGGTTGCTTTGTTTGGATTCTTTTATTTTCTTTGCATTTCAGATTGGGAAGTTTGTGTTGCTTCATCTTCAAGCTTATTGGTCTTTCCTTGGCCTTGTCTAGGCTACCAATGAGCCCATCAAAGGCATTTTTCATTTTTATTACAGTGTTTCTGACTTCTAACATTTGCTTTTGAATCTTTCTTAGAGTTTTCATCTCTCTGCATACATTACCCATCTGTTCTTGCACGCTGTCTGCTTTTTTCATTGGAATTCTTCACATAGTAATCAGTCATTTTAAATTCCCTGTTCAGTAATTCAAACATCTGTGTCAGACCTGAGTCCAGTCTTACTTCTTGCTTTCTCTTTATACTGTGTGTTTTCCCCATTTAGCATGCCTTGTAATTTTGTTGTTGTTGAAATCTGGATATGACATGTTTAGTGATACAAACTGGGGTAAACAGGCCATTAGTATGAAGTTTCATGTTAATCTGGTTAGATGTTGAGCTATTTTTAATTTTTTGCTGTAGCAATAGGTGCCAGAGGCTTCCAGTTTGTCTCGTGTCCTTCTCTTTGTCTTGCCTGCTGACTTTGGGCTTTCCTAGGGCTCCTCCATAGAGGGAGTCTGTGTCTTACAACTCTTTCAGCTGTTACCATATTGGAGCCCTGTGTGTGCATGGTGAAAAGTCTTGTGAGGGGGGAAGCATTTGATACTCTTTGGCTAAACCTCCATTTTTAGTGGCCCTTCAAAGTGTTTTATAGCCATATCCCCTCTTCAGTGAGATATGAAGCCTAGAGGGGGCTAGAGTGGTAGAAATGCCCTACCTCCAGGTGAAATAAAACTGGGAAAGTTTCTCCTCCTAGAGAATTGTCCTTTGTTCGGGAAAATGGGCTAGGTACACTTTATTTATTTATTTATTTTTAGATTTTATTTATTTATTTTTAGAGAGAGTGGAAGAGAGGGAGAGAAACATCAATGCGTGCTTGCCTTTTATGTGCCTGTTAATGGGAACCTAGTCTGCACTCCAGGAATGCGCCCTGACTGGAAATCCAACCAATGACCCTTTGGTTCACAGGCTGGCACTCAATCCACTGAGCCACTCCAGCCAGGGCAATGGAGTCGGTACACTTCACAATGATTATCTTTCCTACCCAGACAGACTCAGAAGTAATCTTTCTCTACTCTTCAGAGGGAGTACCTGGTGACATTCCTGGTGACAAAGTCTTCAGGCGTATCTCACTTTCATTCTATCCATACTCTTTAGTCTCCAGCATTTTGTCAGGTTACATCTAACTGTTGCTATGAGTTTATATTTCTGGTTGAGTTTGCTCCAGGTGAGCATCTCATCTCTGAATCTTGGATTCACCTATTTCTCCAGATTTCAAGGTGGCAATTTTTCCTGTGACCCCAGTTTTCTGATTAGCCCACAAGAGTAATTGATTTTCAATTTGTTCAACTCTTTCTTGTTCTAAAAATAGTTGGGATGACTTCCAAGTTCTTTACATGTTGTAGCTAAAGCTGCAAGTCCCTGTGATAGGCTTTCATGGGTGGTATGCACATAATGTGGGGTGAGAAACAGAATAGGGAGAGGACTTTCAACCTTGGAATGAGTGACCTCCAAGTTACTTTGATTGAGGAACTTTTTAGAAGTATTTTGAGGGCACATTCAACGCTGCCTACCATGCAGATCTAAACAAGAGAAGTTTGCATGTGCAGTAACCTCATAAAGGTGGAAGCAGGATTGCTCAAAGAAACTTATGATCTGTTCCTCAAGAATGAGATAGTCATACTTTGTATGACCATCATATTAATCATTGAACTCAAATGGCTAAGAGATCAAAAACTGGGTAAATGTTAGGAGGGAACATTTATTCCCTATTTCTGTTTCCTTCCAGGCAGCTTCATTAGATTTATATCCGGGGTCTCTCTCTGCCTTTTCACTCTTCCCCAGGAATGGAACAGTAACTCACCCTTGATAAATTTGGGAGAGAAACCAGGCAAGCATGGCCTGACTTTGCCTTTTCTTCCTCTTGGGAGACAGTTGCCTGTAGAATGTTCTCATTGCGTTTTGCTCCTTCAAGCTGTTTGAAAGGTGAGGCCCCACCGGGGGAAGCTGAGAGTGGCCCCATGTAACTCTGTAACTATGGCAAATCTGGCTATTTCTGGCTTTGCAATTAAAAACTCGAAATCACCACACACCTCGGCCATTTCATCTAATCTAAGCTGTATCCGTAATAAAAGGGATATTTGGATTTTCGCCTGGTTGAATATTAGTTTCAATAGGCTTCATTTTTGAGTCGTTTTGATTTACAGAGTGAGACACATGGTATAGATAGTTCCTGTATACATCTGACACCGTTTCTCCTATTCTGAACATCTCACATTACCATGGTGATTTTGCTGCAACTAAGAAACAAACACTGGAATATAATTAGTAACCACAATCCCAAGTTTATTCAGATTTCACCGGTTTTTCCTCTAATGCCCTTTTATTGTGTCAGGATCAAATTAATCAATCAATCTAAAACAGTTCCTCAGACATTCCTTGTCTTACACGACCTTTACGGTTTTGAGACGATGAAGTGTTTTGTAGAGTGGTCACGTTAAGTATGTCTAATATTCCTCTCATGGTTAGACAGGGGTTATGGACTTGAGTAAGAATAACACCGAGGTGAAGTGCCGCCCTCATCACATCATGTCAGGGGTGCATGCTATCAATATGACTTATCACTGATGCTATAAGCCTTCATCATCTGGACAAGGGAGTGCTTGCCAGGTTTAACCCCTGTATTGTTATTCTTTCCACTCCTCTTCTCTACACTGCACTTGTTGGAAATAAGTTACTAATCACAGTTCACACTCAAGGGGTTATTTTAAAATATTTTTAGTCTAATTTGCAATTAGTTTATAAATTAGGCAGAACAGAGAGTTGATATTTCTCAGACTACAAGACCTGCCGACATTAATAAATATCTACCTACAGGATTAGTCAGGGGACCAGATCTAGTAAGTGGACAGAAGGGGCATTGTGGAGAGATGAGGGAAAGTGGCTTTGTGGCTGGGGGGCTTCTCTGAGGTGGGCAACTGGCCAGAGAGTGGAAAGGGATGCAGGACAGGATCTGGGGGCTGGAACCAAGGGGACAGGCAGGATGTTCCCAGGGGAGGATTTTGGTACACTGAGCATCAGCTGAGGAGTGCATTTGCCCACACCTGCAGCAGGCAATCAGTTGCTCAGTGGGCTCCATAATTGGAAAAAAAATACATTTTCCTGTGTTGATATATGTGAAAACTCAATGTTCTTTTGCTTGTTCCCCCACATGCACGTGTGACTGATGGCCAGGAAAAACCAAATGAATTAACTTGTAAGGGCAACCTCAGCCCCTGGGTCATCTTCGCTAAAGAAAGACAAGTGGGTGGGTAAAGAGACAAATTAAAAAGCTTCTGCTGTCAACAAGTTACATCAGTTTAGATCAAATACCAAGGAAACTAATTTAATTTTGTGCTGTTTCCATCCTAAAGCTCTTTCACTCAGTAGGTTATTGCTGCTATAAAACTGACGTTATTAATAGCTTCTTCGATCAATAAAAAAATGGAGGTTTAAAGGTTGTAGAATTCTTATTTTTGACTTAGACTTTTCCAACTAAAATAACCTTAATTTTTATATTTTTCTTCAATTATCATATAGCTATCTTTTAAAATTTATATTTGACAAAAATGTATCTGAGAAGGATAGTTTCATAGACAAGAGGGAAAAATCACTTACATATTTCAAGATAACAAATAAATAGTTTGATGTGCTGAACCCTGAAACATTAAATTCTCTGGACCTGCCCTTAGTTTTCTATTTTATTCCTAAAGTCTTTGAAGAAGATAATTAAATGCACAGGTATTACTTTCCTCATGTTTATATTAACATTTTTTTGATTATATAAGTAATTTGTGTCCATTGTACAAAATTGAGAAACACAGAATATCGGAATGAAGACTATCCTAAAACTATTGATTTTCAATCAATATTTAGGAAGTTTCTATTATGACACTCCTCTCAGTGCTAGAGATACAGCAGTGAACAAAACAGAGAAAAATTCATGCCTTCTTATTAACTTTTATTCCAGTGAAAAGAGACAGACCAAAAAAAAGTAGTATGTGTAATAAAAGTAATATATAGGGTGTGGGGGGAGCTAGGAGAGAGGGATGGAAGTGCTTGGAGACCAGGGGGGAAAGTACAGTATTTGAAAATAGGGCCATGGAGGAAACCTTACTTAAAAACTGTTTGAGCAAAGAATTGAAAGAGTTGAGAGAAAGAGCCAGGTGTAAGCCCGGAGCAAGAACATTCTCTGTAGAGCAAACAGCAAGTACAAAGGCCCTAAGGTGAGGTTTCCACTGAGGTGAATTGGGAAGCATTAGAGGGTTTTAAGCAGAGGAGAGATTTAATGAGTTAACTTTTTAATGGATCACTTTGGCTGCTCTGTAAAAACAGATTTAACACGGGCAGAATGAAAGCAGGGAGACCAATTTTATGGCTCCTGACTGGTGGAACCAACAAGGTATCCTGAAAATGAGTGGAGCTGAGGTTAATGACAGATTTCTTCACCATTGTTTCATGGTCTTTAACAGTGTTCTAGTTTATTTTTAGGTGACAACTTTTAATTCTAGAGCATTTATGCTTGATTCATTTTTCAGTCAACTGAAATAACTATTTTTTCCATGATGGTTACATCGTATATTTTCTGAGTTCTTCAATTATTGAGAATATTTTTTAAGTATAAACACAATACTAAGCCAATTTGGTTGGAAAAACAGTTTTTAATCACTGTCTTACTACTTAGTTATACAGATATCATTCTATTGACTTTTTGGCAAAGGATAAATTTGTTCGTGTGTGTGCTATTTTCTGGCTTGAGTGTACACAGAAATTTTTTTACTTAGAAATATAAAACAAATTGCCAGTATACTTCTAAATTTGGTCTTTTAAATTTTGAGTGGAATTACAGTTAAAGTTGAATGGAATTCAGATATTTCTGTCAATCTGCATATATTTACATACAAGAATTTCATCCCAGGACTTTTCTTCTATTTCTTTTTTGACTATTGTCTTTTCTGTAAATAATCTGATATATTACTTGACCTATGGTCTGACATTATCATGATTAAACCTCATTTTATTTTCTTCTCTGTTAGTTCTACTATTTATGGGAGACCTCACAGACTTTGCCCTCTATAGAACAATTAGTGTTTTGTAGTATCAGATTTACTCTTTGTTCATGCTATTGAAATTTACAATCCCACTGTTATATTTATAGTTTCTTTGTAATATGTTTGGGGGCAGACTTTAATGAATCCCTGAGTTGTCAGTTTGGTCCCAGAAAATCTTGGACAAAGATTGCCTTCCACTTTATCCATCTCCACATATAAAACTTTCAAGTCCCTAGGGCAAAAGAAAATAGAAAAAAAAAAAAAAACAAACCCCGCAGTTACACCATCGGTAGTGGTTGAGGCCCACATCTACCAACAAGGTCCACTAATCTTGTTAAGACTTAACTGCCGTCCCCCACCCCTCACCGCCCCCATCCCCAGACAGCAGGAGAGGAGCAAAGTAGGTCTGCGTGGAAGAGCATATGGCTGGGGAGCCTTTTCAAGCCCTGCCCACTGTCATTTCTCTGAGAGCTGCAGAGTGATTTTACACTGCTTTGAGAAACTGGCCAAATAAAACCTGGGAAAGGATTTTATTCTCTCCATTTTCTCTGCCCAACATTTTTTCGTTAAAGAGAAATCTGTAAACACAGATATTTCCTCCAATTAAAAATTAGTAACAAAAATGTCTGTACAGAGAAATATCTCAGCTGACTCAACTATTTGATGAACTGATTTCAGAAATAGCATTTTATTTATTTATATGTCTTACAGATTTCACCCAACATGAAAAGAGGTCATGACCAGCAATATGATTCAGTCCAGGGAAATGTTTCTACCACGATGTAGCCCTGCATTGCACCTGTGTCCTGGTGATCTAACGCTGCATTCCTTTCATGTTTTTTAATGGCTCTCTGGTCTTGTTTCAAGAGGGCCATGTATTTTCTAATCCAGTAGAAGATGCCAAATATTTTTCTAAAATTGTCTATGTACATTTCTTCTTTTGATTCTCTCCCCCTTGTATCATTTGCTACGTTTTTGTTTTACTCATCCTCAAGTAACAGCAAATAGATAGAGCCTGAGAACCTGCCAATGGAGTGTTTTTTGCAGAGTGCTAGTGCATCGCCTTGGGTGCCCTTCTGTCGGCTCGGCTGATCAGTTCCCTACTCATTCCACAGCTGGAAGGCAGATAAATGGGCTAGTTGCTAGCTCTGTATCCAGTATTCTTTCATTTGTCTTACCTTTTCTGGCCTAAAATAAGATGATGTTCTACCTCCACTATCTAAATAGATGGGATGCACAAAATACCACATTTTCCAGTATTTTCTGCTACCAGATGTCTTCCATCTTTGCCCCTATGCACCACTCTCTGTTTGGGGACTACGCATTCCAGTCTGTAATGTCTCACTACATGTCTCATATGTAATCTTACATCCTGCCATTTTTCCACTTATCATCATCACTGAATGCATGTGGAGAGAGGTACATGTGAGACAAGCCACATGTGAGATTTGGATTTGCTCAAATGCAATCTCCATGAACTAAAAAAACAGAAGCTTTTTTTCCCCCTAGATTTTTAAGTGCCTTTTAAAGATGTAGGACCCTCATTTGCTGCTGCTGCTGACACTGCCACACACTTGGGCACCTATTTTTACACAGACTTTTTGATGTAGCTATCATTTTGATATATTCCCAAAAGTGGAAGTATCATACTGCAGTTCTATCTTTAATTTTTTAAGGTGGCTCCATACTGTTTTCCACAGTGGCTGAATTAATTTGAAATCCTACCAACAGTGATTCTCTGGGATTCTCTTTTTTCTGCATCTTCCCAGAATTTGTTATCTCTTGTATTTTTGATGCTAGCTTTCTACAGGTGCGAGGTGAGATCTCATTGTGATTTGGATTTGGGTTTCTCCCATAATTAGTTATGTTGGGCACCTTTTCACACACCTGTGGATCAATTTGAATATCTTCTTTGGAAAAATGTGCATTCAGGTTCTTTGCCATTTTTTAATCAAATTCTCTCTCTTTCCTCCCCCTCCCCCCCCCCCCGACCTCGAACCCTCTCCATCCTCTCTCTCTTTTCTTTCCTCGCAACTTTGCAATGACTACATCCTAATCAGTTACCTGACTCTGGGTGGTACTAGGAGCTTTCATCTTTTCTAGTGACTACCTAGTTACTCCAAACAGGTGGCTCCCCCCTGGTGGCTTTCACCACTCCATAAAGGAATTAAGGGGCATCACAATCAGGCTTTTGCTGTCCTTTTTCAGGTTCATTCCCATATATGTTGCCAACTTTCACTTCTGCCCAAGGGAACATTGTTCTTTACTTTGGATGTCTTCTCCGTCAGAATTGTTTTGCTTATAGACAGCTGAATCCTTTATCTTATGATTTCATTTGCCTCTGGCAGAAATTAAGTACCTTTTTACAAAGCTTTCTTTCCAGAAAGACTTGTTTTGTGTGGGAACATCCTCCACAGTGATTCTTTTCTCTTTCCAGACTTTTCTACTGGATTTATCTCACATCAGTTAGTGTACTCTTTCCTGTAATATGTTGAAACTCTCTTAACTGGGATGAAGTCACTACTCTTTTTTCATTCCTAGTTTCTTTAAGCCAATGATTCTTAAAGTGTAGTCCCTGAACCAGTAGAATTAATATCACATGTGAATTTGTAAGACATGAAAATTATAACCCTTTCCTGAAACCTACTGCACAAGACACTCCTTTTTCCCCTCTAAAAATATTTTATTTATTTATTTTTAGAGAGAAGGGAACAGAGGAAGAACAGAGAAACATCAATGTGTGAAACATCTATCGTTTGCCTCTTGCACGCCCTCTACTGGTACCTGGAGCACAATTCAGGCATGTGCCCTGACCCCAAATGAAGGGAGGACCTTTCAGTCCACAGGCTGCCACTCTGTGCATGGAGCCACACCAGCCAGAGCTGGAATAAGAAACCCTTGGGATGGGGTCAGGCAATCTATGTTCCAACTAGTCGTTCAGGTGATTCTCTGGCATGCTCATATTTGTAAATGCCCACTCTCTCTGGGCATTACAGTCCTGTCGGAAGCGGGAAAAGGAAGTTTTGCCGGAAAGGTAAGCATTAAAACACTGATCTCAGGGATTTGAGATGGTAGTCTTGTTTAAGAACCATGACTCTAAACTGCTTTCCTGTTTTCAGTTTTAAGACTTCATCCCATATCACCAGCTGGCCTTGTTCTTGGTAACCAGCTGTCAATTTGTTGTGTCATTAGCATTTTCAAAGTGCATTTTACATTGGCTAGGTTTTCATCTCCCAGGGAAATAGAGATAATGATGAAATTTGATTAGAGAAGATATTTTGCACATAGTTTTCTCTCCTGCATAAAACCTGGGACATCGGCCATCAGGGACATCACAATCCAATTTACATCTGGTTGACATCTGCTTTCCATCACTACATACCCTAATGTTACAGCATTTGTGAGAACTAGTTTATGTTTGCCTTAGCAATGAAGAAAAGTTAAAGTGTCTTCAGTCTTTTAATCTTCAATAATGTTTAGTAGCTAAGATAAGTCTTTCATTTCAAATGAGAAATCTTAACAAGTATTCTTTTTTCCCCCTTGAGTTTATTGGGGTGACATTGGTTAATACAATTATGTAGTGTCAGGTACGCTATTCTATGATACATCATCTGTATATTATATTATAGGTTTATCACCTCAAGTCAAGTCTCTTTCTATTACCATTTATCCCCCGTTTATCTTCTTCTACTTCTCCCACCTTCCTTTCCCTCTGGTTATCACCATATTCTTGTCTATCTTTGAGGGGGGTTTTCTTAATCCCTTTACCTTTTCATGCATCCCCCCATCACCCTCCCCTCTGATAGCCATTACTCTGCTCTCTGTATGTATGAGTCCTAACAAGAATTCCTAACTAGAAATTTCAATTTTGATAACACAAACCTTTTTTTTTTAGGCTGATGGAGAGCAACCTGTTCAGCCAGTTGGTTTTATGTGGATTATACAAAATATACAATTGTAATCCAGCAACTTACACACAAAGCCAGAAACCCTGGACCAGTAGATAAGAAAAGACAACCATTAGCCCAAGCTGAGTGTTCTGCATGTGTGCCTCCTATATCTTTTTCCCCTTCCCTGGTTTCTTTTTCTTACTGATTTTCTACCATTTGGCAACATAATGTCTTAAACAAGAGAATAAAAATACTTGCTCCCAAATATACTGCTTTTTATATAACTGAAAAACAATCTGTGTAAAAATTTAAAATTGGCAATGCTTAAATCCGCAAAGACTATGAATATGTTACTATACACAATTCTGCAAACTGCAAAAAGTGCTAACAGGAACTTTCTGTTAAGGCACTTATATTTGGCACTAACAGTGATTGTTGGGTAACTATCTCATTTCTTCTATGAAAGTTATATTTTAGCTTTTAAATAATTTAGGGCTAAAATTGTGTTTGCTAAAAGATGTCTGTCCTACAGGTTGAAGGGAAATGATAACAGATTGAAATTCAGATAAATGAAGGAATAAAGAGAATCAGAAACATTAAATACATGGGTAAATATAAAACAAGTTTTCATTTCATAATGTACATGAGCATATTGACTGTTTAAAGCAAAACATAACATCATAGAAGAATGTTTATAACACATATAGAAGTAAAGGTGATGGCAATTACCCAAAAATTGAGGGGATGGGTAAACGGAAGTATACTCATATGTGAGCTTATTAAACTTGTGAGGTGAGGGGTATAAAGTATGTGATAGGCTGATTAATAGTCTCCCAATCACAGTCACATCCTAATCCACAAAGACTGTGAATATTTTACCGTATATGGTAAAAGGGACTTTGCAAATATGATTAAGTTAAGGATCTTGAGATGGGGAGACTATTTTAGATTATTTGGCTGGGCTCAATATAATCACAAACGCCCTTATAAGAGAGAGACAGGAGGATCTGAAGCAGAGAGAGAAGAATAAGGATGGAAGCAGAAGTCGGAGAGCAGAGATGCTGTGTTGCTGGCTTTCGAGGCGGAAGAAGGGGCCACAAAACTATAGAATGCACTTGGCCTCTAGAAGCTGGAAAAGCAAGAAAAAGTCTTCCCTAGAGCCTCTTGAAGGAATGCAAGTCTGCCAGGCCTTTGACTTTAGCCTAGTGAAACTGACTTCAAGCTGCTGATTCCCAGAATTGTAAGACACAAACTTTGTGTTCTTTAAACCTCAAAGTTTGTAGTATTTTGTTACAGAAGCAATCAGAAACTAACACAAATGTGAAGTGGGAATCATGAATATTCCCAAGCTCTTCTAACTTTGTGAGCTCCACCCTCTAAACCCTATTTCTTGGACATCATATGAGAGAAGGGAAAGGTGAATTGGGAGCTCTGAAATATCAGATGTGAAGTGAGACTATTGATTCTAGTCTCTGACAAAATAAAAGTGCTGAGTGTTAGCCCTAGAGCAAACACCAAGATAATTAAATTAGATATAGCTAAGAATCCAATATAAGAAATAAAATGAGAAAATAAAATATATTTAATTACTCAAAAAAAGCTGAGAAAGATGAAAAAAGAATAACAAAGGAAGAATCAAAATGTAGTAGTAAGGTGGTAGACTTAAACTCAACAATATTAATAATTTCACTAAATGAAAATCACCCGATAACAAAACATCAAAATTAATGAAGTATAAGTAACTCAACTAAATAAACAAATTTACAGTTACAATATGATATTTTAACAATCCTCTCAGTAATTCATAAATCATACATTCAAAAAGTTACTAAGTACATAAAGGATTTGGAAAATACTACAATGTCCTTGACCTAATTGATATTTTAGAGCATTACACATAATTTCAAATTACGTATTCTTTTGAAGTACATATGGGACATGTAGACTACACGACAGTACAAACAAGTATTGATAATAAATAGTAAAATATTGAAATAAAATAGAGCATGTTTTCTAATAAATACAGAATTAAATTAGAAATCAGTAACAATGAGGTATCTGGATAACTCCATAACATATGGGATTTAAAACATCATACTTCTAAACAATCTTCAGGGTAAAGAAATAATAATGAGGAAGGTTAGAAAATATTTTAAGCTAAATGATCATTAAAACGGAGCATATCAAAACTCGTGAATGCTGTTATAGCAGTATTTAAAGGAAAATATGCACCTCAAAATGTTGTATAAGAAAAAATAAAAATGGAAAATAAATGATCTATTTTTCCAGCTTAAGAATTTAGAATATGATGAGCAAATTAAATCCTAAGTAAATAGAAGAAAAAAACTAATAATAACAAGAGTGGAAAACAATAAAAACATAAAGAAATAATTGGGAATAAATAAACATACATTTATATAGTACATTATTTATATTTATTAATACATATTTATGCAAAGTTTTACATGTTTAAATAGAGTACATTACAATTCTAATAGAATCCATCACAATTTTAATGACTTCCCTATTCATTTATTAATTTCCATAAAATCTTTTTTCTTCTGCAGACAAGTTACATGTCATCAAGCCAACAAGAATGAACTTGGTAGGCACTGAAATACAGCTCAAGATGTGTTCAGATTTAATATGTTTAAAATTTTTATTCATATTTAACAATGATACTTCTTATTCTTTTACTTTTAAGTTATTTCTGTGGATGTGTTTTTAAGTTCTGGTTCCCAAGCTATGCAAATAAGTGAGCTTCAGAACTGATTCAAAATGCATATACTAGCCACAGAAATATTGAGAATGAAGAACAAAGTTGGAAATATTAAACTCCCTGATTTCAAAATGTGCTACAAAGCTATAGTAATTTAAACAATATGGCACTGGCACAAAAACAGACACAAAGATCAATGGCACAGAATAGAGAGCCCAGAAATAAGCCTACAATTATATGGTCAATTAATCCATGAGAAAAGAGGAAGAATATACAATGGGGAAAAGACAGTCTGTTCAATAAATGGTGTTGGGAAAACTGGACTGCTACATATAAGAGAGTAAAATTAGACCACTTTCTTACACCAAAATAAGCTCAAAGGTGATTAAAGGCTTAACTGTAAGACCTGAAATGATAAAAATTCTGGAAGAAAACATAGGTAGTCAACTCTTTGATATCGGTCTTCACAATATTGTTCAGATGCTTCTTCTCAGGTAAGGGCAATAAAAGCAAACTAAATAAATGGGACTACATCAAACTAAAAACCTTTGCACAGCAAAGGAAACAAGAAAATGAAGAGTCAACTTACTGATGGGAAAAAATATTTGTGAATGATGTAACCAATAAGGGGTTGATATCCAAGATATATGATATATAAAGAACTCCTACAATTCAATCTCAAACAAAACAAAACAATTTAATTTTAAAAAATGAGCAGAGAACATGAACAGACATTTTCAGAAAAAGACATACAGATACCCGGCAGATACATGAAAAGATGTTCAGCATCACTCATTATCAGGGAAATGCAAATCAAAACCATAATGAGATACAACCCCACACGTGTCAGAAAGGCTATTATTAAAAAAAACAACATAATAACAAATGTTAGCAAGAAGGTGGATAAAAGAAATTCCTTGTGCACTGTTGATGAGAATGAAATTAGTGCAGCCACTATGGAAAAGATTATGGAGTTTCTGCAAAAAATTAAAAAATAGAACTACCATGCAAACAAGCAATTCCATTTCTGGGTATTTATGTGAAGAAAATGAAGAAACACTAATTTGAAAGCATATAAACACCCCTGTGCTCATTGCAGCATTATACACAATAGCCAGGATACAAAAGTATAGATTAATAAGGAATATGCTATATATATATATATATATATATATATATATATATATATATATATATCTCATCCATAAAAAAGAATTAAATCTTACCATTTATGACAACATGGGCAGACCTAGAGAGTATTATATTAGGTATGAAATAAGTCAGGGAGGAACAAATACCACATGATTTCACTTATATGTGGAGACTTAAAACAAAAATGAAGAAAAAGCACCAAACAGAAAAAGACTCAGAGATGCAGAGAACAGACTGGTGGTTGCTGGAGGGGAGGGCCCTGGGGAGTCAGGGGAAATAGGTGAAGGGGCTTACGAGGCACAAGCTTCCAGTTATTACATAAACAGGTCATGGGCATGTAGCATGCAGCATAGGGAGTCTAGTCAATAATATTTTGATAACTTGTATGGTGACAGATGGTAACTAGACTTATTTTGGTGATCATTTTGTAATATATAAGATACAGAATTACAAACAAATATAATATTGTATGTCAACTATAATTAAAAAAATTAATGCATGTACTAGATCCTGATGCATATACTAGATCTTAATCCAGATCTATCAAAGATTCTATCGCTGTTTCTTTTCTCGAATAATCACATTAAAAAAAATCTCTTTTAGTGATTCCAATTTACAATAAGCTATGAAAACTCCCTCAGGGTTCTTGGTCCTCTTTGCCTATTAGAATCACCTGCGGAGCTTTAAAATATGGACTGACTTTTGTCAACATCGTTCACCGACTATCTTGCATTGAGTCAGGGCTGGCTGGCCTATTAATGTAGGTGACAATGCATTTGGTATAATTGCATGGCTACAAAGAATTTCAGGTCCATCCATGATAATTCACTTCTTTTTCTGGTAATACTTGTTATTTCCTCCCTGCCCAGAAACAGCATCCATACTCCTTCATTTAAGATAAAGGTTAAAATGCAAATATGTCCATGAAGAAGACAGTTTTGCTTCCCATGGGTGGTACTGTTAAGTACTTAATGGAAAGAGGGATGAATCACACAAATGGACTAGGATGTGATGGGGGATGGGCACCTGCAGGGCCGCTGGGATATCAACACAGAATTTTCCCCTTCATCGTTTGCCGTAAGCTAGTCTGATCCACAAGGCAGAAAACATACTGAGTCCATATTGTTGTTACAAAAAAGAGAGAAGACACAGTGTCTAACTTCCAGGAGTTTATGATTTAGTACAAATGGGGCACTTAGGAATTATGGGATTTATAGAAAGAATGTGGACTCCATGATTGATCAGTAATGTTTTTTCTGAATATCTGAAGTACATGTCTCTATAGTCCACAGAGCTTCATCCAGAAAAATTGACTCTGCATTCTGTAAGTGTACACTGAGTCACCCCAATTCTAAGAAAGTAAAGGAAGATTAAAATACAACAAAATTCACTAGATAATGTGTAACTAACTGGAGAAGACTGAGAAAGGCTTGTTCTGCATTTAGTGTCTGATTACATGCAAAGCTCTCTATTCCACTAATCAAACTAATCTTTCAAGCCTTAAAACCATATAGAAGAGTTTAGTTTAAGAATTGAAAGTTGAATTATAGACTAAACAGATTCATTGGTTAAAAACCAATGCATCTCACTGCCTTGACTTCAGACAGTGGCCTCCAAAGTGACAGATGTGGTAAAATTGTTAGAACTTTTATTTATAAGTATGTTCGTCTTAAAAAGAAAGTTTGCATTAGTACAATAATATCAAGTTGATAGTAATAGGTAGATGATATGGATAATGTATAAATCATATTTATACATTATGTACATCAGAGGTGCCTGTTTAAAGAGTTGTTACTGATGAGGTGCATGAACAAAAAGCTTAATGATTTAAGTTATTTTGAAAAATTGCGAGTTTTACTTTGGAAGGACTATTGCTGCCTTTCTCTGACAATGATGAAGACCTAGATTGAATGGCATTAGTCTAAAAGAGCCATTTTCATGTGCTTCTTTTCTCCTCCCTGGAAAATAAGTGAGTTTTTCTTTGCCTTTGCAGCCATAGCCATTTGTGGGGGCCTCTGTGTCTCATCCGTGGTCTGAAGCTTCTCTTTATTGATAATTAATTTCTACTCATTAAGAAGAATCTCAGTATGTCATGGGTGAAATGCACCTCAGACATTTGTTCACCCCCTCATTTTGAAGATAAAAAACCAAAGGCAAAGGTGGTAAAAAAATATTTAAAGTCATTCAGTTAAGTTAAGAAAAGGGCTCCTTAGTACCACAAAGAGTGTTACCAGAAGATAATGACTATTCACACTAAAGGGACATCTGCTTTCCATGAAACCTGACACAATGAAATATTGGGTATGATCACTGTTTAGTATTTCTGATGAAGGTAATTGCCATCTGGCTGTTAGGGCTGGAAGGATTCTATAAATATTTAGCTATTCAGTAAGAGGAAGAAGAGAGTACATTTATTCTTTGTCTCTAGTGGAAAATAGAAACATCTTACACTGAGATTTTTATTTTACTCTTAAGTTTTCTGTATTACATTTGCTTACGGGTATAATGAGAGCTGTGTCTGTAGGCTGCTCCTTCAATACAGACGGTATTTGCCATTGTCTCAGTATTTTTCTAGCATCTACATGCACACATCAATATAAAGAAGTATAAGACATCCTTGGGAAATTGAAACAGACTTGTATTAAATAGTAATTTGAGAACAATATGCTCAATTACATTCTAATTTAGAAGGTATAAATGATATGTAATATGGGTGTTCTTAGAAATCAATTTGCCTTTCAAATCCATGCTCACTCGAATTTGGAAATTAGAGAGAATGTTGTAGTATTTCATTTCCCTGGCCCCTGACCCCTGTAGCTATTTAGCCAGGCCTTCTTAGAGCAAGGATGTAAGCAGACTTCGTTTTTCCCATTTAGGTTGCTTCCCCCCTGGGACTACGGGAAATGTCATACTGTATGTAGCTCTAAATTTCCTTCTGTGCTGTGGTTCATTTTATCCCATACTGCCAGGTATGCTGTGCAGTGTGATGGTTAAAGAATAAAAGGCTGAAGTAGTAAAGGGAATCGTGCCCTGTGCTCAACAACCTTTCCCCTAGGACCTGAAGAGAGAGTATTTTACTATGGAAGGATTAGGAATAGGAGTTCCAGGCAGTGGACAGCAGCCAATAAATCATGGCCATGGCATCATGGGAGTGGCGCAGAGATGCAGGAGAAAAATCTTTGGTTTCATAATATGTAGCAGAAAAAGCTGAAACTGAAGGGTGTGCTGGTCAAGTTTGAGGGAGACGCTTGGATTGTGTAAGGATATTCTGTAATACAGTTAATGAATTCCCTATTGCACAACTAATTGTTTTGTTTTCACAGTGTTGTAATGAACTGCGTTATGCATGCATACGTACATGCATCATACAAATATAGACACACATTTTATTATTCCCTTAGAAAATTTTTCTCAGAAAGCATCAGTTGGACCAGAGGGCATACACACTTGACATTCATATCTGTTGCAAATTGTTTTCAAGAAAGAAAACACAAATCCACAACAGAGATGTATTAGAATATCCAATTTGTGTGTGTCAATTGCACCTTAATTTAAAAAAAAAAGAATATTCAGTTTATTTTTGCTTTACCCTCACCAGTCCCGGGCATCATTTGAAAATAGTCTGATACACTTGCCTCATATGGGCATGTAAACTCTATTCGCTCAGAGCAATCTTCAGACTCTTCACTGTTCCCACGAGGTTCTCCAGGATCTAACTGCAGTCCACTTCACCACGGCTTCTCATCTCCCTCTCTCCTTTGGCTTGTGATGTTCAAATGCTACTTGGTTTCTTATCTGCACAAGCTTGTTTTTTAATCTTTTCTTTGTTTTTCCCTAACTCAAGACATTTGTATGTACTTCTACTCTCTCTTTTTCTCTTTATTTTTTTATGTCTCAGTTTGAATGTTACCTTTTGTTACTGCATAGTGTCAGTACCAAAAAGAAAAGCCCTCAACAAATATTAAAATAAAAAAAATTCAGCTAAATAATTCAACATTCTTTTTCTCTGCATTATGGTTTTCAAAGCAAACATATGTTTCTATTATATGTATACTCAAGGACTGAGCTAAAGTTAAAAATGATAAGAGGCAGACAAGATCACTGTAGCAGAGAAGGAAAGACACTGAGAGGTTGCAGCTTTGATTCTGGATTTAACATTATTTATTTGTGTGATTTACCTAAAACTTTTATGAGGATTTTGACTGTTAAGGCCCCTTCTAGATCTAATATTCTATAACTCATTAATTTTTTTTGCATTCATTCATTCATTCATTCATTCATACATTTTTTTAATTTGAACCATGCCCAGGTACCGTGCTCATCATGAGGGATACCAGGCAGCATGAGGCCAATTGTCTGTGGCCTTTGTGGATTTATAGCGTAGTGTACATCTTGTCATTAGGAGAAATAAAAATAGATGAATAAATTTTGAAATGATTTCTGTTGTTTTTTATGAGAATATATCATTTGGATGTGAAAGGCAAATACATTCTTAAAATTAGGAAGCACAACTTTGTGGTTGCTTACCTTTTCTGAGAGAGAAGGGCGGGGAGGTGGAGCTCAGAGGAGAATGCCTGATTTAAGCCTGCCCGTTTTATAATATTCTCTTGCCTCTGCATTTTTAGTCTAGTGACCGTCTTCTGAGACTTTGAGGAGATTGCTAAGCCATGCTTTAGAAATTCATTTATTTTCTTTTATGAATGCTAAATAAATAAATGTGTCATGAGTGGATGTGTTTCTATCCAAAAGGTATAGTCTCTACAGCATCTGTATCTTCCATGGTAATGCTTTACACAATTGCCCCAGTAAAAAAGGAATTTTCTCAGAAAATTGTCAAAAAATTAACAATATGAAGGTATATAACTCTAAAATCTGTCATGCAGCACAATTTCAAGGAACTATTCCTCTAGAGAAATGAAAAATATATTGAGCAGGAAAATTTCAGAGTGGAAGAGAAGTTAATATAATTCTGTACCAATAAATATAATGCTATTAAGTCTCAGACAATTTTACTAGCTGACTTTCAACACATTATCAGAGTTGAACTAACTCAATTTTACTACAGTTTTGGCAAAGGTTATAAAAAAGTTGAATCAAAGACAGACTCACAAGTAGAAATATTCAAATACATGCAAAGTCTCAGGTGAAATTGGTAACAGACTGAACAAAAAAATAAACTTAGAATCACAGAATTTTGCTGCTGGAAGGGTCTTAGAACATTTGATTCAATTCTTAGTAAAGCAGGCAAAAAATTAAAAAACACAGAACAAAACAAAACTTTTCTATTAGGAAGTGATTCTGTCCCACCCCTGGCCCTTCCACCATCACCACAATCTGCACTAAGAAAAACATGTAATTCTTGCTGTATGATGTTATGTCAGAAATAACAAAGATGATCATGGTTAAATGAAAAACTGAAAGTAGAAAATTTAGTTGTTTGTCCTTTATGCTGTATTTTACTCTATCAGAAAAAGATGATATGCTTGAATGTATGGGCAGAAAGAAAAACATATTTCTATATTCAGAGGAAGACATGCAAATAATAATGCTTTCTACTAACAAAGGAAACAAATGCATGCTCTTTTAATAATATTTAGCAAAAAACCCAGAGTATCTCTGAAAAGTGACTACTTTTTAACCATTCAGTATGCATCCTCTCATGGTTTATTGTCTACGTGGGTATTTCACATAGTTGAACTCATACTGTATCAATTGTTGGACTAGTGCAGGGTTTGTGGTCATGTGCAGTGTGACAGTTTAAAAGAAGGGATCAGAGGCCACACAGTGTGTCTAACAGGACAGATGATTTAGGCTGGGGTCAGATGATGAGGGCCTTGAAGGCCACACTATTGGAATAAATGTTGTGAGCTGCCCCTTAAGGTGAGAAGGTTGTATCCTCTATTGTGTTCTATCCCTACACTCTGCATGTTAACTTGGGGGTATGTCCCCCCAGGCTGCCTGTGAGATGTTTACTTACAGTATTAAACCATGAAGACAGTGGACTTGTGAAATTCTTTGACTGCAGAACCTACTGTGGCAATAGGTCATTTATCTACAATGGCACCGGGTCCCTGCACACTGGACCTGGTGATGACCCAAATGACATTCCAGTGTAGAACCTTTTTTCCTTACTCATCCTCCAGACTATGTCAAACTTGCACTTTTATTGTTGCCTTACTACAGGCACGCTCAACATCCCACCAAAAACTGCCCAAATTTTCAGCTAATTTTGTTGTTCTAGCAAACTTTTTACAATGGGTCATTTTAAGTCCCCTTTCTGCAAGTCTGATTACCTATTAAATAATCTAGTTACCTAATAAATAGTTCTATGTAAAGTAGAATAATAAACCACTAAAGAAATTAGACTTTGAAAATGTCATAGCCGTAGTTCTGTTTTGATTTTGATAAAAGCCAAGTAGAAAATTTTAACTGGTCAGAATTCCAAAGCAGTATAATATGGAACATGTCCTTAGCAATGTTCATTTTTTGTCTTAATATTGTTTTTAACAGATGCATTTTAAAATACAGATCTATGGTTTTATTTGAGATGCATTATAGCTTAAACATTTCCTATGCTCCTAAATATATTCAAGTCAACAGACAAACCTTATTTACTTTCTATTATATTTGTACTGATTTTTGCAAGAAAACTCTCTAAACTCTATTCTGGCAGGCTTCATTATTATCTGCAGGAAGAATTGATTGTGCCCATATAAGCACTTGAATGAGCAGTGGGAAGAAGCTATGCACAAAAGTCAGTAGGGCAGAATGGGTTTAATTCACCCACAGAAGTCAATGCTACTTACAGAATGATATTTTTCCATAGTCTGAGGATACATGGTATGTAACTGTTACTGATATTTCAAGAACTTGAGACTTTAAACATCCAACCACTTTGTAATGAAGCCTCAATTTCATTCTTAAACTGAAGCCTAGTATATTATATATAGTGTGTCATGTAGCACAATGTACTTAATTGGATATTCTGTGGTACAGATATGTTCTTTCAGTTTTTATTTTGATAGGATCAAATTGGCAACCAACAAATCAGTGTAAGAAATTCATCATTTGCACTATGTGTGTTTCAGGGGTCTGAATTGCTCCAAAGCTTCTCTCTTGGATTTCTTTGGAATCATTGTACTATAAAATAGCTTTGGTTTGATTTGAGGAACCATTTTTAGCAACAGAAAGTATTTATTGCAGAGTGTCTGCCTATGAGAACTGTAGGACTTTCATAGGTGTTGGGCCCATAGGATAAGAACAAGAATGACATTTCATAGTAATTTTCATGAATATTAATTTCATTCAGCAGTTCTTTTGGAAAGCCATTTCTCATTTCACTTTTAAATCCTGGTAAATGGAGACAAGTTATGCTCAAAAGACAGAGAAAAGCATCAGGAAGCTTAAATCTAATTGAGAAACTACTTAAAACTCATATTTTACATTAAACTTAATTGCCAGCACTTATCAATGGGAAAAATTACGTTGTCAAGTTAGTTTTAATCATTACAGGTTGAATTTATAAGACCTGAGAAATTTTTTTATTGTTTTCATTTGATGCATCACATACTCTGGGTGTATTTAAAAGAACTGATTATCTTTTCTTTTAGGCACTTGAGTGATGACATTTCCAGAGATATTTCATTCCACTGAAGAGGGGGCCCTGACCTGTTGAATAGGACGCTGGGAATCCTTGAGAGTGATGAGCGGTGTGAAGCCTCTCGTAAAGCAGGAGAGGAGATAAGGATCTGTGAGCCCTAAGAAGAGGATGCAAAAGAGTCCTGGACAAGGACAACCGCGTGGGCATTTCTTGGGGAGGGAAAGGTAGCGGAGGGAACAGGAAATGTATGGCGACGGAAAGAGACCTGACTTGGGGCGGTGAGCGCAGAGCGGTGTAGAGTGCAGATGGTGTGTTGTGGAGTCGTGCACCTGGATGAAACCTGTGTATTTTTGTTAACCAATGTCGCCCTAATAAATTCAGTTAAAAAATAAAATAAAATAACAATGCTGAACCAGGAATATAGGAAAAAACCAGTCAATAGGTTGAAATTATTCTCCTGTGAAAGAAAACGTTGCCTGTGGGAAGTGGCACTGGATTTTCATTTCAGGTTGCACGCCATTTCTCGATCATTTTATTTAACGTTTTTATCACTAATTTGTAAAATTACTTATAGATATTTATAAAATATTTGAAAGATGTAAAGAAAATACTGCATCAAACACCATTGTATATCCTTGTATCCTCTGTTCAACTTAAATGAAATAAAATTGCTGTCCTTTTGAAGCAGTGGGGCCTGTCCTGGCTGAGGTGGTAGAAAACTGTTAGATTCGGGGGGTGACATGGTAGATTGTTGAGCAAAGAAAAAAGAGACAGTTTAGAGAGTTTTTGTGAGCAGAAGAAATAATTTCTGCATTATATGCTTACCTTTATAAGTTGTCGCTTATATTTTATCCCCAAACAAGAGGTTTTTCACTTTCGAATATTTTAGTCTTTTATAAATGGAATCGTACTGTGTTAATCTTCTGCAACTTAATATTATGTTCCCAAGGTTTATTCATGTTGTTACATGTAGCCATAATTTGTTCAATTAATTGCAGTACAGTTTCACTGTATGAGAATATGTCACACCTTGCAATTATGGATCTCTACGTTTCTTTCTTACTAGACCAAAACCCTTTTAAGGGTGGACAAAAGATCTTGTTTATCTTTGTTGAATCGGTGTTGGCTTGGCCACAATTGTTGGCAATGAAGAGAGTATTAAGTAAGTGCTTTTTTAATGGTAACTTTGTAAAATGGCAGTAAAAAAAATAAAGTTTTCTTTTTTTGAGACCCTAAAAGGTAATTTAGACATTTGTATCGGTAGTCTAATTACAGGGCAATCCTGAAAGCAAAAAATTCTGGAGACTTACCTTCTCAATATAAAATACATTTGTATTTTCTGGGCTGAAAGTCTTAATTCTGGGCCTATAGTCTCTGGTAGGCATGGAAGAACTAGATATGTTGGGTTTTTTTTTTTCATTTGAATGAATATGTTCTTATATAGTAAACTTGTAAAAGAAGGTGAAGTTTAGTCTTAAACTGTTTGTACTCTATTTTTTTCCAAAGAGATTAGCTAACATGATGTTGCCAATTCTAAGTATTAAATGCCTCAGCAACGTGACACATAATTAGCTACTCTAAGAGCAGGTAATTTTTCAGGTTTGTTCTTTGCATAAAGAAAATAAAAACACCTCCTCGGGTGTAATTTTTGTTTGTTTGTTTTGGAGCTACTCCGCCTTATTCTTGGAAGAGAGATGGAAAAAGATTGGGTTGATTTTAAGGGTTTATGTGTTTCACAAACACTCCGAAAACCTTCACCTTTATTACCATAGATAATGTTCTGTTACCCACTCCCCAGGAAGTACTACCCTTATAAAATATTTTATTAATCACAAAAATAAGAAACTATGTTTCATGACCTTTTTCCTTTGAGCAATCCCTAGAGCTCCCTTTCAGTTAGACCCCACTGAGCTGGAATCTAAGATTTAATATAATACTTCCAAACATGTGAGCTATGGATTCTTGGGAAGCTGAAGTGTTGGTGCCAGACTTGTAGAAGATTGAAGACCATATTTACATATACTATATGAATGTTCAAATGTAGGTAGGTGCAATCATATTTAATGAAATAAAAATTAATTTTAAAGTTCTACTAAAGGTATTCAAGCAATTTTCCATTTATTCTTTGAATTAACTTCATTCTATTTGTGCTAAATATGTGTGTGGTGTGTGTACATAGTTTTTAAAACTCAATGGGCTTATACCGAAAAGAAGAGAGCCTCTCTGTTTCAGCCTTGTGAAACCCTCATTCTGCCTTTTCATTAGCAATTATTTCAGCTTTTTTTTTGTTTGTTTGTTACTTCTCCTGGTATTCATCTTTTGATTTCTAAATAATATGATATACTACAGTTTTTTATTTTTCAGTGTTAGACGTTACTCAGTGATTTCTCAGTAAGGAATATAAGGATTTAGCCCTCACCCCCTTTCATCATCTGCACAATTTTTAAAAGGTAAGATTTTATGTTATTAGGACCAAATAAATATTAACTTTAGCTGAGCTGTATAGTCATATGTATGATGTCATTGTTGTTCCATTTTTTTAAACAATGTTTTGTTTTGCCATTTTGGGGGAATTAATAATTATGGTTTTGGGGCATTTAATTAACTCTGTACATAACGCTAATAATACATCTCCTATCCAAAACATTAGATAATCTTAAGTGTCACATGTCCATCATCTATCAATTTGTTATCAGTTCCAACCTGCACCAGTTGTTTTTGAAAACTGCTGCATTCCTGACATCATGATGCCTGCCTTCTCAACCATTCCTGAAATCTTTTACATTGAATTTTGTTTTCTGGTGTCCAGAAGGTAAAATTTTGAGATCTTACATGTCTGAAGATGTCCATTGTTGATTCTGTGCCCAACAATGATTGATGATTGGGTTAGGTAGAGAAGTTTAGTTTAGGTCTCACTTTACTAAGAATTTTTATAGGCACTGCCACATTTTCTTCAATTTCTGTTTCATCCTACCTGATACCGTTCTGATTCCCATTCCATTGTAGGTGCTTAGTCTTGTTTCTTTTTTCCTCTCTGGCAGGTTCAAGATTCTATATTTGTTCCTAGTGTTCTTTTCACATTGAAGCAACTTGATATTATTGATATTAATTTTTTAAATTTGTTGTTTGGGGTACTTTGTGGGGCCTTTCAATACATGTCTTTAGCTATTTCCTTGAGTAAATTATTTTAAAAGTTCATCTTTTTCATTTATCTTGTCATTTTTTCTAGACATCTTATCTATGGGATGTTAGAGCTCATTGATAGATTCTCTGACCTCTCCATCTGTCTTTTCTATTTCCAAACTTTTCTGAAAGATTTGTCCAATTTTATCTTTTAATTCTTCAATGACTTTTAAATTTGGCTATCATATTTTTAAATTCTAAGAATTATGGGCTTTTGTGTTTTTATTTCATGGATGCAATACCTTTGCTTATCTCTCAGAAAATATTAGTTATATTTCTTTCAAAATTTCTTCTATTCTCTGCATTGTCTCTGTTTCTCTCCTATCTCTTTTTTTCCCTAAAATAGTGTTTTTATTTTATAAATAATAGTGTTTTGTTTTAATAAATTAGGAAATAGATGCATGCAGATTGAGATTTCACAGCTTCCCTGGGTAATACTTTAGAAATTGAATTTGAATTTTATCACGTATATTTAGTTAGTGTAAAGTTAACCTAGCTTCCACTGCCTTTTATTCAAAAGTCAGTGGAAAAAACACATTCAAAAACCTTACATGAACATAGTTGTATTTATATTTTTATAAGTTGATAGAGTGAATAGAGTACCCATAGGTGGGAAGATACCTTTCAATAACTGGCTAAATAGCATCTCCACAATCGCCATTGCCCCCACATAGTTCTGCTCCATTGGTTGAATTATTCACCCTGATAAGGAAGACTAGAGAATTTCCAAATCAGGACACTCTGATTTTAAGTTAATTTCTTAGCCTCAAGCTGACTTTAATAGCATGATGGTCATATCAAAATGTTTTACTCTGAAACATTATTGAAGAATAAATAAGGAAGACTTTAAAAAACATTTAATTTGGAAAAATCCTAATGCTACAAAGAAGTACAAGAACAGCGCAAAGAACACCCACATATTATTTACTCAGATTCACTCATTATTAATATTTTTATTCCATTTACTTTTATCATTTGCTTCCTCTTTCTACACAATCTTTGTAATATTTTTGAACCATTTGATATTAAGATACATACATTATGGCCCTTTCATCTTAAGTTCTTCAGTGAATATTTCCTAACAATAAAGCTTCTACATTCCCCGTGGAGTTTCCATGGTTATCAGCAGTACAGGCTCCTATTTAGCTTCAGGACATTTCTCAGGTGTGCAGTGAATTTATCACTCTCAGTAAATTTAACATTAGTATATTAATTTTACCAAACTACCATATATATTCCAATACTGTCAGCTGACAATAATGACTGCTATAGGACTCTTTCCCCTTTCCAATGTAGTATCCAATATAGAAACAGGAATTTATCTAGTTATATCTCTTTATTTTTCTATAATTTTTTTTTCAGTTTCCTCTGGTTTTCAAGACAATGGCATTAAAAAAATACTTAAATTTTCTAGTAGCCACAATATAAAAGGTAAAATGGAACAGGCAAAACTAATTTCAGTGATATATTTTATTTAATTCAGTGGACCCTAAAAGCTATCATTTTAACATACAATCATTATAAAAATTAAATCAAATAAAAAATAAAAATACAGTCTTTGAAAACAATTAACAGAATGTTTCTCATTTGGAGTTTGTCTGCTTTTTCTACTTGATACATTCAGATTACACATTCTGGGCCAGAATAGAACATAGATGATGTGTCCTTCTCAGAGTTCCCTATTTGGAGGTGGACATGGGCCATCTGGCCCTTATTGGTAATGTCAACTTTAATGACCCAGACAGGGTGTTGTCCAACAGAGACTATAGAATGTCTCTATTCTATAGTTGCTATTTTTTCCTTGTAATTTAATAAGCCATCTGTGGAATGCACTAAGAGCATGCATATACCTGGTTTGCTCTTCAGCAAAATTTTCCCTCAGATTAATTATGTACATGCTTATATATTTTTGTATTACACTTAAGACTGAGGGTATTCAGTGAAATGCTGCATTTATAAATCACTTGGATTAGTTCCTTCTTTTTCCCCAACTTCCCCCTCACTGCAGTTACAGTATTCATCTGAAATCCAATAGGTATAAAAAATTTTATAGTCACTTTAAGTTGCAAACACCATCTTAATTCAATAATTGTAATAATTCAGACTTCCAACCTTATTCAACACCAATGCTTGCCATATTTTCTTTAATCTGGACTTTCTTATAGGTTGGCATCCTCCTTTAGGCAAAAAGATACAGAAATCTTTATTTTTCAGTTAGCACCATTCCTACTTACTAGCTGCAATTACAGACCCTTCAAAGAAATAGTGGCAAGGAGAGAGAAAAAAAATCTTAGATTACCAGTACTGTTGCAATATGGATTTGTTCCTCTTGGGTTTGGCTGTGCTTAAAATTGACTCTGTACAATATACAAATAACGTATTATAGAATTGCACCCCTGAAACCTATATAATTTTTAAAATATTTATCTTTCAATTTTATTTCATCTTTTCTTTATTTTTATTGTTGACACTATTACAGATGTCCCCACTTTACCACCCTTTGCCCACCTTCACCCAGCCCCCACCCCCTCTTTTCTCTGTCCATCACTCTGTCTGTCTGTGTCTATGGGTTACGTACATAGTTTCTCTGGCCAATCCCTTCACCTTCTTTCATCTAGTCCCCCCTCTCCACTCCTCTCTGACACCTGTCAGTCTGTTCCATAAATCTATGTCTCTGTTTGTATTTCAGTTGTCAGTTTATCTTGTTAATTAGATTCTACATATAAGTGAAACAGTATGATATTTGTCTTTCTTTCACTGGCTTAGTTCACTTAGCATAATAATCTCCAGGTCCATCCATGCTGCTGCAAAACATAAGACTTCCTTCTTTTTACGGCCACTTGGTAGTCCTTTGTGGAAATGTACCATAGCTTTTTTATTCACTAGTCTACTGTTGGGTATTGGAGCTGTTTCCAGATCTTGGCTATTATAAATAATGCTGCTATAAACATAATAATTTTATTAACCAATATCACCCCAATAAATTCAGTAAAAATAGATAAATAAGTAAGTAAGTAAGTAAGTAAGTAAAAATAAACTGACTCTGTCTGGGTCATTTGTATGTGTATATTGCGGAGTCCCTCCACCAATTGCTGGTGGTCTTTATTTACATTTACTTTTTACACTTACACGTGCATTTATAAAGGCAAACATGCTCTTCTAAGTAGTAATTTCTTTAACCTTCAGAGGACTTTTTCAATGGTGAGATCAGATTTTACCTCTACGTTCTTGATTGTGCCTTTTGAAGTGTCCATTAGGATTCTTTCTTTCTGTTTGCCTGCCTATCTATATCTATCTATCTATCTATCTATCTATCTATCTATCTATCTATCTATCCATCTATCTATCATCTATCTATTGCAAGAAATCAGCTTATGCTATTGCGAGGCAAGGCAAGGTTGAAATCCATAGGGCAGGTCATCAGGAAGGGCAAGCTGTAAAACGTTATTAACTCTTGCTGCAGTCTGCAAGTGGAATTTTTTCTTCCTTAGAGAAACCTCAGTTTTGCTCTTCAGGCCTTCCAGTTGATTGGAGGAAGCCTACTCAAATGATCAAGAATGACCTCTTTTATTTAATAGTCAATTGAAGGAGATGTTAATTACCTGTACAAAATACTTTCACAGCAACACCAGGAGTAATGTTTGAATGACAGAGGCCTATAGCCTAGTCAAATTAACACATTAACGCATTCATTATATACCAATCACAGGTAGGTAATCCAAAACATGCCTACTGCACCAGCTACATAAGAAAGTGAAAGTGCATTAGAAGAAAGATCGTTGAGTCTGGGTTTGAACACACAGAGTTTTCAGTACCCTTGAGTCACTGACATATATTATCTTTGCGCTTTTGTACAAAGGGCTTGTTCCAGATAGTTTTTGAGGCTTCTTTCAGTTATACAATAATTTCTATTATTATCATGTGCAAAGGCAATAGAGATGACTAACAAAAGGTAATTGTCATTGCAAAGAGAATAACGATGCAGAATTGACAATTTCTCCATTTGCTCCCTGTCTCAACAAAGAAAGATAGTAATTAATATGGCAGAGAAATAAGGCATTTATTTAGCCACTTTCTCAGCACAGTATAGGCCATACACTAGTTTACATGCTACAGATACAGAGTGGAACGTGATTCAGTTCTGGACACTGAGAATCATGACAATAATCTAATGATTATAAGCAAATCAATCATTTTAGTACAATATGGTAATGCTATGATAGGGAGGTGTAGAGTGCTGAGGTTGGCATCTGAATCAGGATTCAGAATAGTTTTCCTGGGAGACCTACATTTGGAACTAAAATTGAAGGAAAAATTGCCACAAAATCTGATGGGCTATTTAATTTCTTGAAATGTGCTTGGTGTTTGCAGAGAAAGAAGGCAATGGATTTGAGGGTAGTGAGGGAAACCATGCCTCTAGATCAAAACCTGAGAGAGAAGAAATTTCTAGCTGCATGATGGAAGGAGGGTAGTTGGGGATAGGCACAAAGGAGAATAGGGCACTCCAGGCAGACGGTGGAACGAAGCAGGTTTGGGGTGAGGAGGAGGGTGGATAGTTAGTTTACTTTTGGGTAGCTGTGTCTCTCTAAAAATTCATGCAATAGAAATAGCCTGATTAAATATAAACTAGGGCAAAAGTCAAAGCTCTTGTATTACTTAGCTATCAGTTTAAGATAATCATATTATACAGAAAATTTTTTAAAAGATAGATGATTTTACTCTAGATTTATTTCTGTGGTCTCAGACAAAAATTTTTTAAGATCCCTTTGTTAACATTGACAAAATTCTTATGTTCTTCTCCATTGTTTTTGTTCTTTTATCTTTCAGTATTTTCTGGTTGTATTAATGTTCCATTTCATAACAATCATGTTCAATTTCTTCAGTATACATAGCTTTTCAAATTGTTACTTGACTCTGGCAGTTCCAATAATTTTCATTTACTTTTGCCATTTTAAACACTGATTGGAAGCAGGGTTTTTATATTCGGCTACACCCACATATTATGAAATGTGTCTTCTAGAATGACATTTGTTTATTTATATACATCTTACATTGTCCAAGGGCCTTTTGGGTAAGAAGAGTTTTATCTGTTCAGAACATATTACCATGTTTTCACCTGCAGAGCTGTGAACCATCATTTACTAGCACAACCAGAGAACATGGCAATGAAACAGATTAGAGAATTTGTGTGGTTGAGGGGCTACCTTATGCTAATTCTCTCTCTCTCCCTCTCTCTCTCTCTCTCTCTTTCTAGCGGACTTATCCAGTGACTATCTGTCCTACAAGTTGAAATAATGAATGTGAGTGCCCTTAGTATAGGTAACATCATATTAATGTGAAACACTACTTGTTGCATAATATTGAACAATTACTTCAGGACTTGAGCACAATGAAGGTGAATTGGTTGGAAGCCTCCTTTGCAACACAAATAAATTTATTTGTCCTTATTTAGCATTAACAAAAATCTCACCGTAACTTCTTTTTTCCTCATTTTAATTTTTCCTTTCCTCCCTTCCTCCCTCTCTCTCTCCCTCCCTCCCTTCCTTCTTCCCATTTTATTAGTTCAATGACACCATCTCTTCCCTTCCTCTTAAAATGTCTATTATTATTTTATTTTAAGAATGTACTTTATACAAATAACCAGTTCATATGGAAATAAATCCACAGACTTTGAATCTTTTAAAAATTATCTAACACAATATCACAATATATTTTTAAAGATTTTATTTACCTTTTTTTTTAGAGAGGGGAAAAGGAAGGAGAGAGGGAGAGAAACATTGATGTGTGAGAGAAACATCAACCAGTCGCCGCCACACATGCCCCAACTAGGGGCTGAACCCACAACCCAGGCATGTACCCTGACTGGGAATCAAACTGGCAATCTTTTGTGGGAATCTTTTGTGGTCCAAGCAACTGAGCCACACCAGTCAGGGCACAATATCAAACTACTGAGGTAAGTGTCACTCTCAAAAAACAGAGAATCAACAGACCACACCAAAATATACATAATATAAAAATAAATACCATTTCCCTTTCCAGTCTTTCCAGGAAGTTTATATGGCTTTTGCAGCAGGAGCAAAGAATTCCTAACCCTGTGTGCCACAGATTGGTGGACACTGGCCTGAGCTCCCAGGTACAATGTCTATCTAACATTTGTTGCATACAATGCTATTCTCTTGGTGGTGTGAGGGTTGTAAAGATTAAAAAAAAAATACCAAAACTAATTAATCACTTTTGAGTACTTATTATGTAATAGCACTCTTTCATGTTTTTTGCATGTGTTAACATTTAACTTCATAATAGTTGTATGAGGTATTTACAATTACCACTTCCATTTTACAAATGAGGAAACTGAGTCTTAAAGAAGTCCAATAATTGGTCATGGCCACACAGGGATTAAGGAGCAAAATATTTAAACCCATATTCTTAATCATATCCTCACTGTTTCACCTAAGAAAACCTAGTAGGAAAAGTGGCAGACACAAGAATAAATAAAAAACAAGCATAATATAAACAAAGACACTGAATTTGAGAACAGTCTGACAGTGTCCAGAGTGGGAGGGGAGGGAATTTCAGGGGAAAAGGGGAACGGTTTAGAGCAACAAGTATAAAGGACTCATGGACAAAAACTATGGGGGGGTGGAAATGGGAGGAAGGTGGGGAGGGCTGGGGTGGTGGGCTGGGGCGGGGTAAAAGACAGAAAACTGTACAATATCAACAATTAAAAAATACTGATTAAAAAAAAGAAAAAGAAAAAAAATAAATATTCAAAAATAATAAAAAAAGAATAAATAAAAAAATGAGATATAATGGAGTAAGTCCTGTGATAGGTATTCGCACAAAATGCTACTGGAGCTGAGAAGGGAAGCAGCTATGGGGTGTTGGCAGTCCTCACGGACCTTCACCAGTGGGGGCATATTTCCGAGAGAAAGGTAGAGCAGATATTTCAGCAGGAGATAATGGTTTGAGTTATTTCATTTATATGTGTCATTGAGTCTGTAAAGTGAAATGGTTAGAATAAAGCCTGGATGAGTGAGTCCAAGCCATGTTATGTGAGGCTTTAAACACAAGTAGAGAAGTTAGCATTAACAGGTCAGGCAGAAGAGAAACCTCTAAAGGTTTTGAGCAGGACAGTGACATGATCGATGAAGTGATCTGGGTAAAGTCATGCATTAACATTATGTGTACTGGATTAGTCTGGAAGACTTCAGAGTCTGGGAGATTAGTTAAAAGTTTGGTAAGAAAGACTAATGGCTTAACTTCAAGTATTGGTTTTGGGAATGGATAGAAGAGAAATATAGGGTAGAATAAGAGTCCCTATAGATGCATACTAGGACTTGGTAACTGCCTGAAGGAACTGATAGTGAGGTCTCCATGGTTTCCAAATGGGCACTATAGTTCTGGGAGAATGGTGATTGCCTTCTCTTGCACAGGAAGCCGCAGAGGGAGCAGGCTGCAGGGAACAGAGTGGAGATGTGTTCATGCTTCCATCTAGAAGTATCCAAGATACCACACTTGTTGTGGACCGTTCAGCCTGGTTTCAGGAGTTGTAACCCTCACACCATGGTGGGCTGTGTAAGAGCCCAAGGGACCCACTTCATCTGGGTCTGTTCTGTCACAAGGACGTGAGTTACTAAGGAGACAAAGCTTATCTCCCTGGCAGGAGCACTGCTTCTGCCTCATCCATCTCTGGCCCCAATGCTTGGTTGGCAGTCAATGATGGGTAAGACTCCTCATGGGAGGGGCAACCTAAGCCAGACGAGACCACTTGAGAGGCCTCATGGAAGGACTCGGGGGCTGCAGCAAAGAGGATATGATGGGCCCTCGCCCCCCGGCTATTCCAACATAGCCCAAGTCCTCATTTCCGTCTGGGAGATGTCTCCTGCTTCCTAATCGGCTTAAAGCCTGAAACTGTGGGGGCAAGCGGTGCAGCCCTGTACCAGCCAGGATGGCTCCCTGGGTGATTGGGCATAAAAAAGAATTCCTAAAGTCCTGTGAAACCTGCTTTGCTAAGAGTGCTCTCATTTAAATGATAAGGGTCCAAGGAGGAAATGAATATGTCTCCCAAAGTTTGGCAACCCCCTTTCCTGACAAACACTGGCTCAGATTAAGCCCTCAGATTTCTTTGACATGTTAAACCTGTATTCTGGTGTATTGGAACCCAATAAAAACCTAGTGAGGATGGGGCTCTGGGTCATTCTCCAATGAGAGTTTGGCCACCTCTCCTCCCCAAGCAGATCTTGTCTTGGTAGTTTTTATTTTCATCCGTGATGAATGGGGGTTTCTATGGGTGGAGCCCCCCGCACCACACTATTAATAGGAAATAAACATGCAAAGTCGAGGGCAAAAATTTTTGAGACCCTTAGCGCTTGGCCTGGATTGCTTTTGCCTATTCTCTTTCCCCATTCACATTTGGCCTGCTTGCTTTTTTGAAAACTTTCCCAATGCTGGAAGCAAATGCTCAGCCTTCCAGTTTCTCTCCATTGTTATAGTCAAATTCATGAAATTACATATTATAGTTGTTTATGTCTTCATGGTGCTGAACCTTTGCTACTATGCATTTCTGCTGACTTTTAACAAAAAGCAAAAGCAAAGTCAAAAGCAAAGCCAAAGCAAAACAAAACAAATAAATATACCGTCTTTAAGCCAGAGAAGCAGTGAAGCCATGCAGAAATAAAACTGAGAGCAAGCAAGCAGAAAGTGCCCCAGAAACAGTGCTGCCTGCATTTGTCTCCATGGATTGTATCTCGAGTTCTGCCAATGAAAACCCAGGAGGAGGTCTTTTACAGCTACTCACAGGTCTGTGGTCAACAAATTAGACTGGATAAAATAAAACTTTTCAGTAAGGGAGAGCAGAAAATTTTGGTTTTCTAGACTAGACAAATAAAGTTTCTTAACTGTGTGAAGAGAGGCCACAGAGGCAAACACCATTATGAAGTTATATTACAGAATGCAAATTCAGGATGCTTATGAGTAGCTTGATTATATTATATTCTCTAATCTCGTTAGCTGCCAGCTAATGGCATTAATAGAAGAAAAAATTTTTTTAATCCTCTCAGTTAATCTTTAGTTAGTTTATAAGTTTTTTTAGTGAAATTACTTCCTGACAAATATTTTGTTGAAAATCATAATTAGCAAACAGATTTACAATCAAGTGATTTTTTCTCAATCAACAGGGTTCATTTCAACATGAGTTTTGAGGCATCACCAGTCATTTTGCCTTGTTTTTTCCCAGATGTGCTGTAGTCAGAACTAAGTCTGTTTCCTCCACATTTCTCTCTGATGCCTTGTCAATTGCCTATTTACCATCTGCTTCTGTCTTCTGCCACCATCCCAGTCCATTACTCAGGTGCTCTTATTTGTGTGCCCTCAGAGCAAATGTCTCTACCAGTCACATTACCAATGTCCAAACTGCTGAATTCACTCCTGGAGCTCTTTGTAGACTAGGAATTCCTCAGGGATGAAGACTCTGTCTTGAATCATATGCCTTTTCTCGCCCAGATAATGACTCCGCTTTCCAAATTGAGGGCTGGCCTCCCTGACCTCTTTTCTCCTCTGGCTGGGCTAGACAAGAATTCTGCTAGCCCCTTGTACTTAGGTCAATCTTAGTGCTCATTGTCACCCTCCCTCTCCTTGAGTGCAGAGGCTGTCATTCATTTTTTACCTTTGGGCTTTGCATTGTTTTCAGCAAACAATCAGTTCCTCTGTAAAGATCAGTGGAATGGGGGAAAAAAGGAAAAACAAGGAACCATTTCCTTGTACCTGTTAAAAAATGCATATTTTGGAAAATTGACTCACATATTGTTACTGATATAGTTACAAGTTAAGTTCATTTTCAGCCTTTTTCCAACTCCCCTTTCTGAGGCTTCTTTCTACACTACCAGTTCACCTCCTCGGGCCTCAGTGGCCTTGGGAATTAGTCTCAAAAGCATTCATTTCCTCCTGGTCTGCACACTGCTGAGGCTTACACTGGGACAGGAGTGGTTATAGTGTGTATTAAGATACTCATCTTTTAGCTGCGTTCCACAGACGCTCTGGGATAGAGCTCGGCCTACATTAAAGCCTGGCCCATGGAAAGGAAGCTCGTGATGTACTTATCGCTTTCCTCTGAACTGCCTGTGCTGTAGTCTCAACAGCTTTCACGTACGTCTGTATGTGCGACCAAGCCTTTTCTGGCTGGAGAATATACTATCTCTTCCAGAATCTTCCTCCTCTTCACCTAGTTAACTTCTACTCATCCTCAAGGGCTCCACTCAAATGTCACTTTTCTCCAGAAGACTTCCTTGAAGTCTTTTAGGGTAGGTTAATGTTTCTCTCCCCATGACTGCCATAGCATCTTGCTCCTCCAGTCCTAATACTGGGCAGCAGAGGCACAGGCAGCTCAGCAGATGAAGGGCTAAACTTGAGCCAGGCTACCTGGGTGCAAATCTCACTTTTGCTTATTATTAGCTGTGTGAACTTGGGAAAAGTTTATTTAACTTCTCTATACTTCATTTCCTCATTGGTAAAATGGAAATATAATAGGGCTTATCACAAATGGATTTTATGAGAGTTAAATTTGTTGAAACAGTTAAGGATTTAGAATACTGTTTGATATATAATATGCAATACATATTAATAAATATATTACTTAAATATATAGTATACATATAAATATTTTAATATATAGATATACATAAAGTATGTAGTGGGTATATATACATTTACATTTATTGCTTTTATAATTATCTTTTTCCCATAGGGAATGAGATTTTTTATGATAACAGTTTAAGGACTGTGACTCTTTTTCATATATATATATGAAATATCTTTCATATATATTTCCATATATATATGAAATATATATGAAAAAATATATAATATTTTTAGGACTATAAGATGCACCAGACCATAAGATGCACCTAGGTTTTAGAGGAGGAAAATAGGGAAAAAAATTTTGAAGCAAAAAATGTGGAAAAAATATAATAACCTGTGGCCCCGCTCCACTGCCACCCCCCCCCCCCCCCCCCAGCGAGCCAGGTAAGCTACATTTGGACTATAAGACACACCCCCATTTCCTCCCAGATTTTGGGGGAAGTGCATCTTATAGTCCAAAAAATATGGTATGTATAAGCTTGTGCTGTACAAACAGATAAAACATGACCTCCACAGTTGCTAGAACCCAAATTCTGTTGCTAGCAGGGCTCAAGCATCAGTCCTGCCAATGGGAGGCACCCCATCTGAGACTGGGAGGTGAAAAGGAGTTAGAACTTCTGTGAGCTTTCACAGCTACAGAGGTTCCTGGCCTGAGCATCCTTCTTAAGAGTATTCCCGTATAGCAGTGGAAGATAAAAACTGCTTCTGCATGCTGTCTCCTGCAGTGGTGACAGTAGCTTGCTGCAATTCCTGGTTTCTGTAGAACATACCTATTCCCTCTCTGGCCACCTACCCTACCCCATTTTTATTTCTATAGCCCTCAAAAATTTTTGTAACCCACTGACTTGTAGGAAGTCTACCACCTTGTGTTGAAATACCTAGAATGGCATCTGTTTTTTCTACCTAAACCTTGACTGACATATTAGTGTAGGAAATTACTTAGAGGTTTCCTAGAAGTTTAAAAGGCAGCCAGATTAGAGGTATATTCATTCCCAAGGAAGGAACTATATGTTCTTTTCCTGTGCATTCATGGCTGGGTAAGAAACTTTATTTATTAAACAATATTTATTGAAAAGGCACCCCACTGGACACTGTTCTATGTTATGATGTGATCACATTTTTTTTTGGTGTGTGTGTACTTGATTTCAGGGTGTGTTGGATTATATTATAAACATAACACCCAGCATAGCTTTACCCATTATCCCATACAATTGTGAGATCATTGTGAAGTTAACTTCTGTGGAGGCATTCTATATTTCTAAGTAATTGAAGATATTTTTCTCTCCCTTTCTTGAGTCCAGCTACACTGTTATACCTGGTTTATGTTCTCATTCTCTTTGATGGTCCATAAGACTGAGGAGTTTTCACATGCAGTGTCAAAGTCCCCATAGATGGGCATATTAGAAAAGTTTCAGGAAAAATTACCAGCATTTCTACAATGAAATAATATTTTATGGTGGAAATGTACCAGCTTTGTCACTGCATTATGGGAATAGTATTATGTTTTCAGAAACTGGTAGCTTGCATTACAAGCAGTTAATTAAAGTCAATAAATGTATCACTTTCTTTCCTTACAAAACTAACATGACTAAATATTATTATGTCCTTTCTTTGAAAGACAATTTTCTATTAAGTCAATCTGAATATCTTCTCTGAATTCTTGGAAAAAAGTCTTCCTCTTCATAAAAGAACATAATTTTCATTCTTGTCTCCACTTCTTTTCACTTCTTAAGTTGGATTTTTCCCTAGTGTCTTGCCTTCTGGACTGACAAGCTTGCTCCTTCCCATATGTCACGTTCCTGGAAAAGGCCGTGCAGAAATTTCAGTACCTCTATATGAGGAAAATACCGGCAATGACTCACAGAGTGTAAAAGAAGTTATAACTCAGCACTGGCCTGAAAGTGAAGAAGCTGAATTACAATCTTGCATTTACTTTTATTTACTACCAATAAGACCTTCGCCAAGTAACTTCTCTGGACCTCAGTTCCCTCATTTATAAAAGCCAGGTTTGCACTGGCATGTCCTTAATGTCCCCTTGGATTCTTTACTGCAATTGGGGTGACTTTGCCTTAGTTTTGCCATGATGTATGCATGATAACTCCACAATATCATCAAAGCCTCAAGCTCCTTCTAGTTCATCTATCAATAAACTCACAAATGCAATCTCCTAGGCCTGATGAAGGAGAAGGAGAAAAGAAAAAGACAAAGACAGGAATACAGATGCTTAGCATACTGATGCCCCTAACTACAGTTGGGATTCTGTTTGTAAGGAAGAGTGCAGAATGGATATTGAAGGGTACACCACATGGGGCTAATAATAGCCCCATCTTGTTCTTCCAATATTTATTTATTCCGTGAGCAGATCTTTATTCGTGCCTTCTTCATGCCAGGCACTCTCTTTAGGCACTGAGTGTTTTGTGGAGAACAACAATGGGCATCGCTTCTTTCACAGGGCTCAGCACAAGCTATTGGAATCAGTAGGGGAACTGTGTGTTAAAAACACAGTCAGAAATAAACATACAGTTACATCTTAGAATATGTGATCTGATGGAAAAATGGATTGTTATAAGAAGATGACATAACTATCAAACTAAGGTTAGAGGGTCAGATGCATTCTGAGAAAGTGGGATTTGGATCCTCAGAGTAAAAGATGGGGTGAGTGAAAAGAATCTTCAAAAAGAGGGAAGAGTGTGGCTAAAGGCCTGGAAGCATAGAGAATCCACAAAAGCCAGTGTGGTTGAAATGTGTTGGCAGAGGGGAGAGGGTAGCACGAGATGAGGTAGATGGCCAGGCAGATGGGACCAGAATATAAAGGGAGAGAAACAAAAGTCAGGCATCCCAGGCATAGGGTATTGACTGCATGAGTCAGTGTACAGAGGTATCAGCTTTCATGAGAGCTGGATATTAGTGCTTCATAAAGACTGCAACAAGGGGCACCAGGGTTGTGATTGTACTGGAAGACGTGATCAGGTTACAGGGCATTCTGAGTCATGTTTAGATAATCGTATTTGATCCTAGTAGATGGCAAGCCCCTGGAGGGTTGTCATGGAAATGGTGGATGGATGATGGTGGTGATGAAAACACGAGATGCAGATAGCTGTCTGGAAGATGGATTAAATGAGAGGCGGGGAGACACAGAAGCCGCTATTCAAAAAGTTTAGGTTAGTGCTAATAAAGGTACAAACTCAAAAGTATCATTTCCACATTTTTGTTTGTAAACCAAGGGACCATAGCAGAACTTACACAGCAAAGAGCACAAAACAGAACATAAGTACGGTAACAACATGTCATTTATTTGAGGCCACCATGAGCTGGGCATTGCTTTAAGTGCTTTTCTTAAATTAATTTTATTAATCCTTTCAACAACTTTATTATCTTTCTATATTAATTCTATTATGATATTTTACAGAGAAAAGAGTCTCAGGGTAAGATCCTCAGGCCTTCCTTGTTTAATAAAGAGGAGGGGCCAAATGCCCTCTACTCTCTCTTCCTACAAGAGGCCAGGTCTTTTGAATTTATAAGGTGCAGTCTTCTGACTCTTGGAATTGTTAACACAGTCCTCTAAATTAATTCCAAGATTGGTTTAGAATTCCCTAATGAGATACACAAGAGACAGTCTCAAAGTGGGTGTTCTTGTTTCCCAAGGAGATAAAAAGTTTAATTGTTTTATTTTACTTTTTGGTATACATTTGTGTGAAATTCCTCTAGACTTTAGGGACATTTTTGTACTATCTTTAAATGCATGTAAATTTGTGATGCACACTCACTAACACTCTTTCTCTCACATTCTCTTCTATAGTTTTGGTATGTTTAATTTTCCCACCAATAGGCACAGAGAAGTTAAGTAACATGTGCAGTCACACAGCTAGTTAGTCTAGAACCAGGAATTTAAAAAACAAACAAACAAACAATAAAGGCATTGTGATGGTTAATTTTAGGTGTCAGCTTGGCTAGGGTATAATACCTAGTTATTGAATCAAACACTAAGTATTTCTGTGAAAGTATTATAGATACACTTAATACATACAACAAGTTAATTTAAGTAAATATTACTCTTGTTGATATAGTGGGCATCCTCCAATCAGTTGAAGGTATCAGTTTAATCATCACCATAATTTCTATATTCTCTGCTATCAGTGTGACTTTATATGCCCTGGTTGTAAATATGTATAGCATTTTATCATTATTCACAGGCTAAACCCACTGTGTTTTGCTATGCTCTTCAGTTTTAAAGAATTTGTAGTTCTATGTACATTCTTTGCTATTTTATACCTGCATTCCATTTCAAAATAACAGAATATTAATGTAGTGGTATTGTAATAAATCCCTTCTTTTTTCTACTCTATATTTTTTACCCCATTAAGGCAAATATAATAAATTTTCAATTGCCCTAACCAGATGTAGCTGAGTTAGTTGGGTGTCATCCCACAAACTGAAAGGTCACCAGCTGGATTCCAGGTTCAGGTCACATGCCCAGGCTGCAGGTTCGGTCTCCTGTCAGGGTGCTTACAGAAGGCTGACGCTTGGTGCTTCTGTCCCTCTCCTTCTTCCTCCCTCCCCTTCTGTCTCTCTCTCTAAAAAAAAAATCTGTTTACACATGATAACACTGCTACCCTTTTTTTTCTAGTGAGATTCTTGATTACATTTAGGAGCAAACAGACTCCTAGGGGAGTATTATAAAAGTATAATTGAGAGGTAGCAGAGAAAGGAACTCAATTCCAGTACTATATCCTCTCTCTAAAATAAGGCAGAAAGTGTGTAACTTTATAAAAGACTAATATCTAACATCACACGCAAAATGTTTCTTACATTCCTAACATACTTTGCAGATGCAGAGAATAGGTTGTAAAAAACACAGGAGCATTCTCATACAAATGTGCAAAATTAATTTGGGTTCTCATTTGTCGTAGCTGTTGAATGTAAAATGAAGAGATGTGTATGACGGTATCCAATACTAATAGCAAGGGCTACAGCAAGAGCTTTGCAGTTAAGTGCATGTTGTCATGACCGGGCTTTCTGTGGGAGGGTTATTTTTCTAGTGCTTATAAAGTATGGGGCTGCAGACAAGTTACTTAATTTTTCTGTCCCTCAGTTTCCTTGTCTGAAAAATGAATATGATATATTTTTAAAAATAATATGTGCTCATTGTTTGCTATGAGGAGTTGATGAATGAATCTTTGTCATATCATCAGAACAGGACTGCATATACGTATGTGCGTAGAACGTTTGTGTGTTCATGTTGAAGAATTTGATGATAATTATTGACTCTGGGATATGGGAATGAGAGTCTGGATATCTGTCTTCAGAAAAATATGTGGTTTTCAGAGTATATCCTTATACTGTTTACATTTCCTACTGAATTTTTCTATCAATTAAATAATTTGAAAAGTCTCAAAATAAATGAGAGTAAAATTGTTAGAATTTCACAGCAATAAATTTCATTTGCCAGTACAGTAACAGAAAGGTAGGTGGCAGATATTTACGATTTTATTTTGAACATTTGATCATATTGTTTTACACTACTGAAAATTGTTCATCTCACAAGTGCTGTCCTATACTTTAATATCCTATATAATTCTCATAAGATATTCTCCTTTTTAAGAAGTTCAAGTATTTTTGGATGATATACATATATTAAGATTTTTCCCATGTATAACTACATATTCAATTGTCAATTTGACCCCTTTTGGAGAGGCTCCTATTTTGGACCATATAGGAATTGATTTACAACAGTCTCTGTACAACCTAAATACTAAAGATGAACTCAGGGGGAAAAAAATAAAAGCTTTGAACACAGAAAAAAAGACAGTATAATACCAGGACAGCTGTGTGATGACATTATGAGAATGTTTTATAGGGGCCATAGTCGATTAGAACATGGGACCCGTGTGCCCACAAGGAGAGTGTGCTAGGTTCAAGCGCAGGTCTGTAGCACCTTCGGGCTGGGAATGAAATGGAGGAGATCCAGTTCCCAGGATTGACATTGCCCACAAAGAAAGCTGAACCATGAGAGAGAGAACAGGTCATTGTATTTCTAAATTTTGAAAGGTAGAGATTGCCGAGTTGGAAGGAATGAGGAACACAGCAAGCTGGAGAGGCACCCCACTGTGGGCCTTTCCTCAGTAAGGCAGTTGTCTGTCTCCGGGGGAGCACTGAAACACAGAATTGTCATAGTGGGAAGCTGAAGCAAGGACATTCTCATGCTGGCCTAAGGTTCATTATCTTGCTATCCTTGTGGTTTAAGTCATTCACTGAATTATCAATATCTCTCCCTTTGGCATTTCAAAAGCTTTAGAACCTCTTGTCCTTACTTAAATTATACATTTTCCAGACTTCTTTTTCCCCACCCTGCCATATTCCTTAATGGGATCCTTCTTCCAAATACCTCATTGCTTTGTCTTCATTCTCTGGCACCAGGCATTTTGTCAAATAGTGTAGAGAAAATGTCCTTCCCTGTCACCCCAGTAAGGCAGATGCCAAAAGTTCACATTTCTTTTGGATGGCCGCACTGGAGAGAACTACACTCTTGGTATCTGAGCTGTAGGGGGTAGGCCCCTGTGTGTCTTTGCAGTCAGCTGCAGGAGGGCCATCTTGGACGCACTTAATTTTCCCTCCCACCCCCAAGGTAACAGTCAGTAGGAATGAGAGGTGTTCAGATCTTAGAGAATATGATTTTTTGACTTCTTCCTTTGATTACTTGCTAGAAAACAGGGATCCAAAGCAAAAACACAGGACACGAGTAAAAGGAGTATCTCGGTTACCTTCTGAAGGATTGCTATATGTCACTATTAGTTTTACAAATAACAAATGTGAATTGAGTTAATATTTTATATAATCTAGAATCTAAAAATTGGTTGACATCTTTTAGGCCTCAGGCCTCCCTTAGCACCACCCCAGCTGAGACTGCCTTCTGCTCCAGCAGCCACAGCAAAGCTTGTGAACAAAGTCTGGCACTGTCAGGAATTACTTCTGTGGTGACAGTAGGTGATGAATCCCTTTTTTAAAGGGACAACTGATATGGATTTGCCTGCAACCACTAGTTATGAAAAGGCAATAATAATGCAAAGCATTCCAGGATATCTCATGGCGTGGACTCCCATGCAACTGAAGTGGCAAGGTGGGTTCTGTAATTTAGGATTTGGAAAAGGTATCAGAGAATCAAATGTCCTAATTCACCTTCTCTTTTGGTGCTATTCAGAACCACATTCTGCGAGAGCTTAGTATATGCATATTTTATGTGTCAGGATACCTTAATATTATGAAAACTGGAATCCTACTTGCTACAGAGACTTTTTAAGCTTCTGACAAAAATAAGAGCAGGGAAGAGAAAGTAGAGTGATGGTGTAGGCCCCTAGCAAATGGAACTAACATGAAAAATACACCAGCTGGAGCTGCTGTGGGCTGTAGATACGGTAAGTCTAGAATTCTTTCTCTGTAGCCAGCTACCTCCCAAACCTTTCCCTGACACTGAGGATAATATGGATTCCACAACACTGTTAACAACAGAGCTCAGGGATTTTCTTTTAAGTCATTTCTCACCCATGAGCATTTAATAACTTAACACTATACTAGGTTCTTTTATTCCTTTTCTTTTGGGGATAAACAGGGAGGCTGCCCAGATATGCAGTAGCTGTGGCTCCAATATTCATGTAGTGAAAATAACAATTAGAAAAATATTTTGGATATAGAACAGAAAGACACAACAGAGTTTTCTGTATAAAAGAGGTTATGTGGTAAATGAGGATATAGTTTATCATAAAGGAGACCAGCTATATCTGGTCTGTTTCAAGGAAAGGGAAAAGAAGGAAATGAGCTGGTAACCTCTCCTTAAATGTATGCTTGGAGTTCTTTTGTAACTGTTGGAAAGAAAAGAACAGTCCCTAAAAAGAACAGAGAGGGAGCAGAAGTATGCTGCTTCCTCACCTGAGCTTGGGATGCTTTCTTCATTGCAGGGGGCAGCTTCACCTTTCTGTGGTGGCCAGTAGTTTGTTTCTGGTGATCTCTGGCTAAAGGGCATTGACATGAGTGGATAGATGGGAATTGCTTTGAGTAGTGGTTGGGACTCTTACTCTGCTCAATATACAACACCGGGCTTGGAACATCGTTGTTAATTAGTATATATTTGTTAATTAATAATTTAAACAAGTCTGGGTTCGTGTATCACAGATGTTCAAAAGATGCAAATCCTGGGCAGCAGATGTAGAATCATGGACATGAAGAAGGAAAGAAATGGGTCAAGTCTGTTGACATATGAAGCCTGTGTGAAAGGGAAAGTTGAGAATTTAGAGGCTTTCTGGATTGGGAATTTTAGCTCTATTTTGGAACAACAAAGATGCAAACAACTGTAAATAAACTCTGAAATATAAGATTTACAAAGGTTGTAAAGAACAGAACATGAAATATGTTTTACTTTACAAGTAAGTCTAGTTGAGACATGAAAAAGGAAGTAGGGAGTAAAATCAATATACACACACGTGTGCATGCGAGGTCTGTCCAGAAGGTATCCAGCCATGTAATACAAAAAATAGACATTTATTAAAGAAGATACCAGATACAAGAAACACTGTGCATAGGACAATGACACTTCAGTCCCCTTCAAAGTAGGCACTGTGGGACTTCACACAGTTCTCCCAGTCACCATCAGCTGCCCTGTTGTATTTTTCTGAATCTCACTGAAGATCTGAAATCTTGTCCTTTTCAAAGGTGATTTTAGCTTTGTGAAAAGCCAGAAGCCACAGCATGCCAAATCTGGGCTGTACAGGGGCTGAGTGGCTTGGGTGATTTGATGTTTTGCCAAAAACTTCTGCATGAGATGTGATGCAGAAACAGGCACATTGTCTGGTTGAAGCTGCCAGTCACCAGTTGCCCATAGCTGTGGCCTTTTAAATCATCTGAACAGTTTCCATGGAGAAATGTTCAAACTTAATGCAAAATTTGATGCACATTCATTGTACTATTTGCTCAGTCTTTTGAATGTGACAGCCACACAGTACATGTGCTCACTCAACAGCATCTACTACCCCCACCTTCTAGTACAGTAAAGTCGTCATTGTTCATATATGCATATTCCAGTCCACTCTCCTTGGTTGTCAGGTTACATGGATATCAGGCAAACTGTTCTCGTTATATTAACAATGGCTAGACTTTTCCCAGACAGACCTTGTGTATTAATGTTCATTTTGATGTGTGCTGTATTTTTAAATCCTCTGGTAATAGTAAAATGCATTAATTATGCAGAGTATGTGGAAGATTTGCAAACTTATATAGAAATAAAAAATGAAATATAGGCCAATATAATTAAAAGAAAGAAGTCATTTCTTTTCAAAGGTCAGAAAGTGAAGAGACTTAAATATAAAATAAAAAATTCTCAAGCAAAAGGGTAAAATGTTAGGTTTAAAGAGCAAAAATTGATATTCTTCCCTACAAGCTCAATTAAGTTATAGACTAAAAAATTAAAGGTGAAGAGATCAAGACAAAAATAGCAAAATGCACAATAAAAGAGTAATTTTGTACATAGATGTAAGGTTATGAAAATAGCAGATGAAGAAAGATTCAATCTTTAATGATTGCCTAAGATAACCTCTGAGTATAATTAGAATGTGATAAAATATTAAATATAAATATGTTGGCATGAAAACAAAAATAATTAATGATTAATATTAATACATTAGAAAGGGGAAAGAGCAGATATAAAAATTAGTATGATTCAAAGACTTTATTCAAGAATGTTTTTATAAAGGTAGAAAAAAGTAGCTCAAATCTGAGCAACCAAAGTACAGTAATATATAATGGACCAAAAAGAGAGAACTTGCATGGGAACCTAAAGAAAACGGATCAAAGGAAGGCATGGGGAAAATTTTTATGTTAAGATTACCAAACTGCTTCTGCTTCAGTAAGGTTTGATATTCTCTTTAAGATCATGGTATGTTAGTTATGTTAATGGTATATTAGAAGATATTATGTAATGAATTAATCATTTATATAATAGCACATGTTTGATGGGCAAGAAAACATAATGGAGTAAGCATGGATCTTGTGTTTTGACATGCCTGGTTTAAACCCCCACTGGCAATATTTTAGGTCTGTGTGTGTCACTGTGTGATTTTGGGTTAGTTAATTTTTAAAAATGCATAGCTATGCTTGAAAAAGAGAGAAAAATAAAAAATGACGAATCAGGTTATGAGGAGTAGAGATAAAATATGTAAGATAAATTGCGCACAATCTGTTCTTTGTCCTCTTCCAAATTGCACATATTTCTCTACCTTCTTTCTGAAATTGGGATTATTCTAGAAATGTCAAAAGAAACTTCCTGGCCACCACGACAAGAAGTTTCCATTGCCTTGGCTTGTGGGAAATCAGCTTTTTACAGAAGTGCCTTTGTCACTTCAGTAGAGACACTTAACATTCCAAAGGCAATTGAATTTAAGTTAACTCTGCAGTCTTAATTCTTGCTTAAATGTCTTTGAAAAGATTGCACTGTGATGCAGCGCTGAAATGTAAAGTTACATTGTGTAGAGAAGATTACTTGTCACTTGTCACAAGCAAAGTAATTTAACGACAGAAGAAATCTGTCAGAATTGAACGTGGAATTTTTCAAAGCTAGGAGAGGTTGGAGTGACGGATTAGTGTGTCATAAAAAAACTCTATCACTCAGATGTGATCAACGATCTGTCAAAAACTTCCCTGTGACTAACAAAAGTATTTAACTTCCATTGATACATACTTCAAGTGAAGATAAAAAAAAAAAAAACCCACTTAATACGAATTTTAGGGGATAAAACCCCAGAGTTCTTCAATATACCTTACTGTCCAGGAAAAAAGAAAAGAAAACCTAAAACATACAAGGACAGGAGCGACAGTAACTATGAAAATCTGTAGCCTCCATGAGGACTTACATGTCGATTTTCAATGTATTTAAAAATTATTTTTGTAGTAGTTATTATGAGCCAGGTAATTTTAAATATTAACTTAATTACAAACTAACGTATTTAATCATACATTAACTCATTTAATTCACAATATTAACTCAATTCGTCTAACAAATCCATTTTACAAATGAGGAAGTTGAGGGATAGCAAAGATGAAAGGTCACAGAAGGAGGAGGTGGCAGAGCCAGGATTCAAACCTCCTGAGTCTATGTTCTTAATCATTAAATTGCTGTCTTTGAGACATAATTGTATATAGAGAAATTTTAGTCCCAGTCCGTTGTAACTGCTCTGTTCTTAGCATTTAAAAGAAATGGACAAATGGGTTTAAATCTAGCAAGTTCAGGAGGTAGATACAATTTCTTAGAGCCACAGAGAGGTTAGGTAAACCCTCTAACCACCAGGCCGAGATGTGTACCTGGGCGTCCAGCTGGCTTTGGAGCACAGGCACCTAGCGTCTTTTAATCATCAGGCACATGCCTCAAAATTGTGAAGCCATTTCAAGAAGAACTTAAGTAATGCAGGATGCAATACAACTCTAGTTTTCTAATCACTTCTTTGTTCTTTTAGCTAGTCACCTGTTCCTTGCTATTCTACTAATTGTGAACCACCCACATAAAAAAAGTTCTTTAAAAGTGATGTTAGAGGGGAGAAGTAGATGTGAGATTTGGGCCTGAAGGAAACTCTCCAACAACACTGCCTTGTTGGAGACCCTCAGATACGATTCGGTCTATTCCTTTCGATGCTGCTTTGCTGACCTTGCTCATTGCTTCGGTCAGAATATACTAGGCTATTCTACCATCACAACTGAAACACTCACATTTCATTGGCTGAACACAACGATGATTTATTTCTTGCTTAGATCACATTTCACTGAAGGCTGGACTTCAACTTTACACCAAATTTTTCCCAGCAGTGTTCTGGTTTTGATCTTTGCCTGGAAACTTTGTTTAAATTTTATCATTATTTGCCACCTAGAAAGGCTGGGAAATTCCATAACCAAGTCCCAGCTTCTTGCTATTTAACAGTCTTCCTTTTATCTTATGTGTCTTCTCTCACATCTCACTGTAGGAAGTAAGAAGAAACCAGGTGACACCTTCACACTCTTCCTGGAAACCTACTTAGCTAGACCACCCCATTTATTCAGGCACATTTTTTTTAACCCTTCATCTTATAGAAAATAATGATCTCCCTAAAATTTTTGCCATAATGAAAACCTTCTTAACTACAATTTCTGACATTTTCTTCACATTTCTTTAAGTCCTCACCCATAGTCCCTTTAAAGTCCATCATTTCAGGTGTTGATAGGTTCTTCAAAGATGTTCAGTCTCTCACTAGTTGTTGCCTCAAAGTTTTTCCATCTTTCACTTACTACCTGAGTCCAAAGCCATTTCCACATTTGAAGTTTTCTTATAGCAAGACCCTAATTCTAGGTACCTAAATCAGTATTAATTTTCTACTATTGCATAGCAAATTACGTGGAATCTTAAAACAAAAATGGGAACTTCCTGTGGGTCAGGATTTGGGAATGGCTGTTCTGGTTTGGGGTCTCTCTTGAGGTTGCAGTCAGAACATCGGTCAGTGCTACAGGGATCAGAAGGCTTGGCTCTGGTTAGAGAACACACTTTCCTCCAATTATGGCCCCCGGGTCTCTGGTACGGGGAATGCAAGAGGCAACCAACATCGATGTTTTTCTCCCTCTCTTTCTCCCTCCTTTCCCCTCTCTCTAAAAGTAAATAAATAAAATCTTTAAAAAAATAAAGACAAATTGTTAAAGATATAAGAAATATATTCAGAAGTATAATTAAATGGAATACTTTTTCAAGCTTTAAAAATAATTATAGAAAATAAAGGTACCAAATGATAAGGTTTATTTGAAATTGATAAAAAATAAACATTTATAATTTATAGAGAGAGAATATACATTTTCTCAAATAGCAATTGAATAATTATAAATATTTTATGTAGTTTTTAAAAATATTTTATTTTATTTTTTAGATAGAGGGGAAGGGAAGGAGAAAGAGAGGCAGAGAAACATCAATGTGTGGTTGCCTCTTGCCCGCCCCTGCTAAGGACCTGGCCCACAACCCAGGCATGTGCCCTGACTGGGGGTCAAACTGGCAATGCTTTGGTTCTCAGGCTGGCACTCAATCCACTGAGCCACACCAGCCAAGGCCTCTTTATATAGTTTTAATAGTGATTTAAAATTATAGAACACAAAAATTTATAAATTCCCCAAATTCAGGAGTTATTGAGACTGCATAGATTCGTCCTTTTCCATTCTTGCCTCCTTTCCTGCTACTTCTTTTCTGGAGTAAGGACCACACTCCAACACCCATGTTGGAACACAAGGAAACTGAGGGTGGAAGTCACGCACTTAGGACGGCTGGATGGAAACATAAACACTAATCACCAAGAAACAGCAACACCAGCCCTGGCCTCTGTTTCAAGACTTCTTTACAACGTGAGAAAAATAGCCCCACATGCATTTAGCTAGTATTATTGCTGTGTTCTGTTATTTCTGTTACACGCTGCTGAATTCATCCTCACTGAGAGATAATATTGTCATTGCTTTTATTCTATTTCCAAGCTCTGACTAAATTGGGCTAAAGTGATATAATCCATAGATGACACTGTCTTTTAGATAAGACCTTGCTATGGGAAACAAAAGATAATTCTATCTGATTAACCGCTGCTTTGGGTAGATTTATGGGGCAGCTCACTTGGACGCATAATTCCTCATTTCTGCCATCACAGCAGTTCCTCCGTATCCAAACGGGATGTGTTCTGAGACTCCCAGTAGATGCCTGAAGGTTCAGAGGATACTGAACCCTAGATATACCATGTTTTCCCCATACATACGTACCTATATTAAAGTTTAATGTATAAATTATGCACATTAAGAGATTAACAATAATAAAATAGAGCAATTATAACAATATACTGTAATGAAAGTTATCTGAATGTGGTCTCTCTCAAAATATCTAATTGTGCTGTACACAATGTGAGATGATAAAATGCCAAAACTGCTCCTGAATCTGTGTAACCATTCCTTACTTGTAATAAATGGTTTGATGTTACTTCTCCCGTGGGACTCTTCGGTGAAGTCTGTGTACAGGCCCAATGCTTCCTGCTTCAACATGTCGCCATCGGTTGGAACACATTTTCTGTTCATGTCCTTTACGCACAAATAAATGCCTGTTCCATCCTAACTAAGCACTTACCATGCACTGTGACTGTAACTTTTGCAGTTTGAGGTGAGACAGCAAAACTAGCAAATTTTTTTTTTGTTTTTTATAATTTCATGGACAGAAGATCCACTCATCATAGATCTCAGCAACTTCAGCATACAACTTTTTTTTCCTTTATTAATTCAAGAACTTTCACCTTTTTATGTAAAAGAAGCACTGCGGCTTCTCCTCGGCATATTCTTGCACTGGGGGGGCCATTATTACTTGTTAGAAGCTCCTACACTCTGGAGATGCTACACAAATGGGTGATTCATGTCCTGGGTGGGGTGGAACGGGACTGCTTGAGAATTCATCACTCTACTCAGAATGATTTGTAATTTAAAATTTGTGATTTGCTTATTTCTGGAATTTTCCACTTAATATTTTCAGACCACGGTCAACTGCAGGAAACAAACTGCAGAAATCAAACCTGTAGGAAAGTGGAAGTTACTGTGGTTACAATCTCTGCCCACAGCTGCTAAAAGGGTTCAACTTAAACGTTACCACTTTCTTTGAAGTAAAGACAATAGAACAATTTTAAGTGAAGGAAGTCTAAGGAATCTCTGTTTGACCAGAAGTTATCTGGTCTTTAATGTATTTCATTATATAACTACAATGAACTTTAAATAACTGGGTTTCTGTTAGAAGTCACACTCAATAGAAACATATTTTTGAGAGGCAAATGGAAAAAGAAATATATACTTATTCAGAACCCATTTTGGAGAACCCATCTGACCTAACAATGAGTATCATTATTCATTAAAACAGTCTCCGTATACAAGAGTGTTTAAATGTTGCATTTTGTCCACTGGGTGCTCTGGTTGTTAACTTTCATAAAAATTCATTACACAGATTATTCATTCATACCATAAAAATATACATTTTACATAACCTTTCTCCTACTTAACAAATTCAAACACACTACTGCAAGACAAGATTTAAATGAGAATGATGAGAAATGAATAGACTTTCTGCTGTGATCTTTTTGACAGTGCTGCAATTAAGCTTTCAGAAGAGAGAAAGAACACATGTGCAAACTGCGTTTGGCTAAAAGCGCTGCTCCAGCGGAGCACGTCATGCACAGCAGGGTCAAGGGAGCATTCCGCACATCTGACACGAAGTAGCTGATGGGCAGTGAGATGCCAGTCCCTGGAATCAGCTGTACCATAGCACTTACGGCACGTAGTCTGCATGCGGACGTTTGTGTCTGAATAGAATGAAAATAAAAACAGATCTCAAAATTAATACTGTAATGAACATGCCTTAGAGAGAGTGAAGATTTCCATGTTTGAGGATGTCCTTCTTAAGTCTCATGCACCTTGAAGTGAGGGCTTAGGCCCCAGAAGACTGAATCTCGGTGGACTCCTCTGAGGTGTTAATGCAGCTACCATTTTGGCAGGTTTACTGTTTCTCATGCTTTTTTTTTATTGGTGTCTTTGTAGATCAGTGCCCAACAAAGGTTATAAAAATATTTTTTCAGTAGAGATACTAACAGCTTGTGTTATCTGAGAAGAATGCAAGGTCTGTGTAGCTTATGTCCTGAAAGTGCTTCTTTACTTTTTCTTAATGAATATAAAATATCTATGGAATATTAGGAGGATAAAACAGATCTTACAAAAAGTGGGGTTCAGGGCATACTACCCCAAAACATGGCAACTTCACATAGTGAATATGTTAAACTAAAGGAATTTGAGAAATGAGAGGTGCAGGAAGGACTTTCTGACTTTCTCTGAGGCAGGTCATAAGACCCTCAAGTGAGAGGTTCCCTCCCTGTGTCCAAAAGAAAAGTGCATCCTTATCTCTGAGGAACACCAAAAGGAATCTGAACCAGTCTTGCTCAATTCCCCCAGTTTACTTCCATTGGTTCATACCTTTTGTCCAATTAAATTTTTCCACCGCTTTCTACTTTCATCAGGCCTTGTATAAAAATGCTAAGATTTAATGTTTACTTTGGGTCTTCATTTCCTTATGAATGTCAGAATAAACAGAATGAACTTATATTAAACAAAACTTTATGCTTTACTCTTGTCAATATCTTTTTTTTTTGTTTTTGAATTATAGGAGTTTAGTGTAACATTTTAAACAGTAACTGTACCTTCCACACCAAAAAATATATGGTACTTTTGACTTGTTTTAAAATCAAGAAGTTAATTTTCAGTTTGTACTTTCACAGCAAAGTTTATTGTTTCCATGATTTAAAATGGCAGTTCACTTTAGCACGAAACTAACCCCAATTTTTTCCATTTAAAAAAGAATGCTTCATTGTTTTCTCCAGCCCAACTGGCATTCTCCTTCAAGACTTTACATGACAAGGGCAATGCTTATACATTTATCAGATCCCATTTCATTTTCCAGTTCCTGGGTACACATGAATACAACATTTTCCAGTCTCCCTTGCAGTTAAACTGGGCCCAAATGACTGGGTATTGGCCATTTGTGAAGGTAAGTTACATACAAGCCTGTCCCTTAAAAACAGCCCTAGCAGTATTTCTTCTGAGGGGGAACTTTGGAATCCATATGTTACAGAAGTAGGTGCAAGATGGAGGGGGGGTGGCCAACTCACATTGCACTTGATGGGAGCAAGAAATAATCTTTATTTGATTAAAACGTTAAGATTTCAGGTATATATTTTTTCTTTTTATAAAGTCTAGCCTGGCCTCTTATGACTGTCATAGGATAAACTTGTATAAAAGTTGATACAAAAGGATTTATTAAGAATTAAAATGCAGATCCATTTTTAATTTTTTTGAGGTATTGCCATCTGCTTTCCACAGCGGCTGTACCAGTCTGCATTCCTACCAACAGTGCACTAGGGTCCCCTTTCTCCACATCCTCTCCAACACTTGTTGTTTGTTGATTTGTTTATGATGGGCCTTCTGACCGGTGGTGACACATGTTTCTTTTTAACTTGTTGAATTTCTGATCATTATGACATAAAGCAGAATTTTTTTCTTACTCAGAAAATTATAATGTTGCCACTATGGTACTTTTCCATGGTTTTTCATTTAAAATTACTAAATACATTCTGTAATGCTTATTACACATTGATATCAGTGATTCTAAGCTATGTTTAAGTTATCCACTGGCATCTAGTAATTATCCAGAACCATGCAATGCAAAGAGTATCTTCTGATGTGGAAAATTTCAATTATGAAGAGAATTCCATAATCTAAAACACATCTTCAGATAGTTTTAGTTTAAACTTCTTTCACATTTAAAAACTACATATTTTTCTTAAAGTTCTCCTTTGATTCAATAGTTTACTAGGGTCTTATGTATATAAACATACTATAAATTATTAGAGTGAGAAAATAAATATTAACAGTGTCATTTCATGTCAATTTTTAAACTGTTAGATTTTCCTTTTTTAAATATTTTATTGTTTATGTTATTACAGTTATTCAACTTTCCCCCTTTCCCCCTCTCCACCCAGCCCACCCTCTACTTCCATAATCAGTCCCCTCACTGTTGTCCATGTCCATGGGTTCTTCATGTATATTCTTTGACTAATTCCTTCACCTTCTTTCAATCAATTCCTCCCCTCTCCTGCCCCTTTTACAGCTATCAGTCTGTTTCATGGTTCCATGCCTCTAGTCCTATTTTGCTCATTAGTATATTTTTCATTAGATTTATCTTATAAGCAAGATCATATGGTATTTGTCTTTTACTTACTGGCTTATTTCACTTAGCATCTTCAGTTCCATCCGTGTTGTTGCAAAAAGTAGGATTTCTTCTTTCTTTCTGCTACATAGTATTCCATTATATAGCTGTACCACAGTTCTTTTTCTTCTTAATCCACTCATCTATTGATGGGCACTTAGGCTGTTTCCAAATCTTAGCTATTGTAAATAGTGCTGCTATAAGCATAGGGTACATAAATTCTTTTTGAATGGTGTTTCAGGATTTCTAGGCTATAATCCCAGCAGTGGAATTACTGGGTCAAAAGGCAGTTCCATTTTTAGTTTCTTGAGGAAATTCCATACTGTTTTCCACAGTGGCTGCACCAGTCTGCATTCCCACCAATAACGCACTAGGGTTCACTTTTCTCCATCTGCTAGTCAGCACTTGTTGCTTGTTACCTTATGACCCAGTGATTCCTCTTCTGAGAACATGTCCAAAGAAACTGGAAACACTAATTCAAAAGAACATAAGCACCTGTATGTTTATAGCAGTACTTTTTATGATCACCAAGATATGGAAGTAGCCCAACAGTATATGAGTGGGTAAAAAAAAGAAAAACATGGAACATTTACACAGTGGAATATTACTTGTTCATAAAAAAGAAAATTTTACCCTTTGTGACAGTATGGATGGACTTGGGGAAACTATGGTAAGTGAAATAAGCCTGATAGAGAAAGACAAATAACGTATGATTTCACTTATAAGTGGAATCTCATGAACAAACTGAATAACAAGGAAAATGGAGACAGCCTCATAGAAAGAGAGCAGGATGACAGCTATAGGGGTGGGGTTTGAGGGGTGGTGGTATTGAGCAAGGAGGCAAAAGGTCTCAGGGACACAGACCAGTGTGGTGAGTAGGAGGGTGGGGTGTAAGGGGGACAAATGGCAATGGAAGAATACAATGAAAAATTAAAATTAAAAAAGAATTAAAAGGATATTTTTATAAAGGCATTTTCAACAGTTTCGCCAGTAGTCTTAGAAAAAAATTGATATTCTATCATATAAATGATAGTAAATTAATGCCAGGAGAAAAAGAAATTGTTTTGATATACCAAAACACAGGTTAGAGAAGTCTAAATGGATTTAAGAACACTGAATAAGGCAACATTAGCTATAATTATATTTAATTACATGGTAACAATGTTTGGGCTAACAAATTGAGAAAATAAATCTTTGGCAGTTGAAACTTTTCTCTTCTTTAAAAAATCTTTTAAATTAGAAGATAAGAATAATGTTAGTATATTGAACAGTTAAATTGAAACTGCTAATAAACTGAGTTACGAATCTGAGGAATACTCCTAAACTTAGTAAAACTGAATATGTCCACAATAAAATTTACATTATATGTAAATTCATGACACTTCAAAATTTTCTCCTTCATAAAAGTCATGTGCAGAGCCTATAAACTAAAAAAATTGAAGTATAAGAAATATAGCAGCCATCAATTTTAGTATAGAGATCACTCTGACAGTATATGGAAAATAAGAAGTCAGTTCTCCCCACTGTTCCCTCCTTCCTCCCTTCTGGCTATTGTTAGATTGTTCTTAATTTCAATATCTCTGGTTATATTGTTTGCTTTTTTCTTTTGTTGATTATGTTCCAATTAAAGAACACCAATTTTAAAGGTGTTCTCACCTTTAAAACACTTAAAGGTGAGATCATATGGTATTTGTCCCTTACCACCTGGCTCATTTCACTTAGCATAATGCTTTCAAGTTTTCCTTTTTAAAGGAAATTTAGATTTAAATGGGAAATTTCTATTTGTAGAGATAGCTCCCCCTCCTTACCAGGAAGAGGCATCCTCTTTAACAACTCTTATCAGTGGAAAAGATGAGGACTTAATCATGCGTAGTAAACCTTACTAAACAAGCCTTGTTTTTGTACTTTTCCTGACCACTTTCCATAATTTGTGTACTTGGTGATGGCCGTTGCCTATGTAATCTGTGTAATTAATCACCTTCCAAAAAGGCCTCTAGCTGCTGGAGAGCCTAAAGAGCATTGTGCCTAACCTGGCTGAGTAGCCAAAATTACAAACTCTTGCCTTTGCTGCTTCTATACTGGTCAGTCTGCAGATAAAGATCAAAGCCTTCCTTAATTTCCCCTTGGAATTAATGTCTACTTTCTTAAATGAGCTAATGAATATGCCAGAGGTCACAAACACAGAGAGACTGTCATAGTAAAAGCTTTTTAAAATGTTTGTACCTGAAATGATTGTGTGCTGCACTTCTCGTAAACCTCCTAGTGTTACGGAGAAATGAAACGATCCAGATGCAGGGAGTTCACGAAGCACGACTCTTTATTACATGCGTGGTCCCAGAGGAGGCAGTCTCCAAATTCTGGGCCCCGATCTCAGGGAAAACTCTTCCTTTTAAGCATCTTACATCCTGGCTTCCGCGGCAGCTGCGGTCGTAAATTTTAACTCCCTTTCCCCCTTCCTGTGATTTATTCTTTCCTCAATTAGGGGGCTTCAATCAGGGCTTGTATTCTGACCTATTTTTACTCTCAATGAGGGTTTTGTATTCTGATTATTACTTTTCTATATCACTAGGACATCCGACTTAGTATTACTAGCACAGGCGGAAGGTGCGTCTCCACCTGGAAATTGTAAGTTCCTTCAGGGGGAGACTTAGTTTTGTTGTCCCACAGGTCTTTGATGGTATTTTATTATCTGCCTCATTTAGTCTGTTTATGTTTTTTCCTGTTTACTAGATTACGAATTCCTGGGGGACTAATTTGTGTCATTTTCATCTTTGTGTTGCTCACAGCACCTAACACTACTTGGAACATAATAAAGCTCAAATATTGTTTTGTTAAATTTGAGTGATATCTCTTTGGGGTAATTTTATTTATGAAACACTTATACATGGGTAGGACTTATTTTATCAAATGATTTAAGTTTAAGATGATTGTGAATTAAACTAGAAGACATGGAAAATATAGCTTCAAACTTCAGGGATTTAATAGGATTGTGCAGTACAGTATGGCAAAATAAACAGATGGCATTTGGTATCTAGTCACGTTCAGATTGTGTTTCTTATGTGAGGGTAAGATAACCACTTGGGGGCTTTTTAAAAGGTGGTGTGGAGGCCCTAAAGGTCCCATGTCTTTAAATGGTCTGTATCCTTGCACACCAATTTTAGCAGTGATCAACTTAAGTTGGTACCACTTAAAAGAAAAGAATAGCCAGGAAGCTATGCTAAACATTCCATTCAGTCAAGTAATTGATCTTTTTGAATTCCCAAAGAGAAACGTTTACTCATTGAATTGGTTGCCTGAAGCTGATGTTTGAGACAGAAAACCTTTTAGCCAAAGGTGGAAGGACGATAGAGGAAGTTCTAAAAATTACTTACATTTAGCCTTTTATCTCCATTTCTACAAAGTGCCAATCTTTAGTTCTATAAAAGTTTTTTTAAATGCCCACCTTTTATATAGAATAGGTTCAATTCATGTGTATAGAGAATGCTTTTTTTTCTGATATGTAACTTCTGCTTTAAAAATACTCTGCATCAATTTCTAAATATCCATGAAGACTTTCTTAGTTTCACTTCAGAATTGATCATTGATTTGTTTGACTATTCTATTGAGGTAACTATTTGACATCATTGGAACGATCAAAACTAGCCTGTGAAATTGGGGAGGATCAGGATTGACATCTTGTTATTCATTGTCTCTGTCACCCAAAGACTAGCTAGACTCTTGAGGGCAGGAAAAGCCCAGCCTAGAATAAATATCCTCAGCATCCAATTGCTCTAAACTCAGAATAATAGAGAACTTTGGTATTTGAACAGGTTAGAGAGTATGCAGTTTCCCCAAGAGCCCTAACTAATACTACAACTTAAAGGAAGCTTATTTTACGAGTAGCAGTATGAGGTTAGCAGACCTCTCCTGTGGAGAATTTCTGCAGCAAAAATCTAGTTATTATGAGATCCTGTGGATAATAGGCCACCTCTGTCTTTGAAAATGAACTCCTCTCATATTGAAGTTACACCTCACTCACTCTACTTTGCTGATGGGTATGGCAAATGTAGTATCTTAAGTCCAAAGCAGGGCAATGGAGACTGAAGGTTATAGGGGACTTAGGAGTTGGAAAATATTAGTTTAAGGTAAATAGTTATAAGTCTAGTAAGTAATGCATGTGTTAAAGCTTTTGTTTCAGATCCTACAGATAAGGCCCATCCTGGCTCCTGGGAAAATAGCCGACCTCCTGAGGCACTGCTCAAGATTACCGCCTGGGGACAAGTGGAGGCATCAGGGCCTTTGTGTTCCTGGGAGAGACAGACACCACCCATCCCTGGGAACAGCTAACTGCCCAGGGTGAGAATGCTGCAGTCTCTATCACCTAATCCTCCCTGAGTTTCAAACCCTCTCACCACACCTTGTTTATTCCTTGCTATAAAACGTCTGGCCTGGAAAGAAAATGTAAGATGGTCTGTTAGGGTATGAACCCGCCATCTTCTCAGGTCAAGGGCCATCTGAATAAAGTGCCCATAAAGATTCACTCTCTGTTTCTGCTTATTGGGTTTGGTTGTGACAGGCAGCCCTAACGCTAGTTAGTGTCTTTTCTGGTTTCAAAGGGCACACTGTTAATAAACACACAGGAATCCCAGTCACAAACCAGCACTGTTTCAGGACACACCTGGTCATTGCACCAATGGAAATTCTTATATTATGTTGGGTTCTATTACTACATGAATCAGATTTTGTTTTTGCTTGTTTTCTTTTTTGAATCAGATTCCAGATTGGGAGTTTCTAGACTGGATATCAGATTGGGAGGTTCTCAAGGCAAGAAATTATCTTTATTTCATTTTGAAGAAACTACAGAAGAGTTTGTTTTATTTATTCCACATACATCTATGTGATAGGAATAAAGGAAAAATATAAAAATGCTTGTAAGTCTTTCTCTTTCGTTTCTCCTCTAAATCCTCCCCCAAGTCCCCCATTTTCCCCTTTGCCCCAGGTTTCTAAGGAGGAATAATGCCTTTGTAGCTTGGTCAGCTACAAGTCTTTGTTGTGCTTACAAAGCCCTAAAAGTGCTGGATGTAGGAACAGAGACACTGGAAGAAGCTGAGAGGATCTGATGATCACCAGTATAGGGAATGTCAAAAAGAGATTTAGAGAATCTGAGATTGGAAGGCAGGGGCTTTGTTAAATTTTGCATATAGGAATGATTTAAGAGATGTGAGTGGCTGCTATTTAAAGTAACACTTAGAGTTGAGAAAGTTTTGCTGTCTAATGTGGAAAGTAACTCCAATACATTTTTCAAGTGAACTGTAATAAAGGCCAGCAATATTCTCAATTTTTTATGAAGCTGGACTTCTATATCCATTGAATGTAATAAGATCCCCAAGTTTTATGTGTGTTACACCTATTAAACGTATATTAAATAGCAGGCAATCTATTAGAAGAGGGAATGTTGAATAAAGCATATGTAACAGATGATGCTTGTTGAGTGAATGAACAATCAATGCATGAATAAATGATCTAGCTGGATGACCAGAAAATTTTTCTCTTCTGAAGAATTTAAGGGAAAGGAACATACATTATGACCTCTTATCCTTAAATAGTTTAGTGTGTGTTTTATTACAACAGAAAACCATGAGATGTTATTTGCTCTCTGAATTTTACGGATTTTTAGAGGTTGTGGAGAGATTTGCAATCAGGCAGTTGCAGTTGTTCTCCTGAGAGTTTATTAACCATGTCTGCTACACAGATACGACCCCTAGTTCTTATTACAGAACTATACACTGGGCACAAACCTGTGAGCTTTTTCCTCACTGCTCCTGCAATCGTAGTTTGCAAGAATGCAAGACTGCATGTTCATCATACACTTTCGAATGTGCTACTTGCAACAGTGGACTATGACAATGGGTCACGAAAATGTTTTCCTAGTACAGCATCAACAATAACAACTGTTCCCTTCAAGTCTTAAGTCCTAGCAGACAGATACTCTCATTTAGCTATTCTCAACAAGTTTATTGCCACTGTCTTCACTTTACCACACCTGCCACTCCCTCCCATCAGCACCTTCTAGACCTGCTTTTCAGGTTCATATGTAAAATCATTGCATCTAGTGAGAATTCTACATTCACTTCATTCTTCTCCCTCTCCTACCCGGGTCATGAGGATATTATATGAGTTCTGTTTTCTCTACGTTTCTCATATATTAATTTCAATCATGTTGTTTTTCATTTCGGTTCTAATTTTGACTCTCATTTTATTTTTCTTTTGTTGTGCATATTGCGGTCTTCAAGAAAAATTTTAATATTAATATAACTCCACCAATGTATTGTTTACTGGATCTCTTGAGAAATTTGTCTAAATCTTAGTAGACTCCACTAGTGGTTCAGGAAACAATAGGAGGCCTGGACAGATTTAAATTGGTGTGAGTTTCCAAAGGTACCTAAAGGGAAAATTTGCCAACTCGTTACTGACAGGTCAGATCCAAATGCACCTCATAGTAATTTAAATGCTTTTTAATTAGTTATGAGAATTAAAAGAGATTTTGGCTTCTCTTTAAAATAAGGAAGATTCTTTTGAAAATATAAATTTATAAGGCAACAATTCGCTGCTGACCTCTTTAGATGGAGTGTATGATTTGGTCCCTGCCCTGCCTGTTTCGATCATTTATATTTCCTGCCCCGCTCTGGTACGCATTTGAGTCTTTGACATCTCTATTAAAGCCTGGGGAGCAGCCTGTTTCAGGAGGTGGGAAACAGGGCCGTGTCCAGTGATGACTGCCCTCAAAGAACACATGGAACTTGGAGGGTTTTCACTGTGGCTCGTTCGCCTTGTCTCCTGCTGTGCTGTGATATTTTCTTGAAAAATGGCTGATTGACCGACTGAACTCAAGAATCACTGTGACATCTTAATTATAACCCTCTGAAAACTCAGCAGGGCCAGTGTGGAATTTGTAATCCTTTTAGCCATAGGGTGTAACAGTTGTGATAGAGGAGGCAGTGCTCTCACTTAGACACAGTATTCACACAAGAGGTGGGGGCCCAGGGCAGACTCTCTGAGGTTACATTGTTTACTCAACTGCCAAGGCTTCCGTTTCACTGCTGTTGGATTGGCCATTTCCTATGAGGGGGCCATTAGAGGTAAGGAAGAAACATGGAAGCCATTGCGATTGATCAAAAATAGAAATGGCTTTATGGCATGATCTTGATTAATACTCTTCTCTGGATTCCTGTTGCAACTGTGTAATGTCTACATTCCTCATTAGCTGTTCCCACTGCTCCTTGCCCTCCCCTGTCATAGGTCCATTACAATCTTACGTTACTTTATTCCATTACCTTTCCTTCAGGCAACAGCTGTAGGTCTCCTGAACGTTTTGGATGTCTGTGTTAGAGGTTTGGAAGCACCCCTTTGGGGAGGTGGAGAACAGGGCCATTTTGGTGTAATAATTTGCCCTGAAAGGATATTGATCCCAGTGCCTTTTTCGGGTTCCTCCAGCTCATCTGTCTGTTGGTTGCCTAGGGGATTGTCTTTTGCTGTCCACTTTCATCCCAGCTGTCTCTTGTTCTTTTCTCATCTTTTAGGTCCTAGCTTAAATGTGACATCTTCTAAAAGATCTTCTTTGATTATCTTATTCCAAGTAGATTCACTCATTTACTCTCTGGCATTATCTTTTAATTTATTTATTTTTATTGTCTCTATTTCTACCTCAGTCTATAAACTCTCTGACCACAGCAACTTATCTTCTTTTTAAAATTTTTTAAAACTATTTATTGTATTCTTATTACTATTTATCCCCCTTATGCCCTCATTCACCTGCACCCACCCGCTCTCCTCCCCCACCCCAATTACCACACTATTGTCTATGTCCATGAATCCTTTCTCTTTTCTGCTCAATCCCTCCACCCCAACAATCCCCCCCACCACAGCTATCAGCTTGCTCCCTATCTATGAGTCTGTCTCTGTTTTGTTTGTTAGTTCTGTTTGTTCATTAGATTACACAGATGAATGCACTAATATGGTACTTGTCTTTCTCTGACTGGCTTATGTCACTTAGCATAATGTTCTCCAGGTCCATCCATGATGTCGCAAAAGGTAAGATTTTCTTCTTTTTTATGGCTGAGTAGTATTCCTTTGTGTAAATGCACCAGAGTTGTTTTTATCCACTCATCTACTGAGGGACACTTGGGCTGCTTCCAAATCTTGGTTATTGTAAATAATGCCACAATGAATATAGCGGTGTTTATGTTCTTTCAACTTAGTGTTTTGGGTTTCTTCAGATAAATTTCCAAAAATGGAATTCCTGGGTCATAAAGTAGTTCCATTTTTTTTTAAGATTTATTTATTTTTAGACAGAGGGGAAGGGAGGGAGAAAGAGAGAGAGAGAAACATCAATGTGTGGTTGCTTCTCGCGTGGCCCCCACTGAGGACCTGGCCCGCAACCCAGGCATGTGCCCTGACTGGGAATCGAACCTGCGACTCTTTGGTTCGCAGCCCGAGCTCAATCCATTGAGCTACGCCAGCCAGGGCTAAAGTAGTTCCATTTTTTATTTTTTTGTGGTTACTGCATACTGCTTTCCACAGTGGCTGCACCAATCTGCATTCCCACCAACGGTGCAAAAATAAATCCACTGAATGGGAGAACATATTCATCAATGATATATTTGATAAGGGGCTAATATCCAAAATTTATAAAGACCTTATAAAACTCAACACCAAAAAATACCCTCCCAATTAACAAAATGGGCAAAGGACCTGAATAGACACTTCTTCAGAGAGGGCGTACAGGTGGCCGATAGACATGAAAAGATGCTCACTGATCATCAGAGAAATGCAAATTAAAACCACAACGACCTATCCCCTCACACCTGTCAGAATGGCTGTCATCAATAAATCAACATACAAGTGCTGGCAAGGATGTGGAGAAAGGGTTTGCACTGTTGGGGGAATGCAGATGTGTATGTTCTTACTGACATATCCTTAACAACAAAGCAGTGCCTGGCTCGTAGGCATTTTGACAAAGATAATAGAATAAATGAATGTGTACCACATGTTGAGTCTTTTTTGTTACTTTGTAATTTCTGCCTCCAGTTCTTGAAACAAATTATATTATCGAAGGACATTATATTAACTATTTCACTCTAAATGTAAAGTAGGCTGATAATGCCAAAATATTTAAGAAGAATATACTTGAATTAAATATTGATTTAATTTGTTTAAAATATGAATCGACAGTGCCATAGACTCCTATTTCTAATAAGCTTTTCCCATGATTCCTTTAGAAGGTGGTGAGTTTAAAAACATGTGTGTAAACTTTGTGGATAAGATTGTGTCAGTGCAATTTAATTTGAAGCACATATATTTGAGAGATATGTCACATGAACCATTTGCTATGATTGCCAAATGGGTTTTAATATATAATTAAAATTATTTTAAGTCAATGAACTCTGAGATTATAATAGCCAGTGCTTTATTTTTCTACTTTTACTGGCATTTTGCATTCTATAATTCTCAAATAAATTTACTTTTTTAAAAAAAACCTAGCCAAGTTGATATTCAGAGGACGTTATAGTTCTTGAAACTCTTGCCTTTGCATTCCTCTAAACTGAATCTATTCAACCTCCTCTGTAGGTGTAGACATACTCCATACTTAAGTATAGAGAGATTTAGAAATTGATGTCAGTTGAGTATCTACTCAGTATTGAGTCAGCTGTTGCTGCTTCCAGTATAACATGAGATTCCCCAAAAGCTGGTGGTAAGATTTGCTGCCCTGAGGTCGTAGAACCCAGTGGCCACAATCAGTCAGGCCCTTTTTTTTGACCATTTATCCATATTTTTGGACCCTCTATCAATTGCCTTTCCTATCATTGGTCTAGATCTTAGTTTTTACTCCAATTTATATTAATTTTCAGCTTACTCTATCCCTGGCTGGATATGTAGTTTATACATGTAAGATTTAGTTACTATATTGTGCTTTGACTTTCTCTTACAAATAACCCCAAATGAAACATACTACATATTATTATGTTTCTATCACTTCCTTTCAGTTTGAGTCTCATTTTGAACAGAGCACTGAAGTTTTCAGGTTTCCTTATTTCGATCACGGTTCCCTCCGTGAGTTGCTCTGTAGCCATCTCAGCTCTTATTGACTCAGCCTGCTCGTTTCTAATTTTCTCAGGTCCGCAGAAACGCCATTGCCATCCCTATTTATGCTCACAGCATTGCCCTATACAAGTTCCATCCATGGGAAGCCTGATCTAAAATCAGACCAAACACCGGTGGTTTCTACCTCAAAGTACTTTCCTTCACTTCATTACCGTTACCTTTGATTTCCAGTTTTAGCGAATCTTTATTCCCTGTAATAGTGCTCACTGACTATCAAGCTGAGAGGGTTTTTTCTGCAATTAAAATTTTATGGTTTCTTACATCTAAATTCTTTGCTAGAGAGAAGATTGAATATTCTCTGGAGGGAAAAAATACAGCACAATATTTTTGTACCAAACTTTACCATTACAAATTCAAAGGCATGTCCTTACATTGGTTCTCCCAGGATGAAAGAGAGTACTGGGCAAAACTGCATAGCTAGAATCAGGTTTGCAATTTGTATTTATAGTAATAAAATAATAATAATAATATTTTTGATATATACAGGATTATTTTCTGTGCAGGTTTTTATTTTCATGACCAAATAGAAAATACACTTAAGACAATTAAAACATTGTAGTATATGAAAAATTTAGTCCACTATTATACTATTTCTTGTCCTTCTATGATTTATTGATTCTGCTAATATGATCATGTTCTTTCAGAATTTTTTTTTTACTAAACTAAGGATTTTTTGTGCAATTTAGAATTTGGAGGGAGAATCTTAATTGAAATAAGACTTGACCACATCAAATCAAGGCAAAGAAACATTTTTGATAATCCTGATATGTGCCTCATTCTATATTGTTCACTATAAAGAGTTATGTGGCCTTTGTTGCTGTAAATATTATGATCTTAACAAGAAAACAAGTAGAAAGGGCAATCTATTATATACATTATCAAGTTCTGGTTTTATAGCATAAAAGCTAAGAGATTTTTAAAAATCTGCATATTGGAATCTTAAGGGAATATTAATTAAAGGGTGTGTGATTTTGATTGGGTGAGGAAGAAAAAAGAGAGGACATAGTAGAGAAGAGATCACTTTCCATCAAAGAGTTGGCAAACTTCTTCCGTCTGGGAATATAAATTTTTGTCTAACCCCCAAATTTCATTAGAGTAGCTCTCTGCAATATGTACAGTGTTTTCTTCAGAACTCTAGGATTTTCAGGTTTCTTGCTATTCATAGAAACAAACAAGCTTGATAAGGTGGTGAATGCCAACTGAATTAGGACAATTTCAGGGTTGTTCAATTTTGCCACGTGTGTTTAGACACAGCCAGAGTTCTTGGAGTTATTTAGATTTCATTTCAATAATTGGAGGTTAACTGGTAAGGCCACTTTGTGATTCAGAGATGAAAGACAAAATGTTCTAAGTCAATTAATAAAATATAGCAAGACATGTGGCCAAGATTGTTTTAGGTACTAGAATCTGAAACTTATTTTTATGTTGGAGAAAAACAACAATGGAATTTGGTGAAATATGTCCCAAGAAAGAATTAATGATGTGATACTGATGTTTTCTGCATTTAGCAGGCTTCACATTTCAAGTAGATGCATTAGGGATCGAATAGAAATATTAAAGATTTAGTGGCTTCTGAGAAGTTAGAAAAAAATGGTTTGAGACTACTCAACTTGGAATTTGTTGTCTTTTAAGCAAAATTCAGGAGCTATAGGTCCTTCCCAGTGCTATGTTGCATGTTAGAAAGAAATTGAAAGTAGAAATGCAGTGGTACAAAGAGGATGAAGCTAAAGAGAGACAGAGACATACACAGAGGCAAAGAGAAACTGAGGGAGAATAAGGCCAAGGGAAGGGGAGAGAGACTGGGTGGTCAGCACAATACAGATTATCAGCTCCTTCCTTTAACCCAGGGGTTTCAAACAGCGGGTCACAACAGGCCCACGGGTATATCACCTAGAGTTTGTAAAACATGCGGTACCTGACTCTTTAGTCAGGGGTACTGACTTCTTTTCCCTTAGTTCGTCAGATGAAAAAGAGGATAAAAGCCAAAACAGCAATAACCATCCAGGTTGAATGAATCAAAATCATACCTGTTTTTTTTCTGCCAGATCAGCAAAAAATACAGTATATTTTTAGGCATGCCACAAAATTTTAGTAATTAGTTTATGTATGCCATGAGATGAAAAAGGTTGAAAATCATTGCTTTAACCCCATACTTACTGCCATGGACTGAATTATGTCCTTCCACCACCCCAATTCATATGTTGAAGTCTTAACCCCCAATGTTGCTTTATGTGGATACATATAGAGCCTTTAAGGAGGTAATCAACATTAAATGAAGTAATAGGAGAGATTAATCCAATAGGACTAGTGTCTTTATAAGAAGAAGAGATACCAGAAATCTCTTTCTTTTTCTCTTTCTCTTTCTCTTTCTCTTTCTCTTTCTCTTTCTCTTTCTCTTTCTCTTTCTCTTTCTCTTTCTCTTTCTCTTTCTCTTTCTCTCTGTGTCTGTGTCCACAAAGGAAAGGTCATATAAGAATGCAGTGAGAAGGTGGCCATCTGCAAGTCAGGAAGAGAAGCCTAACCAGAAACTAACCCAGCTGGCACCTTAGTCTTGGACTTCTATCCTTCAGAGCTGTAAGAAAATAAAACTTGGTTGCTTAAGCCACCCAGTCTGTGGTATTTTGTTATGGCAACCTGAGCAGACTTAAAACTCTCAGTATGCCAGTAAAGAAATAGTATGCTTTGCAGAAATGGTTGTGATGTCCAATAGTTAGGAAGAGAGGATGGGGGTGTCACCTGGATATTGGTAGCTACACCCCTTTTCTGTTCCCTATACTGTACGCAGCAGGCATACCCCAGAGTTTCAATCTGGGAAGCAAAACCCAGAAGGACCTGTCAGGTACCTTCTTTATTACATGTACACACTTTTGCTTCCATCTGCTGGGTGAGCGTAAAACTCAAACACAAAACACCAGTCTGCCCCTCTCCCCAAAACAAAACCTCAAACCAAAAACTCTGTGCGAATGTGTACGCATGACTGCGAATCCTGGCTTCCCTGGGCCTACCCCCTCTGAGTCCTGAGGCTGAAAAACACAAAGAACATGGTACTAACCTGAGTTCAGACAGCACTGGTGTCCACTGGGGTGGGAGACCAGCAGCATTGGGACCGGCAGCCAGGCTTTCCAGCTCCCAAGCTTGATATGCCTAGAAAAATTATGTTTGCTTTCTTAATGTGATACTGTCATTGCATTAGACAGGTCAGTACAACCAAATCTTAAAATACCTTTAAGTTTGAAACATAATTATTAATAAAAAATTACCTTAATACATATTAAGTTATTCCAGTCTTGTTCTGTAAACACTTGTAATCCAGTTGCCCAGTGTAATACCAGTTGCTTTCAGAATCTCTTCATGAGCAAATGGTTCCCTGAGCATATGCTCTGTATGTTCTGACAGGGGGACTTTGAGGACCTTGTGAGGCACTCAGACTGTTGCTTTTGGGGGCGAGAGTTCTATTGGCAAATTATGTCAAAAACAAGTTTATTACAGAACAAGAGCCACAGCAGCAACTTCTAGTTTTGTACTTCTAGAATGTAAGGAAGTTGCCAAGATGGAGACTGGGAAAGAGGAGAAAGGGAGCACGAGGGGGAGTGAAGGGAGGTGAGGGGAAATCTGGACTAAGTGAAGCAGACATGTGTGCCCATGTCCAGTCCATGGTCCTTTGGAAGGTGGTGGCTCAGTAGTCAATAGGAGCTCAGGGTTGCACATGCAGGGAAGACCCTGTGGAGCACCCACTTCTACAGAAAGCCGCTGAGCCATCTGGCATCAATATTTGTGTCCTTCTAACACCAAACTAAAACAACAAATATAAAATCAAAACAGAACAAAACAAAAAACCCAATCACAACTTCTTGTATGCATTGCTTCCTCACACTAAACAAATAGGCAAACAAACAAAACAAAAATGTCATCCTTGAATAGCCAAACCATTTTCTTTCCTATTTGAAGCAATGAGGTGACCATTTTCATTTGTTTCTATGTTGAGGTGACCCCACACTTGAGTTGGCTTCGATTCTGCTAGCCTAATGAATATGTATTAGGCCATTGATCAGCTTAGAAAGATGTCGAGCTACATCTCCACTCAAAACCATTACAGTGACTTTTTCTAAACTCATTTCTATCACAAATCCAAGTTCCACTCCATCTTCCATCCTGGGATATTGCCAATAGATCCATATGAGTCAGTAGCACTTAGATGATACCAGTAAGGGTCCAAGTAGCACTGCAGCATTGGCGGACATCACTCCCTACTGGATGCACTCAGTTTAGCGTTGGCTGCGGTCAGAGGGAACTCTTGTAATCATCAGGGAGCTTAACCAGTGGGGTTGAGTGGTGGGTGGTGCTCGCTTCACTGTGACTGCAAAGGTCAGCTTTTTTTTTTTTTTTTTTTTTTTTACAGATGCCAGGTCCTTAAATAAACTGCTCCCTGGGAATGATCCTTTGATTTAAAAATCCGTCATTCCTGTGCATACGATTCATTCATGTCAGGACTGCTCATCCTGGCTCAGCTCACCGCCATTCAGACAATGAAAATGTGTTCTCATCTCATGGGAGTTGAAGTGGAAGAAAGTGCTGCCTTAATTTGACTAAGTCATCTCTGTGCCCCAGTGAGTATTGGTTTTTGAAACAAAAAAGTTAGGAAGAAACTTTTTTCTTCTGTCATGTTTCTTCCCTGAGAAAAATGACCATTGAAAATCTAACTGTTCTGACTGTGGAAAGCAGAAGAAGAAAGAGGTGAGAAAAAGTAAACTCCAAGGAGAAAGGAAAAAACAATGCTGGTAAGCATCTAAAAATATTGTCCTACTGTGCCTGTTATGCCACTGGTTGTATGCATGTCTGCATGTAAACTGCCATAAGCCCCACTTTCTGGTTCCTTAAGAAGGGATGAGGACCTAGCGACCAACAGGAGCAAGTTTAGAAATGTCACACGGGGCTTAAAGCATGGAGAAGGAAGTAACGTCATTGGAGCAGTAGCTGTGAACAGGAGCAACGCTGCTCCCAAGGAGGTGTTTGTGGCTGCCATCGTCCTGTGTCGTTTAATGAGGAAAGACCAGGGATCCCATTGTCCTGAAATATTCAGGGCAGGCTTCACAAGGAAGGATTGTCCAGCATCCTACATGACTTTTAATGGATCCACAGAACAGCCAGGTAGATACATATCTACCCACATACCCAAACCTAGAACTTACCTCCATTTTATATACAAACACAAAGTATTTTTTGTAAAGTGTTGAAACATATTTAATTTTCCAGGAATAGGGCTGAGGGAAGATTATACTTTAGTTTGTTTGGAAATTTGCCCAAAGTTGTTAACCATTTTAGAAAAATTGTGCTTCCGATGATAAATGTTGCCATTTGGCTTTAGGTCTAAGTTCAAGCATCTGACTACATTATTTATTGCAGTCAGGCCCACACAACTCCATATTTAAAGATCTATTATGTTAATACAAATAACTTCCCTTTTATGTATTATTTTATATTACATTAAATATCTTGCGTGCGCAGGGCAGCGTCCAGAGAGATGGGCACAAACTCTCGGCTGTTGTCTCTGAGAGGAATCACACAGACAGTGTTCAATTCTCCTGGCCACAACATGTATGAAGCCAACCAGGGAAGCTCACTTAAACCGTGGCTTCCAGAGTTTTTTACTGGGGGTCAGTCACGTAGTTATGCAATGCCCATATAACTGACCTTACTCAGTCTCCAGCAACTCCAAGATCAAATCGAAACTGTGCAGCCCCAGACTCCCATTGTACATCACTTTGTTAACATAAAATATCTGCTGTGACCCAAAGCCACAGGTAAAGAAAGACACTCTTTTCAGGCATAATATTCCACGGGCTCAGAGATTACCTTGCAGGAATTGGTCAGGGGCCAAACCTTTGTTTGGAATAAGCAGCGTTTAGACAGCCCAAGGCTGCTGTTAGTCTTTTACTGCATGCTATAAATTTTACTTCAGAACATGAAATATTTTGTCTGCTAGGGCTTACAATCACTACATTAAACATAGAAAGAGATGGAGAGTCAACAGAACAAAATCTTATCCTCTGGGTAGAAAGGTAGCTCACTGCCATTTCAATCCACCCCTTCTTTCAGCCTTCTGAAGGAGGTGGAGTGCAGGTTTTGGAATATGAGTCTTTGGAGTTAGACTTCTGGAATAAACACTTGACCCTATGATTTATAACGTGTGTGATTCAGGGAAGGCTATTGAAATGTTCCATAGCTCAGTTTCTTCATCTGTTAGTAAACTGGAGTTATAAATGGCCCTACCAAAAATATAGTCAGTATTGATAAATGGTTCTCAGTAAGCACTCAATGTCTGTTAGGATTACTAATTTTATTAGCTTTCCTAACAGAAGAAATGGTATTACCAAATGCAGAAAGCAAAGGAAGGTTCATGGTTCGAAGTTTTGGATGCGGCACATTTTCAGGTTGGTATTTTGGAGGGGTCTTGCTCTCAGTCTTTCTCCCATATAATAAAAGGAATACCTACCATTTGGGATGAGTTTTGAAATCTGGGGAACGAGAAGCCAGGATGAAGTGTCATTTATCTCCTCGGGGTCTGCTTAGCGCTTTTGCTTAAAAAAGAGAGGGAGAGAGAGCGCTTAAAGCAAAACTTCTTGTTTCATTCTTAAATTGTCCCAAATTATCCTCTGATGTACAAATAAGGGAGAGATTCAGGGCAGTAGCTCAGGTGATAAAAATTTGGTTGAAACTTTCTTTTGGTGCTGCTCACACTGAGTAGCTCAGAATAGAGCCTGCATATGGCCGCCTTCCACACACGTGGCAGTTAATGGACTGCAGGAACAAATAACGTTACATGGAGAGATTCTGAAGTGCTTAGTCACTGTTCTCATGATATAGACATGACTTATGAGAGTATGAGGATGATTCACTTAGCCAAATGGGTGGCATAAGTTGACTTTTATAAAAAACAACTCAGAATATGAAAACTAATTAGTTTAAGACCGAGCGATACCTCAGCTAAAGAGTCTCCATTTATGGAGAGAAACATACCACTTTATTCAAAGTTAAGTGTCATCAAGCAGCAGAAAGTGAAAATACACACTTGACAGTAGAGAGCATGCTTTCTAGATCAGCCCACAGGGCATGGGGGTGGTCCTTGGGGATGAAGTGACTCACGCTCCCCCAAAAAGCTATTAATCTTTCTTTTTTTGGGGAAAAACTATTAACTTTTTCAGTGAATTGAAGAGCAGTTGAGCTGTTGGATAATACAATTTAATAAAAGAAACATTCCCTAGGAACTTCCCACAGCTGTCACCTGAAGAGCTGAAGAAGGCTTGCCACCTGCCCCATCACAAAACACAGGGCATCTTTTCCCAACCTCAGCAACCCCGGGAAGCTGCGAGCCCATCGCCTTCCAGGAACTACTGAAGTGAGATCTGCTGCTTGGCGTTCTTGTGGTTTTCAGACACTCCAGCCATTTTCAACCACTCCCAAGTGCACATTCTCACAATGCTCTTGGGCCTCTTCGCTGATCCAGCCTGTGACACCTTTTACACTCCCCTAAACTCCTCTACTGTCTGGGCCATTTGCTATTCCTGATGCATGATCTGCAAACTAGTGTGTGGCTCAGCATCTTCCACAAGTTTGCCTTAACCTGACCTCCTTCTGGTGCATCTCAAGCAGTGGTTGCTCACTTGCTCTCATTCATTTCTAGGTCAGATCATATGAAACACTTAGGCTACTTTGCTTTGGCCGCCTGCCTAAAATGGTGTTATCTCATCCACCTGAGATCCTCACCTCTGTGCGTGCATCCTGCACCTTTTTCCACCCCAAACTATTCCACCTTAAAATTTCCAATTCATGGATTCCACTTAAGGCCACGATTTTTATATTTCTTTTCAGTTTATATAGCCTGTTGGCATAATCCTCCCCCATTTTATTGAGATATAATTGACACAATGTTGTACTAGTTTGAGATGTATACTATACCAATTTGATACATGTAGATATTATGAAATATTTGCTACAAAAGACTAGTTAACACATCATTTACCTTACATAACTACCATTTTGTTATTATGTTTAATGTGAGAACATTAAAGCTCTAGTTTCATAGCAACTTTTAAGTACACAATACAGTGTTGTTAACTATAGTCATCATATTGTCTGTTAGATCCCTGGAATTTATCCATCCTATAAGTGGAAGTTTGTACCCATTCATCAACATCTTCCCACCCTTCCCACCCCCAACCCTGACCCTGGCAACCACCATTCTACTATCTGCTTCTATGAGTTCAATGGTTTTAGATTCACATATAAATGAGATCCTATAGTATTTCTCTTTCTCTGACATATTTCATTTAGTATAATGCCCTGAAGGTCCATCCATGTTGTAGCACAATTGTTTGATTTTTATGCTTTAGCCCATCAACTTCAACATCCACTAATGTAATTTCTTGTGTTCTTCAATGACTATTTCAGAATTTTCCCCTCTACCCTTAAAGATCTTACTTCCTTCTTACTCTCAGTAAATAATTTGGACTGGCTTACCATTGACATTTAGATGTTTCAGTCACCTCCAACTGAGTATGTGGAAAATATTTTTGAATCTCCCTCCACCAAAATGACCCTTCTTCAGTGCTCTCTCAATTCCCCTCTTATACCCTTCTGACCTGTTCTTTCAATATTAAAAAAATGTAAACCAGAAACTCTCCTGTCTACAGGCATCCCCTTCTCCTATTAGAAAGTCCAAGTGATTAGTGCTCATACTACTACATAATCTGGTTCCTACCTAGCCATCTCTCCAGCCTCATCTTGTACTGCTCCTCACTCTGCCAATCTTTTTGTCCCATATACAGTCAGCATCTTTTATTTCTCCTAATATACTCAGGGTCTTCCTGCAGGCAGTATTCTCTGTTTCCACACACCCACCTTACATCATCTCATTCTTCGAGTCTCAACTAAAATACTCCTTCTTCCAATGAAATCTCCACTGACCAAGCTCCAACAGACTTAGTCAAGTCTAACTGTTGCACAGTTTAAAAAAAAGTCATGTCTCACTTACAATTATTGATTCAAATCTCTTCCTACCCTCAACTTGAGTTTCATAATGGTGGGGTCTAAATTTTGTTTACTCGAATAGATTTTCAAAAACATGCATGAGAAAAAGTGAATAGATGACTTTAAATCAGCCTGTTTACTACACTTTAAAAACTGCAAAGTATATAAGGAAGTCATACAACTCAACAACAACAACAAAAAAAATGAACAATCCAATTAAAAAATGGGCAGAGGACATGAACAGACACCTCTCCCAAGAAGACATAAAAATAGCCAACAGATACATATGAAAAGATGCTCAACTTCACTAGCTATAGGGAAGTACAAATCTAAACTACAATGAGATTCCACCTTCTTGTCTATTATCAATAAGAAAAAATAATAACAAGTGTGGAGAAAAGGAACCCTCATTCACTGCTTACGGGAATGTAATCTGGTACAGCCACTGTGGAAAAGAGTATGGAGGTACCTCAAAAATTAAGAATAGAGTTACCATATGACCCAGCAACCTGTCTTCTGGGCACCTACCTGAAACATTTGAAAACATTTATTCTCAAAGATATATGCACCCCTAGGTTCATAGCAGCGTTATTCACTGTGACCAAGACATAGAAACAACTGAAGTGTCCTTCAGTAGATGACTGGGTAGAGAAGATGTGGTACATATATACAATGGAATACTAATCAACCAGAAGAAAAGATGAATACTGCCATTTGCAACAACATGGATAAATCTTGAGACCATCATGCTAAGCAAAAGAAGTTAGACAGAAAAAGTCAAGAACCATTTGATTTCACTCTGTGGGATATAAAACTGACAGTAACAAATGAACAAACAAGACAAACAAACATGCAAAATTCATAGACACAGACAGCAATATGGTGGTTACCAGAGGGAAAGGGGGTTGAAGGGATAGTCAAAGCGTAAAGGGGGTCAACTATACGGAAGTGGAAGGATATTTGAATTTGGGTGGTGAACACGCAGTGCAATATGCGCAGAGGATGTATCATAGAATTGTACACTTGAAACCTATATAATTTTATTAACCAATGTTATCCCAATAAATTTAATAAAAACTGCAATTATTTCATCTTTATTGTGACTTACAATTTTATTTCCCTGTAAAAGATATACATAACTGCAACCCTTCTATTTTCTCAATTCATGCCCTGCTCTTGGGTCACTAGATCCTATTTTTCCAGCTTCCTCTGTTACTTCTATTCCATCGAAATTTTGTGTCTGTACCTCTGAAGCTGAGCATGATTAGAGAAAAATAAACAAACACACTGACAATTCCTACTTTAAATTCGGGGCCGCAAACCTCAAAGTAGATTAATTCTGCCCAGTAATCATAGTACATTTTCCCCAGGCTGCTCACCTTCCGCTCTCCTGGCAGATTTTCTCACCTCTTCCTTTCTCTGACTTTGCATACTTCCCCTCTGGCCTTCCCTCTCAGCTCACTTCCTTACTTCCTTCTCCACTGAGAACACTGATGTATTCAAAGGAGAACTTCCCCAGATCCCACCACCACATCTACCAAGCTAGTAACACCTGTAGCTAAAAGCGCTGGCAACACATTGATGCATGAACTGCCCCTGCACCTGATTCAAATGGATCCTTCTACTGGTGCCTTTGACCGCAGCTCCTCTCCCTCAGGTGAAGACATCGCTCCCAAAACCTGAACCCCCTTTCTCATATTATGTTTTTATAGTTTATATTGTTATTTCCAATAACACAAAAGTATGTTATTTTTCCCAACTGAAAACAAATTAAATTTTTTCTTGATCCTACTTTCTTCACCAAATACAGTTCCATTCTTCTGCTTTTACAGCTCTTGTGTTCTGTCTTAAATCCCTCACTTCTAATTTATCTCTTAACCTCTCCCAGCAGAAGTTGCCCCCACCCTTTCATTGCCTGACTTTGACTAGAATTTAATCACCATAAGATCACAGATTTTGATTATGTTTGTATTTAAAAAAATTTCCATTATTGATTTTTACAGAGAGAGGAAAGGAGATATATATGTAGAAAGAGAGATAGAGAGAAATATCAATTCATTGCTCTACCTATTTATGCATTCATTGGGTGACTCTTGTATGTGCAGACCAGGTAATCAAACCTGCAACGTTGGTATAGGGGGAGGATGCTCCAACCAACTGAGCTACCCTGCCATGGCCTATTTTTGTATTTTTGATCATTGACAAAATTTACATCTCAAGAAAAACAGCTGACAGAGTAGCTGCTCAGTAGAATTTTATTGAATGAACTAATGACTAAAGGATTTGTCTTTTATTTTTCCTTATTAGAAGATCATTGGCATTTATTGTAAAATGTATTCTCTCTCTGTATGTGAAATGTATGCGAAATGTACTTATAATACACATAAGGAAGAAACCAATCACACCATAACACACTGCCCTGAAACAGTTTTATCTACTTTTAACCTTTCTGTGCATCAAAATGTGACGGAAATGGCAGCGAGATCCCTCTACCTCTCTCCTACATCACTGTGTGCTCTGTCCTCTCCCCGCCCAGCACCCTCACACGGAACTTAGCACCTTTCCAAGTCCCCCACAGGATCTGTCTGCTCGCACAAATGTCAGTGTGAACAATGAAGGCTTTATAGAAAAAGTAATGTGAGGGAGTGGCCACAACCGAACCGTAAAACCCCATTAGGCATTGTGTTCTCTGTTGCCCTTTCTAGGCTTTGTTGTCACCAGAAGTTTCTCTTTTGACACCTTTCCCTAGAGTTCCTGGTTTTGTTGGCTCCAATCTATCACTTACCGCCTGTTAAGTTCAAATTCTTCTTTTCTTAACTTTGCAAGAGAATTCAGTTCTCAATTTTTATGTTGAGACCGATATATAAAAACCCAAAGGAAAGGATCAGTAAAACAAGACATTTCCATTCACCAATATCAAGGGAATGCAAATCAAAACCACAATCAGATATCACCTCTCACCTGTTAGAATAGCTCATCAAAAAGACAATAAATAACAAGTGTTTGTGAGGAGGAGAAAAGGGAACTTTAGATGTGTTGGTGGGAATATAAGTTGTTGCAGCCTACCATATGATCCAGCAATGTCATTTCTGGGTATTTGGAGAAAACAGAAACCTAATTTGAAGAGACACAAGCACCCCTGTGATCACTGCAGCATTATTTATAATAGTCAAGATATGGAAGCAGCCTAAATTGAGACTGACTTCAATGAGAAGAATTGGGAGGTTTTTGTAATCAATTGGCAGGATTTATAAAATGCAAAGAGGTTTCATGGCCAAAACTAGAATAGTAGCAATGGAAAAATAATTCGAAAATGAGATATAATTTGCCTTAAGAAAATTTTTTTGTTTGTTTGTTTTTTTTACTTAGGTCAGAATCAATTTGGTATCTTAACTACCTTCTTAGCAACTTGTATATACACCTATCTTATGGCTTTTAAAGATGCTTATCCCATCCATGGATTTCAGGTGTTAATGATGGGAATGGTGTTGGTTAAAACAAGCCCCCTCCCCCAAAACTAGTAACGACTATTGGCATAGTCATTTATATATTATATAAATGAAACATACATTAGCTAATTGATAGATCAGGCAGATATAACTGATCTCAATTTGTAGATGAGTGAAGGTTGATGAAGTTCATATATCTTTCATCTGGATGATTTATCTAAAGAAGCACAAAAGCCAGTAAGTTCTTCCTTGTTTCATAGCATATTTAGTATGTTCCACTGACAAAACATCAGGTAACAAGTTGTGAATGTAGTTTGAGGGCCAGAGACATAGGGCTGAGGCCCGGTCCTGCCAGCTACTACACGTTCTTGGGCTTTCATTTAACCACAATCACCATCTCTATAAAACGGGCGTGATAAAACGCACATGCCCTGGTTAAGAATTAAGCAACAGCATATGTGAGAGTATTTTAAAGTTGCATAAATATTAGCTTTTATATTCCATGACCTGTAGAGACCAGAACCCAGACTTTGGAATGAGTTCATCATGTGATCAAAGCTGTGCTCTACTATTAACTACATTTATATTCCCTTAATTCACCTGAGCCTCAATTTCTCCCCCTTAAAATAGTCATAATAGTACATCACCTCTGTTTTGTGGTGTACTATTCTTGACTCTATCTTTCAGTTACAACTCCTGGTGGAGATAACTGTGTAGCTGTCAGTGCTGTTTCTGCCTTGTTACTCACTGAGGTGAGGGGGTAGGATGTGTGTGCTCGGGGAGGCACCACTGACATGGGCTACAGTGTGATCGATGCCTGCAGGAGCTGAGTAATTTGGTGGCTTGTTTGTGCCTTGCGTTCTCAGTATGATCCTCGCTGTGAGTTCTTTTACTTTCTGGTTGGAGTTTCCATCATTGACTCAGGTCTTGCTTTTCATTTAAGGTAAAATTTTCAGTTGTATATGTCCGGAAACTTATCAAAGAAAAAAAAATTTGATCGTAAAAATATACACAAGCTAAACAATTGATTCTGTTCACATAATTTATACTCACATGTGGAACTTTGGATTCTTTTTTTTCATTTGGAGGAAAAGTGGGTTTAAAAAATGAAAACTGTCAAGTATCCGATTTATGGTTACTGTTCAAACTTTCAGTTTTATTCTCTGGAGACATTAATGGGCATGACTTCCTGTTGTTCTGTATTAGTTTATGAGAGTGACTAGGACAAAAACTGCTCAAATATAGCACAAAAAGGAATTTTAAGCAATAGCATAAATAATAACTTATCCATGAATTGGATGCTTTCAAATTCAGATATACCAGTGGTTACAGTCCAAAATGACCTAGAAATTTGTCAAGATAACAACGAATATTTTTCAAGAGTTGGTTAACTTTTAATTGCATTTTGCTTTATATTTTTCTATACATATTCATATATATTAGATAAATTGTCTTCACCGATTATAACCTCTTTTATGCCTTTTGCGTTACAGAATAGAGAACAGCTTGAAATGTGATATGAAGAATTTGTCTGAATTAAAAAGAACAATAGAATACTAACAAGAAGGGGCCATTTGTTTTCCAAAGAAACAGATTTCAGTCAGGTTCCTCACACTTTTCGGATGTAAGGATGGAAGCACGGACGGACAGGTCAGGTCAGTGGCTCGTCCTCACCCTGCGTTCTGTATGGACTTACTTACTTGCTTCTTTACATTGTGTTTCTTTTAAAACAAGGACTCTAGGTAAAGAACATCTATCTGGTTTTTCAACGATTATAATTTCTTTTGAGTCAGCATTGTATTGACTGCCTAAAACTAGTTGTTACCAACATTCCTTACGAAAATATTGTTGAAAATCTGAGGCAAAACAGAAACAAACAAAAATAACTGGTATGCTCCAAATACTTGATCACCTGCTAAGATACATAATATATAGGGATATTTTCCAGATGAAACAAATGTAGCTAACATGTATACGAGGTATTTATCTCTTTTAATACTTGACTAATGATTGTTTAATTACCCCTGAATGGAATTTATCCAGGACATTAAATAAATAACTTTATGAAAAAAATGTTATGTATTAAGTGAAGTTTTTAAGACATATGCAGCTGCTTGAATTGTTGAAATATTGATAAATGAATTACACTGCTTTCTAATGAATGCCAAAAAGGATGACTACTAAAGAAACATGTAGACACATAGAGGTCTCAAAATTAAATGTGGAAAAGGTATTTTCTTCGAAGAAAAACAAAAATAATTTATAATCACTTTATTTATTTTTCAAAATACATATGAAACCATAAAATTATATTTCAAGTGCTTTTCCATTTTCTTTTACAAAAGTAATCATAAACTGTACACTTCATAACAGCTTTGAGGTTTCATTGTTACATAATTCATCTGAACCTGACAAGTATATTCACACATTCTAAAGAAGACACTGTAAAAATACTGAAATGTGTAACATCTTTTAAAGGTGGTTGCAAAACATTTGTTCTCAGTAATACAATTATATGCTGTCAAGTTTCACAAATGGCTGGTTACCAAGTACAAAAGCCAGAAACACAAATTTCAAAAGATTTTAAAACTTCTGTTCTATAACACGGAAGTCAAAGATATTGATTTGAACAATGGCTCCATATTACACCACAAAGTTCAGTTAAAAAGTCACCTTATGAACAATAACTGAAGGATACAAAGCAGGATTAATTAAATATGATGGATCCAAATTATTCAATGTCATGTATAAAATGGAGAATTTCCATGGTTGCTATCAGTTTAGAATAATTGGAAAATATCATAGACTATTCATTATTGAAATCATCACATTTACAATGTGAGGCAGTCCTTTTCTTCATGATCAAATGAAGGTCTCACATCAGTGAGTCCCATAATTTATCCAAATTTTGCAGATTAACTCAGTCACATCTTTCAGTTGGAAGGGTCAATAAAAATGTGAATGATATGAACTTGGGTTGAACTTTTTGTTTATAAAACATTATAAATGAAAATATTTTGTACCTTAAAGTTGGTCTCATGATTCTTTCTTATACAGTAAGAGAATTAATGACGCTATTCACACTGGGGATTACTGTGTTTTTTAAATGGAAAGCTTAGATTGTCTTTTTAGAGAAAAAACAAAAAATATATAATAAAACCCACAAAATTATCTACATAAACAGAATAAACCATGCACTTTCTATAGAGAATGATTCTGTGGCCAGTTTTTACATAGCCTTAGGGATATAGGAGTTTTCCTTTTTTTTGGTTCACAAACTTTATTCTACAGCGAAATCATGGTCAAACACAATTCCATGTATTGATGTTCAGATGGGGAAATGTTTTTTTTGAAAGACCAAAGACAAAAATCCAATGCATTAACTTTCCAACATTGAGACTTATTTCTCATAACAATTTTGACTCATTTCTGTAGCATGTATTGTTTTCCAAAAAATTGTTTTTAAGGAAACAACAAGATGAAATTGAATAATTGAAATCACTACCCTATACAGTAAATAGGGATTCTGTGCATAGCAGATGCAATTTGCAACACAATTTTCAAAGAAAATGGTTTATTTTTACCTTTTATGACAAGGTCGGGCATATTTGCTCTTTGGAGAGGACACTCATGATCCAGGTGAGCTTAGAAGTAATTGTCAGTTTGAGATGAAACTGTTTCCACGTAATACCTGCATCTCTAGATCTATCAGTAGCAAGCGTCACTTCAGTGTCAGTATAGATAAAAACAGGATTATTCTAATCAATTTCTCCTTGTAGGAGTGTATTTAAATTATTTCAGGCATGAAGATGCCTATCTTTTCTTTTAAATATCTTCTTTTTTTTCAATCATCATTTCTAGTATTCAAAGTGTTGGCATTCAATAAATCCTTAAATCCCATCTCAAACTTTAGTGATTTCTTTTTTAAGTCTCTATAGCATGATGTTGTCAACTCAGCAAATTCAACCCTGGTTACCTATCTTCATGATGAAAAGGGCAAAAATAAAAACAGTTTTTACTTTCATGAGAAAGCACTTGAACTGAATATTAGTTAAATGCCACTGTTCAAATATACATATTTTTGGTAAACTGTTAATAGCAGAAGACAAGTATTACCAATGCATCTTTTATTAAGTTACCATTCACTCTAAATAACATAAGATTGAGTAAATGTAGGAAAAGTCTTAATGAAGCAGAAAATTCTTACTTTGAAGAGTATCACTGAATAAAGCATTAGAAACAGCATTTGGTTTAATTAGCGCCGTTTCACACGTAAAATACAAACTCGCTATTTTCTTTTACATAACGGACCATAGTAGGTTCAGATGAATCATGTCCTGAGCCACGTCACTGAGTAACTATTAAAATACTGTGTCATGGGGTTGGTTTTGAATAGGACTAGAGGATTTTTTTTTTCACTAAAAGTTAAAATAAAATAAAAATAAAATAAAAAGGAGTTTTGGTTTTACACTCAAATGTTTGTTTCCATATGCTTTAACACATCTGTTTATCATTTATTTATGTAGATTGTTACTCTAAATTATTTCATATTCCATGCTTTTGTATCATTCCTTATTGGCAGCAATAAATCCTTAGCCTAAAAACTAAAAGTTTAGATCAATTAAAGTACCTTGGAACAACCAGAGTTGCTTCAAGAACAAATTGTGAAGAAAACAGATCTCCGCATTTTCACTTAGATTTAGTAGAGGTTGAATGACTTTCTTAAATCCTTATCAAGTGATCATAATCACAACTAAGGTAGCAAAAAAAATTTCAAATGGGGCTCCATTCTATAAAAATATTCATTCTGAGATAATATCAAGTACTTTTTAAAGGAGTAAAGAAATGACCATGGGTTCAATATGAAGATTTTATGTCCCTTTATTTGTCATAGTCTTTGGCTGTTCGGTAACTCACTGTGAAATAACTTGTGTTTCGTTTTATGGGTAGTAAAAGTTGAAAAAGGAGTGGAAGCTTGGCTTTTTCATTTTTGAAACAGTTAATCATCAAATGAAAGCCTTACGACATTGATAGTTCTTTACCGCGTGTACAAAATTTTAAAATAATAAACATTACAGGAGAATAAACACGGGTGAAAATGTCAGTTAAATATCACAACCAAGTAAATTCAAATATATTTGCTTTTTTCTAAAACCTGAGTCAGTATTGATCAGTTGTGATCTCCCTGCAGTAACTAGAACAGGCACACACTCTCCAAAGCTGCATAAGAAAGTGGGTACTTGGCTACTCCTTCCTGTGTCTTGTTTCCTGGCAATGTCTTCACGAAATTTTTACTCAACAGTGAATATATGAATATCATGAGTTTTACATGTGAATAAAGTACCAGAAATAGGGCTGGCCTGACACCCCCAAAATAAACAATTTTAAATTGTCAAGAAAAATAATCTTAAGAAACCGGTGTAAAAAATGAAGTAAAAAAAGTCAGTTGTTCAGACTTTTGTGAGATTAGGACTCCACGAACACTAATGCTTCTTTCATATTCAGTTTCCTCGTTCTCCTGATTACTTAGTGAATCAGATAGAACACATACACACATACATTCATTCATACATTCATACATAACCAGAAAAGAACATCGATGTTGTTATGGTAATGGATCAGCATTGGCTCCTTGTTCCTAGACCTCCGTTTGGCAAGTCCCTGAATAAATCCCTGAAATTAGGTATCCATTATACATCTAAGCTGCAACTTCATACTGTGTCAGAGCTGTCATTAAAATGTGCTGTCCCCCACAAATTAGTGGAGGAAATCTGTAATATCAAAACTTATTTTAAATATTGAAACTAAACACATTTTATCTTCAGTCGTGAGTAGAAAGAGGGTGAGTTACGTTTGCATGAAAGTGTGGCTGTGCAGAGTGAGCATGTGTTGTATTGAAAAGTGGCAGAACTGCATTTTTATAATGTGAACTAGCACTTGAAACGATCGTGCTTTATCAATGAGTGTAAACCTCTCATGTATTGCGTGAAAAGATGACTGGTGCTGAGGTGGTCTTTCTCTCCTTCGTCTCTCTGACAAGATTAACAAGTGCTCTGGCATGCTAAATTTATTATAATACCTAGGAAACATTTTTTAAAAAAAAACCTTAAAAACTTATTTTAATCTACAATCCCCATATTAAAATCTCCTGGTTGGCTGACTGTTTGCATTTTTTCATTACAAACATTGGCTTTTTCTCTGTACTATACAAAGAAAACCATGAGCTTTAAGAATAAATATAAAGTCCTACAAATATGTTTACAGATGAAAATAGTTCACACACACACTCAGGAAATACGCATACAATTACTAATTAATTAGAAGCTGCAGCTATATCTACTGTTGAAACAACTGCCTGCAAAAATGTCATTTTATTAAAAGTATAACTTTGTCCTCCCATTTGACAATTGTTATTTTCCAGTAAAAAAGAAAATAGTCCAAAATGGAAGCATCATATTCAGTGATTCTGTCTATAGCAATGGTTCTTCTAGGCTAGATACGGTAGCCAGGTATTTTCAAACCTGGCTACCTTTTATTATTTTTAATTAGAAAGTTAAGCTAGGAATACTAGTTTTTATTAGGATGGTAGCAGCATTTGAACAATTTTAGGGAATTGTGTTTCCCTTTATAATGTTAAATGTGTAAATTACATCTTAATGAACTGTAATGCCATCATTATGAGAGATGCCAATAAACAAAATTTCAAGGCTTTTAAAACTTTTTTATGTTAATATTTAGAAATATGGGATTTTATTAACATAACATTTTTATATTTGCTGATAACACTTTCTCATAGTGATGATGTTTTTATATTCTAAGTACAGATTTTCTTGCCTTTTTGTTTTGTTCTTTTAACCTCTTATTTTGGGATAAACTTGAAATATGCACTATGCACAGTACAAATCTCAAAATTAAGGTAGGGAAAGTATTCAACACGGGTACTTCCTAACAGGGCCCAGAAATAATACAGTAGAAAGTGAACCTGATTCAAAAGAAAGCTCTGTCTCATAAACACTTTCGCAGAGTTTTCACCATCAGCAGCCTGGCCCTTGGTCCTCATTTAAGGCAAATGCCTCTCATGGAAGGACTGTAGGTCTGGGCCTTCAGAATCATTGGTTTATTTTCATTAAATGTTGAAATTATGTTATTTATGGTATATTTCTATATTTTGCTGAAAAGTAAGTCATCCATTCTTGAAGAAAATACCCAGTGTTAATGACTCGCTCGTGACTGGGTCGGACAGTCACCATCACCACACACAACCTCAGCGATGGTGAGCACAGACGTCTACTGTGCCTCTGGGGTCTGCTAGTGACATCTGCCAGAAACACAGGACCTACACGACAGCTTCGTGTCACAAAATACACATCACGGTACTTGGAAACCTTACAAACACAAAAAGTGAACGACTTCTAATTCTATTCATTTAGGAATACTACTGCTACATTTGAGATTAAGATTACTGGAATTTTAAAAACATCAGTTAAACAGCGAGACAGATGTGTGGACTAATGTAACATTAAGACAGTAATAAAATGGTAGCCCAAATGGCTTAACCTCCATTTTCCAGTTACTAACATTACTCCTTAAATTTATATTCAAAATGGTTCTTTAAATTATAGTTTTATCTGTATGTTTTCAGCAACAAGCTCGAGAGACAAAGTTTTGAGTTTAGCAGAGCCAAACCTCATCAAGAAAACAGTTTGCTGAGAATGAAAGAATATATTATCAGAAAAGTAACACTAATTTGATTGCACAAAGATTTAATGCTGTGCAAATTAAATTCAAAATTTCCATTAAGGTTTCTATAGAAACATGTGCATAACGAGAAATGAACATAGTTGTAACAAAATCAAAACCACACATATGTGACATATGCTAGTTTATACAATGGCAGCATAAACTATACCAAATTTTAGATAAGTATGGATTCTTTTTGAAAAGGTATTTCTTTGCTTATGCAAAGAATTACAACTTAATAAAACATTCTGTGCTAATAGCTATACGACAAGAAGAACAAAATGCCTTATGGAAGTAAAGGACTATCTGTTTTCAAGTAAAATATATCAAGATTCCAAAAAAGTAAATGAAAAATTACACATCAAGTATGTTCATTACCAGGACATATTTTAAATCTGGAAGTCAAACCTTCTACTTTTTTTTTTTTTTTTAATCTGATGAGCACATGGTCCCGGGTCCTTACTCCAACGGTCTCATTCTGGAGGCATTATGGTGTGGAGGGTGGTTTGGGAGAGGAACAGGATCCTTGACTATCAAAACTGGTTGCCCGGCCAGGTAACTGAAAGAAAAGCAGTTTTATAACTTATAGCCTAGTATAAAAAATAGAAAAGTGGGTAATTACTGCTACCCTTTCAAAGTGAATTATCACTCATGATATGCAAGTCTGAAAGAAAATATACATAACTCCCCCTGCTCTTTAGAACCCCCTTCACAGGTAGTGTAAGAGGACATAAGTATCCCACAGAGATGTGGGCAGGGCATGGTACATGGATGCTATGCAGAGCGGACTTGGGTAGACAACTATTCAACATTGCAGATCCATTTCACATTCTGCGACAGGCTTTTAGTTTTTATTGTAAAATAATTATAGGCTTACTATAGTGGGGGCGAATACTAGGTAAATGCAGTAAGAGGTTCTAGACCCAAGAGACTGTGTTTTACTTGCTCTAAAGCAGGAAGTACTTTTAGAGGAGCAATTAATGAGATGAAAGGGACTAAGTTTGGCAAATGGGAGCCACATGAGATGAATAATTTCTCACAGTTCCTAAATATTATGTGTATTTAAAAAGTTTAGTAACAACAGAATAAACTCTTGATTATCTAGGTAGATTTTCTAAATGATGCTTTAGTTTCTCAGTCCCACCAACTTACCCAGCTCTCGAATTGTTCCCTTCTAATTTAAACCTTTCTATGCCGACAGAGCACATAACTACACACTCATCACTTCCCCACAGTGCAAAATCCAGCCAGTTCTTAGTCCCTGTTTGACCCCTGAATGTACTGCAGGAGTTGGAAAAAAGGAGCTGTTTGCTGGAGAAAGCACATTTATATAATCTTTTAATCGACTTGTCTTCTGATACTCTTCTGCTAGAAAAATATCTGGGATCTTCTGACGTCCATATTGTAGCTTATTTTTCCTGTATGTCCTACAGTGACCGACACAAATGCATGTCTAGTCCATGGCTTCCCTTCATCAGATAAATGTGTAATTACTTCTTAAACAGAATCATATGTAATTATAATATATCTTGAGTTGTACAACATACACCTTTTCATTCATTACAAGTTCTTGCTCCCATGATCTCATTTCTCCCTACAAAGTTCCTATAAAATCTGAGGTGAGTGCATTTCCATTTGCATTAAATACGGAGAAATGCAGCTGTTGCCAGAGTAAGTGGTCTGCCCAGGGTTATCCAGCCAGAGGGGCAAGGATTAGAATACATAGTTCTCCTGCCCAGCAAATTTTACTCTCATGTCTAGAATCTTAAAATTAATATTCCCTCTTCTTACCTTAAATAAAAACAAATATCAGAATCAGGAGAAGGATAATAAATGTATAATAGGCAGTACAGTAACCTTTATACTTTAGACAATACACACCGTTGACTTGAGCTTTTTAGAGAATATAGTCGTCTATATTTCTGAACCACTCTAGGGGAGAGTGCTGCGTACATGTGCATCTGTGTGTGTGTCTGTCTTGTCAATGATGAAGTGCGGCAAACACTGGAAACACACGCATATATGTTATCTATGCTAACAGATATCTACGATGAGAGTTCACCTCTGGTGTCTGAGTGTGCAGTGTTCTACCAGATTCATCCAGTTTTCTCTGTAAACTCCTGGGTAACACAGCCATTTCTGTTACTCCTGAGATTACAGCCTGGGCCCACTGCCTTTCAGTAGTTATTTAGTGGGCCCACAGCTAGAACAAGTCCCATTCAACCCCGTGCCTAGTGCCAGAGTGGGAAGCAGAACCTTATCCATGGAGAGGTGGCGATGTATCATCACTTACTAAACGGTTATTTTAGCCATTCTTTTTACTGAATTGCAGAAATCCCAATTCCATCATCTACCACAAATCCTTTTGTCAGTATGTATTACCTCTCAATTAATCAGGTCACATAAATGACTTACCTTGTGACTCTTCAAGAGGCTCCGGCAACTGTCATTCCATCTAGCAACATTCAGCGTTTTGATTACACTGACAATTTTGAGTAGGCTCATAGAAGCTGGTATTGATATCTCTTCCGGTTAATATAACTTAATGTTATAATCAGAGCTAACATTGTGTCACAATGCTAAGAACTCAATATTCAGCATTTAATTTAGTTTTACTCTATGAGTTTATCACTATTACAGAATAATAGCAGAACTTAGGTTAAAGTAACTTGCCCCAAGGTTCTCCAAAATGTAGTCTCACAGAACAGCCAAGCTTTGATCTCAGGCAAGCTTTGATCTTGAGGCTGACGCCTCAATATTAAAAAAAAAAAAAATCTGTGAGCACTCTTACTTCCTGGCCAGAGTAGGGGTAGATATCCCTGTCCTCCTACATAGATGAGTTGTACCAGTGGATACTACTTCTACTTAGGAATTCTGGGGAAGTTCAGGTGAGGTGACTGTTTTCACAAAGGAGAGGCACCAACATTCACCTTCCAATTAGTAATGAATTTACTTGATTCTCCCACCATTCACTGATGTCAGCTTTTAGGATATGCAAAGAAAATAACAGACTCACAGTTTCTATGGGCTTGCTGTCCAAAATAACATCAAACCCAGAGAGTTTAGTGATTTTTTGAACTCCAACGTGGCACACAGAATGTTTGAGTCCTGGATGATTGAGTGTGTGGGTCAAAAGCAAGAGCAACATCTGTTCTTTTTTAAAGAAAAATAGGTGACTATCTAAAACATCAGAGAATCACTCGTAGACAAATAATAGTTAAGCAAAAGAGATACAAAAGAGAGTGGGTGCCAGGAAGTCACAGGCTCACCTCCTGCAAGGGGTGCCAGTGTGTTATTGGTTTCCGGTGGTAGGCCAGCATTTCATTCCAGTGGTCTCGCCCAAGACCCTCAGCATCCAGTCCTGTTCTGCACACTCCGATGACCTCATTGTGTCCGACCCTGCAATTCAGAGACTGTTACACTTCCACCCCAACATTCGAAGATGAATGGAGTTCTACACATCTTAGCAGAATTTTAAACATATGATTAAAACACTAGATTTTGCTGCAGGTTCTAAATGATTTGCCGATCAAACTACTTCAGGTCAAACAAAAAATCTTAAGTGAACTAAAATTTCCTAAACCAGATCAGCATTCAAAAGTGAGTTTTCAAAAGTGCAGACACAACCCATTTTAGTGCCTTATAACTTGAGCACATTTCACAACAATAACAATGGTGTGAATGAGAAATGCCAGCGGGTCCTTACATGTGTGAGGAGTTTCTTTCTTGGAAGCAATCCTATTAACTTTTAAGTGATGTAAATCAAAATCTCATTCTTTCCACAAGGCTTAATGTTTTATAATGATGCTTATATTTCTCACCAAGAGCTTAATACCCACTTTCTTGTATAAATGACCATGTTTAATTAACTCTAAATGATATGTTGATGAATGTTATGCTTGTACTGTAATTAAACAGGGCAGGGCTCTGATGAGTACCACAGATGACTTATTATTGTATATAGCACCAGAGCATACTGAATGACATGCCTATTTTGTGTTCATGTCTTGTGTTTACAGCAAGAAATCAAAATAATAATGGCAGTCAATACATTTGGAGATTGTTTTGTACCAGACACCGTTCTAGGTAATTTCAATGTACTGGCTCACTTAATCCTCACACCACAGCAATGAGTATCACTACCATCATTTCATTCTACTGAGACAGAAATGAAATGCCCAAAAAGTCCAGGGACCTACCTGCCTGTCTTCACACACCCAGGAAGGGGCAGAGGCAGGATTTGAATTGAGGCAGTTGACTCAAGTGAGCTAGTGGTTAAGTTGCTCTTCAAGCATGGAGTATAATTTAAAGGCATTTGTAAGGGTCATTTTGACAGACATCTCTAAGGAGACTTTGAGATGATTTTAGGACATTTCATTACTTTCTTCCTGTCATTGATATAGATTTGTATATTTACTATCATTTTCTTCAATATTATTTCCCAAATAAGAATACTTTTAAAAATACTTTTTTTAATGTTTTGTGTATTATCAGGATCCATGACTCTGAAGTTGCCTGGGTGCCGAATGCTCAGTTTAACTTACCTGCGGGCACTGCTGTGGGAAATCAATAGGAGATATTTTTTAGTAAAACTGAACAAGGGTTCCTAATGAAAACAGTACACCATTTTTAGAGTTGAGATTTCAATTAATTCAAGATCTTTCTAATGATAGCTTTAAAAAAAATTGTGATGTAATTTTTTGAAATAGATGATGCATATCATTTCATTTTTCACTGCTTCATTTTGCTAGCTATGAGCCAGGGGATAGCATATTAATTTCTTTAGGTTATAGAGTCCTGGTTACTACCATTTTCATGATAATATAAAATGGACATTCTTTTATAATATTTGTACATGTGTGTTCTTGTGTTATCATTAGAACAAAATAAATGTAGTGCGACATGGTCTCTGTGCTGATAATTTTGTAGGTTAAATACACGGTATTCTTTTCCAAAAGGTTTATAAATATAAAAAGTGAAACAATAAAAAGAAGAGATATGACCCTTCAAGGTGGGATAAGAGCTCAGGGGAGGAAGAGGGGGTGACTCGAGACAGACAGAAGCGGTGGATTGGGCACAGTTGTGAGGTGTGTGGCGGGTGAGACACTCGGAGCCAGGTGGTATTTCAGGCAAGGGAAGGGTGGGAAGGTGAAGGCAGGAGCTGCAGCAGGCAGAACCCTCGGAGCTGTACCTGGGAGTGCGCAATTTAGTTCATGAAAGGAAAAGTGAGTCCAAGTGTGGGAGCTGGAAGAGCGACCCACGAAGCGATGTGTTCAGGCTGCTGCAAAAGCACCAGGGCTGTATTCTCAGGGCCACTGCTCACTTGCTCCCCTCAGTACTCACTGCTCACAGTTCCGTATTACGCTAATGTTTTACAAATGGGGAAAGTGACTCCCCAAGAGATTACAAAACTTTCCATTTCACATGGCTAGTTAATGACAGAGCTCTGATAAGAATCATAATATTCATATTCCAGCCCAGTTAGAAAAACAAACTCCGCTGATTTTAGTTTCTGTGGTTACTGTGAAAAAGGCTTCACAACAGTGCTTTCTGTAATGTGTCCCACAGAGCTTCCACACCCACTCTGTCACCAGCCCAGGTGTCCCATCCTCTAACCTGAGAGTAACTTCTTTTGGAGAAGAAAAAAATACTATATATAACATGGAAAAAATGAGTTTAAATAAATAATTTTTTAAATTAAAAAAATAAATAAATAATTTTTCTCTCTTATGATTTACATGAAAACTGCTGTAGCAGAATTTGGTTCGCACTTGACTCAACGTGGCTGCTCTTCAGTGAGGAGACAGGTACACATACCTATCGTAATCCATGACTGCGATGGAGAGGCTGACCTGCTCCACATTCTCCGGGGGGATGTCGAAAATAATGGCCTCATTGTACACAGGGTTCAGAGTGTTTTTCTTTGTAGTTGTTTTCCTCTTTTTTAATCTTCGACCCTCACACATCAAAGATACTTTGACATAAGGATCTAGGAGCGGGAAGGTAATTTTGTTAAAGCAAAAGTATCGGTACAAAGCATTAAGTAAAGCTCTAGTTAATTGTTACTAAGTAAAAAAAGTGGTATATTAAGCTTTATAATATTACCAGTTTTAAATTCAAATGACTTATTGGGGGGCAGTAGACTCTCTGAGATTTATTAGTTTAAATGAAAGCATTTATTTTGAATGAACTAGAAAATAATTAACTTGATCTCACTATTTTTAATATAACCGAGAAAACTCATGAGTTTATCAAGAGCCAGTCCAGAGCTATACTTTTGTGAGTCTCAACTATTTGAAGACATATTTTCGTTAGAAGTGAATTCTAGGGAATTTAATCTTAACAAGTAAGAATAATTTGAAAGTTAACCTTTCAAAATAGTTTAGAATCAGAATACTAAAACTTGTAAACGAGCAATATTATGTATATCCAGACAAGTATACATAATCACAATAAGTAGAAATTAGAAAGCAACTAATATAGCCCAACTCTATTAGTTTGAATTTTCTTCAATCATTGAAAAATTGGAGGTCTCATTTCACAGTCATAGCATTTGTGCCTTATAAGAAGCTCAGATGGAAGGAATGATCACTACAAATAATTAATACTCAACAACATGCAAAAAAGGTCACTATGTGCCTTCCAGAGGGCCACAGGGAAGGTTTCTATTATGACATTGTCTGTATGATGTCAACTGGAAAGAGAAAAATTTAGTTGGGCTATATTTTCATGGGCCCAGCAGTGAAATAATTGCTAACATTTCTGCCCAGCTGACTCTCTACTTTCTTACCTTTGCCACCTTAAGCAGAACAACTGTTAGTACTACAGGAAATACTGTAACATAGTATTCTAAGATTTTCTGTAAAAGCCTTACTTTTTTATAAAAAGGAGGCATGGATTTGGGAGGGAATGTTGTCACTGGGTTGAGCCTGGTAGATGGTTCGAACAATCAGTTTCTAAGCTCTATCTTTATTTTTTATTTTCTGGTCATTGTCCAGCTTTTTCCCCCATCAATGTAGTCATAAATCTTATTTCCTTAGAACAGGCAAAAATGATAGAAATATTAATTTAGTTGAGCAAATGAGCTTTTTTTGAGCTCTAGAAAAATCTGTGTATTTTATAAGCATCTCCTCTAAGGGGCAGAACCATATTTTGTGGCTAGAAATAGGGTATTTAGAAGAAAACAAGGTGAAAGGGCAATGTTAAATGGCTGTTTCCCATTTATTTTTGTTTTTCAATTATAGGAAGTACATTCTAAAGAAGAAACTCATTTTTGGGGATCTACATTTGTGTAGGAGCCCCGAGGCCTAGGCTTCTCATTAACAACGTGAACAAGCCGGCTTTATCCTTCGATGCCCCCACCATGTCTCTCACTTCATTCCTCCACTCGTGACAAGGGTAATTTACCAGCTCCTTGGTTGATTCACAAGCCTTTTGTGAGAATTAATGAGGTGGTATTCTCAAAGCATGCACTCTTCCCATAAAAAGCTTCACGTAAATACAAAGTGATCTTGTACTTAATTATAACTTTGATGCTTTTTTTTTTTTTGTCTCAAAAGTTGGTCTCTTTTGATACATGGTAGAAAGAATAGAAAAACAATAATTTGCAGACTACACTGTTTGTCTTAAGTTCTTCAACCTTTATTGACTCAAGAATTTTTGTTGGGTTATTTCAAGATAAATGTGAAATTTACTTTCTTTCTACCTTTATTTATCAACTGTGTATTAGAAGTTAAAAAAATAAATAGGTAAATCAGGACATAGTTCAAGAATCAAGAGCCTAGAGAAAGACGTACAGTGAGGAGTCTCCCTCCCATCTGTCTCCATACCTTCCCACCCCTTAGTTTTTGTGGATCATTCCAGTGTTTATTTATGCAAATATTAGCAATATGAATATGTATCCTGAAAATCCCCATTCTGATACAGAAGGGAGCATGATATCCATATTTATATTTGCACCTCATTTTAAAATTAATTTAGTAAATACTGCAACTCTTTCTGAAACGGTGCAAAGTGGGGGGTCCCTGAAAACACCAAAGCATATTCCTCACAGCCCATGGTTGGGAGGTGGGGGAAGGGGATGATGCATGGTTAGGATACTTTTCATAACAATGGCAAGTTGATAGCTAGTTGATATAGCCAGGCTGGGGGTGGGGGAGGAAGAGAGGGAGTACTTATATAGTGCCTGCACAGAGGCAGGGAGGCAAAAGCTCCTGTTTCATGGGGTACTCTTGCCCTTACTAAAGATGGCAGCTAAAAGAAGGTAAAAGATATGAGGGAAGTGGCAAAAGTAGCATATTGTAGGAGGGGCCAAATATGAGGGCATGTAGGAAGTTCTGGGTCAGCCTTTAAAATCAGGGCAGGCTGAAAGACAAGGGGCTGGTCTTCCGTGAGGGCTGAGAGAGTAGGTAGCATCCATGCAGTTTGAAAGGGTGTTAGAAGGGCCCCTCGGCCTGGCACAAGGTCTGGTGTGTAAGGAGGTGCCATGCAGTTTGGAGTAGGAGATGCCACGTGGTTTTGGATTAAGAGCTGGAGTAAGAAAGAGGAGACCCGCTGGAAAGTCTGCCTGGAGAGCATGACGACAGAGCTGATAGAGTTGGGAATTGTGGGGACCTGCCTAACCAAGCACGGATTAGTGGGAGACACCTGGAATGCTGAACCGTGGACTTCTCCTTTTACGAAAGACGCTACCTCTGACTGGCGTATTCTGAAACTGGCTTGGTTTGGCAAAGTGGAGCAGGACTATGTGTTTCTGGGTGTTTTAAAGGGACTCAGCAGCAGAAATCTACCATTATTCAAAATCGGTATAACCTTTAAATAAACAACCCCTTTCCTTGTCCACCAAACTCTTACACTGAGAGTCATGCTTCCTGGCGGTGGGAAATCAAACCCCACAGCTGTTCCAGAAGAGCATAGGCAGGGTTCTGTAACATTTCCACACTAACATTTAGAGTTCATCATGCTCTTTATAATGCAAATTTAGGGGGCACTTTTGTTTTTAAGAACCACAAAGTTATAGATTACCCCCCTGTCATCCTTTACTAAATATCCATTACTATTTATTTGTTTAATTAAATGAATGCTTACTGATCTCCCTACTCTACCCTCATTATTTTTCTTTCACAAACTATGCTAAAGTTCACATATTCAGTAATAAATAATCCTCCAGAACTGTAGATTTATTTATTTTTTTCTTTTCAATATTTTATATCTTTATTTTTTAGAGAGGGGGAAGGGAGGGATAAAGAGAGGGAGAGAAACATCAATTTGTGGTTGCCTCTCACATGTCCCCCACTGCGGACCTGGCCCACAACCCAGGCATGTGCCCTGACTGGGAATCGAAGCGCGACCCTTTGGTTCACAGCCCACACTCAATCCATTGAGCCACACCAGCCAGGGCCAGAACTGTAGGTTTAAATAAAGGAGTAAAAGAATGTGGTGTGGCTTTAATACTAACAAATTTAGCACAAAAGTAATTTCCTTCAAGAATGTCTTTAAGAAGCTTCAAGAAGTAAATTTGATTACTTTATTATTTCTTTCAATCTCTACAGTTGCCCAAATTTTTAGTTAGAAAGGTGGTAAGAATGCAAATGCAAATCTTGGAACCTGGTAATTTCTCTGCAGATCAGGTGAGAGAAATAAATTCAGTCTAAATATGCCTTCAAATGCTCCTCATTCTTAGACTAATGCAAGTTTCAAATGCATGACTTAAAGTCCAGGAATCTTCTTTTATAAATAAGTGATTAACTGAAAGTAGGGAAGTGGATGGTAAATTACATACTTTTCAGAAAGAACTAAATCAGTAGAGAAAGAAATAAAAATAAAAGCCCAAGTTCAAAGTCAATTTACTTGGTAACACCTTTTAAAAATTTTCTAGTGATAATGTAAGTAAAAGAGGTGACTTGCAGCCCTTAAGTGGGTAACCTCTTTTTCTACAATTTTAGTACCCCTAAATGGACAAATGAATTAAATTCAATTGCTATATAGTTTTGGGTACATGGAATATGTTATTTGGGAATGTATCCTTGGATCACTAGCCAATCGTGTGCATACCTGATGCGCCAGTAATGTCCATAGCCTTCAGATTTCTGCACTTGATGACTGTCAATGTCATACGTCCAGCAGTTGGCAAATAACAAAGGGAAAACATGATTTCACCCAGGTCTACACTTTCCTAGAAAGGCAATGGGTGATATTAGCCATTTCAAACACCAGAGACTGAAAACAAAACATAAGTGAAGATGTTCAGTGAAAAATCACTTTAAGAGAATATTTAAATGTCATTTTAAATTGTTTTATTGAGGATATAAATAACATTGAGAGAAAGCTGTTCGAAGCAGAGAAGGAAAAGAGACTATATCCTAGCAGCTTACTTGACATCTGTACTTGCAGTTCTAACAGGAATCTCAAATTCCTGTTTTAATGCAGTCAAAACCACACTGCTGATTCCATTGATTCCCCCACATCTGAAACCAACTCCTCTGTCAGTCTTTCCAAAATCGGCAAATGGTATCATAATATATTCAGAGGCTGGAGCCAAAAGCCTAGCAATCACTTTTATTCTTATCTTTCCCTCATGCCTACATCCAGCCCATGTCTCAGCTACACTCTCTACAAAATTTATCCCAAAGTACTGAGTTTCTTTTCAACTGTATGACTATCATTCCAGCCACTATCACCTCTTACCAGGATTATTTCATTCGTCTCTAAAATTGATCTTCCATTTCAAGAGTTAATATTCATACAGCAGCCACAGTAGTTATTTATAAATGCAAATAAAGTTATTTCACTCTCCTGCTTAAAACCATCGAAGGGCTCACCACTATGTGTAATAAAATTCAAATTATTTCCTCTGACATGTAAGTGGGATAACTATAACTCCTGGTGTACCTGGGAAATTCCAGGTTTATATATATTTTCTGGTGTAATTATTAGTAACATCCCCTTTAATTCTTAAATATGTCTTTGTTTAGACAATGCATTACAAGATTGTCCATACAAGGATGGACCATGTGATGTGATCTGGACCATACCTATGTCTCTAACTCCATCCCTTGCCTCTTCCCTCAGCTCACTCTGATGCAGATACAAAGGCCTTTTGTCTGTTGTGCAAACAAACGAAGTTTGTCCTAGCATTTTCTTTGTTTCTTTTTTCCTGTTAACATGGCTGACTCTTGCTCACCACATAGGACTCAGCTCAAACAGCATCTCTTCAATGATGCACTTTCCCTTCCTGTCCTGTACTCACCCTACTCACAGATCCTTCGCATTTTTCCACAGTAGTTGCTATCATCAGAAATCTTTTAAATTCACTTTGTGTTCCCTGGTTCCCATATATACAGTCTGGGAGAGCAGGGTTCTTGTGTTCTTATTTTTGCCTCCTGCTGAAGTGGCTGGGCATAGCTAGCTCTTAGTGCATTTGTTTTGAAGGAATGAAAATATTAACTAACCTGGACAAAAAATGACCTACTTTGCTTCATTTACAAACTGTCTACAGTGTCCTGATATAGATATTATTTGCTTTCATTGGTGCATACATTGTGGACAAATGAAAATGCATACTTATGAAACAACAAATCAAAAAGTTGTTTATAGGGTTTAATTAAATCATTCCTGGTAAACAATGTGGTAGATTTAATTTTGGGGGAAATAGAATTGCTATGCATTCAGGACAAAGAACTAGGTTCTTAAAAATTCTTCATGACAAGCAATTAACATTTATTGGACATATTCTTACAGCTCAGGTTCTGATTTACATATTCCCATTTCTTTAATTCTGGTCTAGAAGTAGTAAAGCCTAGTAATTAAGAGCATAAACTTTGAGTCAGTTTAACTTGGGTTTTGACTCCTGTTTTCTGCTTCGTAGCTGTGAGATCCTAAAAAATTAATTAAGCTTTGAATCTCTGAAACTTCATTTTTAAACTGAGGAAAATACCCACACCACAGGAGTTTTAACTATTAAATAACAGTCATATGATAAAAGACACTATTCATTTCTGTATTGCTATCACATGGGGCAGTGTGCTACACATTTCAGGTGCTCAGTGAGTACTGCATAAATAAAAAATAATCAAGTGAAACAATGATTATTTTTGAGAAAATTAGTAAAAATGAATATTTTATAAGAAAGGGATATCTAACTGGGTCTCCTCTGTGCTGTTTGATTGCTGCAGACCTAAAATAGTGAGCAAGACCCAGCAGGAGAGGCCCGATGGAAAACAGGAAGACTATAGCCTCCTGCCAAGTACAGCCTCTTGCTGGGCCTACTGGTAGGTGCCATAGATGCCGAGACAGGCATAGTATGATTCTACCCTTGAAGATCTCAGCTGAAAAGGAAGAGTAGTCTGTAAAGGGCTAAGAAAAACTACATCTGCATTCTGATGCAGCAATCCCACTTTTGGGAATATATCTTATGGAACCAAAAACACTAATTCGAAAGAACATAAACACCCCTGTGTTCATTGCAGCATTATTTACAATCGCCAAGATATGGAAGCAGCCCAAGTGTCCATCAATGGATGAGAGAATAAAACAACTATGGAATATTTACACACTGGAATACTACTTGGCTGTAAAAAAGAAGAAAAATTTACCTTTTGCGACAGCATGGATGGACCTGGAGAACATTATGCTAAGTGAAAAACCCAGTCAGAGAAAGACAAGTACCATATGATTTTACTCATATGTGGAATCTCATGAACAAACTGAACTAAGAAGCAAAACAGAGACAGACTCATTGATGGAGAGCAGGCCGACAGCTGGGGGTGGGGAGATTAGGAGGTGGAGGGACTGAGCAAAAAGGACAAAGGACTCATAGACATGGACAGCAGTGTGGGGATTGCTGGGGGGAGGGGAGTATCAGGAGACTAAATGGTAACAAAATACAATAAATATTATATATTTAAAAAAGAAAATGAGTCTGAATTCTATCTTTATCTGGTGGTTCTCTCCTCGTTTCACTTTCTGTCTCTTTTTTCCACATATTTCTTTAGGCTTAGTCAGTGGGCTGAGTGTTCTTTCTGGCAGCTATCTGGCTTCCTGCACAGGGGAGTTCTTCCAGGAACGATCAATTAGAGTAAGCATATTTTGTTATCAGGAGGTAAAAATTATGAATGCAGAGCAAGATACCAAGTTCCACTAAGAAATATGCTGGGCGTGCTGATGGAGGAGCTAGGAACAAAATAGGAGATGTGAACTCAGGGATGAGACGCTTGGAATCAAACAGGAAACGCACCACAAGCAAACTGGAAAAAAGTTCCCGAGTGGAGACATCTAAAAGGATTAGTAAATACAACATTTTCATGTGTCTGGCTGACATGGTTTTACTTTTACACATTAAATAATTGCTGGGAGTAATTTCTGTACTTCTCTAGATACATTACATGCTTACTAGCTGGAACAAAGAAAGCTCATCATGTTTGGTCCTGTCTCTTAAAGAGCCTTTCTATGGCTCCAGGTGCAACATAATTTTGACTATGTGTCAAACAGGTATTGATAAATATAAAGAGGCTAAAGTGAGGAGATGACCAAAATACTAGCCCAAATAATGGAAAACAAAAAGCTGATTAAAGGTTGTCTCTGAGGAGCTCTATATAATAAGCTAGTAGGCTTTTTTTGCCTACTACAGTAGTGAGAAATCTACTTAAATACTTATACTACATATAATCACGGTTTTTAAAAATTGAATAAACTGGGTGATAAAAATTAATTTATAGTATGCATCCATAATAATTCCACAAAAGTTTCATTCTTCATTAGACTAAATTTTTATTTCAGGAAGTATAGATTTAAGAACTAAACCTGCTAACATACTGAAAAAGGCAAAATATTCCCTAAGATAAATTCCAATATTCTTCAACTTTTAAAATCTGGAAGTGATCTAAGAGAAAATCATGAAAGATGAACTTAATGAAGGAAAACAGGGAAGGACCTTAGAAAAGGTCCTACAGCAGATGGAACAGCAGAACTTGAGATTCTGGCTACAGTGCCCTGAGCTGCAGTGTGTGCTAATTCTCAGCACCCACCACCGAGCCTGTCCTGTGTCCATGGCCCCACTCCAGAGAGTGAGACAAGTTCTAATTGCTGCCTCTTTCTCTGCCTGCTCCAGACCACTGCAGTTTAAAAGACCACACTCAGTCTCAATACTTTGAACTCTCTGGTGCTCAGCAAAGAACCAGGAAATAAGCTGAATGGTCTCTGAGCAGCCAGCATAAACATAAAGATAGGCAGTAAAATCCTCTTATTTCATGAGACTAGATCATTACTCAACACCCATTCACTATTACTTTAGACAAAATTCTAAGAAGAATGCTTACTTAGTATATCAATTGACAGCGGGTCAAAACCCCCATGCTACGTGGAGATGGGGAAACTCATAGCAGTAGCTCAAGTGAGGGCAGAACGGAGTGACAGCTGCAGACACCATACATATAAAAGAAAAGCGAGTATTCTAAAAAGGAGAGCAATCTAGATCATTTTGTATCAAGGGGAACACTAATGCCTTGGCAACTTAAAAATGATAGTTTGCTACAGACTTGAAAAGTAACTAATATCAAAATGATGACTCTGGGTCATCAAGCTAAGTGAAAATATCCCCTATGTTCTGTTTAAGAATGTAGAGACGTGTACACTATTTTTATCCAAAATCCTTAAAATGTTTGAAGTGGTAATTTTGGCCTAAAATGAGAAAGGCTTTGATTTTGAGCTTCTGAAAATTTTATTTTTGGGTGATCTCATTTACTGCAATTCTATATATATATATATGAACGTCCCATATTAACCTTTAAAACACTGGTATCTTTGGGCAAACAATCATTTGAAAGCTGGTAATAAGGTCTAGGATATGGTGTTCTCTGAAATCTCTTTCAGGTAGGAAGCCCGCCGTTTCATTCTCCTCCACAGTAGTGTATCTGGTTGAACACTCCCAGGGAGAGTGGCCGGCCCCACCGTACCTTTGGTCTCTTCCTCCTGGCTCCACAGATGGAGCTGGGTGTCGTTACCTGATGGTTGGCTACAGTCAACCTCGCCAACGTAGCCACAGTTATAAAATTTTTTCATGTACTGTCTCTCCAAAATAAAAGTAAAGGCCACTGAAAAGATAAATTGATACACACATAGTTGCACTGCACACCTTGTTTCAGGACTAACTGAACTAACAAGTAAGGTCGAACTACAGCAACTAAGCGTAGGAGACCTAGAGGAGGATTCCCTGAAAGCTCCACACCCCAGGGTGTGGCAACTAAGGGACGCCTTTCTGGAGGGACAGAATGGTGACCTTGGGGTTTGAGAAATTAAATGGACGAGATTTAGAGTGAAGAAGAGGAACAGTGTTGTATGTGAGTGCACTGAGGGTAACAAAGATACAGTTTGAAAAACATTTCTTTATTTTGAGAAGGCTAGATGAGGATGGAAAACGAAGAGAGAGCGCTATCGAAGTACACAGGTGTGGGGAGGTGCTGGCTGAAGAACGGTTTGAATTTAGTGATATATTAGAAAGAATCATTAAGACTTATTGAACAAACCTTTAAACAAACCGTTGGTAGCCATGGTGACGGCAGCCCTCACACCCACTGAGCACCCTCAATGCAGCCCGCTGTCTGCATTTCCTGGTTGGTGAGAAAAGCGGATGGTTTTCCTCGCTGTTAAACAACGTGTTACTAGATCAAATGAGCTTCTTCATCAAGTTACCTTCGCCCATCTGCTCACAAAATGAAGCTGCAGTGAAATGCGGACCCAGAAGGGTTTACTGAATTCAAACTACCATAAAATTTTTATTTCTCTTTAATGCACTCCTCCCGTTCACCTAAAAAACATCATGGAATTTAACCTTGAGCAATCTACTTAACCTCACCTAATCTCAGTGTTTTATTTTGTTTTGCTGTGCTTTGTTTTTGGTGTAACAAGAGGGTGCTTAAAGAGATGAACTAATTTGTTTTTTGCTCTAAAAGTTTGTAATTTTAAGCGCTGGTAAAATGAATGATTATTAGCATACATAGTTCAGGCACGGTCAAGGATGTAAGGCCAGGCCCTTTTAGGCCTTGTTTGCGAGAGCTGGTGGAGCCCCGGTGAAAGACTCCAAAGGATCAATTGGTACTAATAATTTGATTTCAAGTTCCAGAGCGAATGTTCATAAAAATTGGCTATCACTTTGATTTCCTGACAATGTGCTAGATGAGGAAAGAGGTAATTCTTAAGGCACAGAGCATCAGGGTTGATCTGATTGGGGATCAGGAAGACCTCACAGGAGAATGAATGTGCATTGTCATTTATATTGTCTTCTGGCTCTGCAAAAAAAATCTCAAGGGAATCGTTTTCGACTCTCTTATACGTGTTGGACACAAAGGGCCTAAAATATATAGAGTTCACACTCCTCTACAAGACACATACAGTTCCTAAGAAGCTGGTCTCTTAAGTTTTTTTCTGCCTTCAGCTTACAAATCTCTCATGATGTTCTCCCAACTCCAAAACTCTGCACTCTAGCTATATCAAATGCCTTGTGCAACTTGAAACATGTGTCCTTTCATTAGCATGCCTGTGTTTATCGAGAGCATCCAAGATGCCAGGTAATGTTCCAGTCATTGGGGTAACACTGATAACCCAGACAAAAATGTTTCTCCTTATAGAGTTTACATGTGATTTTAGATAAGTCACGTAATCTCTCAGAACATCACACAATTAATGGAGGGACAGACTAGATGAAAAACTTAAGTCTGCATAATTTTACAGTACATGCTTTTTTTTTTTTGATCCAGTGTTGCAAGTGCTTTTAAGAGAAATTCTTGGGTTTTAATTATAGGAACAGAGATGAAAAGTACCCGATTTCCCCCCTGAAGATCTAGGAGAACTTCAGAAGTACAGAACATTTAATCTGAACCTTAAAGAATGAGTAAAGGCGGAAGGAATTAAAAACAGAGGGAAATGCACACAAAGAGGCTTGGAGTGCACAACAGCAACCGGCTCTGGCGTTGCCAGGATGTAGTTTAAATGGCAACACGCTGACCTTCTTCTGATGACCCCTCCTCATCATGCTCATTCAGATCAACCCTGATTTTCTCTGTAGTCAGGATGAGATCCATTTTCACAGCTAATAACACTTTCCTGGAGAGGCTGCATTTACATTTAAAAGAAATAGTATGAAAATATAATTATGTCATGAGTCCAGTTTGCAGCCTGACGCATTGTAGCTACGCAAAAAATACTATTTTTTAATTTAAAACAATTTTTCTGAGTTCAGTGATTGGCATAAGGTTCATGCTTAGTAAAACATTTATTGAGCAAATAAGTGAATGAATAAATCATAAAAGCCTGGTCATGGCTTCAGGGGCAGCAGGGACAACTGTTTGAATGAGTGAAGACTAGTCAGTAGGCAGGGAACAGGTGAGCAAATTGCAACACCTTTAGTGGGTGTCCTGTGCTTTGTGAGTGGAACCCCCCAGACCTGTGCAAGGGCATGCCCATGTATAGTGGCCCTGAGAGTACAATGAACTGCGAGTCATAAGAGGTTTCAGCCATTTAAAGATATACTTAGGGTTTGGGGAGCTAAAGTTAGAGGATAATCATCTATTAGTTTTGTTGAACTTTATTTCTCTGCAGACCCTTCTAGTCTAGTCTGACCTGGGATCCTGTGCTATAATTCTATAGCACATTGGAATTGCAGAGTCAAATGTATCCCCCTAAGGTGTATAAACTGCTTTCTTTTCCTTGCATACCTGGCCATCTCCTCCAACCACCAGCATGGGCAGCCTAGTGACTCTGGGAGGCACACAGGAAGAAGGAGGAGGCTGTCTGAAGGAATACAATTAAGAAATGTAATAAATTGTAACCCTTCCTCAGTTTCTAGCCGGCTTCCCTCCTTTTCTTTCAAAGAACTACAATTTTCACACAGCACTTCCACTCTGTCCTTTATCCTCCTAGTGATTCTAATTAAATCAGATTTCATGTTCAGTGAGGGTGGGGGCAGGAACAGGCAGGCAAAGAAGGGTTCTATCACCAAGCCTAGTTAGAGTCCTGGATTTTTATATCACATTTGCCATTATTGATTTATTTCTGCCATCTCCACCTGAAGACAGAGAAAATGCTCACCAGGTCCCCTTCAGTAGGACTTGCTTGAATTTCTGTGAGAAGGAAGAAATGCACTTGTATTAAGCGTGTAATATGAAGAATTGTGGTTCAGGTGAAATTTTGCTGCAGTCAGGGCAGAGAAGGGCAGAGAACATGGCAGTGTTAGAGATGGGGTAATTACAAATCCCACTTAGTGTTAAGTGATTAACAATCACAACTCAGAGCCATTATTGTCAGGGATGCTATTTAACAGTGCCCTGTGACTGCTCAGTGGGAGAACCGTTTTCAGCTCCAACACAAGTGGGGAAATATCTCTGCCTGACAAAACCATTTAGCTCTTATTCCACCCTACACAGCCTAGACTTAGCTACCAGGAGCCATGAAGTACTCAGGTTGTAGAGATAGAGTTGAGGCCTGAAATAGCCTTTCCTGCATTTAATAAATCAAGTCTCATAACCACCTGTGTAATAGGAGCCTGAAGTGAAGAAGGAATAGCCCCGTACAAGAGCAACCCAGGACATAAGAAGAGGATACAAATTTGATAGAACTCTTCCCTCTATCATACTGGATAAAAGATATCTTAAGCTGCCCTGGCTGGTGTGGCTCAGTAGATTGAGTGCTGGCCTATGAACAAAAGGGGTCGCCAGTTCGATCCCCAGTCTAGGGCACATGCCTGGGTTGCAGGCCAGGTCCCCAGCAGGGGGTATGCAAGAGGCAACCGCACATTGATCTTTCCCTCTCTTCCTGTCTCTCTTCCCCTCTCTAAAAATGAATAAATCAAATCTTAAAAAAAAGATATCTTAAGCTTCGTGGTGAGAGGAACTGGAGAGTTATTCTCAAACCTTAGTCACTATTTATATAGGGGCATAGGGACTGGTGTAAAAACTGTACAGGACTCTCCTTAGAGGGTTTGATGCTTTTAAATATCTTTACAAAATCTCTAATTAAAGGCATATGCTTGGACTGGAAGAACTTGGCTTTATATTCTCAAGTCTATCTTAAATTATTTCATAAGGTTTCACACCTGCTCCCCAAAGTGTATTCTTCATATAGTAGCCAAGAGATCTTATTGATACTGAGACCATGGTTCACTTCTGATCAAAAGCCATTAATAGTCTTGAGTCGCTTGAACTCTCTACCAATACTAAAAATAATATGCTCATAATAAGGCAGGATAGTAAGAAGCTAGGAAAATTCCTTGGCAAGTGGAATAGGGAAACTTAGACAGAGAGCTGAACACAATGGCTGAGCAATTTACAGCCAGACACAGAAGGTCACCTCCCTGGAAATTACATCTAGGCTTCAGTTGTATTTCAGCTCCAGGTCCAGAAAAGCAGCAAAACCAGGAGGGTGACACCAGGACCAGCTGCGGTGACTAATGACTCCCTGCCCTGGTGCTGACCAATCAGTAGAGACCACGCCCCTGACAGAGCCCACCTGGAAAACTAATGAATTATTCCACTGAAACCCTCCCCTGAGACCTCCCTTAAGATTCCTGCCTGCAAGAGAGAGAGATTAAAGCCGCAAGACAAAGGACCCAGTGCTGTGCCCCGCTCTAGGGAGCAGCTTACTCCTTCCTTCCCTCTCTTCTTGTCCCTACGCATCTCCTAACCTCTAAGGGACTGGGAGACTAGCGGTGCGGGGAGAAATGGGCAGCAGCAGCTTTTCCCAGGCTAATCCCCTGAAACTGTCCCTAGTGAGTTTCCCAGCTAAGGCAGCCCCGCCTAGGCCCTCCTGTTGCTTCTATGCTAAGCCCTTCCTTGTTTCACTGTCCCCAGCTTTGATAAATGCACCCTCATAGGTGCATTTATAACCTCATAACCTGGACTCATGTTATGAAATCTTCCCTGCACGCAGTCAAGAGCCCGCACACTGCTGGCTGGCCCCAGGGAGACTCACTCAGAGCCAGGCTCTCCGTCTGGTAACAATACGGTGTAGACATCAGACTTCGCACAGTCCTACTCAGATCACACCCACGAACTTTTAAGTGAACACGAAGAGACTTTTGACTTGTTACAAGTCTCACACTTTACTCTGGGAATAGGACCTAAGGGCATTATTTAAGATTTATTGATCTTATTTATACACAAGTCTCCCAAATTAGGTATTTTATTACACAACCTAAAAGCAACAAATTGGGGATGTACAGAATGCAGGAAGCATGCACATATAGTGGAGATCAAATAGTGTAAGAGAAGAGCAATGGACAGAAATAAGGACCTGCTTTTAAAATTTATTGTGGTAGTTAATAGTCATAAAGATCACTACTATAGAGAAAAGGTTAAATTATTCAATAGATTCTACTTAAAAAGCAGGGACAGGTATTAGATTTTAGAAACGTTTTTATCTTAAATTTCTAAAGTCAGAAATCAAACACACAAATTTGAATATGTTTGGACACTTATAAAATTAATATAAAGACTTATTTTTCCAAATCGTTCTAAATAAATGATGTATCATTTTTGACTGGAATCTTTAAGTGACAGAAATTCTAACTTTTTAAAACTGTGATGAAATGTGAAAGTCTGATTTAAGGAGTTTCTTTGCAATTCTCTGTGTAATAAAGATTAGAGAATTTATCAATGGCCATGGTTCTTTCTCACTTTTTGTGGTGGAAGAAGGGCCTTGTCTTATTATTAGTACCTTAAATAATTAATTTGGCTCTTCCAAAGGTAATAAATACAGACAGAGCATGTCCAACACATGGCATGGTCCAAGGTGGTTAGAGGAAACTAACCTGATTGTAATCAGAAATCTTTTTCTTTCTTCAGGGTATTAGGGATCGAGGGAACAGATGACACATGAATTACAGTGATTTCAGAGGGCTGGACAAAGGGACTATTTATAGAGCTGTGCGCAGGGAGCTGGAAACTACAATGCAAATGCCCCGGGACAGGTGACAGCAGAGGTAGTGAGAACCCCAAAGTCTGAAAGGGCAAGGGAGGTGACCATGACCTGGATTCAAAACAAGAGGATACTCTGAGACAAACTGCCTCAGGTGAAGGACAAAGCAGCCAGAGGCATTTTCCGAGAAGAGAATACACGTCCAGATGTCATTCTTCTGTCCACCCTGACACCTTTAGTAGTGAGAGGACAGAGTCTTTGTGCCAGACGAGGCAGCCTGAGGCACAGAGTAGGGTAAGAGAACAGTGGACAGTGAGCCAGCTTAAAGTGTCACAGAGAAGATAGCCAGCATCCTTAGCTACTGAGGTTTTTAAAGATGCACGTGCAGGCTAGTGAAGGAACAAAGAGGAGAAAGTGCCCTATGGAAGAGGAAGAGTCAAATCAAGTGGGAGATTAGGGCATGTTAGGTGACAAGTGTATACATCAAAAAAACAAACAAAACCAGTATCTACTCACAATCACAGCATATAGTAACTAAAAAGATTGAAATTACTTCTCACACAAAACTTTGTGACCTAAACACAGTCTAGAGTAGTTCCTACCACAGTAACGAGACAACAAAGAACTTCATTCCAATTTAATATGTGAGTTACATCAACAACCAAAAATGTATCTAATGATACCATTTAGCTAATACTTTGCAGTTAACATACAGTAAGTATTCACAAATGCCTGGCTCTGTGCTGAGCAGTTAGTTATCTTATTTAGTTTACTCAACAAAGTATAGTTGGTTTTCTTGCTTTCTCATAATCCCCATCAACGGATAAAATAAGGCTTAGAGAAATTTAGTAACTTACTCAAAGCCATATAGGTAAGCGACACAGTGGGGCTACAAAGGCTGTTCAGTTTGTTCCAGATCCTAGGTTCTTCAGTATTGAAGCTATACTGTTGAGAGAGAGGGGTGGGAGAGAGAGAGAGAGAGAGAGAGAGAGAGAGAGAGAGAGAGAGAGAGAGAGAGAGAGAGGAAGGAGAAGGAGAAGAAGAAGAAGGAGAAGGAGGAGGAGGAGGAAGGGAGGGAGGGAAGGAGAGGGAGACTAGATGGCATTTATAATCTTTCTAGGTTGAACAATGAAGAAATTTAGATTGTCAATTATGTAGATGCAAAGAATTTGGAAAAATCATCTTGTTTTTTAAACAACCACAAATATTATTAAAATATGGTTAGCTTTGACTATCCATTTTTTAATGATGGTCTTTCAAGGAACAGGCTTACCCAACAAGTCTGTTTATTTAAAAAGTGTGGCATTGGTGTTGAACTGGGTCTAAAACTGATGGCACAAATTTAAGTTTTAGATATACTTAATTTTTGATTTATTTTTTGTTTAGTGAAACAATGCTGTAATCAGTATTAAAGAAATCTGCTAAAGCTGATATTAAAAAGGCAAATATAACATTGTTGTGGGCTCATGTAAAGCCAATTTATCTTCAATCCTTTAACTGAAATGCAAAAATATAGCTGAAATAGACTGAACTAACACTTAGGCTTGTACTGTACAGAGATATGCTTCAATTTTAAAAATAATTATGGTGACTTATGAACATCAAAGATTCATGAGACAAAGTTCCCTTTAACAGCTGGCCTGAGTTGAGCAGGTATTAATGGCAAGAGCAATCAGGCGTTGGGAACTTTCATAATATCGTGATAGTAGTCTATAGTAGATTGTTATTATTTTAAACCTTATTTAAATTTAATTTTATGTTGCAGTATAGATGCTTTCTATCAATTCTTGCAAAATGACTAAAAGACCTTACAGGTAGGTAGGTTCATGGAAATTATTTGCCTTATTTGAGTTAATAATTAGTGGCTGTCCATTAGCAGAAGTGATATCCATGATACTCCGGGGTCAGGGTTACAGCAGAGACGAAACAGAAAGTCAGGAGCGCTCACCAAGGAGCAGATGTGGCCGACCTGCAGGCCTGTGGTTACGACGCGCCCTACAGCACCGGGAGATTTAGTGAAACAGCCCCTGACGGAAAGGTTTATTCTTCATTGCCCTGCTTCCCACCACACTTTTTTTTAAAATATATTTTATTGATTATGCTATTATAGTTGTCCCATTTCTCCCCATCATTCCCCTCCCCACTGCACACCCCCTCCCACCCACATTCCCCCCCTTTAGTTCATGTCCATGTGTCATAAGTTCTTTAGCTTCTACATTTCCCACACTATTCTTGCCCTCCCCTTGTCTATTTTCTACCCACTGTCTATGCTACTTATTCTCTACCTTTTCCCCCTCTCTCCTCCTCCCACTCCCCTGTTGCTAACCCTCCATATGATCTCCATTTCTGTGGTTCTGTTCCTGTTCTAGCTGTTGGCTTAGTTTGCTTTTGTTTTAGGTGTGGTTCTTAATAGCTGTGAGTTTGCTGTCTTTTCACTGTCGTATTTTTGATCTTCTTTTTCTTAGATAAATCCCTTTAACATTTCACTTTTTTCCTTAGCATGAGGCTGGTATTTTGCCCCGCTTTAAAAGGTTACTGGCTAACACATTATTCAGTAGTTAACAAACTTTACAAGAGAGTTCACTGATAGCTACATGCAAGAATATACAGTGTTATTCTAATCTTAAGATATATCCAGGATGGTTGGAGGTAGAATTAAAAAGATTCACAGAAAAAAGAAAACAAATTAAAAATTTTAATTTTGAAAGAAATTTTAGTAATGGATAATAAAACACATTACTTTAAACCGAAGCTCAGCTAGTCCACTTAGTGCTCTGAGTGGCTGATACAAGGAACACAAGAGTTTCTTTTGTATTTGTCATGTCAAGGCCTACTCTCTCAAACAATATTGGACAGATCCTTAATTAGAAGGTAACGGATTCAAGCACTTTATAGCTGTAGACCTTCCTTTCTTGTGAGAATTCCTAAGTGTTTAGACCATAGCTGGTGCTGAAAAATATTCATTGTATAGATGAGTAAATAAATAAACAAGAAAAATGAAGTTAGTTCTGTTTAAAAAAAAAAAAAGAAAACAGCCTGGCTGGTGTAGCTCAGTGGATTGAGCGCGGGCCTGCGAACCAAAGGATCGTGGTTCGATTCCCAGTCAGGGCACATGCCTGGGTTGCAGGCCAGTTCCCAGCAGGGGACACACGAGAGGCAACCATACATTGATATTTCTCTCCCTCTCCCTCTCTCCTACCCTTTCCCTCTAAAGATAAATAAATAAAAATAAAAATCTTAAAAAAAAATAAAAAGTTAAAAAAAAAAGAAAAAGAAAACAAAAGCTTTTCCTTATCTACCTATACTTTCAATGGCTTCTTGAGTGCATGAGAAAACTACATTTAAATATTTAAAATACATTATTCTTTATAATGATTCACTTTTTAAAAACAATTAAAAATTTAAATGTTACACTCAGTTTTAAAATAAAATGTATATAAAGCAGTATGTTGCAAATCATTTCTTTCCTATATTCATTCCATTTTTACCATTTGCCAATAAGTAACCAATATTATTAAATTCTTGTGTGTCTTTACATAGATTTTTTTTGTATATATAACTCAATACAAATAAATACTTCTTTCCAGTACAGACCTAGTAGTTTAGGTACACACTGCTCTTCAAAGTGATTTTTTTCCGTGCATTGGAGATATTTCTGTTAGTGCAAGAGGTGATTTGGCTTGCCTTATTTGTGATATATATATAGTAACATAATCCTAAAGTAAAAAATTATGTTTTTCCACAGAATAAAGACACACCTTTTTATTTCCTTTGTCATTCAATTTAAAATTAAAAATGCCTGTTTATTCCTGATAAAAATATAAGCCCTTGTATATAAATGATTTATTATTAATGAAATTATGAATATAAAATGTGACTCTTGTCCAACTTGATAGACTTTTTGGAAATAAATTAAAATACTCTTGGTTTATTTTACATACAAATTTGTACCATACATGAATACTTTAAAAAATTTGTATATGAAAATTAGTTAATGTTAACAAATATAACTGGGTGTTTATTCATTTGAAATCAATAGGGTACATCACTGGATTGTTTTTCTTCCTTGTGGCAGTGGTAGATTTTTACTTACATACATTCTTACACTTGACATTTTATGAAAATTCACTGTTAATTTATTTAAAAAGTATTTATTGATTAACCGGTAAGTGCTTATACATGCCATGTGAGATCAAGAAATGTATACATAACTGCTTCTTCCTGAAACTCAGAAGCAAGTGGCAGATGTAACACTCACACTTCTTGAATTTTGGAGTAAGTGCAATAATGTTTCCACTAGCATATATTAGTTTCTTTCCATTTCCACTACTAGCAGCCTCAGTCAGACTTTATTTCCTCTCACATAGTGCTGTGTCAGACTCCTACCTGATCATCTACCACTCCTATCCACATGAGATAATAACTCCAGTAGTTTTACTCCCCTGATAAAAACAAAACAAATACAAACCCCTATGGCATTGAAGGTCCCATCGATTGTAGGTTAAATATCACATACTGCTTGGGCTCTCTTTAGTCCCTTTTGCATCCATATTCCCACTCGCACGCAAGTCTACTTTCCCCTCGAAAACATTCTAGTCTTGATTAATTTCCCTTACTTCATGCTGTTTTCTTTGCAGGGAACATCCACCTTCTTTTTTTAAGGATTCTATCATCATTCAAAGGTGATCTTAAACACTATTTCCATCTGAGATTCCATTGGTACAAATGAGTGTATGTGTGTGTGCACATAGATAAGACCGCACTTGGGGAGGTTATCACGAAATGATTATATAGGATTATTTATATGTTGGCATATACTTTATATTTTTGTTTACTTGTTCTTACAGTAGACTAAATTTCTTGACCAAAACTTATATTTTACTAGTTTCTATTTTCACTTTGTACAAAGCATAAGCTTTGTACATAGAAGATCCTCAGTAAATAAATATTTATATAATCAAATTGAAGTTATTCAAATCAAATGTTATCGAAAAAATCAGTTTCATTTAATGAATCGGTCTAGAAAGGTTTTTTAAACAAGGCCTTGGGCAGGTCTTTAGAGATCTGAAAAAAAATGTGACAGATTCTATGATGAACATTTGTTGGAATGAGACATAAAAAATAAAAACAATCTCATAAAAAAGCAACTATTCTGGTATCCACAAAGTTCTATTTTCAACAATTATAAAGTGCTACTGGTGTGAAGAATAAAAAGAGATCCATGATATTGATATCAATATGATAGTAAAGTAGAACTTGATGCTAAAGAGATTCATTAGAAATTAAAGATGTATCAATTATTTCTCTACAAATTAATGCCAATTTTTTCCTACTAAATTTTGATTAAGATGGAGATTTGCAGTTATATAAAGGCATTCTTTAAAAACTCATAAATGATTAAACATTTAAAAAAACATTAAATTATAAGAATGTTTTCTTCAAGATCTATGTTTAGTAGTTATTTATACTCACATCAGTGTCTCCTAATACAAAGATAGCTAATATTTTAATTCAAATATATGTTTTGTAAATCCTTTTATACCTATGTTTGCACACAGGTTTCCACAAGACTTGGATGAGTGAGGGCATACCATTGTATTTCTTTCTTTCCTTTTCTTCCTTTTTTTTGTAAAAAAGTCTATAATTTCTGTATAAAAGTATTTAAAATTAAAGAATTTAAAATTTGGTAACTTTTACAGCAGAAATAGAAAATAAATCAGGCATAAGGGAGAGATGAAAATAAAATGGAAAAAGTTATTAATATTTACCCATGTCAAAATTGAAATTTCCACAAAGAATCTCTACTTTTTGTTTAAGGACCAGTTTGAAACACAAAAAGTTACAAATGTAAAAAAAAAATCCACTGTCAATCTCTTAGAAGATTATACTAATTTTTAGACTTCATTTGGAGGTTACTTACCTCTGACTCTAAATATAGGAATAGAACAAGCTTCAAATAATTTTTTTACATTCCTAGTACTTAGACCAGACCAAACACATAGTAAGCACTCAAAATATTTGTTAAATGAATAAAAGGAAATTATAAGATTGAAGAATGAGGAGGTGGGTGAAGGGTGTTGGGTGGGGCTGGAGAGAGCAACTGGGTGGGGAAGAAATTGGGACAACTGTAATAGAACAACAATAAAAAAGATGGAGGAATCAAGAGAAATCACCTCACAATTTTTTGCATGTGAAGAATTCTAGAAGACATAACATTTTTAAAAAATTGCAAAAATCACTGCTGATAATCACTTTCCCCTGGAGGAATATAATAAGATAAAAACAATATGAAATCAAAAAAGCCCCAATACCTTTGAAAAATGTTCTAATTTCAAAATTTCTTTTTTGTTGACTAATATATATCACAATGGAGACCATAAAATAACACAACAAATGAAAATGTATGATTATATAATGCAATAAACTGGCAGTATAAATTTTAAAATTAACTTACCCATATCATTTATAGTGAAAATATAATGACCTCCAAAACTGTAATTTGTAAAATATTGGTAGGGGGAATTACAAAAGGAACTATTTTGAGTTTTCTTATTTTTAAAAATAATGCCTTGTCTGTATTGATAATTTTTATATTTTAAGTTTATAAATTATGGTTAGACTCAGACAAAAGATGGTAAATACATAAAGAAATAGTAGTGGTAAAAAATTAAATGCCTCCATTTAAAAACCAACAAATCAAAACAATTCAGCAATCTAACCTAAGGAACCAGTTCTCTAATTCCACTTCTGTAATTCTGTCCTGGACAAATAATCTCAAATTAAAAAAAACAGATTTATGTGAAGAAGAACACAAGAATTTTGTGTGTGTGTGTGTGTGTGTAATAGCTTTTATTGAAAAATATTTTCTCCTAAAATTACCCTCATTTTTTATTTTAATGTATACATTTTTTTAATTTTTCTTTTAATTGTTGATCTTGTACAGTTTTCTGTCTTTTATTCTCACCTGAACCCACCACCCCAGCCCTCCCCTCCTCCCTCCCATTTCCACCCCCCCATAGTTTTTGTCCATGTGTCCTTTATACTTGTTCCTGTAAACCCTTCCCCTTTTCCCCTGAAATTCCTTCCCCTCTCCCCTCTGGTGACTTTCAGCCTGTTCTCAATTTCTGTGTCTTTGGTTATATTATGCTTGTTTGTTTGTTTTGTTGATTAGCTTCCTGTTAAAGGTAAGATCATATGGTATTTGTCTTTCACTGCCTGGCTTACAGAGAGATGCGAATTAAAACCACAATGAGATACCACTTGACACCAGTCAGAATGGCCCTCATAAACAAAGCAACAAACAGCAAGTGTTGGAGAGGTTGTGGAGAAAAGGGGACACTAGTGCACTACTGGTGGGAGTGCAGGCTGGTACAAGAATTTTTAGTATAACAAAATTTATGCCTAACTCAAATGTCTAAAAATAAAAGAATGGTTAGGTAAATGGGTCATGTATTTAAACATTATGCACTCAATCAAATATAACAAAGAAAATAAGCAGAAAAAATTTTAAACTTAGCTTGAACTTAATAATTTTAAACATGCAGAGAAAAATTTTTTGAAATTTTGAAATATATTGAAATTGAAAGCAATATACCAAGATATTATATATAATTAATGGCATTACAGAGTATTTTAATTGTACACGCTTTTATAAATTTTTAATATTAAAGCTATTTTATAATCTGAAAAAGCATTTTGTAATTAAAAGAAAAATTCTAATATACACAAATACTTTCAGCATTTCAAATACTATAATTGTGTCTATTCCACAAAAGCCTCTCAAGAAATGGGCTGTATTAGATCAAACCGAAGACTTTTCAAAATAGCATCAAAGTACAGTTTAGGTTTGATCTGAGGAACACAATCATCTTAAGTCATATAAATCAATATTAACTAAAGGGGTTGAGTACTGGGAATAGTTGACAAATAAATATTTTACAAGAGAAACACCTACTATTTTCAGTAACTTACAAGAGTTGTTTTTAATTTACTCAATCACTAATGTTACCTATATACTGTTAGGTACCTGAATTATTACTATGTATGTAATCAAGTCTTACCTTTGCAGGTTCTTAGAACATAAATTCCATAACTTTGTAAACTTGTTTCAATAAGCTGAGTAATACTTTGTTTAATTTATGAATGCAGGTCAAAGAAAAAGCAATATGTTGGTGTCACTATTACTTACTGTGGTAGCACAATGAATGTCTTTCCACACCACAGCTTCCCTGGAGAGATCAGAGACATCGAACAAATTCTCCAGAATTACTTCTCCAATCATGTCATGTCTAGAAAACCTGTCAAAGTCATATACACTGAAATGTAGTTTTCGGTTGCTTAGTTGATCATATGCTACAGGAAACTGAAATGTTTCATCAAACACAGGGTTCAAAGTCTTTCTGTGCACACGGGTCTGAAATTTCTTTTTCCTATCTGGAAGAAGATACATCTTCACGTAAGGGTCAGAAGTTCCTGTGAAGTCTTTAGCAGGGAGATCTAAGGCTTTGATCATTTTAACAACCAGAAGTTCGTTTTCATAATCATACTGGAGGGTAAAGTTAAGTTTCCCACAGGTTTTGACATCTTCCTTCCTGTTGCCCTCCGAGTCAACTGATTTCTGTTTGTAGAGCTCTGGTTTGATCCTCCCAATGCTGGTGGTGGTTTCTCCTCTCTGTAAGACGGGTTCTGCGCCCATGCTAAAGTCAACGCTGGAAACCTGCATTTGCCTTGGCAGGTGTCTCCTGAAGGAATTGTGGCTGTACACACACACACACACAATAATTTAGACACACTATTGGGAGACAATATTAAGCAGTGGTATACACACTGTCCCCCACCCCCAGGATAAGGAAAACATGTCAGTAGAACACACACACACACACACACACACACACACACACACACACTTTTGAAAAACCAAAAATGCAATGTTCAAAGAAAAAGTCTCCTAAAATTATATAAACACTTGAAACACACGTAGATAAATATTTATGAGCTTTTGAAATTTTGTGCTCTCAGTCATAAGCACTAATTACAGTCATGAAGGGACACAATTACCAACACAGTTCAATATTTCACAAAATACTATGAATCATCAATAATCCGGGTATATCTAGATGTAAGAATTATGTAGAGAAATCATACAGGTGGCTGGTTTCCTTTCATCTGAATCTTTATGTCTCATGGGTTTCATGTTTTAGTGAGGACAGCACTAAAATAAAAAAACAAGTCCCCATTTTATTATAGTGTGTTAATTATTTCTAATACTTAAGATAACTAAATGACTATTTACTTTAAAAAAGAATATAGAGTTGTGACAGCCCAAATGATCACATTTTCCTTTTTTCAACATCAAGTGGGTTTCAGAACTTTTAAGGATTAAAAAACTGTAGCCTGAGAATTTGAGACCAACACAATCAAGTTTTTAAAATTCCAGCGGACTTTCCTATAGTTACTGTTATTATTCATCTAGTCAACATTTCCAGAACGTTAACCGTACGTAGCTACATCGATCACCTACATCTCTCCTTACTACTGTCCTGTAAGATCTGCTTGTCTTCTACTTCTTCCATGATTTCTGGCATAAGCTATGTCAACTATGTATCTTTTCAAAACTTAGTCCCAGGTCTTTTGTTTTTTCCTTTCCTCATTTTGTCCATTTCACACACCATCAGTTCTTGGACTATATTATTATTTTGAATCTGATGGCTCCCCAGGTATACCTCAGATACATAAATTTCCAGTCCCATGTCTCTATTATTTCCAAGGGAGATTTCTAAATGGATGTCCTAATTTTGCCCCAATCTCAAGCAAACTTATTATTTTCTCCCCATTGCTCTCAAACTAGTTATTTCTTCCACAGTCTCTAACAAGAGTGCTAACATTTTTATCAGTCACTCATGTTAGGACACTTACAGTATGCTTTGAATCACTTTTTCTTTTATCCATGGGATTTACTCAATTTCTAAATCCTGTTGATGTTTGCTTTGAAATAAGCAGCTTTTTTGGCTAGTTATGATAAATTGAAAGAAAGCAAAGATGTTTAATTTGTATGTTATGAGTGAGACATGTACAAAATTCTTATTAATTCCACAGTTTTTGTAGTTTTTATCTGATAAGAAACATGTTTTGAAAATACTATGAAAAGTGGAATGTGTAATTTATGCTCTATTATGCATTCAAAACAGATTAAGAAGCAATAATAAAAAATTATGTCTATGTAAAGAAATACAATAGGACTACTCCATCTCCTATGCAGTAATTAGCTCCTAATTAAAACCATACTAAATTTAAGACCCAATATTTTAGCTTTTGTATCTAAGCAAATATATATGTCTTTACTGGCTTAGAGCTTGAAATGGTCTTTTTACAGATTGATCTCATTTAAATGCATTAAGCATGCTATTAAATATATTTTGACCTTGCATTTTTCCCAGATATATTGGTCAGAGGCTGAACTGGAGTCAGGGAATCACCAGAGAGTATGTATGAAAACAGGGAGAATTTAAAAAGGAATTCAGGTAGTGTATATTGCTGTGAATTGTTAAAGTGGATGTAGTATAATCCAGTTTATATATTCAAAGTTTCTAAGAGATTTAGAATATTTTACTAAATAATCACATTTCTATCAAAATCGCTGATACTTATGCAATATTTTTTTTCTTTTTGTGAGCAAAAATCCCCAAAAGTTAATTCTTCATTTTTATAGATTGATTCCATTACTTCACACTGACTTATACTTTTCAATATAATGGAATTTTAATCTTTCATCCTTTCCCTAAAAATCAGTAATTTCTTTCTTATGACTCTGAATATATTTATGCAGCTGGAAAGAGCCCCTTCTAACAGGAATCTGAGTTGTAATGTTTTTGTTCTAGTAAGCCAGTGCCCTAATTATAGGGTAAATAGTGCATGTTCTAAGTCACAGTTTAGCTAGTCAGCTAAGAGAAGCTTTAATTATTACAATGTTAACCAATTACCATGACAACACATATCTCTTTCTTCTTCTTTTCTTTTGGAATGGCAGTGATAAGTGACTATTTAGCCTTGCCAAATACTCAACCAATCCATGTACATGCCATTTGATTATTTCTTATCTGATTCTTACCCTTCAAACAGGAAAGCAACACCCAAGTACTCTCCCAGATGGTGAAGGAGAAAATTTCCCCACCTTATCTAGAACATCAGGGAGGAGCTAGCCACAGTCAATATTACTCGATGCATGCCTCTCTCTGATCAACAACTCATCCTTCTAGCTCAGACCTTCTTATATGCCATCTTAGACAACTTTTCCAACTCAACAGAACCTCCAATCCACAGATTTCATTACCATTTCATAATCGCTAATTTCTTAATACATTCTTCCTTCTTTTCCCAGTTTCAACTGCGTGATTAATTATTCGAGATACTCTTACACATACATCCCTAATTGCCTTGTTGCTCTCTACTTTCTTAGTTCTAGAGCAAGACCACAGCACTGGTTGAATTCAGTTCTTCATCACTGCTACACCTGCACATGTGCAAGTGATTATGACCAGAGGAAAACATGAAACAACTCTCACTGTTTCACTTTAACTTCAAGACCACATTCCCTGTGTAAGCACTGATGCTGCACAGCAATTCATTCTCTCGCTCAAATTTAAATTTGCAAGAGGAGTATTTCATATTTTCTCACCTTTCTTCACAGCTTTATCAACTTCTTCCTCATTCCCAGCCTCAATTAATGACCATACTTCCCTTCACTGAGAACACCAAAGCAAGGAGCAGGAACCTTCCACAGACTCACGATACCTCATCATCCCTCGTATCGGAATCCATACCCATACACTTTGCCATACACTTTGCCTTCTGGTTGATATTTTTTTAAGAATGATCTTTTTTTTTAAGATTTTTATTTATTTATCTTTAGAGGGGAAGGATAGGAGAGAGGGAGAGAAATATCAATGTATGGTTCCCTTTTTTATGTCCCATACTGGGAACTGGCCTGCAACCCAGGCATGTGCCCTGACTGGGAATCGAACCGCGATCCTTTGGTTCACAGGCCCGCTCAATCCACTGAGCTACACCAGCCAGGGCTGCCTTCTGGTTGATATTAAATTAACTGCCCATGCTTCTATGTAAAGCCAATTCCTCCACTTGTAGTCGAATTCCCATTTTTTTCTCATGTAACTTTCAAGAATGCTCCTCTCTGATTCCGGCATTATTAATTCTTCCTCTTTACTGGATCATTACCATCAGCACAACAGCATACCCGTATTTCTCCTGCCTTAAAGGAACCTTCTATTCACCCCACTTTCTCTCTGTGGACTGCACTGCTTTTAAAGAGGAGATAATATTTATCACTGCCAGGAAACAAACTCTCCAAGTCTGAATCTATTTTGTAAGGTTTTGTCTCTAACCTTGGTTCAAACAGCCATCCTACTTCAGAAAAGAAATTAGTGCATGCACCAAATGCATATGTTTCATAAAGGGGGTTATTCATCACTTCAAGCACTAGCACAGCATGATTCATGAAATTTTATTTCAAGGAGATAGATCTCAGTTTCCCACGTTGTCCTGGACAAGTACTGCTTCTTGATATCCTAGGTAACTATATACTTTTTCAACTCTCCCTTGGTGTAACATCTTGCTTTCCATTCCGTACAGTGTCCTGGATTGGATAACTGCAATCCAGTTATTTTAAGTACTTTTTGAGAGAAATTTCAATCCAGTTTTACATACTTTTTATATAATTCTTCACTTCTCTTTTAAAAGTATATGTTGATTGTTCTGACACTGTGTGTGATGATTTTAAGAACCACTTTTCTAAACAGCCAAAGCTAATTAATTATAAATCTATCAGCACACGTAAGTCAATAATGTTTTTCCATGTGCATTTTCTTGCTTTTGTTCACTGGATATGCCATTAGGTTTCCTAATTATTTTCAATAGGCACTTAGAGTCCTAACAGTGACTAACCTATATAATTCCTCATCCTCAACAAATTACTTTGCCACTTATTATTCACCTCGCCTTTGCACAACTAATGAATGCCCAGAAAATTGGTCCTCATAGTCATGCCTGGGAGTATACCATCAACCTCTTTCTAATATGAGCACAGTGTATACCAACACCTGATGCTGCTTTTAAAAAAGCGAAGTGAAGTGGAGAGATATCCATCAATCGCAAGCATTCACTTGCTGCTCATTATGCACCCATGCAGTGATGGAAATTAGGTTGCACAGCCTTGGGCTCTAAGAATTTAGCATCTAGTTCGGCAAACAGCTAGGGCTCAATATTAAGACAATATTACACAATTAATTGGTACATTGTATCTTTGGCTTTAAATCATAAAGGATAATAGTTTATAATGGACAGAAACAGTAGACTCTCCGCTGCAATTTCTTTAAAGCTCTTCTTACAGTAAATAAAAAAAAAGAGGCCATCATTCTAGACCAAGGAATCAGCATGTGCAAAAAGCACAGAGGTGGAGAGTTGAGGTCTATAGGAGGGTGATAAAAAGACCAAGCACCATTCCTATTGGCAACCATGAAAGATTCATTTGAAGTGATAAGATGAAGTCACAGCATTCATTCGTTGTTGATTTTTTTAAATTCAACAAATACAGGGTGGGGCAAAAGTAGGTTTACAGCTGTGAGTAAGCACAACAGTTTACCCTTGTATTATTAATTATTGCATTATTTTTCATATGAACAACTATAAACCTGCTTTTGCCCCACCTTCTGTACCCTGAGTTCCTATAGTACTTTCTTTAGGCGTCAAGAGCAATTCAGAAAAGAATTCGGTGGATTTTCTGCCCAGGAAAGCAGTGTGTGGCTATCTGTGTGGAGGCTTTGGAGCCTCCAAAAATGTTATTATGCTAGCTTGGTATTATCAGGTTGCACCAGCTTGAATGTCAGGCTTTTAAGAAGTTTGAACTACACTTGAAAAGACTGGCCTGTCATAGTTGTTTTTTTTGTGTGGGATCTTGGATTCTCCCTTTACAACTTTTCTTAGGTTTCTGTCCTTTTTTTGTTGTTACTTGCTAATTCCTGATTTTTATTATGCTTTAAATTCTATATTAGTTACAAAATAGATGTCTTCTTCTACAGTCTGTCTTATGAATTTTTGCCGAATTAATTGTCCTAAAACATACGTCTTTATTGAAGGCAGTCTTGTGCAGCAAATATTTGTGACAGAACAGACTTGGAGCATCTTGGCTATGATTTCAAGGCCTCCTAGTACTTCAGCTCCAGGTGACTTTTCCATTATTCCTCCATAGAACTCCATATTCCGATTAAGGAAATTTACCTACTGTTTTCTTAGGGAGATTTTGTCTTGTATGTATTTTCACATAAAATGTTTCTATTTGGGATACACAACCCCTCCCAATTGCCAGCTATGTAAATTCTTAGTTCTCTTTAGCCTCGGCTTACTGCTGGCCCTCCTCTGTGCCTCAGCTGGAAATGACATTCCTATTCTTTGAATTCTGCATTCTCTACTATGCAGGTTGCACTTACTTCCTTATACTGAAGTTGGTATAAGTATCTTCTCTCTGCATTATGTTGCCAATTTTTTCCCAGCTCCCTCGAGTGTACGGAGTGGAAAGAGTGTGAAGAATACACTGACTATTCCAAGGAGTAAATATATACTGACTAAGCCTATTGGAGGACTGAACAATCAATCAAGAAGAATGGGTGATGAAGAAATACACAAATGTCTCCTGGGTCCTTTGGTTGCCTGGCAGGCTAATGGGGCCAAATGTCCATTTGAAAAGGGAGATGAGAACTTGAAAAGGGAAGTTTCTAGCAATGTTGTTAACTTCTGAACAGATCAACGTGTTAAGTATAGAGACAAAACTTGAAAGAGTATGACTTAGTCATCTGTTGCCTGAGGCAAATAAAGAGTCTTAAGAGCCAACCGGAGCTAGAGTAGCCTAGTAAGGTGAGGAAACCAAGCACTGAAGTTAAATTCACTGTGTATGTGTGTGTGGTTTGATCTCACTACATCTCAGTGAAAAGTTAGCATTTGAGCAGAATAATCTGATTTATAAAAATGCACTATTGATCTCTGTGTCTAAGTGGACTGCATAATGAACTCAGCAATTTCCTCTTCCTCTCCATATTAGGTAATTTCTAGAATGATAAAGTAATTAATGTAGATGAGAATTTTTGAGAACTAGACATAATCAAGTTTTCTGTAAGGAATGCATCCCAAGGCCAACCAGATTATAATCATGACTCTATTCATTCATGATAACCACGTATAATTCCGTATTTCTGAGTACAGTGAGCAGAATGATATCCCCATTCTCCAACCTGCAAACTACCTGTCCTTAGCAGACTTGTAACCACCATTTTTTTTGAAAAAACTACATGTGCTTGGCTTTATTGCTTAACATGTATTTCATCAAGCTGGATAAATCTGAATTCTAACTCTTCAACAGCTGCATGACTTTGGGCAAATTTTTAAATCTCTCTGTGCTTCAGTTAACTCACAAGTAATGGGGATAATTAACCACACTTACTTCACGCACACTGGTGGAGGATTTGCAGGAAGGATGCCTGGCAAAGTGACTAAATTTCAAGCAACAGGAAATAACATTATTTCTTTGTTTACCAACCACTCACATAAACAAGAAAATTCAGGCAGGGGCATGTGAGAGGCAACCAACCACACATTGATATTTTTCTCTCCTTCTCTTTCTCCCTTCCCCTCTCTAAAAGAAAAAATTAAATAAATCTAAAAATAAACAAGGAAATTCAAAGAGGCAGATGAAATGATATCAAAGTTCTAACAAACCTATGAATTTTTATCTCACTTTTTCTCTTAGAAAATAGGAGATATGTACAATCCAATTGTTATGTTTTTTAAGATTGAGAGAAAAAGTCTTTTTCTGATTTATTCAATTTCACATAATTACTGAGAAATCCAGGGCTAGAATGATGTGTCTTCACCCCTATTGTATACTGTTTCTAAAAGCCAAGAATAGAAATTCTGTATCCATGACTGAGTCTTCACACATGTGTTCTTAGTACATATTCTTTCATTCTCCCCTAACTAGGAATAATCGGGCAAACTGTCTCTTTACATTCAGCAGATGATATTTTAGAAATAGTATTTTGTTTTTCTGAGGTTTCCAAAAATCATCTGGGCAGAGAATGTCAGGCAATTTTCATAGCTTACCTTGACTTGGCTTCATGAATTGAATCCTTATGTGGAGTGCACTTATCAACTAAAAGAGTTGAATAATTCTGAACGCTAATAAGGTAACATATATTCATATAGCTGTCGTTAATGTTTTTAAAGTGTTTTATAGTTTAATTGACTGTTTAATCCTGAGTGTCTTAGCACTTTATTACACAGAATATTTGGCCATAATGTGCAGCAATGATAGCAGTGATAATGAAGTACCAATGTGAGATAAGTTTAAAGCAGTATTTCCTGTATATATTAAAAGAGTGTCACACAGGATGATTGTTTTACAATTAAATACCTATAATAAATGAATTTAATGAACATATATTGGGGTCATAGTACATAAAAATCATAAAAATTTAAAAATAAACCTAAGGGCCACTTCTCAGGAAAACTTGTCAAAATAATAACTAAATATGAGTCATACCTTGGTTATAGAATTTAAATAGAAAAGTATAACATGAAAAAGATACCCCTATATAACCTCCTTATCCCAAAGTTTCTTATCCCACAAATAATATTTTTACTTCTACTTTTGCAATTTATTTCAGGAAGAAGAGAATTTATAATAGATACAATCTTTTTTAACTTCATGAAATATATTGAATACCATATTTTTCCATGTATAATGCTCATTTTCTTGCCCAAATTTTTTAGGGAAAAATAAGTATGCACATTATACATGGGTAGTACTAATTCCGTATCTATATAAATGTTTTTAATTCTTTTATTTATATTTATATATTAAAAGTATAACTCTAGAAAGCAATAATGATGTCTATGTGTAAAATAATACCTTGGAATACAATAATCAGTTTTGTTTCTAAATATAAGTAAATAAATAATTGAATTAAAAATTAAATACTCTGGTTTCTTTCTAGATTGTATAACTCTTTTGCCTTTTTTTTTTTTCAAGACTTTATTTATCTTTAGAGGGGAAGGGAAGGAGAGAGGGAGAGAAACATCAATGTGTGGTTGCCTCTTTTGAGTCCCCTGTCGGGAACCGGCCCACAACCCAGGCATGTGCCCTGACTGGGAATCGAACCGCAATCCTTTGGTTCGCAGGCCCGCGCCAGGGGACTCTTTTGCCTTTTAAAAATTAAAATGAAAGATATTTTTTCCTAAATGTTTGGGTCAAAAGCACGATACGTGGGAGCACATATTACACAGCAAAATATGGTATATTCTTTCAATTCTAGTGGCAAACATGCCCCATTTTTCAATTTGATAGATTTCTAAAATCAAAAAAATATGCCATGTCAGAAAGCCTGTATGCACCTTAGAGAGGTAGGAATGTAAGATCAGGATCGGTAGTTAGCAACTGACCTCCCAATCACATTGACTACCTCACTCTAGGTTAAAATTAGTTGCTACTTCTGGAAAATAAAGAAAAACTGCTACTGTCATGCTGTTGTTCATTTTAAAGACTATATTACGTAGAAAAAAAAAGACTCCTCACAAGAATCTCTTTTTTCCTTTACAGTTAACACAATCTGAAATACACTATAGCAAACTATTTTCATTCAAGGAAATTTTTGCTGATTTGTCTAGGCGGACTTGAAATGTATCTCCTGCCCTGGCTGGTGTGGCTCAGTGGATTGTGTGCTGGCCTGCAAATCACGGGACTACTGATTCGATTCCCAGTCAGGGCACAGGCCTGGGTTCTGGGCCAGGTCCCCAGTAGGGGGTGTGAGAGGCAACCACATAATGATGTTTCTCTCTCTCTTTCTCATTCCCTTCTCCTCTCTAAAAATAAATAAATAAAATCTTAAAAAAATAAAATAAAATGTATCTCCTTATGGAACTCTCTCTCTTCCTTCCTCTTGTATATTCCTTGGTGTGTTCCTGATATTCCACAAAGCTCTTGTGAAACTTGCCGTACTCTGCCTAACACATGAGTTTGGTCTGTGTGAGTTCCGAAATTCTCCAGCAGTTCCAGGTTTGTGGTGTCAGTGCTGAACAACTGTAAACATCAATCTCTGTTACTAGGCTCTGATTGTGAACTTCTAGATGATTTCATACGTCTCTTTTCTCGATAGTTATTGGTTGATTTAAACTAAATGGAAAGACTGTCAGCAGCAATTATCTACTAACGATATTTCAAGAACAATAATAATCTGTCCTACCCATTCCCTCTTTATTCAATTATGTTTCCTATGTATTGCTCATTTCTTCTGTTTACTGTTACTTCTTTCCCACCCATTTTTCTCTCTCATGAAATCACACAGCACACATGCACAACACACACTCAGTTTTATATGCTGCGTCTTTCCTTACCGGGAAGAAGATGTAGGCTCAGTCGTTTGTCTTTGCACACGTGCATGTTTAATTAAATGTTCTTTTAAAGCAGTCTGGACTTCTGCTGGGATATCGGGGGAAGTGTGACTGATTTTTATTGCAGGCTCAATAGCTTTTAGCGCTGGCTTTCCATTTTCTTTGACCTCCTTTTTCTCTTCAGTCTCAAACACTTCAGTAGGAGCACTGGCGGCGCTCTGGGGGAGAGTACTGATGTTGGAAGTCATGGGTTTGCTCTTCCAGCAAGGCCAGCACAGCTTCCAGAAGACAAAAAGGGAGACAACCAGCAGAGCCAGGCCACAAAAGCTGACAACAACTGCTAACAAGCTGACCGAAACATCTGTAGAATTAAAATGTAAAGCAACATTAGCTCATTGATATGTACATAAAAGAGCAAAAATGGTGATGTACTTTTACATTTATAATTATTAATAGATTCCTCATTTAGAATTTCAAAAATTTAATATTGTTATCTTTGTGGGGCGGGGGGGAATCAGTAATTATGTCAGAGAATTCTCCAAGGAGATATTTGAAAAATCTCATCCCAGTAAAAGTTTCCAGTTGTATACGAAAAAAGCATAATATATGCATATCATGCCTATTATTTCCAAGGACACAGAAGGGGTCCAAGAGCTTGCAAAATGAAGGCTGGCAACCGGCAAGCCACCATGAAGTCATGAAGCTTAAGAAACTCGGGAACTGCAGATGCAGAAGAGCTTCTGTTTGCTTCATCTTTGATCTAAAGAGGCAGCCTTCTCACTTTCTGAGCAGGAAATAATGTTACATGTTTGCATAAACTACTTTAAATTGTGTAAATGAGAATAGCATATTACTAAGAGAGAATGTGTACACTATTTGTTGTACTTTCAAACTCCATAGTTTGATAACTTTGCATGCTCTTAATTTTTCTTAAGTTCAAAATTAGTTAATGACTTGTTATCTAAGTACCTCTAAAATATTCTCATTTTAAAATAATTACAAAATTAATATACACTCATAAAGAGACTCAAAGGAATATAGCAAAAAAGTTAATAAGACTGAGTAAATAAATAGATAAGAGAGAAGTGACGTATCTCTTTTGCAGAAGAACTGCAAACAATTTATGTAGATATTTTGCTTTCAAGGAGGTGGAGTGCGTATCCTTACTCTGGTGTGCACTGCACAGAGTAACATCCTCCCAAAGTATAAGGTATGGAAGGGGGTAAACAAGGGGTAACTTTACAGTAGAGAAGCCTCCCCGAGGTTTCATGAGTGATGCATTGTATTGATAGTATGTACCCTTGATATAACATGATGGAAAGAACATTTTACCTCTGTGGTCTTCTTCCCCTAAACCTATAACCTGAGTCTTATTGTGAGAAAAATGTAAGACAAATCACAGTAGAAGAGCATTCTACAAAATACCTGATGAGTACCCTTCACAACCGTCAAGGTCATGAAAAATACAATCAAGCCTGAGAAAACTGTCACAGCCAAGACTAAGGATACGTAACAACTAATAGAAGAAAATTTGTACTACCTTCCCAATGTTTCTATACATCTTAAACCATTCTAAAAAGTAAAGTCTATTTTGTAAAAGTAAGTATTCCCCCAAACTGCTTCAATTTTCATATCCTTAAGATTTCCAATACTAGCAAATACTAACAAATACTAGGTGTTTGTTCTACCACTCTTAAAGTTCTGAAGACCAAAGAGTTTTCCTATAAAGGAAATTTTTTTTCTAGGTTCAATAATTTTGTAATATCTTTTACAACTCTCCTTAGGCAGTGTCAAATATGAATCTAATGTCTTTTGTTTGTTTTAAATGAAATTATTAAGAATATGTTATAGCCTGAGTTATGTCTGTTCCTCTACCTCATCCAAATTCATATGTTGAAGTCTTAACCCTCAGTACCTCAGAATGTGACTACATTTAGAGATAGGGCCTTTAAATTAGTAATTAAGGCAAAATTAGGTCATATGGATGGGCCCTAATCCAGTAAGACCGGTGTCTTTCTAAGAACAGATGAGGACAAAGGCACTCGCAGGGGAGATCGTGTGCAGATGTCGCAGGGAGAAGGCAGCCCTCTGCAAGCCAAGACGAGAGCCTCAGAAAACATCAAACCTCCTGACACTCTGATCTCAAACTTGTAGCTTCGACAACTTGAGGACAGAAGTTTTTGCTGTTTAATCCACTCAGTCTGTGGAACATTGTCATGGCAGCCTTAGCAAACTAATACAGAATAAATACAATTTACTTTAACCACTCCTGTAAATTCAGCAGGTTCTTCCCTTCCCCAGAAATAACCACTGATCCCAGTTAAGTGTGGACCTGTCCAGTCCAAACACTAATACACAAAAATATATAAATACATAAAAATATAGAATCATTTAATATATTCACATAAATGGTTTACTGCACATTTCTTCAATTTGCTTTATACTTTTATTCAGCAATACTTGAAATCTAACTTCATGTCATTTAAGGTCTGACTTCATCATGATGAGTATTTAGCTTATGCACGAAGTTTCGCTTTTCCAACATAGCTATAATGAGCATCCTCATACCATCTTCCTTATGCATGTTCATGAATCTTTCTCTAAGGTAAATATCTACAAATAGAATTTCAGGGTCATAGCTTATGCACTTACTTAGTTTTACTAGATATTTCTAAACTGTACCCCAGGGTGGCTGTAACAAAAACATCATGAGTTTGCCACCTCCTACAATCTCAGAGAAATATTGTTATACTTTAATTTTCATTGATCTGATGGGGAAATGATACCTTGTTTAAATTTACATTTTCCTGATTGGTAAAATAAAATGGTTCTATTTCAAATCCTGATTCATAGCTCATGGAAATCTATTCAGAAGTTGAAATAATTCCTAGTTTTTATTGCTACTCAATTATAAGGCTAAAAATTAATTTTGACATGCTGTGACACAGGAACATTAATATTTTCACTTTCCAGTTGCTTACTCAAAAAATCCCCATTGAATATACTTCCCATTTATATTCCACTGCTAAGGAATGTGTGACTACTTTTATGTTTTGTAGTTCTTTATTTTTACTTTTTATGTTCATTAGCATCATACTTGTGGAAAAGGGTAGAAGCATGAAATTAATGTGCTTCCTGAATATTATCTGTGTTTTCTTTAAAATTTAATCTTTATTGTATTTTTTCCATTACCATTTTGTCCTATTACCCCTCTCTGCCCAGCAATCACCACACTGTTGTCCATGTCCACGAGTCCTTTTTCCTTTTTGTTCAATCCTTCCACTCCCTAATTACCCCCAAAATAGCTATTATCTGCTCTCCATGTGTGAGTCTGTCTCTATTTTGCTTATTAGTTCAGTTTGTTCATTAGATTACACATATGAGTAAAATCATATGGTATTTGCCTTTCTCTGACTGGCTTATTTCACTTAACATAATGTTCTCCAGGTCCATCCATATTGTTGCAAAGGGTAAAATTTTCTTCCTTTTTATAGCCGAGTACTATTCCATTGTGTAAATGTCCATAGTTGTTTTATTCCCTCATCTATTGATGGACACTTGGGCTGCTTCCATAACTTGGAGATTGTAAATAACACCGCTGTGAACATAGGGGTGCTTATGATCTTTCGAATTAGTGTTGTGGGTTCCTTTGGCTATATTCCCAGAAGTGGAATCACTGGGTCAAAAGGCAGATCCATTTTTAATTTTTTGAGATATCTCCATACTGCTTTCCACAGTGGCTGCACCGATCTGCATACCCACCAATAGTGCAAAGGGTTCGTCTTTCTCCACATCCTTGCCAGCACTTGTTGTTTGTTAATTTATTGATCACAGCCATTCTGACAGGTGTGAGATGGTATCTCATTGTGGTTTTAATTTGCATTTAACTATGTTCATTAACTATGTTTTTAAAGTGGAGGAATAAACATGACAATTATGGCTTCCATCTTTATTTTCGGCTCCATTCTACCCAGAAGTTACTGGGTATCTTCTACCCAGTTGGAGCCAAAAGCCAAGATATAAGAAAACTGTGGGGCAATGTGAGGTAGGGGAAAGAAGGGAAGTAGTTTTCAGCTATAACCGAAAACTCCTCCCTTCTTACTAATGGGGTCAGGCATTAGAGAGCTTTTATTACTCCACCCGAAAAGATTTTATAAAATTCTTTTATGACACTGTTCCTTAGTGATGGGCTTTGGCATTCATAAGGTTGTTCTCATCTTAAGAAAAAGCCCTGGAGAAATCACTGACCCCAGTTCCATCTTCCTTATTGCTGACAATTTTCTTTCTAAAATCAGTATCTGGTTCTGTCACTTGGGGAACCATAAAACATTTCAACCAAGTCACTTCTGAAAGTGAACATTGTGCTATCAATAATTCCAGGGTAGCATCAAGAAATCAAGTCATGGGCTGGCAACTGAGATATAGTCACCCTAGCACTCTCAGCCTGACATATTTCTGGGTCACCCCTTAGCCATCTGGGGCAAATCCAAACTTTGGATAGCATTCCACAACATCTTTGTGATTTGACTCCTGGCTATTGATCCAACTTCATTCTTCTGTCACTCTCTTACTTTTGCCCCTTACCCTGACTATTCCATTACTTGTGCATGAATTTGTTCAGGCTGTTTCATGTAGCTCCATTGCATTTTCTCCTCCTATTTGGCTGTTTGGCAAATTTCTATTCATCCTTCAATAATGAGTTACAATAATACCTCTTCCCTGAAGCTCTTCTTGCTTCTTTTATTCTTACAGGCTTTTAAAGCATACACACCACTCTAACACTAGTATTATAATAATTCATTGGCCTATAATCCTTTACCCCACACTCTCAGAACCTGTGTGTTTGAAAATTTATTATTATTTACTTTTGGGTATTACAAAGGTAATACGGTACACATTATCTGGGATAACATCAGTAATAAAACATACTAATATACCTATAATGAAATGTATGGATTAGTTAATGCTGAGTGGTATCATTGAAGACTATAAGTAGTTTGAGGTCAATTCAGGTGAGGCGTTAATACCAAATTGTCATAAGTTACAAAACTGCTTTCAGTTTTCAGGGTTTTGAGATATAACAATTGTGGGTAAGGGATTGTGGATCTGCACTTATTTTGCTTCTGCAGATATTCCCGTACGGCCAATAAACTCACTCCCTGATCCTTCAGATCAAAATCCAAATGCACTCACCTTTTTATTTTTAGTGTCAGGTATATCTCACACAGTCAAAAATGTTTATGGAACTACTGAATATATATTTTTGGAGTTGTCTGAAAAGACACTTAACATCTGTGGGTTTCAAGGTGGCCGAATGAATTAAAGTTGACTGATTTGGCCTTCGACTAGTAGAAACCCTTCTACTAGGAAGTTGGTATAACATCTTGTACTCTGGAGCAATTTAGACATGGCTTCAAAAGTCAGCTCCACTATTATGTGACTTTGGGCAAGTCATTTAGGTTTTAACAACTTCAGTAAATTAGGGATATTTATTTCATAGGAATGTTGTGAGGTTTAAATAAGAAAATATATGGAAAGTATTTAACATTGTCATATGCATACTATGTACAACAATGGGTTGCTATTATTATCAACTATCTTTCTTTAAACAAGAGTACTAAGGGGAAAAGATGCAAAGGTATGGGTTGGAATGAATTGAAAGGTGGGTCACAAATTGGTAAGAAGAGGAGAGACTCACCTTCTGTTGATATTAGGTACTGAAGAGTGAATTTGTTTATAAGGGAGACCAACATTTCTAAGTAAATATTAATATTCAGAAAGCTAATAAATAGCATCCCATTTTTCTGCTTTTTTTTTTTTTTTTTTTTTTTTTTTTTGGCACAGCACGACTGAGAGACAGAAACAGTATTCAAGCTGACAGGAATTAAAGTAATCGGGAATATCACCTTAGTTCTAGCAGAAAGTAGACTTGCTAATATAGGTCTATCAGAAAGTGGGCTTGCTAATATATCACCTTGAATTAACTAAACTTACCCATACAGGTACAGGCCTGGCTGGACAACCACAGGTGCTCCCCATTAGGACTTGACTCTGTGAAATTCACTACATGAAGGAGTACAGAATATTTGTTCCCTGAGGATGTGTAGGATACACCTCAAAGAAGGGGAAACAGTTAAGTCATTTCTCAGGGATGAGAGTGGACCAAGATTCCATGAATATTCCTATCTTGCAGCTCCTTCCATCCAGAAATATAAAGCAAGGGGAAAGATTATTTCCCCTCAATAGCAACAAGTGAAAGAAGATGTACTAAATACAATTTTATTTTGAAAAATAAAACTAAGATTATAAAAACAAGCTTCTTGTATTTTATATATTTTACATTGCTTGCAATTATGACTAATCATTAAAAGTATTAAAAATACAAAATCCACTATTTAATACTTAGATCTTTATGACATATTTTTTCAACAAACTTTGTTTTTAAAACAAGTGAATCTGGCTATCAAGAGATTATGGGAGCGTTTACAAAGTTATCTGAATGTTTTTAATGATCCTTTTACAATTGTGATTCCACATTTAACCATGGCATAAAGAATGTTATGAGTTTGGACTTAGTGCAGAAAAAAACAATTAGCCCCAGTAACATTTTAAGTCAATTACTGAAATGGTTCCGTGTACATTTTAGAACTAATGCTCTGGCTAGGGAGAAGATAAGAGTGGAAGCCAGACTAGAAGAGGAGAATCTGGTTAACAGATTACAACAGTCACCCACATGGGAGAGTGTGTCCTCTCCAAATGAGGGTCTTTGAAATGGGAGAAAAGACCTGATTCCAGAGATAACTGGGAAGTCAAAGCTGTAGTGAAGGCGTGGGAAGACTGAAGGACAAGAATGTGACACACTGGGAGACAAACAGGAGGATGAGGTAAGGAAGACCATGCCTTCAGCTCTGGCTTTACTTAGTTTAATCTACTTGTGATCATTAAAGTTGACATTCTGAACAAACTGTTGATGATGCCTGACTGCAACTCAAGATCGAATCAGAGGACTTCCTTAAACACAGGAGTCAGTCCATGAAAGGAGGATACAAACTCCTCCACAAAATCCTGAGTACACAAATATTTAAAGAACTATAACTTCAAGGAACAAAAAGCTTGCATGCAAAAAAGATGGATAGAGAGTAGGAGTATTAAAATGTGTTTAATATAGGTCAATGTGTTTCCATAAAAGATTGGAGAAGAATATTTTGAGGGTTGACAGGTAACCATTAACTTTAACAAATATATCTCTAGTGAATTCAGTGAGACTAGCGAAACAAAAGAAGTGTTAACTAGATTAATGAGGTTTAATTAATGAATGGGAGTGAGGAAGTAAATCCTGTGAGAGTAATTTCTTGAGGAAACTGGATTTAGGAAAAGTCGAGGGTGAGAGCAACAACTAGAATAGCACAGGGAGTTGATGAAGCTGTTTTTATTAGGATGTGTAATGTGTAAGTATGATTTAAAACTTACGGGAATGAACGAGTAGACAAAAGATAGGAAATTAAGCACAGTGAATAATTAATAATGAAGCTCCATAAAGGTGAAAATGGATAGAGTCTGAAGCAAAGGTAAGAGAATTGGATCACTTTTTCCTCTGTAAGAAAAGGAGGATAGTTCTGGAATGATGTAAGTTTATAGGTCTTTGGGTAGGAAGTCAAGGAAATTCTTGTTTGTATTTACTCTACAAAATGGGAGTTAGGGTTGACTGATGGTTATTTGGGAACAGTTTGGAATATTTAAGTAGAGTGGGAAAAGTCTGAAATAGGAACCGTAGAAAACAAAAGAAAACTGAATAGGAAAAAAATAGAATGTCTGGTCAGAATTGAAGTTTCTTTTGAAATTTGATACTAATATAGTGATATTAGTCTGCCCGGTTTTAAAATCATCTAATTATTCAGAAGGCTTGGTGTAAGGATAGAGAGATGGATGGATATGCCCATGAATGAGGTCCCTTCTGCCCTAGGAGAATGTGATAAACCTCAAAGGAGAAAGTGATTGCAATGATGAGGGATGCATCGTAAGTATGATGCCATATTTTATTGATATGAAATTCACAGAAAAGTAGAAAGGTGAATGTTTTGAAGTTTCTAAATGAGAAAGATGAAATCATAGAAGCTTTTGGTTGTGGGTTGTGACATCTGAATTTACAATTCTAAGACAGTACTTTTCAGCATAATAACAAGTGTTTAGGCATGATCATAAAAGAAAAGGGATAGAAAAGGTGGAGAAGAGAAGATCACTGGAGGGAAGGGGCCAACCATTGGGTGATACATATGAACAGCTTGCTTTTTCCATGTAGACTCTGAAGTTACCCACTGCATTGGGTTGACTTGATGAGTAGGACTATCTAGCTCAACTTTTTAATGTCTTTGGATAATTACCATATTTTTCCATGTAAATGCGCACCCATGTTTTTGTGTGCATTATACATGGGATTATTATACCTGTGATTATACCCATGGTATATAATCATTATACGCATGTACAGTGCACATCCTTAGTTTTCCCTAAAAAATTTGGGCTAAAAACTGAACATTATACACAGCAAAATGTGGTAAAAAGAATTTATTGCATAACATTCATCCTACTATATCTTGGTAAGATGAAGAGTTAATAAAATTTACACAAATTAGATTAGGCTGTAAGATAATTAGGTTTAAAATTGTTAGAACTCTGGTTTGATTATATATATATGCATAGTCAATGCTCTACCACTATTTGTTTACCTGTCTGTCTGTGTACCTCTGACTCATCTTTTTCTGTAGAAATCACACTCTTTTATTATGTCTTAATATCTTGAATAAAGTGACATAGTTCTGGAAAATTGAGAAAAGCCCCTTCTCATCAAAAAACAGAGTAAGCCTAAAAAGCCAATTCCTCAGAAACTTTTAGTAAAGCAGAACTTTACTAAAGGCTGTAGAACCAGACCATAAAATTTGCATGGTCCTCCTCACTGTGGTTTGTGAAAACCATTAGTTCGAATCACCCACTACTCATGCAGACGGCTATTATTGCACAGAAAATCACAGACCAATTGTCATGCTCTGAATTCTCAATTACCACTGCTTTAGTTGATACTCTTATCTGTGCTTTCTGTATCATATTCTTTAAATTTGAAAATTCTAGTAAACTCTGAAAACGTACAAAAAGGTGATTTCTCATAATTAATCATAAATTGTAATTTCATTCACAGATATTCCAAACCTTTTATTTCCTTGGTGGTTCCCCATTGCTGCCTGACCACAGATGAATTGTATGGAATAATTCTGCAGAGAAAGAGGGGGAATCAAACTTAAAGTAAAACTTCTATTCAAACTTAAATCAAAGTAAAATTTCTATTATAAGCAAGCTACTTCAGGGAAGTTGAGGTAAGCTGCCTCTAAGATGAAAATTTGGCATTACTTTTGAAGGTCACTTGTCTATACTACTCACATAGTACACTGTTTGTCCAGAAAGTATCCCACAACGTAATGTGAAAAACAGAGACATTTATTGAAGAAGATATAAGATACAAGAAACATTGTCCACATGACAATAATGCCTCATTCTCCTTCAAAGTAGGCACCCTGGGACTTCACACAGTTCTCCCAGTGTCTCTTCCACTGTTCAAAACACCCTACAAAATCCTTTGTTGGAATTGCCATCAGCTGCCTTGTCGTATTTTCCTGGATCACATCAACAGTCTGAAATCTCTTCCCTTTCAAAGGTAATTTTAGTTTTAAGAAAAGCCAGAAGTCACATGATGCCAAGTCTGGGCTGTAGGGGGGCTGAGTCACTTGGGTGATTTGATGTTTCACCAAAAACTCTGCATGAGACATGATGCATGAGTGGGCACGTTGTTGTGATCAAGCTGCTAATCACCAGTTGTCCATCACACAGCCATTTTCATCATATTGCATATCTCAACCGATAAAGAATATTGAGATAGTACTCCTTATTAATCGTTTGCCTGGAGGGGCACGCTTGTGATGGATAACACCTTCCCAATCGCAAAACACAGGTAACATGCTCTTGAACTTGCTGTGACTTTGCCATCCCTTCTTTAGGCATGGAGAATACAACTTCCATTGGGACGACTGGGCCTTCATTTCTGGATCACAGCCATAGATTCACAATTCATCTTCAGTCATGACCTTCTTGAGGAAATCTGGTTTATTGGTAGTGGTTTAACTCAAGTCATTAGCAACTGCAGCACGATGTTCCTTCTGATCTGGTAGCAGAATCTGTGGAATGGATTTTGCCACAACACGTTTCATGCCAAGATCCTGTGTCAAAATCTTGGACACAGTAGTTTTTGGAATCCCCAGGTCAGCTTCTAGTTCTTGCACCGTCAGTCACTGATATTTGTTGCCTGTACATATTCAACATTCTTAGGTGTTTTGTTTGTTGCAGGCCTTCCAGAATGTGGATCACTTTCAACAAATTCTTGACCATCTTGACCAGCATTTGTTCCACACTTTTATTTGTGCTGCACTCATTGCACATCCCTGAAAGCCTTCTGAACCATCTGGATCATTTCTGTGGAGGAGTGTTCAAGCTTAACGCAAACTTTGATGCAGATCTGCTGCTCTACTCTCTCAGTCATTTTGAATGCAACGGCCACACAGTACACATGCTCACTCAATGGTATTTACTGCCCCCACTGCCTAGTACAGTGAAGTTGTCATTGTTCATGCATGAGAATTCCAGTCCACTTTCCTTGGCTGCCAGGTTACATTGCTGTCATGCAAATTGTTCTCATTATATATTTTAAATTTTTCTTCTTTTTGTATATTTTTATTGATTATGCCATTACAGTTGCCCCATTTTTTTCTCCTTTATCCTCCTCTGCCCTGTACCTCTCCTCCCCTTCTTAGTTCATGTCCATGGGTTGTGCATATAAGTTCTTTGGCTTCTCCATTTCCTACACTATTCTTAACCTTCCCTCTCAATTTTGCACCTACCAATCATGATTCTTATTCCCTGTACCTTTTCCCCCATTCTCCTCCCTCTCCTTCCCTTCCCTGCTGATGATCCTCCTGTAATGTCCATTTCTGTGATTCTGTTCCTGTTCTAGTTGTTTGCTCAGTTTGTTTCTGTTTTTGCCTTTTTAAGGTTCAGTTATTGATAGTTTTAAGTGCGCTGTCATTTTACTGTTCATAGTTTTGATCTTTTTCTTAGATAAGTCCCATTAACATTTCATATAATAAGGGTTTGGTGATGATGAACTCCTTTAACTTGACCTTATCTGAGAAGCACTTTACATGCCCTTCCATCCTAAATTATAGCTTTGCTGGGTAGAGTAATCTAGACTGTAAGTCATTGCTTTTCATGACTTTGAATACCTCTTTCCAACCCCTTTTTGTCCGTAAGTTTTCTTTGGAGAAATCACCTGATAGTCTTATGGGCACTCCTTGGTAAGATTCTCTTCTTATCTTTAATCTTGTGTAATAATTATAATGTGTCTGGGACTGCTTCTCCTTGGATCCAACTTCTTTGGGACTCTCTGAGCTTCCTGGACTTGCATGTCTGGTTTCTTTGCCAGATTGGGGAAGTTTTCCTTCATTATTTTTTCAAATAAGTTTTCAATTTCTTGCTGTTCCTCTTCTTCTGGCACCCCTATGATTCAGATGTTGGAAAGTTTAAACTTGTCCCAGAGGTTCCTAAACCTCTCCTTATTTTTCTAAATTCTTATTTCTTCATTTTGTTCTGGTTGAATGTTTTCTTCTGTTCAAAACTGTTGATTTGAGTTCTGGTTTCCTTCCTTTCACTATTGGTTCCCTGTGCATTTTTCTTTATTTCATTTTGCATAGCCTTCACTTCTTCCTTTATTTTGTGACCATATTCACTCATTTCTGTGAGCGTTCTGATTACCAGTGTTTTGAATTCTGTATCTGACAGACTGTCTATCTCCTCGGCACTTAGTTCTTTTTTTTGAGCTTTGATGTGTTCTTTCATTTGGGCCATATTTCTTTGTCTCGGTGCACCTGCCACACTGTAAGGGGCCAAACCTTAGGTAGTCACTGGGGCAGGGCAACCCATTTCACTGCAGTGTGGAGCTGTATGTGGGGGAGGGATCGGAGGAGGAACAATGACTGTTGCTTGTCTCTCACCCCTCTTTTAGTCACTTCCCTCACTTCCCCCAAACAGATTGTGCCCTTTCAGGTGCTGAGTCCCAGGTGGTGGACTAGTGTACTTTCTAGGATCCCATGGGCCCCTCCAAGGGACTCTCCTGTGAGACTGGGAGTTTCTCCTGCTTCCCTAACCCCCACAGATTTTTAGAGCCAGAGATTTTGAGGCTTTAGTTTCCTGCACTGGAACCCTGGGTTGTGTGGTCTGTCTCACTCCCCATTTGTTCCTCCCAGCTTATCTGCATACGAATGTGGCATATCCTGCTCTGCCAGCCACTGCTTTGTGGAGAATCTTCTGTCGCAGCTTCCTGTTTCTCTCCTTCTGCCGGTCTGGATGAATGTTTCTTTAATTCCTTGGTTGCTGGACTTCCATACAGTTCAATTTTCTGAAAGTTCTGGTTGTTTTTTATTTTTAAATTGGTTGTTATACTTCTTTTGGTTGTGCAAGGAAGTGAAGCATATCTACCTACACTTCCATTCCATTTTGTCTAGAAGATCCCATTTTCATTATATGAACAATGGCTGAACTTTTTCTGGACAGACCTTGGTAGTATTATAATTATAATAGGGCATAATTTTGATTTCTATAATAAGGGACCAAATTAATAGTGATTTAAACAAGATAGAACTCTCTTTCTTGCTCATGTAACTAACTGTCCCAACATAAGCAGGCTAGGGCATGTACATTAATTTGAAGATGTCTGGAATCCTGATTTCTAATACATTTTTGCTTTGCTACTCAAAGGGTTTTGCCTTCTCCTTAAAGTCCAAGATTGCGAGCCACCATGTCCACATTCCAGGCAACTGTAAGGAGGAAGAATAACAAGGGAAAAAGGACGATGAGAGACTGCCCTTTCATTTTAAGGGCCCATCCTGGAAGAAGTGCACATCACTGCAACTAACGTTACAATGAACGGAACTTAGCTATATGGATGCACCAAACCACAAGGGAGGCTGAGAAAAACTGTCCTTTTTAAGTTTTTTTTTATAAAAATTAACTCTGCCACATACCACTTGAAAAAAAAGAATTCCAATCTGTGAAACAGTAGGGGAAAGTGAATACTGGGAAATAACTAGTTGTCTCTTCTTCATCTTCAAATCCAATATATTATCATTCAATGTACTTATCCTCGAAACAGTGCCTTTTAAAATTTTACAATACACTTTAATTGAATCGACTTTTGCCTTTCTTTTGAATTTCAGTAAATGATAAAAACTGTATTAATGTGGTATTTGATTATAAAATACATATATTAAACATTTTAATTTTCTGAAATTAGAATGAATCAGTATCAGTGACTTGTTGCAATCATAAATAGCCAGGAAGTAATGGCATCACAGTCTTCTCTGTCTGTGTATGCATCAGAGGAAAATCATCACCACTGAAACTCATAGAATGAATCAGTACCTTCCAAGAGAATAACTGAAGAGAAGAGTGAAGCATACCCTTAACCCTTTAAGCCAACGTTCTGTTGGGATTGGGTGGGGAAGGAGTGTGTCAGATGAGTTTGGCAACATTGCCCACATTCCATGTAATTGTGCAGCTAGCTTTGGAGCACAGCACCAACAGACTTTTTAGGTTTTATGAATTCTTTTAAGGAAAAAAATGCATTGTTAACCTTCATCACAGCACTCTTAATGGCATACAGTCCAATAACGAGAATAATAACAAAGGCATCACCAGTTCTGAATCAAAATGCCATTCAGAAAAATCAGACTCAGAACTTTAAAGTTACTTTAAGCCATTTATTTATGTTGTTTTTTATGTTTGGACAAGAGCGATAGTAATTTTTAAAAATCATATGGCTAATTAAGTTTTAAAAGTGGTCTTTCCATATGTATAAAATAAAAATTCCATGTCATAAAAAAGTGTCAAGTCTTTAATTGGCAACACTCTGTTTTTCCTTGGTACCGTATAACACAAAGGTTCATCTCACAATCAATATCATCTTAGAGTCAATCAAAGGAGGTATCCCTGTATGGTATTCAAATATCCAAATTTATAGCAAAAGTTGTTATACTGAATAAATGATTTATAATCAGTGCTTGTATACTAATTATATATTTAAATTAGATTGATCAACTATGCACAACATTTAATTAATGGCACCAGCCCATTTTACTATCTGGAGCAGTGGCTTTCACATAAGTCCTCAATAAATAGTTGTCAAATAAAGTCATGATGCCAAAGCCGCCTCTCATATATGTTAACAACTCCTACTGAAACACATTAGAAATGATAGTAAGCTCTTTAATAGTTATATCGATTATTTCTGTAAATGTATGACTTTTGAAACAGAATTATGAGAATGATGAAGGCTGAGGAGAAAATAATTGTCTTGCCGTTCAATTAAAATAATTCTGCTGTATGAACAAATGGACATTTACAAGATTTAAAAAATTGACTGTAATTTTTTCTATTCAATAAGGGAATGTTAAATTAGACAGTAGATCATAACATACTTCAGGATCTGAGTGGGAAAAAAATACTTATTATTATCAGTTGCTCCCTACCTCCCCCAACCAGCCCAAGGTGATTCTACCTTTCTAGCTCTGAGCCCATTAGAGCACAATTCCAATTTTATGTAGTGGGTTTATTTTTCTAATAGTCTGCATAAGTCATGTTAATGTCAGCTCTCAAAGCTTCAGTGGCCACTTAGGACATTGAATGCTATGAGAAAGAGAAAAGCTATGGTATGAGGTAGTAACAAGAAGCCATCTCTTCAGTCAGGGATTCTGTTCCTATACTTGGCCAGTGTTGGGTAATCCACTAACAGAGGAAATTTGTATTGTACAAGTTAGAAACAAGTAAAATAAATTATTGACCTTTCATAATAACATTCCCTGTCAAGAGATCTAGGTTTCTTTGACATTCATAATAATTTTACTTTGGAGCCTTTAAACAGATAGTTTTCAGCTCTTTTCCACTATAATTGTCTGTCTTCAATGCTCATAATTTTAAATTTTAATAATAATATGGACTGTTGATTATTTAAATTAGATAGCCAAAATATGGTAGGAAAATAAAACAAATGAAATTTTAAGGTATTGTTTTTCTAATTAAAAATGAACAAAAACAGCCCTGAACAATGTGGCTCAGTTGGTTGCAGTGTCATCTCATAACTAAAAGGTTACAGGTTTGAATCCCCGGTCTAGGGGCATACAAGAGGCAACCAATTGATGCTTCTCTCTTGCACTGATGTTTCTCTCTCTCCCTTACTCTCTCCATTCTTCTCTCTTTGAAAGCACTAAAAAAATATCCTTGGGTAAGGATAAAATATTTGTTTTAAATTAACAAAAACAATTTAACAGGTAATTTAATATCTGCTTTCATTATGGGCTTTTTAATGAACACATAAGAGGAGTTATATTTACATGAGTTCAAAGCTGTGCATTTAAAACACACTAAAATCATACATGATATTTTACTGTTGAAATAAATCAATCATATTTGGCAAAAAATATGAATAAACAGTTGTGTAGACTTAAATGCATGTACATGCATATAATCAAACAAAAATGAAGAACATTGTATCTTACATTTGGATGACAGCAAATCTAATTTAAAAAGTGTGGGGTTTGGGTCATAATTACACGCTGGGAAATCTTATTGATATCTTAGGATATACCACTAAGTACAGTCAACAGTACAATAGTTAAGAGACTATCTTTACAAGCATTTGTTCCAGCGCCCTTTAGCACCAGGAATGCCCCCAGTTCTCTTCTTATTTCTACTTTTTGTTGAATCTAAGGAGCCCTGGGTTTGTTCTTATCCCAGTTCTATCACTAACTAGTGATGATGTAAGCAGAAGTTGCTAATTTTTTCTACATTAATTTTCACAACTACAAAACAATGATTTCTAGTTCTAACTGGAATTACTAACAGAAATTTGAATAATGATATTTTTCCCACTTTCTACTTGAGCAAACTAACAGGCTTTCCTTTTACCATTGTAAATGGACATATTAAACAGACATTTCCACTTTACTGGAACTTCAATAAACTTAATACACTTACCATACAAATCAAATTTAGTCATTGTGTTCACTGCTTTTTCATGTTGCTCATTATATTCCAGCTTTTAAATGCCTCAAGTACTCTAATTTCTGTCATTGTCACAAACAATATTTTGATGCTTATCTACATTGGATACTATATTACAAACTGGAGACACAAAGATACAATTATATACAATTTATTTACAGAATAGATTTGGAGATTATTACATAACACCCATAATTTTATAAATAAGAAAATTTGAGGCTTCTTGATTCAATTACTCATTCCTTTATTCATTCAATAAATATTTGTTGAGATTCTATTGGGAGCCACAGATTTTTCTAAGCACTGAGAATGACACAGTAAACAAGTGATTGACCTCAAAGAGCTTATATTCTATTGGCTTAATGTGTGTATCATCAGTAGAATAAAATGTAAATCAAGAAGAACACAATTATGTTTTCAAATATAAAACATTTTAATCAGCATTGGAAATTTTATTAAACATTTATGATAATGTTGGTTTTCTGCTAGAATTTTATACAAGAAAAACTTGAAATGAATGCAGATATACCCTCAAAGTGAGTATTTTTTCTCATAAAACAAAATTACAATGATGATGATGTTTCAAAGAAAATGTGAATAAAATGGATAGCTACATACTTTGTATATAAAATCATTCCTATAAAAACCAGATTTCAGAGATTAACTGCTCATATAAAGAAGAAATATAGATCTTAATTTATTATAAGAGAATATATCATGCTAATACTGACAAAATATTGATGTTTCAGAATTAAGAAAATCAGATGCTTGCTTGGATCTGTTTGCCTTTTGAAGCTAGTTGTCCACTTGTCTAGAGAAAGTGAGTCCAAGCACAACGTGTATTGATGAGCTAGCAAAAATGGGACCAGAAAGAGTAGAACCTGCTCAATCTGCAGTGGGGTGATGACGGGGAGGAAGAGGAAAATCCTCTTATACATCCTTCTTCAAAACGGTCTATACTTATGAATTTATTGTGGTTTAGTTACTGTTTTCCAAACCTAGAAGGCTCAGGGAAAACTTTCATTATGTTTTTAAGTTGTAATTAGTTATAAAATAATTAGAATGTGTAAAATTCAGCAGTACTGTGATATAAAAATTATAAATGAATTGAGTATTCACTGCTTTGTAGAGAAAACTTAGGAAGTCCCCTTACTCATTTTAAGCCCTTATGAAAAGATTTAAAATGCCTTAATCACAGAGGAAAATCATGATGTAATTTTAAAAATTTTATGTAGCCACCACTTTTCTTAATAATTAAGTAACTTCAATGAAATTCTTTCCCATTTGCCTACTCAGCCCCACATCTAAGAAACTGAAAAACATGTATGAATTTAGAAGAATTTGTTTAAACATTTATTTTAGAATTTTTAACTTCAAATTAAAAGTGTAAAATGCAAAAATTAAAACACTCATGTATTAGATGTTTATTTAAAATATTTGAATTAAATTATATCTCTATAACTGTGATATGACTATGTGTTTAAGTGGATTTGATTAGCTATGATTTATGAAGGCTGCCTTTCAAACAACATAGTTTCTTTTTTTCTACTTTTGTTCAAGTACAGTTATCCTGCCTTTTTCCCCATTGCTCTCCCCTACCACACCCCTCAACTCCCAGAGTCAATCTCTCTCACTGTCCATGCCCATGAGTCCTCTATTCACGTTCCTTTGTTTGCCCCTTCCCCTTCTTCTTACAATATGTTTCTTAAAACCTCATTAGCATTTGGATATGGAGCAGCAATTAAAGACTGACAGGAAACAAATCCAAATCCAGTCTAAAAACTATTACATATATTTAGTCACAGTATATCTGAGAACAACATTTGAGACCAATGTATTGCTTTGCATTTTTTTCCTAAGTAATCTAGTACTAAATCATATTGTGCATTAGATTATTTAGTGAGTGACGTCTTTAAGGGGAGGGAAAGAATCAGTGGTAGAAAGATTGCAAAAACTTTCTAGTGTACCAGTGATGTTGACATCAATAACAACTTTACCAAACTATGACAAATGAGTGAATGAACCAGTGTTGGCAGCTGCATGGCAGTCTAAGTCTTCACAAATTTTACTGCCATATGGGACCGGTCAACTTAATTGGTAGCTCCTCAATGTCAATATCACTGCTGCTGTTTCTGCCACTATGGTCAAGAGGATGGTGAAGCTTGCACTTTATTGGCATTTTAAAAGCTGGTAGAATAATGTCTTATTTATCTATGTGATTCATAACTTCTTTAATATGGATTGACTTTAATTGTGATTGCCTCAGTTTCTCTTCCTCTACCCTGATGTGAAGGAATCTAAAAACATACACAGTCTGGAAGCCTGCAACTGTCACCGCAACCTTAGAGTAACTGACACCATCCCAGCAGTGCTGATTAACATTCAAAGTGGACAACCACTGTGCCATCCACCGTCCCCGTCCTCCTACCAGTAACGTGCTTCCCATTAAAAAAGCAGTGAGTAGAAGGATCACCTACTGAAAGTGTTATTTTGGGACCTATAATAAAGGGCATGAGTGTGTAAATTAAAATACATGAAGCTGAGTGGCTAGTTCATAGATTTGGTAAATAATATTAGAATTTACTTTATAGATATTGGGAGTTTATTTGCCAATTAAAGTATTTTACTTCTGTTGCAGATTTACAAATGGAAAGTGCAAGGAAGTCTTGTGCATCTTTATATTTCATACACAGCCTAGTAGAGTGTCTTGTCTAGTGATAGCCATTCAATATATATATCCATGTATTAAATCAAATACCATTTAAATAGTATATATTTCCCCTCCCCCTTAAGGGGAAAAACGCCTATGTATTTGTTTTAGACTAACCTCCTTCCTTTTTTGTTCCCAAGAGAAAGTCCAAAGAGAATTAGGATGACAACTACTTTTTTTTAGTGCTTAGGGTAAGCTCAGAACCCTTTCTATGATTCATATACAGTACTGTGTTTTACCTTAAGCTGACAGAGTTGTGCATTTACAAAGATTTAGGAGCTAGTACTAATTGGTTTCCAATCCTCACAAATTTTCTGCATTACCAGCAGTCAAGACCCAAGACACCACTACTTGGTGTATGATCTCAAAGAGTGGAGGAGAGGGAGAAGTTAGTAAGTATATCTCTTCACAGCATCGACTATTAAATGACCAAGAAAATAGGTCTTTAAACTTAAATAGTCTCATTTCTTTCACTGGATCCCCTTCTCTGAGTCTTATCTTTAGCATGTGCATCACTAAAACAGTTCAGAAGAGCTTATCCAATATCACCACGGAGGACTTTACTGACACACTATTTTGACTGTTTATCTCATGCTTAGCAACCACACACATGACATGCATATATGAGATGTTCGCCCAGTTGCTTCCTCTAATAGAGGAGGTTCATATATTCCTAAGAATTTAATACCTACTGGAGAAATGGAAAAGACTTTGGTTGTGGTTATTACACATTCACAAAATGTCTAAGTTTCCAGTACTTGGACAGCAGCAATTATGCATCACTCTGCTCTGGGGCCCAAGGAGAAGGGTCTCCCCAGGTTCTGCTAAGTGCACACTGAAGTCTCTGTTGGTTCTTGTTACCTGGGATCAGAGAATTTGAAAATCCTGCAGATATTCCATTTAAATCATGGTATGTAGAAGTGCTAAACCAAATCTACTCCCACTTCCATCTCCTCTCCCTTTGTTTTTGGTGGTGGTGGTGGTGTGCGTGTGGGAGGGCGGTCACTAAAGTGTGCCCTCCTGGCCTCCTTCCCAGCACACAGGGATCACTGCAGTCTCTCTTGCCCTGAGCTGAGCTGTCCAGCTCTTACTTGTTGCCCTGGCTACTCAAAACGCAGAAAGCCCCGCCAGGAAACCAAAATGATAGGAAAGCAAAGGGGAAGAAACAAGACTCTTCAACGGAAATGGAAACCTTTCAGCCCAATGCCACAAATTCCCGTAACCTATGTTCATCTCTCAAAACAAGTGACTCTCGCAGGGGACTCATGATACCACGAGGACCACAAACCCAGAGTCCGTCTCTTCAGTGTGAACAGCACAACAGGCTGCACGAACCATTGCGCAGGTGGTTGAAACCCTTGCCCCCAAGAGTGACCAAAACAGAGATTCCGAGACGGTCCCTCCCTCCCTCCCTTTCTCTTGAGAGAAATCAGCCACCTGAGATTTCTTTCCATCTCCAGATTTCTGACAGCCGCTGTCCTCTTCCATCCCACTCCATTTCTTTCCAAGTTTCCTGAAGGGGTAGGAATTTGCTTGTATGTCGGGGTGCGTATGAGAGCGTATGTGTGGAAAGGATTTATAACATTTTCCTTCTCTTCCACTTACTCTATATTTGTCCTGAGCCTCAGCTGTCGCCTAAAGGACAATCAACAATCCCTGCTGTTTTGCCAATGTTGCCACGAAGTCCTAGAAAATCATATATATATTAAAGGGTTTTGGAAACTGCCAAGTGCTCAACAGGTTGCAGCTGCGAGTTACCCCTTCCTGGGTTCTTCGCTTCCGAGGCCAAGGCAGTTCCATGTGCAAGGTAGTTCTTTGCATCCAAGCACGGATTGTCCCGCCCGGCCCCTTCCCCAAGCCCGCGCTCCTCGCCCCACGGGACAAGTTAGGGCAGCCCGAGTCCCGCAGGCGAGCGGTTCCCGCGCCGCCGCCAGCGCTGGCCGCTCCACTCCGGAGAGAGACGCGAGGCGTGGGAGTGCGCGGCGACGAGGTGTGGGAGCCAGGGAGCGAGTCGGCGGGCAAGGAGCAGACCAGAGAAGTGGAAGGAGCCGGAGGATGGAGATGCGGACACAACACTCGAACAGTCTGCATTCCAAGTAGCCAGCTGCTGAGTGGGAGGAAGGAGCGAGGTAGGAAGGCGCGGCGCGCTAAAGATGCCCCCAGCGCCGCGCGGGAGGCGCCGAACCCCGGGAGCTTGGAGCGGAGCGCGCGGGGTTCTGGCGGAGCTCGGGGACGCGAGCGGAGCTCTCCCCCACTTACCTGTGCTGCCGGAGCCCTGGCTGCTCCTCTCTGAGGAGATGATGCTTGAGCACTTCTCCCGCTCCACCTGGCCGGCGAAACACAGCTCGTTGACGATGTGCAGCGCCTTCTGACACAGGGTGTTCACCCGGTCCTTCTTTTGGTAACTCATGGTTTGGCTTCTTTTTCCTCAATTGGCCTTCCCCTCCCTTTTCCTTTAGTTCTAGGCTGCCCCCTCTAGCGCCCTAAGCCATATCACGCTCCCGGGGACTTTGGCCTGAGAGCGCGTGGCCGAGAGGCAGCAACTCTTAGGAGCCGCAAGTTGGCCCCATGGCGGGAGCAGAGGGCGCAGGGGAAGGCAGAGAGGCTGGGCGGGGACCCACGCGAGGCGGCAGCGGTGAGCCTTGCTCCAACTCTCGGCCGAGCGTGCGAGCCGAGGCGAGCTGCCGAGAGAACCCCGGTATGGAGTGCGGAGGAGACGGAGGAGACAGAATAAAGCCAAAGCCCTCGACTCGCAAGAACGGCCCCCTCCCCTTCCCAGCGCTTTTGTGTTTCTGGCGGGTGCCTGACACGGCGCATCCAATCGCAGCTCGGCGCGGGTCCGGACCACTCGCGGCGGAACGCACCGCAGTCAGCCGGAGACGCGCTGGGTACTCTGGGCGGGGTGGGGTGGCCGGGCACCTGTGCTAGGTCTCCCCCTGAAGCCCGCGGTGCTCCTCTTGGTTCGCAGCTGGGCGGAGAGATCTCGGTTTTCTTTGAACTTTTCCCAGACTTAGCCCACCCCCTCCCCAACCCTCGAGTCCCTTCAACTTTACAGCAGATGGGTGCTCTCTCCCCATCTACTTTAATGAGACGTCATTCCAACGGAAGACAAATGGAAACAATTAAAGTTTAAAAGTGTATGGTTGAACAAATAAAGCAGACGTCCACAGAAAGAGGAAAGACGTCCCCGGAAAGGATGTTTAAATGATTTCTAACGATAATGTTTTAGACACAGTATTTAACCCGAGAGGTCTTTAAAGTACTAGTAGTGAAATTCACCAGTTTTTCTTTACGCATAAATACAGCGAATAGGCAAATTTTAATTGATTGCTTTTGATTTTGTTAACCCTCTTAAGTCCAAAACAAAATGCGTTATTTGTATTAATAGTCTGAATTCTGTCGATTAATCCGTAATTGGCGACTGAGAATGCACCACGTGACTCCCTTTGTCACTTATGCAAGTGAGTTAAACACCGAACAGGCGAGGCGTGGGTTGGAAAGGGGTGGAGGGTTAAGTTAAAATCTATCACACGCACTTCTGTTTAACCTCGCAGGGATTACTTTCAGGTCTTTATCTCAGTCTGTAACATGAGGATCTTGGACTTTCCTGTTGATATAATTTTTAAATATAAATGGGTGCAAATTATTTATGGAGCTAAAGCTACAAAATAATGTTACCACAAAGAACACGTACCACAAAGTTACAGTAAATGCATTTACATTATTCTAAAATTGGTTTCAGGCAAAGTTTGACCCCGTATTGTAACCTGGGGATTGATTTAACCTTTAATTAGATGAGGATTCTTTATTTTTGGTAGGGAATGTCCTGAACTTGTTAGCATATTTTTATTAGTAAAATAGGTAGACTTATTTTAAACTGCCTGGAAGTTTATGATAAATTATTTCCTCTGTAAGGACACTGTGGCAAAGCTAACTATAAATATTAGACATAGCATCTCAGTAGGTAAGCATTCATTAGTTGAATCATTTTGACCTGATTCATAGGACAATTGGTAACTAGGACTATTTTTATCATGAATTAAGACAAACTAAAATCTGCAGGCTTCATTTGCTTTTGCTTTTCTGCACATTATCTTGGGTGTTTTTTAGATCATATTGTCTAAAGAAATAATTTCACTGTCAATTAGAAAACACTAAATATCTGCTGTATGTTCGAAGTGAAGTAACACACCTGAATAAGGCCCTTTTCGGGTGTCCTTGCTTCCCGGTCCTCCACAATCCAGACAGTCCCCCACAAGGCAACCTGCAGGGCAGTGCTGTGCTCTGTATTTACTGCAGGAACAAATTGTTGCGTGGGAGGACCAAATGAGTACCTTCCACTCCTTACAGACTCTAATTGTGCAAGTGGAGTAATGCAGTAGTTCTGTCTGATATGACCCTCTTGTGTTTGATTTCAGTATTAAATATTAAATAAACACATTCTGAAAATAACTTTCTTGGTATTTGCTTATGCTGTTCCTGGCCTGTTGCTACTCTACTGTTTCCACAACAAGCGGACTTAATTTCATGTGGATATTCATTCATTTTTCTGATTTTATTTGAAATATTTTGGCTCTCATCTAAAATTAATACTGTGAGGTTTTGAATTTTTCCTTTGTTCTTTAGACCATCTCATAACTCAAACCAGTTTTTCTTACTACTTAATAACAGCTGAGTAAGAGTTTTAGAAAAAATGGAAACTGCATTCAAAGTCATTTTTTTCTGTAACGAAGAATAAGACAACAAGAATTTCAATCCATAATCTTTAAAAACATGCCAATTATTTCAACTAGCAAGAGCCTAACAAGTAAGCCACACAGAACAGATTTGCATATACCTCCCCACCCACACTTTGAAATTGCTAAAACAGTAAAGAAAGGGAAAGCATGTTAGATTTATATTTACTGAGCACCATTTGCTGTGCAAAGTGCTGTATGAGGCATTGATAGTTGAAAACCATAAACCATAAGGGTCTCTGTCACAACTTCCTTCTGATGACCTCTGGGTTAAATAGAGGAAGAATTGGATTGGAGGGGAAGAACCTAAGAGAAATTCCCTTGTAGCCTCTTGAACGATAACTTTGAACATTCATTTCCCTGCTTGCTCAGTCCTCTTCTAATTCTTCCTTTCTCTCCTTCTGGTGCTCCCGCCCCTTGCAACATCTGGAGGGGTGGGTTTTATCTCCTTAAACAGAGATAATCCCTAGAGTAAGGGGAATTTGGGAACCATTTCTGAGACTATAATTTCCAATATTAACCCCCAAGACAAGAACTAATAGGGTGGGTAAATAAGGAAATCTCAAAATAGCTGAGCTTGGTTAGGATGAAGATCTATATTAAGTTTTAATATTGGGGATATAACAATATTAATGAAAATTATTATTACAACTAAATATATTATTATAATACATAAAATTATTATATATAATACATAAAATTATATATAATAATGTAAGCATTATTATAATGAAATGTTGTTTTATTTTATTAAATATAAAATTGTGTTCTATATTTATTAATATAATATAATTTATTAATATTTTAATATTAACAAAACTATTTTTAGCTAAAAAAATCCCTACCTTCCTTCTCTGTGTTCTATAGTTAGCTCAGATTCATAAGAGCCCAACTCTAACTTCTCGTACTCACTTTGGCCTGTTCCTGTAGTCCTTAATTCAGAAAAATGCTATCACCACTTCCAACCAGTGATGATGATAACCAGACTTCTGATTTGCATGGGTGGGTGTTGCTACTGAGAAGTTTAATTCTATTATGACTTCAGACCCTTTTACTCAACATGATTCATTACTCTGAAGGTTTAGTGTCTTCTCTTTTTCCATTGTGTTCACTTTGTTCATTCATCCTGTAAGGTACTCAGTGGGCATTTCAAAGGGACTCTATTTTGAGTTGTTAAATTTTGAGGAATTCTATTGGTTTATTCCTTCAGTAATTCTATGTCTTACATTTTTCTGTGTAGTCCCTTCCTGGAACTTATTTATGTTGGATTTTATGTTGGATTTTGATTCACAAATTGAATTTCCAATTTGTGTTTCTCTTCTATTTCCATCCATATCACCCCCTACTCCTTTAATTTTAATCTATCCTTTAATTTTGGGCAGATTTCTTTGACTTTCTCCCCTGAGGCTTCTATTAGTAATATTACTATAATTTCAGCTATTAGCTATTATAGTTTTAAAATATGCATACTTGTTTGCTTACTGATTTTTTGTTTCTTACTTTATGAATATACAGTCTGTGCTTACTTCTCTAAACATATTATTAATGCATTTTAACTTCTCCTTGCTTCACATTTGTGTTTTTTTCTCTGAATAAATCCTTTTTGTTGTTGTTTAGTTGTTGTTCTTCATGCTGCAGGACTATCTCAATTGTCTGCTGATATAAATGATTAAATATAAATGCTCTCCACTTGTATTTAAGAGCAATGTGATATAGTGTTGAAACTCCAAGTACATTCGTAAGGCTTATAACCAGCAGACTTCACTGAAGGGTGGTTTAGAGTGTTTTGAATTGGAGCATCTCTAAATATCAGAGCGGGACTATATAATCTTTCATTAGGGATGAGGTGTAATAATTAAAATCTGCCTGCTTTTACTAAGTCTCCATTTTCAATCTAGGGCCTCACTCTGTTCTCTTGCACTTTTGGTGTCATGGGTTGTTGGAGCCTTCCTAGTTTAATATCTTCAGGTATAAATGCTCTTATTTGCAAGTTTGGGGAAAGGTGATGATCTGATTAAAGAGTTGTGTGGGTGGAGACATGAGCCTCAAGATACCTTAAGTATTGTATCAACTCCATCCCCGTGTCTTCTAGCCTCTCACCCCACCCCATATCTGCAGAATCAGTACAAAGTATCTCCATTTCTGTTTTTTTTTCTGAGGCTCTGGAGGTGAAGCATTAACTTCTAATTGCTGTCTCCCTCTGGAACAAGCGTTCCAACGTTGGGCCCAACCATGGACCAGTATGGGTCCAGGCCTGTTAAGGAACCGCCTGCTGTCAAGCTCACAGCAGGAAGTGAGCTTGAATGTAATGTGCTTGAATCATCCTGAAACTATTCCCCCCATCCCTGCCCTGGTCCGCAGGAAAATCGTCTTTCACAAAACCAGTCCCTCATGCCAAAAAGGTTGGGGACCATTGGTCTAGAGGTTTAGCTCCTTCTGTTCAGCTGTTTCTGCTCCTTCACTTGCTTCTGTCTTCTAAACCTACTGAAGCTTTTGGTCTTTTGTCATTTCCTGTGCCTTCTATTCTCTTTTGTCCTTTAGGGTTTATAGCTTTTTATTGTTCTATTGTTATTTCAGTGTAATTTCAGGAGGGAAAGGAGCACATGTACATCTTTGGTCCATCAGTCTTAACTATTTAAAAGGCAGTTCTGACTGTCGCTCCCAGTGCCTTCCCATTGGGCTTTAGACATATTGAATACCTTGACCATGACCTGTAAAAGCCCCTCCTGACCTGGCCTCTACCTATTTTCTGAATTCTTTGACTTTGTCCTTTCTTTTTATTCTCTATTTCATTTTTATAGCCTATATAATTTAAATAAAATAGTTTGCTTATATCTGGTGATAGAGAACTTTTCTTCCTTTGTCTCTGTTCTTTTCCAGGTGTCTTGTACTGTGCCACCAGTGATAGTCACTAAATAAATATTTGGTGAGTGAATAATATATGTCATTTGTTCGCTCTATTTTTTCCCTTTAGTTGTCAACAACAGAAATCTTTACTTACTTGTTTCAGAAAAACCAGGGTATAGTAGAAACTAATAAATGGTTCTTCCCAGGGAAGTTGAGAAAAGAGGGATTAGAAGGGAGAGTGAGAGTAGTAGAATATGCCCTTCGAGAAGGAAGAACGCGGTCATTTGTATCTTAGGAACAGACACTAACTTTTGAGCACCAACTTTGTGTAAGAGCTGTTATATATTTTATACATATGATTTAATAATGATAATGTGTATTTGCTATATGAGGCCTGTCCATAAAGTATCCAGCCCAACCATGCATTATGAAAAATGGAGACATCTATTGAAGAAGATACAAGATACAAGAAACATTGTACAATGACTCCTCAGTCCCCTTCAAAGTAGGCACCCTGGGACCTCACACAGTTCTTCCAATTGCCATCAGCTGCCCTGTTGTATTTTCCTGAATCTCATTGATGGTCTGAAATCTCTTCCCTTTCAGAGGTGATTTTGGTTTTGGGAAAAGCCAGAAGTCACAGGGTGCCAAATCTGGGCTGTCGGGGGGCTTGAGTCACATGGGTGATTTGATGTTTTGCCAAAAAACTGTGCATGAGATGTGATGCATGAGTGAGCGTGTTGTTGTGATAAAGCTGCCAATCACCAGTTGCTCATAGCTGCGAACTTCTGGATCATCTGAGTAGTTTCCGTGGAGGAATGTTCGAGTTTAACTCAAAATTTGATGCAAATTTGTTGCTCTAATTACTCATTTTGAATATGATGGCCACACAGTGCATGTATTCACTCAATAGTGTCTACTGCCCCCACTGACTAGTACAGTGAAGTCATCATTGTTTACACATGTGTATTACAGTTCACTCTCCTTAGCTGCCAGGTTACACTGATGTTGTGTAAACTATTCTCATTGTATTAACAATGGCTGGATTTTTCCATACATAGCTTGTAAAAAACTAAGTAATTTTTAAGCTAATTGTTATAGTAACTCAGGTAATAACTCCTTTAGAACAGTGACGGGCATCACTGTAAACATTTTACATACATTAACCCACTTAATTCTCACAACAAACTTGTGAGATAGGTGCTATTATTTCCCCATTTGACAGGTTTGAAAACTGAGCCACAGAAAGCTGAAGTAGTCTTTCTTAGGCCATACATCCATCGGTGGTAGAGTGTGGATTTGAAAGAAGGCCTTAAGGTTAGGGAATTCAGTCCGTAACTTTTGTAGTATGCTGTTTCTTCTCATCTAACCTCTTGTGCTGCTTACACAGTGGGTTGGATGAGGTTTAAAAGGCTCTTCAGCCTGGTAGCTGTACTTGACAAAAACATGTCAGAAAAAGTATGGCCTTTACCTACTTTTCCATTGACATTAGCAACAAATTCTTGCCCCAATAATTATGCTATTTAAGAACTTTGCATGTATCTTGTCAAATTCTTCTCCTCTCTTGTGTAATTAAATAAACATTTAGAAAGATGTGTAGATAAATAGGTATTGTTCTGACATTTTCTATTTTCTTCAAAGGTGCAGTTCTTACCCAACTATAATTAATGAAATTCCTTCAGTTCAACTGGGTACCTTTAACTAGTTATTTTAAATGAAAATAAGTTTTTCAATGTGATGATATACCATAATTTATTCAGCTGTTTCCTTACTCATGGGAATTCACTTTATTTTTCATTATTCACCACTGTGGATGCTCTCTCATTCATTAGCACATGCTGTAGTAGTGCATAGCACATTTCGTGTAAACCTCCTTGTGACATTTATTTATATACTGAGATTTCATTGATACAATCTTATTCCCAAGAAGAGAATTCTGCTACATGAAATGACATGTAAATTTGCATTTCTACCAGAAATATGTAAGAATATAATTTTGTTTGCATCCCCTGCTTACAAAAGCAGATGCTACTACTTTTAAATTCATGCCATTATTTTGAGTACAATTTTTCCCAAGGCTGCACTAAAAAAGCTGTGAATGATATGGTCATATTTATACATACTTGTAAATTCTAATCTATATAATATGGGTGTGTATAAATGAAGGTAAAATTAAAGTTGAGAATATATTTATTTTTAATTAAAAGCAAGGATATGGAAGTAGCCATTACTTATCTTTTAAATTAGTGATTTCAAACCCAAGTTATATACCAGAATTACCTGGAATTCTTGTTAAAATAAAAATTCTGGGTCTACTTTCAAGTTTCTGATTCAATAAGCCTGAAGTGTGGTCTGAGAATTTACATTTCCAACAGGTTCCCAGGTGCTGATGTTGCTGGCCCAGGGATCTCACTTAGAGAATCCTTCTTCTATGTGGCCTCCTTGAAACCAAAAAGTACTCCTAAGAATTTACACCAAAGTCAGTTCCCCAATATTGATAACTGGCTAATTCAAATAACCAGTCAGAAATAACAAAAGGTTGAGGGTGTCAGTCAAATTAGGTAGAAAACCTTAGTCATGGTCTAAGTTGTATCATTGGCCAGCTGTGTGCCATATAACTTACTCGGGCTCTTTGAATTTAGTTTTACTTTTTGAATGTTAGAATAATATTGTTTTAGTTTTATCAAAGGATTGTCCAGAGGCTCAAAAAAGACAGTGAATTTGAAAGTGCACAAAAACCTATCAAACACTGTGCAAATAGAAATCATCATCATCATTCTCTGGATTAGGATTAGTTGATATATGAACTAGTTACAACTCAGCCTTAGTACCTCATGCCAAGGCTTTTCTCAGATTGGCATTTCATTCTAAAGTAAAACAATTGGTTAGGTTCCACTTATAGGTAGATCACGTGGTAGTTTTCTTTCACCGCCTGGCTTACTTCACGTCTCATAATGTTCTCCAGTCCCATCCATGCTGTCTGTCACAAAGGGTAGGAGCTCTTTCTTTCTTTCTGGTGTATAGTATTTCATTGTGTAAATGTACCATAGTTTTTTGATCCATTCATTTACTGATGGGGACTTAGGTTGCTTCCAGCACTTGCCTATTGTAAATTGTGCTGCTATGAATATTGGGGTGCATAGGTTCTTTTGAAATAGTGTCTCAGGGTTCTTAAGGTATAATCCCAGCAATCAACAAAACACAATGAAACAAAATATAAGCAGAAACAATGAAATAAAGAACAAACTGACAGTGACCAGAGGAGAAGGGGGAGAGGGGTAATGGAGGAAAATAGGTGAAGGACCATCAAGGAACATGTATAAGGGACACATGGACAAAGCCAAAGGAGGCAGGTTCAAGGATGGGAGGCAGGGATGGGTGGGGTGGGGAGTTGTGGTGGGGTGAAAATAGAAACACCGGTACTTAACAACAATAAAAAACGTAAAACAATTGAGACTCACAAAATCCTTAAAAAGTAACAATACACCTTTCTCAAGAGGCAAGAAGTGATGAATAACCTCATGCAGCACCACTGATTTCTCTAAAATTCTCGAGACAGTGGTCTACAGTTTCTACTCATTGAGGAGGTTCTAGTTGTTTTAATCATATTAGAATACCGCTATAGGCACAGCTCCTCTCTGAAAAAACAATTTTTAAAATTGATGGATAATTAAGATACAGTGTCCTATTTCAGATATGTACCACATGATTTGATATTTATATACATTAAAAATTATCTCTATGATAAATCTAGGTACCATATGTTGCCATATAAAGTTATTACAGTATTATTGATTACATTCCCTATATTGTCATTACATCCCCATGACTTTTTATTTTATAACTGGAAGTTTGTACCTCTCATTTGTTTATGTGTTTATAGTCTCTCTTCCCCATACTAGAATACAAACTCCATGAAAGCCAGATCTCCAACTTTTTCATCCACTACATCCAGAACAGAACAATAATGGGCAGAGTAGGAAATAAACAATTTAGTTTTTTAATGACTAAATGAAACTGTATAATATCTTGTAAGTAAGTTGTATCTAGTACTGAGAAGTTTGAAATAGGAGCTTAGATGTGCTGTGCCAATTTTTAAACATCAGAAAATCTTAACATTACTACTTTATTTGGAGAAGTCCCACAGGGAGGATATATTGATCAAATGCTTTGTAAATCACTATTATTACAATTTATTTACTTATCGACCAAGTAATTTATGAAATTTATGCATGATAAAAATAAACAGTACCTAAATTTTTGGCAAAGTTTGAATTCCAAGTCCTGTACTTGTGAGAAAGCTAGATTAGAAAAAAAGTAATTCTGACTTGGTGGACTACAGCCAATTCTCCCAATACCCAGTACACTTTGCATCAAAAAAAGATGATGAGATTGTTCTACTCTTAAGAGCAGAAACATGAGATACATTCTGCTATGGAAGATGGTAAATGGTGTAAGTTCCAGGAAGGCAGCTTGGCTTAATAGGAGAAATTACTGTCTGAGAATGATTATTCTTACAATATTTCAATTTTAATTTGTTGAATAAGTTTTCTGCAAAAGCATTTGTAATATTCTTTGCTCCAAACATTAAAGAGTAAGTACTAGAACATAGAATGCTCCTGTAAAATGAGCAGTATATTGTTTTTCTGACTGATTGATTTTATACAGTTACCACTAATTTTCGTAGTGCTACATTACAAAAATATTTTTGGAATTACTTCTTCTGGAATTGACTTCAAAGTCAATTCACATGCTATCAGGAAAACCCAGAGAACTTCAGGATACACCAATATTTTTAAACCTAAATTGAAGTAGTGTAATTTGATTAAATATTTTATTTATCAGTCTTGAATACTGGTTGATAAATACAGGAGTGGGCAAAAGTAGGTTTACAGTTGTATGTGAAACATGGTTTATTCTTATGTAATTTATTCTTATAGTTTATTTGTGTCACAACTGTAAACCTACTTTTGCCTACCCCTGTACTGACTTGAATAACAAATAGATTAAAAAAAAACCTTTCATGATAAAAACATTCAATAAACTAGTAGTAGAGTGAAATTTCCTCAACCTGATAAGGGACATCTATGAAAAACCTCAGTTCACATAATACTGGGGAAAGACAGAAAGCTTTTCTAAGAACAGGGAAATGTAAGGATGTCCACTCCTACTTGCCGTTTCTGGTCAACATTGTACTGGAAGTTCTAGCCAGGGAAAATGGGCAAGAAAATGAAATAAAAAGTATCCATATTGGAAAGGAAGAAGTAAAACTATCTCTTTTTGCAAAGGACATGATCTTGAAAATACTAAGGAGTCCATTTATTACTACAGCTAATGAATGAGTACAGCAGGACATAAAACGGATATTTTTAAAATGGTGTTACTATATATTAGCAATTAACAATTCAAAGTGAAATCAAGTAAACAGTCTTATTTATAATATAGCAAGAAAAGAATAAAATACTTAAGAATACAGTTAATGAAAGGAGTGTGAGACTAGAACTCTGAGAACTATAAAACATTGTTGAAATCATATAATGAAGACCATAATAAATGAAAAGTATCCCATGTTCATAAGTCAAAAAATTGATCTTCTGATATAATGGCATCCTTATAAAAATCCAAGCTGCTTGTGTTGCAGAAATTGATGGAATAATTCTTAATTCATATGGAAATATAAGGTACTCAGAATAACTAAGTAATCTTCAAAAAAGAAGAAGAAAGTTGGAGGACCCACACTTGCCATTTTTAAACTTACTACAAAACTCTGCAGTAACTCAGACTGAAGTACTGGTGTAAGGATAGACACATAGATCAGTGGAACAGAATTGAGGATCCAGACATAAACCTTTACACTTACAGACAATTGAGTTTTAATAAGGAACCAACACAATTACATAGGGAAAGAATATTCTTTTTTAACAAATGGAGCTGGGGCAATGGTATCCAAAATACAAAAGAATGAAGAATTTTTCACATCATCAAAAATTAACTCACAATTGATCATAGATGTAAGTATAAGAGCTAACATTAAAAACCTTTTAGAAGAAAACATAGCAAATTATTTGTGACTTTGTGTGAGACATTGATTTCTTAGATATGACACCAAAAGCTCAATTAATAAAACAAAAAAAAGATAAATTGAACTTCATAAAGATTAAAACTTGTGCTTTCAAAGAAACCATTAAGAAAGTGAAAAGGCAACCCACACATTTGGAAAAAACATTCAAAACACATATAATAAGGGACCTTTATGCAGAAAATATAAAAAAATTGTTATAAGGCAACAGTAAACACATAAACCAATTTTAAAAATGGACAAAGGATTTGAATAGGTATTTCTCCAAAGAAGATAAACAAATAATCAATGAGCATATGAAAAGATGCTCAACAACATTAGTCATTAGAGAAATGCCAATTAAAACCACAATAACATACCACTTCAAACTAAAACAGTTATTACTCAAAAGATAAACATAACATGATTTGGAGAGAATGTGGATTAAATAGAACTTTCAAACATTTCTGGTAGGAATATATGATACCGTCACTTTGGAAATTAGCTTGAAACTTCCTGCTAGGTATCTATCTACTAGCTCACTATGCAGTATCTACCCAAGAGAATTGGAAAGATGTTCACACAAAAAATTGTGCACTGATGTGCATAGCAGCAGTATTCCTAGTGACCAATAAGTGTCAACCTCCATCAGTTGATGAATGATGAACAAAGTGTGGTATATCCATACAGAATATTTTGACAATAAAAAGGATTAAATTGTTGAAATATGCTACAGCATGGATTAACCATAAAAAATCGTCTTAAATGAAAGAAGCCAGTTACAAAAGAACACATATTATATGTTATATACCATCTATATGAAATATAGAACACAAATACGTAGAAACAAAAAATAGATTAGTGGCTTCCAAGGATTGGGTGGATGGGGAATGGCTGCTAAAGAGGTCAGGTTTCTTTGTGGAGTGATGGAACTGCTCTAAAATTAAATAGTGATGGTGTTTGCACAGCTCTGTGAGTGTACTAAAACCCTCTGAATCACAAACTTTAAAAAGGTGACTATTATGGTAGGTGAGTTCTATCTCACTGAAGTTATTTTTAAAGCTAATTTATCACCATAGAACACATTTAATTTTAAATGCCTTAAATATGTAAAGTTAATTATAAAATAAAAATTTCTTTAGAGAGTTTTGAATTGTAAAAATTGAAACACAGAGGACAAGAATATACTGAAAAAGCATCATTAAAAACTGAACTGAGAAAAACTGAACTCTTGCATATATGCAAACATAGGTTAATAACAATATTAACAATAACATCTTAATGAAAATCTCTTACGTACTAATTAAAACAAAATTTAAATTTAATAATCAGGAAACCATATTTTTCAAAAATGTATATATGAAAAATAAACATAAAAATAACCTAATTAATGGTAAAGTAACTACAAAATTTAACAATATGATAATCTTTTAAAAAAATAATAAGACCTAGTGCAGGCCAGATTTTGGGGAAACTGAGTAATTGTGTACACTGCTGGTTAGAAAATAAATTAATATTTCTTTAAACTTTTTAACAGAAGTACAGTTTCACATATTTCAAAATCCACTTCTAACAATTTATCCTAAGGAAAATATCAAAATATTGTAAATGTGTTCATTGATTTAGCAAAAGTACTTCTTGAAACATTATTTGTAATATTAAAAATGTTAGGATCATCTGCATTTTCAAAATGAGGGATTTATTAGATCAATTGCGGTATATCATAATATCAAACATCATTCAGTTGTTTAATAAAAATAATCAGACTATGGAGAAGTAGGTACAAACTCACTGATTTATATATAGTAAGAAAAAGCAACAAAATGTTCACAGTGGTTATGTTGGAAGTTGGGATTAGCGACCGTGATGACTGGGGCTCATCTCTTTCACCCTCATCTCCAGTGCTTTCCTGTACTGTGGAGACCAGAGAGTTAGAAATGCCAGTTCTCAGACTCCGTTGCCACTTGTGCTCTGTAACTAATTAACATCCACGAGCCCCATGTCATTGTGGAAGATTTGGAAGGTGCAAGTGAGGTAGCAGCTATGTTTTTGTTACTCCTGTCCTCTCTGCTGCCAAGCGTAGTCACAGAATCACTTGACTTTTTGCTGCAGCATCATCAGGGGTCCCAGTGTCAAGTCACTTGCACTGTGGTTGTCACGAAGCTGCACATGAAACATCCATTTTGCTCCTGTGTGTGTAGCAGGCACATGGTAGCTTGTGGAACAGTTTCTTGTCCTGGCAGTGATGGCATGATTTTGAATCCTAACTTCTAATCTGTGAAAAATCCATAGTTTCTTGTAATATGGCTGTGGGGTTCATTTCTGAAAGTGCATCCTAGAATCTATCTCTTCACCTTTTGTAAAAGTACTATAAGCTTTTTAGTACTTAGTAAAATCTCCTTGGGTTTGTACTGGCAGAAAGGATTCTGTCTTCCTCAAATGAACATTGAACATTGATACAACTGGATAATTTTATTTTCATTCTTTAGCTTATAAGCATTATCTAAACTTTCTATAATAATCATGTATTATTTTAATGAAACTATATAATAATAGTAATGAGAATAGTAATAATGTTTGAGATAAATCTAAAGTTTACAAAGAGGCTTCCTTTAAGATTACAATTTAAAAATTTTTTAATTAAATTTATTGGGGCAACATTGATGAATAAGATTATATAGGTTTCAAGGGTATTGGAACAAGGCATTATAGTTTGATAATTAAATGTTTGGGCTCTGGAAACATTGTAGCTTTAAATCCCCACACTGCCACTTCTTCCCTAAACATTCTTAAGCAATAAGCCTTCCTAATCTTCAGAAATTTTCTGTAAACTGAGGATGTGACAATTTATGGTGTGAAGGTTCAATGAGATAATTATGTAAAGCAGAGATCTCAATGCCTAATATTTTATAGGACTTCAATAAATCGTGGTGGCCGTGCAGTCTCCCTTAAACTTTCATAGAGCTTGCATCTCTCTATCAAGATCATAAGAACATCCATGCATAGCTCTTAAATGTTTTTCTTTGAATTGCATTTTGTTATACTGCATCAATATAAACCTAGATAAATGTCCTAATCTCATTTAAATTAGATGCCAGAAACACAAAAATATTAAGAGAAAATATTTCTCCATGTGAGCTCATATTTCATCATCTTTGTCATAACAGAAGAAAACAAATGCTACAAGAACCAACAACCTGGTGTTCAAAATACAGCAACCCATCAATATCTGATCATTAAGGAGCCTGTGCTTCCATAGATGTACATCCTAACTCTTGGCAGAGTAAATAGCAAATGAGGGCACACAATGAATTCCCTAGGAATTTAAAGTAAGAATATGCTTTTGAACTGTTTTTACCTCAAGTAACCAGAGTACGCAGAGTAAATGTTACCCTTAAATATACACACACCTCAATATTGTGTGATTACAGGTAGATCTCAGAAACTGTCAATGAACTCAGAGCACCTTGTTTAGTACAGCTAATGGTTTCTACTGATGTAGTTGCAGTCACATTGTTCTTTTGAATTGTTAGATTGCCTAGGAAGAGGATGCAATATTTGGCTCCTTTATCAACAAATAGAAAACCAACTTTTATGGGGTTTCATCTTATCATCTTGGTTTTACTGGTATATACACTAAACTGAACTGATCTGTTAAGTATTAATTATAAATAAATCATGACATGCCACTATTAGTTACTTCGAATGTATAATTCGTAGGTTACTATTTGTAGAGTTGTAGGTTACTATTTGAAATTCCATTCTGCTTTAACTAATGAGAATGAGATTAGGGATGCTTTCCTTCCTTCTTTCCTTCCTTCCTTCCTCATTTACTCTTTTTATAAACAAGTGCTTCACACTAATTTATTTAAATGAGAACTTGTTAATTGTACTAGATCTATGTTCATTCATTTGTTCATTCATTCATTCAACTTATATTTATTGAGATTTACTAAGCAGTGTTCTAAGTGCTAGAGATACAACAGTGAACAAAATAAGCAAAGAATATAAATTGTACAGCCACTTTGGAAAATAGTTTGGAAGTTTCTCAAAATGTTTAACATAAGGTTACCATATGACCAGAAATTTCACTCTTTGGAATCTACTCAAAAGAGTTGAAAACATATGTTCACAAAAAAATTATACACTAATTCATTCATCATTATTTTTTGATATTTAACAATACTATTAACTAATGAATGGATAAGCAAATATGGTATAGCCTTATACTGGAATATATTTGGCAATAAAAATGAAGTATTGATACATATTACACCATGGATGAACCTTGTAACATTGTTCTAAGAGAAAGAAGCCAGTCACAAAAGACAACACATTATATAATTCCACCGAGATGAAACGTCTAGAGTACACAAATCTGTAGAGCCAGAACCGGTAGAGATGCACTTAGACACCCAAAGAACTGCATGATATTTCCAATTTATATGGAAAGAACCCTAGATAGTATGTGTTGAAATGAATATTTACAAGTGTGCAGATAATGATAGAAGGAATGTAAGTTTGACCAGGCCCAATTTAGTGATAAGGGTCCACAAAGCAGAGATTCTGGACTTAATGTTTTAGTTTAAGGGGTTAGAAATGGCTCTAAGAGTTTATTTGACTGGTTGAAATATGGACTAAAATATGGTATACACTAAATGAGATCAAAATGCCAGAACCATCTCATTATGCTGCAGAGGAGGGTATCCAAAAAACTTATGGAGATTGGAAAATTAGAGTAGTTATCACGTGAGACCTCTTCAATTACCCAGAAAGGTGGGGGGATACACTCTTTGCCATGACTGTGAGAAATGAATTTGTGTAAAGAGCTTCAGTGTCCTTGAAAAGCTCTATGTTTGTTGTTCTCCATAGTCCAGAGTGGGAATTATTGGTATTGAACAGGGATGCTTAAACACAATGGAGATCGTTGACTCCAGGGTGGCTGGGCCAAGTGATGGCACTTAATCACCAAAGACAAGGTGAATGTGGTTACTGTAATAAAGAGCAGAGTCAAATTACTAATCATAATAGTCTGACTGCCAGAAACCTGTGGTGTTGGATAGATGATCATGATGTTCCTAGAAAAGAAATAGATGGACAGTACTAAATTCTGAATTAACACGTATAAAGGGAAGAATTCTTAGTTGAGTGAACAGAAACTGAACTTGAATCACCATACAGAGCATCCTGACTCTTCAGTCAATTCCCAAACTTGAGTGAGTTTATAGAACCAAACCCCTTGAATGAAGGGACAGCTTGGTACTTGTGAGTAAGGACTTCTTTACAATGCTAAAAAATTCCTTCTGTTACTTTATCCCACCCTTCCCTATAGGGACCTATAGACTTTTACCAGGATAACTGCTCATTGGGGGAAAGGAAGTAATCAGACTTTTGGAAATTACTAGACTGACTCCAATTCTGGGAGAACCAAATGTCATCATGTTCTACAAGTCAGAGTAGCAGCTTATGGAGTTCAGGTGTTCAATTTTATTTTAGCTCGGGTCTGTCTTGCAGTGAGACTTAACCCATCCTGTGCTTATTTCCCCAGTTCTAGAATGTATAATTGGTATAGAAGTACCCAGAAACTGGTAGAATCCCATATTACTCCCCTATTATGGTAGAAAGGGCCAAGTGGAGGCTGCTAGAACTGCTTCTACCTGAGAAAAATAGTAAACCAAAAGCAATATCCCATTCCTGGAGAAATCACAGAACTGAGTGTCACCATTGAGGAGTTGAAAGATTCCGGGGTGGTGATTCCTACCATATCCCCATTCACCTATTTGGTCTGTGCAGAAGGAAGCAGATGTAGCTAGTGTGTGTGTGTGCATGTGTGTGACACACACGTATCTCTAATTCTCACTATAGTGCTGAAGTATATTTATATTTATTATCAAATTACAGAATCAGAAATAGAGGCACACAGAGGTTATGCAACTTGCCCTTTGCTCAATGTTACTCAGCTAGGAAGTACTGAGGCTAGAATATAAATGTAATTTATTCAGACTCTAAAACTTGCGAAGTTTTCACTGTATGAATCATAGTTCAGTCTTCTAAGAGCAATAGATACTTGTAGCCTTTCTTGGGAAATCTGCTTTTCTTGGTTGAGAACTCCTGAGTCACTGTTATAGTCTACTCAGAGAGTGACTCTTACTTTATCATTGCCTTGATGCCTTTCCAAACTTTCTGTACTGAAGTTGTCATTCCATCCCTAGAGTGGCTACACTCAAGCTGTTAGCAGAATCAAAACTCAATATATTCTTTCATATTTATACTCTTATTTGTTATCAGGAGCAAGCCATGAGAAAGGACATAGCAAGCATTTTTGCTCCCCTGTCAGAAATAATAGGAAATGGATTAACTTAGATGCACATCCAGTTTAAACTGATATTCTTGGCATTGACTCTGAGGTTGGGGCAAACAAACTTCATAGTTTACATTGAATAGTTACTGGATTTTAGGGCTTGAAGACATGCATTTACTATTCTTCAAAGCTATAAAATACTTGCAAGCTTTCTACTTACTATTTGATCATTAAATAAAAATTCAAGTATCCCATGAAATAAATTTATTTAAATTCACATATCTATTTCCATGTGGAATTCTGAGAGTAGAGATTATAATTTTTCCTAATAAAATGAATACAGATATAGAAAAATAAAGTTATGTATATTTATATTAAACATCCACACATGAATTAGCAGGATGTACCCCTGGACATTTGTCAGAGTTATCTGCAGGGCTTTCTACAACGTTATACCTAAATCATGCCACAGACACATGAATCAGATTTTCCAAGGGGAGATTCCAGAAACTTGCATTTTAACAGTGTCACAGATGGTTTTAAATTCATGGCCAGAGTGGAAAAGTACAGAGGTAAATAAAAGGGACTTTAAAATTTGCATCAGTTAATTGAATTGCTTAATGTTTCTATCGTGATCCTCTTTTATGAGCCAGATTCCCCACATTTCACACATATATTCCTAATAATTTTTTTTAGATCCACTATGGCCACAATGTTAATTTTGGACTGCTTGTTTAACTACCTGCTCTCCCTGGCTGGCAGTAACGTGTTCTTTAAGTGTATCTTTTGTTTTTCTTAAGGACTTTGTCAAACACTGGCATATATCAGTTCTGGTTTGGTGAATCTATTTTTAAATTAATTTTTAAACTCATATATATTGAGTTTACAAATGGATTAGCCCAGATTGTTCCCTTGAATTAATTTGTTTGCTTGCTTCCTTGGAGGAAAAAAAAGCATATTGAGGACAAATACAAATGGCTTATTTTCCATTAGCTGAATCCTGAAAGAGCATCAGAAATCAGTTCCACAGAGCCATCAAATTAAATAAGTACACCCATTCTGAATGTTCTCATTTTAAATATGTATATAATTATTTTTGCATTGTATTTTTATTTGTTATGGATAACAAAATTCAAACAAGGAGAACATGTCTCTCTTTTTTTTGTAATGTGAATGTTGGTAAATAGACAAAATTATGTTTGTTATAGTGCAATTTTCTAATTAACATTTGAATAGCAGTAAAAACAAAATGAAATTAACATTTTAAAGCATTATTGAGTTTATTTCATTTGAATTGAAATGAAATGTGGAGGAAAAGAATTATTTGTATGATAGTCTGTGCAGTATGACATTACTACTCCTCAGATAGGTTTTTCACATCTTATGGGGAGCCACATGATTCTTTAGAGAAAAATTTAGATATTCACAGTCACTTCGGCTGAAGAATTTCAAGATATTCAACCTTGGTATAATCTTGTAAAAACTTTTAAAAATAATTATATTAATATAAAATATAAATCCTTTAAAAATTTTCTTCAATGTTTAGAGAATACTATGCCCTTGAATTCCAATAAAATGTACTAGAATAGATAGAATAATATTCCTTTACAAGACAACTGATTAAGACATTTTACTACTTTTAAATTCTACTGAGTAGATTTTTCAGAAAACATAATGGTCATAGTGAAAAGGGTAAGTGTGGAAAATAATTTGATTATTTTGTAATATTTGAAATTTTAGTAAAACTTGTCAGTCATCTAGATCTTATAGGAGCTATATTTCAAAACTAAGTTGTGAATGAAAATAATTTTATTTGTAATTCATGAATCAAGTTTTAATAGTATGTCACACATTTTTTGTATAAAAACACTTAAAATATATACTTTAAGAATTATAAGAGAAAATGGCAGAATAAGGAGTTCACCCCACTGAAACAATCATTAAGCTGAAAAAAACTGACAGAATGAACTTTTTCTGAACTCTAGAATCTACTGACAAACTTGTAGCAAGGAAGGAAAAGGCTGCTAATTTTTTAAAAAGATTTTTATTATTTATTTTTAGAGGGGAAGAGATGGCGGGGGGGAGAGAGAGAGAGAAAGAGAGAGAGAGAATATACAATGCGTGGTTGCCTCGCGTGCCCCTCTACCGGGGACCTGGTCCACAAACCAGGCATGTGGCCTGACTGGGAATTGAACCCACAACCCTTTGGTTCACAGTGTGACACTTAATCCACTGAGCCACACCAGCCAGGGCAAAGGCTGCTAATTTTAAGCATTTACGGAAACCTTTGTCAGGGCACTGACTGACTACTGAGATAATGAAATAGAATTCAGCCACTATACAAAATTTTTAAAAAATTTTATTAAAAAGGGATGGAAACCATAACTGAAGAAATTCAGACATTGGACTTAGACAACATTTTAAATCAGCTGTCTTAAATTTGCTCATTCTTTGACATATGAATGACCCATGGACATGGACAATGGTGTGCAGATTGAATGTGGAAGCGGGGGGTGGGCAAAAGTGGGAAAAATTGGGACAACTGTAATAGAATAACAATAAAAAAAGAAATGAACACTTGAATCCCATATGATCTTATTAACTAATGTAATCTCAATAAATTCAATTAAAATGTAGTTAATTTTTCACAAAAATTAATAAGTAAATATGACAAAAATAGAACAAAAACCCCACAATCATACATATATAAAAAGAAATCATTGACAAAGAACTAAACGAAATCAGGAGACTAATATCACATGCAATGGAGAATACCAATAAGGGCATAGAAATTCTAAAAAGAATCAAAATAGAAAATTTGGAACTGAAAAACATAATATTAGCTGAAATGAAAGATTTCCTAAAGGGCATAAAATGTATATTTGAGTAGACAGAAGAAAAAAATTAATAGATAGAAATATAGGACAATTGAAAATATCCACTTTGAGTAATAGGGAAGAAAAAATGAACTAAAATAAACAGATCCTAAGGAAATTTTTGGAACTAGCAGTTGTACTAACACAGAATTAAGGGAGCCTCAGAAAAAGAAGAGAGTGTTAAAAAGAAAGAAAATATGAAGAAATATGGCTGGAAAAACAATTCAAATTTGATGAAATACATGAATCTACAAATCCAAGAAGTTCATCAAGCTACAACAGGATAAAGTCAAAGAGATTCACACTGAAACGTGTTACAATTAAACTGCCATAAGTCAAAACAGAAAGAATCCTGAAAGTAGCAAGAAAGAAGTGACTCACCACCTACAAATGATTCTCAATAAGATTAGTAACTGATTTCCCATTAGAAATCATACAGGCCAGAAAACAGTGGAAAGAAAAAAGTTATCGACCCAAAATTAAATATCTGGGGAAACTATCCTTTGAAAATGAAAGAGTAATTAAGACATTCAGAGAGAAACAGAAGTTATAGACCTGACCTACAAGGAATGTTAAAGAGAGTCCTTTATAGTGTAATGAGGAGATACTAGACAGTAACTTAAAGACATACACAGAAATAAAAAATTCTCCCCAAACTTTTAATAGAGTAAATTAATTCAGCAAAATTGCATCATGCAGCTGTGTTTCAACAATCATATACAAACTTGAAACCAATGCGAAATAAAATTGAAGGAAAAAGACGAAAATAGTTAGAAAAGAAAAATTAAGTACATAAAAATTAGCTGTGTTTCTATACAAGAGCAATTAACCATCTCAAAAGATAATTGAGAAAAATTCCATTTACATTACCCAGAGAATAAAACACCTACCAATAAAGTGAAAGACTTATACACTAAAAATCACAAAATGTTGCTGAAAGAATTTTAAAAATACCTAAACAAGTAGAAAGAGATCCTGCGTTAGTGGGTTAGAAGACAATATTGTGAAGATGGTAGTATTATCCTAAATGATCTTGAGTTTTAATGCAATTCCTATCAAAAGTCTAACATCCTTTATCACATATTTAGAAATGCCAATTCTCAAATTCATATAAAATTTCAAGGAGCTCTGAATAGACAAAACAATAATGAAAAAGAAGAAAAAAGTTGGAGAACTCACATTTTCTTTTTTCAAACTTAATACAAAACCACAGTTAATCAAAATAGTGTGGTACTAACATAAGAACAGATGTACAGAAAGATGGAATACAATTGAAAGTCCAGAAATAAACCCATACATATGTGTACATTGATTTTTAACAAGAATGTCAAGTCCAATCAATAGGGAAATAATGGTCTCTTCAAAAAATGGTGGTGACACAATTGGATAGCCACATGAGAAAGAATAAAATTATTTTTATCTCACACTGTGTATAAAAATTAACTCAAAATGGATCTATGACCTAAATATATGGGCAAAAGCTATAAAACTCTTACAAGAAAACAATGGGATGACTCTTACCACTTTTATTCTACACAGCTGTGGGAGTCCTGGTCGAAGAAATTAGGCCAGGAAAAGAAATAAAAGGCGACTGACTGAATGGAAAGGAAGAAGTAAAAATGTTACCATTGTAGGTGACATGATATTATCTATAGATAACCCTGGGCACATGGACAAAACCAAGGGTTGGGGAGGGTGGGACCAGAGGAGAGAGGTGGAGATGGCTGAGGTGGGGGGAAATGGAGACAACTGTATTTGAACAACAATAAATAAAACAAAATAAAATAAAAAAATAGAAAAGAAGAAAATAAAATATATGTAATTGGGAAAAAGTGGACATATTGTACTTACAACATGGTGTTTTTGAAGTAATTATATGAAATAATTCATTTAGCATATATAATACAGTGCTTAGCACATAGTAAGCTCTCAATATCCATTCTATTGTTATTCACTGGGATAAAAATATCATGGACACTATTCCTTTGTTTTTACTTTTTAATTTATTTTATAAGTATATTTTATTGATTTTGCTATTACAGTTGTCCCATTTCTTTCTCCCCTTTATCCCCCTTCCCTCCAGTATTCCCCCCACCCTTAGTTCATGTCCATGGGTCATACATATAAGTTCTTTGGTTTCTCCATTTCCTATACTGTTCTTAACCTCCCGCTCTTTATTTTGTACCTACCAATTATGCTTCTTATTTCCTATACCTTTTTCCCCATTCTCCCGTCTCCTCTGACAACCTTCCATGTGATCTTCATTTCTGTGATTTTATTCCTGGTTCCTGTTCTAATTGTTTGCTTATTTGTTTTTGTTTTTTTTTAGGTTTGGTTGTTGATAATTGTGGGTTTGTTGTCATTTTACTGTTCAGTTTTGATCTTCTTCTTTTTCTTAGGTAAGTCCCTTTAACATTACATATAATAAGGGTTTAGTGATGATATGAACTCCTTTAACTTTACCTCATCTGGGAAGCACTTTATCTGCTTTGCTGGCTAGAGTAATCTTGGATGTAGGTCCTTGCCTTTCCTGACTTTGAATACTTCTTTCCAGTCTCTTCTTGCCTGTAAGGCTTCTTTTGCTAAGTCAGTTGATAGTTTTATGGGAACTCCTTTGTAGGTAACTCTCTCTTTTTCTCTTGCTGCTTTTAAGATTCAATCTTTATCTTTAATCTTGGTTAATCTGATTATGATGTGTCTTGTTGTGTTCCTCTTTGGGTCCAACTTCTTTGGGACTCTCTGAGCTTCCTAGACTTGTATGTCTGTTTCCTTCATCAGATTTTGGAAGTTTTCCTTTATTATTTTTTTCAACATGTTTTCAATTTGTTGCTGTTCCTCTTTTCCTTCTGGAACTCCTATGATTCAGATGTCAGAATGTTTTATGTTGTCCCAGAGGTTCTAAGTCTCTCCTCATTTTTTAAAATTCTTGTTTCTTCATTCTGGTCTGGTTCAATGTTTATTTCTTCCTTTTGTTCCAAATCATTGATTTGAGTTCTGGTTCCCTTCCCTTCACTCTTGGTTCCCTGAGTATTTTACTTTACATCACTTTGTATAGCCTTCACTTCTTCCTTTATTTTGTGTCTGTACTCAATCAGTTCTCTGAGCATCCCAATTACCAGTGTTTTAAACTCTGCATTTGATAGGTTGTCTATCTCCTTGTCACTTAGTTCTTTTTCTGGAGTTTTGATCTGTTCTTTTATTTGGGCCATATTTCTTTGTCTCAGAGCACCTGTTATATGGCAAGGGGTAGAGCCTTAGGTATTTGCCAGGGCAGGGCAACCCACTTTGCTGGGGAAAATATGAGAGAGGGAACAATGACTTTTGCTTGTCTCTCACCCCACTTTTCATCACTTTCCCCACTACCCACAAGTGAATTGCACCCTTCTGGTGCTAGTTTCTGGGTGGGTGGGCTCTGTATGTTCTAGGACCCCTGTGGGCCCCTTAAATGCATAGTCCTGTAAGACTGGCAGTTTCTCCTGCCACTGCAACCCTCAGAGGTTTTTAAAGCTTCTTGCTTGTGTTGGAACCCTGGGTTGCTTGGTCTGTCTCTATCCCCAGTTGTTCCTCCTGGCTTATCTGTATGCTAATGTGTTACCGCATGCTGTGCCAGCTGCCACCTTGCCTCAGCTCCTCTCCACTCCAGCTACCCATATTCACCCCTTCTACCAGAGTGGATGAATGTTTCTTCTTTAACTTTTTGGTTGTTGAACTTTGATACAGTTCAGTTTTCAGGAAGTTCTGGTTGTTTTGTTGTTGTTGTTTGTTTGTTTTAAATTGGTTGTTATCCTTCTTTTGGTTGTGTGAGGAAGCAAAGCCTATCTACCTATGCTTCCATGTTGGCCAGAAGCCCCTCATGAACAATACTCTTCATCTTGTTTTTTAAAAAATGTGTCTTAGAAATCTTTTCATAGAAGTACATACTTTGTTTTGAAAATTCAATGACTCTAGCTCATGTTTTTTACTGTATTACTTTTAGAGTATAATTAAAAAAACAGAAAAACAATAATCTTGGAGGAATAACCTCCATGTCATCTGCTGATGACTCATACTTTAATTAATTCATGTTGCTAATGGATACCTCTAGTTGAACCAGTCATTGTTGTATTTTAATAGCAGTTCTTTAGTGGAGAGAATAAGAAAAACATATTCAGCGCCTAACCTATGGACACATGGATATTCACACAATTTTTTCCTAGTTTTGTAAAGCTCTGAATTCGCAGCACTATGTAATGAAAGAATCCATGAAAGTTTCTTTTTTCAATCTATGGACAAATACCTACTGGATGACTGCTATGATTAGACCCTGTGTGTTATGTCAGGGAGGCAGCAGTGAACAAGATAGTGTTCTTGCCCTTATGTGGCTCTCTCATTTTAATTGTAGGGAGACAGATAATAAACAGTCAGGTTTATATGATGCATCAGTTGGTAATACATTAAAAAAGAGAAAAAGAATGAAGTACTGATAAATGCTACAATATAGGTGAAGCTTGAAAACATTATATTATGTGAATGAAGGCAGACACAAAAAATTATATTATAAGTTCCATTTATATGAAATGATCAGAATAGGTAAACCTGTAAATACAAAAAGCAGATTGGTGATTGCCAAGAACTAAGGCAAAGGGGAAATGGGAAGTGACCACTTAATGAGAACAGGGTGTTCTTTTGAGGTGATGAAAACGTCTTGGGACTACCTGGAGGTAGGTACTGGTGGAACAACATTGTAAATGTATAAATGCACTGGATTATACACTTTAAAGTAGTTAATGTTATATTAAGTAAATTCCACCTAAATAAGAAAATAAGGAACACACTACATTCCAGTAATTTAAAAAAAAACTGATGCAATGAAACTGAAAGTTTACTAATCAGGATCCAATCAAGAGACAGAAACCATAGAGTAATTTAACAGTGAATATTTAATATGAAGAATTATTAATTATAATGGATTATGTACTTATGGGAAAGAGAGACCTGAGGAATACAAGAGCAGGTATAAAGGATAGGCCATGTCTTTTAGGCTGAAACAGAACACCCAAGGATGGAACAGATGGAGGAACATCCTTCCGATGCTGAGACCCAGACCTTATTAGAGATGGTGGGCCAGTGGCCCATAAGATGGTGGAAATGTTTGCTAAGGTGCTGCTCTGTGAAATCACTGATAATCTCTTGCAAGGGTGATAAATTGGGAAGCTGCCTTCTTGGGGAAACTAGCCAAGGTGAAGTGCTGCCGTCTGCTATACACTACAGGAGTTTACTGAGAGGAGCACCGGGAAATCAGGAAGAAAACGCCCTTCCTCCTGTGGCATTCCTCCAGCATTCCGCACTAACAAAGCTCAACATTGTGTCAATGGGCAAAGGAGAAAGGTTTACAAGGTTACATCATGATTTCCATTATTGCACAGCAAGAAATAAAAGAGCATCTTTAGCTGAGAAACAATAAATTGATAACTGGCACAAAATTATTTTCACAAAATAAATTTAGATAAAATGTTACACGAAGGCCTCTAACTTGGGCAATAGTCTCCAACATTGATTCATGAGGCATGTAGTAATCATTATGTGATTACTTAGTTGTCTTCTGGGTTTGTGATATTACCTCTAATCATCTGGAAGTTCAAAAGATATATTCCTTAGAGGGGAAAATGTAAGTTGGTGTTTAAAAAACAGACGTATTAAACTATAATGTTTGATTGAAGGTATTAGACAAAAAATGTAATAATGAATTTAAAAACATCATCAATTAAGACATGCTCCTTGATAATGAAGGGCATGATCTGCCATTTAGACACTCAGATGCTTGTCATTTTTTTCAAATAGAGCTTGTACAAGGTAGTTCTATAACAAGTAAGATGATGACTAGCTGTACTGGAATGTACACTAAAATAAATACTGCTAAACTGTTAAAAAGTTTAAAAGCCCAATTATGATCAAATTGAATAACCATAACATTGAATATTATAACAAATAACTGTTAGGACACCATTATAGCACCCTGGTTATAAAATAATTAATTGTTCTAGCATTTTAACAGCAAGTTATAATCTATCAGAAGTAAATTATTGCAATAGAATGTTTAAATGTTATAGTTTTATGGGATAAGAATTTTTATCTCAACTCTGATGTTTGTTTGTGATAAATGGGCTTCACTTCAATATTTATGTAGCAGCAGGAAGTCATTATCTTGTGACAACACTTCATTGCATTGACATTATCTGTTAATTATCTTTGCCACCACCAATTTTGAACCTGGTGTGCTGTGTATGCTGGCTCTTACCAGTGGTATGATTGCTCTTTCTTTCCTCATTGATGAGTCTGAAAAATGTACAAACCTTAATTAGTAAGATTTCTAGAGACACTATGATCATACAGAGTGGTTAAAAAATAATCTTCAGGTATTCAAATCTGTCTGTGATATGCACTATTTATGTTGGTATGGCTATAATGACCCCCACAGTTCCTCTCTCTTGGGTACATCCATCACTTTCAAATAATTTTTTAGTGTAGTCCTATAGTCCTCACCTAAATGTCTCCCAATTCATGAATATCTTGTATAGATATTTAATAGACATTTATTCTGTTAAAGCTTACTCACTTATAAGTCCTTTAGGGGAGCCACAGATGGAGCAAGGAGAAGACCTCATCCAAAATAGAAAAACGAGTTAGAAAGAATGTGTCCTCAGGAGAATTATGGCCTTGTAGAAGAGATGAACCGTTTCCAAGCTGTGTAAAGAAACATGTTTTCTTTAGATTTTTTCATCTTGCTTCTGGCAGCCTGTTTTAATTGCTCTGACTTTGGCTTCCTGTCTTCTTATAGAGAGATTTCATAAAGTTCTCCTGCCTGTTTTCTTGGATCTCGTGTTCTTTAGGGGATGATATACTATCTCTCTTCACCTGTCATGCTTTCCAAAATAGAAAATATTGTACTGTGCCCCTCTGAACCACTAGATTTTCTACTCCTCTCTGCTGTAGGTTATCATTCTTCTTGCTCCAGTTCCCAAATAAAGGACAGGGAATGTGGTTCTGAGTCCCAGCTTTCTTCTTGCCTGGCTCTATATCCTGCCCCATATCTTCACATGGTTGTCTTCCAATTCCATTCAAATGACTCTTTTTGAAAGAGGCATTACCTAAATATTCTATCTTAAGTAGCCTTCTTTCCCAACTCCCAAATTTTAGTTATCCTAGGGTCCCATTAATCTGATTCACATTCTTCATAACATTTATGTTTCTTTTTAAATAATGTTTTGAATATTTGCTGTGTAACTTCTCAGTTCCTCTATTATAATATTAGTATCACAAAGGCAAGTGCATTTGTTTTAAGTTGACTTGTTTATTCCTACTACCTAGAATGGTACCTGGTACATGGTGAAAACTCAAAAACTATTTGTGAAATGCATAAATGAATAAACCACACCACACCCTCTAAGGGAAGTACTTCAAATTTGAAACTAATCTGAAGATCCAAATATGAATGGAAGGTGAGTTTACTGTCTCTCTGAGCTGACACACCAGACCTCTGTCTTTTTCTCTTGGGCATTGGTGCTCTTGGTTCTCAGGCCTTCAGAGTTGGACTGAATTACACCACCAGCATTTCTGTTCTTCAGTTTGCAGACAACAGATTGAGGAAATTCTTGGCCTCTATAATCATATCAGACAATTCCTATAATAAATCTCTTTAAATATATATATATGTATATTTATATATGTTAAATATATGAACAAACACTTTTCTTTCTCTGTATATAAAAGAGATAATATATTTGTGTATATATATATTCATATACAAATATTTTTAAATTTAGAGAGAGATATCTCCTATTGGTTCTGTTTCTCTGGAGCACCCCTATACATATTTTGGTTACCAGGAGAAGTTCTAGAGAAACAGAATTTTAAGGGTAAATTTTGTAAATAGGTCTGGGGTTACCGGAATTTGCTTTGTAATCTGATGATACTTAAAGATGCTAATGACTGTATTTCTGGTAGTAGACAGCGTACTGATAGTCCATGGAATGAATTGTTTATAGAGATACATAAAATATTTGCATTGGATGCTCCTAATCAACCCCATAAGCAAGGAGCTAAGTGACTGTATATGATGCTTCAGTGCACTTTTGGAAAATTAGGGAATACAATGAAGTTGGTTGATTGCTTCTAATGGCACTGGATGAAGTGGTGAAAGAAAAGAATGTGTTCAGGGATTCAAATTTCCTAGTCAATTGCCACATCAATGAACTAAGATGTTCTATGTCTGCCCTGAAGGAGAGCTTTACCTCCTACAGTTACGGAACTACAATTGCTGAAAATCAAATGCAGAACCTCATCCTGAATTTGGGCTAATTACAACAACGAAAGTAGAATTCCCAGCATCCCTGGGCATCTTACTGTTAAAGTGAGGGCATTGACTGATTCGAAAAGATTGGGATCCTTTAAGTAAATGGAGATGTGTGGAAAGACTTTGACAAAGCTGAGGGTATTGAACCCCTAAATTTTAAAGAGTCTTCTTTACCAGTGGAAATGGCCTTGCCAACCCCACTGGAAATGGCCATCCCATTCCCAGCAAAAGTGGCCTGTCCAACCCCAGTGGAAGTTGTCCCCCAACTCTCACTGATAACAGCCTCTCCATCCACACCATTTGAGAGGATTAATTCTGCATTGTTTAAGGAAATAGTAATGGCCTCCCCTGAGGCAGTTGCCATGTAAAATAATGCTAAATACGTCTCACTACCCATCTCCACCATCCCTCTTTGATTCTAAAATTCTTGACCGGAGGAGTCCCAGCAGGCCCTCAAAGGTGAGGTGCAAAATGGGATCCATTTGGAGATACAAAATAACTACTTCTGTTTAGTAATTTATACAAGCAGAGTTCCACGGGCACATGTGTGAATGGGTATTAAGGGTGTGAGCTAATGGTAGAAGGAACGTAAAGTTGGATTTGGCTGAATTTACTGATATGGGCTCACTAAACAGAGATTCTGCATTTAATGTTGTGTCTTGGGGAGTTAGAAAGGGCTCTTACAGTTGGTTTGGTTAGTTGGCTAAAACACAGGCCGAAAGATGTGTCGTAGTGAGTGAATTAAAAACGTGTGGCCTCCCTTGGTTTAAGAGAGAGAAAAAGGCTAAGAGGCCTAGACATTGGAATGTTTGAGTGGACTTGTCATGTAAGACTCATGCATCCACAGTGGGATGGCCCAGAAGACATATTACATCTTTGAGAAATAAATGAGTGAAGGGAGTTCCAGCATCCTTGAAGAGTTCCATGATCATTCTCCTCTGTGGGGTGGGCCTTAGAGTGGGAACCATTGTCACTCAATTGAAAAACCTAAATGTAATGGGAGTAATTGGATTCTGGAGTGGCAGGGGCCAAAGGCAGGTGGGTATGTTATTGCAATGTACAGCAGAGACAAAGAAGTATTCCAAATTGTCTGAATCTGGCAGACCTATGGCACTGGATATTTAAATAATGGTGTTGTTAGAAGTGGAATTGGGAAGAAGCCTAAATTTGTTCTCTGTCTGAACTGGGGCATCCATCTTTTGTCCTCATACAGCGGTGCTTCTGGTTCTTAAGCCTCCCTGTTGACACCAGGACTTACACCATCAGCCTCCCAGTTCTTAGACCTTTGGACTTGAAGTGAATTGTACTACTGACTTTCCTGTTTTTCCATCTTGCAGACAGCAGGTTGTGGGATTTCTCAGCCTCTGTAGTTGTGTGAGCAAATTCCTATAATGGATCTCCTTATACGTGTGTGTGTGTGTGTATATCTCACATTCCTTTTGTTTCTCCAGTGAATGTAATACAAATCTGGTGTGGTAAAGTTGTTTTGGCCACAGGGGAAAATGAGAATAAGAACTTGAAGGAAGAAGTCAGTTAGACTCTTAGGTCTCAGAAAGGGGAGCACTCCATGCCACTCAGAGTCAAAGTGGGAACTGGCAGTTTTTTTGTAAGATGGCAGAAAACAGTAATGAGAGGAAGGTCGAGGCCAGAGCTTTTATGGGGGTTTCTATACAGCAGGGCAGAGTAAAGAGTTTAGACCTGGTTGGTTTAAGCTATAGGGGTTGTCTCTAGTTGCCCACTACCTGGTCCTGGGATGATTTAGGGCAGGTGAAGTATTGGCTTTGTGTGTGAAAATAGATACAGGGTGGTTAGGCTATAGACTTGAGTTTGGCCCATTTTTATATGAAATATGGGTTCCTGGGTGACACCTTTGGTATCTCTAAAAATGTATTAACCTTGAGATATTAGAAGACAGGCCATAGAATGGGAGAAAACATTTGTAAAAGACACATCTGATAAAGGACTGTTATCGAAAATACACAACAAACTCCAAAATTCAACAATTAAACAAAACCCAAACAATTTGATTTTAAAATAGGTCAAAGACCTTAGCAGATAAGTCATCAAGAAGATATAGAGAAGGGAAGCATATAAAAAGATGCTCTACATCATATTTCATCAGGGAAATGCAAATTCAATCAATAGTGAGATACCACTAATCTAGAACACTAACAACATCAAATGGTGGTCAGGTTGTTGAGCCAAAGGAACTCTTATACATTGCTGGTAAGAATGCAAAATGGTATAGCTAATTTGGAAGACAGTTTGGAAATTTCTTATAAAACCAAACACTCTTACTATACAATCCAGTACTTGCACTTTTGGTATTTCCCAAAGGGACTGATAGAGACTATATTTTCACCTATTTCTAATATTATGGCCACTCCAAACCTTGCATGTGGATGTTTACAGCAGCTTTATTCATAATTCAATCGGGAAGCAACCAAGATGTCCTTCACTTGGGGAAAGGATGAATAAATTGTGGCACATCCAGACAATGGAGTATTATCCAGCACTAAAAATAAATTAGCCAACAAGTCAGGAAAAGACACAGAGGAATCTTAAAAAGAATCTAATCTTAAGAAACTACATACTGTATGATTCCAACTATATGATAATCTGGAAAAGGCAAACTATGGAGATGGTAGAAAGATCAGTGGTTGGTGAGGCTTTGGGAGGATGGAGGAATGAATAGGTAGAACACAGAGGATTTTTAGGTATTGAAAATACTTCATACGATACTATAATGGTGACTACATGTTATTATACATTTGTTCAAACCCATAAAATGTACATGGATAGTGAACCCTAATGTAAACTATGGACTTTGGGTGTTTATGGTATGTGACTGTAGATTCATAGTTCGTAACCACTTTGGTGGAGGAGGACATACAGATGTGGGGGCAGGAGATACATGGAGAATCTCTGTACCTTCCTTTCTAATTTGGAAATCTAAAATTGCTCTGAAAAATTAGAGTCTGAAAAATAAAACTGACTAGCCCAAGAGGGGCAGTCTCTTTTGAGCCAGCAAATTTTTCAAGTGTCAAAGCAATATAAAATATAGAAACCTAACAGAGTATAGTTTAATAATTAGTTTTTATTTGATAAGAACTATGTTTTACCTATTTCTCATATTATAGGATTCTTTTATGTGCTGTGCGAACATTTTAAATCTGAAAAATAAAATATAAAGGATAACATTTAATTACTGATAGATACCAAAAACATTTAGCAAAGGAGGAGAAATCTATAAATACAGTAATAAAACAAACATATTAGTGTGAAAAGAATTTTTTTTTGTAGATCAGTATATCAATAAAATTCTGGCAATGAGTCCATTGTGTTGTTAGATTGCCCTTTTATCAGTGTCCTTATTAGGAACATTTTAAGAGATAATTGTTAGTTCTGTCTGTGAGCAGATGTACAATTTTTTTATATAAGAAAGTTTTCTGTGGAAGGCTTAATTTTTCCCCTTATTCACATGTCTTCAGTATAGAAGTACAAGACTTAGGTGTTTTGTTTTGTTTTGTTTTTAATTACAAAAGCTTCCCCTCTGCTCCTTAGGAAAATTCACAGAAGAGTATACCTCTCATAAATTTATAACATTAAAAAGGAACTTAAAAGACCAGTTCATATTACTGTGTTCTTTTACAGATGAAGAAATTGGGGCAAAGTTAAAATCATTTCCCATACAAATGTTTTTTTGGGAAATATCAAGGTGGATGATACAGAAGAGTCTGATATCCAAGGATATAATATTTTTCAGTGAGAAAGTATTCTCTTTTTTACTCTAAAATAAAACACAGGCATAGCACCTCTCCAAATCAGGCTTTACATAAGACTAACAGGTAAATAGGTGAGAAAAAGTTAATACCACCTACATTTCTCTGTTTTTACTCACTAAAATAATATTTGTATGACTATATCAATACAAAATATACTTTATAGTAAAGTCTATTAGGAAGAGTCTAAATAAAATTTCAACAAGTCAGGCCTCTATGAACACAATTTACTTCTGGACATTAAGCCTACAATAGCCTATTCTCAGAATATATGAGAAAAAATTGAAATAATTAGAAACATTGGTAAGTAAATTGACCATGTGATATTTCATCATATCCACTAAATATTTGACAGATTAAGCATACATTAATAAGGATATAGAACAAAATTAATAAGCTTGATAAAGTAAGTAAAATGAAATTAAGAATTGAACAACTCATGTCCTTCTTAAGCATTCATGAAATGTTTATCAAAATTGGACAATGGATGCCATAAATGAAGAATCAAAATTTTCAGATAACTGGTAACCATACAGATAATATCCTCTGAGTCCAATTCAATTAATAGCAAATTAATATGTTAAAGATAATATATTTGTAAATATCTTGCAGAACAAAGAATGATTTTAATGCACATGATAATGTACTCAGAAGTGTATTGAAATATCACCTATTAAAATGTGGGCACAGCCAAAATGGTACAGCATAAGAAATATGTAGTCTTAAATGCACATAAAAAAGAAGTACTCAAAATCTGCGAGGTAAGCATCTAATCTAGGAAGTTAGAAAAAAGAAAACACAAAAAAGGAAAAATAAAAGGAAAAAAGAAAGTAGAAGAAGAAAAATGTGATGGAACAAAGAATTCCCACCTCTGGCATGTTGGCCTGACTGGTACTAGATTTGTCTTCCTGTTGGTAAAAAATGAAAACTTAGAAAATGTTACAAAATATGTGCAATGGCTGTTTTCAGACGCTGAGAAAAACTGAATTCCTGCTTTCCCCACCAAAATCTGCTCTTTTTAACAATCCTTGTCTTCGTTGATGGCAACTCCATGTGTCCCAGTGCTCAGATTTAAAAATAAAAACAACAAAAAAAGCACCACTGGAGGAATTCTATCTCTTTTTGTCCAATGTATCACGCCCAATTCATCAGCAAGTCCTCATGGCTCTACTTTCCAATTATGTTTATTTATTTATTTTTAAAAGATTTTATTTAGTTATTTTTAGAGAAAATAAAACTTTTCTTAGGCATGAGAAAACTATGTAACTTTGTAAATATGCATTAAATAAAAGTGACTACTGAAAGAATAAATAAAAATTTAAAATAAACCATTAACAATAGCATTTTAAGTGATTTATTAAAATTGCTCTATTGGCTTTATTAAATTATTGGTTTTGTGTGTAAAAATAAAATATACTGCCTAAAATATAGCACATATACTACTAATAAGAACAATCTGAAACATACAACTTTTTTTATGACTAAAGTATATTGAACACCTATTATTTATAAGAAACATGGCAGAAAACATCTGCAAGATAGAGAAGAAAGAATGAAATGAAATGAAATATAGTAAATTGGGTTGAAATTTTCTGAAGTTATCCTGTATTGTGTTCCTATGAAATGATTTTTTTAGCTGAAAATTGGTAGTCATTCCTCTTCAGAAGAGGACTTAAAGTTTTCAAACACACATGTAACCTACATTAATACCAATAATTTATCTGTTTTAATACTATTGTCATTATTTTAACAAGGCATCAAAGAATGTGTATATTTTAAGTGGAAATAACACAATTTCTTTTGTAGGCAAACTTAAGATTATACAAGTGCAAAGCATAATACTTTATATCAAGTTCCAGGTTTGTTGCCTTGTCTGAAACTGGCAATATCACTTTGGTATTTAGATCGAATAACCCATGCCATGAATTTTAAAATTGACATAGAATTAGTCAGGAGTTTCTGACAGGGTCATGAATGATAACATTAAGGAGCTTTTTCAACAAATCTGGTTTGTATGGGAATAGAACTTCTATATTTATGTGAATTTAGGATGTTATATCTTATCCATTCATTATTTCATCGATACCTTTATTCATGCATTCACTCATTTCTCTAAGAAGAATTTATTGATCACCTGGTAGGAGGTACATTCATTTTGGTAAATGACAGATAGAATTTAAGGCGTGCGTTCAAAGTCTACCACAACACATGGCATCAGGACTTCCTCCATAAAATGGGGATGTGGAAGAGAAGGCTGTGGTTACGGAGTTTGTAAATCTTTAAGGCCCCCTCTTGTTCTAGAATTCTATCTGCGTTACAGATATTTACAAGGGAGTATCTGACCCAATGTCATTTATAACCTAATAGGAGACAAGTAAATGACATATTATGTTAGGATAACAGGAAAATAGCTTCAAGGGTGTTAATCAAAGTTTAAAACAATTCACGTTGTAGGTAATTGTGTTAAAATGCAGAGGTAGACGACAAATGCAGGAATCTCCAGAGAAAGATAGGATGGGCGTTCAGGTTGAGAATCTTGATCTTGAATGTCCCAATGACTCCCCTTAACCAAAATCACGACATTTTTCAGTGTGTAATGTAAAATGACAACTTGTACATTTATTTTAATTTTCAATGACCGATAATTCCCAGTGAATAATCTTGAGTAGAAGATTCCTTACATCAGAAAAAACTATAGGGGAAGCTAAACTATCAGCAGGACATTTCTTTTAGTGGGTACCCATAGACTCTAAGCAATGGAAGCTGCAAATAGCATTTTATGTTTAATAGCATCGGATTCCATGGCCTACACATTCAAGTCAGTGAGATCAGGCAGTGTGCCAGCGAGCAGGAAGTTTGCAAGTGCCAACTCCAGCTCTCTAACTGTCGTCATCCAGATTCCTGGCAGATCGACCTCAGTCCAGAATAATACACTACATCTTAAGATTTATGAATACATTCAGCTAAGGAACGGTCAAGTCTTATGAGAGTCTTTTTATCTTATTGACTTTTTCTACTGTTAATTTGGTGTGTGTAGAATTTAGAGCATGTCTCACTAAAGGCAGCTGTAGTCATTTATGTCCAAGGACGTGGCGGGGGCAAGGTTCTTTAATTGTTCAGTATACAAATCTGTTGGGAAGCAATAATGTCATTTAAACTTTATTAGTTTAATATTGAAATAATTATTGTTTTGGTTATTTATGTACTAGTTTATTTTTTGAAACATTGAGACAAATGGTCTACGCTCTCTTTTGGGTGGTATGCCAATTTCTGCAGTTACTGTCTCTGAGTTATCTCAGCATCTTCTGTTTGTTCTTTCGATTCTCCAAAACTTGTGTAACCAATTTTCTATGTTAAAGCTCTTTGGGTGGAAGCATGTAGACGTTTTCTATTTTCCTGGTGGGATCCAACTGCCCCTGAAATTCTTCTTAACTATTTCAGTGTCATTGCACTAACACTCATTGATTAAATGGGAAATTGAGAGATAGTAACATTTGTCCCTAGATTACTAAATTAGAATTAGGGGAAATTTTATTGGTCTCTATATCTTTATCTATAACTATATCTATATCTACATATATTTATACCGATATCTACACCTATATTTATAGAAGTAGATAAAATTCAGAAGGAGGAACTTTACCTTTGAACCTGATTATAACCTGTGTCATCTAGTACTGCTTATTGTGGTATGTGACTGAGAGTTGTAAGTGGTGTCTTATTAATAAAAAATAGATACACCGTTGTTTATTATTCTGCTTTTAAAAGAACAATGCAAGGTTGTTTAAGAGATGGACTACAATTACAAATACTATTTTTAATACTAGCATGCAGGGAACTAATGTGAACATGTTTTAAATATCCTATCTAATCTAGACATTACATTTAAATGTGATGTTAAATAGGTCCAAAGTAGTTTATGTGTCTTTTCCATGTGGGAAACTTCAATGACAAGTATTTTATTATGTTTTTCTCTAATGGCTATTTAGGATTGACATAATGAGTAATTGAATCGTTCAAACAGGATCAGTGCATTTTCTACTTTCTTGCTTCATGTTTAGCACAAATGTAATATGCCTGAGAACAATGATTGGCAATCCATGAAAGCAATTGTTTCCTTTCAAGGGAAATGGATAATATTATACATCATACTGTGGTACTGTGGTATGATTTATATGAGGTACTTAATTTTTAAAAAATTTAATACCTCATGTTTTTCCTCAAGATCCCTCTGTGGTGGGTATGGCAAATATTCATGGATTGCAACCTTGCTTTATAGTATAACATATTAGAGACATTTCATAATTAGATCAGAATTAAATAAGGTGCATGTCATGTCTATTTTCTATATGGAACATCAGAGTTTACTTTCAAATAACCACTAAACCAAAAATAGTATACAACTATTTGAAAAAAATGCATTAAAAATAGAGATTTATACTAATGGATTCAGAAAACAGGCACTCAAACTATAAGAGCTTAAAAGAACAAATCTCTGTAAGCAAGATAATTTAAAGGTAATTTATATTTATCTATTTCATGGAAAATGTACATAGTTGAACATTTTGTGCAGATGGGTATAGTACATAGTAACAAAGAGACCAAATTCGTTCGGAGAGAAAGACAATAAAATAATAAGTAAAACATACATATTAGAGACAAGTACTGCTGGTATGATGATTTCCACTTCCTTCCTAATAAAGCTTATTAAGGCACCAACATTATTTGTGCTATTACCCACACAACTAGACCTTGGAATTACAATTTCTTAGAGGAGTCACAATTGATTATATTTTGAATGCTTTTTACCATTTTATATTAAGTAGGCAGCACCTTCACCTTAGTTTGTGTCAGAGTGCACTGGATCACATGATGGAACAAAATCTAATGAAAGAAGTAATCAACAATGGAAAACAGTTTTTCAAATGTCCTGCATTTTAAATAAGACAGTTATAAATGGACAACTGATCAACTTATTGACAGTTTTTTAATTCAGTATTTTACACTGTAAGAAATTTCTGGAAACTCTTACCTGTTGCCATCCTAAAAATACCTGCTTGGTTCTTTCACTGCATGATGCAAGTAACCTATTACAACTCGGTGACAGTGAAGCTTGCTCATTTATATGGATTAGGTATCTAGATAAAAAATTTAACAGCTCTTTAATAAACTAAGTCTTTCTGTCTCTTACACATAATAAATGGATTTTCCAGGCCTCAGAAATTGACCATCTTTTTTGTTCTGCATAAGTTCATTAAAATATGTACGATACGGAAGCATTCTAGCTTTGTTACTGACATAAGCCAGATGATAAATATAAAGCTCATTTATAACATTACAGTTAGTAGAGATAACAAGACTTCTAATGGCTTTTTTTTTAAGATTTTATTTATTTATTTTTAGGTAGAGGGGAAGGGAGGGAGAAAGAGAGGGAGGGAAACATCAATGTGTAGTTAGTTGCCTCTTGCACACCCTGCAACCCAGGCAGGTGTCCTGATTTGGAATTGAACCAGTGAGCTTTTGGTTTACAGACTGGCGCTCAGTTCACTGAGCCACACCAGCCAGGGCCTAATGGCTTTAAACGAATTTTTATGAGTATTTAATACAGAGGTACCTTTTCATTTCAGCCAGGCCATTGTTCCAGAGTATTATACAATTGAAACTAAAGTTCTTTTGACAACTTCAACTTCAAATTAAGACAAGATGCATAAATATAAAAAATGAAAATAAGAATACTAAGTATTTATTGTGACTTTCTTATCTTTCTAATGAAAATGTTTTAAATGAATGCAAAATTAGATAATTATTTAATTTTTTGTATCACTCTGTACTAGATATAAGAAGGAATTAGTGATTTTTTTAAATTATAATTTTCATATATTTTCCTATTGTTTTTCAGGATTCCATTGATGAAATGATGCTTGAATTCTTATTTTTATTTATGTTCTAACATCAGTGTACATTTCACAATATACTCTTTCCAACAGTGGAAAATAACACTTGATGCTGTCAGTGTTTGGAAAGGTAGTACTTACGAATAAAGAATTATGAGTCACATTTAATTAAATCAGAGTTTTTAAATATATTTTAAACTGAAGTAGACAAATTCATTTATCTAAGGAATGATTCATTTTATGAAAAATATAAAGCAGGAAAAAGTATGCAGCAACAAATTTTAAATGTTATTTTTGTCTCGCATAGTGGATATGCTATGATCAAAATAGAGAAAAACACAATATTAAGCTGGGATGCTCACATATTTTTTACTCTACTCCATGGGAACAAATTGCTGTCTGGAGAGCAAATAGAAGACCCAGAGCAGAACAGGGAAAAAAAAAAGAGTTACCAGCTAACCACCAACTCATAATAAACAACGATTACCGAAGAGAAAAGAATTTATAATCATAATCTAATAAGACTGAAGATGTTTTCTGGCACTTTAAGTTATCTGGAACTAATGAATCAAAGCTATTCTTTTTAAATGACTTTACTTTTCTGAAGTAGTTTACATTTACCACAAAATGGAAAGGGAGGTACAGAGATTTCCAATATATCCCCTGCCTCTACACATGCATAACCTCTTCCATTGTTAACATCACTCACCAGAATGGTACATTCTTTTTTAAACCAAGGGCAAACCTACATTGACACATCATAGTTACTCAAAAGTTGTAGTTTATGCCTTAGGGTGAACTCTTGGTGTTGTACATTATATGAGTTTGAACAAATGTGTAGTGATCCATCATTATAGTATTATACAGAGCATTTTTACTGCCCTAAAAATCCTCTGACCTCTGCCTATTCATCTCCTCAACACACTGCAACCACTGATCTTTTTATCATCTCCACAGTTTTCCCTTGTCCAGAATGTTACATAGTTGGAATTATACAGTATGCAGACTTTCCAGACTGGATTCTTTCACTTAATGAAATGCACTTAAGATTCCTCCATGTTTTTTTTTTTTTTTTTATGGCTCGAGAGCTCCTTTCTTCTTAGTGCTGAATAATATTCCATTGTTTGGATTTACCAGTTATTTATTTATTCACCTACTGAAGGGCATCTAAGTTGCTTTCAAGTTTTGAGTACATTATGAATAAGGCTGTTATAAACATCTATGTGTGTGTGGACATAAGCTTTTAACTCCTTTGAGTAAATATCCAGGAGCACAATTGCTGGAACTTATGGTAAGAGTATGTATAGTTATGTAAGACACCACTGTACTGTCTTCCAAATGTACCGTTTTGAGTGCTTTACTGTTTTACAGCTCTGCTGCATTGTATAAGAATTTCTGTTGCTTCACATTCTCAACATCATTAAATGTCAGTGTTTCAGATTTTGGCCATTTTAATAGGTGTGTAGTGAATGGTATCTCATTTCATTTTCCTGATGACAAGGTATATGATATGAAGCATTTTTATATGCTAATTTGCCATCAGGGTATCTTCTTTGGTGAGGTGTCTGTTAAAGTCTTTGTCCTACTTTATAATTGGGTTGCTTGTTTCTTATTGTTGAGTTTTAAGAGTTCTTTATATATTTTGGATAACAATCTTTCATGAGATGTATCTTTTGCAAACATTTTATCCTAGTCTGTGGCTTGTTTTCTAATTTTCTTGATAACATCTTTCATAGAGGAGATTTTTAAAAATTTTAATAAACTTCAGCTTATGAGTTATTTCTTTTATAATCATGTCTTTGGTGTTGTATCTAAAAACAATCATCATACCTAAGTTCATCTAGGGTTTCTCCTATGTTATCCTCTAGGAATTTTATAGTTTTGTGTTTTATTGATCCGGTCAAGTTTTGTGAAGGGTGTAAGAACTCTTTCTAGATTTATTTTCTTTTTTTGAATATGGATGTCCAGTTTTTCCAGCATCATTTATTGAAAAGATGATCTTTGTTCCATTGTATTGTCTTTGCTCCTTTGTTAAAGATCAATTGACTCTATGTATGAGGGTATATTTATTGGCTCTCTATTTTGTTCCATTGGTCTGTCTATTTTTCCCCCAATGCCACACTCTCTTGATTACTGTAGATTTATTATAATCTTTGAAGTCAGATAATGTCAGTTATACTTTATTTTTCTACTACAATATGTTTTTGGCTATTCTGGGTCTCTTGCCTTTCTATATAAACTCTAGAATCAGATTTTAACATTGGTGAAATAACTTTCTAGGATTTTTATGAGATTGCATTGAATCTACAATTAAGTTGAGAGGAAATAACATCTTAAAAATGTTGAGTCTTCCTATCCATGAACATGGGATATTTCTCCATTTACTTAGTTCTTCTTTGATTTTATTCATCAGAGTTATATAGTTTTCCATACAGATGTTCACATATAATTTTAGATTTATGCCTAAGTCAAATTTATACATAAGTATTTAATTTTGGGGTGCTAATATGAATAGTATTACATTTTAAATTTCAAATTCTGTTAGTTCATTGTTAGAACATAGGAAAGTCATTGACTTTTGTATATTAACCTTGTATCCTGCAGCCTTGATCTAATTGCTTATTAGTTTCAGGAGATTTTTGTTGTTTACTCTTTCACATTTTCTACATAGATGATCATGTCACCTCTGAAGAAAGCTTTATGTCTGTCTTCCACATCCATACATCTTTTATTTACTTTTCTTGCTTCATTGAATTAGCAAAGATTTCTACTATGAAAAGGAATATTGGAAAGGAATGGTTAAAGGGGACATCATTTTCTTGTACCTGACCTTGGTGGAAAAGCTTCAAGTTTCTTATCATTAAATATGATGTCAGTTGTAGGTTTTTTGTAAATATTCTTTACCAAACTGAGGAAGTTTCTTTCTATTCCTAGGTCACTGAGAGTTTTTACCATCAATGAGTATTGGATTTTGTCAAAGGTTTTTTCTGCATCTGTTGATATGATCATGTGATTGTTTTTTAGTCTGCTGATATGATGGATTACATTTACTGATTTGCAAATTGAACCAGTCTTTTATACCTGAGACAAATTCCACTTGGTCATGGTTTATAAATCTTTTTGTAGATCGTTGGATTTGATTTTCTGGTATCTTGTTGAGGAATTTTACATTTATATTCATGACCGATATTGTTATTTAGTTTTCTATCCTTACAATGTCTTTGTCTGGTTTTGTTCTTAGGGTAATTTTGGCCTCAGACCATGAAATATATTCTTAAAATTCAAAATTGCATCAGAAATGAAATGTTGGGGTCAATCACATCTTGGCAATTTTGACCCTTCTAACATCAGCTAAGTGCAGTTACAATTTTCCTTCCTCATGTGGGTCATGTTTTCAAATGATATTGAGTGTGAATAGTTGTTACCATTATTATTTATGTTCATTTTTCTATTTGCTCAGATACTTTATTTGGTTCAGAACATTGTAAATACTTTGACAATATTTTTGCACAATGAAATCACATCCATGTTTTCACTTTTATAAAAGTAGAAACTAAGGCATGAAAATCATTAAAAAAAGGAAAATTAGTAATAAGTCAGTAATAAATTTAGAATTAGTTAGATCCATTGTTTCCATACTTGATGACACGAAAACCAAACCAAATCAAAACAAAACCACAATCTATAGAAATAATTTAAGTGCAATCATATACAACTTAGATAATGCTATTGTTGCTTTAAAAATTTTTAAAGCCTGGCTAGTGATTGATTTATATTAGAAATAAATGAAGTTATTTCTGTAGTAAGTATATCTCAGGCAAATAGAATATAAATCTTCTGTAGTTCTATAATTTTGCCTGTACAGATAGCCATGTCAGTATCTTTAAAAGAATATGCATATGCCTGAACCAAAAATTTTTTACTTCTTTTCATTTCTATCATTCTTTTCTTTTCCTCCAGCTCAATATACAAAACACTAAAAGTTTGCTTAGAACTCATAAACTCTGAATTATCTTTAAAATATAAAGCAACACAAAAAATTAAGCCAAAATGAGATGGAAAAAAGAGCAAGGGACATTTTAAAATTTCTTTTTAGGTCAGCTGATTCATTCACACTAAGACTATCTCTGATTCTTAATAAGGCCACTGTAATTTTCTTTTGAACCCTGCACAAGTGGGCCCATACTTATTTTTACAGCTAATGCTCAGTGTTCCTAATAGAACTTTCAAACCAGGCTTTAAAATTTTTGGTAATTAAAAACATTCATATATGAAGGAAAATGGAAAAGAGGTCCAGAAATAGTTGGAATTTCTAGGAATTATTTTATTATGCATTCTTTTATTCTCACTTTATTTCATTTGAAATATCAAAAAGGGATTGTTATTAAATTGTTTCTTCAGCAAGTGATTTAGTAGATTTATTTCACTCTTCAGGAAAATTATTTATTTCTAAAGTGTAGATTTCAGTAGATAGTATAAAACAAATCAGCAGTGTTATTCACATTCTTCACCTATTAAACTGTCCTTTCCAGTCAATTGGATGATCATCATCAAGTCAAAGAAGAATAAATATATTCTTCAGGAATTTAAAGAAGAATCATCTTAACCTCCTGCCCTTGTTTACCACCACTCTTTACCCAATGGTGATGGATTCCTCATTCATTATTCTACCTAAAGGAGAAATCCTTCTATTTTCAAATGCTCTGGAAGAAGAAAAATTCTTTATTCTGTGATCACTTGTGTGTCTTAATGGCTGAGCACAGAATAAATGTAGGAGGTACAGTACTGGTTCTCTGAGAAATGTTTGAAAAGTGGTTGTAGAATACAGTGTTAAGAAGCATTCTTATTTCTGTATAGTTGTTCCTCCTGATGCTTACAGGATCAAAGTAAGCTTGCCACCAGGTGGGGCAACAAAAGGCACAGCTACCTGAATAAAGAAGCTGGTCCATTATCAAATTCCATTCCTGTGGCAGCCTCTTCCTGATCACTTCCCAGTCTTTCGTAGCGCTGTTCCTGCAGACGTACCTGACAGCTGATCTTGTTCAAGTGAACATCCTATCCTAACTTTTTCTTCCTTTGCTTTGTTTCTCTTTGTTCCTTTTTGTCTAAATCTCAGCATAACTTCAGATTTAAAAAATTAAAGATAATTAAGGTTTAAACTCTAGGGACAATTGCTGAGAACATACTAAAGAAGTGACTGTATATTATATGATTTATTTACCTTATCTTAACTATAACACAGTATTGTTAACTATAGACACATTCTACAGCAGGTCTCAAATTTATTAGTCTTGCATAAATGAAATTTTATACACATTAGGTGGTTAATTATTAAGACATTCTAATATCTACCCACTTCACTCAATAGATATTTATAGAGTAGCTACTAGGTATAATGCACTTAATTATAGATTATAGATAATATGAGATGAACAAATACTTTGTTCTAAGGAGCTCACATCCTTATGACATTAATTTTCTGTGCATGAGCCTAGTAAAAATGTCCATTTATTTAGGATTTAAAATTTTTAAAAAAATTTATAATTAAATCTGTGAAGATTTAAACATCTTTTTGATATTTGTAGGCATGTTATATTTAAAGTTATTTTTTCTAGCTGTATTTATCTCTGTATTAAAAACAAACATAGTTATCTATAGTGTTTCTGTGTTCAGATAATTTATTAAAAGTTATAAATCTAATCAGGTAAAATACATACATATACATATACATATATATTATATACAGAGAATCCACAAAAATTGTTGAACAAATATATTAGAATGTAATAGGACCTAACACGGCTTTCAGGATTTTAGCTCTTGTTGATTGGTAGGATGATGTTGCTCTTAACAGAACTAAGCAACTCTGGAGAATAGGCAAGTTTCAAGAAGGTAAATTTTATTTTAAGAATGTTATGTTTATAATGCATTCAAGAGGTCTATTTATAGATGGCCACTAGGTACTAGGTAATGCAAATCTTTAGCACTAAAGAAAAGCTCTAATTCTAAGCTGGAAGAAAGTGAACTGGAGCTACAGATTTCAAAGTATTTGGTGAATAGATGAAATTTAGAGGTATGAATTAGCTCAGGTAGATCTTAGGCAGGAAAGAACTTGAGAATAGATACTTGGAACATTAGTAGTCAGAGAGTGGAAGAGACTGAAAAGAATGGGTGGGTATAAGTGGAAAATTAGAAGAGAATAGTGTCAGGGAACATAGGGAAATAAAATTTCAGAGGAAGACATGACTGAAAAAAACCCCAACATATTACAGAGAGGTGAAATAGGCTATTTGATTAAGAGAAACCATTATTTTTTTTTAAATTAAAGATTTTATTTATTTAGTTTTAGAGAGAAAAGTAGGGAGGGAGAAAGAGAGGGACAAAACCATCAATTGGTTGTATTTAATATGTTCCCTGATCAGGGACCAAACACATAACGCAGGCATGTGCCCCAACTGGGAATCAAACTGGTGACCTTTTGTTTGGTGGTGTACCACATGGCATTTAGCCTGATATGTGGATGGAGACGTGCCCCCTAGAGTAGACGATTTATGAGTAGTATCTAGGAAGAGGGAGCTTTATCAGAATAAGGGTGGCAGAAAGAAGAGAATTGGTGCATAAAGGCATAAAGGCAAGAAAACATGTTCTGTTTTCTCAAAGGAGTAATGCAAGGGTTGAAGAAGTGCCTGACCAACTGAGCCATTCCAGTCAGCTGAAGAGAAACCATTACAAAGAGAAGTTTCAGATTAGAATGCCATGTGTAACTTCAAGACAAATGATTTCAGTGGCATGAAGAGAGTAGGAACCACATGTGCAGTAAGATTCAGGAGTGAGTGAGAGTTTAAAAATCTAAACAAAAATGTTTATCTTTAAAAAAATTGTAGAAAAATGAATGGGGCTGGATCTGGAGAAGAAAAATGGATCAAAGGAAGGGTATTTAAGGACTATTCGAACTTGAACGCTTTTGTAGTTGGAATTTAAGAAATTGTAATGAGAAAGATTAAAGATGCAGAAGAAAGAAAGGACAATTCATGAAAAATCTTTGCAGCAGAGGTAAGGAATAGAGTCAGGAGGTGAGGAATAGGGTCAGCTTAGGAAGAGTCTCACGTTAGCAGGTGGTGAGACTATTTGGCAATGAAAAGGTTGGGTGGGAAGTTAAAGGAATGTTAGGGGATTTAATTCCTTAGTTAAGCTTCGGGTGAAATCATCTGCTGAGAGTGAAAAGGTTATGAGAGGGTATGAGAGGGAGTTGGTGGCATTCAGAAGGTGATAGTGAGTAGGACAGAATAGGAAGGAACCTAGCAATGGGTAAAAAGATTAAAGAGGCGTATCAAGATACATTGCTCATAGATGTTAGCAGAGAATAGCTGACTACGTCTCAGTTTTTGGATGTATTTTTGTGTGTTTGCAAGTAAAGTGAATTTAGACACCCTTAATTTTTCTTCTTGATCACATAAAATGGAAACATGAAAATGGTTAAAGATTTACAACAAATAGATTTTCCTGTAGACATAACAGATTTATAGCTTAATTATACTAGAGAAGAGTAATATTCTACCAATAATAAATTTTAGTATTCTGCCTCTAAAATTTATTATTCAAGACAACTTAAATGAAAATATGTAAATATATTTAAACTATCTAGATTGATACCTGGAGAAAATTAAATCTTAACAAGAATGTACATAATTATAACTTTGTACCCTCACAGCATCTATTTCACATCTAGTTTCTTGAATTCTAACTAAAATAATGTTAGATACACAAAAGAGAGGAGTTAGTCCACAACTCTTTATTGAAAACCTAAAAAATGTTCATGTCAATGGGACATTACAGTACAGTGGGAACTTGGATACATATTAATTACAACAATGATAGTAATAATAATAGCAACTTTGAGGCTTCATCTTACTCATTCTTTTTAACTTCATGAAGTAGGTACTATTTTTTTTCTAAAATACAAATGAGGATTCTGAAACTTAAGAAGGTTAGGTGAGTGATTTAACTAAGATCCCAGCTGAAATCAAGAGAAAAATTTAGGCCTTGGGACAAGGGAGTTTTGGCATTTGACTGCTATATATCTTTTCTTTGTGTGTAGATTTATAAGTCCAGAGGAAAGCATTTAGCCTGATATGTGGGTGGAGAAATGCCCCCTAGAGTGGACAGTTTATGCATAGTATCTGGGAAGAGGGAGCTTTAACTGAATAAAGGCTGCAGAAGGAAGAGAACTTGTGTATAAAGGCATAAAGACAAGAAAACATGCTCTGTTTTCTCAAAGGAGTAAGGCAGGGATTGAAGAAAACCAGATAGAGATCAGGTCATAGCTTCAAATGTTTTTTGATGTAACCTGGACATCTTGTACGTGATGGAGAATCTTTGAGGTCATTTAGGCACAGAGATGACATGGTCAAGTGTGTGTTTCAAATTTTTCTAGAAGCAGTTCTAAACCATAGAACCAAGAAAAATAAATACAAATATATTTTTTAAAGTTTCAGTTCAATTAATTGTCCTGAAAGTAAAAATTTAGCAAATTGGACATTATTCTATTTTTTTAATTCAAAAGTTGTAATTTTCTCTAACTTTAGTAGGTCACTAAAACACAATTACCCACCCTAGTACCATTTTGCCATTGGGTAGTAATGTGAATCATCTCATGTTTTTGAGGTGAAAGATATTACTTTACTTTCTTCGTTTGTTTTAGGGAAAGTTGAAAACTTAAATTTTGCAAAAGACTTTGTAAAACTCTTATTTAGTTATACATTAATAAAATTTCTATATTCATAAATTTTCCCAGTCCTATTTAACAGAAATTCTATTTTTCAGGCCAGAAACCGTGGGTTTATCTTGACTCCTCTATTTCATTTACACTCATTCACATCAGCAAATTCAGGGGTGCTTTAACATATATCGGAACTTCGATAACTCCTTCCCATCTCCTATGCTACCATTCTAGTTCAAGCCAATGAATTGTTTCTATTTTACTTATAATCATATTCTACTTACTTTACATAGTGATTTTAGTTCTTATTTTTCCCTGTCTTGGGCACACTTTTCCCCTGGAATCTTGAAATCATATTTGGCCTTGGCATTTAGTACCAGCTTTCCATGTTGGCCTTCTTTGGTCTTTCCACCAATAGTGGCCCTAAATGAATATCTTACCTCCAAGGCCTAAACCCTTCTACTGCATCAGAACATGACCCATGCATAGGGAAACACTTCAATATTTGTTTACCCACATGTATTAAACCAGGGATTAAAGAATTCTTTTAAAGTGTGCCCTAATATGTAGATAGACTACATCTGTGGAAAGTTGAAAATTTGTGCTTATTACACAACGGAAGTTCCAGAAAAGGAATCAGTATTTTTGTCTTTTTATTCACACATATACAAATAAAAGGTCAGGTCAACAAAAACAGTTCCACTGTTTGCTTATCTCATAAATGTTGATAGATGCGAGAATTTTGCAGCTCCTGCTGTCTTCTGTTGGCAACAGCCTTCCTACTGTGCTACATGGACTTCCTGTCCTATGCCACAGCATCAATTACCTCTCTCTCACCATGGTTCTGATTTCCAGTCTTTTTTACCACTAAAAATAAAACTCCACATAAGTCAATGAAATGATTGCCTTGATATATGTAAAGAAGTGCATATTTATTCTCAATGTTCTTATGGATGAATTTTCAACATGGAAAACTTCAGCTAACATTCTTATCAGTAGGCACTGTGGCAGAACTATATTTATATGTTTAAATACAAGAAAATTTGTTTATAACAATGACAGATGTTTTAAAGAAAATGTTGCATCAAGAGAGAAAAAGAAGTAACAAAACAAGAGAACTCTTCTAAAAGATATACAAACAGCATAATTTAGATTTTTCAGTATTTTTATATGCCTGTGTAGTTCATATTAACATTTTTTCATCTGCTTGATTGTTACCAGTTAAGAGTAAATAAACTCAATTTTTGAAAAAGCCTAATGTTTAACGATTGCAAGGACTATGGATATATTACACTTTTAAGTGTCTGATGACATTTGCCACTGACTCTTACAAGCGAGCCATTTATAGGCTAACCATATAATTTATCATTCTAACTGACATGCTCTTGAAAGTGAAAGGTTGCTATTAATCAGTAAGCTGGGGCAGCAGGCAGAAATTGGGACTGTCCTGGGAAAATCAGGGCATATGATCGTCCTAGCTATTTCGCGAAAGCCTTTTACCAGTAAGAAGCAAGATGTTGTGTATTTTCCAGGAGTTTAAGAAGATCCCTTTGGAAGAATTCATGATGCAATCAGGTTTTAGGGTCTTAAAAGAGACACAATTTATAAGCTTATGTCCCATAAACCATTGCTAAAAAATAGATATTCACACTATCAATGACACATAAAAAATTCACATATGATTAAATAATTTAGAAATTTGTACTGATAAAATATTTCTATCATAAATTTGATGTTTACTTTCATTATGTAATGAGCATGAAATTGTCTTAATTTTCTTCATTTTGTTTTTTTCTAACTTATTGAATTAAAACCATATTGTTTAAAGTGAATTGCCTCTGCTTCATTTTGGAAATCAGCAGTGTATAAATTATAGGTATGTTAAAATTTAGGTAGTTTCTATGCAGTGTATGTATCAGGGTAAAAGTTAGGACTTTTACAGATGTACAAAATAATCCTGATGTCATTATGATTTATAAGTCTTCACACTATGTCTGAATCTCCTTATCATTCAAAATGCCAAATTTCCACAAAATTGTATCTGGGTCAATGGGTAGATATGTGGAGGAAGAAGTTGTTAAATAAACAGAAGGCTGCACATATGTGCTCATGTGTGTGCTCATGAGTGTGTACTTACAATCTATTCTAAGTTGTCGAGGGCTTTTTGAAAATAAATCTTCAGTTAGTTTTATGTGAAGTAATACATAGCAATATTATTAAGTCAGTCCATCTTGGGACAACCCTAGAAGAAATACCAAATGATGTATCTGGGTTAAATTAGTTTCTTCCCTTCTGTTCATTCACTTACAGTCTCTTTTTCTTCCTTGTCATCTTGACATGCAATTTTTTCTCGTCCCTTAGTTCCCTCAATTACTGCCCTGGATTTGCAGTCTTAGGGGCCTGTGTGCCATAATTTAATGTCTTTAATGTCCCAGTTTACTTTAGTTGATTTGCTCCACCTATTTCTTTCCCCAATTATCATTCTGATTCCCAATCCCAACAAATGACCAAAAATATTGTTTGTATCTCATCTCCTTAGTCTGTTTTCCTAAAACACCAATAATATAATGACTGAATTATAACTTTACATTGGTTTATGAAAGGCTAGGCTTGCAATGCATTATGATTTTTTTGTTATTTTATTGTTGCGGAGATCCAAGATGGTGGAGGAGTAAAAGGAAGCTACACTAACATCCTCCCAGAACCAATCTGGAATTACAACTATATTGTAGAGAAAGCATCCTGAATAATCAACTGAACATTAGCTGGAGAGAAACCTTATAACAAAAGACAGACAGAAGAAACCACTTCACCACAATGAGACTGGTAAGGAGTGCAGAGGAGGCACAAGAAGGCTGGCTGGGCTCCCATGGGTGACAGCTGAAGTTCTGGAGGTGTATTTCAGCAGTGAGAAGTGTGGGATCTAAACCCCAAGCTGGGCCCTGTAGTCTATAGCACAAGAACTAGAAAGGAACCCAGATAATATTCATCTGTTAAAAGCAGCAGGGTTTCTCTCTGCCAGAGAGAGACATCTGAAGACAGAGAGAGCCTCTGAAAGGGCCAATGCAAAAAATTTCGTTTGCAGACATTTACCCTAGGCTCCTGCAGAGGGAGGCCAGAGTGGACTAGAGACCCTTGAGGAAACCCTGGGGTTGGAGGCTTTGGGGAGAGAACTAATGAAACAGCTGCCAGAATCCCTGTGCTGAATCATTCTCCATACTGCATAAGCCATCTTTCTCAGGCGGAGCACTCCCCTCCAAGTAGTATCTGCCTGAGGGGAAGCAATAGCCCTGTCCACAGGAATTACTTTGCCTCACACTGTGATGATTAAGCTAGGCTGCTGATTATAGCTCAAGACTGTATCACTGACTAGCATAACAACTAAGATGGAAAATACAAAGCAGCAAAAATGGGAAGACAAAGAAACAGACCCCAGACAAAAGAACAAGACAATTCTCCAGAAGAACTAGATGAAATGAAGGCAAGCCAATTTATCAGATAAAGAGTTCAGAGTAATGATTATAATGATACTCAACAGCATGAAATAAGACACAGAAACATTAAAAAGGACCAGTCAGCAATGAAGAATGTGATATATAAAATAAATAATACACTGAGAGAAGTAAATGGTAGGTTAGATGAAGCAGATGATAGAATCAGTGATTTGTAATACAAGATAGAAAAAATACCCAGGCAGAGCAGAAAAAAAAATTTATGAAAATGAGGAGAGCTTAAGAAATATTTTTGACAGCATGCAGCATAACAACATCTACATCATGGGAATACAGAAGGAGAAGAGAGTGAGCAAGAGGTCGAGAACATATTTGAAGAAATAATAACCAAAACCTTCCCTAACCTGGTGAAGAAAAACTACACAAGTCCAGGAAGCTCAGAGGGTCCCACACAAGATGGACTCAAGAAGGTCTACAAGGAGATACATCATAATTAAAATGACGAGGCTTAAAGATGAAGACAGAATCCTAAAAGCTGCAAGGGAAAAGCAGGTAGTTACCTACAAGAGGGCACCAGTTAGACTGTCACCTAATTACTGAACAGAAATATTTCAGTCCAGAAGAGAGTGGCGTGAAATATTCAAGGTGATGAAAACCAAGGACCTCCAACCAAGGCTACTTTACCCAGCAAGGCTATCATTTAAAATCAAAAGAGAGATAAGGAGCTTCCCAGACAAGAAAAAGCTAAAGGAGTTTGTTAACGCCAAACCAGCACTGCAACAACAGTTAAAAGGCTTATTTTAAGAAGAAGAAGAAAAAGAGAAAGAAAAAACAAAAGAAAACAGTATAACAATGAAATGGCACCACATACATATCTATCAATAATCACCTTAAATGTAAATGGCTTAAATGCTCCCACCAAAAGTCATAGGGTTGCTGAATAGATAAGAAAACAAGACCCCCCCAACACACACTGTCTCCATATACTCTCTGAATGAATATATATATCGTTAAGTCTATATATATAATATATATGTGTGGTTAAGTGTGTGCGTGTGTGTGCGTGTGCGTGTGTGTGTGTACTGTCTCCAAGAGACCCATGTCAGATTGAAAGATATACACAGGCTAAAAGTAAAGGAGTGGAAAAAGATATTTCATGCAAATAGAAAGGAAAAAAAGCTGGAGTAGCAGTACTTACCATATATCGGATAAAATAGACTGTAAAACCAAGGCTATATAGTAGGAGTCAAAGAAGGACACTACATAAAGATAAAGGGAACAATCCAACAAGACGATATAACCCTACTAAACATTTACAGATCCAACATAGGAGCACCTACGTATGTGAAGAAAATCTTGATAGGCATAAAAGGAGAGATCGGCAGAAATACAATCATAGTTGGGGATTTTAAAAACCATTGACTTCAGTGAATAGATCTTACAGACAAAAAGTCAACAAGGTGATAGTAGCCTTAAACACACATTACATCAAATGGATTTAATTGATATCTTCAGAGCACTTCACCCCAAAACAGTAGAATATACATACTTTTAAAGTACATATTGAATGTTTTCTAGGATAGACCACACATTAGGACATAAAACAACTCTCAATAAATTTAAGAAAATTAAAATCATAACAGGCATTTTCTATCACCATGGTGCTATGAAACTAGAGACCAATCAAAAGAATACTGAAAAACATGCAAAGACATGGAAGTTAAAATATTATTAAACAATGAATAGTCAACAATGAGATGGAAGAAGAAATCAAAAGATCTTGAAACAAATGAAAATGAGGACACACCAATCCAAAAATCTGTGGGACACTGGGAAAGCAAGCTGAGAGGGAAAGTCATAGCATTACAGGCCTATCTCAAAAAATAAGAAAAAAGTTCAAATAAACAATCTAACTTTACACTTCAAGGAGCTTTGAAAAGAACAACAAACAAAGCCCAAGGTGAGTAGAAGGGAAGAAATAATAAATATCAGAGCAGAAATAAATGGAGTCTACAAAATGATACATATATCAATGAATCCAAGAACTGGTTCTTTGAAAAGATCAACAAGGTTGACAAACCTTTAACCAGACTCATCAAGAAAAAAAGATAAAGGACCCAAATAAATAAAATCAGAAATGAAAGAGGAGAAATAACAACTGACACCAAAGAAATGCAAAGGATTGTAAGAAAATACGATGAACAACTACATGCCAACAAACTGAACAACCTGGGCAAAATGGATAAATTCTTAGAAACATACATTCTTCCAAAACTAAATTAGGAAGAATTAGAGAATCTGAATAGACAGTTTACACCTAGTGAAATTAAAACAGTAATTAAAAAAAACTCCCAACACACAAAATGCCTGGACCGGATGGCTTTGTAGTTGAATCTTACAAAACATTTCTAGAAGAACTAACACATCGCTTTCTCAAAATATTTCATAAAATTCAAGAGGAGGGAAGGCTCCCAAACTCCTATTATGAGACAAGCATTATCTTAATTGCAAAACCAGATAAAGACACTACAAAGAAAGAAACTTATAGCCCGATATCCCTGATAAGCATAGATGCTAAAATCCTCAAAAAATATTAGCAAACTGAATACAGCAATGTATCAAGAACATCACAGGACCTAATCAACAAAACAAACAAACAAGCATAATATAAACAAAGACACTGAATTTGAGAACAGTCTGACAGTGACCAGAGGGGGAGGGGAGGGAATTTCAGGGGAAAAGGGGAACGGTTTAGAGAAACAAGTATAAAGGACACATGGACAAAAACTATGGGGGGTGGAAATGGGAGGAAGGTGAGGAGGGCTGGGGTGGTGGGCTGGGGGCGGGGTAAAGGACAGAAAACTGTACAATATCAACAATTAAAAAAATACTGAAAAAAAAAAGAAGATCATACACTATGATCAAGTGGGTTTTTTTTTCTGGGAATGTAAGGTTGGTACATTTCCAAATTAATAAGTGTGAATAACCACAAAAAAGGAATAAAAGCCACATGATCACATCAATAGGTGCAGTAAAAGCTTTTGATAAAATTCAGCACCCATTTATGATAAAACAAAACAACAAAACTCTCAGCACAGTGGGAATAGAGGGAACATACCTAAACATAATAAAGGCCATATCATCATACTCAATGAACAAAAACTACAAGCATTCCTCCTAAGATCTGGAACAAGACTAGGATGTCTGCTTTTACCCCTCTTATTCAACATAGTACTAGAAATCCTAGTCACAGCAATCATACAAGAAAAAGAAATAAAAGGCATCAAAATTTGAAAGGAAGCAATGAAACGGTTTTTATTTGCAGATGACATGATACTGTATATAGAGAACCCCACAGAGTCCACAAAAAAACTACTAGTATTGATAAATGAATTCAGCAAGTAGCAGGATGAAAAATTGATGTCCAGAAATCAGGTGCATTTTTATATACCAATAGTGAACTAACAGAAAGGGAAATTAAGAAAACAATCCCATTCACAATTGTTACAAAAAGAATAAAATACCTAGAAATAAACCTAAGCAAGGATGTAAAAGACCTGTACTTGGAAAATTATGAGACACTGAAGAAACAAATAGAACAAGATAGAAATAAATGAAAGCACATATCATGTTCATGGATAGGAAGAATTAACATCATTAAAATGCCCATACTATCCAAAGTAATCTATAGTTTCAAGCAATTCCTATCAAGATTTCAATGATGTATTTCACAGAAGTAGAACGAATTAATATAGAACCACAAAAGGTCTCACATAGCAGCAGAGGTCCTGAGAAAGAAGAACAAAGTTGGAGGAATCTTGCTACCTAATACAAAACTATACTATAAGGTCATAGTAATCAAAATAGCATGGTACTAGCATAAAAACAGACACATAGATCAATAGAACAGAATAGAGAGCCCAGAAATAAACTGACACCTCTATAGTCAATAAATATTCCACAGAGGAAGCAAACACATACAATGGGCTAAAGATAGTTTATTCAATAAATGGTGATGGGAAAATTGGACAGATACATGCAGAAAAGTGGAACTAGACCACCTCCTTACACCTCACACAAGAATAAATGAAAAGTGGATCAAAGATTTAAATGTGAGTCCTAAAACCATAAAAGTCAAAGAAGAAAACATAGGCAGCAAAATTTCAGACATTGCTCATAGCATATTTTGTCGGATATATCTTCCCAGGCAAGAGAAACAAAAGTAAAAAACAAAGGGGACTACATCAAACTAAAAAGTTTTTGAAAGTGAAGGACGCCATCAACAAAATAAAAAGAAAACCTACAGAATGGGAGAATATATTCAATGATACATCTGATAAGGTGTTAATATCCAAACTTTATAATAAAATACTTACAAAACGCAACACCAAAAAAACAAACAACCAAGTTAAAAAATGGCAAAGGGCCTGCATAGATGTTTCTCCAAAGAGGACATATAGATGGCCAACAGACATATAAAAAGATGCTCAATGTCACTAATAATCAGAGAGACGCAAATTAAAACTTCAATGAGATATCATCTCACACCTATCAGAATGTCTATCATCCATGAAACAACAAATGACAAGTGTTGGTGAGGATGTGGAGAAAGGGGAAACCTAGCATATTGTTGGAGGGAATGCAGACTGGTGCAGACACTGTAAAAAGCCACGATCCCACTTCTGGGAATATATCTGGAGAAACTCAAAATACTAATTTGAAAGAACATAAGCATCCTTATGTTCATTGCAGCATTATTTATAGTTGTGAAAATATGGAAGGAGACCATGTGTCCATCAGTAGATGAGTGGATAAAACAGCTATGGTGCATTTACATAACAGAATACTACTTGGACATAAAAAAGAAGAAAATTTTACCGTTTGATATAGGATGGACAGACTTGGAGAACATTATGCTAAGTGAAATAAGCCCGTCAGAAAAAGACAAATAGTATATGATTTCACTCATATGTGCAACCTAATGAACAAACTTAACTAACAGAGCAGAGACAGACTCATAGACGAGAGAGCAGGAGTACAGCTAGCAGGGGGTTGGGGGTAGAGGGATTGAACAAAATGGAAAAAGGACTCATGGACATGGACAACAGTGTGGTAATTGCTGATGGGAGGGTGATATAAGGGGACTAAATGATAATGGGAAAAAATACAATAAAGATTAAATAAAAAATAAAAACATTTTATTGTTTATGCTATTGTAGTCCTAATTTTTGCCCCTTTACCTTCTCACCCAGCCCACCCCCAGTTCCCTAGTCAACCCTCCCACTGCTGTCCATGGGTCCTTCATATATGTTCTTTGACTAATACCTTCACCTTCTTTCAATCCCACCTCTCCCTTCCCCTTTTATAGCTGTCAGTCTTCTTCGTGATTCTATGCCTCTGGTTCTGTTTTACTCATTAATTTATGCTGTTAATTTTAGATTCCTCTTATAAGTGAGATCATGGTATTTGTTTTTCACTGACTGGCATATTTCATTTAGCATAACACTCTCCAGTTCCACCTATGCTTTTGCAAAGGTAGGAATTCCTTCTTTATTTCTGCTGCATAGTATTCCATTATGTAAATATACCACAGTTTTTTAATCCACTCATCTACTGATGGGCACTTAGGGTATTTCCAAATCATGGCCATTAGAAATAGCACTGCTATGAACATGGTGCATACATTCTTATGAATTGGTGTTTTGGGATTCTTTGGATATATTCCCAGCAGTGGAATCACTGAGTCATATTCCTTCATATTGCTGTGATTCCCGCCCCCCCACCATTCATTCATTCACCCCAACTCTGGGCAAACATGAGTCTACTTTTCATCACTATGGTTTAGTTTGCTTTTTATAGAATTTTATTACATGGAATCATGCAGTTTATATTCTGGTTGTCTGCCTTTTTTCACTAAGTATAATTATTCAGAAATTTATCCATGTTGTGTGTATCAGTAGTGTGTTCCTTTTTATCATTGGATAATATTCCATCATGTGAGTGTGAAGGATTGACTGTTTATGTGCCCCCAACCCCTAAATTCATACATTGAAACACTACCCCTATTCTCTCGTTTGATGGTATTAGAAGGTGAGGAATTTGGGATGTTATTAGAATCAGATGAGACCCTGGAGGTAGAGTCCTCATGGACTGGATTAGTGTTCTGATAAGAGTTTGGAGGGGACTTACTTCCTCTCTCTGCCTTCCACCACACAATGAAAAGACAGCATTCTAAAATCCAGAAGAGGCCCTTCATCATAACATGTTTGTGCTGGCACCCTGATCCCAGACTTCTAGCCTCCAGATCGTGAGAAATAAATTCCGTTGTTTGTAAGCCACTGAGTCTATAGTACTTTGTTACAGTAGTCTGAACTGACTGTGACAATGAGTTGTACCAACATCTGTCAATCCATTGTTCTGCTCTTGGTAGGCATTTGGGTACTTATGGCTATTTTGGGATTTGAATAATTTGGAGTTTGTATTCTTCATCTATTTACATCAATTTTATTTTTTGTTTCCATGCTAAATTACATAAATTAATTTAAATATTGAACCAACCTTGCATTTCTGGAATATACTACAGTTAGTTATATTTCCTTTTAGTATAATTTAAATTTTATTTTATAAAATATTTTGATTAAAAAAGTAAAATGAGAAAATATTGATTTTTTTCAAGCTGTAATTCCTCTTTCCTACCCATCTTCTACATACATGATTTTTTAAAATGTGTTATAATGTAGAAGAGCTGGGTGGGAATCGAGTTTTCATTGCTTTGTTTCTGTGTTTTAGGCATACTCTTTGGTTTTGAGCCATTGCTTGTCTAATGTGTTAACTAATTCATATACATTTTAAGATCTATTGCTATACGATGAGTTGTATGTTCAAGAGTGGAAAGACTATATTTTTTTTTAGTATGCCCTATCTAAAAAAGACTAATAAAAGAAAATTTAAAGATTACTTTGAATACAAGTAACCTGAAATGGTGAATATTAAAAAGAAAAGGGATTTAAAGTCAGATCTCTATTTTATGGATTGCCACAATAAATGTTGTAAAATCTCACAGTAAGACAGAAACAATTTAAATATATAACTAATACCCACATTTAAATGTTTGAGAGATGTATATGATTACAAGTCTCAAACTGGACTAGATAAGGCCTTATATTTCAGAAACCTGTGATTTAATGGATTATTAGAGAAAGAGCGGCTAAACCATTGTGTTAGTGTAACAGGAACTCTAGTGTCACTCTACAATTGACAAAGATTGTAATTACATAGTGATAAAAAAGGTTTTATTCTATGACTTCATAATTTTCAGGACTTTTTTAACAGGCATTATTTTGTGTGGAATTTTGTTCATACTGGACCTGCATTTACTGTTCTTTTGCAGTGGAAGTTTATATAGTCAGAACCAATACTACTTTAGTAAAGGAAACAGATTATTATATCACATGGTCCAGTCCTAAATGCCCATGATCATTTAATTTATTTTACCTTATTTTCCTTAATTTAGTTTTGCCATTCTTTCACATCCATGTGGAATACTGCATGAAACACAAACCGGAGTCCAAAGTGATGAGAAGTGAAATTCATCAGACAAAACACTATGAGACACTGGGGTGGTACATGCTCCCCAAGGGAATTCCCTTCAGAAATCAAATGTACAAAGTCAGTTTGTCCTGGAAATAGAGAATAAAGCATAAAATGAGACCATAATGGGTTTTCTTTGTATTTTTTGTCACAGAATAAAATTTAAAAATTAAAAATGTGAATAGCTTTTATTTTTTGAATTTTTTCTTTTGTCCCACTTTCTGCACAATGCTGAATACAATTTCCTTTGGCAGTTGTGTGTTTAGTACTGAGTACAGATGTTTTGAGCATTTTCGAAAACAAAAAATATCTAAGGGCAGACTGGAATGACTCTCCCCTGGCTTATCGTATTAATTTGAAGCCATTACATTGGTTATATAGTTATGTAATTATCCCAAATTTGAAACAAGATTCAGGCAGTTCAGAGTATCTTTAATTTTGTTGAGAAATAATTTAAACAATGCTCATCAAAAATAATGATATATTAGATATAAATTTATAATTAGTGATGGTTGGGTTATAAACCATTGGGGCTTTCAATAAACATTTGAATATATATTTCTTATTCATTTTCTACTTTATTATAGAAAATCTAGTCTCTCTCTACTTCAATAGAAATGTTGTATTTAGAAATAACAGTGATGAATGCATGGAGTTTGTTTGCTAGCTTGAGTAGCATTTTTTTTTCTCTAAATTATAGCAAGCTACTGAGGGAGAGCAGAGTTTGCCACCCCAAAATATGCCTTTTTGGGGATATTTACTATTTGAAGTTGGTTAGTTTTAACAAACAAAAGACTCAGAAACAAACTTGGACCGTCCCCCTAACTGTGTGAAAGAATTTATGTAGAGGATCTGCTCCAGGAAGGGAGTGATCACCGGAGAAAACTGTAGTATAATATGCACTGTGTGGTGGACAGGGAGGAAGCTAGAAAAGTCTATTGATTTACTTTGGGACCCATTGTTTCAGTGTTTGTTTACCAAACATTTGTTCTTTTCATCTTTCTGTGAACAGCCATCCTTTCTTCTGAAGTACCAGACCCTTCCTTCCTTCTCCTTGACTCAAAATGGCAGATAAGCCTCACTTCACATGTCTTTTGGATCTCACGTTTATGTAAATTCTACATATGCACATAATTACATTTTATTTTCTCCTGTTAATCAGTGTCATGTCAATTTAATTCTTAAAGCACAAAGAAGAACCTACAAGGGTAGAGAAAATATTTTGCTCCCTAACAACTGCTTTGTTTTGTACAATTTTGTATTTTGGTCAGTGGAGTATCAATTAAATTAAGTAAGAGTCTAACAATAAAATCATTAACAATCTCATAAAGCATCACTTATTAAATTACTCTTTTTTCTACCTTATCTTTTCCTTTACATCTCCATCCAAAAATTATTTAAAATGCACAAAAAATAATTACTTCAAAGGGCAGATAGCACAGTAGACAAAAGAATTGATTCTGTATTGAAATTACACTAACTGAGAGCATGATTCTGGGGAAGATATGAACAATGATAGCTCGGTACTCATCAGCTTCAGGACTCATTAAACCCTGTACTCATCGCATTTTGATGAGAAACAAAATGTTTCTGCACTCAGCGCTTGCTAGGGGCTTGCTGCACTTGCTAGAACTTGTATGAGAAACAATGCAGCTTGGCAAGAGAAAATACTTCATCATTCCATATTCACCTGTTTCAGTACTTGTTGTGAGTTCTGACTTCTGGAATGAATTTATGAAGATGAGTACCAAAGTACCACTGTAATTTCTTTAAGCCGGTTCTCTCATTTGGAAAATGAGTTGATGTTAATATCCATCCAACTTGCAGGTTTGCTACATGCTATAAACAATGTTTGATGTCCCCACCCAACCATTCACATGCTGAAACCTAATCTGCAATGTGGTAGTATTTGGAGGTAGGGCCTTTGCAGGGTGTGAGGCCTTGGGTTGTGATTAGGTCACAGGATGGAGCCTTCATAAATAAGATTAACGCTCTTATAAAAGAAACCCAGAGAATTCCCTTGTCCCCTTTCACTATATGAGGACACAGTGCAGATCATCTGTGTCCAGGAAACTGGCTCTCACCAGGCACTGAATCTGCGGGTGCCTTGGTGTTAGACTCCTCAGCTTCCAAAACTGTGAGAAAACACATCTGAGTTGTTTATAAGGCACCCAACTATAGAATTTTGTGATAGAAGACTGAACAGACTGAACACAATATAGACGTGGAATATTTTATATAAAGCATTTAGCATAGTTATTGATATATAGTAAGGACTCTAAAGATTGCAGCTATGATGTTGATCCTTTTTATAATAAGGTTAATAAATTAAGATATAAAATGAGGAATTCAGGAATGAAGGAAAAGGAAGAAGCAAATATCAGTCCTAAGAGAAATATACATAGTTGCTGAGTGCAGAATAAAAATTAACTGTGAGTCCAGCCAAGATGGAGGCGTAGGCGGACACACTGTGCCTCCTCTCACAACCAAAATTAAGGACAACAAATATTTAGAAACAAGAAAACAACCAGAACTTATAGAAAATTGAACTGTACGGAAGTCCAACAACCATTCATTCAGACCGGTAAGAGGGGTGGAGTTGTGGCAGGAAGAGTGGAGGTGCGGACCCTGGAACGCAAGCAGCAGCGGCTGGCAGTTCCCAGGTGCACAGGTGGCGGCTGGCAGACCCCGGGCACAGGGGGGCAACTGTGCAGACCCAGTGAGGCCCTGCAAGGCGGCTGGCTGACCAGGTGGCCCCACATTTGTGAGCACAGATGGTCCAGGCAGAGGGGAAGTGGCGGAAGGGACTGAATCCAGGAGAGAGCGGAGCAGGCGCCATTGTTCCCTCTCGGACCCCACCCCCACCTATAGCATCACAACCCAGTGACTGGGCTGCCCTGCCCTGAGGAACATGCAAGGCTCCACCCCTCATATGTAATAGCTGTGACCAGACTAAAACTAAAACAAAACAAAACAAAAAACCACCAAAAACGGCTCAAACTGGAGAAGAAATGAAAGCCCTAGAGCCAATTCCTCTAAGCCGTGAAGAGATAGCCAACCTATCAGATGCACAGTTCAAAGCACTGGTCATCAAGATGCTCACAGAATTGGTTGATTTTGCTCACAAATTAGATGAAAAAATGCAGGCTACAATATGTGAAATGAAGGAAGACGAATGGGGAACCGATAGAGATGGAAGGAAAACTGGGACTCAAATCAATGGAGTGGACCAGAAGGAAGAAACTAACAACCAAACAGAAAAGAAGGAAGAAACAAGAATTCAAAAAAATGAGGAGAGGCTTAGGAACTTCCGGGACATTATTAAATGTCCCAACACCCGAATTATAGGGGTCCCAGAAGGGGAAGAAGAACAGCAACAAGTGGAAAACTTATCTGAACAAATAATAAAGGAGAACTTCCCCAATCTGGCAAAGGAAATAGACTACCAGGACGTCCAGGAAGCTCAGAAAGTCCCAAAGAAGTTGGACCCAAGGAGGAGCACACCAAGGCACATTGTAATTACATTAACCAAGATTCAAATGAAGGAGAGAATTCTAGAAGCAGCAAGGGATAAGGGGACAGTCACCTACAAAGGAGTTCCCATCAGACTGTCAGCTGATGTCTCAAAAGAGACCTTTCAGGCAAGAAGGGGCTGGAAAGAAATATTAGAAATCTTGAAAAGCAGGGACCTACATCCAAAATTGCTCTATCCAGCAAAGCTGTCATTTAGAATGGATGGACAGATAAAGCGCTTCTCAGATAAGGTCAAGTTCAAGGAGTTCATCATCACCAAGCCCTTATTATATGAAATGTTAAAGGGACTTATCTAAGAAAAAGAAGATCAAAAATAGGACAATGAAAAGACAGCAAACTCACAGCTATTAACCACACCTAAAACAAAAGCAAACTAAGCAAACAGCTAGAATAGGAACAGAACCACAGAAATAGAGATCATATGGAGGGTTAGCAACAGGGGCATGGGAGGAGGAGAGAGGGGGAAAAGGTACAGAGAATAAGTAGCATAGACGGGGGGTAGAAAATAGACAGGGGGAGGGCAAGAATAGTGTGGGAAATGTAGAAACTAAAGAACTTATGACACATGGACATGAAGTAAAGGGGGGAATGTGGGTGGGAGAGGGTGTGTAGGGTGGAGGGGAATGATGGGGGAGAAATGGGACAACCATAATAGCATAATCAATAAAATTAAGTTAAAAATAAAAATTAACTGTGAGATTCCTGATAATTCAGACAAAAAGGAACCAAGATGCATTATAATCATTCTCATTATACAAAAGGTGGATATGTGACAGTCTATTAGGAGAAAGATAGTTATTTTTGATATTTTCTAAAAAATTTCTCACTATTTTACATTATGGACATTGAATGGCACAATGGGTGGTTTTAGTAAGAAGGTAAACATAGATTTCACTTTGACTCTTGTGGGATAATTTCACTGAAGATACAACATGACAGGAAAAGGTAGTGATGTGAGGAATTAGGCCCTTGTGTTTCAAGTACAAAGATTAGGAAATCTAGAGTTGATTATACCTATAGAAGGATACCCACCAGGGTGTCCAGATGGATTGATGGATCCTCAGCATCACAGGGGAACACTAAAAATAAGGGATTGCCAAGTCCATCACAGGGAGATTCTTGTATTTAGATGGTGAGTGAGGCCTGGGAATCTGCCTTTTAAAAAGCTTGCCAGATAGGTTGAGAATCAACTTATTTTGGAACTACAGCCTTTCTAAATTTTATTCCTAAATAATAATAATAATTATTATTATTATTATTATTATTATTATTATTTTAGCTAGCCTTCTGTTAGGCATTACGAAGCATACATGAGATAGCATCTTCTGGTTTTTACAGCCTGTGTTGCTGATTTAGGAAACATCGTTATATTGTGGGAGCCACATGACTGTGGGCAGAGTTGACTCTCCAGTGTGACTGCTGAGCAGCCTAGATCATGTTTTCTGGTAGATTTGACCTGTATGTGGCAGCGTGGGACCTAGGAAGGTAGGCAAGGTGAAGACAAGATTCTTTTTTTTTTAATATATTTTATTGATTATGCTATTACAGTTGTCCCATTTCTCCCCCATCATTCCCCTCCACCCTACACACCCTCTCCCACCCACATTCCCCCCCTTTAGTTCATGTCCATGTGTCATAAGTTCTTTAGCTTCTACATTTCCCACACTATTCTTGCCCTCCCCCTGTCTATTTTCTGTCCACCATCTATGCTATATATTCTCTGTACCTTTTCTCCCCTCTCTTCCTCCCACACCCCTGTTGCTAACCCTCCATATGATCTCCATTTCTGTGGTTCTGTTCCTGTTCTAGCTGAAGACAAGACTCTTTTCACAAAAGAGCTCTGGACCTGTTTCAATACCTGCATAAGTGACTGAAATCACACAATTACACCCATCAGAATATGCCAGATTTTGCAACGACTTTGAAAAATAATCAGGGACGGTGTTGCATGTAACCTGCCGTCGCCAAGAAAATACAAACCTCAGGAATGCCACTGTGGAGTGCCTGGTTCCACACTGCACAGATTCCTGAGGACCCTGCCAGGATGTGTTAGATGCGAAATGTAGTTAGCCAAAGGAGGTAACTTAGTTAAACAAAAGCGTTAGTAATAATTAGGAGAGGGGTTGTTAGTGTATGTCCTTTCTGTGGAATACTATAGTATAAAATATAAGGAGTCTATATTTCATTTAAAGAATCAATACTTAGCTATAGTGAAGGAGTTTACTAATCAGTAGAGAGAATGTAAAGAAAGACCTATTTTCTCTAATCTGCAGTGTTGAACAAGGAAAAGTTACAGGGTAGGTGAGTAGAATAAGTTTGGCTTTTGATTGGAAAAATTAAAGCCAGTAAATTGTTTGCTTACTCGAATATATCAACTACAAATTCACAAATTATTTTAACAGTGTTATGTAAAGAAATAACAAACATACTAGCCCTTGTAGTGGAATGAAATGTCAATTCTTTATCAAATCTTTCTATGCCAAGAAATCATGAGAAGGCTGAGACTCAGAGGGCAGCAATAGAAGAATTAGGAAAGATCATCAAGAAAAAAAGATGTATCCTTAGAGACTAAGGCAAAGAGCGTCCACACTCTTGTGTTCCTAATTGCTATGTATGAATGCAAAAGTTGGCAGTGCAGAAGGCTGACAGGAAAAAAATTGATTCATTCAAAACAAGGCATTGGAAGAGAGCTCTATGGATACTCTGAACCACCAGACAGATGAACAAGTGAACCCTAGATCAAATATTGCTAGAGGCAAAAATAAAAAATAAAAAAAACTCTGAAGCTGTTCTACATGGGGCACATCATTTGAAGGCAGGCAGGGTTCTTGGAAAAAACAGCAATACTGGGACAAATGAAAGGCATCAGGAAAAGAGGAAGACCAAATATAAGATGGACTGACTGCATATAAGAAGCCACAGGTATGATGAGTCTATAGGAGCTGAGCGGGGTTATGGAGGGCCAGACATTGTGAAAACATCACTCATTCATGGGGTTGCCAGGAGTCAGAGCTGACTCAGCAGCACATAATACACACACATACACGTACATACCCATGCCATTTAACTATCAGAGAGTACCTGGTTTTGTAGTTAAAAATGTCTGTTTGAGACCAAAGGTTGAAAATTGAAAAAGAAAATTCAGGTGGCATGTATTGTTTTGATGATATTTAATTTTCTTCTTTGATGTCCTTCTATTTAAAGAATTCCTCAGGAGACAGAAGCTTTAATTGTCAGCATGCTTGGTTTATTCTCAAGGTTGCACCAGTTAGTATCTGAAAGGGCATGGTTATTTTGAAAGCTCGGGGAAAGTGGAAAGAGTGTGAACTCGTGAGACTGACCCACACGAAAAGCCCCTCTCTGGCACTTCCGACACCAGGTCTGCAGCTTTCCCCGAGTTACTGCCTTTCTCCTCTGAAATGTGAGGAAAAGACCACAAGCCCTTGGAGGTGATGTGAATTCTAAATAAAATGATCAATGTAAAATGCCCAGAACAGGGTGAGTGATTCATAAATCAGTTCGCCTCCTCAGGTAATGTTTCTATTCATGGAAAATTTTTAGAGATCTCCAGAGGGAATTTTGATCCAAACAATATTAAAATCTTATGTAGAACACATCTACATTTCTATATAGTCTTTCCCCCATTTATAACAGATATGGTTTCGCAGCTATTTTCTAATAGTTTAGGCAATATCTTTTGATTAATGAACACAAAACACATTGCATTAAAACTAATTTATTTTTAAAAAAATCCTACTTATTTAAGTTGCTTATGCAGGTTGCATTTCTAGAACCCTAACATACTTTAATCATGACAGTATGGTTATATGACCTCAATAGGCATTAAAAGACAATGATTATTTTATTAATTTAATAATTAATTATTTTTATTATGAATATAAAATACAGTGCATTATTATTAGTGTCAGTTCTTCTACTTAGTTACACGACACTGTCAGGCACCGCACTTGTACAGAACTCAGGTTCTTGTCACTGCATGATGAAATAGTACTAGTATCATTCCCATTTTACAGACTAAGTAACAGGTTTTGTGAAGGGAACTAACTTGTCAAAAGTAATTCAACTAGGAAAAGATAATGCACAGAATTCAATGCAGGTCTCTTCAACTAGATTCTTAACTTTGATTAACCTACATAATTCGTAACTATGTGAATGGTTATGACTATTCATATTTCCCCCCTTACTCTGGTTTTGCAAACTATTTCATTATCTTATTATTCTAAGCCTTATACTTGTTATATACTAGACTACTTCTACTCGTATACCTACACTATAGGTATGAAGTGATTTCTGTAGAGCAAATAGTGGCAAAATTTCTTGTTGAATTCTCTTTACTCTGTCTTCTAGGAAGTAGAAGTTAGAAAAAGAAATCGTGCAATTATCTGGGAACTTTACACAGAAAAATCAGTCAGTTATGCAAATTGCTTACAACCTTTAATTATATGGTTGCCTAACCTATTTTTTTTAAAAATAAGCTTATCCTGGCTGGTGTAGCTCAGTGGATTGAGCGCGGGCCTGCGAACCAGAGAATCGCGGTTCGATTCCCAGTCAGGGCACATGCCTGGGTTGCAGGCCAGTTCCCGGCAGGGGACACACGAGAGGCAACCGTACATAGATATTTCTCTCCTTCTCCCTCTTTCCTACCCTTCCCCTCTAAAGATAAATAAATAAATAAATCTTTAAAAATAAAAAAAATAAAAAAAATAAAAAAAAATAAAAATAAGCTTAGTTTTAAAAAACAGATTGTCTCTCAGAATTTAGAAGTTTCATTAAAAATCATCTTAACTAACTTTATAGTTTTAGATATTTCAACTATTTTTTTAAGTAGGAAGGAGTAACAGGAATTCTTTACAAATGAAATGTAGTAGATGATTATGGCACTCCAGGACTGTAGAGTCCTAAGGAGAGCCACAGAAGAAATGGCAACAGTAGGTCTATTAAAAATGTTCAGAAAAGCTGGTACATATGTGGTGATAGATGAGGAGAAGACTGTTTTATATTTTTATGTGCCCTTCTTTTCCCACCAGAAGGCTTTTATTCTACTTTCTGAACACCGATGGAGAGGGGAGTCAGGTATATTATTTATTAAGGCATAAACTTGATTGGAAAACAAATCTTTCTGAAAATATTGTTGAACTCAATGAAATCCATTTTTGCACCAACTGCTTTTAGGTTCTCCCTCTGTAGTTTTAGGAAAAGAAAAAAAAAGAATAGCAGGTAAAAAAATGTTGCTTGCAGTGAGAGAGTGCTACTTTCTCAGTAGTCTATTTTCAACATTACTTAGATTTCTAGGCAAACACAATGGCCTAGCCTTGCTTCTGAAAGATAGATGCCACCAAGCCACCACTGCCAAGAAGTGTTCCAAAATGGTCAGAGCATCCACATTACTTTCATCAAAGTTGATTGGATATTATGCCTACAATTCTTTAGCTTTCTGCAGTTTGTATTTTGTATTTCAGGTTTCAGGTTTACTACACGGACATTTGTTTTAATGGGACAGAAAACCTGTACATGTAATTGTTTGTGCTCTATCAGGGCGAGCTGTAGGTTTCATAATTATTTTAATTGAATACTTCTGCTCCCTTTGTGCTACTTTACTTGTATTAATGAAGATTTGGGTAATTAGTTTCAGAAGAACATAGCATGATTGCCTGTCTGCATATTGAATTTTAGTGACGTCTTTCAAATGGATTGAAAATAATACTGGAATACAAAAATCCTGTGATATACAAATGGGAAGACTATGGGCTTTTAGTAGATAAAAGAAAAACAAAATCATTCATTTTTCACTTTGCGTATTTTGTGTGTCTGTATATACATTCCTATATTTAGAAATTTATATGCATGTTTTCCTATGTTTAGAAGAACAGTTTCTTCTTGGTATGCTCTGATGCAATACATATATGGTTACGATCTATGATCTCCTAGAAAACATTAGTTATATTTAAAACAATATTTTATTATCCAGTTTGTATATGTTGAAATTTGATTAGTTTTACTGCAATAAACCAACATTGGATATATAAAAACAAAGTCATGATTTCAACTCCCCTAAAAATAGAATCATATGAGAATGCTTAATAACCAATGGTTAAATCTCTAATTCCAGCTAGCTATGTCACAAACTAAATCACTGATTCATACATTAGTCAACCATTCATTTATCCATTTGGAAAATAATAACAGTAACTCTATAAGCTGCCTGGATCTCTTTATATGTTTTTTCCATGTTCTTGATGTTTTATAGCTATATAAATGTATTCCTTGGTTACAAACCTGTAAGATTTCTTTGGAAAGACTTGGGATATTAAAAAACCTCAGGTCAAATATAAAATGTCATTTATTCATCTAAAATATAACTCTGAAATATTAATAGGCTTTGCATAGTGTTTGGAGGAGATAAAGAAGTAGCAGCCATGGGGCTTGTCCTTAGTGAGCTTACATTGTTGTAAAAGCAAAATCCTCAAATTGTTAAAAATATAATTCTCACATGCACAGTGAGTACATATCACATTTTAATTCTAATAATGCAATAACCAGCAGAATAATACATAGTTGAAATGGATTTTACAAACTGAGATTATAAACCAAATGGAAAAAGAAATGCTGAAATAAGATTTCTAAATTAGATACAAAACTGGATTATGTTCTATAGGATAATAAACAGCCCCCCCTTTTTAGTGTTTCTAGAACTGTGAAATGTCCTATATATTACCCTGCATTCACTCGGACATTTTGGCCTGGCACACTTTCACAGATATTGACGGAAGACAGGAAACTCTTGGGTCAGAGGGAAAGGAGTTTATTACTCTGACCCAACAGGCAGCGTGGGTGTTCGCATGTTTTCCATCAGTTCCCCACGGCCCCAAGTTCCACAGGACCAGCACTCATGAACCCAGGTGAGTGCTGGACAAACAGTGGGTTGTGTTATAGGAGAGGGACTCTGAGCTCAGGAAAACCAAATCTTTTATAACACACAGATGAAGGCCTGTCACTTTACCTCGGAGGAAAAAAATTATCTTCATTATATTAGAGAGTAACAATGCCTACTCTTTCCTGTAAGCAAGGCCTACTCAAAGGCTATAAGCAAATCTGCCCTTTGCTGTATAGGATGGCCCTATCTTTCAAGGCTGTTCACAATACAATCATTCTTGAAAAGATTGTTCAGAAAAAGAAGGAGAGGCTAATACATCACTACCAAGATATGTAGCGATGGGAAAGAAAAAAGAGAAGTGTTTCCAAATAATATACACACTTGTTTTCTACACTATCTTGGCTTCTGGGAAATTTTCCAAATATGCCATTCTGTTGGTGACTATGATTAATCTGACAGAGGCTGGGATCAAATCTGTTAATTAGTTTTATTTATAATTGTTGGGGAGCCCCAAATGAGAACTATATCAGTAGACACACAGTTTGACAGTGGCTCCAAAGTGGCCTTCTGGCCAGCTGGTAGACTGTAAGATTTCTAATTCAGTTTGAATAATTGACTGCACGTCTAGTATTGGGACAAACTTTCTGAAGGCAGTCAGTCCAACCTGTTCTGCTTATCCATGCCACTACATGGGTGGCATTTGTCCAACTCATGAATAATGAACAGGGGCTATAGGAATAGAGAGTAAGAGAACATCTAAAGATGATGATGATTTTGAATGATGAAATCTCTTCATTTGTACATATATTATAACTAAAATCTTGAGCAAAAACTCAAACAAGATAAAATATGTAATGTTTCTATCAGTTCTCATTTTGAATATTAAGCATAAACTTTTTATTAATAGGAATTTACATTTTTCCTCACCTGCCTAATAAATGAAGTATGTTTATGTAAATAGTGCTGGTTTAAAGGAGGAGAGAGTGATTAGAAATGCAGGGCAATTACAAGTTGTCTTCCAGCTAAGAAAACTTTCTGCAGTTCTCTGTAAAATGCTTATTGTCTGCGTTAGTTATTCTCCTGGCGTGACTATGCCCGACTCTTCACTTTAATCTGAGTGCCCTGGATCTTACATTTGTGTGTTGGTTTCTACACCTCTGTGGTGATAGCAGATGTGTTTTATGATACCTTTATTAGCACTCAACTCTTTTTTTATTGAACAGATATATGGATACCAAAACATTTCTTACATAACACCTTTAAAAAATCTTCCCCTACCTGTAACTGTTTATCAAAGGGATTATTAAGTGCTTCATGTCATTTACCACAGAAAGTCTTTACACATGACAAACTGAAAAGAATTTTATATTTTTAAATTATCTTTACCAAAGTAGAAAACAAAGCAGATGATAGGTGACCTATTACATCAAAACAGAACTAAAGTTAAATGTTAACATAATTTATAAATTCTCCTAAATAAAATTGCATTGCATAGATTTTTTGAATAGTGCTAACCTCCTCATTGCCCAAATGAGAAACAACTTTAAACATGGTATGAGCCCTGATACAATGGGTTGGCCAAAATGTTTCTTTCATTTTTTTTTTTTTTGTAAGGTGGCTCTGGTATGCTGAGTTGTCTTCAACTTCATTTGAAACAATTCTAACAGCTGTCCTATCTGTGTGAATTAAAAAAAAAAAACATCGAAACTGGTGAATTTTTGTGTAGCCATTTTATTATTGAAGATGGAAGAAAATGTGCAGCACTTTCAGCTATTTTATTATTTCAAGAAAGGTAAAAATGCAACTGAAACACATGAAAAAAGATTTGTGTAGTGTGTGGAGAAGGTGCTGTGAGTGATCAAATGTATCAAAAGTGGTTTGCAGAGTTCTGGCCAAGATAGAGGTGTAGGTAGACATGCTTTGCTTCCTCGCATAACCAAAAGAAGGGCAACCGATTTAAAAACAAAACCAACCAGAACATCCAGAAAATCAAACTGTATGGAAAAGTCTGACAACCAAGAAGTTAAATAAGAATCATTCATCCAGACTGGTAGGAGGGGCAGAGACAGGCAGCTGGGATGGAGAGGAGCAAGTCCAGGAAGCTCAGCATGGCAGCAGCTGGGCGATTGGGCAGTCCTGTATTTATGTGTGGATAAACCCCAAGGAATAACTGGGGATTGAGACAGACCATGCAACCCAGGGCTCCAGAGTGGGAAACTAAAGCCTCAAAACCTCTGGCTGTAAAAAATCTGTGGGGGTTGTGGCAGTGAGGAGAAGCTCCCAGTCTCATAGGAGAGTCATTTGGAGGGGTCAATGGCATTGTAGAGTGAATACAAGTCCACCCACCAGGGAATCAGCACCTGAAAGTGCACAATCTGCTTGTGGGAAATGAGGGAAGTGACTGAAAGTGGAGCCAGAGCTGAGCAAGCCACATAGTTCCCTCTCTGACCCCTCCCCCATATACAGTGCCACAACTCTGCCCTGGAGAATGCCTAAGGCTCCGTCACTTACAAAGTAACAGGTGCACCAAGACAAATAAATATAGTCCAAATGAAAAAACAGATCAAAACTCCAGAAAAAGAACTAAGCAAGGAGGAGATAGCCAACTTATCAGATGCAGAGTTCAAGACACTGGTAATCAGGGTGCTCACAGAAATGATTGAATATGGTCACAAAATGAAGAAATGAAGGTTTATACAAAGTGAAATAAAGGAAAATACAAAAAGAAACAACAGTTAAGAGAAGGAAACTGGGACTCAAGTCAACAATTTGGAACACAAGGAAGAAATAAACATCCATTTGGAACAGAATTCAAAAAAAGAGAATTCAAAAAAAGAGGAGAGTGTCAGGAACCTCTGGCACAAGTTAAAATGTCCCAACATTAGAATCATAGGGATGCCATAAGGAGAAGAGGAAGAGCAAGAAATTGAAAACTTATTTGAACAAATAATGAAGGAAAACTTCCCCAGTCTGCCAAAGGAACTAGAGATGCAAGTCCAGGAAGCTCAGAGAGTCCCAAAGAAGTTGGATGCAAGAAGAAACACATCAAGACACATCACAATTACATTACTCAAGATTAACGATAAAGAGAGAATCTTCAAAGCAGCAAGAGAAAAGGAGACAGTTACCTACAAAGGAGTTCTTATAATACTATCAGCTGATTTCTCCAAAGAAACCTTACAGACAAGAAGGGACTGGAAAGAAATATTCCAAGTCATGAAAGGCAAGGACCTACATCCAAGCTTACTCTATCCAGCAAAGCTATCATTTAGAATGGAAGGGCAGATAAAGTGCTTCCCAGATAGGGTAAAGTTAAAAGAGTTCATCATCACCAAGCCCTTATTAAATGAAATGTTAAATTGACTTATCTAAGAAAAAGAAGATCAAAACTATGAACAGTAAAGTGACAACAAACTCATAACTTTCAACAACTGAACCTATAAAACAAAAACAAAAACTAAGCAAACAACTAGAACAGGAACTAGAAATGGAGATTCCATGGAGGGTTATCAGGGGGGAGAGGAGGCAAAAATAGGGGGAAAAGGTACAGGGAATAAGAAGCATAACCTGTAGGCAAAAAATAGACAGGGGGAGGTTAAGAATAGTGGAGAAGCCAACAAACTTATATGGACAACCCATGGACATGAACTAAGGGGACATGCTGGTGGGAAGGGGTGGAGGAAGGAGGGGGATAAAAGGGAGAAAAAAATGGGACAACTGTAATAGCATAATCAATAAAATATATCTAAAAAAGTGGTCTGCGAAGTTTCATGCTGGAGATTTCTCTGTGGACAATACTCCACGGTTGAGTAGACCAGTTAAAATTGATAACGATCAAATCAAGACATTAATTGAAAACAATCAACATTATACCATCCAGGAGATAGCCAATGTACTTAAAATATCCAAATCAATAAAATTATTGGTGAAAATGAAAAATGTGTCTTTTATTTCATGGAAAAAAATGAAAAAAACTAAACAAACTTTTTGCCAACCCAAATACTTGATTTTGTGTGTGAGAAAGTGTATGGGAATTGTGGAATATTAAATATTAATGAATTTGAGAAATACTATAGTTCAGTGAATTAAAACCAAACCCTACAGAAGTCACCAGAGGCTACTTGTGGCCTCATACAAAGGCCACAGAATGACACAGAATCTTATTTGTTGTCTTTTCCAAATTCTCATTCTTTCTTTTTTCAATACAAATTTAGAATTTACTTTCTACAACAATTATTACAATTGCCTCTAATAACGTAAAATGTAATTATATGTACAACTTTAAGAGTGATACATATCTACAAATGTAATTATGATACAAATGTAATTATATGTACAACTTTAAGAGTGAACTTTAAGAGTGATAACAATGACATATTTTACTTTGCTGATGATACATTCTCAACAAGACACTCTTCAAAAGTCCTACTTAAAATACTATCAGTACATGAACTTTCATAAGATAATAAAATTGATGAAGATATGTGCGGTGAGTGATTGAAACTGATACTCCAGGGTGCTATGTAACCAACCCAGTCCCCCATGTGGTTCTGTGTACAACAGGTAAAAAAATTAAACCAAACAAGTGCATATTCTAAGACTGAGAATAAGATTCTTGTTACAAGTAAATGATTTCTCACAAGCAGCCATGTTAGGACAGTTTGGTCTAAGAAATTTAGGAAAAGATCAGACACATTCAATGAAAGAAAGAATTCATGTGAGATTGGACAGACTTTTCTCTTTGACCAAGTTCTGTATTAAGGTGCATTACATGCTGTCTCTCATTTAATTTCAGTGTCCACATTGCATGATAGTAATATAGATCTGTTGTATGGAAAATAAAACTAAGGCTCGGTGAGACTATGTGACTTTCCTCAGATGAGATGGCTAGTAAGTAACAGAAATGGTATTCAAGTCATGGTCTCTGTCTTTAAGCACTGTGCTCTTGATTTTACTATGCTATCTTATTTTTCTGGGTTTCAGAAAAATCCCATTAACTGAAGCCCTTTGGCTATAAAATCTGACTGTGGAATTTTCAGTAAAATTAGTTCAGCCACTTTAATGGCTAGCTGAGCCAGAAACTGATCATTCACCTAACTCATAGTAACCTCTGGGGCCCTCCAAATACAAGTAAGACCTCTTGTAATCTCCCCACTGGGGATGTTTGCATTATATTTCATTTGCTTCAGAGTTGCCTATAGGCAACATTAAAATATAATAAAGCTGGGAGGAACAGTTGGAAAGGGCGTGCGTTTTACCCTCTCGGCTCCATAGTTTCTGTCTCCTTTACATCCTAACCCGTTTCTTGTCACAAAGCCTTTGCATATCTTTTCCACCTCCCTGTAGCAATCTTTGACCGTAGGTTAATTGGCTAGTGATATGTTATCCTTCAGGTCTCAGTAATACATCGTCTCTTTAACAGGATTTTTCCACACAACCATATCTGAAGTTACTTACCATTACATATTTGCTTTCTGTGTGGCACTTATTGCAATTGAAAATAATTACATTTATGTATGTGTGTGCTTATCATCTGAGTCTTGCACTAGAATGTCATTTCCATTAGATAAGGAATCTTATCTATGTCGCTAAGTACTTCATTTTCAAGCCAATCACAGTACTATATGGTCAAAAAATGATTTTTAAATAAATGAATAAGTTAAAAATAAGACAAAAACTCTTTGGACTTTAATTTCTTCATTAATAATTTAGCATGAATGCCTCCCCAGTTTATAGTGATGATATTGCCTATATTTCTGACACTATGGCTGTGAATATAATAATACTATACATAAGAGCACATTACAAACCCTGAGGTATTACGCAAACGCCGAATAAAACTAAGTGAAATCTGTCTTAGATATATTTCCACCACCTCTTTGGGGATGTTCTATTTTTTGGTGTCTTCTTCTCTCAGCACCACGTACCCAAGTGACTTCAGGTTACTTCCTGCTTGAGCAAGGCCCCACCCTGGTGTTGGCACAACTTGACCTTGTCTCCTCAGATTGTGGCCTTATCATTGGGCATGTTTTGACCTGACTCTTGTGATAAACTCACTCACCAGTTCATTTTCCATTCTCATAGGGTGCTGTAAGATGGCCCATTAGTTGATTTGATACAGTTCATACAAATGTATTGGTAATAATATCATGACTTACCCTTTTCCAGACTTACTTTTATTTTAATGTGAGCCTTTTGTGGATATTGAAGCCCCACCAACTTAAGCTAGTAGTATAATAATGACTATAATATCATGTAATCATGGGGAAGTATGGCATAGGTGAATGGGGACTTCTTGTCTCATGAAGATGGTTGAATCTGTGACTGTGTAAATTGTCACCTGTTTTACCTACTACTTCAAAATTCGGAACTAACTTGAATGTATAGCTATTTTTTTAATAAAGGAATGAAGAAATTCTTGGTGGGACAACAGACACCTTTTATTATTCAATCAGTCAAAGTCTAGTTTGTGATTTTTTTGCGTTAACAATAAAACTGTCATAATATATAAGGGGCAACATGTGACAACATCTGTAGTTGAGCTGGAAATGAGATAGAAAGTAAGAGAATTCATATAGTAAAAATGCCCATGCCTGTGTGGGACACCCTTTTCTTGTCTGGAATAAACCTTATTTTCTAAAACAGCAATGTCATTTCCACTACTCCCTCCCACTTCTGACAAACAGCATGGATATCTCTCCAGCTAAATAGCCCTTTCATTGTATAACTGTTTGACCTTATATTCCTTTCCAGCCCAGATAATGACCTGGAAGAAGAGAGGAGCAGGCATTGCCATTCTTAATTGTTATGGAACATTTTAGAATCAGATAGCAAGGCTACTCTGAAGAGTTTTCTTGTCCTCTTTCTGTACCTAGGCTGTGGAACAGTTGTTCCTTGCTGCAACAAGAAATAAAACTGACTCAACAATGGTTCATTAATACTACTACTTCAGAGTTAGGAGAAGGGAACATTCTATTATTGCTGTTACAGGTTGATAATAGAAGATGAACAAATTCCATATAATTTCACTCTGAAATACCACCCTTTCCTTGGCGGTACTTAAACTTTAATTTAGAAAGTACATAATAGAAAATAATTATAGCATTTTTAAGAATAATTTGATGAAAAGTTACAGATAATGAGATAGTTTTTCACTCAAATTATTACTTCAATTTGGATCAGCAGTAACCTGCAGGCAGTTCAGGTCTTTATAAAATAAGTTTTCCATCCAGTGTCTGTTCAAGGCTTCAGTTTGCTGTCATTGTTAATGTTTCTTTTTAGTTCCTTCAGGAAGAAAAAAATGAGAATGAATGATGTTCATCATTGAATTTTACAAACATCTTCATACCACTTTTTTCTTAATGAATTTAAGCCTTATTGGCAGGATTCCTGGAGATTGGAATTTAAAACCGAACTCCTTAGAAGAATGTCCTCAGAGTTCTAACACTTAAACTCAGTTTTTTCAAGGTAGTTAAGCTAGAGTGGCTAAGGCTTGCTCTGACCCCCTTGCTCTTGGCTAATTGCTGTATTTTGTGAAACCACGGGTCCTTTTGTCAGACATGGGCTTCCTTTGGCCTGCAGGCATATGTGTATCTTAGTCTAATTCAAACCTCATCCAAGGCTATCCCTCCATACTGAAGTCTTTGGAAACTATCCCTACTGTTAAAGAAGAAACCCATAGGCCCCGGAAGGTGTCACTTGTGCTAAAATCCATTAAGCAAGCAGCTGGAAATTTTCTGATCAACCCCTGAAAAATAGTCTGTCATATGAGCCCATAGAAAGAAGAGTCAATCTGCTTAATAAAAAAAAAAACCTTGTCCCTCACCATTTTTGGTTTCTTTCCCCCCAAAATGTTCTGTTCTAAAAATAATCTTTTCAAGACTTGTGAATAGCTCCCTTGCCCCACCTTTTTTTCCATAAAAACCTTCACTTTTGTACAACCCCTCAAAGCGCCCTTTTAATTGCTAGATGGGATGCTGCCTGATTCATGAATCACTTACTTGGTTGAATTTGGTTTTTAACACTACTCTTGGGCTCTTTCATAACACTGGCAATAGTGATGTAGACCAATTTTATCTACTTCTTTGTAAGGTCCCTTGAGATAATTGGAATATTTGGTAACTCAAGTAGTGGCATAATTTTTTTCAGGATATTTAAGATTCGATAGGGATAGGATTTTTAGGTATCTAAATTCCTGCTGAAGCTATGACCATACACTCCTCACTCAAGCAGCAAAAACATATCGTTAGGATTCAGAAAAAAAAAATGATGTAGGTCCTGATCTCAAGCAGCCAGTAAACTGGTTAGAGATAAATGTGACAAATACATGAACACGTAAGTAAAAACACCACAAATTGAATTACAACAAACATTTAGAAAGATTATTAGAATTATTATTAAAATGTCTCAGGTTAATTAGTAAATGAATGACATAGGAATTAGATCCAAGGACCAGGCCTTTGAATATTTCTATGAATCAGTACCAGGGACTGTGAAAGTTAACAAGGTCTGCTGAAAGTTCTCAGGAGGGCTGGCTGATGGATCGACTGACTAATGTGTAAGATGTGGGACAGATGTAACAGCTGGCTGTTTGGATGACCTATTGGGGAGTAGTATAACATGCCATAGAAAAAGGAGTGATTTGTGGAGAGGGTTCAGAATCCAGAATCAGTAATGTTTAAAACACATGTAAATCTTACCTGTGTATAGTTTTTAAGTAATTTATAAAGATCTATTTTGTAATCCCTCATACAACAAATATTCTCTGACTGCCTACTGTATGCCAGACAGAATACTTAGTATTAGTGGTAAATGGTGAAGAAGATTGGCATACTGCTGGCCTTTACTGAGTATACTGTTTAGGAGAGAATTAAATATCAAGTGGCATAATTGAATCTACATAATTTATATATGTAAATATGTAATGTTTCTGTTCAATAACTCAGCAAATATTTATTAAGTACCTACTCTGAGTCAAGGAATATATCGGCTACCAAAATAAATAAAAAATAAAATGCTCTGCATGCTAGGAACTGGTAAATGGTAAATACTGTGGGGAAAAAAACTGAAGCAGCATGAGAGGGAATTATTGTTGGGAATGAGAAGGAGTGGTGGGTCAGTGGTGGTGGGCTACCCTTTTCAACAGAACGATTGTATACCTTGTCGGGAAAGTGACCTCTGAGAACGATGTGAAGAACTGGCTATGGAGGTGTCTGGGGGAGGACTGTTCCAGGCAGAGGAAACAGTGCAAAGGCTGTATGGTTAGTGTTTGCTTGAATATTTGGGAAACAGCAGAGATGGCCCTGTGGCTAGAGTAGAAAAACAAGGGGAGATTGGCTAGACGGGCGGAGTGAGGGACAGATGAAGTCAGAGAGGTGAAGTGGGAACATATGATGTAGATCTCAGTGGGAGATCTTGTGTGAGGAGCCCTGGGAGAGTTTTGAGAGCAATAAAGACATGATCTAAGTTCTTTATCTGACCTACAGAGAAAAAGGACCCTTTGTCAGCTATGTTCTGACTTGATTTAGCGGGGTTGGGCATACAAGCCTCCAGTTAGGAGGCCTGTTGAATCTTCCAAATAAGAAATAACAGTGGATTAGAGAAATGTAGTAAGAGTAAAAATTATGGGAAACAGTCAGATTCTGAATATATTTTAAAGAGAAAAGAAACAGGGTTTTCTAGAAGATGGATATAGGCCAGAAGAAAAAGAGAACTCAAAATTTAAATCCATGATACTGATTGGGGTCACCCAGAGAGGGAGCACAGATAGAGAAGAGAAAAGAAATCAGAGAAAGAGCTCAGATCTACTCCAAATCATAAAGTCGGGGAGAAGGGGACGAACCAGCACAGAGAGTGGATAAGTAACAATGTGTGAAGCAGGAGGCTAACCAAGTGAATGATAATACCGACTAAATGGTAAAATGATTCGTTATGATAAAATGAGCATGCAGCATTCAGGTAGGGGAGTCTTTTTTAAGTAGATCCCATTTGGATCTGTGAATATTTTTGTAGTTCCTGTTTTTCATGTGCCACCTTACACTAGCCATGTTCCTTTTTGCCGTCGCTAATGGGCCCTCCCTGCAAAGGATCCACACAGAGAACACCTGTCTCTCTTTGCCACAGAATAACATCAGGAGGCAGATCTAACTATATTGGGCTCCATTTGTCCCATCAGACCCCTAGAGACCTGTGAATTCATACTGGAGCCTGCCTCTGCTTGTGTTTCTAAATCAGTAAGCTTTGCAAAGACTTTGATTAATTTTAATCTGATGTCCTTAGGGTACTTTTATACAAAAGCCTAGAAAATATTCAGAAACTTTGAAAGAACCATGATCACAATTACAATTTATTTTTGACACTTTTGAGGTTTTGCAATTCAATATTTTCCCTCTGCAAGACAGGGCAAACTTTGCAATGATGATTAACAAGAACTCTGTGGCACTTACATGGACCTGAGAAAGGGCAGAACATACCTCTTTTCTAAAAGCACAATAATCTAAACACATAAAAAAACCTCAAGAGCTCACAAATTTGTGACCAAGCGGACTTATTCCTCTCGACTTAGTTAAAAGGGCAGGAAGTACACCTAGACATGTACATAAGTCTTCCTTTTTCCACTTTGCAGTAAAGAACGAGGTGGAATGTGGCCAAGAGACCCAGGTGTCTTTGAACTGCAATCATTTTCTGGTTCTCATCTCCTCGGTCTCTTTGGGGGATCTTATCAAGTTTGGTGATCTCATTCTTTCAAAGTGGAGGGCTATATTTCCCACCCACTTTCTTCTAAGAGGAACCCAACTTGCAAACTAAGTAAAATTATGTAAACTATTTATTATAAATATGCATCTTGGGTGAGTGACTATTTTTAGTAATCTAATGTTTTATTATTCAAAGACATTGAGAGTAACTGTGCTTTCCTAACCTACCTGTAAAACTACTTGAGGAATATATGTAAATATACTTTGTGAATGTAATTAACCATTCTTTAATATTTTTCCCTACCAAGGATATATGTTTATTGATTTCGAAAGAGAGGAAGAGGAGAAAGAGAAACATCTACAGCTTGCCTTCTTGTCCATGCCTTGACCAGGGATTGAACCTGAAACCTAGGTGTGTGCCCTGACTAGAGATTAACTTGTGTCCTTTTTGGTGTACAGGTTGATGTTCCAATCAACTGAGACACCTGGCCAGGGAAACTCTTATTTAATATTTATATGGAACTTTCTCATAAGCTGTTTCATGAACTGACAAGTTATCGTTTGATGAATCTGACAAATATCAAGTCATATATGCCACTGACAAATGATGACTATCAAAATATATTAAAAACACTTATACATCAGTAAGAATTGCAGCTGAAATATTTACTTACTTTATCCAGCTCAGTTAATGACAATGGCTAGCCAGTGCTTTGCACACTCAAAAGCAATGTGTCAACATTTTCCATTCCATTCTCTGACCTCTGTTATCAACTATAATTTCAGTCAGGGCAAAATTAAAGGTATTTATTTTTCACACTTATTTCCATAAGTATAGCTACCATGTTTTTTAGCACAAGTAAGTGGAATTTTAGAGAAATATGTTTACGGTGGAAAAATCAGGTCAGTCTTAGACACGTTAAGTTTGATCTATCATTAGGATAGTTGGGAAGATACAGCCAGTTGAACAAATAGATTTAGAGCTAACAGAAGAGGTTCTGTTGGGTGAGCCATCTACGTTTGAGTCTGATCTTTGTATAGGTGGTAATTGAATCCATTAAGTTGAATGAAATAATCTTATGAACAGTAAGGAATAAGAAGAGAAGTAGACCTAAGACCAAACCTTGAGGAGCTAAAACATTTAATGATCAGGGATAGGAAAATGAACTTGCTGAAGAGATAAAGAATGAAAGATCAGGGAGGTAAGAGGAGAATTAAGCATTTTATGTTGTAGAGTACCTACTGTGTGCCAGTCACTTCACTAGGGGATGAAATAAATGATGATTTTAAAATGACCTCTCACTCAAGAAGCTTACAACCTCGTGGAATGGTTAGACCTTAAGCAAATTGTCATACTAATAAATATGCAATTATAAACAGAGGCACGTGCTCTGAAAACAATAAACATAGTCATGTAATGAAATTCCTGTACTGACAAGGAGCAGCTGGATAACCAATTGGATGCCTACACGTCGAAAGCAAAAGGATACCTGGATGCCGAATTGGGTGCCTACATGGCACAGACAGATCTGGAATCAATGATTGAAGCCTGCCTGCCCTCCTGTGAGAGACCCATGTTAAAGTTATCACGTCTGTAAATAACCTTGAGATAACAGAGGAGAAGAAACCTGCCTGACTGATGCAGGAAGGACCTATCCCAATAGACTTGACTTGCCAGTTTGTGCATTTAGTGTGTTCCTTTTACTGTTTTGATACCATATTGTATGAAATACTTTTTTCCTCTGACTTGGGTTTGGTTTCATTTTATTGTTTTGGGTTTTTTCCACTCCTTCTCCCAGATTTCTCTCTGAGTATGGATATGCCAGCCCTCTTTCCACCTCCGCCTCCCCTCACCTGTTGTATATGCCCTGACATTCTAACATTTCCTCTGTTCATCTCTATACCCTCTGGAAAAAGTCCCAGAAATAACCCACCAGTGTTCTTACCTAACACCCAGGTTTCTGAGACCCAGTTTTGTTCTATATCACTCTAATAACCCCTTAGAAGTGTTGAGAAAATCTGGAGTTCAGAAATGCACTCTGCCCCGTTGATATTTTAGTGTAGTAAGTTAGGAACATTGACTTAGCTCCAGGGCCATGTAACAGGTTCTGTACATGGTAGCAGCTCTGATTTGATTAAAGTTGTTACCATGTGCATTGACATCACATAATGTGTGGTGGTTTCAGTGTGTGCATACTTTCTACCCTGGAATAAGGTTTATAAACCTTCCTCTTGGCTTTGTATGATGTCCAAAGGGGTCATGTTGGGTTGGCTTATGCCTAAAATAGGGAAAAGCCATTTGGTAAGCAGATGCTTCAGAAGGAATGGGAGAAATATGGCAGATACCTGCTGGAGAGGGTTCAGAAGATACCCATTCTGAATGTAATTCTTATGTTCACCTGAAACCAATCTTGGGCTTTTCTGTACATTGGCTTTGTTTGATCCTTTCAGTTTCTTTGAAGGTTTGTAAGTTTAACCATATTCTGTTAACTATCTCAATTTCAGTGGAATCTTGTATTTCTGTTTTATTATAACAATAAATTGTCCTCTCAGAGTGAAAAAGGAAGGAAGGAAGGAAGGAAGAAGAAAGGAAGAAAGAAGAAATGGCTGTAGACTGTAAGGTTAGGAAAGGCTTCCCTGATGAATCAGTTCTTGAGCTGATATTGAGGAATGAATGGAGTTTAATAGGTGAAGGTGAAATGTAGAAGAAAGCGCATTCCAGGAAGAAGAAATTGTGTAATAAAGACCTTTGTGACAACAAGTAATGTGGAAATATTTGAAGGACTTTAAAGACTAGTATGTCAGAAGGGCAGAGAGCAATATGGAAATTAGGGGAAGATCAGCCTTCAGCAATAATCATGGATCAGATTACTGAGGGCTTAATCAGCTCTATAAGGATTTTGATCTTTATTCTAAGAGCAATGGGAAACTATATATACTCTTAAAACAGGCAACTCTTTGCTAAAGGAACTGAAAAATAGAGACCTATTTTTTAGACTAGAGGCTTCAAACAAACTACTTCTAGTTAATCCATAGAGAGTAATGAAACCTAAATATTATCTTCCTGACAAAAAGCTATTATCGCAAAAGCATTAATAAGCAAATGGGAATGTGTTAAAAATTCTGTAGGATTGCTGAAGGGCAGGATTTTTATATCATATTTTACAGCAAACAACTAGAAATCCTCCTTGCAACTTCCATCAGTCCCTCCTCAGTGAGTCTGTTTCCAGTATCTTTTTCTTTTCTCCTTTCTCCTGTGAAAGCCTAAGCCCAATTACCTCTTGTATTCTCCAGTTCAGCCTAAGCCCCTAGCCTCAAACAGCCTATCACCACTCTGCAAACAAGCAGATCTTGTTGATCCTGCCAATCCCCCCACCTTAGAAGACATTTTTTGATCATCTTTTATAACTGATTATGATTTTAGGACGCTGACTCCAGAAAAATAGTAGAATAAACTCTAAAAGAGATTTTTGTAAATTCATTTTTATCTCATTTAGAATAAATACACATTCAATTTTTATAATGTAACTATTTCTCAACAGCTCAAATCATTCCTTTTCTACCTATTTGATTTTATACATTGTTTCGCTTCTCAGTTTTTGATTCATTTCCAAAATAAGACAAACTGCTCTGTTATTTCTGCCTCTAATAAATGCCACCAACATCTCTAATGATCAAGCACAATTTAATTCCACAAACATTTGTGGAACCCTACTGTGTGAAGTTACTGGATCGGTATTGGGAATACAAAATGCTTAGAAGCATGACCCCTGCCTTAGAGGAAGTTAGGTCTAATGCAGCAACAGAAAAATAAACAGATAAGTTATATTTCAAAGCAGCAAATACCATCTTCATGTTTCAATATGTCTATCAGCCTTTTATACTATGTTGGATTTGTGGACAAAACTCTGATTTTCTAGAATTTGGGATTGTACTGAAAGAGTGTTTTTCAGTAAATTTTTATAGTTGTGGGGAAAAACATGGTTAATTACTCAGGATGCCTTGATTTTTCCAAATTAAGTCTTTATAGAGTTGTAAACACACAAAAAACAAAACCACAGTAACAAAAAGAACTTTTGATCAACAGTGGGATTCTGGGTAAGAATAAAATATTTTATTATGTTTCAAAAATATTGGTAACTGACAACCGTTAGTTAGGTAATGAGGAAAGAACAGTGAGAAATAGTCACCTGCCCTCATAGAACTTACATTCTAATGAGAGAGACAAATGGTAAACAAATAAATAAATAAAGTAACTTTGAATTGTGATAAAAGCTATGGAGAAAAAACAGAAAAGTGTGATGAAGCATGATTTAGATTGGGCAGTTCAGAATCCTTGTTGAATTTTAACTAAGAACTGAGTGACAAGAAGGAACCAATCACAATAGAAGTGAAGCCCATTCCAGAAGGGGGAAGATTTGTTGTACAGACTACAAATCAGAAATAGTCTGATGGTCCAGAGAGAAAAAATGCAGACTAATACGTCTGATGTGTAGGAAATGAGGACGGGAGTGGTAAGAGGTGAAGTCAGAAGGAAAAGGAGGGACTGAGGTTCTTAAACCTCTGTTAGGATTTTGGATGTTTGTAGGTCCAATGAGTCACTATTAGAGGATTTAATCCAGAGGATTGTAACATTTAAAAAACTAGATAGGCTGTTGTAAAGTCAATAGATTGTAGTGGTGCACATGTGGGAACAGGAATAGTGATATATTGATGTATTTACTAACTTGCTCCTTGGAAAGGAGGAAAAGCTCTGATTTGTTTGCTTATTTTAATTGTGTAAATACATACAAATACTCCCCTTTATGCTCAGTTTTAAGATACTAACGGCACACTATGGCTTGCAAAATTTCTGAAAATTTAATTAGTTTTCTTGAGTTGGTACAGGCTGGTTCAGCATACCTCTGGTTAGAGGGCTAATGTGGTGATTAAATCAAGGGATGGTGGGGGTTTAATTAGGGTGATAATAATAGAGGTGGAGGGATGTGAACAGAGACAAAATATACTTGCAGATAAAATCCACGGTAATCACCCTTGTATGGGACAGGTGAGGATTATGTGGGACAAAAAGGAAAGGATAAAAGATGTCTCCTAGGCTTTTGACTTGAGTAACTAAAGTATGGTGGTCCCAGTCCTAAGGGAGAAAATGCAGAGGGAGGATTATATTTGGAAAAAGTGGCAGAAGGAAGAGTTTGATTTTGTAATGTTGGGAGTAGCTATTTGACACACAAATAAATATGTCAAATAAGGTAATTAGAGCCAAGAATCTAGAGCCCAAGGGAAAGGTCAGGGATAGAGATATAAATTTTAAAGTCAGCAGCATAAAATATCTTCTAAAAATATATATCCTTTCTTTTCAGTGTAGATTTAGAAAGCCAAGATTTTTACTTTCAATTGGTTTGTAGCAGATAGGAATCTCAAAGGCAAACTCAGGCATGTAACGTTATAATTATTTTTAGTTTTCTAACTCCACTGAATTTTTAGAAATTAGCATTCTGCAAATTGGCAGAAACCTAATCTCAGTTAATTCAGAGATCCTGTCTTCCAGAGTAGCATCTGATTTTCTGGAATCTTATGTAAACACACTGTCATCAGTTGCAGGTTTTGGGAGCTTGGTGTTGTCAGTCATCCACGCTGCCATCTACTATTATGTTTTCATTCCAGTGTTGTGTTTAGTTTTTTGTTTATAGTTGCATTATTTATCATTCATGATATTAAGGTCTATAAAATTTTCTGAGTTTCCCTCAGAGTCTTAAGTTAATTTGTATACAGATGATTCTACTATTTCCCACAACACTGGGTCTCAAAAAAACTGTGGAACTCTCTTAAGGTTTTTTTTCAGTTGTTACTGAGTATGTAACTTGAATATCTTCAGGAGGTATGAAAGCCACTTCACTGTCTTGTAAGAAGTTCTCTGACTTTTCCTAAATGTCTTCTCCCTAAATACACTTATCCAAGTTTCCCAAGAATTTCTGTTTTGATCTACACTTGGGGTCTGATAAGATTTTTATTTCAAAGCAATATAAAATATCTTGTCCATTAGCCACAAGCAGAAATGGAGAGGTCAGATCAGTCCCAAAGTCCTGATTTGTTCTGTTCTCAGAATGATTTCCAAAAGTTGAATGAGTGACATTTACCAGTAAGATGATTTCAGATAAAAATTCAAAGTATTTGCTTTTTTTTTTTTGCAAAAGACTATTCCACAGTTTGAAGACCAGTAGATCATTGTTTACACATAGTAATAATTGTCCAGACACAGGCAATTGCTATTGTCTTTTGGTGGGTTGACATTGTCCAGTTATTCATAGTTGCTTTCATTTTCTTTTAAATTTTATTTTAATTGTTGTTCAAGTACAGTTTTCTGTCTTTTACCCCCAACCCTCTCCACCTCCCTTCTGTTTCCACCCCCACCCCTAGTTTTCACCCATGTGTCCTTCATACTTGTTCCTGTAAACCCTTCCCCTTTTCCCCTGAAATTTCCTCCCCTCTCCCCTCTGGTGACTGTCAGCTTGCTGATGCTGAGGCTATGTGTCAGTTGTCATTTATTGCCAATCTTCTGTTTTTTTTCTTTATACCTTTTGTCTGCTTCACTCATTCACTTTAACTGCATGAACTATGTAGGCATTTGAGTTGGTGACCCCATTTTACTTCTGTGGTTAGTTCTGCCTAGCAGATTATCTATTACTCAAAAGGTACTCTCCATAATATGTCATGTATGTCTTTCTACTTGCTTCATAAATGCTGAGTATTTAGTTTCCTCTGATTTCTGCTATAAAATTTATTTTATAAATCAATAATTTTTGGTTATATTAAGTTACTGAATTGGAAGAGGATCAAGGGGAGGAGAAACTAAGAGGGAAATCATGGTATAATATTAATAATGTATAATGTCTTCATTTTCTTCTCAGTTGTATCAGATCAGCTATAATTGGGAGAAATAAATAAATTATTTAAATAGACAGAATTTTTTAAATACATTTCATTGATTATGTTATTGCAGATATCCCAATTTTCCCCCTTTGCCCTTCTCTACCCAGTGTCCGTCTTTCCTTTAGCAATCCCCCACCTTAGTTCATGTCCCTGGGTTGTGCGTATAAGTTCTTTGGCTTCTCCATTTCCTATACTATTCTTAATGCCCCCCTATCTATTTTGTACCTACCTATTATGCTTCTTAATCCCTCTACCTTCCCCTCCTTCCCCTACCAGCTGATAAGCCTCAACGTGGTCTCCATATCTATGATTCTGTTCCTGTTCTGGTTGTTTGCTTAGTTTGTTTTTGTTTTTTTTTTTAGATTCAGTTCTTGATAGTTGTGAATTTATTATTTTAATGTTCAGAGTTTTGATCTTCTTCTTTTTCTTAAATAAGTCCCTTTAACATTTCATGTAATAATGGCTTGGTAATGATGAATTTCTTTAGTTTTGTCTTGCCTGGGAAGCTCTTTATTTGCCCTTCCATTCTAAATGATAGCTTTGCTGAGTTGTAGGTCCTTGTTTTTCATCACTTTAAATACTTCTTGCCAGCTTCTTCTTGCCTGCAAACTTTCTTTTGAGAAATCAGTTGATCGTTTTATGGGAACTCCTTTGTAGGTAACTCTCTGCTTTTCTCTTGATGTGTTTAAGATTCTCTACTTATCTTTAAACGTTGGCATTCTAATTATGATATGCCTTGATGTGGCTCTCTTTGGGTCCAATTTGTTGGTAACTCTGTGTTTCCTGGACTTATATGTATATTTCATTCACCAAATGAAATTTAGGGAAACCAAATTAGGAAAATTTTCTTTCATTTTTTTTTTTCAAATAAGTTTTCAATTTCTTATTTTTCCTCTTCTTCTAGCACCCTTATGATTCAAATGCCGGCACTTTTGGAGATATCCCAAAGTCTTCTCATACTCTCCTTGTTTTTTTAAATTCTTGTTTCTTCTTTCTGTTCTGTTTGAATGTTTATTTATTCCTTCGGTTCCAAATTGTTGATTTGAATCCCAGCTTCCTTCCCTTCACTGTTGGTTCCCTGTGGAATTTTCTTTATTTCACTTAATGTAGCTTTTATTTCATCCCTTATGTTTTTGCCATACTAAATGATTTTTCTGAGCATCTTAATCACCAACATTTTGAACTCTGCATCTGATAGGTTGGCTATCTCTGTTTTGTTTAGTTCTTTTTCTGGAGTTTTGATCTGTTCTTCCATTTTGGCCATATTTCATTGTCTCCTCAGTTTGGCAGCCTCCCTGTGTTTGTTTCTGTGTATTAGGTAGAGCTGCTTTGACTTCCTGTCCTAGAGCATCTGTTAAGTTGTATGGGGCAGAGCCTTAGGTATTCACCAGGGTGGGGCAACCTGCTTCACCGCTTTGTGGTTCTATGTGTGGGGAGAGGTTGGAGAGGGAACTATGCTGCTGCCTGTCTTCTAGAGGTTTGCCTGGCAGTTGCCCTATTTCCAGTCACTTCACCCACTTCCCATATGCGACTGGTGTCCTTCTAGCTGTTGCCCTGGTGATGATAACCAGAATGGGTGGGTTTGAATACATTCTAAACCCATATGGGCCCTTTAAATGGACTCTCCTGAGAAACCAGCAGTTTCTTCTGCCACCTCAACCCCCATGGGGTTTTACGTCCAAAAGTTATGAAGCTTTATCTTCCTGGCACTGGAACCAATGGTTGTGCGGTCTGGCCTAAGGCTGGGATCACTCGCTCCCGAGTATTCCTCCCTATTTTTATCCACCGCATGTGAATGTGGGACCACCCTTTCTGCTGAGGCCACTGCCACCACCTCTTCACACCATGCCATGTCCCCTCCCTCCACTCTGACTCCACATCTCCACCCCTCCTACTCATCTGGTGAATGTGGCTTCTTTAAATCCTCGGTTGTTAGACTTTCATACAGCTCTATTTTCTGGAAGTTCTGGGTGTTTTTTGTTTTGAGGTTAGTTGTAATTCTTCTTGTGATCTCATGAGGAGGTGAAGCATATCTACTTATACCTCCATCTTGACCAAAAGTCCTGTTCTCCCTCTAGGCCAGCCTTTCAGGTGGCTCCCCTGCAGGACAAACCTATATAGAGAAAATCTAATAGAAAAAAAGATTGTTAATCAAGTACTAGAGAATTGTAAAGGCAAAGAATGAACACTAAAATATTACGAAGGTAGCAGCACAAAAAAGTAACTAATTTCTCCTGTGCCTTGGGGGAAAAGGTAAAGGCGTGGAATTATTTGAAATTATTAATACTTAGATGCTTAGAAGAGAGTCTCTGAACCCCAGACTTCTGAAGAGGAGATACTTCCCAGCTGGTGCTGGTGCCTCTGAGGGGTACCATCAGGCTGGAACCAGACCTCTGAAGAGGGGTACCAGGTCTCTGATTGGGCAGTGGTAAATTTAATTGCAAGTGTTGGAAAAAAAAAATTCATACTAAATATGGCAGGGGCCAGTGGAACAAACAGATACTGCCAAATTAAAAAATAAAAATAAAACTTTACTAATATGACACTAGCAATAACTGAAAGCCAAACAGAAAAAAGAAAGACCAATGTCTGGCCCCTCTCCTGGTCTTCCAGTCTTCTAATATGATGCCAGCTGGCAAAATAAAAATGTGCCTTGAGAGAGCCAACAAGAAGTAGAGTATAAAAAATTAGACTTGGAGTGGAGAGATAATAACCAATATACTAGTAAATCTTTTGCCCTCACTAACAACAGCAGCAACAACCAATAACAATAAAACAATAAATTGCCATCTGTGCCCTCCCCCTCAACTGCAAGAGGAAGTGCTCCAGGTCTCTGTTCAAAATTGTAATAGTCATGACGAATGAAGCACATGGCCGAGGAAACAGCTTATTTTCTAGGCTGCAAAAGGCCAAATACATAAATGACATAGTTAGGGTAAACACTAAATTGCTTAAATAAATACCTCTCCAGAATATAGTAGCTTCAAAGTGATAGAAGTTAATTTTTCCCTCAGGTGAAAATTTTCAGGTTTGGGTTGGGGAGTTACTCTTCTCCAAGTGGTCATTCACAGGTTCAGGTGCCTTTCTCCTTATTGTGCACCATCCCTCGTATTCTCTTGCCATCCTGATCAAAGCAGGATTGTGGGTTTATTCATGTTTCTAGCTTAAGGAAAGGGGAACTAAAGAAGAATTGCAGGAAGCAATTTCCTAACAAGGTAGTGAAGAAGTTTTACACGGGCCATTCAACTCATATGCTACTGGGAAGAACTTAGTTAAGTGACTAAAAATAGCTGAAAGAGAGGCGGGGAATGCAACCAGGTCAGCTAAATATCCGTGAAGAAGGGAAAGGATTTGGTGGACAGCTTCTAGTTTGATGAGTAAATGTAGATAATAGATAAGTTTTCATTTCTCCCCAAAAGGCTTTATTTATGCCTTTCCTCCCTCTCTTTCCCTAGACTTCAAGATCAGGGAGCACTTTACTTGTACTGAGCTAAACTTCTGGTACACCTTTAATGAAAGTAGAGTTGTATGTGTGTTGAACAAGTATCTTTGCTTAAAGGCAGTAAATGATGATAAATTCTTAAATTTATCATCATAAATTCTTGTCATGACATCTTTCTGTGCAAAATTATTATGTAATAACTAGCAAAAAGGAAAATGGATACAAAAAGGAACTTTACTTTTATGGTATTATGATTGTCATAGTTCTAGTCTGGATCCTCTTTCTCGTTGCCAAACACATCCTGAACCTCTCTTAATTTCAGCACGAAGTTCTCTTTTCAGATGTAGTCTAACATGTAATCTTCAACATCATTTCATGATAAGCAAAGACCATTTTGTGCCTTTATACTCTGAAAGCTAAATTAGAACATTATTGTTGCAGGTTTGGCAGGGCTCATTTTTTGTTTCACTACAGAAAATAGCCTCTTCCTCCAAGCTCAAAAGTATACTTTTGGCCAAGAAGAGTTGCAACAATGTGATAGTTATCAAGGTGTTCCTCCGGCTTTGGTGACTAGAGTTAATAACAACTACTGTAATTACTTATTCCCTTTTAAGTATAGGCAAATTCCTTTTTTTTTTTTTTTTTTTTAGAAATTTAACATTCAAGATAGACACCTTAAAATTACCTTCCATGTTGTTCCTTTTTGTCTGTGGGAATCAGAATTTAAATCTATCCCTCAAGCTCTAAAAGGCCATGTTCAATTGCTTGAAGAAATGGATAGCATTCTGTAGCATCCTTTTAAAAATCAGTGTCATATCAGTCTACTGAGATCTCTAGAGTCATCAGTAAGTTTTAAAGTTTCTTGTTATCTCTGTATACCATTTCCCCCCGACCTCCGCAGATTTCAGCTCTTCCTTAAAGATCACTTAGCTTGAGTTTAGAGTTTTAATCAGTTCATGTTGCAGATATACAGAGCAAAAGAGTTCCTTGCAACCTCAAGTTCATATCTGCTTTGTAGGAGATAAATATTTCAAGCCAGTAACACATATACATAAGACATATGACTTTTCCTTTATATAACCCTTCATTTCTATTCTGAGCTTTAGTCTTCTTACCATTGTATTCTTAAGATGCAGCTTAAGGTCTGATACAGAGTAAGTGTTCTATAAATATTTTTTAAACTAATGAATGCTAAGAATAACTATACCTGAAATACTAGTCATTAAAACTGATCTAAATAAGGTAGTTACAACTTTCCCTATAATTTAATATGTAAAAATATAATGGTAGTTGGGGAAAACTTACAATAGTAAGTGTCTTTCCCTAAAGTGTCCCAAGAGAAATAAATGACCTTAGTGAATGGTATATGTATCTAATAGATATATATCAGGAAGCAATTCTGCATTTATTCACATGCTTTTTCTTTAACCTGAAAGTGCTACATTACTGTGAAATTGATATCTTTTTAAATATTTTATTTATTTACTTTTAGAGACAGGGGACAGGTAGGAGAAGAAGAGGGAGGGAAACATTGATATGGGAGAGAAATAGCAATCAGCTGCCTCTTGCACACCCCCAGTGGGGACCTAGCCTGCAACCCAGGCATGTGCCCTGACTGGGAATCAAACTGGGACCTTTCAATTCACAGGGCAGCAGCCAATATGTTGAGCCACACCAGCCAGGGCTGAAATTGATATTTTAAAATACTCCCTTTTCCACCTCCTCCATTTATTTACTTATTTGTTTGTTTATTCTTGCATAAATAACAGAAACATCATCAAGGAACAAACTGCAGTGCCCTGAGGACATTTGTCAAGAGAAAGATACTGTACTTAGATTTATGAAAACACAGCCACAATCTTCAACAGACTGCAATAACAGTATTTACATAACTAAATACAGCAGGGAACTCATTAAATGCTAAAAAAAGGAATCAGAGCTGAATGTCTGCGTTTGCCATTTCCCTAATTCGGAATTAGTGGAAGCCCAATTACAGGATGATAAAGCGCAATATGCCAACTCGAGTAAGTTTTCATGACTGAAGAGACTGCCATTTCCCTGCTCCTTTCCTCTGGGATTTAGAAAGAAAAGACTACAAAGGGGTAAAATGGGAAGAAATATAAGATTTGGAACCTTACTTAATATTTACTTTGTATCTTGAATGATTGAAAATTTTATTTTTGCTGTTTTTATTATTGTTTATAATGAAGAAATAATAGATGTAAATTTTAGTCTTTATAAATTAACATTTGCAGGAAATTTCTTTCAACTTTTTCCATGAATCAACTTACTTTCTCTTCTTCAAAAGCCCCATTTCACTAAGTTACAGAAACTTAAGCTTCGTCTGTTAAGGACTCTCTTGCCAATTCCTCATGACCGTGTCTAAGCTGGGTGAGAAGCCTCAGTAGTACTGAGTGCTGGTGGTGGACCATCTTCTTCCATGGCGTGTATAATTCTACAGAGGCATCCAGTGATATTCCCTTATTGTCCCAGTCCTCAGCCAAGGAGTCCATGTTAGTTGCTGCTGTTTTTTTAAATTTAGTATTTATTGCATTTTTTACCATTACCATTTAGTCCCCTTATACCCACCTCCCCCTTGCAATCACCACACTGTTGTCCATGTCCATGAGTCCTTTTCCCTTTTTGCTCAGTCCCTCTCCCCCGACCTCCTCTCGCATAACTATTGTCCTGCTCTCCATCTATGAGTCTGTCCTCTTTTTCCTTGTTAATTCAGTTTGTTCATTATTCCACTGACTGCATAATCTGTTTCCCCTTGCAGCTTGCATGCTCATTTGGAAAATAAGAGAACCTAAATAGCAACACAAATAATTATAAAATTTACAACTGTTATAAGTGGAGTGAAGAAAAAGTACAAGCTGCTGTGGGAAAAAAAACAAACAAACAGTCCCTAATACCAAGGCCTAGACTAATTTAAAGGAGAAAGGAATACTTTCTTGAAGAAATGATTATTGAACCAAGGTCTGAGGATGTGTAAAAATTGAAATTAATTATATGGAGGGGATATTAGGTATTGATAAAGAAGGTTATGGAAAGAAGGAGGAACACATTCAAAAATCTATGGAAGAAGATCAGTTTGAGAAATTAAGAGTTCCGTGTGTCTTAAGCATAAGACTAAGAATAGAATGCTAAAAGCAGGATTTTAACCAGGCTTTGTAGGCCATGGCAAAATTTTGTTTTTTATCCCATGATCAATGGAAACAGAATTGTTTTAATAATATGATGGGTGAGAGACTGCAACAGATTTTGTTTTGAAAAGATTGCTCCAAGGTGTGGAGAACAGACTGGAGGAGATGAAGAATATACTTGAAACAGGAATGGTGATAACATAAAGTAGGATAAGATGAGCTACTGAGTGATACAAATTGTATTTGGAGATTAAAGGACAGAGTATAGCAAGAAAATAACTCTCAGCATATGGAAATCTAGAACACGATAGATAGAACTGCTTATCATTTGATAGGATTATGTTTAAGGATCATACCATATATTTGACTGTGTGTTGGATGTGACTTGACTTTGAGTGGTCCAAGTACAAGTGGTAAGGAGGCAGATGTTCATGAGAATCTTGAAATCCTGAGAAAAGCCCTCTGCTGCCTTGTGATTCACAATTATTAATTCATTGAGCTGTGGTAAATGAGGCTGTCTAAATGATTCAGTATAATTTTAAATATATATATGTGTGTGTATGTGTATATATGTGTGTGTATATATATATATTTATATATATATATGTATATATATTTCCCAACTACATCTGTGCAGATCAAATAGAGATGTTTTCAATTAACAAAGGATAAGTTATTGTAAGCCAAAATTTGGAAAGATTTAGTCTCAGTATTCTAATAAATTGAATCACTGGCATTTTTCATTGTTCTTTTGTTCTGCCAGATATACATCCACACACTTTAGTTCTGAGAGTTGGGGCATTTGTGAATAATTTATTTTTGAACAAATATGGAAATCTAAAGAACCTATTTTGAGTGGCAACTATAATTAAATGCAAAATGAAACCATTTTCATTAGGATACTATTGCAGGGTTTCACAAGCTTTAGGTTGGATTGTAAGTTCCTCAAGGGCAAGATCTCTACTTTAACTTTCTCCAAATGGTGCCCAATGCACAGAGACACATCATTTATTCATGGTTTATAGAATTTATGTTAAAAAGCACTCCACTGGTATTTATTATTATATTACATTCCTCCAATAACTTAATTTAATATATATATGTTTTGCTCACTAGGGACCTTTTCCTCTCCAAAGTAGTATATCTGAAAATATAGAATCTATGCTTTCTGTCTTACCGATACCTGTTAGCAGGCAGTGAGAATCTGGCAATTCTTTTGGTAATTTACATTAGGTAACTCTTCAAATGCTTAAACCAAACATTGAAAATACACATCAAGAAGGCAGCTAAACCCACATCTTGGGGACCATAAAGAAGTTGCACACCTAGAGGAAATGTTTAACTTATAAAATAAGATTTTCAAAGTCACACATACAATTCTCCACAAAATGAAGTGAATAATTATTATACAATTCATGAGTTCACTGATAAAATATTGAAGAAAGAGAAAAGATATTTTTTATGGAATTAAAAAGAGAGGCATCATAATTTCAGTTAAAGAAATTGCAAGTCCTTATCATTTATTATTTTTTGTTAAAATCTAATTTCATGGATTAGTGATTGTTTGCCAATTATTTTAGATAAAAGCAGTTATTTTTATTTCTTATACATAATAGCACATAGATATTTAAATCTCCTAACTCTTGCTTATTAAAAATAGCAAGTTTTTGCTTATGATGGTAATGAAGCAAGAGAGAAACTTGACAAAAACATGAAACAATGATTTTCAAGAAATTGGATATCAGACAGTGAAGGAACACGATTCTTGGGAGACAGAAAACAAACGATGTAAGCCCTAAAGTTGTTCCAGGTTGCTGTATGGGTAGTTTCTAGGACACAGTGCAGGGAGAGGGAATAAGAGCAAAGCCAGTTGGTCCTCTTGAATAGAGGAGCTAAAGCTGAGAGTCAGGGAAAACCAGAGATGAGAGTAGTGGATAGAAGAATACACAGAAATGGAACACCAGAGATTTGCAGAATGCTTGAAGATTCAGCTGAATATTGATAAAAGGATATATTTGAGGAAAGAACCACGTAAAAGGATTTCAGGGAATAGTACTGAATCTTACACAGGGCTGGGAATAGTTTCTGTTTCTCTAGTCAGAAGGGGGAACTTTAGAAATCATGGGGTATTGGTTAGAGTAATCAAGACTTAATGATGTTCTGGTATTGCCTAAAAACACTTAAATCCAGCCTTAAATGAAATAAAATAATTCCAATAACTTCATCATAACCAGAACAAAACTCAAGAATATTTACATTATATAAAAATATGCAGTGCTGACAAAAAGAGGCACATGGACCAGTGGAACAGAACAGAGAGCCCAGAAATAAACCCAAGTCTCTACAGTCAATTAATATTTAACAAAGGGGGCAACAACATAAAATGGAGCAAAAATAGCCTCTTCAACAAGTGGCGTTGGGAGAACTGGACAGCTATGTGCAAAAAAATGAAACTCAAGCACCAGCTTACACCGTGCACAAAAATAAATTCAAGGGATAAAAGATTTAAATATAAGCCCTGACACCATTAAAATCCTAGAGGATAACAAAGGCAGGAAAATCTCAGATATTTCATGCAGCAACATTTTTACTGATATGTCCCCTAAAGCAAGGGACATAAAGGAAAGAATAAACAAATGGGATCTCATCAAAATAAAAAGCTTCTGCATGGCCAAAGAAAACAGTATTAAAATAAAAAGAGAACCAACTGTATGGGAAAACATATTTGCCAATGATACCTCAGACAAAGGTTTAATCTCCAAAATATATAAAGAACTTACATGACTCCACTCTAAGAAGACAAGCAACCCAATTAAAAAATGGGCAAAGGACTTGAACAGACATTTCTCCAAGGAGGACATACAGAGGATCCAGAGACACATGAAAAGATGCTCGATATCACTAGCTATCAGAGAGATGCAAATTAAAACTACAATGAGATACCACTTGACACCAGTCAGAATGGGAACAAACAGTAAGTGTTGGAGAGGTTGTGGAGAAAAGGGGACCCTAGTGCACTGTTGGTGGGATAGCAGACTGGTACAACCACTATAGAAAACAGTATGAAATTTTCTAAGAAAACTAAAAATGGACCTACTTTTTAACCCAGCAATTCCACTGCTTGGATTATATCCTAAGAACCCTGAAACACCAATCCAAAAGAACCTATGCACCCCTATGTTCATAGCAGCACAATTTACAATAGCCAAGTGTTGGAAGCAACCTAGGTGCCCATCAGTAAATAAATGGATCAAAAAACTATGGTGCATTTACACAATGGAATTCTATGCAGCAGAAAGAAAGAAGGAGCTCCTACCCTTTGAGACAGCATGGATGGAACTGGAGAGCATCATGCTAAGCGAAATAAGCCGGGCAATGAAAGACAAATACCATATGATCTCACCTTTAACAGGAACCTAATCAACAAAACAAAAAAAACAAGCATAATATAACCAAAGATACTGAAATTGAGAACAGGCTGACAGTCACCAGAGGGGAGAGGAGAGGGAATTTCAGGGGAAAAGGGGAAGGGTTTAGTGCAAGTATAAAGGACACATGGACAAAAACTAGGGGTGGTGGAAATGGGAGGGAGGTGGGGAGGGCTGGGGTGGTGGGCTGGGCTGGGAGTAAAAGACAGAAAACTGTACAAGATCAACAATTTAAAAATACTGATAAAAAATAAAATAAAGTATTAAAAAGTTTTTAATAAAAAAAACTAAAAATATGCAGTGCTGAACAAGGTAAATCACAATGCCTGGCATTCATTAAAAAAAATTGCAAGCATACGGATAAGCAAAAAGTACAGTCCATAGCCAAGGGAAAAATTATTCAAGTAAAACAAACAGAGAAATGGCATAGATGGTCACTAGAACAGTTCTTATAACTATTTCGTATGTTCAAGAAACTAAGTAGAGATGTGGGAAATATTTTTAAAAATCTAAATCAAACTCCTAGAGATGAAAAATTCAGTGCCTGAAATGAAAACTGGACCATATGGAATTATTGGCAGAATACACATTGCAGAGAAATATTTTGGTGAACTTGCAAACAGAATGAACAGAGCATCAGTGGAATATACAAGGCAGTTTCAAGCATCGGAACATTCTTGTAATTGGAGACTACAGGAGGGAGTAAAAAGGGAAATAAAAAATATTTGAGGAAATAATGGCCATTTTCCACAAAATTAGATTTTTAAAAAAATTTCAACTCACAGATTCAAGAAAACTAAAAGGCAAAACAGCAGGCATGAGGAAACATGAAGAATACTATAGGAAGGCACATCATAATTAAATTGCTCAAACAGAAAAAATATAGATGGGAAAAATAGAAAACAAAAAGAAAGATGGTAGTTTTAAATGTAACCACATCAATCATCACATTAAAAGAAAGATATTTATATATTGGATTAAAAAAAGCAAGACTCAATTATATGCTTGCCACAAGACATGTATTGTAATTACAAAGACACAAAAAGATTAAAAGTGAAATGATGGAAACAAGTAGAACATGGTAATAGTAACCCAAAGAAAACCATTATGTCTACATCAAAATAGATGTAGATTTCAGAGCAAAGGATTTTATCAGAAATATAAAGCATCATTTCTTAATGACAAATGAGTCCATTCATCAAGAATATATACCAGTATTAAATGTTTGTGCACATAAAACCAACCTTTCATAACATATGAATCAGAGAAATAAATGGAAATAAACAGATATTCAATTTTTGTTAGACTCAGAAGGTAAAAAAATATCAGCAAGGATATTGAAGATATGAACAACATTGCAAACAAATTGTCTAGTTGACATTTATAAAATCTTTCTCTTGACAGCAGTGGAAAGCACATTCTTTTCAAGTTCACACAGAGTATTTATCAACATAAACCATATGTATGCCATAAAACAGTCTCAATAAATTTAAATGGATAGGAGTCATACAATATATGCTGTCTTACTACAGTGAAATTAAATGTGAAATCAATAACAGGAAAATATCTGGAATCCCCAAATTATTAAAAATTAAGTAATATACTTTTAAGTAACCCACAGACCAAAGAATAAATCTAAATAAATTAAAAAGTAATCTGAACTGAATAAAATTAAAAACATAACCATAAAAAATTGTGGGACTGATACAGCTAAAGAAGTACTTAGAAAGTAAGTGGATAAATAAATTGTGAGATGTCTATAAACTGAAATACTGTGTGACTCAGTGATAAATAGGAATGAATTATTATCATGTACAACATGCATACATCTCAAAATAATTATGATGAATAAAAGAACCCAGACAAAAACAAGTATATATTCTACTCAAGAGAATTTATAGAAAATGCAAACTAATCAATAGTGTGGAAGGCAGAACAGTGGTTTCCATGTGACGCCTGGGGCAGAAATGGATGGGAAGCAGGGATTACAGACTAGAATAAGAAAACATTTTGGGGGTGGGATGTGGAGAACATCTTTATTATATGACTATGTTGGTGGTTTCATGAACCTACATAGATGTCAAAACTTATCAATATGTACATCTTTACTATTTTCCATTTATTGTATGTCAATTATACCTTTAATACACTTGTTAAAGATCAATAATGATATAAATAATGGCAGTAATGGACTAAAGTGGCATAGCCTATTTCTACATAACTCCTGAGAGAGGAGGCATTGCACAAGACTTCTAATGACAGAAGTGTCACATGAATAAACCTCCCTTTCTTATCAAAATAGGGTTATTATTGAAATAAGTTAGTAATTCAAATATAGGTTGATCTGCCATGGATGCATCAGGCATTCTATTTCTCAAAGCTTTGTTTCTGAACGGAAAGTCTCTGAGCCATGATGTAATTCTTATTTTCATTAATCTTAGCATTTTCCATTTGTAACGTTTGACTTGATATCTGAAGATGTGTTTATCTTGTTGATTAAAACTATAAACTATTGGAATAATCCTGATGCTCAGGATGAGTCTTAAAAATGCACCGATATAAAACTCGGTCATCGAGCTGGGTTGGTAGGTGTATTGTGTCCAAAAAGATGGTGGCAGATAATAACCTCTGTGAAGCTTGCAAATGGTTACTAGATTTTAAGGAACTAGACTGGTTTACTGGGATCAGACACCCAGCTTGTTTTTGTCAGTATTAGAAAATATATCCAGGGCCTGGCACAGCATCTCTTAAAAGGCAAGTGCTTTTGAATAGCTGGCTGAATGAATGAATGAATGAGAGAGATATGTATCACAACTATAGACTGCAGAATTTGAAGTTGAAACACCCCTTTTTGTTGATAGGAAAAAGAATGGCTGTACTAGCAGCAAAACCAAAATACCTTACCCCTAACCCCATGGTACAAGAATTTTACTTAAGGTAAGGTAACTTGACTTGGTGTTCCAAGGATGTTTCTAGGTTACATATTGACTCTAGACCTTGTACTTTATACAGTTAGTAGTGTGGCCTGTCACTGATATTTTCTAGTGGAGTCTATCTCAGAGTGAAAATGTTGATGCTGTAACATCTAAAGGTGATAGTATCAGTGAGTTCAGAATAACCCCAGTCATTTCCCATCACAGTAAGGATAAATTTCAAAGACCTTATCACAGTCTACCTGTAAGGCCCTGAATATCTATCAACCTCAATTTCTACCATCTGTTTCACTTTACCTCCTATTATGTATTCACACATGCCTCATTTTCATTCATAGGACATGCTAAGTACATTCCAATCACAGGGCTTCTGCAAGCCTATTTGCTTTGATTGAGGTAGTCTTCATCTGATAGTTTCATGGGTTCTTTGACTTTGTCCAAAATCTAGAATTACATACATAAATATGTATTTGTTCAGTTTTTTCTATATATTTAAAACCAAAATTGAAAAGTTGCCATGCCTTGAAATCTGTGACAATTTTAAATGTTCTTATGCTATTTTACTTTCCAGCTATTCATAATGACATAAATGCTGACTAACTTAGCTATTATCCATTAGAACATAAAAACATTAAAACCAGAATAAAAGTTTCTCATCTAATAATGTGGTATGGAGAAAGTTGAGTTTCATTTTCTGAGGTTCATTTTATGAGCTAATTAACCTTTAACCTAAAATGATACTCACAGTACTTCCAATTTTCTCTCAATTTTAATCTTATTATTGCTCATAAATAGTTTCTTCTGAGTTAGTTGTTTTATTTTTGGTTTTGATAAAAACCCATTCTATATTGCATGAAAATCTAAATTGACTTCGTTATTCTGTTGGTAACACGACCACTGGAATCTTCATTTGCTTTAAAAATATTTAAATAGATATGTACACATATATTTGTCTTTACAATTTTTTTCTTCTTTCCCTTTTTTCTCCTTGAAAAAAATCCACAACATGTTTTATCTGCTATAGTTCACGCCTTTATAATTGGTTTACACTAAAATAGAAAGTATTTCTTACCACTGGTTTTTGTGTCCAAATGTCAAAAATTTTGAAGTCGTGTTTTCATTTTTACACTGAATTTTAGTCTGTCCTATAGAAGAAAACCACAACTATGCTTCAATTGCATAATATGAATGGTCACTAGGAAAACTAAAAGCTGGTAAAATGTGTTTAATTCAATAAAGGCTACTTCATGTCTGTTCTTATTCAAAGAAGACAGTATTTACTGGATCCTCTTAACAGGCCAAGTAATATAATACCATATATTATAACAAACATCAAAATATTATCCAAAAGCTTTCAGAGAGGCAAGCAGTAGTGGGAATGATTCGGAAAAAAACAAAAACAAAAACTTTTCTCTGGACTTAATGTAGAAATAAAAGAAAATTTTAAATAATTATTAAATCAAAGAACCATGATAAATGAAACTTGGTGACCAAGTATACATATTTTCTAATTTAAATGTTGGTTGAAAGAAGAGAAAAATATAGTAAGTAGAAGCATAGAATGTGATCATTAGAAGGGCCCTAGGAAATTGTTGCTTCATTTAACAAACTTATGAACACACTACATACCAGTACTAGCGTTGTGAGCAAAATTGTGCAAGTTCAACTCTGTCATATTACCACCCGTGGAATCTTAGATGGATTGTATAACCCTTCGAGATTGAATTTCCTCTATAAATGATTATAATGCTGCCTTACTTAATTTTAAGGGTTACTGTGGAAGTAAAATAATAAAAGACGACAAGTATGACTATTTTCGCAGTTAAGAACAGAGACCTCGGGAAGTTTCATGACCTATTTAAGGTTATTCTGTAGTTAATGACACAGAAAGGCTTAGAATTTAGGTTTCAGAAACCCTAGTGTGCCAATTTTTTCTGCTGTGCCAATAAGAAGCACATCTCCAAAGAGCAGAAGGTGCAGGTTGTAGGAATATTGGGAAATGTGGCGAGAAACTTGCAGCTTATCAGTGTCTTTCTGAGGGAAGATAAACATTCCTTCCTCCTCAGGAAGTCCCCTGGACGTGGTATGCAGGACACTGAGAAATTCAGCACAGTGATGGTGTTGGGCATTTTTAATCCTGAGAAGAGCAAGATTGACTGAGATGGGAGATTTTTAAGCTTGTTTTCAAATGCTGTTCATAGTGTGAGTATACCTCACCCTATATTTATATTTAGTTCAAAACAATTTTTATTTTTTTAAGAAAACAAGAACTCAGTAAAAAATTACATTTAAAAACTCTGGTAAATCAATCATCAAAACCGCTATCCTTTACCAAATAAAGATTAATATTTGCATCACTAATACTGCTATTTCTGAGCCATTTGCCCTATTCAAATCTATATTTGGTTAGGCAGCTGTAAATATGGATGTTAAATTGTGTCACATGATAAAATAAATTACTTCCCTTACTAAAAAAATGTTGTCAAATTCCTGTCAATACATCTATTTGCAGTTTTTTTTTTTTTTTAAATTTTTATTTTAATTGTTGATCTTGTACAGTTTTCTGTCTTTTATTCTCACCCCAACCCACCACCCCAGCCCTTCCCTCCCATTTCCACCCCCCCATAGTTTTTATCCATGTGTCCTTTTTACTTGTTTCTGTAAATCCTTCCCCTTTTCCCCTGAAATTCCCTCCCCTCTCCCCTCTGGTGACTTTCAGCCTGTTCCCAATTTCTATGTCTTTGGTTATATTATGCTTGTTTCTTTGTTTTGTTGATTAGGTTCCTGTTAAAGGTGAGATCATATGGTATTTGTCTTTCACTGCCTGGCTTACTTCGCTTAGCATGATGCTCTCAAGTTCCATCCATGCCGTTGCATAGGGTATGAGCTCCTTCTTTCTTTCTGCTGCATAGAATTCCATTGTATAAATGTACCACAGTTTTTTGATCCATTCATTTACTGATGGGCATCTAGGTTGCTTCCAACACTTGGCTATTGTAAATTGTGCTGCTATAAACATAGGGATGCATAGTTTCTTTTGGATTGGTGTTTCAGGGTTCTTAGGATATAGTCCTAGCAATGGAATTGCTGGGTCAAAAGGTATATCCATTTTTAGTTTTTTAAGAAAAACCCATACTGTTTTCCATAGTGGTTGTACCAGTCTGCACTCCCACCAGCAGTGCAGTAGTGTCCCCTTGTCTCCACAACCTCTCCAACACTTGCTGTTTGTTGCTTTGTTTATGAGGGCCATTCTGACTGGTGTCAAGTGGTATCTCATTGTGGTTTTAATTTGCATCTCTCTGATAGCTAGCGATATCGAGCATTTTTTCATGTGTCTCTGGATCCTCTGTATGTCCTCCTTGGAGAGGTGTCTGCCCAAGTCCTTTGCCCATTTTTTAATTGGGTTGCTTGTCTTCTTAGAGTGGAGTCGTGTAAGTTCTTTGTATATTTTGGAGATTAAACCCTTATCTGAGATATCATTGGCAAATATGTTTTCCCACACAGTCGGTTCTCTTTTTATTTTAATACTGTTTTCCTTGGCCATGCAGAAGCTTTTTATTTTGATGAGATCCCATTTGTTTATTCTTTCCTTTATGTCCCTTGCTTTAGGGGACATATCAGTAAAAATGTTGCTGCGTGTAATATCTGAGATTTTCCTGCCTATGTTCTCCTCTAGGACTTTAATGGTGTTACGGCTTATGCTTAAGTCTTTTATCCACCTTGAATTTATTTTTGTGTATGGTGTAAGTTGGTGCTCGAGTTTCATTTTCTTGCACGAAGCTGTCCAGTTCTCCCAACACCACTTGTTGAAGAGGCTATTTTTACTCCATTTTATGTTGCTGCCCCCTTTGTCGAATATTAATTGACTATAGACACTAGGGTTTATTTCTGGGCTCTCTATTCTATTCCACTGGTCGACGTGCCTGTTTTTATGCCAGTACCAGGCTGTTTTGATTACAGTGGCCTTGTAATACATTTTGATATCAGGTATTGTGATCCCTCCTGCTTTGCTCTTCTTTCTCAAGATTGCTGCCGCTATTCTGGGTCGTTTATGGTTCCATATAAATTTTTGAAGAGTTTGTTCTATATCTGTGAAATATGCCATTGGTACTTTAATAGGTATTGCATTGAATCTGTAGATTGCTTTGGGAAGTATGGACATTTTGATGATGTTAATTCTTCCGATCCATGAACACGGTATGTGTTTCCATTTATTTGTGTCTTCCTTGATTTCTTTCTTCAGTGTTGTGTAGTTTTCTGCATACAGGTCTTTTACCTCCTTGGTTAGGTTTATTCCTAGGTACTTTATTTTTCTTTTTGCTATATCAAATGGTATTTTTTCCTTGATTTCTACTTCTGTTGTTTCATTGTTGGTATACAAAAATGCCTTTGATTTCTGGATATTGACTTTGTATCCGGCTGTTTGGCTAAATTCATTTATTAGGTCGAGCAGTTTTTTGGCCGAGACTATAGGATTTTCTATGTATACTAACATGTCATCTGCAAACAATGATAGTTTTGTTTCCTCCTTTCCAAGTTGGATGCCTTTTATTTCCTTTTCTTGTCTAATCGCTGTGGCTAATACTTCCAATACTATGTTGAATAGAAGTGGAGAGAGTGGGCAGCCTTGTCTTGTTCCTGATTTTAGTGGAAAAGAATTTAGTCTTTGCCCGTTGAGTATGATGCTGGCTGTAGGTTTCTCATATATAGCCTTTATTATGTTGAGGAATGCTCCCTCTATTCCCACTTTGCTGAGTGTTTTTATCATAAATGGGTGCTGTACCTTATCGAATGCTTTTTCCGCATCTATTGATATGATCATGTGATTTTTGTCTTTGCTTTTGTTTATGTGATGAATTACATTTACTGATTTGCGAATGTTGAACCATCCTTGCATCCCTGGGATGAATCCCACTTGGTCGTGGTGTATGATCTTTTTAATGTGTTGCTGGATGCGGTTTGCCAATATTTTGTTGAGGATTTTAGCATCTATGTTCATCAGCGATATTGGCCTGAAGTTCTCCTTCTTTGTTGTGTCTTTATCTGGTTTTGGGATTAGGATGATGCTGGCTTCATAAAAAGAGTTTGGGAGTCTTCCATCATTTTGGATTTTTTGGAATAGTCTGTGGAGAATAGGGGTTAGCTCTTCCTTAAATGTTTTGTAGAACTCTCCTGTGAAGCCATCTGGTCCAGGGCTTTTGTGCGTCGGGAGTGTTTTGATTACTGATTCAATTTCACCAGCCGTTATTGGTCTGTTCAGACTTTCTGTTTCTTTTTCATTGAGTTTTGGAAGGTTATATTTTTCCAGAAACCTGTCCATTTCACCTAGGTTTTCAAATTTCTTGGCATACAGTTCTTCATAGTAATTTCTTACAATCCTTTGTATTTCTGCAGTGTCGGTTGTAATATCTCCTCTTTCATTTCTGATTGTGTTTATTTGAGTCCTCTCTCTTTTTTTCTTGATGAGCCTGCTTAAAGGCTTGTCGATTTTGTTGATCTTTTCAAAGAACCAACTCCTGGATTCATTGATCTTTAGGATTGTGCTTTTAGTCTCTATATCATTTAATTCTGCTCTTATCTTGGTTATTTCTTTCCTTCTACTTGCTCTGGGCTGTCTTTGTTGTTGTTCCTCGAGTTCTTGTAGGCGAAGGGTTAGGTTGTTTGTTTGAGATGTTTCTGTCTTTTTTAGATAGGCCTGTATCGCTATAAACTTCCCTCTGAGGACTGCCTTTGCTGTGTCCCATAAGTTTTGGGTCGATGTGAGTTCATTATCGTTTGTTTCCAGAAACTTTTTGATTTCCTCCCTAATTTCATTCTTGACCCATTCATTGTTTAATAGCATGCTATTCAATCTCCATGATTTTGAGGGTTTTGGGTTTTTCTCCTTGGGGTTGGTTTCTAGTTTCAGTCCCTTGTGGTCAGAGAAAATGCTTGGTATGATTTCAATTTTCTTGAATTTGTTGAGGCTTGATTTGTGTCCTATCATGTGGTCTATCTTTGAAAATGTTCCATGTGCATTTGAAAAGAAAGTGTATTTAGCTTCTTTGGGATGAAGGGCTCTATATATATCAGTTAAGTCCATTTCCTCTAGAGTGTTGTTCAGTGCCACAATATCTTTGTTGATATTTTGTTTGGAAGATCTGTCCATTTTTGACAGTGGGGTGTTAAAATCACCTACTATAATTGTGTTGCTGTCTATATCTTTCTTGAAGTCCTCTAAAATTTTCTTGATGTATTTAGGTGCTCCTCCGTTGGGTGCATATATATTTACAATATTTATGTCTTCTTGGTGGATTCTTCCCTTGAGTATTATGAAGTGGCCTTCTGGGTCTCTCTTTATGGCCCTTCTTTTGAAGTCTATTTTGTCTGATATGAGTATTGCTACCCCAGCTTTTTTTTCCTGACCATTTGCTTGGAAAATTTGTTTCCAGCCCTTCACTTTGAGCCTGTGTATGTCTTTTGTCCTGAGGTGGGTTTCTTGTAGGCAGCATATGTGTGGGTCATGCTTTCTTATCCATTCAGCTATTCTATGTCTTTTGATTGGGGCATTTAATCCATTTACATTTAAAGTTATTATTGATAGGTATTTATTCATTGCCATTTTCGTACCTGTGTTCCTCTCTCTCTTTCTCTCTCTGTCTTTTCCTTTCTTCCCTTAAAGCAGTCCCTTTAGTATCTCTTGCAGCATTGGTTTGGTAGAGGTGTATTCTTTTAGACTTCTTTTGTTTGGGAAGCTCCTTATTTGGCCTTCTATCTTGATTGAAAGCCTTGCTGGGTAAAGTAGTCTGGGTTGCAGGCCTTTGGTTCTCATTGCTTGGAATATTTCTTGCCATTCTCTTCTGGCTTGGAGCGTTTCCATTGAGAAGTCAGATGCTAACCTGATTGGGGCCCCCTTGTATGTTACTTTCTTTTTCTCCCTTGCTGCCTTTAAGATTCTCTCTTTGTCTTGGAGTTTTGCCATTTTAATTATGATGTGTCTTGAAGTGGGCCTGTTTGGGTTCCTTTTGATTGGGACTCTCTGTGTTTCCTGGATTTGTGTGGCTTTTTCTCTCACCAAATGAGGGAAGTTTTCCATCATTACTTTTTCAAACAGGTTTTCTATCCCTTGTTCTTGTTCTTCTCCTTCTGGTATTCCTATTATACGGATATTATTCCGTTTCATGTTGTCTTGCATTTCTCTTAAACCCTCTTCATTCTTTCTAAGCCTCTTTTCCTTATCTTGCTCATTCTGAGTATTTTTTTCTATTTTGTCCTCCAACTCGCTGATCCGATCTTCTGCTTCGTCGATTCTGCTTTTCATTCCTTCTACTGTGTTCTTCAGTTCAGAGATTGTGTTCTTCATTTCCTCTTGGCCCTTGTTGATAGTTTCTATTTCCTTTTTCATGTTGATATAGTTTGCCGTGAGTTCATCATAACTTCCCTGTAGTTTATGGTAGCTCATTGAGAGCTCATTGAGCTTCCTGACAACCATTGCTTTGAACTCGATATCTGATAGTTGAGTTGCCTCTGTTTCATTTAGCATTCTTTCTTGAGCTTCCTCCTTTCCTTTCATTTGGGGATTGTTCTTTTGTCTTCCCATTGTTTGTAAGACTCTTGTTGTTAGCCTCAACTTCTTAAATTGATCTGTTCTGGCTCCCTGGGTTTGTGGTATGACCTTCTGTGGTAGAATATCTGTGAGATTCAATGGTGGATTCTCCTTCGGATATCCTGTTGTTCACTGCTTCCACTGACTCATCAGCTGGAATACCCTCTTTTGGGGGCCAACTCTGGATCTCCCCCCGCCACAGTTCCAGGCTTGCTTGTTTGTTTGTTTTGTCTCACTCGTGTGTATTTACAAAAAGAAGAGGGGGGAAAATGAAAAAAAGAAGAAAGGGGAAACAAGAGGAAGGTAGAAAAGATAAAAATTGAAGAGAAAGGAAGAGGGGATAAGAGAAGAAGGAATTCAAGGAAGGCAAAAGGAGTTGGGGAGTAAAGAAGAAGATATAAACAATGAAGAAGGAGTAGTTAAAAACTCATATAGATATACAGGCTTGCAAACAAAAAGACACTAACAAACTGGCAAAACAAAAAAGAGACACGCACACAGACACCCCCACACAAATATAAGCAGCCAAAGGGGGGAAAAAGAAAAAAAAAAAAAAAAAAAACAAGCAAAGCACAACAAAATATTTAAAAAAATAAAAATATATTAAAGAAATAAAAAATTTAAAAAATTATTAATTTAAAAAAAAAAAAAAAAGAAAGAAAAGAAAAGGGAAAAAAAAAAAAAAAAAACCCTCTTGTTGTTTTCAAACTTGCCAGCCGGTTTATTTCAGGTCTTGCTGGCTGCAATGGCTGAGGGGTGATCTTATTGCTTTTCTCTGTGTTCAGAACTCAGTCCTCACTGTGCTATGTATCCCAGCGTTAGTGGGCACCTCTCCCCACAGGGTTTCCAGCGTGTGATCTGAACTTACTGGTGTGTGCGCACTTCTCCGAGGTTATGGGTGTGAGCTAGGTTCTCCAGACGTGCACAGCCGCCTGCCTTTGTCCCTGGGAGGCTTTCAGTGTTCGGGCACAGCTGCCTGCATTCGGATCTGAGAGAGGCCTGTGTTCCAGCTGCTATCCGGCGCCTGCACCTTGGGCCTGAGCTGTCCGCGTTGCGAACCCGCCGGTGAACTGGCGTCTCTGGCTCCACAGCTGTCTCCAGTGGCCTGCGCCTATGTTTTCGCGAGTGTCCACTAGCCCGAGACCGTGTGAGGTCCCCTGAGGGTGTCTATTTTCATTCAGCTGTCTCACTTCGCCCGCGCCTCTGTCTCTCTTGGGGCGCCTATGCTTTCGTAGTCGCGCGGCGACCACGAAAACTCGGTTCAAAGTCGCGCAGTGACCTGGTGGGGTGCACCCACTTTCGCTCCCTCGCAGGGCACCCACTTTTGCTCGGGCGCAGTCGCGCGGTGGCCCCTGAGATCTCCCAGCCGGTTCAGCGGCTGACCCAGCTCCCTCCCCAGGGCCCTGGGGCAGGCTTGGCGGAGCGCCGGGCCGGGGCCTCGGCCGCCCCGTTCTCCGCGCGCTGGAACCCTGGGCTCTTATTGTTCCGAAGAGCTCTCCTTACCGCTTGTTTTTCAGTGTCCGCTACAATTTCCGACCTCTTATTCTCCAATATGCTGTATTACTGTTCCTTGTCTGTTCTGATCTTTACGTAGATTGATCTGGTTTTTCTCCCGTGTGTAGAGGGGGAGTAGGGTCTGCTCCCTCCTACCACGCCGCCATCTTCCTCCTGTTTGCAGTTTTTTATAGCAGCTCTTCACATATCTCTCATTCCTCTCCATTGTTCTCTTTAAGATGCTTTAAAAATTCTCCTTCACTCTGTTTTGTATATTGAATCATTGAATTCAATGGGGGAAAACAAGAGTTTTAACTTTTCTTTGGTAAGATCTTTACCTTTCAGAATCATTCAATTAATTGTATGTGCCAAGTAGCTAAGGACTCTTCTTCCTTAGAAAATGTGTCTTAATATATTGGCTCTTGTCTCGGTGTTATGTATCTTCACTGTTGTCGTGCAGCGCTCTTATGCTCCATTTTTTGCAATCTTAGCTCTGTTGCCTCTAGACATTTTTGGTCGTAAAAGGTTCATTCACATGCAGAATAGAGTAAGTTAAACATTTATACATAATGCATCATAAAGTAGATCCTGAGCCCAGGGGAATAAACAGTGAAGATGAAGAAGTCCCTGATGATTGGCAAGAGGAAGACTGAGAACTATTGTGTATGCGGCGGCCCTCACAACATGTGACATGTCCTAGAGACAGCATTCCAACCTTCTCCCTACCTGCTTTTAGGCAGAGCTTCACAATCTAATGAGAAAATAAAAGCCTTCAAATATTCAGAAACAAAATTCTCATAAGGTAAATATAGAAAGTGTAAAAGATATGCCTTCAGCAGTTGCATTATTATGCAATTATAATTGAAGACACTAAATTTGATTACTTAACATATCAGTTTCAAGCAAAAGTAAAGTTAAACGAAGATGGTTTTGGAATTATCTAATGTCAAGAAACTTCTTCAGCTGTTTTCAAGTTTCTAGATGGTTTGTACAGTGAATTGACATAAAATCTAAACATTTGTTCTGACACACTTCCTCTGTTTTATTTGGAGACATTTTGACCTTTGACTCTTTTTTCAGACCTACACTATAAGATTATGAATCAACAGTGAATGAATGAATTGGCTGCTTTGTGATCTGTATCATCAAGACCAACCCCCCTACAATTAGTATCACACATAAATGATGTTTTGATTAGCATGATGAATGAACTACTAAATTTATTTAAGTTCTTCTGCAGGAAAATATTTTAAAAATCTCTTATATGCCAAAAATTTGGGTGAATTTGGATAGAAAGCAAAGCAAAAGGTTCTGAAAGGTCATGCTGCTTGAATTTCTTCAGACTTCTTTCTCAGGTGTTGGACAACTAGAAGCACACAGCTACTGCTGTCAAGGTCATTACTTGCATCACTGAGTACAACTTTATAGCACTGAAAAGTGGGGGAAAAGAAGTGAGGGAAGATTTTTCTCCTCAGCTGTGTTAGCAAGGATATTTCATAAGTAATATCAATATACAAGATAAGAACTAGAGTTATGGCTAATAAAATACAAAGTATTTTCACATCTCTTGAGAGAGAGCTAGAACTTTTAAAGCAACCCCACCCTCAGCATGTTAAATGCAGTTATTAAATGCACAAATGTATGTAGCATTTATTTTCTTTAAGTGATCTCTATAATGGACGTGCCTTTCGCAATTGGTATGCCTGCTAGGTAAACTGAGCAAAAGATTTCTGCTATAACAATAGATCTGGAGATGAGAATTTTGGATGTTATTTAATTCATTTTCTTGCCATTTTGTGGAAGGGAAAACTTAGGCCTAAAAAGAGTAGTTCACACACTCAGTTAATGTTTGAATCAGAACTCAAACCCAAGGCCAAATTTCAATCAGATGATCTTTGTTTTACAGACTTTGACAGGAGAATAGAAACAATTCAGCAAGCTTGCGTTAACAGCAGTAGAAAGCCCTGGAGAGAGAGTTGTCTTGATTAGAAATACTGATTGCTGCTGCGGTTTGAATTGTGAAGCACCCCACATGCATTTTGCATGGGCACAAGCTAATCAGCACAAACTATAAAGCTGCCATCTCAGGTGGCAGAGAGAGGCACAGGTGTGGCACTGGGGATACTTCCCCTGACACCAGATTTGTCTCTTTGTTGAAAATCAGCCACATGGGCTTTTTACTGGTTTTGTAAAACAGCAGGGAGGAATGTCTTTCACTTCAAATATAGTTGCAGAGGAAAGGTAAAAAATATTTCATTAAGATGAGACATTGGGATTTTGTGCTCTTCGGAGCAATGACCAGACGAAGTTTGTTCACAGTCAGCTTGTGTGAGCAGATTTCTAGAAGATGATGGAAAGGAGGATTTGTCTGAACCAATTCTCTGCTGTGTTAGACATAACTCTGACATCTTCCTTCACAGGATCCTGTAGAGAATGCTCTGCTACCTGCTTCAAGCCAGACTTACAACACACAGCTGGTTCCACTAATGGTATGGTGGAATCCAAGTCTTAGGGTCTCTGGACAGCAATTTTATATGTCACTGAACTATCTCTAGTCTTGCCCCACATCCCAATGAAAATGTCTGTCCTCATTCCTTCAGAGTGGAACTTCTAATAAAAAAAGAGATACTTATCTCTTTTTGCTGTTTATCAACAATTTATTTTAATGTTGCATCATCAATCACAAGATAAATTAAAGATGATTGGTAATCATCTGATAATTTGCCAACTTCCTAAACTCAACACTAGCTTTGTCTTGCCCCCAGGGCTCTGCAAATACTACCCCCATTTTCTTAACTGTATCTTCATCTTCCCAGCATGCTACAAAAATCTATGCATTCTGAAAACATTGGCTCAGCTATGCTTTTCTATATGTAGCTTTCTCTTTCTCCTCAAGGCTGGCTGTGTTCAGTAATCTCTGTAGGTACAGTGCCAAAAGCACAAGCTTCCAAAGGCCCAGCAAATGCTTAGTGGGATGTGGTACCACTTTAAAAAAGCTTTGATATAATTTGATTTGGGGTTTCCAAAAAAAAAGGATAGAAACCAGGGCCTACAAAAATTTTAAAATGGTCTTGCTAAAACCAGGGATAGTTAAAGCCTTTTCTTGTATTTGGAAATGAGTTTATTTTCACTCATCACATTCAATTGTTTAGACAGTTATCTAAGCTACACAGTTAAATTATTTCAGAGAGAAACTATATTCTTAATGTCTAGCTCATTGTAGAGTTTCCTGACTCATTATAGATTTTCACAGATATTGGTAACTTGTGTTGAATTTCATAGATATTAAAGTTGGTCTCTGAGCACAGAAGCATTGCAGACACTGGTCAGAAGGGTGTCCTGGACCTGCTGAGAGTGAAGAGTAGTAAACAGCTCTGTAGTTTTCCAGCCTCACAACAGTCGTGTGTATGTAGGAGGAAGTGGGGTGGTGGTAGGCAGGGGCACAGTGGAAGGTACGGGGAGGGAGAAGTTCGAGAAGCACCTGACATCTTGTGCATTTTGAGAACAAAGACTGCCAAAGGACATCAGTCAAACAAGTGGGGCTGGTGTTGTGCCAGTGGGAGAAGATTTAAGTCACATAGAAGTCCTTTTCTTCAGTAATAATAGATTCTTATGCTCAGGACAAAGTGACCAGGTTTGCAAATCCTTTATTCAGAAAACTACTTCCTTTTATCTAAGTACTCCCGCTAAGCATCTTACAGAAATAAGTGTGTAATACTGCATATTTGAAATCCTGACCTGTTGGTGGAGTATTGTTCTTTTATGAAATGTTCACTTTAGGTTACTTAAAGGTCATTCAACTCTCCTATGATATATTATACTATTATTAAATATGTATGCAATCCCATAAGATTTCTAAGCAAAGCAGATTAGTAGGAATGAGATGTGTACATTATTCACAGAATAATCTCTTCATCATTTCAGGAAAGAATTTCACCATTAAGGGTACTGTCTCCTATTCAAGTTTTTAAGAAGACAATTTGACATTTATACTTCTTTTTTTCTTTTTAAGGGATACTTTACAGCTTGTCAGATAAGATAAAAATGTGGCAGGACATGACCTTTCTTTGATTTATAAATGGTATTGCAATATGAGAACATGGATTGAGAAAGGTCTTGTAGTAAGCTCTCTATTTGTTTTCATTTTATTTTATTATTTTATATTATTTTATTTTATTTTATTTTATTTTATTTTTGTACTGATATTTCAAATGAGGAGAAGAGGAAAAATACACAAAATGCAATGGATTTAAATAAAACATAAAATTATTTTATAACCTACTTTACCCCAGTTTTGCTTTCTGTAGCTCTACTAATTTAATTTTCTTAGCATATTTTTCAGCAACTATAAGCATTTTATGATATTCCACATCATAGGTTATCAGGGAATACAATTCCAAACGACAAGGAGATACCACTATACACCGACTAGAATGACTAAACTCTGCAACACTGATAACACTGAATGCTGGTGAGAACGTGAAACAATGAGAACACTCATTTACTGCTGCTGGGAATGCTAGAGGGTACAGCCACTTTGGAAGACAGTTCAGTGGTTTCTTACAAGGCTAAACATATTCTTTACCATATGATCCAGGAGTCACTTTCTTTGGTATTTACCCAAAGGAGGTGAAAAGTTATGTCCACACAAAAACCTGCATATAAATGTTTACAGCAGTTTTGTACATAACTATCCAAACTTGAAAGCAACCAAGATGCCTTTCAGTAGGTAAATTAATAAATAGACTATGGTACATCCACCCTATGAGATGTCATTCATTGCTAAAGAGAAATGAGCTATCAAGCCATGAAAAGACATTGAGGAAATTTAAATGCATATAACTGAATGAAAGAAGCCAATCTGAAAAGGCTATCTACTGTAATTTTAAGTATATGACATTCTGGAAAAGACAAAACTATGGAGACAGTAAAAGCAATCAATGGTTGCTGGGGATTGTTTGAGGTGAGCAAGGAGGGGGGCAGTGGAGGGATGAATAGCTAGAGCACAGAGAATTTCTAGGGCAGTGAAACTATCCTGTTTGACGCCATAATGAAGATGGTATGGCATTATCCATTTGTCCAAACCATAGAATGAACTATAATTTAAACTATGGACTTTTGGATAATTATGATTTGTCAATGTAGGTTTATCAATTGTAATAAATGTACTACTCATGTTGGGGATGTTGATAATTAGGAAGGTTATGTATGTGTAGTGTCAGGAAGTATATAGGAAATCTTTGGACCTTTCAATTTTGCTATACATCTGAAACTGTTCTGAAAAGCTAAAGTGTTTTTTTTTTAATTTACTTTTAGAGAAAAGGGAAGGGTGGGAGACTGAGAGGGAGAGAAACATCAACGTGTGAAAGAAACATCAATTGGCTGACTTTTGCACGCACCTCAATGTGGGTACCAAGCCCACAACCCAAGGCATGTGCCTTAACCAGGAATCAAACTGGCAACCTTTCAGTTTGTGGGACAACATCCAATCAACTGAACCATGCTGGCCATGGCGAAGAGCTAAACTCTTAATAATTAAAAAAAAAACATATAAAATGTAAACTATCAATATTTTTGTACTGATTACATATTGAAATAATATATTTACATATTAGGTTAAGTAATAAATGAATGCTGAAGTTTTATAAGAAATATGATCTTACATAAGCATCAAGGTGTTCCTTTCATGGTGCTTGTGAATCACAAAGGTATGAAGAGAATAACTTTAGAGCTGAAGAAACAGGGAACCACATCACCTTAACCAAGTGATCAAAGATAAAATCACCAGTAATGGAACTAATGGGCAGCATATGTTCACTGATTTGATGAACTAAGAAGGAAATAACATCACTTTTGTGGTACCCCTGACAAAATAATGTGTAACATAAGTCTTGTAATGTGTGAGCATCAGAAAAACACATTCTATAAAATATCTGGTCTATACTCTTCAAATATGACATGATCATGAAATAAAAATGATTTAGGAATATTCCAGATTAAAGGAGACTAAGAAGACGTGACAGTTAAATGTAATAAGCAATCCTGGAATCAAAAGAATGGTATATAAGGAATCAGTTGAAGAACATTGGCAAATTTTGGAACAAGGTCTTTGGATTAGATATTATAACAAAAATAATTGCTTGATTTTGATTATTGCACTGTAGTTTATAAAAACAAGTCTTTGGTTTTGGGAAATATGAACTGATATGTCAAGGTAAAAAGGAATTTCATGTCTAAATCTTTTTTATTTTTCCACTTTAAAAAATACCTTCAGCGCAATATTGAAAACAGAACAAGCATTTAAATACTGCCTCTAAAAGGTTATATGTTCCATTCATTATTATTTATTATGCCTTCCTGAAAGCATTTTTAAAGGTTCTGAAAATTGAGTTTCTGAAAGTAAATTCTATAGCCAAATGGTATCCACAATGACAACTAGATTGCATCAATATCAAACTAAAAGGTTGTGGCAGACCCTTCTGCATGATGTGGGCCCAGCTCCCACTCAGAGATGCACAGCACCCACACCCACAGATAGGTTCTCTTGTGGGCAATTAGATTTGCAATGTACCTAAACTTGCTTTTTGCTGAAAACTCTCTCACCCTGCAAATGCTAAACCTTGCAGGGACCAATGTAACCGGTTCAGCCACTTTTGCCTTTTCATTTGCTAATATCCTTCTTCTGTGATGTGATTAGGAGCATTGGCTCCTTTGTAGTGCATAGTGAGTGAGGACCATCTTGTAATGTGAGGAGATATAGAATAAAGGCCTGTCATCCAGGAGGCCGAGGCTTTTGCTCCCCTTGAGAGAAAAGCCACGCTGTTGTCCTTTTTCCTCCACCGGACTCGGAAGTCCGTGTGCATGTTTTTATTTCATCCATAATGACTCGGACACTGCTAGCCGGTATCCACATCAAAAGGCGAAAGAGGATACTTTACAATTTTACAATGTATAATATGGTTTAAAATTTGATAGAAGCAATTAAAACATAAAAGTTAAAAAAACCTGTGCTTGTATAAGCAGTTGATATTTGACAAAGGTGTCAAGATCACACAATGGAGGAAAGACAGCCTCTTCAATAAATAGTGTTGGGAAAACTAGACCAGTACATGCAAAAAAATGAAACTAAACCAGCAATTTACACCATACACAAAAATAAACTCAAGATGGATAAAAGACTTAAATGTAAGATGCAATGCCATAAAAATCCTAGAAGAAAACATAGGTAGTAAAGCCTCAGATAGTCAACATAGAAATATTTTTGCTGATGTATCTGCTAAGACACAGGAAACAAAGCAGAAAATAAACAAATGGACTGTATCAAATGGAGACAACTGTACTTGAACAATAAAAAAATAAGATACTTAAAAAATAAAACAAATGAAAAGCTTCTGTATACCTGAAGAAACCATCAACAAGATGAATAGGGAAGCTACTGTCTGGGAGAACATTTTCATCAATGATATATATGACAAGCGTTTAGTCTCCAAAATATACAAAGAACTAATACAAGTCAACACCAGGAAGACAAACAACCCAACCAAGAAGTAGACAAAAGAGCTGAATAGACACTTCACCAAAGAGGACATGTAGTGGGCCCACAGATATATGAAAATATGCTCAACATCACTAATCATCAGAGAAATGCATGTTAAAACTACAAGGAGATATCACCTTTTACCTGTCAGAATGACTGCCATCAATAAATCAACAAATAGCAAGTGTTGGCAAGGATGTGGAGAAAAGGGAACCCTAGTACAATGTTGGTAAGAATACAATCTGGAGCAGCCCCTGTGGAAAACAATAGGGAGAATCCTAACAAAACTAAAAACAGAACTTCCTTTTAACCCAGCAATTCCACTTCTAGAGTAAACCCAAGAACCCTAAGACACCAATACAAAAAATATCTGCACCCCTATGTTTATAGCAGTGCTGTTTACAATAGCCAAGATCTGGAAACAGCTTTAAATGCCCATTAGTAGATGAGTGGGTAAAAATTTGCAGTGCATTTACATAATGGAATATTACACAGCAGTAAAAAGAGAAACAAAAAACTCTAACATTTTGCAACAGCATGGATGGACCTGAAGAAAAGTATGTTAAGTGAATTAAGCCAGCCAGTGAAAGAAAAATACCACATGATCTCACTTATGTTTGGAATTTAATATACACAATAAATTAATGAACAAAATAGTAACAGAAGCTTAAATACATAAAACAGACTCTCAGCTGCCTGAAAGGAGCATGCAAGTGTAAATGGAATTGTTTCCTTTATTTTTATTTCTTTTTCTGATAGTTTGTTATTAGCATATAGAAATGCAAAAGATTTTTGTGTATTGATTTTGTATCTAATTTGTATGCATTAAAAATATTTTTCTATGGCTATGTTGTTGTATCAGCCAAATTCCTAGAAGAGCTTAAATGGTATTGTAGTTTGCCCAAATGAGATAACTGGTCTAGTCTTTTATGTCTCTCTATCACTCAGTCGTGAGATGAGAGTCATCTTTTGAAGGTTTGCTGTGTGCCCAACAGACATCTCTGGGTGTGATGGTTGCTAACGGCCAAGAGCAGTTCTCTGGATTAGGGTGGGTGTAATTGTGAGCTGTTAACAAGCATGACTCACAGACCACTAAAGAGATCTGTGTAGGACACCAAAAGCATCCTCAAGAGCCTGTAGTTGATGGGAATACTATATTTAACTCACCCTGGTTTACCTACTGTGCTTATGTTTGAAAATAGGGGTGCTGGGTTTGGAGTCTACTATGAGAAGAAAGCACCAAAGGATTGCTGAGTAGACTACATCACAGCTATTCCAACCAAGTCCTCTGCCTATATGGACATCATTTATTTTCTACAGTTCTGAAATCTCCCCTGAAGTTTCAATATAATACTGATACTTCTTAATTCTATATATATTATGTGTATGTGCATATTTTACACATACACATTGCTTAGACATATGCCTGCCATATGAAACTCAATAACTCTAAAACTTCTAGTCTTTTCCACAGCTCACCTTCCCCCTTTTATGTTAATGGTACCTATCATTAGGCAGTTGGGCTTCAATCATTTGAATTTTCTTTAACTTTTTCTCTTTTTCTTCTTTTCACCCTATGTACTGAATCAATAGATCTCAGAAACTCTCTCATAATGCTCTTGACATGCTGACCTTCCATTCCATCTTATCATCATTCCACTTCCAGTCCTTGTCTTGTTCTGCCTTAACTGTACAAAGAATTTCTTAACTGACCTTTTCATGTCAATATCTCACTAATAATAGAGTAATATTCTAAGGCACCTTTTTAATCACATCACCCCTTCATTCAAAATCTTTAAATATCTTCCCCCCTTGTGTTGGGAACCACCCTGCCTGGTTTCAGGAGCTATAACCCCTCCATGGCTAAGGCTGAGTGAGTGACCTTCGGACCATAAGCCGCTAAGGAGACAAAGCTTATCTCCCTGGCAGGGCCACTGCTTCTGGGCCTTTTTCTTCACCTTGCCTGGCCCTCAATGCTTGATCGGTTAGCCAATGATGGGTAAGATTTCCCAAGGGGGGAACAACTGAAGACAGGTATGATCATGCAGAGGCCCAAGGGAAGGACTTGGTGGTCTACAGTAAAAGAGGGTGATGGACCCTCACCCCTTGGCTATGGCATAGCCTGAGTCCTCATTCTCTCTGTTAGAAGTCTCCTAATCTCTTGGCTGCCTTGCTTCCCCTGCCTGACATAAGCCTGAAGCAATGCCTTAAACCTGAAACAATGACAGAGGGCAGGAAAGGGCAGGTTCCCCAGGTGATCAGGCCTAAGAAAGAATGCACAAAATCCTGTGAAACCTGCTTTGCTAAGAATGCTGTCAATTAAATGATAAGGGTCCAAGCAGGAAATGTGTTTATTTCTCAAAGTTTTGTAGCCTTTCAGCTAACAGACCCTGACTCAGAATAAGCCCTAGTAGTTCTCTGTATGCTATCTATTGTTTGATCTTTACTGCCTGACAATGATTAATGAACTTTACCTGTATTCCTGTGCAAATTGAAACCCAATAAAAACCTGTCAAGGAAAGGGTTGGGGTGCTCGCCCCTTGAGAGAGGAGCCATGCCATCCCTTTTCCTCCACAGGACTCAGTACTCCATGTGAATTTGTCTTGTATCTCATCCATAACGCCGTGGACACTGTGGGCCGGTGTTCATGTCACCCTTGCCTATAAATCTAATTTTCTTCATTCATATTTAAGTGCCTCAATAATCTTACCTGCATTAAGCTGTAATGCTGTGTCAATGGTCATTATCTATTTTAATACTTTTTAATAAAGTATTTTATCTAACCATAAAAGAAGAGAATATCAAATTTTTGAATATTTCAAGTTAGATGTGAAAATACAGGTAAATTTTACAAGCTGAAATATTAAAGTAATAGATGTGACATTCTGAATTTGGGCTATAAAATTTAGATTTGGGTGAGGTGACAGAAACATTACAACTGGAAACATAATATTTGTTATTTTGAATTCATCTTAGAAAAATGTAATGTGACTACAAATTTTAAAAAGTAAATTAAAAATGTTCAGAACAATGAATGCATTCTTAGACTATATCACAAAATACATTAGAATAGATATTTTCAAAATTTTAGCAAAAAATATTTTTTCAAGCAAATTCTTACACAAAGCATATAAAAAATAAACAGTATAAAACAATAGAAGGGAAACTACTTTATTGAAGTGAAACAACTCTCTGCCTTCCTAAACCCACAAGACAGCCCCCAAGTCTTTACATAGAATCCTAATTCTTCCTGGAGTTCATAATCAATAGCTCTCAGCCAAGACTGGAAAACATGTTACACTTCACTGTCAGACTCTATCTAAAATATTGCAGTAAGTGCTTGCTCCTGAACTCTGAACAAAGCTAAAGTCCATTTTGGAGGACAGTGTAATAATTGGTTAAGTGACTGAAAAGCATGTAATCAGATTGGTCGACTGTTTGAAAGAAATGGGGATGTTTGACAGAAAGAATAGAAGAGTAAATGGTGATGTGATAATGGTTTTTGTGTGTGTGAAGGACTATAACAGGGAATTGTTTCAGATGGGTCCAAATGTCAAGTTATTGAATCAAACACCCTTCTTTCAAGAATGAATGATTCAACCATGAGAAAGATTTAAGAAAATTCGAGAGCTAACCCCATTGACTCAGATGTTTATTTTTCTCCATGATTCTAGGAATGTTTTTTTCCACGTTATGTAGTTTGGGATACCATGGCTCTGTTAATTCTTACATTTGAATACTTACTAGTTGTGTACAGTGTCCCAGATGCTATCTTAAGGGATGAAGATCATGAGGTGAACAAGACATCATCCCTGTCTTCAGATTAGTTATAAAAATTAATGTTAAAAAAACTGCAACGGAATATGCAAAGTAGTAAAGGGAACTATAAACAAAGCACAATGGGAAACAAAAAATAGGAAGCAAAATAAGGCTTCTTAGGGGAGCCAGTGAAGGTTTTAAAATGTCAATGTTATTGTCGTAAAGACTGAGTTTACCAAGTGATAAGATGGAAAAAATCTCTGTCAGGTGAAGTAAATTTTGTATGCAAATATACTGAGGAATGAAATCACATGGACTAGGTGGGAAACATTTAGATTTGCTGGAAATTAATGTACCTACAGTTGAGCGAGGTGGTAAGGCTGGAAAGGTATTCTGAAAGAAGGTAGAGACAGGAGTGGGAACCCTGTCGGAGTAGACAGGTATCCCATCTTTCCACCTACGCTATTTATGACAGACCTGCTGGCTTAGTGCACGGAGGGGTGAGAAAAAAATGGGACTGCTACAAAATCCTGAATGATACCCTTTTCTATACTGTTAGCCCAGAAAAGGAAAGTCAGTACAGGGGAGTTGAATATTGCAATATAAGTATTTGAAGAATAGCTTGGCTATATTTGCCAGTTATTTAAGAAACTTAATAAAAAACTTATTTGTTGCTGAATGATGAATGAAAACTAACCTGGAATTGTCTCTGATATAACAGATTCATTTATAGTTAGATCAAATAAGGTTATGGAACTATGAATAAAAGGTGAGATAAATGATTCTAAGTAAACACTACCTCTTTAAGTTTCGCCTTTCATTTTGTTTCTGATGATGGGAACCACACAGCCGCAAAATTAGTGGATCAAGAATATTAAATATTATTTATAACCTCTAAATAAGGATGATTTTGAATTTTCCACCATATAATAACCATTCTTGGCCTTTTAACAAATTCTATTTAAAGCACAAATTTATAAATTGTTTCAAAGAAATATTTTATATAAGAATCAGAAATAAATCAAAATGATTTTATTTTGAAGGCTCTTCTGCCTTTTAATTCAAGAGTTAATTTTATTGGACTTTCAGTGAAAGGCTTGCAACATTATACTATTTTATAATTCACTCCAAGAAAACGCATGCATGTGTCTTATTTCTAACTTCTTCTGGAATTGGAAAAAGGTTTTAAAAAAAACAGATCGGTGAGCAACAACTTGCTTATTTCAGTTACTGCTAACATAACTGGCATAAGGGAGAGAGAATTAAGAGTGAAATCAACTGTTATCATGTGTAATTCTAGGCCACACTCTGTGGTGCATCTGAAACCCTCACCAGTGCCACCTCTATGCAATTTCACTTAATTTAAGCTCCTCAGACTGTGCACTTAATATCATTTCTACACATTCTATAAAGAAAAAGGAAAAATAAACACACTTAATGAAAACATTATCCTTGATCTTCATGAAATTCCAGATGCAGCCCCCTGGCTCTCCTCTTTTACACCAATTGCCTTTCGTTATGCGTTATTTAGGACGTTGTGTGTACTGTAAAGTCGTATAGGATGAAAGCAGGAAAATAATACAATTTTATTTAACTGTTTTAAAAAGAAATAAATTTATAATATCTGAAATATGTCACTTGCAAAATTGAATTAAAATTTAAATGTCATAACTCAAGCATTCTTAAGTACAAAGGAATTATTTAAAAATGAGGGACAACTTGCTGGGGAATGTCACATTATCCACTTGACCAAGTTCTCCTTGTGATTCAAAATACACAAGTAGTTCGCTGTAAAAATCACTTCCCTCACGTCTTTATCTACTTGGCACTTCTAGATCTAGTCCATTTACTTTTCATGCTTCCAATAGATTTTTTTTTTAAAACATACAAATCACGTTTGTTGGGTACATTTTGTGCAAGGCATCATGTTGAGAACTTTATATATTTTAATTTATCTAATGTTCACACTCTAATACACCATTTTACAAAGGAGCCAAGTTACAAATGTTTGTCACTTTCTCATATTTGCTGTGGTGATCCTATTTAATCACTTCACAATAATACCCCCATATGATTTTTAAGCAAAATATGGTATAATTCTTATCTAGTTTTCACTCCAACTATGATGTAAGCCCTTTAATTCATTTATCCCTTCGGTTACTGAACACCCGTCTGTGCCAAGCCCAGGGGATAAAGCAGAAAATAAAACAAAACTCTGCACTCAGGTTAACTCACTGCATTTTCCAGGAAACACATGAAGAATGGAGAGTAGGAGGAGTGCTCCAGAAGACATCAGTCCAGCAGGGTGGAAGCACACCGCAGAGCACCTGCTGGCAGTCCGGTAAAGGCTCCCTGAGGAAAGTCAGGCTAAAACTGAGTTTTGTAGAATGCTTTGGAGGTAGCTGGGGGAAGGACAAGAGAGAGGGCACAGCACATATCACACAGCTGTATTTACTCGATTCAAGCTGGGAAGTGAGACAAAGCAGTGAGTTGGAGACCTGCCAGTAGGTAAGTATGATTGAAATAAGGTGTGAGGTGTGAAGTGGGAACAGATGAGGCTATGAAGAACGTAGGAGGTGTGTGGAAAGGATCTTGTGCGAAGGGAATGGCATGATCACATCTGCACTTTAGGGAAAATGTTCTAATTATAGTAGTCACCCCGTATTTACAAATTTGATTTTTGCGTTTTCAGTTACCAGCAGTCAACTACAGCCTGAGAATTTTAATTGGAAAGTTCCAGAAGTAAACATTTTATAAGTTGAAATTGCATGCCATTTTGAGTAGTGAAATCTTGTGTTGTCTGCTCTGTCCCACCTGGAACGTGAATCCTCCCTTAGTCTGTCTCCATGCTGTACATGCTCACAGCCCATCATCAGTCATTTAGCAGCCATCTTGCTCATCAGATGGGCCCTGGTGGTACCACAGTTCTTGTGTTCAAGTAAGCCTTATTTACCTGATAATGGTCCCTAAGCGCAAGAGTAGTGACGCTGGCAATTCAGATATGCCAAAGAGAAGCCATATAGTGCTTCCTTTACATGAAAAGATGAACATTCTCAATAAGGAAAGAAGGTCATGCTGAAGTTGCTTAGATCTATGGTAAGAGTGAATCTTCTGTCCATGAAATTGTGAAAATAAATTTGTGCTAATTTTGCTGTCTCATCTCAAACTGAAAAAGTTACAGCCACGGTGTGCGATAAGTGCTTAGCTAAGGTGGGAAAGGCATTAAAATTGATGGTGGAGGACGTGAACAGAAAACATGTTCCAATTGATGGCAACCTGTTGTACCAGGAAGCATTGAGCCTACGAGAAGATTTCAGCAAGTTATTCACTGAAACAAATGATACAAAGCAATTTGCAAGTAAGGGATGGCCACACAGTTCAGGAATAAGTGTGGCATATCTCACACCATCACAAGGAGAAGAAGGGTGAGCTCAGTACAATTAGACATTTAAGAAAGAGACAGTGATAGGGAATATTTACATAACTTTCATTACAGTATATTGGTTTAATTGTTCTATTTTATTTTTTTGTTAATCTCTTACTATGCTCAATTTCTAAATTAACTTTATTATTCTATATATACGTATGAAAAAATTGTGTATGTAAAGATCAGTACTCTCCGTGGTTTCAGGCATCCACAGGGGGTCTTGTTCCTTGATGGCCCTTTCTCTTTCTCCTTCCATTATCCCCTCTTTCCCCTCTGGTTACTGTCAGTTTGTTCTTTATTTCAATGTCTCTGGTTATATTTTGTTTGTCTTGTTTGTATTGTTTATTAGGTTCCACTTATAAGTGAGATCATGTGGTATTTGTCTTTCACTGCCTGGCTTATTCCACTTAGCATACTGGCTATGGTACATTTACACAATGGAACACTGTACAGCAGAAAGAAAGAAGGAGCTTCTACCCTTCATGACAGCATGGATGGATCTGGAGAGCATTATGCTAAGAATGAGCATTTAAAAAAGTAATCTAGATTTACTTTAATAATCTAGATTCACTTCAATAACTACTAACAAATTAGAAAGTGTCTATGAGACTTACTTTAGTGCAAAATGGTATGTAATTGGCAACCTTTACAGCAAATTGTATACATTTATTTAAAATGGGATCAAATTTGCAAAAAATTTGTCAAGCACACAAGCCAAGTGCGCTTGTGCAGTGAGTAGGAAAGCAGGGAGGCCATGCTTTCTTCCTTCATGACTTAGAAGAGAAAAAAAGGCATCCGTCTCAGCATTTAGTTTGCTTCCCATAGAGATATTTGAGCATGCCTTTGTCCCAAAGTTTCAAATGCACTTTCTGAAAGAGGCTAGTAAATGAATGCATCAATTAGAGTACCATTTTCTCTTATTGATCAATGCAAAATCCCCTGATCATCAGTTGTCTTGCTTTTATCACAGCATCTGTATTAATGCATGATGTTTTGACTATCATGGAATTTCATTTCATAGATGCTTCTCTCCTGTTTCTGGCATTGTGTTTGATTAATAATTGTAAATAAAACAATGTCTTAGTTAAGCCAAGTCATGGTTATCTGTGATCATGGAAAATGTTTTCCTATAAGTTAAGCAATAAATTAATTGAGAAAAATTCTATATAATCAAACTAGATGCTTTTTATAGTCATATTTCTGCTTTATACAGTAAAAGTATAGTAGAAGCTAGCTAAATTGTGATTCACACAGTGATTTTTATTTGTACTCTTACGCTTAGGGAGGGATAAGACTCAATACATGATTCTTCACTTGACTAATTCAGAAATTGTCAACATTTCTGCCTGCCACTAGAAAATTTAGGTTATAATTGAAATGATGGTTCAGATAAGTGGTTTTAAATAAATTGTTATTGAACATGAAATGAGTTTGAACCTGAATTATCATATTTGTTGATCATTGATTTAAATCACTAGATAAAACTCAAAATCATATTTTATTTTTTTTTCAATGTATATTGAGAAATCATTGTTAGTTTTCCAAGTATCAAATAAGACTACTTAATATGCCAGAAACTAAAGTATTTTAAAGTGTTTATTAAAACACAAAACTTGATAGCAGTCCTTCCTTAAGAGTGGTTACACATGCTGAGTAGCTCAGTATCTTCTCCAAAATGCATTTAACTGAAAATTTATGTATTCAAGGATGACAGTGCAAGTAACTGTGGAAACACAGACATGTTAAAATTAGGAATATTCAAGATATAAACAAGGAAAATGAAAATACAGGAGTAATCAAATGAATATTGTGTTCAAAACATACATTTATGTATACTTCCAAAGTATTTTAAAAAGAGAAATGAATGGTTTAATTGTATTTGCAAGACTTGACTATTCGCAGATCCTTGTGTTAAAGTTTACTCTTTTTATTCCCATTTTTTTCTGGTCCTTCCCTTTGTTTCTCCATCTAAAAGAAGCTCAAGTTCCAAATCTCTAAAATGTTCTTCCCTGCTTTCTCCTTAAGATTTTACCCACTATCCATTCTCAAATCTTGGAAGAGTATTTTACATACATACAATCCCTCCAGTGTCTAATCCCAGTCCATATTCTTAACACCTGTAGTCTAATTTCTACCCTTATATTCTACTTTAATTACTGTTTGAAAGTCATCGAGGACATTTTTGCTGATACAGCTAATTGTTTCTTTGCAGCACTGGTTGTTAAAGATCTTACTTATTCAATCTTTCTTCTCCCTTGATTTTCATGATACAACAGTTTCTGGATCTCTTTCTACCTCTTTGACCTCTCAGTCATTGTTTTCTCACTCATTTCCTATCAAATTGGTAATATTGTTAATGAAATTATTTAATTTTGATGCAAAGTGATGTAATGATCACTCTCATACATTTTATGTTTCCAAGAAGAAGGATGCTGCAGACAACTTGACAACTGAAAGACAGTAGCCATTCCTTTCTTTCACTATGCCCTGATATGCTGAAACAGGAAAACTTCAATGAAACTGTAAAGGATTTCTCTGGTGATATCCCAACCGTTAACTACAAAATCCCAGGAAAATGCAGAAGGGAGACATGGACACAAGCCAAAATTTTAGGCCCTTTTGAACATCAACAAATGAATTTTATTTAGTTAACCCTTATGTGATTTTGAATGTTATTAATATTGTATATCTCTTTGGGGGTTTACTAGAAGCTTTTCTTGATGTGAGACTATAGGAGACCGTTCTTTGTGGCATAGGCCCAGCTCCCACTCAGATGCACAGGACCCACACCCACAGATAGGTTCTCCCGTGGGGAATCAGACCTGCATTGTACCTAGACTGCCATGAGATTTGCTTTTGCTAAAATTCCCTCACCCTGAATTGAGGCAGCAAGTACTTAGTGTAACTTCCTAAAACCCACGCTAAACCTTCCAAGGATGAGTGTGACCAGTTCAACCACTTGCCCTTTGCATTTGCAAATATCCTTCTTCTGTGATGTGATTAGTGGCATTGGCTCCTTTGTTGTCTGTAAAAGGTAACCACCTAAAGTGAACCTGTGCATTGTAAATGAGGACCATCATGTAATGTGCCAAGAAAAGCAATAAAGGCTGATCAAGGCAAAGGCAAGGCTTTTTCTCCTCTTGAGAGAGAAGCCACGTTGTCCCTTTTCCTTCACAGGACTCTGTAGTCCGTGTGAATTTCTCGTGCCTCATCCACAATGTGGCGGACCCCACAAGCCGGGGTCCACATCATAAAACAACTGTTCTTAAGCAGAAAAGAAACCCTAAGACTTTGTTTTTCTTTGTACCTGAGCAAACCCTAAATACTTGCCAAATGATAGAGGTATCTATTTCATTAAATGAGTAACTCTGTGAAGCTCTGAATGTCACCCAGAAACTTTGCTTCCCCTACCACCTCCTCAAGGAAAGTAGAATAAATAAGTGACATTTTAAAACAAACTTGCAAAACCACTCAATAAATTTCAGTTGCTAAGACCAATGTCTTTTCCTCTAGCACTTGTGGCTGTTAGGTCCATTTCACCACAAACAGTATGTAGCCAACTAGCTTTGACTGCTTATTGACTCTGTCATTTCCATAGCTCTACATGACAAATAGTGTAGATGTTTAATGTGGGATACTCCAAATTATTATTAAACAGGGTTTTAATAATAAAACCTGTGTTCCTGTGGGTAAACCACAGGAACAACTGTATAACCATTAGCTAGTAACCCTGGTGAACCAGAAATCACACCATTAGAAGTTGCTCTTGAACTTCATTAGAAAGCACCTTATCAGGTATTGTTAATCATAAACAACAGCAAAACTCTAGGGAATTAACCCTTTTATTCATATGGCATATTTAAAGGGACATAATATATCCACCTCCTGGATGTCCCTGCCTATGGAAGATCTGAAACTGTGATTCTTTCAGGATTGAACAAAAGCTGCCAGCATCAGAGAAGAGACACCTTGTCAAACAAACTTAGGTCAAGCAACAGACCGCTAAGAAGGACAGTTTCCACAAAGCACCTACGAATCAGGATTCCCAAATGCCCAAACCCTGAGTACCACGTCCTTCTTGTCTTCCTTTGCTTTCTTTTCCTGGCTAACCTTTTTCTGGCTCTCCTTTTCCCTCTCTGCCTCTAATTGCTAAAACGTGATTCTCAAGATTTTTCACCTAATCATTTCCCTCCGGGTAAATCAGGAATATAAAAAATTATCATACAAGCCTATTAATAATAAACAACATCTCTTCTCTACAAACTCTGGGTGGGATGGGATTTGTATCCTGCCTGGTCCCACAAGCAGCAGGACTCAGCTAATAGATACTGTCCAAGGCTTTCCAATACGTTTTCTTTTGAGACTCAATAACTTATTTTATTTTTAATTCTTTTTTATTGTTAATCTATTACAATTGTCCCAGTTTTCCCCCTTTGCCCTCCTCTGCCCAGCCCTCCCCTATCCCCTGCTCCCACAGTCAATCCCCATACCACGGTCCATGTCCATGGGTCATTTATACATGTTCTTTCCCCTTCTTTCCACCTTTATCCCCCCACCCCTCTGGTTGCTGTGAGTCTGTTCCACGTTTCCATGTCTCTGGTTCTTGTTAAAGCTTTTGCCTCGACATTCATTTGCTGTATTCTGTCCAGAGTCTTAAATATTTTCATTTAACTACTCACTTGATAAAAGACTGAAATTCAACTACAAAGACAAAAGTTGTGAGAAACACTTTTGGCAGGTGGCAAAGATTCTGAGACTAAAATTGACATGAGTAATACAGATCCAACAGGTATACATACACAGTTATAGTCAAACAATAAGACTCAGTCTTCTCCTTAACCAAAAGGAGGGATTATGGGAGACCTTGGAGGACTGTAAGTTTTCTACTCTGGTTCTCACATATATTAGATTCTGCATCTGTTTCTTTCCTACCCTTCTTGATAAATCTAAATTGCTCAACTAATAGCTTACTAAACTACAAAAACTATTCCTCCTTTTCCTATTATTTTTGACTATTATTCCAGAAAGAGCTGAACTTTACTGACCTCTATTACTATAAAAATGCTTCCCATCTTCCTTGAAACAGAGCACTCCTTTGGGCTATTCTTGTGACACGGAATTCTAAATAAAAGCTTCTATTTAATGGTGTTCTGGTTGGTTGCCTTCCATCATGTGAATTAAGCTGGACCTTTCAATTGGATAATTTTTAGGTTTTATTTTCTGGTCAAGCATTTAATCCCAGCATTTTTGACTTAGTAATCAGTATTTCTGTATCATTAGGATCTACAAAACAAATGAAAGTAAGTATTGGAAATTGTCCAAAAATTTAGCCTGGGAAATAAATACCTGGGTGATTGACTAGTATAAAAATTTTTATATTGACTTTCACAGATGGGAAATCAGTTAAATGTCAATTTTCTTCTTTGGCTTTAGTGTGGAAGAAAGGCTATTGAAAAAAGAGAATGAACTTTAGAAATGGGTGTACCCTGGACTGTAAACTGGACTCTTCTACAATATATTTGTGAACCTTGTCATGTGTTATTTTTTACTTCTTTAGATTTTTCTTTTATAAATTTTGATAACATTGAGACTTCTGCATCCAAAAAGTTGAAATGACTACCTAAGGTCGTAGACATAGATAATATCAGAATACAGTCTCTTCATTCCTGGTCTGGTGTTTATTCCTCTACACTGGGGCCCCCTACACCATGATATCTAGTCTGCCAAGACTGAAAGATGACAGGATATGATACCTTTAAAATAAATATTTTTATTTATTACTTCTATTATCACCTAAATTATTATTGATGGCTTTGGTCAGAGGTTATTATGAATAGCCTTTGTCAAAGGCAATTAACACATAACATGTTTATATTTATAACAAATATTTCATATGAAGCCTCTGTTCTAGGCTGCAGGAAAACAGTAGTGAAGAAAAATAAATAAGTAAGTAAATAAATAAATAAAGCTCCTGCCCTTGTGAAGATCATAGTCTACTGGGGAGACAGTGGAATACATGGACCTTGTAATGATGGTAGGATTATAATAGGTAGGTAGGTAGATAAATACAGAGTAAGGGATAGAGGGGGATAGAGGTATTATTGCAGATGCCGTAGTCAACTTCGGAGAAGGCCTGTCTGAGGAAGTCCCATTTGAGCGAGCCCTTAGTGAGGGGAGAGAGGAAGCTTGTAAATATTTAGGGTCATCATGCTCCAGGCAGAGGTAGGAGCAGTGCAAACACCCCATGAGGCAAGCTGCCTTGTGTGTTTGAGGACAGCAAGGCTGAAAAAGAAAAAAAGGGGGAAATGAGGCCAGAAGGGTTGCTAGGGGACAAATCACATGGAACCTTCTGGTTTCATGGTAAGATCATATGTTTTACTCTAAGCATGAAATTTAGACTGGGAAAATAATATGTCGTTCACAGAATTTAGAGTCAAATACACAGTGGCCTAAAGTGCTTTGTGGGAGGATGTGCTAGTGGGTATGTTTTACTTATATTTTACTCAATTAGTCATAATAATGGTATTTTAAACAATCATTTAAATAAATCCTTATTTTAATAGTGTTTCAATACATTTATGTCCTCAGAACCATATGGATTATGTAAATTAAAAGAGCCCTGAATATTCAGTTAATTTTAGTTACACTCAATATGAAAATTATTAAAATTGTTTAACTTAAATGTAGAGTTGTCTTGTTTAAAAATAATTTTGAAGGAAATAATAAGAACTGATATTTGAGTAACTCTAAAATATTAAATAATAAACTAAAAACCAGATTCTTCTTTCTATTCTTGTCTGATACCTACTAAATGTGCATCTTGGCCATATTTAACTTCTCTGAGTCATAATTACCTTATCTTTAATATGGTGAAAATAATACCTTACTCAGGAGATTGACCACAGAATCAATGAGACAATTTTTGTGAACTGTTTAGAACAGTACCTAACATAGTCAGTATTAAATAACTGTTAACTTTTTGTCCTCTTTATAGGGGCTTCAAACTTTGTACACAAAGCCATAGTCATGGTCTTTATACTTTGTTCTAAAACTAAATGAAATCCTAAACAAAATAAATCCTTTAAAACAATAATTCCTTGCCATACAGCCTGTGCAGTTTAAATCATTTTTTAAACATAAGTTTTATCAATGAAGTAATAGCAGTGAAATAATTGATCTATAGCATCATTTATGAAGTTAATATCCTGGGTATTTTGTGAGTTTGAAAAAGATATAACCCCTCCAGGATACAGCAACGTGTTTGAAAATCACTGCACATAGTATAAAACATGTTATCCAAACACACTGAGTTCAGCTAAAATGTATTATCACTTTCTCATGAACAAAACGTTTTCACTAATATTATATTACTTCATCCTCAATCCCTTGGGAATGATCCCCATTGTATGGATGAGAAAATGAAGATTTAGAGAGACTGGAAATTACTCTAGGTGGCAGTTGGCAGAATTTGATCCGATGCCAAATTTTGTAGAAACATACGTATTCTAGTGAAGTTTATAGAAATATACTGAATTGTGTTATTTTTAATTTTCATTGAAATATAATTGGCATACAATAGCTTATTAGTTTTAGGAATATGTCCTAGTGATTTGATCTATACATACATTATAAAATGTTCAACACAGTAAGTCTAGTTACCATCTGTCACCTTATAAAATGATTACAATATTATTGACTATATTCTCCATACTGTATATTACATCGTCATGACTTAGGTTTTAACCAAAAGTTCGTACCTCTTAATCCCCTTCACCTATTTCATAGCTCTCATACTGAATCTTAAACATGAAGCTGTAGTCACAGAAACTTGAGAAATCTACTCAGGAGAAATGTTAAATTACAAATGACAATCAGCATTTGAGTAAAGGAAGAGAAGAAAGAAAGTGATCTTGCTTACCAAAATTTCTTTCAATTTAATACAACAAGGATTCATAGGGTGTTTATTGTATGCAAAAACCTCTTAGATATTCACAATTACTTAATCCTGGAAAACTTTGTAAGACTTTTCTAACTTTGGATGAATATCATTTGAGTAAATATCTTACAAGACTGTTTCTTACTATTACCAGCATCATATTTCTCTGCTCTCCATAGTGCCCAGTACAAAGTTGGAATAGATGTGATGTATCTTTTTGAAAGGAAATTTATAGCAGGATTTTTTATTAGTTATAGTTTCAAAAGTCAGAATACCCAAGAATAAACAAATTTTCAATACCATCATAAATAAAAATAATGGAGAAAAAATTATTTTTTAATCATAAATAATACAGTGTTAATTTTTCAAATCAGTTCTTTAAGGAAACATAGATTTCTTTCTTTAAATACTTTTTTCAAAAAGAAGCCTTGTTTTTTTTTTTACTTTCAGAAACTAAGTGAATGTAAGAAAAGAAAAGAAGGATAAACATCCTCAGAGACTTATCATTTGAGGAAATAACTTGCTTAAGTCCTTTGAATTGCAATAAAGTTATGTTATTACATCCTCTGCCTCTTGGAGTTAATGGCAGTTGTGGAAGTTGAAAAACAGGCTTTAAGAGCTGGTGACTGTAATTCATTTATTAAAACATTTTTCATTCTGTGACTATAGAGATTTTATTTTTACCATTAGTTCCAGAGGACATAACTTAATAACCTTTTATTACCTTTTTTTTCTTGTATTTCAAAAACAGTTTCTTAATTCAGAATCTGTGAAGAAACTTCAGTGGGAGGAATGACCAAGGGAAGAGTATTATTTTTAAAAAACTGCACTCTTAGTGGATCAAAGTAGACCAAAGTCCTCTATCTCTACCCTTTAAGCAATTCTACCGGAAGCTTAATTCAACTCCAAGTTGAGGTCTTCTCTAAGCCTTGGTGACCCCATAACACTACGTAATTAAAAATCAGTCCGTCTTTTCCTGGTTCAATTATCTGCTTCGAGGAAAGAAGGCCATTTCTTCTAGTATCTTCCATCTGGTGATATCAATGTGTTTGATATTTTTTACCTTTCATCTCCATGATTTATTTATAACTGGAAGTTAGTACCTTTTCATCCCTTTACCCATTTCACCCAACGACCCCCCCCCCGCCTCTGTCATTCACCAACCTGTTCTATGAGATTTTGTTGTTGTTGTTGTTTAGATTCCACAAATAAGTGAGCTCATACAGTATTTGTCTTACTCTGATTGTATTCCTTCACTTAGCATAATGCCATTGAGGTTCACCCATGTTGTCACAAATGGCAAGATTTTATTCTTCTTCCTGTTTGAGTAATATTCCATTGTATATACATCTCACAATTTCTTCACCCAATCATTCATTGAAGGACACTTCATAGACCTTGGCTATTGATATAATAACAATATTATAGATATAATAGCCACATCTTGGCTATTATAAATAGTGCTGCAATGAACATGGAGATGCACATAACTTTTAAAGTTAGTGTTTCTGTTTTCTTTGGATAAATGCCCAGATGTGGAATTGTTGGGTCACATGGTAGTTCTCTGTAATTTTTTGATGAACCTCCATACTATTTTTCATAGTGGCTAAAACAACTTACATTCCCATCAACAGTACACCAGGCTTCCCTTTCCTCCACATTTTCACAACATATTATTTCTTCTGTCTTCGATAATGACCATTCTAACATATGAGAGGTGATACTTGATTGTTGTTTCGATTTGGATTTTCTGGCAATTAATGATACTGAGCATCTTTTCATGTATGTGTTGGCCATCTGTATGTCTTCTTGGAAAATGTCTACTCAGATCTTCTGAATGATTTTTAATTGGATTTTTTTTTTTTTTGCTGTTTTGCATGTACTTTTTAAATGTAATTTGCACATTAACCTCTTATTGGGTATGTAATTTGAAAATATTTTCTCTCATTTGGTAAGTAGGTTATTTCTTTATTGTATTGATGGTATTCTTTACTGTGCTGAAGCTGTTATTTTGTAAAGTCCCACTTGTTTATTTTTGCTTTTGTTTCCTAGCATTATTTTTTTAAAGATTTTATTTATTTATTTTGAGAGAGATGGGAAGAGAGGGAGAGAAACAAGAGAGAAACATCAATTGATTGCCATTCATATGCACCCTGACTGGGGACTGAGCCCATAACCCAGGCATGTGACCAGACCAGGAACTGAACCAGTGACATTTCACTTTGTGGGATGACATCCAATGAACTGAGCCACATTGGCCAGGGTGCATTATTTTAATTTTTGATAGAGAAAGATATTTGAATAATTTAAATATCAAGAATGAAGGGATTCTATGTAAACTATGGTACACTGACTCAGTGGGACCTTAAGCCATTAAAAGTGGTTCCTGTCTCGGAACACTAATTTTTAAACAGCATGATTGATTCACTAGCTTCATCATAAAAAAGTAACAGAACACAGATGGCTAGTACACAATAATCTATTTTCAGGAGAATACACTGTTGTCACAGTCTCAATAAATCTTATTCTTAAAAAGGAATCAAGTGTATTATTTTTGTGCTTCAAAAATTGATCATAAACATAATGGTGAAATGAAATGTTTACTTATTTTTCCACCCTTATTAAGGTATATTTGACAAAATTAAATTCATTTAAGTACAATGTGATGATTCGATATATATGTATGTTGTAAAATGATAACCACAATCAAACTAATTAACACATCTATCTCCTGTCATTGTTTCTTTTGCGTGTGTATGCATGCATATGTGTGTGGTGAGAACACTTTGCATTTTCTCTCTTAACAAATTTCAAGGATACAATACAGTATATTTAACTGTAGACACAATGCTATACATTAGATCTTAAGAACTTAGTCATTTTAAAACTATGTACTTATTTTGTATTGGGCTAATGGTACATCTTTTGCCAAAGAGTGTATGTGACAAAGGGCACACTAAACCTGCCACACATGACCTTATAAAGAAGAAAAATTAAGCTGATGCATAGTGGCCAGAGGGCAGAAACTGAAGCAGTGAGGCTAATGAGAAGTACATTTAGCCTGAATGAATGTTCGGCTGAGAACACAAAGTGCTGGCAAAGGCAAATCATGCTGTTTACTTCAGCTACAAACCGGGAGACTCGGGTTCTCCTACAAGCAAGAAATCATTATTCTCCACTTTCTATGCCAGAGCAAAGTTTCAAATTCAGTGTTATTGGTTTCCAGAAGTTACAGCCTTTGGAGGCCGACTGACTTTTGCTTGCATCCCAACTATGCCACTTGTAAGCTACATGATGTCAAGCAGGTCAAAGGAGCTACGCTGAGCCTTAATTACTTATCCACAAAAGAAGGCTGAAAATAACCACTGTAGAATTGTTATAAAAAGATGTCATGTATGTGAGATTCTTCTCAGAATTTTCAGCCATTACTAAATACCCAATGAAAATTACATTTCTTTCATTTTTGAACTTGTTTTAGATGTGCCATTTTCTGATTTAAGCCAACCTCTTCTTCTCTACAAATCTGGTTTATCATCCCTTTTCCCAAAATTCAATTTTTTAAATGTGAACCTTTCAGTGTTACTCAAATAATTTCTATCAAAATGTTTTGTCTATTTCAGTGTATGTAATAATTAATAGTTATCAAATTACACTGATGGCCTCTTAACCAATAAGAGAATATAGATTATATAAACCAACTAAAAATCAGTGTGTTATTTAAAACTGTTTTTTAAATTATATTTTATTGATCAGACTACTACAGTTGTCCCAATTATTCCCCCTTTGTCCCCCTCCATCCATCTGTCACCATCCACTCCCTCAAGCAATCCCCTCAGCTTTGTCCATGTTCATTGGTATGTGTATAAGTTCTTTGGCTACTCCATCTCCTATACTGTACTTTACATCCCCATGACTATTCTGTAACTACCAATTTCTACTTCTTAATCCCCTCACCTCTTCACCCATTACCCCAAACACCTCTCCCATTGCTTTCCATATCCATTCCATATCCCATTAAAACGCTTTCCATATCCATGATTCTGTCTATGTTCTTCTTGTTTGCTTAGTTTGTTTCTGATTAAGTTATTGATAGATAGATATTTATTGCCATTTTATTGTTCATAGTTTTTATCTTCTTTTCCTTAAATAAGTCTCTTTAACATTTCATATAATGGTTTGGTGATGATGAACTCCTTTAGTGTTTTCTTGTCTGGGAAGCTCTTTATCTGCCCTTCAATTCTAAATGATAGCTTTGCTGGGTAGAACAATCTTGTCTGTAGTTCCCTGCTTTCCATGACTTTGAATATTTCTTGCCAATTTTTCTAGCCTATAAAGTTTCTTTTCGGAAATCAGCTGACAATCTTGTGGGAATTCTCCTGTAGGTAACTACTACTTTTCCCTTGCTGCTTTTAGGATTTTCTCATTATCTTTAACCTTAGCCATTTTAATTATGATGTGTCTTGAAGTGGGCTTCTTTGCTTCCATCTTGACTGCAACTCTCTGTGCTTCTTGGATTTGCATGTCTATTACCTTTACAAAGCAAGGAAGTTTTCTTTCATTATTTTTTCAAATAGATTTCCAATTTCTTGCTCTTGCTCTTCTCCTTCTGGTACCCCTATTACGCAAATGTTGGAATGCTTGAAAGTGTCCCATAGGTTCCTTACACTAACCTCATTTATTAAGATTCTTTTTCCTTCTTTCTGTTCTTATTGAATGTTTTATTCTTCCTTATGTTCCAAATCATCAATTTGATTCTTGGCTTCAGCCACTCTAGTGTTGTTTCCCTGTAAATTGTGCTTTATTTAAATTAGTGTGTCCTTCATTTCTGACTAGCTCTTTCTTATGCTGTTGAGGTCCTCACTAAGTTCTTTGAGCATCCTGATAAGCAGTGTTTTGAACTCTGCATCTGATAGATTGCTTGTCTCTCTTTGTTTAGTTCTTTTGCTATTATTGTGATCTGTTCTTTCATTTGGGTCATGTTTCTTTGTCTCCTCATAATGGCAGTCTCCTTGTGTTTGTTTCTATGTATTAGGTAAATCTGCTTTGACTCCATGTTTTGGTAATATGGCCTAATGTAGTAGGTGTCCCATTTGGAGCAGTGGCATAGTCTCCCCTATTACTCAAGCTAGGTACTTGGTGTGTGCCCTCTGTGTGGGCTAAGTACACCCTCCTCTTGCAGTTGAGCTTTGATTGCTGTTGGCAGATCAATGGGAGGGATTTACAGAGGTCAGTCAGCTGCCAAGACTAGCTGTGACCATTGACCATCAATCTCTGCTCTCTGTGGAGGATCAGCTATGCAGGGGCAGGGTGGCAGTGCTCTGACATGGTCTGTGGCTATCTACTGGGTGTGCAGGCTCTGGGGTTTCTCTGGGTAGCCTGCATGAGCATTAAATCAATCTGAGACGGCTGCTACTCGTGCTGGGTTGGAGGTTCCCAGGAGAAGCCTAGGCTGGCTGCTGCTAGTGCCAGACCTGGTGCCACTTAGCAAGTGGTATGAGGGCTGGGGCTTGCTGAGACTTGCTGAGGCTTGCTGTTGCTTGTTTGAGAGAATGTAGGAAGTTGTGAAGCATGAATCAAGACAAGCCAATAATATGGTAAAGCTAATCCTAACAGCTTGGGTGGGCCTGTAAGTTGGGTGGGGCAGAGCCTCATGGGATCTCTAGGGCAGGGAAAACAGTGTTAGCCAGGTTGATGGAGTCTCAGATATAGCACCCACTACCAATGGCTCTGTGGTTCTGTTGGGGGAGGGTTCAGAAAAGAGACAATGCTCTCTGCCCACGTTTCTGTCTGGGAGAAAGCTGTCCCTAGCTCTGGCCTTGAAGCCAGACACTTCAGTTCCTCCCTGTGTTCATCTAGTGCTGTTCAAGCTGCTACCCTGTTGCTGGATCTCAGAGGGAGTTTGTTTAAGTAAATCCATGTGCGGGTTCTTTAAGAGTAACTGCTTGGGATTGCAAAAATTTCTTCCACTGACTCCATCCCTGCTTGCTTTTGTAGCCAGAGTTGTAGGTATTTATTTTCCTGGCACTGGAATCCTGGACTAGGGGCCTGGTGTGGGGGTGGGGCTGGGTCTGGGTCTCCTTGCTCCCAAGATATCCCTCCCAAACTTTTATCCACCACACATGCATGTGGGTCCAGCACATTCAGCATCCCAGCAGATCTGCCCCTCCTACCAGTCTGGATGGATGTGGTTTCCTTAATTCTGTAGTTGTTGGACTTCCATTCTACTTGATTTATGATGGTTGTGAGAGTTGGTTGTTCCGTAGTTTAGTTATAATTTTGATGTGGTTGTGCGAGGATGCAAGCTGTATTTACCTACACCCCCCCCCCATCTTGACTGGAAGTCCCAAAACTACTGTTAAATAATAATAAAATAATTGTAAGTCATGACAGTGGATCTGACAGGAAATATTGTTTTTATTTTTGATCATTATTTGGTAGCACAAATGAAATCAGTTCAGAAATAGGTAGTATGTTCTTTTAATCTCCATTTTCCAAACAATTAGATTTTAGTTACATAAAATAAATGTGATGGGAGGCATAAGTTTAGGTCCCAACTTTGGGGAGACAATTCTCGCCCTGTAAATTATAGCCCACTATCTCTGACTTAATGGAATATGTTCTAAAATGTATGAGTGGTTTAAATTCATATATTAAATAGTGCCAAGTACTTTTGCCTCAATATTTGCTCAGGCCTGGCAGTAATAAAAATCATGGGTAATTTTTTTTCTCCTAAAAGCAGTGTAAATGCTCAATTTTCCCTTGTCAAATGTTTACTGAGTTATGACATGACTAAAATATAGCTAATGTACGAAATAATTTTACCATGATGGAAACAATTATCCACTCAAGCCTACTGCTGTCAACAAACCAGTCACGATCTTCCTATGGTCACAAGATACAAAGTGAGCACCAATGGAACAGAAAGAGACCTTTACCCAACAGAAATTAAGATTTCTATTCTTAGCCTTTTAAAGCAATTTTCTTCAAAAGAACCCCAAGCTCTTATCCAAATTTAATTAGGTAGGAATAGCTAGCTCAGAGCCTTATAGTCCCTTCAAGCACCTGTGAAAACAGGTGTCCAGGATTTTTCATTAACCATTGCTAAGAAAAGTGTGAAGCCCTTTTTTTTTTCAAAGTGTGATCTCTCGGCCAGCAGCTGGCATCACCTGGGAGATTGCTACACATGTAAATCTCATTCCCCACCCACACAGAATCTATATTTTTCTTTAACTCAGGCAACTGATATGCACCCAGAAGTTTCGAGATTTGCTGATTTCAATTAGTTCTATAGCCAGGAGTAAATTTAAATTATCCAAGGAGGTATAATGTAATTTTTTAATTGTTTAAAATTTTGTATCACGCAGCTTAAGAAACATTGAAGAAGCATGCCTTTAATTCTAAAAGAATGCTTATAAAACTAACAATTACCACTGGAAGAACACTAAGGCAGTATAAGAACCTGCTGAAAATCTTTCTTCCCTTCTGTCAAATGTAAAATCACCTGAATTAATTGTGTTCATGTATCACAAAGAATTGCATTTCAGTGGTCACATTTCATTCTGTCAGATGTACCTCAGAAATCCCCCATTCAGTAAGTGATTAACTTGAAAAAAAATCAACTCTGTCTTGTCCCTAAAAGAAAAAATAGACTAGTTTCCTCTAACATTTTGTAAAGTAATGGAGCCCTGGTATTTTTAGCAAACGTCCCAGAGATCTCAGCACATTTCTCCAAAGTGGGACATTTTAAAAAATAATTAGTAAGGTGAAGCTGTAATTGTCCTTTATCAGTCTGTCCATCATTTGAACTCAGTGAAGGAATAATTTGTTTTTATGAGTATTGGTAGGCTGAAAGTTATTTTGAAGCTGAAAGTTCTTTCCTAGGCTCCTTTGCAGCTAAGACACAGGGATGTAACAGAGTCTGCAAATTAAACACATCCTCCTCAGAGTTACTCTCAAGAGTTGGTGGCATGAAGAGGTTGAGTGCAAACTTGAGCTCCTGGCATGAAGTCAACAGCACAAGGTTTATGCTCAGTAGTAATGGCACTGTCTTCTTTATATAAATGGTGTTACACAGAAGTTTGGGTCATTTGTTGTACATGGAACATCAATTAGATTCAATTCTGTTTTGCCTGCTCCCCCCCTCGCCACCTCCCACCCCACCACCAATTTTTTTTTCTTTTAGTCAGCCTAGAAAAGCATGTGGTGACTGTGACTAAAAGTACTGATAGACACTGTGGATGTATTTGAATTAAAGGTTTCAAATAGTGTACACGTGTACACCCTCACTTCACTCTGGTGTATTTGCCTGGACCAAACTATATAGTTACTTGGCTTTTGCGCTATTTCCTCGTTGTGGAGAGCACCATCTCACCTTCTGCCTAAAGAGTACATTTTCCTGGGGTGAGATACTTATGTGTCAGAACCTGTCTTCCATTTCCAGCTATTAAGCCTGATACGACTAATGATGTATTAACACTTGCTAAAATTCTACAGCTTGTATAATGAGTCTTCTATAGGGTGTGGTTGGAGAGAAGGTAGGAAGGACCTAATGAAGGTGTTCAGAACTGGAAAGAAACATTCCTCTCTTTAATATACTGATATTAAACCAAATTTGAATGTTCTTTTCTAATTAGTAACAGTATCCATTACTTCATTTTTAAAAATTATAATATTACAGTTGAGTTTTAAATGCTTTTTCATAAAGACATTTGAAAGCCTCTCCTATTTTATGTCATTATAGACCTGATTAATTTCTAAGAGAGGCAGTTCTGTAATCAAATTAGATACAGCTGAGGTGCTTATCATGGAAAGTTAGAGAGAAAATTAGGATTAGCATATACATGTAGGTTATTGTATTATCAATGTTACATGTTAGGCTTTCTCAAAATACTTTCTTATCAAAGTGTCATACCAAACACAATGAAACATTAAAGAACCTAATATAAAACAATATTTAGATATTTTGGGAATATTAAAGACTGATCTCTTAAAAATGGCAAACCCTTACATAAGCTAGAATTTCTCACTGAATTATAATCTCCACAAAAGCAAGAAATTTGATGTTTTGTTTGCAGCTATATATCAAGTAAAAATATTACGGACAGGCACTGAAACATATCTGTTAAATGAGTGTGTTACTTCTTAAAAATATTGGGCACTGAGCCTCATTTAAGAACTTCTAAATCAGAATCTCTGTGGATAGGACAGGACCATCTGTAATCTTAATGAGCCTTGCCTCCGACTTTGTCTGAGGTTGAAATAGTTCTTCTGCTTAGATTCATTCAATACCTGTTATCTAAGGAAAACAATTCACTTAACACTGAAGTAACTTGGGTTTGTTTTTGTTTTTGCATTTCTAAGATCACCTAGAGCTACACTACCATTAACCTAATAGCCTATGGCAAAAAGAATATTTGGATAGAAATTAAACTAATTGGGGGAAGTTCTAGTTGTCATTGCTCTTTCTTCTTTTGAACAAGTCATGAGTACAGAGGAGTGGCTCAGTTTTTTTGCCAATCTTGAAGGATTCTTTATTTCTTCATTTATTATCATCACCACAGATTAGTTTAGTGCTCATTGTGTACCTGGCACAGACTGTGTGTAAATGAAAACAGATTCTAGTATTAGCAGCTGGAGTTACAGGGAAAAATGACATAATAACCAAAAAATACTGCTGTGTGTAACCAAATTTAAACTAAAAAATGAACTCCCTTGAAAAATTCTCGTGAATTTGACAGTAAAGTGGGACCATTTTTATTATCAAAGAATTTAATAAGTAGAAAGAAAAAAATAAAGTAAAATTGAGTTTTGAGTGTTTGGGGAAGATGGAGGAAAGATAATATCTCAGGAATGGATGAGGGCACAAAAGGTATCATTTACTAAAGTAAATAAGAAGAAAGGGGAGAGTTGGAGTGCCAGTTGTGTGCCCGAATTCTTTGTTTTTATTCTGGATTTTAGAGGTATTTTATTGACGTATAAGTTACGTGGAGTTGTGTATTTTTACATATGAAATGTATTTTCTCTATTGTGATAGAGGAAACTTTGTTATGTGGAAGGCTTTCTTGTGCTATGTCCCCAACCAGTCAACTTCAACCCAGCAAACAAAATGATTATTATTCTGATTTCTTTCACTAAAGATTGATTTTGCCTATCTTTGAACTTTATGTAAATGGAAGCATGTAGTATGTAGTCTTTTTGAGACAGGAATCTTTCAGTAAATTTTGTGTCTGTGTGAGTCAACACTGTTGCTGGTTTCATTCCCTCACATTGGTACAGATAGTAGTCCATTCTTTGTTGTCGCTGTGTGGCATTCCACTGTATGAACATTATTCTGTGAGTTATCTACCCATTCTATGTTGAGAGGAACTTGGGTTCATTCCATTACGAGGCAATTACAAACAAAAGTGCTATGAAAATTATTGACCATGCTTTAGTCAACGTAATTACATACTTTGGAGAGTGTGTACTCAGCCGTGCTATTGCTTCATAGAGGGCACATGTATATTTGAGTGCAGTAGATAATACCAAAGCATTTTCAAGATTGGTTAGTCTAATTTGCACTCCCATTGGCAAAGACTTTCAATTGCTCCGAATCTTTGCCCACACTTGATATTGTCTTTTTTAATATTAGTAATTCCATAGGCATGCAGTGGTCTCACGCTGTAGTTTACGTTTCACTTTTTCTGATAACTAATATTGTTTACCATCCATTTATATAGTGACTGGTCATTTTGGTATAGTTCTGATATAGTTTCTACAGTTATAGAAATGCCTGTTCAAGTTTTCTGTCAAATTTTAATTGGGTTGCTTTGTGTTGTAAATCTCTTCATTCATTTTGTTGCTTATTGTAGAAGGCTAGTTTTATGAGTAATTAAGACTGTCAGACCTCCAAACAAATGACCCATTCATAGAAGTCATAGGACCATAGAGGAGGAAGTTTGGTAAGGTCTCCTAGGTTTGAAACAAAGGAGAACTAACAGAACCTCAAGGATATGGCCTCAGCAACCCTAAGAAATGAGAAACGTTGACACAACAATACTAAGGAACTAGACATTTCCAAGGTAAAATTAGGACATAAGCCAGGACCCTTGTGTACCCTAGCAATAACTGCAACTTCTGCTTCTGTAAACTGCTTGCTTGCTAATCATGCATAAAAGGAGCTCACTACAAGTGCAGGGTGCGACTCCCATTTGTATCTCCTGCTTAGGCAGTCGGGAGTTCGCCCCTGCGCAGGTTAATAAATCCCATCCTCACTTTCACCTGTCTCTGACTTGGTCATTTGTCTCGAGATCGGGATACAACACATCTTTTTATTATCTTAACTTTTATTAAATGTTGTTTACCAGTCTCTATTTTCCTGGTTAGTGCTTTTTAAAACTATTTAAGGAAACTGACTACTTCGTATTTGTGAAGATATAGTCCTTTGTTTTCTCCTAAAAGTTTTAGTATTTTACCATTTGCATTAAAGTATGTCATACCTTTTGAGTTAATTTTCATATATGGTAGGAGGAGGTCCAAAATTAATTTTTTTTCTTGTGTTTATCCAATTTCTCTGCATCAATTATTACAAAGACCCTCTTTTCCTTACTGAATTATAGTGATATCTTGTTATAAAGCAGGAAAAAATACATATATGTATAGGTCTTTTTCAGAACTATTCTGTCCCATTAGCACATTATAATAATGTTACAGCCATATACATTGGATTAACAACTGCAACTTTATAGTAAGTTTTGGTATTTGGTAATATTCTTCAAGTTGCTCCTCAAAATTTTCTCAATTATTCTTGACTATTTCCATAAATTTCATGGCAATTTCAAAAATAAGCATATAGATAAATAAATATTTAATTTAAATAGAAATACATTAATAGAATAATAAAATAATATCCAGCTTGGATGTTTAATGGGAAATACATTTAATACAGATCAACTTGGGGAGACTTGAAATCTTAAAATTAATGAGTTTTCCAATCCATGTGCATGATATATTTCTGAATTTACTTACCTTTTAGAAATCCTTTCATTGATGCTTTGTAGTTTTAAATGCAGAAGTATCACATATTTTTACTGGATTTGTTCTTTGCTGTAGAATTAAAGCTATAAGATTATAACCATAGAATTCTTAGCTATAGGATTCCAGCTATTTTTTATACTATTGTAAATGTTCATTTTTTTCTTTTCTATAAAATACAATAAATTTTTGTACATTGATATTATGTCCTATGATCTTGCTATATACTTTATATTCCTAATACTATGTTTAAGGATTCATTTTGGCTTTTAAAATGTAAAATCATTACTCTTCCTTTTCAATCTTGATAATTTCCATTTCTCCTCCTTTCCTTATTGCACTGTTTAGGACTTTCAACACATTATTGAATAAATGTGGAGATATTAAACAACCTTGGTAAATGTTCCACATGAACATGAAAACTTATGTGTTCCCCAGTTGTTATATAAACTGGATTAATTTGGTTAAATGACACTATATAAATTTTTATGTTTACTGATTTTTATATCTGCTTGTTTGTTTCATCTGAAAGAGCTATGTTAAAGTTTCCAATAATTAAAGATTTGCTTATTTCTCTTTTTATTTCTTTTTCTCCATCAGATGAAAAGTAAATATATAATGATATTGGTTTCAGGTGGACTTAGTGACCTATCGAGAGAGAAACATCAAGTGAGGAACTTTTTACTCTGCAGCACGTTCAGAGGCCAGCACACTAATACCAGGAATATTCTTGTAAACTAGGGAATGGTGGTACTGGTTTTGGAATATTTGAGAAATGTCTGCTGAGTCATTTCACTGAATGTCAAATTATATTCACTATAGAAAAAGTATAGAGGAAGGGAAGTGTTAGTGTTATCTGTTACCAAGTGAGTGCCAGTAACCAGTCAAAAAATGACAGTTAGTGGTTGTACCAGTCTGCACTCCCACCAACAGTGCACTAGGGTCCCCTTTTCTCCACAACCTCGCCAACACTTGTTGTCTGTTGCATTGTTTATGATGGCCATTCTGACTGGTGTCAAGTGGTATCTCATTGTGCTTTTAATTTGCATCTCTCTGATAGTTAGTGATACTGAGCATCTTTTCATGTGTCTCTGGATCCTCTGTATGTCCTCCTTGGAGAAGTGTCTGTTCAAGTCCTTTGCCCATTTTTTAATTGGGTTGCTTGTCATCTTAGAGTGGAGTCATGTAAGTTCTTTGTATATTTTGGAGATTAAACCCTTGTCAGAGGTATCATTGGTTAATGTTTTCCAATATAGTTGGTTCTCTTTTTATTTTAATACTGTTTTCTTTGGCCATGCAGAAGCTTTTTATTTTGATGAGATCTCATTTGTTTATTCTTTCCTTTATGTCCCTTGCTTTAGGGGACATATCAGTAAAAACGTTGCTGCGTGAAATATCTGAGATTTTCCTGCCTATGTTCTCCTCTAGGACTTTAATGGTGTCATGGCTTATATTTAAATCTTTTATCCACCTTGAATTTATTTTTGTGCATGGTGTAAGTTGGTGCTTGAGTTTCATTTTTTTGCACATAGCTGTCCAGTTCTCCCAACACCACTTGTTGAAGAAGCTATTTTTACTCCATTTTATGGAATTTTCTAAGAAAACTAAAAATGGATTTACCTTTTGACCCAGCAATTTCACTCCTAGCATTATATCCTAAGAACCCTGAAACACCAATCCAAAAGAACCTATGCACCCCAATGTTCATAGCAGCACAATTTACAATAGCCAAGTGTTGGAAGCAACCTAGATGCCCATCAGTAAACAAATGGATCAAAAAACTATGGTACATTTACACAATGGAATTCTATGCAACAGAAAGAAAGGAGCTCCTACCCTTCGCAACAGCATGGATGGAACTGGAGAGCATTATGCTAAGTGAAATAAGCCAGACAGTGAAAGACAAATACCATATGATCTCACCTTTAACAGGAACCTAATCAACAAAACAAACAAACAAGCAAAATATAACCAAAGACATTGAAATTGAGAACAGGCTGATGGTCATCAGAGGGGAGAGGGGAGGGAATTTCAGGGGAAAAGGAGAAGGGTTTAGAGCAACAAAGGGTATAAAAAACACATGGACAAAAAGTAGGGGAGGTGTGGAAATGGGACATAGGTGGGGAGGGCTGGGAGGTGAGTGGGCTGGGATGGGAGTAAAAGACAGAAAACTGTACAAGAACAACAATTAAAATAAAAAAAATAAAAGAATTTGATTACATCATATTTTATGCTATTTATCTGAAATTTTTGCTTCATAATTATCTTTTTAGCTACTCAGCTATATACAATAGATTAATAAAATATGTAAACATTTTTCTAAAAGAAATCTCACTGGGCAATATCAGCAGTGGTGAATGTTCAGAGTAATTGAGAATCTGCTGAAATGCTGGCCTTGTGAAGGAACTAGAATTTTTCTATCTGACATATTTCCCATAACCAATTTCCTTTATCTTTATGCACTTCACTTACTTTGTTATAATAAAAAAAAAAACCTTGATATTAAAAAAAAATGACAGTTAGCCCATGATGGTAGCAGTGAAGAGAGAGAGAAATAGTTTTAGTTATAATTTGGAGATGTCAGGAACGGCATTGTATAATGAATTAAAAGTAGAGACCAAGTGGGTGAGGACATTGAAAAATAAAGAATGAGTCCTGATTTGAGGTGTGAGCTTTAAGAGTTGAGGTTTGTTTGTTTGTTTGATTGCTTTTTAGTTCATTCTGGTTTTCTCTTATAAGCCCCACTAAGGGAACAATAAACTATCCTCACTTCTGCAATTAGTTTGGAGAGTTAATTCAAAATTTCTTAGTTCAGTTTACTTAGCTTACTTATACCACAAATCCTTTTATATCCAATTATATGAAGGACATACATATCACAATTTTTTATAATATTAGCTACTAAAAAGTGTTTTAGGTACATTAATAAACAAAAGTTGAGTATTCACATTGTTTTATATACTGATATTTGCAACACTTTAACAAACATACTTCCAGATAATGAAATTACATTATTTTTAAAGTTTAAAATCTTTCATTCAAATGAGAATCTTGTTTACATTGTGAAATGATGCTGATTTGGATAGGTGCTAATTACTTCAGATTTCAAACAAGTACTGAAGAATTGATAATGATACACAAGATCAAAGTTAATTAGAAAATATATCATTAAAGGTCAGGGTAAAAAGTAAAGCTTTGACATTTTGATATTTAGATGAAAGATGTGGAAGCACAAAGTAATGATTTATTTGAACTAAGATATTATTAAATGTATATTGCTCTTTCATAGGGCATGAGGATGAATAGCAATAACCATAATGTTAGATGTTGGTTGTGGTGAAATATAAAGGCTGAATAGTTGCTTTGACTAGTTCCTTAAATATTAGTTTTCAAAAAATTTTAATTGCTGATTAGTATTCTCAATTTATGCTATTTTTATCTGGGTCTGTGATATTCTACTCCAATAACTTGACCTGAAATGCCAAATGTAAATGACTCCCTGATAAATCATAATAACCCCTTTTTTACAAGTGATGTTCATAGCATGAGTATCATATATTTTAAACATACTCCTGTTCCAAATGTCCAGTCATGCCAAAATATTAGTGATGTGTAGCTAATTTAGAATATATTGACTTGAGATATTTTTAGAGCCAGAATTCTAAAAAATCTTCCAAAGATGCTAGCTCACATAATTTACTCTATCCTGACATCTACTGACTCAAGGGGATGTCATACCAGCATCTGGTAGCCATTCATTTTCTTCATAAACATTTGTTGAGCACCTACTGTATGGACCAAAGGAAAAAGTCATGGCCCACATCTCAAATAATTCAGGGCAAATAGAGAGTCACAGTAAAAAAAAAAAAAAAAAAGTAATGATGAAAGTGACAAGCTCACAAATGAAAATAAAATGAAATGGCGTAAAATCCCAGAAAGAGTTGGGAAGGCTTGATGGAGATACTCCAGAACAGGAAACATTTAAGCTGTATTTCAAAGGGGGAACATGCATTTGACAATCTGAAAGACTGAAGGACATTTCAGAGTAATCAAAAGTTCTCTTGTATCCCTCATGAATACCCTAAAATTACCATTAGTATTCCCACACTACAGATTAATAAATTGAGTCTCAGAAATATAGCTAGAAAAGGAAAGATTTAGGATTCAGATGCAGTCAGTCCAACTCCAGACTCCAGACTCGTAATTACTATTCCACTTAGATGGCACCGGAGGAGAATGAAGGCACTTTAGTAATGAAGTTTTAAACCTCCCCAATGTTAATTTTAAACTTCGGAGATTGTAATTCCAAGTATGTCCCATTCCAAGAGTATAATTACTTTTTATGAGCATAATTTTTAATGATGGACTGGTTCAGAATTTAAATTTAGGTTTTGTTCTAGAAACTTAAGAAAAATTGGTGTCTGGACCAAAAATTATAGTCTTCTCCAAAATTTTCCACAATGACCTTCTTCTTTACCTTGTTAAAATTGCCATAGACAGCCATAACCATAAGTATGCCCCTGGTGATCTTTTTATTTCTTAAAATATGTAAAGCTTCTTTTTCTTTTTTCTTTTTCAAAAAGAGAGACTGTTTTGGATTCTCTGCACTTCTTTTTTCACCTTCAACAGCATGTATTTTACTATGTTTGCTTATAAGTCAGTGTATATTTTTTTCTTTAAGTGAATTTTTAGAGACAGGTCCTGAATAATGAATAATGGTCCTGAGGTAGGACAATGCACCCAAAATAATGTTCCAGCTGGCTTGTTTTTTACTTGTTTTACAGGAACATTCTGTTTTAGAAATGCCCACTATATAACCCTTAATTTGCATATATATTTAGGGCAATAGTTGGTACTGTCACATAATAATTGACTGCAAACTTTACTTCTGTTAGAGGTGTTACTAAGCCAAGCTTGAAAACGGGAAAGCGGGGGAGGGAAAACTAAAAGCCGAGCAATAGTACAAGGGCAGCTGATGACACTCACCTGATTAAAATGCCTTCTACTATTTATTCTTGCTTGTAAGACAAGAGAGAAGATGTAGGTGGTAATAAAGGGAAATTGGATTCAGCCCCCATAGCAATTCTGATGATTGCTAGGAATCGACTAAATTTCCTTTTGTGTAACAGCATGTGATGAGAATGTTTCCAGTTGTCCTGTGTTTAAAATTTCTCTTCCAGTTTAAACCCATCCAGACACTCATACAGGCTATTTATTCTAGCTCCTGCTTATGATATAATATTCTCTACGTTTCTTTGTCTTTATCTAAATTAGATTACTTAAGCTATTGTAGATGTTGTATAGGTGCCTGGCAGGCAGCCTCCAATAGGTTCCATAATGATTCCCAGCTCATGGTTTTTATGCCTTCATGCCATCCCATCCCTTTGAGTTTTAGTTGGACCTGTTGAATCCCAGTGAATAAAATATAACAAGTATTAAGGTGTTACTCCTGAAATTAGGTTACAGAAAGACTGTGGCTTCCATTGTGGGTGTACTTTCTTGCTTTCTCACTCTGAGGGAGGGACACCAGTTGCCATTTTATGAGCTGCTCTAGGTAGAGGACTGTATTTGTTTGCTAAGGCTGCCATAATACAACACCGTAGTTTGAGTGGTTTACAACAGACATTTATTTTCTCATAAATTTAAGATCAAGGTGCCAGCACGAGTTGGTTTCTCCTGAGGCCTCTCTCTCTCCTTGGCTTGCAGATAGCTCTTCCCTTGCTGCCTCTTCACATGGTGTCCCCTGGTGCGTCTTTTTGTGTCCAAAGTTCCTCTTCTTATAAGGGCATCACTCAGATTGCATTAGCACCCACCCGAACAGCCTGATTTTAAGCTACCACCTTCTCAAAGGTCCTTCTTCCAAACACAGTTACATTCTAAAGTGCTGGGGGTTAGGGCTCAACATACAAATTTGGGGAAACACAATTCAGCCTATAACAATTCAACTCCATGGCAAGGAACTGAGAGAGGCTTCAGTCCAACAAAATGTGAGTGAGGTTCGAATCGGGTCCTCCATGAGTTGAGCCTTCAGATGAAATCAAAACCTTGGCCAACTGCCTGACTGTAATTCATGAGTGAACTACCATTGAAGGCACCAAGGTTTTTCACAACTAGTGACCTTAATGACCTGTAGAAACTAAGATAAATATTCCTTCTTTTAAGCTTCTAAATTTGGGGGGGTAGGTTGTTAAACAGCAAGAGATAACTAAAGACAGACAATGTCTTTAAACTATTTTGAGTGTGTGGTATTTTTTTTTTTTTTTTTGAAGTAGAAGAAAAGAGTTTTTAAAGAATTGAGTATCAGTGAGTATGGTGGTGCTGTGATGCACCACCCAGATTCTCCATGTCGGATCATGAACACTCATTCCCGGAGCTACCAAAACTATTATTGTTGAAAACACACAGCTGTATTCCTTTCAAAAACTACACTCTGCTGACAGGCAATTTGTCTGATGATTCAAACTCCATTTGTCTTAATATTGGGGAGGTCATGCTTAGTGAGAAATGACATGCATTCATAGAGACTCTGGCTTTTCAGAGAGCTTCTCAGAGTTAATTATCAATGGGACCAGACCTAAGAAAATGTTATTGTAAGTTGTATCTTGTCTTTTCTTGGTGCTCTTTCTATCCTCCTTTTGGGATGTAATCCTTGTTTATCCTTTACCAAGATATATAAGACTTGGAGAAGAAAAGGCAGAAGAGCTATCTGTTGGACAGATGGATTTTATTCTTTGTCCCACCTCAGATGAAATGCTCAGCCTTACTTACAGTAAACACAGGAATTACTCTGCTGGAGCTTCCAGTGATGTTTCAACTGCCTTATAGAAGCCATTAGGGAGCAGCAAGATGATTGGGCTGAGCATCCCTTGCTCGTAAAAGCAATTGAAACTGGATCACTGGCATCCATCTCAATGAGGACCACCCTAATTTTGATTATTCTTCTCTAAAATAAAACAACAAAACAAGACATAAATGCTTTTTGAAGATTGATGAATTTTATTTCTTCTAAGTGGTAACAGACTTTTTCAAAAAGTGTCATAAGAAATCATGAATTGCAGTCATATTATCTATGTTGTCAGACAAGACTGCTTTGAAATCCACAATCACTTTAATCATAAGCTCTAAGTTTAATGATGATCACTACTCCACAGTCTCCCTTTTGGAAATGTCAAGGTAAAGTGTTCACATGTTACAGCTAAATTGCAAGCAGCTGCATCAAGAAACTGCACTCTATCTAAGGCAATCTGATTTTTAATAGCATGATCACCCAATAGTGTAGATTGGTATAGTCTATTACTATAGAGTCTGTGAGAAAACCATCATAGAGCTTACATACTCATGTGCTACCTTAAGGGAATGGTTGGATTGTGCAGATAAAGGCATTAAAAAGACCTCTTGGCATTTGGATAAGAAAAGAACATGTCTAAATATGCTCAACCCAAAGAAAACTAAATGCAATGCAATTTTGAAACTTTTATCTTTTATTCATATTTCAGATGCTTATAACTGACATTTATTTTATCAGTCTACAACTCTGTAAAAAGCTCTGTGTAGTGACTAACTTTCTGTGCAATTTGCATAGGGCAGAACAAATTATGAGCCATCTGAGTCTTCTCTTTTCCTTACTGGAAAGTGGATTATTAGGTACCCAACTAATTCAGGCCAAAATTATTTAATTGAATACTTGGTCTGAAATTAAGTTTGAGACAATGGTGGTGATATCAGTGTTTGGGGGGGTGTGTTTGTGTGTGCTTACATTCGCATGTGGTAATTAGCTGATGGGGAGGCAAGGATGAACACATTTTTTCAGTGGAAGATATCACTGAGTAGAACTTAATCCTCCAGCCCTCATTCTGCCATCAGCTAGCTAGATAATGTTACCTCTTTGTATCTTTAAACTTTTATTTGTAAATTGAAATAATTAGAGATATTTTGAGTCATTCTTTTAATATTCTTTATTTTTTATTTTAAGCAAAATAATGGTGAAGTGACTAAATATTTTGTTAACAAACTAGCAAGGACTCACATAGACAAATCTTAGGTAAATTGATATAATTTAAAAGCTACATGGTCAGTTCTCACATACATAAGTTTTTCTTTACAAGTTAATAAAACTGATGTTAAACTGAGTATTTTGGATGCTCAATTCGTGTCTCAAAGAATAAGGAGATGGAATCCGATGTATTGGGAAAGCATCCATAGAATAATTTAGATGGAGTGCTCTGAGATGACTCTGAGTATCCATACTCATTTTTAAAAATATATTTTATTGATTATGTTATTACAGTTGTCCCATTTCCCCCCTTCACTCCCCTCCACCCTGCACACCCCCTCCCACCCACATTCCTTCTCTTTAGTTCATACATATAAGTTCTTTGGCTTCTACATTTCCCATACTATTCTTGCCTTCCCCCTGTCTACCTTCTGCCTATCACCTTATTGAATGCTACTTATTCTCTGTAGCTTTTTCCTCTCTCTCTCCCTCACACTCCCCTGTTCATAACCCTCCATATGATCTCCATTTCTTTGGTTCTGTTCCTGTTCTAGTTGTTTGCTTAGTTTGTTTTTGTTTTAGATATGGTTGTTGATAATTGTGAGTTTGCTGTCGTTTTACTGTCTGTGTTTTTTATCTTCTTTTTCTTAGATAAGTCCCTTTAACATTTCATATAATAAGGGCTTGGTGATGATGAACTTCTTTAACTTGACCTTATCTGAGAAGCACTTTATCTGCCCTTCCATTCTAAATGAAAGCTTTGCTGGGTAGAGCAATCTTGGATGTAGGTCCTTGCCTTTCATGACTTGACATACTTCTCTCCAGTCCCTTCTGGCCTATAAGGTCTCTTTTGAGAAGTCAGCTGACAGTCTTATGGGCACTCCTTTGCAGGTAACTGTCTTCTTTTGTCCTGCAGCTTTTAAGATTCTCTCCTTATCTTTAATCTTGGGTAATGTAATTATGATGTGCCTTGGTGTGGTCCCCCTTCGGTCCAACTTCTTTGGGACTCTCTGAGCTTCCTGGACTTCCTGGAAATCTATTTCCTTTGCCAGATTGGGGAAGTTCTCCTTTATTATTTGTTCAAATAAGTTTTCCACTTGTTGCTCTTGCTCTTCTTCTGGTACACCTATAATTCGGATATCCGAATGCTTAAAGATGTCCTGGAGGTTCCTAAGCTTCTCCTCATTTTTTTGAATTATTGTTTCTTCATTCTTTTCTTTTTTTTTTTTGAGTTTTCATTGTTTAGTCTCTTTTTTAAAAATTTTTTATTTTAATTGTTGATCTTGTATAGTTTTCTGTCTTTTACTCCCACCCCAGCCCACCACCCCAGCCCTCCCTACCTCCCTCCCATTTCCACCCCCCCATAGTTTTTGTCCATGAGTTCATTCTTTTCTGATTGGATGTTTCTTTCTTCCTTCTGGTCCACACCATTGATTTGAGTCCCAGTTTCCTTCCCATCACTATTGGTTCCCTGTACATTTTCCTTTACTTCACTTAGCATAGCCTTCAGTTTTTCATCTAATTTGCAACCAAATTCAATCAATTCTGTGAGCATCCTGATTACCAGTGTTTTGAACTGTGCCTCTGATAGGTTGGCTATCGCTTCATTACTTAGTCATATTTTTTCTGGAGCATTGATCTGTTCTTTCATTTGGGCCATTTCTTTCCTTCCTTCCTTCCTTCCTTCCTTCCTTCCTTCCTTCCTTCCTTCCTTTCTTTCTTTCTTTCTGGCTTGGTGCACCTGTTATGTAGTAAGGGGCAGAGACTTAGGTGTTCATCAGGGCGGGGCAACCCAGGTGGCTGGGTTGTGACACTGTATGAAGAACAGGGGTCCAAGAGGGAACAATGATGCTTGCTCTGCTCTCTGCTGGATTTCAGTCACTTCTCCCACTTCCCACAAGCAAAGTGGACCCTTCTGGTGCTGATTCCCGGGTGGGTGGGTTTGTGTACATTCTAGGACCATGTGGGTCTCTCCAATGAACTCTCCTGTGAGGCTGGGAGTTTCTCCTGGCACCTCAACCCCCACAGTTGTTTTCAATGTGTGGTGTGAGATGTTATTTCCCCGGGCTGGGGCCCTGGGTTGTGCAGTCTGTCCCACTACCCAGTTTTACCTGGTTTAACTGGGAGAGACTGCGGGGTCTTCCAGTTCTGCAAGCTACCTTGCACGCCATGCCCCTCCACAATCTGCTGCCTCTCTGGGTCTGCCAGTTGCCACTTTGCTGCGAGCCCTCTCTCCCCCTACTGCCCAACTACACCCCTCCTACCAGTCTGAATGAATGTGTCTTTAACTCCTTGGTTGTCGGACTTCCATACAGTTCGATTTTTCTGTCAGTTCTGGTTGTTTTTTGTTTTCAAATTGTTGTTGTCCTTCTTTTGGTTGTGCGAGGAGTCACAGTGTGTCTACCTACGCCTCCAACTTGGCCGGAAGTTGTATCCATAATCTTTTAAGACAAGGATCACAAATCTAAGAATTATTCCTAAGTATAGATGCAATCTATTGGATTTTTTCTCTTGGCTTTTCTAACTGTACAAATATTCGCTAAAGCCCTTGAAATCCTTTAGGAAGTAAAGGTCTGGACTGTATTTTCTCTTTGGCCAGAGTGGAGATTTACATTTTGAAAGGAAACTGGGAGAAGAAAGCATGTTGATGCTCAAGAAAGGGACAGAGTAGGCTGAAAGTAAAATTTACATTACAAGTTTGCTACATTAAACATGAGAGTTTCACCTCTGAAACAAAGTGTGTCCAATGAACTAAACAGATATGTACTAATAATTATGCATGCTGAGTCCAGCAAGAGTTCAGAGATGACAGGGATTCTTCAGGCAAAGGGGCTGAGAGTCCAAAGCAATACATTGAAAAGTCAGAGGAAAAAAAAATTAGAAAGCATCATAGCCATCTCTTCTGCCTCTGGCAAGACAGCAAACATTTTCTAGCTAGAAAAATTAATCTTAAAGATGTGCAATTAATTTCAAGAATTTTTGAGCAACATGCTATGTACTATGCAAGATACTGCACTGTGGGAAACAAAAAGAATGAAACATCTTACTAACAAGTTGCTTACAATATTGTAGGAGAAGTTATACAATGTTAAGAACCATAAACAAAACAGTGTATTCTAAAAGCTTTAACACAGGCAAAACCCCAGGAAACTCAGGTGGTAGATGTTATTTCAATTTCAGCAAGAGCATCTTCATCTTTAATTGAAAATGCTGGCTGGAGTAAGTAACATTTGCTCAGCATCAGCTATGATATTGTGAAATTCTGACACTTGTGCACTGGGACGCATGTAAAAGAACATGTAGAGCAGCTTTGCTTGTAACTCCAGAGAACAGCCCAGGTACATGTTGTCAGGAAAAGAGGTAAATAACTTATGAAATCATTATACAGTTAATACTCCATACCATTAGAAATGAATAAATCACAGCTGTACATGTGAACAGATTAATATTTAAAACAAAATTTACATTTAAAAATGTTTTAAAGGAGACTGTATGACATAGCACTATTTTTTATAAAGTCCAAAAGCAAGAAAAATATGTATTAATTAAAGGTTTGTATTGTGTGTGTTAAAAAAACAGAGAAACCCAAAAGAAAGATTAGAAAATATGATTAAGGAGTGTGGCTACTTCTGGTAAAAAGACAAATAATTGGGTAAGAGGTGATATAAATGAAAGCTTGGGATACAGTATTTTCTTATTTAAATGTTTATAAATATTACACAATTATCATAAAGAATATAGAGGTGTGGAGGTTATCTGAGACCAACAAAATACTTGTATTTTTAATATAAACTGCTTTTGAAGCCTGGATATTGGTAGCCCTTCTTCATTTTCTATGGTAGTCAAACCTACTTCCAGGTATTAATTTTCCTTTAATGAGTTTTCTCTGGCTCTCACTGAACCTTTCTTATTCTCATCTCACAACTCTCTTTAGTCCAGGCATTGCTTCTGCCCTTTTCTCTGTCTGCGACACTTACTCTCTGCCCACTCTACTCTCCATTACTCCTCACCTAAAAAATCCTACTGATGACCATTCAAATAGCAGCCAAATTCCTATTCTCTCTCTCTCTCCAGTCCTGGTGAGTCCCCCATGACATGCTAGCACATTACGATGTATGAATCTTAGATCGCTTGTGGCTTCTTTTGCATAATTATTAAATCAGTGTCTTTTTTCTCCCCAGCAGGCATTAAGTTTAATAAAGACACTGGCCATGGATTTTTGATTAGTATTTTCAGTGTAACGTGTATTTGAGTAGAATATATGTATTTCTTGAATAACTATCTCAGAGAATTTATTATTTATCCTTTATTTGCATTCTCTCTCTCTCCTCATTCTCTCTCTCTTCCCGCCCCTACAACTTCTGCTGCAATTAGATTGTCTTAAGACTATGTTTCATGGTTCATTTACTTTTTCTCTATTTTCTCTCTGAGTTCTGTGAAAATTACATAAGGCTGTGTAATTATTAAATCAGTTTTTGCTATTTAGCTCTGTTTTTTACATATCCCATTGTGGTATTTATTACTAAAATCAAGACTTTCTTCTACATAGTTTTCTTTTGAATTTTGCATTTTTCCTTGCATTTATTACTTACCCTTGATTTATTAATGCAATACTCTCTTGAATTTTAAGTGTATGAATTAAATATAATTTATACTTGCCTCCTATATTTTTCTTTTGTTTTCATTGCTTTTGGAGAGGCCCATGATGTCCCATAGTTTTTTCTATTATTTCATCATAATATCTCTCTTCTTTTAACTACATCATCTATTCATATTTTCATTAGTTTTCTTTTTTCATTTATTATTAAAGAGTAAGGCTTACACTTGCCTAGCTCTGAAAGTTGAGACTCATTCAAAATAAACAAATCTGGGGGAGACAGTATTTCCTCTGCAACAATAAGCCAAGGAAAAATATAAATGGGACAGTTTTCTGCCCCTGCAGTGTGACTCATGATCCAAAAATATTTATATCTAGTATTCCATACATCTCAATTCAGACATCCTTGTGAATTCAGCTTCAGCAGTGAGTAGGAAGAATGGTACTGTAGAAGTCTTCTTTATAATGGTAAATCATATGGTTTTTAAAGTAATTTATTTTTCACTGTGGATAAGGAATTTAGGATATTCTGAGTAAAAATTTTAATTTTAAAATATTCTGACAATACTTTCTTACACAATTCTTATTGCTCAAATTATTTCAATTTTGGAATAGCATGCTTTTTACTTGTTTAACATGTTTTAATCAGTCACTCAGTAAGTGTTTATTCCCTAGAGAAGATGTAGAATTTTGGTTCTAATAATGTGAGGTATTATAGCCTGCGTATGGTGTCATTTCACACCAGAATAAACTGTCATCACTTTTTAAAAATAAATTGTGAATGCTCTAAGATTTCAGCCTTTTAACCATAGCATACTCTTTAAAAATTGACAAAGGTCCCTGATTAGAGACATTAAATAGTATAAAGTTTAAGGAATACTTGTTTAGAAACTCCAAAAAGGAAAATATGCAGCTAAAAACACACTAATTTGATTTCCTAATATTCTCCTTAGTTGGGCACCTTAATTAATCTCGTTTGCACATTTAGGCTATTTTTTTATGTTTGACTTTCAATTAATTTATACAGAAATACTGCAGTATCTGTACATTAATTGGGGTATTTATAGTTTTCTCTCAGTGATAATTTTAAAGGTACAGAAAAAGAAATAAAATCATAGAGCTAGAAAGAGGGAGGAAGATGGAAAGCCAGTGCATCTTCACTCTTTAGGAGTGATAGTAGTTCTTAAAATGTTCATTGTAAGTGAAATTATAACCTGCTTTATCAATATCAAGTCTAGAAGATTGTAATTGAACAATTTCACTCTGAGGTATTTACCCAAGAGATATGAAAATACATGTGAAAACAAAACAAAAGAAAAATATGTGCACAGATGTTTATAGCAGCTTCATTTATAATAGCTAACTGCTGAAAATAACATGATTTATCAATAGGTAGTATGATCATGCCACAGCAACTATCCAGCGATATGGAGGAACCCACTGTTAATGCACACGAAGCTTCATAAATCTCAAGAATAGTATGTTAAGCAAGAGAAGTCAAACAGAAAAACATATATGATCTAAACAAAGTCAAAAAGTTTAATGACTTTCCTCTATGTTTATAATACTTTTCCAGTTTCCTAAAATCCCTTTGATCACTTTATAATACTCCAGTGTCCATCCAAGTATTCCTCCATTTCAAGGACCTTATGCTATTTATCACTGCAACTCAAGACATAGCATAGCATCTAGTATTCATAAAAATCTTAGTAAATGTTTCCTGACTAGTCAGCCCAATTTCTGACTTAGCCCAGAAATTCAAGAGCCCTGTCTCCTGGCCTACACTCTGAATTAACCTTTTCCATGGAATGTTGGTAGGACTTGTGAATGTGATTGATAGTCCCTTTCATGATTACATTGAATTATATAAGACCTCACTCCAGCAAATTGGAAGAGATTCTCCACTTGACTTTTAATTTGGAAGCAAGCTGTTATATTGTTAAAGGACCACATGGGTAAAACTAGAGAGAGAGTACCCTCTAGGAGCTGAGAATCACCCTGATCAACAGCCATCTAGAAAATGAGAACCTCAACCTTACAACTTTACAACACTGTTAGTTTTAAAATAATCTTAAAGTATACTTAAATTAAGGAACAATTTGTATGCCTATTAGAAACAAGGATTTTCAATGCCCATGATAAGTAGCATCACAAAGCCTTTCAAATAAGACAATTAAAAAGAGAAGATTAGGGTAAAATAATGTAGCAATCAGAAAAATTAGTCAAAGTAGCCCTGGCTGGTGTAGCTCAGTGGATTGAGCGCGGGCCTGCGAGCCAGGGGATCGTGGTTCAATTCCCAGTCAGGGCACATGCCTGGGTTGCCGGGCCAGTTCCCGGCAGGGGACATACAAGAGGCAGCCGCACATTGATGTTTCTCTCCCTCTCTCCTTCCCTTCCCCTCTAAAGATAAATAAATAAAATATCAAAAAAAAGTTTAAAAAAAAAAAAGAAGGCGATATTAAAAAAAAAAAAGAAAATTAGTCAAAGTATGGAAACATGACAATATCAGCCTGTTCTAGATCAATAATCACTTCTAGTTCACTGAAGTCACTTCATTAGCTTTACTACAGTTACAGCAAGGCGGAACTTTTAGTAGGAAAATGTGTAATTGCAGCAAAGGAATGATATTGTGCTAGTCATTTAAGCTTCTGCATTAAGAAGGCAGGATTCCAATTCCACTGAGCCACTGAGGAGTTTGGTCACCTTATTTAATTTAACGAATGTCTCTGTCTTAGCTGTTCAGCTGTAAACCTGGGACAATGATATTCATGTCAAATGTTTGTTGAGAAGGTGAGAAAAAATGTTTCTAAAGCACAATAGAGAATGCTCAGCATATATGGTTTTTAATTACTAGTTGGATAATTTCTTTTACAGTGACAATGATATTATCTGAGAAACTTCTGGTTTTAATGTTTTAAACTGGAGTCTACATGCAGGGTTGAAGCACACTAGGTCCACCAAAAATCTATTAGAACCAATAAGTCAATTCAGTGCAGTAGCAGGAAACAAAATTAATACACACAAATCTATTGCATTTTTATATTACAAAGAAAAAGTATAAAATACAGTTCTATTTATAATTGCATCAAAAATAAAATACTCAGAAGTAAATTTAACCAATGAGCTGCAAGACCTGTATATTTAAAACTTATATATAAGACACCAATGAAAGAAATTTTTAAAATGCACAAATAAATGAAAAGATATTCCATGATCACACTTTCCAAACCCACAAATAAATGAACGTATTCCATGATCTTGCATTGGACCTACAACCTAGATTACTCTGTCCAGCAAAACTACCATTTAGAAATGAAGGGCAGATTAAAGTGCTTCTGAGACAAGGTAAAGCTAAAAGAGTTCATCATCACCAAGCCATTATTATATGAAATATTAAAGGGGCTTATCAAAGAAAAAGAAGATCAAAGCTATGAACATTAACATGGCAATAAATTCACAACTATCAACAACTGAATCTAAAAACAAATTAAGCAAAGAAGCAGAACAGAAACTGAATCATAGATATGGAGATAATTGGAGGGTTATCAGTTGTGGGGAAGGGAGGGATTAGGAAAAAAGGTGCAGGAAATAGACATACAGATTAGTAGGTACAAGATAAACAGGGGCATATTAAGAGCAGTATCGGAAATGAAGTAGCCAAAGACTTATATGCATGACCCATAGACATGAACTAAGCAGGGAGGGTTGCCAGAAGTAATGGGAGGTACCGGGTGGAGGGTGGCGAAGGAGGAAAAATTGGGACAACTACTACAGCATAATCAATAAGATATATTAAAAATTTATATATTCTTCTTAATAATTTTTAATTTGTAAAAGTCTTTACTTATTCCATAGCCATGTCAGAATTTGCTGTGAAGTTCTGAAGGTCTTCAGTGTTTTAATTTTTTGTGTTGCAGTTTATAAAGTGCACTCAAGTACATTAATTCATTTTGATAATGTTTTTACATATTGGTTGTTCAGTTTCAGGAGTCATTAGACCTATGACCTTTTCAAATCCTGTATTCAATTGAAAATGGAACTAAAAAGTAATGATCCTGACAACTCTGTGAAATATTTCTGCTCTTTTGAATGTTCTGACCCAAAAAGGAGAATCTTCAATTCTTCCTCTAAGTCAGTGCTTCTCAGCATGTGTGAGGTATACATGGGGTGCTGTATAACACAATTTTAGGAAGTCCATTGACAATCGTTTATACATACAATATTTATACATTTTAAAATAATTTTAGAGAAAAATAATATATTGAATCTATGATTTTAAAATATCACTGCTTAGGATAAAGGTAAATTTTTAAATGAATTAATTTAAACTTAAATTAAAATACATAATTATGACAATTTTATATACATAATAGTACAAGTGGTATTCATTTAGGCAGGAAAATTGTATAAATTGTAGGAGAAAAAAGACTGAGAAACACTATTCTACATTTCTGGACTATTAAGAGCTGTCTATCTAATTTGTGTTCATCCTCTAGCTTACCTCTTTAGAAGCTGAAAAAAAAACAGTTCCATTCTACATCTTTTGCATAATCTTCTGGGCCAAATTAGTAATGTATTAAAGAGGATTCGATTATAATTCTGGCTCTGAGAGTTGCAAGATGTGTGTGGAATTGAAGGATCATTAAAGCTCTCAGAGCAATTCTTGCAAATCGAATAAATCAAATTTATAAGTGAAATAAATTAACTTGTCATTAAGTATTCAACTACTGCATATCAATAATCACATTATCTAATATCTTACAAATTTAAATATCATGCCTGGAATCAATTACAAATTTCAAATTAAATCACTCATCTTGTACAAAAAAAGTTATACTTCGATTATGTGTCACAGGAGAAAATTCCCCCCCGCCCCCCCGATTTCTGAAGCTAGTCTTTCATTGTCTTTGAGCCATTTTTGCAAGTCTGTACATTTCAGCTAACTGCTATGTTTTGAATGTTTGTATCCCTCTACCCAAATTCAGTGTTGAAACCTAACCCCCAAAGTATTAGGAGGTGTGCCCTTATATAAACAGGGTAAAGAAGTCCTCATGCCCCTTCTGCCATGTGAAGTCGCCAACACAAAATGGTAGTCTAGGTGCCTTGATGTGGCTTTCTTAGACTCTGGAACTGGGAAAAATAAATTTCTGTTGTTTATAAGCTACCCAGTTTATAGTGTTTTTGTTACAACAGTCATAATGGATTGCAGCAGTAACTGGTTAAGAATGACAGATAATTCTTGTATATAGATGTGCAAATTCTGTCTTACCCCACAGAGGTGTAATTGCCTTCTCTCTGTGGAAAACATACTTTTTATATATTCATGATCTATAAACATGGCTGTCTTTAGATTTTCTTTTGAACTAATTATAACATCTGTCTTGTTCCCTCATGATTAAGGATTAAAATAATATATTTAAGATGTGTGCATTTTTTGCCCTGTATGATAGTCCTGATTTGACCTGTTTTTTTTTAAATTATCTTTTAAGAAGCTATTGCTGATGGTTGCAAACAGCTACAAAGTCACAGAGATTATTCCCATAAGTACAAAATGTATTCCTAGATACAAAACAAAGTATTTAAACAATGGCTTAGATAAGTGGTTCTCAAATTTTATTGTGATAATTACCGAGATGTGTAAGGGCAAATACAAATAAAAATAAGACGCTTCATTCCCCCTGTCAAGAATAAGGGAAGAGATGTCCCTCCCTTTTCTGAGAGCATTAATACTTTAGAAAACTTGCAAATGTAAGTTCTTTCTTAGTCTCTTTTAAATGTATACAAGTCTTTTTCTAAAAGGTGAATAAAACTCTTGTTAACTTTAAGATCCAGAATGCCTATCCAAGACCTGGGAGCCATCTCTGAAATGTTACTATCAAGGAATGTAGCACCTCTATCTCCCAGTTTCTGTGCCAGAGTAACAGCTTCAACTCACCAGCAGCCTCCAAAACCATCATGAAATGTTGTCATGAAACATGTGAAAAATTTATTGAGTCTTTTGTCAGCATTGTACATTGTACCATGTCCATGTCCTACCATGTCCACAGGTGAACCTAAGTTCATGTCTATTGTTCTCTTAATTTTGTAAGCCAGTGTTTGTGGGCCAGCCCAGTTTAGTTAGGAAATGTATTAACTATGAAGACCTAACCACCCTTCCTTTTCTCCCTCCTTTTCCTTCTTCATTTTTCTTCTTCTTTCTGGTATTCTCAATGCCAGCTTCTAATGAAAGCAAGACTCAGAATAAACTCTGTAGGCATTTGTTAGCAAGCCAGCAAAAAACAATTATAGAGTGTCTTGCAATAAACTGAATGAGGACCAAGTTCTCCACCATTTTTGGATTCATGGAAAGCCGCCCTTATCTACACCTAAAAATAAAAGGCCAAAGTGAGAGGCAAAAAGCATTTATTTGAGATCCAAAGAACAGCTATTCAGAAAGTACTGATTTGGGCAGAAACCCAAATAGTGTTCTGTTTAGGGGCTGAAGGCAAGGGGATTTTGTGAGAAAGGAAAGAATAATTACATGAATAGAAGGAAGCATTTGATTTTTGTCACTTTAGTAATTCTTATCACTGGCTATAATTATAAATCTATATTGCAGAGATTTCTACACTCACGTTCAACGAAGAGGCTTTGTAAAGGGATGAAAGAGAAATATGAGATCAATGGGCAATTTCGTATAAAAGAAAGGTTATCAGAAATGAAGGTGAAGACAGTCTATAGTAGGTGGAGTGACAGAGTCAGAAATTCAGATGACAGATTACAAAAATTTTTGCATATTAAAGGAACTGCTGATGATGGCATAATTTTTAAAAGTAAAAGCAGGAAAAAATTAAATAAGCCAAGATGCTTTCAGAGAAGCAGCCTACTAATAGTTTTATATCTTGATTATGCAGTTATGTTATTGTTCTCAAATTGTATTTGATGTTGGACAAAAATAGAATTATTTCGTGAGTTTATGGTCATTTTAAATACAAAGGAATAGACATTCCAGTTTTTTTCTACTTGTCTTTATTGTGTGCATACTAAAAAGTATTATTTGCTGCAATGTATTTTTTTGAAAGAAGCCAAAAAGGCAAAAGGGCTATATTTGTTCACTTAATGTGAAAAATTGAAACTGATTTAAAGGTTTTTTGAATAAAAAATAACACATCATGTAAAGAGCAATCCTAAATGAAATTACTGTACAGTAATTTTTACTACATTATGTTATATAATAATATTTTTATTGAAAGTGTATGTGGCAATTTCAGCTTTTACAGACCTAAATGAATATGATTATTAATTGGAAAATAACATCCTTGTGGTGGTTAATTAAAATTAAAAGAGGACTGAATGTTGCTTTTTCCCTTTTGTTTTCTCTCACTGATTAAAATAGAACCACCAATTTATTCTCTAATTATGTAACAGCAACTTTTAATACTAGGTGACTAAAATCTGACAAAAGAAGAGGATATTTCATAACCAATTCTATTAGGAGATAGCTTTTTGTTGGGAAATAAAAAGAAAAAGTCATGGGAAGTATTCAAGTGGGGACAGGACTTTCTACAGACTAATGCTAAAGCCAAAAACTTGGAATATCTACAAATGAGGAAAAAAATCTTAAATCAAGTTGCCCAAGACTCAGTTGCTCCTCTCTATGGTCCCTCCTCCAATAAAAAATAAAAATAATTTGGTCAATTTACCTTTTATTGGTTCTGATAGATGTGATGACATATTTCTGATAGAAAATATTGTGTAATAAAAATCTTTCATTTTTTCCTGGATCCTGGGCAGATAATACAAAGACTAATATTTGATTTGCATTATTAGTGCTAAAATAACATGGAAAAACTTATTAAAGATAATGGATTCAAAGGGATGGGTAGTGAAAAAAATGACACTAATTTAACTAGGGATCAATTTATTAATTATAAAAGAAATAATTGCACTTTGTAAAAAATTTGCAGAATGAAAAGTACAAAAAAATGCCAAAATATTAGCATGAATCTGGAACACAGAAATAAGTATTAATTATATTTTGTTCTATTTTCTTTAAGTTCTTTTCTCTACATGTGAGTGTGTGTTTATAGAATATGTGTATATATACTAAATTTATATGATACATATCCACAAGCATATATAAATTTATATACAGTTTTGTACAGAATTTTATTTTTTCTTTTAGTATATCAGTACATATTGAGAATTTTCTCAAGTTTTTAAGCCATCTTCAAAACCATGATTTTACCTTAGATTGTTTCTTTTATATAGCTCCTTCTAGTGAAAAAAAACTAGCTCAAATAAGATAAATATTTTGTCTATTGGTACATGTTGCTAAATTTTAAATTTTTAAGAATGATTTTTAACCGTTTACTATCCAATCAGCAGTGTCTGAGGGGGTTAAAAAGCCATTTTAGTCTTGATGTTCCAAGCATACTGTATCAAAGAGCTCAATGTGCATAATCATCCCCTTCTCTCATAGCAGATACATCAGAGAAAAAACAAATAATTTTTTAGGAAAATTTTTTCGTATTTAGGAATTCTGTTGTTCAGAAAATGCATTTTTATTTGTCCAGAAGAAATTCTGCTGCATTATTTATGCCTCTGAGATTTGGAAATTTGTATTAATGCAGAATGACCTAGTTAATTGGAACTATCTAAATTTTTACTATAAACCACACTTCAGTTCTAATTTAGTTTTTTAAGACAATATTTAATATTGTAAACATGTATATGTAGTACATATATAATGTTGAAGAATTTAAAAGCTATTTCATTCTAAGCAATTTATTAAAAATCATTTATCGTATTTTAATTATTCTTCCACGAGCTTAATTTTGTTTGTTGTGTAATCTATCTTCCATCACATAATATTTTTTGACTGGTAATTTAGTAGGAAAGGCCCACGGGTATTAAGACTTCATTTTAAAACAAATATTTTTACATCTATTATAGACAAATCATTCCAAGAATTAGGAATTATCTCAAAAAAGTGCTTTAAGCTATGGGCTCTTTCAATCACTAAAACAGTGATATCAATTGGTTAAACAGATACAGGCAAAAGATAAATTGTTATAAATATTATGTATTCAACTAAATAGATAGTATCCTTTTGTGGAGGAGTTACATAGCCATGCTTTGTCAAGAGTTATTTAGGAAAAGTAGAAAGTAATTCAATACATTTTTCAATACCTGTAAATCTCATTCTTCTTATTTCATTTAATTGCCTGGTTTATTCTTTTTAATAGGATTCTGTCTGTTTTTCCATCATTGTGGCATTTGTACATTGGTCCTTAATTACTTGCTCTTCTACTTGTAGACTACTTTCTAAGTTATTTGTGAAAGGAGCTCAACAATGAATACTTGTTTGAAAACTCCTTACTTTTATTTTTATAAAGTTTTGTGTGTACATGTACACATGTGTACATTTGCATGAACTTCTGACAGTTGTGTAACCCTTTTTTATTTAGTTCCTTCTAAAAAGAAATATTTTCAGCATCCTCTTTTTGCTAACTGGATGTGTACATTTATAATAATGTTAATGTTAGATATTTTATTTTTAACATAATGAGCTTCCAAATTGTATGAAATAAATCCAGCTGTTGGTAGCCTTAACTTGATGAATTTACTGTTTGAAACATTTCTTGATTGTTATTAAACTAACATCATTTAACTATTTGAGAAATTCTGTGAATGAAGCCAACACAATAATAAGTACTACTTTATTTCTCATAACACAGAAAATAACTTAGAATAGAAAATATGAGGAATTAATTTAGGAAATAATTATTTTCATTTGTTTGAAACAAAATGTCTTGCTTCATTTAACAGAGCAATACATATACACAACTTTTGCCACTGCATGTGTTAAATTGTCATTTTTTTAATCCTCATCTGAGGACATTTTTTCATTGCTTTTAGAAAGAGAGAGAAAGGGAGAGAAAGGGCAGGGGGGGGAGAGAGAGAGCGAGAGAGAGCGAGAGAGAGCAAGAGCGAGAGAGAGAGAGAGAGAGAGAGAGAGAGAGAGAGAGAGAGATTGGTGCCCTGTTGGGAATCAAACTAGCAACCTGGATATGTGCCATACCAGCCAGGGCTAAATTGTCATCTTTCTTATCTGCTAAATATAAAAATAATATTTGAAGTAGATATGTTTGTTCCTTTAGCAGAAGTTTTTTTTCTGCTCTTAATGGGGTTAATGATAAAAGTGTGGCCTTCAAGTGTGAATGATAAATAAGGATAATCATTTAGTGAAAGTTGTACATTTATCATTAACACTCTTGATGCACCAATATTCAGTTTTTAATTTGTCAATAAGAATTTAGCATGTTATTGCACATGCAAGGTTTCATTCATTTTTGTAGCTAATGTATATACATTGCATATATGTATTGCTTCTTCTTTATCCACTCATCTGTTGATGGACACTTAGGTTGCTTCCATATCTTGGCTATTGTAAATAATGCTGCAGTGAATGTAGGAGTACATATATCTTTTCAAATTAGTGTTTTGCATTTCTTCAGATAAATACCTAGAAGTGGAATTGTTGGGTTCATGTGGCAATTCTATTTTAACTTTTTGAGAAGACTCCATACTGTTTTCCATAATGGCTTCACCAATTTGCAATCCCGCTAAACAGCGCACGAGTGTTTCCTTTTCTCCACATCCTCACCATCACTGTTGTTTGTGGATTTGTTGACGATAGCCATTCTGACAGGTGTGAAGTGATATCTCATGGTGATTTTGACTTGCATTCCCTTGATGTTAGTGATGTTGGGCATCTTTATATATATCTATTGGCCTCAGTATTTCCTTTAGAGATATTATGCTAAGTGAAATAAGTTAGGTAGGGAAAAACATATGTCATATAATTTCACTTATATGTAGAATCTAAAAAAATAAAATAATGAACAAATGAAACAGAAACCAACTCATAAATACAGAGGATAAATTGATGGCTGCCTGATAGGAAGGTAGGAGGATGAGTAGAAAAGGTGAAGGGATTAACAAGTAAAAATTAACAGTTATAAAAATAGTCATAGGGATGTGAATTATAGCATAGGAAATAAAGCTCATAATATTGTAATAATTGTGTACTGTGTCAGATGGGTATGAAACTTTTGGGGGTGACCATTTCACAAGCTAATCTCATTATAATGTGGTACATCTAAAACAAATATAATACTGTTATATCAACTGTAATTGAAAAAATGGACCTGTTTATGTCTTTTTCAGATAATGCTGCTAAATGGGATTTTGCATATTTGCAAAGGAGAAAACAAGCATATGTAGATTTGTATCATTCAATAAATGGAATTGTCAGAGTAGCAAGGGGGTTCAACTCCACAGACCATGGTAGGACTGCTTAGCCTTTATTTCTAACACACACGTCAAATGCCTCACCAATAATTTTCTGCTACCCACTGACCTCATCTATTGAAGGTCTCATGCATCTCAAAGGCCACAAAATTGTGCTTCTATTTTCTTAGTAAGCTAAAGGGAAAGATTATTAGCTGAGAATGAGAAAAAGAGAGGTACTTATTTCCAGAAAAAATTGTTGAAAACATTATTATGTGTTACCCACACGTAACCACTCCCATATCTTTCAGCTTTTTTAAGTGTTTTTAGGAAAGAGGAGTTTTATCTGGGGACTATTTTTTTGTTCCTTTGTGAGCTACGTGTCACCCCTCTTAGTTCTATCTAGGCTCTCCAATCTTTTTCTGGATGATTACAGACAAAAGCTTGAACACTCTGTCTCCTCTTCGCTCTGCAGCAATAGCCACATTGTCACTGCCTGTTCTAGTCTTTCAGTTAACACACTAAACAAAGGACTGAACAGCCATAGCAGGCTTAATTGAGTAACAACAGACATCTTGAAAAAAAAAATCTGTTACCTAAGCATGATTGCTCTGTTTTCTAAGCCTAAGAATGAACAAGGGGTTCTTCTTATTAGGGAAACCTGTTCCTAGATCCTTTCTTTGTCTTCAGGTCTATAATTCTGTCTTCCTTCAATATTGATTTTTTTCTTAGAACACATCAAAAAACTCAATATGTAATTTGCTTGCTAATTATTTTATTCATTTAAAGAAATATGTACTGAGTTTTCCTTGTATATTAGATAGTAGCAAGAAAATAAAGCTAGGTAATGAGGGGGAAATGTTGAATATCCACACTCTTATGGAACTTACTATCTACCCAAACAACTTTGCCAGATAGAGTATTTTTGGTTCAGAGTAGTTTTCTTTCAGCACTTTGACTATATCATTCCACGGCATTCTAGCCTATAAGGTTCTGCTAAGAAATACACTGATAACTTTATGAGGGTCCCTTGTAAGTGACAAGATTCTTTTCTCTTGCAACCCAGAAAAATGTACAAATAAAAACATGAAACAAATTTAAAATAGAAATGGAGACAAATTCCGCAAAGTAGAATATGCAATACCAAAGTCGAGCATTGAAAAATAAGATCCTGTCATTTCAGTTGATGAAATGACAAGTAAATAGCAATGGTGCATAAAAATTAACAAAGGAAATGGCAGAGAAAAAAGTCATTACGGAGTCAACAGCACATGCAATGTTTCTGTAGTGGGAAAGAATGAAGAATGCAAGACTATAAGAAAGTCAGCATGGCTAAATGAAGATCAAGAAAGTGTAGTAAACTGCAAGGCTGAGAGGTACCAGGCAGGGACCAGAAAATGCATAGATGTTGGTAATCTCTACCTTAATCCAGAGAACCAGACATCATTAAATGGTTTTGAGTGGAGAGAATGACATAATTTGCATTTTGAAACTGTGAAAAAGGTTACTCCATAGGAATTATACAAAAGTCAGGATAGAGCTTGCAAGTTGAATGCAGCAAAGGCTGTTCCATTGTCTTAGCATGGCCATGTGTTGTTCTTGTTAGATATGGACAGGGAGAGAGGAAGGTGGATTACAAGGTATTTAGGAAGCAAAGCATATTGAAACATGATACTGCATTGGATACAGGGAATGATGGAGAGAGAGGTGTCAAGAATAATGCCTAATTTTCTTGCTTGTGCAATTGAAAATTTTGCTTGTGCAAAATTTTCCAGAAATAAGACACACTATAGGAGAAATAAGTTTGAAACAACACTGTAACAGGTTTTTTAAACTTTTATTTCTAAGAGCAGTTTTAAATTTACAGAAAAAAATGAGCAGACAGTACAGAGAGTCCCACATATACCTCTGTGACCACACACAATATATGCCGTATCAGTTGCAGCATCTTCTCTTCCAGTTCTGATTTTATTTGAGTCTTCTTTCTTTTTTCCTTATTAGTCTAGTTAAGGGCTCTTTAACTTTGTTTACCTTTTCAAAAAAAAGGCATTGTTTATCCTAGTTTCTATTTAATTTATTTTTGCTCAGATATTTGTTATCTTCTCCTTCTGCTAAACTTGGGTTTACTAATGCCATTGTTTTCTGGCTGTTTTATAGTTCCTTCTTTTTCCCCCTCTCATTCAGTCTTTCTTTGTAAGCTGATGAGTTAGTTCCAAAGTAGTATGCTTTGATTCCCTTCTTTTTATCTTTTGTTTCTGGTGTATAGTTTTCCTTTGTAGTTAGCATGAGGCTTACATAAACTTATAGGTACAAAAGTGTATGTTGCATTGATAATAAATAACTTAACTTTGATCACATGGATACTCTATCTTTTTCCTCTCCCTTTTATGTTGTTGATGTCACAATTTACCTCTTTCTATATGGTATATTCATTAACAAATTATTGTAGCTATAGTTATTTTTAATACTTTTGTCCTTTCCCTTTATACTAGGGTTATAGTATAAAGTTAAGTGAGCAGTACACCACTATATTACAGAATTAGAATGTAGAAATAAACTACATTAGACTTACATAGTGTTGTATATTTTCATACTATTAATTAGCATCCATTCATTTCAGCCTGAAGGACTCACTTCAGCATTTCTTGTAAGGCTGGTCAAGTAGTAATGAACTTCCTCAGCTTTTTTTTTTTTTTTTTTGCATGGGAAAGTCTTTATCTTTTTTCATTTCTGAGGGACAGCTTTGCCAGATAGAATATTTTTGGTTCAGAGTGTTTTTCTTTCAGCACTTTGACTATATCATACATACCACACTATTCTAGACTGTAAGGTTTCTGCTAAGAAATACACTGATAGCTTTATGAGGTCCCCTTGTAAGTGACAAGCTTCTTTTCCCTTGCTACTTTTAATATTCTCTCTTTGTCTTTGATTTTTGAAAGTTTATTATATTTCTTGGAGATCCGTTTGAGTTTATTTTGTGTTCTATGAGTTTTAGGAAGTTAGATATCCAAATCTCTCCCAAGATTTGGCATGTTATCAGCCATTCTTTCTTTTTTTTTAAGATTTTATTTCTTTTTTAGAGAGATGGGATGGGAGGGAGAAAGACGGGGAGAGAAACATTGATTGGTTGGCTCCAACATGCCCCCAACCCAGGACCTGGCCCATGCCCTAGGCATGTGCCCTGGTTGGGAATCAACCCTGTGACCCTTTGGCTCAAAGTAGGCCATTATTTCTTTAAATTAATTTTATGTGTCCCTCTGGAACTTCAATAATTTACAGATCATTAAAATGGCATTCCATAAGTCATATGGACTTCCTTTACTATTTTTCATTCTTTTATCACAGATTTTTTTTTCTGCTTGATCTATTTGTTATTGATACTCTCAAATGCATTTTTTAAAAGATTTTATTTATTTATTTTTAGAGAGGGGAAGGAGGGAGAAAGAGAGGGAGAGAAACATCAATGTGTGCTTGCCTCTCATGTGGCCCCCACTAGGGGCCTGGCCTGCAACCTAGGCATGTGCCCTGACTGGGAATCGAACCTGCGACCCTTTGGTTCGCAGCCCGAGCTCAATCCACTGAGCTACAGCAGCCAGGGCTCAAATGCATTTTTTAACATTTATTTTATTGTATTCTTCAGCTCCAGAGTTTCTGTTTGTTTCTTTTTTATGATTTTTTTGGTCTCATTTTGTTTGTGTATTGTTTTTCTTGTTTGTTGAATTGCCATTCTGTGTTTTTCTGTAGCCCATTGCACTTCCTTAGAACAACAATTATGATTTCTTTATCAGGTAAGTTGCAGAATTCCATGTCTTTGGAACTGGTGACTAGAAGATTAATGTGACTCTTCGGTGGCATCATATTTTCTTGATTTTTTATGTTCTTGGAAATATTGCATTGTTATCTTTGCATTTGAAATAGTCACATCCACTAGTCTTTACAAACTGACATTGAGAGAGAAATGCTTTCCATCAGCCCTGTTCTGGATTCTGAGGCTTTCCCTAATCTTCTATGGGCATACCTACTCCATGCTTCTTGCTCCTATTGTGGCAGAATTCTTAAGCATGTGTGGCTTCTCTTCATCCTACAGTGCGCCGCGCTTGGTGCTGAAGGCCTCTCTTTTGCTTTTCCAAGGGCAGAGCTACAGTTTATTTGTTGTCAATGCCTAGCCTGTAGCTTTGGGCTAGCTTTCTCCATACACGCACTAGACATCTGTTACAGCTCACTCTTGCCACCATCAGTAGCATGTACTGAGAACTGGCCACAGGGTGGGGGAACTGTGTGGTCAAGGTGCATGGTGCTGGGGATGCCAATGGGCAAGCAGGGAGGATCTGTGGGCAAGGCATCTGAGCAAGTCTGTGACATAGTTAGCAGGATCCATGTACCTTCATTGCTCTCCATGAGTCCGAAATGGCATTCTCCCAGTCCTCCAGTCATGCAGCTCATGACTAGCACTCTGGATGGGGTGCTAGAGAAATGGGACTTTTTTACAGTATTCTGCAAATCTGGGGAAATCAGGTGCCAACTCACATGCTCTCACTTTCCCCAAATAGGAGAAATTGTGGGCTAAGATCTCTTCGGCACTGAGCTATGTCATCTTGGGGAAGGCTTATGTAGGCAAAGTCAAACTGTTTCTCTTCTTTTCTAATGCATCTGAAATCATATGTTTTGCTCCAGGAGCCAGATGGAACTTCTTTGCTGGAGACCTGGACTTTCACAAAGGCTCCGTTGTCTGTGGATAATTGTCAATGGCAGTATTCTCCAGGGCAAACTTGACCACAGCCGAGAGGGGCTGAAGCTGGTTTACAGGCCACTGCAGGGTCCACAGCCAGGGCTGAGACCTGTGTGTCTCAACACACAGGTGGGCAAGACACCGTTGGGTCCCTCGGTATATGGTACTGGCTCCAGCAACTCCCACAGGCACTTTGGACTGTGGATGGAGCTAAATTGCTATTGCTAGAAAAGAAGAAAAGTAAATAAATTGTTCTTGTTGATGGGGTGGGGGCAGGTATGACAAGGGATGTTATATTTAGCCATGTTGCTGATGTCATTCCTCAAACCAACATTTAAAAATTGTCAGAATCACATCAGATTTTCATGTTTACTGTGAAAAAAAATGGAAATCCAGCACCCACCTGCCCCAATCCTTTCCTGGCATCAATCAGGTGAAGCTGAATGCAGATGTCTCATTTAACCGTGGTTTGTAAGTTCCCGTTTATCACAGTCTGTCCCTCTTCCTCTCCAGGCCTCCTCTGCTTCAAATTTACAATTTCTCACTGGTCCTCACAGGTATACGATTTTTAATTCCTGGATTGGACACTGGATAATTTCTGAATCTTTTGAAACATGTAAGAGAATGAAAGTTGAATCTTTAAGAAGACACAGTAGATTGAAACAGAATCCGAACTGAAAATGAATCTGAAGAGAGTTGAACTGAGATGCAGGCCTTGTTTTCTGGGGCTAAACACCACTTACCATGTATTAAAAGGCTCAAGTTATCAAAGCCAAACTGAAATTTGTATGTTGTGCTTTCAATTAATTATAATGTTTAACTTAACTCCAAAGATAATTCAGTTACTAGTTTTAAGTGTGTGATTAAATTGTTCCCAAGCAACTATTTTTTTGCTATATGACTCAGTTAAGAAACATTCTGGAGACTTCCTGATAAAAATGGCAAAGTAAAGCCATTTCTACCTTTGTCCCTCCTGAAACCAAGTGAAAACTACAAACAGGGTGCTCCATATAGACTACTCAATTTCTGTGAAATTCAAAAACAGCTACCATTTGAATACTCAAGATGAGAAATAACTTTAGATCAACTATGGAGGACGTGAAAGAAACACGCCCTACTACACAGTCAAGCTGCAGCATTCTCACAAGTTGGTGACACACTTGGAAATTCAACTATGTGACTTGGAACTGAGTCTCCATTAAGTGGAGGGAGGACAAAATCAAGAGAGACATGATTTGACACCTTTGCAGGAGCTCTGTATCTGCTGATCTCAGTAAACAAAGATAAATAAGTGCTGGACCACCTCAGAGAAGACAGTGAACTCAAGGATCTTTCTTGCAACCCAGCAGCCTCCTTGTCCGCATGAGATATGTGGTCAAGGCAATATGTGCAACATAAAATTTGGAAGCAGTTTGTGACTACTGAATCCATTCTTCCTACTTTTAAGGGCATTTCCCCAATACTTACCCCATATATTCTTCTGCAAAGAGATGGCTAAAAAAAAAAGGGATGATACATAGTTATTTTCAAACAGAAGGAAATAAGGAACTATACCATTCATTGCTTATTCTTAAAGAAGCACCTAATGATAAAATTGTACTGACAAATATATGAATGGGGAAGTCATTGTAAAGGACTGATGGTGAATACAGTCTGTTATAGAAAATTAAAGAAAAGTAACTAGGTGGCTAGGATTGAGCAGAATAGGACTCTTGATATTGTAGAACTTACAATGTATTATAGGTAACAAAATTGCAATGTAGAGTAGGAGGATAGGAGTTTGTAAGAAGTTTATAAATTCTATTTTTCTTATCTCTCAGAGTGGAATATAGGGGACACCAAATTCTGTTTAAACCTTAAATAATTAAGCTGTAAGCTAATTAAGTAAAACTATCATGGGAGAACACATAAGGCTAAAAGCAAATTATAGAAACAACTATTTATTTTTGAAAGAAAGCCAAACACAAAATAGCAGATACCAGAAACCAGACAGTGAACAAAACATAAAACATAAAAAGAATGTTAAAAGTAAAAATATAACATTAAATAAGATGGACAGAGATGATATCTGCTAATTAAATAAATGTAAATAAAGTAAACTTACCTTGTTAAATAAAACATCCTGATTGGATTTAAACAAAATAAAACAAATATTTGCATAATAAAGATATGTGTGTAAAGTAAGTGACTAAGGTTAAAAATAAATAGCCCCCCCCCCCAAAAAAAAGCCTGGATAAATTAATCTGATGATTTATTTTTAGTTTAAGATATTTTAGTGTATGAAATTTTCAATTCCTGCATGACTTTGTCAACACTTAGTATTTTAAGCCTTTTTAATTTTAGCTATCCTAATAGGTTTGTAGTGGTATCATTGTGGTTTTCATTTTCATTTCCCTAATAATTGATGATGTTGACTATCTGTTCATATGCTCATTTACCATCCCTATATATCCTTTGGTGAAGCATCTGTTTAGAACTTTTGCTTATGTTTAAAAATTAGGATTGTTTTTATTGTTGAGTTTTGAGAGTTTTATTATCTGCTTACAATTATTTGATCAGATATATACTCAGCAAATATTTTCTCACGGTTAATACTTGTATTTGCTCTTTTCATGGTATCTTTTTAAGAATGAAAGTTTTAAATTTTATTGAGGTTCAGTTTATTAATTTGTTCACTTACGGATTTATTATTGTAATATTTAGAAATCTTTGCCTCATTTAAGATTACAAAAGTTTTTGCCTAGAAATCTTATAGTTTTATGTTTTACATTTCTATAGCCACAATCTACACTGTGTTAAATTTTGTAGGTGGCATAAAATATAAATCTAGATAAATATTTTTTACATATGGATTTTCAATTGTTTCAGTACCACATGTTGAAAACATAAACTGAAGATATTTGAACTTTTCTTCATGTATGCTATACCTCAATGGAAAATTAAAAATAAGTAAACAAATTAATGAATGTAATAAAAGAAAATCAAAAGTTAAGTACAGCATGGTCCTTGTAAAAAATATCATTGTGTTATTCTTCTGTAGCAGTACAGTCCAGCTCTGGTTCATCTCTGGCACATTAGACTGTTTCAGCTAAGATCCTTGCAGTTGGCCTTGAACTCTGATCTTTGTCTTGTGAGATGGTTGGATATTGTGCTCTGTTTTTCAGAAGCTTTCTACTTAGGATTTTATTTTTCATTCTGTGCAGGTCCAGAATCATCACATTTCCTGAGAGTACAATGGGCCATGTGCATGAGATCCCCCGACTCTGTCAAAAGCTGTCCTGGTTTAACAAAATGCACATAAAGTGTGGATTCTGCATGTGCTGCTAATGCCCAGAATCAGCAAATGTCCCAGAGTGAAAGTGGGTGAGGTGTTCTCCCACTCTCTGAGCTTCTTTCCTCTCTGGAGTCTTTGCCTTTTCACTCCTCATTATCTCATCAGCTATCAGTTATCTTAAATGATGATTTTGGTATTTTATATGACTTTTCAAATTGTTCTCAGAGGCAGCTCTTGTCTGCCATGAACCTCCTCAGTAAAGAAAGAAGCAGGAATACTGGTATAACTTTCTAAACACAGACAATGCCTCGCCTGTTAATTGAAAGAGAAACTGATGTTTTTTGCAAGAAAAAAACTTCAATACCTTATTAAATTTAAACATCATAATTCTTAGCACTGTTAAAAGTTTGAGAACATTAGTACTCTTATACCCTACTGATGAGAGTGTAGTGTGAATGCAGATAGCATCTACTGGACAAATTTGCATTAGATGAAGAATTCAATGAATTTACAAAATATCATTGTAATAACAAAAAAGGGGAGAAAGAAAAGTGGGAACCTAGCTGTCCAGAGTAACAGAACAGTGGTTTAAAAACTCACTGTTATTTCTATATAATGAAAGCAGCTATTAAAAAGAATCTGGTGGTGTTAATGTTCTGATATAAAAGAGCTTTAAAATCCATTATTAAACATACAACAGAATATTTTTAATATTTTTGGCAAGTATATAAATGAACCAGTTAAGAGTTATTGCTTCTACAAAATAGGTTGGAAGGAATATTTTATTTTTATTGTGCACCTTTAAACTGTTTAAAAATTTATTTACCATTGTATTTATTGATAAAGACTACTATTGAAAGGTAAATTGATGGTTTTATAGACAAAAGATCTCTAAATTGCTAATGATTTAAACTACTTAAGAGAAAAGATAAAATACAACAAAAGGAAGAACATGGGGCATTTTTTATAATACCAGTGGTTCCTACCCATCATCTGATTATTGAATGTGTTCCACCTCAGTACAATTATCAGCAACTGCCTACAAGAAAAAAAAGATTGTGAAAATAATTCAAGAAAGGAGTAGTCATAGAAAAGTATATACTAACATTACTGGAAATATTTGAATGGGTAAAGAGTTTCTTTAAAAAAATAAATATGTATATATATATATGACTATGCTATTAGAGTTGTCCCAATCTCCCCCCTTGCTTCCTTCCACCCAGCACCCCCCACTCCCTCAGGTAATCTCCACACAATTGTTCATGTCCATTGGTATTTGTATAAGTTCTTTGGCTACTCCATTTCCTATACTGTACTTTACATCCCCATGGTTATTCTGTAATTACCTGTTTGTATTTAATCCTCTTACCTCTTCACCCATTCCCCCACACACCCGTCTAATCTGGTAACTATGAAAACAATTTCTGTATCCATGATTCTGTCTCTGTTCTTCATGTTTGCTTAGTTTGTTTTTTAGGTTCAATTATTGATAGATATATATTTGTTGTCATTTTATTGTTTATGGTTTTGGTCTTCTTTTTCTTAAATATGTCACTTTAACATTTCATATAATAATGGTTTGGTGATGATGAACTTCTTTAGCTTTTTCTTGTCTGGGAAGCTCTTTAACTGCCCTTGGGTTCTAAATAATATCTTTGCTGGGTAGAGTATTGTTGGCTATAGCTCCCTGCTTTTCATGACTTTGAACATTTCTTTCCAATTTCTTCTAGCCTGCAAAGTTTCTTTGAACAGATGGAAAGAGTTTCTGAAGCATCTAGTAGAAATCAGAACTCTGTCCAAGAACAATTAGAACAACAAATAGCAGAAAACTATTGTTTAAAGGTAGCAAGTGGAAAGCTACTTAAATACTCATCTACTTCAGTCTATAACCCATTATACATATGTTCAGTGATTTTTCTACCTATAAAATACATGTAGATATATACAGATATGTCACTATACTTTCCAAATTATGTTTGAATAAGGCTTATCTTGTCAGTATGTCAAAATTTGAATTGTATATATTTTGAAGCAAACATTATGTGTTAGAGTTTTCTCTACTTTGCTCATAACTCTGATTTCTCCCCCTTATGAATCCTAGATCCTTTTCTGGGGTCTTTGGGCAGCATAAGCGCAATAACAGAATTCAAAGCTGACTGACTCAGTTGTTGGAAGCTTCCATGATCTTGCGCCACCAACTTAAATTCAAAAGAGAGCTATTTGGTGTCAGACCAAAGAATAGATGCAAAAGAAACACTGAAGAACTATGTGGAAGGAGGGGTCAACTGGTAAGAGTAGAAATAAAAAAAGCCTGAAATTTGATTAGAAGTAGACACTAATAACCTACCATGAATAATGAAGGGGGAAATAGGAGACTACTAGAAAATTACCCTTAATATCAAATCTATATAAAGCACATTAGGAAGTAAGTGTTAAAAATATCCAGATTTATATTCAATGTCTTTGCTGTGATTACATAGTTTCCTAATTTTACCTTTCTTTTCCTTACATTTAAGTGTAAAAAGCATATGAATATTAAATACTAAAGTAAATTGCCATTATGCATCAAGCAACTTCTTGGCAATCTTTTGCAATTGGCAATCTTTTATTTCTGCCTCCCAGTATAACTTATTTTTTGCTGTATGTTTATTTTTATAGCTTTATTGAGGTATCATTTGAATGCATAAAATTTATCCAAATTTTGTTCCTCAAATTTCAACATTAGCAAATCAACCTTTGGAAGTACGAAAACTTTTTTACCTAAGTTAAGTTATTACTTTTATTGAATTTATGGAATTGTGCAACCATTATAACGATCTGGTTTTAAAGTATTTCCATTACCTCCAAAAGTTCCTTTATACCTACCTGTTTGTAGTCAATTTTCGGACCTAGGAAAAGACTGATCTGTTATCTCTATAGATTTGCTTTTATGGGCATTTCATAGAAATTAGATTAAAAAAATAGAAAGTATTTCCCATATCCCATTTAATTTTAACTTACTACCTCTTAGCCTAACTCTTCACAGCATAACTTAAAAAATGGCACAGTAAAACATGACCTTGACCTAACAAAGATGTTTGGCAAAACAATTAAGCAAAATACTTTATCAAATCACTTTCCTATAAAGTAAGGTTTGAATGCAAGAAAAGAAAAAGAACATGGTAGAGAAAATGCAACCTGTAACAGAGTAAAACAAAGCTCAAAGTCAGGGTTCCCAGGCTGATGACAGACGATAAGAATGGGAACAGAAATGTGGCCAGAATATTCTCAGATTTTCCCTGTCCCTACAAGGCTTACCCTGGGTTTGATTTGGTGTACAAAGAAAGACTAGTTCTGAATCAGTTGGATAACATTTAAAGGCAAGAGTTAGGGTGGTACTTAAGCATGCAGCAAGAACCAGGTCAATATCTGGACTCTTTCTATATGAGAGAGGGGACAGTCCCATTATAAGAGCAGTCATGACTAGTTGAGTATCATTTACTTGGGAGCATTAAGATTGTTAGTATTCTAGTCATCTGCTTTCCATTGGTTTTAGGACAGAAGCTGTCCTAAAGTAAACTGAGCCTGGGAAGAACTAGGATAGAAATGAGAACGATTGATTAGGAGTTTAAAAATAGAATGAAGATAGTAGAGGATAAAGAAGATCATTGGAGGCAGTACTTAAAGGTGTTATTTATGTGTTTCTACTGGATGGATGGGCTATCAAGTGTAGTAAGAAGTAGGCAACATGTTATCGTAGCATATGTCTGGATACAGAATTTATGTGGTGTATTTATATGTTTTGAAATATTTATAAATAACGAATAAAACCACATCATTTTTACATTCTTTCAGTAGATCTGGGTCATTGAGTATAAAGATGTTTCTACCTTCTTCCTATATGTAGAGTATCGGAAAGGTCTGAAAGCCCACCTCACTTCTGAATCAATGACAATCTCTAGCACCCAGTAACAGTTATAACTCTAAACAGAATTGGGCCACCTTAATAGTCTCTTCTAATGATTCTTGTTACCTACTGGATCTCGACAGTATGCCACAGAATGAAGAAACAAACAACTTGAGTTCTGGGGTCCATCTGAACAAAATGGAGAGGAAAATGTCACCAATTTGATATAGTTCACTTACTGCTGAAGACCTGTGTTTTGGGGGGAGTTCAAGAAACACTGCACTTACAGTGTCATCTTTGAGTCTGCCGGTGCTTAACTACCTCTCTGTAAATAAACAGGACTATCAGTATGAGTCTTGGGATACTGAAGGATGCCAAAAGGCCTCATCAATTCATCTAAAAATACAGTCATATTGATTACCTCAATCCACATAGACATTTCCTGATCAATAAACTGGCTTAATCAATATAACCCAACACATGAATGAAAAAGAATAAAAGGAAAAGAAAGAGGGATTGATTAAGATTATTATGATTGCCATATCAATGAAGATATCAGTTTTGATGCATGCAATAGGTTTATCCAAAGTCATTTTACACCTCACCTTCTCCATAGCAACACTGGAATCTCTAAAGTCTACCCATAAAATATCCAGAAGGAATGAGTACGTAATTATTATGGATTCAAAAGTAAAAAGAGATTAATCAAACACATACAGAATATGTACAGAAGCCCCTGATGTAATATTATTGTATTAGAAGAAAAGCAATGTTTTCCTTATTTATGGCAGTTTATGGAAGCAATTAAATAGCAAAGTCTTCCTGCTAAGCCTTCCTATACAAGCTTGGAAGGTAGGGATGTTTTCAATCTTTCCAAAAGTCTTGATAAATTTATGCTCCAGAACTTTTTAGAGCCTGTGTGCAGCATATGACTCCCATGGAAGCACTGGCATGTGCCAACACATGCTAAATGGCCATTTCTGGCAAGCTCAGGCTTGGTATATTTAGCAGGTAGTAGTTGGAAGATATAGTTTAATCTCTGCATTAATCATTATGTAAATCATGAAATGCAAAGTGATAATTTATATAATCTTCCTGCTAACCACTTTGAATATGTTAGTTTATCTGAGCCTTACAATAGCCCTAAGAATTAGGAAGGATAAGGAATACCTTCATGGCAAAAAGGAGACTCATGATTAGGATTTCTTTAGAAAAACATTATATGCGTCTTATGAAAAATTTTGGAGTGCACTTGGATATAATGATGGTTAATCGTACCTTGAAAAGATGCTTATTGCATTTCTTAATATTCTAAATTGAAAACAGTATTTTCAATGATTATTGAACATACAGAACTGTCACTTATATTTGACAACATATGTACATTATTACTTTATTTCATGTATTAAAGGCATTCAATAAACTTTTGGAGGGCTACAAATATATCCCAGCACTGAAATTGGAATATTATGTAGAATGGATAAGGAGGTGCTTTGTTGATGGGAATGAGTGGAGCACCTCTCCACGTGCCCCTTTCCCCAGTTCATCACACTTAAGCAGGCATATGAAAAATAAACATTCCAAGATAATGGGCCTTTGAACTTTTCTACCTGTATTTTTACCTTAATTATTTGAGAAGCCTTTCTGAGAGGTGAGTACAAATTGTATTATAAGCAAAACCAAAATAAATATAATAAATCTGATAGAAAAGGTTACGTTTGTTCAGAAAATGTAGCTTCTACTCATATAAACAACGACTGATGTTCCAAAGGTTTTGGAATATCCTCTGGTGTTTTCAACAGGGTTGAAATTATGGACTGTGTACCTCTTGGGCTTACAGCTGGATGAACTGCTCCTCATCTCATCTGATAGTTCAGCTCTCCAGAAGCCTACACAGACACATGCTTCTTTCACACACTCATACACACTCCAAAGATTTATGCATTTCTAAAATATGCAGCCTGTAAACTCATCTTTCAGTGCCACCTGTTCTGGTGCGTCTTCAACCATTTATAAAAAGCTCAAAGCAGAACGCAGTCCAATAGACCAAAGTAATGTAATTTATTTCATTTCCATTTCTTCTTGTCTTTTTCTATATAATCACTGATAATAACATCATCTTCCCATGAGCCATATACAATGTGCTGATATATAATTTTGTTATTCAATTATAGTTATATTTCAGTGCTCCTTACTAAGGATCTAAGAGCACTTGTTTTGGCTGAGAAGAGACTACACAAAATGAGTTACAGAAAAAAATCATCTGAGGCTTGGCTCAGACAAAGAATTTCCAAACCTCTGATACCTCTCCTCTGCCTACAGACTCACAGACATGTACACTCTCTCCAGCTCCCTGAAGTCTAAATCAAAAACAACAAACATTCTAAGTCTAGAAGGCATGGGAGCTGTATATTTTAGCACTTTTCTTATAAATCTATACTGTGAAGAAAAAACTGAGTAGAGAGAATGATACAAGCCCTTGCGGTCATGGGCCCAAATCTCTGGTGTGGCTCTGCAACTCCAGCCACACAAAATAGATTTACCTTAACTTTACAACAGGAGGCATTTTTGCAATAAGTTTATGGATTCTCAAAATTTTGTTATGTCTTTTATGAGCTATAAGTGACGCACAATAAACTATATATTTTAATAACCCAAGTTGGAGAGTTCTGACACGGGTCTGTTCCTGGGACACCACCAACACAATCACAGCAGCAAACATTTCAGCACCTCAACAATTTTCTGGTGCTTCTTTGGTTATCAATTTCTATTTCCACCCTGTCTGGGCCTCTTATCACAGTAATTTAATTTGCAAATTTTGGACTTACTTTTAGATATTCCCATTTTCTATGTCAGCATCTAACCTTTTAATAACCCCCTGTTTTTAAATTCCCCAAATTAGTTGATTTTTTGATTTAGCAACATATTTACAATTTGCTTAAACTTCATTATTCCTTTTCCCCCCATTATGACATGTTCTTCTGGTTTTGGAGTGTTTATTGAACAATTCTCTACTGTCTTTAAATGAAGTAATTTTTTCCTTTGGGGGCAGTCTTTTTTGTTGTTTTTTTTTTTTTAATTGTTGGATAGCTTCGAAGGTTTTTTTGGACATTGTTTCTGTTCTGCAGTTAAAGGACAGCGTGTTACAGTATGAATTTTTAGTCTGATTATGCATTCAGTTTCTACTTCTTATAAGTATTCAGAAAAAGAATTGATTATATGTATTGATTTTGTGTCTAGACATCTTTTCATATTCTCTAATTCTATATCATTATATTTATATTATTTCAGGCTTTCTCTCTACATTACCCACATATTCACTGAAAAATCTATAGCAATCTTTATGCTTAAATATAAAAATTTTATAAATTATCCTAGGAGAGTAGGAAAATGCAAGGATATCCTCCATATTATTACATAGATTCAATAGTATCCTGGAGTCTTAGCTAGTATATCAAGGGAAAAAATAGCAAGAGGTATAAATATTGGAAAATATTAGACCTTAATATTTAATTTTCTTATTTCCTGAAACACTTTTAAGAAAGTAAGTTGAAAGGTCATTTTCTCAATCTCTGGAGAAATCTGAATGATTTCTTTATTGATTTGCAGCAACATTTGAGAAGAGACATGTGTAATAGAAAGAGAATCTTCACAGGTTCAGTGACTTGAACAGTGTGTTCTGAATGGGGCTAGAATTTCAGTTATGTTAAAATAGTTTCAGTAAATTGTGCATGTGTGTGTTTATCTCAATTAGGAATATGCATGTATAATTACAAGTCCAAAATTCATTACATTTCATATATGGTTGTTACATTATTTTATTCCTTTGATATTTGAAAAGAGATTGAAAGTGTCTGGGGGGTCAGCTCTTGTACTGTTGTGTTGCTCTCCATACAATGGGCAGGGACGAAGTGGCACTGCTCTCCTCTCAGCGTGCTCAACCGTCAGTGGGAAAAGTACAAGAAGACTTGAAAGTTTTTCACTCTTTAAAAAGGAGTCAAGAGAGAACTTAATTTATGCGTACACTTTAACAAACTGGATTCATGGAGTAAATAATTAATAACATACTTATTTTCAGTTACTATGTGACAAATACCGGACTATGTCTAGTGAATCTACAGAGGTCATCCAAGTCTCACAATGGAGCAGAGGGAGCTGAATCTAAATAATAGAGTACCACCACCTTGGTAGTAAATTGGTAGGTGATGCAGTATAGGTCCAATAATTGTTTATAATAAGTTTCTAATATTTGAAACTATAAAAGAAATAAAATCAAACTTTACTTTCATGGTATTTTCACAGAATGATTAAACCATTCACAGCCTTCTTTTTTCTCCTACAAAATCACTTTGTTTTGCATCATTTTACCCTCTCCTGTGTAGACGTATTTATTACGTTATTATTACCCAATGTGCCAATATCCAGAGCTCCTCGCGCCAAGAAATACTACAATAAATACGTGTCTGTATATTTTTGTTTTCTTACACAAGTATATAAATAAAATAAATTCTTAGAGATGAAATAGCGAGGACAAAAATCTACGTGTTCTTTTTATTTTGATGGTGCCATAGTCCCCTCTCTTCTGTTTTGAAAGAGAACGCGCCTCCAGAGCTGAGCAACATTTTTCCTATCTGAGCCTTTTCTTCCTACGTAATTGTCTGTATGTGTTTTGCCTCTTTTTCCTTCAGCTCTTTGGTTTAACTACCTTATGTCTTCAGTCACTGTTCCCCACTCTAACTCTAGTTCCCTCTAGAATGCACTGAAACCGCATTCCACTACGGCAGTGAGTGTATGAGGCGACAGAAGTCTCCTTTCCCAAGTTGATTCCATCGCGCATTCTTCCTGACCATGCAAACATAGATGAATTCTCTTTATTGAAGGTTATGAGCCATTTTTAAAAACTTGACCTGCAACATAGGAGGGAAAATGGTCAATCTGATATTCTTAGATTTGTCCTTATGTTTTTGTTTTAAAAGACTCTCAGTCTAAAGTTTAACCCATAATTTTATGAGAAAAAGCATCCATAAACACAGGAAGAGATCCATTTTCTTAGATATATATTTTTTCTTGCCTTGTCCATGTGCACCACCCCTAGCCTGAGTCCTTATTTATGACGTACACCTCCTGGAGCCATGTGGTGAGATGGGCCATGATACTTAGTGTCTTCTAACTCTCAGGAGCCAAAAAGGGAAGGGGATTCAGGCCCCATAGTCACTGATGGTATGAGCTCCTTTCTATATTCCCTTTTCAATACTTCATCCATAGAATGATAACTTGCAGAAATATCAATTTAGAATCAGTGTAACTTGTGGATTAAAATGGTGGGTAAAACAAATTGGGAAGGCTGGTTTATGAGTAATTGCAGTGGTCAAGGTATCAGACGATGGTGGGTGAATTAAGGCTGTGATGGTAGGACTGTGGAGGTATGAATGGGCATGAGTATGAAGATGAAAAATAGGAATTTAGAGATATTATATAAGTGAAGAAAATGACAACAATCAGTCATTTTTTTTGTATTTGACATTATGCAGATTGATTGGCTATTTGTGTGTCATCTTTCCTCTATCTTAGAATTAAGTGCTTCTTCTTTTGTTGTTGTTGTTCAGTTACAGTTGTCCCCACCCCTTCACTCTCCCCCTACCAGCCACCCTCAAACTCTTCCCTCCCTTGTCCCTGTCCATGGGTACTTTATACATGTGTCTTGACAACCTTTCCCCTGTTATCCCCTTCCTCCATTCCCTCTGGTCACTGTCAGTTAGTTCTTTATTTCCATGTCTCTGGTTATATTTTGCTTGCTTGTTTGTTTTGTTGATTAGGTTCCACTTAAAGATGAGATCATATGGTATTTGTCTTCCACCACCTGGCTTATTTCACTTATTATAATGTTCTCCAGTCCATCCATGTTGTCATGAAGGGTAGGAGCTCCTTCTTTCTTTTTGCTGCATAATATTTCATCATGTAAATGTACCATAATTTTTTAATCCACTCATTTACTGATGGGCCCTTAAGCTGTTTCTAGCACTTGGCTATTGTAAATAAAACTGCTATGAACATTGGGATGCATGGGTTATTTTGAATTAGTGTTTTAGGATTCTTAAGGTATAATCCCAGCAGTGGAATTGCTGGGTCAAAAGGCAGTTTCATTTTTTTAGTTTTTTGAGGAAATTCCATACTGTTTTCTACAGTGGCTGCACCAGTCTGCATTCCCACCAACAGCACTAGGGTTCCCTTTTCTCCACACCCTCTCCAACACTTGTTTCTTGATTTGTTTATGATGGCCATTTTGACTGGTGTGGAGTGGTATCTCATTGTGGTTTTAATTTGCATCTCTATGATGGCAAGTGAGCACCCTTTCATACATTTCTGAGTTTTCTTAAGTGCTTCTTAAATAGATACTTTAAATTTCTTTCTTGAGAAATAAACAAGGGAAAGAGATGGTTAGTGGACTTTGTTTCCTTAGGTTACTAATACCCTACATAGAAGGGATTCAATATTAAATGAGTGAATGATACACAAGTGTTAGGAATATAATTAAGCTCATGATGCTCTGGGTAGTAACCACTGGCAACCTGTTTTTGGTCAGAGGCCATAGTAGCCAAGGTCAAGGCCAGAAGTTATGCTGAGTTCCTGCAGCCAGAAAAGGAGCATCCTGAGACTTAGAAACCCTGGCTAGTGGTTAGTCATCAGTGCCCTGAGGTTTCAAGGTAAGCAGAACAAAAACAGAACTGGGAGCAAGGCTCAAGAAACTACAAGAAACCTGAGAGAAAAATGGTTCAACGCAAGTAATGGGAAGACATCTGTGAAGGCAGAGGCAAGACCAATCTGCTGTTTGAATATCACTCAATGAAAGGTATAGTTCCATGGAAATCAGAAAATATTTCCATAGTCTTCAGATAAGAGGATCCTTCCATATCTGTGTGTACATGCAAGTATGTGTGTTCATGAAAGAAAATGAAGCAATCAAGACAAAGATTGACTGGGTATAGAAAGATGGTAAACTTCTTTCTGTCTTTATTTCTGTGTGCTGTCCTTTAGAATTACCATGCTCTGGTGAGTGTAGAAGGAAGCTATAAACTAGAAAGACATGTGGAAGATGTGACTTCTAAGAGTCCTCTGGTCAGAGGAAGTCATAATAACGTAAGTCACACTTTCAAGATATAGTAGGCAAATACAAAACAGAACAGAGGATTCAAGCCTGTGATGGTGGGAGACTTAGGCCCCACAAAGTCAGGGTGTTCCATGGTACCTCACAAAGCTGAGAACATCATTATTGCAAGTGCAAGGGGTAGTCAGCACACAGAGACAGAGCAGTATCTGGTGTACTTGGCACCCACATGATCTCAGTTACTGCCAGTTCTAAAACTCCCAAGTTCTTGAAATATGGTAGGTGCAGTTATTTGGACCCTGAAGTGCACTTAGATGAGTGCTTAGGGCTGTTCCAACTATACAATAGCCAGGGGCCTTGCCAGAGTCTTTCCTCATGGGAACCCAGTCTTGGGAGCTGTGTGCCAGTTCCAGTTTAAGCAGTAATATCTTATGAGAGGGAGACATTAAAGCTTATTTTATGATGTGTGAAAATATTATGCATAAAATATGCTTAACTATCAAATATCGACTGTTTTTTTTTGCTTTATGAGTTTTGTTGGAATTAGTGACTGATGAGCTTTAATCTTCCAAAATCTAATTAAAATTGTGGAAACAGGTACAGTTCAAGGTGATGAAATTGAATAAAGTTCTTGAAAAGTTGGTTAAATAATATGTTCCTGTAGTGCTAATGTGAATAGATCTAGAATAGAGTTTATCCAAGCTATGTAAGCGAAGATCTGAGAACAAATTTTAAAATGTGTCCTGTTTATCCCTTTATTATTATAAACTGACTATTGCTCAAACGTATTTGAAATCACTTATAATAAATTAAAATAAAGACAGAATTGTGTTTTGGAGAGGAAGTTAAGCAGAATTAGTGAGAATATAGGCTAAAAAAACCCTGCTGCAATTGATAGCATACTAGCTCTAGCCTTTCTGGAGGCCAAGGGGGAAAAAGAAAATAAAGCAATATAGCTCACAGAGGTCTCTTATTCTGTTAAAGAAAATATGTTCATTCATTAAGACAACAACAAGATTCTCATACTAAACTCTATGTAAATATTATTATATGGTTATCATAAAAATAATATAAATAATATATTTCACATTAATTTTACAAAGTTTTACCATGCATTTTGCTTGCATCTGTTTCTAATGGCAGATTTAAATCTTACTCAAGAAGTTAATGTTAAATCTGTGACTATGAAGGCATTTCTCTGAAAAGCTAAACTAATATTGTCTAGGTCATTTTCCAAGAGGTGTTTTTAAAATAAAGCTTAAAACAGTGTTTCATAAGCTAACATGACAACTTTCTGGTAGGTGATGGAATTAAATATCATTTAAAATTAGATTAAAATAGAAAATACAATAGCTTTAAAAGTTTTGTGCATATATTTAGTATATACATGTCTGCATATTGAGTCATGAAGTAAAATATCTATGAGGCATAGACATAAAAGTTTGAATATTATCAATTAAAAATATGGGCTAGTTAATTTTTCTTGGTCTTCCTTCTCCACCAGACCAAAAGATTTAATGAGGCTTATTAGTTGTGATTTTGTACAACAACCAAGAAACATTTGCTCAGTAGTTTATAAACAAGTGGACCAATACTTCTAGGTTATTGTCACTTGTTGGAGCTCATAAGGCAAAGTAAAATTTCCTTTATCTTTTTATGTCTTTATATTGTGGATGTCTTATAGAGGAGGCATAACTTTTTGAGAAAAAAATAATGCTTTACTATTGATTTTTAAATTTCATATTGCTATGTAAAAAAATATTGAAACATAAACACTGACAAAATTTATAAACCAATTATTTTAAAACTTTGAAAATAGAACAATAGAAAATTTTAACCACAAGAAAATTAGAGACATAGATTTAGATTTAATTTCAATTAGTTACATTGTCAGAATAACTTTTTCCTATTTTCTTCCTGAAAATTGTGGTGATTTCAAAGTGATCAAGAAATTTTGCCGTATTTTTTCCTATTAACACTATACATTTTTAAAAGGTAGTTTTCCCATAAGAACAGTATTTCTTTTAAAAAGAACTAGACATTAGTATACTATAATCCTTACACTCATATTTTTTATTGCATTACAAGACAAAAATTTATTTTATGGTTGAGTGAGCCTATTAATTAAATTGTCTCATAAATTCCCAAACCTCCTGCATGCAGAAAACAAAGCATTTGTCTTATTCAAAAATAAGTGGCCTCGCTCTGAAATATACATGGCTATCTTGTTTATGAAACAGGGAAAAATGGTTTTCTCTCACCTATAATTTTAAGGAATATAAATTAGCAAAGAAAATTAATATTTAAAATCTGACTTGAATTCATTCCTCCAATTTCAAACAGACTCTTCATGATAGTAATTAACTTTGAATGTTGGGATGAGGTGTTTACCAGCCATAATTATTTAAATGAAATAAATTACAACTTTTCAAAGAGCGCTCTTGGCCATGGCAAGGCTATTATTAATCGAGTAGAAACAGAATTTGAAACGTTATGAAAATGTAAGAAATGTGATTTAATACATAATTCTGAAGATACAAGAAATACCTATATAAAATTACTTAGAAACCAAAAGTTTTAATTTTCTAGTCCTTAAACAAATATTAAGGATGTCAATAGAAGTAATCCTGCTAAGGTTTCACATGAGAGAGAGAAAGTTCCTGATATGTGATTTTCTAATATTAAAGAAGTTAAATGTTAGCCAATCTTATAGTTTGAAAGACTTTAGAGGTGTTAAGGACGGTGTTTTTTTTTCAACTCTGGCTACACATTCGAGTCATATAGGGAGAAACAAAGAAAATGCAGGCACCTGGGCTTCACCTCCAGAAAGGCAGTTTTATTAGCCTGGAGTAGGGCAGGGTATGATGGGAATTCTTGTTTATAAAGCGCTTCAGGTGAGGCTAAAGGGCAGCCTGCAAAGGGTAAGACAGGGATTCCCAAACCCAAGTCCACCCACCTGCACTCTGCAAGACAAAATGAGAAAAACGAAGATGGCGGAGTGACTTCATCAGTAAAGCTAATTCTGTTCCCATTGTGGGTGTTATGTTATTCTTGTAAGATAGTGATGACACACTTGTTGCTGTTTTGATTGTTTATTTAATTTTTCATTTATGCAAAATAAAAATAGTTGTTATTGCTGTGTGACTATTTCCATTTGATTTTCCTCTTTTTTGGAAGGATAAGTCTGTGAAAACCAGAATACTAGGAATTACCATTCTTATGGAAATCCTTGATTTTATTGTACCTACACTGGAACCAGAGATAGTAAGGGACCCCCTAAGATCATTTGTCCAGTTAGGCCAACATTTGAACCCTGAGGACAATTCCCCTGACTCTTCCAACGGTCTTTCAGGGGAGCCTTTCACAGGGATGATTTAATTCTTTGTAAGGTTTAAGGTCAACAATGCTGGAGTTCAGCCCAGACAATAAGTAGGCTATTCACAAAGACCTCATTTGGTTATTTCAGTCAAAGATCTGCTCGATTTTGACACAAAAGCAAGTTCGTCTGATTTTTATTTTTAAATTAAAACAACAAATTAATTAGGATAAAAAGGGAAGAACAATCAGAAGTCCACTGATGAGACAGTGGACATCTAACTGGACTTGCCAGATATCATTGGGGCTTCTTGGCACTATACTCCAAGTCCTCCTCAGTTTCCTCATCTCTTGCCTCCACGCCTCTTTGCTCCAAACAGCTCCATTACTGGTAACTCCATATTCTCAATAAACTGCTTTCATATGTTTATTTTTTTCTATCTGAAATACCCTCATTTCCTGTATACTCCTCACCTCTTACCTTTTGTGTCAATTGTGTTTATCAGAGACTTATTTCTGATTAATCCTGTGACAGGAAGCATTTTTTTGACTAGTCCATATAAAGTACCCCTCTTATATGCTTCTACAGAAATTTCTGTCCTAACATTTAATACAGTACATTGTAACCCATCTGTATTCCAGTTGGACTGAAAACATTTTGAGCTGCCTGTGTCCTTAGTATCTAGTCAATGCATTGTATATTTCCTCATAGTGTCCATACAGCAAGTGGTCCTTTATCAACTAGTAGGAGCAGTGCAGGGCTCTTCTTAGCTTGGCTTTGCCTGTGTGTAGAAATAAAGCCTTCCAAACTCCCATGTTCTCTCCATCTTGTGATTTATTTCTCTCAAATCTCTCCTTCTTCCCTCCCCTCCAACTATCTAAATCCAACCCATGTATTAAGTCCTCTGTGAAATTGTCCCTAGAATAGGCTATCTGTTTGTCATCTGTCCTTTGTCTCCATTCCAGAAACACTGAAGTCTGATCCATTGATTAAGTAACATATAATGCTTGTTTCACCATTTAACTATTTGATGAGTGTTTTGTTCTCTTTTAACGTTAACACAGGAGCTTGCATACATAAGATTCAGATGAACGCTAGTAGACAGAGGAATACGTCCAATATGCCTAAATATTACCTAGTGAGAATCTGATGAAAGCTCTGAATTTGCTTGCTTGAAAAAAATGATATAGTTAGGCAGACATATATGAGATTTATGAGCCCCTAAAGTCTAACTATGGACCCTATAGGGGTCCAGGCTGAGAAAGCCTGAACTAGAATAAAAGATTCTTGAAGAATATAGAATGTATTACTAGCCAAGTCTAAAGCCTAACACAGCCATTTTATAGGTACCTGTGGAATTAAATGGATTCTCTCTGAACTGGAGGATATTATTATTATTTGGAGGCTGAATGCAAACAGAACAATATTCACGATTATGAGAAAAATGTTATATTCTTTAAATAAACAATTTATTTGCTCACTCATTCATTTTACAGACTTATCTTGTGTGTCTACCATGTCCACAGGCACCGTTAAGTGCCAGGCATACTGGGAGAATAAGATGATCTCAGTCGTTGAGGAGTTGAGGAGTTTTCAATGGAAAAGTCTGATAGTGAAAAATAGATTATAAGTGCCACAAAAGTGATAGAGGAGGAGGAGAGGACGAAGAAGAAAAAAACAGCAGAGAAGACTCCGGGAGTATGTCAACCTGGAATTTCTAACAAACAGAATCAGAAAATAAACCTCAAAAGGCAAACATTTAAAAGGAAGTGGCCTTAGCTGTTTTGTTTACTCTCCGATTTGTTTAGTTAATTAGCAAGTGTCCCAATGGTATATCTAGCTTGAATCTAATTATTCTGAGAATGTCATCATTTTCAACAAAATAATTTCAATTTTTTTATTCACTGAGCAACTAATGAAGGCTTGTTTTCCCAAATTGTAAATGTGAAAAGTGTTACAAAGTCATTTCAATAATACTGGTAGTTAAATTTTCTTTGTTATAAGCAACAAACTAACTTAAGCAAAAACAAAATTAACCAACTAAACAAAAACATAGGGGATGTTACTGGAACGTTCCAGTAAATACTTACCTTGAAGAAATCAAAGAGGCACTCTGAGGCTAGCCCTCTGTTATTGTTAACACAGGAACTTGTAGACAGGAGCTGGTAGGCAGCGAAGGTGAAGCCGGAAGGTAGGTGGGGGTGGAGGAAGTTGAGAGTAGGAACAAAAGATAGCTGGGAGCATTTTGTTTATTGTCTGGGTGGGTGATCCCAAAGGTACCTGAAGCTGCCTAGCTGAGAACAAGGCTATAAGCTGCTGCAAATCAGTAGTACATGGAACTATTTGAAACTATGTTTACGAATGTATTGCAGAGGGGAAATTTTAGACTTTTTACTAATTTATTTACTGTGAATTAATATTCAGAAGTGGTGGTATAGATAGTAGCAAACGTTTCTACAGAATGAGGCATGATCATCAAAACAATAAAAGTCCTACATTTTGTAATGCCATTTGTAGCTAAAGATGACAAAGCATTGTTTATTGAAGTCTCGCATTACATACACACACAAAGTCGCTGGCTGTTCTGAAGTCCCTGAACAGTTGAAGACGGGTGTTCTCCGTGAAGAAGCAAAGGCGAGCCATGCCACCACGTTATGCTTTCCTTCAGTTCCCTCTACACTCGGAGTATTTCCCCTAAGGAGAGAATGAAACTGTATTTAGACAAAGTGAGAAGAAAATTCTAGTCCTATAACTTTTCCTAATATTTCTTCTCAAAAGAAGATAGAAATTCTCACTAAAAGGTACTATTTCCATTTAATGCTTAAGGGACATCAACAGAAAAAGTGAATTTACTTTGTGTGATGATTTGCAGAAACAAGGCTGTCCCTGAAGGCCATTCGAAATTTCCTGTTTACAAAGTTAATAAATGACATTAAAGGTGTAGATGAAAATTAATGTTTATAACTTTAAGAACACGTTAATGGGGTGCTTTGTTTATATGAACACTGATAGGTTTATGGGATCAAATCCGGTCGACAGTAGTTTACAGTTGTTTACAATGTGCCATTGCAGGAATAGTCATGCAGTTGAATGAAGTAGAATAGCACTCAGAAATAGAACCATGCTTATAGTAAAATGTACTAGAATAGAAAGGTGTTCTTCAATAGAATAAGGAACATGCAGTATGGCAATACTGACTGGTTATATGAAAAATTTCTATGTTTTATATTTTTTCCTGTATTGAAATAGTTTACATGCATCATAATTGAATTATTTTTTAAGTGTATTATTTTTATTAAGCTTCCATTCTTCCATTTCCTGGTTTGGAAGAGCAATTGTATCAGGAAAGAGCAGAACTATCTTTGATACAGTGTGGCAGACCCTTCTGCGTGGTGTGGGCCCAGCTCCCACTCGGAGATGCACAGGACCCACACCCACAGATAGGTTCTCTTGTGGGTAATCAGATTTACAGTATACCTAGGCTGCTTCTAAGACTTGCTCTTTGCTCTAACTCCCTCACCCGGCAAATGCTTATTGTAACTTCCTAAAATCCATTCTAATCCTTGCAGGGACCAGTGTAACCGGCTCAACCACTCTTGCCTTTTCATTTGCTAATATCCTTCTTCTGTGATACAATTAGGGGCATTGGCTCCTTTTTGTTGTAACTGTAACTGGGACAAAGTAAGTGAGGACCATCTTGTAATGTGAGGAGATACAGAATAAAGGCCTGTCAAGGCGGAGGCCGTGGCTTTTGCTCGCCTTGAGAGAAAAGCCACGCTGTCGTCCTTTTTCCTCCACCAGACTCAGTAGTCCGTGTGTATGTTTTTATTTCATCCATAATGATGTGGACACTGCTAGCCAGTGTCCGCATCAATACAGGATTTCTTTTGGACACATTAAGAGCAGTCTGTAAAATATTGTGTGGTTTGAGACTAACATCTTAAATGCATGACTTTTTTGTTATATTTGCCAAGGGGCAGGGAACTTTTCTAAGCCTGAATTATAATAATTTACAGATTATGATAGTGTAACAGAAGTGAAAAATAATCCTCAGCATTGAACTTTCTCCCTCCTGTTTGAAATTACAACATACAACAACTAAAATCATCTCTTTTTTATTTTCCCTAACATCCAAACACCTCTCCACTTTTTTATTCTCCATCATTTCACTGAGAAGCTGGTAGTTTTCAGAATGGAACACCTTCAATATTCCAGGCACCGCCAGTATCCACACCTGTCTTCACTTCCCTACACCTGTATAGTTTCCCTACACTTCTCTTCTATTTTCTTAATAATTTGACAGAAGCGATTAGGCTTTAGTTCTCTCACATCTGGATGTTTCCTGTTAGAATTGAAAATCGCCAAATCACCCTTTTCTCTGAGACTGGTGCTTTCTCCTTTCTACATTCCTCTCTAATCACCATACTCCTCCCCTCGACTCCCAGCTCAATCCACTCCAATCTCCTGCCACTGCCATTATTTAACTATCGTATTCCTCACTAAGGTTAGTTATGACATTAACTAACATCTCTAAATGGACAATACTTTAATCTTTTTCTTAGCTGACATTTTAGAAGCATTTAACAGTGTTGGCCACTTTTCTAGAGTAGCTATTTTCACCAGCCTTCCATAACAATACTTTTCATTTTACTCCAGCTTCTCATGCTGTGATTTTGCTGTTGCTTTGCACATTTTCCTCCCTGTGTCCAGTCTTGACTTGTTGACGTTTTTGAAATCACGGATGAACCACAGCCTAAGCTTTCTCCCTAGGGGTCCTCTAGCTTTAACTACTATGTATCTGTAATAACCCCTAAATTTATACTGGCAACGCAGATGCCTCTTTACCTGAGCCTCAAACTTTCATGTTTAACTGCCTGGGTAAGAACTTCTGAACTATCACTACGTGAAATCACCAACTTCTAACCAAAGTATAGTTTTCTTCTTGGGAAAGAAAGAAAGCTCTGGTACCTGGGAACTCTTCTGACAATTACAGTGTGGCTGTAGTGTTGCTAGAAAGTGGCTCTCACAGCTAAGGCTTGTCATTTTCCCGTTGTACATAAACGATCTCACAGAACACCAATATCAGACAAAGTCACTCTGAGACCATGAAAAAATGGGAGAGAAAAGACCACTTCATATGTTTTTCTAAGCACTGACAAAAACACAGTCACTATGTAGCTCAAAATACCAAACACTCCCCTCCCCCAGCTAATATAACTGGTCATCATATTTTTACCAATCACAACTTTTGCCATATTGCTCTCCTGACATGTAGGATTTATTGAGGTCCACTATCATAGAATTGTCCCCGCTTTCTGATAGTACCCAGTCTGGAGTGAAACTCCTTGCATAGGCCATCCCCCAAATGGCCCCACCTAGGCCAGTTACTTGAGTAGGTCCTCTCTCACAGACATGCCCCAAGGGTCCCCACCGTGTGCATTCTCCCTTGCTGCAATAATTAATAAACCCAATTTATTCAAAGACAGATATTTTCCTTGTGGTATTGTACTTCTTCTTCATAGAACTTATCCCAATAAAAAGTAAACACGTAAGTATGTAAATAGTTGTTTTACATATTTCTCCCATTAAAATACAAGTTCCTCCTGAGCAAGGACAAGGTTGGCCATATTTATTGCTGCATCTCCAGTGCTCAGAACAACACCTTGTGGACAGCAGGGTTCTCATGTTGTGCTGTTTTGGTTATCTACCCCCTTTCACACTATTGACCGTGATATACAGGGCTCTAATAAATGTTGCCAATGTTATGAAACTGATTGTTTGTTACTATTCTATCCTTAATTATTGGGTCAATTAATCAGGTTTCTCTCTCCAGTTAGATATCAGCTTTGCAAGAGCAGGTACTATCTTAGGCTACTGTTGATGCAAAGGTACTTATTAGCACTAGATCCACAGGGTACAAGTAATAGGTGTCAATTGTCTAGGTGTTCCTTGGAGCTTATGTAATTATTGAAAATGATTTTGTATCAATGATGTCATTAGTGTGAAGTTATTAGCCTTGCAACAAATTCAGGAGATATTTCCTTAAAAGCTAAGGAATATGGGTTCATTTTTGCTATCTCTAGCATATACCCATGACATTTTGAGAAGAAACTCTTCCTAAGGTAAACTAGAAGACTGAACAGTCTGTGTATCTCATAGGAACACCTCTTGCTAAGCTACCAATTCTTATTGTTAACATATTATTGCTTCTACTCCAAAACTATCACTTTTCATTAACAAAATCTCCCCATATTACCATAGTCTTTGAACTCTTTGTAATTGATTAATATATGAGTAACTTATGCTATAATCTAGCTATTTAAATTATCCTCATTTACATACCTAGGCAACAATATTTATGAATTTGGCCACACTTCTCATTTCTCAGCTGTCCAGATGCAGATCCAGGCTCACATTTCTTGCAGAGGAACCTAGAAGGGGACACATGTGTTGCTCTCTGCCATGTTTCATAGTGAGCATATGAGTCAGGTCCGGCAGATCTTTAATACATGTTTTTTGAGTAATGCACTTGGGTAGGATGGGAGGAGAGATAAATACTTTCCAAGTACTTCTCATTATCAACCAGATACTTTGTCAGGCTGCAGAGAATTAAGAAAAAAGAGAAAGCATATTATTTGAGTGTTTGAGTACTGATTAATAATCATGCAAACCCAAATTTGTAGAATATCTCCTTTCTAAGGTCACCTCATGACCACTCATTAGCTGTGTTCGCAATCTTAAAATCGTAAGTTAGGGATTTTTGTCCCTCTTTATAAATGGATGAATTTAGACAAAGGGAGGCTAAATATTTTCAAGATGGTCACTCATCTAATTCGTGAATTGCTTATATCTCAACTAATTCTGTAACAAAACCCAAATACTGTGATCGTTTGGATTGATGTGAACAGAACTGAACCACCTTGCTCTTCAGCAAACGTCTAGTATTTATAAACATAGAAGGCCTCAGTCATATGTTAGGTGGGGTCCATGCTTCTCCATCAATACTCCCCTACGAAATGTAGTTATGGAAGCTAGCCTTCTAACAAATCCTATCAAGCCTGGATTTGATGTTTACCAGCAGAGAGGCATGAAATGGTTAGGCAAGCTACTCTGTAACTCAAGGGATGTCCCAGTCTCTCTTCAGGCACTCCATCCAGAAATTTCAATGAAAAGTTTACTCTGACCTACCTTAACAATGTATTGGAGCAGCAAGAAGAGTCATTCCTGCACTGGGTTCAGGTGAAGGAGTCTTCCATGAATGGGAGGGACATGGGACCAGAGAGATTAGGCTACAGTGTTTACTCAATGCCTATGTATTTCTAATATATACTTTGTTTATGAGAGGAAAGTGGAGTCTGTTCAGTTCTTCTATCCAACCATCAATCTCTTACATTACAATTCTGCTAATAAAAATTCATTTATAATGTGCCTTGTGATAATGACTACTGAAATATAGATTTAGATAACTATATTTGAAATGTGTAAATTACTATCCCTAGGATGTACTACATATCCAAATGCTAACACTTCTTTGGATCAAGATTAAAATTAGCTTCCACATGCATAAATCATCTTACTTATTGTGAAGACTTTTAAAGTAAATTATCAGAATGACAATAAAATGTGCACAAACTAGCCAGTCCAGTGGCCAAGGTAATCATACACAAAGGTCAGTCACTATGACTAACTCTACCAGCTGAAAAAATTTGGAGAATGGTTTCATTCCACATCTCAACATGCCATTAAATTAAAATCATCCATCCTATTTTCTAAGTAATATTTGACTAGTTAAGTGTAACTATACAGAATCTATATTGTGTATTATACTCTTCCCAAAATTATAGGTTTATTTTTGAGTCCTGTCAAATCATGACTCTGCCAGTGATTTGAATAGGTTCAAAGCACCCAGAAAATTGGCCCACTATTTTTACCTTTCTCTATCTTTTTGAGAACTTAGATTCCTGTCAGTATTATTTCCAAAAATAAATAAGCCCACAAGCAATATCTTAATAAATGTCTTTCACTTCTGATGCCTTCAGACAGCAAAGGTCTAACTGCCTGCCTCTGTGTTTTTTAAGAGAGTAATGGAATATATCCAGAAATATCAAGAAAGAGGAAACATAATTATTCTAATATTTTTATTTTGATACTATATTTATGTATTTTATTTTGATATCTGTGGTATAGAGATTGACACAGTTTCATCAAATAGATATAAAATAACAACATGGAATTTAGGTAGATGCTTGTACTTTAAGAAATTGACAAAATAACTGTCTAAAAGTTTTAACTTCTGCATACTTTTCATTGCATGCCACTTTTTAAGAAAACTGTTATCAAGCAATCAAAAATTACATAACAAGAAAGGATCATGAAAAGTAATTGTTTTCAGTATGTCAAGAAAAATATAAAAATCTCCCCAAGCCACTGTTAAGTTGATTGTGGATAGAAGCTTGTGAAGTGTTCCTGAGAAAGTATATCTGGATGGTTTTAAGTATGTAGATATAACCAAAGCATATCAGTGCTAGGACAAACCAGACTACGTGTTTTTGTGACACTCTTTTCTTCGAAAATTTTTAATTTTTTTGACTTCCTAGCAGAAGAATTAGTGTGTGTTAATGGAAAAGCACTCTTATTTTCGATCAACTGAGTAGGCTTCTACCCTAAGCTGTATCCCAAACTCAAGTGTCTGTATGTGACTTTACACAAGTCAGTTAACCTCCCAGAAGGACTTGGACTCAGCCATCTTATCTATTGCAAGCATTAAAAAATGGCTTTGCCTGTAATGTTGTGTTCTGTCTTCTGGTGTCCACAGTAATTTTGCTCATAGATCTATATATTTTAGTTGGAGAATAGTTTTGCTGAGCTGGTGGACTTGGAAAAGTTAACTTAGTTTCTGGTAGGTGAACAATTTTTGTTTCTTTCAGTAAAGAAGAGACATAAAAAATTCAAACTACATAAATCAATATTCATTAGTTACATAAGATCTTTTTAAAAGACATTTGAGTCCTGGCTGCTGTGGCTCAGTGGATTGAGTGTTGGCCTGCAAATCAAAGTGTCACCAGTTCAATTTCTAGTCAGGGTACATGCCTGGGTTGTGGGCCAGGTCCCCAGTCAGGGGCATGTGAGAGGCAACCACACATTGATGTTTCTCTTCCTTCCTTCCCCTGTAAAAATAAATACAATATTTTTAAAAAGACATTTGATAAGAGTCATATTTCAGTATGTTTTTTAATCATGCTATATACATTTAGGGTTCTTGAAGTTCTAGTTTGATATAAAATTAGGTATGAGACTACTATTTTTTAGATCTCCATCCAGACAACCACTTTTAATTAATTAAAAGTCATAGTATTTACTATTTATCAAATGCTTATTATATGCCAAAAATTATGACAGGTACCTCCCAATATTTCATGAAGTAGGTACATATTCTGCAGATGAAAAGCTAAGGCTGATAATGATTGCCCAAGGTCACAAGGATGGTAGGCAAGTATTGCTGTTAGAATGCAAGCCCAGCACTGTGTACTTTTCAAGCCCATCCTTTAACCATTGTACCCTACAGCTTCTTAAAGAAACCAAAAAATATTAATTCATTCTATATACCTATTGTAAATCCCACATAGTACATTCTTTTTTGAATATCATAAAAAGAAAAAATATTTACTTATTCTAAAGAAATTTTTATGCTTCACTTAATAAGATAATAATAACTAACATTTTTAAACACTTGTGTGACAGAGAGTTTTATAATTTTCTCATTAACTGGTTTAATCTTCATTATTATTCTATGTGGTATGTGTTATTATTATATTTGTATAGATGTGGAAAATGAGGTTAATAACTCACTTTGTTATAGTCAATATGAGAGAAAATTGAAATTTATGGCACAATACACCTTAAGAAAGTGTATCAAAAACTACATCTGCAAATTATATGAAAAACAGTTGGTCTGTAATAAAAAAGAACATCTAAAAATCTCACTCGATTTAAAATGGAAAACAAACTGTATTTAAGCACTAAAGCAAAAGAAATAAACATCTGTATCATAAAAAAAAAAGGAAAACTACACTAAGATACCATTTCTCAACCTAGCATTTCTCAAGAAGCTAAATGGTTAACACAATCCTGTTGGTGAAACAAGCACTCTAATACATGCTCGTGGGAATGCAGGACGGCACAACTCCTATGCAGTAGAATTTGGAGATACATAGAAAATGTACAGATGCATTTACTCTGCAAAAGTTTACTTGTAAGTGAAAGGAGGGGGAAAAAGGGAAAGAAGCACTAGGAGGAGGAGGAGCCCAATGAGGAGAGGAAGAGAAGAGGAGGAGGAAGAAGAAAAAGCAGGAGGAGGTGAAGGAAAAAAGTGAAGGAAGGAGGAGGAAGAGGAGGATATACAGGAGCAAGAAGAAAAAGGGAAGGGGAAGAAGAAAAAGCAAAGCAAGGAAAAGTAAACCAATATGAATAGGCAAATTTTCAAACTGGATCAAAACAGCCAACATATATCTCAACACTGGGCTACCATACAGCTGGGAAAGAGACTCAGAGAGATATCTATCAATTGATAAACAGTACTCCATATATATTCTATAAAAAAAAAAAAAAAAACAAGATTCTATCCTGTGTATATACCCTGCTAACTTTTGTGAAAGAAAAGGAAAAGGAATAAAAATGAAATTATGTATTTGCTCATATTTTCAAAAAGAGACAATGAAGGAATAAACCAAAAAAAAAAAAAACAAACAAACTAATAAAAGTAGTTTTCTAGGCCCTCAATTATGATTTTTCTATTACTGAATACTTTTTATAGCTACAAAATAACCAGCAACAATGATATGATGCAACTCATTTGGTTTGTTTACAACCAGAATTTTACATGCATTATGTAAAGTTGTTGAACTCAAAATCATGTGAAGTTGCTTCAAGATAGTTCAGCTGTGTGCTTAAAAGCAGAATCTTCACAGCCAGACTGTGTGGGTCTGAATCCGAGCTCTGCAGCTGGCTAGGTATGGACAAATTATTAAACTTTTCTGTACTTTTCTTACCTTAAAAATGAGAATACTAATGGCATATACCTCATAAACAGTGTTTGAGAGAGTTGAATTAATTAATATATATGTGTTTACTTAAATACACTCTAATGCAGCACTATATAATGTGTAATTGGAGTCCCTGTAAGAGGGGCACCACAGGAAAAAAAAATCTGAAAAATATAAACCCAGAAATCCAAGGACATCAATGAGCCCCAAGCAAAAGAGACATGAAAAAACCCCACAAAGCCACATAATAGTCAAATTGTTTAAATTAGTGGTAAAGAGAAAAATCATATAGCTGCCACAATGAAAAATACACAAATACACAAGCAAGTGTAGGATTAGTTCAGATTTCTTATTGAAAACAAGTGGAAATGTAATAAGAGCAGTATTTTAAAAATACTGAAAGAACAACTCTATCACCTTATAATTCTATATTCAGGGTCAGAGGAGTGTTAGATAAATTATAAAGAAAGTTTGGGTATGGGGAGAACCTTGTCCTCATTTCCTGTTCAAACCCTAGGAGAGGAGGAGCCCACCAGATAGGAGATATCACACTGATATAAGGGTGTTCTGCCTAATTCATGGGGCAGAGAAGTGTGGTCAGAAGGACATAGAAGGAAATTTTACCCTTTGTGACAGTGTGGTTGGACCTGGAGAACATTATGCTAAATGAAGGGAGCCAGTTGGAAAAAGACAAGTACCCTATGAGTTCACTCATATGTGGAATATAAAAACCAAACTGAACTAACAAGGAAAATGGGGACAGACTCAGAGATAGAGAGCAGGCTGACAGCTTTGGGTCGGAGGATCCAGCAAAAAAAAATAGGACTCATGGACATGGACAACAGTGTGGTGATTATGGGGGGAGGGAGGGAGGTGGAGGTGGAAGAGGGTAGAAGGGAGAAATGACAATGGAAAAAAAAAAAAAAAAAAAAAAAACAAGGAGATAGTAAACAGTCTTAAACCTTCCTCCTGAAAGGAAAACTCCTATTAACAACCGGCCAAGGGGCTCAAAACTGAGATAATGCTGCATGTGGTGAACCTTTCAGAGATGATCAACTATCCTATGATGTCAAATGCCATAGAGAAATAAACTGCTCTTTTAACAATTTAAGAAATGGGAAGTCACAAGTAAATTTAGCAATAAGATTTTCAAAAAATTGGAAACTGGCAAAAAGGTAGTATGCTAACGGTCAAAAAGGCAATGAGAAAGACACTTTCTTCAAGAAATCTGACACTGAGAAAAATAAGAAAAAGCAGTCACTTTGAGGGGAAGGGGAAGGGAGTCAGCAAAGAGTGAGAATACGTGCTAGAAGAAAAAGAGAATATTGATTTATGAAGACTTTAATGGAACAAGAAAGATCCGGGATCTAAATGACTCTGGGCTTGTAGAATAAAGAAGCCAACACAAAAGTTACGTACTGTGTGAGTCCGCTTGTACAAAGTTAAAAAGCAAACCAAATAAAAAAATCTATGCCATTAAAAGTCAGAATAGCGATTACCCTTGACAGAGGGAGAGTAACTGGAATGGAGCATGAGGGTTTGATTTTGAAATGCTGGTCACGTTCCGCTTCTAACCCTTTGTGCTGATTATAGAAGTGTGTTCATCTTGTGAAAACAAATTGAGCGGCACAGGTCGGACCTCTCTTCTTTTCCGCACGTGTGACACATTGTGAATGAAAAGGACATATGGGAATCAGGAATGAGTGGTATTGGTATAATTACAGAGATTGGGAAAAATATAGAGAAAGTCAGAGGTAAATTGGATGTCACCTTGAGGGAGATCTTGTTTATGGCTTTTATTTGTCAGGGAGGAGGCAAGCCATCTGTTAGGACTTCGGGGGCAGATGGTGTTAGAGACATTCGAAAATGCCAGAGCGGAAAAGGGGAAAGGTGCAGAGTGGGTGAGTTAAAACAAATGGATTCTCTGGCAGCAATGAGATCTTAACCAAATTTATTGCATTAATAAATCCATACCTTGCTTCTCTCCACATAAGATTTGTACACAAAATGAACCTTATCTATAGAAATTAGAAAAGCTGTGTCATTAAGTAACTTATGGAATTGCTAAACTTTATTTGAAAATTTGACTACGCACTCCCTGGTGACCTAAAAGAAAAAGTTAAAAATGTTCATTTTTATAATTTTATTGTTCATGAAAAGAAAACATACAAATTTCTATAAGAAGCAACACCTGGAGTTTTGTTTTGACAGATATTTCTCCTGTAAGAAAAATACAGGGTCTGGCATAAATAATGTCACTGTTTATTACAAAATATTTTATTACCAAATCATAAGCATGTAATTCTGTAACATAACAATCTCACTCTCAAGCACACAATGTGACATTTTAGGTGAAATGTTCAAATTAAAACTGTAAGTTATCACACCCATATTATTACCCTACCAGCCACACTCAAGCAGGCATTAACTTCTGCCAGATCCTGTATATGTATCTAAAAGTGAAATAATGGCTTGGCCAAGGCACTTGCTTTGACCAATAAAATGAAAGCATGAATTGACCTATGCCAGTTCCCAGAAGTCACCAGACTTCTTTTTATTTTTCCTCTGTCACAACAAAGTGGTGACCTAAATTATTATGGTATGTTCTTTCTGAATGCCAGGGTGAAGGAGATACTGGTTTTCTCCTACTGGTTTACTTCAAAGATCTTTTTTGTCTAAATAAAATATTACAACACTCTATTCTGGAGGTTATAATGTATAGGGATGTATGTATATGAAAATAATAACATGCATAAAGGGAGGAGGTAAATGGAACAATATAATCATAACATTTGTGCATTTGGTGTGAAATAATATGATAACAAATCTAGGTAGACTCTGGTAAGTTACAGATATATATATTGCAAACCATAGAGCAACCATTCAAAAAGTAATGCAGAGAAGTATGGCTAAATAACCAAGAGAGAAATAAAATATTAAAATTTGATTCATCAGGAACATTCTACAAAACAACTGGCCTATACTTTTCAAAAATACCAAGGTTAAGAAAGATAAACAGAGGCTGAGAAACTGTTTTCAATTAAAGGAAATTAAAGAAATGATTACCAAATACCATGGATCAGAAAAAAAAAATAGTCTGAAATAATTGGTGATATTTGATTATGGACTGTGAATTTAAAAATAATATTGTATCAATTTAAATTTTATAATTTTGAAATTATACTGTAATCCCTATCCATCAGGAAATATACTCTAAATTATTTGGGGTTATTGAGACATATTATCCAGGAAATAAATAAATACAAAGTCCATATATCTGTATGTGTAGATATCTATAACTATAGCCATATGTATGGGGAGAGAGAGAGAATGAGACAGCAAATGTGGTGAAGTATACACTTGGTGAATTAGCATAAATAGCAAAATGGAGGTTATATTAAAATATATATTAAAGTGTTATGATAATTTCAATTTATAAATGTTTCTGTATTCAAATAGTTTTTACTTTCTTGTTATTTTCACAGTAAGTGGATCTACAGTAGGGGAGATTTTAATACCTTTTATTCTATTTTAATTTAATTTCAAAATGTATTTTAATACTTCTGTGTTCTGAAATAATTATATTCTTACAGAAGAAAATACAAGAACAGTACAAAGAATATTTTTCCTGATCTTTTGAAAAAGTAAGTTTTCAATATAATGCCCTTATTACCCTCAAATTTTGTAGCATTTCCTACAAACAAGAACATGCTGTATTATGATAATAGAACCATTGAAATCAGGACATTAACTTGTTACATTATTACCATCTAATCATCAGACTTCTTTTATGTTTCTCCAGTTTCCCCATATTATCTTTTTATTAGCATAAGTTCCAGTTCAGAATCAAGCATTGAATTTACTCAACATGTTCTTTTAGTCTCCTTCAGTCTGAAGCAGTTCTTTATTCTTTCCTTGACTTTCTTGACCTGGGCCCTTTTGTAGATTATTTGAGTGTCCATGATGTTTCCCCATAATTCAATTTAGGATATTCACCTTTGGCTTGGCGGTCACAGGCATGATGCTATGTGCTTTTTATTGCATTCTCTCAGGTGCCTACGATTTTAATTCTGTCCCATTAATGATTCTCATTTTGGTCATCTAAGACAGATACTGTTTTGTTGGGAACCACCCTGCCTGTTTACCTCCCATGGCTAAGGCTGAGTGAGAGACCTTGAGATCCTAAGCCACTAAGGGGACAAAGCTTATCTCCCTGGCAGGAGCACTGCCTCTGCTCACTTGACTTCACCCTGCCTGGCCCCCAGTGCATGACCGGTCAGCCAATGAAGGGTAAAATTTCCCAAGGGAGGAACAACCTAAGACAGGCACAGTCATGAGGGGCCCTCAGGGAAGGACTTGGGGGGCTATGGAGAAAGGGGATGATGGACCCTTGCCCCTTGACTTTGACATAGCCTGAGTCTTCATTCTGCCTGCAAGAAGTCTCCTAATCTCTTGGCTGCCTTACTTCCCCTGCCTGACTTAAGCCTGAAACAATGCTGGAGGTGGGTGCAGCCCTGTGCTGGAAAGGGTGGGTTCCCTGGGGCTATCAGGCCTAAGAAAGAATGCATAAAATCCTGTGAAACCTGCTTTGCTAATACCCTCAATTTAAATGATAAGAGTCCAAGCAAAGCATGAGTTTCTTTCCCCAAAGATTTATGGCCCTTTGGCTATCTGACCCTGACTCAGAATAAGCCCTCAGAGTTCTTTGAATGTTATCTATTGTTTGATCATTACTGCCTGATAATGATTGCTGAGCTTTCCATATATGCCCTGTATTCCTATGCAAATTAAAGCCAATAAAATCCTGTCAAGGTAAGGATCACCATGCTCTTCTCTTGAGAGAGTGGCGGGGCTGTCTCTTTTCCTCCACAGGACTAGGTAGTCCATGTGAATTTGTCTTGTCTCATCCACAATGCTGCAGACACTGCGGGCCGGTGTCTGCATCACTGTTTATCAGGCTTCTCCACTTAAAGTTAATCCTTTCCCCTCTGAAATCATTAAGATTTTCTTGGGCAACTAGTTGAAACTAAGTAAATATCCTGTTCCTCATCAAATTTTTCATTTACTTATTAAAATATGTGTGGTGTCTTGGTTTCCTGTTTTATCCAATATGTTTTAATATGTTACTATCACATATTTTGATGCTAAAATTACCCTTGGTTTGGGTAGAGAGAGCCTATTCAAGCTAGCTTGTCTTTCTTTTTGATGGAACTTCACAATGCTTTTAGCACTTCTTTGCTGTCTGACACATATTCCCGCTTCCTCTTGTACTTTGCCTCAGTCCTAGAATATGTCATTTCTTTAAGAAGCCTTGATTTCTTTGGGTGGAGCATGCTTTATGGTAACCAAGATCTGGGTGCTAGGTGCACTCACTACTGTTTATTAGATGTCACCACTCCCAAGCTTTTTAAATAGACAAAGCTAGGAGATATAAGTATGTGCACATATATGAGTATATGTATGAATAGGCATATTTATATCTATACCGATTTCTATAGACATCATTATCTATGAAAACCATGAATTTATACCGATACCTTCAATGGCAACCCCCACTACAGGGTTGTCCCTCTTTTCCTATTTGAATTCTCTTTTCTGACAGTGAGAACTCTGGCTCATATAATCTTTATAATATTTATTCTATCAGTTCCCTTGTAGGTAATCACTCTCCCATCTTCATTATCAGCCCTTGCTCCATGCACATGACTTCCTGACCCCATCGAAGCTCCAACACCTCTGCCTGAACACTAGTGTGTACACCCTGTCTCACCATGTTCGGAGTCTGACATTCTGCACCCACATGTATGGATGCTCCCTTCACCCTGTTTAGGTTCCACCACCTTATTCCATCCAGGCTGTGCAGATGTTCTACTCACCATGTTAAGTTCATCCGACACCCCATGAGAGCTGCTTCAGTGAAGAGATTCCCTGATGAACTCACACAGACTTTAACAAGCTATCCTTTTGCGTGCTTGCCTTCTCAACCTGCTTGAGTTCTGACACCCTATGCTGAGCCTCCCATCCATGAATGCCTTCGTCTCTCCACTTGGGCTCTGACACACCTCACCTGGCTAACCCTGTCACAGTAACGAATTATGAATTTCACTAGGGAGGTCCATTGTGTTGTTCCTTTTCCAATCAGCTAGATCTCTAACACCCGTCTGTGAGCACCCTCCTCAGTACTTGGTTCTCTGATACCTCATTCTGGGCAGCCCTCTTGTGCATATACCGTACTCACCCTCCATGGGCTCTGTTTGCTTCTGTAAGGCTCTGACACCTGTACTAGGGAGCTCCTCTAAGACATGGCCTCCTCATTTTGCTTGTGCTCAGACATTCTTCTCTGGGCAACCTTGGCTCTCCCTTCTTTCAGCTATGCTGACATCAGCCTGGTCCTGCCCCCTGTAATGATTTTAGGAATGCATTATTCAGAAATGGAAGAGAAAGGAGGGGAAGCAAGGAAAGAAAAGAAGGGAAGTGGAAAAAGGAAGAATGAGAAAGAGGAAGAAGAAAGAGAGCTCTAATATATTTTAAGGTATTGATAAATATCTTCATACTCAAAAATATTTTTAAATTATGTGACTATTTTTCAAACCATGCGTTAAAATAATAAAGGGCTACAGTAAGGATTTTTAAAAATGAAATGGGATAAGTCTCTTGTACTTTGACTTTTATTTCCTGGAGCACTGAAATATCTAGGCTAGACTATCTTGCTCAATTGTACCCTTAAGCAGCCCTTTTGCTCCCCACTAAGCTCAAACTCTTCTCCTGGCATCTTGCCAACATCAAAAAGTGGCAAGAGAGAAAATATCCTCTCTCTTTTCTGAAGGAACAGGCTTTACTCAACTTACCACTGCTACACAAAGGTGGAAAAGAAAAACCAGAAGGCTGTATCCTGATTTTCTCCCATGCAGTAAAAGGCTCTGGCCACTTTTCTTTTCTGCCCATGGAAAAATAAGAAGAAGCAAGGGCCAAACTCATATACATAGCCATTGGAGGCAAAGTAACATGGTCCATTCCAAAGACTCTGGAATCTGACTAAATAATTTACTAACTCTTCTCCCTGGGGTCTGATGTGACAGAAGGATTTACCCTCTCTCAGGGATTTTCTTGCTGTCAGAGATATTAAGTGGCAAGACTTGAAGGAAACCCAGAGGCTCTTAGTAGCAGTAGCCAGATTCTTCCATACCATCTGGATGGGTAAGTCATCACATCTTGCATGTAAGAAAAATACTCTGATTAGAATTACATTAACATATATTCTAATAAATGAAAATATAATTTATAAACTGCTTCAACAGGGAGGAAATTTGAGGGAAGATAATATCAAACATTTATCTTGTCAAACTGTTTAAGTGCTCTTGACTGTGCCATAGTAACCATATCAAAAGAAATTCTACTCCTAAAATTAATTATTGTCTTTCTCAAAATGAATTTGCCTTTATCTGTATAAAGTATATTTATATATATACTAGAGCTGAGTCAGAAAACCGAAAAAATACAAATTGTGTTCTGTACAAGTATAATTTTATAAATGGAAAATGGTGATTTCTCCTTTAAAGATCCTTTTAGTACAAATGTTTTGAATGTAATGATCATCTGCACATTATAGTATATGTAGATCTGGGTATTTTAATTTATTTTTTTAGCAAAAGTAAGGTATTTTCATTGCCATGAACTCACATAAATTTGATTGAATCTTGGAGATGCAATTCTACTCATTAAAATCAAACCTAAGAGAGACCAAAGTAAACCATAGCATTTTTCGTCATGTGCCCACTTTGTAGCTTGATTTACTTCCAGTGTCTTCAAAAATGTTTCCTGTTTAAATGAGAACCCGATTGCCCAGGACATCTGTAATCACAGATTCCCCTCTGTCTTAGATAAGTATATATGACATTTGAAAATAACCTCACCCAAACAATACCACCACAAGATTATGACTGTATATTTATATTTAATCTTTAACAGTAGAGAAATTCAATACAGGTTTTTAGTAAAATTAAATTTGCATTTCACAGGTCTTTCCCTCTTTTCAAAGCAAGTAAGGAAACCTTTCATCCCAAAATTAAGTTATGCTTCACCGTAGAAAGCTATCTGTTGCCTGTGTTGTAGTTTGAGAGCTTGTTGAGAAAAGTGACTTTTACCTTCTACATAGGGCAAGGTATATAGTAGGTGCTGAATAATAAATAGACTGACTAAGGAACAAATGATCCAGAAACTTCATTATTAGGGTTGTTTTTATATTTTAAGGAGAATGTGACTGTAGACTGGGGGTGTTTGTCAGTCTCACCCCTCCCCTCACCTGGGAATAGGGGGAGAGGGACTAAAATGGAATTCAATCACAAATAGTTAATGATTTCTATCAATTCTACCTATGTAACTAGGCCTCCATAAAAATCCAAAGGAACAAGCGTTCGAGGAGCTTTGAGTTGGTGAACACAGGAGACTCAGAGAGGTGGAATGCCTGGAGAGGGCATGGAAGCTCCATACCCCTTCCCACATACCTTGCCCTATTCATTAATTCCATCAGGCTGTTGAGTTCTACATCTTTTACAATTAACCAGTGATCTAGTAAATAACATATTTCTCTGAGTTTGATGAGCTGCTTTAGCAAATTAATTGAACCCAAGAAGGGGATCTTGGGAACCTCTGATTTATACTCAGTCAGAAGAACAGGTAACAATCCATGCTTGTGAGTGCCATCTCAATTGAGTGGCCAAGGGAGAGTTGTTAGAACCTCCACTCTGTAGTTGATCAGTGAGAAACACAGCCTGTGTTTGCAACTGGCATCTGAGGGGGTTGGGGGCAGGCTGTTTTGTAGGACTGAACCCTTAACCTGTGGAATCTGAGGCTGTCTCTGGGTAGATAGTGTCAGACTTGAGTTGAACTCTTGAATACACTGCTGGTATCTGTAAATCATTTGTTGGTATGGGGTAAACCCTCCACTACCACACTGGAAATTGAGTTTCAGAATATTAAAAGTGGTGTTTTTCTAACTAAAAGAAGAAACATTGAATGAAGAAGCATGGATGTTATCAGGTGTTTCACAATTCATCTCAGCTTTTTTTTTTTTTTTTGCAGGTCACAGAGCAAACCATAGCTTTTTAATCAAGTTTCCTTAATTGCTATGGAAATATGAAGTAGACCAGTTCCTGGAATATAATTTTTATTTCCAGGTACCTTCATGTTAGGGCTATTACCTAGTTTGAACTGAATCAGATTTGAATTAGTCTTATGCTCAAAAGAAAGTTATGAACTTATTTGCTTACCACAACTAAAATACATTATTAACAATAATAATTAGGTTTTATCAGGCTTCAATATGAGGCTGTTGCAACATGGAAAAAAGAATTCACTTACCCTGTTAGCAGTAGATTGTATGGAAGTGTTCCTGGACTAAAGGAGTTGTTTGCCAGTTCCTAACAAAGCCCAATGAACAGGAGTTTGCAGTCAAAAAAGTCAGGGTTTATTATTGAGGAGGTGACACTACACTTGGAGTCACAGGTGAGCCAGTGCTCGAAGACCTAGCTTCCTGATGGCTTCCAGGGGATGGGTTATATAGTGGAAAATCACTGATTATGGTGGCTAAAGGTGTTTGTTGGGGTCCTGGGCTCTACCGACTGGCTGGGGCCAGGGGAAGAAGTCATTGATCGTTGTATCAGGTCCTGATTTCAGCCATGGCACTATTCTCTCTGGTTTTGTGAGTGTGTGGTCCTTCCGATTTCTTGGGCCAGAGGCTGAAACACAACTGAAGTCAAGGTGTTATCTTTAGCTTGATAGAAACTCTGTTTCTGAGGACTTGTTCTTAAGACAGTTTGATGCTGAAAATAACCTGATATCATTGATCAAGGAAGGGAGAGGGCAGACAGAAAGGAGAAAGGGTCATATTGAAGAAATGGAGTTTCTGTGCAGTTACAGAAGGAAAGCAGCAGAGGCAGGGTTACAGGATAAAGGGAGGTTAGGTGAGCCAACAAAACATCCCTTTATCCAGGGTTGGAAAAAAAAATTGACAATGAGCTGCAAGAAAATATATGCATTCTAGTTTTTAAACTGGTGTGGGTACATAAGTATTAGTTTTATTGTTTGTAATAGTGTTTTTATTACACGAATTATAAAATACCTGATGTGCCTTTGTGTGTATAAGTTATGTCTCACTGTTTTGTGAAGCATGTTCCAATGATCAGATGCTGAATGCTCAGTAATTCTGATTCTTATTTTTTATCAGAATTCTTTAAATGATTGTTTCAGGGCTAAGGAAGAAAATAATTCACAGTGAGGCAATTGGAAAGACTCTGTAAGAGGGCATCCGTTCTCAGACTTTAACCTCAATTTATCCTCTCTAGTCTCTTCCATTGTGTGTAATTATGAAACTATTTCCTAACTTCCTTGACTCTACAATGGTTTCAGTTCAGAACCTAATTGAGTCTCTTCTTAATTCTAAAAGGTCAGTGCAGAGGTTTGCTTTAATGTATTTTCAAAAGCACAGATCATGGCCGATTGGGAAAGTATTCTCTTTACAAATTACTCCTATAAAGGGAGTTGCAGAGGTTTGAAAACTTGCTTCCATTATAATTTTGACTGTGTGGTACTATAGTGTGCATAAATTTTCTTAGAGGAGTGCTTTTAGGATCCTATGATCTTTAAATCAGCACACAACAACAACAAAATAAAACAAACCAATAAATAACAGTCACATTGTTTATGTGTCCTTATTGTTCAATGGAGTTTCTAAGCTCAGTAATGTTTTAGACAGTTAGGGCTCTATAAAAACAGAGAATTTCCTCATTTCTGAAAAATGTGGAATGTACAAAGTTAGCTGTTTTTGCATTTCTAATGACCTAAGAAAGGATACTAGAAAGAAGACCTTATATATAGCAAAATCAAAAGGTAGGCAAATATTTCTGGATGTTTTCTCACCTTTCTTATGTTTTCTAAAAATATAAATACAATACAATACAATAGAATACAATACAATACAATACAATAAAACTAAAAATAAAGCCAAGCTTTAACTTACTCTCTTTAGGCTATTTGTTTAATGATGCATATAGGCTGACATAGTCTAGAATATTCAATGCTCTAAAACTTTCAACCATTTAGCCTCATAACGTGTGGTTTATAGTTGCTGCTTCTCCCTTTTATTCTTAGTATTTTGACTCCATCTTTTCACTGAGAGTGCTAAGAGCCAAATAAAACCCAATGAATCCACACAGAGTTGATTGTCTTTATTTGCTCAGGGACTTGTTAGGTCCTGAAAAAAAAAAAACAAAAAACAAAAAAAAAACATGTATTAAAACTTGAGCAGCATATTTGTGTTTTTATTTTTATAGGAATCTCATCAAAGTAAGTCTTAACTGAATGAAATCTTAATGGTTAGTCTCTCAAGGAAGTGTTTTGTTTATACTCACACGAAACACTCAAATCAAGCTGTAAATGATCTTTAAACTTACTGAATTTGCTTCCCTAAAAGGAAAAACTTCCTAGTCATACAATAATCCAGTTTATTCCAATCAGATTGAAACTCTCATTTGGCAATTGAATTTCCCAGCACATTTAAAGAATCTATTAAGAACCTATAAACTTTCTCTGCGGAAGTGCCTAATATCTTCACAAAAGGAGAAGGAATTTGAGTTGAGTGCCAGAAAGTTCTTTCTGGGGAAAAGCCAAAGAGCAGAAGCCTCAGAACTATGTCATAGTACTCAAGTGTCCAAAGGAAGATGATCGCTGCTTAAAAGCTGGGGAATATGTTAAGTAAATACTCCAGAGTGTTAAAGGAGGAGAAAAAAAAAATCCATGCTTGTCTTGCTTCTTAGCATTGGCTCTGTTCCACCCTTACTTTTCCTGCTCTTTTTTGCAGAATTGATTCTGCTATGTCAGTGAGGAAAGAGAAGGGTTACTTAAAGAGCAGTCAGTCCTATATATGCTATTGTCATCGGCTGCTCTCAGGATCTGTACCTTATGGAAATAATGGAGTGTGGCAGACAGCAGCTTCCCTAAGGAGAGGAGCAGCAGTTTTTGTCATAGACTTTGAAGACAAGTAAACCAGGTGTTGAGATTGACAGTCCCTCTTACACAGCTGCATACTCTGGGTACATCTGCACTTTCCATAAATGGGAGGAGATTGCACAAAGCAATTTATTTCTTTTATAAAATGCTCTCTGTTTACTTCCATAAACTGCCACCCACTTTGCCCATCCCAGATCTACAACTCAATTTGAAGTACTACAACAAAAGTGTTTGTGGCTTTAGAGAATTTCTTCATAGCAGAGCCAGAAAATCGAGACATGAAACTCCTTGTGATTTTTAAGCCTAAGGGCAAGTCAGAAAAATTTGGAAGAATGTACACGATCCTATCTACAACTAGATGACATTCTCTGAGGTATGAAGGAAAGAGAGATATGGCAAGAAAGTGAAGTGTTGGTAGGCTTTAAGGATCTCTGTGCCCTAGTCCTCATGGGCCATGGTAACATCTCTAGAAATACGTGCACAGCTGAGAATAGAGTGCCTTTGCTCAGGTTTTTGCCTGAGCCCATAGGAGCAGGAGACTTGCAGCAGTTCCCATCCCAATGGGAATGGCTGTGTAGGAAGCGAAGGACAGACTCATCAAGTCTCTCCAATCCTTGAAGTGATACAGGAAAGCAGCACTACTTTTCTGTGCCTTCCAAGATGGTATGAATGTTTGGTGAAGAAATTTGTGGACTCTGAAAAGGTTTGAGATGACGGGAGAAAGCTGTTTCTATACGGATCAAGCAGACAAGAAACCATATAGGAACATGGAGACACCTTGCTCAAGGACCAGCTGGGACTGTCACTCTCAACAGATACCAACATACAAAGGAATGCCATGAAACAGATGCCCTCCCTACAGCTGCTGCCACAGATGCTCTTAGAACACTTTGGAGATGAAGGAAACAGGAGGGCAAAACCTGACCTGATTGACTTTAAAATCTACAATTTACTGGTCTTTAGCTTCTAAAAATGAAATAGTCCATATTCTTCTTTGATTGGTCTTCTTAAGAGAGAGAGATATAAATGTATAAATATATTTTATATATTTAATTATATATGTATAATTATATATTCATCATTAAAATTAACCAGTGTGGCATTAATAAAATTACATAGGTTTCAAGGGTACAATTCTATGATATATCATCTGTATATTGCATTGTGTGTTTACCACCCAAAGTCAAATCTTTTTCTGTCGCCGTACATTTGATCCCCTTTACCCTTGACTAGCCCTCACCCCCTTTCCCTCTGGTAACTGCCGTACTGTTGTCTGTGTCTATGAGTTTTTGTTTGTTTGTTTTTCTTGTTTATTTAATTGTTGCTTTTGGTTTTATATCCTGCATATCAGTGAAATCATATGGTTCTTGGATTTTTCTCTCTGCCTTATTTTACTTAGTGTGATATTCTCCAGATCCATCCATGTTGTCAGAAATGGCAGTTTTTCATCTTTTCTTATAGCTGCATAGTATTCCATTGTGTATATGTACTACTACATCTTCTTTATCCAATCAGCTGTTGAAAAACACTTTGGCTGTTTCTACATCTTGGCCACCATGAGTACAGGGTTGCATATATCTTGGCAAATAAACGTTTTCAAAATTTTCAGGTAGATACTTTGAACATCATATAATAAATTTTAAGGACTTTTAATACCATTTTATATTATTTTTCATGCTTTTTTTCTTTGTGGTATTTCTCCATCTGATTTCTGGTTTTTACTACCCTTCATTTTTTATTAAAATGTTTTATTTATTTATTTTTAGATAGAGGGGTAGGGAGGGAGAAAAGAAGAGAAATATCAGTGTGTGGTTGCCTCTCACATGTCCCTCACCAAGGACCTGGCCTGCAATCCAGGCATGTGCCCTGAGTGAGAATTGAACCAGCAACCCCTTGGTTTGCAGACCAGCACTCAGTCCACTGAGCCATACCAACCAGGGTTTTTCCCCTTAATTTTTTTCTTATTTTTTAACACTAGGAAATTTTTATTTATTTTATTGTTGTTCAAGTACAGTTGTCTACATTTTTCCCCCAACCCCAGCCATCCTCACCTCCCTCTCCTGCTTCCACAATCCCCTGGTTTTGTCCAGATGTCCTTTACTTATTCCTGAAAACTCTTCATCCCTTCCCCCCCATTATCCCCTCCCACCTCCTCTCTGGTTACTGTCAGATTGTCCTTAATTTCAATGTCTCTGGTTATATTTTGCTTGCTTGTTTGTTTTGTTGATTAGGTTCCACTTAAAGGTGAGATCATACGGTATTTGTCTTTCACCACCTGCATTATTTCACTGAGTATAATGCTCTCCAGTTCCATCCATGCTGTCACAAAGGGTAGGGGCTCCTTTTTTCTTTCTGCTGCATAGTATTTTATTGTGTAAATGAACCATAGTTTTTTGATCCACCCATTTACTGATGTGCACTTAGGTTGCTAATTTTTAAAAGTTAAAAATAATTTTTAAGAGTTCTTTTATATTAGTTATAATATTTCTTACTTATTTTATCTGTTGCACTTATTTATTTCCAGTATGTCATTTGATTTTGACTTTGCTTGAAGTAGTATTTTTGCATGAGAAGTCTTTTAAAAAATACAGTTAAATTTAAGAATCTTTTTTTACTAGTATAACTTTTGAACCCTAGTTAGCTTCTTTTACACTCATTCCCTCCCTCCCTTACTTTTCTTAAAGGGTTTTATTTCCCCCCATTTATATCATTGCTTAATCTAGATTTTGTTCTTGTGGAGTTTATATTCTTGGAGTTTATAGTCTAAGTGTGAGATTACATCTAACTTTTTATTTTACTCTAGCAGTTTAAAATGCTAGTTTTAATATATACTCAATTTCCATATTCTAAACTATTGTATTTTATTTGGCTGTCTAATCTTGTGTCAATACCAAACATTTTTAATTACAGAGATTTATAGTCTATTTCAATATCTAGCAAAACTGCTCCCTCTCATTAATTTTAATTTCAGAGACCCTATCTATTCCCGAATGCTTATTTTTCTCTATCAGTTTTAGTATCAACTTACCTAACTGTATTTGAGTTACATGTTTAAAGTTTCTATTTTAAAGATTTTATTTATTTATTTTCAGAGAAAGGAGAAGGGAGGGGGAAAGAAAGGGAGAGAAACATCTATGTGAGAGAGAAGCATCGATCAGCTGCCTCTTGCACATGCCTTAGCTGGGATGAAATCCACAACCCAGCCACATGCCCTGACTGGGACTCCAACAGAGGACATTTTGCTTTATTAGATGATGCCCAACCAATCAAGACACACAGGTCAGAGTGCACTGAGTTCCACGTTTAAGATGAAAATTTTTTCTAATTTTTGCCTTAAATATATTCAGCTAGTTGTTGCCAAGGTGGAGGTGTAGAAGGCTAGTTTTATGAGTAATTAAAACTGTCAGACCTCCAAACAAACTACCCATTCATAGAAGTCATAGGACCATAGAGGAGGAAGTTTGGTAAGGTCTCCTAGGTTTGAAACAAAGGAGAACTAACAGAACCTCAAGGATATGGCCTCAGTAACCCTAAGAAATGAGAAACATTGACACAACAATACTAAGGAACTAGATGTTTCCAAGGTAAAATCAGGACACAAGCCAGGACTTACGTTTCCAAGGTAAAATTAGGACACAAGCCAGGACCCTTGTGTACCCTAGCAATAACTGCAACTTCTGCTTCTGTAAACTGCTTGCTTGCTAATCATGCATAAAAGGAGCTCACTCTAAGTGCAGGGTGCGACTCCCATTTGTATCTCCTGCTTAGGCAGTCGGGAGTTCGCCCCTGCGCAGGTTAATAAATCCCATCCTCACTTTCACCTGTCTCCGACTTGGTCATTTGTCTCGCGATCGGGATACAACAGAGGGAGGGAGGAAGGTCGCTGTGGCTATAAAAGAGCAGCAAGGAGGACCCATGTAATAGAACTGTTCTGTCTGAACTGAGGTGATAGATGTACAAATCTGTACATGTGACAAAGTTATTTTAGTTTTATTGCTTTATTATTTTTCAGAACATGTAACATTTATATATTATTCTTTCACTCTTACCACAACTTTTGTTTTAGTTCTTAATATTAAGTACATTAAATATATCACTTCTTTTGCTGAAGTTTCCCTAGTTGTCTGTTGGGTAAAGCTCATTCTTTTGTAGGTATCTAATAAGTGCTCATAGGTAAAATATTCCTTCAGTTTACGTATGTTTAAGATTACTTTTCTGTACTCTTGACACATGAAACACATCTTGGTTGGATGTAAAGTCCCTGATTTCTTTTATTTAATTTCTGGAAATTGCCTCATTTTTATGTCTGTTTCTTTCATTCAACCATACATTTTTGAGTTTCATCTATACAGGCAAAGTAGAAATTCACTTGGTTGAAAGATATTATTACATTTTGTGAATATATTATGTGTTATTTTCTTGATCGTTGATTGAGTTTTTTCCAGTTTTGAACTATCAAGAATTATGCTGCCTTGTAAAACTTTATACATGTCTCTTGCCAATGTTTATACATTTTTTTTTGTATACATGAGAATGCAATGGCTTTAAAGTATGTGTATATTCAATTTTAGGAAACACCAAAAAACTATTTTCCCAAGTGTCTGGACTTAATTACAGTAGACAATAGCAGTACATCGGGATTCCCTTTGCTCACATCTTCACCAACATATGCTTTCAACGTTTGAGTGCCAGGGTGTCTTGTGTTTTAATGCACAGTTTTCTGATTACTCATGAGCACAAACACTTTTCATGTTTATTGGTCATTCTGATGACTCTTTTGTGAAGGGTTTTTTAAACTCTCTGGACCACTTTTCTGTTAGGTTGTTTGCATTTCTAATTTTTTAAAATTTATTTGTAAAAAAGTTTTAATATGTTCTAGAAACAAGCTCATTGTGAGTATTAAATATTCTAAATAACTTCTCTCATTCCATGGCTAGCGTCTTTGCACTCTTACTGGTGTGCATAACAAACAGCAATTTATAATTTCAATGTAATTTTATCATTTTCTTACATTAGGCCTTCTTTGAAGTCTATCCTTTTCTACTGAAATGATAAAGATGTTCTGTATCATACTCCAGAATTTTAAGTTTTTGCCTTTAGCATTTAATCCTCTTGAAACTGATTTTTGATTATGGTTAAGGGGTCAAGATTTATATCACTTTCATGAATATTTAAATACTACAAAATGATTTGTTGAAAAACTGCCCATTCCTCAATGTCCTGTGTGCCACTGTCAATATAATTCAAAAGACCATACCGGTATGAGATTCTTTTGTCTAGTCTCTATCTTTCCACTTTTCATACAAGAACAGAGAAATAAAGACTATTATCTACAAAATGCAAGGTGGTAAATAGTACTTAAATTTCTAGATGTATTTATTGAAACATATATAGCCTTTTTTTAAATGCATACATAAAGAACAAAGAAAGCACTAAGCAATTTCCCAGAGTGAAACTCTGGCATGCTCATTCATTCAAAAAATGTTTTCAAGCCAAACCTGGAAAAAAAAACCAATTTAGTTGAGAGTTACTGTCTTTGGTATGCATGTGTCAGTTGGATTTGCCATATTATGTTTAGAAATTTGTAAAGTCCGTTCTTTTGCTAAATTTGTCTATACCGTAATTTTTTTTCTCTAATGTCATTTTCTAATTTTATCGTCACAGTTAAGTTGGCCTCATTAGATGACTGGAAAGTGTTGTTTTTTAATTTATGCCCTGGAAAGTTGATGTTGCATCTTTTTAAATATTTGGGATCATTTGCTAGTGAAATTATTTTGATTGAAAGTGTTTTTTTTGGAGAGTGGATGACTCAGAAACAGGAAACTGACTAAAAAGTAGTAAATTATAGAAGGCTACATAAAATAATATCATTTGCGTAAAGCTTAATAATAAGTGCCAAAAAAGCAATATGAAGTTTAGGTATGTAAAATGTTATAAAATCATAGCTATCTCTTAAATGGTTAATATGTGAAAAAAATTAGGATTGTGGTTACCTTGGAGGTGGTGCCAAGGGATGGAGAATGAATACCCAGGAAGATGCAATATTCTAGGTATTAAGTTATTTAAGGATTTCTGTAATTATTAGCTTTATAACTTACATACATGATATATATTCTTTTATATGTATTAAATATTACATTCTAAATATTTAAGAATAAGTAAATATTAATAACAAATATTTGTCTCATCTTAAATGACTGGCCAGTATTTTAAAAAAAAGAACTAAAGTTACAGATTTTTTTAAATAATTTACTAAGATAAGGATTCCAGCCATTAAGGGGAATCAACCTCTAGGCAGACATTCTATTCAGATAGGAAAATAAAGCATGTTACATTTTTATACCATTGCACTTTTTTGTCTTAGATTTTTATAGTTGCCATAATTGCTTAATAGCTGTTTAATAGATATTGATTTAATGAATAAAGCAGCTGATTAAGTCATGACATGCCAGCATATTAGTGAAGACATAGACTTAAATAATGATTAAGTAACCCCTGGACTACAGGAGGGGAGATTTTAATTAACAAAGGAGAAAGGTGAAAACTTTAGCCAGAGGGACAGAAATTAATCTTATATGAGTGTTTGAAACTTTAAAATGTCCTTGCAGTGAGCAATGTAAGGTATTTGAAATATCTAGGGAGAGGAGCTCATTTGACAGTGAGAAAATGAAAATAATTCTAGGCATGGAATGCTGCTTAGTGACTTATTAAGCACATTCCTCTTGATTTAAAAGATCAGCGAAATGCTAAAGTGCCTAAATGGAACTTGGCCCACCTTCCTAAAATTATTAATGACTGATAGCCTCATAAAAATAAGAGTGCAGATGGAATAGCATTAAAATAAGGGTTGAAAACTCATTTTTTCACTCACGAAGTTGAGACAAACGGCAAACATTTGATGTATTATTCACATAAGCATCTATGAAGTTAAATATACAGCTAACATATATGTGTGTGTGTGTGTGTGTGTGTGACATAGTAAGAAAAGCTGTTCATCAAAATTCCTGAGAAGCTATTATTGAGTCATGCTCTCCAATTATCCAATGTCTCTTTCAAAACACCAATTTGCAAAGTTTCCATGTTATAGGTTTTGATTTCAATATTTTTCTTAGCTTAAAAGATCAAATTAGATTTGTTTTTTAAAAGCCGCATTTTTATATTCAAGTGCTGAGCTCCAAGTGTTACATGTATTGAAAACCGAATGAGCCTTGCCATTTGAGTGTGTCATCCTACTAACATGGTATAGATGTAATCCTGTGATTCTGGTCTTAATTCCAGTGTCTAACTTTAGTCATCCATTCCCATTTTTTTTTTCTTGAAAAAGTGAAGCTACCTATTTTATTGTATTAAAGATATGGGTTAAGGTTTCTTTTATATTGTTGTTCAAATACAGTTGTCTCCATCCCCTACCCCACTGCTCTCCCCGCCCCCATGGGTCCTTTATACATGTCCTTTTATTACCATTGCCTTTCTTTCCCCCATTATCCCCCTCTCCCCACCCCTCTGTTTACTGTCAGTTTGTTCTTTATTTCAAAGTCTCTGGTTATATTTTGCTTGCTTATTTGTTTTGTTGATTAAGAGGTTCTACTTATAGATGAGATGATATGGCATTTGTCTTTCACTACCTGGCTTATTTTAATTAGCATAATGCTCTCCAGTGAAGGGTAGGAGCTCCTTCTTTCTTTCTGCTGTGTAGTATTCCATCATGTAAATGTACCACAGTTTTTTGATCCACTCATTTACTGATGGGCACCCAGGCCGCTTTTAGCACTTAGCTATTGTAAATTGTGCTGCCATGAACACTGGGGTGCATAGGTTCTTTTTTATTGGTTTTCAGGATTCTTAGGATATAATCCAAGCAGTGGAATTGCTGGGCCAAAAGACAGTTCCATATTCAGTTTTCTGAGGAAATTCCATACTGTTTTTCACAGTGGCTGCACCAGTCTGCATTCCCACCAACAGTGCACTAGGGTTCCCTTTTCTCTACAACCTCTCCAACAATTGTTGTTTCTTGATTTGTTTATGATGGCCATTCTCACTGGTGTGTAGTGGTATCTCACTGTGTTTTTAATTTGCATCTCTCTGATGGCTAGTAATGCTTAGCATCCTTTTATGTGTCTCCGGGCTCTCTGTACATCCTTCTTGAAGAAGTGTCTGTTCAGGTCCTTTGCTCATTTTTTAGATTGTTTGTCTTCCTGGAGTGGAGTTATGTGAGCTCTTTATATATTTTAGAGATCAGACACTTGTCCAAGGTATCATTGGCAAATATATTTTCCCGTACAGTTGGTCCCCATTTCATTTATTGATGTTTTCTTCAGCTGTACAGAAGCTTTTTATTTCGATGAAGTCCCATTTGTTTGTTCTTTCCTTTATGTTCCTTGCTCTAGGGGACATATTGGTGAAAATACTGCTGTGTGGAATATCTGAGATTTTTCTGCCTATGTTCTCCTCTAGGACTTTTATAGTGTCACAACTTATATTTAAGGTGGATAAGTCTTTTATCCATCTTGAGTTTATTTTTGTGCATGGTGTAAGTTGGTGGTCGAGTTTAATTTTTTTGCATGTAGTTGTCCGGATCTCCCAACACCATTTGTTGAAAAGGCTATTTTACTCTAATTTTTGCTTCTGTCCCCTTTGTTGAATATTAACTGACCATAGAAACATGGGTTTATTTCTGGGCTCTGTATTCTGTTTCATTGATCTATGTGTCTGTTCTTATGCCAGTACCAAACTGTTTTTATTACATTGGACTTGCAAAATAGTGTGATGTCAGTTATTGTGATCTCTCCTACTTTGTTTTCCTTTCTCGAAATTGCTGAAGCTATTTGGGGTTGGTTTTGGCTTTAAATAAATTTTGGGGATGTTTGTTCTATATCTGTGAAATATGCCACTGGAATTTTTAATAGGGATTACATTGAATCTATAAATTCCTTTGGTTAGTATGGACATCTTGATGATGTTTATTCTTCTAATCCATGAACATGGTATATGCTTCCTTTTATTTGTGTCTTCCTTAATTCCTTTTTTCAGTGTTGTGTAGTTTTCTGAGTAGAGGTCTTTTACCTCCTTGGTTAGGTTTATTCCTAGGTACTTTATTTTTCTTGTTGCTATCACAAGTGGGATTTTTTCCCTGGTTTCTGTTTCTGATATTTCATTGTTGGTGTACAAAAATGCCTTTGATTTCTGAATATTGACTTTGTGTCCCACTGTTTTTGCTTAATTCACTTACTAGGTTGAGTAGTTTTTTGGTGGCGTCTACAAGGTGTTCTATGTACACTATCATGTCATCTGCAAACAATAACGGTTTTGCGTCCTCCTTTCCAATTTGGATACCTTTTATTTCTTTATCTTGTCTGATCTCTGTGGCTAGGACTTCCAATACTACCTTGAATAAAAGTGGTGAAAGTGGACATCTTTGTCTTGTTTCTGATCTTAGTGGGAAAGCTCTTACTTTTTGTCCACCGAGTATAATGTTGGGTGTAGGCATCTCATATATGGCCTTTCTTATGTTGAGGTGTTCTCCATCTACTCCCACTTTGCTCAGTGTTTTTATTATAAATGGGAGCTATCCCTTATCAAATGATTTTTCCACACCTATTGATATGATCATGTGATTTTTGTCTTTCATGCTTCTGTGATATATTATGTTTATTATACCATCCTTGCATCCTTGGGATGAATCCCACTTGATCATGGTGTATGATATTTTTAATGTATTACTGGATGTAGTTTGCCAATATTTTGTTGAGGATTGTAGTGCCTATGTTCATCAGCAATATTGGCCTGTAGTATTTGTTCTTTGTTGTGTCTTTATCTGGTTTTGGGATTAGGATGATGCTGGACTCATAAAAAGAGTTTGGACATCTTCCCTCTTCTTGGATTTTTTGGAATAGTCTAAGAAGGATAGGGGTTAGCTCTTCCCTAAATGTTTTGTAAAATCCTCCTGTGAAACTGTCCAGTCCAGGGCATTTATGTGCTAGGAGTTTTTTTGATTCCTGCTTCAATTTCACTAGCTGTTATCTGTCTGTTCAGTCTTTCTGTTTCTTCTTGATTCAGTTTTGGAAGATTATATGTTTCTAAAAATTTGTCCATTTCACCCAGGTTTTCAAATTTCTTGGCATGTAGTTGTCCATAGTAATTTCTTACAATTATTTGTATTTCTGTGGTATCAGTTGTAATCTCTCCTCTTTCATTTCTGATTTTATTTCTTTGGGTCCTCTCTCTTTTTTACGTGATGAGTCTGCTACTTGTTGATTTTGTTTATCTTTTCAAAGAACCAGCTCCTGGGTTTATTGATCCTTTGACTTGTTCTTTTAAGCCTCTATGTTATTTAATTCTGCTCTGATCTTGGTTATTTCCTTCTTTCTACTTGCTCTTGGCCTTGTTTGTTGTTGTTCCTCCAGTTCTTGTAGATGTAGGGTTAGGTTGTTTATTTGAACTGTTTCTGTCTTTTTTAGGTAGACCTGTATCACTATGAATTTCCCTCTCAGGACTGCCTTTTCTGTGTCCTAAAGGTTTTGGACTGTGGTGTGTTCATTTTCATTTGTTTCCAGAAACTTTTTGATTTCTTCCTTGATCTCAGTGTTAACCTATTCATTATTTAATATCATGCTATTCCATCTCTATGAATTTGAATGTTTTTGAGTTTTTCCCATGAGATTTCTATTTCCAGGCCCTTGTGTTCTGAGAAAATGCTTGGTATGATTTCAGTTTTCTTGAATTTGTTGAGGTTTGTTTTGTGTCCTATCATGTGGTCTATCTTTGAAAATATTCAATGTGCATTTGAAAAGAATGTGTATTTTGCTTCTTTGGGATGAAAGGTCCTATATATATCAGTTACGTACATTTGATCTAGGGCATTATTCAATGCCACAATATCCTTGTTGATATTTTGTTGGGAGATCTATCCACCATTGACAGTGGGGTGTTAAAATCCCCTAGTATAAGTGTGTTGCTGTCTATATCTTTCTTGAAGTCTTCCAAGGTTTTCCTTTTATATTTGGGTGCTCTAATGTTGGGTGCATATATGTTTATAGTGTTTATGTCTTCTTGATGGATTCTTCCCTTAAGTATTATGAAGTGTCCTTCTGGGTCTCTTTTTATAGCCTTTGGTTTGAAGTCTATTTTGTCTGATATAAGTATTCCTACTGCAGCTTTTTTTCCTGTGCATTTGCTTGGAATATTTTTTTTCCAAGCAAATACTTACCAAGGGAATGGCAAGAAATATTGCCTATAGTGTTTCTGTTGAGAAATCAGTTGCTAGGCTTATTGGAGCTCCCTTGTGTGTTACTATCTGTTTTTCCCTTGCTGCTTTTAAGATTCTCTGTTTGTATTTGAAATTTGGCATTTTAATTATGATGTGTCTTGGAGTGGGCCTCTTTGGATTCATCTTGATTGGGACCCTCTGTGCCTCCTGAACTTGCATGGCTTTTCCCTGTTTCAAGTTAGGGAAGTGTTCAGTCATTATTTTTTCAAATAGGTTTCTATCCCTTGTTCTTTTTCTTCTTGTTGTATTCCTATGATTTGAATGTTGTTGCCTTTCATGTTGTCTTGCAGTTCCTTTAAGCTATCTTCATATTTTTGTAGTCTTTTTTATGCAGTTTTTCTACCTGAGTATTTCTTTCTACCGTGTCTTCCAGCTCACTAATTCAATTCTCTGCTTCACCCAGCCTGCTTGTAATTCTTTCTAGTGTATCTTTTATTTGACATATTCTATTCTTCATTTCTTCCTGGTTCTTGTTCATAGTTTCTATTTCCTTTTTCATACTGTTGTAGTTCCCACACATTTGGTTGTAGTTGTCAATGAGTTCCTCAAGCATCCTTATAACCATTCTTTTTAACTCTGTATCTGATAGTTTGCTTGCCTCCATTTCATTTAACTCTTTTACTGGGGAATTCTCCATTCCTTTTAATTGTGGGTTCTTTGTCTCCCCATTTTAGGTGACTCTTTTTGTTTGTTTCTGTGATTCTCAATGATCTGCTTTGCTAGCTGTCTTTGTAGGATGAACTTCTGTGGAAGGGGTTCTGTGAGACTCAGTGGTGCAGTCTCTTTGATCTCCTTGTCTGGATGCTCTAGGGTTGCCCTTTCTTCCATTTGTGTGAGCTCTTGATGAATGAAGTTTAGTAAATGTGGAATTGGAATAAGAATATTATAGGAAAGCAAAAAGCAAATAAGAAATGTCTACAGTAAAGAAAAAATGATTATGAGAGGATGGAGGAAGCAAACTAATAAGAGTAAGTAGTAAATCCCAGGTTGAGAGAAGGAGAATAAAGAAACAAAAGAAAAAGAAAAAAGGGAGAGTGAAAACAATGAAATAAAATTCCTTACTTAGCTGATCATAGGAAAGGTGAAGGTGAAATGGAGTAAGACAGCAGGAGTATTCTATGGGATTTAAAGTAAAAAAAAAAGTAGTGAACAAATAGGAGTTCCTTTGGAGAAGTATATTTCACCCAACTAGGCACTCTTTATAAAATGTGAAAAAGAAATAAGACTCTTATTAGAAGGGGAAAAGAATGTGAGCTCACTTTGGAAAGCACAGCACTCATGCAAGGTTAGATGGAGGAGAAATAGTGAGAGTAAGGGATGAAAACTTGACATAGCGTGAGAGAAAATAAAGTTAACCACAACAGTAATAAAACTCAGGAAAATGGCAAAATGGATAAAGACCAGGGAAGGGTGCTGAGTGGGATTTGTAATAACAACAGTATGATAAGAAATATGTAATCTGAATAAAAAGTAAAAGACCAAAAGTAGTGTGTTTTTTGTAATACAAGTGAAGTGAAAAAAAGAAAAATAAAATGCAATATGAAAGGGAGAATAAAAAAACAAATCAAACAATAAAACAAAACAAACAAAACAAATTAAATAAATGGAAAAAAGAGAAATGCAAAAATGCAAGTTTTGAAGACAGCAAAGTGAAATTTGTCTCAGCTGTTGGTGTTCACCGTCTGACTTATTTCTACATCCACTTCTTGTTTTCTCATAGCTCCAGGTCTTATTGTCTTACTCTTGAAAAAAAGATAATCTCTTGCTGATTTTACACTTGCCAATCTGGTTTTACGGGTCTTTGCCCTCTTACCTGGCCCTGACTCCCCTGTAAACACTTTGCTATATATTTATATGGCTAGCCTCACCTTGTGCAAGCAGCCTTACTGGATAAGACTTTTTCCTTGGTTTGAACTTTAGTTAACTTCACTGACGAGAGCCTTGAATTCCAGACTAATTGTTCCTACCAAACTTGTTCTACTCTCTCATGGTCTAGAATCTTCTTTGGAATAGCTCGTCCTAAATTAAATGGGCTGCTACCTGTTGGAAGACAATTCTCTACTGGTTCCTCACATTTCTGCAGGGGCAGAGGTTTGGTACGCGAGGCCATGCTCGCCTTTCCTCTGGACTATCTTTTCAAGGATAATTGTATTATGGACTTGGAAGACAAAGACAGTCTCTTCTTCAGGAGTAGGGACTGGTTTCTTTATTGTCCAGTATGAAAAGATACTATGTTCCTGTGGAGTAAAAGCAGGACAGGTTTCACTGCAGGCATTAAAAAAGATTTAGGTTCCCAATCCTGGGATTCCAAAATTGTGATATAAACCCACTATGTGTATGTACAATGTCTACCTGGGCTGTTCTGCATCACTCCCTATGGCAGCGGTCCCAATACCCGATCCACGAGTGAAACTTATCTGAGTTCCACCTCCTGTTTCCCACCCCGTCCATAAGGGCAAACTGGTCTCTGGTGACAAAAAGGTTGGGGACCACTGCCCTATAGGACTTGATAACAAAAGGAACCAGTGAAAACATAAAGCTCAAGAAGCCTTCTGTGCTGTGAGTAATAAAGTCCTTTGTCACTGACCTATAAATCTTGTATTTTCTGTCAGAGTCCATGCAACTGTGGTTAGCTAATGTGTTAGCTTACAAATAGGGTGAAATCACAGATCTTTTAGTTTGTTTGATATTTTCCTACTCTACTATCCCCCTCGTAGTAACAATCTCTGCTCACTAGAGGCACTTTCTTCTTTCCTTACAGCTCACAGTGAACAGTCTTAGAGTCAAGCTGTCTTAGGTAAGAATCTCTATGCCTCAAGGAACTTGTGATTTGAGCAAGGCTCGTCCCAGAGGCAGTCCCTCCCTGCTGGTCCATTTAGTTACACAGCTTTCACCTTTCCATTCTTAGCAACAATCAGATTGATCACTTTCTCTCGACTAGTTAGCGATTTAAATTAAAATGATGTTGCATTATGCATATACTATGTAGCTTACAAAGTGGCCAAAGCGGTGTGTTCAATGCCAGGATCTCCTCAAATATATGTGAAATGTCAAGTCTCTTCTACATCATAAGAGAATAGCCTTACTTGGAGTTGGTTGCATTATGTATTAGAGTTGGCGCATTAAATACTAAAGTCAGATGTTTCATGCGTGAGTGAGGTTAAAGAATGAATGAATAAATATTTAAAGTTTTAGTCATTAATGATTAACTTTTTATTGTGGTAAAATACAGAAATGAAATCTACCCTCTGAACAAATTTTCAGGTATACAGCACAGTATCGTTAACTACATGCACTTTGCTGTAGAGCAGATCCCTTGAACTTTTTATCTTGCATGACTGAAACTCTACACCTGTTGACAGCACCCCCCATTTCTGCTCACCCCTATCACCTGGCAATCACAATCATTCTTTCAGTCTTTATGAATTTGACTATTCTATATGCTTCATATAGATGGACACATACACAGTTTTTCCTTTTGTGTCTGGTTTATTTTGCTTTTCATAATGTCCTCAAAGTTTATCTGGCTGATAGCGTGTGACAGGATTCCCTTTTTTTAAGGCTGAATAATATTTCAATGTATGTGTATCACATTTTCTTTATCCATTTATCCATCAACCAACACGTAGGTTGCTTCTTTCTCTTGGTTATTTTGAATAATGCTGCTATAAAGTGGGAGTGCAGATATCTCTTCAAGATCCTATTTTCAATTCTTTAGGATAAACACCCAGAAGTGGGATGGTTGGATCATGTGATAACACTAACAATTAATTTTAAGTAAACGATAAACATATTTTCAATTTGATTATAGTGTTTTCATTTCTAGATTTCTTATCAAAAGTTCTTGAGCCAGTGAACTCCCATGAATTCATGCTACAATTCAGTGAGGCGTGGCTAGGGCTTCTGTTTCCGAGAGGTCCATCCCACCCTGGCAGACTCACCATGTCGCTGTGCAGCCCCAGTGAGGAGACAGTCTTTCCTGCTGTCTCCTGGCATCACACTCTTCCAGGGCAAAGTAATCAGGTAGTTAGAGATGTGTCTACCTCCTGAGACTCTTTCACCCAGTCTTTTTCTTGAACTGTTTCCTCCCTGTGAAATAATCTTCTCATTTAGTGAAATAGCAAGCCATATCTAAAACCCCTTCTCCTTCTCCTGAAATTAGTCTACAGGTTTGCAGTTAGTCAGTAGACCAAAGAGCAGAATCCTAGTGCCCACTCTAATGGGACTGAACCACAGGATCATTTTTATTGCTGCATATAATTTCTGGATCCAAAATTAATTTATAATCCCTCTTCTTTCCTCAATAAATAACCATGTTTGCTGTTTATTTACCAGGCTCACTGTGGGTCTTGGAAAATTTCCTTCTTAATCTTTGCTTGTGTTTATATGATAAATATTTCACTGATTATTAGAATCAGGAACGATTAAGTCCAACTTCCTTTACTGAATGCAACATCAGAACTGTCTTACCCTTTCCCATCCTGCTGGATGACAACATTCCTAAATCTTTCTTTTATTTATCATCTTGTTTTCACACCTCATTTCTAGGAGTTTATAGTGTCACTTAAATTTTTTATTTGGTTTCAAATATTCTATTTTGACAATTCTATTTTAAAATCCAATGCTTTTGTCAATGAGAATGCCTGTATTGTTCTAAGCAATTGATCTTTAAGTGCCCAAGGTACCCCAAAATATATTATAAATGATAACTCACTTGCAATGTCTCTTAGGCCATTAAGGCAATGAGAATATATAAGCATGTGTTTCTGGATACCAGTATGGTAGGTTCATGGGCTCTATGGGTGGATAAGGTCACTGATAATTATACACTCCATGCATAGTTCATTTTTATTGGGCCTCGTAAGCATATCTGGTAACTATTGGGCCCCTATCACTCATCCTTATCTTCTTTACTTTTCTTGGAGTTATCACATCTGCCACAAATATTAATGCTCTGAAATATGACTGTCATTGAGTGCCATGAAGCATTTTATGTTTGAGAACTAATGAAATGTCACTTACATTATAGAACAATGTGGCATTTAATGGAGCTGTGCAGTGTAATGATGTTGCTTGCAGTCACAGCTGACAAAAATATCACTGAATATTAATGCAGATGAACTTTAAAGGCAGCTACATTGGGATTGACCTGAAGTAAAAGTTTCTGGTGTTTGCCTTGAAAAGAGCCTGCCCTTAGGGATCATTAGAGGTTTGTCCTATCAAAGTTGGAAAGGAGTATAAGAAGAGAAGACAGAGAAAGAGCATGGGGAACATGCATGCACGTGTCAAAGAGCTATTATTGGTTTGCTTCAAACTGAAGATATGGCAGTACACTGATTGAGACATTAATTACATTAATATGTAGAATGTATTCATGAGGGCATCAGCTTCGCTTGCAAAAATTTTTAAGCCTCTCAGAAACCTCCTCAAGCATGTGCACAAGCAAGTACCTTTAAATATAAGAGGAGCAAAGCTTCCCTATATCTTTACAGGCTCACAATTATTGGCTAGGAATATTGCCTAACTCCTCCTAATTTAGAAATAATCATTCAAATTAGAATGTATTTAGAATATAGATGCTTTTCAATACAATGACTTGTAAAATATCCTGAAGTGTACTCCGCCCAAAGTGCCTACATTTGCTATAGTTCTACAGGGAATTACAGTTTTTTAAACATTTGTGAGTGTGAGCCAGCTTAATTAAAAGGTGGCTGACACCTGTTCCCATTATCCTCTGTCAGCAAATTTGACCATGTTTGCTGTTCTTTTTAATTCCTATAATTAAATTCACAATGTTAATATCATACTCTCATTGTAAATACCACATTCAATGTGTATTTCAAAGTTCTCCACCTCCCAAAAGATATTTGATAATATAACAAAAAAGATAACCTGAAAAATAACAGTTTCAAATATTCAACACTTTACTTTCAAATGTCAAATAATTTGTGAAAAAATATAATCCAGATGACCAAACACATCCTCTAGCTTAGCCACCTGACACTTTGACCTTTCGGTTCCTTTGCATCGGTAATGCCAACGGCCTTTGTATCTGGTCTGCCTCAGCTCTGGTCTGCGTATGAGCACACCCTAGAGCTTCTCAACATGAGAAACTGAGCTACAGTTACAATCCTGAATAAAAATAATCACACTTTCTGACTACGGTTTTCAACTCCTCTTAATTACTTGCTCATGGCCTTGTGTTACAGATGATATTTTATCACTTCATGATGTCTAGTGATGGTATAAGGTTAACTGCTACTGTTATTAAAAGAAATCTCTAAATTTCTACCTTTTATTCAGGAATGACATTGTCCTTGTCATGCATAAACTTCAGAGGAAAAGTGAGCAGAAATAATAAAAGTCTATAGCCAGAATTAGCAAAGCTCTCAGAAATCCTTACATTTCTATTACCTAAATTATTGCCATTATCCCTGATCTCAATAACATCTAGCCCCTGGGACCCACAGATTATTTCCTAGGGAGTTAATAACAGACTGTCCTCTATTTGGAAATATTTCTCCTATCCATAGATTATTCTCTATTACAAGTGGCTAAGATCAATTACTACAGGGTATTTATACGATACCAACAAGTACAAGCTGATATTTCCAAAACACCACCTAACCAGTCTTTGCGTGATCAGAAGTCTGGAGTGTATAAATACTACCTTTGAGAAATAATTGAAATGGACTTATGGCATATTATTAACAACAAACAGCAATGTGGTTCTGAAGATTTGATCCTGGGCTTTACTTTTTCCAAATAAAAAGAGATGCATCACTTTCTCCTGTCTAATGAATGTTTATTCCATAGAGAAACCTAAAACTGAAGATTCTTAAGACTTTCTAAGAACTGATAACTGTAAAAGAAAACAACTTCCACACAAGATCACAGAACGAAAGTGATCACCTGCCTAAAATGCCAGGAGAAGGTTACCATCAGATCTTTTACCACTTCTTTTCCTCACCTTTTCTTTACCACCCATCTTACTGATTATTGTACTTTGATACCCCCTACAACTGACTTACCTTCATGTAGTTACTCTTAACGTACTCTATACATTGTCAGCTAAAACCCTGTCTAATCACAACAAATTAAAATATCTTCTCACGTCTTATCATCTGCATAGCTATCTGACCTTGGTTCACTTTCTCTTTCATTCACCAAACTTCCATCACACTGGCTTCCTTTCAGTTCATCACACTTGGAAACTTTTTTCTTTTTACCTGAGAAACTGTGTGTATTATAGCTTCTTGCCAAAATGTTACCATGCTTTCTCCATTACACAGGCATAAGTAACCACTTTTATTCTGGGGGTTTCAACTTGCACTAGTCAGGGCTCTCCAGAGGAACATCCAATAGTATATCAGAACACACCAACACTGGAATGGTGGTGCATAAATCAGTTTCAACTATAGTATAAAAGTTAAAAGACGAAAGTATATTAACAATATTTTAATGAATATAGGCAATATAAAAATATGTAGATTGCCACAGCAATAACATATACCATATATGTGAGGAGAAGTAAGATTATCATTTTTGTTTATGATCAAAGTTCAGATGTTAGCTTAAAGTAGTATAACTATAGGATGTTTTATATAAGACTCATAGGAAACATAAAATAAAAACTTGTAGCAGATACACAAAATATAAAGAGAAAGAAATCAAAGCATACCACTTCAGAAAAATAATCATCAAGTCACAAAAAGATAGCAAGAGAGGAAGAAAGAAACAAAGGAATTACAAAACAGAGAAAACAATGAACAACAATTACTTTAAATACAATATGGACTAAATTCTGTAATATAAAGATACACAGTGCTAAATGGACTTTAAAAAAGTAAAAATAAGCAAGAACCAAACTATATCCTACCTGCAGGAAACTCACCTCAGCTTTCAGGACACAAGATAGACTGAAAGTAAAGGGTTGGAAGAAGACATTCCATGTAAATGGTGATCAAAAGAGAACCGATTACTATCATATCAGACAAAAAGACTAAGTCACAAATGGTCACCAGAGTTAAAGGAAATGTTTATATAATGGTGGAGTGGTTGGTTCAACAGGAGGTATATTTATATTAACAAATATAAATATTTATGCACAAACATTGGCGCTCCTAAATATATAAAGCAAGTGCTAACAGATCTGAAGGCAGAGATAGCAATACAGTAGTAATAATAGGGGACTCCAATACCCCACTTACAGGAATGAGTAAGTCATGCAGAGAATCAACAGGGAAACAGCAGACTTGAACACTATAACCCCAGTGGACCTAACAGACATGCAGAACATGGATCCAACAGCAGCAGAATACACGTTCTTCTCCAATGTACATCAATCATTCACCAGAATGGATCATATGTTAGACCATGGAACAAGACAATAAATTAAGAGGATTGAAATATCAACTATCAAAAACAGAAGAAAAATTAGGCAATTTTGCAGATAGGTGGAAATGAACACATTTCTGAACAGCCAGTGGATCAAGAAGAAATAAAAAATATCTTTAGATGAATAAAAATCTAAATAGAACATATGAAAAATTATGGGATGTAGCAAAGGCAGTTCTAAGAGGGAAGTTTATAGTAAAAGAAAAGCCTACATTAAGGAAAAAAGAAGAATCTCAAATAAACAATCTACCTTTACACCAAAAGAGCAAATAAGTTCAGATTTAGCAGAAGAAAGGAAACAATATAGATTAGAGTAAAAATAAGTGAAGCAGACACTACAAAAACAATAAAACAGATCAACAAAGCTAAGAGTTGGTCTTTTGAAAAGATAAAAAAGACAAACCTTTAGCTACACTAAGAAAAAGAAGAGAGAACACTCAAGTAAATTAAATTTTATATGAAATCAGAGCTATTACCATTGGTTTTGGCAATGATTGTTTTAGGTGTGACCCCAAAAGTGTAGTTGACAAAAGACGAAACAAACAAATTAGATTCCAGCAATATAAATATCTTCTTCAAGGCAATGAAAACAATCAACACAGTGAAGAGACAATATACAAAATGGGAGAAAATATTTTTAAACTGTATACCTGATAAGGGATTGATATCCAAAATATATAAATAATTTGATTTAATAGCAAGAAAACAAGTAATCCAATTTAAAAATGGGTAAAGGACCTGAATAAACTTTCTCAAAAGAACACTTACAAATGGCCAACAGGTATATGAAAAGGTGCTCAACATCTCTCATGATCTGGAAAAACAAATCAAAACCACAATGAGGTGTTACCTCATACTTGCTAAAATGGCTGTTATCAAAAAGATAGAAGATAAGTATAGGCAAGAGGGTAGAGAAATAAAAAGTGTTTGTGCACTGTTGGTGGAACTGTAAGTTGGTGAGGCCATTATGGAAAACAGTATAGTAGTTCTTCAAAAAATTTAAAATAGAATTACCATGTGATTCAGCAATTCCACTTTTAGGCATATATCCAAAGGAAATCAAATTAATATCTTGAGAATACATTTGCACTCTCATGCTCATTGCTACATTGTTTATAAGAGCAAAGATGTGGAAACAATCTTAGTGTTTACTGATGAACGAATCAAGAAAGTGTAATACACAGTGGAATATTATACAGCCATAAAGAGGTAAATACTGTCATTTGCAATAATATGATAAACCTAGAGAACATTATGCTACATGAAATTAGCCAGACACAGAAAGACAAATACTGTACGATCCCACTTAGAGGTAGAATCTGAAAAAGCTGAACTTGTAAAAGCAGAGAGTAGAATGGTGGTTGCCAGGGGCTGGGATGTGAGAAACATGAGGAAATATTGGCCAGAGGGTACACAGTTTCAGTTATATGGAATGAATACCTTCTGGGGATCTACTGTACAGCATGGTGACTATAGTTCCCAATGCTACATTGTGTTACTGAAAGACAATAGATATTTATTATTTTCATACACACAGAAAATTGTAACCATGTGAGGTGATGTGAGGAGATGGATATGCTAAATAACCTGATTGTAGTAATCATTTCACAATGCATACATATATCAAAACATCATGCTGTACATCTTAAATATATACAATTTTTATTTATTAATTATATCTCGATGAAGCTCAGAGGGTAAATACCATAAACACCATTTGTCATTTAGGAGAACTCTCTCTTTTTCAAGGGTCATCAGCTTTCTGTTCTATTTAGCCCTTCAACTATTTGGATAAAATCAACCCAGATTATGGAGTGCAATCTGTTTTAGTCAACTGATTTCAATGTTAATCTCATTAAAAACCCTCAGAAAATGTCCAGAATAATGTTTGACCAAGTATCTCAGCACCCTGTGGCTCAGTAACATTGACACAAAATTAACCATTACACAATGAATATTATGACCTCTTAATAGAGGCCTTCCCATGGCAACTTTATTAAGCAGCCCCTCCTCCACTTTTTTCTATCCCTATATGCTTCCATATATTGTGGTACCTTTATAACATAGCCCCCAAGTTCTTTGTCATTCCACCCAATAGGTACTTTCAGCAGAAGTTATACTCTGACAAGTTCTTGGTCTCAGCCCTAAGAAACTAGTAGGTTCTATTTTCTGTCTCTTGTGATTCATGTCAATTTTGGAATTCAGCCACCATGCTCTGAAAACTAGTCCACTGGTAGAGACCAATGAGTGAACCTACATTTAGTCTTCCTAACCTAAAGCATAGCTGAAGATCAGGCCAAAGTTAGCTTCTTCAATCACCAAACAAACAGTAAAGATGACTTTGGTGATTGCAACACAGAGCCATTGAGTGAAATCCAGGCTTCTCCAAATAACATGCAGTTGTGCAGCAGAGACATGTCTCAACTGCAGTCTTTTCAAAGTCTGAACTTGTCCAATCCGTGAGCATAATGAAATTGTTGTTGTACACTACTGTGTTTTCAAGCAATTTGTGTTGCAGCAATAATAACCTGACCTTACTGTTTTGTCTTCTCATTGACGATATGCTTCAAGTGAAGTATTTGTGCCCATTTGTTCACCACTGTGGAATACAATCCCTGGTGCATAGCAGAAGCTGATAAGGAAATATTTGATAAATAAATAAATGATAAATTAGTTTATTCTACCACTAAAAACTTGCAAAGATCAACAGTTAGATAACATACAAGCTAAAGTGTTCTATTTATACAGAACATATTATTTAATGATTCATAATTATCCAATACTTAAATGATTATTTAAATGAAATAAATTCTCACTGAAAGACAATGTTTTAAACATATGTCTTTTTGTTTTTTACCTCTACTTCAGGTAAGGTCTATTTGTCAAAACTTTTTTAAAAACTGTATCTGAGGTTTACAACCTTAGTTAAATTTTTTCATAAACCACAGCTAGTTAGTGACAGATTATTAGGCAGGAGAGAGTTGGTTAACAGGCGTTGCCTGACTATACCATATACAGGGATAGGCAAAAGTAGGTTTGCATTTGTTCTTATGGAAAAAGACAAGTCATACAAAGAAATGATATAATAATAAACAAATAAATAAATAAGTAGCATAAGAATGAACTGTAAACCTACCCTTGCCAACCCCTGTGTTTTGAGGTTTCTTCCATTCTAACAAAGGTCCATATTTCTCTTTTTGGCTGAAATTGAATTCTCTAAACATCCTGCATTTCTCAGCCTCTCTTAGAGGTGGGTTAGGACCATGGGACTAGCTCTGGTAAAACTGTGAATGGGTATGATGCATATCCTTAATGGACTGTCAAAGCTGAGAGCCAGTGTGCCTCCTTACCTCTCTCTTTCCTGCTGCAGCAACCTCGGAAGTTGTATTTTTAGATATAACAACACAGGTTAGAGGAAGCTTGCATGTGTGAGGAACTGCATGAAAAGAGTCCTGTCTGAAGATCTTAGCTCTTCTTAGATGATAAATGCCTGAGAATAGAGGATACTCTATCCCTACTTTTTACATTTTGGTCTTGAGGCCAGAAGCAAAGCTAAACCTATGTAGCCAGGGCCTAATTTCATACTTTCTTCAGTTTTGCCTCACCTCATAGAGCAGTGGACTACCTCCCAAGATGAAGGTAAACCCTTGCTCATCTCACCATTCCTGTAGGAAGAGAAGAAGTCAGTATAGCATGAAATAAATAGTGTTTGGGATCTTTTTCCTTCTTCTCTATCTCTCAAAAAATTTTCCACAATAAGATGAGTGCCTTCTGTTCATTTTATTATTTATAAACTTATCTGATAAGTATATGCATTACATGCCTACCATGAGTCAGGCATTTGTACCACAAACTGGAGATTGAATGATCAAAGCCATTGTCTCTGTCCTTCTAGAGCCTAGAGCAAAGACACTTCCAGCCAAGATGGAGGCACAGGTAGATACACTTTGCCTCCTCGCACAACCAGATGAAAGACAAGAACAAATTTAAAAACAAAAAAGTAATCAGAACTTTCAGAAAATCAAACTGTACAGAAGTCCAACAATCAAGGACTTAAAGAAGAAACTTTCATGCAGACTGGTATGAAGGGTGGAGACAGGGCAACCTGGGCAGAGAGGATGTTCACCAAGGCTGCAGCTAGAGAACCAGGCAGAGGAGGTGTGGTTGGTGGACTAGGCAGTCCCACATATGCATGTGGATAAACCAGGAGGAACAACTGAGGAGCAAGACAGACCATGTAACCCAGGGTTTCAGCATTGAGAAGAAAGCCTCAAAACCTCTGGCTATAAAAATATGTGGAGTTGTGGTGGCAGGAGAAACTCCCAGTATCACAAGAGAGTTCATTGGAGTGACCCACAGAGTTCCAGAATGTAAATAAACCCACCCACCCAGGAATCAGCACCAGAAAGGCCCAATTTGCTAGTGAGTAGCAGGGCAAGTGGCTGAAAGCTGGTGGAGAGCTGAGTAAGTAGCAATGTTCTCTCTCAGACCCCTCCCCCACATACAGTGCCACAATGCAGCAAAGTGGCTTCCCCTGCCATGGTGAATACATAAGGCTCTGCCCCTTACAATGTAACAGGTGTGCTGAGACAAAGAAATATGGCCCAAGTGAAAGAACAGATCAAAGCTTCAAATATAGAACTAAGTGATGAAAAGAGAGCCAACCTATAAGATGCAGAATTCAAAACACTGGTAATCAGGACACTCACAGAAATGGCTGAGTATGGTCACAAAATAGAGGAAAAAGTGAAGGTTATGCAAAGTGAAATAAAGCAAAATATACACGGAACCAACAATGAAGGGAAGGAAACAGAGACAAAATTGTATGAGATGTTAAAGGGGATCATCTAAGAAAAAGATGATAAAAAATATGAAGAGTAAAATGACAACAAACTCACAACTATCAAAAACTGAACCTAAAAAAAACTAAACTAAACTATGCAAACGATAGAACAGGAACAGAATCACAGAAATGGAGATGGCATGGAGGGTTATCAGCAGGGAGGGAGAGGGTAGAAAATAGGGGGAAAGGTACAGAGAATAAGAAGCATAAATGGTAGTTACAGAATATATGGGAGAGGTTAAAAATACTATAGGAAATGAAGAAGCCAAAGAACTTATATGTATGGCCCATGGACATGAACTAAGGGTTGGGGGGAATGCTGGTGGGAGAGAGATACAGGGTGGAGGGGAATAATGTGGAAAAAATAGGACAACTGTAACAGCATAAGCAATAAAAATACTTTAGAAATTATAAAATAAAACATTCAAACTTTAAAAAATACAATACAGCATAGAGCAAAGAGAAGGGAGACATAGTCAAATAAAACAAACATATAAATTTGAAATTGTGAGAGTGCTAGGAGTGACTATCGATGCTTCATTTACTCCTTAGCACAAACCCTCTTTCTCCTTAAGACTTTGTCAGAAGTACTAGAAGATTTGAAGTTGGGAACAGGGTAGTTTCAATGAACCCATGAAGATATGTGTGGGGAGCAGAAGAAGCAGAACGGAACAGGTGATAATAAAGAAATATGTCTGTGATATAGGCAACCAGGTGGCTTATTAAAAATTGAAAGGATTTTGTATTTTCAATGTAATTATAGGTTAGTGAGACAAAGATTTTAAAAAATCAATTTCTCAAGTTATAGCATCGTCAATGGAACATTGATCTTTGAAGAACTGAGAAGTGGTAAATTAATTTTTGGAGCTGAGTCTGGCACTTTGTGATTTGAGACACCCTTGTGTTTCTGAAGGAGACAATTCAGTGTTCTGTGTGAGAATGAATGACTTTTCTAGCCAGCTTCCACCAAAGGGGCCTCGAGTGATCATCACAGAGAGAAGATTGTCTGCTTAGAAAAGACACTCTGAACAAGGAGAATTTCATCAAGAGGACCCTTAGGATAAAGCTGTGCCAACAGTTAAAAAAAATAATGGGGTGTGCTGAGGTATTAGGAACCGCCCTGCCTGGTTTCACAAGCTGTAACCCACCCCATGGCTAAGGCTGAGTGAGCGAACTTCAGACCATAAGCCACTAAGGAGACAAAGCTTATCTCCCTGGCAAGAGCGTTTCATCCATAACTGGCCCCCAGTGCTTGATCAGTTAGCCAAAGACGGGTAAGATTCCCCAAGCAGGGAACAACATAAGCCAGGCACGATCATGTGGAGGCCTCAAGGAAGGACTTGGGGGCTACGACAAAAGGGGGTTATGGACCCTCGCCCCTCAGCTATCCTGACATAGCCTGAGTCCTCATTCTGTCTGAGAGAAGTCTCCTAATCTCTTGGCTGCCTTGCTTACTCCGCCTGACTTAAGCCTGAAACAATGACAGAGGGCGGTGCAGTACTCTGCTGGAAAGGGCAGGTCCCCCGAGTGATCAGGCCTAAGAAACAATACATAAAATCCTATGAAACCTGCTTTGTTAAGAATGCTCTCAATTAAATGATAAGGGTCTGAGCAGGAAATGGAGTTTTTTTCCCCAAAGTTTTGTAGCCCTTTAGCTAATAGACCCTGACTCAGAATAGGCCCTTGTAGTTCTTTGTATGCTATCTATTGTTTGATCCTTACTGCCTGACAATGATTAATGAACTTTACCTGTATTCTTGTGTACATTAAGCCCAATAAAAGTCTGTCAGGGCAAGGGCAAGAGGCGCTCTCCCCTTGAGAGAGTAGCCCTGCCATCCCTTTTCCTCCACAGGACTGGGTAGTCATGTGAATTTGTCTCATATTTCATCCACAATGGTGAACCCCATGAGCCAGGGTCCACGTCACTGAGGAGGAAAGAATGGACTCAATTTCTCTCACTCTTAAGTTATTCCTTTATTTAAAATTAACTAGTCGAAATGCTTATTATAATTTGATGAATTTGTGTTCCTTTAAAAGCCTCAGACTAATTTGTATTGTACTGTTTTTTTGCTCAGCGAAAGAACACAATAGGATTTAAGTAAACATTTTTGATAGATGGAAATATATTTGGGTTTCAAATTATTACTCTTTTTGTTATGTTTGTATTTTGTTTAATAAACCTGGGGATGTAGCAGAATCATATTGTAAAATACATAACTGTTGGATTAAGGAAAGAAAGTGAAAAGGAGACAGAGCATTGATGATGAAGATCTTAGCAGAATAATAGAATATGATTCTTGGATTTAGTAATGAATGACTCGTTTACAGTATTTGTAACTTACTTTTTATTTTTTAAAAATGAAAACACAAATACTTAACCACATTTTGGCAACAAATCTTTCAGATATAGTTTAAGCATGTATTTCCTAAGCTGTGACTAAGAAGTACTTATTGTATTTGCTACATGTGTTACTTAAATGTCAACTGAAGTCACACTGTTCTTTGATATCATCAATAAAATTTATAATCCCCATCTTTCACCCCTTTGGAAGACCCATGTCCTCTATGAGATGAATTTCAGTGAATCCTAAGGCTTACATTTTCTGTAATTACTACAGGTTTTTAATAGAACTGATAACTGAGGGAAAGAAAAAATGAAGGCAAAGGACTTAGCTAAGAATAACTTGGGTAAGGTAGATGGTTTAGAAGAGATCTCTTCATCTGAGAAAGAAAAATAATGGAAAAGACAGATCTCACAAATGCACTCTATGGAATTTCAAAGCAAAACTCTAAACATGATATGTTCTATGAATGTTTTGAAAATAGCTTAGCAAAGTATGTAAGCCATTCCTCTAGTTCTTTGTTTTCCTACTTGTATTCATTTGCTCATTTGGACATCAGGTACACAGAATGGAGTTTATTACACTCTTCAATTGATGGCACATGATCTGTAAGTGGGAAAATTCCCCTCTCACCTGGCTGATTTTCTTTCATCTCTGTTCTTCTTGCCCAATCTTTCTACCCTGTAGACAATGATTCTAATCTTTAAAATATTCACCTTTTCATTTGTTTTTGTTCTTGAAAAATGACTATTGCTACTTTATGTGCATTTATTTTTAATTTTTTAAAATGATACTGAATACATCTCATTTTGTTTCTTAGAAATAAAAAAAGACATTAAGCAAAGATGAGATAACACGTAGCCCCAAAGGAAGAAAAAAACACTGGAGGGAATTGTCATTTGATGAATTTACTCTCCTGATGTCTGACTAAGCTTTTTACAGTTGAGTCCTTTGAGATATACCTGTGTTCAATAAAAAGAAAAAATCACTTTTATTTAAAGTTGCTTAATAAGTTTCTCTTTCTTGCCACAGTTAGATCCCAAACAAGGATAGGGAGTATGATTAATTTTGTTATCCTTTATCATGGGTACATATGTACCATGGTTATTAAGGTGATAGATGAAAATTGGCTCACTTTTTGCACAGGAAATATATAAGAAATAATTAATAGAAGGCAAAGTAATACAACAACAGATCATTAACTGCAAGCTACTTGCTCTGGTAGATCATTGGCTTGCTTTGATAAACAAATGGTTCTCTGGAGTAAGGATGGGACTGCATCTTTAATATGGCAAAGGACTAAACAGGTTAGTCTTCTCTGGGGAAATTTCAGGTAAGAGATATAATAGCCAATTCTCCATCTACATTCAAAAAGTATTCTTAATGGAAACTGTATATTTACTGGCATGAAGGACCTCTGAGAAAATACCAGATGCCCAAATGTCCTTTTTGCAGAGTAGTTTTATAAATATAAAATAATAAATATGTATTCATTTTAGAAACATTGGAGAAGCAATATGTTTGAATTAGGGGATTTCAGAGAATGATGAGTATTTGAAACACAGGTTCTAAGCAATGACAGAAGCAAATTCTTAGGGACATGGAAACATACTGTCAAGCATCGCTAAAGGCAAAGCTAAGCTTAAATGGAAAAGGTTCATTTGCTGTGTTTCTAGTTTTGATGGACGTGGGATCTTTCTCCAGTGTTGTTTGAAAGCTTGGGTACAGGAGGATATAGGTAGACCTGTATGTTGGGATTTTGCTAGGGGTCAGGGTCCCTTTGGGTATTGGCACTAGACTGCTGGGAGTGGTGGACTGTGCGGGCCATAGAATAAAGGGAAAGATCTAAAGTGTTGAGGCACAATCAAGGAGTTCAGCTCACAGGCTTGTTGGGGTTAAAATTGAAGTAAGGAAATGATATGACTATAAAGATAAGGTTAGTTTTTCACTCTTGAATATAAAATACTTGTTAGTAGGAACAAGGCCCAGAGTGTGTCTTGGAGCATAAATCACTATAGTAGAGTAGAAATGAATGCTTTTGAAGTCACAGAAATATGGGCTTAGAGAGTGGATGGAGAAGTAACTTCTGAATTACCAAAAGAATTTGAGAACCGAAATAGACAAGGTGAACCAAAGTGTCAAAGTCATGAATGAATACTTGCATGTGGTTTTGGTTGTGGGTCCCTAAAGGATAGCAATGTTGAAGGATACGAGTATGATGAAATGACCTAAGCTTAAATAGAGAAGAAATATTTATACATGAGTGGAGAAGCAATGGCTTCATGCCAGTATTAGGAATTGAGAATGTACCCCATCTACCTATATGTGCCCATGGGTAAATCCTTCCGCCATGCCATTGCATCCTATGCAAAAGGCTAGATAGAAGATTGGTTCTCTAAGTACTTCAATGAGGCCAGCTTCTCTTTTCATAATCTTGGTAATGGATCCTGTTAATGATTCCTCGAATGTTTGATTCATTTTAGATGATACCACTAGAAATCTAACTGTGAATCCTCAACACACACCAGCTTTGCCCATCACCATTCTTCCAAAGCAAAAAGTATTGTTATGCTTTACTAAAACTTTCACTGTTCTTTCTTGCCATAATAGGCCACCCCAAAATTTCAGGTTCTCCCTAGCTTCACTGGGTGCCAAGAGGAAGAACTAAAGGAGATTACTAAATACTGCCCATCTCTGCAGAGTCTGATTTATAGTCATATTGTACTAATTTGCTTTCTTTATATCTGAGTAGAATTAAGAAACAACAAAACCATTGTTTTGAGGCTGCTCAGAACTGTTGCAACTCTGTTAAAAATGAAAATGACTGAGAAAGTAAACATTATCCTCCAGGGTATAGTGGCTGCCAGTTGTAGGCATTTACATGATTCCTGCTTTCATTCTGTCTCTCTCTCTCTTTCTCTCAATATTTCCCGACTTTGCCCCTCACATATGATGTTTGCACATAGTAGAGACCAAACATCCAAATTCTGACTTTAAGGGCTGGAGTGGTAACCTTCATTGTGGAGAATCCAAGCTGGGTATAGAAAGTAAACAAACTCATGGCAGAAAGAAGGAATATGATCCTATCTGAAGACATTCAAGGTGTACATTTTTAAATGTTGTCTGAATATAAATGTCTACACCATACATTTGGTTGTCAGATGGCTGTCAGGTGGCAGTTTGCTGCTTCAGTAAATATGGAAAATTATAAAGAAATTGTCTAGTATGTTTTCACCAGACACATGTTTGCTCAGTGCTTTTAAATGTCATAATTGCCTCTAACATCTGCTTGCCATCCTTTTCCAAGTGTGAATAAAGTAAATTGTTTATGCAATAGAATTCATAAACATAAACATAACTTATAAACCCTAGACCAGTGTTTCCCAAAGTGTGATCTTCAAACATTGCTAGTTCCTGATCATCAATCAAGCATTTGGCAGAGAGAGGCAGTTTTCTAAAGACAAAAACAATTACTGTGGAAATCGTGTTCACATACATTTCATGAACTTGAAGTATGTAACATTACTTATGCCTTTTATGGATACCTTTCACATGTGATTTGCAAGAATAAAGATTATTAATGCAAAATGAAGCCAGTACAGTTTGAATCACCATAGTGTCTCTTGGTTATTAGAACAGTCTGTCTTAGAGTGTGCATTTTTATCTCACTTGCCTGCTCTGTAGTGTTTGTTCAATTTTTGTAATTAAGTATGTGTTATATTCTCAATTCATATAATATATTAATGGCTCAATAGTGGTTTATAGAAATATTTAAAAGTTAAAATAATAAACAGAGCAAACAGTATACTAGAATATTGGCTCTGCAGTTTTGAGGCAAAATACAATTGACTTAAATAAGATGAAAGGCCTCTTTCTCTCTCCTGTAAAATTCTTGGCTGTGAAGCAGTCCAGGGAGGTATAAAAGCTCTACCCCATAAGGTCATCTGGGACCTAGATTCCTTCTCCTTCTTCACCCCCTTCCTAAGTTGTCATCCTCATCCACATGCTGAAAACTGACTTGTCACCGCCATGTCTCAGTAACAACTCCCAGGGGATAATGGAGGAGAGAGAGAGAGAGAGAAGAAAAGGAAGTAACTTCCTTTCGAGAACACTACCTCAAATGTCACATGTTACGTTCACTCATGTGCCATCGGTCAGAAGTTAGTCCCCTGACTATAGTTCTATGCAAGTAAATCCAGAAAAAAAAAATGGTTGGGTAATCATGTGCCATGACATAAACTAAAAATTATGTAAGAAACAATATTAAATAGGACTCCACTACAAATAAAGAACGTGAGTTTTTCTGTGATTGTGAGATTTTTTTTTACAAACAACTAAAAAAGTAAAGGTCGAAAACCTGGATTATATTAGACCAATGATCCTTTTGCCCTAGTCTCTAAGAACCTGAATAATAATATAAAATTGTCTATAGTAATTATAAATAACTGACAATTTTATATCAATTTAAAAATAAGCATAGTTTATACTTTGATAAATAATTGACTTTTATGGAAAAATTCAAATGACCAATTTTCAGTATAAACTGTCTGAATTTTGCAAAAAGCAACACAGTAAAAATATCACTCAAAATCTTACTTTTTATAGAAAAAGTGAGCCAATTAAATGATTGGAGAAGCTTAAAACTTGTCTAAATAGTAAACAATAAATAACAATAACCCCAGAGGCAAAGCAAAAGAAACCACAGAAAAAAAATATCTTTATCAAACAATAAAACAGCATTTTACAGCATTATCAAAGTCATTCAATATGGATGAACAAGTTATTTTATGAATGTTTACCAACAGATACTTCAATTTGTAGAAGCCAAGTCCTAAACATGTAAAGTTTGTATAATGTATGTGTGGTGCATATGTAAGAGTTAAGTCCATGATATATTTTTCTGTTTATCATTAATATTCCTTGCTAGAAAAGATTTTTTTCATTCTATTCACAGTTATTTTGTGAGTCATGATGTAAAGCAAATGGAAATCACACCTAGCCATCCTTATTTGTTCAAGTAGAAGAATTTGCTACATGAAGTTGAACTTTAATGCTATTCCACACTTGATTTACCCAAAGCAGATAAAGTCGATACACCTGCTAACATTGGTCCACGGGAAATTTTTGAGGTCTTGAAATGTAGGTGGCTTCCTCTAGGAAACAGTTGATCTTTCTTCTAGCAAAGTCATAGTCAGAGTAACTTCCAGCTTACTCTAAATTTTCAACCTTGGTTTTGGATCACATCGGTATGAGACTGTGCTGCATGTTTTATATTTTAGCAGTTCTTGTTTCTCCTCTGCTAGGTGTAAGATTAAGTTCAAGAGGGTCCAAGAGACCTCAGCCTCTTAAGAGCAGGGAAGTGGGTGGGGAGGTATTTATTATTGACTTACATAATGGGGCTCCAGGCTGTTACTGAGAGCATTTTCTTCTGAATGCTAGACTTTGAGATTTTTTTCCTTAGGATATTGAAAGTAAAGTTCAAATTAGCTTGTTTCTTCAAATGCTCCCAGTGTGAAAATGGCAGACAGCTCCTATTAATTTTCAGGTAGGCAGCCTGAGGAAGTAGCTAAAAAGAAGATCAAGTCTTCGTATTAAATTTTGAGGTGGCAAAACCAAGTCTATTGAACAAGAGCTAGAAAAGCTGAAATCTGGAAAAGGTCAGTTACTATACAGTATACAAAATTTTCTTCTAAAATTTTAGTGCTTTATATGATAGACACAATTATAAGATGATCCGCAGCATTCCTGTCCCCTCGTTTCACCTTCTCTCACTTATTCAATCAAACAGGAATCTAGTTACTGCTGTGAAGGAATTTTATAGATATAATTAATGTCCCAAATCATTTAATTTTCAGATAGAATGATTATTCTCAGTGGGTCTAATCAGGTGCATCCTTTAAAGGTTCTTTCTTGTTCCTTGGTTGGTTCAGTTGTTCAGCAATGTCATTAAGACCCATTTCCTTGCTTTGCTATCTTTGGTATATTGACTTAACCTTCTAAAAGAATTAAAACAGACACAGGAGAGCAACCTCAGTTTCCCTTCCCTTCCCTTCCCTTCCCTTCCCTTCCCTTCCCTTCCCTTCCCTTCCCTTCCCTTCCCTTCCCTTCCCTTCCCCTCCCTTCCCTTCCCTTTCCTTTTTTATATCCCCCTTCTTCTCCCCTCCCCTCGTTTCCTCCTCTCATTACTTTTGTCCCCTCCCTCTCCCTTGAAACTTAACTAACAGACAAACCTCAAGGCATATACAACCAGCTCTCAAAAGCACTCTTCTTGGATTTTACCAGTGATAGCCAGCAAGACACTTGAAAAAAGAAAAAAAAAAGCAGAATAATCTCCAACTGCTTCAATGAAAACTGCTACCACCAGGACTATACCCTTTTCTTTCCTCAGCCTATAAAACTACAAACCCACTTTGACTTGGGAAGTCACTCTTCAGATGCTCCTGCAGGGTTTATCAGATGAATAAAGTCTCTGAACTCTATTGGAGTCACTTAAAGTTTTTTTCATTGATTCCTTAGGCATATTACTTTATTGTTACAAGATGGTTGCCACATTCTCTGGAAGGACATGGATTGATAATATTCAAAGGCAGGGAAAGTTTGCCTCTTGTTTTTCTTTTATTGAGGAAAAGTTTTACTAATAAATCAGACTTCTCCCTCAGATCCCAGTGGCCAGGACTGATTCACGTTCTCAGGTCCTATGGCAATGGAAGCTAGAAAGGTGATTATCCAATATTTTTAGCTGCTCTAATGGGAGATACACCAACAAGGAAGAAATCTCGGGGATAGAAAGAATGGCTACAGAGTTACAATAAGCAATGAATAGCATTGCATTTTTCCAAAACCATATTGAATGTGTTATATTATTTGAAGTAGTTACTATATTCAATTTCTCAAGTGTACACACACTCACAATTTTATGACACTTTTAACCAACATTTTGATCATCATAAGAAGAGTTTTTCAGTAAAGCCAAACTGTTTGAACATACTTTAAATAATAGAAAATTTTCCTATTTGAAAACCAGTTTGAAGAAAGCCACAGAGAGATTCTTCATAAGAAATTTAAATGCTGGCATGCAGCTGCTTGAGCAAAATCATCAACATTAATACACAAAAAACATGTTAACAGTGAAATAAGATTTTTAATTTACATCTTAATATCATTAGCAGTACAACCCATGGGCCAGCCCTGGAGCCAAACTAAGCAAACAAAAGTCTCCTCCTTTATGTCCTCTGTTGTTCAAGAATGTGTTTCTGTTCAGGTCAATATCCATCACAGGTACCTTGCTAGCAAAATTAGCAGTGTTGCTAAGCGACAGAAAAAATGATGTTTGAGAAAGCCATCTCTTTGAAGCAATAGCTGACAAGAGAGCTGTTGCTAAGTGTCATTAACATGCATATAAAGCTCAACCTTATGATCATCTGCAGTTAAGTGTGTCGAGCTGTTCTGCACTGATAAGGTTTTTAAAGTTGAATAACAGGTACGGAAGGGGATGAAATTGGATCCTTTATACTACAGATCCCTCTTCTCTAGGTGACTCAAAGAGGACAGCCAGGTGATGATGGCTCCCACATGTTTGTGTATTTGGAGGCATGAATTGCCAATCAGTTATTATTGGGTTGTTTTTTCTCAAGATGGCCTCTTCCAGCCTATTTTTTTGGGCTATATTTGCAAAACATTTATCTTATAAAGAGCCTGTATTCAGAATTTATAAAGAACTCACAATGAATAATTTTTAAAAAACTAAATTGAAAAGCAAAAGATCGTAACAAATACTTCACCAAATGATATTAAAAACTTTAAATACAGATAGCAAGTAAATCTATGAAAATGAGCTCTACATCAATTAGTCTGTAAGGAATGCAGATTAAAACCACAGTGGCATACCTCTTCACATCTATAGCAATGACTAAACAAGTCAAAACAAGGACAACAACAACAAAAACAAACTGGAAAATACCAAGAGCTGTTGAGGGTGCAGAGCACCTGGAACTCCCAAGCACTGTTAGTAGAATATGCAATGGTATAGTCACTTTAGAAGACAGTTTGGGAGTTTCTTATAAACTTAAATATATGCTTAACAAAAGTTCAGCAATTCTGCTCCTAGGTATTTACTCAAAAAAATAAGATTGAGCGTCCACCCATGAACAGGCATGTAAATGTTTGTAAGTAATTTTATTCTTAACATTTCAAAAATGAAAATAGCCAAAGGCCTAGCACCTGGTGAATGGAAAGACAAATTTTGTTAAATACATACAGTCAAATACTACTCAGAAATATAAAAGAACAAAGTACTGGTAAATGCAATGTCAGGGGTGAATCTCAAATGCATCATGCTAAGTGAAAGAAGTTAAACTATTAAAAAAGCTTCATACCATATAGTTCCATTCATATGACAGTTTGGAAAAGCCAAAACTATAAGGGGCAAATAACAAATCAACGGTTGCCTAGGACTGAGGGCAAGACAAGGTGCTTGTATGAAAGGGGTCATGAGGGCACTTTTTATGATGGTAGCAATGTTCTAGATCTTGATTGTGATGGTGATTATGTGACTATGAACATTTTTCAAAGTGCATAAAATTCTGCAGCTCTAATGGGTGAACTTTATTCACTGAAACATCATATTTCAATAATTCTGACCCTATAAAGTGACCCAAAAAATCGCAGTTGTTTTCATTTACTCTCATAGATGTATGGGTCATCTGGGGATGTTTTGGTGAATAAGGGTTGTGATCAATAATGAGAGTTGCTTACTCACAACCACACTAGCAGGTCCTAATGAAGGCAAATTACAGACCAAATTTTACCCCATACCAACATTTATTGAATATACATTCTTTAGAAGGAAGAAAATAGTTCACATATACAGAAAGAAGAAAATAGTTCACATATACAGAAGGAAGAAAATAGTTCTGTCACTTTGATAAATTCCTCCTTCTCTCTCTCCCAGAACTGATCTGATCTTTCATGAATAGTTTACTTGAGGCAGGTATAATAATATTCTAGAGACAGAATTCTGTACCTTTAGAGGTGTCTTATAATTATTATCAGGCAACCAAAATCCTCCATGGTGAGAGATGGACAAAGGATTCTTTAACAATCGAGTCTCAATTACCCGTCTCAATCGCACAAACTGCAGGACTTGGTAGATGCATACAGCCTATTCAATTAATGTGAAGAGTGTGTCCAATTTGTTTTGGCTCATCATCTTTTCTTTATTACCACGGTTTTCACCTATGAGATCCCATTTCCAACATTCACTATGTTAATTGGAAAGTCACTAATTTTAGCAGTGAATCTCTATCAAAAATTGAATTGCACAATGAGTGACCAGAAATAATGACAAATGAAATAATGAAGCTCGTGTACTTCAGAAGTAGCTGCTTCTAAAATGGAGCTGTTCTGATTAAAGAACAAGGGACAAGGGCCAACATGTGAATCCCTGCTCACAGCAATTGATAACACCTAACTTGTAAACAGCCTGATTCTAATTAATACACACAAAATGCCACAATATCTATGCTGCAGTGTTTAAGAGCAAATGGCACAGAAGACACATATAAGTTTTTATAGCAGCATTATTCAAAACTAGCTTAATTGTCCAACAAGAGAATAGATGAATAAAATTATTCCATATTCACATAAGGTAATACTATAAAGCGAGAACTACACATAAACTCATGGATAAATCTTGCAAGTGTTATGTTGCATGAAACACACCAGACACTAGAGAGTAAATACTGTTTAATTCCATTTCTATGAAGTTAAAAAATTGGCAAAACTAACCAGTGGAGATAGACCTCCTGTGTGGTGGCACCGAAGCAGTACTGACTGCAAAGCAGAAAGGGGAAACCTGGGTGATAGGAATTGTCTCTGTCTGAACTCGGGTGACTTTTCAAAGGTGTGCACAGTTGTAAAACCACAGCACTATATGCACCTCACAGTATGTATTTTATATCTCAACTTAAAAAACATGAGTAATCAAACATTGTAAGTGAATTATATGTCATGATATGGTATGAAAATATTTACTGATATTATCAAAACTAATTCTGGTTTCAATAGCCCCAACTGTTTACATTAAATTATAAAATATGAATGGTAATGTAGGTAGAGAAGTATCTAGCTCTCACTTCAGAACCACACTCTGGAATTCCCAGGAATCCCAGAAAGCCGTTCTAATCACCCACCCACCGACATTTCTGCTTATCTCTCTGCCTCACAATCGGTACATTTATGGCTGACGGGCTGTTCATCCTATAACAACTGCAGACCCCTTAGTAACTATGCCTGGCCATCCCCTCAAACTCTGGGTTCTTACAGTGATTTTCGAAACATAATTTTATCAGGCTAATTATTTGATGACAGATACTTCCTTTCATATGCACTTCCACTGTCAAAAGATTGTGAAGGTCTGGAATCATCTCAGATGGGGCATTTTTATTCCCAGAAACAGAGAAAGTACCTGCACATAATAGAGCTTATTTGCTTGCATTTGAAGAACAGAGAATTTCTCCTCACACTTTTCAGTTCACGGAAAGTGTCTCTTTTTGAGTTTATAAGACTCTACCCTCTGCGTAAGGCTCTGTATTCTTAGAAGACTTTGTGTTCTATGGTGAGGGAAATCTGAGCTTTTGGTTTTCAATATTTACTTTGTTCGTCAATATTTTCATTGTAGCAGGGTAGGAGTCACTTAATGGGCTATTTATTTGCCTTTACTGGGTTCTTTGCAGTTCTTAGTTTTACTGTTTTTGCTGTACATCAGTCCCCATCAATTGCCTGAATCACATAGCCTTTTAGTTGGTTGCTCTTTATCAAATTTACTCCCAACTCTCCCACTCCCAGCTCTACAAACCAGTCTTAACACTGCAGACCAAAGGATTTTTCTGTATTGCTCTCTGAGCATTCTGGATTAAGTGACCTTCCTTTTTACTCTCATAGCAGCACTTACACCCTAATTTCTTATTTGCACGTCTGTATTCAGCAACACACCATAATTCAGAGGAGGGACTTTGTTTTGTTTAATATTCTATGCTTGTAATTCAGCATAAGACTGACACAGTGTGGATGCTCAGAGTTAAATAAATGAATAAATAAAAAAGGCTTTATGTTTTCCACATGCAGTCAATTCCACCTGTGATCCTGTCATCTCGATCTTTACAGAGAAGTCTTCCTGAATCACTTCTACATTTCTACACCTTCAGGCTCTGTTTTATTTGTATACTTTCCATATGTTAAAACACGGACAATTTGATCTTAACTTTTCATTTGTTGTATACAATTTCATCGATTATTCCTATGTTATTTTTTTTTTAAAGATTTTATTTATTTATTTTTAGAGAGGGGAAGGGAGGGAGAAAGAGAGGGAGAGAAACATCAATGTGTGGTTGCCTCTCACGTGGCCCCCACTAGGGGCCTGGCCCGCAACCCAGGCATATGCCCCGACCGGGAATCGAACCCGCAACCCTTTGGTTCGCAGCCCACACTCAATCCACTGAGCCACACCAGCCAGGGCTGTTATTTTGTATTTAAAGTTTGTTCTTCCAAATACATTGAAATTTTGTTTTGGTGAACAATTTGCCTATTATGCCTTTTACATATCTTATACTTATATCAATTTATATCATACTCAGTAGAATACCAGATGCAGTAATTACGTATTATGTGATGAATGACTACTATAACAAAGGCTTGCTTACCATGTAAAAAAAATATGGTCTACTGTTATTCAAATTGTTTTACAAAGTTAAATTTAAAATTCGACAAAAACAGCAGAAGTTTATACCTACTGTAAGCAGCCACTTTTAATCTACCAAATGATCTCCCCATCACACTCATCCCCCGAAAATATGACACAGAATATCATCTTGTCCACAAGAATCTCATAGTTTAAAGAAAACAACTAACCACAAAGTGACTTAGTGTGGACGAGTGTACATCTAAGTATGCTTTCACTTGTATACAAGTGGATTGTTTGATGACTGAGCACAGAGGTTGAAACTATGAGAGTGCGAATGACTTATTTTTTAATCAAGAACATTAAAATAGAATATGATATAGTTGATCTGCAAAAGGAAACAGCTGTCCCTATAACTGAAATTTTTTTATGGCACATCATTTATAATTCAATACCCAAACCCTGAGAGAAGTAATAAAATGTTTGTTAAGTGTGTTGAGTTCCTTGGAAATAAGGGTTGCATAAGCACCAAGCATAATGAAGAACATGGCAATGTCAGAAATTGTGTTCTAAAATCTAATTTCGAGAAAAATACTGTTCTTTCATTATTTTTATGAAACGCTAGTAGTCCCTCTGAGCAACAAGCCAGTTTTTTCCAAAAATGAAATATTTCTTCGGCTTAGCTGTATTCTTTAAAATAATGGTTTTGGAGAGGCTTTGCTAGCCAGAAGCTTATAGCTACAGAAGAAGAAAAAGAAGAAGCCACAGAACATCATGACCCTGAAAGAAATGAATGATAGTCAATCTTCTTAAACACAGTCTACCCACAAAAGAAACATTTCAGTGTCTGCCAAACGACAAATAAAAGTTTAGAAAAACAAATAACATTTACTTCCTTAAAAATAGCTCTAGGTTTTTTATCAAATTGTACAGCAATCATTCCGTAGAATTTTGTTTGTACCACGCTTCATTTAGAATAGCATATTTGCTGTCATATATTTTTACCTTTGCACACACAAACACATACACATTTTAAAAAGAAAAACACTTTTAAAATAATGCTTCCTTTTCATTTTTTCTTTGAAATTTCCATTTCTCAATTATTTACAAAGCAGAAAATGTTTATTTGGCTTTGCCAACAGACACAAATAGTTTAAGTGGAAGAGCAGCTGACCACTTTTCAACAACTGGTGGTGCGCACTGCTGCTTAGCAAGCATCCTCTTTCTCAATCTCCCTGGCTGCAAGCACATGTCTATAAACAAACTCAATGCACCATTACTGAGCATTTTTAAATACTCTGATCTAACTAAAGTGGTTGTCTAGTCATTTTTAAAATCACAAATGTAAACTCCAAATATAAACTTAAAAATGAATAATTTCTGAATATTTTCTCAGTCTTGTTACCCACAAATGCAAAAACAAAACCTCATTTAAACTGGTCTTTAATCCCAAGGAACATTCTTCAAGAATGTGAAAGTACAGAGTGGTGAGACCACAGGAACAGGATCAGGGCCTCCTTGCCTTGGATGAGAATCTTCACTCAGTGATCTCCCTGCTGGATGAGTCTACAGAGAATCCCTCCGAGCCTTAGTTTCCTTCTCTACATCACCGCTATTAATAGCCTCAGGGAGTTTACCTCCCCCATTGTCTGTTCTGGGACTTAGAACTCAGGTTGAGTGTGAACTATTTGTTTCATTATTTGCTCCACCACTTCTTTCCTGTGCTAACTCAGGCAAATAATTCATTTCTCTGAGCCTTAGTCTCCTTATTAACAAAATGAGAAGAAAAATGCATATTTAGGAATATAATGCAGCAGTTAAGGGCACACAGGTCCTGGAGGTTAACTGTTTAGGTATATACCCTGGTCTGATATACCCTGGCCCTTCGGTATATATCTTGGCTCTAGTCTTTATTAAATCTGTTTCCTTGAACACATTACATGGCCTTTCTGTACTTCAAGGTTTTTTCCCCTTATTTGTAACATGGCTAACAATCCTCATGAATTAGCTAAATTATAAATATTTTACTAAAGCTGTAACATTTAAAGAGATGCTTTACGTGTAAGAAATATTCCATAGATATTAGTTGTTATTATTATTATTGGTATTATTGTAAGGTTATTGTTGGAATTTCTGAGGGAACCTCCAATAAGCAGAATTTCTTATCCACAGATCATGAAGAGGATGAGAAATGAAGCAAAGAGTGAATATGGAGGGTAAAATATTACCTTTATTACTGGCTTTTTGCCTTAGGATCTACTAACCCACCCAGAATCCTATAATTAAGCTTATTTGCATTCCCTTCCCCCAACCCACAATAGCGCATCAGACAGCCCCACATAAACCTGTGGCAGGGAGGTCTGCGCTCTCTGTAGCCAGGACACTGTCTCAGAAAGAAGAGAGTGCAGCCAAGCAAGAGTGCCCACTTACTCTTCCCAAATTTACTTTTATGACAAGTCATATGACCTCCCAAGAGGCAGAAGGAAGAGAAATCCTGGCTTACGATTGAGCTCCATATACAGAAAGAAACAGGAAGAGGAAATCTTACCAAATAACATCACTATCATCATTATACTCCCCACCACCAAGGATGGGCTCTTTTTAGAGGCATCTAGAGCAGGACACTCCCGCCTTCCTCAATTACTTTTTTGTATTTTATACTCATGTGTATTAACTAAAAGCTAGGGAACTTAAATGTTTTTGATCCCTTAGCTGAACAACAAGCCCCCTTTTAGCCTGTGCACTTGACAATATAAATTGATTAAGAGTTGTTTAGCATCATTCAAAAATAATTATTAATATGTAGTTATTGTTTTTCTTACACCCAGCAGAACAATGTGCCTTCTGCTATGCTGAAATAGGAATACAGCTGTAATTATTAGTTCAGACTTTTGGGAAACATGTATGTGGCTTTTTAGATGACATGTGAACAAAAGTCATGAATAGAGTTCATTTAGTTGGAGAGGGAGAGAGAGATAGAAATAATAAAACCAGTATTATACATATGAAATACGACAATGTGGACCAAAAGAAAGGACATTCACTAGTAATGAAAATCTACAGATAAATTAGGACGATAATTCCATTCACAATGGCACCAAGAAGAATAAAATACTAGGAAATAAATTTAATGAAAGGACTGCAGGACATGTTTATTGAAAACTATAAAACAGCATCAAAAAATAAAATACAGAAGTGGGAACATAGCCTATGTCCCTGGATTGGGACATTTAATATTTTTGAGGTAGCACTACTCCCCAAATTGGTCTACAGATTGAACATAGTCATTGCCAAAATCCAGCTGATTTTTTAACAGAAATTGACAAAATAATCATAAAATTCATATGAAAATCAAAGGACCCAAAAGAATCTAAACAATATTGAAAAAGAGAATAAAGTGGAGGAATCGTACGTAGTTCCAAAGTTCAAATCTTATTACAAAGCTATAAGAATCAAGACAGTGTAGTTCTGGCAGAGAGTGGGTATAAAAATCAGTGAAACAGAATTAAGAGCCCAGAAGTAATCCCTCAAATTCTGGTCAGTTAATTTTCGACAAAGGTGCCAAGAAAATTTAATGGGAAAGATATAGCCTTTTCAAAAATTGGTTCTGGGACAATCAGCTCTCTGCCTGCAGAAGATGAATTTTGACAAGACAAATAACCTAATTCAAAAATGGGCAGAGGACTTCCGGCCAAGATGGAGGCGTAGGCGGACACACTGTGCCTCCTCTCACAACCAAAATTAAGGACAACAAATATTTAGAAACAAGAAAACAACCAGAACTTATAGAAAACTGAACTGTACGGAAGTCCAACAACCATTCATCCAGACCGGTAAGAGGGGCGGAGTCGCAGCAGGAGAAAGTGGAGGTGCGGACCCAGGAACGCAGGCAGCAGCGGCTGGCAGTTCCCAGGTGCACAGGCGGCGGCTGGTGGTCCCCGGGCCCACAGGCAGCAGCTGGCGGACCCCGGGCACAGGGGGGCAACTGTGCAGACCCATTGAGGCCGCACAAGGCGGCTGGCTGACTGACCAGGTGGTCTCACATTCGAGCGCACAGACGGTCCAGGCGGAGGGGAAGTGGCGGAGGGGACTGAATCCTGGAGAGAGCAGAGCGGGCGCCATTGCTCCCTCTCAGGCCCCACCCCCACATACAGCGTCACAACCCAGCGACTGGGCTGCCCCGCCCTGAGGGACACCTAAGGCTCCACCCCCTCACTACGTAATAGCCGCGACCAGACTAAAACCAAAACAACAACAACAACAACAACAACAAAAAAAACCACCAAAAATGGCTCAAACCGAAAAACAAATAAAAGCCCCAGAGCCAATTCCTCTAAGCAGTGAAGAGATAGCCAACCTGTCAGATGCACAGTTCAAAGCACTGGTCATCAAAATGCTCACAGAATTGGTTGATTTTGCTCACAAACTAGATGAAAAAATGCAGGCTACAATCCGTGAAATGAAGGAAGATGCATGGGGAACTGATAGAGATGGAAGGAAAACTGGGACTCACATCAATGGAGTGGACCAGAAGGAAGAAACTAACAACCAAACAGAAGACGAGGAAGAAACAAGAATTCAAAAAAATGAGGAGAGGCTTAGGAACCTCCGGGACATCTTTAAATGTCCCAACATCCGAATTATAGGGGTCCCAGAAGGGGAAGAAGAACAGCAACGAGTGGAAAACTTATTTGAACAAATAATAAAGGAGAACTTCCCCAATCTGGCAAAGGAAATAGACTACCAGGACGTCCAGGAAGCTCAGAGAGTCCCAAAGAAGTTGGACCCAAGGAGGAACACACCAAGGCACATTGTAATTACATTAGCCAAGATTAAAATGAAGCAGAGAATTCTAGAAGCAGCAAGGGATAAGGGGACAGTCACCTACAAGGGAGTTCCCATTAGACTGTCAGCTGATTTCTCAAAAGAGACCTTACAGGCAAGAAGGGGCTGGAAAGAAATATTTGAAATCTTGAAAAGCAGGGACCTACATCCAAAATTGCTCTATCCAGCAAAGCTGTCATTTAGAATGGAAGGGAAGATAAAGTGCTTCTCAGATAAGGTCAAGTTGAAGGAGTTCATCATCACCAAGCCCTTATTATATGAAATGTTAAAGGGACTTATCTAAGAAAAAGAAGATAAAACTATGAAAGTGAAAAGACAACAAACTCATAGCTATCAAGAACCACACCTAAAACAAAAGCAAACTAAGCAAACAGCTAGAACAGGAACAGAACCACAGAAATGGAGATCATATGAAGGGTTAGCAACACGGGCGTGGGAGGAGGAGAGAGGGGGAAAAGGTACAGAGAATGAGTAGCATAGATAGTGGGTAGAAAATAGACCGGGGGAGGGCAAGAATAGTGTGGGAAATGTAGAAGCTAGAAAACTTATGACCCATGGACATGAACTAAAGGGGGGAATGTGGGTGGGAGAGGGTGGGTGGGGTGGAGGGGAATGATGGGGGAGAAATGGGACAACTGTAATAGCATAATCAATAAAATATATTAAAAAAAAATGGGCAGAGGATTTGAATAGACATATCTCCAAAGAAGATATACAAATGGCCAATAAGCACCTGAAAAGATGCTCAACATTATTAACCATGCAGAAAATGCAAATCAAAACCACAATGAAATATTGTTGCTCACCTATGAGGATGACTATAATCAAAAAGACAGATAACAAATGTTGGTGAGGATATGGAGAACCTGGAACTCACACGTTGCTGGTGGGAATGTAAAAAGAGCAGCTACTTCGGAAAACAATTTGGCAGATTCTTAAAATGTTAAACATAGTTCTCATGTGACCTGGCAATTCTACTCCTAGGTATATATCCTAGAGAAATTAAAATGTAGGCCCCCACAAATAAATATAAGGGAATATTTTCAGCAGCATTATTCAAAATAGCTAAAAATGAAAAACAACCTAAATATCCATCAACTATTAAATGGAAAAACAGTATTTGGTATATCCATAGAATTGAATACTTCTTGTCAATGAAAAGGGAAAAATACCCTTACATGCATGCTACAACATTAATAAACCCCCAAAACATTATGCTTAATGAAAGAAGTTAGTCACAAAAGAACACAAACTATATGATTCTATTTATATAACATTTCCACAAAAAGGAAAATCTATAGATAGATGGAGTGCATTAGTAATTGTCTCTTTTTAGGGTAATAAAAAAGATTCTAAAATTAGATTATGGTGGTATTGGAAAAACACTTAAAATATATTACAGTTAATTGAATTGTAAACTTAAACTGTATACCATGGACTTTATGGTATATAAATTTTCTCACTAAAACTGTTACAAAAAGGGAATATTTTCCTGAAGACTAACAAAGAAGTATACTCTTGAAAATTATTTGTTATACATTTGCTTAGTGATTTTAATTTTTAAAGGAGTTTCATATTTATTTAATCTTATCCTTATAACAATTCCATAAAGAAAAATTATTATTTCTCTTTTACCCAAGAAATAGGCTTACTTGTCATGGTCTTATAGTAGGTATGGAGCATCAAATACAAACCCAAAGTTTTTATTTTTTAAAGTCTAGGTCCTCAAACATTTTGTTAGTAAAAGTTGTTGTACTACGAATTGCCTCAAGTATATTCAACAGCTCTGATGCAATAGAAGTTTATTTCTCTCCTATGGAAGAATTCAAAACAAGTGTACCTGGTCAGGGATTCAGAGGCCCAGACTCTTACCTTCTTTTGGCTCAGTCATTCCCTAGGACTTCATCATTTCTTTTACTGGCAACGAAGGAAAAATGGTATGAAGGGTTTTTTTTAAGTCTTTGCCTGAGGAAGACACACCTTGTCTTCTCACATTCCACTGGCTAGAATTTCAGTCATACCTGAAAGGGCATTGGAAGAGTGGACTTAACTCTGGACCCTGAATGGAGGGAATAGCAGATTTTGGTGAACAGCCAGCAACTTCTTCCACAGAAATATACCTTTAAGAAAAGTTGATTGCTACTTGTGATCTGAAATGGCAAGTTTAAAGTTAAATTTATCTAATGACTTCTCATACTCTTGTAAAATTAACTGAGCAATTAATTTTACTAGAAGAAAATGATTAGAAATAAACCTAAATACACATTCTAAGTTTCTAACCTTGCTTATCACAAGCATAATAAAAATCAAGTTGCTTTTTCAATTGCCTGGGAAACCAGGAACTATATGGTTCTAAGTGGACAGCACTCAAGCATTGAGTGAATAGCCACCTATCAGTTCCACTCCGCTCTGTCACTCAGAGCTACGCAATTTGGACATGTTATTGAATACCTGTGAGATTCAGATTCTCCACCTTCAGAAAAAGAACAATACACCTAAGTCTTCAAGGGTTATCAGGAAGGTTTTCATACCTAGAACATTAGCTGATATAAGTAGATGTTTAATAAATGTTACTTTTCATTGACCTTTTCCTATAAGGTCCTATAAGACACTATTAGTCTATGTTTTGTTGATGGAAGACCTAAAACAATTTACTCTCGTTTACTCCCTCGATAATATTTTTTTCATATAGACCTTATTTTATTAACATGCATGACAATAATATATACTTTTCTTTCCCTTTTCTCCTTTTCTCAGTAACTTACTCAGTATGTATTTCTTCATGTGTACCCCAAAAGGACAGTTTCAACCCTAACTAGTCACAGGTGACTTTTGCTGACAAATCTGGCACAAGGTCATGTGAGCACAACTCTTCCACTCTTATGATCAGGCTAGTGGACCCTCTGGCTGGCAGACATGTAGATGCACATTTTGAGTTTCTCATTGTCTGCAGAGTGGTTCTCATCTTCATTTCACTGATGCAAGAGGAGAGCATACTAGCTTTGGTGCTATAGTTTCCACCTATTTCATTCACCTCTCCTCTCAAGAAAAATGTCAGAAAAACAAAAAACCAAAAACCTTTGCTTTCCATTACATGATTTTGACAGGAGCAAGAGCAATGAAAGCTTCTTGTTAGACAGAAAAGGGAAGATGATAATAGATATACCTGCATAAGTTTTCTGTTGTTTTGTTTTAATCTGGTTGGCCAAAAATCCTTGTTAAGCACATGAAATAAAGAATAATTGTATATAAAAAGGGGAAATCAAATTGGAACCAGAATAGTGGCACAAATCAATGATTCCCAAGCACTACAAAGTTTGTCAAACAGATAGGAAACTTCTTAAAATGCAGGTGTCCCCTTACTATCTCATACTTATTGAAACAAAATTTCTGAACATTGGAATCTAGTTTGAGAGCCCAAAGATGGCATTTTCTTGTATTCATCATAATTGAGCCATATGAAATTGTCAGTATTTGAAAATTATTTACCTACAAATGGCAATTTTGTGTAGTTTAATCTAATATTTAATAATATGAGATTATTTTAATTTTTAGATCTCTCTGGGTGGCTTTTTGAAAGGTATATATTCCCAGATTTGTCCTCCAACCCACTAAATCAGAATTCTAGAACAAGGAGATTCTGCTGCTCTAGAACCTGTAAGAAGCTGTCCTTAGAAAGTATCAGTCTTTGTAAGGTAGAGGTATGACAAAGGGAACATTTCGATGGTGCCTCTATTTGTGAACAAGAAGGAGTAAATTATTCTATTTCTTACATTTAGAGTTATAAAGCAACTGCTTAAAAATCAGTTGTTTTATATAGACCTGAATGTCTGGAAAGTGAAGAAATAAGGTGAAATTTTAAAATGTATTTTATGTTTATGTACTCGATCAGGGTATAATTTTTATTTCATTAAAAAGTTTTTTATATCTCAAGTGAATTTATGACCACAAACCTGAAGAAGTATATTCCACATTAATTATTAGAGCTTCCTTGGAATTAAATGCATGAGAATATGTCTGTTGAGTATGATGAGTAAGTATGGGAATGGATAGAATCTTGTCTAACAGGAAACAGAGCAGATTGCTAACCCAATGGCCCCCTGAACAGCTCAATATTTATTTGACTCACTGTGTTACCAAGTTTTGATCTTCGATTATTCTCTGTTCTCTGTACTAGCATGCACAGAAAGAGGGCGGGGGAGGAGAGGGGGAAGAGGTAGGGGAGGGAGACACGGAGAGAAAGAGAGGAGGAGGAAGAGAGAGAGAGAGAGAGAGAGAGAGAGAGAGAGAGAGATTCATTTAATGTGCTCTGTATATCTTGATCTCTTTCCCTTGTCTTATATTTGTCCAAATGCCTTCAGAATATCCGCTTTGGAAATCCACAAGACTTGAAATTAGTTTGCTTAACACTGAAATTATTTGTTTAATGAGCAGATACAATCCTGTAAATGTGGAATGGAAAAATAAAACAGGAAAGAGAGATTTTATGAGAGAACAATTTTTTCCTCCTTCAAAAGGAGATACAAAAACATATTTGTAAAGTAATAATGAGGAGGAGCAAAAGGAAGAAGAGTCATTTAACCCCAGTTGAATCTCTCATCTTCGTGTCTCTGCTTCCTCATCTGTAAAGATAATAATGGTGTATGTAGGACACAGAGGTCTTGGGACTAAATGAGTCAAAATATGTTGAGACATAGAATATTACCTAGTAAAGAGTGGATACAACATAAGTGTTAGATGCTATTAATATTACTGAGGATAAGTGAAACTCCATCAACATACTTGAACCTTTGTTAAAAGAAATGTGTTTTTTAAGAAAACACTAGCATATTATCACCTGGGATTTCATGCAGCCCTTTATTCTGCTTCCTTAAATATTTAATTTAAATTAGCTCTATATTTTCAATTAATACATTTGGGATTTGATTTGTTTTAAATAATGGAGGCAGCTCTACTTTGTGAAAAACACTTTACTCATTTTATAACTATTGAAACAGACTTAATTTTTTATTGGAATTTCTCCTGTGAGGTTCTTAGGTTTTACTTTTTACCTTTTTCTCTCTGATTTTATCTGTCAAAAAAAATGTGAAATCAAATGATGAAACTGAAGCAAAATAAAACATGTGTAGCAAAGAAAATTAATATTTTCATTCTTTTCCCACAGCACTTTAAATGTTGACATTTTAAAACATTTGGTATCTTACTAGAGTCTCACAACAACAGATAATGGTCTAATTAGCCAAATGAAAATCCAGATTTCCAATTTACTCTTTTAAATACTTGTTATAAACTTTGTCAGTCATTTCATGAAATAGGCATGTACGTACTGGTTTTTAATGAATTTACAAAAGGACTGAACACGGAGCTGGAAAGCGAAGCACACAGGTGGCAAGGACATTCAAGTTTGAATTGAGGCCATGTAGCCACCCGCCTGTGCATTTAACCATTTCACACCGCCTCCCAGAATGTAGCAGAAACACTCCATTGCACAATTTCAGGAGACATCACTGTTTCCCAGAATATATTTAATATTGAACAAAATATATATGTTGTCCTGTTTCTTAGTCCATGTTATAAAAAATAACAACATTATTTCCTTATTATAAAATGATAAGGAAAAAGTATATCAGTGATATAATTATTAATTAAGACAAGGATGACGTCAACGTTAATAATAAGGATAATGAAATAATATTGAACTGCATGATTTGATTACCTAGAGTAATAAAAGGAGTCTATTAAGGAAATGTCATTTCAGCAGACAACACACACTGTGCATAGCTGAATTCAAAAGCATGCTGCTTCTGCAGAGCAACAAAAGAAGGTATTCTCGAGGCTCGTAACTTGCTCAAAGCTCCACATTTTGTTTTTTCTTTCTGATAAATAATTACTGAGAAGGATTTCAAATTTATTTAATATTCACTTTCATGTTGTGTTCTGATTTCAAAGTTTGTGAAAAAGAAAGACTTATGTGAAAAATTTCCACCACATCAAATGTCTTTTATTTTACTATTAATCATACAGGTAGTCTGATCTGATACCAGTGTTAATAAAAATATGATGAACACATTTCAACCTTATATTCAAATTTAGCAAATAATATTTCAGGTTTCTTTTCAACCCTTCCCTGACTCACCAAGCCTCACTGGAGAAAGAACTGAAGTACAAGCATGAAGGTGAGGATTAACCTCACACATTGGTAACTGAACTGCTGATATTACATTCTAATTATATCCATATCAAAATTCAGAAAGAAAAGAAAAGCTCTTTAATCTTCAATTTCAAAATGTACCTCTGGGGAGAAATATAATTTTCTTTTAAATCTTTTTTATATGAAAAAAATCTTTTTTATATGAAATCTTTACTTTTTAAATTTTATCTTATATGATAGTTGTATGTATTGACTACTTAGTAAGTGCTTATAACTACATGCTGAATAATTTTAAAATTTGGTTTATTTACTACTCTCAAAGTTCTATGCTATAGCCACAGTGTAGTTTTCAAAAAATTTATCAAATACTTCAGAAAATTTAGGATAAAAGGGAGATTTTTCAGTCCAATTAAAAATAACCTAATGTGGTATATAATGATTAAATATTTAATTCAATCCTTTTAGGCCAAATAAGGATTGAAATTTTCACTATTATATTCAATGTTGTACTGGGGCAGGGGTGGGTGTATGAGCTAGTGAATATAACAAAGAATAAAATATTAAAATGAATAAAAGGCATAAAATTGGAAAGGAAGAAGTAAAATTTTCTCTGTTCACAGAAGCTATGATGAAATACATAGAGAAATCTTGGGCATGGCTTGGGGAACACTTTTTAAAGGTCCAGATAGTAAGTATTTTGGGCTCTGTGGGTGATATTATGGTCTATATTGCACTCAACTCTGTAAACAACCAAAGAAAAATATAAAAGAATGTGCATGTCTGTTTTCCATTAGAACTTTGTTTTACAAAAACAAGCAGTGGGACAGATTTGTTCCATATTCCACAATTCGTCAACTCCTGATCTAAGGAATCTACAAAGCAATTATGAACTCTAATAAGTAAATTTATCAAGGTCACAGATTACAAGAATTAAATTAAAATTTATTGTATTTCAGAAAATAGGAAGAAACAATTGAAAATTAAATTATAAAAATTCTCATTAATGAACACTCAAAATATAAAATACACAGGAATACATTTAAGAAAAAGTGAAAAGTTTGACATTGAAAACTACAGGACACTGCAGAAATTTTTTAAAAGACAAATTAAGAGTTATATCATTTTCATTGGTTAGATGACTGAATATTTTTAAGATATCAGTTCTCCTCAAATTGATTTATAAATTCATTAAAACTTCAAACATAAAAACAAAGGCATTTTAAAATGTAGAGGTTGACAGGCTATTTCTAAATGTTTTTATAGTGCACACTACTATAGATGTCCCCCATTTCCCTCATGGGCCATGCATATATGCTCTTTGGTTAATCTTATCTAGTCTCCTCTAACCCCTCCCCTATGAGATCTGTCAGTCTGTTCCATGTATCCATGCCTCTGGTTTCATTTGGTTTGTCAGTTTGTTTTGCTCATTAGATTCCACATATCAGTGATGTCATAGGGTATTTCTCTTTCTATGACTGGCTTATTTCACTTAGCATACCGTATTTTTCAGACTGTAAGATGCACTTTTCTTTTTTTTCTCCCCAAATTTCGGAGGAATAATGGTTGTTAATGCAGCTGTTGAGTTCTGTTTACATTTACATTGGTGAAATATTATATTATTTATGTTATTATATATTTTACCACACCTTTTGCTTCAAAAAAGTGTTTTCCTATTTTCCTCCTCTAAAACCTAGGTGCTTCTTATGGTCCAAAAATACGGTAATATTCTCCAAGTCCAGCCATGCTGTCACAAAGGGTGAGAGTTCCTTCTTTTATTCAACCATGCAGAATTCCACTGAATAAATGTACCACAGCTTTTTTATCTACTCATCTACTGAAGGGTACTTGGGGTGTTTTCCAGACCTTAGCTATCATAAATAATGCTGCTATAACATAAGGGTGCATATATTCTTTCTGATAAGTGTTTTGAGATTCTTCAGCTACATTCCCAGAAGTGGAATTGCTGGGTCAAAAGGCAGTTCCATTTTTAATTTTTTGAGGAAACTCTGTACGGTTTTCCACAGTGGCTGCATCTGTCTGCATTAGCACCAATGGTGTAGTAGGGTCCCCTTTTCTCCACATCCTTGCCAGCACTTGTTTATTGATTTATTGATGGCAGCCTTTCTAGCAGGCATGAGGTAATATCTCATTGTGGTTTTAATTTGCATCTCTCTGATAATCAGTGACATCGAATGTGTTTTCAATTTCTATTGGCCAATGTACCTAGAGTAGACAAAACAGTTTTTTAAAAGAATATAATTGGAGAGCTTACACTACCTGATTTTAAGAATCACCATAAAGTTTCACTAATCAAAAAAGTATGATATTGGCATAGGTTAATAGATTGAAGGAACAAAATAGTCCAGAAATAGACCCACACATATGTGATCAACTCATTTTTGACAAGTAATTCAATAAGAGGAAATTAAAATCTTTCAACAAATGGTACTGGAATACCTTATACATATGGAATTGAAAAGATCCCAGTATATATAAACATAAATTCTAGGTGAGTTACAGATCTAAACATAAAAAATAAATAAATAATGTTTCTGAAATAAATTGTAGATTATTTTTATGATTTGGGGAGAAGCAAACATTTTTTGCACAGGACATACAAAGCAATAACCATAAAATAAGAAAAATAAGTAAATTAGACTGTCCAAATTACAAATATCTGCCTGTCAAAAGACACCATTAAGAAAATTAATAGTTAAGTCATGATGGGAAGAAAATATTTACACTACAGAAATCTGATAGATTTATATTTAAAACTTATATAACAGAAAATAATTGTTTAAAAGAGCTAAAGAATTTAATAGTTCACAAAAAATATTTATGAATATCTGAGATCTCTCCAGAAAGTATCCAGGCATGTAATAAGAAAAGTAAAGACATTTATTGAAGAAGATAAAAGAGACAAGAAACATTGTACGTAAGCCAATGATGCCTCAGTCCCCTTCACAGTACGCACCTTGGTACCTCACACAGTTCTCCCAATCACCACCAGCTGCCCTGTCACATTTTCCTGAATCTCAGTGAGGGTCCGAAATCTCTTACCTTTCAAAGGTGATTTTAGTTCTGGGAAAAGTCGTAAGTTGCAAGACACCAAGTCTAAGCTGTAGGGAGGTTGAGTCTCCCGGGTGATTTGATGTTTCATCAAAAAACTCTGCTCGAGACATGATGCATGAGTGGGTGCATTGTCTTGATGAAGCTGCCAATCACCAATTGTCCATAGCTATAGCCTTCTGAATTATGTGAATAGTTTCTGTGGAGGAACGTTCAAGCTTAATGCAAAATTTGGTGCAGATTCGTTGCTCTACTGGCTCAGTCATTTTGGATGTGAAGGACACATAGTACACATGCTCACTCATTGGTGTCTACTGCTCCCACTGACTAGTACAGCAAAGTCGTCATTGTTCACACATGCACATTCCAGTTCACTCTTCTGGGCTTCCAGGTCACATCAAAGTCGCATGATTTGTTCATGTTATATTAACAATGGTTGGACTTTTTCCAGACAGGCTTCATAAGTTAGTAAGTGCATAATAATACTCAGTATCATCAATCACCAGTGAAATAAAAATTAAATCCACAGTGAAATACAATAACACATTGTAGAAGAGCTAAAATTAAAATACTGACATTATCAAGTCATGATGAGGTTGTAGAACTGGAGCTCTCATACATTGCCAGTAGGTGTGTAAAATGGTAAAATAATTTTGGAAAATAGTTTCACAATTTCTAATAGAATTAAACATACATATCTTATGACTGGGCAATTCCTTTTTAATATTTGCACACAAAGAAAACAAAAACATTGTTTATACAGCCTTTAGAAAAAGCTACCTAAATGTTGGAGAAAGGATTTTTTTAAAATATGGTGTATCTATGCAATGGATTATTTGTACTCTTAAAAAAGAATGAATGACTACACTGATACACACAAACACATGGATTAATTTCATAGACGTGTTACGCAAAAAAAAGCTAGACACAAAGAGCACAAACTGCAACTTCATCTACATGAAATTCCAGAACAGGTAAAATTAATATATGGTGAAAAAAATCAGAAGGGGTAGTGAGGGAACTTTTTAGAGTGAAGAAAATAATCTAAATCTCGATAGTATGTGAGTTATGTAAATCTGTTCATTTGTCAAAACCTGTAAAATTGGACACATAAGATTTGTGCATTTCACTGTATGTAAATATTATTATGCAATGAAATAACTGACAATAAATATTGAACTCTGATTTTTTCTCCACAGTGGTATTCTATATGAATACGGAAAGAGCAAATACTAAAATACTAAATGGATGTGTACTGGAATTGTATCAGCATGTACTCATGACTTTTACTGTATTGAATAGAGAAATATATAAGCTATAAAACCTTATGTTCTATAGTTTATAGAACCTTTCTATATGTATCGTTTTCTTAGCTTTGTCTAGAAGCAATGGCATTCCAGTTCTAATGAGGACTCCTAAATATCATTACTTTCTAAATACTTTATCTATTAAAAGGAACCAAGACTACTTGAAGGATTGAGGCAGGAGAAATATAAATTGGACTTGGAACATCCTGTTACAGCAGAAAGTACAAAGTGTACCAAAAAAATGATGAGGCCATAATAAAAAGACTCAGGAGCCAGTTGGAAGGAATCTCTCCTGGCCAGACCTTGAAGAATCTGAGCATGAAGACAATAATAGTAAGTATAATCCATTTCATAAAATAAGCATTAATTAGTTAGTCCATATGTATATAAATAAGGTAAGTAGATAAATAATTAGGAGGAAAGGGAAAGTTCCCCCTTATAGTGGAATGAATATTAATAAATATCTCCAATATTTAACACACAGTTAAGCTTTAAAATCATCAATGGAGGATAAAAGTAGTGAGTGAAAATTTGATTACACACAGGAAATGTGCAGCGTCTCAATATATCTGTACACATATAATTTATTAATAAAAAAGTGAAAAGGAAATTTACAGTAGAGAAACCTGGCAGTAATCATTTTCATTAAGAAATCAAAGCTAACATGTCGTAATGGTGAGAAACTGACTCAGGCCTCCTTAGATGATGCATTGAGAAGAACATAGCCTGACTTCACTGATATTCTTCACTAAAAAACACATAATCTGATCCTCCAAAAATCAGTTAATGATCAGGGACATTCCACCATATCCTGATTACTTCAAAAATATCAACATCACAGACAAAGAAAGCTGAGGAACTCTTCCACATTTAGGAGACTAAAGAGATTTGATAACTACATGTAATATGTGATCCTGAGTAGGATTCTCTTTTGAAGGAAAATAATTCCAGATAGAACATTATTGGGACCATTGAATAAAACTGAGTGTGGAGTCTGGATTAGACAGTAGTGGGCTGCTGTTAAATCTGACTCCAATAACTATACTCTGGTTATGTTAGAGAACAGCATTTTCTTCAGAAAAACACACTAAAGATATTTAGGGATAAAGGTGCATGACATCTCCAAATTACTTTCAAATTTCAAAAAAATGCAGAAGTTTAGATGTATATAGAGAAAATAATAAAACAACGAGATAATATGTAAACCACTAATGAATTTGGGAATTCCTCATACTGTTCTTGTAGCTTCTGTGCAAGTTAGAAATTATATGGAAACAAAAAGCTTTTCTCATTTGTAGCTAGTGGAGGTATGAACTAGATGTTTTTTTAAGTGTCTGGCAATCTCCCCACTTTTGCTTTTCTTTGGGGTCCTGCCCTAATGTTCAGTGGGAACATCTGGCAGCCGGATGTGTCCTACAGAGGATCTCCACTCTGGCTACCACTGACTGAACATGCTGGAGACTCCTGACCCAGACAGAGTCACTATGATTTTTTTCCACTAGCTATTTTAAAAATAAGACTAAAAGGTTAATTTAAGAAAAAAAAATGCATACTTTGTTCTCGCAGCTGTCTGTTCCCAGAGTAACATTCAGTCTTTCTCTTTCTCTGCACATTACTCATAATCGAGTTATCCGAATGGTTAAAGAGTGGTGCTATGACCTTTATCATTCCTTAGTTTTCTTTGAGTAGAATTAATACTTCTCATACAAATGGCTTCTTGCCTTCTCTGTTCCTCCACGGTGTGAGGTTCCTGGGAAGGCTCTGTCCCTGCAGGAGGGAAACCTGTATGTCTAAGAGGATTTGATTCAAGAGACAAAGTATTAGGAAGACCATTTGGCCTTAAATTCAACCTACATACTCCAATCCAGTCTTACTAGGAATAAGGATGATATTTTTATCTTCATCTGTCTGATTCCTACATCTCTAAAATTGGTTCAGAACTAAGGGGGGAAAGGCATGTGATTAATTAGCACCCTCAAACTGCAACAACTACCAGGCAGTCTCCGCAGGGTGGCTGGAAAAGCAGCCCACAGGAAGAAGGATGACGCAGACTTGAAAATACAAGCATCGATGAATAGCTCTTTAATTTCTTATTCTGGTTCCTTCTTCAATGCCAGTTACATTCGTCTCTCCTCTTGGATACTCACCCTAGAAAAAAAATACACATACCTCTGTAGAAGAAATCATCATTTGGGACTTAGACTAGGATCCAAAGGGTCTGAACTGATGCCAGGCATTATTCTTCCTGCCAGTATGGAAAATTTTTAGACATACTTCTGTAAATTCTGTAATAATGGATCTTATACTTACAGTTGCTAGAAAAACCTGGCCTCATATTCTTCTGAGGGGCATTTCAACTTCAAGACCACAGAGAAAGACATCATTTGGGAGTAGGCTGATTATAATCTTGTACTCCTGTGAAGATGTTCCCAAGACAGCCTCAGAAATGAAGTAAATTGTGCTGCTATGAACATTGGGGTGCATAGGTTCTTTTGGATTGATGTTTCAGGGTTCTTAGGATATAATCCTAGCAGTGGAATTGCTGGGTCAAAAGGTAGGTCCATTTTTAGTTTTCTTAGAAAATTCCATACTGTTTTCCATAGTGGTTGCACCAGTCTGCAATCTCACCAACAGTACACTAGGGTCCGCTTTTCTCCACAACCTGTCCAACACTTGTTTGTTGCTTTGTTTATGATGGCCATTCTGACTGGTGAGAAGTTGTATCTCATTGTGGCTTTAATTTGCATCTCTCTGATAGCTAGCGATACTGAGCATCTTTTCATGTGTCTCTGGATCTTCTGTATGTCCTCCTTGGAGAAGTGTCTGTTCAAGTCCTTTGCCCATTTTTTAATAGTAGCACAATTTACAATAGCCAAGTGTTGGAAGCAACCTAGGTGCCTATCAGTAAATGAATGGATCAAAAAAACTATGGTACATTCACACAATGCTATTCTATGCAGCAGAAAGAAAGAAGGAACTTCTACCCTTTGCAACAGCATGGATGGAACTAGAGAGCATTATGCTAAGTGAAATAAGCCAGGCGATGAAAGACAAATACCATATGATCTCACCTTTAACAGGAACCTAATCAACAAAACAAACAAACAACCAAAATATAACCAAAGACACTGAAATTGAGAACAGGCTGACAGTCACCAGAGGGGAAAGGGGAGGGCATTTCAGGGGAAAAGAGGAAGGGTTTACAGGAACAAGTATAAAGGACACATGGACAAAAACCATGGGGGCTGGAAATGGGAGGGAGGTGGGGAGGGCTGGGGCAGTTGGCTGGGATAGGAGTATAAGACAGAAGTCTGTACAGAACAACAATTAAAATAAAATTTTAAAAAAGAATATTAAGGAAAAAAAGAGATGAAGTAAAGACACAGAACACCAAGAGAAGAATGCTACAGACTGGACTCCTGCTGGTGAAATCAGGATCCTTTGTCTTAACCCCGCTGTCCTTTTATTTCTAAAAGTCGAGGTGGAAGGAACATCTTTCCAACAGATTGGGAACAACCCTCACAAAATGATGGTACTGGGGTCATTGTAGCAGAATGATGATGAAGTGATTGAAATTTAGTCAAGAATTTGAAATAGGGAACTTGCCAGAGGGGCGATCTCATTTCTCATACATACAGAGAAAAATGATTTACATTTGTTTTCTCCTCAGAAAGTGGACAAGAAGCAAGAAAGAAATGAAATGAAACATTTACAATTGATAGAAAACCCCACTAGCCTAGAGTTCTGTATCCTGTGAAATTATCCTTCATAAGTAAAAGAGAAAAAAAGTTTCTCAGACAAAATTGAGAGAATCTATTGCCTGTACATCTGTCTTGCAAAAAATTTTAAAAGAAATATTTTTTTATTGTCATTCATGTACAGTTGTCTCCATTCTTCCCACTAACTGTCCACTGCCCCATCCATCCCTGCTTCCCACCCTTGATCCCACCCCCTTTGGCTTTGCCCATGTGTCCTTTATACATGTTCCTTGATGGATCTTCCCCTATTTCCCCCCATTATCTCTCTCCCCGCTCCCTTATGGTTACTATCGGTTTGTTCTTTATTTCAATGCCAAATGTAAACATAGACTTTGAAACAAAAGTTTTTTAGGGAAAGGTAAAATTATATATTTCAGAAACTTGGATCTACATAAAGAAGTGTATGGAGAAAGAATAAGGGAAGATAAAATAAAAACTTTTATATTTCTTATTCTTAATTGAACCAGCAGATGAGTACCTTCAAAATAACAATAGTAATATATGCTTATATATGGTTATGAATAAGTATGTACAAATGGAATGAATGGCAGCAATGATGAAAAGGCAGTAGAGAGGAATTAGGGTCATCATAAGGTATTCATATTACTACAGATATATATTGTAGAGTAGTATACAAGGACAATAATAGTTGTATTGTTTGAATACTTTCAAGGCCATTCCACACATCATTTTATTTACTTCTTACAAAAATGTAAGATTCTTGAAGGAATGGCGAAAGTTCAATGACTAGTACACTAATGGATTACAACCAACACATAATACCTAATACCACCCTAACACCTAATACTACCCTAGGGACCATTCTATCCAGTCATGAAAACGCTGACTTTTTAAAATAATCAAAGTCACAAAACTTAAAAATAAATCTTTTCTTCAGGGACCTAAGTTTCTGAAAGGTAACCAGAGGTTAATGCTTTCAGAAAACATTAACTTATAATAAATAGGTCATGTAATTTCTGTTCCATCTGGGAAAATTCCTCCAATAAAGATTTCATAAACCATGTGATCCATTTCTGCTACAAAGAAAGGGATGAGCTAAGGGGAAGAAAGAGGAAGAGAACTACCTTTAGTAAAAAAGTTTATTTGCATAATAAAATGTTAGTTTACAGAAAGGAATGATTTTGGGTTTGGGTGGCACATAAAAAGGGAAAGGGTGGGGAGATACAAATTAGAGTGGGTAATCTAGACATCACACCAGCCTGGTGAGAAATAGTGATTTTGATACTATGGTAGAGTTATTAATGTATACTGTCACACTAAGCTGTAAATTATGTTCAAATCCCAAACTGAGTTTATCTCAGAGGGTAGAAGTGAGATTTGATGATGGGGTCTAGGGTGAGGATTAAAAATGATACAATAGGTAACATTAACACATACTGGGAAGTGATAAGTATGTTCGTTAAGTAGAAAAACTAACATATCTTTATTGTACAAAACAAGAACGGCTTCTAAAAATTGAAGACATACATCTTCAAACAGAGGCCAATTAAGTTTATTAAGTAAACCTGGGGACTCAGTGTAGGGACTAAGCTTCTATTATAAAGAACAGAGGGACCATACTAAAAAAAAAGTGTGTTTCTTCAGGTCTCTATAGAAAAAAAACAGATGGATAAATGCTTGAAAAAAATCACATAGAAATGATTAATATGAGAGAAACAGTGTAACTTAAGATGTGGTGGCTCTTAATACAATAGTGAACATAGTACCAGAAAAGAATTATAAAATCAGAACATACAGAATCTATTTTAAATGTTTTTCTTTGCTTTCTATTTTATTTTTATTTATGTGCTTAATAAGTATTTTGCTACTTCTGTGAATATTTTAGGGGGGGACAAATTACCTTCATTTAATGGTAAAATTATCTGATGTAACCAAAGGAAATATTTCCATGGTATTATTTTTGTAGTCTTATATTCTCAAAGGCACATTCCTAAATTACTCTACTAAAAATTCAAAGCAAAACAAAAATAAGATGGTAATTCATCCAGAATAAAAGAAATTGTCTCCAAAATAGCCCACTGAGGACTTACTCCAATCTTACAAGCACTGATGAAAACAATACAATTAAGATTTAATTTCTTTTACCATCACCTTATATTTTTTGGGCTGTGTTGCAAACATACAATACACAGAATGTATCCTTGAACAACTGATGCTGGATGACATGTAGTAATTTCAACTTTCCTTGTCAGAACATCATCCTTCCCTAATGGAGAGAACCCCCCAAATGCTTTCCCCCTGCCATGGAACATTCCAAAGTGAAGAGTGAGAGAAGGGGTGGCTTGCACTTTCTTCTAAGCAATGAATGTGGTACAAGAGAGTGAGTGCTTGTCACAAATATACCCCAGATGATAGGCTGATTCTCTTTATTGTGTATCTCAAATAACCAGAGAATATTGTGCACTGTAGACACAGGTGTACCTCCAATAATTTGTCTTACTGAGTGTTTGTGGTTACAGATGGGGCAGTGCTTTATAAAAAAGAAGAACATCGGCTCTGTCTTCTCTTTAGAAACCAGGAGAAGGAACTGTTAAATCCTGACAGAGAGAGAGAAAGAGATTTCCTTTAAAATAATTTTGGCCTTTCAATTTTGACTGCTTTTTGTTATGTGTACTTTATTCATTTAACTTTCCTTCACTATCGCTGAAGAATGCCTTCCCAGCACCTAGCCTTTGAGAAGTAATTACTGTTGCCCTTCCTTTCTACCCAGCATGAGCAGCAGTGGAAAGAGGGAACAATGGCACTCTGGCTGGTCTGAACAGTGCCCGACACCAGGGCCCCAGCGTCTTAACAAGGCCAACTGGGTGACAGTGACCATAGGCTCCCTGGGACTATGCCATAGTTTAGGAAGTTATTTACAAGGAAGAAATATCTTAGTGTGAAGAGAAAACAGAAGCAAGAAAAATGAAGTAAATTTCTCAATTATAGACTCTCAACCAGTTTCTAAAAGCTTCTTGTCAAGTTTATAAGTGTAATTGTTAAATGTCTGGCACGAGTAGCAAACAAAATGCCAATGATGAGGATCAAATAATCCTTTCTGAAAAAATTAAAAAAGAAAGGAAAACAGAGTCATTTTTATGCTGCCAAGTTAAGGCCATGAAAACAAATTATTTCTCCCTTAAAATATTATGTTCATGTTAGTAAGGTTTCTTCCTACAGCCATAATTAGCTAAAGGCGTGGTCTTATATCAGCGACATCTGACTTTGTTGTTTGCTGAGGCATGTTAACATGTGTATATCACACATGTGAATGTATGTTACCTGTTGTGAGAAGTTGGAACCCATTTGTTATGTAGAGGTTGGACATGACTCCAAATCCAGGCAAGTGCATTTATTCATACTGATTTTCACCCATTTTGCCCTATTTCAGGATATTAATAAAATTAAACTTGAACACTTCTGGTTTATAATGAATTACTTTCAGCCTTCTTTACAATTAAGAGTTGTTCCAGGACTGGTAACCTAACTTTTAGAAGTTAGTTGCACAACTCTTCTTGAAGGTCCAACTTTCACACCACCAGAGTAAGGTTCACCTGTACCAGCTACCTAGGAAAACGTTTTTGTTACAACTAAAGATCTGAGAGAGGTTGTGTTGGATGAGCAAACACTAGTGAAAACCAAAGTTGCAGGCACTATGCATACTGCGTTTTCCTCCTACAGGCATCATGGAGCAGGCAGAATCTAATAGGCAGATACTAGAGGCATCAATGAGATTTGACTCATTGATATTTATGTCTTAATTACTATTTTAATAAAAGTGTTACAATATTCACTCTTACAAACAAAAAGCTAATTTCTATTTTTATCATACTTCCGTTGTATTTGCCACATTTTATATAGTCCCTTTTTGTTTTCCTTTAGAGATATTAGAGCATTCTATTATGATGACTCAAAGGATCACATCTTCTTTTCAGTTTCTCCAACTATAGTACAGCTGTGGCTGATTTTTCCAGGGCAGGAAACATGTTTTGTTGCTCTTTTACAATGCTTTCATGCTCATAAAATATAGTGCTTGACTGTGCATAGCCAGGCCCTCCATCGACAGAGACTAATTGATTCTTAGAAAGGGGAAAAAGTTTAACACAATTTTCTTTTCCTTGGAGGCTGGAAAAAAGAAAGAAAGCAGATGCTAATGTATTATGCAAGGGCATAAACACACCATTTTTTTTTTTCTGGGAAGCATTACTAATGAGAACAATTAACATTTCACAACTGACATAAAGCCCTTAACTATGTAGACAACATATCTATTACATTTTGGTATTCATATATTTTAGTAATTATAACAGATTTGCCACCTAGATTTTTATTGCTAATTCTTTGCAAATACTCCAGAACAGTAAGATTTTAATTTTACTTTATGGCTTCATGTTGTTAATTTTTATTATTAAGTTATAGGGACAGGTGAATAGAAACTATATTTTATGTTGCCTTTGGAGAAGTGTTGAGAATATAACAATACTTTCTCTCCTTTATTACTTAAGTAAATCTGATTAGGAAATAAAATATTCCTTCTTTAAAATTTCAGCTCCTAGGTATGACATGGTTAAGAACTTTGTAAAATTCTTTGGCAAGGTTTTAAAAATATTGCTAGTTATGGGGTGGATAATGTTCCCATGACTATGAATGATGAACTCATGTGTTGAAGTCCTAACTTCCAGTACCTCAGAATGGGACTTGATTTGAAATAGGGTCTTTATATATGGAATCAAGTTAAAATGAGGTCAAAAGATGGTCCTTAATCAAATATGACTGCTACCTTGAAAAAAGGAGAAATTTGGACACAGACAAATGCATAGAAGGAACACAATGTGAAGGGAGGAATGAAGAAAATGAACTTCTAAAAGCCAAGGTCAGAGGCCTGGCTTAGATCTTTCTCTCATAGTCCTTACAAGGAACCAAACCTGCAGACACCTCGATTTTGGACTTTTGGCCTCTTGAACCATGAGACAATAAATTTCTATTGTTTATGCCACTCAATTCATGGGACTTAGTTATGACTGTCGTGGAAAACCAATACATTATCTAAAAACCTTTGTGGTGAGCAGAATAATGCCCCCCAACTCATTGCCCCATCCTAATTCTCAGAACCATTGAATATGTAAGATTACTTGGGAAAATACAGACAATTAAAGTTGCAAATGAAATTAAGTTTGCTAATCAGATGACCTTATAATAGGGCAGTTATCCTGGATTCCCCAGATAATCACAATGTAGACATAAGGTCCTTACACACGGAAGAGGAAGGAGGTGAAAACAGTATAATGTGACAAAAACTCTACCTGTTGTTTTTGACATTGAATATGGAGGACAGAAGCCATGATAATAAGGAATCTGAGTGGTCTCTAGAAATGAATTCCTTCCGAGAACCTCCAGAGGGAGTATAGCTTGGTGATGCCTTGACTAGCCCAGAGAAACTGATTTCAAATTCCTGACTTCAGAACTCTTAAGAAGGTAAATATATATTGATTTGGACCACAAAGTGTCTGGTGGTAATATGTTATAACAGCAATAAGAAACTAATACAAACTCTCTTTCCCAGGTTGCTCTAGTGTTAGAAATTCAATTCTATATTCTACCACCTTAGTCATGTCACTGTTCAGACGATTGATTTGCTAGAAAATTTTCTAGTAAACTGACTGAAAATATTTATAATGAGTTTACAATTCATTTATTAAAATATTTATAATGAGTTTACAATTCATTTCCTAAATTATTTGGAGACAAACTTAAAGAGCTATAAAAATCTAAGTCTGAACAACCTTGCATGTGACTACACCAAGCCAAAATTAAACTTATCCCCATGTAATTTTTTCCAAGCCTTGATTAAAAACATAAAACAATCATTTTCCCTCTTCTTCACAATCAAAGATAAGGCAGGTTTGGTAACCTACCATTTTATTTGTTTTCAAGTCTTACTTATGTCTGTATTCAAGGAAATAATAACAATAATTTTGGTCTTTTAAAACATGATGAAGAAAGAGAAAAAAACAAAATCACATTGTTAGTGATAAATGTATATGTTCTTTAAATCACAGTGATACTCCTGAAGGAGTTCATTAATGGCTTGGACCCATTAGAGTATATTTAAACATTGGATGGGTTATTGGACTTGGTATATCCTTAAGGTTCCTTCCCAACAAGTGATTCTAAAACTCTATGATTTTCTGTTGATTTAGATCAAAGCAATGGAACATCGGTCTGTTTTCTTATAATGCAATTTATTGTAAAAAACATCATGAAAGCAAATCTTTCTTTACTTCATTTGATGATTTGAATTTGTACTCAATAACACCTCATTTATCTGACATACTTGCAAACGCTTAAAGGATAAGTGAGAAAACATTTTCCAGAGCAAGGTACAGTAACTGACACACAGAAGCCTAATCCAAGCTTTTTAAAAACTAACTGGATATTCCTTTAGTTGAAAAGCCTTTTTTTAATTTCTAACCTAAATTACAATAAAATTCCTCAGAATAGGAATTTTGTGAATATGAATTGCAGTTGCTTCATGATTCAGACACAGTATTGTAACTATCTGCTCATAAAAAAAGAAAGTATTGCTTGACTCTCCAACATGGAGATGCTGATCTGTCATGGAGATAGGAGCCTCAGGCTGCTTTATGAGAGTAGTTTTATGGGGACAAGGGTATATGAGTGATAGGGGAGGCATTCCTGTGCCCACTATTTTAATAAGACAGTTCAGCTTTCTCTAGTTCAAATGTTGGATTTCACATTTGGTTGGGAAAAATTGTCTTAGTGATTTTTATCCCAATAAAATTTACATTTATATAGAATATATTAATAAGAACATTTCAACTATGTCATAGACTGATGTTTGTCCTTAGACACAAGGCTAACCAGGTGTGGTCACATGACTAAGTTGTCACTAGGAGAATATAAATGGAAGTGGTGTATAAAATGTTTGGACTGTATCACTAACAGGAGGCTAGTCTGCCCCTTATCACCCAAGTTTCTTTATCTTGCTGCTTAGAACAGGGCTGTGATTTCTGGATCTTTCTCAACTTTGAAACTTTAGGATGAAGGTCACACCACCAAGGACACCTGGAAGTAGCCTGGGTAACTATTTACTCTTAGACCACCATAAGAGCCTTGAATTATCTAAATTTAGACTATTATGAGAGAGAGAGAGAGAGACTTTCATCATGTCTGAGCCACTGTCATTTGGGTTTATATTATATGCATCTAAAACTAAAAAAAAAAAATACTATCTTATTGGTTTTTATGACATTACCACTAAAGACTGTTAAACCTAATTGAATATTTATAACCAGAGACATAAATCACAGCTTGTATTTTTTGCTATTTATTTACTTATGGGTTTAGCAAAGACAGCAATTATGTGAAAAACCTAGCCACTGCTTTCCTAATAATTATTTTCCTATTATGCAATAGACTTAAAGAGTGTTGTGGCTTTAAAAATTTGTTGCATTTGGTAAAATTGAAAGCTCTCATCTCAGCTTACAAGAAAAGTGTATACTCTGTAATACTATTTTCAATTTAACTCAATCATAAGAATACTCAGAGGTAAAACAGCACAACCACCACGAAGATAAATCTCTGAAGAATAAGTATATTTATAGCTCAGAGTTATAATCAGTCTTTTAAGTAACTGTAAACAAATGTTTCTAAAGCTTTTGAAGTAAATACCATTTTTTCAGTTAAGTTAAAAAACACCATTACCCAGAAGAATCAGTTTGAATTTGTAGACAATAACAAAGCAAACTGTCTTGTTAGATTAGGCAGAGAGTAGGAATGTTCATGATTCACTACTCAAAAGGAAATAAAAACAAAAATGACTTGAAGAGAAATGGGCTTTCAGGAGTCAGAACAATGGAGTGTTAGTGCTGTCTTTTAGTAAAGAATACTGAAGAAATTTAAATATGAAATATAGCAATTTAATAGATTCTGCACTGAGGACAGAATACTGATCAAACTTGCCAGAGAGACAGTGAAAGAAGAAGGAGATTCTAAACACGTCAACAATGATAGGGTTGTTATCCTAGGGATTAATCTAAGGAAACCAGGAACAAAGGCCTCCAGGGAACAATATAAGAGATCTGGACTGAGATGAAAATCAAGCTGCCTATTCAAGTAGGAACGGGACACGTAATGACCAAACTCTAGGTAGTAGGAAATCAGCATAGTTCACTCTAGGTAGCTGGCTAATCATTATCAGAGAGTTATAGCAGCAGGATAAGGTGTGCAGTGATGGAGAATGAGGCTATTTGAGGGAAAGGTCACTAGGCAGAAATGGGTTCGAAGGCAGAAAATGTTAGTGGGAATAGGAGGAATGAAGCCGAATCTCAGTCACTTGGGGTACACTAAAAAATCCCAAGTTTATCAAGACAGTCTTTAAATTCCAAAGTCAAAGATATGTGAACTACAAATGGAGTGCTCAATTTTAGCCATGACCTACTGTCATATGAATGTAGTCTTGGACTGTCGACCTTGGGAACAAAGAGAAGTAAGCTCAGACTAAAGAGATTTCAGGTGAGAAGACAAAAAATATTATTTTCTTCTAAATTCCTATGGCACTATAGAAAGTAATATGGCCCTACAAGATGGGAAGAGAAGTGTGGTCAAGGTTGTAATCAAGAATGACTAGAGATTATAGGAGAGGTGAAAATGGGACTCAAATGAATACAAACAACAAGAGAGGGGAAATAAGGATGGAGTAGATAGTGGTGAAGGCAGAGTCTGGGTGTCATATTGTTCCTAAACAAAAGTGGGGTTTTACTGCCTGCCACCACCCACAGGCGTAGTCTTAAGACAGATGTTGGTGGAAAAGGAAAAGAGGTCTTCATCAAAATGTTGCACAATTTGGGAGGGTGGAAAACTCCCAGCTCCAGGATCATCTCTTCCACAAAACCCAGACAAAGCCCAGCCATCCCCAGAAACAGAAACAGTGCCCACAATTCCCGCTCCATCCTTATCTGTCCTTTGGAGCCTGAGGCTGCTAAGCAGATGGCTCTCTGGCTTCAGGCTCATCTCTTGGGTCCACGTGTGGGGCTTGGCACCACCATAGTCACATAGCTCCCAGGATCTAGCTGATCCTGCCAGAGCTCTAGTCCACACATCCAGGAGGTGGATCCCAGAGGAAGAGGGTAAGTCTTTGCCTTACCTCTGTTTAAATTTCCCAGCACAAACCTCCATGCACTCTGGAAGGGTCCAACTCACCCAGCCAATTCCATACTTGTCCACACTGAGACTGACTGGTCAGCACCTCCCCCTGTCGTCATGTTGACCTTTGTGGTACATGTGCTACTGTTTACTCTGGGACAGAAAGGGAGTAGAAGGCCTTTTCTCTCTGTCAATCACTTTCACTAGCCAGGTATAGGCTCAGTGCAATGACTTCCTCCTGCACTGGTTTGCTTAAGGGCAGGGAAATGGGTGTGGCTTCACCCAAGCTGCCCCTGGCATTTCCTATAGCCCCTCCCTCACCCCAGGGTCTGGCCAGGCCATCTGTTCAGGTCTACCTGTGTCAATACTCGGTTGTATACAAAATAAGTCAAGGGAATTGGAAGAGAGCTGGCCTTAAGAAGGTCTGGAACCCTAAGTATGAGGCTGCTGAGGAGTCAAATGCAAAAATGCAACATGACAACATAGGAACAGAAAGAAGTTCAGAAAATGCATTTTTTCCTCTTTAATATTTTTTAATGTTTAAATATAAAGAAGAAAATTTTGTTTAAAACCAAATTGTTGCTGGTTAAAACCATGAACTCACATCAGCAAATAAACAAATATCTATTACTCACTTATGTTTGCAGCAAAATTTAAAGAGAAAAAAGACAAATACCATATGATCTCACTTATAAATGCAACCTAATCAACAAAACAAACAAATGAGCAAAATAGAACCAGAGTCTTGGAAATAAAGAACAAACCTAGAGAGACCAAAGGGGAAGGGGGAAGGGGAAAATGTGGAAAAGAAAGGGAAGGGGCAAGCAAAAGAACATGAATAAAGGACTCATGGGCACAGACAATGGGGAGAGATTGACTGTGGGAGTGGGGGCTAGCGCTGAGCAATGGGGAAAAAGGCGGGATGACTGTAACTGAACAATAATAAATTTTTTAAAAAGCTAGATCTAGAGAAGATGGTCTATTGTTTAGGCTTTGCGCAAGCAAGTAAAGATGCTGAGGTAAAAGGTAGAGAAAATTGGAGTATACTGTCAATTATACGGAGCATGATACATATGAATGGTATCATAATCATTATTTTAGCATCTGGAAGTCCACAATAGAGAGGAGACACAGTTACATAGGTGTCCTTGCTTTTGAGCATACCTGAAACACTAGCTTCTGGGTATTTCCTCTTGCTATTCCCTCTGTGAGAAATGCTCATACAGTTATCACCCATCACCCACAGGATTTGCTTTTAATCCCATTCAGTTCTTTAGACAAATGTTATCTTCTCATTGAGGTCTCTATCACTCTATTTAAAATTGATTCCACCATATACCCACTCTCTTCTTCCCCCTATAGTGGGTTAAATGATAGCCCCCTAAAGGTATCTGCCCAAAACCTGTGCATACAATTGTCTTTGAGGAAAGGAACTTTACAGATATAATTGAGTTCAGCGACTGAGATGAGATCATCATGGATTTAGGGTGGGCTTTAATCCATTGCCATTTGTTCTTCTAGGAAAAAGGCAGAAAGAGATTTGAGACACAGATACAGGGCAAAAGTCCACAAACAAGGAATTCCTGGAGCCCCAGAAGCAAAAAGGATGCAGGAATGATCCTCCCCTAGAACCTTCGGAGGGAGACTTGATTGCAGACCTCTGGCCTCCAAAGCTGACAAGAGAATAAATTTCTTTGGTGCTCTACCAGTAAGTCTGTGGTGATTTGTTTATACCACCAAGTCCATGGTTAATTTGTTATGACAGCCCTAGAAAACTAATATAGTCCTTATCTGTACCTGATACATTATATGTTTTACTTATTTCTGTTATATTATCTTTCTCCCACTGGAATGCAAGCTGCAATGGAGCAGGTGTTTCTTGTTTTTTGTTAATAGCTGTATTCTCCAGCAGTAGAACCAGTGTTGCCATATGTTAGGTACTCAGTAAATGTTCACTGAAAGAGTAAGTGGTAGATTTAAACAGAGGATAAATGAGGCGAGTTTCACAATTGGATCTTTGTGGAACAGAGAAAACAGAGCACTCTAGAAGTAGAATGTGAGTGAGACTGAGAGCCTCAGGCCAGTGAAATGTTCGATTTGGAAATGACCAAGAGACTATAAGCCTCCTGAACCTCCAGAGCCTAAAGAAGTTATGGAGATAAGGATCATGATCTGAATTCTGAATCACATGAACTTCACCTTCACAAATTGTTGTAAAGTGTTTAATAGCACATTCTCTGGATAGTGGCTTCTGGTGTTATCAGAGTCCTTGCTCTACCCAGAGGGTAATATTTTAAATAAACGTCACTGTTTCCAGCCAAAACAGTAAGAAACTTATAAAACTCCCCACACCATGGCTGAGATCAGAATACTTAGATTAAACAGTTTTATGTCTCCAGAAATACGCAGTTCTAGGGGGCAGTGGACAGTTAAACTGTAGCTGACAATAGAATAATGTTTATGAAAGGCCTTAAAATATGTTTTTCTTTTCATCTAGAAAATCCATTTCTCAGAAATCATGAAGTATGTGCTCAAATATTTAATTGCAAAGATAATTGCCACAGTGTTACTTATAAAAAGAAAAAATGAAGGTAAATTAAATGTCCAAAAATAGTGCTACTTAAATGAGTTTCAAAATGTCCATTCAAGATATCCTGGAAGTATGCTTACTGAAAAGGAAAGAGACTCATGATATATTAAGTGAAAAATAAAGGGTACAAACCAGCATATATAGTGGTTTTAAGTTTTTGTGTACAAGGAGATACATTAAAAATCTGAAAAACATATTAGTGTAGTAGACTAATGGATGATCTTTATCTTCTCTTTGTTTATCAGAATTTTTATGAACATATGCTACTTTCATAGTAAAGGGGAAAATGACATTTATTTTAAAAACAAATCCAGTTTATGAAAGTTTGCATGAAAATTTTTACGTTTAAACTTTTGAGCAATTTCAGATAAAGAGATGGATAACTTTTTAATTCATAATCCAAAAATGACCATCCCTATTGTCACCAGCAAGATGGTAATCACATATAAAAAAATCAGAACTTGGAAGTTAAAAAAAATAAATAAAGGAAAATTGAAAATGGATCCACCCTTATTCACTGCTGGTGGGAACATAAACTGGTACAGCCACTATGGGAAACAGTATGGAGGTTCCTCGCAAAATTAAGAGTAGGCTTCCATATAACTGAACAATCACTCTTCTGGGTATCTACCCAAAAAACTCAGAAACATTTATATGAAAAGATATATGCATCTGTATGTTCATTGCACGATTATTTACAGTGGCCAAGACATGGAAACAGCCAAAGTGTCCTTCGATAGAGGGTTCAATAAAGATGTGGTACATACATACTATGGGATACTACTCAGCCATAAGAAAACATGAAATACTGCCATTTGCAACAACATGAATGGACTTTGAGAATATTATGCTAAGTGAAATAGGTTAGTCAGAAAAAGCTAATGACCATATGATTTCACCCATATGTGGTTCACCCATATGTGGGATATAAAACTGAAACTCATAGACACAGACAACAGTACGGTGGTTACCAGAGGGAAGGGGGTGGCAAAGCATAAAGGGGGCCAAATATATAAAGATGGAAGATTATTTGACTTTGGGTGGTGGGCACACAATGCAATACACACATCATGCAACATAGAAATGTACACTTGAGACCTATATGATCCTACTAGCCAGTCGCCCCAATAAATTTTTTAAAAACTGGTTAAAAAAAAAGGAAGTGGGTCAGAATAGAAACACTTTATTCACTCCTTGACAAAGAGATTTCATAATTTCTAATGAAGAGAAATTAACATTAATATCAGAAAACATAATATTAGCACATACACAATAATTATGTCAAGTTAACTATACAATGATGTAGACTAGGTCACAATTAATTGTGTCCTTTACTGTCTTAATAAAATCCTCAGCATAAAACCTTTTCTTGTTTGGTACCAGCTAGATAAACTCTAACCAACATTGTAACCAAGATTTTTCTGTCCCAGAAGGAAAATTAAGGTAAACAGTTTTCCTTACAGAAAAGGAACAAATTAAATTAATCTTAACCCAGGCTGGGTTTGAGCCCTAATACAAAAACAAGTACAAATTGAGAAATTGCAGGAGCATTTTAAAGTGAATTACCAACCAGAAAAAAACCCTCAAATTTCAGGAAAGTTTTTGCCCAAACCCAACAGCCTCTGCTTTCCATTCTCTTTATTGGATGATAATAGTAATTAATTGACAGGAAAGTCTACTTGTAAAGAAACTGAATATAGACTATTGATTACTGATAATGTGTTCAGGAGAAAATGTAGTTTTTTCAGTGAGAAAGTTCCCTGGCAGCTGAAGAAAATAACCCAGAAAAATAGGAGCATCCTTATTCTTCCCTGTTAAGGACTGCATATCCTTAATGTTTTGCCCCGGCGCCTTCCATTAAGCAGTTCAAGTCCAAAATGTTCCCAGCCCCATTAAAAACTATCCTTCTTGAGTAAGATGCTTTTGTTTAAGGTGCTGTTCTTTGATAAACTGAGATGGCCTACCAACTAAATTAAATTATTGGTGAATGATTTAGGCACTGATAGACTAGAATCAATACAATTTTTATGGGGAAAAAAACTTTTGTTCAACCTCAAGATACTCCATGAACCCATGAATTTATATCATTTTTAGGTAGGGTCGGTCATGTTCATTGGTTAGTCCTATGTCCTCATAACCGATGCCCGACTTCCCCATTTAGGTTTCTGCTTTAGAGAGAACACACAGGTAAACACGCTTTCTTATAATAGGGAAATCTATCACCTTGCTTATCATCTTCAAAAATAAATTATGAGAAATAGAAAAAGAAATATTCCTAAGTTTTACTGATCTTTTAAAATAAATGCTCAGTCTTACCAATATAATTTAGAGAGATTGGAAAGAGAAAAGGAGCATAGAATTTGAAAGCTTCAACTCAAGGGGATAAAGGCACTAAACAGCTCTAAGGATACTTGAGGTAGACTATGCCTTTAATCAATTCTCATCATGCCACCACATGCGACTTGGCATTTAGCACTGCCTTTTTACACAGACCCTTTAAACTTAAATTCAAATTTTTTAGAGGAAAAGCTTTGGTTTATTTATTAATAGAAATATATGAAGAATGGTATGTTTTACTTTCTTTCAAAGTCTTCCAGTAACTACCATTAAAGAAGGACACTTTATATTTTTATTTACTAGATTAATTAGTTAACAGCAAATGAGTCTGTCCTTCTACAAAAGCAAATTCTTTTCATTCTTTTGCTGTACTTATTGTGGTTTATCTTGTGAAATTAGGTGTACTGCCTAACTAATTGAGCTGCAGATGATAAGGTTTTGACTAGTCCAGTGATCAGAACCCAGATCACCTGATTAAGAGACAATTAACTGATTTCTGGTTCTATTATTAACTTTCCAATGGCTGCCATTTCCCTGGCCCCCTTTGATTTGTGGGAATTGAGTATGTTGACACATCCCTTATGTCTGAGACTAAGGATAACAGGAATACCAATCACCTAGGATCATTTTGAGGGTTAAATAAGACTTAATATAAAAAATACATGGCACAAGTAAAATATCCTTAATTTATACACAATTCTCATTAGTGTATAAAAGCAAATGAGAAAGAAGAAGGGATGAACTAATGATTGATGAAGATGACATGATATTAATAGGTTACAGAAAAAGACACATTCCCACATGTATCTTCTCCATTAGAAAGAGAAAAACAGTGGGAAAAAAGCAACATCAGTTCATTACGAATAATAATATAGTGATAAGGACCAGGAAGTTTTCGTGTGCTCAAGTATCCAGGTGTTAGTTAATTTCATAGCACACAGGAGAAAGAACATACCATTTACATACCATACAAGAACATTATACTCAAAGAAAGCATATGTTGAGAGAAGAACTGAGAACTATAGGTTAGGGACTGCACTGATTCCTAAAAGCAAGGAACTAGTAACTACTGGAAATTACAGATTAGGTCTTGATTTTCAGTAAATTTATAGAATCAATTATTAAATAAATGGTTTGTTTATTAGTATGAGAAAAATGAGGTGACTTTCAGGAGGCATCATTGCTTATTCAAAGTAAATCATAGTAAAAGACAGCTTTGATAGTATTATTTTATTCATTGATTAGGGAAAGGTCAGAGAGAAATATATCATTGCTATAACAAAATAGTAATTAAAAATTTCAGTGATGTCTTTGATTTAAAATGATAACACTGAAATTATTTATTAATGGCTATGCAATAAACATGACATGATATTCAGTGACCTGCTTAAAATATTCTATATTTGGTCATTTAGATGTTTCACAGTTTTATCAATGTCCTCATGAAGATTATTAAATGCTCCCCTAAGATTCAATTAATTTAAATATTTTTTCACTATGTACAAGCATCGAGCATTGTTATAGTGCTGTGGAGTATACACATGAACAAAATAAAGACTGTTCTCAGGGACCACACTTTCTGTTGAGAGAAATGGAGAACAAAGAAGTAAGGAAATTGCATACAGAATTTATCATGCATGTAGACTTTATCATGCATACAGAATGTCAAATGATATTTTTAAGGTAATAAAATGTGAAATTTATAAAGTGTGATCAAAGATTAAATCTTTGATAAAAAGATAGTAAGCAGAGACTGAAATTCTATAAACCCAAAAGGATACCTAATAGATAACAGATTCTAGATCCTAAATTGTCCCAACAGCATTAAGAACTATTAAATACAAGTACAATAAATTTGTGATACTAGCTCTTGGTCAATAGCAGAATCTAAATAGTAAAAAAGTCAGCACATTAGTTAGTTTCCAACAAGATAAGAATGGTGTTCTTAGCACAGGAATAAGTTTCCCACTGTACTCTATGCTAAAAAGCAGATAAGCTTACTGACTTTTCTTCTCATCAATATATATTTTAAGTGGACATTAATAAAAATGTGGTACTTATCAGGAGGACATTTAGACTTGTTATAGAAAAGGAAAGATTTTAATGTATAAACAAATTAGGAGTGTTTGAATAAACAAAATGAAAATAAAGGAAAATGGTAAAGACCATCCTTAAATATTTGAAATACTGTCATTTAGGAGTGGATTTTTTACCTGTTGCTTTTAAAGGCAAAATTACAAATAGTAAATGGAGGTTATGAAGAAGTTAGATCTCTTCTCAATATTAAAAAATGGGTCTTGTAAAATAGTGAATTACATAACATTATGTGAATTCATAAAAGAATGCAATAAAAACATCTTGCATTGCTGAGGAAGGGAACTTGTCTTTTCTTTATTGTCCAGACTCAAGGGGCGATGGTCAATTATGGTGGTTGAACATTTCTGGTGCCAGACTGATGGGGACACCGGCTAGCAGTATCCGCATCATTATGGATGAAATAAAACATGCACACGGACTACTGAGTCCGGTGGAGGAAAAAGGACCACAGAGTGACTTTTCTCTCAAGGGGAGAAAAAGCTGCGGCCTCCCCCATGATAGGCCTTTTTTCTATGTATCTCACTCACTATCCCCCAGTTACAACAAAAGGAGCCAATGCCCCTAATCACATCAGAAGAAGGATATTAGCAAATGAAAAGGCAAAAGTGGTTGAGCCGGTTACACTGGTCCCTGCAAGGTTTAGCATGGATTTTAGGAAGTTACAACAAGCATTTGCAGGGTGTGAGAGAGTTTTCAGCAAGAAGCAAAACAATTTAGGTATTCTGCAAATCTAATTACCCACGAAAGAACCTATTTGTGGGCGCGAGTCCTATGCATCTCCGAGTGGGAGCTGGGCCCATGCCGCGCAGAAGGGTCTGCCACACCACACTGCCTGGGTTCAGTCTCTAGCCTTTCAGCATGATTTTGGATGAGCTACTTAATAACTCTGTACTTCAATTTCTTCATCTGTGCAATGCAGGAAAAGTCACCAAAATGGGTCACCAATTCCACATACACAATTACAAAATGCAAAAGTTTTCAAAATTAAAAACTTTAAGTTAGGAGCAAACTCATCTGGCAACAAGAACAATTCTGAGCTGATATGGGTTATTTATAGTCATATTTTCCCTTGTAACATGGACATTTATAAATTTTCTATTGAAGTGTTAACGTGTTTGCATTGGTGTGCTGCCCCAGGCCTACCTGTGGCAATTCCTAATCTGCAGTATATACACAGTATTGTCTTTATGAAACTTAGAATCTCAATTTTCAAAACGTGTCTGGCTACGTGATTCCAGAATAAGGACTATAACCCTGTAGTACCTATTACTCCATAAGGGTAAATTAATTTATAGATAAGATCCATAGCACAATATCTTACACATAGTAAATACGTAGTATAGGTTAGCTACTATTATTACAAAGATTTTTTGGTTCTTACATTAAAAACAAAGTAGTGAAAAAAGTCATTATCCCTTTAACAAACAAACAAATTGATACCTTGCACATTGATGTATTTAAACTTTTTTATTATATAATCAAGAGTTTTTAGTAGCGGTATTATAAAAAGGTCCAATTTATTGCAGATCTTATAAATTTTAATTTATAATAGTGAGAAGTGTTCATGAAAATTATTATTTTTGTGCATAGACAGAATCAAATATTAAGAGTATATATATTTAATCAGTAAATTATGAAATGCATTTTCATCCAAGATAAAAAGTAAATAAGTGATAAAATCTAGTGCCTTTCTGTGAAATATGTTGTGTTCCTTGCAATTCTAAGAATTCTAATTCCTAGAGAATATGACTTTTTATATGCATAAAGAGGTGATATATACTTTTAGGGTGACTATTTTCAATTCGGTCTACAACAAGAACCTGGCATCTAAAGTAGAACTGATGCTTACAAATAGTCTCTTTCTTGTAATGATTTATATATCACCTATCTATTTTATAAGGTTCAAAGAAATGTATGCTTTCAACACATAATTTCCAGCATTCCTGTATATTGTCAACTATTTGATACGAAGTATTTGTAAGTCAGATGGAAAAGTGGAATTCTAAAACATGGGCAGCCAGAAATAAGAGTGTGGGATTTAGAGGCATGAGTATCAGATATCACTATGCAAATTCATGACTAACCTTATCGTCAAATAATCAATGATAGGCACAAAGTTCAACTGGCATCATGAAATACAGAGGGTCAGTTAAATGTAAAGGCACGTTGCTGCAAGAAGAATATTTTTTTCCTAGTTTTAATACTTTAATTTTTTTTTTTTTGAAAATACGTAGGAAAGACAGGAATTGCATACTTTTCTACCTCTTCTTTATTCTCAGGTATATACACACCAGGAAGGGGCTGCATTCACTGAGTTGGTGTGACCAAGGGGAGAAGCAGGCTGAGGGGAGAGAGTAAACAAAAGACTGATTCTGTCTGTTGAATTTGTAGTTTCTTTAGAACATGCAAATAAAGACTGCTGGTAGGAACCAAATGCTTTCTTTCATGGCTTGAATTTTTTTTTTCAACTACTGTTTGTGGCAGACCCCTCTGCATGGTGTGGGCCCAGCTCCCACTCGGGGATGCACAGGACCCACACCCACAGATAGGTTCTCGCATGGGTAATCAGATTTGCAATATACCTAGGCTGCTTTTGAGACTTGCTCTTTGCTAAAACTCCCTCACCCTGCAAGTGCTAAACCTTGCAGGGACCAGTGTAACAGGCTCAACCACTCTTGCCTTTTCATTTGCTAATATCCTTCTTCTGTGATGTGATTAGGGGCATTGGCTCCTTTTGTTGTAATGGGGCATAGTGGGTGAGGACCCTCCTGTAATGTGAAGAGATATAGAATAAAGGCCTGTCATGGGGGAGGCCGCTTTTGCTCCCCTTGAGAGAAAAATCACGTTGTCATCCTTTTTCCTCCACCGGACTCAGTAGTCCATGTGTATATTTTTTATTTCATCCATAATGACGCGAACACTGCTAGCTGGTGTCCGCATCAACCCTTGACAATCAGTATTAGTTTCAGATATACAGCACAGGCATGGTAGTTAGACATTTATATGACTTACAAACTGATTCCTCCAATAAGTCTAGTAGCACCATATGTAGTTATTACAATATCATTGACTAGCCCTGGCTAGGTGGTTCAGGTGGCTCAAGTGGTTGAAATGTTATCCTGTACACAAAAAGATTGTGGGTTCAATCCCCAGTCAGAGAACATACCAGAGGCAATCACTCAACATTTCTTTCTCTCTCTCCTCTCAAATTAATAAAAACATATTCTCAGGTGAGTATTAAAAAACCAATATTATTGACTAGATTCAGTCAATAATATTGGTTTTTTAATACTTTTGCATCACCGTGACTATTTATTAAATAATTTATACTTCTTCGTAATTCTTTTACCTTTTTCACCTAGTCCCTCAACTCCCCCCTCCCCACATCCATTTGGCAAATATTATTTTGTTCTCCGTATCTATGAGTTTGCTTCTGTTTTGTTTGTTTGTTTATTTTTTATTTTACATTGCACATGTATATGAAATTATATGGTACTTGTCTTTCACTGACTTCTTTCATTTAACATAATACCCTCTTGGTTCTAAGAGATAGATAAGTATCAGAAGAATACAATTCTTCCCACTCCACCTTCCTCCAATCTCCCTCCTTGTTTGTGAAGAAAAAAGGTTTGTTTATCAAGTTGGAGAGTGAAATCTATTAGGTTAAAATAACAGAGTTGGTGTAAAAATACCAAAATTTAGTGAAGATTCATCTCTTTTCTCTCTGCTTCTCTGCATCATTGAATATGAGACAGGTCATGGTTTTCCAGTCTAGCCCCCAAGGCAGAAATTGTGTGTGTGTGTGTGTGTGTGTGTGTGTGTGTGTGTGTGTGTAGAAAGGAAGGTTGGAAGGAGAGTGATGAAAGGAATGAGAGTTTTGCCAGATTTTTCAGTTTAGAAATTACCAGAAAGCTCTAATATAAGGTTAGTGTTTTATTTTCATCTCCACGTGGATCCTTAAGCTTTTTCCTCCCCCAGGTAAAGACCAAAAGGAAAAAAAAAAAAGGAGAAAGGACAATTAGATTACTCTAACCTCAACCTCAAAGAAACATATCCAATAGGGAGCTGGAGATATAGGAACATAACCTATAAGAGATGTATGTCTGGGGTTGGCAAATAGTCATTGAAGCTGCAGGAGTGAATTGGACACTTAGAGAGTATGTATTAAGGAAGAGAAGACTCCTGAGGGTAGAACTTTTAAAATCACAGATGACAAAGGAACGAACAAAGAATGGTCAATGTGTTCATGACGATTAAATAAAACAGAAATACAAGTCAAAGTGCTTCAAAAAGAGAGAGTTGCCAAAGGCACCGAACACCGCCCAGCCTAGGCGAGCACACTCACTGGACACTTACCCAGTGACAAAGGCTGAGTGATTCCCTTTAGTTCAGCTGACTTGGTTCAGCTGACAGAAGCTTCTAGATAATCGACCTAATATTAAAACACTAGAAGAACAACAACAAAAATATCTTTCAAAAGTATGAAGGTGATAGCCAACTAAATAAGTATTGTTATTACCAACATGCTACTGTTATGCCCATAAATTCTTAGGCCTGGGAAAATTCAGGGATAGTAAATAAAATATTTTTTCTCATTTACAGCTGCATGTGTAATGAAGTTGTTCAACATATTTATAATAAATAAGAGTTGCTATAGTCTTTGATAATGTCCCTGAATAGAAAAAAGAATATCCTTTGCATGTGGTATATCATTCTTTCGAATAAGAGACTGAACATACAAATGCACAATGGCCAGACCACCGTAAAAACAAAACTCTGACCCACAATCTGTAGTAACCAGCCCAGAAAGCTAACAACTACCTGCAAGTCAGACTTGTGGCATGTCAAACTCCTGTCCCCAGCAAGTAGTCCAGGAAACCAAATGATAATTCCTGAAACAAGTAGCCCAAAGAACCAGGACTTAATTAATAACTGACAGGTTTCCCAATTTTTGCCCTCGCTTCCAATTTCGGATCAACCAGAAAAGGTCAAATTTGTTCCATAAGCCAATCACATATGATGCTCTACCTCTAGTTAATATAATATTAACTAACACATCTCCCGTAACCAATACCTTCCAGTCAAGGCGCACCTGGAACCCTCCCTGCTTCTACTCTAAAGCTTTCTCAGATTGCCTTCGAGTCTCTCCTAAGCCTAAGTAATGATTCCTGACTCTCTTGCTATAGAGAGCTCAGAATAAATAGACTTTGCTTATTCTCATTTGGGTGATATGTTTATTTCCACACAGATGCAACTAAAATACAAATCTTTGATCTGACCATTCATTGAATATTACTTAGCAGATTTATCCTGTAAAGGAGCTGTTACAAAATAATTTGTTCTAGGGAAAAGGGAAAATGTAATATGACTTTTAGCCCCCAAACTACATATTAATTATTTCCTTTTATTCTGCACTGTTATCTCCTTTTCTTATTCCAGAAGCCACCATTTCAATGTATCTTTTTACTTCAATGTCTTCTGGTAAAATATATTGCAAAAAAGCAGCAAAGTATTGTTGTTTCAAGGCACGCTTTTAAAATTCATGTGAAATAGCCCTGGCTGATGTGGCTCAGTGGATTTAGTGCTGGCCTGCAAACCTAAAGGGTCACAGTTTCGATCCCCATTAAAGGCACATGCCTGGCTGCAGGTCCGGTCCCCAGTTGGGGATGTGAGAGAGGCAACCACACACTGATGTTTCTCTCCCCCTCATTCTCCTTCCCTTACCCTCTCTCTAAAAACAAATAAGTAAAATCTTTAAAAACTAAAAATAAAATTCATATTAATTGTATTTTTCACCTCACCTCTCATTCATCCCTTGAACAGATTCTAAATAACCATGAACTTTTACTGGATCGCACATTACACTTCCATCTTCTCATTTTCCTACTTTCACATTTTCACTCGTGTTTGTCTCGAGGCTAGAAATTCCTTCCTCTGAACCAGATACCAGGCACAATCTACTTATCTTCCAAGTTACAAGTCAAATCCTTCTCCTTCATAAAAACTTCTCAATCACTAATATCCAAAATCCTCTCTAGTTCCCCTGAACTTGTGTAAGGATTGTTTCCTTCATAAAATATTTTTTTGTATTGAAATTGGTATTGTTCCTTGTCTTTCTCTCTCAAATGGAGCTCTTTGAGGGTTATACCACTATTAAGTGCTGGAAATATAATGATAAATTAGACAACCCACTAATCTTTGAGAAGCTCACACTCCAATGAGGATGTTTATGTGTGTGCGATATAATTAATAATATTATCATCTGACCAGCTCCACGGGATCACAGAGGGGGCTCATTGGTCCTACCTGGCAGGATTGTGGATATGTTTTAAGAGAAGGTTAATGCAGGCTTCCTGCCCTACACACACTCATTCCATTCCTACACTGTTTCTTTCACATCAGAGAGTGGGTACTGAAAACATGTCTGAGTAAAGAGCTTCGTCTCTACTAGCCATTGTTGGTCTTACAGGAGTAGAAGCCTGGCCCAAGCTAAAGCCATTGACCTGTTTTTCCAAGATATTTGTAATTTGGACATATAAATTCTAGCCCTTTATGTTATCAGTTACAGTGAAAGATTACGTAGCCCATGGTAGCTATTTCCCAACATATACATTATTTTTTTAAAAAAGAGTCCAATCTTGAGACAGACAAGTATAAGGCAGAGAGGAAATGCTACTTGAAGGAAAGAGAGGATATGACACTTAGCTTCACAGAGAGACAGGAAAAGAGTTTTGGTTCTAGTCCACTTGCAGTTTCTCACTTCGATCCTTCTTGGGCTGCCCGCACTTCTTGCCCTTAAGTTCTGCGTCATGACCTGTGTGTCCTCCCATTAAGTTTACAGATTCCGCAAAATCTAGCTTAAGCGAGTCTCTATTACTGCATCCAAACTATCTTTGACTAAGGCAGTTATGTCTTAAAGGATAAATAACAATTTGCCAAATATATATAGGAACAGGGCAGAATACTTCAACAAAGGGAAAAAACGACCAAAGATATAGAAACGTGACATTTATGTTTGAGAAGTAGACTAGAGTAGTTAAACCATGTGATAAGTAGGGGAATTGTTGAAGCCTCATTAAAAATAAACCTAAACATCTTATTAGGGAATGTGGACTTTATCTCAACAGCATGGAAAAGAAGACAGACGTTATTAAGGGGGAACTCCAACTGAAAAAGATTAGGCTTTCCTTCCAGTCCTATTGAAACAGAGAAATGGAAAGAACTCACCCTATGCCACCTGGAAAGTCATGGAAATACACAGGTTTCAAACCCAGACAGTCTAATACCAGTGTCTACACACAAAACTACTCATAATATTGCTTTATTTCTCAGAGTTTCTGTGTCCAACAGTCAGGCTTTGTTCAAAGATTTAAAATTATATATTGAAGCACCCATTACACAAATGGTGTGGCTCAGTTAATGGTCATTTACATTGGTCATCACTCCAAAGTGCTTCCAGAGGGAGATTGCCAGCACCCAATCGCTGTGCCTACCTCTATCCTTAAAATTCTTATTAGTTTCTGAAAAGACCCATATATATTAAATGTAGTCACAATTTATTTCAAAATTTTAAATTTAACGCAAGCCTTTTCTCTGTACAGCTACACATTCAAAGACAGCAGAATACAACAGGCATCTGGGGGCCTCTGCTGGTCAATTCTTCACCCCAGAGTTCAGAGTCTCTTCTAGCTAATCATTATTTTTCACTCATCTTGTCTTCTCAACTCCTCGATCCACTTCATCCCCCACACACGTTCCGATGTACTTTCCTCTCCCACTCATGCTCCCCAGAGACTTACTCATTTACTCACATTGTCTATAATTTAGCTGTCTATAGCTGACTTTGGCTAAGTTTCAGGCTTTGGGTATTTTTCGGCCCTGTTTCTCCCTTTTTATCTGTTTATTTAATTTTAACTCTTGTTACTCATTATTATCATAACAACCAGAGATGGAAAGTCATTTGATGTGTATAAAGTCAGTTATATGAGATAAATAAGTTCTAGAGTTCTGCTGTACAACGTAGTATCTGTAGTTAATAATACTCTAATGTGCACTTAAAAGTTTGCCAAAAGGGTAGATTCCTTAACATTCCATTGAATGGGATATCAGGACTTTTACCCTTAGTTTTGAAAAAAGGAAAGCTCATAATCATCTGAGACAAGTAATTCTGGATGTATGTAATAACATGGCACAATAATGCTTGTGTTAGGGGAGAACATTCAGAGGTATAATTGATATTTTTAGAATGATTTCTAAACCTTATGTATCACATTTGCTTTCTAGGGATTTTAGTGAAGTATTAGTATTTCTTTTTGCCATGTTAAGTATTCTACACACATAAAACAAAGAGGCATAGAGGTAATAGAATATTTATTATTCTGAATTTGGTGCTGGTTATACAGATGTATGCATATATATAAAGTGAATACATAAAATACATGCAGCTTTAAAAATATCAATTATACCTCAATAAAGCTGTTTCCAAAAGTGTCAATCTTCTGATTCCATGAGGAGAGCATATTGATTGGAGTTATTAGGTTCATGTTGAAACTAGACGTGGTTGAAACAGTTATTTACAAAGTAGTTTCCTCCAAGTGGGCATCCCAACAACTATGTCCACTTGCCTGAGCACAACATAGGTCACTGGCAACAGCTCTGGTGTTGGTGTGTACCAGGCTGTGTAATTCTGACTTGTCATGGCTAAGCAAAATCCATACAGTTCTGTCTCCTGTGTTCACCATATTTGCATTCTTTTTGTCCTTTAGTGGTTTGATCAGCTACAGTAGAGAATTGTTACAGACTGAATGCTTGTCTCCCCCAGATTCATGTGTTGAAATCCTCACCCTCAATGTGATGGTATTAGGGAGTGGAGCCTTTGAGAGACAATTAGGTCATGAGAGTGGAGCCCTCCTGAATGGGATTAATGCCATTATAGAAAAGAGACCTCTGAGAGCTCTCCCGCCCCTTCCATCCTGTGCAGAGACAGTGAGAAGAGGACCATCTATGAACCAGGAAGAACGCCCTTACCGGACACCAAATCTTTTGGTGCCTTGATGTTGGACTGCTCAGCCCCCAAAATGTGAGAAATAAATATCTGTTGTTTGTAAGCCACCCAGCCAATAGATAAGCATATTCTCAAAGGCAGTCACCTAAATACCTGGCACTGCCATCAGTATTTTAAGCTCTGTTTACTTGTTCTTTAACAAGATCCTCAAAGAGTGGGGCTGTAGATGACACAATGATAAAATGGACATAAGACTAAAAAGGTACATCTAAATTGGGAAAAATATATAAAGAAGATCTACTTCATTTGCCACCAAAGAAATGCTGTATGGCAATCCCACCTGTTACACACCCACTAGGAAGACTAAAATAAAAATGGCTGATGGTACCATGTATTGGTGAGATATACAAAAATTAAAATATTCATATACTGCTAGTGGGAGTGTAAATTGCTTTAGTCACTTTGAAACATTACCTGGTGGAACCTACTAAGGCTAGCTATGTGTATCACCCGTGGCTCCGTGAGTCCACATCCAGTATATCTAACAGAGATCCACGTGTGTGTGAGTGTGTGCATTTTCATTCATACATGCACGTTCACTAGCAGAATTATAGCTAACATCCAAAATCACAATGTGGATGTCTATCAGCTTTAAAATGGATAAATGAGCTGTAGTGTATTTCTTATAACCTCCAGCATTGAGAATAAATAAACTACAACTACATACAACTGCATAAATCAATCTCACAGATAATGTCGAGTGAAAAAAGTCAAGGACAAAAAAATTCACTGAATTTTTTTCAGTTTAGATAAAATTTAATTACAGACAAAATTAATCTATGGTGAAAAGTCAGGACGGTAGCTACACTTAGGTCTCATATGAAAGATAAAGGAGTCTTCTGAGTACTAGTCACATTCTGTTTCTTGATCTCGGCACTGTTATTTCAGTGTATTAATTTCATAAAAACTCACTGAGCTGCACATTACGATGTGTGCACTTTCCTTCATGCACTTCAATTAAAAATTTCAAGAAGAAAATGTAAGAAAAAGATGGAGACTTTGTACTTCAGCTGAGTGAAATTCACCAGGAGACACTGAGACGAGACGGTCTGCACCATGGGCTCTGCCGCTACAGGCTCATAGCCCTGATGCACTTTTCTTGTGTCTCAGCCTTTGGCAAATTCTGGAATATACCACCTTTATTTAATGAGAAAGTAAAGTCTGCTAAGCAACAGTATTTTGCACAAGTGTTATAATGACATAACACAGGACACAAATAGAATTTCTGGGTGCACAGTAATTAAATGTTTTTCTGTAGGTAGGGTTGGTATCAACTGAAACCCAATAATATGGCAAGCATGGTTGTTCAAATGGAGGTGTGACACCCAGAACGTATGTACAGGTGCTGCACCATTCTCATGGCATTTGCCATAAACTCCAGTAAAGATGTGTGGTCGTGGAAGATCAATGATCCTGTGGAGTTTTCCAGGCATAGCCAAGTCAGTGGAGATAGCAGACCTCCACGCAAAGTCTGTCTTCTTCATGGTAACTTAGGAGGTAATATGGGAGATTCTCAGCTGGCCCATCCAATTAGGATCTGACAAAAGTATTTCTTGGTTGCTCACTTGATACTCTAGTAGTAGAGGTTGTAACCATTCACTAAACACTTCTGTACTAGTTAACACGTCTAACCTGGAGAGACAAAATTACCTAAACCTTGTGGAAGGCTTCATGCCACTCAACACTGGGCTGTTTTAATTCCTTATGTGAGAAAGTTCCTGTAGTGTCTCCCAGACAGAGAAGGTCAGGGAACCTCACTCTCAATCAGCTTTAGGATAAAACCCTGCAGGCATCTCCTTCAAGTTCCCAGCTTTCTGGACAGTTTCCCTTCCAAGTCCACATCCTCTGCTCTGCACTCCATCTCCTTCTGCCCAGACTTTGGGAAGAAAGCTTTCCATTGCCCTTAAAGAAAGTCAGGGGAGGGCTCTCTAGGCACATACTCAGCTCAAGAGCCAGTACAGCCAAAACCTCAAGAGAACATTTTAAAGTAAAATTAAATATGATTAGGTTTTAATTCTTTCTCAAGACATCAAGCCATTGTATGAACATTTTAATAATTATTGTTTTAGGCATATTGTCACTCTCTTATTTTATTTTAATTAGTCCCAGACCTGCAAGATGGTCTACTTTAGAAAAAATGACTTATGAAACACAAAATATTATAGTAATGTAAGTACTATATATCAATTAAGTACTTTTAATTTTTACTGGGGATTCATGTTTTCTAATAAAACAAGCAGAAAATGTTTCTCAGACACTCTCCTCTGAGAATCATTTTTGGAAAAAGAAAACTCAATTAGCTTATATTACTTTCTGACAAATTACAGAGATTCAAGACAATTCTTTTAAGAATGTTGAATTTCTTATCATTAAGAACAAATTTATCCACTTCACATAATAAAAGCTATTCATAGTTAATATTAATAATATGATATTAATGATGTAATAACTAAATTTAAATGTTTAATTCTTACTCTCATCACCCTTTTTCTCTTCCAGAAGCCATTTCTCTAGCATGGGCAGCAGCCTGATGCCTCACCAAAGATGGCCATGCACTGACCTCCAGGAAGCGTGACTGTCACATTATCCAGCAGAGTGGACCTTGCAGACGTAATTGCAGTAACTGGACCTTGAGATCTTAAGCTGGATTATTTTGGTGGGCTCCGTCTAATCACCTGAGTCCTTCTAGGTGGAGATCCTTTCCTGCCTGGGTCAGAAAGAAAAGACAAACAAAGAGAGTCAACATGTGAGAAAGGCTGGATCCACTTTTTCTGGCTCTGAAGTAAGGGGAACACAAGCCAAGGACCTCAGCAGAACCTGGCCCAGCCTTCACTTGACAGCCAGCACTGGTTATAGAAGCCCCTAATTTCCTGTATTAAAACCCTTCATGATCAGAATACATAGAATGATTCCTATTTTTGTCTAAAACCTGACTAATACGGATAGACAAGCCTTAATATTCTGACTGTCAGAAATTAGCCCCATGAGAAATTTGACTCAGTTTTTTCTGGGAATACCTAAAGCTGAACCTCAAGATTATTTATTGAATATCGTCACTGTGATGCATCCATCACCCATAATTCTATTTCTACACCGTGTAAAGCCACTTGAAAAGCTCAACCTCTGTCATTGCTCATGCTGACAAAATGTTTCCTCCATCCTATGGAAAATTTTCATGTATGCTTTCAACACATTTATCATTTTCACCCAGAAGTGGGTAGAATACCTCCTCCCTAAGTTTGGGCTATGCCTTGCCCAAACTTATGTCTTGCCCAAACTCAAGGCTATGCCTTGCTACTTGGGCTCATATTGTACCCAGGGTTTCACAGATCTGTATGACACTCTTATAAACTCATCCTCTAGAGAGTAATCCTTGCCAAGAATTTTGCCAATTCTCTCATTAAATAAAAAGTTATTTTTTTCTATCTTAATTCTAGCACTGAACTGGGGAGACTCCAGAACATCTGTGTAATCCTCTTCCATTTATTTTATCTCCTTTCCACGACCAAAATGAATACCTTTCACCCGGTAACCAACTAGCCTTCTTCCATATTAGTCCATGCAAACCCTGCAGGATATTAAAATGGTATTCTTCTTGTCTCCATTTCAACCAAGGCATAAAGACATTACATAAATGCCCAAAATGATACCATTACACTGAGATCTTAAAGTCAATTAAAGGGAAAAGTAAAACAACTCAACTCCAAAATTTATATTGAGGTTATAAACTATTTGGGGGATGGTGATGAGGGTTTATGAGAACATTTAATGATGCGTTTTGGAAATGGCTATTGATGTCTGATAAATTCTAATCTGCCCACTGCCAAGGGGAAGAAGAAGGATGAGGTTTCTATTTCTACATCCCAGCCTAGTTTGGAAGCCATGAGATGAATCTTGCGAACCTCTAACATTAGGGAGCAAAACTAAGGGCCCCAGCTTCTGCATGCTGAAATCTATCATGCTAGTCCCAGGTGGTGGCTGAACATACCAGGGACACTATAGCTAGCCCCATTCCTGGTAGACATGGGTCTCCTTTGATGCTACCTTTGGTTTGAGAACACCCCAATAGTTCTGCTGACTCCTCCTCGGACAGCACTGCAGCCTAGAACCCTTCCAACTTGCCTTCCTCCCTCTCTTTCTCAGTAGGGGTCAGGCTTTGATGGCAGTTTCAGAGCTCTCCCAGCCTTTTCTGACTCCCACCCTGCGTTATCTCACAGGCATCTCTCCTAATGAATTCCTAGTTTTGTTTTTTTTTTATCCTGTCTTGGCTTCTGCTTCTTGGAGGACCCAAACTAACTAAATGGCAGCCATACAATAGCAGATGGTGAGATTGTCTGACCTGCTGCCTGGCAGATGAAGTAGATTCTGTCCTGGTTGGTATGTGGGGCTGGAATAGTGCCTGGTGCAAGATGATAGTTCCATTGCTAAACCTTTAATGACCAGTGATGACCTGGGAAAATGTCCCAATGGAGGGAAATGCTGTGGCAAGTTAAGTGTAATGACTCCAAACTTGAAAAATGGTTTTGGGGGATAATTCTTACAAAGACCACAGAGTTGGATAGTTAGTTAAGCTATATTGACTCACTGCAGAAGGGTAATGACGAGGGATTTTAGCATTCAGTTTTGTGGCTGAATGTGAAAGCCAGAAAGTATCTCTTACAGTGGAAGAAAAGACACACTTGGGCAGCAGGCTGAAGGACTGATTGTTAGAGTCCTGGAGCTTCTGAGATGTTTGAACACTCACCAACTCAGGTCAGTTATGGAAAGTTCGGCCCCCTGGTCAGGAAAGACTGGGAAATAGGAACACAGGTCAGATATATCCAAACTAACTTATAATTTATAAATTATAATTATATATGTATAATGTAAGTGATACTGCAACTTCCCTGGACCCTCTGGGCTTGCATCTCACTCTTCCCCACTTCCACTGTGCTGGAACACTTTCCCACAGAAGCCTCTTTCCTGTGAAATAGTGGGTGCCCCCCACTCAGGAACTGCTCCCACACCCTCTCCTGGCTGCCAGACTAATAACTAACATTAAATTCAGCATAACTTGACTAGAGATGTGCTAAGCCTGTTGGGGTGGGGGAAAGAATATACACCTAACATGGTTCAAGAATTAGCTTTCATTTACCAAAAAGTGATAACGAAACACTCTTGGCATTGGATTTTGAAGGTTCTTTATCAAATGGCACCAGAATATAAGGCTGGATACACAAGAATTTCTTCTTTCAGAAGAAAGACTCCCAAAGAGAGAGGGGCAATTTAGCATCAACATTTCCTAAAATTCTCATTTCCAGGGAGCTTGAGCTAGAAAAGATAAAAGGCCTCAAAGTTCAGACAACCATGAGATTGCATATTTTAATTATTAAACTGAGACAGTGTTTTGTGACCCATAAAGCCATAAAAATCATGAGGCTTGCCTAAATTTTTACTTAGGAGCGAAGAAATTACTAGCACCCATAAATAAAGTTGGGAAACCAAATAAACTTGCTTTGAGATTGCATCACTTCAGAAATAATTACCTAAACAAAGAAGATTAAAATAAGATTCTGAAACAGACTCTGGTTAAACAATATTTTTGCTTCCTTTAATAGCTGAAACTAATGCAAACTCTGTCTCCATGAGACATTTTGTTAAGGAGAATGATCATCTGTGTCACTAGGTGGCCTGGCACCGAGGGACTGAGCGTAAAGCAGTGGGAAAGAAACAGAAGTTCCAAGGGCATGAAATGGGCTTGCCCATTTAATAAACAGGCTTCTTTCCCGGAACATTGCTTCTTATTGCAAACCATTCATTCTTAACATAAGATAATGGCATTTGAGTAAAAGAAATTTTCATGGATTGTCTATCTTACAAGTGTTTATAATTTAATGCTGTCTTACTATGAGTAACAATTTTTTTCCCTTTTGGTCAAAGGTAAAATCACTAGTTCAGTTCTAAGTGTGTACATCTTATTTGAAACATGTCACAGTAACCTTATAAGTTCACACTGAATCAAAGTTGGTATTCTTTAAACAAAATATGTATTTAAATAGCGCAATGAATTGTTTCTTGCATTTCCAATTTAAGGTTACAATAGACAATCATCCAGATAGAACTCACTATGACTCGAGGGATCTACCGTTATGACAAATTTATTGAGAATATATCAGAACAGAAAGTTGCTAAATAACAAGGGTCTTTTGAGTTGAACATTTAATAATTAGAGTTTACTTTCACACCTTCAATCTTAATTTTAACACCTAAGATGATAATAATTAATAATAGTTCCAATGATAGTTATATTATCAATATAATAATTATAGATAATTAATAATAATAACTATTATTAATTAATAATAATTAACCTTTAAATAAATCATAAGGATTAAGGTCCATTAAAAGCCCATTAACTTTATATCAAGCATTATATATTATAGTACAGAATTCTTTACATACTTCTTCCTGCTCAAATTCAATAAATTTCAGAAAAATAGAGAACATTTCTGAAATATTGTCCTTTGGCACTATGTTCTTTCAATTTATTGCAGAGAAACAAATCTTATTTTGAAAGGCCTTGAACAGATTATAATGGAACAGTATTATTCCATTTTAACCTCTATCCCTCACTTTAAGAAAGATTTTATTTATTTTGGAAGGCATTTTCAATCATATAGATGAGTAAAATGATAGAACATTGACATGGGCTAACGGGAGAAGTGATGAGGCAAGGCATCCCTTTCAAAAATATCTTTTCCTCCTAAAAGACTTACTACTGATAATTTCACTGATTTGTACTGCATCTTTGGCCACATTAGAATTAGGGAATCAGAAAACATTTTGTCAGAAGGAGAAGATTACATTATTTTAACTCAATTCCCTTATTCAAGATAGGGAAACTGAGTCACGGAAAGATTCCATTACTTGGTTAAAGTTGACCAGCCTCACAAATAATAATACATAAAGGACTAAAGGCAGCCTCCTCATTCCCACCAGCGCACTTCTGTCTCATTAAGCTGTTTAGTGCGTAGATGCCGAACACAGTGTGAAGACTAATTCGGGGAAGGGCAAGGAAGGGAGGAAGGGGAGATTTTTAAATGGGAACAGTTGGAGAGTGATGTTCATTATCTTCATTGTGGTGATGGTTTTATGGGTCATATGACATGTAAAAAGTGATCAAATTATACCCTTCATGTATGTGCAGCATATTCTATGGCAGTTATTCCCATTAAGCTGTTTTGAGAGAGAGAGAAAGGGGGAGAGAGAGAGAGAGAGAGAAAGTAAAAGGAAGAGACCCAAGCTTAAAATGTCATAATGAAACTAGATTGGAAATGCAGTTTGATACTGAAGCACAGAAAAAGCTCACTAAGTATTTTGTAACTGTTATTTCAATGTGGCTTCAATGATTTTAATATATCCTGATTTTAGAAAATACCTCCATTACACTTATTTCTTTCAGTAAAAGAGTTTTCTGAAAAAAAAAAAAAAAGAAGTTTATTACTAGGAAGGTCAAGTTAAATTGGATTGAAACCAAAGGTTTCCACATCTCTTTTCATACTCAGAATCTACCAGGTTATAATTGATCCTACCTATTCTATTACAAGGAAGTCATTTAGACCTTTTTCTGAAGCCTACTGAGATGTAAATTAACCAGCTATTTCCAAAAGAGCTGATTGCACTGGTTTGTCCACTTCAAGTGCTTTATTAATAATTTTTTTGGGCTGACCCTTCTTTAGGCTCTCAGAATCTAAGAGAAAACATGTAGAAATAACAGAAGGATTTTAAATTTCTCGTATCTCAGATGAACTAAGGAAAGGGTCATAGTATTTAACTCTAAACCTTTCGAGAAGTCTTGCATAGATTTAGTATCAAAACAAATTATTAATTTGAGAATAAAAATATGGGTAAAAACATTGAGAATTGTACTATGCTATTACTTTTTTTTAAGGTTTTATTTATTTATGTTTAGAGAGAGGAGAAGGGAAAGAAAGGGAGAGAAAACATCAGTGTGTAGTTGCCTCTCATACACCCCCTATGGGGGACCCAGTCCACAACCCAGGCATGCTGGGAATCAAACCAGTGACCCTTTGGTTCACAGGGTGGCACTCAGTCCACTGAGCCACACCAGCCAGGGCTGCACTATGCTATTTCTGCACTGCTCTTGTATTTTGTCCACTATTCCTCCATTTAGCCCTTTTTATATTGTCCTGCACAACTCTCCTATTACACAATTATTTGCTGTGGTCACAAAGTACAAAATAGTGTGGACTCCACTATCCTCCAAGGCATAGAGGTTAATGCCGTACTGAAGAAGAGATTTTGGTAAAGATAGATCAAATTGTTAAAGAAAGGATACAGGAAAGTAGGGCTTTTATAATATTTGCAAAGATCTAGATAAAATGTACTACGTGTGGTGTTATATAAAACACTAATATTTGCAAGCAAATGGAAGATAGAGTAATCTATTCATGCATTGTGCAGGCATATCATTCACTTTCAGTAAAGTCCTGTGCTTATATGAAAAGTAGATTGAGAGAAAATCAATGCTTATACATTTCAGAATGTTTGTCCATGGGATTTTTATCTCATATTTTATCTAATATTTTAAATCACTTTTTTTCTTATGCATTGAGATTTAATGTATGTGATGTGTCTCTCAACATTCACACATTTCTCTCACTGTACTGAAAGACGTTAAGCTATGTGAGGGCCCAGTTCCTCAGGTTGAATTCTTTTTTTAAAATACATTTTATTGATTATTCTATTACAGTTGTCCCATTTCCCCCCCTTCATTCCCCTCTGCACATCCCCTCCCACCCCAATTCCCCCCTTTGTTCATCTCCATGGGTCGTATATATAAGTTCTTTAGTTGCTACATTTCCCACACTACTCTTACCCTCCCCCTGTTTATTTTCTACCCACTGTCTATGCTACTTATTCTCTGTACCTTTTCCCCTCTCCTCCTCCCACTCCCCTGTAATAACCCTCCATATGATCTCCATTTCTGTGGTTCTGTTCCTGTTCTAGTTATTTGCTCAGGTTGAATTCTTTATGTAGCTTAAATTTATTTTTATTTATTTATTTGTATTGTTGTTAAAGTACAGTTGTCTCCATTCCCCGCCCCCGCTACTCCCCCCACCCCTTCCCTCCCTGCCACCCGCCCTCGATCCTACCCCCTTTGGCTTTGTCCATGTGTCCTTTATATCTGTTTCTTGACAAATACCATATGATCTCACCTATAAGTGAAACTTAACCAACAAAACAAACAAGCAAGCAAAATATAACCAGAGATATTGAAATTAAGAACAAACTAAGAGTGACCAGAAGGGAGGGGTAGAGGGATAATGGGGGAATATAGGGGAAGGGTTGTCAAGGAACATGTGTAGCCTAAATTTAAATCAGGCTGTTTGAAGCATACTAAGTCTGATGAAAAATTATCTATATTTTCAACCATCTTAGGACAAAAGAGATAAAGAGGAAAGGACTTTATTTTATTAAACATATTAGGTTGATAGTGAAACATGAGGAGCATAAAATGATGCACCAACTGCTGTCATGTATGACTTCCCCTGCAACACTATGACGGGTAGGCAAAAAGAACAAGATACCATGTAAATATGACTGACATTCCAGGAAACCTTTAGGTGTAGAGGTGCATATTCTAGAAAGCAGAGCGTTCTGTGAGGGGAAATAATTGAAGTGAAGGAATTCCAATCTTCCAGCGTTGGCTGAGTTTCCTTACTCAGTTATCCTGTGTGTAAAGAAATTTGGTAGCTATTGGTATTAGTTTGCTAAGGCTGCCATAACAAATTAGCACAGACTGAATGGTGTAAGCAACAGAAATTTATTTTCTCATAATTCTGGAGGCTAGAAGTCGATGACCAAGATGTTAGCAAGGATGATTTCTTCCCAGGCCTGGCAGAGTTGGCCACCTTCTGACTGCATCTTCACATGGTCTTTGCTCTGTGCCTGTCTGTGTTCTAATCTCTTCGTCTTATTAGGACACCGGTCATACTGGATTAAGGCCCACCCTAATGACCTCATTTCACCTTACTTACCTCTTTAAAGATTCCATCTCCAAATATAGTCACGTTCTGAGTTACTAGGTTCGGAAGTTTAACATACAAATTTTGAGGAAGGTATCATTAGGCACACTGCCATTCTGCATGATACCCCATCCTGCACACACACACGCATTTCCTTTTAGGCTATTCAGCTGAATTCCACTCCAACTTCCACAATCTCAGTCTTCCTGTAAGAAAGAGAAGAAATTCAATGAAAATATTAATGTGGAGTTTTGGGCTAGAGGCAGGCCAGTAATATTTTGTTCTCACTCAAAAAGAATATACTGGTCTTCCCTGTCTATCATATGCTGCGATCATATTATTCTGTTACTTACCTCCTATATAAAGTTTTCTCTCTCTTCAGGGTCTTAGTTTTTAATCAGAGAAAACAGGTCTATTAGTTGTTCTCTCTGATCAGGTACTGTTGCCTCCTAATCTTTGTATATCCAGGTCTGCATGACATTCACATCTTAGCTTAAATATCACCTCCTCCAAGAGGCCTTTGCTATCCTTGTCTCAAGTAGCTGCCAAGTCACTGTTTATCACTCTGTTTCAACTGTCTACACAGCACTTACAGTTGTCTAGTGTGTTTCTCGCCTATTTGTCTTTATTTTCTCTTTTCTATTTGACTATGCATTCCCTGATAACTTGGACCTTGACTGTTTTGATTACTATTATAACCCAATAATACAGAACAAGGCGCGGTATAGAGTAGTGCTCACGAAATATTTATTGAATAAATGAGTGGCTGGCTGCTGCTCAGAATGATAATGTATGATTCTTGAATTTAAAAGATTATCATCCAAGATTACCCTACAACTTTGTCCTGTAGCTGCCCAGAAGGTTCCCAGATCACTCAAAGGAATAAACATGGCCAATTTTGTATATATATTTATTTATTTTTACTTTGAGTCAATGCTTTGTAAGAAATAAAACTATTTTTGATATTTCACCCCCAAGAGCATCTGATTAGAACTCATTGCCACATGATTTACTAACTTAGTTGTCTAAGTCGTTAGTCAAGAGTCCTAAAAAGTAAGGAAAATGTCCCCATCATATCTGAATATTCACAAGCCTCTCATGCAAGTAACTATTAGCTGCTGAACAGTGTGAAAAGAACTTTCTATACAAAACGTAGACAACAACAGTCACAATTACAGAATAGGATAAAAAGATTTGACTATTCTGACTTCCTATAGCCAACTCTTCCAGAAATTTTTGACTATGGTATACTATATTAGTAAAAACGTAACCCTTCCAGTTACATTGAATTCTGCCTAGTTGCAGAGATTTACTCTTTTAGAAAACTACAAGGAATCAACAGAATTTTTGCCGAGGGATAAAATATGACAAACTTCAATAAGGCAGAGATAAGAGTTAAGCTACCCTCCCCTGGCTGGTGTAGCTCAGTGGATTGAGCACGGGCCTGCGAACCAGAGTATCGCGGTTCGATTCCCAGTCAGGGCACATGCCTGGGTTGCAGGCCGGTTCCCAGCAGGGGACACACGAGAGGCAACCGTACATTGATGTTTCTCTCCCTCTCCCTCTCTCCTACCCTTCCCCTCTAAAGATAAATAAATAAATTCTTTAAAAAAAAAAAAAAAAAAAAAAAAAAAGAGTTAAGCTACCCTCTCGCATAACCACTGAGCTCTTTTCAGGGCATGTAAAATACAAGGAGCAATTTGAAGACCAGGGAAGAATGAACTATTAGTGTATTTGAGCAACAAGATCTAAGGTTACTCAAATTAACAGGCTATGTCTTTTGAGGAATAGCTGGCATTTTTAAATTTATGCTCACTTTAGAAGTACAGAGTTGAATACACCTTAGTTTTACTGGTCTTTTTCCGATGGATACATCATTTCCTGCCTCTGGTCATCTCAGTGGCTTTGTCTTGGCAAAGGGCATCGTGGTGTGTTTTACTCCCAAATGAGCCACCAACTCTCAAAATTTTGTTTTTCATTTGTTTTTTAGGCCCAAATTATGATCTTAAAAACTTTATATTTCCTAAGCCAGTCAGTCATTATTCACTATCCTGCTGATGTTTTGGGCAATGAATCACTATCCACTTTGGGCTTTTCTATTCTATTCTTAGTCGTTTTTTGCCTCTACCTTCAAGAATGTCTCCTTCCTTTGTCTAAAGCTCCATTTCCTTAACCCCTGGCAAGAATAGCTATTTATAGGAAAGAACGAATGTGAAAGTGTCAATTTCTTAGAAATTCTTGGATTATAAACCATAAGAGATGTATAAGGAAATATGATTTATTCTTAGTAAGAGTTATTCACTTAACTTTCTTAGTCAAAGCAAGCAGCATAAAATTTAGGAAGGACACTGAGTTCTTTTGACCAATTATCCAGTTAGAAGCTTGTTCTTCCAGGAGGACTCTTCTTGTTGCAAATCTAATTGCCTTTCAGTGAGTAACAGTGAATATCCATAGTTACAAATTTAAGGAAAGAGATGAGGCAGCTGGACTCCCTGCTACTTAACAATGACTAGCCCCTGTGTCTCTAATTCAAAAGCCTACCTGACAGGAAAGACCATATTGTCACAATTGCCTGCAGTTGGCGGTGTTTCTCTAACAGTTAGGTTTTCACCTGGAGGCATTTTTTTCTTCACTGGGAAGAAAAGGAAAACTGACGAATTTCCCAAATACCTCTGTGTATTGCTTATATACTTAGCATTCTGCTTTACACATTATTTTATATTTAGGTGACATTTCAGTAAGTACTGTTATACGATGTTGAGTGGCCAAAAGGAAGTGGCTACATGGAAGTGGCCCTTAGTCATGCTAAGTGTACAAGAGAGTAAAATACAAAAGCTTAAGAGTCAAACAGTCGGTTTGGAAACCCAGCTCTCACATACATTGGCGAAATGACATTTGGGAAATTGTCATAATCTCTTAGTTTTAGTTTCTTTATTCATAAAACATAGATAATAGTAACAGTCCTTACTCTATTGGGTTTTTAAGAGGATAAGTTAAGTAATTCTAATAATTCATGTATGGCACTTTGCTGAATTTCTGAATAAATTATTATATCAGTAAAGGTTTTGTACCATTATTATTATTTCCAAGAATGTTTACTAACAGTTCAGCAAGCTACTTCATGTTATAAAAAAAGAAACTAAGACATAGAGGCTTAAATAATTTGCCCAGGTCACATCTGGTAACAGTCAAGACCAGCATCCACATTTGTAACGATTCTTCTCTTCAGAGCTGGATTCTTCTCGTATCCATGACCATGTCTGTCTGATGTCTCTTCGGTAAAGACACTTGTATTGTGGAGTTGGAATCATCAGTTCACTCTCACATAGCTGGTGGAGGGGGTTCAGTCTGAGGAAGAAAGAACATATATATCTATTAAAATAAATTAAAAAACCATGGATAGTATGTTTTAATGGTTAGGAGAACAGAGTTGCCCTAGAAAATCAAGATGCTTTGAGTGGATCTTATTTCTTCTCTGTTGTTGTTGTTTGTAAGGGAAGGGCTGGAAATTGGAGGTGGTTTTATTTGTAGCTGCATGGAATAGGTTTGTAGGTACTGTTGACATTATAAGAGACTGAGAGTAAGTAGGAGTTTTGGTAGAAAGAGTCCAGCTAGCTGACACTAACTAGCAATAATATACTGTACATTTAGTAATGATGTTATGTGAAACTGAAAAGTCTAAATAGCAGTTTCTGCAACAGTGTTCAAAAAAGTCTATTAAACACTGTAGTGAATGTCACTGTGGGTGAGCCAATGTAAGTGGGGGTCATGTCGAAGTGAAAAGCAGTAGAAACAGCTCCTGGACAGGGGTGTCGTTCATCATCTTGTACAGGACATCTTTTAAGTTAGTCGTGTCCTTCCCTTCTCCTTCCCGTCCTCAAAAAAGGGAGTATCTCTAAAGGAAAAAAAAAAGAAGAAGAAGAAAAGCACCTAAATTAGCATGGAGAAATAATTCAGGTATCACAGGCAAACAGGAAAAATAACTGAGGAAACAGTTGAGGGAGTAATCACCAGAAAGTTATGGCAAGCAGCATGAAGAGAAAGACTCTGAGTTTAGTGGTGATACCAAAAAGGATCTGAGTAGAGAGCAAGAAAACTGAACCGAAGAGTCATGACAGGGTGGTGAGGACGGGAAAGTGAGGGCAGTGGAGACAAGCAGATGGAAGGCCGTCATGGCGAGAGAGGAGACTGAACAGAATACAGCAGCCAGATGCCCTGACCGGGGTCTGAAAGCTCATGTGCACTCATCTTAAATTTTGGTTGTAGTCATCCTGCTCCCCGTGTACGACATCTCTGCAAACACCCGAGATGCAACGTAGCCATAACCTGCCCAGCTGTCTTGTTACAGAGTTACCAAATAGATATTTTATTTATAAGAAAAAGCATATTAAGTCAATACATTCACATAGATGCTGAAATTCTTATTATTACCTACTCCCCCCCCCCTTTTCTTTACATAGGTAAAAAAAATCTAAAGGAAGAAATTGTTTCCATATGGTCAGCTAAGCTATTCTGATCAACCATGTTACTTTACAGAATACGTGGCTAAGCAAAACATTTTTACTTTAATTAAAAAAAGATTTATTGATGATAGCCATTCTGACAAATGCAAGATGATATCTCATTGTGATTTTAATTTGCATTTCTCTCATGATTAGTGATGTTGAGCATCTTTTTTTTTAAATATTTATTTATTTATTTATTTTTAGAGGGGAAGGGTAGGAGAGAGGGAGAAAGAGAGAAATATCAATGTATGGTTGCTTCTTATGTGTCCCATGCTGGGAACTGGTCTGCAACCCAGGCATGTGCCCTGACTGGGAATCGAACCGCGATCCTTTGGTTCACAGGTCCGTGCTCAATCCACTGAGCTACACCAGCCAGGGCTTTGAGCATCTTTTCATATGTCTGTTGGCCATGTGTATGCCCTCTTTGGAGAAGTGTCTATTCAAGTCCTTTGTCCACTTTTTTAATTGGGTGGTTTGTTTTTTTGGAATTGAATATTATAAGTTCTTTATAAATTTTGGATATTAACCATCAGATGTATCAATGAATATCTTATCATTGATATTCTTTTCATTTTGTTATCTTTTTATTTTGTTGATGGTTTCCTTTGATGTGCAAAAACTTTTTAGTTTTATGTGGTCCAATTTGTTTATTTTTTTTGTTTGGTTTCCCATGCCTTAGGACATATATTAGAAAAATATTGCTAGGAGCAATACCTGAGATTTTACTGCACATATTTTCAAACAACCAGTGCTGGTGAGCATGTGGAGAGAGGGGAACCCTACTGCACTCTTGGTGGGAATGCAGACTGGTGCAGCCACTGTGGAAAGGGGTATGGAGTTATCTCAAAAAACTGAAAATGGAACTGCCTTATTACCCACTGATTCTACTTCTGACAATTTATCTGAAGAATCCCAAAACACTAATTCAGAAGAATATATGCACTGTTATGTTCATTGCAGTGTTACTTACAATCACCAAGATTTGGAAGCAGCCCAAATGTCCATCAGTAGACAAGGGGATAAAAAAGCTGTGATACATGTGCATAAAAGTGGAATACCATAAAAAAGAAAAACATTTTTACCCTTTGCGGCAGCATGGATGGACCTGGAGAGCATTATGCTAAGTGAAGTAAACCAGTCAGAGAAAGACAAATACCATATGATTTCACTCATATGTAGAATCTAATGAACAAACTGAACTAATAAAGTAAAATGGAGACAGACTCATAGACAGAAAGCAGGCTGACAGCTCTGCAGGGGTGGAAGGAAGGTGCAAAGAAGAAAGAGAACCCACGGACATGGATAACAGTGTGATAAATGTGGGGGGAGGGTGTGGGTGGAAGTGGAAGAGGGCATGGGAGGAAAACTGGTAATAAAAAATACAATAAAAAGTGAACTATTTTTTAAAATGTTAACTTCCTAAAAGCATTTAGAAATGGAAATGCAGTCAGGAAGAGCCATGCCAAAAGTGAAGGGAAATCGGAGACTCAGACTGATAAGCAGGCATGAAAGCCACTTTCACCCTGTTAATATACTGTTAACATTAGATTCCCACTTTTGTCCATTTGCTGAGGTGACAGAGGCATAATTTAGAGTTCACAACCAGGTTAGCAGAGAACCATCTCTACCATAAGATGGGGCTCCCAAAGTGCTGGAAATCAGAAGTGGGAGAGCTATTACACGGAATTTGGACCCAAATTTGAGGGCCCTGGTTTGACTATTTTTGGACCAAGGAGTCTCAAAACTTAAACTTGGTTTCAGTAGTTGCAGAGTGGAAATGCTCTCTGGTACCTAGCAGAAGCAAAGGATATTCTATGTAGAAAATACCTTCATAATGTACCTCAAATCATTCTTGTACTTTTTCACATGCAATATTTAATGTATATTTAAAAAATAATAGAAAACACAGGAAATTTGAGTTTGTAAGTGAAAACCAGATGAAAACTGTAAGGGAAGTAGAACCAAAAATATTTCAGACACTGGAATTGTTAAATGCAGATGCTAAAATAATCATGCATAAAGAAATGAATGTATTTGTTTGACAGTCTCTGTAGCTGTAATGAGAGATCTTTTGCAAATTTAGGATAAAGGGAAGAAAAAAACTAACATACCTAAAAGAGAAATCCATCTTTCCTGCAATAATAACGTGTAAGGAGAATGTGTGACCATCAGTGTTTCAATGTCCTGTCCCTAACAAATATTGACACAGAAACTCTCAACAAATTAATTAAAACATCCTGACAGGATATTTAACTCACTTCAGCTAACAGCCAAATAACCAGAATATCCAAAAAGGTGGTGGAGAGAACTAGCTTTATTGAGCGCTGATTATTTTCAGACACTGTGCTACATACTCTCTCCCACACTTATGTTTGATCCTCATAATGCCCTTTGGAGACGAAGATCCCAGACTTCAAAATTAAAATCATTATTCCAAAGTCAAATACCTGGGAAATAGTGGCGTTATTTATTCTATCTCTAAGAGCCAAGCATTACACACTGGGACACGGCAAACAGGATATTGGAGAAGGTAATAAAATGATGCCAGAATAGAGATGTGGTCCAAAATGTACAGGAAAGACTAAAAATTGATTCCATTCACTTCATCTATAGGACATAGCCCATAATCAGCTGGATCTTTAGATTGCAGCTGGGCTCACGTATTCAATTACCTACTAGATTGTCCGATATGAATGTGCTGAACCCAAAATGTATGAAGCTGAAATTCTCTTTCTTCCTAAACTTTTTCCTTCTCTTTTAGGCCTTATTTTTCTACATGGCAATACCCTTTTACACAAGGCTGAAACCTGAGAGTCGTCTTATTCCCCCTCCCCCCACAGCCCCACGCCCACATCCGGCACGAATGCTCTTCAGCTCACCGTCCTTACTACATCTTCATACATCTACTCCCCTCCATCTTACTTTCTTCCCCAGAGCACAGAGGGGATCACCTACATTTTACCTTGAATGTTAGAATATGTTGTTACCTGACGTGGTGTCTAGTCTCAGTTTCCTGTAACCCTCCATAGTTCTATCTGAATCGTTGCCGAAAAGACACGTGATGCCCTGACCCCAGGCCCCGCCCCCGCAAGAAGCCCGGAATGAATTTCACACACCCTATGTAGTACAGTCATCCTTCCACTGTACTGTCCTGCCTTTTTTTTTTTTTTTAACCTTGATTTTCTCCTTTCCACCAAGCTTCCTGAATCACGCTAGTGTCCTGAAGCCAACGTGCAACTTGGTGCTTTCGTGCCTGGCGCAGGCTGCCTGAGAAAAACATGACATGAGTTTAGAGGTCCTGGGTCAACAGCCTGTTAGGCTTCGGGATAAATGGACACTAATCAGATGCAACACAGTCACTTGAAAGATTTCTTAAGAAAAATTTACTGTCCAGATTGCCACAAACCTTAGTCATGAATCCAGGCAGAGGTCTCCTAAGAATTGGTTTATTTGTTTTTCATCTTTTCTTTCTTCCTAGTTAGAAGATATCTGCAGATGTGTCCTCAGAGGGATACTAGCATCTCAATGGCTTAGAAGGTCCTGAAAACCTATTAGGATAGAAAGTAAACACATATAAAGTGGTTACAATGGGCCAAGTACAGTAAATGTATCACAACTAAAGGAGTAATTTGGAAATTCTTATAGGCACACGAATCACCGTCAGTCCGTCTGCGGTGGGGGAGAGAGTAGGCTTTCCTGTGAATGGCCAGGTTACGCTTTTGGTGCTGGTCCACAGAGTACAATTCAAATAGAAAGGTTCTGGTCTATAATAACACTTTAACTACTGATGTGGCATTGTGTTTGAAGTGCCCATAATTATTATCCTGCAAACACCCTGTGCAAGGGCTGGTCTTCAGCTGATGACATATTATGTCATGTTTAGAGGTGAATCACTATCTTCTCAGGTCCCGAGTAAAGACTAAAGCAGCCACTAATGAGATAAGCACACTTTGATTGGAAGGAACCCAGTGTTAGGATGGCAGAGTTGGCCCTCAGAGACAGCAAGGAGGCTGCAGATGCCTCAGTGTGGGAATCTGAGGAATGCAAGGAAAAAAGGGTGAGGAGCTCCAAAGACAAACATCTTCGTGGTAATGACAGGTATCACTTCGTGCACATCTGTTATGAGCCCATGCATGCACTTTGTGTGCGGTTAATAATGCACACAGTGTTTGAAAAATAACACTGTTGTCTATTTTGCAATGGGTCCAACAAGGTCTTTAAGACAAAAAGAACTTCTGCTTCTATTTGGCACAGAACACATTCACAATGTAGGTGTTTGTGTAAAACCCAAACAAAACTCTCCCCGTCTACTGAGGCTGAGCCACAGGCACAGGATCTCATTCTAGGTCAGGAATACCTTTCATCCACTGACCTGAGCTTGTGCCTGACATGCTTCCCCTTGGACTTGCCGGTTCGAGCCTCCCTAGAGCAGATGGGTTGGCTATTTTTGCCCAAGCATTGAAATACTCTGATCCCGAGGAAACACGTTGTGCTTGGCTGGCATTTCGTTTGTACTCAGAGTGGCCTGAGGCTGAGTTCCTTCTTCAGATGTCACTCTACGCTCCTCATTTTTAATGAGGCAGATGAGCTGCGATGTTTTTGCCCCAATCTAACAAAAATTGCTATGGAGATGAGTATATTCTAGGCCCTGCTATTCTCAAAAAGTTTAAGTAGACATGCCCAAAATCTTTGTTACAGTTTCCAGAAAGCTTCCTGGAAAATCAAAGACCTCAGGTAGGTACAAAGCCCTTGAGAAAAGCAATGAGCTAAATGAGTACCCAGAGTGTCTTTAGATGCATTTCCTGTCCTTTCAGCTACCCAACAAATACTTACCTAAGGCTGAGTGACACTGAATTTTTATCTCCATATTTCATGTCCATATACCTATATCTATCTATATCTATACCTATATCATCTATATCTATATATCTCTCTATATCAAAGTCCATATTTATTTTGTGTTGAAAGTCATAGGAATACCCATTAGAATTGAATTATGAAAAAACTACAAGATGAAAACTAGCATTTTAAATCTGTGTTTCTTGGCTCTTTGCAATCTGACTCTGGCTTACAAATAAGAACTCATTTTGTGATGTGCATACTAACCCCTCCTAGAATGTTCCAGCAGTATTAAACTATTTTTAGTTTCTTGAGTATTTCAAGGAATTTTGTGCCTCTGTCTTTTTTATGCAAACCATTCCCACTGCCTGGAATGTTTCCCCCATAATTTTCTTCTAGTAAACTCCTATTCATCCTTTAAAATCCAGTTCAAATATCACCTCCTCTTGGTACCTGCTTCTCTTCCAAAATTAATCAATTCATTTTGAACATAATGTTGTACTTTATATAGGTTTTACTTAATACATATCACACATTACATCATAGTTATTGGTTTACACGTCTGTGAGCAACTATGAGTAGCTTATTTCTTTTCATCTTTTCAACATTTGTACTTAATGTAGTACTCACATATTTGTGAAATCAAAATTGAATTGTAGGGCCTTGTGGAAACTTCAGTTGAATCTAGTTCACTGTTGACAAGACACTTTGTGGAATGGAAAGAGATTTTCGCCATCAAGTAGTTGAGCGGTCTAATGATACAGATAAGGAGACCAAGCCTGTGGAGGTTTGCTGACTTGCTAAAGCTCAGAGCAGATTAGTGGCAGAGTCAGAATTAGAATTTAGTTCTTGGGTATCCCAGCACCACCACAGTATTTTTTGAGCATGTAAACAAATGCAGGACAACCTACCTTATGCAGTGCCACGTGTTGTTAAGAATTTGGCACTGTGCGTGGGAGGCGGGAGCAGTTAATGCAGGGGAAAGTAATGGGGGAAAATGGGGACAACTGTAATTGAACAACAATAAAAACTAAAACTAAAAAAATATAAAAAAGCACTGAGCACTTTAATTAGTATTTTTCCTCATGTAAGCAATGATGTCCAATGTTTTCCCCATGTAACATGAAGCCAATTAATGCTAATTTTAATTTTATCTTGAATACGTAGTGCCAAAAGGACATTCTATTGTACAGAATGCCCCGCCCCTATTTAAAGAGGCAAACTCATAAACCAGTGATGCAGACACCGGCACACAGTTTCCATGGTGTCATGGATGAGACGAGACAAATTCACACAGACTACCAAGTCCTATGGAGAAAAAGGGATGGCACAGCCACTCTCTCAAGAGGAGAGCATGCTGACCCTTACCTTGACAGGCTTTTATTGGGTTCAATTTGCACATGAATACAGGGTGTATACATAAAGCTCATGAATCATTGTCAGGCAGAAATGATTAAACAATAGATAACATACAAAGAACTCTGAGGGCTTATTCTGAGTCAGGGTCAAATAGCTAAAGAGCCATAAAACTATGGGAAACAAACTCATTTCATGCTGGGACTCCTATCATCCAAATTGAGTGTATTAGCAAAGTAGGTTTCGTAGGATTGTATGCATTCTTTCTTAGGCCTGATTGCCCTAGGGAACCTGCCCTTTCCAGCACAGGGTGGCACCCACTTCCAGCATTGTTTCAGGTTTAAGTCAGGCGGGGGAAGTAAGGCAGCCAAGAGAGTAAGAGACTTCTTGCAGATAGAATGAGGACTCAGGCTATGCCAAAGCTGAAGGTCAGGGGCCCATCAACACCTTTTTCTATAGACCCCCAAGTCCTTCCCTGAGGGCCCCTTCATGACCATGCCTGTGTTAGGTCATCCCTCTTTTGAGGAATCTTACCCATCATTGGCTAACCAGTCATCCGCCCAGGGCCAAGCAGGGTGAAGTGAAAGGGGGCAGAGGTGGCACCCTTACAAGGGAGATAAGCTTTGTCTCCTTAGTGGCTTATGGTCCCAAGGTCTTTTTACTCAGCTTTAGCCACAAGGGGTTACAGTTTCTGAAACCAGGCAGGGCAGTTCCCAACAAACCCATGCATATATTTATTATAGGCAATATGTTCCTTCTCTCAGTGCTGTGTGATTTGTCAGTTTCATTTATCATCAGGTAACAGAAATTGCCCACATACTAATCCCTAAACTGTGGGAATCCACAGTAATGTCTTACTCATTGTCACTAACTAGCATAGGTGGGACATGAAGAGGTAGATGGTGCTAAAGGGTGAGAGGCAGAAAGGTTTTCCCTTTACCTTCAGAACTGGGCACACAGAAGAGAGTAGAGGGAAAGGAGAGAAGCTGGCAACACACTTCCATTTGTCTTGCGCTCGCCTTGAGCAGAGGCAGCATGGAACGATGATGAGGTGCAACGGGCTGAAAATCGACAGAACTCGGAAAACTAGTGCCCAGATCTGGAATCTCTAGTCCATGTGGGTAAGGCAGCCCCAAGATTTTCCATTTTTCTCACATGTAAAATAGGAAAGATGGACAATAATAATTCCAAAAAGCGGTAGGGTAGCTAAGAGGCGTTGTGCTAGGCCATTTATGTGTATTATTTCATTTAAAAGTATAACAACCTCCAAAGTTCATATTATTGTCCCCTTTTCTACTCATTATGCTGAAGAAGTGTGAGATACAGGATTCAAGTCCAGATTTCTTAAGTCCAAATCCTACAGTCTTAACCACTATGCTATTCTGGCTCCAAAAATGTATAATTTAATAGAAACCTGTAATCAGCCTGAATGTATATTGTGAGGGACATAATGAAGAGCAGCATTCTTCTGGGAAGGTAGCCACCTTCCGCTCAGTGTGTTAGGTTCACACAAATAAAATGATGCAAATGGGCCAAGTACAACGCAGGGATATGCACTGCTGACTGCCCCGTTCAACGGCATTTGACTCCTCCTGAGGCAAAGAGGTGAGCTCGTGGTCACCAGCAGAAAGCCACGTACTGTGAAAGTGCAGTCTTTACATGTCCACTTTACCTTCTGTGAATCCCAATGTCATTTCAGAAATCGAGACAATCTACATTGTTCTCCTCCATTACGAAGAGGAAAGGGTAAGCACAAGCATGTAATCTCATTCCATTCCTAAATGTAAGATGTAACAGCTAAATGAAGAACGACACAGATAGAAGGGACATTTAGTCATTAAGCTTAAGCTTTAGGCAGGGAAAAAGGTACAATTTGAGATTGGCTTGAATTTTAAAAGTCTATATGGGAACTAGTTTCTGTGTCTTTTCTAGAAATCTCTTTTAACTAATTTATAGATATTGCTCATTATGTAATAGGTGAAAAGGAAGGGTTAAAAGGAAGAGAAAGAAAAAAGAAAGAGAGAGAAAGAGAGGGAAAGAGAGAGGGAGAAAGAAAAGAGGGAGGGAAGGAGGTAAGAAGGCAGGAAGGGAGGGAAGGGATGGAGGGAAAGAGGCCCTGGAAGAGGGAAGATCCTCAATTTGAGCTCAGATTTTGTTTGTTTGTTTGTTTGTTTTTGCCTAGGTTTCTGGCTTCTTGGTAACCTTGACTAAACCTGTCTTATTCTCTGGACCTCATTTTCATTTGTAAACTGAGGAGATTAGATTACTTCTAAAGCCTTCTTTATCTGTGCTAAAAGTAGGTGCTACATTCACGTGCTAAACAAATGCACTGCTAAGTTTGCAATACAAAAGGCTGCCCACATGCAGTGATTTATTGATTGATTCACTCAACAAATACTGATGTGCCAGGAACTGTACTACGTGACCAGAATACACCAGAGAACAGACATTTTACGCTTCACTTTATGTGACTGTAACCTTTCCTTTCAGGCAGTGCACAGAAATAAGAATCCATGTACATTACTTGGGGGAATCAAAATGTGTCGAGTAAATGAGAAGCCTCCCAAAGTTTCTGGAGCATTCTGTCTCAGAAAACTGGTTTCTTCAGTTAATGCCACCATTAGGAGAATCATGTTGTAATATGGACTTTCCTTGGGGACAAAGCTCTGTTTTCCAATTCCCCTACGCTGGCAGTGGGTGAGTCAGAAGCAGAGCCTACTGTCGAGTTTGCAGTGGCTTTCACTGGCTGGCTCTGGGGCCTTCTCTCCCTGGGCCACCTTAGGTCCTCCTTCCTCTGTCCACTGTTATGGCTTCAGTCAAAGGTTTCCCGAGAATCTTGGCAGAACCTTTATTTTTGTACTTTTTAAAATTATTTTATTGTTGTTCAATTACGGTTGTCTGCATTTCCCCCTCACCACTCCCCCCACCCCAGCCAAACCCACCTCCCTCCCTTGCTTCCACCCTCCCCCTTAGTTTTGTCCATGTGTCCTTTATAGTAGTTCCTGAAAACCCTTCCCCCATTATCCCCTTCTACCTCCCCTCTGGTTACTGTCAGACTGTTCTTAATTTCAATGTCTCTGGTTTTATTTTGCTCGATTTTTTTCTTCTGTTGATTATGTTCCAGTTAAAGGTGAGATCATATGGTATTTGTCTTTCACCACCTGGCTTATTTCACTTAGCATAATGCTCTCCTGTTTCATTCATGCTGTCACAAAGGGTAGGAGCTCCTTCTTTCTTTCTGCTGCATAGAATTCCATTGTGTAAATGTACCATAGTTTTTGATCCACTCATTTACTGATGGGCACTTAGGTTGCTTCCAGCACTTGGCTATTGTAAATTGTGCTGCTATGAACATTGGGGTGCATAGGTTCTTTTGGATTGGTGTTTCAGGGTTCTTAGGATATAATCCCAGCAGTGAAATTGTTGGGTCAAAAGGCAGTACCATTTTTAGTTTTCTAGTTTTCCTTTAAAACACTCTGTTGCTTCCCCTTCTTACCACATGGAGGGATCATTCACATCAGTCAGTAGCTATCACTAGGAAGGGGACCTTTTATAGAAGAGAAATGATACATGCTCTCTCCAAGGGATCGTCTTTTACTTGATTTGCAGAGATCTGACCACAGGAAGGAGAGTCTGTAACTCATGTCACATTTACTGGTAGGAAATATGGTGTTGGGAAGAATGGCTGTGGTATGGCCACATCCTAAGTGTACGAACTTGGCAGAGCATTTCATCTCTCAGTTATGGATTCCAGTAGGAAAACACTGTGCAACCCAGAGTGCTGTTGTGAAGATTAATTTAGATAACGTACAGATGCCTAGCACCTAAAACCAAGCATTACATATACAATGCATCCATCGCCAACAGCCAGGAAGGGCATAAAACAGTCTATAAACAGCCAGTTATAAGTTATATATAAGAATGTTCAAATATGAGATTTCTTAATGTTGGAGATAAGACCTAAGAAAAAACTGATCAATTCACTAACTTACTATTTATAACTATGACCTCTAAGTTCCAGCATAATAAACAACACATGTTTTGCCATGTATAATGCACACCCACATTTTAGTACTACCCATGTATAATGTTCATCTTTATTTTTCCCTTAAAGTTTTGGGCAAAAAAGCATGCATTATGCATGGCAAGATATAGTAGTTTCCTTCCCTAACCTTCGCTTATATCTTACCCAAAGCTCTATAATGAAATCAGCTGTTTCTCCAGATGCATGATTGCGATTTCCTTGGTGTTAACATCACTTACGTCACTTACGGAACTGCGCACCGATAAATCAAAATAGCAATCTTGATGAAGGAATCTGGGTTCCAGTCATAGATTTACGCTTTACCGTCTGCATGGCTTCAGGCACGCAGAGTTTTCTAGGCCCCAGTTTCAGCTATGAAACTGTAATCTGTAACTGCCTTACCAGTCTTGGCAGGTTTTACGTAAAGATAAAAAAATCATACTCTACTATGAGGCCATAAAAAAGAAGAAGCTCTTAGCTTTTGCAACAGCACTGATGGACTTGGAGATTATTATGCTAAGTGAAATAAGCCAGTTGATGAAAGACAAATACCATATGATTTCACTCACATGTGGAATCAAATGAACAAAATAAACCGATGGACGAAATAGAAACAGACATATAGATACATGGAACAGACCGACAGCTGTCACAGGGGAAGGGCCAAGGGGAACTGGATGAAAAAACGTGAAGGGATTAGCTAAAGAACATAAAGTGGTGGTGGCCAGAGGGAAGGAGACAAGGACAGAGCTGGGGTGGGCAAGGGGAGGAAATGCGACATCTGTAATAGTGTCAACAATAAAAATAAAGTAAAAGAACTCATATTCTTCAGCTTTGTAAATTTGGGGCTTTTATAAATATAAGTGATATTATTATTTCCCTAAAATATTTGAATATATTCAAATAAAGTATGTGTGTGCATGTGTGTATATATATATATATAAATCAATATATATTGATATATATGTATATATATACACACATATATTGATATATATGTATATACACATATATATGTATATATATACACACACACGCGCGCACACACACACATATATATATACAATCAATAAATCCAGACTTCTTTTCTGTTCTTAAAAACTATACCTTAGAGAGAAATTAAAACTTGTAACCTGTGAAAAAGCAGTCATCAATCTTTTCTCTCCTGGTCCTGTAAAAACAGGAAATAGCGCCATCATGAGACCAGTAGAGTGATTGCACCATTTGCTGAACTAAAAGTATGTGGTGTGAAAATGCGACTCCTCCACCTGCCAATCAAACCTGAATCAGCAAATCTGATGTACAGAGCATTATTTTTTTTGTACTAAAAGTTATTTGATTTTCAACTATCTCATATCTGTGGTACTTGCATCAACATTAAAATTGTCCAGCAACCTATGAGAGGTACTAATTATTTTATTGTATATATTAAGGCGTACAATGTGATGTTTTGATATACATATACATTGTTAAATAATTACTGTGATCAAGCTAATTAGCTTACCATCACCTCACATAGTTACAATTTTTTGTTAGTGGGTAGTGAGAACATTTAAGATCAACTTTCTTAGCAAATTTCAAGTATAAAACACAGCATTATTAACTGTCGTCACCATTCTGTACATTGGATCTTTAGAACAGCAGTTTCCGACTGGCATGCCCCAGCACACTGGTGTGCCTTAAGAATTTTTACAACGTGCTGTACCTGACAGTCAGAGCCACTGACCTTTTCCCCCTTAGATTGCTAAACAAAAAAAATGAAAACAGCCAACACAAAATAGCCATCTGGTATGAATGAATCAAAATTATACTTATGTTTTTGTCAGATCAACGACAGATATATTTTTTTACTGTGCTGCAAATTTTAGTAATTTGTTTAGTAATTAGTTGGCTGTGAGATGAAAAAGATTGAAAGTCACTGCTGTAGAACTGATTCATCCTGTACCACCGAACCTTTGAACCTTTTGATTGACTTCTCCCATCTCCAGGTCTTGCCTAGCCCCCAGCACCAATATTCTACTTTCTACTTTTATGAATTCAACAGTTTTAAATTTCATATATGTGATATAATTTGTTATTTGCCTTTCTGTGCTTGACTACCTCACTCAGCATAATGTCCTCCAGGTATATCCATGTTCTCGCAAATGGCAAGATTTCCTTCTTTTTTGAAGCTTCCCAATATTCCACTGCATATGTATACCACACCTTCTTTATCCATTCATCCGCAAATGCACAGTCAGGTTGTTTCTGTATTTTTATGTTATAAATAAGCTCCAATTAGCATGGGCATGCAGATATCAACTAGAGACACTGATATTATTTCCTTTGGATATGTACCCAGAAGTGGGATTGCTGAATTAGATGACAGTTCTATTAAAACTGTTTTTGTGGAGCTTCTAATACTATTTTCCATAGCCACTGCAAAAAACTATATATTTCCAGCAACGGTATATGAGGGTTCCCTTTTCTTCACAACCTCACTAACACGTTCTCTTTTCTCTTTTTGATGATAATCATTCAAATAATGTGTGAGGTAGATATCCCATTGTGGTTTTGATTTGCTTTTCTTGATGGTTAATGACATTGATCACGTTTTCCTGTCCCTGTTGGCCATTTAAAATATCTTCTCTTCAGAAATATCTATTCAGGCTAAGGAGCCAACTTTTTAATCGGGGATTTTTTTTTTTTTTTTTTTAGCTATGAAGTTGTTTTGAGTCCCTTATATATCTTGGGTGTTAACCCATATTAGATAAAGAGTTTGAAAATATTTCCTTCTATTCTGTAGGTTGGCTTTTCATTTGTTGATTATTTCCTTTGCCTTGCAGAAGCTTCTTAGTTTTATGCAATCTCACTTGTCTGTTTTTGCTGCCATTGTCTGTACTTTCAGAGTCTTATCCAAAAAAATCATTGCCCAGAGCAACGTGAAGAAGCCTTTTCTTATGTTTTCTTCTAGTATTTTTGTGGGGTTTTGTGCTGCATTTAAGTTGTTACTCCATTTTGAGTATATTTTTGTGTTTGGTGTTAGGTAAGGGTTCAATTACATTTTTCTGCATGTAGATCTCTGGTTTCCCCAACACCATTTATTAAAATGACTGACTTTCTCTGTTACGTGTTCCTGGTAGCCTTGTCAAAATCAGTTGACCATAGATGCGTGGGTTTATTTCTGAGATACCAAATGTATCTATTTTTTTTTCCTGTTTTCTGATAGAAATGTAAATGGATGTTGAGCCAGATTATGGGCTGGCTAAGCTAAATGCTTTCAAGGGATATTCAATCTACTAATTGAATATTAATGAATGGCCTATTCATTTACTTGCCATCAAACATTACTGGAAATGTAATGAGAGAGAGAAAAATACATTTGTCAGTGATTTTCTAATGGTGTCTTAAGTTTGGTAGATTGGAATTCTTTCTCTGCCACTTAAACTGGCAAGAAGAGGGTGGGCTGAGAGGCATAAAAATGGGCCTTAAACTAATTTTAAGGATGCTATGTTCTGTAGGCATTGCTTTAATAAACTGGGTGTATTGGTTTCCTAATTCCATTGCAACAAATTGCCACAAATTGTATGGCATAAAACAATGTAAATATATTATTCTATAGTTTTGAAGGTCAGAAGTCTAAAATGGGTATCACTGGGCAGGATTTCATTCCTTCTGGGGACTTTAGAAAAGAATTTGTTCCCTTGATCTTTCCAGTTTCTAGAGTCCACGTGCACTTCTTGGCCTGCTGACCCTTTCTCACACCATTCTGACCTCTGCTTTCGTCATCGCGCTTCCTTCTCTCACTCTGACCTTCCCACCTCCGCTGTACAAGGACCCTTGTCACTGCATTGCACTGAATGGAGGATAGTCTCCCTATTTTAAAATCCCTAACTTATCACATCTGTAAAGCACCTTTCATCTTATAAAACAACATAGCCACAGGTTTCAGGGATTAGAAAGTGGAGATTCTTGGGGGAGACATTATCACATCAGGGTATGCTATTCTGGAGAAAAGGGTATATACATTTACATGCTGAATCCACCATTTACTAACTATAGTGTTTCCAGTAGGATGCTGAAGTTACAGGCTTCTGCTTCAAAGCTATAAAATTGTGGTCATAGTTGAATGTACCTACCTCATAGGATTGTTGTGAGAATGAAATAAACAACAGACATAGAGCTAGTTGACTAGGCTTGACATCCTGACTACATGCACTTTGTTAGGCTAGTGTTTCTAAAATTTGAGTGGTTAATGATGCCTTTTAAAGGAAAAAACTGGTTTCTTCTGTATTGATAAAATGTTTAAATTACATTGTTGTTAAAATTACATTATCATTTAAATAGGTGTATCACAAAACTAGGTAAACTCCTTTTTCTTATAGTCCTTCTAAAATATATGACGCAAATTTATAAATTAAATAATCAGTATAAAAGGTCTATATAATTCAATTTATTGATATTAATTTAATTTGGGAGCTAATTTTATTTTGGAAAAAAGAATCATTGCTTTTAACTTGAATTGCATACCTGCTACTATGCACTGGACCTTTTCAGTAAGGCATTTTTTTTACTTCCATCATCTTTCAATATTTAAACTGTTTGGAAACCTTCATTATTAGGGTGGGAGACCATATTATGATTTGGGCGTCACATAGTTAAGCCTGATTATAAACATAAAAACAAAGAAAAGTGTGTAGTTGAAATGGCAGTGTTCAACTCAGAGCATTTAGAACTGTGCTTCTCAGTACAGTGGCCACTAGCCACATGTGAATATTTAAATTTTAATTACTTTAAATGAAATTTTAAAAAACCTCAGTTCATCAGCTGTAGGGAACCACTTTGCATGGCGTGGAAATGTTGCTCAACATTCACATGGATATCCAGTGGAGAGTGAGTGGCATGCAGGACCACACCCATGGAGAGGTTTTCCCATGGGGAACAGGCCTGCACTGTACCTAGACTGCTACGAGACTTGCTTTTGCTGAAACTCCCTCATCCTGAACTGAGGCAGCAAGTGCTTACTGTAACTTCCTAAAATCTGAGCTAAACCTCCCAAGTATGGAATGTAACCAGTTCAACCACTTTCCCCCTTGGTCTACAACATCCTTCTCTTTGAAGTAGTTAGCAGCATTCTTTCCTTTGTTATCTGTAAAAGGCAGTCCCCTGCAGTGAACCTGTGCAGAGTAAATGAAGACTACCCTCCCTGTAATCTATCCAGAGAAGCAATAAAAGCCTGGCCAGGCAGGGACTGGGCTCTCTGGCCCTCTTACCCACTCTCTCAGAGGGTGGCCATCCCATCCCTTTTTCTCCACAGGACTTCTGTAGTCTGTGCATATTTGTTCTCTAGCAGCCACAACATACATGGATCTTGCAGGCCAGGATCCGCCACAATCAGCCACATTTGTCCCAATTCAACGTATAATAACTGCCTGTATCTAGTGACTATCACTTTAGACAGCATAAAAACAAAAATTTTCATTATCATAAAAACTTATACAGCAGTAATTTAAAATATACTCACATTTATCTTTTTAGTAATAGTTAATGTAAAAAAGACAAAGTTTTAAAAATTTTATAGAGAACTCTGTACCCTTAGAAGACATCCATGAACCCTCAGGGGTTGAAAAACAGCTGTGGTACATGGTAGGAGACATCATAGTGGATGATAGGCCACAAATAAAAGAATTATTTATATTTTGTTAACTGTTTCCCCCTAGTCTTAGTACTTAATAAATACTTGTTATAAGATTGAATTGCTGATTTAAAAAGAAAGCTGCGTATATGTTCTGTTTTATTTATTTATTTTTATTGTTGTTCAAGTGCAGTTGTCTCCATTGTCACCCCACCTCAACCCCCGCCCCACCCATCCCTGCCTCCCTCTCATGAACCCACCCCCTTTGGCTTTGTCCATGTGTCCTTTATACCTGTTCCTTGACGGATCTTCCCCTATTTTCCCCGATTATTCCTCTCCCCCCTCACCTCTGCTTACTGTCAGTTTGTTCTTTAATTCAATGTTTCTGGTTATATTTTGCTTACTTGTTTGTTATGTTTTAAAACTAAGAAGTTCTGTGGTGGAGTAAACATACTAGGGATAGGAGATTGAATTTGTATCTATTTGTCAAACGTTACATTAATATATTTAAAATAAATATTTTTTGCATAGCTCATTATTCTACCACTACATGTACTGTAAATAACACTAAACTTGTAGTTAGAAAACCTTCCTTATTGTGTAACTGAGTTAATTTCTCCAAACTCCACTCCTCTCATCTACTACATTGCACTTCATTTTACAGTTAAAAGGGACTGTACAAGAAATCACTATGTACATTTGAAAAGAAAACAAAATTTAACTATTGGTGTGCTATGAATAATGAACATCCATTTTATTGTTTATTTTGATTTATTATCCTTACTGAATGGACATTGTCACAGTAATAAATTTTATGGAATCTAGGACAGTACCAAGGGTTTCAAACACGTCTGCTGTTAATGTTGATATCTTACATATCTACTGACCTCACTGAGTCAAAGTGTTTTTACAAAGTTATGTACAAATTGAAATTTAAAAAATTAATCTCTTATTTAATTAAACCATAGTATCTATAATCTAGAGGAAATCTATCTCTATTTTGTTGTTGTAGTTTGCTTTTACACAGTGAGATCATTATGTAATTTGAAAAATTATCCCCATTTTTTTGTGTTGTTAATTCATGTTTTTAAAACTTTTGTACCTAAGATTACAATCATCTGAACATTTTACCTGTTATTGCATAAACTTCCCATGCTGGCATTGAGAAAATCTTCCTGTACCAGAAACAGCTCTCACAGATTATTGATGTCTTTTCAGAAAAAATGAAATGAGCTTATCAATGATGAAATAGATGCATATATCCTACTTTATGGAAAATAAGGTATTTTATTGCTTGGTTCTTTTACAAAAATTAAAGATTTTATGGGAAGTCCCATAAATGTGCCTGGTGAAATAGAATGGAATACTTATATTCTTTGAGAATACTTTAATTTAATAAATTTTGATATCTCTGAATTTGAAGGGACCAGCCTAAAACTGTGTGCTATCAAAATGCAAATGTAACATCATATTGCCAGGGCCCTACTCTCTTCAGGAAAAAATATAGAGCACAATAATTTAATTCATGCTGGAAAACTATTCCATTAGTACAGATTTACTTTCAAAAATAGAAAAAAATGTTGACTTGGAAGTGATCTGAGTCCGCATCTTTTAAAATATTCAACTTTTCTTATTTAGGGTGCAAGTACTTCTAAAAGGTGTATAAGAGATAGCTATATTTCTCTTAACCACATCTTTTTCAGCCAGACACAGTTTGATGTGAATCATCTTGAAAGATCAGTAAAGTGGGCATGACTCTGGATAATGAAATGTGGAATATATAAGTACTTTTGAGAACAAATGACTCTTCAAGAGTCATTGCCTCTTGTCGTGGCATGCCTCTGACCTATCTTGAAAACAGAATGTTGATGTCCTTGTACAAAATGATCTATTAAAGCACATGACTGACTGCTATGGGGATTCAAATGGCATATATATATGGGGGGGAGGGAATAAATATATATTTATATTTCTTTACAGTTTCTTCTGAAAATTGAATTTGAACTTCTTCCATCCTTCCATGGTTTTGCACGTCCTCACTCTGTCACATGCCACAGTCCTCTAAGTGAAATGCTCTGCTTCTTCCCTCATTCTTTTTTGTTTTCCTTGACATCTAACTAAATTATATTGTTCCTTATTGTAAGCCTGAAGAGCTTTGGGAAGCTTTCTCTAACACTAGAACTAAATGAATCTGGTTTATGAGTGTTTTTCCAGGTACATCCATTTGCTCTAAAATATGTCAGACAAATGTTTTTTGTCTTCTGTAGCTAATATATCAATCAACTATTTTATTGCTGGAAGACTATGTATCAAACACTCTCAAAGATTCACATGAAGGTTTTCTTTCTTTTACTAAATGATAAAAGTGGATTTTCTATAGTAATAAAGTGAGTAGTTAAAGCTTGGACTCTGTGTTATATGTTTACATTAATTCATTGTTTTGGAAAGCAAATGTTGCAATGTTTTAGAATTTTTTTATTAGCAGGCCAATCTTAAACTTTGAAAAATATTTATTTCTAAGAAGACCAAAATTTAGTTATATGGTCTCTTTATAATAATAGTCATCGGTCCCATTTGGTCTGTCAAGTTATTTTAGGCTTGGAACAACCATAGCATCTAGGACCATCTTTTAAGATATGAGCGAAAAAAATCTCATGCTACTTTTTTCCCCAAAAATTTCATGTGTGAAATAATTGACATATTATCTGCCTACAACACTGAAAAATATAAAATCAACTTTAACTCTTCTGGATGCAAATGACTGATTATATACACATAACTAATGTTGGTAAGAGAAAAAAGGTGGTTATTTGGACTAACATATTAGTGTTCCCATTTTCACTCTGTATTTTCAGATTTATCTTTACACACTAATAATATTAGTATCACCCAAAGCAAGATTTAATTACACTTCCCAAACAAGGCAATAAATTTGTGAGCATAATTAAAACCATCATAAATAATTAAAGCTAAAATTTTTCTTCCAAATAAATGAATGAATGAATTTGTGTTGCTGTGACCTTGATTTAGTCACATGGAATTTTTTAATCACTCGTTTTTGATCAAAGAAATATCAAAATCTTTGATGAATTATCCTTGGGTTCTAGTTTATATTCTTATTTTAATAAGACAGGATACATTTTTTCATGGCTTTTTTAAAAAATGGAATTGCAATCAAAAGATATTTGTTAAATGTTTACTAGCAGAATGTCAAGCACAAGACTTATTACTTAAGTTTTAGCAAACCATTTTCTAGACTGAATTATTTACAGATTCTTGGGACAATGGCATTTAATAGACATGGACAAGCGACTTCATGATGTTTCCTAGGACCCAATCTTCTCCAATCCTTCAAGCAGGCCCTGATGACTTTTTTAGTTATGTTTTGAGTAGGTACAGTGTACTTTATTAATGGTACACAATAAAAGGTAGGGCTCCCAACATCCCTCCCCCTCCTCAGGGGTTCTGGGGTGGAAACTCTCAATGTTGAGGATGAGAAACTCCTAGTGTGGTGGGTGATAGAGTTGGGAAGACCCCCAGAAACTGAGGGCCTCTCTTTTCCTGCCTTGCTTTTTCTAAGGCTGGGGGTCCAGGGGGCTCCTTTTCCTTGGAGGCCATGTGGACCATAAGGTCTATCACCCTGTTCCTATTGCCAAATTCAGTGTCATATGAGAAAATAATCTTGACAAAATGGTCATTGAGAGTAATGCCAGCACCAAGATCTAATGTAGAAGAGTGGGAGTCACTGTTCTAGTCACTGGAGACAAACCAGTCCTCTGTGTAGTCCATGACACCCTTTAGATGGTCTTAAAGTGCCTGCTTCATCATCTTTTTGATGTCATTATATTTGATAGCTTTCTCTAGACAAGCGATCATATCCATGGCAAACACATTGGGGGTGAGGACATAGAAGGGCATACCAGTGACCTTCTTATTCAGCTCAGGGAGGACTTTTCCCATAGCCTTGGCAGCACCAGTAGAAGCAGAGGTGATGTACAGGGCAGCCCCATGGCTACCGCAGCACAGCTTCCCAGAGGGTCCATCCACAGTCTTCTTGGTGGCAGTGGTGGCATAGACTATGGCTATGAGATCCTCCACAATGCTAAAGTTATCACAGATGACCTTGACCAAGGGGGCCGAGCAATTGGTGGTATAGGAAGCATTGCTGACAATCTTGAGGGAGTCGTCATAATTCTCAGGTTTCACACTCATCAGGAACATGGGGCAACTGCAAAAGGGGCAGAGATTATGATCTATTTGGCCCCACCCTTCCAGTGAGCTCCAACCTTCTCCAAAGTAGTGAAGACACCAGTGGACTTAACAACATATTTAGCACTATCATCACCCCATTTGATGATGGCAAGATCTTGCTCCTGGAAGGTGGAGATGGGTTTTACATTGATGACAAGCTTCTAGTTCTCAGCCTTGACTGTGCCAAACTTGTCATGAATGGAATCATACTGGAACATGCAGATCATGTAGTTAAGGTCAATGAAGTGGTCACTGATGGCAACAAAATCCACTCGCCAGAGTTAAGAGCAGCCCTGGTGAGCTGGTGCCCAATATGGACAAATTTAATTACTCCATCATGTCTCAGGTTACAGCTTGCCCTGCACTGCACTAGAAGATGCTTATTGAACACGGAGGAGCAGCGAGCCCCAATGGCTAACTAGTTTTCTCCTTTTCAAACAAACTTAAATGATAATTTAAATGCTTTAAATGATTTTAAATCAGTAGATGAATGGATAAAAAAGCTGTGGTACATTTATACAACAGAATACTATTCAGCCATAAAAAGGAGGAAATCTTACTTTGGCAACAGGATGGATGGAGAGTATCATGCTAAGCAAAATAAGTCAGAGAAAGACAAGTACGGTATGATTGTACTTATATGTGGAATCTTATGAAAAATAAACTAGCAAACAAAATAGAAATAGACTCATAGATACAGAGAATAGGCTGACAGCTGTTGGGGGAGAGGGGTTTGGGGGCTGATGGAAAAGACGAAGTGATTAAGCAAAGAAAAAAACCTCATAGACATAGACAACAGTATGGTGATGATCAGAGGGGATGGGTGTTGGAGGAGTAGAAGAGGGTAAATTGGGATAAATGGTGATGGCAGGAGACCTTACTTGTGGCACGCACACGCGAGAGAGAGAAGAAAGACACTAAGAAAACAATCCCATTTACAATTGCCTCAAAAATATTTAATAATAAATGTAATCAAGGAGGTAAAAGATCTGTACTCAAAAAATTATAAGGAACTGAAGAAAGAAATTGAGGAAGATACAAATAAATGAAAGCATATACTGTGCTCATGAATGGGAAGAATTAACATTATGAAAATGTCCATACTACCCAAAGCAATCTAAGATTCAATGCAATTCTGAGCAAAATACCAGTGGCATACTTCACAGAACTAGAAACAATATTCCAAAAATTTATATGGAACCACAAAAGATCCCAAATGGCCACAGCAGTCTTGAGAAAGAAGAACGAATTTAGAGGTATCATGCTGCCTGGTATCAAATTGTACTACAGGCTATACCAGCTAAAGCAGTGTGGTACTGGCATAAAAACAGCCATATAGATCAATGGAACACAATATAGAGGCCAGAAATGAACCCACACTTACATAGGCAATTAATATTTGACAAAGGAGGGAAGAACATACAACAGGGTAAAGACAGTCTATTCAATACATGTTGTTGGGAAAATTAAACACATTCATGCAAAAAAAAAAAAAAAAGAAACTCAACCACCTCTTACACCATATGCAAGAATAAACGCAAAATTGATTGATGATATAAGTGTAAGACTTAAAGCCATAAAAATGCTAGAAAAAAATACAGGCAGTAAAACCTCTGAAATTTCTCTCAGCAATATTTTTCTGACATAGCTACTTGGGCAAAGGACACAAAAGAAAAAAATAACAAGTGGGACTACATCAAACTGAAGTGTTGCATAGGAAAGGAGACCATCAACAAAATGGAGAGTCCTCAAAAATTTTAAATGGCACCACCTTATACCCAGCAATTCCACTTCTGGGTATATATTTAAAGAAACACAAAACACTAATTCTAAAGGATACATGCACTCCCTATGTTCATTGCAGTATTATTCACAAGCCAAATATGGAAGCAACCCAAGGGCCCATAAATAGATGAGTGGATAAAAAAGTGGTGGTACATACATATAATGGAATATTACTCAACCACAGAAAGAATTAAATCTTAGCCTTTGCAGTAGCATAGATGGACCTATAAGTCAGTCAGAAGAAGACAAATACCATATGATTTCACTTATAAGTGGAATGTAAAGAACAAAATAAATGAACAAACAAAATTGAAACAGACTCATAGGTATAGAGAACAAGTGGACTACTGCCAGAGGGCAGGGGGTTGAAAGACAAAGCAAAAAAAGTGACAGGAGTAAGAAGTCCAAATTGTTAATTACAGAATAGTCATGAGGATATAAAGTACACCATTGGGAATATAATCAATAATATTGCTATAACTATGTATGGTGCCAGGTGGGCACTGGAAACATCCGGTGTGTGTGTTGGGGGGGAGCAGTTTGTAAATTACAGGATTACCTCACCACTGTACTATACACATGAAACTAATATAAAATAATATTGAATGTAAAATTTAATTGAAAAATAAAATTTTTAATGCAAAACTTTAATACCTTAAACCAATGAAGAGTTATTTCTTGTACACACCATCTTTAGATCTTCAATAGAAATTGCCCATTTTTGCCATAACTTTTTATATGTATCATGATTCAAGTAGATAGCACAAAAAGAGAACTTCATTGATGTTCAATGATAATAAAATTGCCCATTTTAGTAATAAACATTTTTCACAAAATAAACACCTATGAAAAACTGGGGTTGAAATCTTTAATGGGAAATATAAAGCGAGTATTAATGGTGATCCAGTTTTGAAAGATAGGCCTAATAAAATACAACTTTCTTCATTAAAATCCTCAGAGATAGCTATTTTATTGTGAGGTCTTCATTTAATGGCAGACCTTGGTTATTGGTTTAATGGCATTTTTAGGTTATTGGAGATGTGGTAATCCCAAAGCGGACAAGTGAAAACAACTTTACCAGTTTGTAGATAGTAAAAGTGGTTCACCAACAAACTGATGGAGTACTCTGTGAAGACATCTTTTGGGCTGATATGATTACTTAGCATCCTAAGGTAATATATTTTGTACTGATGGTTCCCAAATCTGAAGATTATATTTTGGTGGCTTGAGATGATTTCCTGGAATCTAGTTTCTTACAGAGCTCCCCAGATGTTGATACAATTAGTCTGAATATGGACATTTAAAGAAAAAAGGAACCTGTATTTTCAATTTGGTGGATGGAAACATAAAGGCATAGAATGTTAATATAAAGTTATTGGGAGTATTGAAACATTACTTCAGTGTAAATGGCAGATTGTTTTAAACCATAAGGTTATGGGATTATTTTATTACTCTTGGTCTGATATTCTAATTTTTACCCATAGATCTGCCACTAATATCCTATGTGATTTCAAGTAAAACATTTTAACTTCAGCTTCTTCTGAGAAATAAAATCAGGTAGATTATTAATAAAGATCTCTCGCAATCCTAAAACTCCATATTTCCTTGTAACTTTCTAATGCACTTAAATGGGTTACGCTATTGGTGGCAATTATTATGGACAGATTGTGTAGCAGAAATGTCTGTCCTGATTCTACTACCTTCAAAAAATGCCCCATATTTCCAGGGAAGGTCAGTAAGCTGCAGGGTATTGATGGAGGAGGCGTTGAGGGCAACGTTCAGGACATGCTAGCCCAAAATATTGCACCTTGGCATATCAAATATTTCAAAACTAGAGAACCTTGAAAACTAGGATGTGCAGGAAGGCTTTTCTGGTCTTTCCCTGAAGAAGGTCATAAAATCTTCATTTGGGAGATGCCCTTCCTAAATCCAGGGGCAAGAAGTATTCTTATTTCCGAAGTCAATGGGATAAGGAGGAATATGATTAAACACGTCTTGCTAAATTTCCTCTAGTTTACGACACTAGCATATCCTTCCACAACTTTCCCATCGTCATCAAACCTAGCATAAAAACACTTAGGTTTAACTGTTTCTTTGGTTCTTTACTTTTTTATGAAGGCTTCAGTGTCACATAAAATTGTTTGGTAAATTCGTATGCCTTTCTTTTGTTGATCTTTGTTACAGATGTCCCAGCTGAAAATTTAGAAGGGTAGAGGAAAAAGATATCCCCCGTCCCCCAATAAGTATATGACAACTGAGCAAGTCATGGGATCTGGAACCAATTACTGATAGATCCCGTCAACCTCTTGAAGATTGGATCATGAGGGCATAATCTCAAACAGGTCAGTACAACACATACTCAATGAAATAGGAGCTTATAAGGAATACAAAGCTAAGAATCACAACAAAGTAGGATCCTGACATGATTTTATTCCAATGGTTTAAATAAATTCCTGTCCCATCCCTAATTCACCTCTTACCCCTCTTGCTAATGAGGAAATAGCAGAGACTCAGTAGAGAGGCAGTCAATTTAATTTAACAAACTGCCTAAGTTGGGAGAGTCTGAATTAGCTTTGACTCAGGGAAAGAGCTAAGGTTTGCAACTCTAAACAAATCCTGACTCCTTTTAGGACAGACGTATTCTCGACAAACACAACCTGATCCCTTGGGGGTTACCCAAGGGATCATTTTTCTACAAAACATTGCCAACTATGCCCAAGGCAAAATTCCAAGACATAATTTATTTTCACCATTCTTCAAATATTTTCTTTCACCTTCTGCTCCCAAGCCCTAGTACAAGAAATATGTGAAGTCTAGCTGTAAAAGCCTACAAATTTAACTGCATAAAATGTGAAAGGCATTTTGGGGGCTACAAATATAAGCCATACATAATGCCACCCATTAGGATGCTTTCACTTATTATTTAGTAGGAAAAAATGGAATGCTTTAATAAATTTACAAGAACAATCACAGGCACAAAAAAGCCTTCTGTATGGAAAACACCCCAAATTCAAAAATAATTGCTTTCCTCAACTCCCATAGAGTACTGTGATCTGGCTGTCAGGGTGTACTATGAATGGCGATTTAACTAATCCCCTTTGAGAGTATGCACATTTTGAAATGCTTCTCTTTTAACTTAAACAATCCTCTAATTAGTTAAGTTCATTAGCAGTGAATAGTCTCTCCAGGCCTTCAGATTAGCTTCCACAACCCACGCTCCCCTCCCACCCTCCAGAGTTGATGAAATCAAATGCCTTGGAATTGCAAGTTTTGGTAATTCACATCATTTAACAGAATACAGAAATAACTGGAGGGGAGTGAGGGAGTCTGTGCACGTTTTCGTAGTTTAGGGACTGCAAAAGTGAGACAATGACGCCACCTCCTGGTTAAGCGATGGGAACAAGCAGGAAAAAAGCTGACCAACTTGCAAGACGAGCAGCTTCTTGCTTTTCCAAGCAGGAAGCTGCACTTCTCCATCACTTTGCAAGCTCTTCTGAGACCCGCCTTCCTTGAGGTTCTGACCACTCCGTGAGCCCCGATTAACGTGATTGACTAGGCAACAGCCCGGTCCGTTACCTAAATTCGTCACTCCGGAAACGGTGAACCGATGTTTCCGGAAACTCAGCGTCCGCTCTCTCCCAGCGTCCTTTGCCTTCCGGCTATGTTCAGTCGGTCCGGCCAGTCCCGCCTTGCGCGCCCATTTCGAGCCCAAGTTTAAATCTCAGCTTTCCAGGCTCGAGAATCTGGCACAGATTTTCCAGGACTGGGTTCTTGGGCAGTGGCTATGGGGGCAGGAATGGCGCAGCTGGAGGGTTACTACTTCTCGGCTGCCCTGAGCTGTACCTTTTTAGTGTCCTGTCTCCTCTTCTCCGCCTTCAGCCGGGCGCTCCGAGAGCCCTACATGGACGAGATCTTCCACCTGCCACAGGCGCAGCGCTACTGTGAGGGCCACTTCTCCCTCTCGCAGGTGGGGTCCCCACCCTATCCCCGCCTAGAGACAAGCCAAGGAGGACAGCCCCAGAGCTAGCTCTCCCATCCTTATACTTATCTCCCTTTGCCCCACCCTCCCAGCCTTAAAGCATGAAAGGAACTGGGTAATCTTGTATTCCTGTCACTGAGATCTGTGAAATGTTTGTTAAATGAATGAATAAACAGCATAGCTGCCGTCTAGGAAGTCATGCTATGACATTAGGGAGTTGAGTTACTGCCCCTTTTCATGGCAACTGGTGATAGTTATCTCAGGTTTTCTTCCTCTATCCCTGTATGAGGCCGTGGGCGGCTCCTAGGAAATAGCAGAAAACTTCACTTTAGCTCATCAGTTAGGCACCTCACTGTATTTTGGGGATGGGATAGGGGGGTGAGGAGGGGTTGTCTTCAGCCACCAAGGAGTAACAAGTTATAATTCCATCCTTCGTGTTTTGGGGACCCTTTTATTAACTGGATAAAGTATCAACTAGTGAAGTGGCATCATGTTTAACTATGTAGATACAGAGGTAGAGATTTAAAATGAATTGCAGTAGGCCCTGGAATCACTTCCTTTATTCAAGTACACTCTTTATAACCTTGATGAGACATGGTAGGAACTTAACTCGTGTAAAATTCGTCTCGTTATATGTTTCATTTATATCATAGAACCTATCACAGATGTTAAGTGAAGACTTACTGCAGGCATATCCTTTTTCCTCCTCTGGTGAGGCAGTGTCAAGTAGTGGCTAGAAATACAAGTCTAGTTAGAGAAAGACCTGAATTTAAATCTCAGAGTTTATTGACTAGTTGTGTGACCTTGTAGATTTCTGAGTCTCAGGTTATGCGTCTGAAAATGACAAAAGTAGTGTCTACTCTAGGGTATGTTGCAGGATTAAATGCAAAGCGTTTAGCACAATTCTTGGCTCAGTACATGTTACCTTTCATTATGGAACCTCTGGTTTCATCTCTTTAAACACTTCTTTCTCTGCAAACTCATCAGAGTTCCAGGTGATGTTTCCACACTTTTAAACCTGGAGCATCTGTGATTTAATTGCCAAAATACAAGATTTCAGAAGAGTAGGCCTTCTGAAGAATAGAAACTGATTTTAAGTTACTGTGTACTGATTGGTGATACCTTAATCACAAAGCAAAACTTTTCTTTAGAGGTGACATCTGATCTGCCGAGGACTTATTTGTGTCACAGAATAACTTCTAAAAATGCCTGATGTTTTTGACCTTCACATCTTTGTGTCAGTCCCCTTGCAGTTGCTTCATTGTCAACCTTTCATTTTTCAGTGGGACCCCATGATTACTACGTTGCCTGGCTTATACCTGCTCTCAGTGGGAGTGGTCAAACCTGCCACTTGGATCTTTGGATGGTCTGAACATGTTGTCTGCTCCATCGGAATGCTCAGATTTGTGAATCTTCTCTTCAGTGTTGGCAACTTCTATTTACTGTATTTGCTTTTTCGCAAGGTACAACCCAGACACAAGGTATGTTTTCGAGGTAATTTAGTATAAGTTTATATGGAGTTAGGTTCACAATTATGATAAGTTGATATTACGACATTTGATGGGAAACATCTTTAACACTTAGTATTTATGTATATTTTGTAAAGCTAAAGCAAGACCCCCACTCCCTTTTAGAAGAAATGTATATTTAAATACTTGAATAACATATTTATAAAATCTAAAGTAGTTGGTTGTTCATGAATCAAATCCATTGAGTTAATATTTACTGAGCTTACTCCCTGTGTAAGCACTAAAACTAGAGGTAAATGAGGCTTTTTTTTTTTTTTTTTTAAGAAAGTTACATTTTCATTAGGGGAAACAAACTTTAACTGAGAGATTTTTGTGTGACTTAATGCGGGCCCTGGAGGTGAATTGCCTTGATTTGAATTCTATCCACTTACTAATTATCTTACTTTAGGCAAATTACCCCCAGTGACTCCATGTCTTCATCTGTGAAATGGGAATGATATAGAGTCTACCTCATAGGACTTTTATGAACAGTAAAAGAGAGTACTGATGGAAGGTGCTTAGAATAGTACTTGATGTAATATTGTAGTGAAGACTCATAAGTATTAATTATAATACTATAATTATGTTTAACACTAAAGACTATTTCAGTAGTGTAAATAATGAGAGGGAGGTAGGAAAAAGACACTATGTAGATACAGAGAAGGAGCACAGCACTTACTGCAGGCTGTCTGGGAGGGAGAGGTGGCTGGCCATGGGTGAGGAGGCTTCACAGAGAACATGGTACCTGATCTGAATCTTGATGAACAGATAGGGCTTTAGGGTGGGAATGAATCCTGGCAAGAGAAGCATAAACACAAGTAGAAAGCATGAGTAGCAGATGCAGGGAATTGGTATTTGGACTTAGGGAATTGTAATAGTATAGAGTATAGTGAGGCTGGAGAAGTAGATAGGAGTAAAGTCATGAACATTTTTAGATGTTTTGAACTTGAAAGGTAATGGACAGCCCTTAATTTCAATCAAGGCCGGCTTTGATTTGGTGATTTAGATTAAATGAAAGCTATAATTCAAGGAGATGAGAACACTGTCAAATTCCGAAATAGTATGTCAGAAAGGCTAAGAAAAGATATTTAACTTTAGATTGAGCCCAATATTTTCAAGAAAACACCTGTAATACCAACATGAAATATTAAGATCATTGGGTATTGTAGTGCATATATGCTATACACATATTTACATAAAACTCTAGTGCAGAGTTTTAAAGGGATACCCTTAAAAGAGGTTGGTGATGCTGGCTGAGTGAATGCTTATTGAAGGTGCTGAGACTTATCCCCAGGGGAGTGAACCACCTGCACTAGAGTTTCCCATTCGTCTCTGCATGTTCACATAGAATTTAAATTTAGTTCAGTGTCTTGTACACAATAACTCCTTAAGTGTTGTGGAATGATTCCAAGTATTTTAGGCCATAGTAATTTTGGCACCAGCATTTATTGTCTTATCGGCTTCCCAACTGATAAGTGTAACTAGAAAGTGCAGAAGTGTTCTTATAAATATGTATTGTGTTTTTGCAAAGCCAGAAATAAAATTAATATTAAATAATTTTATTTAAATAAGATTCATGTATTTTTTTTTTTTAAGTAGTCTCTTCATTAGCTCAGCAGAAAAAGCATGAAAATAATGTTAACTGTGATTTCTCTTCCTCCTAGGCTGGCTCAAGTATCCAGAGAATCTTGTCAACATTAACCCTAGCAGTATTTCCTACACTCTATTTTTTTAACTTCCTTTATTATACAGAAGCAGGATCCATGTTTTTTACTCTTTTTGCCTACGTGATGTGTCTTTATGGAAATCATAAAACATCAGCCCTGCTTGGATTTTGTGGCTTCATGTTTCGTCAAACAAATATTGTCTGGGCTGCGTTCTGTGCAGGAAACATCGTCGCACAAAAGCTAACTGAAGCTTGGAAGACTGAGCTACAGAAGAAGAAGGAAGAGAGGCTTCCCCTTATTAAAGGACCATTTTCAGAATTCAGGAGAATTCTTCAGTTTCTTTTGGTTTATTCCATGTCCTTTAAGAACTTGAGTATGCTTTTCCTTCTGACTTGGCCGTACATCCTTCTAATGTTTCTGTTCTGTGTTTTTGTTGTAGTTAATGGTGGGATTGTGGTTGGCGATCGGAGCAGTCATGAAGTCTGTCTCCATTTTCCCCAGCTATTCTACTTTTTCTCTTTCACCCTGTTTTTTTCCTTTCCTCACCTGCTGTCTCCTAGCAAAATGAAAGCTTTTCTTTGCTTAGTTTGTAAACGTAGAATTCAGTTTTTTGTGCTTACTTTAGTCTCTGTATTTTTAGTTTGGAAATTCACTTATGTTCATAAATACTTGTTAGCAGATAATAGACATTATACATTCTATGTGTGGAAAAGAGTTTTTCAAAGATACGAAATTATGAAATATTTGTTAGTTCCGGTCTATATATTTGCTGGTTGGAGTATAGCTGACTCATTGAAATCAAAGTCAGTTTTCTGGAACTTAATGTTTTTCATATGCTTATTTACTGTTATAGTACCTCAGAAACTGCTAGAATTTCGTTACTTTATTTTACCTTATGTTATTTATAGGCTCAACATACCTCTGCCGCCCATATCTAGACTTGTTTGTGAGCTGGGTTGCTATGCAGTTGTTAATTTCCTAACTTTTTATATCTTTTTGAACAAGACTTTTCAGTGGCCAAACAGTCAGGACACTCAGAGGTTTATGTGGTAATGTCACAGATATCTTGAACTCTCAAAATAGATTTAGGTTTGGCATTCCTATAGGAGTAACTGAGCAGGTAAAAATTACAGACTTTCTTTTAGGCACAGTGGTGATCCTCAGATCAATCAGATTTTATTTTTAAGCATTGGATATATGTGTTTTAGACATACATAAGAAATCCAAGGGAGCGAAGTGGTAAAGATCCTAGAAAAGTTTAAGACTTGCTCCATAAACCTGAGTAATAGTGGGAAAATCCAATTGTTTACGGTTGTCTCATGATACCTCTGGGACTGCTGGCCACTTAGCAGCTTGGAAACATTGTATAGATACAAGTTTAAGAAAACTGGGCATGTATCATACCCGTATTTTGCCATGTATAATGCGCACTTTTTTTGCCCAAATTTTTGAGGGAAAAATAAGGGTGCACATTATACATGTGTATAATAATGTGTATAATAATCCCTTATATAATGCACACAAAAACCATGGGTACGCATTACATGCGGCAAAATACAGTAATACTGGAACTTATTATGTATTCTCTTCAGAAAGCAATAGACAAAATGTTTGAAAAATATTTACAAATGATCAGGTAATATTCTTAATTGAAAAGTTGCTTAACATTTCAGTAAGAATTTTAATCATAAGACAAAATAGACTCATCAATAGTAAATATTAGAGATTTGAGGCTCGTGTCTGTCCACCTAGGATTTAAATGATTGGTTCTTGATCTTGGTGAATCAGCTCTTTCACTAATTCCTAATGTGAAATATGTGATGGCCAAAGATAAAGTGTGTTGATGCTAATGCCTCTTAAAAGGGATTTTTTTTAAATACATTACTGTATTAGTTTTCTTTGGCTGCCATAACAAATTGCCACAAACTTGGTGGCTCAAAAAAAATTTGTCTCACCTTTTCGGGGCCATAAATCTGAAATGACGATGTTGGCAGGCGTGATTCCTCCTGGAGGCTCCGAGGGAGAGTCGCTTGCATTCCTCTGTCCCAGCTTCCGGAGGCTGTCTGCAGCCCTCGCTGGCCTGTGGTTTGTAGATGCTTCCTTCCGGTCTCTCTGCCCTTGTCTTCAGTGAGGTTTCCCCTCTGTCTTGTCTTTGTCTTACAAGGACAATGTGAGGAGATGTAAGGCCCGCCCTCACCCAGGGTGGTCTCATGACCACATTAACTCAGAATTACCTACAGAGCCTCTTTTCCAAATAGGGTCACGTTTACAGGTTCCAAGGAGACATATCTTTGTGGGACACTTTTCAACCCACTGAAGTTACCAAAGGAGACTTTAGGATAAACTTTATAAAAGTGTAGGAAATAATTTCTTTGCTGAGATAGTTTAAATAAAATTTTATCTTTACTGAGGTTAAAACAACTGACTTTCAAGGTCACATAAATACAAAACTAAAGGTAACTGGTATTTGATTCCATTGCACAAGAAAAGTTAAAATTGAAAGGAAGTTTAGAAATCATTTGATCTAGTCTTATTTTGTAGATTAGGGAAAAACTTCTTGGGTAGGATTTTTGTGCATTGGTTTTTGCATTCTGTGTCTACTATTTTGAGTACGTTCATTGGATTGTCATTCCACTACAGAAAAGTGCTATCGTGACAAGTTAACTTTGACACGTAAACTTAGAACTGTGAATAGAATTCATGGTTTAACCTCATTTTACGTTTGCAAACTTTTTTAAATAGCTGTGTGAACAAATTTGTCTTTGGTGTTGAATAATGTTTTCTCTGAGTTTTAAATAATGAGTGGAATTGGAAATTATTCTACGCTTGCAAATATGAAATTGTGGACAGGTGAAAGTTACAAGTGCGGTTGAGTAATAAATACAGAACAATCTTTTGTTGTGCTCTACTCAGTCCTTAGAAAGTAGATTGACTTTTCAGTTATAACAGTGATTGCAGGACAAATGTTTGTACCCAGACTTTTAAAAAATTTGCCCAGAAAGTACACTCAAAGGGCTTATTATTTATAATGGCATTCTGAATTCCAGGAAGTCAAAGTTGAAAAAAAATATGTGTGATTTAGGAAAACTGGCTTTCTTGTCTGATATAAAAGGCTTTTTTATGTTTAGAAATATATCTGATGGGAAAACTTTTCCTCTCTAATCCAGTGCAGCAAAAAGGAGGAAAGCACTCCGCCCCGTAGACTGGGGGAAGCACTGTCCGCTGAAGTGGGTTTTAGTCCTTACCTGAGGGTATTTTCAGAGAGAGGAAAGGAGAGAGGTGGGTGGGAAAGGGGAAGAGAGACCTCGATGCGTGGCCTACCCGGCCAGGGCTGTTGCGGTTAATTTTCAAGTTCCTATTATGTTAGGAGATGTTTTGGAGAAAAATCTGCAGTCCGAGAAAACAGGTTAATCGTAGATGTTTTCTATAAAGTACATAAAATACAGTATTTAACATTTTAGAAAAGAATGCTGTGAATTACAAGGTGCTATAGAGCATTGCTTTGAGACATATCCTAAGTGTTCAAACATTTTTAAAGAGTTACCAAATAGATATTTTCGATATGAATTTTAAAAAAATTAGACTTAATTTCTTGATTGAAAGGTGATTGTAAAACAAGTATTGATAAGCTAGAGGGCCTGTGGAGCCTTGAAATTATATTAAAGTGTGTAAGTAGGGTTATATTAAAGGATGTCAAAAAGATTTAGTCCGTACACATTGAGGCCCAATAATAAACCTGTGCGAACCTTCTTTCCTTACATCAAATTTCGTGGATAAGAGTGTACATACTGTCTTTATAGAGCATTAGTAAGGTTCAAGTATGCTGTGTTTCCTCACATACCATTTATATTTTCTCTTAGTGGGTGCGCAGAAATCTTTTCCAGTGCATCTGACTGTGTATTTAAATTATTGGGAAATGTAGTACTCCTAAGGATAAGCATAGCATGTCATTTGGCAAGAGAAATTATTTTGTTAGCGCTCTGGCCTCTGGAATGTGCTTAGTCTGTCATAAAGTACCTTAATAGGGACAGTGTGGTGCAGTTGGTTTCTAACAAACCGGTAGCATACTGTGGTACATTGTGTGTTTGACTGATAAGGGGCTTGACTCCAATGGCAGTTGAACGGCCACTTACCATTTTTTTCTTTGCAATTGAACAGGAAGAAAGGAGATCCTCAATTTTTACTTATACCCCCTAAATAGGATGTTATTATATTAGATGCACTTTATTTTTTTAATTTTTAAATTACAGTTGATTACAATATTATATTAGTTTCAGGTGTACAACCCCATGATTAGACATTTATATAACTTATGAAGTGGTCACCCCGATAAATCTAGTACCCATTTGGTACCATACATAGTTACTATAACGTTGGCTGTATTCCGTGTGCTGTACTTTACATCCCTGTGACTATTCTGTAACTACCAATTTGTACACTTTACTTCCTTGCCTTTTTTACCCATTCCCCCAAACCCCCACCTGGCAACTGTCAAAATGTTCTCTGTATCTGTGTAGACTCAATTCTCAATAAAATGTTCATATAAAGACTTAACTTCATGTTCATTAAGTTAGAGAGCATTTATTTCTTTAAAGCAATCAGCATTTCATTAAAAAGTAAAATGAAATGTATCATGCTAATAACATGAAAAAATTTTAATGGAAATCTAAACATGACTTAGGAATTTAAAGTGGCAGTTCAGACTTTCTGTATTTGATTATGGCCTTGGTTTCAATAAGGCAAACAGTTTCATATCTGGTCCTCATTTCAAATGAGGATAGTGTTTGTCATAACCGTTCAGCACCTGGCACATTGCTAGCCTTATTTCAAAAAGAATTTAGCCCCTGCCATATTTCCAGAAAGTTCACAAATATATAATAAATATTGAGTAAATGTATACTGAATGAAGTTTCTACTGTACAAAGAAGTGAATATCCTAGAAAAAATTTACTGTTTAACCATTAGCTAGTTTTAGGAAATAAATCACATATTTTATAATGAGAGCATCCTAAACTTTTTCTGCTTAAATTTCCTGATGTAGTTTTAAATGTTTTTATTTACTATAGTGCCTAATACTTACATGGTTCTTATAAGTATGTTATATGTTTATAATAGGATGTGATTTAAAAATTATTGCTATTTAACGTCAGAAAAGTAACTTTTGACCATTATAATACAATTGATGGTTATTAGATATTTAATGAAAAGAATTTTCAACCAATTATACATATTTTGTGTTTTAAGCTCAATTTTACTGCTTTAGGGATAATTGTTAATTATCTTTTATTTAGGGTACTTTTATGTATTTAAATGTTGACAAGATAAACATTTTTAATATATTAAAACTTGTATACCTGAGAAAGTTACTATAAAAAGGGATATATTGAAGTTACATTTAAGAAAAAAATCATGAATCCAGCACTAAATTCTTTGACATTTGGAAATCATTTCTATGGTAAGAGATTTTGCCACAGTGAAGTAATCCAAGAATATATTGTGCTTTATAAAAATGTGCATTCGATGAATTTAGTGTTAGTTTGAGGTCAATGTATCATCATCTGACCAAAAGAAATACGGTATTTTTCTAACGATGAAATACTAAATGCTGTATTGAATTTTCACACTGATTAGGAAACTCACATCAGTTCAGTTCAGTTGAACCGTATGTGTGTGTTTTTGCATGGCACATACAAAATCCCTGCTGTCATTTATAGAGCACCTGCAGCGTGCAGAGTGTGATGCCTCTGGCCGATTGAGTCGCTGTCACATTGGATCGCACTCGCCCCTCTGAGGCAGATGTTGATTTCTGTTTTCTGGAGAAACCAAATCAACAGATAAGGTAACTTGCAGCAGTCACTGTTGTCACTTCATAGCTTGGTCTGATTCCCAAGACTTCCAGACGGCTACTCTGCCCTCACTGAGAGTTTTTCATTAAGAGAACAGAATATGGAGAGGAGGGTGGTAGTCTATCTTCACTCCGCATTAGCCAGACTGTTCATGGCATATTATTTGTGTACTGGTTGTAGTCATTTTTAGAAGTGCTAGAAACTGTTTAAAGAAGCATGAACAGGTGGTGAGTGTTTTATGTTGCAAGAGAAATGGCTAAAAGAATAAATATATGGGATGTTTAACTCGGAGAAGCCGACACAACTTGATAACCCGTCCTCGTAACTGAATAATTATTTGGAAGGAGATTTGGAATATTCTATATTCCCTAAAGTATAAGTCAAGGACCAGCAGATTTCAACTTATGAAAAACCCACATTCTCTATCATTTAGTCTCCGTGGGAAAATGGGCCCAGAGAAAAGTAAGTCTGCTTGCTCGGTGGAGGCAAGATTTCTGTTCATCAGGGATGCTTCAGAAGTTCAGACGGTAAGTAGGTAGGATAAACAGGTTTTTTAAGATGCCTCAAAATCCTATGATTTGAAATATATAAGTTTGTTACAGCTTATTTTCTGCATTCATTGGTAAGTCATGGTGAAATAGTTGGTGACTTGCATGCTGTCTGTTACACGTTAAATTTCTGAACAAAAACAAAAACTGTTAACCTTGTTTTAGAAACAAAGTTGAGAAATACAACTTACAAGATATTTTTAGCTGTAGTGTTTGAGAGTACTGCTAATGTAGTATTTCATTTGTTTCCTAACATTTTAATTTCCCTTACATTAGTGAAGAGAATGTGCTTCTTTTGAAAAGGTTTCCCCCGAAAGATGAATAGGGTACACAGTCTACAAAATTGTTTTAAGTGCACTATCCACCAGGTGGTGATATTGTGCTATGTTTCCAAGTATTACAAACTTTCCTAAAGTCTGAATTAACTTTTTCAGTTTTAAATTTTGAACTACAAAGTAATTTTTAGCATCTATGTTTATTATAATGTCATTTAAAATATTTTAATTGTATTAAGCTAAGGCAAATGTTAAAAAATCACTTGTATTTTATAATCATGCATTGGGTGATTTAACCTAATATATTATTTCTTACTTCTTTTATGGCATAGTCAAGATCTTTTGTCATAGTGATAACAGTGACAAATTTGAAAATTCATATAGTATTGTATCAGCCACTGTTTTAAGTGGCTGCTTTTCCCACATAATTTATGCCTCATAATAACCCTCTGGGATCAGTAATATTTTAAATTTATCTACTCTATATTGACATGAGGATCTAGACTGATATTAAAGTGATTAAGTATTTTTTGAGAGATTACAAAGTAACTGGCTGAGGCTGACTCAGAATTCATATTATCTACTCTCAGTTTGGGGGCGGGGCGTACAATCTACCTTCACGTTTGTAACATTTCAGAAAGAAAATCATTATGGAGAATGTGGCTGTCCCCCCTATTTGTATAGTCAGGAATGTGAGGCCCACACTCACTTGGGGTCTTCCAGAGGCAGATAATCTTTCCTTTGCCATTGGGTCTTCCATTCTCGTCTTTGTGATGGTGTCTCAAAGTGAGGAGTGTGTACATACGAAAATAAGGGAGAAAAACCCTCAGGATTGGATTTTTAACCATATTAATTTCCATTGAAATAAAGACCTTTGTTTTAATGAGAATGATTTTGGCTGCAAAGTGGAGGAGCAGAGCTGCTTGAAAATTAATACTTAGTTTCTCCAAAGAGACTCCTATTTTAAGTGAATTGTCAGTTAAGCATGACATACATTGGAATTTTTTTTAAATTTTAACTGGAAAAGTTTAATCTTTAAAAAAATACGTGTTCTAGATGCTTTTAAGTTTTATATTTTGTTAGATACTGTTCTGGAAAATAGATTTGTTTGACTTCTAAAATTGTGTTGTGGTTAATATCACTTAAACTCAATTTTTAAGTAAATCTATTCTGTATAAGAATAAATAAAAGACTTTCCTTATTTAAAAGTTTATTCAAATATCATGGTTTCATTTTGTTTGCAAATAAATTCATGTTTTATAATATTTTATAATTTATCGTGTCCAACACATCCTCTTATTCTGAACTGGGTGCTAGTTGCTTTTTCTTTCACTCTGTAGTAGTAGCCATTTTCCCTGTTTCCCACCCACAAATTCTATGCTTCATTAGTCTTCTTGAAATAATAGAACTGATATTTTTAAGTGCCCATCGCCTGCCTGTATGACTATATTTTATTCTCATCATAGTAGAAGGCCTTTAGATGACTGGCTGATCACTTTGAACTTGTGGAGGCTTGGGTTTCATTGTTAGTCCATGTCGATAGAAAGCTCAACGTGTTTTCCAAACACCTTTAACTGGGCAGGACTCAAACCCCAAGTTTTGATCTCTGTGGTAAGGAGAAGAGATCCCAGCTTTGCGTCCTCAGACTTCCAACCCTTGCTTTCTCCTGGGCAGCAGCTCAGAGATCAGCCCAGGACTTATACACAGATGCAGGGCTTCTTCGTGACCCTCGTTTCTGGGATTTCCCTTCTTAATTTATAACCACTCTGGCATCCTAAACTCCATCCTCTCTCATCCCAAGCCAGTGATATCACAGCTTTCTGAATGGGCTGTGTCAGGAGAGAGGTCACCGGGGAGATTTTCCAGTCTAGTCCAGTCTAGTTCCTGCCTGCTTTAGTTGGCTCTTCAATGCCTTCAAAAATATTTGTTTATTTTTTCCTTTTAAGTCAAACTTCAGAAGAGTTAATACAATTAAAGTTCTGCAAATTACCTGCCTAGCAGCCTTGTCTTGATTATAGTTGTCACTTTCTACTTACGTATAAGGAAGTTGGGTCGTTACTTTTGCTTTAAAGAACTAAACAGGAGAGTCCTGAAAGGTGGGATCAGTAAGTTTTGGAATATTGACTTCTAATATGGTCCCCTAAAACAGTAAATTAAAATATTTGTAGTTAAATCTAATGATTATTTGAGGGTCCCTTACATGAAAACATTATCAAGAAACAAAAGTGACTGGCCTTCAGGCCAGGGAGGTTCACCTTCTAACTAGGTGCTAACTAACGCAGAGTATAATATGATGAACTCCAAAGAGGTGTGTAAGAGCTAGGGGGTTACATGGAAATAGGAATTACTCAGCTGAAGGGACAAAAAAGTATGTCGTGGGAAAAGTGACGTCTGAGATTATACTTGGAGACCTGTCCAGACGTGAAAAACATTCCAGGCAGGACAAAGGGGCATGAACAGTAAAACTATCATACACTTGAGCAGCAGGTGACAATAACAGTGGTCAAATTATGGAGCTTGCTATATTATACTCTAGGCACTTAGTGTAAATATTCAATATGAATTAATTAAGCCTCATAATATCTCTGTAAGGCAAGTACTAGACTTTGCATTTTATTGTGAGGAAAATGAGGCATGGCGAATATGGAAAGCGTTTGCAGTCTCAGGAAGTGTGGCTCCAGAACCTGCCCTCTTAAACAGGGCTTCATACTGACTCCCTCTGAACATGTAGATAGTCTGACAGCCTACGCTTCACAGCATCTGAGGTTACTGTTAGGCGGAAAATAGAAAACAATAACAGTGTTTTGCTGCATGCAGTGAGGAGCCAGAACACATAGACCACACGCAGACTGCACGCACACACACTGTGATAATGGAATTGTAGAAAAGTAGCTATTATTTGGGAGAGGATGACCAGGTTTCCATTAAAACACAAAGATGAAAGGAATTTCTCTGTGGCCCCTCCTGCACATAAACCCTGTTAGAGGTGGTGCAGGGACCAGGGAGAAGGGCATTTCTAATAAGAAACATTAAAGGTTTGGGGGAGCTACCCTAAAACCTTTGGCCTGAAGCGTTTTGAAGCCTGGAAGAGAGGATGTAGTCTTCACACGAGAAATGTTTCTTGAGAGGAAGCAGGAATCATACTGGTCTCTCTCAGTAGGTGCATTTTTAGTGTCTTTTACAACCCATTAGTTTCTAAAATTATGGTGAAAGAACTAAATTGAGATGAAAAAACCTAGCCTGACTTGGAATGTTAACCCAAGGTGATGGATGCTTCTCATGCATTTGGTCTTGTGACTGGATCACCAAATATATTCCAAAGGAAGGAGGCCCTGGCCTAGGGGTGACCCTCCTGATCGAAGATAGTAATTTTCATCAACCCACCTTGAAATCTGTTTTGGTCATAGGATTTTGTCCCTTTTGAAATGTAGGGAAAAGCAACATATTAAGGCTAATTAGGCATTAGCATTTTAGTACCATATGAGAAAATCTGTGTGTTCTTTCCAACCCTCCAACCAGCCCACCCCGTCCCCAACCCCATCGCTGCCTACCCTAATAAGTGCAAATATGCTGGAAATGATGGGTGTGAGAACTTGAGGAACATTGCAAGGAAAAGAAGGAAGGAAGAGAAGGAGACATAGCAAGACTAAAGACAAAGGTCCAGTGAGAAGGGAGCCTGGAGAGAAACATTTCTTCACATATCAATGGCTCTCAGACTCTCTTCATTAAAAATATTTTGTTCAGGAGGCTAATTTCTTATAGAATGTGTACAAAATACTGATATGAGAAGAAGGAGGAATAGGATGTGGGTTGAAAAATCATGCTAATCTCTCTGCTTGTACAAGAAAAATGATGTTAACTTTTTGTGTGAGGATAATTGTGCTGGGCAATTTTTAACCCCCCTCCCCCCACTTTTTTTTTTTTTTTTTTGCTAATTTGGTTTTCAAAATGCATTATCCTAAATTCCACTCAAGATGGCAATCTTTGACATCTTTTGCAGTTGTTGGTCTGACAGGAACTTTATACCACTTTATTTATCCTCTTGATGTCACAAGTACTAATGATTTTTGATTTTTTTTTTTAATTTGGAAAGACTTTCTTTGAACATGTTTAGTGTTTAGCAAATATATTTGCTTATTTTTGTTACAGAGCATTTTGAAAACATATGACCAGTGGAAACTTCAATCAGATAATTACAACTGTATCACATTCTCCATTAGTAAGAATGCATGGAAAAATTTGTATGTTTTCTTTATTTCCCCAGCTGAATACCAGCCAAACCTGGAATTTATAAATGCAGTTTTAATTCATGTGGAAATAAATACACAAACACGAATGGTTCTAAAAAGCTTCAATTACTGGGAAATTCTTGTTTTCCTCCTATCTGACCATTAGACAAGAAGTCAACCATTCTCTGAAGCTGTGCTATAGGATAATTTAATTGATAAGGAAGGAAGGCAAAGTAATTTTATTTGTAGTACTATGTGAGTGATACAGAGAGTAAATTTTTATAACACTCATCCATTTTTAGCTAAAATAAATGTAATTTGGAAGTTTCTGCAAGTCTCCAACTGTTTTTTTTTTTTTTTTCAGTTATGTACAAGGGTGAATAAATTGTTCCTGTGGGAAAAGACGTGCAGGTTATGTTTATTACAACAGCTTCATTAACTCAGTATTTCACGTACTCATAACTGTAAACCCACTTTTGCCCCCCTCTGTATTATGTAACTTGCTACATAGCTTTTGATGTGTTTGAATTCTATATAGCTAGAAAGCAGAAAGTTGGTAGACTATTTATGGGTCTTTTATCTTGTATAATGTTTGATATTATAGTGCCTCTTAATTTCATGTATATATTGTTTAGTTTGAGAAATCATGAAGATATTAGCATGGAATCTATGGATCTCTATAGGCACTTTGTTATTTTCTTCATAATCCCAGTTAAATGTTTATCATTAAAATGTAAGGATTAGTAAAATTTCACTTTCTTCCTAACCGAGTTTTCCTCTATCAGGAACAAACTTTTATCACATTGAAATAATGGTAATTTTGGAAGTAAAGTAGCCAATTATGAAAAATAATTGGCAAGCATCTAAGAAGAAAATTGTGATAAAATTTGGCTTTTATATTTCTTAATGGTTTGGCATTTAAAATAGACATTCTTATACTCAATGAGAAAATTTTTGTGCTTTCTAAAAAAGGTAATTTAACTTGTAGTAATTTAACTCATGCATTATTTCTTGTAATAGGAAGCTATAATTCTTGCCGAGCAATTCTATGGAATTTTACATTTATAATTAGTACCTTTTTTTACTCCTGTAGATCATAAATATCAATAAAGTCATAATGGTTAAAGTTACAATTTATTTAGCTCATTATTCCAGTGGGTGAACAGTGTGCACTGGACTCAACTGGGTGCTTCTCTGCTTGTCTCAACTAGATTCACAAGTTCCACGGAACCATGTTGCCCAGGCAGGTAGCTCGCTGTTGATGGGTAGTTGGAATGACTGGACATGTGTCTTTGGCAGGCTGACCTGGGCTCCTTCACATGGCATCACTGTCAGGACTCTCGAGAGCAGCAAGAGTGGGCAAGCTGCGATGCATAAAGCAATTATCAAGCCTCTGTACTATTTTTATTTCTTTATTATTTTTCGTCTTTTTAATAATTTTTTATTTTTTCAATTAGAGCTGATGCACAATATTATATTATTTGCAGGTGTATAATCCAATGATTAGACATTTATATAAGTGATGTAGTGGTCACTCTGATAAATCTAGGTCCTCTCAGACACCATATACAGTTGTTACAGTGTCATTGACTGGGTTGCCTATGCTGTCCTTTACATCTCATGATTATTTGGTAACTACCCATTTGTACATTTTAATCCCTTCACCTTTTTCATTTATCTCTCTAGTCCCCTTCCCCTCTGGCAACCATCAAAATGTTCTCTGTATCTGAGTCTATTCCTGCTCTGCTTGCTTATTTATCTCGTTTTATAGATCCCACATTTAAATGAAATCACCTGGCATTTGTCTTTCTCTGACTTATTTCACTCAGCACAATACCCTCTAGGTCCATCCATGTTGTTGCAGATAACAAGATTTCATTCTTTGTTACGGCTGAGTCAAATTCCATTGTATATTTTTGTACCACTCTTTATCCATTCGTTTATTTCTGGACACTTAGACTGCTTCCATATTTTGACTATTGTAAATATTGCTGCAATGAACATGTGGATAATAGATACATATTTATTGCCATTTTATTATACATATTTTTGATATTTTTTCTTCTTATTAAAGAAAACCCTTTAATATTTCTTGTAATGGAATGTGGTGAACTCATTTAGCTTTCTCTTGTCTGGGAATCTCTTTATCTGTCCTTTGATTCTAAATGATGCTTTGCTGCTTAAAGAAATATTAGTTGTAGATCCTTGTTTTTCAGCACTTTGAATATTTTGTGCCATTCCCATCAGGGCTACAAAATTTCTATTAAGAAATTACCGAACAATCTTATGGGAGCTCCCTTGTAGGTAACTAACTGATTTTCTCTTGCTGCTTTTAAGATTCTCGATCTTTAACCTTTGACATTTTAATTATGTGATTTTAATGACGTGTCTTGGTGTGAACCTCTTCACACAGTCAAGCCAGAATCACTATGGAAGAGTATTACCAAACAGCTTGGTTAAAGGAAGGAAAGAATTTCTAATAACTTTTAAATCAGTCACAGATGAATTTTTGTAACACTGATTTATATACAGGCATGCCTTAGAGATATGGTGGGTTCAGTTCCAGATTACTGCAATAAAGCAAATGTTCCAATAAAGTAAGTCACATGAATTTTTTGGTTTCCCAGTGCATATAAAAGTTATGATTATATTATACTGTAGTCTACTGAGTGTGCAATAGCATTATGTATAAAAACATTGTATATACCTTAACGAAATAACACTTTATTGCTAAAAAATGCTAACCATCATCTGAGCCTTCAGTGAGTCATAAGTTTTTTGCTGGTAGAGGGTTTTGCCTTGATGTTGATGGCTGCTGACTCTGATCATAGTGGTGGGTGTTGAAGATTGGAGTGGGTGTAGCAATTTTTAAAAATAAAACAACAATGAAGTTGGCTGCATTGATGGACTCTTCCTGTCATGAACTATTTTTCTATAGTATGGGATGATGCGTGATAGCATTTTATCCATAGCAGAACTTCTTTCAAAATCGGAGTCAGTCTTCTCAAACCCTACTACTGCTTTACCCAGTAAGTTTATGTAATTTTTTAAATCCTTTGCTGTCATTTCAACAATCTTTACAGCATCTTCCCCAGGAGTAGGTTTTATCTCAAGAAACCACTTCCTTTGCTCATTCCCAAGAAGCGACTCCTCATCCATTAAGGTTTAGCCATGAGGTTGCAGAAATTCATTCACATCTTCACCTCCACTTCTAACTCTAGTTCTCTTGCTATTTCCACCACATCTGAACTTACTTTCTTCTCTAAAGTCTTGAACCCCACAAAGTCATCCATGAGTGTTGGAATCAACTTCTTCCAAAATATCAACTGTTAATGTTGATATTTTGACCTCTTCCCATGAATCATGAATATTTTTATTGGTATCTAAGACAGTAAATTCTTTCCAGGTTTTCTATTTACTTTGGCCAGATTCATCAGAGAAATCACATCTATGGCAGATATAGACTTATAAAAATCTATTTCTTAAGTTATAAGACTTAAAGTTGAAATTATTTCTTGATTCATGGGCTACAGAATGGCTGTAGTGTTAGCAGGCAGGAAAACACATGAATCTTACACATCTCCATCAGAGTTCTTGAGGACCAGGAGCATTGCCAATGAGCAATAATATTTTGAAAGCAATCCTTGTTTTTCTTAACAGTGGGCTTAAAATACTAAGTAAACCATGTTGTAGACAGATGTGCAGTCATCTAGGCTTTGTTGTTCCATTTACAGAGCACAGGCAGAGCAGGGTCAATGTAATTCTTAAGGGCCTTGGGATTTTCAGAATGGCAAATGAGCATTAGCTTTAACTAAAGGTTACTGGCTGCATTAGTCCCTAACAGGAGAGTCAGGCTGTCCTTTGAAGCTTTGAAGACAGGCATTGCCTTCTCTTTTCTAGCTACAAAAGGTGTTGATGGCTTCTTCCTCCAAAATAAGGCTGTTTCGTCTTCATTGAAAATCTGTTTAGTGTAGTTGCCTTCATTAATTTTCTTAGCTAGATCTGAATAACTTACTGCAGCTTCTACATCACCACTTGCTGCTTCACTTCACATTTTTGTGTTATAGTGATGGTTTCTTTCCTTAAACCTCATGAACCAACCTGTGCTATCTTCAGACTTTTCTTCTGTAGGTTTCTCACCTCTCTCAGGCTTCACAGTATTGAAGAGAATTAGGGCCTTGCTCTGGATTACTTTGGCTTAAGGAATTGCCATGGCTGGTTTTATCTTCTATTCAGATCACTAAAACTTTCTCCATATCAGTAATTTAGTTGTTTCACTTTTGATCATTTCTGTGTTCACTGGAGCAACGCTTTGAATGTCCTTCAAGAACTTTTTCTTTGCTTTGATATCTGATGCAAGAGGTTTAGCTTTCAGCATATCTCGGTTTTCAACATGGTTTCCTCACTAAGCTAAATCATTGCTACTTTTTTATTTAAAGTGAAAGATATGTGACTCTTCCTTTCATTTGAACAATAAGAGGCCTTTGTAGGGTTAATTGGCCTAATTTCAATATTGTTTTGTCTCAGGGAAGAGGAAGACCCAAGGTCAGGGAGAGAAACAAGGGAATAGGTGGTCAGCGAAGCAGTCAGAAGACACAATATTCATTAAGTTACTCTTATATGGACACAGTTTGCAGAGCCCCAAAACAATTATGATAATATCAAAGATCACCGATCACCATAATAAATACAACAATAATGTAAAAGTTTGGAATACAGCCAGAGCAAACAAAATGTGACACAGTAACGCAAAGTGAGGAAATGTTGGAAAATGGTGCTGATAGATTTGCCCAACACAGCGTTCTCATAAACCTTTAATTTGTAAAAAATGCAATATATGTAAAACACAGTAAAGTGAAGCTCAATAAAATAAGGTATGCCTGCACTCTTATGTTACTGTTTTTAGGAAGTATTAATTTATTTCTCATTACAATTGATTTTAAACATTGAGTGGTGGGTTAATCAACAAATGTTTCTGCTCGCTTGTGCTTCCAAACCTGGCAATTTAGCTCACCTCCATGTTAAATACTTTATTTTTATAATATATAAACTTATTCTAACCCTTTTATTAGCACTTTATGTACTTATTTTTTTTTTTTGTTCACAGACCAATAACTCATTAGACATTTGGCTCAAATGGTGCTATGTAACCTTGAATTATGTGATCCTAAATTCCTCAAGTATAAGAAATGTAATCATGGCCCTGGCTGGTGTAGCTCAGTGGATTGAGTGCGGGCCTGCAAACCAGAGGATCGCGGTTCGATTCCCAGTCAGGGCACGTGCCTGGGTTGCAGGCCAGTTCCCAGCAGGGGACACATGAGAGGCAACCATACATTGATATTTCTCTCCCTCTCCCTCTCTCCTACCCTTCCCCTCTAATAAATAAAAATCTTTAAATAATAAAAAAAAGAAATGTAATCATATCAACAATAAGTCTTGCACTTGGTTCTAAAAGAATAGAGTTCAACTGCCACCAGAATGCCAATTTTCCTCTTGGGATTATTTTAATGATTCAATACATATTGACCATCTTAATAAACAGCTGATATTTTATATGTAAATATCCAAAATAGTCTCCTTGTGTGTGTACCTTCATTGAAATGATTAATCTATATTCTAGCTATTTTGGAGTTCCCTTCCTTGGAATTATTTTCAGAATTCTGAAGTCACACATTAAAAATAAAAGAGTTTTTCTTTATCACAGAGGCCATAGACTATCTCTTTGTTTTTCTGTGTTTCTTCCTCTTCCTACTTCACTTCCCTGAGCTCGTTCAAATGCTGTCCTTCTGTCCCTAACGCCAGTGTAACGCCAGTGTGAAAGGATCCTGAGAAAAAGGCCAGGTGGAAATGGACTGGAGATGGACTGACACCTAAGAGCCTAACAAGACTCGAACAAGTGTGTGATATTTGTGACAGCTTCACCGGGTGTTGTTTCATTAGCCCCAGGTGCTAGTAAGTGCCTATGAGCTGTATGGCACAGAAAAACCACCGCAACCCAAACTTAAACAATAGCAAAATAAAATGAAAAAGGAATTTATCAAAAGATGAAAGGAAGAGATACAAGAATCCCAACCCTTTTAAGAATGTCTCAACCCTTTTAAGAATGTTTCAACCCTTTTAAGAATGTTTAAGAATTAAAACTGGCTGTCAAAATTCCAACACCCCCATCTTGGTCTCTTGTCTCTGCTGCTCTTTGGCGTTGACTAATTTTCTCCTGCAGCCAGATTACTCAGTCGGTAGAATGACCAGCAGAAGCAATCAGCTTAGTATTCATAGAGTAAGGAAATATTTGGACTGACATTTCTTTCATTCATTACCTTTGATTACTCTGGCTCCAGAGCTGGAGAAGCTTGTTATTATCATTAAATATAAACTATTGAATTTTACTACATGCCAGGTACTTTTCTACGAGCTCTCCATGATTAATTCAATCCTCATGGGACCTACTGGAGACAATCATATGAAGTAGGCATAATTCCATATTATGTGCAGTTTTCAGATGAAAAAGTTGAAGAACAACAACAAAAAAGAAATAACTTTTCCAAAGTTGCACAGCTAGTAAGCAGCACAGCCACAACTCAGTGCTCGGAAGTCTGCTCTGGGGGTGACAAGCTAGTCAATCTGCCGTGATTTGGAGGTTTTGAGCAAATCATGGTCAAATATTTTCTAAATTTCTACACTGACCTCTCCCAGGAAACAACAATTCATGCTCTAAAATCATCCCATATAACTAACAATGATCCTCTTTTAAAAGAATACATTTAAAATACATTTATAGGAGGGTTTTATTTATTTTTTTGGCAATATGTAATTCGAGCCTCTTAGAGTGGAAAAAACAATAACCTCATACTTAACTGGGTATCTGGGAAATAAAAGGACTACATATCATTTTCACTGGAGACTAAAAATAACCATGTGAAGCAAAGACCTGTCACAAAATCTTTTATTAGATATTCCACTTTTACTATGATTAGCTCTGTTTGAGCTCAGCTCTGTATTAGTTCTCATTTTTTTATGTGGGCATTAGTTATCAACTTTATAAAAAATATTTGTTTAACTGTAACTTTATTAAAAATAGCACAAGTGCTTTGTACTAATGGATATAAATAAAACATATTTAAGCAGTGAAATGACTTATAGTAATTTATAAATCAAAATTCCCATATTGCAGGATAAATTCTTTGAATGATAAAGCAACGGGGGTCCATAACTTTTGAAATCTGGTGTTGTGGAGCAAGCTAAATTCCCTAAATAATGGAGTTTTTCTGTCAACTCCCTTTTACCTTTGATTCTTTGTCAACTGATATATAGCTTCTTTATTTTATCTGAACCCTTTAGAACATCCCAAGCTCCTCATTCTGAAAACTCTCATTATCTGTGAAGAGGATGGAAAGAGGTGGGTAGGTTAACGACTCTGTCTCACTCATCTCTTGGGCTATTTCATCAAGTCAGAAGCAATTCATTTTCTTTCATTCTTTTTTTTTTTCACCACTGCCCTTAGCAAAAGGGAAAAGAAAAGCCCTTTAGAAACTAGTCATTTCTCTTAAGACACCATAAACAAAGACAAAAAAGCAAACTGATATCCTGAGGGGAATTTTTTACTGAAAACCTTACTTGTCTGTAACCTCAAGACATTATTATCTACCTCTATATAGAGATGGTATTTATTGTGAATGCCATATGTGTTCACATTCAGAAGAGAACATTGTTTGGTGTGTGTGAACTAAAATAGCCACACATACAAATTTAAACCAATGAAAATTAATACAAGATACCAAAGGACATGTTTCTAGGAAAGTTACACTACAGAAATCTTTCCCATGTGTTCCCAGATTATGTTTTGATTACATGCTATATGCTCTTACCCATGTTAAATATGGGCCCTACCTGTATTTCTCCCTCAGGAAGAAGGAGAAAACTAACATTTCATGAATTATGTAGGCTATTGTCATTCATTTATTCAACACGTTTGTTTTTCAGAGCAGAGGACAGATCAGTGAACTAGTTAGTTAAGATCCCTGGTTTTAAGAAGGTTCCATTCCATTAGAAGAGGCAGGTCATAATCAAGGAAATTAGATAATCTCAGATAATAGTAAGTTTTCTCCGAAGAAAATTTTAAAAGGGTGATGTGATAGACAGGGCCAAGGAAGGCTAAGAAAGGGGACTCTTGAAACAGATAAGGGTATTTCTGAGAAGAAAATATTTGGGTTGAATCCTGAATATTAAGAAGAAAACAGCCCTGACTGGTGTAGCTCAGTGGGTTGGCTGTCATCCCGAAAAGGGAAGTCACCAGTTCCATTCCATTCAGGGCACATGCCTGGGTAGTGGGCCAGGTTCCCAGTCGGTGGTGCAGGAGAGGCAATAGATGGATATTTCACATGTTGATATTTCTCCCCCTCTTTTCCTCTCTCTAAATATAAATAAGTAAAACCTTTAAAAAAAAAAAGAAAAAGGAAACAGCTAAGAGAAGTGTAAGGAGAGAATTCTAATAAGAAAGAATAGAAGATGCAAAAGCCCTGAGTTCTGTGTATGTACCATCACCTTTAGTCCTCACCAGGGTTCTGTGAAGCAAGTAGCAGCAGCCTAATTTTATAGATGGCAAAAGAGTAACATATGTAAGGTCACAGAAGTAATGTATGTGAAGGCACTCAGCTACTGTGCAGGATGCCCTGACTTGAGCTCAGATGATCTTGACCTTTCTAGTACCCACACTGCTTCATTGGATCTAAAGCACAAACACATGTAACAGGAAGAAATTCCAAAGAAAGAGAGGTTCCTCTTCTAAACACAGGAAATTATTCTAGATGGTCCTGATTCCTCATTTTCTTTCTACTATGAACTATACAACAGAGGCTTATATTTTTCCATTTTTTAATTAATCCATTCAATAATGTCTACAGTGTAACTGCAGCAATTGTGTTAAGAGTTTGGGATACAGTTTGATGAATGAATGACTTTCCTTCAAGGAGTTGAAAGTGTTTTGTTTTGTTTTTTTCTTTTTCTTTTTGTATATCAATTTGGAAATTCTAGCAGTATAATCTGTTCTGCCAAAAGTTATATGGGAAGATATAAATAATTAGAATCTCAGAGTCTTCTCATCAGTTGGCTGGAAATTATCTCTGACATTCAGTATTTGGAAACAAATGAAATCAAGCACCACTTTTATCCATCCCTCCTTTGGATGTGATGAGAAAGGTATAGTTGGAATCTTTTTATGGGTGTGTCAGAGACTATTAATACTGAGACTGTCTCTGAACTCTGAATCCCAAAGGAAAGACTCAAACATCTTCACTTCGGCCTTGTCTATATACTATTTTCAATTACCATTTCTTCCTTCTGTGGTTTCTGGCTTATTCTCTTATTAGCTAACAGCTAGATAGGACAATAGTACAGCAAAAATAATGAAAGTATATATTCCTCCTGCTCATTTCTCTGAAATATTTGAATGCCCTTGTGGACGGAAGTCTATGGTTATTTGAGACAGAGCCTGTATTTAGTGTTTAATCACAACTATTCTCATACCTGGAGTCTAAAGAAATAACAGCAGCCATTTGTCTGTATATACTAAGTACTTAATATTTCTCAGTGGAAAGATAAATGCTGGCATTTGCTACTCTAAATTTTATAGTCTTTGATATCTAACATTATGTTATATTTCAACTTATTATTATGTGGTTTCACTGAGAAGTAAGGGAGCTAGATCATATAGGCCTAGTGGTATTGTAAGGACTTTGGCTTTTATTCAAAGGGAAAGAGAAAGTGTTAGAGGGTTTGGAGCATGAGTGCCCTGCCCTGACCTATGTTTTTAACAGAACAAGCCTGGCTGCTATTTTCAGTAGAGGCTAAAGGGTGGATGGATAGAAGCAAGGAGATGAGAAGCACACATAGCAATAATCTGGGTGAGTGATGATTGTGGCTGTGTTTGGGGGTGATAGAATGTTCCAGGGACAAGAATACAGTCATCAAGCTGGTGTGAACTTAGATCCAGGACCTAGAGTCATTTTTTGAGTCTGGAAGGAACTCAATAATTCTTGTTGAATGAATGGATGGATGGATAAATGGAAAAACAGACATTCATTTTTATGGCTTCTGTCTTCTCCCCAACTGTTTATTAGTTAGTTTTAAGATCTAAGCTACATTAAAGTAAAAGCGGGAAAAAAGCAAAGTAGCCAAGTTTCTTTTTAAATTTAATTGAATTCAACAAGTTTTTTTAAGTGCTTTTATGTGATGACTTCTTTAGGATATTAAGGACATCAAATGCCAACAGAATGTTCCAAGACAGTAAGATGAGATTATTGCTTAGGGTCAGGGCTATGCCACAGCACCAGAATTACTTTAAAATTAAAATTGTGACATAAGATTTAATTTCCTCCTCAGCAAGGCAATAACCTTTCAGTGAATCAGGCTTGGCTTTTCTGCTTACTATAAATGGGACCGTGTGACTATAACTTTACGAAGTGCCTAAACAGCTGACTATATTAGAAAAGTTTGAGGATGAGGGGCACAAGAGTGTATTTAGTATGTGACTGTTGTGTTAAAAGCAGGGCAACAAGCAGACACGTGTGTTCACACAGAAAATTGTTTGGATATATACATGGAAACACTGACTAGGTAAGCAACTAATGCCTGGTTGTCTACGGAAGGCAGAGGGTAAACTGGAGAGATAGGAGCAAGCTTTTTAATAGATGGCTTTTGTATCGTTTTGATAATTGATGATGTGAATTATTACCTAGTCAATGTATAAAGAAATAAAAAGCATCTTTTTAAAACTGTTGGGCAGAAAAGGAGGGCATAGGGAAACATTAAGTAAAACAGGAAATTGCCTGAGAAGTGTTCATGTCTGTCCCTTTCCCAGTCTTCATAAAATGCATCTAACCTCCGAGTTCTCAGAGCATGAAGTGTATGTGTGGAAACATTGGTAAACAAGAACCGATCATGTCATGTTTGTCTGTTTCTCTTAAAGAATGAAAAAGTTCTGGTTGAGGAGGCTGCTGATGCTTGAAGTGCCAGAAGGGCCAGATGAAGAAAGTCAGCCTGCGAGGAAGGCTGGGAGTTCTTTGGTCCTTTCAGAGGCTACAAAAACGAAAATGCTGCTATGGAAATATTTTGCTTTCAAGAAGGAGTTATGAGAATCTGAGTTTTGGGTCTATCCCATTCCTCACCCTGTATGTGCTACTGCACAGTCTTGCGGGCATCCCACACATCATACCTGGCCCCGACCCTTCTAACAGGAGAGTGTGAAGTTCCTCACCTGCAAGACTCAGCCCAAAGCAGCAGCATGTACACGCACCATGGACTTTCCGCACTTGCCTGGAACAGGTGTGAAATCTGCCTCTGGTCTCTTCTTTAGGTAAGAAATTTCATTAATCAGAATAACACCTGACCCTTACAAAGACATATATTTTTCAAAATGTTTTCACCCATGTTATTATATCTTATGAATTCATAGGAGCTCAAAACTGGGAGATCTCAGATGCTGTGACCCAGTATAACAGAAAGAAATTGAATGCAAGAGAAGTGACTGCTATTTAGCAGCAAAGCTGAAACCAATACTCAGTTCTGCTGACCCCTTACTCAGTGACTTTTCTCTATTACATGGCAACCTCAGGTGTTTCCCTCCGACTCCTCCATCTTTTTATTTATAGTTTATTTTCCCTCTTGACCCATCTATTATAATATTTTATTCATTAAAGGTGACTATTTACATAAAAATTTAATAATATCTTATTTTTGTTGATGCATTCAAAAATTGCCTAAAAATTGACATTTTTTGCCAACAGGCACTTACATTTTCATCTTCAGCTTCCATGTCTCACATGCTGAAATGTTAAGCATAAATAGAAATGTTAATTAGAGTTGTTTCTCTCATCAGTGCTATCCTTTTTACTTGACTTATGTCCTGTTAGATTAACTACAACTAGAATCTTTTAAGCAAGGACTCCTTTCGTACTTACTGTCTATCAGTTAGCAAACACTAATGAATGACTGTCAAAAATTTGGCAAGAAAATGTTTCTTGCAGTCATAGCTGATGCCAAAAACTAACTGTATCAGGTTTTCTCTCCCACTGTGGAGAAAAAAAAATTTATACTTCCAGTCAAGATGGTGGTGCAGGCAGACATGGCTTGCCTCTTCACACAACCACATCAAAATCACAACAAAAATATAGAACAACCATCACTCAGGAATACCAGAAATCAACCTGAATGGAAATCTCGTAACTATGGAATTAAATAAACCACATCCATCCAGACTGGTAGAATGGGCACAGACATGGAATGGGCTGGTCCCACACTTAACATGGCTGAAAATTTGTGAACGATATCCTGGGACCAAGGAGGCCTAGCCCCACACCAGGCCCCCCAGCCCAGGATTCCAGTGCCAGGAAGATAAGGCCCCCCAACTTTTGGCAACAAAAACTAGTGGGGACTGAGACAGTGGAAGAAACTTCTGAAGCTCCAAGCAGTTTCTTTTACAGAACCCACACATGGACTCATCTATTCAGACTCACTTCCTCTGAGCTCCAACACCAGGGGGCATAAGTGGTATACAGGGAGAGACTGAAGTGACTGGCATCAAGGTGAGCAGAGGTGGTTGTCCCTTTGCTAAGTCCTACCCCCACAGAGCCAGCAAGCTGGTACCATATCTGACACTACATCAACCTGGTTAACACTGTTTGACCCACCTCGGAGATCCCCAGAAGCTCTGCCCCACCCAATTTATGGACTCAACAAGCTGCTTTTCCAGAAGAATGGCTGGTCTTGTCTCCTAAATCCTACCAAAAAAGCAACAGCTGATTTCAGTGAGCCCTAGCAGCAGCCAGATTAGATTCACAGCTTGGCTTCATCTGGGAATCACCAGGTCCAGCACAAGCAGCAGCCATCTCAGATTGCTTTATAGCTCAGGCAGGATGCTCCAGGAAAAACAATGGTGGGGGCTGACCATGGCCTGCACCACCCAGGAAACCCCCGGGCCAGCATACCCAGTGGATAGCTACAGACCACACTGGAGCACCACCACCCTATGCTTGCACAGCTGATTCTCCACAGAGGACAGAGGATGGTGGTAAGTGTTCACAGCCAGTCCTTGCTACTGACTGACCTGATTAATCCCTTCCATTGATCTGCCAAGAGCAACCAAGGCTCAACTACAAGAGGAGGGTGTACTCAGACCACACAAAGGATACACCTTGAGTACCCATCTTGGGTGATAGGGGAGGCTATGCCACTGGACCCTACAGGACACCTACTACATTAGGGCATACTACCAAGACATGGAGTCAAAGCAGCTCCACCTAATATATAGAAATGCAGGGGAGCTGCCAAAATGAGGAGACAAAGGAACATGACCCAAATGAAAGAATAGATCAAAACTCCAGAAAAACAGCTAAAGAAGCAATCTATCAGATGCAGAGTTCGAAACATTGATTATTAGGATGCTCAAGGAAATCAGTGAGGACTTCAGTAGCATAAAAAAGACCCAGTCAGAAACAAAGGATATACTAATTGAAATAAAGAACAATTTACAGGGAAGCAACAGTAGAGTGGATGAAGCTGGGAATCAAATCAATGATTTGGAACATAAAGAAGCAAAAAACAACCATATAGAAGAAGAAAAAACAATTCAAAAAATGAGGATAGTATCAACAGCCTCTGGGACAATTTCAAGAGTTCCAACACTCACTTTTTAGGGGTGCCAGAAAGAGAAGAGAAAGAGCAAAAAATTGTAAATCAATCTGGAAAAAAAAAAAAAAAACAATGAAAGAACACGTCCCTAGTTTAGTGAAGGAAAGAGACATGCAAGTCCAGGAAGCACAGAGAATCCCAATTATGATGGACACAAAAAGGCCCACTCCAGGACACATTTAATTAAAAGGCCAGAGGTTAAGGGTAAAGAGAGACTCTTAAAAGCAGCAAGAGAAAAGTTAGTTACCGGATATTTGCCATATGGGAGGGGGATGGTGGAGAATGGGTGAAGAGGTGAAAGGATTAAGAAGTACAAATAAATAGTTATACAGTAGTCATGGAGATGTAAGGTACAGTATAGGAAGTGGAGTAGCCAAAGAACTTCTATGCAGGACCCACGGACATGAACAATGGTGGGGAGATTGCCTGAAGGAGTGGGGGGTGCTGAGAGGAGGGGGGCAAAGGGGGAAAATCAGGGCAACTGTAATAGCATAATCAAAATATAATTAAGAAAAATATGTCTAAATTCAATTTAGTAAAAGAAAAAGTATTGTATCCAGGTCAAGCTCCAATTCAGTGAGGTTTAAATCAATTGAGATATTATATATTTAAAACTCGGTGCTTGACAAGCTTAACGCTCAGAGATGTGCTCAGTAAGTAAAACAGCACTAAACAGAGTCAGTATGTTTTCACTTTGCAAGTGTGCGTATCCTCCAAAATAGGGATTCTGTTCTGTTTTTCTCACTCAACATTTGTAGATTCCACAATTACCAAAGCTGCTGTGCCTATTAAATAAGCTCTAGCTATTAAAAGAAGACTACTGAAAAGTGTACTTCAGATATATCCTCTTAGTTGATCAAAGACATACAATTTTCTTCCTTTGCCCTACTCCATGTTTCCAAACTTATAGCAATTTTCTGCATGATCTCTTATTTGAAAAATGCTATGGTAGGAATTAGAAATCTGATATTTTTTCCTGGCTCACCTGCAAGTTTACCCTTAATACTTCTGTTTGTTGTTGTTGTTTTTTTTTCCTAAAATGGGGAGAAATTATTGTTTAAACCACCAGTTACCTTACATGCATTCAGTGAAATTTTTTTCTAATTACAATTTCTTGTAACTTAACTGACATCAGAAATGATGATCAGAATGAGAAGAAAGTAATGTGAGAGAAGCTATAAGTAAATATAAATGTGTGATAGGTAGTATTTGGCAATTAGATGTTATTAACAACTTGGAAAGAATGAGTCAAAAACTGAAAATATGGGACAGTTGTGGGAGGAACAAATCTTGGAGGCAAAAATGATGATACGTTTATAGTTTGACCAAGTGCATCTCTAGGATGGCATCTTAGAGCTGTGGAAAGATAGAAAGACCATGGAGGGATATTTGGACTCCTTTCTCTAGGAATGACAGCAGGGAGAGAACAGAGAACTAAAGGAGAAGATAAATGAGGTTATAGTATACAATTTCCTATAGTTTTTTTGGAATGAGATTAAACTGCTTTCACAGTGAAGTGCTTTTTATGAAGGTTCATTGGCACTAAAAGTGAATGCCTTCATTTCTCTCAATCCCTAATTCTTCATACAAGATACATTTTGCATATTAAATTATTTAGAACAAATGTCAAAGCATTCTAATGAGCATTTAAGAGTTTTTTAAAATAATAATTGCTTTTTATTTAGATCTTTCTTTAATAATTTAACTTCCTCTGTGCTGATGGGACCTGAACTATAGTAGTCGGCATGACCTGATATTGATTTTTAAAAATGTTCCCCTGGCTACTATGTGGAGAATAAATTACAGTGGCTATAAGACGATGCCCTGAAAATGTATACAGTAGTACAGGTGAGAGATGATGGCAGTTTAGGTCTGAAATGGCATCAGTGGAGATGGACAGAAGTGGGTGGGTTATGGGATAAATTGTGCACCACCAAATTCATGTTGAAATCCTAACCTCTAGTAGCTCCGAATGTGACTGTATTTGGAAACAGCGCCTTTAAAGGGGCAATTAAGTTAAAATGAGGTAATATGAGTTGGCCCTAATTCAATGTGACTGATATCCATACAAGAAAAGGAGATTAAGATTCAGAGGCATGGAAGAAAGGCCAGGGGAAGGCAAACAGACAAGATGATCATCTGCAAGCCAAGGAGAGATCGATCACAGAATGAATCTAACCCAGTTGACACCTTGATCTTGGACTTCTAGCTTCCAGAACTCTGAGAAAATATATTTCTCTTGTTTAAACCAGTCTGTGGTAGTTTGTTATGGCATCCCTAATGAATATATACACAATGGATTCAAAATGTATTTTGAATACAGAATTGCTAAGATCTGGGAGTAGACTGGATGGTAAAGAGGATGAATTTAAGGGATATATGTTAACAGTAAGTTTCATGGTTTGAGCAATTGCCTAAACGTTATTGTAATTCTTATACCTTTAAACTTAGATATATCTTCTCAAATTCCCTCAGCTAGGAAGGGATGGGGACTGGGACTGTCAGACTCCAAAGCTACAATCTTAAGTTCTATGTTGCTATACTCTTCACATTTTTAAAAAATTTTGATGAGAGCTGCAAATTTTTAAAGCAAAAATGAGCTGCAAGCATCATTTAACTTTGCCATTTTGTTCTATAGTTAGAAAAATAAACCCAGAGAAAAAGTGACAGACTTCTTCATTTGAAAGAATAATTTCATCTATCTTTGTATGATAGAGAAAATGCAATAAACATTCTACCTATATCTTCAGGAACAGAACAAATTTTCTCTGCTGATTAAGGGTACCCCTTTGAATAGGAAAAATCAAAATCATTAGCATTTCAAATAATAGAGTTAACTAAACTTATCTTGATCTGTTGATTTTTGTTTAACGGAACATAACAAGGCATGAAACTATGCATGATTAGTATTAGAGGAATTTAACTATAAATCATGACTTATTTATTTCATTATGGAAACTGTGACTTAGACTATTGGTTCCCATAATTACACTTTTTTCTTCTTAATGCAATAGCAGTCCCTTCCCCCTGTAACCTCTTTCTGATTTTCAGAATTTTCTTTATCTGTACTCCTACAGATCACACACACACGCACACACGCACACAGTTCAAGCTCTATGTCTTGGAAATGACTGCCAATATCAAAGTCCTGTTTGGAACTCTGTCAATCAAGGTGAAGATTAGAGAAAATCTAAAGTCCTGGTAAAGAAGGCACTGCCCTGAGAGGAACAAAAAGGAATGACTACATCCTCTCCACTCTCCTCCCCACTACCAATCACATCATCAATACTACCATCTGCACATCTTCTACCACAAGTAAACCAGATGTCAGTCTTACAATCCGTCTCTAGGCCTTATTGTAGGCACCATGAGAGCATGTGAGACACAGCATACTGGGTTAGTGGGAAACATTCTTATGTTATTTCTAGAAATCGCATTGGGTTGTTAGTCTGGAAATCAGAAATTTAGTAATGAAAACATTAATCAAACATTTGGCTTTAGTCTGTTCATAAGCATGTCTAATCCTTAAATCTCTTATCCATAAAATAAGAGAAGTTATTTCTAAAGGATACAGCACAGTATATTGGGGGAAACCCAGCCTTTAGAGTTAAACAGATTTGACTCAAATCCCAGCTCGACTGGTGTTACCTACTTAATCTCTGAATGTGTTTTGTCATCTATAAAATAAACTTCACATTGTTTAAATAAAACTTTGTGGAAGGATTAAGTGGAATAACACACTTATTGGTACAATTTAAATAATATTTATTCAAACAAATTCTCCCCTAACTCTATGACCTTAAATCAGTTCTGAATGAACCATCAGGAGATATCCTGGAAGATTAATGCAAAGAGAAAAGTCTCACCTGTTTTGTTTCAGTATTGCTGGTGATGGTGATAATCATGGTAAAACTTCCTGGCTGATTGAGAAAACAATTATTGAGTGCCGGACACTTTGCTTGGCATCAAGATACAAAGATGCCTGTGACACAGTTCGTACTTCCAGGGAATTCACACTCTACTCAAGGAGATGAATACAAAACAAACATTATAAAGAAATATGGTAAAGGTAATGATAAAGTTCAATAACAAATATTACGGACACATCCAGGAGACATGTAGCCCAACCTGCGGTGGGTTCCATGCACATGAATCTCTAATCTCTTTTTACCAGCATCTTGATATGGGGACTAACTCTCTGGTAAGCTATTAAGTGCTGAGTGTTGAGGAACCCAGCAATCATCTCAATTTGCATAGGATATTCTTAGGATGTTCTGATGCTTAGCTCTGCTTTCGGAACTCTGTAATCGTCAAAGATTTTATTTTCATTTTTTAGAAGGTCTTCTTAAAGACCACATTACATCACTGCACAAATTCCCTCAGTAAAGTTCCATGGCACCCAGTAAAAATGGCTTTAGTTATTATTATACTGCAACGAAAGGGACTCCTGGGCTGACTGAAGGAAAGGGAGAGAAAGTGGAAAGCCTTTCACTTTACATGATAATAAGGGATGCTATTGCCATACAGGGGGACAGCACTGAGATTCATTTAAACCCTGAGAGATCCATGGTTCCTTCCCTGCAGTTCCTTTTATTTTAAAATTTCTCTGTCTGTTCAGAAGTAATGCATCCCTAAGACAATAGCTGTGTTCCTTCTCCTTGATCTTCCCCATTCTGAAAAGGGAGGGACTGAAAAGAAAATAAAAATCTTTTTCCTAGTCTGTGCTATGGGATATGGGAATTTTCAGAAAAAAATAAAATATCTAGGCTGGTTAATTAGGCAAATAAATAGCATGACATACTTGGGGTTGTTCAACTGGAAACCTGAGAGTTATAGAATGTGTCGTGGTAAACAAATTAATGTAACGTTTGAGTGGGTGCATTCATGTAGAAAAAACCTGTCAGAATAAACTGGGGCTATTTTTATTCAAAGTGACATGCAATTCCTAAGGAGATAAGACTCTCCTAACAAAAAAAATCTGTGAACATGTATAACAGGAATATATTAAAGTTTTTATGTCATAGTACATTTTAGTCTGATTTGAATAAAAAACAAATCTGTCATCTGTTTTAGTGTTTGTGGAGAGAAGAGAGAAAGAGAGAGAGAGAGAAGAAATTAATCTGTTCCTGCTTATTTAATGCCAACCACAGGAGCTCCACAGTAGAGAGAGAATCAATAGGAGATGCCCACCATCAGGTGGGTTCCCCCGGGGTGAATTGATTTTTGGTGTGAAGTGATAAGAGATGTAACCTTAAGCTTTTAGCATCCAGTATTGAAGCTTCTGCCGAAGCCTTCATAGAATATCCATCTCATCTGAGATTAAGCAGAGCCTACAGAACTATAAGGACCAAATGCCAGACAGACCACGTTGGGTGGGGTGAGGGGCAGGGTAATAGGGTGTCTCACATCTTTCCTTTTAAGGCTTATAACATACATTAACAACAGATATGATTTGTCTCTCAAATTTATTTTTTCTCCAGTTTATTGAATGGTATATTCCCTATAGAAGTGTGTAGAAAATAAGTCCCAGTTTTCAAGTGCATGGTACAGGAGGTTAGTAGATCTTACACCAAAAAAAAAAAAAAAAAATCATAATCCTGAAAGTTTAAAAAACCCTATATTACACAAAGGCAAGCAGATTTACTTACTGCCAGGATTCTCAAAGCTATTAACATGCATGACCAGACTACGAAGTGGCAGGGAAGGGAGTTCAGGGCTTCTCATTTTTAGTTAACTGTAAAATCAGTAGCAAAATAAAAAAGTAGAGAGACTAGTATCTAGCAGCTACCCCTGATTCTCCTTAAGACAAAAGGTACTTGCTGCCTTCCTTTTGGCAATCAGTTCAAGTGTATTTGACTAAGGGAAGTTGAGATTGTTGGGTGCAAGGATGTTTTAAACCATTATAGCTTTGGCACTATTTCTTTTGGAGGCCCCATTTTATATCTTCTCAAAATTGTTTAAATGTAATCAAATGCCATATTAAATAAAATCTTTTGTTGTAAAAATAATTTGAAAGCATTTTAGAAGTTTGCTTTTCTGACTGCAACATGACAAAGTTAACAAATAAACGAAGACAATGCAATGCAAAACCTGAAAAGTGATGAGCCTATCTATCATAAAGGGAGTTGGCCATGAGTGGAAATGTTTTTAAAAAAAGTGTCAAGGAAAAATAGATTGGCAGTGCAGACTAAAATACCAGTTTGGAAAAAAGGTTTCCATCACGTAAATGGTACTTGCTAAAACTGTGCTACATGGCAATGCTTTCTCTACGTGATGCAGGAATACGGAGAGAACGTCCTGTTTGGAGGCAGGTGGACTTGTGAAAATGAGCACATCCCCCTGTCCAAATGGAAGGCTGTTAAGCACTGCAGTCAAAGCACTGGCAACCTCTGCTCTGATTCCAGGATCACTAAGCAATCTTTTGATTATAATTTGACTTCTCATGCAGCATCCTATAATAAAGAATATAAGGGTCAGAGAACTGAGCATCTGTTCCCCTAGACAATTATTTTTCTTATTGTAAGTTAAATCAGCACTCTGGTGTTATCCATTAGTCCACTGTAATCTTTGTTCTTGTGAACAAACATCCCAAAGTTCGATCCAGTGTAAGAGGCAGATGAGACCAAATTTTGAGTTGGAAAACATGGAGCTGGTGTGATTTTGCAAATAGAATACAATTTTGTGGTGCTTCTTAAGGATAGTCAGTGGGACAAAGTGGGCATTTTGTTTGGCTCAAACACCTATGCATATAAACTTATATTTGGGTGAGATCTTGAGTAATAATTAATAGACTATTTTCAAGCAGAATCTAAGAAATAAAGAAAATTGATAAAGGAAAGAAAGTGAATATCAATTGTGCAAAGATGCTTTAATTACATAATTTCATTTAAATCTCAAAACCTTGTGAGTTAAGTTATTGATATCCACAATTTGAAGAAGAGACAATGCATGCACGGTGAGATTCCTGTCTGTCTAAGGGCACACCACGAATGACAGGAACCAGCACTGGGTCACGGAACTATTGGCTTTTAATTGCACCTGTGTACTACAACATCCTGTAAGTAGAGTAATAGATGGAATTGGCTAGATAACTGACTGGATAATGGGGAAATATCTGAAATAGAGTTGGAGAATACTATATTTTAATGTGTATACTGCTCACTTTGTTGCTCAAATTTTTTAGGGAAAAATAAGAGTGTGCATTATACATAGGCAGTACTAATTTGTTACCATTACATAAAATTTCTTGTACCTTGTGTCTGTTCTTGTATTTTGTGAATACCTGTTACATAAAATTTCTCGTGCCATAATATGTTAAAAAATAAATGCTAAAATTCCTTTACAATACGAAAAATATCTAAATATAAATAAATAAAAAGTTGAATTAAAAAAATTAAAATGAAAGATTTTTTTCCTAAAAGTTTGGGCCAAAAATGTAGGTGCACATTATCCATGGGAAAGTATGGTATTCATAAAGCTAGAGTTTGCTGAGGAGGAGATTGATGTAATTAGTGAGGACCTTAGACTATGCTAACGAATGACAGTACATGGTGAACGCTATTAATAAAAATAATGTCCAAGAAGTTGGGAAGTGTGCAATGACTACTTCATTTAATGGATATTTGTTACAACTTGAATTAGATTGTATATTTAGCCACCTGTGGGCTTATCTATTTTCTACTAAATAATCTCTTACTTCTGATAGCTAAAGCACAGCATAGTTATACAACTTATTCAAAGTCACAGAGCCAGTTAAAGTAGATCCAAACACCAGCAAGAGAGCTGAGCTCCAACACAGGAAAGCTGCCCCCAGAGCCCATGCTTTCGACTCCCTGATTTCATACTACATCCTATTTTACTTTTGGTAGAGAAACTTACACTCACTGTATTAACTTCCTCACTTCAGCCTTCTACACTCACTGATGTGACTGCTTTTGCCAACTTCTGCTTCTTGAAACCAATGGAAAAATTTCAAGTTTATGTTTTTTGGCCATGTGTAGCCTTTGGTACATTATTTTCTCCTAGTTTTTTTCTTTTTTTAATGATTTTATTTATTAATTTTTAGAGAGGGGAAGGGGGGGAGCAAGAGAGAGAGAAACATCAATGTGTGGTTGCCTCTCATGCGCTGCCCCCCATCACTGGGGACCTGGCCTGCAGCCCAGGCATGTGCCCTGACTAGGAATCCAACCAGTGACCCTTTGGTTTGCAAGCTGGCACTCAATCCACTGAGCCACACCAGCCAGGGCTCTCCTAGTTTTTTCGTTACTGTGTCCCATTTCTTTCATTACTTCCTCTTCCTCTATGGATGTGGTTCCTTTTCAGTTTACATCTTCCTACTGAATAGTTTCACTCATTTTCATTGGTTTTTTCAAGTAAAAACAATTGCCAACTCTAAATCTCCAGCACAGATTTGTATCCCCCTCAGTTCATATATCTGACTATCTACTAAATATTTCTATCTACACAGACACTGTGAATTTTTTGTTTTCATAATGTAACTCAACATCTTTCCCAAGTTGACTATTTACCTAGTTTCTCAAGCTAGAAAACTGAATCATTCTAGGTTTCTCACTTTCTTTTTACCTCTTACAATCCATGAATCAGAAAATTCTGTAGATTAAATGTTATTTCTTCTGTTACCTTTCTTTTATCTTTTTACTATTCTCTTAATTCAAGGTCTTATAATTCCATGCTCATGTTTATTGAAAAATCTCTCAACTAATCTTTCATTTACAGTCTCATTTTTTATTTTTTTATTCTCACCTGAGAACATGCATATTAACTTTAGAGAGAGGACAAGGGAGGGAGAGAGAGGGTGAGAAACATCAATGTGATAAAGAAACATTGACTGGTTGCCTCTCTTACGGACCCTGACTGGGTATCAAACCTGCAACCTAGGCATGTATCCTGATCAGGAATTGAACCTGCAACTCTTTGGTTTATAGGATGATGCTCCAGCCAGCTGAGCCACACCAGCCAGGACAATCTCATTTCCTTTTAATCTGTTCTACCTCTTGAATGATTTTTCTAAAACTCATATCAATCATAGGACCCCTCTCTTGAAAACCTTCAAAAACTTGCTTTATTTATTTATTTATTTATTTATTTTTATAGTCAGTCTAGGGCCAAATCCATTGATACTATCATGACATATTAAGGTACTTTTGAGTCAAACCCTGTTTTTATTCTTACTGGGGGTTCTTCTTATAACACATGCTCTATGGCAAATAATTCATAGCTTTTCATACCACAGACTTATTCTCTATTTTGTTTTTGTACATGCTGTTTTATCTGCCTAAAGCATTTAGTAGTGAATGAGATGTTCTGTTATTCAATATTTCTATTAAAGAGCTTGAATGAAATGTTTCCATAATCTACTATCACCCCTTCCTAAACTTCATATAAACTTATACATTTCATTATGGATAACAATGAGATCATACTTATCTTCTTTTTTCCTACCTGTAAAATCATTTGAAGTTGTTTTGAGCTTGTGAATTTTCTTTCCATTTTTATCTCCAGTAGTGAGAAATTTTAGATCCCCAAGGGTCTTAATAGTTTTACAACTCAATAGGTCAAAATACATTTGTCGTATTATTCTCTTTTATCAGAGAAGGGTGAAGAAACTTCCTTAGGAAGGCATTATTTTTGTGAAAGTCTGACATATGTGTGCTAACCTGGATTTTCTATGATCTAATTGGTCTCTCACCAAAACCGATGTCACCTCCTAAGCTTGGGTGGATCATTTGGCAAAGATAGTGCACCTAGTGTAGGCCATGCCCACAACGGACACTCAGTTTATGAGCGATGGACTTCACACAGGGCAGTGTCTTCCTCATGGTTCCCACAAGGCCACTTCGATTCCCTCAGGTCATCCTGTACGCCAAACGCACCAAGAGTCAGGGCGATGCAACCTCAATCTTTTGCTCCAGATCCCTTAGTCCTGGGCACCAAGCCCTAAAAATTAGTTTTTAGATGCATCTGAACACATCAGAACACTGGCTTACAAAACTGACTGTTTTTTTTCTTCAAAGTGGATGTTTTAAGACTATGATGATGACAAAAGTGAGATAAAATAGCTGCTTCATAGAACAATGAGAATGTTTTTAAAAAGTTCATTATGTGCACAGAAATATAAAAGAGACCACAGAAGTTGATTTTTTTCTTTTTAAGCAGCTACTAGTAAAGTGTTCCATTTAGTTTGACTGAAAAGACCTAAGTTTTAAACAGCACACTGGTTATTATCAATGAGATCCTTTTTTTTTCTTCTGAATTTGACTCTGGAGTCCAAGTTCAATTTAGTAATCTTTTCCTATCAAGTCATTATATGTGAGTTTGATATTTTGGAGAATTCTATAGTCATACAGAAATACATAGCACATTAACCAGGATAAATTTCCAGGAAATAAAATTTCAAAATGCATACCGTCTTGTCTTTTTAAGATAAAGTACATACATATATCCTCCCAACCCTACCCTGTTACTCTGCTCCTTCCTTTAGGCATTTATCTAATTCCAGAGTATACAAGATGAAATCATTTCTCTACTTATTTTGAAATGATCTCTGTCTCCATTACTTCCTTGCTTGTTTTGTCTACCTCCTCAGCAATATTATTAATATAACTTTCTTGTGAGAACTTTAGGCTTCTAGGGAGATATAGCAAAAGGAGAGACAATGTTGCAATTCAATCATCATGGAAAGGGGCGTCCAACCGTTCGGCATCTCTGGGCCACACTGGAAGAAGAAGAGTTGCCTGGGGCCACGTATTAAATACATTGCGACACATAATCACAAACAAAATCTCATAATGTTTTAAGTAAATTTATGATTTTGTGTTGGGCTGCATTCATAGCCATCCTGGGATGCCTGCAGGCCAGCAGTTGGACACCTCTGGAGCAGCACTCTATAGAAATTTCCATAACATTCATTTTTAAAGAGTTCAGAATATTGTTTTATTAAGAGAATACTATTGTTTTAATCACTCATTCATTCAATTCATAGCTTTGAATGCCCTGTCCTCTAAATACTAGGCCTTGGGCTTAAATTTGCTTAGATATTATTTTCACATTTCCTTCTATTATCACTCTGATGTTGATAGGACCTTTTAATTTTACATTGAAAATGAGTTTAAAAGAGATCATTACTCTGCTTTAGTATATAAAACATGTTGCAAAACCCCCAAACAATCCCAATTAAAAGAATCTGCAGAGGATCTGTATAGACATTTATCCAAAGAAGACACATAGATGGCCAATAAATACATGGAAAGGTAGTCAATATCACTAATTATTAGGGAAGTGCAAATCAAAATCACAATGAGATATCATTTTATACCTATTAGAATGTCTATTCTTTAAACCACTAAGAAGTAACAGAGACTGGGGGGAATGTGAAGAAAAGGGAGTTTTTGTACACTGTTGAAAGAAATGCAAACTGGTACAGCCATTGTGGAAAAATGGAGGATCCTGAAAAATTGAAAGTAGAACCACCATCTGGTCCAGCCACCCCACTGTTGGATATATGCCCAAAGGAAATAAAGAAAGGATGTTGAATAGATACATGCACAGCCATGTTTATTGCAGCATTATTCACAATAGCCAAGATATGGAAATATGGAAACAATCTAAGTTTACATCAATGGACGAGTAAAGAAGTTGTGAGATATCTATCTATCTATCTGTCTGTCTATCTATCTATCTATCTATCTATCTATCTATCTATTTCCTTAAAAAAGGAAATCTTGCCATTTGGAACGACATGGGCAGACCTTGAGGGTGTTATACTAGGCAAGATGCAGAGAACAGACTGGTGGTTGTCAGAGGCAGAGAGTAGGTGGGGCGGGGTGAAATGGGAGAAGGGGGTCAAAAGGTACAAACTTTAGTTATGAATTAAGTCACATGGCTGTGATGTACAACATGGTTACTATAGTTGATTACACTGAATTACATATGTGAAAGTTGTTAAGAGAGTAGATCTTGAAAGTTTTTTTTGTAAATATGAATGGTGACAGATGTTGACTAGACTTATTGTCTAGTCAATAAGACTGATATATTATTCAAGACTGATATATTATTCTTATATTATATAAGACTGCTGATTATTCAACAGCATATATCAATACCTAATCATTATGTTGTACACCTGAAGTGAATATAATGTTACATGTCAGTTATGTTTCAGTTTTGAAGTGTCAGTGCTAATATATTTTCATTACTATTGCCAAATAACTCCTCTATATCCTTGATGTACAGTTGCAAAAAACTTTCAAATCCCTCCACATTTTCTTTACTATCAAAATCTTTGTATCTACCCAAAGGCAAAATAACCATCTCTCTTATTATGGGGTCAAATCTGGACACAGTTAAAAGAGATGGCAAGTGAGAATTGCTTTATCTATCCACTCAGCATTAAAAGAAAGAGACCAAATTTCTGAACCTTCCAGGCCACAGGGAAATTTCTCAATAGGCTTGCCAAGTACTGATCAGAAGTATTCGCTCACGGCTTTTTTTCAGTTTTCATCTCTCAGAGAGTTTTCAATGTCCAATGAATTCCCAATTATCTTTTAGTTCCTTAATCTTAAAATGAAGGGTCTCTATTAGATTATCTCCAAAACTTTCAAGTCTGCAGCTCTAGAATTTTATGATTCCTGGGTATATTATCATTGAAAAAAACTTTTTTCAGTTTCTTACTGATAGTCAACTAGCATATTTCGTTTAGTATCTGAATAAATGCAAGTTGCTCTCCAGGTAATACACTCACTTTCCCGATGTGGAAAAGAGGAAGGAAGAGTTCAAGTCTGTTTTACACATCTATGCTTTACACTCATCTTAGAGGTGATACAGTGCGTTTCTGAAGAAGATAGTGGACGCCGTGAGGACAGGGCAATGCACCTAGACAGTAAAATCTTAAAAGCATGGTTGAAATCTTTCACATACTTACACTTCTAAGCTTACTAGTTAACAAACATCCGAAATCCTAATCTAAATATTTTTAAATCATTTACTGTTTTATTTATCGTTAACCATTGGTTCTTATTAACATAATTAATCAAGAACCGCCATAGATAAAATCATTGAAAAATGAGGGGTACTTCTAATATTTACCAACCCACTAATAAATAAAATACCCTGAAACATAGAATATTCTTTTGAATACAAATTCAGCTGATTTTATCCTTTAATAAATTTGAAGATGACATAATATTATTTATGGGATCCTAGAAACTTTTCCTTTCATTCAATGTCATCCTGAAAATTTCAATGATTAGACATTTGTATAAGTTATTATATTCATTCACACACACACTCAGAATGTATTTATTGAGTGTTTACTAAACACAAAGACAATGGCCCTGAAGGTATTTTAGTTTCTGTCACATATGATAACATATCAAAGTCTACCATAATCAGTCTTTCTATCACACATATGTCAATGTGGTTTAGCTAACCGAACACTTAAGAGCAGGTTTTTAAATAGGAAATAGAGAAAGAATGAGGAAAAGGGATGGTGAAAGGACATAAGGAAATGAAATCCTGAGTGCTAGAACACATAATTTAACTACATCAAAATTTTGTTGAGTACAATTCCTGCTGCGAAGAGAATAAACATGATATGTTAATATAATTTGAGAGTTCAATTGTCGATACTAGTTATTTCATAAGTAGGGCAATACCAATGTCAAAAGATGCCCAATCAAGAAATAAAATAAAGCAAAGAATAAGCAAACTTTTCATGAAATGTTTTATTATAGTCTAATTGAAAATTTGATGATATAGAACTATGAGGAAGTACTCCACAAAACAGAATTTATTTATAAAAAATTGTGTATTTATTCTTAGATGTTTAAACTTCAGTCATATTTAAAGTACTCTCCATTTGATGTAATAACACCCATTAAGACCTTTTTTCATTGCTCAAAAAGTTTTTGAACTTATTGATTTTTGATGTCTTTTAGTACTTCTGCTGCTTTGTTTGTTTGTTTGTTTGTTTGTTTCTCCTTTTCTACATCAGCAAAATGTTTCCCTGAGAGGACTTTTTTTAATCAAAGGAAACAAAAATAGTTGCTCTGGGTGAGAACTGGTGAATAATAGGGTGGGCAGAGGGGTTCATGCTGATTTTGGTCAAAAATAAATCATCAGATCAAAAATGAGTCAAAAATCACCCATTGTGAAATGAGCAAACACATTGAAATAGACTTAAAAAAATCACTGACGCAGAATGCAGCCTCTCACAACAATGCCAGCTAGTAAACTGACACAGATGGGTTCCTAGAACACTTGCCCAGCTGGGTAAGCTTGTACTACAAGAGACCTGCCCTCCAGAAGATAATTCCATATTTTTAGGTACGCCTTCATACATCTATTCAAGAGGAAGCCATACAGTGCCATTGAATCACAGTTCTTGACATACATACTGACTTTGATTTCTAAAAGTTGAATTTTTAAAGTTTTGTTTTGTTGTTGTAGTTATTTTTTTGGTAAAATCCAAAATAAACATATAATATTAAAAATTTAAGTAGAAACCAGTAGCACAAGTCAGAATGATGATATGTCCTAGCTACTAGTTCTCCTTTGGTCTGATTATTTTTAAGATGAATGGACAAGATTAATAAGGTTTGGGTACCTGAAAGTTATTTTCAAAACCTAATATATGTTTGAAGGTACCTACAGAATTGTTTGTTTGACTGTATGTTGGACTGATCAGGGCCCAGAGAGGAGAACATTGTGGACATAAACGAAGACAACTCAAAGGAGAAAACACAGAGGCTGTTAGTGAATCAGCTGCCACCACTTGAATTTGGTGACACCTCACAGGCAGAACAGGGAGCAGGAAAACTTTATAGTGGAAAAAGGGAAGGTTTCAGGTGTGCCCGGATTGGACCTTGTTGTAATGAGGAAGCAGGTGGCAGGCTAAGTAGACGTGAGATATCCCACCTACCTACTTGATTAGGGGAACATGTTTGGTTTTCTCTGGTTGCTTCTGAGTCGGAGGGAGGAGCAACAATGAGGACAGCTGGCAGTTATTGACGAAGTCCTAACTGTCCTGGATTGGTGGCTGCAGATGTGGCATTTGACTTTCTGGACTGCCTACTACAGAGCTTGTGGGTTTGAGTTCTGTTGTCATATAAGCTGGCCATTGTCTGTTTCTATATGGAGCCTCCCAGCTTTTAATAGGATAGATCAATAGATGTATATTTCAATGTGTACCACATATTATCTGAGTCTCCCTGCCACACTCTTTTTTCATTTCTGAAAGAAAAAGGAAATGTCAGTTCAGTGAATAGTCCTGAAAAGGAACTATACAACAGTTACTTTGATGACGACAATGTTGAATGTCTCATAGGGTGATGCTTTTATATTTTGTATGCTGAGAAAAGAAGCAGGAAAGGGCAGAAGTTCACGATTCTCTAATTTAAAAATGTGCTTTGACATTGACACCAAGAGGAGTCTTTGATTTCCGGGCTTAAGACTGAGGATATTTCAAAGACCTAAGTCAATAAATGTCAATAGAGTAAAGGAACGTGAGGCATGGGGCCATATATCCTGCCACTTACGCACACCGGTGATTAGGAGTGCCCATCTGGACTTCTGAAATTTGTAAGATCAGGTGGGTACATAATGCCAATAGTGTGAATGATTCCCTGGTAAATGTGGACTGCTTTCTTGTGCCCAGATAAGCAGAAATCTGAAGAAGCATAGTTTTGCTGTAGTTGTTTTGTTTTTGTAAGTGAAATCTACTCCCACCCCCATACACACTGCCCAGCACACACCCACCTGGTCCCCAGCAGCAGAAGTTGTGCCTGTGTGGCTCCAGAGCTCTTTTCTGCCTGTTTTCAGAGCTGCTGAGCACAGTGATACCTCTGAGTCTGCTTTCAGAAAGCCATGCACTGAAACTGACCATTGTTTCCAATGATGGCAACAAGGGAAACAATAAAGTACTGTGCAAGCAAATGTTTCACAAAATGATAAGCTAAACGAGAAAAAGAGTTGCTTAATACTGATACAAAATACAATGGTGTTGTGGGGAAGCAGCCAATTGTTTTTCCTTTTTGGAAACCTTTTCACTTTTATTATGCCAACAGAGCTCCAAAATCTACATAATAAAGGGGAAGCCATGTGGTTGGTAGTGAAAGCAGAGCTCCTTCTGCTTCATAGAAGGATGTAGGAGAAGCCGCTCCCTTGGGATGTGTGCCTCCCCAGACTCCACCATAATCCAGTGCAACACGACACATGCTTTCCTGAACCACTGTGCGCAGGCTGAGAACAGTGTGCCTGAGATCCTAAAGTAGAGAGCTGCTGCAAGAGGAAGGCGACCCTGAAACCCACAAGTGCGCTTTTCATTGGGGTGGAGGACTGTCTGTGCAGCTGGATTAAGAACAGATAAGGATATGGGGAACTTCTGGGCATGGTTTTGGCTTGTAGCCTTCTGCAGAGCAAGGGTAGTGCTTGTTCTCAGGGAGAGGAGGGCTCAGAGCAGCAGTGCTCTCACACCGCCCCCCAGGTTGGAGCCCTGTTAATGAAAACCTGTTACCTTCAACACTAATAGTTGGGTCATGTGTCAAGGCGCTATGTGTCCAAGCCCTGGTTTGCTCAGTTACATGTCCTGATACAAAAATTATTTAAAAATTTTTGGTCATAGACCAAGGATAATTGAGAAGGAAGAAACTGAAGATGTCTACTGGGCAACAGAGAGAATTCTAACTGGGATAAAAATGTACACCACCTTCTGCATACTTTCTTCTGTTACTCTCAGTAAGGATGCTTTTTATGCTCTATTCAAATGTCACCAAATATGTTATGACTTTCCTCGATCTGACCCCATGCCTTTGCTTATACTCTTCCTCCTCTGGTTCAATTCAAAGCCCATCTCTTCCATGAAAGATTCTCATGGCCACAGCCTCTTCTAAGCTTCTATTCCACCTCAGTGGTAAAACAGAAAACTTTCTAAAGGTATAGCTTTATCCTCTATACAGTTTTAAATTCTTTAACTAAAAAAAAAAACTGTTTCCATATGCAAGATTTTATTTAAAGTCCCTTATACATTATTTTACTCCAAAAAATGTATTTTTAAAATTCATTAATAGGTGAGCTCCTTTTGGAAAACTGCTGATAACTCTTAAAATTTTGCTGCTAAAAAAAAGATTTAGGCATATATAAAAGAAGACTCAAACCTCTATTAAATATTTGGTTGTATGAAGTGCTGTGCTGGGTCCCAGACAAATGGAATTACACATAAATTACAGGAAATTTATCTTTATGGTTTTTTTTAAGATCTGAAGCTCTTGGAACATGTCATTAAACATTTTAAAACATCTTTTAATGTGCAGTTCATCTTTCTCTTTTCTCATCCAAATAGTATGGATTTTAAGAACTGGAAGCAACCTAATGCCCATTAGTAAATGAGTGGATCGAAAGACTGGCACATTTACACAATGGAATACTATGTGTTGCGGACCCTTGGGCCTGGTCTCAGGAGCTGTAACTGCACCCCATGGTGGGCTGAGTAAGAGCCAAGGGACCCACTTCATCTGGGTCTGTTCTGTCAAGAGGACGTGAGCTACTAAGGAGACAAAGCTTATTTCCCTGGCAGGAGCGCCGCTTCTGCCTCATCCATCTCTGGCCTCAATGCTTAGTCAGTTAGTCAATGATGAGTAAGACTCCTCATGGGAGGGGCAACCAAAGCCAGACAACCACTTGGAAGGCCCTCATGGAAGGACTTGGGGGGGCTGCAGCAAAGAGGGGGTGATGGACCCTCACCCCGGCTATTCTGACATAGCCTGAGTCCCCATTTCCATCTGGGAGATGTCTTCTGCTTCCTGGGCCTAATTGGGTTAAAGCTTGAAACTATGAGGGTGAGTGGTGCAGCCCTGTGCCGGCCAGAGCGGTTCCCCTGGTGATCAGGCATAAGAAAGAATTCGTAAAAGTCCTGTGAAACCTGCTTTGTTTGCTAAGAGTGCTCTCATTTAAATGATAAGGGTCCGAGGAGGAAATGGGTGTGTCTCCCAAAGTTTTGCAAACCCCTTCCCTGACCAAAACTGACTCAGATTAAGCCCTCAGATTTCTTTGAAATGTTAACCATTGTTTGATCCTTGCCGCCTGACTACCTGTATTCCTGTGTATTTGAACCCAATAAAAGCCTAGTGAGGAAGGGGCTCTGGGTCATTCTCCTCTGAGAGTTTGGCCACCTTTCCTCCCCAAGCAGATCATGTCTTGGTAGTTTTATTTTCATCCGTGATGGAAGGATGGGGCTCTGCAGGCGGAGCTCGCCCCCCCTCCCCCCGCCCAACTATGCAGCAGAAAGAAAAAAAGAGCTCCTACCCTTCGTGACAGCATGGTTGGAACTGGAGAGCATTATGCTAAGTGCAATAAGCCAGGTGGTGAAGGACCATATGATCTCACCTATAAGTGGAACCTAATCAATGAAACAAAGGAGCAAGCAAAATATAACCAGAGACATTGAAATAAAGAACAAAGTGATGGTAACCAGAAGGGAGGGGGTGGAGAATAACAGAGGAAAGAAGGGGAAGGATCGTCAAGGAACATGTATAAAGGACCCATGGATAAATCTAAAGGTGGGTAAGATTTAGGACAGGAGGTGGGGGTCGGTGGGGTGAGAGATAGTGGTGGGGGGAAAATGGAGATGACTGTACTTGAACAACAATAAAAAAAAAAGAACTAGATAACCCTAGGTGAAAATATTAATTTTGCCACTTGCTAACACATCAATAATATTTCTACACCTATCTCATAGAACAGGTATTAACAGAAAATACTTAAGGGTGGGAGTGAGAATTAAGTAAAATTATAAAACAGAACTAAAAATGTCTTTTTATTATTGCTTATTTGTACATACCCTTTTGTATAGTTTTGAAATCCCCTTATTGAATTTCATTACTGAAAATTCATACCAACTAAAGAATGAAGTTATTAAATTCTTAGTTCCTGTTCTAGATAAAGGGCTCCCTTGGGGCTATGTGTCTGCAGTAATAGCACCACGGATATAAAACGCTAGATGGTAGAGATGGGTGGGCTGTGTATGCCTACCAGATTAATGTAACATTTTTTTCTATTGTGCATAGATCTTGTGATTAATAAAGGACAATTATATTAGGTTCATTAATGCTTTTAGAAATTTTAATATTGTCTCTATTGACAGTTCTCTTAAAAGTACAGAGAAGGTGGAGAAACAGTGTTAAGAAATTGGGATTTTTTTTCTGAAGGAAATGAGTACCTATTATGTTCTTCTTTCTGTGATAAGAAATACAAAAGTGCATAAAAGCTAGATCTTATCCTTAAAGAGGACTTCCTTTACCATGATACTGAAGAGTGAGATTAAAATAGTTTGATGTAAGATCTTCCTAGTGATAATATTTTTACAGCTTCAGAAAATGTTGAAGAGATTAAAGGAGGTACTTGGAAGAAATAATTGGAAGATGTAAATTGCTACCTGCAATAGGATAAGAAAAAAGAAGCAGTTTAGGGAAGGATTTTGTGGCAATGCCTCACTCCAAATCGCCTGGGATAGATAAATTCACAAAACCAGGCTGGGCATTGCTGTGGTAAAATCCATCAGATTATGATTTAGATTGTGGCTATTCAAAATGTTTTATGAAAACAATGGAGCAGGTGATTCTATCCAGTGTGTCAGTTAATCAGAGCCCATCGCACAACAATGACATACCATGTGGCTCTCCAAGATACAATATTCAGTGTCAAATCATAACAATGAACAGAATGGAAATGTGACCCTACTAAACTTACTTGTGTAAAAAGTGGTATAAATATAAATGTGTGTAGTATATACATTTATATATGTGGTTTTTTTTTCCTGGATAGAGACACAAGTACAAGTTAACTTAGAAATAGAACCAATGTTTGGTATTAGGTGAGTTGTTGTCATTGTTGAGAGTCTCCAAAGTGATTTTTAATAAATAGCAGATTTCTTCTACTCTGCCAAAGCCATTAGCAATTTGAGAAACAAAAAAATAATGAACAAGAAAACCACTCACTTTCATACAGGTTTAGGTCACTGTGGAGTAAGTTGCAGAGCCTGAGACTCAAATAGATCTGCTAAGTCAACCCTCAAATGGAGCCGATTTTCTGATGGGTGAATATCTTCCTCATCCCAGTTTCTTACCAGCTGCAGGAACAACCGCCTTAGAGAACCAGTGGTCAGAATGTTCCCCGCAGATGGAAGGAGCCAAAGCAGAATAAGGAGAGTAGAAGCTGAACAAGCCTTTTCACTTTTGTCAAATTTACCAATATGATGATTTACCATTACAATGTTTATCAGCATATTTCTTTAGAAGCAGAGTGAGTAAAGGCAAAAACAGAATCAGAATTTGCTCATAGGGCAAATCTTTCCTTATATAGGTCAAGAGTGAGGAATGACCCCCTTTGGCAGTCATTTGATCACTTTCTGTCACATTTTAATTTTTACCATGCACGGATTTTACTTTTCTAACAAAGCTAGTTGAATATTATTTAATGTGTATTCTTATTTTTTAAGTGTACAACCTTAAATAAAAGTTAGAACTGTCAAAAATGGAAACCATGCCTTATAATTTATTCTTTCATTGGCTTCCTATATGCCAGATACTTTTTAGTTATTGTAGATACTGGGCTATTTGGCAGCTCTGAATAGATTAGATCGTAGAGGGAGAACAGAAGCAGAGAGGCAAAAACAGTGTTCTCCTTCATTGGGGCTGTCATAAAATTAGAATATTTGGTAGAAGATTTGGGAAGACTTTCAGACCTGAAAATTGCCTGTACTTTGAGGCCTCGATGAAAGCACAGCCCTTTGTAGTAAAATTTGAAGTCTGGGAGTGTGATATCTCCAGCTTCATTCTTTTTTGTTAAGTTTTCTTTGGCTATTCAGGGTCTTTTGTTCTATTCTTGTTCCATTTCTTCAAAATATACCATTGTTTTTTTTTTCGATGGGTGTTGCATTAAATCTGTACATTTCTTAGGGTAATATAAACATTTTAACTATATTGATTATTCCAATCCATGAACATGGTAAATCTTTCTGTTATGCTAGAATGAGCAGCCAGAGGGGAAATAAAGGCAGCACACTTACCATTGCAATCTAACAAAGAATTTAACACAGGAGGCTCAAAGCAGTTGATCCAATAATCCTGAGCCTATTCCAATAAGGCTACCAGGTATTCCAAACAACATAAGTAAACTATGACAGTGCAGATGGGGGGAAGCCCTTGAAAATCTGTGTGTGTCATCTCCACTAGCTGGGAAAAGGAAAACCTTGAGACTGTGTATTCATCCCAAGGCCTGGAAGGCAGAAGAGGAGGGGGACTACAGTGCCCAGAGAAAAGCCCATAAAACAACTTTGGTTAACTGCCTGCCTTCCGTCACATATACAAAATCAGAAAATCGAGTTTGGAGCAACAAAAGGATTTGGGATAACAGATTCCCAAACTTATGTTTGGGTAGTCACAGCTCCCTGGGAAAGCGGGCACCACTTTTACCTTTCAATCAACATGTAACTTTTTCACCCCCACCTCACCCATCATATAAGTCCTCAAAACAAAGAACTCAATCTCTTGGCTATTTTTGCTACATGGAGGGCCCCTGGCAGCCCAGTCTCTGGCCACCTGTCCTCTGGTCACCTGGATGCTAGTCACCCAGCCTCTGGTTGCCCTGCTTCTGCAACCCCTACTCTAGCAACACTTGCTTTTGCTTTCCAGTTAGAATTTAGCACTAATAAATTTTGCTTGCACACTAGCAGACAGTCTGATCTGTAATTTTTATTGTGTTGGCAAGAAGAATTGAGTTTCTGGGAGTTTCTCCTGTAACATTTTCATCTCATTGTGTCTTTTTCAATCTCTCTTAATAATGCTTTGTAGTTTTCAATGTAATACGTCCTTCACATCCTTTGTTAAGTTGATTTATAAGTATTTTATTCTTATTTCTCCATCTGCAAAAAGGAATTGTTTTTCTCTTTCTTTGACTGAAATTTCATTGTTAGTAGATAAGAATGTTGTGGATTTTTATACCAAAATAAGTAAAAAACTCATATAACTCAAAACCAAACAAAGGATCCAATTAAAAATGGGAAGAGGATCCGAACAGACATTTCTCCTAAGAAGGCATACAAATGGCTAACAGCTATATTATGAACCCATGCTCAACTTCATGAGCTATTATGGAAATGCAAATAAAAACTATAAAATAATACTGCCTCACAACTGTTAGAATGGCTATTACCAACAAGGCAAGTAATAACAAGTGTTAGAGAGGTTCTGGAGAAAAAGGAACCCTCATTCACTGCTAGTGGGAAGGTACACCAGTGCAGCCACTATGGAAAACAGTATGGAGGCACCTCAAAAATTAATAATAGACCCAGCAACCCCCTTTCTGGGTATCTACCCCCAAAGAATTGAAACCATTTATTTGCAAAGATATATGCACCCCCATGCTCACTGCAGAATTATTCACAGTGGCCAAAACATAGAAACAACAGCAGTGTCCTTCAGTAATGATTGGATAAATAAGATGTGGTATATATACACAATGAAATGGAATACTATTCAGTCATAAGAATAAATGAAATATCTCCATTTGCAACAATGTGGCTATATTTTGAGAATATCATGTTAAGAGAAATAAGTCAGACAGAAAAGGTTAAGAACCATACGATTTTACTCATATGTGAGATATAAAACTAAAAGCAACAAACAATTAAACAAGAAAATGAAACGAGAACTCATAGACACAGACAACAGTATGGCAGTTACCAGAGGGATGGGAGGTGGGGGAGTTGGAAAGGGTAAAGGGGGTGAAATATATGGTGAGGGAAGGAGCTTGACTTTGGCTGGTAGGCATACAACGTAACATACAGATGATGTATAATTTTATTAACCAATGTCACCCCCACAAATTTAATAAATTAAAAAACAGAAAAAAAGAAAGCACAGCCCATAAATGGAGCAGGTAGCCTGGGTCAGAGTGTGGAAGGTAGTGGGATACAGACTGGGTATATGACGAAATGGGGGCTGTACACTCTATGCTGGTTATTCCCATGGGGAGTATAGTCACAGAATCATAACAACAGAAAAATGCTTCTAAGGTAGTTAGACATGTTTAAAAAGATGTTTTATGTTTAAAAATATTCATAAATTAAGTTTAATTAAGGGTAGAATAGGATCTTCAACAATTCCTAAGTATCTACCTTTGGTCAGAAACTGTACTAACCACTCTCAGATGGCAAATGAATACGCAGAACCACTTCCTGAGGACCTTACAATATCTTGGGGGATAGAATAATTATAATACAGCAACGTATTTAATAACTGTCTTTAAAATATTTTGCAAGTACTTGTTTACATATTGTTCCACCCTAATAAAACTGAGACCTCTTTGAGGGAAGGTCTGTGTTATCTCCCTATTTATATCCCTGGAGCTTAACAAGTATTTGGCAGGCAGAGATCCATATGAAAAGGAAATGCAATCAAAACATCTGTGAGTACTGAATCTGACCTCTTTCAAATGCTATCATTCACCACTAATCATGCCTAAATGGCAGCAAGGGATATGGCAGATATAATAAAAAGGACAGAAAATACCGGTGACAAACCTGCTCTCAACCCCTCCACAGAGTAGTAGGGAAAAGGTGCCTAAACAGATCTATGGCATGGGGAAGGTAATCTGAATTTATACACTTTGAAAATTTGCATAAAATTGCCAGGTGAAAAGTGAATCAATGAGCAACATTTTGCATAAATAAAAGTGGCGTTCTCCCTAATTTCAAATGAAATAAAAAATTAAGTAAAAATAGTGGCTATATAGGCATAAACCTGGTCTAGAAAATGTACCCTTGAGGTTTAAATGAATGATTTGGAATACTATAAAAATTATTATCTAGGGAATACCAGATGATATAGAAAAGATATAATTAGCAGAAAGTAGCTCCTTATGAATGACTAAAGATTAGGCGTCACAGACGTGTGCTGCATTTTCCCCAAGGCCAGCGATAAGGCATTATGTTTGACTTGGAAAAATAACACTTTCTACGTTTCTGTTCCTAAAAGGAAAAATTAGACAGCAAAAAAATTAATATTTGGTTATTCATTTATTTAGGTTTTAAGATAAATTGGGCCTATAGTGAAAAAAATTCAAATATCAAAGGATGTTCCATCATCCTGAAACAATATCCATGTGGTCAACTTAGCCAAAATAATCTGGCATCTATGCTTTTTGACCTCTGGAATTCTGGTTAACTTTTTATATTCTTTCAATTCTAGATGTTCAATTTTATGGACATACCAAAGAGGATCACTATTAAAATATTAAACTATAATGCAGATCCTGACCACTAACTTCTCTTTCTCTGGATCTTTCCCTTCTTTCCTGTGGCCATACCTACCCTTATACCTCATGGGGTTCCCCTACTCCTAGATACCCCATTTCTCAAAATCTTGAAACAATATCAAATTTAAATATAATATCTGATCAAGTGGCAACATTTTATAACCTTCCTTCCTTCCTTCCTTCCTTCCTTCCTTCCTTCCTTCCTTCCTTCCTTCCTTCCTTTTTACAACAGACTTTATTTTTTTAGAACAGTGTTAGGTTCACACAAAATTTGAGAAGGTACAGAAATATCTCATATATTTCTTACTCCAAAACCTTCATAGCTTCCCTTATTTCCAAAATTCTCAACCAGAGTAGAATATTTGTTAAAATTGATGAAACTGCATTGACATATCATAAGTCACCCAATATCTACAGTTACCTTAGGGTTTACTCTTGGTGTTGTTCATCCTATGAGTTTGGAAAAATGTATGAGATATATCCATCATTATAATAACTTACGAAGTATTTTCACTGCCTCTCAAATCTCCTGTGCTCTGCCTAGTCAACTGTCCCTTCCCCCAACCCCAGCAACCACTGATCCTTGCACTGCCTCCATAGCTTTGCCTTTCTCAGAATGTCACATACTGTTGACTCTTGAATAACGTGGGGGTTAGGGGTACCAACACCTGTGAAGTTGAAAATCTGCGTATAACTTGACTCCCCCAAAACTTAGTAGTCCCTCAGTATCCATGGGAAATTGGTTCTGAGGGTGCTCAAGTCCCCTTCACAAATTGGTGTAGATCAAAGCATATAGTCAGCCCTCCACATCAGCAGACTCCCACCATAGATCAAAAACAGTACAAGTATTTACTAAAAAAAATCCATGAATAAGTGGTTGCACAGTTCAAATTCATGTTTTTTAAGGGTCACTGTACTTGCTGTCATAACAATATTCAGCCTTTTCAGATTGATTTCTTTCATTAGCAAGATGCATTTAATATCCTGCCCTGGTTGCTGTGGCTCAGTGGATTGAGAGCTGGCCTGCAAACTAAAAGGTTGCTGGTTTGATTCCCAGTCAGGACACATGCCTGGGTTGTAGGCTAGGTCCCCAGTGGGGGCATGTGAGAGGCAACTGATCAGTGTGTCTCACACATTGATGTTTCTCTCCCTCTCTTTTTTCCTCCCTTCCCCTCTCTCTAAAAGTAAATAAATAAAATTTTTCAAAAAAAGATAGTCTATTCATGGCTTGATATCTCACCTCTTTTTAGTTGTAAATATTATTTTATTCTCTAAATTTGCTACATTTTATTTATCCATTCACCTACTGAGGAATATCTTGATTACTTTCAAATTCTGGCAGTAATGAATAAAGCTGCTAGAACATCTGCATGCAGGTTTTGTTTGGACATAGATTTTCAGTTTCTCTGGGTAAATACCATGGAGTGTGATTGCTGGATCATATGGAGCCCATTCTTTTTAGGATATATTTTCTTAGTCTTTAAAATTTCACTTCTCAGTACATCTGAATTGTGCTGTGTTCTATTAAGTTGAATATTTAAGAAGTCAAATGACAGGTACCTAATATTACCTTTCAGGTGCTGGTTGTCTTTAAAACTGAGAGACACAGATACCAATATGGTGGTTACCAGAGTGCAGGTGGGTGAGGGGGTAGTAAGAGGTAAAGGGGGTCAAATATATAGGGACAAAAGATGATTTGACTTTGAGTGGGGGGCATATAATGCAATATACAGATCATGCATCATAGAAATGTACACTTGAAACCTACATAATCTTATTAACCCATGTCACCCCAATAAATTTAATTAAAAAATTGTTGGGTGTCTTGCGTAAAATACAGATAGGGAAAATGTATTTCTTTGTAAAAGTATTTTCCACACAAATATTTGCAAGTATTCTTTGCTATTCGTGCTAATTAAGATTACAAAAATGACCAAATTATCAATTTACTATGATTGCTATATCTATTTGACTATTCTTCATATAATATTTGATAGGTTTTGTAATTATGCACTTATGTTTTTCTTTCTTCCAAAGTCAGACAATCACTGATACTAGTATCTATAATTCCATAGAATGTCCAATGGAATACAGAGACACAGTCTTTGCTCAGTTGCATGAAACTAGTTCTTGATTATCTATGCTATTGAGGGACAACAGCATAGAAAAGTGAAATCACTTTAGCAAATCAGTATAACCACCTCTACCCTAATTAATTCTTTTAGCGGATATGCTTAGAAGGTAGCCAACAGACTCATTTGAATTTCATTTCCTTTATTATTCTGTTTTTAGACACTTGTTACTGAGTAAATGCTAATGAACAAGGAAGCAGCCAAAAGGCAAGAGCAAAAGGGAGGAGAGAGAGAAGCAATGGGAGTGAATAGTCCCCAGCCTAGAAAATCAGTTCCTGACTAATCACAGGTTGTGATGGGCCCGTTGCTGGAAGAATATAAACTCCCATTATATTCTCATATTGGGAAAAAATAGAGATCTTATTTTTCAAATATGTAAATGTGCTGAAAGGAAATGTTCCATCGAATTAGTTTGTGTCCATTGTCAGGCTGTAATTGAGCATATATTCTGTTTCTAAAAATATTTTTTATTTTTCCTTCAAGATTGTATACATTGTCTTTTTTGTCTGAGCATTTTCTGCATTTCTTTCCTTGTATTAAGTTGATTATGATAGGCACATTAAAGTTGGTCCAGTCTTGCCAAACCTGTTTACTGCCAAGAAAAAGGTGAACTATTTAAATGTGCTCACTTTGATTGTTAAGCTTTGGGAAACAGATGTCACTAGAGGGTTCTTGCCGCCCCCATTTCTTGAGTACAGTGTGCTGGTGCTCGTGTTAAAACCCTTCCTGTCTTCCTCACTGCCTGCAACAGGATAAGGGCACATAATGAGAGCCCCTAACTGAATACAAATAGAATTTTATTCCAGGAATTAATGGCCTTAATTTTGTTATTTATAGGCTAATTTCTAGCTAGCACGATGAAATTTGTCATGCAAGATGGTTATTAATTGTGAAGATACCGAGAGATACTTTATCTCAATGTAAACTTTGTTAACCAGAAATTTAATATAAAAATGTCTACATTATATTTATATTTAGTGAGCACTCCTGTTCCTCAATAAACACACATCATTTTCTTGCTTTCTTTTGAGTGTCATTCAAGTAAACAAGTTTAATAGAGTCCAACTCTATTTTTTTTTTTTTGACTGCTGATCACTTTTTAAGTCTCACTCCCTCTTCCTTTTCTGCTCTGCATCTGACAAGCAGGTGGAGTCCCACTATTTCTTCCTTTCATGCCAGCAAGAAATTCATTAGAACCTGCACTCCAGCCCCACCCCTTAACCACATAAAAATCCCAAACTAATCTCTCCTTCTCTCTCAGGACATTTTTGGACCAGCACGAGAAGACTGCCCAAAACACTTCCTTATATGAATAACAAATCTAAATCATGAATCTTTCATGCCTTCATTTACATAATCATCAATGCATGAATTCATTTACTTAATGAGATTTAAAGATCTAAAATACTTAATTTTGGCCACCAGGAAGCCAAAAATCTATACACATTGGACGTAACCTGGGGCTATTTGCCAACAATAGGGTTTATAATATTCTAACAATTATGGGTTGCAGCTCCCACCTGTTAGTGAGACCTGGCCTTCCTGTAAGTAGTGTGGATACTACTTCTGTTCAACAGTAACCTGTAAAATTGGGAAGGTGGGAAGGTAACCTGTAAAATTGAAAAGTGAAAACAGACTCAACCCTTTTTAAAAAGCCTAAAAACACGAGGTTAAAGCAGGAAGACGGCCGTGGCCTCACGTATCTCCATCTCCACCACAATCATCCTTGCCAAACGATAATCGTTTAGCAGCTTCCTACCTTGTATCCTTCTATCATTTTCTCCTCCTAGGCCAGCCACATATAGCATAACCATCTTTAAAAATGTCAGTCAGATGACTGGACTCCTGAATTAAACCCTTGAGTCGCTTTCTTGCTGCTCTTTAAATATAGTCGTGTACCCATTGAACTTCATCTCCCACCTTCATCTCCTGTCTCATGAGTTCTCTGAATTCTAAACCCTCAAAAACATGCTATTTAAAATGCTCTCTCCTCCACTCCACATGCCTAACTTCCATTTCATATCGCAGGCTAAGATTTCCTTGCTCAGACAGGCTTTTCTGAGCCTCCTCAATCTCACTCACAGGCTTCTATTTCTAATAACACACTGTTCTTTTTCTTTGTCAATTTTCATCACAATTTATAATTACAGTTGATTCTCGAATGATGTGGGGGGGTTATGGGCACCAGCACCCTGCACAGTCCAAAGCCCATGTATAACTTTTGACTGCCTCCAAAATCTAACTACTACTAACTCACTGTCAACTGGAAGTCCTACCAATGATATAAATAGTCAATTAATACATTGTATGTATTAAATGTTGTATTCTTACAATATAGTAAGCTAGAGAAAAGAAAATGTTATTTAAAGAAATTGTAAGAAAAAATACATTTATAGTACTGTACACACTGAAAAAAATTAATATATAAGTGAAACGACACAGTTCAACCCTGTGCAGTTCCAGGGTCAGCTGTATATATTTGATTTTATATTTGTGTATAAAGCCAGGCAGAAAAAGACCAAAAGGGAAGGTATGCATTTTTTAGTAACTCTTACGCTATAAATTTTTATGAGTTTCTCAAGCTTTTGAATATCATGATGGCAGAAACACTGCCTTCGTTCCCATCTTTTCAGGGATGTTTGCAGAGTAAAGAGCCTTGAACATACAGTGTCACTCAGGCAGGCTTTTCTAATGCCCAGTATAGTATGATAATGAGTTCTACAGCAAAGGTCAGGCATGCTTGCTGCCCCTTAGGAAAGACTGAGTTTCCTGTTCTCTGGGTTTCTCTCCACTGTGTGTGCAGATACCATTTGATAACCTTTACAGCACCTGGGAAGGAACTGGGCTTGGGGAACTAATACAAATTCTTATATGTTAACTTATGTTATTATTCTGAGTAGTAAACTGAAAAAAACTCATTGTCTCCTGAATTTCATTGTTATCTTCTTGACCTAGCTGCCACCCCTAACTCTATACCAACACTTTGAAATAATTTTTGGAACCAAAAGATAAAACACTTCTTTTCATAGTGCTAGTAAAAATTCTGGAATGTTCTACCATCCAGAAAATATGCAAGTAAAACTAGATTCGAGAGTAGTTAGATAAACCCATGGCTAGGAACATAAAAGTGATTGAAGATCAATTCAAAGTGAGTAGAGATTTTCTTGCCAGTTAATGAAAGTGGCTTAGGAAAATAAATGACAATTGCTATGCTCTTACAACAGCTAACCCCTGGTACTCCTGGCAAAAACAGTACCTAGTTCTGTGCTGAAATAAACTGGAATTCTTATGCAGTACTTGATAACTCGAAAGAGCCCAGTCCCATTACTGACAACTCTTTAACCTTGGGAAAGTTACCTTTTGAGTCTTGGTTTTCTCATCTCTCACGTGAGGTAACTTTATTTCAATTATAAGGTTATTTTAAAGATAAATAAGATTTTGTGCAAAGAATCTGCACAGGGAAGGTCAGAAACAATGACAGAGTAACTTCTTTACCAGCCACCACTGCATCTGTCTGTGAAACCCCATCGAGTCTCTTTTTCCTTTGTGTTTAAATTACAATCTTGCATAATTGGCATGCCTGACAATATGAAACTCTCAGTCCCATAGGTCTTCTCATGTTGCTACAAAGTTTCATTTGCTGGAAATAGTACTATTACTTGGCTCCAAAGACTGTCAGTATTGTATTATGGTCCTTAGAATTTAAATCCAATGATCTTAATCTCTTTTTGTAGTTAAAGGCTGGAGCCATTCAAATTTCTTCGCATTAGGAGTTACAGAGCCCAAACATGCATCATAGACTAGAGGTAAATTGTGAGGGCATCATATACAGATCTCAGATTCAATAATTACTTACTCACTGATTTATGGCAAGGGCTTTGTCCTCTGAATTTGGTTTCCTTCTTTGTAAAATGGGATATAATAACTATAAAAGTAGCTACCTGCAGGGCTACTATGAACATTAAACAAGATTTTGTGTAAAATGCTCAACTACCTGCAGCTAGTCCTATGTCTACATCCACATACATACATACAAAACTGAAAAGTTTTGACTTAATTTTTCAGCGTAAGAAATTGATTCAGAGAGATCAAGCAGTTTATCCAAAAGCACACAGCTAGTAAATTGTGGGATTAAAATGAAAGTTTTACATCGATCCAGTTACAATATCCATTTTCATTACATTCTGTTGTGCCCTCAGAGGTGATTTATCCTGACTTTAAGAGTATTATTTTGAATCTGACTGTATGTAAGCATGCTACTATTCCCAAGCCTTCTAAGAAGAAGAAATGCCTGTATGTATCAATCTCTTTGTCTCTCTTTCTCTCTTGAAATTAAAGCACTTTTAAATAAATTGAATATGTGCTCACTGAACGAAAGGCTGGCTTAAAATCGAGCACATGAGCACCTTAGTAAGTGTCTCTCAGTAAAAGACAAAGTATTTCTCTTTCATTATAGACCTGAACCCTTAACACACCTCCATGGAAAAGCTAAATAAAAATAACACACCAGGAATGCCACTATGAAAGATTTTAGTGACTATCGTATTTTATTTTTTAATCAGGATTTGTGAACATGGTACAAAATCTCTAGGTCTACATACAGTCAGATGAAAAGTGATTCTGATGTGAGGTTTTCTTTCAGACTGTGTGTTGATGAGTGAACTGCCTGGTAAAAGTATCCATTTTCATAGTCATACTTACTGGTGGAAATATTTTGTGCTTCAGGTTTCCTCTGTGAAGTCTGGTCCCTGGACTGTGCACTGTAATTGTCCCTTATCATACCATGAAGATTACTTCCATGCCTCACAAGACTTTGTACTAATTTGCATCTCACTTATATTCAGTGAGATCTATTTCCCTCTATCCCCCATGGTGAGTAATTTGTGGTGAAGGACTGGTGCCTGTTTTAACAATGATATACATAGATGGCTTCCAAAGTAGGCTTTAGAGCTTAACGTAGCCCTGAAACTGAAGAAATCTTGTGATGCTTCCCTGCACACATGTGATGTTGAGCCAAAGGCCACGCTGCTTAGAGCACATGACTCAGAAGTGCATAAGGCAAGCCGGGAGAGGCTAATGCAAGGATGCAAATTTTAGATGACTCTGGGAAGATCTAATGCATTTTTTGATGCTAAGTAAAATTTTTTAAATTTCAGTAATTTGATACTGATATTTGAGTAACATTTCTAGCAAAATGTGTGTCGTGTTCAGTTCTTATAGATTCTTAGCAAATGAAAATATTGAAAGGCTTCATAAAATCAGTTCATAAATCCAAGAAAATGTGTTGATTTTTAAAGGATTGCTTTAGGGACAATTAATTATAAATGGTTCATTTTTGTATCAGCAACTCAAAAATCAACTTGGCAGCTGCCTTAAGAATCCTGGCTTAATAATTAATATAACACTATTTGTCTGGTAATAAACAAAATATACAATATGCCTTCACAGAAATCAATGAATTAGGTCTACTATTTTTACCCTTTTAAACAGTCCCTTTTGCCAACTATCCGTGGCTGGTATTTCCTGTGTCATTATAAGAAGTTCCAATATTGTGTCATGCATTATGCCTTGTTATTAGATTTCTAAAGGACAACATTTTGGAGAGCTACTGAGTACACATAAATGGTACAGAACTGACTACTAGCAAGGTATTATAACTGGTGTTTTCACACTGCTCACAACTGTCAACTCAGGGAAGTGTACTATTTTCTCACTTGACCTCCACACCATCTGTGCAAATTGACCTGCTTTGTGCCTCACACCTGCTTTGTTTGCTTCAGAAGCTGATGTGCAGGCAAGGCAGATTTCTCAAGAGCAAGAAGAGTATTCTCCAGGTTGCGTTGAGATGTTTGTCAAACAGTACCAAAATGAATTCAGTGGCAGAAAAGCAGTAATGTGCTATTTCAACATGGTGAAGCTCAGTATTTACAAAAATATTAGATCTGAGGACATGACTTCAGGGATCTTAATGTTGTATATGAGCTATTTTTTTTCATTTTGATGACAATCCAAAAAAAAAAAAGTAGTATGGTAAAATGAGCAGGTGATTTATTCTCCTTCTTTCTATGCTAAAGGTCAGAGTGCTCAAAAACAAGAGGGAGGGGGATACGGTGCAATTTGAACTTGCAGAGTTCCTGAAATACTGAAAGCAGACATTATTAAAGAGAAAAATGCCAGAGTGTGCAGAAAAAAAAATTATTGCCACTGAAGTGGTGAATGCAAGGAAGAGGAATATAAACATTTAATTGCAAACCAAATATTTCCATGTCAGATTCATTTCTAGAGAAATTAATAAGTTTTGTTACAAAGTCTATTATGAGCCCAAGCCAAAAAGCATGTCAGTCTTGCCCAGGCTGGCAGAAGAAAACGGGCATTTCTTTTTGACAGCAATTAGCAGAATACAATTAGTCAGCACCAGTGAACTCAGAGATAAAAGCTGAAGAGGCTTTTCTCTTTTAGCACATTCCACAACAATTACCTTTCTGAGTCAGGTCAGCTCTTCTCTGAGTTGGGAGAAGGCAGAATTTCAAGTTCAATGCCAATCCAAGAGTAAAAGTGTAAACTCTGACATAACTTTAAAACTCTCACTTATATAAAACTGCTTTCCCCCAGTGAACCATTTATAGTTGTGAGCCCATTAGCTAGTTCGAAAGCTGTGGAGCCGCACACTTGGTAACTATCAATAGTTGCCCTGGAAATGTCTAAAAAGTGGAAACAACCTTTTAACCACATAAATCGAGTCAAAACCATAGTCAGAACGGTGCCGCGATTGGCTGCTTTCTTTTATTTTTAATTTAAAAGAAAAGATAAAAACTAGTTTACCAGAACATCTTCTCTTACTATTTACAGAATAAATACATTCATAGAATGAACTGTAAGTTCGATTTCATAATAATGCACTAAAAATGGGCAAAGAGCGGGCATGATGGGATGCCTACCACAGACGATTTCATAGCTTAGAAAAAAGTCAAACGATTCCACGGGAAATACGATGCAAGGCAGAGAGTGATCGTTGCCGTATGAATGACACAGGCGGGGGTGGGTGGGGGCTGGAAAGGGTCCAGAAAGACATTCTGAAGAAGCTGCAATTGGATACAAACCTAAAGGTAACATTGACTCTTCAATACTTTGGAAAGAAAAATAAAATGGAAGGCAGACCTTGATTCATAAGATCCTCATGGACCATGAGGATTTTATGTAGGAAAATTACAGAGAGATTTGTATTTTAGTAAGATGACTTTTGCAGGAAGTTGTAGTTTTATTACAGTGGGAAAAATAACAAAGCTAGGGAGACTCATTTGGAGTCTTAGGAATCCACACATAATGCATGGCAGGAAGGAATCAGACTAGAAATACCTAACTGTAACCGCAGAGGATAAAATTAAGAAGACGCAACAACCGAATGCTTGTGCCAGAGACGAGAAAGGAGCAGAGCTGTGTTTCCCGGAGCTGCACATTGGGAGTGACAAGATGGCCTCACTGCCACAATTTGCCGTGTATAATGCTCACCCATATTTTTGACCTACACTTTCAGGAAAAAATATCTTTTGTTTTAATTTTTCATTCAATTATTTATTTATTTATATGTAGATACTTGGGGGTTTTTTTGTATTATAAAGGAATTTTAGCATGTATTTTTGAACATGTGGGGATCGTGATTGCTTTCTAGAGTTACACTTTTAACACATAACCATAAATAAAAGATTTAAAAACATTTATATAAATACAGAATTAGTGCTATTCCCATATAACATGCATCCTTATTTTTCCCTTCAAAATTTGGGCAAACATGTGCATTATATACAGCAAAATACGGCACTTTCCTCAACTTGACTCTCTGCATGGTTCTTCCTGAACACAGGCCTCTGACCTCCTTTTTCTTAGAGCATTTACTAAAAAAAAACTTGCAATGTAAATTGTTTCTCTGTCCCTTTGAGGTTTAAGTCTTCTACAATGTAGCAATCTCTTTCTCAGGGACTTGGGACCCATCCCTTTTAAATCTCTTCATCAAAAAAAAAATAGCGCCCCCATCTCCCAGTCTCTGGGAGAAGGTAGGAGCTGGGTGAGCAACAACTAGAAAGATGGCTGAAAGATAGATGGCCGAATCACACTGACCAGCTATCCCACTAAATGTGCTGTAATTGTTTTTACTAGCTCTCTCCAGTGTTTAAAGCTCCCTAGGATTTTGCTTCAGCAGAGTTGAGTTCAGTCTCTTCCTTATTCCAAGTCTCGAATAAGGTCTTCCTTGTCTGTTTCTTGTCTGAGGGACTAGAATATGAACAAGAAATAAGAGAAGAACTATTAAGTAACCCTACAGGAAGCATAATGGACAGAGTTGCTTACCTAATTGGTATCGATTTTCTTCTTCCTTGAAAACTGTAATTTTGTACAGGTATTCATCTCTCCCTCACAAAGCCCATGTGACTTAAATTAAGTGACTTCAACCCATCCTTCGACTGGAGAAGTAAGTTCAGCTTAATTTAAACCAGTCTCAGGAATCTCATTTTCCTTGACTGGGAGTAGTTCAAGAAAGGGCATGTGATATAATTTTTAGCCAATGAAGTTGATCTTGTTTGTCCTTTTTGAGATGGAAGATTTCTTGTAATAGAGATCCTTGTTCTACAAAGCTTCCTTTTTCCTTCACTTCAGAAAAAGATAAACCAGTTCTCTTTCCTCCTGTATTATTATAATTCATTCAACAATATTCACCTTAATATTTAAGGATCCACTATTTCCTAAGAATTATTCTAGGGAGTTGATGTATAATAACACACCAAAAACTTTTATCCTTGTGGAATTTATATTCCATCAGAGGAGCTAGACAATGATCATTTGCTGTAATGAATAAACCATATATGAAATAGGTTAGAAGGACATGTATGCCAGGTGAAATAAAACAGGAGGAGAGTGGGATTGAGAAGTCTCAGAGGTCGGTTGCCTAATTAAATAAAACAATCAGAATGAATCTGTGAATTTTGTGCAGATTTTAAGGACCAGAGGGACATAGCCAAGTGGTTATGTGCTGTGAGCATAGAACATTATGGCAGAGGAAGCAGAGTAATGGCAAAGGCAAAACGAGGAAGAGCAAAATGGGAAGGAGGACTGAGTGAGATGCTGTATACACTATAAAGTCTGGGGCTGAACTTCAGATTACCAGAAGGAAATCTTGATTCAGGATTAAGTTTGAGCTGTGGCCAGAAAACCGAGGAGCAACCCCCTGCCGGAGAAGAAACAAAACAAAGCCCTAGAAGTAAAATCAACCAAACTTGAAGCCTCTCTTCCCTCTGGACTGCCTTTTTCACAAAATAATGAATTTCTTCATTATATAAGCCAGAGTTCAATTTCTATTCCTTAAAGTTGAACCTAGCCTAAGTAAAAAATAGTTTAGTCTGAATTAGAGAAAAAAATTATTCTTACCAAGAAGTCTTCCTTTTAGTGAAGAGCAACAAAATGAAATGGCTAAAATCACTTGAAGAAAAACTAAACTAAAGTCAGACATAGGGAAGAACTGTTTGATTAGCAAAAGCTAGTACAAGAGTGTGTTGAATTTAATCCATAAAGAATAACATTTTATGTTCCAATAAAACACTTATTTACTTTTCCAGAGGAAGAATATGGAATCAGAGAATGTCATGGCACCTTTGATAATTATGTCATTTAAAATTTTAGCTGCAGTAGCCCTCCTTCCCACTTTATCTGAGGGAGCTGTGTTTCCAGTCCCTCGGTAGATGCCTGACACTGCAGGTAGCACCAAACCCTATCTATCTATCTATCTATCTATCTATCTATCTATCTATCATCATAAATTTTAATTTATACATTAGACAAAGAAATTAACAATAATGATAAAATAGTACAATTATAACAGTGTATTTGAATAAAAGTTATGTAAATGTTCTCTCTCAAAATATCTTGAACTGTACTTACCTTTTCACTTAGAAGAAGTACTTTTTGGCTTCTCATGGGCGTACGTATCTGAATTGCCAGTATCACTAGTCTTGTGCTACGGAGAAATGATGAAGTCAAATAAGGGTTCCTTGAATACAAGCACTGCCATACTGTGACAGTCGATCTGGTCAGGAGGATGGTTGCTAAGTGACTTAAGGTTGAAGACCATATGCAGCATGGAGATGCTGGACAAAGGGATGAGTCTTGAGTGGGGGAGAGCAGGATAGTGTGAGATTCCGTCATGTGACTCAGAATGGTACATCATTTAAAACTTATGAACTGTTTATTTCTGAAACGTTCCACTGAATATTTTGGGGCTGTGGTTGACTGTGGGAACTGAAACCACAGACACTGAAACCATGAATAAGGAGGGACTGCTGTACTACGATTAGTAGAGGGGGATAAAACCAACTTAAAAATATATGATCTTTTGATATTGAAAAATGATGAAAAATGATGTACTTTTCCTCTGGGCAATCCTTAGAATAGAAGGGATTTCTTTTTGTAATTCATGCCTCATTTATAATTCTTTCAACAAATATTTGCTGAGTACTTAAAAGCAGAGAGTCACTTGGTGGAGTAGAGGGTAAGGTGAAAGTCAATACATGCTGCTTGTCAATGTTGTAACTATTATTTCATTAATCCTCCATGAATATATTCAAAACACATGTATTCTTCCCCCATTATGTAGCTGAGGTGTTTGATTGTGCATGACAGGGAGGAAGCAGGAAGGTTAAGTCAAGGAATAACTTACCCAGCAATTTAGTATTAGTATGTTAATGTGGTTAGATGAGATAATGCCTATGGAGCATCTAACATGAGGATTTTAATGAAAAGCTGTTATTAAAAATACTGATCGTTCTTAATGTGCCCTTGTGGTAGGCAGCAAGGAAAGTCACAGTTGCTAGGAGCTTGTGGCAAATGTACTGAAGAATGTAGATAGGAATGGTCCTTTTAAACAATAGATGCCATTATTCCAGAATATTGCTATGAGATGATTAACCCATAAAACCTGGTGCAGCAGAGAAATGTTTGTGCTTAGACTAGATTAGTCATTAGACCGGACGTAGTCCCAGCTCTGCAACTTTGGGACCTTACGTAAGTCACTTAATCATTCTAAGATGAATTTCCCCATCTTAAAAAGTAAGTAGAGGTATAAACAACATTTCATGGAATTCTTATAAGTGAGATGATATCATTAAACTATGAGGTGCATACACCTTCAATTTCCTAATTAATTCTTGTGAAGTCCCCACCTCTCTTTACATGGCCTGGAGATAATAGTGTTGGTGAGCACAGTACTGGTTTTATTATTTTTTAATATGTCCTGAGGGAAGATGTCTGGACTTTCTTGCACAGTGGCCATACATGGACTAATAGGTAGACAGACAGATAGATAAACAGACGTATAGACAGACAGGGAATTCAATGACATGACCGTAAGGTGTGGTAAGTTTAAAACTTGTAGGGCAGGTCCGCAGACAAGCTGGAGATTCAAGCAAGGTATTTATTTTATAGTCTTGAGGCAGAATTCCTTCTGGAGTAGGAAACCTCACTTTTTGTTCTTAAGGCCTTGAATGAGGCCCACTGATATTATAGAGGGGAACCTGTTTTAGTTAAAGTCTATTGATTGTAAATGTTAGCCACATCTATAATACACCTACACAGCAACATCTAGGTTAATGTCTGACCAAACAACTGGGCACTGTAGCTTAGCCAGGATGACATGCAAAATTTTCCATTACAAGTATCTTATAATGTATAACATGCATCATAGATCCTAACAATTTATTGTTAAATTTAAAACATCTTATTATACTATATACAATTTTTATAATAGTCATAAGCAGAACTTCTCACTCATCTTCACAAATTGTACAGATAAGGAACTTAATGAGAGTTTGAGTGCCTGAAATCACACAGGCTGATAATGGCAAGGTGGGACTTCAACTCAGGATTTTGACTTGAAAGCCCATATTTTTCTTTACATCAATATTTGATGATGACTGATTCATTTATTCATTGCCAATTTATGTCCCTGAGCACAATACAGAATGCAAAAGAAAAAAAAAAAAAAAAAAGAAAGTGCTTAAGTTAATATAATACCTACTGATGCTACTGAAGAGAAAGAGAAAACAGATCAGTCATTGACTAGGGAATACATGGCTTTAGCTTAAAATCCTGAAGATAAAATAGGAAGAAGTCTAACATAGTCTTCTTATCTAAAATTCTGAAAATGGAAAGATTTTCTCCAATTTTCTTTAGATATCTTAATTACTTTAAACTTCAGGCACATCCTTTTCACTTGGCCTCTAAACTCAGGGAATATTTACTGATAAAAGAATGATTTCTCAAAAAATGCTTTTCCTAGATCAATTGAGTTGAGGTTGCTAAAATATCCATCTCCGAATACATGAAAAACCTAAACTTCAAAAACTATGTTTGTTCGCCATGAGGAAAAAATAGCTCATTGAAATTAACTTTGTCTCCTTCCCCTCATTAAACTGCTATTATTTGAAGATACCTAATTTGCACTGCTTTGGACCTTTTTTTTTTTTTTTTACTTTAGATTCATGCTTACCCTCACTGTTACTTTGTTCATTCATCCATTTTTGTTTTTGTTCATGCTGCTATCTGTAAGAGTTTTAGTGTGTGCTGCTCTCTCTTCTCTGGACTTGTCAGAAGGAAGAGGGATTGCTAATGGCTTTCTTGTTAATTAAAATGATAGCAAGGCAGGAATGCCAAATAAGATTATCAACCGGTGAAAATGACTAATGCATGCCCACGCTATTACTGCACAAGAACAAAAAAGCTTGTAGTGGGAGAGCTGCAATCATCATGATTGTCTCAGCGCTTCAAACACTGGAAACAAATGACCCATTAGGCAGACTTCTAGATTCTGGCTGCCTCAGCTGTCCCTAAATCACTGCTTATTTCAAGAGGAGAGAGACAGAGGGGGGAAAAAAAGTCTGTTGTTGCTCATTTGTAAAAGGAAAACAACAGTGTTTTCAGTTTCAAATGATTGTTCCAATGCCATCACAAATGAATCTCTTGACATTCCTGGTTGAAAAAAAAAAAAGGCAAGAAAAGAAAAAGAAAGAAACAAAACAAAACATGATCAATGCTTAAGGTCTAATAAGAGCTCCCATTTCTCAGTGGTTCAAACACTGTAATGAGATAAACTGACACTTCGATGAGTGCTCAGGATGCAGCCGGAGTCCGCCCTGCAGCTCTTCCAAGGACTTTGTTAACAAGAGCCCAAGTGATTTCGTGTACTAGCCGATGCTGAAGCAGAACTTTCTCACTTTAACTTATAGGAAAAGGGGTTTTGTTGATTGATTTAAAAGAAAACTGTTAGAGAAATAAAATGCTTAAGATGTCTAGGATTTCTGGACAACTATGTTAAATGCTAAAACATTCCTCAAGATCCTGGCTACATTAGAATTTTCTTGTCAAAATATCTTTCCAGTACAGGTGGAGCTCGTGAAGACCCTCACAAAAAGACTGTTACCATAGAAAGGACATGGTGACAGCAATTACCGGAGTTCCCGGAACTCCAGTTTCTAATGTCAGCTCTGCTGTAGGTTATATGTCGTCCTATCTGATCTTGTTATTCACGAATGTCAGTTTTCTCATTTGTAAGCAAGAATATTGCACGTCCCTCTAGAATTCTGTCATTGTTAAAGTATATTTAAGTTGACATGCCATATAACACAAGTTCCATGTAAAATTTTGACCCAGGGTCCAACCTAACTTCTCTTGCTATTGTTCAAACAATTGGGCATTGATTAATTTAACAATATTTTTTGAATAACAGAGATATTACAACTGAAGGTGTACTGTAATTTATTTATCTGCTTTTCTCATAAATGAATTAGAGCCCTGAGACTACGTTGAAAACTTTGACAATGTACAGAACTGGTATTAGATCCTGACTTTCTGAAGTCTTAGCTATGAGATCTTTAGTGAATTATTGATAGTTATGATTCTTAATTTCCTCATTTTTAAAAGTGGTAATTAACCAGCTTCATGAGATTGCTATGACAATTGTGAAATTTTGAACCTAAGTATAAACACTAAGAATAATTGTTACCATCAGTCATATCTGTTCTTTATCTTTCACATCTACACAGTCTTCATTGACTGCATCTGTAAAAGCTTGAATTTACTTTATTTATCAACATGCAAGTTAATTTTCACAGCAACACTGAGTCCATGAGAACTGTCCACTGCACGGACGTCATGGATCCAATGTCACGGATCTGTCATTTCCCCAAAGTCCTCACAGCTAGGAAATCTGAATTAAAGTAAAATATGCCTTTAGTAAAGGTAGCAAAGGCAGAACTATAGGTAGTATGGCTGAATTAAAGTTATAACACTGAGTCCTGGAATAGAGGCCTGGAGAGCTGGATAAAAGCAATAACAAAACCAAAAGGGAGCTGACCAGAGAAGGGAAAACCCCTGCCCACACAGAGGCTTGTGTGAAATGTTCAGCATAACAGTCCAAAAGCCTGTGAACTGGTGAGTAGAAAAACACAATGTAGCGTAACCGTAGAATAGGACGTGATTTTGAAAGAAAAGGTGACAAACAGCTGGTACACGCTGCAGCACGGGTAAACCTCAATGACATTTTGCTGAGTGAAACAAGCCAGGCAAGAAAGACTACATAGTATATCATTTCACTTATATTCTTAACTCTTAAAAATTATTCTAAATTATTTTAAATTATTCTTTTCTATTCTTCATTCTTAAAATTACTCTTAAAAATGAAAATGGAATAAAGGTGTTTTCTGACCAAAGAAAAACAAGAGAGCCTTTCAATGCCAACAAATATATGAAAATGGGCTTATCATTACTTATCAGACTTCTGTGAGACGCCACTACAGACTCCCTGGGATAGATTACGTAAAGACTCCAGAACATTCTATATGTTACAAGGTTATGTTGATACTGGAACTCAAAGGTGCTGTTGACAGGATTGTAAATTGGCCAAAATTTTGGAAATCTGTTTGGAAGCGTCTATTCAAGCTGAAAATTCTCACGCTGTGTGAGTTATATCAGTTCCACTTCCACGTGTTTGTCCAGCAGTGACTGTCACAACAGGACCACATACCTGAACAAGCAAGCATGTGTTTACAAGCAATGTGATGGATGAGGAAATTACATATATTTACATAAAATAACACTGTGTAGCAACATCAATGAACAAATTGTAACTACACATAAAAATAGGCACGGATCTTCCAAATATAATGTTAAGCCAAAGAAGCCAGACACAAGAGTATGTACTGCATGACTCCATTTATACAATGTATATACACATGCAAAACCAGTCTATGCTATTTCAACTAAGGATAGAGGTTGTATCTGCGGGATGGTGACAGGAAATTTCTTTTGTAATTGTGGTAATACTCTGTTTCTTAATCTGGGTGCTGACTACATGGATATGCTAAATTCCTGAAAATGTAGCAGTATAATTATAATATGTAAATTCATCAATATGTGTATAATACTTCAATAAAGTTAAAAATAATTGAATTTGATATAAAATAACCCATCTTGGATATTAACAAATAATCAATAAAAAATTGAAAAGTATACTCTAAAATAGGTCTACCAGCAATAAAAAACAAAAATTGATCTTAAAAGGAGCAACTGAATTTCCTGACCAAGTGTTAGGTTTATTTCTAGTAATTCAAAACATATATAATATATCAGAGATCATTGCAACCTGGAATTTTTTTGACTAGGTGTTAAGTCATCTACATAAACATTAAATTTATGTAGCATGTCAATTTAGAGCTTTGTTATATATTTTGTTTAAAAACTGCAAAATTGAAGGGTCTTTGTAGAGGTGGGATCTAAAGCATAATGATCTTGTTAAAAGCATTGTGACCTATCTAAATTCCATAAATAAGTAGACAACATAATATTTTAGGCCCTTGTGTTACAAAAGTGGGTTTTGGCTACCCACTGCCTGCCAACTATAGGCAAACTCTGAAGGTAGAGGTTGGTGGGGAAGGAAAGAGGTCTTTTATTAAAATATTGCACAATTTAGGAGGACAAGGAGCTCCCCATCTACAGGCACCTCTCTTCCATAAAACACAAACAAAATCCATCCATTCTTAAAAGGACCAAAGCCCAAAACAATGCCTGTAATTTTCCCTCCATCTTTATCTGTCCTTTGGAGCCTAAGGCAGCTAAGCATTTCTGGCTTTAGGCTCCCCCCTGGAGAACGTGTGTATTGTTGGAGCTTCCATTTGCTGTTTGGCTTCCAGGAACAGCCAATCTGGCCAATGTCCTGGCTCATATGTCTGCCAGGGAGGGTCCAAGATGAAAAGAGCACATTTCTCACTGCCCTCAATTTAAATCTCCCCACTCAACTTCCACGACTCTGGGAGGGTCCAGCTTCCCGCACCCCCGCCCCCCACCATCCAGTCTTTTCCCCAGGCTTGACTGACAGGCCCTGTCTAGCACAGGACCACTTAAAGTGCACATGGTGCATCCTCTAATCCCACCTCCAACCAGGTACCAGAAGGGAGTAGGAGGGCTTTTCCCTTAGTCAGCCTTGCACAAACTCAGAGCAATGATTTTTTCCTGCTGTGTCTTTGGCCTGGGCATGGGGGAATCTGTCATCAAGCACCATGCTAGCCCCCTGTAGCTCCTCCCCTCTGCTCCTGCTCACACTCCCAGCACCAGCCAGGTCTGTCCACACCTATCTGTATCACTTGTATAAAGAAGTAGGAATGTAGCATATCTGACAAGAAATAACCATGTAAAATTGTCTGTATTTAAGAATTTTTGACCTAAATGAGGTAATTTTGTATGGTTCAACTTAGTAATAGCCAAATTCTATACATTGTCCTGCTATAACTTATACGAGGCCTCAACATGTTCACAGAAGGCATCAAATTACTTTTGAAATGAAAAAAAAGATATACAAAGTCTCCTTAAAATTGGATTTATATAATCCGATTATTTCTTTTGAGAAACAAGTTTATTATTAGAAATGAGGAAGTTACTGTCTTATCGGAAGGGTATAAAATCTAATCAAATCTTAAATGACCAATATGGTTCCTATTATTTGTATGTTGGAGAAACTAACCAACAAAAGACTACTTCTACTTATTTTCTCTAAAATCTGTATAAATCACAATTCCAGTCCCAGAAATCTTCTTTACTTTTTCAAAGAACAAAGGAAAAAAGGAAGGAAGGAAGGAAGGAAGGAAGGAAGGAAGGAAGGAAGGAAGGCAGGCTCTAGGTTTAGAGCTCAATATTAGCCTTCTGATCTACTTGGACGGAACATCAATGCAGCCCTGTGCAAGAGGAATTTTAATAACATGGTGATGGCTTATGCTCTGTGCACCTTGGCATCTTGTTGAAGGTATTGAAATACTTATAATTAGGCATTGCATTAGTCTTTATAATTAGGCACTGCATTAGTCACTGACAAATCTCTATGTTTCTGCCACACCTGGTAGGGTCTGAACAGCTGTATAGACTTAAAATTATTGATTTCAAATTATGTATTTCCTTTTCAAAAAACCAAATTGTTTGCATTATAAGGAATCAACATCCTCCTAGTAATTTAGCTGAACTATTACTGGAGCTTAACTTGTTATCCCAAGGAGAAAATTTGGCCTGTGGTTCTTCTGAATTCTCTGGGATTTTTTGTTTGTTTGTTTTGTTTTGTTTTTGCAGTAATGTCAGCTTTTCCTTCAGGGCTGATCTATGTATCAAGAACTTTGCTAGGAATAGAATGGGGAAATCTTGCACAGGGTTCTGAGGAGAACAGTACAACTGAGGGGAAAATATATGACACTCCCAGGGCTTAAGGAAGTGGCTGTGTTGATAAGCATTCCCTTTGCTTGTGAGTTTACTTTTGGCCATTTTAAAGTAAAAAGTAAAAGAAGTAATGTCTTAATTTTCTTTAAAGTAACCTACAAAAGCATAGTAAAATAAGGAATAAAAAATGAGTTCAAACCCCATTGGCAAAGACTGTGAGATGGAGGTAACTTATGAACAACAGATGTAACAGCAAATGATTAGCAGGTGTCCAGAGCAGCAAGCTCACTCTCCGCATTGTGGTTCACAGCAGGGACACCCAAAATGCCAGAAACTAAGATTCCTGATCAAATGACTACATCAATAATATCATAGCCAAAGGACCTTTTGGGGAAATGCCTCTGGACTCTACTTGAGCAGTTTATGTTTGATGGAGAGATTTTAATCAAGCTTAAACAGATACAGCTGGGCTCACTTGTCTCTCAGAGATACAGCCATTATGCCCATTATTCTTGCCAAAACCAAAAATTGTCAATGCCTTTTTTGATTAGCTACTGGCTTGGGTTATCTGTATACTAACTCCCTCCATTAAAGTGGCTACTTAAGGGTTTATTATATTGTATATAAATAAAGGTCATGCTTACAGTAAAAAGAAAATGCTTCTCATAGAGGTGAAAGCTTTCTACACATGAGAAATCACTATTTTTAGAAATATTATTTTTGAGGCATAACATCAAGTGACCATGAACTTATACCATCACATTTTTACATGGTAAAGGATCCACTTTTGGCCTCCAACTTTTCTACCTAAGACTAACCTTGAAACTTCCCACTGCAGAGCAAATTTGAGTGTGTTTATATTTTTTTCCAGCAGTAAATGGGTTCAGAACATGTCATCTCAAAATAGGCCACTTTGGCATGATGATTATTTTGCGCAGAAAAACAAGGCGAAGCAGACTAAGGAAAACTTTACTTACCTCTTTACTGCCTAAAACAAAATATAAATTTTCCAATTTGTGTGGAAAAATCTACATTTATAAATGACATTTTATTGGAAGAGAAACTAGTAAATACCAAAGATAACCACAAATAACTTTTTCACCTGAGAGACTTATCTGCATGGCAGGGCAACCTTTGTTTAACAAGCATTTTATCCCTATACCTGCCCATAAAAGTCCACATTCTCCCTGCCTCAAACCCCTATCCCTTTCCTTTCCTTAGCTCAGGATGGTATATACAAGTCTCCATTGTCTAGCTACCTTTGAGTTGAAACCAGAAAAGTCAGCATTCATGCTGCCTGTCACCTCCAGAACCAATAAGCAGAGACAGGGATTCAATCTTCATGTGTGTTTTATTCAGATGATCAGCGATCCGAGAAGACAGTGGGTTACGTACCCTAAAAGACCATCTTACATTTCATTTCAAACCAACCCTTTTTATAAGGAGAAGAAAAGTGTAGGGAAGAGGTTTGAATTCAGGGGGAAAAAGTAGGTAAGGGGTTTGAAATTCAGGGAAAAGGTTAATCAGATAAAAGCTGCAGCCTGGCAACCCCCTTAGCATTCTTTCGTCTGTTGACCAGTGATTCTTTATCTGTGTCCTGGGCAGCGGACTTGTCTCCCTGGAGCACAATGGCTCAGATAACATCATGATTGGTTGCAGTCCTCCTGGGGCACCAAGGTCCAATTGCTTGTGGTCTCCTGGAGTCAGGGTAGGACTTCAGTTCCTGAAACAACAGCTTTTTTACATGCACTGACTACTAAGCTTATTAACTCTTACTTAAAACTAAATATTTCCAACTCCCGAGTTCCCTCAACAGTCTCATATTTTTTAGGGCCTACCACCTATATGTATGTAATTAAGACTTTTTTTCCCTCCTGTTAATGTGTCCTATGTCAATTTAACTTTTAGACCAGCCAAAGAACCTAAAAGATAGAAGGGAAATTTTTTTTCCTCCCCACAGTTCAAAAAGTGAACTGGTCACCATAGTTATATACGGAGCTGTATGCACATAGAATCAGAAACTTGAGGCGAGGGAAAACATTATATGAATACACTGTTTCCTTTCAGTATTTTAGTCCTGTTGAAGAGACAAATCGACCAAATGAATAAGTTGTGTGAACATTTACAACTGTTATCAGATCAATTTATAAAAATATAGCTCTTTTTTATATTGTTACACATACTTGTTTGTTGGTTCTTGGAGTATTGTCTAAATTCATATGGCTTAGAATAGTACCTGTTTTAGCTATTCAAAGTCTTTTCTCCACCATTTATCATTGTGACTTATAATAGTTTTCTGTGGCTGTTGCAACAATTTAGTACCAACTAGGTGATGTACGACATCAGAAATTCATTCTTTCACAGTTCTGGAAGTCAGAAGTCCGAAACCAAGGGATCAGCGGAGACACGCTCCCTCGGAAGGCTCTGGAGAAGTAGCCTTCCTGACTTCTCTACCTTCTGGTGATTCCAGGCATTCCTTTTCTCATGGCTGCATAACCCCCGTCTTGGCCTCCATCTTCACTTGGCTTTCTCTGTGTCTGTGTCTTTTCTGCTTCTGTCTTTATTAGCGTTCATGGTAGGATTAGGGCCCATCTGATCTATCCTGAGGACCCTTTATTTACATCTGCAATGACCCTTTTTCTAAATAAGGTAACATTCACAAGGTGTTAGGACATGGACATATTTGGGGGCCTTCATTCAACCCGCTCCATGTTACAGCTAGGAATATTTAATGTCATTTACCAGAAACCTAAAGGAAAGGGAAGGAGGCTGAAGGCATTTAAGGAGAGCATGACAACACTGATACAGCAGCACAGTTCCAGGAAGGAAGCATTGCTTCCTGATCACATGAGGCAGTCACTTAGAATGTAGGATATGGATGGCCATATATTACGTGCTAGTTAGTAGGCAGCATAGTTCTTTACTGTCAGGAAGCAGACAGTCTACAGAAAACAATCTCAGAATGCCATGGTTTACTCATAGCATGACCTACCCCAAAGTTTATTCTTTTGTATTTCAGTTTTCCTTTGGGAACTTATTATTGTCAACTATTTCCCTCTCTGAAAACTATAGTGGGCAGCCCTGTGAACTCAAATCTATGTCATCTTCATTTGAAGTTCTTCACAGAGACACACCAGAGGTCTGAGAGTCCTGCCGGTCCTCTCACGTAGATAATTGCAGCCAAAATAATTAATCACTCACTTTTCAGTCAACAGCATTAACATCTCAACCTAAACCATCTAAAATGTAAATTATCCACAGTGATATAATATTAATTATAATGAGATTTCTTGAGCGTGCAGATCAAGTGTTACATAAATCATTCAGGTTCACTTATGTCAAAATCTACTCAATGCAAAATTTCATGCAAATGAAGCATGTGCTAACTAACCTTGTATTAAAGAACAAATGAGATATCAGTGCTAGAGGAATGCATTTATCTAGTTATCTACAAGAAAAATAAATTTCATGGCAAGGGGGAGAGAACAGAAACGTTACAGAACTTGTGGATATATTTAGTAAAATCATTTTTAAATGAATTAATGTTTGCAATACTTCTCTCGTGTTTTTTGAGTAAAAAGAGATAATGTGTGAAAATGGTTTGCTTTTTATAAGATGCCATATGTGCAGTATTCATAGAGTTTTTATCATTATGAGAAGAATCTCTTCATTTTTGTGAATCTTTGATTTTTTAAAAAGATTTACGTATTTATTTTTGGAGAGAATAGAAGGGAGGGATAAAGAGAGGGAGAGAAACATCGATCAACTGCCTCCCATAAGCCCCATCCGGGGACCAAGTCTACTGTGCACACATGTGCCTCAACCTGCAATCAAACTAGTGAACTTTCGCTTTGCGGGATGATGCCCAACCCACTGGTCAGGGCTGAATTTTGATTTTTAAAATAATTTTTTCAGAGTTGGTAATATCTCCTGGAGAAAGAATTATATGGGTTACTCTAGTTTGTGGGCAGGTGTTTCTTCACACTTCTCCTTGTTATCCCACATTCACACACATGAACACCCCACACATAATTTCCATGCTGATTTTAAGGATGTGTTTATGAGAGCTATTCTTAGAATAAAAACAAGAAAGAAAGAGTGGGGAGGGAGTTTTCAGTGGAAGGAGGAGATTAATGGAATTAATGTCTGTGTGATAAAGACACTGAGAGTGATTAGTAAATGTCAGTTTTTAGTCAACCAAAATAGGAGGCATCAGATAGCTTGCTTAGAAAAACAGGTAAGAAAGTAATCCATTTTTAGAGGTTTTCAAAAGAATACTAGGTATATGGCTACTTTAAATGCTGAATTAGCCTGAAACAGGTCCCAAGAATTTTCTAATGTCCATATTTTAAAAATATAACATTAAAATACTTTTTTTTGCAAAAATTTAAACATTATTGCAAAAATAACAAATTAATAAAAACAGGAATTCATTTGGAGCACCACCATCTTAAAGAAGATATCCTTTCTCACTTAATTTTCTTTCTTTCTATTCCTATAAATTTTGTAGCATAGACAAGCATTTTTACTAAAATTATTTCATTTAATATATTTTCATTTAGCTGCACAAGGCTTTATCTTAACACTTTAAAACCATCATAACATTTAATCAAATTGATACTATAAAAACTTACTTAACTATATTTATATGCCACAAAATTTAATAGAAACATAAATAATTTCCAATTAGTCAATGAGTTATAAACCAGTATACAGGGTCTGGGAGAAGTAAGGCTTGCTTGAGTGAGGTTGGTAGGTCATGTGAATGTCTCACATGAGATGGACAGCAATTTGAACATTTCACCTAAAATGTCATATGGTGTGCTTGAGTGTGATATTGTTATATTACAGAATTACATGCTTATGATTTTTTAACAAAAGTTTTTGTAATAAAAATGGCTTTATTTGTGGCAGACCCTATATTTGCTTGAAAGAAATCTTTAGAGACCAGGATTCTAAAACATTAATTTTTTTGAACTTAAGACTGAGATTAATTATAATTGTTAGTTTCATTATGGCATAATTTTTTTCTTGAATGTATATATATACCAACAAATATATATATTTATATATGTATATATAATGAATGTATATATGTCAACACATATATATATTTATTATTTGTCCACTTATTCAGTACAGTTTTGAAATTATATTCTGGGTGTTATTAACTGGAGAAATACTGATAAAAAAACTAAAGGCCCATTGTGATTAAGGATTAAATTCTCAATTGAGCAAAAAGAGAAGATAATAGGTAAATAAATATCTTTACGATTTTTGATAAAGCTAAGTGTTTTGAAAACATTAAAATATGAATTTGTGAGTAAGTATGATAGAATGATGAAGATGAACTTTGGATAAATCATTGATAAGGAGATACTTGAGTTTTTCCTTCCTTCTTTTATTGTGTGGAAAGCTAGATACTAATAAATAGTCCGACCAAGACTATCCATTTGGAATTCTGAAGTTAATCATTGCTGATGACTATAATTCCTTGAGAAAATATTTTAAGAATAAGAAGCCAGTAATTCCAAAGCACCAGTGAAGTCTAAGAGGAGATTTTCTCTCTTTTGTTACATTTTACTAGGAGCTGTTTCTTTAGAGACACCACCTACAGATGATATGATGGACAATGACTTATTCTCTGAATATGTCTTGCCATTATTAAACCACCGTGCCTGTCTGCACATAAAATTGCTTGAGCTACAGGGTAAGTATTAACTGTTCTTCTCATTTAAGTGATGAGATTATTAAGAGGTGCCTTTTCTGAATGGATCTTAGTGTCAAAATTAGAATTAGATATTCCAGTCTTTTATGACCTGTAGTAAGTGCCTATTCCCATCGTGGTTCTCAGATCAAAGTAATTGCATTTCCTATCTTGATAGTATCATTACTGTAAAATTAAATTGCATTAGATCTTTAACTCTTGGAGCCCAAATTTCAGTTTGCATCCTACAACCTAGCACTAACCTTTACAGTTAATGCCATTGTGGACTTCCACTTGTTACTATACGTGTCTTTAAAAGAAAAAATTAAGTCAACAATCTGACCTCTAGTTGGAATTGAAAACTAAGGATGGTTTGTTGTTTTTTTTTTTTTTTCCTTATTTCAGCTCCATTTTTCTGGCTGAAATGTTGGGGTACAGCCGTGTGTTACTGTGGTATTTGACAATGAAAGCAAATTTCACAGCATGGAAAAAGAAGGGAGAGCTTGTGTTATAAGGATTAGTATCATCGGACCTTAGAGTGACTCATGATCGTTTGATATAAAAATAACAATCATTAACATATACAACATGGTATTTGAGTTGAATAAAGACACTGCCCTCTGTATGCCCTGGGCAGGACGGCCTCCTTTCTGAGAACGCAGCGCGTATTTGTCTTCAATGTCAGAATACGTGCTTGGCGCATAGAACATCTCCCGTGATCTGATGAGCTCAGCAGAGAAAGAACTTGAATCTCATTCATACCTATGGGCCTCACGATTATGGAGAATGTGGGTCTCCAAAAGGAAATGGGCACTTGGACCCCTGAGAAGAAGAACGTTCACTCTGAATGAACGAAAGCGAGGGAGTGGGCTGGGCTGGGCAACACGACCTAGATGAGGAGAAATGGTGATTTTAGAAAGTATTTGCCAGGTGGTTCTTGATCAGAGTGGTCAGCACTGCTCCTGCTGTGGAGGGGGTCTGTGATTCAGTGGGGGGCGGGTCCGGGGGTGGCCCTGACATTGAAGAATGGGTGAGATCACCATTGGGCTGGAGCTTCAGAACTCTGCTGGGAAAACTCCCATCAAAAGATGGAACTCACCCAAAGAAAACCCCGGAATATATAAGAACAGAGCTCCTGTGGGGGGCGGGGGAAGCAGAATGAGTCATAACGAGCATGCCACTGGGGTGGTCAGAGGAAATAGGCAGGGCACGGGCAGCAGAGCACCCGGGAACAGCAGGAGAGAAGGGAGCCACAGCAGAGGGGGCGCAGCTCGGATCACACATGGGACCCTACCACTGCTCGCCCTGCGCCTCCTTCCCACATCGACCCCCAGCTGTTAGAATCCATCAACCCCCAGGGTTGGAATCCTTCTCTGAGACTCTTAAACTGATGGAGAATAGAGAACATTGTATTGCACATGTAAACACACCTGGAAATTCTCAGAAGTCCCGGAGGAAAATAATTACAGGAAAATATTGACATTCCTGTTTATCAAAGTGAGTTAAGTGCACAGAGCAGGGTGATTTGGAGTCAAGTTATGCTGCATTCCGTAAAACGTGGTAAAATTTTCTTCACTGATTTGCAGGGCTTGGCATATTAAACTCAGACTGCACATAGGTAATATTGCAATTACTTTTGAATCTATTATTATTTTCTTCTCTGATAACTCTGTACCCTGAGTAGGGCTGACGTTTTAACTTTTTTAAATAATGGGAAATCACTGCTCAGAGAGGTTACATGAGGTTCAGTCTTTATAATATTACTCCAGGAACTTATTGCTTTAATTGCATTTACTGTGAATTTTCTGTTTAATTTAGGTGCTTTATGTGTTTGTTCATGTATCTAAATTTTGGTATTCATATGAATTTATATTGTCTTTCTTATTAATATAAACTTTTTTAATTTAAAATAATAGATAATGCTAATAAAACTTCTCATCCTCTTTATTAAAATGATCTTAGATTAAATTTTCATTTGATCATTTCCTTTTTATTGATTTTATTAATTTTTTTCTAGAAGATAAGACATGTTCAGATCCATAGGATTATATCTGGTCTTTTTGGATTTGAAATGAATATTAGAAGTCATTTTCCTAACCTCTCAGCTGGGGAGGAATCTTTCTGATGAATATCAAGCAAAAATCTAGCATTTTTAAATGCAGTTTCTAATAATTGTCTCTCCTAGTCTACAAGCTAAACATTTTATTCATTTCAAAGGATTTGCTTAGAAATCAGCACTGTACTCAGAAGTCTCCTTATTTCTATTATGACAAGAGAGGAAAGCAAACTATTTTTATGGATTCCTCAGCAACAGAAAATTAATCGGATTGTTACCTGAGGTCAGCAAAAAGTAAGAGATAACAAATACTGAATATTCAGAAAGAAGGAATTTGTTTAAATGAAAACCTCTTAAACATGTTTCATATCATGTACAAAATAGTTGTGCCATCATTTATCTGAGTGTGATACTAGAGGTGTCTTCAAACCACCCTTTGGTCCCTTGGCTAGTAAACTGAGGGCTGCATTTAACTCCCACGTACCAGATGCTACTCTGTTACACTGAACACTACATTGTTCTCAAGCCCTTTGAGACAGCAGTGTCAACTTTTTCTTCATAGTCTAGGATTTGCAGTCTCTGCTGAATAACTAACATTTACAGAATAGTTAAGTTCCAGACACTATTCCAATTCATTTACAGAAATTATTTCCCTAACTCTTCTAACCACTTTATGAGATGCATACTACTAACACCTTCATTCTGTAGATGAGGAAACTGAGGCACAGAGACTCTAAATAACTCTCCCAAAGCCACACAGCTGGGAATGACATGCTAGGAATTTCAATTCAGGCTACTAAGCTCCTAAGGCTACTTACACTCTTAACCTCTTTGCTGTTTTGTCCCTAAATGCTACAGGCTAATTTTAGATGTAGTTTACTACTGTAACTCTTCAGCAAGTCAGTTGTATTTATTCATTCATTTATTTCACATCATTTATTAGTAGTTTATGAAGAGCTATGCCTGACCCTGGATAAAAACAAGAACTTTCTCTCAAGAACTGCAAGTTCTAGTGAGAAAGGCTGACAAGTAAAGCCATGATTACAGTGCTGGGTAACAAGTGAGACAGCCCAGTTGTGCAAACACAGCAGACTGTGTGACAAAAGGAAGGAGACCTAGATCTAAGTGAGTCAGGGAAACTTCCCAGTGCAGAGACATCTGAGCAGAGGTTTGAAGAATAGCAAGAGTGATTCACATAGAGGGAGTACTAAGGGAATCCTAGGCCATAATAATGATACATATGGAGGAAAGGAAGCATGGAATCACAGGAACATGCTGGCAGCTCCAAATGATTGATTTGAACAGCTCAATGGTGCCTGCATCAGTTATGGCAGGAGATGAGACCAGGACCAGCCAGCTTACGTTATAGATGGCATGTGTTCAGTGCCTGCTATATTTGAGGCATTTTGAGCCATTAAGGCAAGGGCTTGACATTGATTACTTCATTTAATCCTCACAATTGAAACATAGACTGTTGCTATATGACTTTATATATGAGAAAACTGAGCCACAAAGATGATATATCAATCAAAATCTTACAGACAGGATTTGAGTCGAGGAGGAGTCCGGGACTTATGCTCTGTCTCCTGGGTTATCCTGAGAAGTTCATCATGCATCTGTGCATACTAGGTGCTGAGATTGACATTTTCACAATACTTCTGCAGCAGACATACCCAGACTTCCAAGTGCTAAAAGAGATTCCCCTGTGCTAATTTATTTCATGCCTTCGTTAAATTTGTCCACTAATAATAGCTACAATTAATCCGTGGCTTACTATTTGCTGAGTGTTGTGTAATTTTGCATATTATTTCATTTGATTTGTACCTACAACAATGAACTAGATAATGATAACTAAGTAATGTTAGAGAACAAAACTGCCTAATATTATACTTAGTAGTATCAAAGTCAACATTCAAATTCAGTTTCAGTGACTCTGAAGCATGCACTCATTTTTTTTGCTATTTTCCTTTCATTAAAGCATTACAATTTTCCCATAAACTTCTGTTGCAAAAAAAAAACCATATTTGAGACTAAAATCTCAGATTTAATGTGACCAGTTCTAGCACTTGGGTTTTGAGATACTATTTAATTGACACTACTCAAATAGAGAAGTGCAGAAAACTCAGGTATTAATGCATAGATTTAGTGTGGTTTAAACATTTATGAGCTTGTTCCCTTGGAGCTAGTTCTTATCAATTTATGATGCGTTTCCCTTGCAGCTAAGTAAGCAAAGCTTTTAAAGTGACCTAAAAAGGCAAAGTACTACTGAGATTTTCTATGTGTAGCTATGTCAGTGACAATTAAATGCTTCTAATCCTTGCATTAGTTAGGAGCAAAGCAGATTTAAGTAGTCTGCATGTTTATAGGAAAACGTCAAATATTCTTTTAGACATTCAATGCTCTTTTACTTGTCAAGATTCTTTGGTATAATAGTCATCATACTACCATTGTTAAGGGAAATTGGTCTTGGTTTGAATTTAAGATCCATCATCCACTTGTCTTAGTCTCTTCTTTAATAAAATGGATATAATAACCATAGCTACTTCATTGGGGGGCTGGGAACATTAGGTAATAATGCGTATCTTAAAAACACAAAAACAAAAACAACTCAGTGCAGCCTGACACAGAGTTAGCGTTCATAGACGTCCCACTAGCACCTGGCATATTGATTTCACCTTCTCCCTCACTTTCCCCAGCATAATAGTTCCAGTCTAGCCAACTGTAACTTCTGATTGACTTACAACTCTCCTGTCAATCCTGCTTCTTTTCTTAGGTACGTAATAAGTCTTTACCACCCAAAGTGTTCTTCCTGTTCCTTTTATTAACACATCATTATTATTTCAATGTTCATTCAAAGACCACTTTCTCCATAAAGGTTTTCTTGTACAATTATTTCCTCTGAATATTTCCTTATTTTATGTGTGCTCAATGTTTAACACCAGTGCCCAGTAGCATACAAACATATATCTTTTAAATTGTTTTATGAAAGAGTACTGACGGTATTGTCACAGTTGGGCTCTAGTCACAGTTTTGACACCAAGTAATTAGATGAGTTTGAGGAAGTCAGCCCATTGAGACCTCATTTCCAGAATCTGAAGAATGGAGAAGCCATTACATTGGTTTCACTGATTTTGAAAATTGGAGTACAAAATTTAGGATGTAGTAATTTTTTCTCTTAAAGTATCTTCCTTTCACAGGTTCACCATAGGGAGTCTCGCCTCTGTACATCAATATCAAAGGAAACCCCAATAACTACTATGAACGATCAGTTAGCCTCATTTCATGTACTTTGAAGAGAACTGCCTATAGTGTTTAAAGGGAAGTGATGAAAGAGTGTAGCTTCCCTGCCTTGATTCTGGCACCTGGAAATAAGCACGCACAGCCTGACTAGTCTTTGCTCTGAGCAGTATCCCAGAAACCCAGAGATGAGCAATCTGCACGGCCTACTCGACGCATGCCCTCACCTATGGGGTGCAGATTAGTCCTAGGGAAAAGCTGTGAGAAAATTTTGGTTTCCTCTTTTTCTGCTCTTTGTAAGCCATCAGTCTATGGATACTTGTTAACATTCGTTTCCAAACTAAAGTGGATTACAAAAGATTTAAGCAAAATAAGGTTAAGAATAGAACAGACCTACTACATCTGAAATCCTGTTTCCATCATTTCATGTCTCTGTTGATCTATGGCAAGTGAATTAACTTCTCTGTGCCTTAGTTGCCACATCTATAAAGTGAATGTAAGGTTATTATAAGAATTAAATAGAATAATATTTGTATAACACTTAGAAGATAGGAAGCACTCAATTATTGTTAGTTAGTAGAAGGAGTAAGAGTAGTGGTTTTCCTTCCCACCCTTCTTTTTCGTTGTCTTCCTCCTGTAATGCCTTCTCAGAAATCTCCAAGCTACTAACCTATATGAGAAAACTTGTATCACTGGTTTAGTTTATCACATATTGTATCACATATTGGTTTATCACAACCAATATGAAAACACTATAGTGCTTTATGAACCTTTTACACCATGCAGGAAAATGCAGGCACTTTGATTTTTATTTGGTTTGTCAAACTGGGCAATGGAGCTAATTTTTCAGTTACTTGAGTGCCTGAAGACACTCCAAGTATATTTATAAGTTCACATAAGGATTTGTTTATTAGTTTGTGCCAACCAACTATATAGTAAGTAAACAGGGTTTACATGGATGATATAAGACACAATGACTAACGTTTTAATGCTGGGTGGAAGCGAGAGTGAAACAGAGGTTGACAATCTTTTTTGATCTGGGTTCTTAAAATTCACTAAGCAGGTAAATGTGAGAGGTGTTGAAATCATGATTTGGATGAATATGTGGGGGTGGGGGCAGGGTAAATCCATAGCTGAATTCCTCAGCTGATGCAGTAGTATTAAAAATAGACATTGAAAGTTCAAATCTGACTTTCTCTTGGAGTCAATGAGGAACTTCCAAAGATGAGGAGCATGATACTTGTAGGTTACACCTTGCACAAGGATACAGGAAAGACTAATAACTTTGACCTTACTAAGATCAATTTTCTTAAACTGCACCATCTCCAAAATATTTTCTAGCCTATGATGTTTTTATTGTCCCTATTTTATTTATCAGTGTCATTTCTTCTGGTACCCATAGAACCAGTGATTTTTGTATAAGTTTAAACTTTTACGACATCTCTTTATCCAATCAGAAACTGGTACCAAGAGGTGAAAAGAAGTCAATATACTTTAAGTTTATGGTAAAGGGGAAGTGTTTTATAAGACTCAGAAATTGTTTATTGAGAGTCCCTGACTTACTTATCATAAAATACCAAATTCCATGTTTAAAAGGTGATCTTTACTCTAGGTTTTCTTACACTGGCTGTTCCGAGTCAGAAGATTCTGAGTCATTTCTCTTAAATGCATTCTTCATGTCAGTTTCACCACTGGAGGCAAAGCAGTACTGAGAAGCTTGGAGGGATAGACTCTGCAGCAGTAAAACCAACAACTATGCTTAAGGACAAGCCGCTCTTAGATTTTTAATATTTGTTCATCTTTAAACCTAAATATATTAATCCTTTCAAAAGAATGTTACTCTTAAAGACCAAGACATTTTGTTTGCTGCATTTAAAAACTAAATAACATTTAGTCAATGCTTAATTTAACTAAAGAGAACAATGATGCTTTTTTCTTTTTAATTATATTTTATTGATCATGCTATTACAATTGTCCTGATTTTCCCCCTTTGATCCCCTCCACCCAACACCTCCACTCCCTCAGGCAATCTCCCCACCATGGTTTATGTCCATAGGTCATATGCATAAGTTCTTTGGCTACTCCATTGCTTATACTGTGCTTTACATCCCCATGGCTATGCTGTAACTGTCTATTTCTACATCTTAATGCCCTCACTTCTTCATCCATTCTCCTCCTCCCCCTCCCATCTAGCAACCATCTGGTAACTAACTTCTTTTCTCTTGCTGCTTTTAAGAGTCTCTCTTCATCTTTAACCGTTGGCATTTTAATTATGATGTATCTTGGAGTGGGCCTCTTTGCATCCATCATTATTGGGACTCCTTGTGCTTCCTGGACTTCCATGTCTATTTCCTTCACCAAATTAAGGAAGTTTTCTTTCATTATTTTTTCAAACTGATTTCCAACTCCCTGCTCTTTCTCTTCTCCTTCTGGCACCTTTATGATGAGAATGTTGTGTCTTGTGAATTTGTCCCAGAAGCTGTTTATACTATCCTCATTTTTTTTGGAATCTTTTTTCTTCTTGTTCTGCACAGTTGTTTTTTCTTCTTTATATTCCAAATTATTGATATGATTCTCAGCTTCACTCACTCTACTGTCATTTCCCTGTAAATTGTTCTTTATATTTCAATTAGTGTATCCTTCATTTCTAACTATATCTTCTTTATGCTGTTGAGGTCCTCACTAAGTTCCTTGAGCATCGTTATAACCAGTGTTTTGAACTCTACATCTGATAGATTGTTTATCTCCCTATTGTTTAGTTCTTTTTCTGGAGTTTTGATTTGTTCTTTCATTTGAGCCATGTGTTTTAGTTTCCTCATTATGGCAGCTTCCCTGTGTTTGTTTCTGTACATTAGGTAGAGCTGCTATGGCATCCTGTCTTGGTAGCATGTCTTAATGTAGTACCTGTCATGTAGGATCCAGTGGCACAGCCTCCCCTATCACCCAAGCTGGGTATTCAAGGTGTACCCTTTGTGTGGGCTGAGTACACCCTCCTCTTAGTTGAGCCTTATTTGCTGTTGGCAGGTCAATGGGAGGGATTTATACAGGCCAGTCAGCTGCAAGGACTGGCTGTGACCACCGACCACCAGCCTCTGCTCTCCATGGAGGATCAGCTGTGCAGGGACAGGGTGGTGGTGCTCTAACATTGTCTGTTGCTGTCTACTAAGTGAGCAGGCTCTGGGGTTTCCTGGGTCGTGCAGGCCATGGTCAGCTCCCACCTGTGTTCTGCCTGGGACCACCCTGCCTGAGCTATAAAGCAATCTGAGATGGACACTGCTTGTGCTGGCCTTGGAGATTTCCAGGCAAAGCCAAGCTGCGAATCTAGCCTGGCTGTTGCTAGTGCTGGGCCCAAAGCTGCTAGCAAGAGGTATAAGGGCTGAGGGCTCACTGAGGCCAGCTGTTGCTTGTTTGAGAGAATTTAGTAAGTTGTGAAGCATGAGCCAAGACCTGCCATTCATATGAAAGCCAAGACCTGCCATTCATATGAAAAACTACCTTGGGTGGTCCTGTGAGTTGGGTGGGACAAAGTCTCAGGGCATCTCCAGGACTGGTCAAAAACTGTTAGCCAGGTTGAAGGAGTCTCAGATATGGTGTCAGCCTGCTGGCTTTGTGGGGGTAGGGTTAAGAAAAGGATCAATGGCCTTTGCCAGCCTTTCCCTCTGGATGAAAACTGTCTTCCAGCTCCTGCCTTGATGCCAGACACTTTGGTTTCTACCGGTATTTCACTGGTGCCTTTCAAGCTGCTATCTCTGTGCTGGAGCTCAGAGGAAGTGAGTCTGTGTAAGTCTGTGTGTGGGTTCTTTAAGAGGAATTGCTTGGGACTCCAGAAGTTTCTTCCACCAACTCAATCAATCCCTGCTGGTTTTTTCAGCCAGAAGTTATGGGAATTTATCTTCCTGGCACTGGAATCCTGGGCTGAGGGGCCTGTTGTGGAGCTGGGACTCCTCACTCCTGACATATCCCTTCCAAATTTTATCCACCACATGTGGATGTGGTACCAGCTCATTCTGCATCTCAGCCCTTTCTACCAGTCTGGATTGGTGTGGTTTCTCTAATTCCATACTTGTCAGACTTCCCATCAACTCAGTTTCTGATGGTTCTGAGTGATGGTTCTATATTTTAGTTGTAATTTTGATATAGTTGTGCAAGGAGGTGAGCTGTGTTTACTTATGCCTCCGTCTTGACTAGAAGTCACCAAAAGTTTCAGTGATGCTTTATAATTTTCTTTGGTTTGTCACTGATTTTATTTGAATATTGATATTTTTAGCAAAGATGATTTTGAATTTTCCAATATCTTATTCTTATTCAGAGATATTTAAATTTCATCTTTCTCTTTGAAATAAGCATAAAGAAACAAAAATTTCAAAGTATGCCTCTATTGTAGAATCTAGAAGCTTTTACTTTCACAACTGTCCTGGAAAGCATATAAAACTCCAAGCATTATGGCTGACCTTAGAGCGGAGGAATTGCTATGCAGCAGAAAGCAATATAAATAATTTCCATCAATTATAAGCATGTTAGTCTGACAGTGATGTTGGCTTTTGTGAGGGAATGCTGAATTTTGGGTAAGCATCAGAAAGTCAATTAAGCATTTATCTTTGAGCACATTACCATACACTCCTTTTCATTGCCTGTATTTTTCCCCAAACCCTTTTCTCTCCATTTGTTCAGAAAATTGATAATAACTTACATGTATACAACCCTTATCATGTTAAAGGATCACTAGCATTTGCAAATCAAACAGTTGTATGTTCCTTATCTACATATAATCTTTTTCATGCTTCAATTAAAAAGGATCCTAAAGCAACCAGTTCCTTTCTGCTCTCACGCACGTTGACTTTCGAGGATTGACAACTTTAATCATGGTCCTCGTAAAGCAAGTGCAGGATGTTCCCTGGCAACAGAATAGTCCCAAAGAGCTGTAATTAAAATGAAGTGGTCAATGGGCTGATTTTGATTACAGCAAGGTGAATCCACTTAACCTTCACGATGTGATGACACAGAAGGCAGAATTTAAGGAGGGTCAGTTGTGTGATATTTAAATATATTCCATCCGTAGGTTTAAATTAATTAAATTGGTGTTCTGACTTTCATTAACATATGGTTAATTATATCAATAAAACCAAAATCTAGATGCCAAAAAGAATGGGTGGAAGAAGAAAGAAGGGCAAATTCCTATGATAACGCTGTGTTTCTTTCTTTTTTTTTTTCCCCTATGACTGCAGGGAAAAAAAAAAAGACATTCACACTTCTATTTATGAGATTGATAGATAGAACTTATTTGTGCTTAGAGTCATACAGGCTTGTTAGATAAGCCAGTATTCCAAATCCTTTGGACACAGATATGCTTTTTTTTTTTTTTTAATTAACTTATTTTTAGAGAGAGGAAGGGAGGGAAAAAGAGAGGGAGAGAAACATTAATGTGTGGTAGCCTCTCCTGTGTCCCCTACTGGGGACCTGGCCTGCAACCCAGGCATGTGTCCTGACTGGGAATCAAACTGGTGACCCTTTGGTTCACAGGCTGGCACTCAGTCCACTGAGCCACACCAGCCAGGGTGGACACAGATGTATGTTATTTGTGTACTTCATCGTAGTCGAATGATTTGAAACACAAATTGATCAAACCCACAATAAACAAGAGTATTGAGAGATCCTCTGAACTCAGATTAATCGTTACACATGTGGAAATCCACTTCACCCCACTGAGAATCCAATACGTTGGTCAAGGATTGTTTATTCTTTCTCTTCCTAAACATGTCAATAGAAGTCAAAACTCCAGCTCTTATCTCTAATTATGTGAACAAAAATCTGTTATGTGAATAGTTCAAGTTTTAATTTATCTCCTGTTATGATACTAAAATGTCAAGAAAAAAATATGTGATTCAGAGTATAATTGACAGTCCGGAGAAGCTGCTTATGAGGTAGGCTTGCAAATAGATAATAGAGAACAGATCATTTGAAAACTAGAAAATGTGTGGATCTTCTTCTGTGACTTAGTCTGTTTCATTTCTATTGTGCAATGAATTTTAGCTGACTATTGATTTGCCGCTCCCTTTTTATATTGCTCAAGTTGGACTCAGCTTCTTACTTCTGATTTAATGATACTTTAAAAGAAAGCACTCACTAGGTTTGATCTGGCTATTTCTCAGGAAAGGATTCTAGTCTGCCCCGATTTTTTTCTGTTTGTTTCAATGTAGTGTTTCTCTAGTTGATACTATTTGTGAAATCCCAAGAACAATGTCAGTTTGTTAAGTTACTCACAGTATGCCCATGTATGATTTTTAAACAGCTATCTCTAAATAGGTATGGGAGAGAAAAGAATATGGCTTCATTTGACATGAATGATACAATTATGCATTAAATACAAATATGAGCATTCCTAAGATACTGGTGAGAATCCAAATGGCTATGCTAGTGACCTGAGACTGGGAGTTGACATTTTTGTCAGTTTATTTAGATCCCCAAACTTTGATTTTTTTTTGACTTAATGTCATATCACTTTTTTAATATCCTGTTCAAGTAAAGAGCTACAAGACTTTCTCCAGCACCAGTGTAACCCTGTGGCTCATGTCAGAGCTCCCATTCTGAGCTGTGTGACCCCACATTCTCTCCTAATGCTTCGTGAGAATGACAGTGTGCAAGGTTCCTGGACCCAATTCCATCATGCTGGTGTTTGTGTGTGTACACTTCTCCATAACAATAAACAATTCTCTGACACCAGTAGTATATTTGAAAATTAACTCACCTCTGACACTGTCTATTCAGAGATGTATCAGATTCCACTTGGTGAAGGGTTCAGTCCTATTAGACTTCCTCCACTTCAGAGACCAGTCTCAAGCCCAGGTTGCTACCTGTGCTTCTGGTCGGCTGGCTATAAATCACAGGCTCCCACTGTTGGTGTCAGTTATTAACAAAGGAAGAGAGCAAAGGTAATCAGATATTAGGAAACCTGCTTATTTCACCGGGAAACTACAGCTTCACACACTCCAGGGTATCACAGCATTTCCTCGCCTAGAGGATTAACATCCCTCTCCAGCCTGTATAGGGAGGAAGGACTGGCTTTTCACTCTCTCTGGTCCACTGGCCCCTGACTATGGGAAGAGGTAAGCATATGCACAATGAGAGCCAAGAAGGCAACCATAGAGGCCTGTAAGTCTAACCTGGGGAGGAAATAGATTTGTTCAGGGATGGACCCATCAGAAGCCCACAAAAGCTTGGGAAGTTGATTGGTTATTTTGTAAAAACATCTGATCCTTCCCAAGCCCAAAATTATATAATCCCAGGGAACAAAGAGTTCTCTTTCTTGCTCAATAACAGGAGCCATGTGGGTCTAACAGCCACCTGGGGCTCATGGCAGACCATGCCGGCTTCAAATAACCAAGATTTAACATGGCACAGAATCTCTGGGCTTTGGCTCTATTTCTGGCCCTGGTTTTCTGTAGCGGGATGGACAGAGATGGGACACTGGGAACCAGGAGGGGAACTATTTGACTTGATGTCTGGTACCACAAATAAATCTTATCACTAGACCTCATTCTCCCTTGTGGGTCTCCCGGAATGCTTTCCTCGTGATGACACCACAAGAACTCCACGTCTACTGGCCACTATATGACCTCCTTTTTGGGTTTGATTTATTTACTAAAATGACTCGCAACCCATTTACTCCATTCCTGAATTACTGCAAAGCATATTAAAGAATACAAATGAACAGTGTAGATGAAAAAGAGTGACCTAGTAGACAAGGCAAGCTCAGGCTGCTACATGGCAGGCCTGGCAAGCTCAGTGACTGAAAGGGACCACCAGGATGGTCTTATCATAGATTCTTACCTGGACAGGCCATGGTGAAGTCACATGCCCAGTTTATCGCTTCCTTAGCAAAGGTAAGTCTTTAATTTGAGTGAGCCCTGTCCACTAGTCCTATGCAATTAGGATAACATATCTTTAAAATGTGAGAGTAATTTTTTTCCTGACCCCTCAAAGGCACAACCACAGGCACCAGAGCAGGCAACACAGAACTCCTCCTTGCTGTCTCATTCCCTGCACACCTGCTCTGCGTGCAGTAGCTGTTAATTACTGACAACCCTGCACGCACCAATGTAAAAGAAGGGTGCGTCTTTCCATTTTCTTTTTTAACCAATCCTAGAGATTTTCCTGCTTTTCTTCCACCTCCATATTCTACCACCAAGAGATTTCATGTAACCTTCCTTATGTTTTCTCCTTTGCTTCTAAATGTATAAAAATAAGCTGCAAAACTGCCATTCTCCAGAGCATTTTTCAATCAGTTGAGATTTTTGCCTCCAGGCCTGCCCTCAAAACTTGCCTCAAATAAATTCTTATAATATGATCTACAGCTTTGGAAGTTCTTTCCTGGACAACAGCCAAGGAGAGAAATATGTAGAGAACAGTAGCTGGAAGGGGCGGAGCTTCCATCTCCTCACATCTACCTGTGTCCGATAACGGGGAAGCTCTCTGAACCCTGTCCTTTTGGTTTACATGGAGGCTTCACTAAATTGTTGTGATTGATTAAAGCATTGGCTGTGGCAATTGATTCCATCTCTAGTTCCTTTCCTTCTTCCCCCCAGAGGTCAAGTCCAGGTTGATACTGACACAGCCACCTTCCATCCTTAGGCAGTTTCCAAAAGTCACCTCATTAAGGCACCAAAGGATATTTATCACTCTCAATACATAGGAAATTCCAAGGGTTTAGGAGCTCTGATGCATACAGAGCCGAGACCAGATATATGTTTGTCATAAATCACAATACTGCACAATGACACCTTGTTTCTACAGATGACACATTCTACGAACCATTAGGTCTTAGGTATCCGCATTTCTTCTCTGAATCTGGTTGTTTTGTTTTGGGGTTTTTTGTTGTTGTTGTTTGTTTTGTTTTGTTTTTCTTTCTCTTTCCAAGTGATGTGCCACAAAATAAAGCTGCTAAAGAAAAGTTTTGTAATTTCTTTTCCATTCAGCAGGCCGAAGTTCTAGATCACGTGGTAACTTTGGTCTGACCCAGAAACTATTTTTGAATCAAAGTCCCACAAGAAAATAACCAACTTGGCCTAAAGAGACACGTTAAGTAAGGCAAACATGAATAGAAATGGCAAATATTTATTGTATTCTTTGCTAACTGCCAAGCACTGCTCTTGAGTGTTTTATATGTGCTAGATCATTTCATTGTCGTCTCAATAACCTCATGAGTAGAGAATATATCACATACATATAAATATATGCATATATATAAAGAGACTATATGTGTTACAGAACAGAAAGAGCTTATCTACCTGGCGTTATCAATACAAATACTAGACACTAAGAACTGCAGAGGAGAAATTTTGGATATTTCATTATAAATGGATCCACCCAGGAGAATGGGAAACTAAGGCTCAAAAGCCCAAACTCCCCAGGGGTGTGCAGGTTACAGATATATATGACAAAGTCACAAGACACCTTGGATTAGGGGTTCAGGGTTGTGCTGGGAGCTGATTGATTAGAGGTGAGGTAAGGGTGATAAGTCATTTCTTCAGGTCTTGAGGACAGTTCTGAGGTCTGCTCTGGAGTTTCTCTGTCTGTCTGAGAATTTCCCACCATCATAGGGGTTGTTCTGCCTTAGGGCTCAGGAACTGAAATGTAAATTAAGTCAGTATTTTATCCTTAGCCTGTGGCCATGAGTCAGGTCCGGGCTACTGTCTTCACAGCCTTGGAGATTGTTGATTATCAGGGGAAAGGCTAGGTCTCTGAAGGGTATAAATAGAAAGATAGAGATATGATTTCTAGAACTAGGATTTAAAACTAAATTTAAAGTCATGGCCCTTTCATGTTCATTTGTAGTATACAATGTAACATATATATGAGTAAAATATATACACACACGGAGCTATATATGGCAACTTCATTCTTCCAGTTGCTTTGATCACTCTCTTTCTTTCCAAATGCGTATCTATGAAGAAATGCTGCTGGTTGCATCTTGAACACGCATCTAGGACCTGCCCACTTCTCATCATCTCCACTAGTCTTATCTTGATTCAAGTCAACAGATGTCTTGCTTGGATCACTGTAATAACCTAATGATAGGTTCTCTTTTTCCTACTTTGTGCATTCCTCCAAATTTCACCACCATCTATTTTCAACAGCTGCTCTTTTAAAACACAGATCAGAGCTTGTCTCTTCTGTGCTCAGTACTCTGGTCTATCAGGCCTTAAGGGATCTGCCTCCTGTAACCTCTCCGACCTCATTTCCCACTTCCCCTGACCACTGGGCTCCAGCCACATTAGCCTCTGAGCATGCATATAGAAGGCACTTAGAGACTTGATGCTCAGGCTCCTTCTTTCTGGAACATTCTTCCCTCAGGTATCCATTTGTCTAATGACCTACCTTTTTCAGATCCTTGCTCAAATCTCACTGTCTTAGTAAGGCACAGTATGTTCCAATTTTTAATCATCATTTTAATTAAGGTTTAAAAATAGGCCCAGGAATGTTAAATATCAAGGCTATGATTTGAACCTATGCAGTTCGCTTTATACTGACAGATTAGAAGTATGGAAGAGTCAGAATCTTAGCCCTCTGACTTTGTTTTACATACGGATATAAAATTAGGGGCACACACGTACAGTTGGAAGACAGGTATAATCTCGCCCAGGACTGACTTGCATGACTGTAGCTTTGCTTTTCAAACTGTTTCTCTTTGTAAAATAAGCTGTTCCTCCTCATTTCCACTCTTCACGCCAGGTTCTGCTCAGGGGCCATCATCTCTGCCAGGCTTTTTCCTCAACCACCCAGGCGACTGGTCTGGTTCCTACGTCCTCCCCTCAAAACATTCATGCTTCGACCATGACACTCACTGACTTGCACTATTTTAATCTATTTACATCTTTTATTTGTTTCTAGTATAGTAAGTGCTCAATTTGAACATTGGATAAATGAACAAACTTTATTCCAAATGATCTAGACACAAATTAAAAATTTGCCTACAACAAGACCTCTCTGCCCTCTGAAAGCAAATGTAAGTGAAGTGGCATCAGTGTGCCTGCATACCTGTGCGCATGCCTGCACCCACACATGTACACACACACACGCGCGCGCACGCACACACACACACACACACACTGGAATTTTGGGGATATGGGAGCTTATTCCAACATATTTCACTGCTCCTGCCAAACCACATTATTAGATATTTGAATCTTTAAATGTGGCTTCTGCCTAACAAGTGACAAACTTTTCCTTTTTTAAATGAATTTTATGGATTTAGCAATGAGGAATTGTTACTAAAGAAATGTTCTAAACATGTCCAGAGTTTCTAAGAGAAATACCATAAATTAAAAATAAAAAGAAGTCAAGGAACATGTATAAAGGTCCCACAGACAAAGACAATGGTGGGGGGCGAGGATGGCATGTGGTGGGGGGCGAATAGGACAGGGGAGAGCAATGGAGGAAAAGGGGGACAACTGCAACTGAACAACAATAATAAATAAATAAATAAAAAGAATATTTTTATCTAAGCTCACCGTCAGTAGCCCACATTGGTACCATCCCGCCCACACAATTTCAGGTGCTCATGAACCCCTTACAGCCCTTTCAGAGACTCTCCTAAGTGTCCTGGCACTCAGGTTAGGAACCTCTGATCCAGACAATGTAATTCTATTCACTGCGGTTTTGGGGATTTATTTCCCCTTTCTCTAAAGATTTGCAGATGAGAAATGTTGGGGATCACATAATCTGAAATAATACTTCAGAGTTTCCTCACCAGTACTTCCTATGAGAAGCTCTGGGGTAGGGAAGTATGAGTTTCTAATATTGAAAGATTTACATAACTCACTCAACCAAGAATTCTGTAAACTCCCTAAAAGCAGCCCACTGATTTCCTGAAGGAATCGACAAAGTAGGTTGCCTGTGATATTTTTAAAATCATGTGGGGAGTGTTTGAGATCTGATCACAGACCACACATTAAAATGAGTCATGATGCTGACCTATACTCGGAGCCACAGAGACACAGCCTTCAGGGAAATCAGAGCTTCTGTGAAGCAGCTTGTACATTCTGATATATGTCATGTTACCCTAATAGAAGTGAGAGATGAGGAGCTATTAGAGGGACTCCCTGAGTTGCCACACTCACTGCCAAGCAGATTCCAGGTCTCTGGCGATGGAATAACTGCCTCCAAGCTGGTGGGGAGGGGTCTCACTCTTTCTCATCCCCTCAGGCACAAGGGAGCTAACGGTAAAGCTGGAGACCCCTGCTATCATAAGCCTTTTCACTAACTCCAAAAAGGAAAAAAAAGTAGAAGTTTATGACATTTAGCCTTATCTTTTTTTTTCCTAAACAACCTTATAAACTCTAATTTGCAATGGCTTTTGTTTGAATGTAAAAAACCAATCCATATGATAACAGCCTAAAAATCGATTGAAGATTCTTTCAACAGTACTTTAATTGTGAATCAAGAGCCTAGAAACATCCCTCAGTAACCCTTTTTATTATATTAGATGTTAGAAGGCAAACACATACAGAATGAAATGGTTCTTCTGTTACCAAGGGGATGTTCTGATGGACGAAAACATGCACAGTGCACAATATGGATAATGATGCTGCATGTCTCTTGGTCACCGAGATGTTATGTTTTCCTCCTGTCAGAAGTCCGTTTCACACCCCTGCTTCACAAGCGTGGGATCAGAGGGACAACGAGTTGATGATGCTCTATGGATGACATCGGGCTAAAGACATCATAGATATAAAGGACAAAATTTTAAATGCATTCAGTATACTAAAGAAATAGAGTGTTTTGGTTTTTTTTAAACAGAGAACAAAGAATCCTGTCCCAGGTCCTCAGAAATAACAACCCTAATGCTATACACGTAGCGTTATGAGACTGTGGCAGAAATCTCAGTTTCTCTTGAGCTTTGTGCTATTTGTGAATGCAAATAAGAAACAGAACTTCCCTTCCCTAACAGCACCTGGCAGATAGTCAGAATGGCAGATTGGGAATATCCTTAGTCAGTAAATTCCTTAGATTGAGCCAAACACCGTGACACACAATTAAAACTTTGCTTTTACCTCCCCCATACACAATCCCCATCACTGCCGTTACCTGCAGCCCTGAGGAAATGCCTGAGCTACCACGGGTTTCTCTCTGTGCACGTGACTCTACTTCCTAGCTTCATTCTTTTAATAAATACTTGTTGGTGGATATGTTTTGGGACTTCAAAGACAGACCAGTTTAAGACATTCTACCTATCACTTTGAGCAGGAAATACAATTAAATGTTTCAGAATATTTTCTGGGAATCTTTGTGATATTGGTTTGATGAAAAGAACACTGATTTTTATCCTTGGTTCTGCTAATTGTGTAACCTTAGAAAAACAAATCAAGCTTTTGAACTTGCATTTTCTTATCTGTAATGGGAATGGTAAGTTTTATAATACCTTTCTCAGAGTTACTGTAATGACAAAAATTAGATTACATAAATATATATAAAAGTACTTTGTAAACCGAAAAATGTTTTCAAAATAACTTGTTGTTATTATTCCTATAATTCATAACTTCTTACTTCTACTGAAAAAATAGATTAAAAATTAAATTTACACCTGCCACCTCCAGCATTTTGTGTTTGTAAACAGCACAAAAATGTCTTTTTATTTCATAATGTGTCTTTATCTTCATGCCAGTTAGCACAAGGCAGCTGGCTAAAGCAGTCCTTGGTCAAGTCTATGGGAAAAAACAATGGAAAGTCTAGATTTGGAATAATGCTCTTTTTTTAGAGTATATATAGTACTTGTTCGCTTGCAGTATTTAAAAATAATTATCATACTTCATCAAGCAAACTAGATTACATAAGTAAATATTTTTCTTACCCAGGACCCAGAAACTTTAAAATCTTGGATGGCAATTATCTTTCCCTTTTCTTTCTTTGTTTTTGTGGTCAACATTCCAGGTAGAAACTCAGTTAATTTTAATTATTAACTGGTAGACATCTGTGCCTATCTGCACCTCTGTTTTGTTATCTGTAAACTGAGAATAATATCAAAACTTGCTTCATAGGTTTGCTGTGAAGACTAAATGGTGTAATAAAATTAAAACGCTTAGAAATCATCCAGGAACAGTTAGCACTGATAAAATATCACTACTTTGGTTTTAATATCCCTCATTTACACAACACATTGATTTATCGCCTGCTGTATGTGCAAGGCACTGTCCTAAGGATTTGGGATATAAAAGTTAATCCAGTGAACAAAGATTCTAACTCTTATGGAATTCATATTCTAGTTTGAGGTGGGGGAAAACAGACAATAATCAATAAGTGTAATTTGAAACGTATGACCACTGTTATGGGAACAGTGCAGAGAAGGGTAGGAGCAAGCAGGAGTGCTGAGGACCAGGAATGGGGTGAGTCAAATTTAAACAAAATAGTCAGAGTAAGCCTAATGAAGATGATATGTATAAAGAACAATTTGAAGAAATGTGTTAGCTAAGTACATATGTGGCAGAAGAATGTTCCAGATAAAGGGAACAGCCAGTGCAAAGACCCTAAGGCAGGAATATACCTATCACATGTAAGAATGTTAGAGAATTCAATGTGACTAGAGCAGCATGAGTAAAGAGAACAGTGATTGGAGCTGACGTCAGGGAGAGAACTGAAGACAGACTATGCAAGACCACATAAATCCCTGGAAAGACCTGCACTTGGGAGCAACTGGAGGATTTCTAGAAAAAGAATGGTGCCACATGATGGATGCTTTTAACAAGATCAAACTGCCAGATGTGTTCAGGATATGCCTTGTGGGTAAACACAAGGAACCCAGCCAGAAAGCGATCAGAATGTCTGGGGTGAGAGATGACGAAGGAGGCTTGGACCAGGGGGTAACGATGGAACGATGGCCAGTATTTGGGTCGTAGACATATTTTCCTGGTAAAACCAATAAGATCACCTTGTAGAAAATAATTTTTAAAATGCCTAACTTCAATTTTTATGCCACAGAAAGCTCCCAGAAATAATCACAAAGACATATGATTGAGCTACGAAGGATAAATCTCAAAATCCTGGAGATTTCAAAAGAAAGGTGGAAATTAACTATAAAGATGAATATAAGCTCTCTACAAACAGCTTCTATATTGAAAAAGGTTATTTTAAAAAGGTTTGATTATTTTGTGAAGGATAGAAGGGACTATTATCAAATACTGATTTGGTGGCCCACAACCTCCGTTACTGCCAGAGAGACAAAGCAAAACATAGATGCAAACACAGGGAAAAAGGCGAGCTCTCTGGAGCAAGTGCATTGTTGCTTTTTACTATGGAGTCTGGAAGCAGTTCTTTGGGTGTGAACTCTGTTCTGCTTCTTACTGCCTTTGGTTTCCTCTTGTGTAAAATGCAGGGGGCGGAGGGGGGGTGATAAAGTCAGTGAGGAGCTCACAAGGTTGTTTTAAGGATCAGACAGATTATTTTAAGAAAAGGACATAGAGTCGAGCCTGCCAGTGTGTGTGTGGGGGGGGGAGGGTTTCTCTGTTCTATGTGGATCATTTATTGCCCTTTTACACTTCCATTTCTCAGCAAGTTTGCAAAAGTGCTAGATATAGGTGATCAGACTCTGAAGGCCAGGTTTATGGTCAGCAAACCCAAAGGAATGTTATTCCTAAGCCAAAATAATTTAGTCATTTTCTCTGAAATAGATACTGCCAAAGGGACCACATATACATACCAGCAGGTATACAAATTTTTTTCCAGAACATTTGCCCAACAATAGAGAAAAAGTACCAGAAAGAAAAAGGTAGTTGGAAGACTTAGACAGTGTTTTCACAGAGTTGTGGTAACCTGATAAGTTGCCATTTCCTACAGGGCTGCTTAAAAAGAAAAGAAGGATCCCAGTATCCACCAGTCAGTCAACACAATCTCTCGGCAGTGGTGGGAGAATACATATTTATCTTCCCCCACGCCACACAGCGTTTTTAGTATTTTCAATACATGACAGTCTGTATCTCTTCTCTAATTACAAAATCCTCTCCATCACTTTAATATGCCTCTGGTGCATGTTGTCTTTTCCAGAGTTCCAATTTATTTTATACTAATTTTACTCATTATATTTGAGCTAGAGTTTCCTGATTGTTGAGTAATATTGAAGGGTACACTTTCACTTCATTATTCATTACACATGTCATAGTTTAAAATTTATTATTTCTTTGAGAGGTGTGTTTGATCAACTAATTAATTTCATGCATGAATGAATTCTAGCTAGGTCCATTTTAAGAGGTTATTTTTTTCCAATTGTATCTAACTCTTGTATCTTAAGAGTGCTCCATTTTGACACTCATTCTTCATGTACAGCAATTAGGAAAGAAAGGAGTGAAAACAAAAATGGCAGAAAAATATCCAGAGAAGGAACATGTTTCCGCTCAATATCGCTTAGCGAGATGGAATTCAGAAACTACTGGAACTTGTACCAACTTCGTGGTTGTCACTATTAAATCCACCAGACTCACCGCAGGAGACATATTCCAATGGGCTGTAATTTCAAGATGACAGCTCAGAGCCCAAAGGGATCCAAAAAGCAGAGTTAGCTTCTTTTAATCATTACCCATTCTTTCTGTAATCCATTTTTTTTCTTATTTTTTTAACCCACCCAGATATTTTTGGTATTTTTGGAGCATTCCCAAGCATTTATTTTACTCACTACAATGAAAATTTTATTATGTGGCCCACACAGTGCATCTGAATTTGGCATTGCTTTGGGAGTCCCAGTCATTTTCCTGGGCCAAGAGGAACTCTGTTGAGAAGATGAAATATGGGCTTTTAGCAATAATCGTGTTGCCTTGCCTTGTGTAAGTACTGAATTAGTGTTGCAAAAAAAAAAATCCTTAACTTATAATAATATTTTCTGGAACAAAAAATCTGGCAGACCTAATTTATGATTTTTAAGATAAATTTAGAACAAAGACATGTGCATATATACATACTAATAAATTTATAAGGAGTGATTACTATTATAAGAGAAAAATGAGCTCCCAAACATAAAATTGATTATATTTATTAAATTATGCTATTAGTGCAATTTGAAATAATGTGTATTGATATAATGTTCTGATTTTGTAAGTTACTCATATGTGTGATGCTTCTCAATTGTTGTGAATATGAAACAATATTGCTAACAAAACAAACTTTCTCTGTAACTACAGAAGAAAGAACACATTTTCCTATTGGGGGAACGTTATCAGATTTACAGGCCTGAAAATCAGCATGAATGCAAATCCAAACTCTGAAGAGAATTGCACACAAATTTACAGAGTAAAGTAGAAAAATGGTAAAAACATCTTTACCCCCTTGAGAGATAAATAGATGCAACTTGCAATTGTTTCCTGTAAAACCCATGGTACAATCATGAATTAAATTTGGAAGTATGTGCTGATAGTTTCAAACGTCAGAAAGACCCACGGCCTTGGATTGTAAAATCACGACATCAGGCTACTTATTGGGCCTATCATGTTTCCAAGGAGGCACCTCAGGGAGGAGTGGATAGGGAGGCAGCTGCCTCCTTCCTTTTTATTAAACAAAAGTAACCTTACCATGTTATCATACATGACTACAGAGAACAATATGAATAATATTTGTTATGAAACTGAGTATTTCAAGGCCTTCTCTGTGCATGTATGTATTTAGATAGGTATATGGGGACTGTGCAGAATGTATGCAGCCATGTAATATGAAAAATAGAGACATTTACTGAAGAAGATACAAGATACAAGAAACATTGTACAGAGGACGATGACACCTCAGCCCTCTTCAAAGTAGGCACCCTAGGGACCTCACACAGTTCTCCCAGTCACCATCAGCTGCCTTGTCCTGTTTTCCTGAATCTCAGTGGCAGTCTGAAATGTCTTCCCTTTTAAAGGTGATTTTAGTTTTGGGAAAAGCCAGAATTCACAGCATGCCAAATCTAGGCTGTAGGGTGGCTGAGTTACCTATATGAGACATGATGCATAAGTGGGTGTGTTGTGATGAAGCTGCCAATCACCAGTTGCCCATAGCTGTGGACTTCTGAATCATCCAAATAGTCTCCACGGAGGAATGTTTGAGCTTAAAGCAAAATTTGATGCAGATCCGTTGCTCTACTGGCTCAGTCATTTTGAATACAACAGCCACACAGTACACATGCTCACTCAACAATGTGTACTGCTCCCACTGACCAGTACAGTGAAGTTGTCATTGTTCACAATGCAGATTCCAGTCCACTCTCCTTGGCTGCCAGGTTACACGGATACTGTGCAAATCATTCTGATTTTATTAACAATGGCTGGACTTTTTTCAGACAGACATGTGTGTCTTTCCATATCTTTTTCTCTTTCATTCTAATTATTTTAATTATTGGGTAATGAGTGATAAATATAATTAACTTTACAAAGTTTTAATATGAGCAGTCAACATATGCTTAAAATCCCTTTCCATATATTTGGAAGTCATTTGTATGGCTATATTAACTATACCATCTGTTGATTAAATTAAGCTCAAATAAGAATATGTTTGTGAAATTAACTTGATATCTGTAAGAATGATTTAAAATGAAAATTCAAAACAAGATGCTTGATAGTCCTCTCCTAAAAAATAAAAGCATAAAATTAAAGTTTCTTGATGTTGAGGCGAAGGAGCATAATTATCATTGTATGCCTCTGGTATGTTATTACTGAATACTTGATAGTTTAATAGGGTAATAAATAACACAAAAAATGTGTAACTTTAATTAAAAATAGCATTAGAAATTTTTTTTTAATTTTAGTTTTTTATTTTGGAAATTTTTGCCACTTAACACAGCAAAACAGCTCACTCAGCAAATTCATGCAAAAAGATATGTAAGCCTTATGAAGAAAATTATTAAAATATATTAAGAGTAATAAATATTTCTATAATGGAGAAATATAGCTTATTATTGGCAAGAAATTCAATACTGTAAAGACAGAACTTTATTAATTAATCTCTAGATGCAATAGAAGTTCTGTAAAAATACCAAGGGAACTTTTTTCTGACTGGACAGTGTTTCCACAGCTCATCTAGAAATACTCATTTGTGAGAAGTCAGGCAATTCTGAAAAAAAAAAGAGAACTTTTAATTCTTTCCTTTTTAAAATAAAATGCACTATAAATTCTTATTAGTTCAAAGTGTGTGGTACTGCAAGAGTTAGAGATGAGATAATAAATGGGACATAGTTTAAATATAAAAAACAACAAATTTAGATATAAAAATTAAAACTAAAATCATAGGAAAAAAGTATTGTGAGTTTTTAAGATAGAAGTCAGATTAGGAAGGTCTTTCCAATACCTCACTAAAGCCAGAAAGCATAAGAATTTTAATAGACTTAATTATAAAATAAATAAGTAAAAATTAAACTTCTCCATGGTAAAAAATATACCTTTGACAAGCTTGTAAGTCAAATTCTAAACTAAGAGAAAATAACGTTTGCAGCATGCCTGACAGAGATCTGATAACTCTGATATGCAAAGGGCTCATACAAACCAAAAGAAGACAGAGCCCAGAAGACAGTCAGCCAGTTCATGGGAAATGTAATCTTTATATCATATTTAAAAAATCAAGTTCAACAAGGGGGGGGGGCTGGAAATGGGAGGGAGCTGGGGAGGGCTGGGGGGGGTGGCTGGGATGGGAGTAAAAGACAGAAAACTGTATACCTGAACAACAATTAAATTTTAAAAAGTAATAAATAAAATTTACTATACTCATGAATTAAAAAAATCAACTTCACTAATAGAGACAGGAAAATAAACACAAATTTGCTTATTTTCTCTCACTTTCTGATTGCCAAAAATAATAATAAAAAAGATCAAAATGATATACAAATACACAAAATTGTAACAGTATCTTCCTGTTTTTGCAACTATGTTAATACAAACCTTTGAAAAATGATTTGGCAGTATTCATAAAAATTTAAATATGTATACACCATGATTCAAGAAATAATTCCAAAATGATAATTGCCACAGGATTAAGTATATATAGAGTATCACATTCACTGTTGAGTAGCTTTTAACAGTGAAACATTGCAAACATGCTCAATGTCCATGAAAAATGACTGATTAAATAAACAGCTACAATATTTTTGTATTATGTATTTTACTTAAGTAAAGATATTCCTCCTAGAATCCTATGAAGCACATTAAAATTGATGAGGTATATCTATATTGGTACTGAAATGTATATAACTCTATGACATATTGTATGATACTTGTTTAGTGGGGAAAGAGCAGGTAACAAAATAGCACTTACAAACTAATCTCATTTGTATAAAATTGTGTGTGCGTGTGCCTGAAGAGTGCAATTGGGAAAGATGAGAAATTTCAATGTGTCCTCGTCTAGTTTCCTGTATTTCAATCTTATTCTTTAAAAATATATTGACAATTAAAAATAATGTTACTTTTACTTTTAAAGTAAATTAATGAATTTTAAAGTATATGCCAAATTATACACAATAATATTCAACATATGGAGAGTGGTTGCTTTACATACTGCTTGTGGGAGCATAAACTATTTCACAATTTTGGTGCAAATAAGACAATATACATGAGAAGTATTAAAACATGCAAATTTTTTACCCAACAATTCCAAATCTACTAATTTGTTTGGCAAATAGACAAGAGAAACAGGTGCTGTGTCTATCATGAAGATGGTCCTCAAACAACGTAGAGGTTGGAGCAGTCACAAACAGAATACCACAGATGGGCTTGCTTTGACTCAAAAAGAGATTTGTTTTATTTTAAATTTAAGCCAACGTTTAAATTTCCAATGTTTCACATAGAAATTGTGGGTTTCTGATTTTCCTGAAAATCTGGAAGATTTGGCATCCTGGGGCCATACATACCCTTGACCATGGACAGTTGGAACCAAGTAGTGGTTAGCCACTTTGAGACTGGGTTTGTGTTAGCAGGATCCCCCTAGCCCTACCATTTCTATGCTTAGATCATCTTATTTACTTATTCCCATTTGGCTTTTGGATTTCCAGTTTCCGAAATAAAGTATTTGTAAATCAACCAAAGGGGGACAATTTAATCCCAGCTCGTTTACCTACAAATCTGAGAAACACTGTAAATTTGTATAGAAGGAGTGTACATTTTCATTTGATTCCTCCTTGGTCCCCAGTCCTGGGTCACTGTCTTCTCCAGTGGTTTTATACTCTTACATTGCCTAATCCAAGCAGATTTACTTTTTGTTTTCAGGCCTGGAATTCTGAAGAGAAGAAATGTGTAGGCTTAATCATTTAGTGGAACTTTTCAGTTTACTGAATGTGTTGCCTCCCTCTGTCACGAAAGTTCCTGGCTTTCCTCATCAAATACTTTCCTAATTACTTTCTTGCAATTTATTGTAGATTTGGTCTGGATGGAGACCAGATCTATTAACTGTCCATTTCGTAGGAGTGCTAGCAAAATTTTCAGTCTGCACTGCTTCTCCTTGAGCTGTAAGTTCCTGTGCTAGGGATTTTTTTTTTTTTTTCAAAATAGTAACATAGCCTGATTTATATTGGAAATCTATCAAATTGCATTAAACAGTTCTTGATTGAATTAGCCATTTCCAAACCTCTTTCTCACAGCTGTCACCGAGAAGAACTGCACAATCTGTTCAGCTGGTTCCAGGGCAGGTGTTTTTTTGTTTGTTTGTTTGTTTGGTTTTTTTTTGTCTTGACAAAAGTTCTTTCTTTATACCAGTCGTTCTGGAGATTGAAATTTTCCTTAGGAGGATTACAGCGGAAATCAAGGAGAAACAGTTTTTTTTCACACCAGCAACTTCACTTAGTGCTTATCAGTTCGCCCTAACCTTGGGAGTTATCCGCTTGTAGCTCAGCAAAACTGAAACTCTGGTACCTGGACCACAGGGTGCAAGGAGGGAACTTGCACCCTGTGGTCCATAAACGGAGCTCCATCAAATGAGATGCTTTTAAAAGAAATGTGTAAATAATAGAAGCACCAGATATTTAACCATCAGAATTCTGAGATGATATTTAAATCTTCCAGTTTGATGATGTTCATAAAGATATTTTGGGGAAACAACATTATGGTGGAGAATTGGACTTTCATGCTGAAAGATTAAGGAGGAAAAACAAATTATTTCACACATAAGAAAAAACATACGTATGTGGAAAGAAGTTAAGGGACATGCTAACAGACACAGTGAGGCTAATGGTAGAGCCCGGGTAAGAATATTAATCCTGTGGATATGGGTTAATATAATTTATGTACCATTTAAAGCATAACACTCCTGTCTTCTAAAATCCTAAAATGAAGAAGGGACCAAGAGACATGCACAGTATACACATGTGCACACCCACACCTCCTAAAACAAACACCCTCTTCCAGGTTAACAAACCTTAGTGAGAATGTGTTAGCCAACAAACTCCAATGTGTTCCTCAGAACCACGCATAGGAAAAGAAGACTTAGCCGTTCAAAAGTGAATAGTTAAGTTTGAAAGAAGTGTTCTAGCAATAAAACGAACATTAGCTGTGAGAAAAGATAAGCAAAACAGATTCAGCATTTGAGTAGTGGCAGTTTCTGCTTTATGGGACTGGTAAGTTTGAATGTGAAATATTCCTATAGGTCAGTTTCTGTGGGCTGAGAGTATTTTAGGACAAGCAAAATGGAGGATGCAGGAGAGATTAAAAGAAAGGAACCCAGCTACAGAGGACCTGAATAGACACTTCTTCAAAGAGGACATAGACATGGGCAATAGACATATAAAAAGATGCTCAACATCACCAATCATCTGAGAACTGAAAATTAAAACAATGAGGTATCACCTCACACTTGTCAGAATGGCTACCATCAATAAATCAACAAACAACAAGTGTTAGTGAAGATGTGGAGAAAAGGGAACACTCATGCACAGTTGGTGGGAATGCAGATTGGTGCAGTCATGCGGAAAACAGTGTGGAGAGTCTTCAAAAAGTTGAAAATGAGACTGCCCTATGACCCAGTGATTCCACTTCTGGGTGTATATTCGAAGAAACCCAAATCATTGATTTGAAAAAATATATGCACTCTATGTTTATTGCAGCATGATTTATAATAGCCAAGAATGGAAGCAACTCAAGTGCCCATAAATAGATGAACGGATAAAGTGGTAGTACATATATATACACTGGAATGTTACTTGGCCATACAAATAATGAAATCTTATAATTTGTGACAACATAAATAGACCTGGAGGGTATTATGCCAAATGAAACAAGTCAGTCAGAGACAGACAAATGCCATATGACTCTACTAATATGTTGAATCTAAAGAACAAAATAAACAAAACAGAAACAGACTCACAGATACAGAGAACAGACTCATAAATACAGAGAACAGGTTGCCAGAAGGAGAGAGTTCGGGGGGCAGAGAGGAAAAGGTGAAAGGATTAAGAAGTGCAAATTGGCAGTTACAAAATAGTCATAGGGATGTAAAGTACAGTACAGGGAATTTAGTCAATAATATTGTAATTACTTTGTATGGTGCCAAGCAAGTACTGAAAATATTAGTGGGGAACACTTTGCAAAGTATATATTGTCTAATCACTATACTATGCACCTGAAACTAATAGAATATATTATTGACTATATATAGTAAATAATCAGTGTGCCTAAATTAAAAGAAATTTCAAAAATAAATAAATAAAATTTATAAAGGGATCCAGCTACAGAGGTTTGATCCAGAAAGCTACCCAAGTGGTGCAAAGAGCCTCGGCTAGGATCATCAACGTAAAGATGTTCAATCTGGTGAACAGAGAGTGTCAAAAGAGAAATACCAGGTTCAAATTATCTTTATAATTCAAGAAAAGGGGAATTAATGAGAGGAAATCCCCCACATGCATGTAGCATGCTCCTGCCATTTGTGTAGCAGCTGTGGCAGTGTCCAATTCTGGGGAAGCAAGGCTGGCAGGAGGAAGAGCAGAGGTCCAATCCTCTAGAAGAATTAGGGTCCTGGAGGGAGAAGTAACAGAAACTGCTGTGGGTACATCCTTTGGCCATGCGGACAGAAGTTGAAGATGGGACAATTCTAAAAAAGCTTTTAGGTGATAGGCTGACAATCCAGTAATGGCTCACTGCATAATGAACAGGTTTTATGGTCTTTATATGTGCTGGTAAGGTCCAGATTATGTGATAATTATAAGTATTATATAAGATATCAAATGTAAATACCTCATGTAGTTTCCGGTCCACAACAGACCTTCAATAAATGTTCGTTCACTCTGAAATAAGGACACATAATGGTTTCCATTAGCCCTAAATTGTTATTCACATGTGCACATTTATCTAAATTAAGGTGTTCTGTATGCACATCTTTATGTTGTAATTACTCATGACACAATGTAATAAGAGGTTTTAGCTCATTGTGATACAGTCATGAAATAATGTTGTATATTTTAACAACTACGCAAAACTCGCTCATTATGGCTGAGTACTTATTCTCTGACTTAAGAACAGAAAAAGATAGATGTGCTTATCCTAAGGAAGCAGGTTATGGGTGGGAAGGGAGTCTGGGGATTAGGAAAGTTTCTGTGAGATATTATGGCTTTTCTTTACAGGCTCTTCTAAGAAAAGATTTGAGGGATTACTGGAACTGACATATATCACTGTGTTGAAAAGAAAAATGATAACATGGTAGAGGCTTAGCCACCTCACTCCTGAAATGGCTAAGCACAAGGGATGTTAAAAATATTTAACAAATCTAACGGTACTGCCTAGATAATATTATATAAAAGTCAATATAAACTAAAAATGTTTAATTCTAATTTATTTTCAAATCCTTTATTATAAACATATAACACATATGTAAATATAAAACACATAATTTTATTATATATATGCTTGTGAATTGAAAGTTTCAGTGTTTTAACATACCGGTACACCAGCCTATGAAGAACTTCGTGATCTGGCCCTCATTTAGTTACTTAGCCTCTTGTACGCCCAACTGCTCCTCCACGCCACTTCCTAGCCTCAGCACACTGCTTTCATTTCCCTTCATGCGCCATGCTCTTCCACACTTCCCTGCTTTTCTAACGCCACTTCCTTTGCCTGGGGGAGACTCTGCTTGGCAAATGCCTCATCACTTTTCAAGAGCTATCCCATGCCATTTTCTCAATAAATACTTTCCTAGCTCCCCAGCTTTTGGATCCTGATTAATTCTTATCTCATTTTCATTAATAATAGAGTCAGTGAAATAAAATATCACCAAACCCCTAGAATGTTATTCACAAGGCTGGGATCCATCCGTTCCAGCACTTAGACATATTCATGCTTAAGAGTCTTCCCGTGTGTATTATGTCATGGTGGTGACATCAAATGTAGAGAAAACACTTGTTCCTCGTGTAATTTAAGTGGTAACGGATCCTCTGTAAAATATTTGGACAGGGACCCATATTGATCTCTAACAAAAATGCAGCTGTTATTAAGCCAATAAGCAGCCAATAAAATATCCCTCCCTCTACCATCTCTGCTGCATGTCTTCCCCAAGTTAAAAAGATGAATGAGCAGAATAACTTAAGGGCATATGCAAAAGACCATGCAAAACTACCAACGGGTACCACCACTGCAGCAACCCTAAGAGCTTCCTCTTTCCAGGAGAAGGCAAAAGGAAATCTTTGTCAGAATGGGAACATTTTTTCTGAAAAATATCCAAGCATCCATGAATATAGAATAAAGACTTGTAAAGAAAAAGCAAATTGAGATCAGAAGGCAAATTCTAGGAGGTCTGTGAAATGATGCAAATTGCTCTGATAGGTAATAACTTGATAATTATACTACCAAGATTACTCCATGATGACTTCTCGCAGAACTTCTCCCCCGGGACTTCTACCAAACAAAAAATTAACACTTTCAATAGTTCTACAATTGCAGCCATTCTAAATATTTGCTCAGAATTGCACATGAACAATCCCCAATTAATTTTCATAACAATCCCAGATTAATTTTCATAATAAAAGGGAGGGCAAGCTAGATGGGTTTCATATACAGGAGACACACTTCTACCATTTTGGATGACTGTGGCTGAAGATAACTTCTGAACAAGTTAGGTTTGTCTATTCCACTCAGCTTTCTCAGTTCTCTGATCTCCTTCTCGCTCTTCACAGGGCAGAAAAGAATGTCCAGGGAAATGTCTGGAAGCACAGTGATGAAGTGGCTATTATAGAAATGCATTCACTCTCTTCTCTATTCACAAGTTGTGATGTCAAGTCACAAACATAAGAGGAAAATGAGTGAATGCATTTTTTCATTTTATCTGCAAGACATTCCATCTACTTTACAATTTCTAATCCATTCTTTGTAATAATTTTACATTTTTGAAAATATGAAGTTTCACTATTTCTCTAAGAATTTTGCTTGTTATCTCCAGAGCAAATATGTTTTATTCAGTTTTCTTTTGCCTTTCCTAGTTATTCCCCTGTAAGATTATATCTAAGTATTCGTAGTATCTCTGGCCCTATTGTTAACAGATGAAGTACCTTGCTATCTTCGTATCCCAGGAACCCATTCTGCTCTGTGTTTGTATTTCTATAACACTTGGGCTAAAAGATAGCTCATTTCTAGTATTTTATGGAATTGGTCAATGTTGTTAAATTCATTTTCTGAAATGATTTTTGGGCAAAGAAAAAGTTTATGGATACACAATGTTGAGAGAGAAAAATAAAAAATACATTTTGCCATTTAGTTTGCCCCGAATTAATAACCTCTGAACCCGTCTTTTCTTGCATCACCCCCTTGTAAAAAAGCTAGCATTCTCTTTGCTCCAAATCTTCTTTGATGCTTCCTTCCCACTTTGGCGTGTTGTTTTTCTCACCCGCTCTTAGTTACATCACTTGTGACCCAGTATCTTCTCCCATGAACCTCAGACACTGTCTTTTTACCCTTCAAAACTCTCCACACAATGTCCCCAGAACACCACCTAGCAATTGTCCAGCAAAGAAAACTATGGGCGTGAACCATATCAAATAACAATCTTACACCACAGTGTAGGATAAAAATACCAACAGGACCAAGTGCAAAGTGTAAGGTTATTTTGTCTAACAGAATAAAAAGTATGCAGGTCAAGAACTGTATCTTCTCAAGTTGTGTACAGCACAAAAACTGCCAACAGTACTTGATCAATAATAATTAATTTTATTCACTGGAAAAGTATCCAGCATGTTCTCAGCCAAAGGAAAGAAACAGAATAGCATGAACTTCAATCTCAAAGAATATATTTTATAACTACCTGACTTTGGATTACGGTATTTCACAAAAGCTGCCAAAAATAAGACTTAAGCAATTTTATCTATGTAGTTTGTGCTTTAGAGAGCTATTTTTTTAAGGAGTTTGCTTATCGATCGACAAGTTTGCCAAAGTCCTAGTTAAAAATATGCATTTTACGTTCACTCCCAGTGACATCAAAAGATCCAAATCTTATTTTCTCTTTCTATTCTTTCAGGGCTCAGTGGCAGTCATTTCTGAGGTCAGTACTTTCCATTCCAGATAAGCCAGAGAAAGAGAATTGTTAAGTAAGAGCAGCCTCCCTGCATGGGAGCTTTGTTTATAAACAGAAAATGAAGAGCCCCGGTGAGAATATTTTATATGGTAAATGGCTGACCTCAAAGTCTTTCCAAGAGCCTGAGTTAGAGGATATCTACCATCTCTGCTAACGGCACATCAGCAATGGAAAGTATCAGTAAGCAAAGAGGCTGGAGAAACAGCTATGACCGCATGAAACACTGAAATGGGGGCAAGGGGTGGTGCCCGTTCAAAGGCCAGCGCATCTCACAAGAAAAGAACAGGATTCCTGCAGTTCAGGTTCTGCTTCCTTTCTTCAGGCACAAAAGATTGACTAGCTGTGGTAAAAATCCTTGTAACGTTTTCCTCCAAAGAAAATGACTTTGTATTGTCTGTGTAATTATTCTTTCAGTGCTTACGTATCCACAGAGTCTAATGACCTATTTTCAGGGACTAACTGGGAGCATTGACATTTTTAGTCATAATAATACCTAAGTCAGAGGGGTGTTGTATGAATTAAAAGAGTCTTCCCACATGAAAGAGTTTTATACCTAAAAACGGTTTCTTTAATTTTAGCCATCATAGTAATAATTGTGATTATTGAGTTAAAGTCACTGAATAGATGGATGACATAGTAGATTGTATTTTTCACATTTTACAATTGTGGGGTAACTATCTAGTTATTGTTTAAGTAGGGCCATGATTCACATAGTTAAGCAAGCTAATTATGACTTCTTTGTTAAAATAAATCCTTGCTAAAATTAAAATATAAATTGGAAAAATATCACAGTAAACAGACAAATATTAAATAAAAAGGCATGCAAGTTGTTAGGAAATTATACTAAAACTCCTAATGTAATAATAAAACATTAATAAAGGTTTATATCTTACAATTAAGCATATAGATGCAACTAAAACTGAGTTAACACCTAAAATTACTAAAACATTTTAATGATATATTCAAGACTGGCAAGATACAGTCAAATTGGTACACATGCTTTGCTACAAAGAGTATAAATTATCATTACTTTTTAGAAAACAATTTGATAATTCCATCAAAACTTTTATACTGCTAATTGCACTATAGAAAAATATAAAAAAGATAATAATCCAATTGAATTTTAAAAAATATCTGTATGAATGTTGTGTGTGTGTAAGACAGAGACAGAGACAAACAGACAGACAGAGAGATAGAGAGAGCGTGTGTACAGCAGCATTGTTCTTAATGTTAGAGAAAAATGATAGGCAACAGAAATATCCAAGAGGAAAATTATTAGTTCATGCAATATTTACTTGACTCATGGTTATGTTGTATTAAAAATAATGATTAAGAAGATTATATAACATCTTAGAAATATGCTTATTTTATATTTCTAGAGTAACAAGTGGATTACAAAATCATATCGTGCATTTATTGACCAATATATCTGTGATTAGGCAAATATAAAATCAATTCCCCAGATGAAACTCTTTCACTAGGAAGGTGTATTTTTAAACATTCTTTATTGATACTGTTATATTAATATTATTTTTAAATTTGTATAACAACAAAAGACAATAAATTTTTAAATAGCTTAACACTTCATAATTAAAATATTTAATAAACTTGGATTTTAATTATCTGTTCTCAAAGTGAAGCACAGCTCCCATTAGCATACATAGTATTTAAAGGTATTGTTAAATGCTATTTCCAATAAAGTTTTTTTATTTCCAATTTTTTAATTGTATTTTTATTACCATTTAGTCCCCTGTCACCTCCCTCCCTTAGCTGTCACCACACTGTTGTCCATGTCCGTGCGTCCTTTTTCCCTTTTGCTCAGTTCCTCCACCCCCTAACTTCCCCTACCCGCTTAGCTGTCATCCTGCTCTCTACGAGTCTTTTTCTATTTTCCGTTAGTTCAGTTTGTTCATTATATTCTACACATGAGTGAAATAATATGGTATTTGTCTTTCTCTGACTGGTTTATTTCACTTAACCTAATGTTTTCCGGGTCCATCTGTACTGTCTCAAAGGGTAAAATTTTCTTCTTTTTTATGGCCAAGTAGTATTTCGTTATGTAAATGTCTCATAGTTGTTTTATCCACTCATGTATTCATGGACACTTGGGCTGCTTTTGTATCTTAGTGAATGTAAATAATGCTGTAATGAACATAGGGATGCTTATGTTTTTTCAAATTAGTGTTTTAGTTTCCTTCAGCTATATTCCCAGAAGTGGGATCCTTGGATCAAAAGGTAGATCCGCTTTTAATTTTTTGAGGTATCACCATACTGCTTTCCTCAGTGGCTTCACCAATCTGCATTCCCACCAAGAGTGCAAAAAGTCTTCCTTATTTCCACATCCTCACCAGCACTTGTTTTTTTATTTATTGGTAATAGCCATTCTGGCAGGTATGAGATGATATCTCATTGTGGCTTTAAAGGTTTTAATGCAGCACTTGCAAAATCAGTTTTAAGAAATCTGAGCATGTCCAGGTATGGAAAAGAGAAGGTTGCAATTTTGGACATTTTGAGATATGTAAATGTGAAATTCCTGACTAATTCAACATTCTGCAATTCTCTGATTTTTTTTTCTATTCAAAAACCTATATTGAAGTCAAAATATCTTAAGGCAAATATTTCCAAACTGCCAAGAATCTGTGAATTTCCTCAAGAACTGCATAAAGGAAAGATGTGGACCATAGCATTGTTTATTTCCTAGACCTTGCCCTGACCGGAGAATAGCAATCTATACAGAGATTTGGATCATATAATGAACAGACTTAGCCTATGAACTTGGTTATTAATGCTAGTCTGAAAGATAGTATAGCCTTTGATTGCCCTGAGGTGACAGCCTTACATGGCTAACTCCCAATAACCACCTCAAACTCATAGTGTCCAAGACTTCCCTCTACATCTTTCTCACATCAGGAAACTCTCTCCTGGGCTTTTCCTAGTTCAGTAAGTGGCAACTACATCTTGCCACTTGCAGACACCAAAGTCTTGGCTAGTCTTTCAATCCTCACACATTCTATTATTTCTTCAAAATACATCCAGTCTAGCCAATTTCCATGAACTCCACCAGTTATCATTCTGATGTATATTAGCATCAAAATTCATTAACTCTCTTATTTCAATTTCCAATATATTCTCAGTCCAGTGGACAGAGAGACATATTTTTGAGCAAAGGCTTTAGATAGTAATAAAGTTCAAATATACACAATAGTAGGGAGAACAGTTTGATAAACCTCCATGTGCCCATCACTCGGCTACAGCAACCATCACCAATAATGACCACAGCATTTCACGTGTAGTCCTATCCCCTTGCTTAAATTCCTTAAAAGATATTTATGGGTCTCTGACCTGTCTTAAATCACAACCTGGGATGATGCTGTAGTGACATATATGCAAAAGACAGACACTGACCCTTTCTGATGTCGTACTGGTTGTCTTTGCCCAGCCTGATCACAGATTGACAGGCATTCTTTAAGCAGCACTCCCATGCACACACAATTAGTGCATTTTTCTTCCAGACATGTTTACGCACAGAATATAGAAAAATCAAACAGTAATGAATTGCTATCCTTTTGAAAACATTAATTGATTTTCAAAAGATATTTGTTGATTTGCATGTTCCTGGATAAGGCTGCTTTTCACATTATTTTTCTATTGCTGGGATTTGTAAATGAATTAGCAATATGAAGTAAGTGTCATTATGACAAGTGACTGAACTGGGTTTTGGCACATAGGTCAATATTATTACAACGAAGAAATTCAGTATAAAATAATGAGCAATTGTTTCAGGTTTCTTAAGTCACCTCTTTTACTCTTTCCTCCCTACCACATGCTTTAAAATTCTAAACCCTTTTTTTAATGTAAAGTTTAATTTTTCATATTTGGGCATTTTATTCCAAGAAATAAGGAAGTGAAAAAGGAGGAAAGAGAGAGAGAAGAAAGTCTGATTTTCCCCCTCATCTCCAAAATACCTAACTCAGTACATTTAGTTCATTCATCAAACTCAAATTTGATACAGTATTTTTATGGGCATTATACATCATAAAATGTTGGGAAAATGATGCTCTATCTAATCAGAAAAGACTAAATAAAGTATTTAAAGAGGTATATAATAAATATTCCTTCACATAGATGAGATTAAAAATATAAGAAAAATGCAGAGAGAACATGAAACCAAAAAAAGGAACCTTCTTTCCGAGGTGGAAATGATCCTAATGAGGATAGTCATGCTATTGAGAAGTAGATTAGTTTTTAGTTTCTAGCTAATGAGTTGAAGGTCATGCATGAATATCTCTGAGAACTGTTTTACTCTGGGCTGTTCCAGCACTAGAGTGTAATCCCCAGTTCCAGGCAGCCCACAGATTCATCCTGAGGATCAATGAGAAACTCATCATACAGTGGAAACCACTCATCAATACCAAGGAAACAGTGTGCACATATGTACTCATTGTAGATCCATAAAGTCATTGTGTTGAAAGGAAAACACATTCAATTAATGTTTGTGAAACAATCACTGCCTCTATTGTGCAAATTCATGAGAGTGGGGAGAGATCCAGTAATCAGAAGTCTCACTGATGACTCAATATTCAGTGTCTTCTCAAATATTGAAACCTAAACTTGGGGCCACTGGGTGAAGATAAATTGGCTATTTTTTTCCGCCATTGGTTTTATGCAGAGTCTGAAACATGTTCTTCATTTAAAATGTGTTCAAATCTAATATTGGAAAATCCTCTAGCGCCTTGTGTTTGCTTTAATTTATGTTTTTAATATTTCTTTATTGCTTTTCTAAAGCAATGCTCATGTTTAAAATAGAAAAAATGAATACCATGCATTGCAACTAAATGTGGGTAGATGAGCAGTTTGGAATGTAATATATTCCTAAGGCATTATTATGAGGAAGAACAGACAAATTAAATAGTCTAGAAAAATTAAAACATTAAATCTGTCTCATTATTCATCCAGAAAAATCCAGAAAAATTCAGTGCAATTCTAAAGTGTGTACATTTTTTAAAGATTTTATTTATTTATTTATTTTTAGGGAGAAGAAGAAGGGAGAAAGGGAGAGGAACATTGATCGGTTGCCTCTCACATGCCCCCAACCAGGGACCTGGCCTGAAACCCAGGTATATGCCCTGACTGGGAATCAATGGGTGACCCTTTGGTTCAGAGGATGACACCCAACCCACTGAGCCACACCTGTCAGGGTAAAGCATGTATATTTAAATCATTGTTGAAACCACAAGTTGAAAATACGAACTTTCATGGAGAAAAGCCAACTGCAGTTTAGTCTCATGTAGACAGATGTAACTACCAATTGATCTTTGTTATGATGTCTTTGAAATAGAGAAAAATTGTGCCACTCTAAAAGATCTGCATTAAATAACATTGTATACAATATGTCCAGCAAAATAAGGTAGACATTGCTTATACACTTCTCAAGTGATAAGCAATAGACATTTATTTAGCTCTCTTATACATGCAAGGATACAATTTTGTATAAGATGTGGGTTTGTTCTCAATCTACTTTTAAAAGCTATAATAGCCTAGGAAGCAGTATTTTGAAAAATAAAAGAATTTTGTCATGTGACTCATGCCCTGCTCCTGTCACATGCTTGCTGTGGGACTTTGGGCTAGTGATTCAACCTCAAAGCCATAGTATCCTCATAGATTTAAAAAAATGACAATAATCCCAGAGTGGTTTTGAAGATTAAGTGAAATAATATGCATACATTCATTAATAAAGTATCTTAGCACAAACAAAAAACTTAACAGATGCTAGCATTAATAATACACAGTAATTATGTATAATCATAACATTACTAACCTAAACAATGCAACAGTTATTAATATCATCATAATCATTTCTATCATTCATTACCAAACATTCCTGTGATGGACAATTTGTCTTGTTTTAGTTTTAATCATAAAATTACTACACAATAACATCTGAAAAAATCTTCATTGTAAAGAATTCAGACAATACAGAAATATATGTATCCATAGTGAGTCGTTGAAGTCCTCCTACATCTCTCATGCCTTCATCTTTCTTCATCCTGACACTGACTTTCCAAGTCATCACTGAATTCGTCTGGGCCTATTCTTCTTTTCTTCACCCATTTTTTCTTGTTTACATGTGCATATCCCAGCTTTGTTTTATTTTGTTTTTATTTGAATGATTCATTTAAAGATCCTATAGTATCACATAAATTAGACATTCCATACTTTATTTCCCTTCTTTGTATATTTGGGTTATTTTGCATTGTTAACAATTTAAAGAATGCGGCAGTGCAAATCACTGTAGAAATCTTACTGTGGATGCGGCATCTTTTTCAAATGGATACCTAGAAATAGGAAAGCTTAATAGGGGAGTATAAGAATTTTTAAATTATACTTGGTATTATCAAGTTACCCTTTGGAAGGCTATAACAATGTATAATTTACACACCCACCAGCCATACCTGAAGGTACCCATTTTTCATGCTCTTTCCAATACTGTAATTCCTTCACTAGTGCTGGGTACTAGAATTTGCATCATTTTCCAAAAGCTTACATTCTAGTAGAGTGAAACAGACAAAAAGAAATACACATGGATATGAGAAAAAATGTTGTATATTAGAAGGTAAGTATTATGGGAAGAAAAATGTAGGGTGAGAAATTTTTAGACAGTGGAAAAAATTGTAACTTTAAATAGGGTTGTCAGAATAGATCTGATAGGGAATATGACATTTGAGCCACATCTTGAATGATGTAATGAATTTAATGAATCTATAATTTAAATAAAGTGTTCTGTTGTTCTCTGGCTTCCCAAATGGTTGACAATAACTCTTTAATTCACTTCACACTGCCCCCACCCAATCCAACCCCCAACACACTTTATAAGTGACCACCTTCTACTTCCTATGCAGTTTTTCTTCAATTTGTAATTCAACACTATCACTAAGATATGCCTTAAAATATCAGAAAATTAATTTTTTCTGTAGTTGTATGAATTCTATCAATCTGAAGATTTATGTCTTCATTCATTTCAAAAAGTTTTATTCCATTAAGCCTTGGTTATTATTCTTTGCAATTAGTTCTATATTTTTCTTAGAGACATAATACAAATATGGTTTCCTAAATTAAAAATAAGTCTAGCTCAAAGAATCATCACTGTTCAAATTTAAATTAGAGAGTGAAAGATAAAGATAAGAAGGTCTCCCAGAATACAGAAAAATAAGGGAAAAAATAAAAAATATTTTAAAATGTTAATAGCGTAAAAGACTGATTCAGAAGGTCCAACAGCCATAAAATAATAGGAAAGAATACAAAAAAAAGGAAGAAAATATACTAGGATAATACGAGAAATTTCCAGGGGTTAAAGAATGAATCTTCAGAATGAAAATTACCATTAAGTGTGAGGAGGGAAAACTGTCAAAATTTGAAAATCTCAAAGAAAATCTTACAGCTTTTGGCAGAGGCAGCTTACTTACAGAGGAGCCAAAATCAAGTTGTCATCAAGGTTGTGACTTCTAGTGTCAGACTACACGGGTGTCAGTTCCAACTGCGTCCCTTTCTTATCATAAAACAATTAAACACCATTTCATCTTTTTTAAGCCCCATTTTTCTGACTTATCAAGCAGATAATCAGGACATATTTTTTTGGTTAACGGTATGCTTGAGGAGTGGCTGGGATTTTTTTTATTGAGAATCAAAAGTTTGAAGAAATTTGAATGAGAAGAGGAATGGGATAGGTATTACAGGTCAGAAAAACCGAGAGCTGAAGTTCCTAGGGACTTGAGTGGGCAGGGTAAACAGCATCATCTGGTTGGAGTGTAAGTGCATTCGGTGCTCTTGCTACAAATTGCTGCGTTGGACACATTTTACACCCCTTAACTGAGCATATTTACTTAATGTACATGTATGTTTTCAAGCTACAGAAAAACAGGATCGTATTTCAATTTCTTACCTAGCCAGTAAGGCATTTAAATCAAAGTTGGTTGTTTCACTATTTTTTTTCATTTGACAAACTGACTTCCCAATTTCAATACAATACACAATTTTATCATGAATTCCTCCATGTATTGGTGGTCAGGACTGGTAACTGGTTAAATCACATTGAGATTTCAATAGCACCTTGAGAGTTGAAGCCTGGCAAACACTGTATTGCACCCAAATTTATATTCCACAATACTATCAGAGGAGTAGGGTCTCCCTAAGGAGTATTTCTATCTCCGGAAAGAGCTCCCACTTTATTCTGAAAAAGACCCAACACCCATCTGTTTAAACAGTCATTTGTTGGACTCTGTAGGAAGGCTGACAGACCCAGGCCCTGGTAACAGAACTGAAAATCCTTTGTATATTCTCTTACATGTTGGAGATCTGCAATATGAAAATTTCAAAATAATGAAAGACTTAGCATAATTATTTTTTATGAGTTGGACAATTAAAGGATGGATTCAAAATCAAGGCATATTCTATATAAGATGAAGATCAACTTGAATTTTTTGAATTATGACAGTTGTCTGAAAAAGAGAGAGGCAGATTTCAAGAGTTGATGGTATGTAAACATGCGTAAACACTTTTTTTAAAAAAGCCTTTAAAACCCTCTCTAAATAGTACTAATACCCCTCTGGAAGAATACTCAAAATGTCACTAGTGGCAACTGTTTTTATTCTATATTTTTATTGTGTGATCCAAATCTTTCATTTACAGCAAAGTTGCCAAAACAGTCTCTTTTTTGTTCCACTCTAAAAAGTGCTCATTTTATTTGCCTTATAATGTCAGGGGACATTAGGAGAAGGACTGAAAGGATACAGAGTAGAAATGGTTAAACTCAAGAACAAACTGGTCAAAGTTTTAAAATATGATCACCTTTGAAACACCTACACTTTTAGTTCAGCAATGGGGAGCTGAGAGAATTTATTACTGGATTAACAATGGGCTGTTAATGTTGAAAAAGAAAGACTTACTTCTTTGATCCCCTTATTGCTAACAGGAAAGTAAATGAAAGAAATATATTTTTTTTTTCAGAAAGAAACATATTCATTCTTCAGGAAAGCCAAAGAAAGACAAATAGCATATGATTTCACTCATATGTGGAATCTAAGGAACAAATTGAACTAACAAGGAAAATGGAGACAGACTCATAGTTCGAGAGCAGGTTGACAGATGGTGGCAAGCAGTAGCTGGGGGTGGAGGGATCGAGCAAAAAGGAAAAAAGACTCATGGACATGGACAACAGTGTGGTGATTGCTGTGGGGGTGTATAAAGGGGCTAAATGGTAGTAGAAAAAAACACAATGAAGATTAAATTAAAAAATATTAGCCATGATAAAATTTTAATCACAAAGCCTAAAATTACAATAACCCCAAATCTATATCTGTGTTTGTCAATCCATGGGATGTGTTGCTTCAATTTGATCACCTCTGTTTTGTTATTTCTATAAGCAGGGCTGAACAGAGTATAAAACATCTTTTATCTTCACAACAAAATATAAAGATTTTATTTATTTATTTTTAGAGAGACGAGAAGGGAGGGAGAAAGAGAAGAAGAGAATCATTAATGTGCCAGAGATACATCACCCGGTTACCTCTCACGCATCCCCAACTAGGGAGCTGGTCTGCAACCCAGGCATGTGCCCTGACTGGGAATCCAAATGGTGGCCTCTCAGTTTGCAGGCAGTGCTCAACCCACTGAGCCACACCAGCCAGGGCATCTTTTGTTAAATTTCTTTCAGCTTCATTTCATTGGAATATTTTATATACATAAAATATACATAAAATATTCAATAAGCAAAAGCATCTTAGATCACAATAATGAAAACAATTTCAAATGTTATAATGCACTTCTTTTTTTTACTGCTATTTTAAAAATTTTAATTATTGTTCAGATACAGTTTTCTGCCTTTTATTCCCATCCCAGCCCACCGCCCCAGCCCTCCCCACCTCCCTCCTGTTTCCACCGCCCTCTTGTTTTTGTCCATTTGTCCTTTATACTTATTCCTACAAACCCTTTTCCTTTCTATGATATTTACTAAATGGTGAGCATTTCTATGATATTTACTAAATGCTGAGCATTATTTTATATTTTTATTTACTTTTATATTGAATGTTTCTTTTCAACTTAAAACAAAACAGAATCTGATTTTAAGAAATCCAAGATATTAGTAGCAGTTGTTTTAAAAATGTGCTTTAAAATGTTGAAAATAAATGATTTTTACTAATGTTAATAACTATGGAAATAGTAATAATATCTGTTTAAATTCATGTGGAGGTTGTATGTTACCATCAGGTTATATACTTGTGTGACTTTTTGATGGATTTGTTTTTAGCTGTTGTCTTCACACCCAATTCTCGCACTTGGTTCTATTACCTTTTTGGCCAACATGGCCAGTTAGTCAATCAACACATCTTTATTCACAAAGCAAAATCTTTAGCATAAATTGAGATGTTCAGTAGTCTGCCCTATTTGTGCCATTCTTCTTGAAGGTGCATCTTGATGGTTGCTCTTGTTAAAAATTCTGTGCTTATACCCTGGCTGGTGTAGCTCAGTGGATTGAGCGAGGCTTGCGAACCAAAGGGTCACTGGTTCAATTCCCAGTCAGGGCACATGCCTGGGTTGCAGGCCAGGTCCCCAGTAGGGGGCACATGAGAGGCAACCACACATTGATGTTTCTCTCCCTCTCTCCTTCCCTTCCCCTCTGTCTAAAAATAAATAAATAAAATCTTTAAAAAAAATTTTACGCTTATGGCTTTGGTAAATTGCTGTAGTCAATTTTCCAGAAACCTGTAGAACAAGTGCAGGAACAAAGTGGAGCCTCTTAGTTTGATTCCAACTTGTTTTTCTAAATCTCTCTAGTCTAATCTCACTCCCTCTTAGTCATTAAGGAAGTAGAAAAAAATGTCATGAACAATAATTTTTAAAAATGAAGCTAGATTTCTAAGGCTTTAAATGTCAGTTATATTAACTTCAATTAATTTAAACAAACGAATCATCAGCACTCTTTATAATGTGGAAATGAATTAATTAGTATTTTCACTTGTGCTTCTTGCAGCAGAGCACTCACTCTGTCAGGTAGAAAGACTCTGGCGACGTACTCGGGCTGGTGTCTTTTAGCATCACCTTGGCCTAAACTGTACTCTTCGTTCCGTGAGGTCAAGTTTACAGTGCACAGAGGTTTCAACATTATCATACACAGTGTACATTTATTCCTGTCTTATTTGGAATTATAAGCATTTATGACTCACCAAAAGCCTGGAAAATGGTTTACTTTCTTTGAAAATAATCAGTATAGAAAATATAGCCTCTCTCTGTAACATAAACAGAAATAACTCCCCTCCCTCTTCCCCTCCCCAAAAGAAGCTATTCAGCCTCAGTTTCCTAAATCTATAGGGAAAATATCACAAATTATAATAAATGTTTTCTAAAAGTCATATGGCAAAAAAATGTTGTAGCAAATGAAATAATTTCAGATAGCAACGTATACACATATATTTTCTGAAATTTTACTTACCCTAATTTTTAAAGTACCAATTTGAACTGCTGACTTCTTGACAAGTCAATTAGAAAGTTTTTGATTTTATATCAAAATTCTCTGCAAAATATTAAAAATTATAATTTTTAAAATAAATTTTATAAATTTTATAAATTTTGAAGAACTAGTTATATATAGGCAGAAAGTTCAGAATCAGGTTTTCTAGTCCAAATCTTGTATCTACCACATACTAGTCATGAGTAACTTACACTTAGTATATGCATTATACATAGCAAGTACTTAATCATGCTAATATGATTTAGATTATATTCCAATCAAAATATGTTTGGCATCACAGCCATACTTATCTAAGAAAGAAAAGGCTAACATCCTTGTAGACTGAGTACAAGCAATCTGTTAGATTTGAGAAGTACTGGGGAAAGGATATTTTGTGAAGAATAACATTACAATGGACTTGCCACAAAATTGGAGACCTCCATTTATAAGATTAATTCCTTTATGTTGGTATACCATTTATGTGAGTTATTCATTAAAACACAAATACCCTTTTAAGATGAAACATAGTAAGGCAAGTTAATTTTTCATTAGAGAGGGCTGGCTGGCACCTATCCAACTCTGACAGGAGTGAGAAATAAAATGGGTAAAGTAGTTGAGGAAAGAGTAATAATTGGACTACTGAAATCTTTCTTAATTAGAAGTTTCTAGCTTGTTCAAATAAGGTAAAGAAATCAATAAGAGTTTTTTGCTTATAGAAACATAGACTGGAGACATGAAAGTGAAAGGTCATAAACAAATAGAAAAAAAGGGAGAAGAGTTGGGGAGGAGGGAAGAGAAAGAGGAAGAAGGAGAAGAGGAAGGAGAAGGAGGAGGAGGAAGAGGGAAAGAAAACAAGAAGAAGAAGAAGGAGGAGGAGGAGAAGAAGAGGAAGAGGAAGAGGAAGAGGAAGAAGAAGAAGAAGAAGAAGAAGAAGAAGAAGAAGAAGAAGAAGAAGAAGAAGAAGAAGAAAGAAAAAGAAGAAGGAGGAGGAGAATTAAGAATTAAGAAGGGGGAGGAGGAGAAGGAGGAGGAAAAGGAGGAAAAGGAAAAGGAGAAGAAATAAGGAGGAGGAGCGGGGAGAGAAGAAGCAATTTGGGGAAAAAGTAGATGGAAATTAAGTATAACAAAAACTGTAACTGAGATTCATAGATCTATATAAACAAAAGTGTTTCTGCCATGTTTCTGTTTAAGATTCATGTGACGTTAGGTAGACAGATTTTCTATATATTAAGACAGCATGCCTGATATAATTTATCTTAAAATATAACCTGCATGATGTATAAGAAAATGACTTTGGGAGCCTTGGGGGCTACGTCAAAAAGATGACAATTGCTCATGTTCTATAGTATCAGAACAAAGTATATGAGACCCTGGATTCTCTATGGACAGGAAAAGAAAGCAAACAAAACACAAATCCAAACAAATGGTAATTTCATATATGATTCGCAAATAACAAGGCACAAAGATGGATGAAATTGCTGTCATTGGATTATAGCTAAATTGCTTCTCATATAAATAAATCTTTGAATTATTTAGTTAATGGTGGTTAATGATCAAGTAATTTACCTAATAATCAAGAAAAAGAACTAGATCATGAATTATAGCAAAAGCCTAATACATATAGTTAAATTATATAGTGTATTATGTTCAATATATATATTTAGCTAAGATATTTAATATATTGCTTATTTATTTCCAACCCCATTACAAACCTATTTAAAGTAGTTTATGAAAACATCTAAAATATAACAAATTGACAATAAATAAGACAATATTAATATTATACATGGGAATTCTTAATGTAAAGAATTAATGTAGAATGTACTTAGAATAGTAAAGCAAAGATCTGTTACAATATTTGATTATAACTTAATATTTGGCATTTTCCTAAAACTTCAAAGAGAAATAAGAAAAGCAAATGATCTAAGTGAAAAACATTAAATCTGAAGTTATTTTCCCTGACTGGTGTGGCTCAGTTGGTTGGGCATTGTCTTGCAAAGTGAAAGGTCGCTGGTTCAATTCCCAGTAGGGGCAGAGGCCTGGGTTGTGGGTCCAGTCTAGGGTTAGGGGCATGTGTGAGAGACAACTGGTAGATGTTTCTCTCACACTTGATGTTTTTCTACCTCTCTTTCTTCCTCTCTCCAAAAATAAATAAATAAAATCTTTTTAAAAATCTGAGGTTTTTAATACCTGCTTTTGGAATAAGGTTCTATGGGAAAAGAATATGTTCCAGACTACAAAACTAAGCAAAACCTCTCTAACCATAAGATGCCTAGAGAAGGAAGACACTCTCTCTCGTTTCTCACTGACTGAGCATGGAACTAGAGCTGACACAAGGAACAAAGGACCAGGCAAAGCAGGACCTTGGGGAAGGGGAAGATTTTTTTGGTAACTCAAAGAGTCTTAATAGATGGTTATGGTGGGGAAAGGCAGTCCTCTATCAATGAGATCTCTACCAGAAATAATTGGCCCCCCTTGAAAGGATTAGTGGAAGATGAATGAACGAGGAGACCAGTTTACAAAGTGTGAGTGGAGCCAAGGGAAATCAATGAGAAAAGGTGAAGCACACTGACTCCCAGTGGTGGGAAGTGTAGGAACCCAGAATGACCCCTGTGCCCTTTAGCAGGCGTGCGGGAGTGGTGGAATGCAGACAGATGAAAAGTCACTCTCAAGAGGACCAGGAAAAACCTTGAAACAAATGTTTGGAGCAAACATGGAAGTAGTCCAGACCTCAAAAATGCCAGGGGATTGACAAAACAGGGAAGGCAGTGAGAACTCAGCCAAGTGTTCATGTATCGGGTCCACATAAACAATGAAGCTCTGCTTAAGGCAGAGTCTGCTCTGAGCCAGCCAGCAGAAGCTGCAATAGATAAAATTAAACCCCTTTTTTTGTCTTCATCACAAGCCAAATTTTACTGAAGCTGGAAGCAATCCCAGGATGTAGTAAGTCCAGGGTCTGTTCGTGCATAATTTTATGAAGAAGAGCCTTTCATTTAGGTGGAGTACAGCCTAGGCGCAGAATCAGCGGAGTCCCTAAGTGCTTTTTAAAAATTGGACTTTATTGGGGGATCTCTGAGAAAGTCTCTTTTGTACTAAGCTTTTGAATAAATTGAGGAATAAGGCAAATAACAAATGGAACATTGAAGCATAACTTTGGTAAAGACCAAGTTGGATGACATAACTTACACTGAAATGGGCTTCCTAATATCAAATCACACAATTTGACAGATTTCCTCATCCAAGCCAACTCCCTACCCATCATCTCAAAAACAGAGCCTGACCCCTAAAAATAGAGCTCCTAATCCCTGTATTTTGCTCCCAAGAGGAAAATAGCTAAGTCTAAATCATGCATGTCAGTCATTCTCTGGGTTCTCTGGACCACGGTGTTTGTATTTATTGCTTCCTCTGCTTGGTAATTCTCTGTCCCTCCTCCTTTGGGGCTTAACAAACAACTACTTGTTTTTAAAAATCTCCTCGAGAAATCCTTTTATCACATCTTCACATTAGATAAAATGGTCTCCCTTCCTGCTGCACTTACCTTTCTCCTAATGCTTACTTATCCTATGTCTTTACAATTGCCTGATTACTTGTCCATATCTCTCATAAGAATGTAGGTTTCCAGGCCTAAGTCTGGTTACTCTAGACTGCCCACCATCAACAAATAAAAATAAAAGATGACTATCCTGCTTGTATTTAACAACTAATATTTGTGAGAGAAAAATTATCTAGAAACTCAAATTTTTTACTACCTTCGAAATATCAGCTACAATTTTTTTCTCCTGTACAGAAAAAGACATTGATCACACTGCCATTCATTCCCTTTAATCTTGCCAAACTCAGTCAAAATGAGGGGCTTAATGTGAAGAAGATCATCTTTCAAGAGTCTAATGAATGCTGTGCATAAGAATTGATGGTTGAAAAAGCAAAAAGCCTAAAGTTCAAACCTAGGATCTTATCTACTATCTCCATGCCTCAAATCTCACCTAAGTCTGTCCAGCAGCACCATTCAACCAGTGTGAGGCCTTGACTTGTTTTTGATTCCCAGAGAGGTGCTGAATTACAGAAAATGGAGACTTGATTACCGAAGAAAGTAGGGCCAATGCTGATGAACCCGATTACTCACAGGTGTAATATAGGAGTCTAAACAGAGCCTCAAGTCTGGATGGAGAATATAGGCCTCTCCTGAGCTGAAAATTCTGCGGCAAATGAGCAGGAAAATGGAAGCTGCTGTTCCTGACCGGCTATTTAAGGTCAGAAAATTGTATCTAGAGTAAATGCTGTGGATTAACCCTGGAGTGCTCAGGGTAAAAACTGATCTATAGAGCTTCAGTATTAAACTACATGTTCTTCCATATCGTATCCTGCTTATTGGTATGGCCGGCCCTGCTGATGGTACCCTACTTACCTATTTATCTGACTCCGCCCTTGCCTGCCTTTGTTGACGTGTCCTGCATGCAATCGGACTTGCTGTCCTCAAGAAGACTACAACTGATCTCAGCGTATCTTATACCCAGTTCCACCAAGAGTTTTGAACAGAAGCAACCTGCACCTCACTTACTGTTCTCATCAGGAAGGACCGTGCTGTATACTTTTTGACCAGAAGCAGCCTTTTTTATTTTTAAGTGCAGAGGAAGCTTCTAAGCCTAATATATTTGATTGTTTTCAGCACTTGAGACACCTTCTACCAGATCTGAAGGAGTACAGCAGATCAAAAGCACTGTCAATTTCTCTTTTCTGTAGTTATATAGAGGTGAGTCTGATCCACTAATACAGAAATCAGAAATGTTCAACTTGGCAAAAGACTCGAACACAAGAAAAGTTTTCCATGAACTTAAAATTTACCACTGACCTGAATAGTTTCACAGAACTATTTGCCATTGGGAGGCTAGGTCTTTCCCGTTATGTCAACTAGATAGTTGGGATCTCAGGCTCCTGTTACTTACATAGAAACTCTGTTGAATCTTCCAGAGTATGCTGCTGGACATGATTACTCCATTCCAATGAATTATAAGCTTCCTGAGTACAGGACATAATCCTCATGACGTTCTTTTTTTTTTTTTTCCCCCCAGGAATACTTTTATTAACAAGTAAGTAACAATGCCAGCTGTTATCATTCAACTTCATGAGCAAAAATTAAACTTTTTCAATATCCGGTCTTATCACTGATATTAGTTATTTTTAATTGGCCAGCAATCATTCCATCTCTTCGTAACAATTTCCTGATGTTTCTTGGAACCATAACTATTTTCAGTCCACATAGTTCAAACAGTCTGACCTAACCTTCGTGTTCATGTGTGGACATGAACTTCAGGCCTGATCAATCAGCAATTATCTCCTTCAGTACAGAGATTGATTCGGAGATGGTCATGTGATTCAAGTTGACCCAGTGATATGCAAAGCTCGGAGGAAAAGCTCAGAAACTTGATTTACTGAAATGGCTTAGCTTTGTAGGATGAAAAAGCTCAAACCCGCAGGTTCCACCATATCAAGTGAGCCAGGCAGAACATGAAACCAGTACAGAGGAAAGCGGAGACAAATGGAAGAGACTTGAGTCCTGATGACAACGTTTGTGCTCTTGGATTTACTCTCGCCTGAACCTAGTATGTCCTCTGGATTTTTCGGCGTTGTGAGCCAAAAAATACTCTTTTGTTTAAGTTAAAAAAAAAAAAAGGAGAGAGAATGTAAACTCCCAGATGAGAAATGTAGTATCTTATTTAACATAGCATGACTTCTGGCACATGAAAAATGCTAGCTATATATATTTGTTGAATACACATCTGATTTCAACTACTTCTAGGTCAGTTTACTGCCATGCCCCACATCCCAGCTGGTCTTATTTGTATCCTTGCCAGCTGCCTGCTTGGTACGTGGATGAGAGGAACTCCAGAGCATTGTTTACCTGGCATGAAGATGGGTGTAGTTTTAGTTGTTTTTCTAACAGTAGCATCTAGTTCCAATGCGTTATCCCAAAACTTTTGTCAATGTTTCAGAGAACTTTTCTTTGTCAGAAATCTGACTTCACCATGAACATTTATATCCAGCTGTGAAATGTTACATGTCTTTTTTGAGTGACGATAACTGAAATTTCTTCTTCAAGTTTGCTTTTCTTTAAAAAGACCTACCAAATACATATTTTAGGAGAGAAAGCCTCTCCCCCTCCCCTGAAGGTTGCTTTTTGTTGAACTTTGCTTTTTGTGCTTTTCCTAATACCACTTCTCAACATCTGGCATGAATGGAATTGAGGTATACCTAAGTGTGATTATATGTAATGCACATACATATATGATTATATGTATGTGTATTTGATTATATGTAAATACATTCATAAATAAATACAGTATACACATAAAGAGGGACCAAGTCATGAAGATTGCTGTAAGCCATGTTTGCAATTAATTCTTAGAGAAAAGGGAGAAGGGTAATAAAATATGTTAAGTAGGTAAGTGACAGCATCATCACACATGTGGTTTTAAAATGACAGTAGCATGGAGCATATATGAGAGGAAGATTATCTTGAAATCAAGAACTCTGGTCAGCCAGGTAAGAAATAATGATTGTACAAAACAATTGTTTAGAAGTAAATTCAATCCAAATCGGAGATTGTTGGAAGGAGAAAAGTTTATAAAAATGAGTCTGTAGCTATAATTTATAGAAGAAGGTAACTGCAATAAGTAGGTGTGCAGTTTATTTTCAAACAGTTGGAGTGGTTTCTGGGAAAGAGGAAGGGGCTGTGTAGCCCTGGTGTGCATGATGTCCACTTCCAAAAGTCATGTTGGTGGTTTTCCAAGGATTTGCACACCAATTGGTTCATATTTGCAAAGTGAAATATGGATTGATGAAACAAATAATATCACAAGCTACTCTCATTTTTGTGTGAAGACAAAACAGTTGTTTTATTAATGCCATGTCTAAACTAAGCCAAGTTTAGTTTGCAGCATGGCACTTCAGAAAACAATGATTCTTTTCATATCCCTGTCATCAAATAATTTATTGTTCATAGAAAGATGTGAATTTATACATTTTTGTTTAAGTCATTCAACTAACATTAGCAATTGTTTTGTTCTAAGCACAGAAAATTCAACAAAGAGGATGCAATTTCTGAATGATAGCTCACCATCAAATGGAAGCACTTAGGTATCAACCACTCCATGATTTGGTCCCAAAAGTGGAGACATTATTTTGTAAATTCCACCACGACAAATATCAGGAGCTTCTTTACATCCCTGGCTGGTATGGCTCAGTTGGTTGGGGGTTGTGCCGCAAAGCAAAAGGTTGCTTGCTCGATTCCCAGTCAGGACACTTGCTGGGGTTTTGGTCCTGGTCCATAGATGTACAAGAGGCAACTAATTGATGTTTCTCTCACTCATCGACGTTTCTTTCCCTCCTTCTCTCTCCCTAAAAATAAATAAATTAAATCTCTTTTAGAAAAGTTCCCCTTTACAAAGTAAGAAAATAAAAATGTTTTATAAAAAAATTTCCCATTTCCACTAACATTCTTGAAAAAAATAACATTAAAGATCATTATATCCAAAGGACCATTTAACATATATGTATTTGGATACAAGTGTCAAGGACAAATATTGTATTATTAAAGATGATTTTTTTAAATATTCAGAAATGAGCCCTGGCTGGTGTAGCTCAGTGGATTGAGCGCGGGCCTGTGAACCGAAGGATCGCGGTTCGATTCCCAGTCAGGGCACATGCCTGGGTTGCCAGGCCAGTTCCCGGCAGGGGACATACAAAAGGCAACCGCACATTGATGTTTCTCTCCCTCTCTCCTTCCCTTCCCCTCTGAAGATAAATAAATAATAAAAATAAATAAATAAAAAAATTAAAAAAAAAATAAATATTCAGAAATGAGAATACATATATTAAAGAAATTTTTACTTCAAAAATGGCCACTGAGCCCATATCAATTAGCTATATTTATTATGGACTGCAAGCAAAATGTAAAAATCACCTAGACATATAGAAGTGGACATTATAATGCCATTCATTAAAGTGGGATTTTTATCTATAATCTGGGCTTTCTGTAAATTATATTAACTGGAGTACATCCTATTTTATGTGGCAAGGCTAATAAAAATTTCTGATGAAGTCAGAACATTTGGACAGCATTTTATCTGTCTGTGCCAATGACTTTGTAATTTTTCTCATAATTCCCCTTGGCTCTATGGCTTTCTGAGTCTAAAATATTCATTAGTACACTATTTATGATAATAACTGAAACAATAAGAACCCAATTAAAACATAACTGATTTAATGCATTGCTTTTTGGACACTCCCTACTTACTGAAATGTCTCAACCATTTTAGACAAAGCCTCTTGTTGAATGTATTTGCTTACCACTTCAGGGCCACATTAATGAAGGCACAAAGCCTACAATGTATCTAAACAAGGCAACCTTGTACTGGCATGTGGTAAGGAGAATAGTAAAAAAATCAGTTACTGTTATCCCACAATGTTTAGGGACTAAATTCTCCCTCAAATAGAACCAAATCTAGCAATCAAGAGGAGAATTCTCTGTTAGTTTACTTAGCCCACCTGTCCATCTTCTTAATACCTTAAAAAATTGTGTAAAAGTTCCACAGGAGGCTTTTAGGTGAGAGAATGTGGGGAGAAGCTGAAACCCAAAGTCTACAGGTAATAAAGGACACCTGTGTTCCTAAGTTGTGTCAACCAAGTTACTACAACAATCATAAGGCAAGATTTTACTTATACCATCCACTCTTACACGGAAGCTCTAGTCTCAAATTTCTACCCGCTTTTCCTAGGAGCATCCATCGACGTTCTACTTGAGATTATAATGCTATCTTCTTAACTATTTGCTGTACTTGTTTGACTACCTGCTATGAGCTGTGAGCCTGTGCCTGCTTATCAAAGGTGAGCCCGTCTGTCCACTATTATCTGCCCGGAATACATGGATGCTAAAGAAACAGCACTGTCCGCCCTGGCTGGGTGGATTAGTTGTTTGGAGTATTGTCCCATACACCAGAAGTTTGCCAGTTGGATTCTCAGTCAGGGCACATACCTAGGTTCAAGTTCAATCCCCAGTCACGGCATGCATGAGACACAGCAGATTAATGTTCTCTCTCACATCAATGTTTCTCTCTTTCTCTCTCTCCCCTGTATTCTCTTTCTAAAAGCAATAAACATATCCTTGAGTAAGGATGAAAAAAGATAGTGCTGTATCCCTTAGCTACAAACCCATAGGCAATAATTATTTTCAACATGGAAACCATAGACATTGGCTCTTTTGGGACAGAGGCTCCAGCTCTTCCAAATTTCAGTTCTGGCCCCCACTTTTCCCACAACCCCATTTTGTTTTGTTGTTAACATTGCACTTTGAGTCTCAAATATCAGTCTAAACAAGCTAATCCAGGAGATGACCCACAAGACACACATCATACTGCCCAACTACCCCTCAACTCTAAACTGCATCCATTTTCCTTTCTTTGATTCACACTGGTGTGACTCAATTCACTCCTCAGGTTTTGGCATAAATATAATTTCTCTAGAGAAGTATTCTCTGACTTTCCTCCCTGAACTAGGTTAGGTCCCCCTGTACTGTGCTTCCACAGCATTCTATAATTCTTGGAAATGCTTATTTCACTTGCTCATCGTCCATCATATCTAAGGGGCAGAGATCATGGCTTCCTGTGCCTCGCCTTACACAAGGCGTAGCACATTGCACACATAGCTGGAACTTAGTATTAGTTGAATGAATGGATTCTGTGATCAAAGAGACTGTTTCTGCAGGTAGTTAGCTAGTTATTAATAAAGGAAGGAAGCAAAGGGATTCAGACATTGTTGAGCATAATCAGAGCATAAGCCTGTTTGCTTAACCAGAAAGCTACAGCTTCACACATTCCAAGGGATCACAGCATTGCCTCACCAAGGATTAATACTCCTCCCTTTTCCTCTTCAGTACTGGATTGTTGGGGGGAGCAGGAGGAGGTAAGTACATGTACAATAGAAGTCACAATGTCACAGAAAGAGATGCTTGACCATAGAGGCCTGTTGATCTAACCTGGGAAAGGTATCAATTGGCTAGTGGATGGACCTATCAGAAGCCCAAAAGAGCATGGAAAGTTTGGTGGTTATTTTGAAAAAGGGCCTGGTCCATCCCAAGCCCATGATAATATAACCCAGCTCAACAAAGAAGCTGTCTCTCTTTCCCTCACTTGGGAACATGTGCCTGCCCTGGTTGTTCATGTGGCTCTAGCAGCTGCACGGACTCCAAACACAGGCTCCAGGTGAGAGCCTGGGTATAGCAGCGCAGCCAGAAACCATGCTAAGCTATGTGGATGGTGACCGAGATCACCTAGCAGCCACCTGCAGGCTCCAAAAAACTAAGCTTTAATATGAAACAGAAACTCTGGACACTGCCTTTTGTTTTCACCTTGCTGGAGACACGGTTGGACTTTTTCCATGGCAGGATGGACAGAGATGGGATGCTAAAAACCCAGGGACAGGCTTCTATTTCCACCCAGATAAATCTGGCCATACCACAATTGCCCGTGTGGGTTCATGGAATGCTTTCCTTGTGATCCCGTGAAAGAGCCCCACTTCCACCAGCAGCACGTTGATGCCTCATGTAACCAGACCCTTGCTTGTAATATCTCTCCAATGGTCCTCCCAACACCCCCAGCCCTGCCCAAATCTAGGGTGAACACATCATAACCTCAAGACCTTTGCAATGTGAGGTGTTCTAAGTAGGTGGTGAATCCATGTTTCACATCTCACAGGAGACTTCCTTTCCAAAAGATCGTGTTATAACCAGGAAGGGTAGGCAACAAACCTACGAAGACATACCTCAATAAAGTTTGAATATTTGTTTGATTTCTTTGTGATAAATGCAGGAATTTCAGGTAAGATTGGAGAGCAGGGCAAATAAGGAAGAGATGCGAACAGGAAAACTACAATATGTGACTCAATCACCTCCACAGTTGTTGTGAAGGGGCCAGCTGGGTGCTAGTTACTGAGGTATAACAGGTGACTCACACCTGCAGGGGGTCACAGTTTATAATCTGTGGATCCATGGTCCTATTTTAAGAAAATGCAGCTGCCTGCATCTCTGCTGATGCTACAGTCAGGATGCCTGCCTCAGCAAGAAGGAAGAGGGTAGTTCTTTTTATCAAGGCAACCGAAATGCAGTATCACATGTCCTCGTACCTCTGTTGTTCTTACTAACTCCCTCCACGAACTCTCACTAGGAGCCAGTTTCTGTGCTAAGTGAATTGAAGTAACAAGATATCACTTCTTTTCAGTTTTTTTCCTTATTCCTTTTTTTATTGAAAAAGTTATGTCAATGTAAGTTCATATTAGATCAATAAATGGGGTCCTGTACTTTGCTTGTCTTCTATTTATAGATGTCGACGTAGTAGGACTTATTGTTGAACCCCTAATTTGTCAGGTTTATTCCAAGAGTGGCTGAATAGAGAAGGAAATGCATTATTGCTGTCCTCCAGGAACTTAGAATGCAGTTGAAGAAACAGGATATAATTTTTAAAGGCATTTATTCCATTTTCTATTACTCATTTCTACAAATCTAATCTAAAAGTCTTTTTTTTCTCTCTATGAAGCTGAGCAGGCAGCAACATAGAAAAAATGCTTTAGTATTCTTTTATATTATCTTGGTGGCAATTTTTATTTCATTGGAAATTTTAACAGCGTCAGATTTTATCCCCTACCAACCAGAACAAATTGACTCTTCCAAACATCATCTTTGCCTCCTTCAGTTCTCTTACCTTCATTGATTGCTGGTTTTGCAAGCTTAGAGAACAGCCTTTTGAGCAAGCTGCCAACACTAAATCATAACAGTTCTGATTTTGATGTGGACACCGGCTAGCAGTGTCCACGTCATTATGGATGAAATAAAAACATACACACGGAATAGTGAGTCCGGTGGAGGAAAAAGGACAAGAGCATGGCTTTTCTCTCAAGAGGAGCAAAAGCCGTGACCTTCGCCATGACAGGCCTTTATTCTATATCTCCTCACATTACAAGATGGTCCTCACTCACTATGCACAACAAAGGAGCCAATGCTCCTAATCACATCACAGAAGAAGGGTATTAGTAAATGAAAAGGCAAAAGTGGTTGAGCAGGTTACACTGGTCCCTGCAAGCATGGATTTTAGGAAGTTACAACAAGCATTTTCAGGGTGAGGGAGTTTTCAGCAAAAAGCAGCTTAGGTATGTTGCAAATCTGATTACCCATGAGAGAACCTATCTGTGGGCGTGAGTCCTGTGCATCTCCGAGTGGGAGCTGGGCCCATGCCACGCAGAAGGATCTGCCACATGATTTTGTGGGAGCCACTGGTTCTTCACAAATATCTTCTAGTAATAGTGTCAGTTGAAAGGAAAAAGCTCCTGTTTTTTGTTCCTCCTCAATCTGAAGTTTCCCTCTCTCAGTTGGCCTTAGTCAATTGAATAAACAAGGCTTCTTCATATTTATTATTTTCTAAGATTAGCAGAATGTGCAGTTACTGGTGTCATCGGAATCTTAGGGAACTGCAGTTTTCACTTTAAGGCAGGATGGCTTTGTGATGGATGGTTCCCTGGGCTCCTCCGACTCTGCTTTCTGCTGTTTTTCTTTCTCTAGCTCATTGCGTGCTGCTGTTCATCTCATGAAACATCTGATATTTTGAGAGCTGAGACAAAAACACTGAAACAGTGATGGAGCTGGGGAAGGAGAGAAATACTTCAAGTAGATTGACAAGTTCCTGAAGATGTGATGAGCTAGTTACTGATCCATGTGTCAGACACTGTACCTGTATTACCTTATTTAGTCCTCACAATAGCTGTACAAAATAGATGCGTTTTATAGATGAGGAATCAAGGCTCAAGGCAGTTGAATATCCTGATCAAAGTTACATGATTCCTGCAGAGGAGAGCCTGGACTCAGGACCAGATGAGCCTGGAATTGTTGCCAGTCCTCCAGGTTCTTACAAGTTGCTGCATACCCCATGGAGCCATTGTCAAGATCACCATTGGTAACTCTTCCCCTTTCTTTCTCATGGCAGATCTTTGAGCTACTCAGGAATGCAGAGGCTGTCTTTTTTCTGTACCAAGAACCTACTTCAGTTCCTGGCGCATTGTGAATGCTCGATAATACGTATAGAGAGAATAAAGGAATAAATGAATAAATGAATTGAATGTTCTTCTCCCTGTTACAGAGACTGCAACATGTTAAGTAATATAAAGGAGGCATTTTTTAATAATGAAGTACTATACAATATAAAGGTAGCTGTTTCAGCTTTATTATTAGACAACATCTTTTGAAGGAAAATACCGTATTTTATTCATCTTTCTTTATCTTCTATACCATGCACTGGATCTCAATAGTTGAAAGTGTTTAATGAATACTAGTTGATTGAATGAATATATGATGATTTGTCATAGTAAGACATAAAAAAGCCCTTAAAAACCTTTTTTTAAAAATTACTACAGTAAAAGGGAAAGATATTTGGAAGAAGATGGGTGTAAATATAATGGGGAGACTAGATCAGAAGATACAGATAATAAATTATTATGTCTTCACCGCCAAAATGTCAGAAGATGTTGAAGCAATGTTTTTATTCTATATCAGTTTAGTTTACCAAGCTATACAGTAAAAATATGTAGGAATCAGAAAACTAACTTTTAACATGTCTGGAGGCACTGAATACTCTTCACTTGGTCATAAATTTAGTAATATTTAAAAAATAAAATACCTCTAAAAGACAGTTTCAAAAAATAGGCATTTTTGTTTCAAAGCTTTTATAAAAAAAGAAAAAGTCTATCCTAATGAGTGCTCCGTTTTGCAACAGTAAGTGGGGATGGCAGGTTGTACCTTTTCCTTTAGGATAAAGCTCCGCTGGGGCCTTCCCATCTGCTCAGCTTTGGTTTGCAGCAATGACTGCATTTCAGTCTGTATGTGAATTTTACTACTATTTCATGTTTCAATTGCCTTGTGTACCAAGAAAATGTAAACTCTCAGAACATAGAAATCAGATGCCAAAATGATAGTTCCACTTTGTGTGTTGTCACAGTGTTCTAAATATTAAAGAGGAGGATCCAGCTAAAAGTCATTTTCTAGGTATCGATGCTAATATTGCTATTAAAGAAAGCACCAAAATATTTATGCATTATTCTATTCCACAGTTAGCAAACAGATCTATGATATGGCTTCAGAATATCTTCTTGACTATATCACAAGAAATATAGAAATCTTCTCTAAATATGAAAGGACTAGAATATTGAGAAGAATTAAGTATGTGTACCTATAAAAGTGAAATATATGCTCACATGCTCCAATTGCTTATAATTCATGAAATTTTTCTTAAAGTAAAAGAGGATAGCATGATGGAAAACTTCAAGATAAAGGTAAAACAAGATTTAAATAATAAAGATGGTGAAAAGTGAGGGGAAGAGATGGGACTTGACAGTTTCCTACATATACATACATATACATGTATGCTTTCAAATACTAAGGTCGTCTGTCAGAAAGAAACACCTGGTAAATGTGCACTTAAGATGAGTTGATAATTTTTGTCTTATTTTGTTTGTTCTTGTTGTTTTGCTAGAGACCCCACTAGGAAAAAAAGGGAGATCTCATTTAAAAGCTCAATAAAGAAGAATCTCAAAGTTCCTTGTCAATATTGACTGAGTGAAAGATTTCATTTTATTGGAATAAAACTAATGCTTAGAGTGTCTGAGGCAGTTGACAAGAGTCAACCACGAGCAGAGCTGAGAATTTAATGCATAGTTTGTACCATCTCAGTCTCAGTTCTTTATCCAATTATTTTGCTTTTTGAAGGAGGCAGAGTAGCATAATGGGAAATTACAAATCTAGGAGATTTTTTTAAAAAGAAGAGAAAAGAAGAGAATCTTGTACTGAGGTTAAGTTCCCTACTTGACTAAATGGATAACCTTGAGGAAGTCTTTTGAATTTTCAAGACTTCAGGTTCCTTGCATAAGTACACTACGTACTGTGACAAAGTACTAGATGAGATATGAGATCATTTTTAAGAGGTGATTTGCTGCAAAAGGAACTTTACATTTTCAACACTTCAAACTCACATCCTGTTATCCTCAAATGCATCACTATAACACAGATTTAGAGAATTCCACCCTACATGAAAGATTGCATGAGACCCCACAGGAATGAAAGATCATCTTTCTCTGCTTCTTTGACACCCATTCACTTCTGTTCTGAACAAAAGCCTGCCTCATTTTAGTAAAAACTTGTTACTCCAAAGATACTGAAGCTGTGAGGGAGAAAATCGCTGGAAAATCCACATCATCTCAAACTTATCCTCCAAAATAAACTAACCTTGATGCCTATTTTTAAGCCTTCTCTCCCTACCATAATGTCTTAAACAGTGTTTTTCCAATGTTCTAAGTTAGAAACAGTATTATGTTTTATTTCCCCTCTCTCTACTTCCAAAGTCAAACTGGACTACTTCTATTGCATGAATTCAGCTCTAACTACTCTTTCTCATGAGAGCATACTTCTCCTTATTCATGTTCCACATAATTCCTTTACCTCTGCAGCCATCCAAGATCTCTTTATTTCATCAATGAGCCTTTAAAGTGGTTCCAGCCTGTCTTCTTACCCACAGCCATTCGCATCATTGTGAACATCCCATTGTGCTACACGGCTATGCCTGATAAATTAAAACCCAAACTGTTTCTCACAATCTTAGAGCCTTTGTTAATCAGATCCTAAATATTTTTCAGACCTTGATTCTGAAATGCTAACTTTTCCTTTCCATCATCCACAACCCCTGAACAACTTGCTACACTTCTCACTATGCCTGAACATTGTATTTTTCATGACTCCATGCCTTTTTACATGTTACTTTGGTATGCAATGCTCTTCTTTCTGCCAGTGTTCTAGTAGTTTTTCCTTTACTTTCTTGATGCATTATTTATTATTTAACTTGGGCTATCATTGTTCTTTATCTTTTCTTTTTGTATTGTCATTCTTAACTGCTTTTCAAGGTATAGTTTACTTATTGTAAAATTCAATTCACCATTTTAATTCATACACTTCAGTGACTTTCAGTATATTCATTGGCCTGTACAACCATCAACACTATCCCATTCCAAAACATTTCCATCACCTCCCCCGCCCCCACCAAAGAACCTCATGTCCATTAGTAGACACTATATTTTACCCTCTATTCATCTACTGGTAACTGCTAATCTATTTCTATCTCCAGGTATTTGTCTGTTCTCAACATTTCACATAATTGGAATCATACAATATGTCACCCATTGTGTCTAACTGCTTTCCCTTAGCATAATGTTTTCAAAGTTTTTCCATGTTGTAGTATATTAGTAAAGTGGTACCTTGATACCTGTCAGCTTCTGAGCTCATAAAACCTGATACTCATCACATTTTGATAAGAAAGAAATGTTTCGTCACTTGGTGCTTGTTCACCATTTGTCACATTTGCTAGAACTTGTATGAGTCACAACGCCATCTCTCGAGAAAAAGCTTCATCAATTGTTGTTAGCTGGCCACTCGTCAGAAGGAATTAATGACGAGTACTGAGCTACCACTGTACTTTATTCCTTTTATGGCTGAATAATATTCATAGTATGCATAAACCACATTTGTTTTGTCATTATTTAATGAATATGTGGGTTGTTTCTATTTTGGGATTATTATAAATTATGCTTATTATACTTATGTTTAAATAAATTTAATTTGCTTTATTAATATTACTACAAAGCCTCTAATAAATTCTCTACATATAAGCCCCACTCTCCAAAGGAAACAATTTTTAACTTTTATCTTTTTATCCTGATACTCACATTCATTTTCTAAAATAAGCTGTTTCCTTTTTTTTAATTTTTGACAAAATCTCTTGGTAGTCTACTAGAGAAGGGAAAAATTCAACATTATTCTATCCCATCCACATTTCCCACCCTCTCCATCTTCCAGATTGTTACTGCACAAGTTGTTTTATTTTAATAACCAGCGTATAAACCATAATCATGTAAATATTTCCACAGCTGACCCACTTGGGTTGGCATAGTATTTATAATCATATAATACTTATCTATAACATAGATAGTACTTATATATGAATGTATATGGCATTCTGTGAATGTGTGTATGTGCATTATTCACAGCTGGCCCCGTAGGTTTGCAATACTGTCTATTGAAAAGTCTTGAGTTCATTCAAATACCTGCTTTGTTGGTTTTTATTTTTCTGGCCTGTTTTCTTTTTAATTTTAATTTTGTTTTGTTATTGTCTCTGGAACGTTTTTTTAAAAGCTTCTCTTTCTCCTCCAGAGTGCTGTGAAGAAGTGTATGTGTATATTTAGTTTATTGTGTTGATTAGTGTTGATTACAGAAACTTCTCTCATGCTATTTTTTGATGATTTTTCTTACCTTTTTATTCAGATTTTGGATTGCTTGGAATTATCCCTTAGTTATCTTTAAAAATTCTTTAGCAGTTTCATTGAATCCTTCTTTTGACTTTTAAAAAATTTTAGCCCCCATGTTTGTAATTTCTAAGAACTTCGTCTTAACCTTTTCTTTTTTTACTATTTTTCCTAAAGAAATAAAAGTATGTCTGGTTTCGTGAAAGCATTCTCTTCTAGGATTTTTTTTTCCTATTTCTTTGTTTTGGTTCCAGTATTTCTGGACTTTTTCTCAAATGTCTAGTAATCCTTGGCCATCCATTCGTGATTCAATAAAACAGAAGACACAAGGTAATCTTATCAGTTCTATCCGGAGAGAGGAGCATCCAGGATGGGGATATGGAGAGTCTTCCTCCACTGGCAAAATGTTCTGATCAGCATTTAGAGATTCAATGTCCTCAGCTTTATCATGGTCTTTCCACACACATCCGCATTCTGACTTACAGGATTTTCTTTGTTCCCAGTCAAAGCCCCCTCTTCAACAGTAGACACCTGTGAGGTTGGGCGTTCAGCTTGTTTGTAATTCAGCCAGTCAGCCAGGTTTAGTGCATGATTTTCAGCCATCTCAGCCCTGTAGCTATAGGAGAGAAAGGACTCCTTTAGGAGACCCAGACAGCTCACAGATATTTACAAAGCATTTAACTGGAATTCAAGTGACTGAACTCATTCTTTTCTTTCCCCACTTGGTGAAGCAACATTAGGGGCAACCAGCCAATCTCATGATATTCAGTAGTTTGCCAGAAGTGTTTGAAAGTGTCATATACACAATTGCCCAGTTCCTTGCTTTATAAGGGGTTGATAGCATGATCTTTTGCATCACTATTGCCAGATCACGCTATGGGTCAGTGCTCTCTTTACTCCTGGAAATGTAGTCATTTGATTCTATAATCAGATTAGAAGCCAACTAAACAAACACAGAACTAATTCAAGTAACTCATTCTTAAAGTTCTGTTCTCTAGAACTATTCTGGGTACCAAAATATATGTTAGTTAGGATTCTCCAGATAAACAAAACACATACTCCATATATATACATATGGAATAGGTTCATGTGATTATAGACACTGTCCCAAGATCTGTGGTCAGCAATCTGAGTACCTAGAAGAGCAAACGGTACAGTTTCAGTACAAAGGCTGGCAGGCTTAAGACCCAGGAAAAGCCAATGTTTCTATACAAATCTGAAGGCAGGAAAAAAACAATAACCCCTTTTTAAGACAGTCAGGCAGAAGTAATTCCCTCTAATTCACAGGCAGAATCAACCTTTTTATTCTCTGCAAGGCATTAAACTGATAGGATAAGGCCCACCCATATTAAGAAGGGCATCCTGTCTTACTCAGTCTATCAATTTAAATGTGAAACTCGTCCAAAAACACACCCTCACAGACACACCCAGAACAATCTTTGATCAACTATCTAGACACCCTACAGCCTAGTCAAGTTGACATATAAAATTAACCATCCCACCTGGTAAATTTTCATGCCAGACATTGTCAATTTAACATTGCTTTGTTCTGGGATGCAGTTAAGCTACTTAGAATCTAAGTTTTATCCTTTTGGGTTTGTTGTAAGATTTGTTGGGCACTGTTTGGAGTAGTGTTCAAAGTAGGTTTAATTATTCCACAGCACTGAAATAAAATGCTTTTCTGTACTCTACCGAGCCTCTAGGAAAGCTACATTCTTTTACCCTCTCTGCTTGGTGAGATTGCACACTACTTTGATCCTGTTCAAGAACTAGGAACTACCACCTCTAATCTTTTTGGGCGATTCTTTCCCTGTCGTCAGTTTCACTTGTTAACACAATTTCACTGTTCTGAAAATTAACCAAAACCCAACTATATGATCAAATGGGAATTCAGAAGCATAAATTAGGCCCTAAATACTGCTCAGACTTTGCTACTTAACCTTAGGCATTGTCCTCAATTTCCCTTGGCTACAGTTCTTACCACCTGTTATGGAAGGACTAGCTGCCTTATGGCTTTGCTTAGAAAATAACTTTAAAACTTTCCCCTATCTCCAGGAGACCTGGCAGGAAACCCACACACTGGTAACATTGGTTGGATGGATGTTGGAAAAAAGGAAAACACAAGGTACTACTATTCCAATTTAACAGTGAGATACAGATGACTTAAAAACTCATGAAAGAGAATAATCTATCAAGGTTTCCAGGCTACCCTAATAGAACCAAATATGCTCATGCACTTGCAGAACTGACTGAAAAGTAAGGATCACATTACCTTTCACACAGAATAAAATTAGATACAGCATCTCTCACACAGGGAAATTAATCTGTCAGGATGGGAGCCTTGCAGACCTAATTACTCTAAAGGATGTTTGCCTTTACAAATTGAGACTGAAACTACTTTTCAGCATACAATTTTCAAAATAGCATATGTGGTGCTCTTCCTATCAGTGTGGCGGGGGGTGGGGCAGAAATCAACGTGCACTTATGGTCAGAAAAATTCAATTGATGAATATCAGCAGGAAAATACCAATTGGTTTTTCTTCTGTGACCCAAAGGTTGCTTTTCAGTATTGATTGTATTCCTTACCTCTTTTAACTGTTTTTCTTCCTCAGAAATCCTTAGTAATATTAGAAATCTTAGTAATATTTTTTGGATATATCTCCTAAGGCAATAGAAACAAAAGAAAAAAACAAATAGGACTACAAACTAACAAGTTTTTACACAGCAAAGGAAACCATCAAAATGAAAAGAAAACCCACTGAATGGGAGAACATATTTGAAAATGACACATCTGATAAAGGGTTAATACCCAAAATTTATAAAGAACTCATGCTACTAAACATCAAAAAACAAACAACCCAAATAAAAATGGGCAAAGGACTTGAATAGACATTTCTCCAAAGAGAACATACTAATGGCCAATAGATGTATGAAAAGAGCTCAACGTCACTGATCATCAGAAAAATGCAAATTATAAAACCACCATAACTATCACCTCAGGCCTGTCAGAATGGCTGTCATCAGTAAATCAACAAACATCAAGTGTTGGTGAGGCTGTGGAAAAAAAGAGCCCTGTGCACTGTTGGTGCGATTGTAGTCACTGTGGAAAGTAGTATGAGGGGCCTCAAAAATCAAAAATGGAACTGCCTTAGACCCAGTGATTCTTCTTCTGTGTGTATATTCAAAGAAACACAAAACACTTCTTTGAAAGGACACTCCTGTGTTCATTGCAGCATTATTTACAATAACCAAGCTATGGGAGCAATCCCAGTGCCCATCATTAGACAAGTGGATAAAACAGTGTTAATGCATACATATAATGAAATGATATTGTCATTAAAAACAATGAAATCTTACCATTTGTGACAGCATTGATAGACGTAGAAGGTTTTATGCGAAGTGAAGTAAGTCAGAGAAAGACAAATACCATACGATTTCATTGATATGTGGAATCTGAAGAACAATATAGATGAACAAACAAAGCAGAAATAGACCCACGGATGCAGAGAACAAACTGATGGTTGCCAGAAGGGAGGGAGGTTTGGGGACTGGGTGAAAAAGATGAAGTGGTTAAGAAGTGCGTATTAGCAGGTCCAAAATAATCATGGGGATGTAAAGTACAGCATTGGAAATAAGTCAACATATTATAATAACTACATAGGGTTTCAGTTGGGTACTAGAAATATTGGGGGGAACATTTTGTAAAGTATGTTTGTCTACCCACTCTGCTGTACATTTAAAACTAATACAAAATAATATTGAATGTAAACTGTAATTGAAATATAAAATATTTTAAATGTATTTCAGAAAAACTGCTATTAGAACACGAAGACCACTAATATTTCAGCAGCAATAAGGGTATGTAACTTGTTTACACAATCAAAGAATGTTTTAATTCTATAGTTCTTAGTGCATTTGGTTTTTCAAGCTCTTCTATTAGCAAAATTTGGGCCTACCTGTACCTGCTGTCATAATATCCTTCCTCTGCCAGTTTCTTTTCCTATTCTGCCCCCACCCCTACCCCACTTACCCTATTATTCTTTCTTTAAGGCTGTCTTTATTTCTCTCAGTTAGCTACTTTCAGACGTTTCTGTGGGGAATGGGCCACATCTTCTGACCATGGTTTGCATAAGAATTGTTTAGCCATACCTATTCACAGCCAACAAGGGTAAAAAAACATGAACTTCCCCCCTTAATATAGAGACTCCTCCCTGCCTCCCTTGTCTTGATTTTACAGAGGACAGCTTTGGGTTTTACACTTCAGGGTATGCTCCTCAGTCTCAGTGCTTTTTTCTTAAGTTGATAGCCACTGCCAACCTTCCCATGTGGTCCTTTTCCCCTTCACTTATTCTTATGTGCCCACCTGGTCCAATGGTGTTTTGTGGTACATCATTCTAGTTATTTGGAAATCTGGAGTTTTAGTTGTTGACTCCTAGTTTCACCCCAAAAAATAGTTTTTTTAAAATTTTTGTTTCACATCTCTTTGTTGTTTAGGAATAGTTTTTTGGAAGAAGAACATGCTTACGTTTTTGTCACCATATTGTAACTGAGGTCTAAACTATTGCCTTTGTAAACCTACCTCTAATGGTTTTGTTACAATGATATCAAGCATTTTCTTGGCTTTGACAATGAGCTTGCCTCTTTCATTACAGTTTTCTGGTGCCCTTTTTACTTTCGCTCATGTCCTAATTTGCTGATGTGACTCTGAACAATCATTTTTGCAAATTCATTCAGCAAGTTAGCTTATATAATGAAACCAGGTATTTGAATTCCTTGTAAGAAGGTTTTCTTTCAGTTTCTTGGCTTGCTTTGATTTCAATTCCTGTTTTATTGTACTTGTTCAATTTTTAAAATTCCATTCTATTCTTTTCATTCTATTTTAATTTCTTTGCTAGAAAAAAAGCAGAAGCAAAATAAGAGCAGAAGGGTTCTGCTTTCTCCCTGTCATCTATTAACTGTGTTATCTTCCCCATGCAGCATGCTATCCTTGACCATGAAGAAGAAAATAAACCCTGATTATAATAAAAGAGAAATCTGTCTTTTTTAAAAAAAAAAATTCTTATGTTGTTTGCTAAGCACTCACAAAATGAAATATATATTTTGGGCTTGGCCGTGCTACTCAGGTATTTACTCATTTTTAATAAATGGTAGAATGAATAAAAATAATATTTTGTACAGATGACTAAATTTATCACAACATTATTATCATATACCCTTAATGACACAGTTTTTATCATTTATTCTCTTTACCGCGCCTCTCACTGTCATCCAAATTCTAACACACTCTGAGTCTGGACATCAATGCCTTAAGACTATTTCTGAAACTATATTTCCTGGTATTATCCATATTTATCTTTCACTCTGCAATATAAACTGTAGGTCCAGACTACCCTTGTCTAAATCATTCATTTGTATCTTCACAAATCTATTCTATTGCTTAATTTATGTTGTTAAAAATCATCCTTTTCGTTATCATTCACTGACCCTCAAAATTCTTAATTCTATTTACTTCTCTTCATGTCAAATTCTAAACTGCAAAACCATCCCTTTCTTCAAAGATTCAAAAGGAAACCAAAATATGAAACAGCTATATTTTCAACATGTATCCCAAAGAGTATTTCCCTGAGAGCACATTCTGATGCACTCTCTCAGCACATTTTATTAAAGGAGAGAGAGGATGGCTACCACTTCAATAAGGAGAGTGAAATAACGTAGAACAAAGTCCTGATGAGACAGGAAGAGAAAACGAAGCCCTATACTTTCAGCCGGCTCATTCATGGTGTGACGATAGAAGACAGATGAGAAGCAGAGAAGCCTGGGTCTCATCGCCTCTGCAGATTTCAGCTTGGAGAGGTGGAGGCCTGTCAAGGAGATGTCCAAGGCAAGGTGCTTTTCCTGAGATTCAGGTACAAGATTCTGGGAGGAAAGCTCTGCATCATGTAGTCCTCAGTAGACATGAGGCAATTTCAGGAGAGCTAGGCAGAGTGAGTGTCTCTCTTGTATGGTTGATCCTTCTTTAGTTCCCTGCAATTCTTTGTGTTGAATTAAGAGTTAGGTGGCCTGCCAGGGTTCATAGCAGTGGGAAGTACAGGGCTACCCACAGAGGATATAGCACGGACAACCCTGGCCAGGGACAGGGTGAAATATATGGCAGACACTCAGAGGCATCTCCAGTCCAACAGGAAGGCAGAGTCCGCAGGGTGAGTCTCCTGAGCTTCGGCTGTACTAAAAAATTGCTCCATTATTTTTTCTATCTTGGACTATAGTCACCAAGCAAAGAGGTATTTAATCAAGCTAAGTGTAGCTCAGAAGATGCCAGTGAGAACTCAATTAAGTATTAGAAAAAGACCAATGCGTCCTCTGAATACTTTGATATCGTATATTTCCCTCCCCTCTACATCTCAATAACATTTATACAATGAGTGGGGGAACAAGGGAGCTCATTGTCAGATTGAGCAATCATTCCCGAGCAGCAGTGTTAAACCAGATGTCTACTTAAATCATTAGATTAAACTAAACTCTGAACCTGGTTTGGCTCATTTTGGGAGTGTGTCAGTTTTTTCTACTCGATAGGTGGAAGTATCTCAAGAGAAAAATCAAGAAGTTTTAGAGAAACAAAAGAGCTACTTTAAAAAAATTGTTTAATATGGATTATGGTTTGAATACATTTGCAACATCACTAAAAAGAGAATGGCAGTGTTGTTCTGATTAAATCAGTGGTAAAATGTGCATATTTATTTTCTTATATTTTCCAATAAAATTGCTTCCATTTATATTTACTTTTTAATTCATATGTACTTTTAAATATTTACAAAATATTCCAAACACAGAAAACTAAAAAAAGTAACAAATAATAATTATTATGCTTTTTTGCCTTTTTCTTTACAACTCAACAATGTCATAGTCCATTGTTCCCTCCACTTATTTTCTCATTTATTTTACTTTTCAAATAATTTGCTGTTTTACTATAATACCTTTGTGTTTATTAAGAATTTAAAAGTGTCCTTATTGATGTGTCCTTTTAACTTCTAATATTCTCACTGGGAGTTGCTGTTTTAGCTAGCTCACTGGTTATAACTGCACAAGTTCTGAGTGGTCTAACCAATCCCATTGTCCCAAAGTTTTATTGTTTTTAACACATGATTTTATAGAAAGTATGTTTGTTCTTTTTTTCAAAAACACATTAGATTATTAGAGAAATGCCTATACATGCAGTTAGAAATGAAAACTAATTAAGGTGGTGCCCATCTCTACTTCTTTCCTCCAAATCAGAACAAAAGAGCTTCTTTCCTGCTCAGGGCTGGAGTCATTCCAGCTTGCAACACACCTGACTCTTGAATCTTTTTTTGTTGTTGAAAATGATATGAGTTCTACTTTGTCTTGTCCTTCTGTCCATTCAAATACCCCCAAATTTATGTCCTACTCTTCCTGATAACTTCATTGGTCTGCACCTTCTTGACCTTACCAAGAGCATGCTTAATTATGATGGTAGAACTCCACAATCATAACAAGTCAGGTTTAATTTTATGTGTTCAAATATTTAGAGAGATCTTAGAGAATACTCAGGAAAAAGTGAGCCAGATAAAGGTTTCACAGGAGGACCTCAGGGACACCATGTACCTCTTTGGTTGGCATCACCATAGTCACAGCTTTGGGACAACAGTTACTTCCTGGTTAAGAGTGTGGTGTGGAGTCAGACATCTGGGTTCAAATTCTGGCCTCGCAATATCCTGGCTGAGTGATCTTGGTCTGATTCCTTAACTTCTCTAGTTCTCAACTATTCTGTCTAAAGAAAAAAACCAGTTCACCTTCCTCCAGAGATTATTGTGACATCTGTGACATTATTGAAATAATGCACATGAAACCCTGGGCAGTTACCTGATACTTAGTGAGCATAAGAAACATTAGCTATTGTTAGAGTGTTGTGTGAACTTTTGAGTGTATTGTTGGAAAGGGTGGGGGGAAGTTCTATGAACTTCAGAAGAATCATTTCTCTACTGAGTAAGCCCCAGAACATAGTCACTCTTTAGTATGACAAATAATAGGGTAGAAATTCATAGATTTGGGTTGTGATCTTCATTTTAGAAAGAACATAATTTTTAATGTATTGTTACAGTCATTTAAGTGTATATTTCATTATATTTGCAGGAACTCAAAATAGAGTCTCTTGGCTTCATGTTTTTTCTCCCTTTATACTCAGTGTTGAGAATTGATTTCTCTTGTATACTTGCCTTTGGCTAAACAGTGTTTTGCCCTCACCTTCACTCTTCTTTTATAAGCGCTTACTCTCACACAAAATGGCTTGCTGTCACTTGGGCACACCCATATTAGCATTCAAACAGCCACTCTGAGAGCAGAAATGGAAATTGGGGAGATTTTTGCAGTCTTTCACATACGTGTTACCAAGGAAACCATCTACGTGTTAGCTCACAGTCAGGCTGGCTTTTGTTTTCCATCTTCAGTTCATGTGAGGAAAAAGAAGGAACTCAGATTTCCTAAGGATGTCTTGTGAACAACAGTTAAACTCTTATTTAAAAAATTATAAATCCTATCAGTACCAGAATGCAAGTAATAGAAGGGCAAGTAGACTTTTCAGCCAAAATTAATTGTTAAGCTTGATAAAAATGCGTGTGAGATTTTTAAGTACTACAGCCACATAGTTTACAGAGAGCAGGGAGCTTACATTACAGCCAGGAGGAGGTGTGGCTGATTTATTTTCATTCCAAAGTGATTGTTATCGTGGTGATACTGTCAGGTGATAGATGAAAAGGCAGAAGACTGGCTTCTTATCCTGAATTGACCCTTTAACATCTTGGAGTGTCAGTTACTTTAGGTTTAAAATGGGCAAGAGTATATCTTTTCTGTCTCCCTCAGGTTAGAGAATGGATGCAAAATACATTGTAAACTGCTGAATTGCTATTTAAATACATACATATATGTGATTTTCATAATTTCCCAAGATGTTGGGACAATATAAAGTCAAGTTATTGTGAAAGGATTAAATTGGATATCTTACCCATATATTTAAAACCAGAAAATAAATAAGTACTATGGATTTCTAAGACCAAAGATTTAGGACTTTATGTGTAAGGAGGCTGTCCAGGGCACCAAGGATCAGGATGAAGACATGGTAACAATCTCCTTGAGCTTTCAGTTTAAGTTTTTCTCTGCTGTCAATTACCCAAAATGCTTCTCACAGAATCATTCTGTGGCTGCCTTGATCAATTTGACTTAGTTATGTATAGAGATACAATGCAAAGAAGGAAGGTGAAAGGCACATTCCCAAGACAAGGGAAGGGTGAAGGGCCTCCCACTGCCCAGGTCCAGCTCACGAGCCATCTGGTCCCCTTCTCTCAATGACCTCCTCCAACAGGAAGATGAATGGGTCACTAAAAAACAGTGATGCTATTGTTTCAATGATGACCCAGTTCTTGCATTGAATGTGAGTTTCAGCCAGAATATATTCCATTATTTTATAGCATTCATTCTACAGAGCTTTCTCTAAATTTGAGATCTGTTTTTTTAAAAAGATACTGATTAACAAATTGACAATAGCTTCTTTAAGAGGTGACATGAATGATTCCGAGAAGGTAGGTACTGTCAGACTGCGCAATCAAATACTTACGAAAATCTTAATATATGTTCAGCACTATTTGCCTTGTATAGTAAATATTCAAATTTAAAATGCATATTCCATAGTTAATGGAGTAGAAATGGTTATGGCTTGATTTTTGGGTTACAATAAAGCATACATGCTGAAAATAAAGAGACGTGAGGCTGAAGAGACTGAGATTAGATTAGAAAGGATTCTTAAAACTGGACATGTAATGAGCACCTGCATTTTAAATAGCCACATTAGCTTGTAGAGTGATTTCTTTGGGAAAGTAGTGGATCATTGAACCAGAATCACAAATAGAATGGTCTCAACACGATGCCACACTTCATTTCTTTTGGAAATTAGCAGAAGCTATTTAGATCTCCCCAGTCCACCAAGATTTTGAACACTGTTGTCAATAGAATTTCATAGGGAGATTTACCTCACAGGATTTTTAAGCTAAGAAAGAGATAAAGATACTTAGAATCTTTTTTGGTGTTTTCTCTTCCCACCTCCACTGTATACCCTTACTACCAGGTGCGATTCCTCAAACCTTCTAGGCTCTCACCAGTCTCTGTACCTTTGTAAATGTGCTTTCTTCAGACTTGTATGCCCTTTCTTTTCATCCAGTTGAATAACCCTCGCTGATTCTTTCTATTTCATTTTCTGCTTTTTCACAACACTTTTAATTAGTCCACTTCTGCAATTTAAAAAATATTTTGCATGCCTTATCATTAAATTTTGAGCTCCTTGACAGAACTTATCATACCATATTTATTGGTATTTTTTTCACGACAATACTGTTTCACAGGTAGTAGTCAACAAATGTTTGTTATTTAATAGTTTAAAATAGTTTTATATGCCATTGTAACTGGGATAATTACGGCACAAAACCCAGAAGTTAATAAGAAGGAGCTTTAAAACTGATGGAAACACTGAAAGAAGAGACTTTGAATAAGGAGATGCTTAGGGAGACACGGCTAGAGCCAAATGGGACCAACTTGAGACCAATTCAGGACCCTGAAAGAAGAGAAGATACATTTGTAGGCAAGGCAAATCTTCAAATCTCAAAATAATGTAGATTAGTGTGAAAAAATAGAAAAACACTTAGTGCAGTCAAAAGCTGAGGAAGGAACTTGAAGTTGGCATAAATCAGATAAGCTGATGTATATCAAATGCTGGAAATTCAGATGGTAGTTGCACATTGGAGTATGTTCTTACCAAACCTCAGTGATTAGTTTGTCATATTTATTGTGCTTTTGCATTTCCAGCTAAAGTCTTCCTTTGTTGATGCGAATCTTGAATTTTTATTGATTAGGCTGTTACAGTTGTCCCATTTTTCCCCCCTGTATCACTCTCCGCTCTGCACCCCCTCCCACCAACATTCCCCCACCTTAGTTCACGTCCATGGGTCGTACATGTAAGTTCTTTGGCTTCTCCATTTCCTATATTATTCTTAACCTCCCCCTGTCTGTTTTGTATCTACCAATTATGCTTCCTATTCTCTATACCTCTTCCCCCATTCTCCTACCCCCCTCCCCACTGATAACCCTCCATGTGATAGCCATTTCTGTGATTTTGTTCCTGTTCTAGTTTGCTTAGTTCATTTTTGTTTTTGTTTTTTTTAAGTTTCAGTTGTAAGTTTGTTGTCATTCTATTGTTCATAGTTTTGATCATATTCTTCTTCTACTTAGATAAGTCTCTTTAACATTTCATATAATAAAGGCTTGGTGATGATAAACTCCTTTAACTTGACCTTGTCTGGGAAGCAATTTATTTGCACTTCCATTCTAAATGAATGATAGCTTTGCTGGATAGAATAATCTTGGATGGAGGTCTTTGCCTTTCATGACTTTGAACACTTCTTTCCAGCCCCTTATTGTCTGCAAGGTTTCTTTTGAGAAATCAGCAGATAGTCTTATGAGCGCTCCTTTGTAAGTAACTGTCTCCTCTTCTCTTGCTGCTTTTAAGATTCTCTCCTTATCTTTCATCTTGAGTAATGTAATTATGATGTGCCTTGGTATGTGTTTCCTTGGGTCCAACTTTTTTGAACTCTCTGAGCTCCCCGGACTTCCTGGAAGTCTATTTCCTTTGCCAGATTGGGGAAGTTCTCCTTCATTACTTTTTCAAATAAGTTTTTAATTTCTTGCTCTTCCTCTTCTCCTGGCTCCACTATGATTCAGATGTTGGAAAGTTTAAAGTTGTCCTGGAGATTCGTAAGTCTCTCCTCATTTCTTTGAATTCTTTTTTCTTCATTCTGTTCTGGTTGAATGTTTATTTCTTCCTTCTACTCCATACTGTTGATTTGATTCTAGGTTTCATTCCCATCACTGTTAGTTCCCTGTACATTTTCCTTTATTTCACTTTTCATAGCCTTCATTTTTTCCTCTATTTTGCGGCCATCCTCAACCAATTCTGTGAGCATCCTGATTACCAGTGTTTTGAACTCTGCATCTGACAGGTAGGCTATCTCTTCATCACTTATTTCTATTTTTGGAGCTTTGATCTGTTCTTTCATTTGGGCCATGTTTTTTTGTTTTTTGTGTTTGTATTGGCATGCCTGTTATGTAGTAAGGGGCAGAGCCTCAGGCATTCTCCAGGGCAGGTCAACCCACATTGCTGCATTGTGGCACTATAATTGTGGGAGGGGTCTGAGAGGGAACAATGCCTCCTGCTCAGCTCTCTGCTGGCTTTCAGTCACTTCCCCCTGCTACCCACAAACAAATTGGGCGCTTCTGGTGCTGATTCCTGGGTAGGCAGGTTTGTGTATATTCTAGGACCCCGTGGGTCTCTCCAATGAACTCTCCTGTGAGGCTGGGAGTTTCTCCTGCCGCTGCAACCCCGCAGTTTTTGCAGTCAGAGGTTTTGAGGCTTGCTCTCCCTGTGTTGCAACCCCGGGTTTTGCGGTCTCTCTCACTCCCCATTTGTTCCTCCCAATTTATCCACACACAAATGTGGGACTGCCAGGTCCTCCAGCCACCACTTTGCCATGCATCCTCTCTACCCCAGCTGCCCATCTCCAGTCCTCCTCAATAAATGTTTCTTCTTGAACTCCTTGGTTGTTGGACTTCCATACAGTTTGATTTCTTGGAAGTTCTAGTTATTTTTTGTTTTTAAATTTGTTATTGTCCTTCTTTTGTTTGTGTGAGTAGGCAAAGTGTATCTAGCTACAGCTCCATCTTGGCCAGAAGTCCTCTAATCTTGAATTTTTTAAACTTTGATATGAGTGACCTAGTACTCAAAATTTTCTCCCACTAAGAGGAAGATAGCCAATCAACACGCCACAGAAACACTCTAATAAAAATAATTACTATCTTACTGCTTTACCTGGTTTATTAGTTTCCTATTTATTGCCACAACAAATTACCACAAACTTAATGGCTTAAAACAATACAAATTTGTTATCTTAGAGTTCTATAGGTTTAAAAGCCAACACAGGCCTTAAAATTTAATAGACTTACATTCCTTCTGGAAACTCTAAGGGAAAACCCATTTCTTTGCTTTTCCCCAGCTTCTAGAGGCCACCCCCATTCCTTGGTTCATGCCTCGCTTCCTCCATGTTCGAAGCCAACAACACAACAACTCTGACACTGCTTCCATTGCCACATCTCTTTCTTTGACTGTCTTCTACCTCTTTCCTCCACTTTCAGGGAACCTTGTGTTATAATGGGTCCACCCTGAACAATTCAGAATAATCCCCCTATTTTAAGGTTTCATAATTAGAAACCTCAATTACTCTGCAATTTTAATTCCTTTTTGACGTGTAACAGAACATATTCATAGGTTCATGGTTTACAATGTAGATTTTTTGGGCGGAGGAAGCCTTTGCTCTTCCTTACCCACCTATTAGTGGAAACATGTGCTTAACCCCACTCATAAACAACATATGGCTTAAAGGAGGGCAGAAGTTGAGGTAGCCAACGATATTAGAAGTTTCTTTCTGGCCAAGGTGTGCAGATTTAAGTGTAAATTAAACAGTTACTGTATTCCTTTACTTCATATTTGGCATAAAATTCTCTTAGAAAAAAATTTTACCATACCTTGACCTCATCCTTTAAAAATATATATTGCCAAAGAATATTTTCCAGAATTTTCATAGTATGTTTTTAAATAAACCCAACAAAATATTGTAGAACAATTTTCACTGCTGACTTAACTGATCTAGAAATAAACCTGCAAGATGTTTCTAGTGCTAAGTAGGGCAAAAGCGAATATGATTGTATTTGCCATTTTCTTGACGGAGAAGTGATATTAAGATCATTATCAGTATCAGAAATTATGCTAAGCTATTACTCATTTTTGTTTAAAAGTTTACTATATTTGTGTTGGAAAAGTTCAAAGGAGAAAAAAAAGAGCCCTTGTCTCTGGAAAGAAACCACAGAAAATTAAGAGAGCATTCATAATTAAATTGAAATAAAAGTCCATATTTGAGAAAGACTGTAAAAAGCAAGTCATAATGCAGAGAAAAAGGGAGTTCCTTGTAAGAGTCATGATATAGTTAATCCACAAGGGCTAAAGCTCCAATCAGCCGGCCATGTTTGATCTTGGTTGGATAAAGTTAAAGTAGATAGACATAAAGCAGAATATCCCAAAGAAAAGGGGGAGTTGTTATAGGAAGTAGTCTCTGCGCTCTGGTAAGTAGTCAGGAGCTAGAAATATAATTTTACAAGTAAATAAACTTTTAATAAAAATTACTTGTTATGTAACTAAAAGAATACTTTTGAGTTAAAATGAATTATTTATACCAATCTGTCCATTTAATAATAGCTATCCAGAAGAAAAACAATTAGTTTAAATAATAGAAGTACACACAGTAATTAGTAAATATACAATTATATAGCTATGCCATTTTACACTATGTTTTGAATTAACCAGACACTGGCCCTATTTTCACAAACTTTATAGTTGATGATTAGACATTAGTATGAATATTAATAAGAAAAACATAAGGCTTACTGAGATCACAGAGATAAGGTACCATGAAGAGCACAGTTCAGTGTAAACAATATGTACTGGTACATCTGAGACTACACAAACAGAGTCATGCCCTTACTAACTTAATTTAAAGGCTGTTATTGCAGGAAGGAAGAACAAGGAACTGCCTTTGGAGCTGCATAAGCAGATGTCATAAAACACTGACACATCACTCAGAGTACTGTAGTGATGGTAGCAACCTTCCAATCCCAGCAAACTGCCTAGAAGACCTCTCTTGCTCCCTACCCCAGTGCCACCTCCCGTATAGTGACTGACGTATTTTTTACCTACTTTACAGCACTGTCTGTCTCATGTCTTCTTCTTAGTGCCTACTGTTTGCATTTGGCTTTAGCCCTATTCTTTCTGTAACTGTCATTCATGTGCCCCAAGAAGAAGAGACCCTGAGTGCTTGGTAGTTATATCCACTGTAGATACCCTCTTCTTATCAATACAGATGAGAGCTTTTTCAGAGTTCTTTCTCATAGTTCTTCAAGAACCTCTGCCATTTGTCTTTACGGCCAGTCCATTGTGAGTGAATTTGTGTGGCACAAATGTGAAAGGAAGCACTTACAGAGGGTTGAAAGTGTGGCAGGAAATCAGAAAGCTTTATTTTGCTCATATGTGATAAATATTCTATGAAATTTGGTGAATTGTAATAACCTAGAATTTTAGAATTTCTAGAATGAAAACCTCCAAAACTTCATATTCACACACTAACGAGGTAGAAGCATTATACAATCAAGGTGGTGGTTCTGATGGTGGTGTGTGTATGTGTGTGTGTGCGTAGACATTAACCAACCACTCACCCATTATTGGGCACTTATTGAATGGTGGCTACTATTCTTTATGCTGTGAACACAGTGATGCATTATACACACTGATACAAGATTTTCCAAGCTCAAAGAAAGCTTGAAATATAATGGAAATGACATCTCTTAACCATGAAATCAAAATAATAATTTCAAAGGTAATAAAAGCTATTTTCACATGCTGCCATCATCAGACATATTCAAACCATCTACTTTCATAGTTTTATACCCTGTCTTCCCTCCTGTTACTGTGTATCAGTGACCCATGCTCCCTCTAGGACTATCGCTTGAGTTGTACATTGGATCCTCCTCCAAACTCAAGATCATTGCTGCAAGTCTCCCTTTTCTCTTTCAACTCAATCACTTTCCCCCTCTCCATTTGATTATTCTCATTAGTATTAAAAGATATTATTCTTCACATCTTAAAAAACAAATGTTTTTGCCCTGACAAGGTGGCTCAGTTGGTTGGAGCATCCTTAAATATACCGGAAGGTTGTGAGTTCGGTCCCTGGTTGGGGCATGTAAGGGAGGTGGCCAGTGGATGTTTCTCTCTCACATCGATGTTTCTCTGTCTCTCTCTCCCTTCCACTCTCCCTCTCAAATTAATAAATATATCCTCAGGTGAGGATTAAAAAATCTAATCAAATCAATAAATGTATCTTAGAGTGAGGGTTAAAAAATGTTCTTTTGATCTCACATTCCTTCTAGCTACAGCCCAATAACAGCAAAATTTCTCCAAAAGGTCGCCCATGTTCATTTTATCTCATCCTTCTTTTCTTATTCTTTCTTGCTCTCCAGTCCAGCTATTTACCAGTTTATTGGAACTGTGCTTGTGGAAGTCTCTGATGACCTCCAACTCGCCAAATTATAGGATCAGTTCCAGTTTTCATCTCATTTGCCTTATCAGCAACATTGCCCATCACGGACCACTTTTCCTCTCAAACATTTTCTTCACTTCACTTCTGGCTCACACACTTCTCTCGGTTCTCTTTATAAGAGACTGACTGCTCCTCTGTCTCCTTTGCTGATTCTCCTTATCTTCCCTATATTGAGTGCTTAGCCCCTAGTCCTTGGGCTTCTTCTCTATCTATACTCACTACTTATGTATGTTATGTACTGAGATTAAAGAAAATTTAGTTCTACTCTTTCGAGTGTTGAAAGAAGGAAAAGAAAATGAAGGGCATCTCAGGTAATAGTGACCCAATTAAATTCTTGTTTACTATATCCTTTTACATAGGTTCCATTTTTGCTCTTAATCATCATGGTTTCAACCCGAAAGAAAAAATTGCACATATGTATGCAACATACACACATGTACCTTAGTGAGTTATCTAGATCTCACAGATGATTGTGCAGGAAAAACATGGAGAAAGATTTCTAGCAGAGCCTAAACAAACATGTTAAAAATTTCTGCTATACAATTTAGTTTTGCAAAATCACTTTTAACTGTCAGACCAAATGGGCTTCTTGTTTTTGTTGTTATTTCATTTCTTTTTACTTCTTTGAATGTATTTGTATGGGCTTTTTTTTTCTTTCTCTCACACTCTTTACTTTATCTTTTTGTTTACTCTTCTTCCTTCCTTGATTCTTCCAAAATTTAATTTTTTCTCTTCTATTTTATGCAAAGAGTTCAAGTCCTTTTGGCTTCTGCTTCAAAACTTACATACCCATACTGATCACTGTTCACTTTTTAAAAAGGATATACCAAATATTGGAAATCCATACCTGTAGAAGACAGTTTATTAATCACATTTTGCCATTTTAGTGTTTTCACTAATCCACAATATTTATTAGACTTTCATTATACTGCCTATAACAGAGAACCCACAATAGCAGGATATTAAACAAGGTATAAGCTTCTTTCTTTCTCTCATAAGAGAAATCTTATTTAAGCCCCAGGCTGGTATGATATGCATGGTAACAAGAACGGCAATTCCCAACCCTTGTTCCTCTGCCATCCTCAGTAGGTGTCTTTTAGTCTCTTTCAAGATGGCTTCTCAGACTCCAGACATCTCCATTCCAATCAGCACAATGGGTAAAGCAACAAAAGAAAGTGACATTTCCCACTTCTCTTTAAGAATCTTTCCAAAAAATTTGCACATAACATTTTGCTTAATTTCACTTACCATTATTTTTCATCTGGTTACACATTAGCTTCAAGCAAACCTGAAAAATTATTCAGGGCAACAATGAGTCCAGTGAAAAGCTGAAGATCCTATCATCAAGAAAGAAGTGAAAAATGGAGATTTTGAGAAAGTTCACTCACTCTGATCATGTCGCTATTACTCAAAGTAGTTCATTAATCTTTCTGTTTAAAAGATTCACAATATTCTCCATACATTTTGGTGAGGTATTTTCTCTGGTATATCTATTCTATGTGTATATGTGTACGTATGTATATCTGTATGTATGTCTGTATTTACCTAGTTTCCACTTCTCTACCAATTTATCTATAATTTACTTACACATCAAATTTACTTATCTATTTACCTCTATATTCATCTAGTTCTCAAGTTAGCCAACTATCTATTTATCCATTTTTTAAAACTACATCACTGCTTCCAACCTGCTCTGGGCAGTCCAGTCCTAAGATTTTGTTGTTGTTGTTGTTGTTATCAATAGCTAAGAAAGTTGCCTAGAATGAAGACAAGGGCCTAGAAACGTTGGGACTACGTTGGTGGTGCTGTCGTTACTGGCACAGGGGATTAATCAACAAAGTTTCAAAATCACCAGGTCACAGGCACAGCCTCTCTGTTGCTGCACAGTGAGCTTGCTGCTAGTCAGATAAGCACCTCTGATAAAGCCAAAGCAGTACATGTGATTCTGATGGGGAAACACAAGAATATCTCGTCAGTGCCAGAGCAGTTACTTGATGAGAGGCATAAATTTACAATTTACCTATTTTAAGCTTTGTGAAGAAATTGATGGATCTTCATTATTATCCACAAATCTCATATCTCTTTATTTGCAAGAAAATGTAAGAAATTGGAGGTAGAGATCATGGCTTCAGAGTATGACTTTGTTTTTCTTGAAATTAGCAAGAAAGAGCTGAAAGCCTCTTTTTCCATCATTCCCCTGCTCATGTTTAGTTCATTAAAAAATAAGTGCACTGTTACACCCAGATATCATAATTCCAAACCACAAAGCATCTATCTGTGTGAAAAAGACTGGAAATGACTAATCTTTGCAGTCAGGGTGTTAAAGCCATTATCAATGCAGGTGCTAAAGGTACTGAAGCTGATGGTGAGGATGGGGACAGGGTGTCCCAAGTAGCAAGTGAAAAAGCAGACTATACTGGAGTGTGTCACCCTGGATTCTGGGGAAGAGAGGAGGAAAAAAGCTTTTTCGAGATAAGAGTTTATTTACCCAGGTATTGGGAAAGGCAGAATTTCAACTCATGTACTTGTTTTGGAATTTTTAGGTAAATTGTACTGAGAATGATTTTTTAGACATTGCTTCGGAGATATAAAGCTTCTAAACCCACAGAAATGTTAAGAAAAAGAGACCTGCTGCCTTTTTAATAATCAGATGCACATTTCACATATTTATTAGTAAAACAAATCTTACCATTTTCTGGATTCTTAAACTTTAATATTATCTCCTATGGAATACAGTTATCAATTTTGCCTTGATAATATTTAATACAATAACGTTCATTCTGCGGTTTTATCACCACCTAAGTAACTATTTGAATTTTTCTTTATTATACTGGAGAGTTGCCAATTCATAGTCTCCAGGTCCTCACTTCAGCTGATTATTAATGGCACTACTGATATTAGCAAATATTTTTTCTTAAAAATTTGCATATGAAATTCAGTTTTTACAGTTGATGTACAGAAACCATTCTCTCCTCATCTGCCTAATTCCTGATTTTGTATTCCAAAGAAGGAAACTCCACATCCCTGAACTAAATAGAGAGTTTCCACTATCCTTTCCAATTTACTCCTCCCTAAAGGAAGACAGACTTTGGAATTAGAGAACTGAGCATGTAGAGTTCTGCCCCTCATTCTTTTCTTTTGGACTTGCCAGCATGCACAGAGGATACATGTGGCTCAATTCCTGATGCTATGTGGTGAGTACACTGAGATCAGGACCCAGGAATGTCTTCTAAAAAGAGGTCTGAGGAAGTCTATCTTCCTCTCTCTCTGCTGTCTGGTCTATATGGCATAAGACTACTCTTGGTAACCTTGAGGTATAGAATAGCTGATGCTGAGAAGCCTCATGTGATGACATATCTAAATCCCACCAGGTACTCTATTTTCAGTAATTTAATCTCTTTTCGTGCTCAGCTGCAGAATCAAGGATAATAAGAGCTACTCGTCACTTACTTCCTATTTTATATACACAATCACAAACATATTCTCCACCCCCCATTTTCCTTACTATCTTACACAGAAACTATCCAGTAACAGTCAAATTTTTACTTTAATCCTAAGGTTATAGGATATCAATATCTAATGGTGATAGAGGCAGAATAAGAATGAACATAACTGTAAGAAAAACACAGTGAGAAGATGAAATTTTTATCTCTTCCAACTGGGGATAGTGTAAGTTACATGGGAGAGTTATGTTGTGTTAGTTAAGGTCTAACTGCATTTTATTTTTGACAGTGTTGGCCAAAAATGTGCTACTGACAGAAGCATATGCATGAATGCTGAGCAAACAAAGGGATTGACTGTGTTGTAAAGTAGGAGCACATCCATTTTACTCTCTTCACCCTCTGTGTAATGGAATGGTCGGTTAAAGTACTCCTCCCTTACAGCTAGAATTCTACATGGGCTTTTGGTTGTATCCACGAGATTTACTCCCATAAAGTTTCGAAACTAGAAATGTGATAGAGACCATCTTACCTGGCTGTGACAACTAACAAGAATGATCTGACAGTGAAAAGGTGTGAGAAGAGACAAGGCAGTTTTGATATCAGCAGTTGTAGCAGAAGCTCCAGATGGCATCTAGCGTTGTGACCTGGAAACCAATTGTTCTTGAACCCCAGACTTGCAGCTTTCCTACCCTTCCAATAACTTTGTAAGCCCTTTTATTCTCTATCGAATCACTTTCTGCCTGAAATACCTAACATGTTTCCTATTTCCTGCCTCTAACGTTGCTTGATTTACCATGATGGTAGCTATTAAGGAAACCTCAGTTTCCTCGCTGTGAAATGCTGATTATGATACATTATGAGGTTCTTTGAGAATTAGAGAGAATGTATGCAAAGTGCTGAACTCTAATAAATACTCAATAAACAATTGCTATTTTTGCCAGCCCTCATTAATAATGCATTTTTGTTTGAATATAAAATGCATGACCACTTTATAAATACTCTATTTTATTGCTAGATCAAGAAGAATAGTACAGATGATTATGGTTTTTGTATTGCAGTCATTTCCACAAATTATAATTAAACAATTCTGTGGAGTCTGTTAAGATATTTCTTCGTGGCTTGTGCAATAATTTCTTTTCCCTCTACTTGCCATGTAATCCTTCCCATTGTAAATCAGGTGGGAGAGTTGGTAAATTTCCAGTTTCTACAGGGGTTACAATCAGCACGCCTTTGTTCATAAGTAGGTTCTGACTGAGAAAAAGGGAGACAAAAACCTGGTATGTTGTTCACAGACTTGGAATATTCCCTTTGGTAATTTATGCAGCATAGACTTGTCACATTAGAGGGAAATGCCACTGGATTTATGCTTCGATTGTGTGTGTGTGTGGGGGGGGGGGGCTGGCGATCATAAACAAAGAAAATTTTTAAATAGATCCTCCTACAATACAGTAAAGTCTGGAACTGAAAAATGAAGCTTCTTAATCTTTAAAATCACATTTTCGAGGAATCTGAGATCCGTATTCCTCTGTAGTAAAGTGAGAAATAAAGAAATGTCTCTGCATGCTCTGCATGACCTTGGACAAGCGTCACTTCTAAATGGCCTGAGCAGCAGCAGGATTTATCTTTCACGGAGGTTTGTGCGCTGCCAGGTGGAAATAATCGCTAAAAATAAACACCTCAGGTTTTGAAAACAGTGTTTGCCTTTTCATTGTGCTTACTCTGGCTCCGAACAGTTGATCTGTTCGGTACCCCCACCAAGTCAGAGCAGGAGGGCAGAGGGATGTTTGGGGTGGGGTGAACTGTGACTTCCTCAAGGTCTTTTTGGTTTACAAACTGACGTCGGCTTTATAAACAAACCACCAGGAGTTTCAAGAATTTAGTTGTAAATATGTTGAGAATTCTCACTTCAGGATTTTTTTCTCTGCATTTGTTTTCTCTGAAAACTACCGATTCTTTTCTTAAGCTGTATTTTATTTGGAAAAATATACACATTTGTAGAAATTAAACAATACACTCTTACAAAATTTAATGGATCAAAGAAGAAATTATAAAGGAAGTTTAAAATTATTTAGAAATGAATGAAAATAAAAACACAACATACCAAGACTTTTTTAGTAGTCACGATAAAAACAATGTTAAAGAAAAAAATTATTTGCCTTTAAAATAGATATCACATTAACAACCTAAATTTACAACTGAGGAATCTAAAATGCGAAGAAGAAACTAAATCTAAAGCTAGGCAAAGGAAGGAAATAATAAAAATTAGAGACAAGATAAATCATATAAAGAATAAAAAAGCAGTGAAAATCAATAAAACCCATAGTTGGTTCTGTATAAAGATTAGTAAAATTGACAAAGCTTTAGCTTGATGGACTAAGAAAAAGATAGAAAAACTAAATTACAAAAACACAAATGAATGTGGGGACATTGCTAATGATTCTGTAGAATGAAACGGACTGAATAGAATTCCATTGTGTAACTGTCCCACAGTTGTTTTATCCACTCATCTGTTGATAGACACTTGGGCTGCTTTCATATCTTGGTGATTGTAAATAATACTGTAATTAATATAAGGGTGCTTATGTTCTTTTGAATTAGTGGTTGGGTTAATCAGATATATTCCCAGAAGTGAGATCACTGGGTCAAAGGCACGATTTTTAATTTTTTGATATCTCCATACTGCTTCCACAGTGGCTGCACCAGTCTGCATTCCCACAAACAGTGCACAAGGGTTCCCTTTCTCCACATTCTCGCCAGCACTTGTTTATTGATTTATTGATGATGGCCATTCTGACAGGTGTAAGATGGTATCTTATTGTGGTTTTAATTTGCATTTCTTTGATGATCAGTGACATTGAGCATCTTTTCATTTGTCTATTGGCCATCTATATGTCCTCTTTGGAGAGGTGTTTATTCAGGTCCTTTGCCCATTTTTTTCAGTTGGGTTGTTTGCTTTTTTGGTGTTGAGTTTTGTAAGAACCTTATAAATTTTGGATATTAACCCCTTATCAGATATATTGGTGAATATGTTCTCCCATTCTATAGTTTGTCTTTTTATTTCCTTTGCTGTGCAAAACCTTTTTAGTTTGATGAAATCCCATTTGTTTATTTTTTCTTTTGTGTTCCTTGCCTGGGGAGATATATCCAATGAAAAATTTCTATTAGTAATGTCAAAGACTTTGCTGCCTATGTTTTCTTCTAGGATTTTTATAGTTTTGGCCCCAACATTTAAGTCTTTGATCCATTTTGAATTTATCCCTGTATGTGGTGTAAGAAGGTGGTCTAATTTCATTTTTCTGGATGTATCTGTCCAATTTTCCTAACACCATTTATTGAATAAACTATCTTTAGCCCATTGTCTGGGCTTGTTTCCTCGGTTGAATATCAACTGACTGTTAAGGTGTGGGTTTATTTCTGGGTTCTCTATTCTTTTCCATTGATTTATGGATGGACCTGGAGAACATTATGTTAAGTGAAATAAGCCAGTCAGAGAAAGTCAAATACCATATGATTTCATTCATATGCAGAATCTAATGCACAAGATGAACTAACAAGGAAAACAGCAACAGACTCATAGATGGAGAACAGATGACAGCTAGTGAGGGTGGGGGAAGTTAGAGGGCGGAGGGACTGAGCAAAAAGAAAAAAGGACTCACGGACATGGACAACAGTGTGGTGACAGCTGTGGGGAGGGGGATCACAGGGGACTAAATGGTAATGGAAAAAATACAATAAGGCAAAATCAATACAAAAATCAATAAAGATTAAATTAAAAAATAAAACTAAAAAATTTTAAAATAAAATGAAAAGGAATGTCTAACAGTACTATGAAAAATTATACATCAATACATTGGCTAACCTAGATAAAATGGGCAAATACCTACCAAGACTGATTCGTGAGTAGGGTGTACCGTTGAGTAGGATGTTCTGTATGGGTTTTTCTTAAATATCTTTTATTATCTTATTGTTAATTCTTTCTATCCTTAGTTTGTTGAGTTTTCTTATTATTAAAAGATGCTGAATTCCATCAAGTGCTTTTCTACATCAGTTGAGAGGATCATGTGATTTTTATCCTTCACTGACAGATACATAGAATAGATCTAATTCACTTTTGAACTTCTTTAGTCTGAAAACTACTATTATTTAACATTAACAAATTATCAGCCATTATCTTCTCTTGGACTATTACCTTTCTAACTTTCTCTTAATTGCTAGTTCTGGAATTTCTTTACTATATGTTGGATTTTCATTTACTATCTCACATGTCCATAAGTATTTTTATCTATCTTATCCTACTTTATTAGGCATAAACTACTAAATCTATTCTTCAATTTACTATCCTTATTGAGTTGAATTTAATGTTGTATGTAACGTTTCTTGTCTTGTCATTGTTAGAGATTTCATTTGGCTCTGCCCCATATTTAGTTTTTTTTTCATTGCTACACAGCTTCCATTGTGGGGCTTGTGTCTTCTTGTATTTCTTTAAAAACTTTAAATACTAATATCTGACAGTCATGTTTAGATCATTTTTATCCCTAGTTTTTTAAATGTTACTTTTCATATTTGCTTCATTTGTTGGCTCTTTTTGCACTGTTATTAATGTTTTATGTATTGTTTGAATCTTTATTGCAATGTCATCTCTAGTAAGGGTGGATTTTCTTTGTGGGAGTCTCATGTATTGTGGGCTATAGAGTCTGCTGAAACCAATGTTAACATATCAACTTTCGTCTTCCTGTCTCATGAGCAGTAAACATTCAGAATCCACAGCATCGGATTTGGAATTGGAATTTTTATTTTACCTAGATTACATTTTTTTTTCCATTTATGGGTCTGGTAATTGACATATTTCCGACTGCGTCTCTGGATCTGTGGTTTTTCTAAGCCAGTTTCCACAGGCATTGTAACCAATAGCGACATCAATTCCTTTTGTCTTTGCAGAGGGTTCTATCTCAGCTCACCATCTTACGTGAAGCCAAAACTACAGCTGCAATGTTCCCACATGAGCTGCAGTACCCCAACCTGTCAACTTTATCCCAGATCCCATACTTTTGAGCTACTTCAGTAACAGCCTGAAGTTCTTTCTGTCATAATGTTTCCCCAACGTTTACGGCAATGACAAAATCCCATTTCTTTCTGCCTGGTGAGTTTGACTGTTATTTTCCCAATGTATTTTTCTCTTGGAATTCAGTATTTTTCATGGAGAAGTACAGCATTTGTAGGAGTTTTGTAGCAGTACAGAGCAGAATAGTGTTAGCAGAATTTGCCATATATAACCTCTACTACTCACTTAGTAGTTAATACAGATATATTTGCAAGTCCTTGATTTTCTATTGCATCATTTTTACTAGCTTAAACGATTTAATTATATTTTTGTGTTCTAATATACACAACTAAATCCCTATTTTGGTTGTTTCCAGTGTTTTTCTTTCTCCCATAAATGTTTCTCATGAAACTATTGCATTATATAATTTTTCACACATTCTGTAGAAAAAATCAAAGAATATACATAAAATAATAACAGAGTCAAAAAAGTAGAAACTTCTAGAAAGTAAATAACAACAGTGAAGGAAGGAGTTAATAAATGTGAGAGGACCAACATATTTTTCAATGTTTTAGCAATATCCAAAAAGGTTTATTTGTTTTTTAGAAAGAAGGTTGTTCGTTTGTTTGTGACAGCTATGAATGACCCAGAAAATGAAAGAATCTTCTAATAAACCAGGACCAAATTCCTTTACTGGCACTGCATCTCGGAATGTGACCTCTATACTCTCAGAAAAATATTAATATGATTGAAGTGTACATCGCTTTCTCTATTTGTTGCTGCCTTCTTTCTATTTTGAGGTGCCTGGTGGATGCAGTACATTACCATCCACCAGGCACCTCGAAATACAAAGACATCACTTTATCAGTTTTGAAAGGGGGCAGCAGCAATGATTAGAGCACCTCAGCTGAAATGAAGATAAACTTGTTGGAGCTAATCCCCTAAAGTGTTTATAACACCATAAAAGTTAGAGTTGCTTATCAAAGCTGAGGCAGTTCAGCTCTCTTTTATCTTGAAAACATAGACTGAATAGACATAAAAATATTACAAAAAACTCCCAGAAAAACTAAAATAAAATATTTTTTTAAAAATAAAATAAAACAAGCAACAAACTAACTGCAAGTAAGAACACAGTACATAAAACCAAAACTAACAGCCCTGGCTGGGTGGCTCAGTTGGTTGGAACGTTGTTCCATATACCAAAGACTTGCAGGTTTGATCCCTGGTCAAGACACATGCCTGGGTTTCCAGTACCATCCCTAGTCTGTGGGCATCCCGGAAACCGATCAATGTTTGTCTCTCACATCAATATTGCTTTCTCTCTTTCTCTCTCCTTCCCTCCCACCCTCCCTCCCTATTGTTGGATGAGGATTAAAAAAATAAGAATAATATACAATATTCAAGACGAATTGCTAAAATAAAGGAGGGGGACTATTTGTTTCCTTATACTAATTTTCCTGGGGGAAAAATGTCAATGACATTCATTGGAAACCTACTCCATCCTCTTCACAATTAAGGTTTTCTTCATTAAAACAATAGTAGACACAAGTCTTAATTCCATTTTTGTCAGCTTCTTGTGGCCCATGAAGAGCAAGTCTTCTAAAACACTTCAAGTTGACGATCATGTACTTTATATTCTATTTGAAGGTCCTAGTTTTTCTTTCACAGACAATGGAAAGCTAAACTGTCTTCAGCTATTGTGTGGTTAACTGATTTGATTTTCAGTCCCACAAAATATTCTTCCTGTTGACTTTCAAGTTTAATTAAGTCCCTAGAGTGTTATGGGAAATACAGCTCTGCTTAATCCATGGCTGACAGACACTCTATTTGGTCAATAGAGCTCAGACAGGGTAAGTGGCTCACCAGCAGAGTCGCACTGTCCTCCCAGGTTATTCGGGAAAGCCCTCGAGTGGGAGATAAATCCTGACCAATTTTGATATACTAGAAAAATGTAATTTTAAAGGGAAAGCTGGTCATCCTAAAAGGAAGAAATAAAAGTTTACACTTTTATTAGTATAATTATTAAAGGAAATTATTAAAAATGTACTTTAAGATCAGATTCTATGTATCAGTGTATCTTAGGTCATACATAGGAGTTTGAAGAAGTATGAGATCACAGTGGTCTAATTTTACTCTTGGGTGCCCTTGGGGTAATTCTAAAACCATGTCTACTAAAAAATAATGCAGAACCCGCTTGCTGAAAGCCTGATAGGACTTGCCCAGGATCAGGTATGGACATTGGAATAAAAAACAAAGTAAAAAACTCATCATTGATTCTATTGTTCAGCCATCATTGAGAATCTCTAACTTCTGTCATGGCAGAAGACTTGGTTGAGAGGGTATAACTAAATACAGCCAATAAAGGATGGATAGAGTTTGGGCTGGTAGATATAACAGCTGAGTAGAAATTAGACATTTCAGGTCAAGCATGAAGACAGTGTCAATGTTTTAAATATTATCTATAAAAAGCCATGCTGGCCACCTAGGAGTTTAAGAAAATTTTGCATATTCCATAACTAATATTCCACTTCAACCTTTGTTCTCATTTACATTTCATCCTTTCCTATGATGGTTTATATTAAGATTTATATTCAGATTTTTCATTTATTAAGGGTCTTTTTATGTAGCAGTCATCCAGACCTCTATATGACTTCTCCCTGAATCTGATTCACTTCCTCATACTTTAATTGTATATGTATATATGTGTATGTGTGTGTGTGTGTGTGTGTATATGTATATATATACAGTCCATCCCAGTCAAATATTATTTAATTCTGTACCAAACTTAAGTTCTCATGATACTGCAACCACCAGCTACCATACTCCTGCATCCAGGGAAATGGAATGTCATAGAAAAAGCTTTAACAAAAATAAAAATCATCCAATAAAGACAGTTCTAGTTATAGATTATGAGTCTCCAACTCTTTTAGTCTAGTTTACTTCATGTATGGATTTTTCAGAAATTCCTTATTACTTCCAGTTTGTGGTCCTCATTATCCTTCCACACTATTTCACTTTTCTCTGCACTACCAATCTTCATACACTTTCAAAGGTAAGCTCCAAATTGTTTCTCAATTAAATTGTGTAGTACAGATCAAGCTGATTGAGAAGATGCAAATGTAGGTAGATAAACACTGTAGATACAACCTCTAGTCTCTGGTTGGCACCCAGAAACATTCCTTTATTAGATAGCTTCTGATTTAAGCTCAAAATGACCCTATGACATTATCTACTATTTTTCAGAAGTACTGGGAATTTACTTAACTACTTATTTCAAGTAGTTTTGTTCTCAAAGTTACCTTTCTTGTAGATTCAGGTCATTTCATACTTTTTTTTTTCCAAATATGCTGTACATTAACTCTGAAATCTCTCCTCCAGAGCTTGACCATATAATTATGTTGATTGCATTCACACTTCTTTATTTCCACAGTGCACCAGGTAATTGTAGAGTTGCAGCTAGTCTATGCTAGGTTCAAGTTCATTTACTGTGCTAATAAAAGGTTTAACCCTTTGGTATTGGCAGCTTAGTAGCTCTCTCTGCAGATGTGCTTAAATTTTGTAGCATAAAAGAAAATTCCTATCACTGGAGCTAAGTTAATAATCAAAACGGAATTATTAATCTCATTTTTTAAAGATTAAGATGCTCGGATTTGCTGCTTCCATGTCTTGTCACCAGAGACACAGTCACTAAAGTCAACTTAATTGGAAAAATAGGACATTTTATAGTACCTACCAAACACAAAGAAAATCACGTTTCAAATGTAAAACCTTCTATAGTCTACTAGGTATGGCAAAAATGGCAGAACTTAAATAACAAGCTCTTGCAAAGATAATTATAGATATAATGGCTGAATACCAAGAATTATTTACACACACACAAAACAGAATTATTTATACACAAAGCGATGAACTATTTGAACTTTTAAATGTATGTGCTGTGCCCGTGGAAGCAGGTTCTGTATATCCAGATAGACATTCACACTGGATGATCGGAGGTTTGTATCAGCAGACGTTCTGGCTAAAGAACAAGCAACTCTTCCTGTGTTTTGTGGACTTTTGAAAGTATGTGAGCTGGTTTTGACATAAGCTCTAAGATCACAAATGATAAATATCACAAAATAGGCAAATGTGTTTCATAAAAATTTTAGATTTGTCTGTAGATAAAGCTTGCCATTCAGGAGTCCAGAACTAAAAAAAGTTGTCCTTCATCTATTGGCTCAGTCTAACTCTACTATGTTTCATCAGATTTTGTTTTAATTTAAGAAAAAGAAAATAGAATAAGGGGAGAGTGTAATGATACAGGATATTGAGCGTATTAAAATGTCATTTTAATTAAGGAAGATGGGCACTGATGTAGGGAAACACAGATTAAATAAAAAGAAACAGGACTAAACACGCTGTATGTGGGATTTAGCACATAAATGTGAGTGAGAAAGATGAAGTATCAGTAAGTGTTATTAGGACAGATAGGTAAATAGTAGGTAAATAGTAAATAAACCTGGTTCCTCTTGTCACCTATTATATCAACATAAATTTTGCATGGCTCAAATATTTAAACATTAAAAAATAAAGTATTAGGGGAAGCAAAAAAAAGTAATCTTTGAGTGGATAATATCACTTCCAAATGAAAGAAATAAATGAAAACTACAAAGGAATGACATTTTTACTGCACAATTTTAAAGTTCTGTAGAGCCAGCTACAACAAAGAAAAATTTTTAATCTAGAGAAGTTAATTGCATATGAACAGATAAATTACAACTTTTCTTTGTGTGTATTCTTTAAATTGACAATAGCTCCACAATTTCACATCTAAAAATTTAGCCTAGATATGCAAACATGAGTATGCAAATTAGGTTTACTGAAGCATTATTTGTAATAGTAAAAATCCCAAATAAATCTAAATACCAAGTAATAAGAAATCATTTGTTACCTTATGATATAGCCAAACAGCTAAAAAATATATATACTATAGGCAAATAAATTATGGCTTGGTAGCAGTCAGGAAGGAAGGAAGGAAGGAAGGAAGAAATAACTCTCACTTTATCTCACTTCAGGTCAAGATGGAGGTATAGGTAGACAGGCTTTGCCTCCTTGTACAACCATAAGAAGGATCACAGCTAACCTCAAAACAAAAACACCCAGAACTTCCAGAAAATTGAACTGTACGGAAGTTTGACAACCAAGGATTTAAAGAAGCCATATTCACCCAGACGAGTAGGAAGGGTGGAAACAGGGAGCCTGGGTGGAGAGGACGAAGTATGGCAATGGTGAGATGGCAGTGGTGAGGCAGCTGTGGTGGTGGCAGCCGGCAGAACTGGCAGTCTCACATTTATGTATGGTGAATAAAAATTGGGAGGGATACCTGGGGAGCAAACAATCCCAGCCCCAGGCCTGACCGTGCAGCCCAGGATCCCAGCAACAAGAAAAATAAAGCCTCATAACTTCTGGCTGTAAAAACCAGCAGAGGTTAAGGCAGTGGAACAATCTGCCGGTCTCTCAGGAGAGTCCATTTGAAGGGCCCACGTGGTCCTAGAACAGACACAAACCCACCCACTGTGGGAACCACCACCAAGGCAACAGTTATAAGAGTGCCAGTCTCATACAGGAAATGGGTGAAGTGACTGGAAACAGGGCTAGTGCCGAGCAAGCCTCCACCAGCCAGGTAGTGGCACTGTTCCCTCTCCAACCCCTCCCCCACATACAGAGCCACAAAGCAGTGAAGTAGGTTGCCCTGCCCTGGCCAATACCTAAGACCCCGCCCCATACAACTTAACAGGTAAGTCAAGACAGGGAGTCAAAGCAGCTCTGCCTAATTCACAGAAACAAACACAGGGAGATTGCCAAAAGAAGGAGACAAAGAAATATGGCCTGAATGAAAGAATAGAACAAAACACCGGAAAAAGAACTAACTGTAACGAAGATAGCCAACCTATCAGATGCAGAGTTCAAAACGCTGGCGATAAGGATGTTTAGAAAACTCATTGAGTACATCCAAAGCAAAAGGGAAGAAATGAAGGCTACACTAAGTGAAATGAAGAAAAATCCATAGGGAACCAACAGTGAGGAGAAGGAAGCTGGGTTTTAAATCAATGATTTGGAACATAAGGAAGAAATAAACAGTCAACCAGAACAGAAGGAAGAAACAAGAATTCAAAAAAAAACCCACAAAAACAAAAAGAGCATAATGAGACTCTGGGACATCTCCAGAAGTGCCAACATCTGAATCATAAGGGTGCCAGAAGGACAAAAGGAAGAGCAAGAAAATGAAATTTATTTGAAAATTAATGAAAGAAAGTTTCCTTAATTTAGCAAAGGAAATAAACATACAAGTCCAGAAAACACAGAGAGTCCCAAACAATTTGGACCTAAAGAGGACTACACCAAGGCACATCATAATTAAAATGCCAAAGGTTAAAGATAAAGAGAGAATCTTAAAAGCAGCAAGAGAAAAGCAGAGAGTTACCTACAAAGGAGTTCCCATAAGACTCTCAGCTGATTTCTTAAAATAAACCTTGTAGGCAAGAAGGGACTGGCACAAAGTATTCAAAGAGATGAAAACCAAGGGCCTACACCCAAGATTGCTCTATCCAGCAAAGCTATCATTGAGAATGGAAGGACAGATAAAGTGCTTCCCACACAAGGTAAAGCTAAAGGAGTTCATCATCACCAAACCATTATGTGAAATGTTAAAGAGATTTATTTAAGTAAAAGAAGATCAAAACTATGAACATTAAATTGGCAATAAACTCACAACCATCAACAATTGAATCTAAAAAAACAAACTAAGGAAACAAGCAGAAAGGAAACAGAATCATAGATATAGAGATCATTTGGAAGATTATCTGTTGGTGGTGGAAGGGGGAGAATGGGGGAAATGGTACAGGGATTAAGAAGTACAAATTGGTATGTAAAGAATAGACAGAGGGTGTTAAGAACAGTATAGGAAATGGAGAAGCCAAAGAACTTATATGCATGACCCATGGACATGAACTAAGAGCGGGGATTGCTGGAGGAAAGAGGGTATTGGGTGGAGGAAGGCAAAGGGGGAAAAGTGGGACAACTGTAATGGCATAATCAATAAAATATACTTTAAAAAATAAATAAAGTTTACCTCTATGTGTAGATAAGATGTCCAATATATTCAATAATAAAGTCAAGTTTCAGAAAAGCAAGTATAATGTAATCAAATGTGTGTATGTAGAGGAAAAGAATATCATACATGTTTGTAAAGGAATAGATTTTGTGAAATAACATGAAAGAACCCACACAAAGTGGTTATCGCTGAGGAATAACACTTGAATTGGAAATGGGAGGCAATGATGTACTTCTTCACTTTAAATCTATCTGGACTATTTTATTTTACTCAAATTAAAAAAGAAATTGAAACACTCTAAAGAGGTGAAAGTAAACATACTGAGTTTTTCTACTGTTGCCCAATGCTTAATGTCCAGATTATTTTCCTTAGATTCTTACCTCTGGCTGACAAACCCTTTGGTCTTGGGACCACTTGTTAAGTTACATCAGTGAAGCATGTTTTTGTAGCGTCTGACCCTGATTTTCAAATTCTATTTCTTCATTAATAACTGCAGTCCAGGCAAACTAATCCACAACCTGATATGAGGGTAACCGCAGAGTGAGGCAATTAATTCTTGGCAGGAACAGATACATTCACCCTGTGTGCTCAGTGCAAGCTACGTTTGCCAAGCGTATTACCACTGCCAAGGCTTTGCATGGATAATGGCCTTATTCAAAGATTTCTGCCCCCTTAGCCAAACCAAGAGCTGCTTTGTAGCACCCTCTTCGCTGACACTGGAATTATAAAATTTTAGACCTGGAAGAGACTTTGAAAATAATTTAGTCTAATATTTTTATCTTGTATGTTGGGAGTTCAAGACTTGGTGATTGTCTGGTCACTCAGCTAGGTGATGACAGAGATGAAATTAATTTTTCCTAACTCCTAGTCAAGGGCTGTGGGCACTTGATACATGATAATAGAAATCCAATCATTTTCAAAGATGTGGACAGATAACCATTTTGCCTTTTCCTACTGCTGGTCATTATTGACACTCTAACTGATTGGTTTTGATGAAATTTTAATTTGCACATGATGATTCATAACAACTGCGCAATCCCATGCCTTCAGAAAAAGACCAACAGATCTCCATTCTTTTCAGCAAAGATGCTTTCGAGACATAATGAGCAGGAACAAGAGCTGTAGAATCAGTGTGATTTTGAATCCCAGTACCATAACTCACTAACTGTATAATTTCGGGTGTGTTACTGAATCTTCTGGTAGCTCAGTTTTTTCATACATAAAATGGGAAAAATGATAATTTTATAGGTTGGTTATGAGAACTGAGTAAAATAATTCATGTAAAAGTTAGAAATATACCTGGTATATGAAGAGTACTCAATAATTATTGTACTAGCTTTTACTATCACTAATACTATTATTATTATTAGTTCCTAGAATTTTTGCCTATTCTCCTATTTTGAGTATCTGATCCAAACTTTCATCTAGATTATTAAAATAACTTTCCATCTCCCTCTGACCACGGTCTTTCCTTATTCTTTCTCACCATTCCCAGTGCTGTTCACATAAACTTTATGTAATGTTAAGTATGATAATATTATTGCCCTTGTAAAACCTTTCAATGGGTTTCTATCATCTGGTTAAAAGGTGAACTTCCTGGCATGACACTCAATGCCATTGGGTTTTGAGAGATAATAGGTCATTGTAAATCAGCAGTCCCTCCCACCTCGTGCATGATAAAATTGTAAGGTAGGAAGAATGATAACATTTTGCACAGCTTCTTTCGTAATGTGAATTAATGGTATTAAAGTGTGGTCTTGTGTAAAAGTTTTAAAGATACATCTGGGTTTATAGGTTATTTAAAAAATTGTCTTTTTAATATAACTAATTTATTGTATTTACATTCAGTAGGCCTAGAGATACTGTGCAATAATGTTAAGATGATACCACACTTGTCTGGTTAAATTGCATGTTTTATAACCTTTCTCAACAGGGTAGGAGGCTACAGGTAGCACTAAAAACCCTTAAACATTGGTATAGTCATCTCCAGTCCAGAACTTTCTTCTCAGATGTTTGATATGAAAGCTACTGGACATCTCCACAAGAGATAGAACAGGTATTTTAAACTTGGCAATGAGTTACTGCTCCACCTCCTTTATTCTCTGTCCCTATGCCAGGCATTAGTATGTACCCAGATGCCCCAATCAATACCTCAAAACTCAATTATTCACAAATTCTTTTCTGATTGCTTTAAAAACGGTTCTATTTTATCCCTTCTAACAATCATTACTCTTATCACGCCTCCACGTGCTCATCATTTCTTGTCTGGACGATTGCAATGACTGTGGAAATCTCCCTACCACTAGGCTTATCCCACTTGAATCCATGTTCTCCACAGTTACCCGAATACCTAAAACATAAATCTGATCCCTTTGCTCCCCTGCTCAAAAGCCTTATAGTTCTCTCATAAAGCTTCATGACAAAATCAAAACTCGTCAACCTAAGATGTAAGATCTTTCATAAATTTTCTCCAATATACTACTTTTAACTTATTCCCATTTCCTTGAATGTATGCTTTACTTCATCCTTACCTAAGGAATTGTATTTCTCTGAAGGCTGTGCTGTTTCATGCTCTATGCCTTTGTAGTCTTATTATTTTTTTAATCTGGAATATTCCTGTATCCTTTCCCTATTGCTGCCATCCTCATTCGTTTAAGTCCTTTCTGCACATTTTTAAAAAGTAGTGTCATTGTCCCTTCATTTCTAGGGAGCCTTATTGACTCACATGAACTAAAAGGTATTCTGTGCTCTGTTAATTTTCCTGTGAGTACCCATTTATAACACCTCCACACTGTTCTAAAATTATTGTGCGCTCCTTGAGGCTAGGGACCACGAGGTATTTATCTTTGTGCTCTGACACATTCACAGTGCCTGGCAAGCAGTCTGTAAGGACACCTTATGGTCACCATGGCAGTGGCAGCAGGAGTTAGGGAGCAGTTCTGAAAGGAAAGAGAAGTCTGAGCATCTCTCCACTTTGAGGATGGGCTGGGCTTGATTACTTTACGAAAACAAGGAAGTTTCCTTATATGGACACTTGTTTTCTTGTAGAGACTCAAGAAATGCATGTTGAGTGAATGCATGCATGAATGAGTGAATAACAAGAACTGAGTTCTCTTGGGAAAACATATCTCTTCCAATATACCAGCCCTTCCCTGGCTGCATGTTGTCAGATTCCACAAGAAGGACATCCCAGAGGAAGGGTTCAATTCTAAATCTGTTGTAATATAGACTATTCACAGCGTATGGAATCAGAGGATTCTAACTACCCACATGGCCACCTCAGGGGGCTACTGAGTCTTCAATAATTCTCATAGATGATTGTGAGTGAAAGATAGACTCTATCTCCTAATGCAATGGGAATGAAGGAAAAGAGCATTTGCTTAACCACAAAATACTGTTGAGAATCCTTCTGTTCCCTGTCAATACTGACCCCCTCCCACACATAAAAATATGAAAACCTAAAAGTTTAAACTTTTTCTTATTCACCTGAGTTAAATGTGTCCTATTTTTATTCACCAAAGAGGCTTAGTAAGATAAGAGTGCTTTTATAGCAATTACCCAAGCCTTGCTTTGGCACAGAGAGTGGCCTATTCCAGGAAGAAAAATGTATCACAACTGAATATTCCATCACAGATTTTATGAGATATTGGTACTGGTTTGAAAAGGACTGTTTCTTTTTATTTATATAAATCTTCTCATGCTCAGGGAAATGGATGCCCTGTAAACATTTTGATGGATGTTATCCACTTAGAGGAAAAATAATCTGTGCAGAATTCTTGTTAAAATGTTAATAGAAATATAATGTTCTATTTAACACGGACAAGAAAGAGGTAAGCCTCTTTAATGTTAAGAATCTATGGATCTCAAATAAAAGATGTGAAGCAGGTTTGGTTAAAATTATTTAAATTCACTTAGTTCAATTTACTCTCCCCATCTTAATTATCTAATTTATTTCTCTATTTTTCACAATCTAATTTCCAAACAATAATGACTATGCTAATTATCATCCTCTGTCCTTCCCAGCAAGAAGTAAGTTCCATGAGAGCAGAAACACGTTTCTATTTTTTCTGCCCACTGCTGGATAACCACAGCGCTGCGCAGCTTCCTGAAGATGGTGGGTTCTCATTAAATATTTGTTAAGTAAATAAATGGAACTTTTTGAAATAAAAGGTATAGAAGTTAGGAGGGAAAGAAACAGCCCATCCAGTAAGTTAAACAGGTTATGTTCTATTATCCTGTTTCAGCCACTCAGCAGAGGAAGCAGGTAACAGAGCTAACAGAACATTCACAAAGCTGTTCACACTAATGTATCTGCACAACTGTGATTTTAGATTACCTGTATTTTTGGAATAGATTATACGATCCCAAACAGGCAAGCCTGAAGGAATAAAATTTGTCATTATTTTTAGGAGGATTATGCAGAATTGTCTGAGGAAATCTGTTTAATATGCAAATATGTTTAACCAGAAGTAAGGAATATTTTATAACAATGGTTCCTGAGAAAAACTATTTGTTGGCTTTTGAATGTACTAGAATGTACTAGCACTTGCAATTCAGTAAGTCTTTGCTAAGGAACTGCCATTCATGAGGCAGAATCCTGAGTGGTACAGGAGAGAGCATTAAAATTATACTCTACCAGTCTTTTCAAAGGGGCTTTTTGTTCATCTGTGTTGGATCATCTTTATTTCTTTAAATGTAAAATGTCAACTTTTTGTTAAATTTCACTGTGTCATACTGAGATGAAGCAGGACCCTCAGAAGTCATCTCAGAATTTTGTGCATTGTTAATTTCTGTGATCAGGACATCATCCTTGAAACCTTTCTAAGCCCAGCCTGCATATGTGGGAAAACCTCATAGCAAATTGGATTTTAAACTAAGAATGTTTAAAGCAAAATTCTTTTTGGGGGGTGGTGATTGTCAAAGGTTAATAGAGGCTCTTGGTGATCACTATCTCTATATTAACTTATGATTAAGTCCTCTGGATGTGCGGATGAAAATATCAGTGCTTTGTGATACAGAGCAGACAAATTTAATTGCTCTATTGAATTCAGGGCAATACGTAAAGTATGCCTCATTATCACAAGTCATCCAACCTATATGGATTTTGAAACTTGAATCATTTATTTTTAAAGGTTTTTAAAAAGATTTTATTTATTTGTTTTTTAGAGAGGGTAAGGGAGGGAGAAAGAGAAGGAGAGAAACATCAATGTGTGGTTGCCTCTTGCATGCCCTCTACTGAGGACTTGGCCCACAACCCAGGCATGTACCCTGACTGGGAATCAAACCAGCAACCCTTTGGTTCACAGGCTGGCACTCAATCCACTGAGCCATACCAGCCAGGGCTGAGTCATTTATTTATTCAATTCTGCAATGTCTTATTGAATACCTAGCTAGTATCAGGTCCTGACTGTGCTATGTAACTCAGTAGAGAAAGAGAGAGAGAGACAAAGAGAAAGAAAAAGAAAAAAAGATATTACAGTATAATGTAACAGGGTAGTTCAAGAGCACCTAACAGGGTAGGTGGGGCCAGCGAGGTTGCCCGAGAACAAAGAGTAACTGAAAAATAGTAGCCAGGCAAAGGGAGAGGAGACAAAAACAAGCCATATTTAAGGAATGGGAAGGTTGAATGGTGTGAGTGTGTGTGTTTGGAAAGGAATTAGGGAAGAGGGGGTGGGTAAGACATGAAACCATGATAACAAATGTAGACTTTGTTCTAAAGGCAGCAGGGAACTGTTGATAGATTTATCAGGAAGAACAGTGTCTCCAGATTGATGAAGATCCCAGGCTGTTCCCTGCAGAGAGGCTGGCAACAACTGACAGAGAAGGAAGGAAAGCTAGTCAGATGGCTGTTGTCATCATCCAAGCTGATGATGATGGTGGATTCATATAGAGAGGGGGCAGTGGAAAGTGAGAGAGCTGGTGGATTTCTATAAGAGGTATGCACAGTGTAGAATAGACAGGAGGGACTGAGGGACAAGACATGGCGGGAGAGAAACGGAGGTTTAAAAGTGATATCTGGATTGAACGTGCATGCTAGTGTTCAGAGCTAGTGATTATTTCCATGTTTTGGCAATGGCAAGAAGCAACATTGTCCTAACTTCAAAGTCGCAGCAAAGCCTTGTCCGTAGGGATGAACGCACACCAACAGAGCAGCTTCAGCATATGCCCTTGCCTCTCCTATTACGTCATCATTCCTGGATAGATGGCAGTTCAGAACAGTGCTGGAGTGTGGCCAATACATAATCTGGACTTTCAACAAATCACCCTGAGGTTGAAAAAATGGTGATGACTAAGGCAATGAAAAATCCAAGAAGAATAAGGCAAAATTTGGTGAGAGTGTTTTTATAAGTAGCTTCCCATTCAAACTAAAGATATTTCTGAGGGAAATTGACTTTGAATAACTTGAGGCTTCAGAATACTCTATCCATCTTAGTATTTCAAACATAATAAAATGAAGCATTGGTTTGACACATGATTATATTTAACAACTTCTAGTTCACTTGAGGTTTTTACAATTTGAATGTTAGGTTTAAAATGAAGTCAGACATTTTCTATAGCCTGATAAGACAAGGGGAGAGTTGAGTGAAAAGAGGTTAGGTTTTTTAAAATTATTTTTAAATTACAAGTTACATTCAATATCATTCTGCATTAGTTTCAGGTGTGCAGGTAGTGGTTAGATAATCACGTACTTTACAAAGTGTTCCCCCCAATATTTCAAGTACTCACCTGGCACCTTTCCTTCAAATCAGTTTTAGGGAGAGAATGGCGATAGCCATAAGTCATAAGAAAAATTCAGATTTAGTTGATGATATTAGAATCATTTTCTAAGGTTTTAAAATGACTGTTAAGATTTTCATTCCATAAAATGGCTGATAAACTGTTTTAGTTTGATTACCTGTGCAAAGCACAACAAATATTCCTTATTCATTCGTTCATTTATCTGACAAATGCCTACTGAGTACTCAGTATGAACAAACACTGGTAGAATTTGGAGTTTAAAGACAAATAATTGTTATTTTCCCAGGTGGGTCAGGAGCGGGGTCACATCTCTGGTCACATGTGTTGTCCTTCTCCCCTTCCCTTTTTAAAAAAAAAAAAAAATACAAATAATTGTCATTCTCTCTCAAAAAAGCAGAAGTGTTCTTAAAAGAGAATTGCCACTAACTCCATGATAACAGCATTATGTTGTAAATACTGTGATCAAGAATGTGCTGAATAGCAGGGGGACAAGGCCATGTTTTAGCTATACGGTTTAATCAGATGAAGAAGCAGGGAGTGAGAAGAATAAAAATTTTAAAGTAAGAAATCTACGAACTCACAGGCGTGATGTTCAAGAGCACTACAGAAAGTTCTGAATAGTGAAAATAAAGCTTATATGAGGACAATACTGGAAAACAAGCCTGAAGTTGCAGGCTGGATCAGACATGTTATTAAAAGGCTTACGCCAAGCACAAGGGTTTGATTTTATCCTGAAAGCTATGGGGAATTATTGAAGGATATTAAGCAGAGAAGTGACATAATCCAATTGACATTACATTATGAAAGTTGGCAATCTGACACAGACAGAGAGCAGCCAGTTTTGAGGAGATGGAGAATTGTGTTTGCAAAACATTTACCAACTATAATAACATGTGCAGGTCACCTGAGATGAATTACAAAACTTAACTACCATAAAGAACACACAGAGCATCACTAAGAAACCTTCTGACAGTGGGAGCAGATCTATGCTAAAAACAAAACAAAACAAAACAAACAAACCAGAAGAAGAAGACTCTTAACAATGAAAAGGCAAAGTATAAAAAATAAATATACGGAAAACAGTCTGTGGACTACATCCCAAAGTGTTATAACCAGCTGAAGTGAAGAGTTTACACCTGATTTGGCCAGAAACTGCTATTAGATCTTAATCCCCAGCAAATGTCCTGTGGGCTTATTGTTAATCTCACACACTGAGAAAAAATAACGAAAGGCGTATTGGGGTTTTAGTGGGTCATTCGAATGTAATTGCCGGTGTGGAAATGCTTCCAGAGACAATTATTTCCTATTATAGCTATCTTGCAACACAAACACTTAAAGTAGCCTGGTCTTAATTTCACATATATTTAGCTAAGAGATAATGAAAATTTATAATAATCATGGAGGAACTTATATATCAAAATTGTGCTAATCACCTTCTTTAAAGGCCATATGCTTATAAACAATGCTCTCTAATAATTCAATGCATTTACTCAAGTCTTTCTTACCGTTCAGCCTGGTCTCAGGAGTTGTAACCCTCACCCCATGGTGGGCTGTGTAAGAGCCAAGGGACCTGCTTCATCTGGGTCTGTTCTATCAAGAGGGCGTGACCTACTAATGGAGACAGAGCTTATCTCCCTAGCAGGAGCACCGCTTCTGCCTCATCCATCTCTGGCCTCAATGTTTGGTCTGTTAGTTAATGACAGGTAAGACTCCTCATGGGAGGGGCAACCTAAGCCAGACGCGACCACTTGGGAGGCCTCAAGGAAGGACTGGGGGGGGGGGTGGGCTGCAGCAAAGAGGGGGTGAGGGATTCTCGCCCCCCGGCTATTCTGACATAGCCCAAGTCCCCATTTCTGTCTGGGAAATGTCTTCTGCTTCCTGAGCCTAATCTGTTTAAAACCTGAAACTATGAGGGTTAGTGGTGCAGCCCTGTGCGGGCCAGAACGGTGCCCCAGGCAATCAGGCCTAAGAAAGAATTCATAAAGTCCTGTGAAACCTGCTTTGTTCGCTAAGAGTGCTCTCATTTAAATGATAAGAGTCTGAGAAGGAAATGGGTGTGTCTCCCAAAGTTTTGCAACCCCCTTTCCTGACTGACACTGACTCAGATTTCTTTGAAATGTTAAACCTGTATTCCTGTGTATTTGAACCCAATAAAAGCCCACTGAGGAAGGGGCTCTGGGTCATTCTCCTTTGAGAATTTGGTCACCTCTCCTCCCCAAGCAGATCATGTCTTGGTAGTTTTATTTTCGTCCATGATGGAGGGATGGGGCTCTGTGGGCGGAGGAGCCCCACCACACTCAAGCAAGTTAGAAAATTCTAAATTTTATGAATTTTTCAAACAAGTATAGCAGGAACAATTGGCTGAAAGTGAATTAGAACAAATAGGGAAATACATGCAAAAATGTAAATCCTGTATCTTATTTTTTCTCTTATTAGTTTGCTTTTATTTCATTGTTTTTTATTTAAAAACGTAGAGATATACATAAGTTGTTTAGGAAATCAATGAAAAATAATAAAGAATCACAAAGAACTGTGACATTCCATATGGAGTAGCCAATATACCAACATAGGGAAAACAGTCATCAGGGATGTTCACTCTGGATGAAGCAACAATCTAGTCAACTTTTTTATATCTACACACTTGCTATTTACTATATTTTTGAACTTAATAAACGTTTGTCAATATCCTTATGGATTCACCTTGTTCTCTAATTTCTTCTGCTTCTGAACGTGGGTCAGCATATGACTTATCCAGGAACCTGCTTCAGACCCCACACCAATGCTTCTTTCTGCAGATTTCTAGTGAGTGAGTCCATGCCACAGTTTTCCCGCTACAAGAGTGGTCATTTTAAGAGGGAGTCTGAGTGAGCTGCTATGACCTTCAGAAATATGTGAATAAAAAGTTCTTTATTGAGAGTACTATGGAAGTAGTCAGGAAAATACGAAGCAACATGGGGGAAGCACGATTTGTGGAACACATTGTTTTATATCATCTAAAGTAATTGAGACTTCAGAATAAAAATCAGACAATTCTTTTAATCTTTCTTAAATTGGTGGCTCCTGTGGATCATAGCAGACAATGGTTTTCTGGACATTGAAAAAACAGTTTTGTTCAAGTATAATTTATATACCATAAAATTCACCACTTATAAATAACGTAAAAATCATTGATTTTAGTAAACTTAAGAGTTATGCAACTATCACCACAATCCAGTTTTAGAATATTGTCATGTTTTGTTGTTTATCACTTGGCAAAATGGATGTGTTTGAGACCTTTAAGAAACAGAATAGGTTAAGAGTATCAGATTAATCCTACGCAAGGTCTACCTCTGGGCTCAAACAATGTGAAACTATCTGGTGAATAGGTGCATTGAACCGCTAAAGTGGCTGTTCCTTAAGGAAATTTACTCCGAAGTAAGAAACCGCCATAAATAACCAAATTTTTCAAGCAGCAATGTGTTAGGCAGCACAGGGACCCATCCGTGCTTCTGACTCCAACCTGGTGTATGTCGCTAGAGATTTGCTGCTTCCTCCACTCCCATATTTGATTCATGCCCAGTGGCTTTTTGTCCAGTATGTACAGGGTGAGGGAAAGTAGGATTACAGTTGTGCCTATGGAAAATAATTCAATAATTAATAAATAACAATACAAGCATAAACTGTGTTTTGCATACTAACAACTATAAACCTATTTTTGCTCCACCCTGGATAGGCACTAAATAGATATTTGTTGACTGCAAAAAAATTTTTTTTAATAAGATAACTTGATTTATGTAGAGGGATACAAAAAAACAGGTTTTGAGACAGCAGGGAATGTAGCACAACTAATAGAATATGTCACAATAAGGGAAAGGGGCGTTTTCGTGCACTCTGCAAAGAGACTGAGTAGCCTGGGCACAGGACAGTTGCATTAACTGGCTACAGGAAGAAACCACCTTACCTGAAGAAAGAGAGCAGTACCTGTGAATAAAGTTGAACCTGGTAACCGTGGTTTGGTGAAGGATCAGAGAGGAGTTGTAATGAGTGTGTCATCAAACCGCCCTGAACATATCGGTGTGCTTGGTGAGTCTCAGAGACCCGTGAGGTACAAGAGACCCTGCGCTCCTTCTCCACTTCATTCTGTGCCATTCCTGCTCTGCTCTTGCTCGTCAGGCTGCTGCCATAGCGGATCTTTTCACTGATCTCCTGCCTCGATAAACTGTTGCCTGCTCAGAGCCTTTTTGCTAACTATTTCCTCTTCATAAAACGTTCTTTTCTCCTATATATTTATTGGATATGAGCCTCTGTTTTCATATTTCATTTGGCCTCCTGACGGCTCAATCTAAAATAGGCACCCAAACAATTTTTATCAGGTCACTCCATTTATTTTTTTTACTGTATTTAGTATACCATATTGTACATACAGGTTTGGCAAGATGAAGTTTATAGTTGTAAGGATGCAAAACACAGTTTATTCCTATATTATTAATTAAGTATTGTATTATTTTCCATATGAACAACTGTAAACCTACTTTTGTTCCCTCAGGTTATGTTTATAAATATACACAAGATATATTTTTATATAAACTTGTATATAGTGTATATTTAAAAATATATACAAATCTAAATGCCTATTTTGTATTATATTATATATATATGTGTGTGTATGTTTTTAGAAGAAGCATGACTTGAGGGAAATAATAACAAAGCAACACTACTTGGATTAAAGCTTTAAGGTTATCGTATAAAATGTAAAAATGTGTTACTAAAGACTTTCTATAATACCTCCAAAGGTGTCACCCAGCTCTTCTGTTGAACAGATCCAGTAAGAGAATATTTGCTATCTCCTAGGTCAAGCCATTCTGTAGTGAATGGCTTGAAAAATGGCTAGAAAAATGGAAGGATTCTATTTTTTATAATTTTCTCATAGTGATATAAAATGTTTCCTTGTAACTTTACAACTAATCCTGCTTTTTCCCTCTGAAATGACATAAAATAGGTATACATACCATATTTACACATTAGTTTTTTTTCCAGTATTTGATGGAATATGGGTTATTGCAAATTCAATCTTTAAATGAGACTGAAAACATTATAATGTTATACGAAGATGGTTTCTTGAGAGTTTATTAAAATAGCTGGGAAACAGTAACCAAAGCAATGACATTATCAGACAAAGAGCAAACAAAAATTTACTGATGTCACTAAAGTGGTTGACTGGTCCTTGATATTGCTGTCATGGAAATGGGGTGGGGAGGCTTAGGCATGTAAGTTAGAGCACATGAAGGTTTGAGAATTTGGGCTTGCCTTGTGTCTGCTAGGCTCAAGTTTTTATTTTGTAGTTTATTTTAACCAGAGGGCGAAGAAACATCAACCACTGAAAACAGCTCAAGGCTTTCAGAGCTAATTTTTTTTAACCTACATGAAATGTTGTGCCAAAATAATATCTTTCTACTGGCTTGCTGCATTGCATTGAGATTAGAGGAATGATTTCCATCATATTAGAGGAAAAAGAAACAGTCTGTGAAGCTATTTCAAAACAGATTCCATCACAAAGGGATCAGAACGGTATAAACATTTTGTTGAGTTTCATGCTTTTCCTAAAAATGTTAGTAGAATGGGTGAAATTAAAATTTTTTCTTCAAGAACCTTGTATGGACAAGGTTGTTGACTATTTCTATAATAGCAACCCATGGGACATTCAATTGGGTTAATGTGTATTTGGTGAGTACTGAATGTGTCTCAGGCCCTGTTCTGCCTATGGAAAGTCAACACAGAGGTATAGTCCCTGTTCTCAGGAAGCTCACTGAATGGTGAAGAAAACTGGACCATACGTGACGAAACAGTACTGTGCAAACACAGCCACGGATAAGATTACTGAGGACTGGCCCCTATGGAGCACACACAAAGGACATCTGTCCCAGTTTTAGAGGCTCAGGGAAAACTCTTCAAGGAAATGATGTCTGAAGTGAGACCTGAAGGAGGAGAGGAGTTAACTAGAAGGAGAGTGGAGGATGTGAATGGGGCTACAAACACTGGGTCAGCCAAAAAGCCTGTATGTTCTTTTTCCTGTAAAATAAAAGACACGTTTTTCATTTTCACCAATAACTTTGTCGATTTGGATATTTTGAGTATGTTGGCTATCTCCTGCGTGGTAGACTGTCAATTGTCCTCAGTTAATGTCTTGATTTAATTGCTATCAACTTCACTTGGTCAACTTGACCATGGAGCATCATCCAGCGAGAAGTCCCCAGCTCGAAACCTCACAAACCACTTTTGACACGTTCGATCAGCCATAGCACCTTCTCCATACACTGCACAAATCTTTCTTTTTGCATTTCAGTTGTGTTTTTACCTTTCTTGAAATAATAAAGCGTAATATGCCAAAAATGCTCTGCATTTTCTTCCATCTGCAATATTAAAGTGGTCACACAAAAATTCACCGATTTGGTAAGTTTTTTTTTTTTTTTTTTTTTTTTTAGTGCACACTGATCTGACAGCTGTCTCATTACAATCTAACAAAATTGTTTCGAACGAAGTTAAAGACAATTAAGCACTACTAGAGCCACCTTACAGAAAACAACAAAAGGACTCTTTGGCCAACCCAATAAAAGATACCTTCACACCTTGAGACACAGCAAATAGTTCAGTGTGGCTGAAGCACATGTATGAAGCTGGGGGGATAATATTATAAGGCTAGACCAATGAACAGAGAGCAGATCCTGAAATGTTCCATGTTTGGTTGTAAAACAAAGGGAAAAAAGTCAATGAATTCTCATTCATCTGATCTCAGGTGATATTGTACCTGTGCAAGACGTCATATTTTCCTATGTTATATTTCACTGTTACAGTAATATGAAACGCAATAGTTAAATGAATGAATAAATGAATGAATTTTGAAACTTGATTCTCCTAGTCCTCTAAAATCAGATAGATACCGCTTAGTCAATTTCTTTGTTTAACACTTCAGTCTTCTTACTTTCTCTCATAAAAAGAACAGATTATTTGTCTTTAGGAAACATTTATTATAGAAGGGAATACAGACATGTTAATAATTGCAGGAGCTTCCATTTCTAACCAGGACTGAGAAGCTCGTGACAGAGCAATACTTTTACACACTCACACTTCCCTAGAAAAGCCACAGGAGAGGAGGAGAAGTGAGGAGATGATGAGGAGGGGGAGGAAGAAAAGGGGAAACTTGTTGTAAATCAACTATTTAACTATGGTAGGGATCCTCAGCCCATATACTATGAGTACACAATCAATTACCATGTTGGAGGATTAGGGCGAGGGTCCAGGGGGAAATGATGCCAGAGCTGAGACTGAAGAAAGTCCAAGTTCTTGGAGAGAAGGGGTGCTCATTTAGTCAAGCTCAGCATTCTTCACTGCCTTTTTTTATTTGGGACATTTGTTGAGTCTTAGGTTGGGGTGGGTTTGGGTAGGTAAAGGTTAAGATAACATGCTGATATCAGCTGCTAAGAAAGCGAGAATCCAGCCAAGACTTCAAGCAATCTCATTGAGTTATGAAAGAAAACTTATAATTCAGAGCCGCCATGAAAAGAACTTGGTACTCAACCTAAAATCTTATTTGGAACCTTGCAGAGCTGCACTCTAGGATCAGGGGTGAAGCGGAGGTAGGACTAGCCTAACAGAGTGTGCACTCCTGCAGTGAAACACCTGATTAGATTTAGGTGATCCACCCGATATGAAACACCCACCTGTGTGAAAACAGAGAGAATACCCTGGGGAGAAGAGAACAAATTTTCTAGAAATTCTACAATTTTTCCAGACATGTTTCAGGTTAAATATAAATTAGCAAGCAAAGAAACAGGAAAAGAAAGTGTGTGTATATATATATATATTCAACATCCAAGATACTGAAGTTAACCAACATAGAATTTAAAATAATGGTGGTTAATATCCTCAAAAAATAGACAAAGTGTCCCTAAAAGTGAATGGAAAGTGAAGACCTTTCTGGTAAAACAAAATTGAGAGAATTTATCACCAATACACTCTAAAAAGAAAAAAATAGTTTTTAAGTCAAAAGAAACATTATCTCAGATGAAAATACTGAAATGTAGGCAGTAATGGAGAAAAATGGAAAAGATGTGTGGGTAAGTATAAAGCACTATAAACTGTACAAAATGAATGACAGTCATTTAATTGAGTTTACTATATATGTAGAATTAAAATACATTACAACAAAATCACAAAAGTGCAGTTAAGTTTACAATTCTGGCACTATCTGGGAGGTGGTATAACTACTAATTTCTCTAGAATCATATAAATCAGGTTACATACTATAATCTCTAGTGACACTAAAAGAATAGTGTAAGATTATATAAACTGGAGGCTAATGGATTGGTGATTTTATTATGAAATAAGAAAAAGTATTTGAGTAATTAAAACATAAGTCAGGTAAGGAGAAAAAACAAACATAATATGAGTGGAACAGATTTTTAAAAATAGTAAGATGGTAGATACTAATCTAAAATATCAGTAATTATATTAGTTCCCACTCTGGGAGATTACTTCCCTTATAAACTACATGTCTTTGCCTAGGGGAGAACACAAGCTGAGATTTGTGGATTCTATCCTGCCAGGTAGAGGGAACCCTAGTCAGGAGTGGCTGTGTGGAGCCACTCGGGAGATTCACTGGGATACTGTTGGGCTATATGAGAGGTTGAATAAATCAACTCCTTCTCTAAAGCAAGGAGAAATAGGACAAAGGAGTAAAGTAGACGGGAGATAAAGTATTCCCTTTATCTCTGACAAAGGTTACGTTAGAGAAGGTGACTCACATCTTTAGGCAGATGGGCTTCCTGTTAAGGAACCTCAGACTTAGATGAACCCTCCACACTGTTATGGCGGTAAGAACTCCACACTGCAAACAAAGCCTGCCCCTAGGGAGGCAGGGCAGAATCCCTATACACAGGCTGGAGAAAAAGAGGTATTGATTACTAGTAATACAGGGAATGTGGGAAAGCTTTGCTGAAAATCAGCATTTGAGCTGAGGCTTGGTGGATGAACAGAGCTTTGGCAGCTGCAGATGGAGGTTACATGTGAGATAGTGCTATGGAAATGATTAAATGCTAAACCAAACTCATTACTACCATTTAGAAAATAGTTACAGGACATAGATTACCTAATGGAGGGTACAGGCAAGATTTTGAGTATTTATATATCCCTTCTTAGAAAGTTAAATAGAATTCAGTTTTATCAACTGGTAGGTGGAATTCTGAGCTAGAACACAAATATGTAACACAGTTTTCCACATTTCTCCACAGCCAAATTCATATTCATCAAATCCTTCTCCCTCGTTGCTGAGCAGAAGATAAAAGAATACATTAAAACCATAAATATTAGCATAGTAGAATTTGCAAGTCAACCCATCCTATTATGAATGCAGTTGCACTGTTCTAACCTTCTGTGTTCTTGCCCACACTCTGTGCAGGCTGGAATACTTCCCCGGGTGGACAATCAGCACCAGGAAAGGCAGCAAATGCTTGCAAGCATTGTCTTTTCTTCTGTTCTTGTTTATTGTCTCCACATTTACTGTTGCCTGCACATATGTACAGGTACATGCATGAGTGAAGGCATTTAATCACTACACACACACACACACACACACACACATCTACTAAGAAATACACAGGGCACGATACAACCCCAAGGTAAAGAATACAGTGCACTCTTCCAATACCTAAAATACAAATTATTTTTTCTTTCATTTTTAAGTTAGAATGTAGTCCAACATCCTTTTTGAAAAGAGTGTTTTATTTTGTTGTTGTGTTTTATTTAGTACACTTGATCAAAGGAAATTTCAGAGCAGAAATAATATAAGATCCTGGCATTTGTGAATACTTTCTTCTCAGACTATCCTGAATCAGCACCTGTGGCTATCAGATGCCTCAAAGCTTCATTAATCTCTTCTCTCCTGCTGCTTGCCTGTCTTTTGACCATTTCACTGCTAATTAGCGGGAGCAGGTGGAAAGAGAGATGCTGCTAATCTCTATTCACTCTCTTTAAATTCTGGTTTAGAGGGGGGATAGATAAATATGGAAAAAGTACCGTATACTGAGGTTTTAAAATTTTATTGGTATATTGAAATTCATGCTTATCTTAAAATGTGATATTCTTGGTGATCAATCTTTTGATTCAATTCACTTGCAGTAATTCATTTGATGACCTGCTTATATACAGACAGCAAACCAGTAATTAAAAATGTGATAAATGACCGGACAAGAAGAACAGGGCCACCCAGAGGCACGAGGACACATACAAAGAAATTCAAAGGCATTCACAGAGCAATGAAACTCCCATTTCCCCCATATCTGCCTGGTTCTCAGACCATGAAATGGTGAAAATTCATGACTGATTTGGAGTAATGATTTAGCTAATGACCTGCCTTTTAAATAAGAAGCTGAGATTTTTCACTTGCTAACCAATCTCTCAGAAAGTCCTTTGATAGTTCAGTACATTAAGTTTATTCAATAATCTCCTCCCATCAGGCTCTTAAAGAGCCGAGCTACAAGTGTGTTCCAATTAAAATAAATTTTATTATTGAGAGAACCACAGAAAGGTGTGCTGTAAGGACCTTCGGAATTATCACCCTAATATATGGATGATAAAAATTAGGCTTAGGTATTTAAGAGATATTTTGCCAAAATCAGATAGCTGAGTTGAAATCTCAGGTCCTTTGACTCCAGTATATGGCATGGTAGATGCGTTATGCCCCTTCTGATGAAGATTCTAGAAACTCTATAACCAGCCTATATAAGAGGCTAGGCACATATATAATCCTTTGGATTTAGATTTCAAATCATTAATTTAAAACTACTATATGTCCTCACAAAATAAATAAATAAAGAAATGTACCTGTAACTCTTTTCATCTCTCCAGATTGCCATGCGATGACCTAACCCACTCATCTTTTTCGATAGGTTCCTATAATGTTTAGGGACTTTACAGTTTGTTCTCAATGAATTTAAAGGATTTTTAAAAAATAATTGTTGCTGTTTTATCAGGCTCCCCACTTTTAAAAAATTTTCTGGTGAAGAATTATTATTTAAAGTGTATGTTGAACTTGCCGATCTGTAAATTATGGCATATGCTTTTCTGCTATTTGTTGAAAATGATGAACCAGCTAAACAACTTTCTTAATTTGAAATAGACTGATTTTATTATTTTAAAAAGTTTTAATAATAAATTTGATAACTAAATAAAAGGTATTTTATATAGTGTCTCTTGTCAGAATTATCTGTGTAAATGTTAAGAGTTATCAAACTGGTTGTTCTCTGTCAAAATAACTGAATCAGTGTTATTATTTCCATTAACTTATTTTGTAAGGTGAAAAGCTCTGAAAAAGGAGCTATTTTTAAGTCAACCCTGAGTATATTCCTTTTTTCATCTTCATTCCTAATTTGTAAGGTCAATGATACTGACCTCATTGACTAATAGCAAATCCTATCTCTGTGACATCAGCTTATCTAAACACATTAGGGATGCTCAGCAGGCCTGTTTCATGGAAATTAAATTAGTGAATAACTTTGTGATGAGAAAATCATGAGGTCATGGCCACTATTGCTTTGAAACTAAATGAGCAAATCTTTAGAAGAGTTTGTTTTTGCTCTTTCCATGATAAGACCTCAGTGGTCCTCTCTCTTAGATTTTGGTCCTCAGAGCATCTCCAAGACCCAGGAGGCAAGAGCAATGGCAGAGATGGGGTTGGAGGTGGTTTGATAAAGTATGAAATAAGCAACAACCTTTCCTTATAAGGTTTAAACATGCTTCTTCTAAAACTGAGCAGAATTCTGTAATTTAAATTATAACTATTATGTCTTTAGATAATATTTTTAGTACAGACACCAGAGACCTGTGTTTATGATGCCAGTACAGTTTCTTAAATCATATACAATGATTTCCATAGCGTAAAATAGTTGCTGGGAGTCACATCAATTTAAAGAATAATTTTATATGGATATTTATCTTACTCTCCATTGGAAAAACTTCTATGTAGTGGATGCTGACTCTGGTTGTGAAACTGAAATCTGAGATTTGAACAGTACCAGGATGACCATCTATGAAGAGTGATAAACGTAGCTCAGGCCTGTACTGTGGGTTCTCTCAATTTCCCTTTCCCATCTTCATGGGAAGCCCTTTCCAACAGTTCTGTACTCATGATGCACCAAGTCTTCCCTCATCAAGGGGAAGGGGAAGCTTAGAAAAGATCTAATGAAGAAAAGGCTTTTAGAAAAAGATGACAAGGTGTGCTTATTAAATAAATTTTAAAAAGTCCTACATGTTTCATCTCAGCACTTACCTCTACTGTGTGGAATGAAAGACTCTGCTGGTTGTTAAGTAACTTTCAGGCATCAGCACAGCAAATGAAGGAATATTTGGTGGGAATCGGGAGTGAGGTGCACAGCAATAGTGAATAATCGTCTCTGGAAGTTTTCTTTGCACAGATCCTAACAGCAACTCACATAAGGCTCACATAACAAATATTTCCACAACAGTAACAAACGCTGTTCTAGTTACACAGTCCTGGATAAATCACTCCACCCTTTTAGTCTTGGTTTCATCCTTAGGCAATGGCAAGACGAGACTAAGTATTTTGTGATCTTACACATGGAACCAACCTCACATGTTTCTGATAATTACTGACAGCCATCCAAAGGACAGATTTGTAACTGAGATTGTTCCATTCTTAGGCATTTACCCCCCAGTAGGCTTGGACACACTATTATTTAGACAAGGAAAGGCACCTCTTTCACTTTTGCTGATCAGTTAAAAAAAAATGACTGATGTTTGACAAGAAGGAAAGAATATTGAAGTTATTTATTTTTGTTATTTTGGACTGATAAAGAGAAATAAAAATCTATAGGTTAATAAACTATACTGGAATAAATATTTAAGGTCAGAAAAGGAAATCATCATACTCAATGTCATTAGAAAGAAAATTTACAAAGCAAATAGTTATCCTTTTAAATATTTTAATACATACTTAAAAATGGACAACTGAGTATTACATAATTATATAATATTGATACCGTTGGATATGTGGATGTATATATTTTTCTTTTCAGTAAAATAGTTTCATGCTTATAAAAGTCACCCTAAGTCAACTTGGGACAAAGAGAACAACATACAGTAAAAATAAACTGAGTAATAAATGTATAAGTAAGGAAAATATTAGAAAGCAGTTACATCGTTGACACAAAGAAAAAATAAATACACTTTTCTATTATTTAAAGGCAGTTCACAATCATTTCCAGGAATTCTGTGAGGATTTAAGGCCATTTGTTCTAAAGAAATGTTTTAACTTGGACACAACATCACAAAACTGTAATTCTTGTAAAAACTGTACATGCAAAAACTCTTTACAATTAATCGTGGACAGGCAGACTAGTATATAGGAGTAGGTGATTTCGCAAATGTGTTGTGCACTAAGTCACATGGTTGTGTATATTTAACTGGGAATTTCACAAAAAAACTTCCAGCCTGTGCACCCTTGTGTGGTATTGTGGAAAGGTGATAAGGAATCCAAGAGAGCCAGTATCCCTTTGAATTAAAATATCTAGACAAGGTATTATGGAATAAAAATTTTAAAACTTCTGCTACGTGGTTCACAGTTAAATATTCTGGGTTTTAGTCTTTCTAAATAGCATGATGATAAAAAGAGGCTACTTTTTACACAAAGTAGTTTTTGTGCATCTTCAGTTCACAATGTTTGACTTTTTTAAAATTTCTACTTAGCAGTACAGAACATAAATTGACTGCAGTCTAAATTTAGAACCCAAGCTCCATGAAAAATGCATGTTCTTACCGGATATACATCTGCTAAGCTGAAACTCCCATACTTGGCAAATGCAGAGGAACTGATTACTAAGCAGATGCAGCTTCTTAAGACAATTCACTCACTGAAGAAATATGCAAGTATCTTCCCTTTCCCTTGTTTGCAACTGTATTTGTCCAGACAGTCATTCAAAGAGATATTGCTCTTGTAATTATAGCTATTGCAGTTTAGAAGACAAAGGATTCAATATGCAAAACTCTTATTCTTAAGAACAGTTATAAAAGTATTGAAATTTAAAAAGTAGTAACATGTAAACATTGATACAGAAAGACTGCTTTCCTATACACACAGCAGTCGAGGACAATATTTTAGTTAAAAACATAGTTTGTGCTTTTCCCCAACAACACATTGGAAATTAGCTGTTTCTGTCCAAAAGAAAAAGAAAAAAAAAAGTAAAGGTTCAGAGAAGACATCCATATTTTGCTTCAAGCATTCAAAGAATTTTTCTGTTGCTCATGCAACAACCATATTTACAGTTTTGGTTTAGGAAGAGAATAATTTTGGATCCCAGAAAGCATATTAACCAGTACTGCTGAAACCAAACGGCGGAGAAAAGGTTCTCATTCCCTGGTTCATTACAGAGCATCAGGACCAAGCCTGACTCAGCAGTTCAAACTGACACGTTTCGGAGCACAGTCATATTTGAGTCTGTAACACATGTGTAGGCGGGGTGTACGGGGGAGGCGCAGGCAAAGGCTTGATTCCTCGGGCCCTCATGTAAGACAGGAACTGCTCGGGGATCTCAGCTAGGACATCTTTAGCCAATCTAGCCATACTCAGTATGTGGTTTCCGCTTCTGTCAATATAATCTCTGAAAGGCACAAACTAGAAAGCAGAAGTGAGAGAAAGTTAATTCACAGACTTTAGCATGCTAATTAACAGACACAAATATCAGCACATGGACCTGTTTGGCTGGAGGAGCATCGGAGACCAGAGTCATGGGAGATGGACAATAATCACTATGTATTTTAAAGATATGTGATTCATTACAAACAACTATAATCATGACCAAAACTTTCTAATAAAAACTTTGCCTAAAGAGGGATGTAATTGTTTTCTATGTTTTTCCCCCAATAATTCATGGCTCCTGGTCCCTGGACGTCCATCGCGTGGCTACATGGGTTCTGCAGTTCTGAGATCTCCACCTGGCCTGAGTCCCGATAGGAGGGAACTCGGAACCACTTCGGGGCTCAGGTTCTTGTCAAGTGGAGTTAACCCATGCCTAATTCAGACTTCAAAGCAGAAATATTACCCAATGAAGGGTCAAAAAATATAGTGCTTACTGTTAAAGACTCCTAGACACATGTATTTTAAATTATGTTTAGAACACCAAATCATAACATGGTTATGCAATTCACATAGCTGTTATCAGCAGGGACCTGAAATACAGGGTGCGGAAAAAGTATATTTACTGTTGTTTGTATGGAAAATAATAAAATAATTAATAAATAATACAAGAATAGACTCTGCTTCACGTACTTACAACTGTAAACTGATTTTTGCCCCACCCTGTATTCAGTCCATTGAGATTTCCCCAGTGTTGACTTTTTTATATCTGTTATTTGGAAAGGCACACACACAAATAAACAAACAAAGCTCAACATGAGATTTGATATACTTCTTATGGAAATATCATCCTTCTTATTTTTACATCACATAAAAATGACTGCTCTATCTTTGCATAAACAATTATGTGGAGTCCTTATCAGCTCAACCCAGGTACTCCGACAACAGATTGCCCGATTTCATTCTCATTTCTAACGATGCTGAAATTAATAAACACAGTGCTGTTTCAGGGCACTTGTTCAATTCCCCTTAGAGACATGATGATTCTTGAAGCAACTTGGAAGTGATTGAACTGTTACTGTTGTGGTAGTTCAGGAACACAGCGATTGTAGGTCTTAGAGAAAAAGCAGAGTGAAGACACTTTAGGATGTTGAACAATTTCTAACTATGATGTTTTAAATTAAATCATTTCCCCCAGAGAAAGAGTGAGCATGTCACAGAACACACACACAGGGCCAAGGCAGGGGTACGTTATTCTATTACTGAAAGGATCCCCCCACTAGGTTCAATTGTCTGCCACCTTAGGAAAGATGTCTCTCAATGCCAGAGATTTGTGAAAAGGAAAGGAAATGTTTATTTAAAGCTATACGGACTTAAAGTAGTGACCTAATGTCTTCATTAAAATATCAAAGTCCTTTGGATGCTCACAGATGCCCACAGTGCTTCCTTCTCCTCCTGCCCTAATTAGGGGTACCATATCTCAGGAAAAGAAGCAAACATCTGAGATTCAGGCTGCCGGCGCCATCAACTGTGTCGCCGTCCAGGCAGGATCTCTAATCATGTGGCACCTTCTCATGGCCTACTGGCAAGAGTTTTTTCACCTTTCTTCCAGGCAAAGTCTCTCCTGCTTCCCAGGCCATGTGGCCAAAGGGAGCACCCCAAAGCCACATGGTCCTCTTCTACCAAAGCTGCAGGCGTCCCCAGTCTGACCAAAACCACATGGTTCTTCTTTCCACCAAAGCTGCAGGGGACCCCACTCTGGCAAAGCCACGTGGTTCTCTCTCTCATGGCTGCCAAGTCTGGGTTTAAATCCCTGCGCCAACCTTCCTTTGTACCCCCATTTCTGACTCCTCCTACAATCAGTTACACCTGCCAGCATTCCTGTATTATTCCAAGTTTACTGGGCTGCCATAGTGAGTCTGGGCAGGTATGGCCCCATGTCATGGGGCCAATCTTCTTCAAGCTCTCATGCAGGTGCTGTAACCATGGGGAGCTGCCCCCTAGTTAAATCTTGCGGGGGAAGTCCCTTCCATCCCCCTGGCTCAGAGCATGGCCACAGCTATCTAACATAGCTATGCAACCAGTTAAAGGTTATATATATGTTAAATGACCATGCCATGGATTAGCTGCAAAGCTGTTGCTGTACAAAACAGCTCTGCATGTTCCTGCTCCATGTGTCCCTTCCCCCAACTCACACCTCTTGCGAGGGTTGGGGGGGAAGGACATCTTATATGTCTTTCGAATATTTCCTAGACACCTTGAGTTCTGCACCCCATTCCAAATCCCTGTTTGGGCCCCCCGTCTCTTGGCTGCACACTGTTTCGAGCACATTCCCATCTTACACATAACTTTTTAAAGTTTATTTTGAAAAACTTCCTCTTGATTTAGGCAGTTACTGAAAATGTGACTTCAGAAAACAGCTGTTATTAGGAGTAGGCTTTAAAATGTCAGGTTGCTATAGAAACCAAGTAAAAATGTTAAGAAATCAAATAACAGGGGTTATACCTTTTATATACGGTGAAAACAGTATATAAACTCTTCTAAGGAAGAGTAGAAAAATCACTCCTTTAAAAACAACTAAGACACACTGTAGGCAGAAGCATATCTCTATGACTATAATTTTACTCTATCCATCTGAGGAGGAAAACTCAACTTTTTAGAAAAGCATAATAGAAAGGTGACAAATCTTACTTTTGCCCCTGAAAGTAGCTAAGTAAGGGTAAGAAAAGAACTAACAGAACAAATATCATCCTCAGGTGAGAAGAGAAGTGGGGGATATGAAGTTTTGTGAAATTGCATGAACTATGGACAAGATGACATTTTCAATTTAAAAAAAATCTGAGGTGCAAAAACAGTTAAGGTTAATTTTCTCTCTGAAACTATAATTAGAAAAGTGATAGAAAAGAAATCAACATAGTTAAGGATTAATGAGAAAAAGATATCTACTTGTAGCTATAATTATTTTCATCCTTATTTTAAAAGGTATGGTATTTTAAAAGTTAACATTTTGTAATGTTGGTGTGGTTCATATACATCTAATTACCTTTTACACTGCTTTTTAAAAGGGTCTATATATTTTTTTCCTTCAGAATATGCAGTTCCTATCTGCCTTTCAGGGAAATGCTGGCACCTCTGCAGGGAAGGAGAGCTTGCTTGCCTGGCCTCTCCTTTACCTCAACATTGCTCTTATATTTTTATTTGATTCTTTTCCTTTCTTCTACACCAGGGGTATTGAACTCATTTATCTTTTTACCACTATTTGCACAAACTCTGGAATTAGATTTCCCAGGTTCATAGGCTGGTTCTGCTACTTATTAGCTGCATGATCTTGGGCAAGTTGCTTTCCACTCTTGGCCTCAGTTTCTTCTCCACAAAGTGAGGACAATAATACTAACCTACTTCATCAGGTTGTTACAGTAAGTTGACATGTAAAGTGCTTAAAATAGTATTCAATTCATAATATGTACTATATATAGTAATTATTATCATTACCATAACTACTCATCAACTTATACACTTACATAATCAATATAAATATGAAACTATCTTCTTAGCATTGTATTTACATTCTTACCAAACACTAAATACAAGGAATATTCTTATCAATTTGATCTCTTTCAGATTGAAGTATAGGATCAGTATTATAATCTAAAATAGTAATTCCTGGCCTTTCTGCAATTTTAAAACATCTGTTGTTTCACCTTTCCAGCAAATGCTATAAGATGTGCTAAATTTTTTATTGAAGTGAATTGAAATTTATTTTTAAGAATGTCACGATATTCTAGAATGTCAAAACTAAGAATCATGATCACACAAATACAGTTATACTCATCTAAACCACTTTCATAAGTAATGGATGAGAGAATTATATATCACATCTAACTTCTGTTTGTTAGATGGGGGCACAGATAGGTCCCCTCAGCACTAAGGGACCGTGCGCCAGACTGAAAATGACTGTCGCAGCAAGTCACCATTATCCATAGGAGTGTACCTCACTCCACATGTGTGTTTGGTGCAGAAAAAAATGTTGAGAACTTTCTGTTCATAAACTTAGATTATCTAAACCTTTTCCAAAAGGACATTCATCAGTTCAGTCATGTCAGGGTGAAAATGACAAGTCACTCTTCATTCTCTTTACCTGTTACTATTGCCACATCTTAGAGTTTTCATGAAAAAAACAGATGCCCTCTTTCTTAAATTATTGCTCATATCCTTCTACAATCAGTTATCCACTCCACCTCTCAGGACACTCTGTTTACTGTTATTATCTTTTAATCCCTCCACTATGACTGCTGTACTTGAGGATCACAGTTCAGAATAATGCCCACATATTTGTGAATGAACGATCATTGACTACTGTTACAAATTAACATGGACTCTTAAAATGCTTGGGTTAGAGGAATAAATGCATTCTGTTCTGTAGAAGTGTGATATATCCTTCATACCCTACGTCTTCCTCCTAGCATCCGTCCACTATGAGGAAAGTGTTCCTCATGGCTGCTCGGATGGCTGGCCTCGTCTATTTGTGAAAACAAGTTCAAATCAGTTTGGGCAAATGGGCTTTTAGTTGTTGTTCTGCTAAATATTACTTGATTGCTCCTACTGTGCAGAGCTCCATTAGTGATTTTCAAGTCTAAGTCTTCAAGGTTATTATTCTCCTTTTAATAGAAATTACAACTAGAATATAATTTTTAAGAAAATGATAGGTTGGCCAGCAGCTGTATGCAACCAAGAGAAATTATGTTGCTTTATCCACAATGCCCAATCCATATCACAAGCAAGCAAAAAAATCTTACTTAAGTTTTAGAATAACAACCTTAGGATCTCATCCTGCTTACTGTTTATACTCTAGTCATATGAGATTGAGCCCTGAGGCAATGAATATAATCACACATCAGGCTGACTAGTGTCATTTATCAAGGTACAGCCACTATGAAATAGTGACATAAAATGCTTTCCCCCTGGATTATGCCAACCCACTAATGAGAATAACTGATACTGATATTAATGCATTTATTTAGCAACTGGTAAGTGGGAGGCCTTCTGCTAAGAGATTCAGTACAGTATCTTATAACATTTAATTTTTATAATTCTGGTATCCATATTTTGAGCTGACAAGAGGAAACTGAAACTTGGAAAGTTTAATTAACTTATCCAATATCAGATAGTTAGTTATAAATATCACTTGTTATTTGAACCCAGATTAGTCTGACTCTGATACATTAACCATGACAGTATATGAAAAGGGGAACAAATCCTAATAATCTTCACTAGCACTTCGCATTTTAGGAGAGTAGGTGTATTATCACATGATGAATATAGGATTTGGAATCAGAACTCTGTTGACAATTTGGATCAGCCAACTTTTGATTTAATAACTTTGTACAAGTTGTTTAACCCCCCCCCATCTCAAGTCTCTGTTTCCTTGTTCATAAATTATTATAAGGCAAAAACTGACCAGTAATTGTAGGAAGATATAAAGTAATATAAATATAGTTTTTTTTTAAAGAAAATTAGTTCAAGTGTGTAGAGAGAGGCCATTGCAAAAGGCAGTATAGTGGGAAATTCCAAAATGTAGGATTTTAATCAACCTAATGAGGAGGAAGACTATTCCAGTAAAATGAAAAGAGAAAATAAGAGCAAGAACAATGAAAATGTGTGGTGCAAAGATAATTAATAGTCCTATTTGTCTAGACAAAGTATGAGAGAGAGAGAGTGTGTGTGTGTGTTTAGTTAAAGAGGAAGACTAGGGTCAGGGCATGGAGACTCTTAAATGCCATGTTTAAGATTTAGAATCGGTTATGCAGAATATTGATTTAAACATTTAGAATCAAACATTTTAAGATTATATTGTGACTACTTCTTACTAGCTTGTGACTATAAACAAGAGAAATTAACTTCATTTCTTCTTTTTTAAAATATGGTAATCGATCTTCCTGTCTCAACAAAGTCAATTAAGGACTGAGTGAAGTAATACTATAGCTCTTTGCCTACCTAGGATATGAAGGACTTAATAAATGATTAAATGTCATTATTATATGAAGAATTTGGATGTCACTTAAGACTTGACAATATAATGAATACCCCATCTACTACCCTCTATTATCTGCTAAAACTCAAGCTACCTACTATTATTTGCAGCCTTAGGTTTTTGTCCACTTAAGAAATTTGGGGTTTTGTTTGCTGTGCATAAACCTGATTAGCTTCAAAGTGGAAATGTAAGAGAGCTTAAATAGGTCCTATTTTCTTATGTTATCACAGCCAGCAGTGTTTATAGCATTTATTATGATGGCTGAGATAGTTTCTGATGATGGGAAGTTTGATCACGCCATTCTTTTTGTGCTCTTGCAACTTTGATACGCTAAATATCAAGGGTATTTCTATTTTTGAAAATAACTCATTTAAAAAAATGTTTTAGTGGATTGTAGAGGCTGGAAAACTGTGATGGTGGAATGTTTTAAAATCTTATTTAAGATGAGAGAGGATGCTAATTATTCTTCAATAAGATACTGTATGTAAATGACTATCTTGCTTGCTATTTTTAAAAGACCAATCACTAGGAATTTCTCCATGAAATTAGAAAATGATACATCAAATCTCCTTAATTAAATGTAGGCATGTAAGTCAAGATGTCACTGTCATTCAGAAGCTACTAATGCTCTGAGGACATTTTAATTTTGTGTCCAGAATCTGTAAGATCTCACAGCTTTTTCAATTCAATTTTATGGGGTAAAACCCCTGAGTGTTTAGCTGTGTTCTCAGGTGCCTTGAAAACCTTTGTGGATCCCAGTATCATTTTATGAAAGTGGACTGGTCTTCAGGATTCTAAGTATAAAGGAGAGGAAATATATAATTGGACCTACATATACCTTAACTGATAAGTAGCAAGTATTTTCGTGTTTTACGTCCTCTGAAACTCACAACATCATAAGAAGAGCAAAGATGAAAAATTTAGTGTTTGGAATTAATGAAACAAAGGCTCAAAGAGATTTATTCATGTGTTCAAGGTCAGAGTGCCAACAAAATAATTTCACAGAACTGAGTCCTTTAGCAATATTCTGTCCAATATAGCATACCCACTGAGAGACTAACTACTTTCATCATTAATACTTATTATACATATAATAAGAACTGCTGGCTATCACCAACACAACATATTAGTTCTCTGAAAGAAAACCTTAAGACACGAGCAATCTTAAGCAAGTAATACCAAGTCTCCCATAAGCATCATTTAGATGATATTATGAGATACGGGGTTCCTCTGTTAACTTAGTAAAAATGCATTACTGCAACAACATAACACATTCTCAAGGACTTCAAATTCATACTTCCCTTTAGTAATTTAATTGTTGGAATCTGTGAGCCAGACATTATGGAGAGCCTTTAGATAAACTGTAATTACTTGAATCTATAATTATGCTAATGAGGTTGGGGTGAATAATCATGGGTCTAATCATGGAACCACCGTGGGTTTCTGAAATAGATGACCGCATTACCATGCTCCCTTTCCAGGCTGCTTTCAACTTAATCATTGACATGTGTGCCCACGTGCATTTTCACTCTACCAGGAATGTTAGGTTGAAACGAATGTCATATTTAATTATCTTTCTGTTTTAAATCCTCACCCAAGGATATGTTTTTATTGATCTGAGAGAGAGAGAGAGGTGGGGGGAGAGAGACAGACTGACAAGCAGACAGACATCAATGTGAGAAGCATCAATCTGTTTCTTCCCTGACGCAACTTGACTGGAACCAAACCCGCAGCCTAGGCATGTGTCCTGACTGGGGATCAAACCTGCAAACTTCTGATGTACAGGCTGATGCTCTAACTAACTGAGCCACCCAGCTAGGGCCATGTTTAATTATCTTTTTAAAAAACTGCAATACAAATGTCCCTTACTTAAAATTTAATTTTGCTGACTGATTAAGAACAATGCTTTTAAATCTTTATCATCATTAATCTTTATATTATCATATTTATAAATTATGTTATAATCTTCCTCAAATTATTTTAATAGTTTTTTATTGTATTTTGCTGAGTTCTATTTTAGGAGTATATTTTATATACATTATCTCATTTAATCTTTACAACCATGTCAGAATACTAAAATTTAGAAAACTTTCCAAGTTATCACAGTTGGACAATCCAGGATTTGAACCAAATTCTGCCGGATTCCAAATTAGATTGTGCCAATGACTGTACTATGAGTGAATATGTAGTTTATTAACTTAAGAGAAAGTACTGAAGTCCATTGCTTGCTCCTCCAAAACATTCAGACTGTGTGCTTAAATGACACTGACACCTTCACTGTCCTATTTAAGAAGGTAAAGCTCACAACCTTTTCCCCTTCTGACATCCTAAAAGATATGGAGACTAAAATATGCAGAAATTTACTTGAATTAACTCCTTGTTCATAAATATATATTTTTATTATATTGGTTACTAATTATTTTTCTTTCTATTATTCTTTTTAAATTCTAACAGAATTTATAATGATATATATAAAAAATCATTATATATTCTGTTACATATTATGTTATCTTTATGGTTATATATAATTCATATATTTTACATATAATTTATATATTTATTGTGCTTTTAAGATCTATTTCTCCACCTTTCTAACCGTAATCTATAAAGAAAGTATGACAATATCTACATTTTTCGTTTGCTTATACTAAATTTATCTACTCTGAATATATATCAGCTGCTTTAAAATATATTTAGTCTTTGTTGCAGACTAAACAATGATTAAATAAACATCATTAAAAAGTCCATTATGTTTAGAGATTCTAATTTTAATAAAAATCTCAATACTTTATGGTAATAATAAAGTAGGTAACAATAAAATAGTAATAAAATTAACTTACTAACAATTCAATTTTATATATCATGGATCTAAAGTCCAGAGGAAAGTAATTGGTGCTTATTCTAGGCCCTGTTACTTAATGGACACCTCATAGAGAACCCACCAATTAAATTAAATAGAACCTGAAACTCTTCATTTCAATTTATTTATGTATCAGAACTGACAGGAGCTGTTCACAATGGCCAAAATAAATTGTTCTCATTAAGTATCTTACCTGCACAATGTCCCTTTCAGCATACTTTCCTCTGGAGGAAACTCTTACATCATCTCCATCCAACTCAATCATTGCTTGAAAATAAAATAGAATTATTAATCCAGTGTATTTTAGCCATTTACTAAAACAATGTAGGCAATAAGGAAATCAAGATGCATGAAGTAGTGATACATCCTCTGTAAAATCAGAAAGCTATTGATCCCTTCATGTTCTCAGCCATTTCTCTCATAGAACTTGACTGAGAGCAACTGTACACATGAAGCAAAGCCACATCCTGTGACCCCTTTGAAAGACAAGAAGAGCCGATGTAGTAGAGAATAGTCTTTGGGCGCATCTGCCCATCCCAGGGATTCTCAAATCTGGATTATATGCTTTACATGACTTAGCAAGTGGTACTAATCCATTCAATTTTATTTTTTTCCCCCTAACTTAAGAAACTTGGTGCTAATCATCACAGAATTTCCAATAACAATTTGAATTGTATTCTTACTGAAACTATAACAAAGCTCTATATCCATGGTCTAATTTCCACTTTCAAAATAGATTTAAAAGCAAAGAAACATTTGCTCTGCCCTTACACTGACTGGATAAAGTATAATTTTTTTGAACATGATTTTTTTGTTGGTTAAGAGAGAATTCCAACATCACACCGAGCAGCTGGCATTTGGGAACGCTGCCACATAAGGGTTCATTGGGTGATATAGTAATGTTATGCTGCAATTAAGAACATTTTCCAGAGTTTATTAGGTTTTCAGTGAGATTGTCTAAATAATTAATTACATGAGGAATGCTAATTTGTGCTTAAAGCATAATTTTATTACTGATAATTCATTTTCTACATACATGACATTCACTAGGCTCATAAGAGCTACTTGCAATTATAATGTTTGCCTCTGAACACTCCAAAACTTATTGCTCAGTCAGAATATAATCCTGACATTTTTTTTGTTATTTTCTTCAGTGCATGAATAATGCATTTGGGTTAAAAAACATTGATTTAAATTTTATTTTTCTACACATGGTCATGGGTCTGAGCTGAATCATCGCAAGTTCACATGACTGATAGACGGCCACCACTCCGCTTGCTCAGATAGACAACACAGGTCATAATGCAGCAAATGTGTATGAGCATATGACTGATGACAAGGTAACTAACTTATTCAAACTACAGAAGACTTATTTTTGTCGCCCCTATTTTTTAGGGATATAAATAAAAGAATTCATTATACTCAAATACTTTCAAGAGTTAATTCTTCTTTGTGGTCTAGATTTGTTTTCAAAATTTTCCTATTATTTTGAGATACAAACATATATTGATAATGACACGCTGGCAAAAGTTTTCCTTCATTATTGAATTTGCTAATTAAAGAAAATGACAGTTATTCACACAATAATATGTTAGAATGAGATCCTATAAAGTATCTCCCTCCCAACTTTCCAGAGTGTCTTTTGGGTTAAAAGGCTGCATGTGGCAAGACTACACGTTTGAGAGCAAGGAGAAAAGAAATGACGAGCAAGTGATGGGAGGCTGGCGTTCGCCCTTCAGGTTTACAGATTATCTTGTCCTCAAGGATCCTGACGCGGTAAGCCCCAGTGCCCCACCAGTACCTGTCCTTGGAAGAACGTGTATGAGAGATAGACCTGCAGCACTTTCTAGCCACAGGAGATGGGATGAAACTAGAGCCGCCTGAAGTTCTTCCCTTCTTCTAACGGGAGTGGATCAAAGCAGGTAGCCAGATGCTGCTTTAATTTGACTTTTTGCCTTTTAAGGATGAAGAAATCCCACCATGAGAAATCTTTCTTCTTAATTAAGGTGCTTTATAAAGGAGTAAAAAGTCACTGGGGGAAATTTTTACAAAAAGTTATAAACTGTTCTTATTAAAATATAGAAATCAATTTGAATGTGCATTAATCTAATAGTTTATTTCAACTTCCTCAACCTTCAAAACATGGATGTCAAAATACTTCCTTTCTTGCCCATGCAAATCAGGTGTAGATTTTGGACTTAGGTGGTTAACTGATAAAATTTGCAATCTTCTTTTTTCCTATATCAGTTTATAAATATGGCATGTAAACTTACTCGATGGTAGTCTTGGCAGTAAGTGCCCAGAGAAAGGCCCTTCTGATAAGACAGCAGGAATCTGAATGTAAGTTGGAGATTTTCTACATTAAACATGAGTATTCTGTCCTTTTCTTCTTAGCCATGGATGTGCATTTTGAGAGGAAAGAAAAAAAATCCTTTAGAGAAGCACCTATTGTCTCCTAGTGGAATAATCTAATTTTTTAGTACCAGGCCTGGAGGATGGTCCATCCTATTAAAACCTCCATCCTGGTGAAAGCAGAAACCAAGTGGTGCAGGACCCTAGTTCCCTGTCCACAGGTTCGCCAGGGTAAGTTTCCCTCTAGCTCCCAGGTGGGCATTCTACTGGTATGGAATTTCCCTCTTGGTCTACAATCTTCACTCACTTTTCCATGTGGAAAGAGGATTCATAGGATCGGTAAGATTAGGAGAAGAAACTGACCTCGAATCTCTTTCTTGGAGCTGCCTGTCCTCAGGTCGGAGGCAGTTCCTCCCTGTGGCATGCTCCTGTATGGAGGATGCTCCTGTACGGAGGATGCTCCTGTGGCAAGACCCCACCCCTGTATGGAGGAGGCCTTGAAATAAGGGTGAGGCCACTTAATATTGGGGGAAGAAAGTAGAGGGAAGTCTGCCTCTGCACACAGGTTAACCCAGATTCCAATTCTGCATCGCTAGTAATAAAGCTTATTTTCTGGTCCCTGTCTGTTTCCTGCCCCCCACCCCCAGTTACTTCAGGAAGTCAGAGAGGGAAATGATGAATAATCACACCTCAAAATGTTAATAAATAATTAATTGGGAACTAAAGGAGAGAACAAAGTAAATAGCAGTATGTTTTGCACTAAATAGAAATATAAACTAGAAATATACACCAGGAAGAGTCAGTGGCTCTGTATTCAAACCCTATGTGTGGGGGCTCTTGAATAGATGACCAGGGTTTCCACCTCTGAGTTCATACTCCTACTAGTGGACTTTCTAGGAGTCTGAGAGACCTGAGATATACCCAATCAGAGGTGTATCCTTGAGAGGCAAAAGCAAATTAGTAGCTGAAGAAGAAAGCATGAGTTATTTTAATCTAGCAGTGGGTAAAGATTGTGAATCTCAGCCTGTCACTAATTAATGCAGATGATCAAGTGCACAAAGCATTAAGAAAAAAAGATGTGTTTTAGCTTTCTTGACTCCAGAGAAGAGTGTCATATTCATGCCTGAAATACAATGCAAGTGGATGCAAATATCCAGAGACAGAAAATGTTAGCAGAAGCAGCAGCCATCAGGCTAAATGACATTTTGCTTTAGAAAATGGGAGATTATAATGATAAAAAGGATGACCATCCAAGCATGGAATTGAAGGAACGAATGTTCAGAGTCAGCGACATAATTTTGCCTGTGGTTCTTTATCTGAGACAGGCAGATGTATACTGCTTTTATGGAGGGGGCTCTGGTGGTTAACTGAGAACCAACAGCGTGATGATCATACTGAAATTAGCCACCGACATGCCTAAAACAACTTGTTAACATAACAAAGGTTGTTCCAAAATCCTAAAATTATTTTCATTTCCAAAGTCCCAAGCTAAAGAAACTGTCATTGTTAATATAAAACACCTGAACCAGGTGAATGTTATAAAGTCATGCAGGTGCAGTCCAGTACAGAGTTCTCTGAAAGGAATTCACCAGATAACTAGTCACAGACTATCCTTTTTTCACTTGCAACCTAGGCATGTGCCCTGACTGGGAATTGAACCCACAACCCTTTGGTGCATGGGATGATGCCCCAACCAAACTCAACCACCTGGCCGGGGCTAACAGGCTATCCTTAAAGAATTTTGCCCAGATCACTAATTACACAAATACCTGTCACTTAGCATTTGACCATGACCTGAGCCCAAACAGAAAACTAACTACCCAGTAAGTCAATTTAGCATAATTATATAAATTCTCTTTAAATCTTATATAGTCAGTTCCATTTTCATTTTGCACTTTCATATGAAAGAACTTATTTATTTATACAGCTAATGTATATCAACTAGTGTAGGACTGAAAATCCATTAAAGTAGCATTTTATGCTGTGTTAACATTTCTATTCACAACCTAATGGTTTATTAACTTCATGCTCATTCTCAAAGGTTTTTAGTAAACCTAGAAAGTATTTTGCCTTGGGAACAAAAACAATCTATCTCTCTGTAAGTCTTTAAAAATATTATTTTGAGCTACAAAGTATCTCTACTGAAATGGAAAGATACATGTTGCATTAATCTATATCAGAGGGACAATGTTCTACTCAGAAGACAATCTTTTAACCTGCTTACTTTCATAGACTTCACTGTGAAAGATCGATATTGATGCCTAATGTACATGGACATTACATACAAACCTACATGCACACTCATATTCATATATTTTAAAAAGAGTGATAGGAACTCAAGAGCATGATGAGTCAGATTAAATTAAATAAACTCCCAAGCAATACTATTGGATTTTATTACTCACCATCAAATTCTGCTGGTCCAACACCAACTATAATTATTGACATTGGAAGTTTTGAAGCCTTCAAAGAGAATACACAATGAGTTCACACTAGGAAATTGAGTTCATAAGAAAAAAATTAAAATGTAAGAAAAAATTAATACCCCGTTTTACTTTATTTTTTTATATAGATGTTCATTAAAGTATTTAGGAACATATTTAAAAACAAAACAGAATAATATACTAATTCCACTCTTATGCTTTCCCAACTTTGTACCCAGGCTAACTCAGTGGGACATGCTTCAGGACTGACCAACCTTGGACAATCTAAAAAATAAAAAGTACTGAGATTCAGCTTTACTTGCTATTATCAGCCCAAATCCACCTAAGATGACTTTGGGTATCCTTAGTCAGTCATTTTTCATGTTCTCTCTCCTCTCAAAAACCTTTCCGCTGCTAAAGGGGGCAAAGGGTAGCATGTTTGTGAAACAGTAGTACCCCACTCTACCTTGTTTTTACCCAAGTTTAGGAAAAAGAATTTGTAGAGCAAATAAAGGAATACAAATGCTAATTATGAAAGTTATTTATTAAGTATGGTTAATTTATGTATTAACTATCCATAAGATTGTGTGGGACACTGAATATGTTATGGCATGTTTCCTCATGGTGTGTATCACTTAAATGAAATCATCACTTTAAAATAATTTAATATTAAAAATCTGAGATCCAGCTACGGAATGATGCTACAGTATAGCAACCGCATCTTCCTCTAGGAAGGTCATTGAATTATAAATAATTGTTCCTCAGCGCACCATATCCTATTAGTTTAAATCTATATTACTGAGTCCATAGTTTAAAGTGTACACTAATTCCACTGCCCAGAGCACTAAAGAAATCAGGATAAACTGCACCCAATGTGTCTACTTAAAAAATAAATGTGTGAGCCTCTATTCCTCCTCCTCCTTTTATGTTTTTTTCTAAGCATATGTCTATAAGTTCTTGATTTTTCCCCACATGAAACTATTTTTCTCTCACACCAAAGAGCTGATTGTATTTTCTCCATGCTATTAATAATTATGAGGCATGATAAACACTCATGCAACTGATTTATACTACATGTCTACTTTGTGTCGAATGTTGCTAAGCTTGGTTACAGAAAGGGGAGTAAAAACAAATAATTTTATTGATAATAATCTAGTACATGTAGACTTTATAGCTTATAGACTAATAAAGAAGACAATCAAGTACTCATTAAATATAACACAATTAGAAATAATAATGAGAAAATGTTTTTTGGACCAAGTTCAGTTCCTATCTAATTCTATAGAAATAGAAATTAGCACAGTTCTGTAACTGAAAAGTGAACATTAAGAAACATTTTGCACAAATTATAAAATTGTGTACCAGTACATCAAACTAAAAGGTAAACAAACACACTCATGTCATAACAGTAGTATTACCTTATTTTTAATTTTTTTGGAAGTACCACTAATTTTGTTACAACTCAGTTATCCACACCCTTACCTTAGTACTTATGGATCAATGGCACAAACGTGTCTGAGTAATGTTAACAACGCAGTCGGCTCCAAAGGCGTGGGCATTTGTTTCACTGTGAAGCCAACAAGACTCTGGTCTCGGGTCTCAAAGTTGCATGCTGTCCCTTGGCCAGCCCAAGACCAAACGACTCCTACTTACGTTCACTATAGACTCCTTCGTTTGAGCCATATCCGAGATAACGCCATCTGTCACAATCAGGAGCACAAAATACTGGGAGCCATCCTTCACAGAAGAAGCATACCTGAAAGGCAACAAAAGGGTAAAGAATACCACAGAACATAAAACAGTTCTCTCCGCAATGGTTGCTAAGTATAACTTGAAATAGTCTATAAACCTTTTAACCACAGGAAAGTATGTAAACATATATATACTAAGAGCCTATATCATGCAAACTCTCAAATACACACTTTCTTGAATCAGCACACTGGGGCAGCAGCTTCCCTGCACACTGGTACACAGAAATGCCTGGCTGCCTTAGAAATGTATTCGCTAATAAAAGGTGAGTGGGAGAAGGGTACGTTCAGCACAAGGAAATGGATATACCTTTTGGAAACAGGCATTCTGGCTGGGTAATACATTATGTGTATGCCCTTCAGTAAATTACTTAAACTATCTGAACTTTATTTTCTTGGTCTTAAAATCAAGATAACACACTTTTGTGTTGTTAATAATGAAACCACATGTATGGTATTCAATACATGATGCAGTTCTATAAGTTAACAATAAGCTTAAGTGCTTGTTTTAGAACTAGGCGGCGTGGACGGTTGCACAACATTGTGAATGTGTTCAATGCCAATACAGTGTACTCTTTAAAATGGTTACTTCCATGTTCTGTGAATTCCACCTGAATTAAAAAAAAAAAAAAGCGACAGAAGAAAAGCTTTTTGAAACATCCATTGTTCAAGTTCTTAACACATTTTAAATTGATGAAAACTGGCACAAAAAGACAAAAATTAGGCATGTAAGACCATAAAAAAGAAAGAAATCTTACCCTTTGCAACTGCATGGATAAACCTGAAGTGTTAAGCTAAGTGAAATAAGCCAGTCACAGAAAGATCAGTACCATATGATTTCACTTGCATGTGGAGTCTAATAACCAAAATAAACTAACAAACAAAATAGAAACAGACTCATAATACAGGGGACAAGCTGCCAGCTGTCGCAGGGAATGGGGGTTGGAGGACTGGGTGAAAAGTGGGGTGGGGGAGGTAAAAGAGGTACAATGGGGATAAATGGTGATGGAAGGAGACTTGACTTGGGGTGGTGAACACACAATACAATATACAGATTGTATATTGTAGATTATAGATTGTACACCTGAAACCTATATAACGGTATTAACCAATGTCACCCAATAAAATCAATTAAAAATGTGGTTAGTTATTCCCAGTCCCCCCAAAAAGTTAGGCATGTAATAAGAACACAGTTCTTAAATAAGTTTATCAGAAGTCTCACCAAATAATACCCAATAATTTAAAGGGAACATTTTGAATGTTGTATTTTATTACCAGTATATCTGTTTTGCATTATGTTGTATATTTTGAGTATCTAAACTATATTCTTAACAAGTAAACTTTTATGATCTTTAGCACATAACTAGCATGCAAATCTTATCTAGTAATGAGCAAGCATTATGGATATTTTTGGAGGCAGTGAACTAGAAGACTTTGTTCTATTTCTGTGAAAATCATTAAATGAATCATTGAAAATTTAAGTTCAAAAAACACTGTCATTGATTTTAATGAAATTCCTTCACAGCCTAAAGGACCCTAAGGAAGTAAGTTTGAACAGGTCAAGAACAGATCAACAGCATAATATTTCGGGACAGAATTCATTTCTTGGAAGCAGAATTAACTACCATATGGACAAGAAAAGTATTTACAACTGTGCCATAGACTAGAGAAACTAATAATTTCTCATGCTGCTAATAAAAAAATTTTACAGATTAATGAAGAGACTACAGTAAGTGGCCTGTACACAATACTATCTGTAAAGATAGTATTAAACTAGTTCCACAATGTAGTCAAAAATTGTCCCATGATACTGTACCATTGACCTTAGACATGAAAAATTTGTATTAATTTGATCGTAACATAATCAATGGAGAACAATCCAAAGCAGATATGAGCCTCTTCTATTTTACCCTTAACTTTTTTTTTTTTTAAGAAAAGAAGTTGATCATCTCCCTCAGGAATTCTTTTCTTAAATTTTTAACCCTGCAGAGGTTGTGGTTGATGTGAGAGATACAAACAATTTTCTTAAATACCCATTATTTTTTTAAAAGCGTTTCTTACTGACTACACTTCAGAAGCAGGGAGGTTTGTATTTCATGTGACTGACTGAAGTCTATAAATAGCAGTGAGAAAAGCTTCTATGAGTATAACAGTAAGGCTTTTATACTTTTCTTTCTACACCATGCTCTTAAAATGACAAATTTCTACCAGGTTCAAAAACAATATGAAATATTGAGTATTATGCAGTCTTATAAATACCTTAAGCTGGCTTAACGGCCTGATTATTTTTTTTTGTATTTACTTTTTATTTCTCTTTCAATGCTTCTTTCTTCCATGGAGAAAGTCTCAGTTGTTGGTATGTCTTTTCCCCCCAGCTTGAGTTATAATTGGTATACAGAAAACTGCACATAATTAATGTATAAAATTTGATGAGTTTAAACATATGTATATGCTTGTGTTACCATCAAAACAATCAAGATTATAAATATATCCCTCAGCTCCAAAAGTTCCTTTTTGTCTCTTTGTATGTGTGTATGTGTGTGTGTGTGTTAAGGCCATTTGAAATAAAATCCAGCCTCTTAACAAAATTTTAAGTGCACACCTCTGGCTGGTGTGGTTCAGTGGATTGAATGCCAGCCTGTGAACCAAAGTGTCGCTGGTTTGATTCCCAGTCAGGGCACATGCCTGGGGTGTAGGCCAGGTCCCCAGTAGGGGGCACCTGAGCGGCAACCACACATTGATGTTTCTCTTCCTCTCTTTCTCCCTCCTTTCCCTTCTCTCTAAAAAAATAAATGAATAAAATCTTTAAAAAAAAATTAAGTGCACAATACTTTGTTAACTATGGGCACTGCATGGTACAGCAGAGCTTCAGGATTTATTCATTTTGTACACAGGCACCTTTACACCAACTGAATATCTAATCCACATAACCCTTTTCTTCAACACCTGATAACCACCATTCTACTGTCTACTTCAACTGTTTCCGATGCCTCGTCTAAGGGGAATCATGCAGTATTTGTTCTCTGATAATTGTCTTATTTCACACACCACAATGTCTCCCAGGTCTATCCACGTTGTTGCAAATGGCAGGATTTTTCTTCTTTCTAAAGGCAGAATAATATCTGTATCTTGGGTGTTATAAATAATGATGCAGATATCTCTTTGAGATCCTGATTTCAATTGTTTTGGGTATATATTCAGAAGGGGGATTGCTGGTGGCTCTAGAGGAATCTCTACATTATTTTTCATAGTGGCTGCACCAACTTGCATTCCCACAAACAGTGCACAAGGGTTCCAATTCCTCTATATCCTTACTAACACTTATCTTTTAACCATTGTGTAATATCCTATCCTAAAAGGTGTGAGGTGATAGCAGCTCACTGCGGTTTTGATTTGCATTTCCCTGATTAGCAATGTTGAGCATCTTTGCATACAGCTGCCGGCCATTTCTACGTCTTCTTCTGAAAAACATCTATGCAAGTCCTTTGCCCATTTTTTAAAGTTGGATACTCTTTCTCATGCTATTGAGTTCTAGGAGTTCTTTATATATTTTGGAACTTAACCCCTGTCAGTTATATAGTTCACAAATATTTTCTCACTTTCCAGAGGTTCCATTTCATTTTATTTTCTTTTACTGTGTAAAGGCTTTTTAATTTGATGGAGTCCTACTTGTCTATGTATTTTTGTTTTTGTTGCTTGTGATTTTGGTGTCATATCCAACAAATCATAGCCACCACCAATAGCAAGAAGCTTGGTGTTGCTACATCAATTTCAGGTATACAATATAATAATTTGATGTCTGTATACCAACCAAAGGTTAGTTTCCTTCTGTTACCATATATTTGACCCCTTTTACCAAATTTGTTCCCCATCCCCTCACTTTCCTTCCCCTCTGGTAACCACCATTCTGTTGCATCAGGGATATTTTCTTGTGGTCTCTTTGTCTGTCTTTGGTGTCAGGGTGGTGCTGGCCTCATAAAATAAGTTTGGAAGTGTTCCTTCTATTTTTTTGGAAGAGATTAAGAAGGATTTGTACTAATGCTTTTTTAAACAGTAAAACTCACATATGTATCCATATGTTCCTGGGCTTTTCTTTATTAGCAGGTTTTTGATTACTGATTCAATCTCCTTGTTTTTGTCTGTACAGGTTTTCTATTTCTTCTTAATTCATTCTTGGTAGGTCACATGTTTCTAGGAATTTCTCCTTTTCTTCTCAGTGGTCCAATTTGTTGGAATACAATTGTTCATAATAGTCCTTTGCTAATAGATTGTTAATAATTTACTTCTGTGATACCAGTTTCACGCCTCCTCTTCCATTTCTGATTTCACGTGACTCTTCTTTTCTTAGTCTAGCTAAGGGTTTGTCAGTTTTGTTTCTTAAAAAAAAAAACAAACAACTCTGAGTTTTGTCTTTTTTCTATTGTTTTTTGTTCTCCACTTCTTTTATTTCTACTCAAATCATTATTCTTTCCTCTGCTAACTGGTGCTTAGTTTGTTCTTCTTTTTCTAGATCCTTGAGATGCAATGGTAGGTTGTTTAAGATTTTTCTTTTTTTTTAGAAAATGGTGCTTATCACTTTAAACTTTCCTTTTAAGACTGCCTTTGCTGAATTGCATTTTCATTTGTCTCAAATATTTTCTAATTTCCATTTCCTTTTGATTTCTTCTTTGACCCAATGGTCATTCAATGTTATGCTAAGTTCCAGTTATTTGTGAGTACTCCTGATTTCCTTTTTGTTATTGATTGATAGGTTTTTTTTTTCTATTTTGGTCAAAAATGATACATTGGAATGATTTCGATCTTCCTAAATATGTTCAAATTTGTTTTGTGACTATTATGTGATCTATCCTAGAAAATATTCCATGTGTGCTTGAAAAGAATGTGTATTCTACTTGACTGTTGAATGGAATGCTCTGACATCTCCATTAGGTCCATTTTGGTCCAGGAGTGAAGTCTAATATTAGTGTACTGTTGTCTATTTCTCATGTCAGATATGTCAATTTGTGCTTATAGATTTTGGTACTTTGCTGTTAGGTGCATACTATTTGTAATTATTGTCTCTCTGTGTGAATTGATACCTTTACAATTATTTATTCTTTTTAATGAAGGTTGTACTTATCTAAGGTGTAGAGCATGATTTGATATACCTAATGAAATGATTATTAGTCAAGTTAATCATCATACCATCTTATCACATAGTTGCCATTTTTTTCTGATCAGTGAACCTGAAATTTACTCTCTTAGCACATTTCTAGTATTCAATATAGTATTAACTATAGTAGCCAAACATTACATCTCTAGATCTATGCTTCCTACATAAAGCAACTTTGTACCCTTTGACCAAGATCTCCCCATTTTCCTACCTCCCCACCCTTGGTAACCACCATTCTAGTCTTTGCTTCTGTGTATTCAACTTTTTAAAATTTCACATATAAGCCCTGGCTGGCATAGCTCAGTGGATTGAGTGCAGGTCTGCAAACCAAAGGGTTGCTGGTTCGATTCCCAGTCTGGGCACATGCCTGGGTTGCAGGCCAGGTTCCCTCTATGGGGCATGTGAAAGGCAACCACACATTGATGTTTCTCCCCCCGCTCTTTCTCCCTCCCTTCCTCTCTCTCTAAAAATGAATAAAGTCTTCAAAAAATAAATAAAATAAAATTTCATGTATAATTGAGAACATGCAGTGTTTTTCTCTTTGAGTCTTGCTCATTATACCTAGTATAACATCCTTCAGGTTCATCCACATTGTTGCAAATGGCAGGAGCTCCTTTTCTAAGGCTGAATGTCTGTGTATTCTCACATACATTGACCCTTTTATTCTGTAATGACCTTCTCTGTCTCCTGCGAGTTTTTTTTTATTTTAAAGATTTTATTCATTTATTTTTAGTGATAGGGGAAGGAAGAAAGAGTGGGAGAGAAACATTGATGTGTGACAGAAAATAAATTAGTTGCTTTTCACATATGTACCCAACCAGGGACCAGGCCTGCAACCCAGGCATCTACCCTGACTGGGAATCAAACAACGAACTTTTGGCTTGTGGGACAATGCCCACCCAACCAACTGAACTATACCAGTGAGGTCTCCTGTGACCACTTTTGACTTAAAGTCTACTTTGTCTGATAAAAATATAGACACTCCTGCCTACTCTCTTTTGATTACCATTTGCATGGAATATCTTTTTTTATCCCTTTATATTCAACTGATATAGTTCTTTAGATCTAAATTAAGTTTTTTAATAGAGAGCATATGGCTGGACATATTTTTTTCTTAAATATTCACCAAATCTGTCTTTTTATTGGTGAGTTGAATTTTGGTTCAAATTTTGGTTCCACTTACATTTTGGTTTCCTTTTGAATCATTAGAAAGTATACCAAAAAGAACAGGAGAATATGTTCATACTACCAAGACAGTTAGGACTAGATCCTAAAGCAGATACAGTAAACTAGGAATTTCATAGGAATTTTGCATTTTACTTTATAATAAAGGTCTTATATTAATATTTCTTAACTTTGAGAAAAGTTAATGCTGAAGGAAGATACAGGAGTTCATTGTGTGGCTCTCACTACTGCTTAGATAAACTGCTTTGAAAGTAAATTACATTCTTTAAGAACTATTCAATCCATTTTCATCTTTATAACCATCAGCACCAGAAGTCATCTTAACTTATTCATTATTTGTATTGCATTTGCTCTACACATTCTCACATTGTTGAACTTCACAAGTTAAGCTAAATTTCAAACAAAATCATATTTTGTAGTAAAAGTATTCTATGTTTATGAAAAAATAATGTAAATGCTATAGCTGTGTAAAAGTAGAAAGCAGAGGCTGATCACATCCCAATCTTCAAAAAGGTAACACTGATATACAGATATGCAGATTCGAATTGTATTTTAAAGAAGCTGGCTTCATAAAGGAACTTAATGATTGATCCTTTTGCATTTGCAAACTATATAATTACAACTCTTAATATTGAAAGCCTGCTATCTTTTCAAGTATAGAAAATCTATAATTTATATTTTAATATTATTATGAAAAGTCTGGAGAGAGGTTAACTTCGTCAGGATTTTGGAATTCAAACACACTTCTTTAGACTCTGTCAAGTAAGTTTCTGGGATTGTTTTCATAAACTCACAAATGGGTGGCTCAGATTTGTGGAATATTCTTTCCATTCATACTACTTCACAGGAATAGAGAGGACAACAAAACCAGATAAGACACTGACTTGGAAGTGTTTTACGTAAGTAGTTTAATTTTGACATGCACAAAAAATTAAATCTTAATACTAAGTAAAGGGATACATTTAAATAGTCCAATACAAAGTAACACCATAAATGGTTATGTTCCTAAGTTGTTACCCAAACGATTTTTGTCAGTGTGATGAAGCGACCACTGTATCCACGTGGTAGGTAGTTTTGTCACACTTTCTTTGGTGCATCTCTACCTCTGCAGCAGAGGTAAAAAGGTTTCAGTGTATAAGGCAAAATGATTTGGAATCAGATTACTCTGTTTGGAGTTTAGCTCCACCACAAATGGCCACTACATATCCACCTGGTCATCAGGAAAATGGGAACAATAACACTACTGTCATGTTTTAGAGTAGTTTAGACTAAAATAAATAAAATAAACCACAATACAGCTTGAGCCTATTGCCTGAGGCAGATTTGGGGTTCGATCATGATAGTCATTTTGACCTTATTATTATTGATCTGCAGATGAAAGAGATAAAATATAGCACATTACTTAAATTTTAATATTAGTTATGAAAATTCCAAAATAAACATTATCTCCTGAAAAATGAAAATAAATTTTAGCTGATTATCAAGATCCTTGACCTTTCTCAATATTGGGAAAAGAAAAATAAATCTAGTCGATAGTTATAAATCGATAAATCCCTCTGAAAAACTGGAATGCAATAGCCTGAAAAAGTGACTGGTTGTGCACAGGAAACAAATGGCAGACTGAAAATAGAACTGATGGTTTTCATTGGTGTGTTAGTTGGTTTTTGAAATAACAAATTGGTGAAATATACCAACAAAATATACTCCAAATTGTTTGAAATTATTGAGGTGGCAGTCTAGATGAAAATAAATCTTTGGAAAAAAATGACCCGAGCAGAAAGGCAAAAGTGGCAATCGCCATATCCAAGGGGAAACTGAGGCTAAGCAGGGGATGAGTAAATCTCTGTTTTCCTCAAACTACATATCTATAAACACATGATTTCCTTAACATTTTTTCCTATTGTTGTTAATTATTGAGATTTAAACTGTTATAGATAATAGGTAAGTTATTAAGTTCACATATGAAAGTGTTACCAGCAGTATTTAGCTAGAAAAGGAGAGCAAAGAAAACTAATCACTGAGTTTAATAAACTGAGGAGCATAAGCCTGCCTGCTAGCCAAGAAGCTACAGCTTCAGACCCCAGAGGATTCCAGCATTTCTCTGCCAAGAGAATTAGTAGTCCTCCCTCCCTGCCTCTGGTACCAGATAATCAAGTGGGAACGGGGAGAGGCAGGAACAAGTGCAATAGAAATCAAAATGGTGCAAGGGGGAGGTGCTGGACCAGAGAAGCTTATCAGTCTTGCCTGGGGAAAGAAGGATTAGTTGGGAGGTGGATCTACCTGAAGTGTTGGAAAGTTTGGGAACTGATTGGTTATTTTGAGAAAGCGCCTCCTCTGTCCCATACCCAAGCTAATATAATTCCAGGGGAACAAAGAAGCTTTCTCTCTCTTGACCAGGCAACCTGCACTCGCCCCATGTGTTTGCAGGGCCTCTCTCCTATCAGCCACAGGACCCACGGCCATGCCGCTCCACACACAGGTTCCAGGAGGGAGCCTGAAATGGACTACAACCAGAAACACAAGCTAGGCTAGCTGGATACTAGGCTGAACTGTATTTTGATATAAACACTGGGCAGTGGCCTTCATCCTGGCCCCACTGAAGAAAAGGCTGGATATTTTTCCATGGTGAGACAGACAGCAATGGGACATCAGGAGGGGAACCTCCTTAATTGTACATCATCAATAACCCATTCCACAGAACCCCATCTTCCTGTGCAGGCCTCAGGAAATTTTTTCTTTAGGTACCACAAAAGCCCTATTTCCATGGGTACCTAAAAGTATTCTCTGATTTTTAATTTGGTTTCAATTTACAACATAATAATATTACATTTCTTTTGGGAGACGTGATGGTTACTCTTATGTGTCAACTTGTCTAGGCTATAATATCCAATTATTGAGTCAAACCCTTGAGAAGGTATTGCTGTGAAGGTATTTTGTAGACGTAGTTAACACCTGCAATTAGATGACTTTAAATAAAATTTCCCCTGACAATGTGGTGGGCCTCGTCAAATCAGTTAAAGTCCTAACAAAACTAGCTTAAAAGCAAAAGAAATTGTGACTCAAGACTGCAACAATATCTAATTCTGCCTGAGTTTCCAACCTGCCAGCTTTCTCCATGAATTTCTGACTTGCTAGCACATACCATTGCATAAGCCGATCCTTTAAACTGAATCTCATTACCTATATATCCTATTGGTTCCATTTCTCCTGAGAACCCTGATGGGCATGGTAGGTACCAATCACTATCACATTTCCCTCAGCTCATGAGGGCTGACTAAGTATTATCATTAATAGTTTCTTTAGTTTCCTATTATAAGCTTATTAAAGTATACCCATAATATATGGTATATAAAATATTCAATTAAACAGGTATGGATTTCTTGGTATAAAGCAAAGCATTGTGAGATTAAATCACAGTTCCTCTCTTCAATTTTGAAAAATCTATACGTAACAATGGAGAGGAACCTATTAGTGAGAGCTGTGACAGAGGCACACTTAGAATGACATCATTGACCAGAAGTAGTGACTCTTTATGACCTGAAGTGCGCTGTATGTGGCAGGACATGGAGAGAAATGAGGTTGGATGGTGGGTGGCAGTGAGATACTGAAAAGTCTCGAGTAGCAAACTAAAGTGTTTGAACATGGATCTGTGACAGGCATCAATGATGTTGAGTAGGTTATTTTTTACATTATTGGAAAGGCTGTTCTCTGGACAACTCTATGAAATAAGGAGTGCAAAGGCAAAAAATTAGAGATGGGGGTTTGAAAGCCTCAGGATAGCATATAAAACCTTAAAGGTTCACAGACTTGATGCCTTTGTTCTTCACTATTTCGCATTACCTCATTAATATTATCTCCAAAACCAACAGTGTAATGACATAAGTTTTATTCCTGAAAATAAGCATTATTAAAGAATAAGTAAGCATCATCATAATGCTTATAGAAAACTATTATAAAAAAACTAAGCTTTATCAATAAAGAAAGCATATTTTAAAGGGAAAAAATCAAGCAAATAAAGAAAATGTATTTGCTTTTGAATTTACAAAAAATAATTTTTAATGACAAATATTTTCAGATAGACTGTATTAGATACTGGTTGAGTACTTACCTCCATAGGATGGGCATGGTGAAGTACTCTTGAAATTCATTTCAATATGACAAAATGCACAAGGAATTTTACATAGAGGTCATACACACTGTAATTATGGCACTTCTCTTGATTTAGAAACAAATAGTAACCTTTATTTTAGTTGATAAATTTTAGGAGGTAATAATTTTGGACCACAAAAAAATATCTGTCTTAATAAAAGCTTAACAATAAAAATTAAACAAAACTCTCAAAGATAAAAGGAAAGAGAAAGACATTTCTTACAGAGAGTCATAACAAGAAATAGATACAAGGAACTTCAGATTGTATGGGCAGGGAACAGATGATTTCCCAAAAGCCATCACTTACTGTGTGTCCTATCTTCTGGCATGAACAAATAACAATAAAGAATTATTAGATCATGGGTTACTTCCAAAGAGCCTGTATTAGGTGGCAATGACCTTTATACTTCTGAATTTAAAAAATGCTGGATCGAACATAAAAAAAAAATGCTAATAGAACAGTGTGGAGCCTGTATTTTAAATGGTATATAGAAGTGAACCTAGAAATTTTATATCCAAAAGTTTAACATTTATACTAGATATACAAGGACAAAAACACAAAATAAAGTGGTAAGCACTGTTGAGAACATCTATAACTAGCATGAGTGAACACAAAATAAGTCCTATAATTTTCTTTTATCTTTCAATACAAAGCAGTGATCTGTATGATAGTATGTGACAGAAAGAGTGAGAATCAACTATAATTTATGTACACTAATATTATTTTGATTCTCCTTTATTTGAAAGCCATAAAAAACAGTAGGAAGAGAGTACAGATAACACTATTTATACAGGTTAATGCAATAAGCTAGGATGTCATTTTCAAATTACAGGTAATGACCCATCAGTGAATTTTGAAATCAATTTTGTGGGTAAAGACCTGCATTATAAAAAATTTAACAGAAAAGAATAAGAACCATGAGATAAGAATAAGTATTATTTCTTAATCTTTTAAAAAATGTCGTATGTATCCAGAGCTGAGATGTAAAATTTATAATGACACAGATTGTGGATAAAAATGTTCGAAAAACCTGAGGTGCAGGGTGACACTCTAAGAGTGGTCATTGATACATCATTGTCAAACTGAGGTGGAGTCCCACTGGAGCCCCATGGAGTCCACTGGGGTCAGCCCTGGGTGCAGAGTTATTTTAGTGTCTTGTCTGTGTCCCAGATAATGAAAACTAAAACACATTTAAGTTGCTCCTGATGTCCAATAGGGAAATGGCAAAAGTACTGGAACCTTCAGAGAACTGAGGTTTCACATTGCATTGTGCATTAATAAACTGATCTGAATGCAGTCATTTTTCAGTGCTAGTTGCATATTAGGAAGGATACAAAAGCTACCTTTTTTTAAAAAAATTCTCACCTGAGGACATTTTTCCATTGCTTTTAGAGAGAAAGGAAGGGAGAGAGAAACATAAATGCAAGAGAGAAGCATTGATGGGTTTGCCTCCGGCACACACCCAGACTGGGATTATATGTGCCCAGACTGGGATCGTATGCCTGGACCAGCAATGGAACACTGCAACCTAGGTATGTGCCCTGACAAGGAATGGAACCTGAAAACTTGCAGTAACCATATGATGCTCGAACCAACTGAGCCACGTCGGCCAGGGCAAGAGATATGAGTATATTTTTTATATTACCTAAATATTAGGCAAGTTTTCTAAAGATTTACAAGAGGATCAAGCCAAACTTGTATTTCTTTTTTTCTTTTCTTGTTTTAGACTTTATTTAGTTTTAGAAAGGGGAATTGAAGAAGATGGGGGGAGAAAAACATGAATGTGTGGTTGCCTCTCACGTGCCCCATACTGGGGACCTGGCCCACAACCCAGGCATATTCCCTAGACCAGAAATTGAACTAGTGACCCTTTGGTTCGCAGGCTGACACTCAATCCACTGAGCCACACCAGCCAGGGCCAAACTTATAAGTATTTAAAAAATGATGTCTAATTTATTTATGCACTAATGAAAAATGATAAACAAATGTAAATAGATTTTTAACTTAAAATTTTTACTAGAACATGTACTTGGAATCATAAGCAATTATATTCTTATCTTAAAACTATGTATCATATACAGGTAGAGCTCTGGGGATTTAGAACATTAACTGTTACATTAATTTCAGAGAGGTGAAAATAATGTGCTCTCCATATCACTGAAAGGAATAGTCATCTTTATGGAATTCAGTTCTTAGTACTTCTCTGCTACTATGGAATTTAACACTAAGTATGAATAATGTACATAGCTCAGATCATGATTGATCTTGTTATTGCTCTCATACATGCCTTTTCAAGGAAATTTTCTTTGGTTAAACTAATGCAGGTCCTAATATAACCCAGTGTATGTTTCTTCACTTGAGATTTCGATGTAAAGTTTTTAGCAAAGTGTCATATCAGCTCACAGGAGACTTTCTATTGTATGTCAAAATTCCTCACTTTCTTGGAGGTAAAAAGGAGAGACTTTCATCTGCGAGGTCATTTTAACAACAATGTTATGATTTCACTGTGGTCCAGTACACTAAAAGAAATACCCTGTGGACTTCCCTTACCTGGCCACGTGATTGATTACAGGAGCAAAGTTGGTTGGCCCGTACAGCTGTACCGACTTCAGGCTCCTATAGTAAGCCTCCATGACGCCCTCAATGCCATCGCAGTAGGGGTTTTGAGGGTTCCCATTCTGTAGGACATTACAGGCAAAAAACAGTAAAAAATTAATAGTGTCTGTAAAGATCAATTGAAAAAAGAATAATAAACACTGATACTCATAAAGAACTTCCTGGAATACTCATTTATATATTTATAACAGCAAAAGTTAAGTGGTCAACATTAGACTGCAATGTATTATATAGAGTATGACGTGACGCTAGAATGTACACGATAATTAAAAATAGATACATTTCAAAACAATGGCAGGGAATGATTCTAAATAATCTTGAGAACTGATTATCACATCCTGTAATTAATAATGTCTTCATTTTATACAGGTCTTGTACATGTAGGCATGAACATACAAAAATTCTGAAAAAAGTAAATAAAATATTGGGTTAATGCTGAGTGGTTATATAATTGGGGACTTTTATTTCGCTCTTTAAACTATTATATATTTTTCAAGTTTCTGCAGTGATATATTAAAATCAGAAAATAATAAATGGTGTCTATTCAATTTCTTCTTATAGAAAGAAAAATGTAAACCATCTGCCACACACACATCTTCAGGATACACCTGACAACGCCAACTGGAGAAGGGGTCAGAGGGAATGCAATCTGCTGTCAGAAATATCAAGACACAGGAAAAGGAAAAGAATCAAAGAAACATATCCACGCTGTTCAAGGGAAATGGAGCTTGCCACCAAGAACTTATTCTGAAAGACAGCACCCAGAGGGGCAACTTTAAACCTGGAGACCTGCTCTCACTTTTTCATACTTTCAATACTCTCCTTTATTAGGTTTAATTTTCCTGGTCCAGATCCCACAGGTAACATAAATAAGGCAGTATATTAGTTATCTATTTCTATGCAGCAAATTATCCCAAAAGTTAGTGGATTAAAATAATAAACATTTATTATTTCACACATTTTTGGGGTTGTCAGGAATCCAGGAGCACCTTATCCAGGTGGTTCTTGCTCAGAATCTCTCACCAGTTCACAGTCAAGATGCACACCTGGGCATCAGAAAGCTTGCCCAGAGCTGGAGGATCTGCTTCTGGGACGGCTCACTTAAACTGCTGTTGGTAGGAGGCCAACCAGGACTCTCCATAGGGCTGCTTGAGTGTTCTCCCAACATGGCAGCTAACTTCCTCAGCATGAACAACCCAACGGAAAAGAGGCAAGGAGGAAGTCCCAGTGCCTTCATAAGCTAGTATTGCATACCAATACTTCTACTTTAATCTCATAAATTGCATACCAATACTTCTACTTTAATACTTCCACTAGAAATGAGTCACTAAGTACAGTGCACGCTCAAAAAAAGGGGAATTAGGCTCCATCTCTGGAAGGCGAGAAGAGACATAAATGAAATTTGTGACTATATTTTAAAACACTAAGGGCAGTAACTATATTTAACATTGCATGTATGTTTTTACCTGATCACAAGTAACTGTAAATTTATAACTGAAATTGTTGACTTCTATATACCAACCTTTATATCGAAATATTTACATACATTATATAGTTTCTATAACAACTCTAAAAATGTAGATAAAATGTTGTCATTATTTCCACTTTACACATGAAGAAACTAAGGCACTGAGAGTTTAAATAATGTGCCCAAAAGTCACACAACGCAGGTGAAAAGAGCCAGTGTCTGAACACATGCAGTCAGACCCTAGAACCCAATCTCTTCACCAGCACTCTTCCACCCTGTTATGAAGTCCTGAGCAGTTTGAAGAATGGAAATCGAGGAAACTAAACCAGATGTTACCGACCACTTCAGTTTTGCCATTCGTGAGAGGAGTTACACCCACTTTTTCTTGTTTCTTTTCTTTTCTTCTTCAAACTTTTCATTAACGAAACTTCATGTAAATGTTTAAAAACATAAAAATAAAAAAAGACTTCTTTATATTATAAAATAGGTTATTGTAGTTGATTGATATTTAGCACAAAGCAGTTCATGGTGGTTTTGATGTTAATCTGAGCTGACTTATTTAACCTTCCTTTAAGTAAAATTTTACAGTGTTCTTTTCCCTTGATAAGGTACAAAGCTAATTAAAATTAAAATTAATTATTCATTTTGGGCATTAAAATGTGTTATATAGCTTCTTTGAGGGAACAGTTACAAACCAGGATAATTCCGGGCTTCTTTTCGATAAGTCCTTTTAACGTTTGAATGGCAGTTTACATTTCTTCTGTTCCTCTGAAATTGAAATTACAAGGTCGCCATTTGTCTCACCATTTCATTTTTCTTAGTGGAAAGATAATCACTGGATGTTCTCTTCATCATTATGGAATATCTGAAGCACTAATTTCTAGTCACATAATAAATTGCTCTAACATTTCCTCATATGCCATGGATGATAAAAATACTTTATTACATAAAATTATACATTTTCTTAAATATATGCTTTGCATTACATCAGAATTATTTTAAATAACTTACAAATATTAAAATGAGATTTTCCTTTAAATGACAACATTGTAATGGGTTATAAAAATATTTTTAAGTTTTTTTTAAAGAACTCATTTAATAAAATAATTATCTTGGGAATTAGTTTTTGCTTGTTAAAACAAATTAAAATAAGCTTACATGTGGATCTAGCCCCCTGCAAAAAAAACACAGGATGTTTTTGAAAATAAGAGCATTCAATTTTGTTCTACATGAATGAAGACAGCAATGGATACTGTATTGTATATTTCCTTTTTAATTAACAACCTTTTCCATTTATAAAATCACACATGTCATTTGTAGAACACATAAATATACAGAACGGAATTCAAAATGAGCAATAATTCTACTGTGGAGACTGAAGTGGGGAGGGTGTCCAGCTATTACCCATTTCCCCTCCATTTGACCCCCTAAGGGATTGTAACTGGGGAGTCAGAGTCAGCTCTGGACAAGAAGCCTACAATCTCTTTTGTGACCTACAGCCTACAACACTTCTTGGCCGGCCTAACGCACTGACAAAACGGTCTCAGGAGCTGTTGCTTTACTATTTGAAACGTTAACTGTTGCTGCCCAGAGATTGCTTATTACAGGAAAAGCTGAGAGAATTCTCCCTTTTATTCAATTTTTAAAAATCTATCAAGCTGTTGTATTATGCATACAGTGGTAAAGACACTTGGTTGCTGAACTCTTACGTCTAATTGAAAGAAAAAGGATACACATAGATACGAAAGTATACGGATTCCCATAAATGCCAAAGTAAGTGAAAAGCATGCAAATCCTTTTAGACATTTAGTAGGAGAAAGTGCTTGGACAGGTGTAGCATTTCTCTACTGATCAATGCAAAACCTTCTTTTGAGTCTCACGGGCCACATGCCTATTAGAAATAGGTCCTCTGAAGCCCCGCACTGTTGTATTTCAGTTACAACCCCACAAGGGTCCTAAGAGTCATGAAGACATGAGAGCAATGACTCATCAACTTCACAGTCAAAACTGCTTAACAGGATAATGCTAGGACATCTTTCCTTTCTTTTCCTATTCCTTTTTCTTATCCGATTACATCCATTCTTATACATATTTCACATGAAAAGCCTGGTTTACCTGAGATCCTTTTGATTCAGCAAAGCTCAATTTCAGCATTTGAGCTAACATGAAACTCACCAAATAGGGAGTATTTAAATTTTTAAAAAGCCTCCCTTGCCACCTGAAAGATTATTTGAACCTGATGAGGATAAAGAGATTAATGGTTGTGAATATACATCACATTTCTTACCATAGAAACCTGAGAGTTTGTGAACATTAGGTGGTATATTAAGTGTCAGACTGACATGTGACTGAAGTGTTTGTATTTGCTATTCTTGGCACTTACAGAATATACATTGCAGTTATATATGATGAGGTTAATACAAAATACTTTAGCGCAAATCAAGTAAAATGCAACCTCTTTGGAGATTTACTTAACCCTTGTCTGGCTTACTTTTCTAAGAAAATGGAAGTGTTTTGAAAAAATTAAAGTGGCATAAAAAGTAATATTAATGCTGAATAATCATCATCATCATTATCATTTTCGTCATCCATTTGGGAGACTATTTTTCACACATTTAAAGGGGTATGACTCTATCCTACATGTTTGGGTTAAAAGAACAGTTTAAGATGTAAATAAGAAGGTCTTCTTTAGCAGGAATATTTGCCTAAGTTTGGTTACAAAGAATACATATGGAGGTAGAAAAAGCAGTAAAGGAGAGGGTAAGAGGAAGAGAAAAGAGGAAAAAATCATACAGAAGTGTGACAGAAAACTCAAAGAAGGAAAATTAATAACCCTCATTTAGTTTAACATAATTATTCTTTTTCTTAGGCTTAAAATAGCTTGTGACCTTTTTCCTAAGGCACTTAAGACTTAGGATCACATGAGTGATTTTCTTGGTTTCATAAATTTCTGCGAAGTATTAATGCTCCCAGAAACAAAATCCCAACAGATATTCATTTTTACATGACATTGGGAGTATGGCAAGTGGGCTATTTCATGGGAGAAAGAATCACCCTACAGCTGCCTTTTCTGAAATTGCAGGTGATGGAATAGAGAGGCAAAATAAGTGCAGCAATAAAAATATTAAAATACTATTCTTAAAGTATATATTTTAGAAAAGTAAACATCACCTAAAAGCTTCTGGATATGTGTATATGTATATAAATACACATATATGTGAATGTATGTACAGGTATTACCATTATATATGTATATGTATATGTATATGTATATGTATATGTATATGTATATATTTATATCTACATGTATATATTATATAAGTGCTTTATTAACACCATTACATATGTATATATACATGTATATATGTATCTGTATACATATATATAAAATGGTGTAAATAAAATGGTGTAAATATATAAATAAAGCACATTTCTTAAGCGGTAGTGTTACAGGTATTTTACAAAATGTGGTTAAGTAGTGGTCAAGAGAACAAATTCTAAAATAAGACTGATCTCGGTTCAAGAACCCTGGTTAAATCTGAGCCTCTGACCTGAGTTTCCTAACTCTTGGGTGCACTCTTCTTCCATATTTAATGTAAGGGCTTTTGCTAGAGTGCCATAATGTGACAACTATGATATACCTACTGCACACAAATTTTATGAAGATTAAATAAGAAAATGAGTATACAGTATTTAGATTGATACTCAGTAATTCCTTGGTAAAGATAGCAGTATTGTTCATTTTGAACAATATTTATCATTGTTCACTTTTGTCTATTTTGCTTGCAGTCTCAAACAATTCCTACAATAATTGTGCATTGTTTTTGTAGTAAGAATAAAAACAATAAACAAAGACCTACAAAAAATGTGGGTGACAGGAGAGTTTATCTACCTGCTACAACATGTAGCGTAGGCTGGGGGATACCTCTGTTAGAAAAACCTAATTTTTTTCTAAAATAATAGCTCACCATCCTGTGCTGATTTCCCCATCATTTATGAAAAAGTACAGTGAGAGTAAGGCTGACTGAGCCTATTGGCATTACCTGTGTGGGGTTTATTTTGAAGGTACACTGCAACACATTGCTTATTTGCAGTCACACAATATGTCAGTAGATCTATATAAATTCAACATTAATGAGAGACATATTTTTATTCCAATCATATCTTCTACACTATATTTAAATCTTAATTAATTATAACCATCAGTGCTGCTTCACATTTGAAAAAATTAACTCCAGCTACAATTAGTCCTTTACATTTGAAATGCCATTTTAGAAGAGGCTGTTTATCAATAGAAGATTTATAAATCAGATGCATTTTAGGTATATTAAAAATATCCACACATTCTTCAGTCTTCCTCCCTTTGAGAGACAAGTTACTTCTGTTGCCTTGTTACTGGGCTGGCCTTGGTGACTTGCTTGACCAAGAGAATGTGGCAGAAAGAACATTCTGGGACTTCCCAGGCTGGGACATAAGGAGCTGTGCAGCCTCCACCCCAGCCTTTGAGAATATTCACTCTGGGGAAGCCAGCTGTCATGTTAGAAATCTGACTACCGTGAGACCACCACACTGTGATGAAGCCCATGATAACTGCATGGAGAGGCTGCATGCAGTAAGAGGGAAGGTGCCCAGGCCACCCAGCTCTCTCAGCCACCCCAGCTCAGGCATCGGAGCAAAGAAGCCATGTTAGGAAGCATGCTATTCCCAGAAGACATGACATGGAGAAGAACAGAGGAATCCAACTGACAGCCAGAATCAAGAATATGGCTCCACTTGAACAATTCCAGCCATGTCTAGCAATTCAAGCCATCCCAGGAAGGTCCCAAACACTGCAAAAATAAATACATAAATAAAGCATCTCCCATTGTATTCACCTTGAATTTCTGACCCCAAAATCACGCATTACAGAAGTATTGGTGTACTCCTCAAACTCCTAGGAAGTTTTGTTATGCAACTGTAGGTAACCGTAATTGACCCTCCTACTTATAAATCAGATGCACTGTAGGTAGATTTATTGCTACTCTACTTAACTGTCATTTTTTTTTCTGTTAACACAACGCTCCTACATCAATCATTTAGCAAAATTAAGCTGAGTTTAAAGTCACAAACACCTGCCACATGATTGACTAAAACAGAAGTAGTGAACCAATATTTAAAAATCCAGCATATAATTTTCTTCCAATATCAAATCCTCATGATGTATCCTTACCAAAGCAAACTCATGAGATATCCTTCCATCTGGAGGCAGTTTTGCACCAAAACCTAGAGCTGGGAACATTTTATCACTGTCATAATCTTGAACGATTTCTCCCACCGCTTTCAGTGCCATGCCATAGGCGTTCAGCTGGTAAGGGTTCATGTAGTGCAGAGAGGTGGGCTGGGCGGGGTTGCCTGATGACAGAAAAACATTTCAAACGTGAGTCATGCGGCTAACGATGCAATTTGTTTGGACAACATGTTCCTTGATATCCAACATCTTGATATTTATTTCTATTCCTTGATGTTTAAATATTGTATTTTTCTGCCTACATTCATAATGTGTCAAATAGTTTTTGGGGGGGATGGATATTAACATGGAAATACTTACTACATTTGATCAGACCTGTAGAAAATTTCCCAAAGATCAATCAAGTATGTGAAGATTTTTTTTCAGAAATTATGCCTCATCATCAATTGCAGACTATTCTTGAAATTCAGTTCCGGGAAAGTACAAAATTACTTTTATTAATTTCATTTTATTGTAGTATTTATTTTTCAAAATTATGTGCCTTTAGCTTGAATTCTTCTGCCTAAATCAGAGGATCCAACTGAATTAATGGGCTTGAATAATTACGAGGTCCTCCTAAAGTGGTATTACAAAAACAAATTAAGTATTTGAGTAGTAGCCCAAATTACCATTTTAAAAAAGGAGAGCATAGTGATTTTCAAATTCAAGCTAATACAGTACGTAGATCTGAAAAATTCTTCAGGGTTTCTAACTAGACAGTAAGGTAGGAGGCGGAAGGCCCAAAGCTGAGTCTTGTTCTTTGTAGGACAACGTCTATGAAATGCCTGCAATAAATTCTACACAGCGTTTACTGGGAGGACAGGATGAGATTGTATGTGTGTGGAAGTGGCCAAGAACAATTAAGTGCCATAGAAATGTAAGGTTTAATGACTACTGCTATTAATGTCTGGATCATCCACCAGGGTCTGAATTTTCAGTATCTTGTGCTATGCAGGATGTTACATTTGAATACAGATGAATTTGAGAGAAAGTAATGTATGTGCTGCCACTTAAACACATTGAGATTCACATTGATTTGCCCTAATTACCAGCACTAGGCAGCCCCAAAATCCATTAAGTGTCTTAAGTAAAAATGGAAAGTTAAATGGAACTACTAATAGCACATAAAGCTCAATTCCACTTTAAAATGTTGCCTGAAGAAGGAAAGCCTCAGGGCATATTTTCTTTTCCTGACAAGGAAAACAAATAATAATAAGTCCTTGAAATCCAGATAGAAACAAAATAAAGGAGAGATCTTCCCTTGGTTTATAGTGCATGTAATCATACCAAGAACACTTTTGGTCTAAAAATAATTTATTGTGTAAAGACATTTATATTTTCAAAGAGTTACAAACAGTTGAGGGCTGGTTTCACACGACAAAACATCTAAACAAGTGTCTGCTGGCCAAGATGGCCTCTATGTTTCCCCCATCTTGACCAAATTTTAGACAGGTTTCTCCTGACTATGGGCCCTGAGCTCCCCTTTCTTAGAGCATTTACTTTAGATAACTCACAATTGTAAAATTCTCCACTGTTTGAGATCTAAATCTTCTATAATCCAGGAATGTCTTTCTCAAAGACCTGGGAACCAGCCCTTTGAAGTCATCATAAGGTACCATGCCTATCACCTATGTTCTCTGTGGGAAGGTAGGAGCCTAACCTCTCTAAGTGATACTTAGCAAATATAGATGGTGGGATCACACAGACTAAACTCCCCTCTAATGCCCCCAGTATTTTTCTAATAGTTCACCAAGGCACTTAATTCCCTCCCCTCTTTTGTTTTGGAGGTATTGAGTCCGTATCTCTCCTCTACTGCAATAGCTTTGATCTCTATTGCAATAGTTATGAAAAAAAGTCTTCTTAGCCAGTTTAATTTGTCTGGTAAAAATTTCCTAAGACGCTTTCTTTTAAAGGAGGTATTTTGTCAGTGAGTCAAAAACCCACTGGGGCCACAGATAAGCAATATCACTCCTTGACTAAGTGTTTATTTAACCATAACTCTTAAACATAAGAAGAGCTGCTACCCAAAGACTGCAATATGGCAACTAATTCAATTTCACTAAGGAAACCATAACTTAAAATAAAGATACCACTAATATCCCAGCATGTCCAAACGTCTTAGCCTATCATGCACAACAGGGCCTGATCCTACCCATTCAAAGATGTTCCCTAACTCTTTCCAGCAATTTCATGCAGATCATTCTCTTCACTGGACACCTAACAATACTTTCTTCCTACCACTACCTCTCGATTACCAGCCTGTGTGGAAATTCACTCTCTTCATCTCCAGCTCACATGCACCAGACAACCTTCTTTGTTTCTTCCAGGCCTTACTGTCCTCTCCTACTCTTATGGCTCTAGTGTTCTGCACCACAAAACATAGCAATTTGAGTTTGGTAATTTGAAATTGCCAAAACTAGTGTCAATTTCTGGAATCTGGGACCATGTTTGTATCACTTCTGTTTCTGCAACAATGCATATGAAGTATGAACTTGTAGTGGGTTGGTAACATTAGAGCCCAATCAGTGACAACAGTTATAATTGCACAAAATTTAAAATGTACTGAATACCTTATTTCATATCTCATTTTTCAACAGCCCACTTATGGATACTTTCATTATACCCACTTTTCAGATTATGTAATTTTCAGATTAAATCACACATACTGGTAAAACTAGTATGAATCTTAAGCATTCAGATTCCATAGTCCTTAACTCTTAGCTATAACTGTTACTTAAGGATCTTGGAATATTTTAAACCCTGAATATAATCGAACTTATATTTGATTTTGTTTTAGAGGTACACCATACCTTTGTTTTTAAAAATCCCACTTGAATAGACTCCTTTTAAAAGAGTTTTGCTGAGATATTATTCATATAACTTACAATTCACCCATTTAAACTATGCAATTCAATGATCTTAAGTATATTCACAGGCATATATAATCATCACTACAATCAATTTTGGAGCATTTTCATCACCTCAAGAAGAAACCCTGTACCTATTCACCATCATTTCCTAATCATTCCATCTAGTCCAGCCCTAAACAATAACTAAACCACTTTCTGTCTCTATTAATTTGTGAATTCTAGACATTTCATGTAAGTAGATTTACATATTAGATGGTCTTTTGTGACTAGCTCACTGCATGATTTCAAGGTTCATCTATGTTGTAGCATGTTTCATCACTTCATATTTCATTCCTGTTTATTACTGCATAGTATTTATATGAATGTACCCCATTTTTCTATCCATTTATGGGATGATGGACATTTGGGTTGTTTCCACATTTTGGCTACTATGGTGCTAAAGATATTTGTGTACAGGTTTTTGCATGGAGGTTTGATTTATCTCTCTCATGTATCCAGAAGTGAAATTATGGGGTCATGTGGTAATTACATCTTGAGAAACTGTCAATGTGTTTTCTAAAGTGGTTGTACCATTTTACATTCTCACCAGGAGAGTATGAAGAGTCCAGTATCTCCACACATCCTCACCATCATTTGTTTCCTGATTTTTAGATTATAACCATATAGTGGGTGTGATTTGCATTTCCTGATATCTAAGTATGCCAAGTAACTTTTAATGTGCTTATTGGTCATATTTATATCTTTTTTTTGGAGAAATGTCTATTCATTTTTTTTAAATGAGGTTACCTTTCTATTGAGTTATAATTATTCCTTATACATTCTGGATGCAAGTCTCCTATGAGGTACATGCTTTGCTAATAGTTTCTTTCAGTCTGGGATCTGTCTCTCACTTTGTTAATAGTGTTCTGTGAAGCATAAAACATTTTAAATCTGATGTTCAATTTTTACTTCTATTTCTATTTCAAATCTATTTTTATTTCTTTTGTTGCTTATGTTGTTGGTGCCACATCTAAAAATCAATAGCCAAATCCAAGGTCATAAAAATGTATCCCTGTATTTTCTTCTAATAGTTTTATCATTTTAATCCAACCATGGAGGTCTTTGATTTATTTTGCATGAATTTCACATATTATGTGAGGTAAGGGTCCAACTTCATTCTTTTGCATATGGCCATGCAGTTGTCCCAAAAATAATTTGCTGAAAAGCCTATACTTCTTCATTTGATTGTCTTGGCACCCTTCTCAAAATCAGTTAATCTTAGACACATGGGTTTAGTCCTGGAATCTTAATTCTATTCCATTGATTTATAATGTGTCTTTATGCCAACACCAACTGTCTTGATTCCTGTTGCTCTGTAGCTTCAAAAATGAGGACATGTGAATCTTCCTGCTTTCTTCTCTTTCCTTCAAGTCTGCTTTTGTTCTGAATCCATCAAAATTATACGTGAATTTTTGGGTCAGTTACCCATTTCTTCAATTTTGGATAGAGACTGCATTGAATTTGTCAATTGACTTGGGAAATATTACCAATTTAACAATACTGAATTTTCAAATCAATAAACATGGCATCCTCTTATTTAGATATTTAATCTTTCATCAGTGTTTTTTCAGAATAGTTTTTAGAGTATAAGTTTTACACTCACTTTGTTAAATTTGTTCCTAATTGGATTCCTTTGATACTATTGTAAATAGAATTGTTTTCATAATTTCATTTTCAGATTTTTAGGTAAAAATTTATTCTATATATGGATATTTTACCCTTCAATCTTCCTGAATTCATTTATCAGTTCTAATGGATTTTTTAGTGGGTTAATTAGGATTTTCTCTATATAAGACTATATTATCTGTAAATAAAAATAGTTTAGCTTCTTTCTTTCCAATCTTTTCATATCTAATTGCTCTGGACACAACTTCCAGTCCAATGCTGAACAGACTTTCTGTCCTATTCCGTGTTAGGGGGAAAGCATCTAGCTTTTCACTGATAAGTCTAATGTTAACTATGAGTTTTTCATATATTCCCTTCTTTAGTAAGCCAACTTCTATTCCTAGTTTGTCAAGTGTTTTAAGCATGAAAGTATATTGCATTTGGTCAAATGCTTTTTCTGCATCAATTGATATGACCATGTGTTTTTTTTATATTTTCTTCTACTGATATAGTGTATTACAATATTTGGCTTTTTAATATTAAGGTAACCTTGCATTCCTGTTATAAATCATACTTGCTCATGGTGTATAATTCTGTCTGTATATGGCAAAATTCATTTTGCTAGGGTTTTTTTGAGAATTTTTATATCTATATCCATAAAAAATATTCATCTTTATTTTCTTTTCTTATGATACTTTGTCTGGTTTGGGTATCCAGGTAATACTGACCATGCAGAATAAGTTGGGAAGTGTTTCCCCCCTCTTCTCTTTTTCAGAATAGTTTGTAAAGAGTGTTATTAATTCTTCCTTAAATACATGGTAGAACTCACCAGTGAAGCTATCTGGACCTAAGTCCAGATGAACTTTGTGCTTGTTTTTTTTTTAATTACTAATCCAATCTCTTATTATTCATATTATCTATTTTTTAAAATGAGTTCCAACAGTTCATGTCTTTCTATTCTTGCTCTTCTTGCTGTGCTGATGTTCATCAGTGAACAAACGCTAATATTTTAGACCAGTTGAGCTTTAGGTTTTTTTATGTTCTGTAATTTATTGAATAAAACACATGAGTAGAAATAATTAATTTGAAGTTATAATGTTGGAGAATAAACTTAACATGTAGTGTAAGGTGGGTTGGATTAGAGTTTGGTTTCCTAGTCTCTATTTCTAACTCAAGAACTAACAGCTGAGATGTATTTACTACTAAAAAGATATTCTGGATCATTTATTTTCATTTGTAAAAGAGGTAGATTGGAGTGTTTCTAAGGTTCTTACCTAAAAATTCTATTATTTTGTGAAATGAGAGTTAGCATGAAAGAAATGTGAGGTAAAGGGAATATAATGTGAAAGCCATAAACACAATAAATAATTTGAAAAAAACTAAGATAAATATAAACTGATGAAAACTTCAGGTATGAGTTAAATAATGAGATTCATGTTCTTAGGATACAAAATAATTTACTTCAGATGACTGTTGTATCTGAAACAAAGTTACTTCAAAATAAAATTAAAATTCCACTATCCATTCTTTCTTAAAATAGTTGTACCGATATCTACACATAGGTGCTTAGATGATACTACATCTGAACTAATTAAATATAAATGTACTAACATGAATAATTCTTAAGAATAATCAAGTAAAAATTAAGCAAGTCAAATAAGAGACATGTACTTGACTTACATTTATATAAATTAATACACAAAAATGTACTATAAAATGAGGATTGTAATTAGACAAATTTCAAAATTATAGTTATATGCGGAAAAGAAGGGTGGGTAGAAGAAATGGGGCAGAGGTACGCCATGAGCTCAAGTGGATCTACAATTTTCTTTTTAAAAATATGTGAAACAAAAATGACCATGTTTTGATATTTAATAAATTTGAATGCAACTATTGTGTACTTTTATTATATTTCTTGTAGCCATTTGTATCCCTGAACTAATTCATAATGTTACAAAGAAAAGAAAAATTATCTGAGTTGCTGGTCAGGTCGCTCAGTTAGTTAGGATGCTGCCTCATATGCAAGGTTGCAGGTTCAATAACCAGTCAGGGCACATCAAAGAAGCAACCAATGAAGGTATAAGTAAGTGGAACGACAAATCAATGTTTCTCTTGCTCTCTCTCTCCCTTCTCCTCTCTCTAAAATCCATTTAAAAAAAAAAAGAAAAATTATCTGAATATCTGAATTTTATATAAATCATTTCAAAAGTATAAAAGTGTAGAAATAATATCTAAACCTCACAAAAATAAATATTTATTTCTCATTTATTTGCTTATAATTTTTATTAGGGAATACTCATAATACTCACCATTTGATGCTGTAAAATCAATAGCCACTGTGAAATTGATTTGTGTTCTAGAATATAAATAAAAATCATTAATAATTAAATGATTCCAAAAAAGTTTGATTTCCATTTGTGTTATCATATTCTTAACTAATTTTTGTAAATATTACTACCAGCAACTATGTCACAGTACATGTTGGAAAACAACAGATAGGCAGTTTTCAAAGGCAAGAACTTGGCAAAATACAATCATATACCTGTAAAATAAAACATAAGCCATCAAAACTGCTCTTAAAACAATTAAGTAAGGTGCTCATAATGAAGAAGTGAAACTGCTAATAACGATTTGTTAATCTCCAATGTCAGCATTCATTCTTAATTTGCTTTCAAAACAATCCTACTGCCCATGTGAAATTACCATGCCCTTAAAAGTGTGACAGAGTTAAAATCATCTCTAGTAATGTCAGTTCTCGGACTAATATTCCCAACAATCTTAAAACACATGATTTTCTCCTGCTGTACTCAGAAAAGAAGTATTTTAGATGCTGATCTATCTCGTGGTGGTTACTGCATTCCTGTGTGTCTGTGAATCTATAGATATAGATAAATATTTATGTAGACTTGCAGCACATGATCGTTAACCCAAAAGAGATTTTCTGGGTTATATTTTTTCTTTTCTTTTTCCGGCAGAAACCAAACTGGTGGCACTCACATAAAAGCTTCACTTTTTTAGATATACCTCTGACTCTTTTTCTACGTAACTCAGCCTCTTTCTTACCAAGTAAGGAATCAAAACATAAATATGTGCCAATGATTCCATTATTGGGATAACTTGCAATCAAATGTAATTTTAAAACTATTTTTAAATTTAAAATTTAAACAAACAAAACAAAAATATCATTTGAAAACAGGAGTACTTCAACTATTTTTAGTAACAGATTACTAATTACTAATTATTTTGACACATTGCACAATTGATTTACTATTTCAAGTTTGGAACTGTTGTTCAAATGGTGGTAATGGTGATTGATGATGATAATGATGATGATGATAGTGATGATGATAATGATGATGATTAGCTATTACAGCAGAGGGTTCTTTGTAGTTCTCTTAGTATTAACTATAGTAGTATTTCCTTCTGTCTTTAAAAATTAAGCCTGAAAAACCATAAATACTATTCAGGTATTGAAACAAATGCAACCATTTTTTCTTTCCTAAGGAATGGATCTTTCATGCCTTACATTTAGTAAAATACTAATATAGATTCCCTTTATAGCTATATGGTAGTTTTTTCTTAGAATAGAAATTAGGTTTATAGGCTAAGAATATAGGTTAATTTGGAACATACACTAACCAGTATTATCAAAAATGAGTTAAACATTTTTAGAAAAAAAGAATATAGGGGTACATTAAGGAGAACATTTTGAGATAACAAATCCTTTGAGGATCTGAAAGGAGTGTCACCATCAGCACATTGCTTCGTCACTCTGCTGATAGGGACAGAAGTGACTGTAATACAGGGAAGTGTGGTGTATTAGAAAGGGATAGCTTTGGAGTCTGAAAAAAAACTGGATTTGAATTCCAACAACCCAGTTACTGATATTAGCCAAGTTTTAAAGGGAAGGTGTCTGGCACACAATAATTAAGCAAGGACTGACAGAAAGAAAAAAAAAACAACTACAACAACTACATGAAACATTATATCTACCTATTTATATGTATATATAATACACATTATATATAATGTGTTTTACATAGCTTATATCAATTAACCTCACAATAATTTTTAAAAGAAGGTAATACTAATTTTTTACAGACAAGAAAACACATGCTCACAAAATTTAATAACTTTCCACTTGAGTAATAGATGCCAGTATTAGAATTTGAATTTCTACCTCACCTCAAAGACCATATTCATAAACTCTATACTACTCTATTTCTACAATTAAATATCTGTGAACTGCCTGGCTACAATAAGAACACAATGAATGATAGTGATTATTATTTTGTGAACCTAAAAATCATACTATACAGGTATTATTAATGATAAAGATGCCAGGATATATTCCCGTGCATGGGCAAATTTGTGCTATTAAGTATATTATCAAATACATCAATCACAAAATTATTGGTATAAATGCTTCTGTTATTTTATTCAAATAACACCTCCTTGGGAATGAAAAATAACTCTGAGCTTCAAGAACACATTTCAGCAATTTTAAAGGTCAATTTAGAAGTTGACTCTTCAGGTCAATCTCCCTTAGGCCGTAGGGAGAGACACCTTGTCTTGATTCAATTCTCTTTTATAACAGTCTGCACAATGCTTTCCACACACTGGAATGCACACCTGGTGGCTGGTTGATTTTAAGATTTGATTAGTTTTTGCCCCATTCTGCATGTCAGAAAGAATCTCACTGCTTTACAGTTCTGAATCAGTAGTATTTAAATCAGCAGGAAAATATGATGGCTCATTCCATAAAACTCATTTCATGGTTGCGATGGTCGTTTAACCTATTATTACACCATCTGGATTTTTTCATTAAAAAAACTACGATTCAATAATTATTTATTGAGCATCTTCCAATTGTTAAGCATTGTGTTTAGATGATAAAGAGAAGACAGAAGCAAACCAAAACCATTCTTGAACTCACAGAGCTTACAATTCCAGTTTCCTACTATTAAAAATAAAAACAAAAACAGCACAGAAGTTTATAATTGAATTTATATTCAGCAGCACAACTTAAAACTCAACTGTGTACTTACTGGGCAACAGCATGTTTATTCCCAGGATTTCTAAGGTTCTGCCATTCAAATTATAATGTATATTTACCATACCAAGTGTTTTTTGAAAAAAATTAGTAAAAGTTTTTTTTTAAGTTGCTAACAAAATGATAACTTTAAGCAATAAGGCAGATTTCTTACAGACTTTGGTAAATTATTTGTGTCATAAAAGAAAGCCAGACAAAGCATCTTCATCATTAATCTTGTTACCCTTTCTCATTCTTGAATATTGCTTGAAGCTTAATGTTAGAGAAAAAGAAATCCGTCATGAATCAAAGTAAAACATCAAATTCACAGGAGATGACTGACAGAATATTTATAAAACTATCACATGTAAGTCCTCAAAATAGTCTACTTAGGAAGTGTTACTGTAGCTGTCATTTTGTCATTTTATGTTTTACTACTCCTATATTTATGTTATATTCTAGAGTATAAAAAAGGCATGCCTGCCACATTTCATGAGTTGGTAGTAACATCTCATGAGATTTCCCAATTCATACCTCCTAGTAGCGCTAAAATATACACTCAGAAAATGTCCTTATTTTACTCTGCCACCTTTCCAAATTCTGCGAATGACAGACACAGCAGATGTCAAGATGGAAAATTTAACTACTAAAGTGAAGAACCACAGGAAACAAGTACATGTGTGCATAGCAAAGAAAACTGCATGCATGTATGCACTCCCACACACATGACACACACAGAGTGATACCGTCTGCAACTGTCATTCTTGAGAACTAATAACTGTGATGGGAGTGTGCAGGAGGATTGCATTACTTTCTTCCCAATTTCAAATTCTGTTCAGTTGCATAAACTTAAGGTTATCAGTATGAAAGCTGAACTTCTCCCTATCCTTCTTTAAGTTAATCTTGACAAATGCAGATTTAGATCCACAAACTGCTGGAATCTAAAATCGATAAATGCGCTTCAGATGCCCACCCACTCTTAATACAGTATTCCCCCCATAGTGTCATGCTGCCACCACGGCTAAGCTTTTGCCTTGATTTAGTAGACATGCAATCTAGTTCCTACTGCGGTTCTGGAACCTGCCCTGAACCCATTCTCTTGCCTCTGGCACTATCATCCAGACTAATGCTTCATAACCCTTGCTCACCATGGGCTAAACCTTGAATCCTTTTCTGTCTTACCTTCTCTTTCTTTCTTAAAAGTAGTTTGCCTTTTATGCTGGATCTTTTCACAATTCCTGCTTCCCATACCCATAAACTATTCACAGGATTCATGACACCCTTGACAACTGAGATCTGCTAGAATGAAGGCAGGCTTTGAGATGCAAATTCAAATATAAATGCTTTCACCTACCTGCAAAGTGATCTTGGGAAAGCTATTTAACCTATTTGCACCTCACTTGTAAAAAATTACGGACAATACAACCTTCCTTCGATTGTTGTAGGGACAAGACAGGCATTTCTCCTTTAGCAGACACTCCCTAAGTAGCTGTTATGGTTTTTATCACCATGGTTGAGGCTAGTTTTGCAGGACTTGACTTTAGAGTACTTCTTTGAAACCCAGAGTGTTCCATGCTTATTAAATTTCTGGATCCACCGGAGAGCTTCACGATATTCTTAGAACCTGAGCCTCCCCTGTCAGATTTCCTTTCCTTCACACCAGCTGCTGAGGTGCAAACATGCCCCACTTCAAACTGCACTGGGAATAATCCACAGCCTGTTAGAAGCTGTTATCTGGGTACTTCCTCAAACAAAATCCCTCTGCACTAAGTAATCGTAAGCTTTGACCCCTGTCTTATTTTCCTTTCTATTCCTCTATACATTCTGGATTTCTGTGGGATCAGTGAAATGTCAAAAGGAAGAATAAAAAGAAACTGGAGACAACTGATGTGATTCTTCAACTATTTACACTAATAATCTTGGTCCTTGCTAATTCTAGTTGTCACAGATTGAAAAACCTTTGAGCTTTCTCCAGACTTTGAAGATTGATTTCTGTTTTTGGTTTTTAAAAACAGAGTAAAAGTGTTCCAAAGTACAACTTCCCAAGGTCTTGCAGTTCAAGAACTCAAGGAAGGTATGCAAGATGTCCAACTTTTTTTTCAAACCACTAGTTTAGAAAATATCTTGTATTTGACATAAATAAAATATCAATACCAAATCAAAAATACATGCACTAACTAAATCACTTTGAAAATAAGGAGGTGATGATGCCTAGTAGAAATACTATGAACTTTTGAATCACAGATTGAAGTTTGAAACCCAGAATCACAAATAGCTAGTTTGTTGTGACTCCTTTGCAAAATTACCAAGTGTCTGAGACCCAATTATCTCATATGATAAATAGGTAATAGCTACTTTGAAAGAGTCCTCTAATTATTAGAAATAAAACCCTGAACTAGCTGTACATAACAAATATTCTACATGCCAGAGGACAGATCTCTTGAGCAATCCATGTGATTCTCTCCTCATCCCTATTAATCCTTTCCTCTGTTGGGTCAGAAGAGAGTTCTCTCTTTACATTAATGTATATTTCTTTTCCATTATTCTTCCCAAAGTGTTTGTGAGAAACGAAGGTGACTCCATCTTAAAGCTAACGTAATATTTTGACTCCTGAATGAACCCAGAACCTTGACTCACCCTTGGGTTGTGGAATGTACAGAAGAGTTTCTCTGAGCTAATTACAAATACCCATTAATTCAGCCTCCAGAGCAAGATGCCCTCAAATGTTATCTATCTTTGGACAGGTGCTTCCCAGCACCTGTTCCCTTTGTTCACCCAAGCATTCCTTTTCTAGCATGCAGGCTTACTGCTTACGATACATAAGCACCCAGTTCAGGACGGGGCTGCGGCTGGGGGTGGGAGGGCAGGTGGAAGGCAGGAGGATATCCATTCCACTTTCTAGCACTGAACAAGCCCCTCCTATGTAAACTCCCTGAATAAACTCTTGATACAGGGATGGAGTTGTCAGACCCTTTCTCTGGTCTCTTGGCCCTGGGAAATTTTACTTAACAGTGTTGGGTAGTGGTGTATCAACAATGGGGAAATGAACCCCCAACCAGCACAGACAGAAGGGGGCGTCTGAAGAGAACAAAAACAATAGTGTAATTCTTCTAATACTCAACCTACATTCTAATATCCCCATATGCCAGCTATACCAAGCAACGTCAGTAATAAATTCTCCCATCCTGCCACAACCTGCCTTTTACTGAGCCACCCTCATTTTTTTTGTCTTTGTTTCTCTCCCCCAACCCCAGCCACCAAACTTTCAATTGCCCACCAAAGAGATACTATTTCAGAGATAGTGTGGCTGAAAGTGCACACACAGATGATGAAACATAACTAAGAAACTGCCTGATACAAAATAAATTGTTGATATTTTGGCTAAACCAACTGGTTCTGATGATGGCACATACATGAGTTTCCTTTGACTTCGAAATGGACAGCACTGAAAAATCACTTGAAAAATAGCATGAGCTGGCAATCTTAAATGAGATAACTGGACATCTCTAACTTTTCAAGCATGCATTTTGCATGTTAAAAAATCAGAATTAGGAATTAACCAAAGCAAAGTTTCTGAGTTTTCGTAAAAGTTTCTTTTCCAAATCTTAGTTTAGATGAGTTTAAATATGATAATGTTCTATGTTAATATACTTATAGAAGGCAGAATGGCCTTATTTTTATTAGATTTATCCCCATTCAGTGAGGCAGGGTTTAGCTCTCCACTGATTCGATGACAGCAAAACATTTGGGTGCCACAACAAGAAGCACCATTAAAAATTCCTGGACATGTATATTCAGTTTTCAAATAAGAAATTGGATTGAGGGGAAAAAACCTTATAGTGTTGCATGTTCCAGCAAGATGAGCTGCTCCCTGGGGCAACATATCCAATATAATGCCACCAATTTTATAAAACTAAGGCACTGGCTTCAAGTATTTTTAAGGAAAAAAAAAATCCTTATAGAGCTTGTTGATGATAATAGGACTTACTGATCTTCAAATCACGTTTAAAATAAGCAGTGTCATGTGAAAAAAATAACAAATAAAACCAGCAGTATCAAGAAGCCCACTTTAGCCTTTAAAAATAGCTTACAATAGGTACGTAGCTCTTTTTTTTCCTCCTAAGACTTTTTCACTTTTTTTAAGTGGAATATAAATCTTTCGTCAATAACTTTAGATAAATTCGAGATTTGGGGTCAAGAGTTTGTGTTGAGATTGACTAGAAAGAAACGCCCTGGCCTTCCTGCAGAGTGAATACTACAGAAAAATTGAACTGGTCCTACTTAATGACTTTGTAAACTTGAATATATCATTTTTCTCTCCATGTCTCTGATAAATAGGACAATTACCACCCACAATATTATGATGATCAAATGAAGTAAGACATATGTGAACTTCAAACAAATTCAAATTATTCATACAAATGATAGGTAGCATTTATTGAGGATTCACTACATGCCATTTAATCCACATAGCCTCCCTATGAGATAAGCATTTTTATTTTTACTCCTGTTTCATAGAAATGGGAACAGGCTATGCTAACAAGAGGCAGATCTAGGATTTCAACAAGTCAGTTAATGCCAGAACCCAATTTCTTGGCCCCTACTATGGACTGTCTCGACTGTCAGCGACCACATTTTTACAATCAACTTGACCTTTGCCAGACATTTACCTCTTGTTTTGATTCTTGCCCAGAACCTGCCACTGATAACCTCCCCTGCTACCTTCTCTCATGCTCCTTTCCTACGATATGAGGAAAACAAGCACTCGACTCTTCTAATCTCCATCTTGCCTTTCTCCAAATCACTATAATCCTGGATATGGAGTGAAGCTGAGATTATTTCTGGCAGAAGCATCAGAAAAGCATTTTTTTTTAATCCCAGAAAGCTTGGCCCATCTGCTTTCTTGGGTAATTGTGGTACGAGGCATGCAAACAGAAAGGTCACAAGACGGTAAAGTCTTAGACACACATGGGGCCGTGTAATCCAGTTCACTGAACTGTCACGCTCTTCGTTTTAAAGTCCTGTTTATTCATAATGCTTCATTATGTTAAGAAATTTGGGGTAAAGAGCAAATAGTCTGGCTTAAAAATGGCTTTCTAATTAATTTTATTTTTACATTGGCTACTTTGTGTTTAGCTCCATAAAAATATTTAAAAATTGCCAGTCTCTTTGAGATGACACATTATATAAATAGACAATTAAAATGACACCAGGGAAACTAGTAACTGCTGGATGTAAGGGGTAGGGACTTGTATGGCTGATCAGGACCAGCTGGATGAGAGTTTGGGCTTTCTTCAGAGGAAGAAAATGGCCATCTGTAGATCTGCAAGTTTCTAGTACACTCAATTTTCTGATAAAAGCATAGACCAGGGTTTGTGTTGCTGTTAAATCCTGGGAACTTAGAGGGACTCAGTGTGCACCAGAATTTGTGATCTGTTTTCCCCCTTCACCTGCCAGTGGAAGGGATACGGAAAACTTTATAGATATTTGTTCATGGTCATGTTAGTGGTGAAGTAGAGTTTCATGAAGACTTAAGACATAAAGAGGACTGAAGGGCAGACAAAACCAAACTGAAATTTTTTAAGATTCTGCCCTCTGAACTTACCATGTGAGTTGGTGGGAATATGGAAGTAAGTATTTCACAGATCTGTAGAGGTCAATAAACGTACTTCACCAACAATAATTATAATAATGATGAACATTACTCTAAAGGAGTATCATAGATTTCAAATTGTTCTGTGCTTTTAAATGAATCTGGCATTGTCCTTGTTAATAGTATTGGAATATTCAATGCTATAAATTGATTACTGAATAAACATCTTTAGTTGCCAGTATATCAGACATTTAATATTTAAAGTTATTTCTTGATAAGAAAAGAGAAATTTAAAATACTGGAATGAATGCACAGAATATGATAAAAAATAATTACCCCAAGGTCAACCATCCAGAAGAGGCCATCACGTTTTATTACTCTACAGTAACACCATCTTTGTGGATATTACTATGTAGAAAACAATACTCTTTACTAACTCAAATCATAAAATGTATCTTCTACTACAGGAAAAGCATATTAGGGCCTAAACAAAAAAGTTCTAAGAATCTGATTTCTATTTCACAGAACATTTGCATAAAAATGAGACCTTGGCTGATTTAGAATGCGTCTCTCATTTGCCTCCTCTGCAGACTGCGTACCTGAATCCATAAACCTGGCGATTGCAGCTCAACACAGTCTTTTAGGAGCTCAGACAGTGAATGAAAAGTAACAAGCTAACAAATGATCTCACAATCAAGGTTATATTTTCATGTAAATACCTACCTCAATAATGACTAAAATAATGCAATCCTAGAATATGCAACACTAAAAAGTAGGCCTGTAAAAATGTTCCTTTGAAAGAGAAGATATTAAAAGACTATGAAGACAGATTTGTTTAGTATTTCAATATCTTCATTCTTAACCCTGCATAATTTCTACTTGGATTCATGAGAAAACAAATAACGTTTTTATAAATTCCTATTCTATTATTTTTTGTGAGATGAAACAAGAAGAGAGATGAAATTTTAAAGTGCAATTCAAGAATTTCTAAGAGTTTAACCATGGTCTGTTAGTCCCACCTATTCCACATCAGTCACCTGTTGTGCCTCCATTTTGCTCATTTTCCCACACATCTACTGTTTTGGAAATGGTTTATAAAATTAATGTAGGGAACCAAATCGACACAGGAAAACCTCAACTAACTTTATTTTAAACAGCCCAGAGCTGGCCAGAGTACCAATTTAATTGCTATTACTGACATTTTATGTGAAGAATTTTCACCTTTTTTGAAGACCTGTAGCTTACTTGTCAGTTAAGACTCAGCATAGATAAACATAACTCAACAATAGTTTTTCCTAGACTAGAAAGGCCATGGTGTAAGTCCCTGAATTGATGCCATAAAAATTGACAACAATGATGCTAACCCAAGTCAGCAACAAAACAATCCACAAATCCCAGTAACAGATATTGATATCTTGATATCTTAAGTTAAAAGTGAGTAGTTACTGCAATTTATTATAAAAACAAAACTGAATTCAACACTTAGTTCCAATAGCCTCTGAAATATCATACTTATTTGGAAATATTCTGGATCATTTCTTCAAAAAAGCTAATCTTGATGACAAATCTTCAAATATGCTAATACAACTTCCAAAATACTGTTTTGGGTTGGTTGCTTGATTGTAGCCTAAAGTGTTGGAAATATATATAGATGGTATATTTAATGTATAAAATATATATTAGAGAATATTGTGCACAGTGTGATCCCACTGTCACAAAAATAATGTGTATTTGAGAATAAATTTTTAACAGTAATCGTCTCTAGAGTATATGATTACAAGGGATCTAGTTTCATATTGCTATTTTCATTTTACCTAAGTTTTCTTCTTACCATTTCACATTTTATGTTTATAATGTGAAACACAAATATAGATATTTATGTTTAAAATTTGGGAGTCATAATATTTCTTTCTCCAAATCTGAAAATAAAATAAAAGGAAAGTATTGTATAGCTTTTGAAAAAAAACTTACTACGAGGATCACTAAATATTACCAAGGTGTTTAACAGTGTTCAGAATTTTTTTTTTAGTTGTGAGAACTGGGAATTCTGACATGTTGCTCTGGAGAGAGTCAATAGTTGTTACTGAAACTTTTACATAATTACTTGTCAATTATTATAATTAATTCTTATCTGAAATGAGTGCAACTCGTTATATTTTATTTTGCTATTATTCAGAAAGTTTGTGTAATTATGTGTTTGTTTTTAATATGATTTTCCACCACTGCAGTGCATTTATCTACTTAAAGCAGCAAATGTTAGCCACTGTGCCAGAAGAATTTTTAAGACATGCAATGCCTGACTATTTAGTCAGGGACACTGACCTCTTTCTCTTAGATTGTCAAATTAAAAATGACAACAGCCAACATGACAATAGCCACCTGGTATGAATGAATCAAAATTATACCTATTTTTTTTTCCAAATCAGCAATAATATATTATGTTTTTTGGTGTCCCATACAATGTTAGCAATTAGCTTATGTGTGTCATGAAATAAAAAAGATTGAAAATTACTGATATAGGTGTTGAGATTTCTTAATAAGTAAGAGCAGAAAGCCCACAAGGCTTAAAATGTCTAAAACAAGTGAAAAACATTTGACAGAAAATCTATCAAGAAAAGAAAAGTCACAATCTTCCCCAAGAGTAATAACTCTTGGTATAAAAGTTTATCTTCCAGGCCTGAAAAAAAAAGTGCAACTGGTTTGCCCTGAAAACATGACAAAGGTCTTCATTTCATCTCATTACCTAGTGGTAGCACTTGCCCCACACATTGAAAGAAATGCTTCAGCAATGAAACAATTTCAGATAATGACTTACCCTCCTTTAATATAGTCAAGGAATGAAACTTCTGTTTCTACCAAGAAAGAAAGTAAGGTTACCTGGAAAGGAAAAAGAAAAACAAGGTAGAATTACCTCCTGGTACTACTTGTAACTCCAAATGGACTTTTTTCCTAACTGTTAGGGAGAAAATCATATGTCCTAGCATTTCAAAATTAAAGATATTATTCCTTATTAAAATCTGTAGGACTTTTGTTTTAGGTGTGGTTGTTAATAGCTGTGAGTTTGCTGTCTTTTCAGTGTCATATTTTTACAGAACCACAGAAATGGAGATCATATGGAGGGTTAGCAACAGAGGAGTGGGAGGAGGAAAGAGGGGGAAAAGGTACAGAGAATAAGTAGCATAGACGGTGGGTAGAAAATAGACAGGGGGAGGGCAAGAATTGTGTGGGAAATGTAGAAGCTAAAGAAATTATGACACATGGACATGAGCTAAAGGGGGGAATGTGGGTTGGAGGGGGTATGCAGGGTGGAGGGGAATGATGGGGGAGAAATGGGACAACTGTAATAGCATAATCAATAAACTATATTAAAAAATAAAAATAAAATAAAATCTGTAGGACTGATGGTTCTTACATTTAAAATTACCAGAAGGAAAAGGGCCAAAAGTTTTTAATGAATTAATTTCTGGGACCATTTTACATCCTTTAAAGAACAGCATAAAAATGATCTACAAGGACACTGTGTTACTTCCCATTTAAGATAAAAGAAAAGATGAAAGAAAATCGGAAAATGGTCAAAAACTAAAAAAACAAAATCAATGAGCCAAGCTGTATCAGAGGAAATGGTGTTTTTGTCATGGTCGCAAGATGAAGCCATCTAATATTTTAAGTGTCTCACTTTATAGAAATCTTTAAAAGGAAAGTTTCAGAATATGTAGATTTTGCTTTTCCCAAGGAGAATAAATCCTAGGATAAAATCTTCAGTATACTTTTCACAAAATGAGATGATTTTGATTTTTCACAATTTTAAGATCCTCCCATTTTGCCCCTTCCTGTCCTGATTTAGTTCAGCATCCCTACAGAGTTGTAAATTTAATGCATTATACACAAGTACTTTCACAGGCCATAAAATGGGCCATAATAATGTAGTGTGGCTCATAAAGAATATAGTATTATATAGCAGTATACAGTGCTACCAATCGAACTCTCTCCTGTTTGCCTGATTCTCTCCAGTGTGGTTCCACTGAATGAAGGATTCTGAACAAAACTTCAGCTTCCTTCAGAAACCCTTACAATCCCTGGAGCAACCTGCACAAAGCGGGTCATGGCCTCCCCTAAGGTGTTCTCCATTACAAATATTCCAACAGCAAGTTTATTTTTCTATTATATCACATAAAAGTTCTAAGTGAAACAGTTCAGTTGTGAGTTACCTCCATTCTAATAAAAAATGGTATGTATGTATTTACTTATTTATTTGCATTCTTAATAAATAACATAACACTTGACTTACTGTTCCCGAATTGATATATTTTTTCTTTTTTACTTTCTTTTTGGGATTCACCACCTTAAAAAGATAAAACAATTACAGGGTGTTAGGTTTGATAACTAAAATTATTTCACGATGTGCAGTTCAGCCCGCTGCCTTTAATTCTTATGCATTGCTTCATTTACAAATGCCTTTCCTATGACTCCTGAACAGTCAGGTAGCCAAAACTTCTCTGCAATACTTGCTAAGGATATTCATCTTTAAAAACATTTTTTCATTAGTGTTCTCAATCACTTTATGCATTGATTGCCCTTACCCATCTGCATCTCTTGATATGAGAAAGACCTTTAATACCCAAGGTTGTAAATAATGATTGCTTTGTGGGAAGAAAAGTAAGTTGTAAAAGAAAAGTAGAGTCAAAAGACAATTTTTCATTTGGTTAAAGACACTAGCATAGCAAATCACTCAAACATGCAAATATAAAAGGGTTCTCTTGACTCTGTTGCTTTATTCTGGTCATAATTTCCACCAGACACCCAGGCTGCATAATAATTGGTAAAGGTGTGGTTTGTGGACAGAAGACTAAATTTTGGGCTGTTTGTGCCAAGAGAAAATATTACTGCACTCCTACATTGTCTAAGACACTGGAGGCCATAGGGAATATAAAGATGACTGAGGCCTGTCAATCTAATAGGATCAATCAAACATACAAGTGCCTTAAGACAGGATCTTTCAGTACATCTTAATCCAAAATATAACGGAAGCATTTTGATTGGAAAATAAAGATGAAAGAATTTATGAGTGTTATTTGAACTAGAATTTATTAGAAAACTAGGGCTCCAATGAAAAGGAACATAAATGCAACATTCTAAAGAGAGGGAAAATATAATTGGCTCAGGTTGGCCGGACAGAGAGAAAAGACAAAGATTAAGAAAGAATGTGAAGGTTGGCTGGCATCAGATTCTTTCCCCCTGCACTCCAGTGCCCCTGCACTCTTGCAAATCCTGACAGGGACCTTTCCTGGGCCCGTTACTTGGGTCCAGCCCCCTCACAGCTGCAGTCCACCAACAGTCCTGCGGATCCGGGGTCCCAGGTGGAAGCCATCCTATCTGCAACCACATAGATCTTTAAGGGCCCAGCCCTCGTTTCCAGACCCCCCCAGGCACAGACTGTGAGCAGTCTTGCTGGCGTAGAGACCCACCAGGACACACTCATGTCTGAAACTCTGGAGATCCTGAAATATCACTGTATTTGGCTCTAGCCCCCGCAGTTAGTCAGGAAGTAGTCCAGTCCACCCAGGGGCCCCATGGGAGATGAGCTCATCTGTGCCAGGTCCATGGACCTTTCTGGACTATGGAACCTGAAATAGCCACAGGGCTTCATTCCAGATCCTCTTAGGCATGGTCCGGAACCAGTCCTACCTACTCAGAGGGGAGCCCTCCGAAGGACCTGGCAGGAGCCACACCTGTCTGCATACCTAGTGACAGATCAGCTACTGAACACCCAACTGTGCACCCTACAGAGGAGCCTTAGACCAGTACCACCTCACTGAACAAGGTACTAGCGCCAGTCTCATAATCCTAGGGACCAGACAGAATCCATGTCCAACCAAGCCCATGGTAAAAAGCACACCAACCAAAGACCCCACTGCAGACCTAGCGATAGACCCCAAACAAGCTCCAACCCAGTATGACTGCAATTCTAGAGGTAATGCTGTCATCCCAGGAATCAGGCAAAAGCTTTATCTGCCAAAACTAGCCTAGGCTTTTAAAAGCTCGGTCATCTATTAAAAAAAAAAAAAAGTTTGGAATCTGGAAGGTCAAATACATGTGCAGATCTCTAGGCATGGCCAGGAAGACCTGAGGAAGTCCTAACTCTTATTTCTGGCTGACGACAAGTCTGTTGAAACAGCAAGTGATTGCCAAGTCAGAGTTTCACACTGTTGGAGCACATACCAAGGAGTGCACCAACATACACAAGCGGTGATCTGTGAAGGATTACGTGGTGACTGGCAGCAGGTGAATCCAAAGTACAAGGAGGGCCGGTATATGTGTCATTCCTCCTCTGCTTTGAGGCCAGAGGAGAAAACAGGCCCTTTGTGAGTACAACCTGTCTTATGTTAATTTAATCGCCTGATTGGAGCCTTCACATTCCTTCCTTGGAAGACCCAGATTAAAAAAAAAAATTGTTCTATTACTCAATCTTTGTCTTTCACTGGGAAGCTTTCTTGGGTTGAGTTTGTCCCCTACGCAAGTATCTCACAGTCCACTAAGTATACTATTATATATAGCATTTTTCAAAATGCACTAAACATATTTTCTGTGTTTGTATTGCCCATTAACACTGTAATTTTTATTCATCTCTGTATCCCCAGGGCCTGATACAGAGTGGGAATATAGAAGCCATGTAATAAACATTTTATTTATAAGTTAATGCATGAATGAATGAATACATGTAATACAACATGTTCAGGCCAGTAAGAAGGAGGTAGAAAGTGATTTCTCCACTCTTAACTTTAAAAAAGTCAATTTTAGTATCAATTTGGCAGGGAAATAGTTGCTGTTATTGACTAAATACTGAGATATACTCATCTGCTACCCCTGTATATTAAATTTAAAAATATAGAAAATATACAGATAATATAGCTCAAGAGTTAAATGTGCTGAAACACACCATATGCTCAACACATATCTGGAAGTTTAACTGGCAAGGAACTGTTAAGGCAGAAATAACTGTGTGTTTGCTTTCACAATTTGGATTTCTTTAATGACTGGATCATACTTTGCCATTCCCTTCAGTCTTCATCTACACAACAGTGAATGTACACAAACACACTCAAAAGATCACAGTTCATTTTATAACACCATGTTGACACAACTACAATTCATAAATTTACTCTTTTATTAAAAAGGGCTTAAGGAAGAGGTTGGTAGCAAGGCAAAATATAAAGCGTGAAGCTTAAGGAAAAAAATGTGCATCCTACTGAATTTTTTAAAAATAAGAAAAAGTTACATAGGCAAGAATTTTAGATGCCATAAAATAGATTAAAAGACCACGTGACTTGAAGAGAACTAATATCATTTAATCTTAGAAACAAGTGTGCTCAATAAGTTTAAAGATGTTTACATATATGGGTACTATATTAACCTTTGACAATTATCCTTTTCAAAATCTATGCTTTTAAAGCATAAATATGTTTATTCCAGAGGAAAATAATAAAATAATTCCTCTTACCTCATATACATTGAATTGTGATTGCCCTCTAGAAAGTTCCCTATAGCTTGTTGTAAATTCTCCAATGAAATCGTGACTAAAATTAAGGGGAAAAAATGGATAGTATTAGTTTCCATATATTTGTCCATTATATATCTTTTAGAAATGTATAGTTTAATCATGAAAAACATGCTTGACATTGTTATAAGGATAGCTTAGATTGTATTTAAGAGGCTGATGCATAATTTCATTGTTCTTTAACCCCAAACTTAGTACACTCAAAAATTACATTTTGCTCGCATTCAAATATTAATATTTCAAACAGGTATATTAGTTTTAACAATTCATATCTCGAAAACATTTGATCTTCTATGTTGTCCAATTGATTAACTGTTTGTTAGGATGAAAGTTTAAGACACTCAAAAATTTTTTATTACCCACATCAATAATCACAGTACATAAGAATCACCAAACTTCTCTCCGATCAGGATGTAACAGGACACTTTTTAAAAGGTTATCCCATATATTAACATGAATAATAGTCACCAAGCCTGATTTTCAACATGAATAATTTAAAAGTACATTGCTAATACCAACATTTCTTCACCTTTTGAAAGCAATTGCCGCTATCTTCTCAGAGAGCAGGCCTTCTACAGGTGCCTTCTCAGTTTGAGTGGGGAGGGAAAGGGTTATGTAAGCATGTGTCGGTTCCCACTATCAAATGTCTATCAGCCTGGTAACAGAGACTGACCCACACAACTGTAAAACATGGGATGCATTCACCAGTTTAGAGGGGACCCGTATTTCGTTACTCTGTGCTAATTTAACAGCCAACACCAGGCTGAACGCACATTGCTGAGAAATAAGGGTGAGATGCTGATATTCAGTGCCATGGTGAAATGTAATGCCTCAAAGGAAGAAGTTAAAGATTGCAGGAGCTAGAGTCCTATAACAAACATAAGAGATCTCGCTGCTATTTTTATCATAGAATTTAAGATTGGCCCATTTGCTTTGCAAATGCAAGCTGTTAATTACTATAAAAATGGACATTTCCCCAAACTCCCACATCAGTTTAATACTTAGCTGTCAATCACTAAAATCCATAAACCTCTCATAGACCTGATGACCAGTGACAAGCCACAAAGGAGTTGTCTAGCCAACAAAATTGGTTTATAAATAAGAAACGTGGAAGAAAAATCTAGCTGCCATTTCATTTGATTAGGACTTCTGTAATTAGAATTGTTTCTTTAAAAATTTTTTTAAAAAATAATATAAGGACTGTGTTGAATAATAAAAATAAAATAAAGGGCTGTATTTAAAGTATGGACCTTTAGATAGATATCTAGCTTCCCAGTTCTCCCTATCTCAAAGATATCACACATAAATCACAGTATTCCATACAAGGCATTTCTCTTTACACCAGTATCACCTTGACCTTATAATATTTAATTTTCAGGAATAAATCTATACACATGAAAGTGGGTAAAGGAAAAGACAATTGAAGACTGTGATAAATGTATTTTCATTTATGAGCCCAAACCCCTAGCACTCACTCTTTCATATTATATGAGGAAAATTATAAAACAGTACTTTAGAGCTACATATTTCTTAAAAATAATTCTCTTTGACCTTCAGAAATGCAAACTAAAGCTTGTGATACCTTTCACTCCAGATCTTAAAAAACTTGAGTTAGGGAGATTCTGTTTAGAACCTTTCCATTGCCCTGTATGTTCCTGATATCTTAAGTAATAATCTCTGAGATAGGGGTTCTATTTATAGCACTTCAAAGAAACACTTTGATATTGATAAGTACAGACAAGCCCTATACAACTAGAGCTCACCACAGTAGTAGTAGGAATTTAATATGGAGGCCTTAAAAATAATGCCTGGATCACTTAAGACCTTATGGTAGTTCTTTGTGCAAATCCTGCCCCCATTTGGTTAATTGTTTACATTCAGTTCTTATTGTAAACATTAAATCCCTGACACTCAACACTAATCAAAAACTTGGTAGAGATGAACAATATTTACTGGTCTCAGGTAAATGCAATTACTCAATCAAGTCCCAAGTAATATATCCATCTGGATAAAGCTAGTCTAATAGAGTAGCAAATCTAGACCCAACTGCAAGTGGTCAGGTTTACCAAACTGAACACTGAATTGCCCATGTTGAAGTCATTACAGAATTTCCTAAGAAGCAATTCTTTGATATTTGGTTCTGTTTTGTTCTGGTCAAATTTGGTTTTCTACAGAAGTTAGTGATGAACAATCAGGTATGATTCTCAGTGCTAGGATTGTGCTTCTTATTTGTGTTTTCTACTCTGAAAGAATATCAGAAATGGGTATTTCCCCTCTGAGTAGAGGGCTTAAATAAGCCAAATTTGTGGCCTATTTCTAGAAGGATGTCTTCACAATGTACTACTGTTCCCTACAGACTTTTCGGATAGCTCACCAGTCTTTTTCCCTTTGCTTCAATTTCCTCACATAGTTTACTTTTTAAAATATTTTATTTATTTACTTTCTTAGAGAAAGAGGATAAGGGAAGGAGAAAGAGAGGGAGAGAAACATCAATGTGGGAGAGATACATGGTTGCCTCTTGTACACTCCCAACTGGGGACCTGGCCCACAAAGCAGGCATGTACCCTGACAAGGAATCGAACTGGCAACCCTTTGGTTTGCAAGCTGGCACTCAATCCAATGAGCCACACCAGCCAGGGCAGATCTCCTCACATAGTTTAGTTCCCCATGTCTTACTATATGCTTATGATTATATTTTTTTATAAACTGCCTTGGATCCTTTTAAGAATAAGGTCATAAATAAATTTAAAAATGAATAAAATACTTGCCTCCCCAACCTCCGCATACTGACTCTTGTTCAAGGTTATTTTGAATAAAACACTGAATTTGTATTTCATACAAATGCAGTGCTATGCTTAAGATGTAGAGGAGAAAATGTATTAAGTGAGTCACAAATTGCTTTTCAGCATCGGAGACATTTTTGTCAAATTAAAAAAAAAAGCACATCATTGTTTCTATTCAGATCCATTTCCTAGGGAAATGAATAATCAAGAAGTGACAATTTGTTAAAAAATCTAAACATAAGGCAGTAAGTACACAGAAATAAAATAGCCAATCCTAGAAATAAGGTGCCTTGTCTCCAGAATAAGTCATAGAATTTGGGTGGAGAAGTGAGAGATTCTCGGAACAATTTTGTTACAGACTTCTTAAAATATTGGAAATTTTTAGTTTCCTTCATAACCTGTCCTACTTTAAAAACTGTGTATTAAATTATAAGTAAGTACTTTTTAAAAAGTATCAAACATGGTTTTCACTTATTTATTCTTATAAATATTTTTCCCTATCACAAATTATTCCTAGATTTTATTAAGAGTAAAAGGAGAAAAATTAAATTTGCTATAATATTCTGTTCATGATTTTTGATGGTATAATATTGAAACAATTTTTACTATAAAGAGAAATATGACAAATTTAATAATAAATCACAATTTAATAATAATAAATCACAATTTCCTTTTGATTCATTAATACTGTTTTGCTATTCCCTGTTGACTTAATTGAAACTAAAATAATTTTCTATGTTATAATTCTCAAGCTCTCTAACTGCATTTATAAAGTTTACTCCATGGCTATTTATCTGTTTTGCATCTGTTTACTCTCTAATTTTTTCCCAGAATTTGTATAATATATATATATGACTTTGAGTCTGAGGAAATAAATTTAAAAAGATATTTAAAGCAAATTGATTAGTACTATAGCTAGTAGTTTTGCTCTAAAAAGCCTTAAGCAGTTAAGTTGTTAAAATCTTACTATCATTTTTATGATCTATAAATAGTGAGAAAAATGGATATTACATGTATTCCCATTTACATCTGAAACCTGTAGGGCAGTCTCTACCTAACAAATGTGTCCAGGAGGAGCTCCAAGATGGCAGCAGAATGGCAGTTAAACTCACTTCCTCTCAGGACCAAATCAGAATCACAACTAAATTACAGAACAATCAACCTGAATAACCAGCTGAAGACTAGCTGAACGGAAGTCTCATACCCAAGGGTTTATAGAAGAAGCCACATCAAGACCAGTCGGAGAGCAGAGATGCAAAAAGGGCTTGCCCCAAACCCACATAGGGCTGCTGAGAATCCGGAGGGATATCTCAGCAGCAAAGGTCTCTCTGAGGAGCAAGTGGATTCATCCCCAGGCTGGGCTCCCAATCCCAGAGTGCCAAAGCCAGGAGGAACAGAAATAACATTGGCTGTGAAAATTAGCAGGGATTCCATCTACAAGGGAAAGATGGAAGCCATTTAAAAACCCAAGTACCCTCTTAAAAAAACAATACACCTAATCTCCTTCTCAGCCACTTACCCTGGGATCCAGCAGAGGGAAGGCAGGTTAGAAGGTTGTGTGGCTTTGAGGGAAGGTTAAAGAAACAGCCACTAAAGACCCTGTGGTGAGTCCCTCACCCACACTGCCCACAGATGTGATCTTTCTTGGGTCAACACTCCATTTATAAGGCATCAGCCTGAGGGAATGTACTAGCCTCATCCTCCTGACTCCCTGTGGCCCATCCTTGCCAAGCTCATGCCCCAAAGGGAAGTTTGTTGGTTGCTGCCAGCCTGGGTCCATGGTGCAGACTTTCCTGGAGGGCTCTTAAGGATTCTAGGTAGACTCAGGGTGTCAGAAACAAACAGGAAAAGACTGGGTTGTGTAGTTCGAGGGCAAGGACCACTTCTCCCACCATGGGAAATCCACCAGCTCAATACTCTTAACTCCCATCCTACCCTTTTATATGAAACTTTTATATGTAAAAAGATTTTTTTAAGTTCTAAATAGAAAACATGCTTCCACATTTCATTAGCATTTAATTTGGTCTTGATGTATGTATTTTTTTTCCATTTCCTTAGAGGCATTTAAACTCTAGGCTTAAGTACCTTCAAATAGCTATGATCTCAAATTGTAATAAAAGATATATTTTAGTAGAGAAAAAAAAAAGCCTGTTATAAGTCCTTTTCTACTCAACAGGTATAACATTTTCAGAAAACTTCAGAAGATGCCCACATGGTCCTATTTTTAAAAAGATTCTACTATTTTCTGTAGCCACAGGTCCCCAACGAGTTCATTTTTGGAAAAAAAAAGGGGTGAGGGGTTCCAAATACTGCAGTTATATAAAGTTCTTATTTCTAAAGGAGGAAATAAGTTTGATAAACTGGTGATCCACTTGAGCAAACTTGTATAAAGTACCTGCTTTGTGCTAGGCACAGTTCTAAGGCTCACAAAGATATAAGAGTACATGAAGTATCATAGTCCCTGATAGGGCATTCATTAAACTATCCTCACTATTTTTGTTTTTATAGATGTTTGAGAATTATAATAATAAAAAATGTTTACTTATATCCAGATTCCAATATTACATGACTAGAAGAGAAGTTATAGATGAGATAGCTATCTGTAATATATAATTACATATTACATAAGTACATAATTCTGCTAGATATGGATCCTCCTGAAAATGGTGGCATAGGAGGAGAAAACAGGGTGGTTTGGGGATAAAGATCATATTGAAAAGGGGTTTCAACATGGGACATGGTGAGATAACCATGGATCTTCAAGCGTAAAATATCTTGAATGTAGCTGGTTATCTCTTTCCAAATGGAGACATCTGAATGATGATATCCTTGACTCCAGCCACTTTATGAAGAGAGTGAGATTGCTCCAAGCAGGCCTGGCTTTAAGTAATAGATCATAGAAATTACCTATTGAGTTCCTATTGGTCACTGGCCAAATGAGTTCCTCATATTAGAGACATCAACTCATAGAAAGAAGAAGAAAAGAGCAAGGGGGTAGGGGAAGAAAGAGACAAACAGGGCAAAACAAGATGAGAAACGAGAACCTGCTGGGACAGCCGTGTGCTAGTGGCTGAGTTAGAGATGCTGAGATGGGATGAAACCTCCTTGACACTCAGCCTCTGTCCGAGACTTGCCTAACATTACATGTCTTAAAAAAAAAAAAGTTCCATTAAGATTTTCTGACATGAGATTCTTTATCTCCCTAAAATCCAAAGCACTCAGTGGAAGGATTCCTTATGATCTGGTTGAACCTCACTCACTGAGAGAAAACTTCACCTATGAGACTGCAGATACCAACTGCCTGTACTAATAATCAAAGGTGAACACATTGGCCCTCAGTTTTTCTAGGGAAGTGGCATTCCTATTTATTACTCATCTCTTTCAGTTTTTATGAAAAGCATTAATACCATCTGTCCAGCATTTGCACCTACAAAAAACTGACACACTGAAAATGAATACCATCAGGTTAAAATATTCACAGATTTCTGAAAAAGCAGAAAAAAAGACTCAAGATGAACTCTGACTTGCCTTTTGGTAGTCCTCTCCTTAGTGCTATTTAGTAGACAGAATTTATGCAGCCTTTTCCCCACCCAAATAAATGAGCAGTTGGATTCAGAAAGAGTAAATGGGGCACTTGTCTCTTTTAGATTTTGAAAATTAATTAATAATACATAGCATTTCTCTAGTGAAAAATGTGCCTATTTTTCTTAAAACACTCAATTTACATAAACTAATATACCCCCTGCTTTTCAGAAATAAATTCACTACATCCCTGATGTTGATATATCACAAACTACCACCAGCCAATGGCATGGCTGTATATGTAAACTGCACCTGCATATGTATGTCACTTTAGATAGAAATTCTTCAAGTCACTCCAGCCAGAACTTGACTCCATAAATAGTCAGGGAACTTGGAGAAAAACCAGATCTTTGGGGGTTCGAGAAGAGGTTTAAAATGTCACTTTTTATGACTGTCTTCCTCAAAATTTATTGCCATGCCTATTTTAATTATAACACTGAAGAACTGTCTTTTGCTTCTGCTACTTGCAATCAACTACTCAGTTCTGCGATAATAATAACTACCAATGATTTAGGCGTTTTGCCAGGCTCTCAGCTCATAATGAACATGCAGTATCTCATAATACTCACAATAACCCTATGATGTTGTTATGCATGAGGAAACTGAGGCAGAGACCTTATGTAATTTGTCCAGCATCACGCAGCAGTAAACAGTGGAACTGGGGGGGTTGGCTCCAGACCCTTTTTAAACAGCATGCTGTTCTTCACTACCTGTCCACACTTGTTGATTTAAATATAGATTCCTCAGCTTATTACTCAAAAAACTCTTCACGCTTCAATGTAATTGATCCTTCCAGATTTATCTAATATTTCAAGACTTCACAGAGATCGCAGACTCTGGACAACATGGGACTGACCATTTCCCCATACATTCTGAATTTTCTCCACTTCATTATTTTACCAATAGTATTTCAATATAATATGCAGCCACCTATTAGAGCAGAGACAGAACTGAAACCATTTTAAAATATATATATATTTCCCCATACATTCTGAATTTTCTCCACTTCACTATTTTACCAATAGTATTTCAATATAATATGCAGCCACCTATTAGAGCAGAGACAGAACTGAAACCATTTTAAAATATATATATATATATAGCCTATATATTGATTATAAAGGCTAATATTTATTGATTAATTACTGTGTGCCAAAAACCGTGTTAACCCATTTATATAACTGTATCATGAGCAAAATTATGTATAATAATACGTGTAACATAAAGGTATTGCTACACTGATGTTACAGGTGAGGAAGCCAAGTCTTAGGGAAATTAAATATCTTGTCTAAAACAACTTAACTAATAAGGGGTAGAGTCAAAACCCAAATTCCAACTCTCTGACTCCAAAGAACAAGCTGTTAATCATACATTCTAGGTTTTATTTATTCCAAATTCTAATTAGCATTATAGGTGTTTGAGAGTAAGTTTCATATCTATCTTCCTGTTAAACTGTACACTTCTTGGAAAAAGGCTAGATTTTGCATCTCTAAATATCTCCCACACACTATAATGCACGCACAGTTTTGAGCATAGTGTTGGTGGCAGTGATGTAAGTAAAAGCTAAGTATTCTAAAGTAAAATGTCAATTTCAAGGCTTCTGGAAGAAGCACCCTTCCCTCGCTCTCTTGAAGCGCTACCTCTGTTAAAGGTGCATTACTTTTGCCTGTGGGGAGATGGACAGGAAGCTGGCTCGACAGGAAAAGCCAGTGTGTGGCGGGTCCTCTTCTGTACAGCTCTGCCTGATCCCAGGTGGAAATGGCTCACAGTCCCTCACCTCGCTCTGAATGCAGTGTCGAAAGTGTTGGGGTTTGTGAACCTATTGGAACTAACGTTAATTCTCAAAGATCATAAAACGCCAAGAGACTGTACAATTAGGTAAAAACTTTTAAAGGAGCATATTCCCTGGAGATTTCTTATATTCCCACTTACACTGCCAGCAGTAAGTGTGAGAAATACGTATTTAAATTAAAGAGAGCTATTAAAACACACCAGAGTCAGAAGATATTAATAAATCTGATTTGGGTTCTAAAATGGACAAAAACTCAAGTCAGCAAAATTTGAGACCACTTCTAATTTTTTCTGACCCATTTGGTTACATGCTGCTTTTGGGAACAATATCAGTGCCTGTGGCATCACAGAGAACTAACCACCATGGTATACAGAAAGAACACCAGGTTCAAAGTCAGCAGATATGGATTCCAGGTCAGGTCAGAATGTCACTTTGGAAATTGTAGTTCGTACGAAAACTGTACATAAGCACAGTTTTTTGGATGGTAAAGTTGTGTCTCACAGGGTACCCATTAACAATTTTGAATTTGCTACACAAGCACAATGGAATTAAGCTATTAAGCATGTAAATGGCAGATAGTTGAAACAGGTTCCTCACTGTTAGAGACAGAGTTTACAGATAAGCAAGGGGAGAAAGCTAGAACAATCCACACTAACTGCATGATTTTTATAGATACTGTAGACTCTTTATACTGTATGTGTATATATAAAAATACATGAGTATATATACATGTGAGTAAACACACATGTATGTTCTTGCTCTGTCAAATGAGAGACTAGAAGCAATGCTACCCCAGTAGCAGTGACCATACCTAGCACCCAGATCTTTATTTCTAATCCCATTATTCAATAAAAGAAATTAGCGTTCCTTGGAGAAATGGTTGATCCTAGAACTGAGGCAGAAAAATAAGCCTGGAGGAGGCTCTTGTAGTAACAGAGAATAGTAAGATACTTAAAAAAAAAAAAAAAAGAACAAAATCAACAAACCCGCAATGATGGTGTTCTGTCAAAGGAACACAATATACAACTGAAAGAGTTCCTAATGGCCGAAGCTGGAACAATTTGAGTAACAAAATAGTTATAAGGCAAAGCTGCATTATAATTCAAAGTATAAAATGAATGTCCATGGCATAAGTGACAACTGAATAACAAAATAAATGGACAGAGACAAAACTCCATTGCAAAAGAATTCCAAATAATTTATATAGATATTCTGCCCTTAAAGAGGAGCATAACTCCCACCCCTCAGTGTGGGTGGTACATAGTGACTTCTTTCAAAGTAGTAGAGTGTAAAAGAGGATAAAAGAGTAACTTAACGGTGGAGAAACATGGCAACCACTACCTCAGCCAAATGATCAAGGTTAACATCAAGAGTGGTTAAGTCACACTGATGCTGTGATATGACACAATAAAAATGGCACTTTACCTCTGTATTTTTCTCTCAAAAGCCCACAGCCCTAACCTAGTCATACAAACAAACAAACAAACATCAGCCAGGAGGTGCCTAAGGACATAAGAAAACTAAATGTAATATGACATCCTGGACGGGATCATAGAATAGTAAAAGGACACTTGGTAACAATGAAGGGAATCTGAAAAAATTATGGACTTTCAGTAATAAAAATGTATCAATATTAGCTGTGTAAAATTATTATAGTGTCTGCTAAGATTTAAAATACATATAGAATTTATATGACAATCGTAACATATTAGTTGGGAAGTTGCTAAATGCACTATTGGGGTATATAATTGTCTATGGTTTGTATTATCTATTCAATAATAATGATAAACAATTTTATTATGGTGAAATGCTTATCATTTTCTATACTAAAAAAGAAACACTTGCTTTTTTTATAAACAAGACTAATAAGACCTCTGTAAAATAGAACGTCAGCATGTGGTCCCTAGATATGTAAGGGGTTCCTGGTCTTGGAAGTCCAAGCAATAAATCTTGCTTCAATATCTCAATACTTACACCAACGAGCTTACAAAACATAAAATGCCTTGCAAAAATAACATTCCCTTTAAAAAAAATTCTGCAGGTTTCAAGTTCTGCTTCTGAATCCATAACTTTCAGTTTTCAAACAACTTTTAGGGAGTGCAGGGAAAGCAGAGTGCACTTGTGTACTGTTTCTCTGAAGAGCAGAATGGCAGTCTTAAATTCGGAACTGCAATGCGGTTGCCATATCATATCACGGAACTGGCAGCAGTTAAATGAAGCAAGGCATTAAAAGGAGATTTTCTTTTTAACATTTCATAGAACACGGGGATTTGTGGAGTTCTGGTTTTTTTCCGGGGTGTAAGGATTGAGTGTAATATTTCAATCATACCTGAAAGAACATGAGTTAATATTTCACAGCTACTTAATCCACTCATTCAGAAACAGTAATGCAAATGTTGAAATATTTATGCTTCATAGGCAAAAGATGGCACCTTGAATTATAGTATTGTGCTCTCTTTAGCCATTGACTTACAATTCATTTCAGATCAGGTACCAGAAAATCACTGCATTCACCAGGGGAACACTAGCAATAAAGTCTTTATGTTCAAAATTCTTCCATTTTTATTTACACATAAGTCTAATTTGCCTCCTGAATAAAATTAAAATATTCGCCAATGTTGGTGATTAAGGAAATTGACACTGTGCCTTTAATTGAAGGATCTCATTGCAATTTCCCATCATGTGTAAAATTCAAAGGCTCTTATGAGAAGAGTGATTCTGTGTGATATCCTGTTATTCCCAGACATGATGAGTGCCTTCAATATAAACTTTCCACCTCAACCATAATGCAAACTGTATGCTGGGTTTTCAACCAACCCCATCTTATAACGCTTCTAAAAAGTGTTTTGAGAGCATGAATAAGGTCATAGAGAAATCACATTAATTGGAATGCTTTTTACTCATTTAGGGCCCTTCTTTCCACTATCACTATCCCTACACTACTGAAGCAGAAAATCAGGTAGAGAGAAAACCTTAGACCTTTCAGAGTGAATTTAAGAGTGAGCAAGTGGAGCTTCAGAGATACATTGCCTCTTTTATCGTCTCACCAGCCTGAACAATCTAGTAGCACTAAGGGACATTTTCAAACCATATGTTGTCATCAAGTACCCATTGATATAAAACGCTGACAAGGACACATCACCTCTCTGCTATCTTCCCCAATAATGTATAATCTCAATCCAATTATAAGAAAAACCAGACAAACCCAAATTGAAAGGCCTCAGTCAAAATAACTGGCCAATTCTCATCAAAAGTGTCAAGGTCCTGAAAGTCAAGGCAGTACTAAGGCACTGTCATGGACAGTAGGGTAACACGAAGATGTGACTTGACATTTTTCTATTAAGACTTTAAAAAAAATTAGACTCTCAGACTCTTGAGGTGATTGTATAATTCTAGGTAAAACGTTACCCAGATGAATTATTTACAAAGCTACAGGAAACTGTGGCCTCTGGTGCACTAATTTTTTTTATATCCTCATCTCCTGGAGGGCTGTTTCGTGTCCCTTCTGCTTCCCTTTTGCAGGTGTTCTGGGATTTCTTTGGCTACAGTTGTCCATTCACCTCACAAGGCAGCCCAGTAGCGGAAGAGAGGCAAAGGATAGGAAGGAAAGATCCAGTCAACTGGTCTCTCTGAGCCCCTAGTGCCTGCCCCCAGCTTCCAAATGGGTGAAGACAGATTAGGCAGTGACAAAAGAAAATTGAAGACAATGAATACATATACAAATACACATGCATATACATGCATATATATGTATTATTTTATAAACAGAGCCTAAAACTGTTAATAATGTCTGTCACTCACCAAAGGCTTTTCCCAACCCTTTAGAGGCAACTTATTGAGAAAATCTGTTTCACAATTTCAAACACACACATGGATTTTTGCTGTTGTTGTTATTGTTGCTTTTAAGTAATGTTACTATAATCAGACCACAAAATCATCCGCTGGATCCATTATGGTGGCCAAGTAAGTGGGAGTTACAATCCCCTCCTCTCAGGACCAAACTGGAATTACCACTTAGAACAACAAAATGAAACCACAGAACAACCAACTGAGGACTAGTGAAATAGAAGTCTTATAACCAAAGATTTACAGAAGAAGCCACATCACCACTGGTAAGAAGGGTGGAATGCAGAAAGGGCTGGTCCTGCATCCACCTGCAGGGGCTGTGAATCCAAAGGGATATTTCAGCTGTAAAGGTTCCCCCTGAGGAGCGTTGGGTCTCATCCTCATGCTCGGCTCCCCATCCCAGAGTACCAGAGCCAAAAGGAGAAGCCCACACAGCATCTAGTTGTGAAAATCAATAGGGATTCTGACTGTAGGGAGAGATAGGAATCCACTAGAAACCCAGGCACACTCTTAAAGGGGCAGCAAAAAAAATCTCTTTGGCAGCCAGTCAGCCTGATTTCTAGCAGAGGGAAGGTGGCTCAAAGGTTTTGTGGCTTCAGGGAGAATGCAAAAGGTACAGCCTCCAAGGTCCCTCACCAACACCATCCACAGAAGCCATCTTTCCTGGGTTGAGCACTGTTCTGCATGTGGCATCAGCCTAAGGGAATGCACTAGCCCCACCCTCCAAACTCCCCATGTCCTTGCCCTGTCAAGCTCTAGACCTGTGGAGAAGCCACCTGGCTGCCACCAGCCTGGACCCGTAGTGCAGACTCTCATGGCAGGCTCTTGAAGAGGTCTGAGCAGACTCAGAGGAGTGTAAAAAACTGAGTTGTGTGGCTCTCGGACAAGGGCCATTTTTAACACTGAAGCAGATGATTAATTCAAAATTGTAAATAATTATACTTAGCCTCCTCCTTATAAAATAAAAAGTTAACTCTAAAGTTCCTTTCCATCCCTAAGGCTTCTAATACTATCTTATACCAAAATTAGAAACTAAGTTATATTCTAATTTGACTGATGACATTCTAATTGAGGCAAATAAAATAAATAGTAAAGTGATCAAAAATAAAAATTTACACTATAAATGTGTTTATTTAAATTAGATAGTTCTGCTGTTGAGTTGGTGAAAGTCATCAATATTAGAACATGGCATAAAGCAGACAATTTAATCTGTAGGACAAGGAAATCACAATATATGATGATCTTAATATAAAATCTAAGATGTCTGCAAACAGTGAAAACAGACACAAAAAATGACAGCTTAATTAGTTACTCATTGCCTAACATTTAACTATAGAAATAAAAGCTCTAATATTATTGAAGATAATTTCATAATTCTGAGTAAAAGGTGGAGATGAGGAGATCTAAAAGCACTGATGGAGAATTGAATGTTTATTAGAAAGATGATGAAGTTATTTCAAATACTCTCTTCTACAGTTTTGAAATAACACGGAAAGAAGCTACTAGTTTAAAGGTACTGTAATCTGCCCTGTGAAAAATAATAAACCACAGTTCTTAACCTCAGGAATTTACCATTATGAAGTAACTTTACAAATATGAAAGTTTACAAATATGAAAGATAAAGCAGAAACAAATCATTTCAATTGAAGTCATAATGCATTAGATATGCTAATAAAACTCCTAAATGGAAAACACAACACATAGGAGAAAGGAATTAAATGAGTTTAGATATATGACGAAAAATTTCAGACAAGTGATAGCATTTAAATTGGGCTTGAACAGAAAACCAACAGGCAGAAATGAACACGGAAGGGCTTTCAAAGTGGAAGGCCATCTAAACAAGTTTATGGTAATAGAAGAGCTCGGGGCAAACCCTGAAACATCCCAACATCTATCTCCAAATATTTCTTAGTAAAGGGCCAATGTGAAATGTTTGTATCATTTTCTTTTTATTGAAAATGAGAAAAATCTTTCCCCCCTTGAAATATAGATCTGAGAAATTCCAAAATCACTCCAGGTAAGTGGAAGTATATAACAAAATATATTAAGGAAAATTAAATACTATTATATAAACATTTAAGTTTCTCATTAAGTCACATCACCTGGCAAACATGTTAGTACATAATAAATACTCCATAACAATTTCTTTGTTATAGAATTTCCTTCCATTGGATCATAAATATAAACATACAGAAGTAAAAAAAAAAAAGATTATCACTTTAGGTATCAGATACATACATAATTCAATCAATTTTTCATGAGGACAGAATGATAGATTGAAAGGGAAAGGGGGTAAAAAAACCCACAAGCTGCAACTGAGAAAACCATTTCCTAAAACTTTCATAGGTGGAAGAAGAATCGGTATGTCAGTAACAAACATGCATATTATGACATTCCATTATCGACATTTCTTAAGTCTCAAAGACGTGACAGGTAGTAGAATGAGAAAAGAGTCTGAATTTTGCCTACTGAATATGCTTTCAGGAGTCAGCTACAAGAAAATAGAGGGCTATTTTCAGGGAAGGATTAATTAGAATGAGAAATTTAAAATAAATGAAAAAATATAAAAGGTTTACACATGTTCCTCCTAAATGAGTCATAATGTCATAGACAACTTACAAGTAAGTTCTTGAATGAAGCCCTGGAATCACTTATTTCATATCATAATGATGCATAATCACAGAAATAAGACATCAAGTGCATTTATCAAATTTTATCTTCAAAGATAACGAAACATTTACAGCATCCATACACATTTCACAGATAAATGAAGTTTCCACTTATTATAAGTATCACCATTTAAAATGACTAGATTTGATCAAATGCAGAGTAATAATGATGAAGCTCTTTCTCTCCCTGTTCAGCAGACATCACACAGACTGAGCCCTTTCATCAAATCATCATTTGACAGTGAGCTACTTGGTGGCCCGTTTACAACCAGTCCCACATTAGAGCCACATGGTTTGATGCAGAGCTGTTCCATTTCTGCTTCTGTATTTTAAATTAAGCTACACAAAGTCAGCTGAAGCACAAGCAATTGAAGCTTGTCAAGGTTACCTCCACTGATTGCCTTGTAACCCAGACTCGTTGGTTTCTCAGCAGTTCAGGTTTTCAACTGTTAAAATGAGAGTTAAATATTCTTTCTTCACATCCCTTGAAGAAATGGTGGAAATCATGGGGATAATTTAATTAAAGTGGTTTAACTTGCAGGAAATCTAGTACATTTAAACTGATTATTCATACCAAAGTCAAGTAATGCCTCTGCACTCTCAGGCCATTGCCAATGTGTTTAAATAAAAAAGGACAAATGACTATTTTTCTTCTATGCTAGATGAGTTCAAGGCAGCTAATTTCACGTCAACTGGTTACTCACTCAACAGCATTGTCATTTTTGCATAGCACCAAATACAAGAGATGCAAGAGATGTTCGCTTCGGAAATAACTTCAAGTTGATGAATTGAGTCAAATACACCATCAGAATTCTCGCTCAAGATCACACCACTTCTGAAAGCTCCTAATCTGTGAATATCATCACCTTGACTGAAGTACCCTATCAGTACCCTAGCTAGGGTATCTGAAGTACCCTAGCTAATGAAACAGGATGTGATTGTAAGCAAGTAACACTTTGAAGCATTTTCTACCTTGAATCTTTGAGCAAAATATTCTCTCTAGATTGAAAGACCAGACTATTTCTTGGTTTCTTGTGGTTAAATTCATACACAAAATACAGATGTCTGAAGAGTTTTTCCACATTTTATAAGGGAACAATTCTGCACTTCTGTTAAACGCAGGCAAAAAATTCCATCTTATATGAAGTTACTTAAGATGCATGCTGTATGCTTTATTGAAGTCTGCATGGTACTCTCCGTATGTTGATATAGGGCACTTGATATGTAGTTAGTTGAACTGAGATGTGCTGTACAGATAAAATACACACCAGATTCCAAAGACTTATAATTTAAAAAAATGTAAAATTTGTCAGTAATTTTCATATTGACCCAATATTAAATGTAATATTTTGAGCATACATGATTAAATAAAATATATTATCACATTAACTTCACTGGTTTCATTTTAATGTTGCCACAAGCAAATTTAAAATTGTGTATGTGGCTCACCTTATATTTCTATTGGAAAATGCTGGTCTAGGCTGTCAAAAAGTCCACTGTGCAAATAATCTTTCCTAAAAAGGGTATTATGTGTACAGGATTTGCAACAACTATTAAATATTATGAGAATATGAATATAAAGAATGGGAAACAATCTCTGCTGGTAACTACATTGTATTATGAAATACAAGGAGCATCATATATTCCCCTCTGATTTAAGGAAAGAACTTGGGAAATTATGCCAGATAAACAAAAATACATGAAAACAAGTATAATAACCTCATGTTATTATACCACACATAACCACAAGCTGGAGTATCAACTCATATAAGAATCTATACAGTGACTATTATTACTGCATTATAAAATAAGTATTTGGATTTTATAGCTTTTATAATCATTTTTACTGGAGACTAATACGCTTTTTAAATTTCATATATATTATTTAGTTGGAAGGGTTTTCAAGAATTATTTAATCATGATTTTAATTTTGCTTTTTATATGTCATCCACAAACTGATAATTTTGCTAACTTTGAAAAATGCTGCTTTAGTGCACATGGATAATGCAGAACTACACATTGAAATTTTTCATACAAAATGTAGAGCTATATTTTGGATTAAAGAAAGAACATCTTACACCGATGTTAAGAAATTACTAAAGCATTTATAAAATCACAATACTTTCCTCTAATTATTCTACTAATCAAATTCATTTCTAAGGAATATTTAAAGTTCTTTAACTCTTCAGACTTCTTTTGAGCATGCTGTTAACAATGACACACTGAAGTGAAATTTAAAAATTAATCAACATTGTATGAAGCAGTGGCAATCTTTACCCCAAAGCATTGATGATCTGATGACAACATGGGCTTAGAAAATCTTCTATCTAAAGATTTCCCTTGTTTCTAAACCCATGTCTCAAAAAGTAAATCATTTTTATTGAAAAAAATTTCCCCAGTCTAGAGATCCAAATCCTTCAGTTCTTTTAACTACATTCCATAAATAACCTCTTTCTCTATCTCTATTTTTCTCCCTAACTCTGTTCCCTTTCGCTTGCTTCTGATCTCACTTTAGCTCTCATTGTCACAATTGAAAACAGCTCCTTCACATATTTCACTGGCCCATTCAATGTCTGCTAGTATTATTTCAAAATGTATAATACTCATTTCTCTCTCCCTAACTTCCTGTAACATAAAACTTGCTTCCTAGGAATGTTTCATCCACTATTCAGATAACATAAAATGTCAGATGATGTACTGCTACACTTTCTTAAATAGGCCTTCAATTCTTCATAATTACCACACTATCAGTTAGTTAACAAGGAATCATCGAGTAAGGGCAATGCCCATGGTTGAAGGCTTTTAGTTATGTGCCAGAATTCACAATTATAATGCTGTAGAAATATACAATGTATTGTAATGAGTGTACTGTTGGAAGCACACTGCCAGGGTTCACATCCCAGCTCCACTATTTGTTAGTTGTGCGACCTTAGGCCTATTACTTCTTCGCCTCTATTTCTTTATCTGTAAAATGATATCAATATAGACTTATCTCTTATTGTAAAGATTAAATGGGGAATAACATGGAAAATGCTCAGAGAATACCCAGCACATCAGAGACAAGCAATAGGTCACAATCTGCATAGGAATGTTCAAAATTCCAACATTGAAAGAAAGAACAATTAAATTCCAAGGTATCTCTGATCTTCAAAGCTCTTAAACAATTTTGTGACTCAGAAATAAATAGAAGACAACAGGAGAATCATAGAAACTCATCTTTCAAAGCAAAACAATAAAATATCTACAATTTTTGCAAATTTGGATTGAATTGTCACAGATACACAAGACATTGGAATTTACACCCCTCATTTCTAATTGTTAAATAAAAATCTTTTCTCTAATTTCCTACAATTACTAGAGAAAGGCCAAACTTTTGCCCGCTCTCAATTAAGATGTTTATGATTTATCATAAAAATATATATCACATACCCTAGATTTATATCATCTTGGTATATTATGTAAGGCATAAAACCCTACCATACTCAGATTGGCATTATTTCTTTTTCCATTTATTCTGAGCAGCAAAATTCATTTTCTCAGTAAATAAAGTTTAGTGAAGCAATGAGGCATCAGTCCCTATGGGAAAACACAAGGTTTTCTCATGAGATTTCTTCAGAATGCATGTAGAATTTGTGTAAAGAAAACCTAAATAATTAATTAAATGAATAATCTGGCAGAGATGTAAAGATCAAAAAGATACAGCATTGATCGTCTCTACGAGTAAACGTCAAACAAAGTTTGGCCACTTTAGCATCATCATGTTTGGAACGTAACTTGAACACTGAAACCACCGAGTCTTATATAACTGTTTGGTAGTTGCTGAAGGGTGGAATATGATCTCTACTTCTCTCTCTATCCTCCCTTATCACTCCTTAGAAAGGAGAAAATACTAATTGAGCCTAATTCCAGGGCACCTAATGGACCGTGTGTGTATGGGAAAATGGCACAAGGTACGTGTACGAGGTGCTGCAATTAGGCATTTTCCCACCTGAGCAGCAGAAGGGATGAGGGGAGGTGCCCCCTCAGGACAGGACAGGCTGTTTGATGAAACTTGTTCCTGTATGAACAGGAGTGCTCAGGTATGCAGACCCTTGGAGCTTGGCTGCTGATCTGCATATAATGCGGAGAGAAAGTTCTTAGATCTTGAGCTTTAACTTCATGCTTTGGCTCCATTTACCAGTGACCTTTGGGTGGGAGTTTAGGGCATGTAGCCAAGTAAAGTTAAATGCTCTTAGTCTTCCCATTTGGCCTCTGTATACATATTCAGTCCCTGGGACTACCTGGAGAGACAGTTATCTAGGCCAGCAATTGTCAACCTTTTCCTTCTAATAGCACACATATACTAATTACTAAAACTGTGTGGCATACAGGATAATATAATATATTTTTTGCTGATCTGATCAAAAATATGTGTAATTTTGATTCATTCACACCAAACCGCTATTGTGCTGGCTGTTGTAATTTTTTTTTTATTTGACAATCTAAGAGACTGTCAGTGTCTCTTAGACAGTGTCTCTTTAAAACATGCAGTACCTGACTATTTAGTCAGGAGACTGCAGTGCTCCTGACTAAATAGTCAGGTACTGCATGTTTTAAAAATTCTTGTGGTACATCAATTGACAATCACTGATCTAGGTCAAGGTGAGAATTGAGCATTTCTGGGTACCTTAGCTTTAACAACATTTAAAAACACCTCAATATCAATCCTAGTTAAAACCATAGAAACAGTGGAAAAACACTTATGAAGAAAAAAATAGTACATTCTCTCTCTCTTTTTTAATCTTTAACATCTGCTACGATATGCACAGGGAGACCATACTTGCAGAACTCTGCGCCACTTGTATGGCAATCACCAAATGTAATTCTAGCATTTTATTTTGTTGTTGGTTTGTGAGGGGTATGTTTTTTGTGGGGTAAGGGGTAGACACTCAGTTGTGTTCCCATGAATGATATGGGATGTAAAGATTACAGAAAACTTCAGAGATTATAAGATACAGATATTTGAGAATCATTACTCTACAGCTATAAAACTAGGTATCTGTAAGCTGCATACAATAAGAAATCAGATCCAAATTTATTATGTTACTGGAAATGAAGATCTCTTATTTCAATGTCCCAGTTAAAGAAAATACACTTATTCTTAAAATCTCATGTAAACACTTCAGTAACATTTGGAAAAACAAGATCAAACTAAAATTAAAAATGGTCATTTTAGGATACTTGTTTCTTAAAGCATATTCAGTTTCAAGAGCAAGAATGGAAGAAAAGACAATGTCTTACCTGCCGTCTCGATCCCAGTCATACACCTCTACTTTGATTGTTCTGTCCATGGGAAAACATACACAGAAAGTTACTTAGTAAGATAAAAATAATATATGATTACAAATCTAAAAATAAGTTGTAGCTTTTTTATATAAAATAATATATACACCTGAAGGTCTAACAAAGTAGATTGAAGTTGCTTTCGCTAATTGTATTGCTATCACTGAATTTATGTCTTAACGTAAGTTTCTAAAATCTGCATGCATTCTTCAGAGGGAGTAGGGAAAGTATCTCGGAGTACACATGGTTTGACAGAGCTCCTTGTTCAACAGGGAGGCATCCAGCTACTTCCCTACTCTTGAAAAACTGTTAGAGCAGGATTTCTCACCCCAGCATGGAGCAGAACCGCACAGAGAGCCTTGTCAAAATACAGCTTGTGGGACCTCATGCCCAGAGTTGCTGGTTCAGGAAGCTTGGGTTGGGCCTGAGAACCTAAATTTCTACAAGACTAATCAAGTGATGCTGAACCACATTATGAAGAGAACTTTCTAAGAGAAAGAATGACTAGTTAAATTAAGTCATAATCTTATTAAATGAATAAAATGACAGTCAAGTAGTATGATAAATTTTTAAATAAAAATGATAACATATCAATAACCAACCGTTCCTTCTATATTAGTTAACAGAATAAATTTCTGCTTTTCTAATATATAAGTAATAAGATAAATAGATTGATTTTTTTCCTTTCTATTTATTTGCTTTCCTTCTGGGGAATAGGGTTTTTATATTATAACCCTACAAAAACACTGTCATAAGAAAAAGAAAGAGCTTTGATATTAAGAAATTTTCAGGCACACTGTAGAAAGATCTCCACACCTACTTGTAAAACATAAGAATCTCCCTGTTCTAGATCTATAGAACTCAGATACTTCAGCAGCCACAAGAACAGTGTTGCCAAATAGCGTTTTCAAGAGTTTACAGCGTTGATAATGTATCTAGCCCTAGTCTTATATTTCACCTATTTACTTATTCCAATCTAGAAAGACAATGACAAGCGAAAGCCTTGAGGGAGTGAAAATTCTGGAATGACTTTTGAATAATATTTTTAAACTTATACTAATATTCAATAGGTTGTTAGCACTTTCCACATGTTTGTTCTTGGAAACACAGTCAATTTAGCCAATTTTAATTTGCCAAATTATTCCTCTTCCTCCAAATCACTGTAGATTTGAAGAAAAAAAGTTATTTTTAAAATTCTAAATAAATCACTCATTCTTTTGTGAACACAAATTTATACTGGTGAAGAAGCTACCCTTAACTTTTTAAAAAACTGAATTAGGATCATTGTGTATAAACTCTCTAGTAAATACTCACAGCTCTCAGAAAAGAGTCCCTTGGTTTACCTGTCATGGTCGCCGTTACACAGCGCTCTGACTGAGATCTTGAACGCTTGCCAAACCGGATTCAGAGTGTTTTTCACAACTTCTGTTTTATGACAAATTGTAAAACTGCAAAAAAAAAAACTCAGTTATTTTCATGATTCAAGTATGACATATGGTTTAAGTTGTCATTCTCCCCTATCTTTTTGTGCAAAATGAACGTTGCCAATCCCTTTGTTGCTGCTATATTATTTAATAAGGGATTTCTAGTATTAACACTTTAAAGATTAGCTCACTGTGATATAAAGCAATAATATTTTGAATTGAATTTACTATAAGTGATCTTCTGCAAATTCGGTAAGTTCTAAAGCTGCTTTGTAAACAATCTCTAAAACTTAAGGTGAGATATTAGCACAGTGAAAAATACCCGGGGGTCACTAAACACATGACGGTCATCCAACCCCGAGGAAAGCAGTGCTGCTGGAGTGCTGGGGGCAAACGCTGGGTTTGAACTGGTTTGAGGAAGAGATGAGAAAATGAGACTGAGTGTATAAACAACATTTTTGGGGAGCTCAACTTTAAAAAGAAAACGAGAAATTGGTGGTAGCTTAAGGGGAATGATTAGTCAAGTGAAAGGTTTTGTTGTTGTTGTTGTTACTTTTTAACTCCTTTTTTTCAAAAAGGAGGAAATAACAGCAAGCTTGTGTGTGGAAGGAAAATACCCACGAGAGAGGAACCAACGTGTGATTTGTGAGAGAAAGAGGAGAAAGGCTGGAGCACTGTCCTCAAGGCGGGGAAAGTGGACCCAGGGCACCGGTGCAGGAGTTGCCCTGGGCAGCACTGAGAGTCACCCTTCGGGAGCACTGAGGAAGAAGCCACAGTACCACAGCATGGGGTGGATGCTGTGACAAGGCCAGCCGAAGTCTCCAATTGCTTCCATTTTCTTATGATATTAGAAGCATGACCAGCAAAGAAGAAAGAGGTCAGAATGCTGAAGTGTCTGGGAGAGAGGAAACATTGATGGCTTAATGAAAAGGAGTACGATCCCTGGGAGCCCAAGGCCCTATTTAAATCAACGTCATGCATTTTAGTGAGACCTTCTGTATCTAAATTGTTGGTTCCATACATCTGAAAAATTCCTAGAGGGATGGAAGATAGCAACCCAAGAATACACAAAAAGGAATAGATCCACAAAGCCTTAAACTCAGTTTTCTGATTCAATTTCTAGTAATGTCTCCACCAAACTATTCAGTCTCCAGACATTAATAGAGTCTTACAAATTTTCTTGCCTAATGTGAATTTATGCAGCAGTTCATGAGCTACAAAATGTTTAAAATATTTTTGTTTAGAACAATACATAAACCTGGTCCTCACCAAGACCTTAGTCACAAAGTATTCCAAATGCAGGGCTCTCTCTGATGGTCATGAACACAAGACTATTACAGAATTACCATCATGAACATTCTACACTTAATCCCCACAAGAAAAGATTCTCTTTTGAAAAGCCTTTGAGTCCATTATGCTCTTTTCAGGCAAGAAGAGTTTCTTTTAAGATGTCAAATAGGAATATAATATAAAGAGATAAAATATTTATTACAAAAATTATCACATCATACCATCCCTTTCCTGGTACTATCCTCACCCATCTGAAGAAACTCATGTTACTAAATTGAAAGAGCTCTGTGGTCAGTATTCTTAGAGTTGACTCGCTTAAGCAATTTAGAAACCACTGGGGACAAAAGCTATTAAAATGATAGAGAAGACTCAGAAAAGTATAATCAACATATTTAAGGCAAAGGGAAGAAAAACAAAGGGGATAAGAGAGAGGTAAGCAGGAAACAAAAACAGGGACCTAAATAAGAAAAAGCAAGAGTGCACAAAAATGGTTCAGAAAAATTCATGGAGACAATATTATATATATTGTTTTGTTTTAGACAGAGACATCTACCCTCCTTCTGGACACAATACATACTTAAAGATCTACAAATGGGCTTTCTATTCTTCTCTTGTATCATATTCTAATATATACTAAGTCTTTGGTATAGAGATAAAAGATGGATAGATAGATAGATAGATAGATAGATAGATAGATAGATAGATAGATAGATAGAAAGAAGTGGGCAACTAACTGACCATCTTCAAACTCACATGCCCAACAATCTACTACTTCTTTTTTGGCCTCTTTGCTTATGGTTAAATCAAAACTGTTGTTACAGTCCTAGTATCACCAGCCACAGTAATTTAAGGCTTTGATTCTTGAAACTTCTTTTAAGACAGTGACTCATTTCCTTAGTGAGCTACTTATTAGCCAGGTAGTCATCTGTCTTCCATTACTCATTCTCACTTGCAGTGCCTAAGATATGATATAGACAGCAAAATCTCACTAGAAATTCCAATGCTAGTGTAACTAGTGAAAATTCTGGCAGGAATCTGATACAGTTCTTTCTAACATTCGGGAGTATTTTTGTATGAATATAATTTTTGTAGATGCATTATAAATAGCATTATAAGAAAAAAATTATTAAATAACATATATTAAAATACCTTAAATTAAGCCACTTGCCAAAAACCAGCTATTCCAAAGGAAAATTATTACCTAATTATAAATACAGGCCCAGTTACCAAATTACTGTGAAAGAAGAAAATAAAAATATATAATTATATATTATTAATGTTTTTATTTATGCTTCTGGTGGAAATTAGTTTTACTCTTTTCTATAAAATAAGCCTCAAATACACTAGGCAAGAGGCAATTTTTGAAGTAGCTCCCTATTCAAATAAATTCTAAAAATAAGGCTAAAGTCATAGCAGTCAAACAAGAGACATACATAGAAAACTGAGTAAATAAATTTTACTCATTTAAAACAAAATACACATATTAATGCATTAATGAATATGTCTTAATATATACACTTAGATGTAGCAGGTGAACTAGTTTTATGTATATAAATATATGTGGAAATTTTTCTGAAATGAGACTCACCAAACTTTAGTAATATTGTTTTTAAATAATTTCAGATTTTTGGATTAGTTGTACTTTAATTCCTTAATATTTAGATTTCATTTCATGAATAAGTTATCATCAGACAAGCATAATAAATTTTTGCACTGCAATTCTTACAGTAGCATTAAATATGTGATATATCGAACTAATCTTTTCTTTTTAAAGATTTCATTTATTTATTTTTAGAGAGTAAGAAAGAGAGAGAGAAAGAGGGGGAGAGAAACATCAATGTATGGTTGCTTCTCATGCACCTCCTGCTGGGGACCTGGCCCACAACCCAGGCCTGTGCCCTGACTGGGAATTGAACTGGTGACACTTTGGTTCGCAGGCCTGCACTCAATCCACCAGCCAGGGTGAACTAATCTTTATGAACAAAGGACACTAGAAGAATAAAAATAGAGAATTCAGGAAACAAGTAGTTCAGACTGGAGGAAACAAGAAAATCGTGATTCAAGAAATTCTGAGCTCATTCTTTTGTTTTTCTCTATCTTTGAAATGACTGGCAAATATAATTATTTTCTTCATTGTCCAATATTTTTTGCACGGTTGAAATCCATGTTCAGTTGCCAATATTACTCTGATATCTTAATCACCAAAATAGAAGTATGTAAAATCCAATAATATGACACTGTAATAAAATTAGCCAACAGTAGCCCAGTACCTGCATCAAAAAATCCCACAATAAAAAACATCATTTTCTACTGCCCAATGTATTCACTTTAAATAGCAAATGTTTTATTTTTACGTAAGATTTACACTTATTAATAACATTAACATGTTACAGAGTTTTATTTTTAAGTGTAGCAGTAGTGACAGTTTTCTTTTTCATTCCTGTCTGCTCACTTTTAATTTCTAAAAGATGTTTTCTCTTTAACAAATGTTTTATTACGCATAGTGAAGGAAAACACTATAAGATAATAATCAGAACAGCAGCTGATATTTACGTTTTTCTAAAGTGATAGGCAAGCTTTTAAATGGCTTTTGCACAGTAACAATGTAATACTCTCAACAACCCTATTAGGTAGCTATGATTATTAGGACCATTTGATGAATAAGGAAACAGAATCTCAAATGTAAAAACTTTCCTATGAAACTCTTCCCTGTGCCACCACAGTACCTATTATACACTGCTGTATTCCACAAATGTAGTCTTACTATAGCTGTTTCTGTGAACTCATTTTCTACAACTAGAGTCTTTCAAGATCCTCTAGGGCTGCCACATAAAGGTTGTTCAATAACATTTGTTTTAACAAATAAATGACAATAAAGTTGTTTGTTTTTCTTTACAAAAAAAAAAAAAAAAACTTTCCTATGGTCCCATAGCTATTTAGTAGCAGGGTCATGATTTAAATAATGGCAACAAAACCTTAGCCCATAATTTTGAACACTAAACTTTCACATAAATATTTATATTTAAATATGAATCAAAGAAAACAATAAAATATATTTAGTAGTAGAGTCCTATGTATTAAATTATACTCTATGCCCATGGATACCTTTTCAAACCACATAGAAACCAGTCTAATCATGACTGGTAAAAATATTCAGATTACTACAATGTAGTAAAAAAATTTTATTCAATGTTAGATATTATTGGGAAAAAACCCTCTAGTATTAAAAAAAAATCAACGCATGAAGTCCAAATTCTTCTTCAAAAAAATAAAGTCTATAACAAAATATATTAGATGTCCACGAAAATATAATTCTCCCATACTAATAGGGCAACATTGTAATTTTATAATAAGCAAAGAGGATATGTTTTCATGAAGCTGAAAACCATTAATTTTAAATATTAAAAAAATATATATAATGCTTAGAAGATTATGAATTGTTATTGAAATGTAAAAATCACATCAATTTTTAAAATACAAAAATATTTTACTCTGTTTACCAATTTAATGAGCACTGAGAAAAATAATTTAAATAGCATCCTCACTATAGGGTTACAATGAATAAAATATAAATCTACCTGCCATCTTCATTACTTCTATAAAATACAAGAAAAGGATCTGATTTTCCAAAGAAGTCCTTCTTGTCCAATTTGTTAGCACAAAATTGCATCAGAACGGCATCCTGAAAACAAAATTAATAAAATAGCTCAAATAACTAGAAACTGCAGATCACAAGCAAGACTTGACAAGAAAACAAATTTGCCACCTTAATGCAAATAACCAAGTGTGTGAGAATCCCAGGCAACATAAAATTGCTTTTTAACGGCTTGTGAGACTGAAAAATTGACGTTGTAACTGTTTGATTTAGTAACAAAACTGTAACTTTTTGAAAATCTGTGACATTTCTTTCCTGAAAAGTGAAATTAAACTAGATGACTCCAGGTACCCAATATCATAATAGAAATCTTCATTCATATCTCCAATTATCTGAGTATACATTTTTAGAACATAAGCATTTTCTTAATTCATGAGGAAATGCTTACTCTACATCTACTCAGCACCACGTAGCAAATGCTAAGATGTGTTAGATGAGGAACAGGACAGACCCAGACTCCAACCGCACAGTTGGCCATCTAGAGGGGGAAAATGCTCTTTCTTAATCACACACAAGCCCTGTACACTGTGTAAGTAACTACACTGCAAAATAATTTCTATTACATTGTACTTCAATGTAATAGAATGCACCTTCTTTTTCATTTAATTTCAATTTAAAATAAAGCTCTGTATGTTAATCACTATGTCAAATCAATCATTTTGTTATTAATTTATATATACTCAAGCATCCATAATCTATGTGATTTAGCTTAAACAAACTGGGGTATCATAAAGCAAGAATGTGAAATATTATTCAATTAGGTAGTATACGCTTTTTAAAAAGGTAGAAAGCATATAGTAATTTTAATGATAACATCATTATTTTGGTTTGTTTGCTTTTTAACTGAAAGTAGATGCTAACAATTTTGGAAAGAGGTGAAGGGTTAGAGTAATTTATATCAAATCAAAGAGGTCACAGACTTAAATACTATTCGATGAAAATGTTAACAATGATGAAAAAGGCATTATCTTACTCACCACTTCTTTATTTTACAGAGTCCAGCCATATTTATTAAGTATCTACCTATAATGCTGTTTTTCATTCATTTATTTATTCATAGACTTACTTAGCAAACATTTCTCAAGCAATACTTCAGAGAAGTTCATGCTCTAGGTTTCTCATTTTCAAAAGCATTGTTAGAGTGTTGTTTTACTTTGTTAGACTACAAATGTGATAACTTCCACCAGAGGAATACTCGTATTAGAGTGGGCATTACATTTCTAAGCAGGCAAGAACAATATAAACATGATTAATAACTCAAGCTTTTCAACCATGATCACTTTTCAAATCTGAGGTTTAAAGATCAAAAATTTATATGGTGTCCATTAAAGAAGCAGTGAGAGAATCACCTGGAGGATTGAACTACAAATTAATGGCAAAATTAATAAGAAAGGGCTGGGTTTTTGTTTTGTTTTATTTGTTTCGAATGACCTTTCATCTTTGTATATATTAAATGCCCTTAGGTGAGAGTGGTTTTCTTTTTTTTTTTTTTAATTTTTATTTTCATTGTTGATCTTGTACAGTTTTCTGTCTTTTATTCTCACCCGAACCCGCCACCCCAACGCTCCCCACCTCCCTCCCATTTCCACCCCCCCATAGTTTTTGTCCATGTGTCCTTTATACTTGACAAGTACCTTGTTCTTGCAAAAAAAAAAAAAAAAGAAAAGAAAAAACGTCCTTTGAAGACATTTTCCCAAAGCAGTTAGATCAAAACACAAACTCCCAAAAACATTTCAAACTGTGAATTAAACTTCAAAGAGATCAAATATTATTATAAATAAATTTTCATATGATCATTGGTAAATGTAATAAGTTGTGATTTTTCAAATTATATTACTTAAGACTTGCAAAATGAATAATCAATTCAAAATAAACATTTCTTTCAATGTACCAACTTACAGAAATTTAGGAAAAATTTATTTTGCAATTACCCAGATTAATAACATAACAGGGATTTCATCTGTAACAAGCATGCAAAAAAAAAAAGAAAGAAAGAAAGAAAGAAATCTAATATCTGAGGAAAAAATCAAGCATTTACTTAACTTCAGAAATATCCAGGCATCATTGCAAAAAAATTTTTTAATCTCTTATGCTTAATGCCAACTGAGAGAATTTTCTAACGTTTCTTGAATACTTCATACCAATATAACAAATTTCCTATTGAAAAAATCTTTTCAATATTTTTTTTAATAGGTTTAAACACTTTATTTTTTTTTTTTTCCATGGGCCATGCATATATTTTATTTTTTTTTTAATCAGTATTTTTTAATTGTTGATATTGTACAGTTTTCTGTCTTTTACCCCGCCCCAGCCCACCACCCCAGCCCTCCCCACCTTCCTCCCATTTCCACCCCCCCATAGTTTTTGTCCATGAGTCCTCTATACTTGTTGCTCTAAACTGTTCCCCTTTTCCCCTGAAATTCCCTCCCCTCCCACTCTGGACACTGTCAGACTGTTCTCAAATTCAGTGTCTTTGTTTATATTATGCTTGTTTGTTTGTTTTGTTGATTAGCTTCCTGTTAAAGGTGAGATCATATGGTATTTGTCTTTCATTGCCTGGCTTATTTCGCTTAGCATGATACTCTCCAATTCCTTCCATGCTGTCGCAAAGGGTAGGAGCTCCTTCTTTCTTTCTGCTGCATAGAATTCCATTGTGTAAATGTACCACAGTTTTGTGATCCATTCATTAACTGATGGGCACCTAGGTTGCTTCCAGCACTTGGCTATTGTAAATTGTGCTGCTATGAACATAGGGGTGCATAGATTCTTTTGGATTGGTGTTTCAGGATTCTTAGGATATAATCCAAGCAGTGGAATTACTGGGTCAAAAGGTATGTCCATTTTTAGTTTTCTTAGAAAATTCCATACTGTTTTCCATAGTGGTTGTACCAATCTGCAATCCCACCAACAGTGCACTAGGGTCCCCTTTTCTCCACAACCTCTCCAACACTTGCTGTTTGTTGCTTTGTTTATGAAGGCCATTCTGACTGGTGTCAAGTGGTATCTCATTGTAGTTTTAATTTGCATCTCTCTGATAGCTAGAGATATCGAGCATCTTTTCATGTGTCTCTGGATCCTCTGTATGTCCTCCTTGGAGAAGTGTCTGTTCAAATCCTTTGCCCATTTTTTAATTGGGTTGCTTGTCTTCTTAGAGTAGAGTCTTGTAAGTTCTTTATATATTTTGGAGATTAATCCCTTGTCTGAGGTATCATTGGCAAATATGTTTTCCCATACAGTTGGTTCTCTTTTTATTTTAATACTTTTTTCTTTAGCTGTGCAGAAGCTTTTTATTTTGATGAGATCCCATTTGTTTATTCTTTCCTTTATGTCCCTTGCTCTAGGGGACGTATCAGTGAAAATATTGCTGCGTGAAATATCTGAGATTTTCCTGCCTATATTATCCTCTAGAATTTTAATGGTGTCATGGCTTATATTTAAATCTTTTATCCACCTTGAATTTATTTTTGTGTATGGTGTAAGTTGGTGCTCGAGTTTCATTTTTTTGCATGTAGCTGTCCAGTTCTCCCAGCACCACTTACTGAAGAGGCTATTTTTGCTCCATTTTATGTTGCTGCCCCCTTTGTCGAATATTAATTGACTGTAGAGACTTGGGTTTATTTCTGGGCTCTCTGTTCTATTCCACTGGTCCACGTGTCTGTTCTTGTGCCAGTACCAGGCTGTTTTGATTACAGTGGCTTTGTAATACAGTTTGGTATCAGGTATTGTGATCCCTCCTACTTTGCTCTTCTTTCTCAAAATTGCTGCCGCTATCCGGGGTCGTTTATGATTCCATATAAATTTTTGAAATGTTTGTTCTATGTCTGTGAAATATGCCATTGGTACTTTAATAGGTATTGCATTGAATCTGTAAATTGCTTTGGGTAGTATGGACATTTTGATAATATTAATTCTTCCGATCCATGAACATGGTATATGCTTCCATTTGTTTGTGTCTTCCTTGATTTCATTCTTCAGTGTTGTGTAGTTTTCTACATACAGGTCTTTTACCTCCTTGGTTAGGTTTATTCCTAGGTATTTTATTTTTTTTTTTTGCTATATCGAATGGGATTTTTTTCTTGATTTCTGCTTCTGCTGTTTCACTGTTGGTATACAAAAATGCCTTTGATTTTTGGATATTGACCTTGTATCCAGCTATTTGGCCAAATTCATTTATTACGTCGAGCAGCTTTTTGGCCGAGTCTATAGGATTTTCTATGTACACTATCATGTCATCTGCAAACAATGATAGTTTTGTTTCCTCCTTTCCAATTTGGATGCCTTTTATTTCCTTTTCTTGTCTAATTGCTGTGGCTAAGACTTCCAATACTATATTGAATAGAAGTGGTGAAAGTGGACAGCCTTGTCTTGTTCCTGATCTTAGTGGGAAAGATTTCAGTTTTTGCCCATTGAGTATGATGTTGGCTGTAGGTCTCTCATATATGGCTTTTATTATGTTGAGGAATGCTCCCTCTATTCCCACTTTGCTGAGTGTTTTTATCATAAATGGGTGTTGTACTTTATCAAAAGCTTTTTCTGCATCTATTGATATGATCATGTGATTTTTGTCCTTGCTTTTGTTTATGTGATGTATTACATTTATGGATTTGCGAATGTTGAACCATCCTTGCATTCCTGGGATGAATCCCACTTGGTCATGGTGTATGATCTTTTTAATGTATTGTTGGATGCGGTTTGCCAATATTTTGTTGAGGATTTTAGCGTCTACATTCATCAGTGATATTGGCCTGAAGTTTTCTTTCTTTGTTATGTCTTTATCTGGTTTTGGGATTAGGATGATGCTGGCTTCATAAAAAGAGTTTGGGAGTCTTCCATCATTTTGGATTTTTTGGAATAGTCTGTGAAGGATAGGGGTTAGCTCTTCCTTAAATGTTTTGTAGAATTCTCCTGTGAAACCATCTGGTCCAGGGCTTTTGTGTGCCGGGAGTGTTTTGATTACTGATTCAATTTCACCAGCTGTTATTGGTCTGTTCAGGCTTTCTGTTTCTTTTTCATTGAGTTTTGGAAGGTTATATTTTTCTAGAAACTTGTCCATTTCACCTAGGTTTTCAAATTTCTTGGCATACAGTTCTTCATAGTAATTTCTTACAATCCTTTGTATTTCTGTGGTGTCAGTCGTAATCTCTCCTCTTTCATTTCTGATTGTGTTTATTTGAGTCCTCTCTCTTTTTTTCTTGATGAGCCTGCTTAAAGGCTTGTCGATTTTGTTTATCTTTTCAAAGAACCAGCTCCTGGATTCATTGATCCTTAGGATTGTGCTTTTAGTCTCGATGTCATTTAATTGTGCTCTGATCTTGGTTATTTCCTTCCTTCTACTTGCCCTGGGCTGTCTTTGTTGTTGTTCCTCGAGTTCTTGTAGGCGTAGGGTTAAGTCGTTTGTTAGAAATGTTTCTGTCTTCTTTAGGTAGGCCTGTATTGCTATGAACTTCCCTCTGAGGACTGCCTTCATTGTGTCCCATAAGTTTTGGGTTGTTGTGAGTTCATTTTCATTTGTTTCCAGAAACTTTTTGATTTCCTCCTTAATTTCATTCTTTACCCATTCATTGTTTAATAGCATGCTATTCAATCTCCATGATTTTGATGGTTTGGGGATTTTCCCCATCAAGTCGGTTTCTAGTTTTAGTCCCTTGTGGTCAGAGAAAATGCTTGGTATGATATCAATTTTCTTGAATTTGTTGAGACTTGTTTTGTGTCCTATCATGTGGTCTATCTTTGAAAATGTTCCATGTGCGTTTGAAAAAAATGTGTATTTAGTTTCTTTGGGGTGGAGGGCCCTATATATATCAGCTAAGTCCAATTCGTCTAGAGTATTGTTCAATGCCACAATATCTTTGTTGATAATTTGTTTGGAAGATCTGTCCATTTTTGACAGTGGGGTGTTAAAATCTCCTACTATAATTGTGTTGCTGTCAATATCTTTCTTGAAGTCCTCTAAGATTTTCTTGATGTATTTAGGTGCTCCTATATTGGGTGCATATATATTTACAATGTTTATGTCTTCTTGGTGGATTCTTCCCTTGAGTATTATGAAGTGACCTTCTGGGTCTCTCTTTATAGCTCTTCTTTTGAAGTCTATTTTGTCTGATATGAGTATTGCTACCCCGGCCTTTTTTTCCTGTCCATTTGCTTGGAAAATTTGTTTCCAGCCTTTCACTTTGAGTCTGTGTAGGTCTTTTGTCCTGAGGTGGGTCTCTTGTAGGCAGCATATGTGTGGGTCATGCTTTCTTATCCAGTCAGCTACTCTATGTCTTTTGATTGGAGCATTTAATCCATTTACATTTAAGGTTACTATTGATAGGTACTGATTCATTGCCATTTTCGTATCTGTGTTCCTCACTCTCTCTTTTCCTTTTTTTCCTTAAAGCAGTCCCTTTAGTATCTCTTGTAGTACTGGTTTGGTAGAGGTGTATTCTTTTAGACTTCTTTTGTCTGGGAAGCTCCTTATTTGGCCTTCTATCTTGATTGAAAGCCTTGCTGGATAAAGTAGTCTTGGTTGTAGGCCTTTGGTTCTCATTACTTGGAATATTTCTTGCCATTGTCTTCTGGCTTGGAGCGTTTCCATTGAGAAGTCAGTTGCTAACCTTATCGGGGCTCCCTTGTATGTTACTTCCTTTTTCTCCCTTGCTGCCTTTAAGATTCTCTCTTTGTCTTGGAAGTTTGCCATTTTAATGATGATGTGTCTTGAAGTGGGCCTGTTTGGGTTCCTCTTGATAGGGACTCTCTGTGTTTCCTGAATTTGTGTGACTTTTCCTCTCACCAAATTAGGGAAGTTTTCCATCATTACTTTTTCAAATAGGTTTTCTATCCCTTGCTCTTCTTCTTCTCCTTCTGGTATTCCTATTATACGGATATTATTACGTTTCATGTTGTCTTGCATTTCTCTTAAACCCTCTTCATTCTTTCTGAGCCTCTTTTCCTTTTCTTGCTCTATCTGGCTGTTTTTTTCTACTTTGTCCTCCAACTCACTGATCCGATCTTCTGCTTCATCGATTCTGCTTTTCATTCCTTCTACTGTGTTCTTCAGCTCAGAAATTGTATTCTTCATTTCCTCTTGGCCCTTTTTGATAGTTTCTATTTCCTTTTTCATGTTGATATAGTTTGCACTGAGTTCATCGTAGCTTCCCTGTAGTTTCTGGTAGCTCATTGAGAGCTCATGGAGCTTCCTGACAACCATTTCTTTGAACTCCTTATCTGATAGTTGAGTTGCCTCTGTTTCATTTAGCATTCTTTCTGGGGCTTCCACCTTTTCTTTCATTTGGGGATTGTTTCTTTGTCTTCTCATTGTTGGTGAGACTCTTCTTGTAAACCTCTGCTTCTTAAGTTGATCTGTTCTGGCTACCTTCGTTTATGGTGTGAACTTCTGTGGTGGAATACCTGTGAGATTCAGTGTTATAGTCTTCTTCAGGTATCCTGGTGTTCGCAGCTTCCACTGTCTCAGCTGTGGGAATACCCCCTCTTTTGGTCCAACTCTGGTTTTTTCACAGTTCTAGGATTTCTTTGCCTCACTCGTGGGTATTCAAAAAGAGAAAAGAATAAAGTGAAAAAAAGAAGAGAGAGAAAAAAGAGAAAAAAAAAGAAAAAAAAAGAGGAGGGAAGGAGAGATAAATTGGAAAGAAAGGAAGAATGAATAAAGCCAGAAAGAAGTAAAGAGAAGCAAAAGGAATTGAGGGATAAAAAAGGTAGAAGTAATAAAGAAATAAAAAATATATAATCAAAACAAAACAAAAAGAACCCCACAAAAACGAAAAATGAACCAAAACAAACAAACAAAAAACCCAACTAAGCAGACAAAAAACAACTATCGAAAAAAAACCCACAAAACAAAACAACCCCCCCCCAAAAAAAAAAAAAAAAAAAAAAAGAATAAGAAGGGGAAAAAAAAGAAAAAAAAAAATCTCTTGCTATTTTCACACAGGCCAAACTGGATTTTCTGGACTTGCTGGCTGTAGCAGGCTGGGAGGTGACTCGTACCGCTTTTCTCCCTGTTCTTCACTCAGTCAGCTTTGGGCTACTGTCCTCAGTGCCAGCCCAGCACTGTCCCCAGGGCTAATGGCGTACTGTCCATGCAGGGCCTTGGGTGTGATTTCTGAGCCTCCTGCAGGGGGCGAGCTTTCCAGAGTTTATGGGTTTCAGCTGGAATCTCTTACAGATCCATCCCTCCCCGAGCCTATTGCTGTGAGCTCCGGGTCTCCTACAGGGCGCAGGCGCCCGCCTGAGACTACGGGCGTGGGCTCCGAGAGTTTCCCGAGTTGCGCGCACTCACCCCAGTATCACAGATGTGAGCTCCGGGTCTTCCAGAGTCCCCTTCTCTAGTTGCAGGGTCGCCTCTGGCCGCAGGGCTGCTTCCAACCCGGTCGCAGAACCGCCTCCGGTCCCGCGGCCGCCTCCGGTCGTTTGCGGAGCCGCCTCCGGTCGCGCGACCACCTCCGGTCGGTTGCAGAGCCCCCTCCGGTCCCGCGGCCGCCTCCGGTCGGTTGCGGAGCCCCCTCCGGTCCCGCGGCCGCCTCCGGTCGGTTGCGGAGCCGCCTCCGGTCGCCGGGCCGCCTCCGGTCGGTTGCGGAGCCGCCTCCGGTCGCGCGGCCGCCTCCGGTCGGAAATGCTAGGTTGTGGGTTCAATCTGTGTTCTGGGTGTAGGCAGGAGTGTGTGCAACCTCTGATCTGCACACATAGGATCCCCAATCCAGGTGCGAACAAGGGCAACCAGTGATGTTTCTCTCTCGCATCAATGTTTTTCTCTCTCCCTTCCTCTCGATCTTGATCCCATAGGTTGGAGCTCTGGCACACCAATAACCCTCCCACAGGTGTCCTCTATCTCATGTGTTCTGTTGTCCAATTACATGAACATCCTCTATGATTGATCTCTCTCATTGATGTCCAGGAACCATTTCTTGTGTCCTTCAAATTCGCACCAATGTTCAAAGGTGTTGTTGCATCAAAATCAGTCCCTATGTGAGTCAACTTGGAAATGGATTTTCCCCACCTTAGTCAAGACTCCAGATCGTTTCTATTGCCCAGGCTTCCAGTGGATTTCAGCTGAGGCCCCGGATATCACAGAGCAGAGACAAGCCACTTCCACCGTGTCCTCTTGAAACTGCTGATCCTTTTCAATATTTAACAGACACTTCTAATAAGTTTAGATCTAACTTGCTTCTCCAACAATTTTTCGAGCTCAATTAGTGGCTCATCATACACCCAAGTGATCAAGGAGCTGCTCTCAATGTCTCCCTTTTCCTTACCCTTCACCTTGTTGCACCATTCCTCAAAATTTCACTTCAGCTACACTGGCACCACTGTAGTCTGAGCTAACCTCCTCTCTCACTTGTACATGAACAGTGGCAATTACTCCTTTCTCCCTCTTCCATTCTTGAACCTATCCAATCCATTCTCCAATCAGCAGACGCAGTAATGTTCTTAAACATGAAAGAAATAATGCTGTACACAACTTAAATGCCCTTTCCCCTGTATTTCAGATAAATGGAACCTTTAACATGGGCTACTAAGCCCAACACCAAATGGGATCTGAGCTGTCTTTCCACTTTCATTTGGCAAAATTTTACCTCAATCATCAGCCACTCCTAGGCCCCAGTTACAAACACCAGACGTACTTTTTGACCTTAAACAAGCTGTGCACACTGCTGGAATACTTATCCTTTGCTAAGGAATGGCAAACCATTCCTTAGGGCTTCACTTAAATGTTATTCACTTAAATGTTATGTTAAAGAGGCCTGCATGACATCTTCCCCCAGATAAATTACATTGTCCATTGTCTCTCTTATAATACATTTGATCACTTAAAACATATTATGACATATTCGAAAGATCGGGTGTGTTCAGGGTGGTATGGCCGTAAACATATTATGATGTATTCACCTGCATAGTCACCTGATAAATGTCTGCTTTTCCACAAACTATGTGGTCATTAAAGACAAGGCCCAGGGTTGTTTGTCGTTGTTTTTTCTCACCAGGGTATGCCAAGCACTCATTTCTGAGACTAGCATGTTTGTACAATATTGTGGAATCAACCCATCAGAATAAAAAATATTCTTGTGGATAATTCCAAGCTATTTGTAAACTATGGTTTATATATCACTCGATGCTTTTTTTTCTTTCTGTAGAGTTAATCTGGGGCAGATTGTTAATCTGGGGCAGGCATTAACGATCACTTTGCTGTACAACTGAAACTAATACAAACTAATATTGAATGTAAGCTACAACTGAAAAAAATGTTTAAATTAAATTAGAAAAACAGAATATCAGCAATGTTACAAATGAAGAAATTAAAGCTCCAAGAACCTAACCTCACTCATCTGAGAAAGAGATAAGCTTGAAATTTAGGTGTTCTAACTCCAAAGCGTATCAAGTTAATGTCTCACAATATGTTTTAAAGAGAAAAAAAAAGTCAATTCATACAATGTGAAATGTGAAATAAAATTATTTCATTCAAAATGCTAAATATTTTTAAAATATCCTAAAATGTAAATTTAAAAGTCATGGTCACTCCTGAAGTAACTATGAACATTTCTTTTAATATATTTGTTTTTTCTATCATACTAGCATAGCAATGAAATATTATTTCAAGTTTTACACATATCAGTAATGATGCTGATTATCAATATGGCTGAAATTAAGAATCAGAACATAGAGTATATAAGGTGAAGTTAGATCAAGATTCTAAACAATATATTAAAAATATTAGATCTACAATTTCTAAGTATGAGAAATATGTGTTTACTTATAAACAAAGATGTTTAGTTATAAACAAAGATGTTCTTAAAGCTTTAGTAATAGAAAATAGTAAAAATACCTCTAGATCACTAAATAACAGATTCCACTTCATTTACATGGAAGCTTTAGAAGAATTTTCCTGGTTTCCAAGCAAAACAATAGAATTGAAAGTTGAAGGCAAATAAGATGCAAACTGGCCATACTCAATATGTGCTTTGGTATCTTGGTTTTCTTTTGAAATAGACAAATAAAAATGTGTTCATTGGCATATTTATACAAAATCACCTTATTATCAGATCTTGACAAAGAAGCATGTAATTTTTACTATATCTTACTGATGTGAAACTTCTTTTTCTCCTTCCTCCCTCATAATGCAAAACTGATCATACACATAAACAAATTCAGAGACAAGATATGTAATAAATGATTAGATGATACCATTAAAAGAAAGCATTGTGCCAGTTTAAAAAATAGAAGAGGAGGTATTATTATTTCTGTAATTGTAGTATTTTTGTAAGGTATTTTAGTATGCATAAAATGCTTTCGTATACCTTATATTTTTAGACTGAATGATATGGTAGTCAATTGTCAGAGATAGAAGAAATTTTAAAAATATTCTAGTGACTGGTTCACATGTTCGGCTCCCCTGCCTCAGCCCCCTACAAATACTGAAAGGAAAACACAGAGCGGCCAAGTGACTTGATAAGCCAATGAACAAATTACTTGCAAAACCAAAACTCAACTCAGTCTGACAGTCTTTAACAGCATTACACTGTAAGTAGTTTGTGGCATTTTATATGTGAGAAAACTGAGACTGGGGTGGCTGTGACCTGCCCTGGGGAATAAAGACAGTGGAAGAAAACAAATAGGCCTCAATTTGAATGCATCTTTAACTGCTGAGAATCTAATATTTGCAAAGACTTTATTCATTTATTTTTAAAGAGTGGGGAAAGGAGGGAGAAAAGAAGAAAAACAATGTGTGATAGAACTATCCATTGGTTACTTCTTGCATGTGCCCCAGCCTAGGACCTGGCCCACAACCCAAGCATGTGCCCTGACTGGGAATCGAACCAGTCATCTTTCACTTTGCAGAATGACACTCAACAGGCTGAGTCACACCAGTCAGGGTAAAAATCTAATATTCTAGTGTAATTATCTCCACCAGTCTCTTATACTTTCCACTTGTTATTTCACTACCCCTACCCCAGAATCCCAAAGGTAAATATTAAATTGGAATACTCAGTTTCCATCACTTGCTGGAAAGTACTATCATGTTTTTCTGACTATACAGCTTTTACACACACACACACACACACACACACACACACACATCTACAGTGATTATCTTTAAAAAAAGTAATGAGCTTAAAAATAAAAACTCAGGTAATAAATAACAGCCCCCTGTATGAAAACTATGGCCAAAGTCACAGTATTAAGTTTTGGTACATTTTGTGGAGCTTCTGTTCCTAAAAACATTGTACATAATAAAGCCCTGAGATGTAATTTCTTTTCCCCAGAAATAACAACTCCCAGGGATCCACTGGACCACACTAAACAGACAGGATTGACTCCAGATTCAGAGAGGCATCATTACTCTCAGTGCAGAGTGGCATAGCTATCAGCTCATCCTGATAACAGTGGAATCCGTGAACGGGAGTCAATGGCTGTATCAGCAAATCATAAATAAACTGGCAGTTTTCTAAAAATACTGACTGTGTACTTCACATCATCATGTTCCTAGTTGACTTCCCAAGTTGACAAAAGAGGGAACTATAATGTATATTCTGAATTAACTCAGTTAGAAATATGGAAAAACAAGCGTGTTGTGCAAAAGGGCTAATATCAAATGACTAGAAATGTTCCTTCAAAATCATACATGTCTTCAAAATGTTTGCAAGAACTGAAAACTGACTGATACAATTGACAAATCCTTATATTAATTTCCCCCAAACGATAATGACATTAGGTTTTGTTTTGAAATTTTCTATTTCTTAAAGGCTATTAAAATAACTGATTATCCTGTTTGGACAGAATAAGTCTCTCTGGTTCTATTCTATTATGGAGACTACATAATAGAATGTTGTCTCTCTGGTTAAGGTACTAAGTATTTAAAGTCATAGAATTATTATTTTTTATTTTTAAGTATATGTTTTGAATTAACACATAGTTTCAATTATATTTTGCTAAAATTGCTCAAGAACTAATCATTTATATACAGTATCAGAAATATCATTTTAAAGAAGTGTTGGAAATACTATTTAAACCAAAGAAATATTTACTTACCCTGCAACAGTTTAATTCCTCTGCTGTAAGTATGATAGTGCCACATTTCTTCCCAGGAATTCCTCTAAAACAACAAAAAATATTTATATGCATTAATATTTTATACCTATAACATATATTCTATTTTTATATAACCAAATAAAGAGAGTACTAATAATAGGTAGGCTCTTTCCTAACAAAATATGTTCCCAGTTCCAACATGGATGTTTTTAAGAGACCCCCCAAAAAACAGAATTATATTCTGGAGGGCAGGTCCCTTGTAGTACAGGTTTCCCCTGCTAGGTGAGTGTTCAAGGAACCCATCTGTATCAGTATATCAGTGAACCAGTGTCCCGGATGGTTTTATTTGTACCGGCATGTATGCAACAGATACATAACCCCTTACTCTCCTTGTATAAAGGGAGTGGAGTCTTAGTATCTTGCTTGAGAACAATGTAGAAGAGTGGAAAGTAAAAATTTTCTGAGTTATTACAATATCAATGAAATTACACTCACTCTAAAATTGCTCTATCTTTTCTTTCTTTCTATCTAAAATTTCTTCTGGAAGCACCACTCAGTTTTGAGCTAAAAATGCCAGCTTGTGCAGGAAAATGTCTATCACAAAATCTTGTTTCCTCTATCACTTTACTCTCCATTAGGGAAATTGGAAATATCAGGATCTTTCATCTCTCCAGGTTTTTATGACTAAGAGATTGATTAATTTATCCTTTTATTTTTTTACCATATTACATGCATCATTTCTCAGTTTTCTAATCCACCTGCATGTCTGTTTTTCTGCTATCTGTATGTAAATATTTTCAGCATTATCAAAAACTAAACACCTTCACTGAATTTCTATCTAAAAATACTTTGAAATGCTGAATAAAAAATAGAAAACTTTATAAATGCTCGGATAATCAGACAAGAAAGTAAGGGCCAATCAGAAATTGAACATGGAAAGCCAAGTTAGACAAGCAGAGGTGAACCCTGCAGTTTGATTTGGGCTTGTTTTTCATTGCTTCTTACAGCATAAAGATAAAAGGCAAAAAAAAAAAAAAAAGACACAAGGGAGACTCACAAGGTAAGGATTTCAATAAATGGTCAACTCACAGCATGAAGCTCTGATCACAATGACTATTGACTGATTGTAGCATGAATTAGATATAAATCTCTCTTTTGGAGGGACCTACAAAATAAGTCTCTGCTTTAAAGCTTGGTGATGAATAAAAGAGAAAAATATGTTTCAACAATTCAGAGCTTAACCAAGCTTTCTGTCTTAATTTCTATGACTTAACCAAAAATTCAGTAAGTGCAAGTGATCATAACTGCCTGGTAAATGCAAAACCTCTCTGAAAGAGTTTACCTTCAAATTACTACTGTACATCTCAAAACACTCTCACATTAAAAGTGTATATATCGCTGAAGGAAAATGTACCATGTCTTAGAGTCTCCAGAAACAACAGGCTGCAGAATCAAACACAGACTTAGACTATTGAATATGTTATGCATAGTATATAAAATGTAAATATGCATAACTAAAATTTAAAGAGAAAAATGGGAATCTGAATAACTAGCAAAAACCTACAAAATAATTGAGACTATTTGGAGAAAAAAACAAAATAGAACTTCTAGAAATAATAGAAATAGAAATAGAAACTCAGTGGATAAATTTAACTACAGATTAGACACAACAGAATTAGTGAACTGAAAGGTGACTGTCAAGAAATTGTTCATAATGCAGCAAAAGGAGGAATTCATAAGAACTATTATAAAGAGGATCAGAGACATGGATGGCAGAGGCAAAAGTTTTAATATACATCTAATCAGAGGCCTAGAGGAAAAGAAAGAATGAATAAAAGAGATGCTGTATTTGAAGGGAGAATGGCTCAGAACTGATGATAAAATGAATTTCCAGATTCAAAAATCCAATGAATCACAAGTAGAAAAAATAAAAATAAATTTATACCTATACACATAATCGGAATATTGTAAAATACCAGAAATAAAGAGCATAGCTTCAAAGGAGCCAGGGAAAAAACACAGACTACAAAGCATAAATATTAAGCTAAGAGCTGACTGCACAGAAGAAAGATTAGAAGTTGAAAGAAAACTGAAAACATATCATCAATGGTTTGAAAGAAAATAACTGTCACCCGAGGACTGCATATAGAATATATCTTTTTAAAAAAAGCATGAATAAGATTTGAATAAATTTAAAGCTGAAATCCCTTGTTTCAGGAATTGCTAAAGGATGGACTTCAAACTGAAGGAGAATAATCATAGATGGAAAGTCTGAGATAAGAGAAGAAACAAAAAATATTGACTGTAAGTCAATAACAGTGCTGTGAAAAATGAAAACAAACACAAGTGGATAATAATAATGATAATCAAGAAGGTGAAAATGTAAGTTAACGTCTTCTGATGGTGTTTTATTATTCAGGAAGAAAGTAAAAGATGCCTTAAAGTAAATAAAATTTGATAAATTAGTAAATATGTTTTAGATCTTCTAGGAGGGTATCATTTTTAATGACTTTATAACCTAAAGGTTAAAAACTGAAAATTGTGGACAGGTGTTTTAAAAACACAATGAATTCAAAAGAAACTAAAGAGAAAAAGGGTGGAGCAGATGAGAAGCACTAAGTAGGTGATGAACATAAATCTAGAGGGATAGCTTTGGAAACCACATGTTAATAAACTAAATGCTCCAAATTAAAAATAAAGACTGCTGCTCTATCTAAAAAAAAATAAAATTCATCCTTAGCTATTTACAATAGACATCAAAAGTTAAGGATTCAGGAAATTCAAAAGAAAAGAATGGATATACGAAGGGGGAAAAACCATCTTAATGAAAACCAGTATACATACATTAACGGCAAACATATAGATTTTAAATTTAAAGATTGATAGAAATGGCTGCTGTGTAATAACAAAAGTTTCAGTAAATTAAAAGATATATATTAATACTCTATGTATCTATTTGCTCTTATATATATAAATATAATTATAAAAACTGATCATATTTCTACAAAACAACAAATACGCCATTATCCAGAGCAATTTTAATCTGGCAAACTAGTTTGGCTGATGATCAAGGTTAACATCACCAGTGATGTCATATTTACATCATGTACCCCTGATATGATGCAATGAGAAGGTTTCACCATTGTGGCCTTCCCCTCTAAACCCATAACTCCAATCTTATCATGAGGAAAACATTTGATAATCTTAAACTGACGGTCATTCTACAGATTATCTGATTTGTACTTCCCCAAACTGGCAAGGCCATCCTAAATAAGGAAAGTCTGAGAAATTGTCAGAGAACAGAAGATACTGGGAGACAAGATAGCTAAATACAATGTGATTATAGGAGAATACTATGAACAACTGTATGTCAACAAATGGAATAACCTAAAAGAAATTAATAAATTCCTAGAAACACACAACCTACCAAGATTGAATTTGGAAGAAGAAAAAAAATCAGAATAGACCAACAACTAGTAAAGGAGATTAAATCAGTAAGCATCTCTCAGCAAAGAAAAGCCCAGGACCAAATGTTTCTGCTGTAAAATTCTCCCAAACATTTATAGAAGAATTAACATCAATTTTCCTAAAATTGATCCAACAATTTGAAGCATTTCCAAGAATACACTTGAAACATTTCCAAGTGTATTCTATGAAGCTAGCATTACCCTGATACCAAAGCCAGACAAAGTCTATGTAAGAGAAAAATAAAAACTATAGACCAATATACTTGATGAATATTGATGTAAAAACCCCAAGCAAAATGCTAGCAAACTGAAATCAACAACACATTAAAGGATTCTACATCATGACCAAGGTGATTTATTCCTAAAATGCAAGCATGGCTCAACATATTAAAACCGATTTAATACACCATATTAACAGAATGAAAGACAAAAAGCATGTAATCAATTCAGTTGGTACAGAAAAAGTGTTTGACAACATTCAACATCTTTTCATGATAAAAACACTCAACACACTAGGAACAGAAGAAAACTACCTCAATATACTAATAGCCATATATGAAAAGCCCACAGCTAACCTCATACTCAGTAATGAAAGACTAAGAGCTTTCCATCTAAGGTCATTAATAAGGCAAGATGCCCACCCTTGCCACTTCTATTCAACACCATACAAGAACTTCTAGCCACATTAGGTAAGGCGAAAAAGGCTTCTAAATTGAAAAGGAAGATATAATTTTTTTTGTTTGCATAAGACATAATCTTATATGCAGAAAGCCCTAAAGTTACCACATTAAAAAAATGTTAAAACTAGTAAACAAATTCAGGAAATTTGCAGGAAACAAAATCAACATTATAAAATCAGTTGTGTTTCTATACTGATAATGAACAATGCAAAAAAGAAAATAATTCTGTTTACAATAGCATAAAAAATATAATACTTAGGAATAAACTTAACCAAGGAGGTCAAAGATTTCTACACTGAAAGCTATATAGCATTGAAGACACAAATATATGGAAAAATATCCAGTGTTCATGGATTTCGAAACTTTATATTGTTAAGATGTCCATACTACCCAAAGCAATCTATAGATTCAACATAATTTCTATTAAAATCCCAGGGGCATTTTGTGCAGAAATATTTTTAAACTCATCTTGAAATTGTATGAAATCTCAAGGGATCCTAAGTTGGCAAAACAATGTTGAATTTAAAAAAAAAGAGGATTCACACTTCCTGATTTCAAAATTAGGAAAAAGCAACTACAGTAATTAAAGGTGTGGTGCTGGCATAAAGAAGGACAAATAGATCTGTGAAATAGAATAAAATACCCAGGAATAAACCCTCACACATGGTCAAATGATCTCAATAAGGATTCCAAGAGCATTCAATGATGAAAGTATAGTCCCTTCAATAAATGGTGTGCGGAAAGTATATACCCATATAAAAAGAATGAAGTTGGACCTTTGTTTTACACCATACATAAAAATCAACTCAAAATGAACTTAAATGTAAGACCTGAAACTATGAAACTTCTAAAAGAAAAATGGCGAGGATTCATGACTAATTTCTTGAATATGACATCAAATGCACAGAAATAAATTGACAAATCGACTGCAAACCTGAAAACTTTTGTACCTCACAGAAACATAAACAGAATGAAAATTCATCCTATGAAATAGGAAGATGTATTTGCAAATCATGTATCTGATAAAGAGTACCCAGAATATCTGATATAGGTTAATATATATAAAGAAGCCCTTAAACTCTATGGAAAAAAAACACTATATAGCTTGATTTAAAAATGGGCAAAAGACTTGAGTAGACATTTTTCCAAAGGTGACATACAAATGGCCAACAAGTACATAAAAAGGTGCTCAACATCACTAATCATTAGAAAAATGCAACTTAAAACCACAATGAGATATCACTTCAAACCTACTGGGATGGCTACTATAAAAAAAAAAAAAACAGAAAATAACAAGTGTTGATAAACATATGTAGAAAATTGGAACCTTTGCATACTATTGGTGGGATTTTAAAATGGTGCAGCCACTATGGAAAACAGTACAGAGGCTCCTCAAAACAGTAAAAGTAGAACTACTATTGATATATGATCCAGCAATCCCACTTATTGTTATATACACAAAAGAACTGAAAGTAAAGTGCCAAAGAGATATTTGTATACTCACGCTCACAGTAGCACCTTTCTATAACAGCCAAGATGTGGAAGCAATCCAAATGTCCATCAATGAATGAATGGATAAACAAAATGTGTATATACATGCAATGGAAGTATGTTCTTTAAAAGGAAGCAAATCCTGTCACAGGCTATGAATAAGTGATCCTTGAGGACATTTTGCTAAGTGAAATAAGCCAATCACAAAAAAAAAACCCAACAAATACTATATAATTCCACTTATATGAGTTATTTAAAGTAGTCAAATTCATACAAGCAGAAAGTACAATGGTGGTTAGCCTTGGCTAAGGGAGAAGAAAAAGCGAAGCTATTGTTAAAGGGTATGGAGTTTCAGTTTTGCAAGATGAAAATGTTCGGGAGATTGGTTACATAACAAAGTGCATGTACCTAATACCAATGCAGAAGATGCTAAATAATGAGAATAAACAAACCAATCTCTCAAACACTTGATAATACTACAAGGAGCAGTGAAGATTATAAGAATAAAAGATTACATAATGTTTCAAAATCTAGAATTTAAAAGCAGGAAGCAAAAGAAAATGTGACTTCAGAATAATGAAGAATTTCTTTGACAAGTGATAAAAAAGTACAAATGAAAAAGAAAACAACTTAAAATTTGATATTAAAATTGAGATTTCTGTTCACCAAAACACACCATAAAGAAAACATCAAGTTGATGGAACTTTTTGTGGCTTTACTATGATTTATTCATTTTTTATTACTGTGTAGTAGTCCATTTTATGAATTATAGATTCACCTAATATTAAGTTGCAGAAATTTTTTATAGTTTTTAGATTTTTTTCTACATAAGCAACAAAACAACAAAAATTATTACGTATTTCCTTACTATATGCCTAGGAATAAATTTCTGGGGTCACAGAGTGTCAAAGCATGGAAAGGAAATAGCAGGTTAAGTAACAAACAGCAACTAATATTATTTATGTTTATTTTCTCCGAGAGTGAGAAGGTAAGGCTGTGAAAGCCGGGGAGTGAGGGCAGGAAAGGGTGTGTGGGAGAGCACTGGAAGACTGCAAGGGTCACTGCCCTTATCTGTGCTTTTGCTTTCTGTGGTTTCAGTTACGTGCAATCAACCACGGTCCAAAAATATTAAATGAAGAATTCCAGAAGTAAAGAATTCCTAAGTTTTAAATCATGTGCCATTTGGACTAGTGTGATAAAATCTTGCATGTCCCACTTTGTCCAGTACAGAATGTGAATCATCCCTTTGTCCAGAGTGTCCTCACCGTAAATGCTACCCACCCGCTAGTCACTTAGTAGCCATCAGGGTTACCACATAAACAGCCCGATAATTGAACACTCTAACACTAACATTCGAAGGGAAAGAAACTTAAATTTTAGTATATTAGTTTTCTTACAAGATCTAATTTTCTGAGGCAATTATGTCACTTCCAAAGGCAAAAATAAAAGACCCACGCAAACAGTATTTCAAAACTAATTATTCATTCAGTTTAAATCTAATGCATTTATGTTTCTATGGAATATGTTTTGTGTCTAAAATATTAACATAACGTCATTTGTAAGATTTCTACCAAATCAGTTATCACAAAAGAAAACACACCATATTCACTGTGAAAATATGTCATATCCCAGAAAACTAAAACTTCAACTTTTGTTTAAAATTCATTTGTTATTCAAGAAATGCACTTGTTATCCTTTAATTTTTAACATTATAATTAAATTAAATATGATCCCATTTTATAGTGAGAATGCTAACTGTTGACATTAAAAGGAAAGCAAGATGGTTATTACCATAGTACAGAAGCGCGATGAGGACAATTGATTCGATACACCATTTATCAGGTAACAAAAACAAAGTAAATTGCTCATAATCTCTGAAGATTGGGATTTCCTTTCAAAGGAATTTTTGAAAAGAATGGTGTGATTCTAGCTCTGAATTATGGTGATAAATTTATTCAACTACAGAAAGAGTTATCTAAAAATATACTTTAAATTTTTATGTAGTAAAATGCTTGTATAGCAATAATACTATAATCTGAAAATTCTGTCCCAAGTATTGGGAAAATGAAATGCAAGGTTACAAAATGCCAATGCTAAAGTGTTCTTAACAAAAAAGAAAAACCGTATAAATGTGACTATTATGCTGGAAACTCAGTTGAATAAACATTACTAAATCCTTACTTTTTACAAACCACGATAACGGTTTTCTAGAATACAGAGGAAAAAAACTTTATTTTTTAAGTCTCACAGTTGTTATAGGAAGAAAAGGTGGGGAACATATTCAACCTCTTGACTGAATTTTATAAGGTTGTTCAGGTGCTTTGCCTCAGCATACTGTGGAACCCACAGGTGCCATGGTTCACAGAAGAATTAATAAGAACAAAGCAGGAATATCTACAAGTGCATTCCTCTCCCACCCTTCACCCCCCACCAGTGAACCTGCTTAAGAAAAAAACAGACAATTTAAAATGAACAAAAATAGTATGAATGGAATAGGGGAAGAACCTTCATTGTAATGCTGGGAGAAGCTAGCAATTCAGCTAGCTAGAAATGGCATTATTTATATATTAAAAAATGAATACATTGATATTGGAATGCCCTTTCTGAACTTTGAAAGTGAAGAAAGCAGTGCTTTTACAAATGGAGGCAAGTCATCCTGCCTTATTAAATGGAAGGAATGATAAGAACACTGTACAGTTTACTTGTTGGCATATTATGGATTCAAAATAATGGTTTTCCAAAAGATCGGGAAAAACTTTAATGTACTTTTTACTTCTTTCCAAAGCTAGATATAGATTTCTTTAATTTCTGTCCAATCGTCATTTTATTTAGGCTGTGTTGGCTCTGAGAAAAGAGTGCTTTCATCTTAGGTGACCACAGAAAGAGTGATTACAGTCACCCTGGGGTAGAGATCGGGGAAATAGAAAGCCTTACTCCCCCTTCCTTCTAGGGTTGGTGCCTTCTTCTCAGTCAACAAAGGGAAGAAAGGAGTCTCAGCGCACATCCTATGGAAGCCTGGAGTAGGTCAGAAAAGTTGAGTCTTCATGACCCAAGATAGACGGAAGAGGCAGAAACTTTTGAAGGGATGAGCTCTGTTTATCTCAGGAAAAAAGTGGGACATTGGACTATGCTTGCAGAAGACTTGTGTGGGTAAGGCAATGAGAAGGAACCTCATTCCTGAAATGACCTCTCAGAATGGGTGTCCCTTGAAAGCTCTTCTTACTGTCCAGAGATGTTCTTGACTTGTAAGTAAATAGTTTTGTACTACTAATATGGAATAAAATAAAAAAGATTTAATTTCTTTCAAAGATGTACATAGTGCTGTGGTTAGGCATATGGCCTCAGAAGCCAAACGCCTTCTATTTGAACTTTGGTTTCTCCACACTCCTTTAGTTTCTTCCTCTGAAAATAAGGGATAAGGGATACTAACAATATCTACCTGTCCACCTCATGATGGTGTGTTATGAGGCTTTATTGTGTGTAAAACAGGCTGAATAGCAACTGACACATTATAAGAACTCAATCAAATTAGCCATTAGCATTGTTTTAAAAAAATCACTTTCCCTCTCACTTGCATTGATAACTCTGGTATTTTTGTTTTAATTTTAAATATTCACCACTCCCTTTCATTTACTTTGATGACAAACAATCCATTGAGTCTCAATAGAGGAGCAGAAAGAATCCCCAAATGTTTGTTACAAATACTCATTTGATCAGTGGGTTGGAGCTCAGACCAAGGTGTTTATTCTATGGTTGGCTCATAAAAGTCGTTCTTTACCCACTGGTTTGTTTAACTAGAGAATTACCTAGCCTTCATTTTTGAATCCCCAAATCAGCAAATTAGGCTGTACACAAGAGGGAAGAAAAGAAAAAAAGAGCAAAAAAAAAAAATGCACTGTAGAGGAAATTGTAGCTTCTCTTAAATGTAATTTCTGAACATTGTCTATGCAAAGAGTAGCACTTTAGACACTCATCTGATTTCAAAGCAAAGTGTAACTAAGAATGTTTGTTCACTAACAGTGGGTACTAAAACCCATCCTCCAAAATATCACACAATATGTGTTTTCTTTTCATCAAGATTTTCTACCAGTTTTTTGATCCAACTCAAAAAAGGTTAGGCAAAACACAATTACAAAAAGTTTTGCAAATGTTTACACTCTGGTTGTACACTAGCATTTACAACACAAGAACAGAATGACCTACCTACTCCTAAATTACTAATCAGTTATGGCAAGCCCAGAAATGAATGATCTTCTCACCAAAATAAGATACATCCATGTACCCACTTACTTATGCAAAAATTCTGAAAGTCAACCTTGAAATCTTCATCTAAGACTATCAACCTATCATCAATTCTTGAGAAATCAACTTTCAAAATGTATTTTAAATATGCCCATTTCTTTTTATCTCCTTAGTCCAAACTGCTTGTCTTCTCTGAATTATATTATTTCAATAGCTATAAACTTACCAATTTTTCTATTAACTACCCCCAACCATTCTCCTCACAAAAGGAAATAAACTTCTTTGAACAAAAATCATGAATTTTCCCACTGTATTTATGATAAAACTCAAAAAATTAAAAATGCCTATATATTCTGGTCTAGAAATACACTCTAATTTTAATAAGGCTTAGATTAATATGTAATTACCTTTCTTTGTGTGATTATTCATTTAACAAAGAGATGGTAAACTCTGTGAAGATAAAAAACAACTCATGTTTTCAAAATTGCATGCTTAGTGTCTAACAGTTTGTGGTCTATAATATATTCCCAGTAAAGACTTGTTGAATAAATAAATTTAAAACAAAAGAATTCCTAAGATCTCTACTACATTTGAATTATGTCTGACGGAAAAATAAGCAAATGCAGTCAGTAAATATAGTCTATATATTAAGCACTTACATTAAAATGATTTTGTCTTTTGTTTTTCTTTCTTAAACTGAGATGCCTGAAGGAGTTACTTCACACAGCCTCATGTAAACAGGGAAATATTACATCCAAGTCAGAGCAACAGAACCACCATTTTGGGGCTTGTGTCTGAGGATGACGCTGAGGGCTATTTTGAGAAAAATGTATTTATCTTACCCATATTTCTCATGACTGGCCATATATATTTTAGAAACCTTTTTATGTAGAAGAGTCCATCTATATGCCCTTAGCGTTCAATAAGCGCTGAAATTTCTGAGTAATATGCAGAAGCATGGGAGTTTACAGCGGTACACAGTCAGCTCACTTACGGTAAACAGTTCCATCCCTGGAGATCCTGCCAGAGCATCAGCGCAGATCCAAAAAGGAAGGTAAGAAAATGGTCCAGCTGAATACTTATTAAGTGTCACCTTATGGGAGACTCATAATCTTGTGCAAAACCCATAAGAAAATATACTAAACTTTCCTCTATTTTATACAACTTTGCATATAAACTCTCTTAAAAAGAGAGCTATTTCTTACAACAACTCTTTCAAAGGTGTATTATCCATACACACGCTTCTGATAAGGAAACCGAGCTCAGACATTTAAGCCAGTTTGTTCAAATTATATACCTAATAAGTTATGAAACTCAGATCTGACTGTTCCCAAAGGCTGTGTACTATCAACTTGATTATGATGGTTATTTACTTATCTCTAAACTAAATTCTTCACATTCCAAATGTGACCCACAGCTATGAAATATAATATAAATGTACAAATTTTATAATATTACACAGCAAGTTAGTAGCAAAAATAGGATTAAAATCCTTATCTGATTCTGAGCCCAATATCCGTTCCAGTAAAACAACCCAGAGTATAGCAGTATCACTCTAATGTTCAGGAAAGTTATTAAAGTAAAGATGACTTTGAAAGTCAAATGTTCCCCCAAAATTGACTGTATTTTCACATGCAAACATTGCTCAGTGAAGACACGCACTGCTTTATTGCAAATTTGTGTGTTTTTCACCTTCAAGACTAACAATTCTCCTATCCTTTCTCCTCCTCACCCTTCTCACACTAACTCTTAATCTCTACAAGCACTCATGGCCACAGCATACTTTCAGAATAACACCACATTTGAGTCAGATCTAAAAGCTAACCCTTTAAGGATCAGACTCAAATCCCCCTCAAGACCTATTTCTGTATTTCAGTCTTCTGCCTTATTTCCAAGCTCCCTTTGTTTTGTTCCCCTCCCCACATTTTTCTTGTTGAATATCAGCATTCATCAGGCTTCATTCTTGAATCCTATGCCAGAGTTGGGATTCCATGTCCATCAGACAACTGCAAGATGGTCTTCCAATTACAGCCTGCCTCCGAGTCTCTGTCTCTGTACTCTTCAGCACCTATCAGGGCACTCACTAATCCCTCTTGGACCGCTCCCTTTATTCTCACTCACTGCTACTGGCCAAGATTATATGCTGCTCTAGCCAACCTACAAAGAACATAATCTTTGCCTGAGCCAAAAGAGCTGCTAGTTCAGTTACCCTTGGCGGTCCAGCTCCACCCACAAGTTAAGAATCTTCCTTCTAATCAAACCAGTCGCTGCCTCCTGGCCCCATGCTTTCACACAGAACCAGTCATGCCTGGATGAGAGTAACAGGAACAAACAGTTCTGTTACTTGATGAATATAATAATTGCTTTTTCCCCAGAGAAGAAAATGGCAATTTTCTTAAACTGGTGCTGATTCTAGCATTTTGGAAGACTTTCTGAATCTGTCACTGAGCTCCCTAAAGATAGAAGTAGGACTCTGACAGCATCACGCAGAAAATTGTATACAGTCTCACAGCATGAGAAGACACACTGCTCAGTGGGCATAACGCCAAATCATAACGTGACGCTCTAAAGAGAGGGTCCGATGAGTCATAGGAAGACACAGGGAATGTTGCAGACAAATTAAGTACCACGAGACTCATTTTCAGAGGGTTCAGGGAAAAGACCAAAATGTAGGATGGAAGTAAGATATGAGAAATGTGTTTGCTCAAAACTTGAATCCAGCAGAACAGACTGTTGGAAATTGTAAAAATTTGAGCTGCTATTAAAAAAGTAAGTTAAAAATTGCTGAACATCAGTTTCAAAAAATTTCACATAAGTTTCCCCAAGATATTAAAAAATAATTCTTATTTTCATAAAAAATGAGAAAGTCTATTTTTAAAAGTGACAACAATAACTGAAGCACAGAAAATAAGAAGATAAGTTTAAATTCTAATTCTAATTCTTTAATAGAGCATATGGCTATGTACAAGAAACCATTTTCCTTTGTAATAAATGTAACTTAATTCTCAAAGACTAGACTAAGAATAAATATGGTCAATTAATATTTGACAAAGGGGGCAGGAGCATAAAATGGAGTAAAAACAGCTTCAACAAATGGTGTTGGGCGAGCTGGACAACTACGTGCAAAAAAATGAAACTCGGTCACCAACTTATACCATACACAAAAGTAAACTCAAGATGGATAAAAGACTTAAGAATGAGTTGCAACACCATAAAAGTCCTAGAGGAGAACATACTAAAATCTTAGAAATTCCATGCAGCAATATTTTCACCGATATGTCCCCTAGAGCAAGGGAAATAAAGGAAAAAATAAACAAATGAGACTACATCAAATTTAAAAGCTTCTGCACAGCTAAAGAAAACATCAGCAAAATGAAAAGGGAACCAATCATATATGAAAATATATTTGCCAGTGATACCTCAGACAAGGGTTTGATCTCCAAAACATATAAAGAATTCACATGACTCTACTCCAGGAAGACAAACCATCCAATTAAAAAATGGGCAAAGGACCTGAACAGACACTTCTCCAAGGACATACAGAGGGCCCAGAGACATATGAAAGGATGCTCAGCATCACTAGCCATCAGAGAGATGCAAATTAAAACCACAGTGAGATACCACTTCACACCAGTCAGAATGGCCATCATAACCAAATCAACAAAGAACAGTGCTGGTGAGGTTGTGGAGAAAAAGAAACCTTACTACACTGTTGGTGGGAATGCAGATTGGTGCAGCCACTGTGGAAAACACTATGGAATTTCCTCAAAAAACTAAAAATAGATCTGCCTTTTGACCTGGCAATTCCACTGCTAGGATTATATCCTAAGAATCCTGAAACACCAATTCAGAAGGACCTATGCACCCCACTGTTCATAGCAGCATTATTTACAATAGCCAAGTGCTGGAAACATAAGTGACCATCAGTAAGTGAGTGGATCAAGAAACCATGGTACATTTACCCAATGGAATACTACGCAGCAGAAAGAATTCCCACCCTTCGCAACAGCATGGATGGAACTGGAGCGTATTATGCTACATGAAATAAGCCAGGCAGTGAAAGACAAATACCATATAACCTCACCTATAAGTGGAACCTAATCAATGAAACAAACGAGGGACCAAAATAGAACAAAAGACATGGAAATAAAAAACAAACTGATAGTGACAAGAAGGGGGAAGGCTGGGGGAATAAGATAGGGAAGAAGGGGAAGGGTCATCGAGGAACATGTACAAAGGCCCCATGGACAAAGACAATGGGAGGGGAGGACTGAATGTAGGAGGTGAGGGTGGGTAGGGTGAGGAAGAGTAATGGATGGAAAAATGGGACAAATGTAATTGAACAACCATAGTAAGTAAGTAAATAAATAATTTAAAGTTCTAGTATGCCTACTTTAAGTCTCCAAATTTTATAGTTGTCACTTTAAAAAGGCAACTTCTGAGAAGATATTATAACACAATGGCAATTAAGAACCCAGAAGAAATTATTCTGAATACCTTAACAGATAATAATTTCAAGTGGGCCATTTAAAAGGAAGAAAACAAGGGAATATTATGAATAATTTAGAATATAAATGGGAAACTAATTGGAAAATAAATCTCTAATCCAAAACAAATTAGTAAATAAGCACTAAATCATTTGGATAATGCTGTTTACATAAAAACATTCAGGTCACAGGAAGACTCTTAAAGTTCCAGATGAGTCCATTTTGTTAATTGCAGGTGGATTACCTGCCTCAGGAGGCATCCAGTGCTGCAGTTCTGAAGCCTATACTCATACAAACAAAGAAAATCCCCTAACTCCTTCACCAGATAAAAACTCTTATTCCAAAAGTAACGGCTACAGCAGGAGAGTATGCAAATCTTACGTCTATCTCCAGCCATGAGCAGCAGACAGTGACAAACTGGAAGATGTTTAGTGCCCACCCTACAATGTTACCTTTGCATAGCTAAGCCCTGGCCAGGGTAGGTTCACAACGGAGAACAGGGATGGGGGGGCGGGGCCGAAAGGGAAGAGGGACTATGAGACAGAGAGGTAAGAGCTACATGTTAAATACATATTATTTCCTTAATGTGAACTTCATCCTTTCTGCTGTCATACATTCCTTTATTTTTACATATTATGTGATAAATAAATCATGGACTCTTTAGAAGTTGCCTTTGCCCTAAAGCTTCCTGTCAAAGAAGAAAACACTTCCCTGACCTTTTATTATTTCCAGTATTCTCACTGGCTCCATACTTTTTCCAAAGCTGTTTCTTTTCTACTGAAATTTTCCATACCTTCCAACCTTCCCATCTCTCCCTGCCATCTATCCATTAGATTGATTTAAAACCTCAAGCCCATGGAAAAGGATGTCACCAAGAGCAGGGTCAGCAGGGACAAGGGTGGACATCTGAGAGCATCCATGGAGTGGACCAGCCCTTTAAAGGGCTACTTTGACATTATGGGAAGATAAAGCTTCCATGCAAATATCATTTCACTCTCTTCCTCAACCCAACTATGCTTTTTCAAGCAAAAAGTATGAATGGTTTTGATTGCTTTTCATTAATGATGAGGTGAAGGCATGGAATGCATTTGAATAGAAGTTACATCTTCTCTTAAAACACGTGAACTCCCAAGAACCCAATACAAGTATGCTCAGTCTAGTGAACCTGCTTCTTCAATCCACATTCCCCTTCCTCTAGACACATGCCCCTTTTGTAGCTAGATTTTTAAAATAAAAGTCAATATTTTCTCAAGCAAGAGGGTAAGTGACTACAAAAAAACATTTTTCTCCCTATCAACTGGATTGGAGTAACTGCTCAGGTGAGAGCACATGAAGATATTACTACTGGATGTTTTGATTAATGAATCCAAGATATCCTTCCACCAGGAAGCTAACTATATTCAATTTTACTGTCTTATTTTTTATTAATCTCCCATTTGAATTTCCTCTCTCATATTCTGTTTATCTCAAGTAGCTTGTTTAATTCCCTCATGTAATAGGGCCCCATTCTGCAATTCTTTAGGTTTTGTTCTTTGCTTCTTTTGTAGTCAATCTTTTTCCTACACCAAAGCCCTATCTTTCATTACCCATTTAATACTTTTTTACCTAGCTACAATTAGAAAAATTTTTAAATCTCCCACTGCTCAAACTATAAACCTACCTTTAATCCCTTTTACAACAGAATGTCTACTTGCCTGAGAAGGTTGCCCAATAATTACGGTCAAAGGCTGAATAGAAGAGATTAGTGGCATATAGTTTTTCAAATTCAATCAGTTTAACACATTGCACCTTTTTCAATAAGATAGATATAATATAAACACTTTGGTGAATTACAAAATACCCTCACATGACAAAAAGTGTGTAGTTACAATACCTCCATTTTATCTGCACAGATTTCTAAGGCTTTGCCTCATGTACGCTACCAAATCCTCAGCAGGAGCTGGGGAATATCTAAAGGGCATCTCATCTTTTCTGATTACGTAAAATGATCATGACTCAAATGCCAGCAAACGTTCCCAGCATTTGCATACTCTGCTACTCATTGCTCCGGGTATTTCACCTCTTAGTATGAATTTGTTTTTCTTAGTCTTATCTGGTGGAAATTGTTGAATTAGCTGAACAAGGACCACATCTTACACTGTACATGGGTGAGAAAAGCAGATTTACAGTTGTTCATGTGGAAAAATACATGTAGGTTATGCTAACTACAGTATCTTGATCAACACTGTTTTATGTACTCACAATTGTTAACCTACTTTTGCCCACCCTGTACTCTATTGACCACACACCACACACAATATATCAAATTTTTAACATGTTTCAAGTCTAACATAACAATGATTTTCCACTGTGAAAAAATTCTATGTAATTTAAGAGTTTTCTGAACTAAGAATTATGATTTCCTTTCATGGGGAAATTTCAGATAAAAATTTCAAATACAATTATCAATTTGAAAATATGAATACAAGTTCTATAAAAATCACTATTCTGTTGCTCTGAGATAAAAATTCTATTTTAAACTGCTTTTGTTTTCTCTCAAAGAATATTAAAAGGTATCTTTAATTTGATATATATTATGAATTTTTTTCAGGGAAAAAAAAAGGTAGATTTAGTGATCTTCCAAGAATCATTATGGGCCTGAGTCACTAGACTAAAAAAATGGAACAGGAATTATATTCATTTAAAAATATAATTATATACACTTAATAAAATACTTATGTATAGTTGCTTTACAAATAATGTAATACTGACTTATTAAAGTGAACAAAATATATTTAAATCATAATCTTCCAAATCCTATAATTATATGAAAACAAATTACACATGAAATGAATGTTTAAAAGGTACTTGATACCCAAAAGTTTTTAAACTGACATTTAATAATAATTTTCTAAGAAAATCAAATTAAATTAAAAGAAGTCAGAATTCATATCCATGACAGTTGTGGGTCAGTGGATAGGGTGTTGTCCACAAACTAATATCACAGATTTGATTCCTGGTGCAGGCACATGCCTAGGTTGTAGGCTAGCTCTGCAGCTGGGGGCAAGCAAGATGCAAGCAATTGATGTTGCTCTCACACATCAATGATTCTCTCCCTCTCTTTCAATAAATAAATACAATCTTTAAAAAAAAAGAAGTTAGAATTCACAGACTTCTTATTATCCTAAGAAGTTCTTGCACAACACTGAACATTAAGCATAAAGTTCAGTTTTATACAGGGAATGTAAGAATGATGGCTTAGCCATAATGCTTGACGTCAAAGGTGAATAGATTGGGGAGTTTTGATATTTATTTTGTAAGGATAAGATTCTTAAAAGACTGGTGAAGATATAGATTTCAAAATTCCCCAAACCTTTAGGTACTACATTTAGCTCACATACGTTAAGTATTCTTCCAAGATCTTTTGATTTTAATAAACAGGTAAATTCATCCAAATAATCACATTAGCAAGAGGAGAAGAAAGAGGACAGGGAAGATGAAGTATAGGAAAAATGTCTAGAGTCTGTTTTCGGCCTTATTTGAAACTGGAGAAAATAGGATTATCACATGCAACTAATAAAAAAAAAAATGAAATATAATCCCAGTAATTGAAGGTGAAGGTGGAAGATACGATCCATAGTTACCACCTTCTCTTATCATTTACACACTTACTGCCTTCATTATAAACCAATTTTGTAATAAAAATCATTAAAACCTTAGTCACTAAAAACGCATCTATTAAACAGATGGTGTAAAAGATGGTGCTACATATAGTCGCTGGCCCAAAGGACTGACATCTCTTTTAAAAAGTACTAAATCTCTAAGACTTAATAGCACAAACAAAAGGAAAACACACTCCCTAGTTTAAAAGTGCTCATTTCATTTTGTGAACATTTTGTGGCATGGCATATGACAGCTGAAATATAAATTATCCTCTGAAAACATGTCAAAATTATTTTTTGAAAGTAAAACTCAAATAAGACTTCAAAACCCACAGTTGGTTTACAACCATGTATTCATCAATTCCAAACTGCAGAAATAAAAATGAGTTAATATTTAATTGTCTGAATTAAAAAATACTTACACTATTGGCTTTTCCAGGCGACTTCCCTGTGAACCAACAATCTCCCCCAATGTACAAAACACTTGTCCCAGAAAGTCCTAAAATAGACAAAAGGATTAAAGCTCATAAGTTCCCGGGCCGTCTTTACACTACATATTTTGCATATCATATTTGCATTGTTTTCATTGCTGAAATATTGAATTCTTTAACTTCCAATATTAAATGACATAAGCTCAATATGTATTAATTTTAGCAATGTGATCTCCCCTAAGTTTGTACAGAGTTTTGTCCTTTTAATCACAGAGCAGGCTTGTTATTGCGTTTAGACCTTGTGTTTATTTCTTTTCTTTTTTAAATGAAAATGAAAATGGAAAAAAGTTCCAGGATTTGAATTCACAAGTGGCTTGCCTCTGGATGTCTCTAAAACTACAAAGCTTTTGGCTGAGGCAGTGAACTGTGAAAACACACAACAACGGTGACAAAGAAAACCAGCACCACTTATGGAGAGGACATGTGGTACGTGGCTACACAGCCAGGGTCTGGAGCCACACTGCCAGGTGGCTATTCCTGTACCACCACTACTACCTGCGACAGTGAGCTTAATTGCTCTCCAGTTTCCTCATCTCTCAAATGGATTAGTCCCCTTCACAGAGTTATTTGGAGTATTCAATGAGTTACTGCATGAGTTGATACTAGCATATATTAAGTGCCTAAAATAAGGTTTAGTATAAAGCATTATAAAGTTCAGTAATCATGATTTTTGCTTTCAAGACTCAGAATAACCCCGCAACATGTGAGGCCTGTTATTAATGTTTCACCTCACATAAAAATAAATTCACCATCAAGTGGGTTCACTTTTCCATGTTTTAAGCAGTTAGTAAATAGCAAAGTTAGGACTAACCCAGATGTTCTGATTCTAGATTGATGTGCTGTCTAAGAATTTAAATACCATAAATACAATGCAACTTCACAGGCTAATCAAATAAGGGCTCCAACATCATCTGAGTATTTGGGGCAGGAAATAAGGAGGTGTTTCAGGCAGAGACACTGTTGGGAACCACCCTGCCTGGTTTCAGAAGCTGTAACCCCCCATGGCTAAGGCTGAGTAAAGAGACCTTGGGACCATAAGCTACTAAGGAGAAAAAGCTTACCTTCCTGGTTAGGGGCACTGCCTCTGCCCCCTTTTACTTCACCCTGCTTGGCCCCAGGTGGATGACTGGTGTAGCCAATGATGGGTAAGATTCCTCAAGGGAGGGATGACCTAAGACAAGCATGGTCATAAAGGGGCCCCCAGGGAAGGACTGGGAGGGCTATAGAGAAAGGGGTTGATGGACCCTCATAGCCTGAGTCCTCATTCTGTCTATAAGAAGTCATCTAATCTTTTGGTTGCCTTACTTCCCCTGCCTGACAAGCTTGAAATAATGCTGGAGGTGGGTTCAGCCCTGTGCTGGAAAGGACAGGTTCCCCAGGGCAATCAGACCTAAGAAAGAATGCATAAAATTCTGTGAAACCTGCCTCACTAATGCCCTCAATTTAAATGTTAAGGATCAAAGTATAAAATGAGTTTGTTTTCCCAAAGTTTTATGGCCCTTTAGCTAGACCCTGACTCAGAATAAGCCCTTAGAATTCTTTGTATATTATCTATTGTTTGATCCTTACTACCTGACAATGATTGATGAGCTTTACCTGTATTCCTGTGCAAACTGAACCCAATAAAAGCCTGCTGAGCAACAGGCTCTTGGCCCTTCTCCTCTGAGAGATCTACCACTTTTCCTCCCCAAGCAGATCATGTCTTGCTAGACTTATTCTCATCTGTGGTGCCTGGTGGGAGCAGGGTGGGGGGCTGTGGGTGGAGCCCCCCGACAACACACTTTCTAGTTTAGTCCATATATAATTCCAATCTATCTTGAAGGAAAAAGTGAGAGATCTCCCTCAATCTGTGCAGCAAACTGGCCTAGGGGAAGCCCTAGAAAAGTTGAGTACAGGAATGACAGCAAACAAAATGTTGTTTCAGGTTTTACTAAATAAAATTTCGAAATGCCTAACAAGCCACAAAAGTAAAATTATGTTATTCAGTGAAAAGAAAGTGGGAAGGTGAAGGAAGCATGCTCTATGGCCCGTAACAGTCAGGGGGACATTTTCCCAAAGGAAATAAGCCTTGAGAGCCAGGCAGGAAGGAGTCATAGAGAGAAGAAACCTGGGCATTCTAACCCCAGAGAACAGATCAGTTAGAGGCAGAAAAGAGATGATGAGAAAAGAGTGGGTCTAGATTAAAAGGCAGAAATGGAGATGAAGAGCCAAGATTCTGAAGGACCCTTTTGACTAGGAAAAAAAAAAAATCTCTTAGGCTAATCAGAAGCATTCTAGCATTCTGAAAATTTTAGGTACCAGTTTGCAGAATGGACTCGAGGAGGGAGGAAAATCTGGAAGCCAGATCAATCAGAAGGCTATAGTACTTAGTAAGAAGTAAAGTGCTAAGTCCCAAACTAAAGTTGTAGAATAAGGTAGGGAACCCCACAGAAAAGTGACAGGATTGGTGTAAACTGTACTTGCACACAGTGGGAAGGGTACAGTGGTGAGAAGGAGAGACAGAAAATAAGTCTGATCTAGAACGTGATGGCTGGCAGAACGACAACACCTTCATAAACTCACAAATCATCTAAAATTTTGCCTTCAAATAGGTAAAAAGTACTTAAGGTAAACCCTTTACATATTTACCTTAAGTATTCTTAATAATAACATGTCTTTTCCAATTTCAAAACAGACTTTGCAAATATGTTTCTGCGTTTTCCAAACAAACATAAATTTCTCTAAGTCTCATGGCATATAGTTAGGGCTGAATACTAAAGATTTAGAATATATCATTGCTCTTCTGAGTGAACAGCAAAGAACACATATGGCAGATTCTAGAATTCTTTTCTAGGAATACTGATATTCATGATCAGCTGCAAACACTACATATGAAATGGATTTGGCCAATGCAATAACAAATCTTGGTAGAGGTTATTCTGTGCTGTAATTACCCAAGAAAACAAACAGAAGTCTTGAGCATATATTATCCAAATTAGAGTGGATACACGTTAGCAAACAATGAACAGGCAAATATCATCATTGCTGGACCAAAAACATAATAATAAAATGAATAAAATGTGTAACGAAAAGATACAGTGTGCACCTATGTGTACTATCCCCACTGTTATTGCGCACCTTGCCCCTAAGTATTTATGGCATTTACGTAGTTGTTTTATGCCTGTCTCAACTTGCATATCCCCTATAAAACAACACATTAACTACTCAAAAAGCATAAATCAGCACATAATATTTTTCAACCATTCCTTGTGCTAGAAAGCTCTACTGATACCGTTCTTTAGTCTTCTCAATGGTTCACATTTCCTGTGCATTTAAAACAATACTAGTAATATAATTAGTGTTTTATAATGGATATTTTTAGATATTTTGGTCTTTGATTAGATAAATATAGAAATAAAACGTAGCTATACAACCTGTACTGATTTCTTGTGTCTAGCTATGGTATTTTTTTCTAATTTGTAAGTCATTATAATAAGATCATAATAGTATTTCTAGTAATAAATCCAGGCACCTTTCCACAACTCAAACACACACACAGACCAAGTCTGGACTAGAGTGACAGCAGCTTGGAAATGCTTTAATGTATTCAATCATATTAATTCTTGGGCTTTTCCCAAACTAACCATGAGCTCAATAAATATTTGTTAACTGAGTGAAATTTTACTTTATAATCTAAACAATACACAGATAGAACTTAGTTTTTTAATTTCTTTAAATGTACATAAACCACATTGATATCATATATAGGATGCATTCTACGATTCTTTAAAAGTATCCAGATATTACCCTGAATCCAATATGCTGATATTAAAATGGCGAGACCTAGTAGTGAAAAGTGGAGGAGACAGGAAAAAGGCGTAGAGCACAGCAATACAAAGCATCATAACAACATGAGTTTCACATTGCATGGATAGTTTTAAAAAAAACACATAAGCAAATCAGAGGGAGTGTTTGGCTTATTCCAGTTACAATATAACCTAGTTTTGTTACCAGCATCACACAGCTCAAAATCCATGGAAGCATTGCTACACCATCAGATTCCAGCTGATCATTATAAATATCCATGTATGTTTCTCTTCTCTTTTCTTGTTAATATTGAGGGGAATATTTACTTTAACTTCAAATTGTGTAATGAGTATAATATTCTAGTTTCTTCAAAATTATTATTTATTATTTCCTCTGTACCGATTTTTACTGGTCAAGTCCACCCATTTACATTTTATATAATATTTAAAAATTACATTACAGTTATGTGCTTTAATAATTCCGCACATATTAAAAGGTAATATACAGGAAATAAACTGGTTATGTTTATTGGGTTTTTTTGCTTGCTTGGTAGTTACCAGTTTTAATGATTCCTATATATTCTTTTTAAAAGATCTTTTACAGCCCTGGCAGGGTGGCCCCGCTGGTTGGAGCATCATCCCATCCCCCAAAAAGATGCTGCAGGCATGATTCCTGGTCAGGGCACATACCTAGGTCGTAGGTTCCATCCCGGGTAGGTGGGGGCACGCAAATCCGGGAGGAAAGTGATCGATGTTTCTCTCTGACATCTCCCTCTCTCCCCCACTTCTCTCTGTCTCATCCCCCCACACCTCCATAAAATCAAATAAATGTTCTCAGGTAACGTTTTTTTAAATGATCTTTTAGATACATACATATGTTTATTTGTTTACTGGTACAAAGCAGTATATAACATATTCCTCCACAGTGAGAATTATGAGGGTCTATAATGTATTCCCTGGGTTTACATTATGGCTGTTTACTAATGTCGGTGTGTCTCAGTGTCCTACTCTATAAAATAAACATAATAAATAATGCCTATGTGTTAGATTGTTGGAATGACTAAATGAAATAATATGTGCAAAGTGCTTAGAACAGATGCTTGGAACATGGTAAGCACCTAAGAAGTATATGCCTCCCTTCTTGTCCCCACTTCTTAGGGTTAACAGAACATTACTATATACTCAAAACTCGTTATTTACCACTAGATGCCAGCACTGAAGATACTATAATTATCTGAATAAAATAATATATATCTTTTCCAAAACCACTTCACACTCATAGTCAATACAAATGCTCATTTTGAGTGTCATTATAAAATCCAAATGTGTCTTGTAAACCAATTTATCTTATATGTTAACTAGTATACATAAAAACATGTTTGTTTTGTCGATTAGATTCCTCTTAGAGGTGAGATCATATGGTATTTGTCTTTCACCGCCTGGTTTATTTCGCTTAGCTAAAGTTTTAATACAGCAGAGTAATTGGGTGCAGTCAACTGCCCAGAAGTTGATCATTCAATTTCTTGATAAGATAGAGTCATGATTTGCCTCCACTAATTCCTTCTACCCTGTATTCATTATACTGCAACTAAGTGCATTCACACTAAGAGTCAGAGAAAATATGTGATACAAATTTTTTTACTTTTACAGTATTTCAAACAAGTGAAAAAAAAATTGGTGCAGAAAGGTTTTATTACTCGTGAAATTTTATTGTTGACACTATCTACTACTATTTTATATTGGAACTCTTTGCTAATACTGCTGGCTTCCTTTGTATTTAATTAATTCATACTAATCACATGAACTGTAAAGATCAACATGTGACCAAATATCATATTGACAAATATCAATCTGGCAATAATTCCTACTAATCAAACAAGGTGGTTCTTTACTCCAGTAATCATTCCTACTATCTTAATGGTTGTTAGCATACCTACACGTTGCTTAGGGAATAAGACAACCTCAATATGAAACAATTGCATGAGTTTTTCAAACCATGGTATAATTTACTGGGAGGCAGTTTTTAGTAGAAACAACTTGTCACATTTTAACATGACTATAACACAGCTTTTTTTTTTTCAAAAAAGAACCTGTCTTTTTAATGAATGGATTGACCTAAAAATCAAAAATGCTAATATTACCTTCAAGAAATTAATAAAAAGTACTAAACTCAGACATCAGTAGTTAAATTATAAACACAATTTCAAAATTATTTTCTAAAGCTAAATTTATTCCTTTCTTTTTCCTCTGCACTAGTTAATTTTCAGAATATATTTTGCTTGCTAAGAGTACAACTAAAGGCAGTAAATAAGATGACTGAATAAAAAGTAAGCTTTCAACAATGATTACATGGTCATTGGTCATTGATATAAATTAACCAGTTAAAATTATCCACAACATATATATTTAACACTTGCAAACCATATGATATATAAATTTAAAAATCAGCTATGCAATTCAAAAATATAACGTGTATAGAATATATTTACCTTATGGAGGCACATCACTTTTATTGAATGCTAGTACTCATAAGTAAAAAAATGAAAAATATAACATGCTAACAGAAAATAAGTAAATATTCTCACTACTAGTAAACATGGTGAGACAATCAATAGGCCAAACAACTAGAAAATTTACTAAATACTATTATTAAATAATATGAAATTATTATAGCATTAGTAAATAATAATATTAAAGACAACTATCAAACTATATCATTATTAAATATTAAGTTCTGGGTAAGGGTCGGTTTTACATACAAACAATCTTACGTAATATAACTTAACAAGTGCTGAAGACACTGACATCAAACATACTTCAGGCACTGTCCCTGTCTGTCTCAAAGTCTAAGGCAGATCTACAAGGCCATATTAAAAATGCAGATGGAATCAATCCACTTATAGAGCATCAGTCATAAATTCTTTGGCTTATATATGCTTATAAGGGTAGCTCTCATCCTCTAAGAAGGGCCAGAAAGCATACAAGGAAAAAGAAAGTCATTACTGGAAAGGCATCAGGGGATACTAGGCAATTAGGCAAGGCCTCTCAGGGAAACATGAGTAGAAATCTGAATATGAGGGAGACAACCATGTAACTATTGGGATAAAAGCATTCCAGGTAGGAGAAAAGCAAGAACAAATGCCCTGAGACAAGAATATACTGAGGGGATGTGTGTGTGTGTGTGTGTGTGTGTGTGTGTGTGTGTGTGTGTGTAAACATACATACACTTGGAGAAAAGCAAAAGAGCCAGAGGGGCTACTGGAGAATTAATGAGAATGGGAAGAGAGGAGGGAACTAAGGCCCATGGTAGGCTGTGAATTCCATCCGAGGTGTGCAGGGAAGCCACTAGCCACTGGAGAGGTGGCACTGGAAAATAGCATGGCCTGACCAGGCTGTTAAGGTGGTAATTTTGGCTAATCTTCCACCAAATTTCTAAATGCTGAAGTTCCCCCGAGGCTGTATCCTCTTCTCTTTTGCAATTATACAATACTTTTATGAAAGTTCCAACTCAATAAAGTTATTGGGCTGAAGTATTTGGGCTGATGGTTCCCAAATCTACATCTCTAGTCTCCAAACATGGCCCAATCAGTATCTCCAGGTGATTCTATTGGGTGATTTATATTGTCTGAGAATCTCCAGGTGATTCTCAGACAATATAAACTGCCCTGACCACTGATTTCACTATACTCACTTCTGTTATCTCTCTCTCCTCCTTCCCAATGCACCCACTGCATAAAACTGTATCACTATTTACCCAGTTGCTCTTACCAGAACCCAGTAGTAATTCTACTTCTATCTTCACACCGGTCATCTAATTGATCAAACAAACATTAGATGTTTGTTGATCAAACATCTAATTGATCAAATTACAGCAGCCTTATAACTGGTCTCTGTCTGTTCCCAACCCTGGATAAAATCTGAAACTGCCCCCCTAACACAAAAGGCAAGTAGAAACCAAATAAAGAGGCAGAGTACTCCAGATTGGTAGGTGACAGTTTTGATAAGTGGGGGACTTGCACACTAGGCTTCTCTTGGGCAGCAGAAAAACAAGTAGATTGCTACCTCTACCCTCAAGAATCTTAAAAGTTTATACAGGAGCATTAATGGGGTTCAGTCGTGTATTCAGCCCGGATGGTCTAACAACACATTACTTACTCAAGGCTGTTCTTGAAATAGTTCGGGCTATGGGCAGAATGTACATTTTAAGGATAGGATCAGGGGGAGGGGTGTGGACCCTCTGAGTGCCTGGGTCTGGCTCGTGGGTCAGCCAGCAATCACATCCTCCCGGTGACCTCTTCCAACAGTCTCCTTAACTCCAGTCTTGCTCCCTTACCCCATTCTCCATTTCAGCTGCCAGTCATTTATCAAATGTATAAATAAGATTACATCATCCTCAAGTGAAATTGGTGAAAAAAAATCCAAACTTTTTAAACTATGGCCTGCAAATCTCCACATCATCTGAATCCTGTGAACCTTTCCAAACTATTATATTCCACTCCTCTCTCATTCACAGTAGTCTCTATACGGTAGCTATCTTTCAGTCACACCAATATTCCAAATGTTTTCCTAAGTTAAGGTCTTTGTTTTGCTGTTCCTTTTTCCTGGAATACTTTTCCCTTAGATTTTCAATAGCTCCCTCCTTCTCTTTAATAAGTACACCTAGGATGAGAACTGGTACAAAATCATACTGCCAGCCTGGTTAAAAGAAATCTAAGTTTCTACTTAATGGGCTTCATTAGTAACTCTCTCTCTCAGTGCTATAAAAAGTAACTTATCTTAACCATTAGTTTTCATTTATTTCTTTTTTAAATATATAGCTTTCAGGTCTACAATTCTATGATATATCATATGTACATTGTATTCTGTTCACCACTCAAGTCAAGTCTCCTTCCATCACCATTTATCCACCCTTTACTCTCTTCTACCTCTGGTCACCCCCTCTCGCTCTGGGAATTGCCAAACTGTTATCCTTATCTATGAGGTTTGCTCTTTCCTTGCTCAATCCCGTCACCCTTGTTACCCAGCCTTCCAACACTGCTCCCCTCTGACAGCCATCAGTCTGTTCTCTATATCTGTGAGTCTGTTTTTATTTTGTTAGTTTATTTTGTTCACTAGATTTCACATATGAGTGAAATTACATGGTACTTGTCTTTCTTTTATTGGCTTATTTCACTTATCATAATACTCTCCAGATTCAACCATGTTGTCACAAATGGTAAGATTTGGGGTTCTTTTTTTCACCAAGTAGTATCCTATTTATTTCTGTTGAATAAATCTGCCCACTCCACCTACCCAACTTCAAAAATGTAAGCTGTTTTAGGACATAGAAAATGTTTGTCTTATTGATGGCTATATGATCTGTACAGAAAAAGTCCAGCCATTGTTAATATAACAAGAACAGTTTGTGTGACATCAGTGTAATCTGGCAGCCAAGGACAGTGCACTGGAATGGGCATGTATTAACAATGACAACTTGACTGTATTAGCCAGTGGGGGCAGTAGACACCACTGAGTGAGCATGTGTACTGTGTGTTTGTCATATTCAAAGTAACTGAGTGAGTAGAGCAACAAATCTGCATCAGATTTTGTGTTAAGCTTGAACATTCCTCCATGGAAACTACTCAGATGATTCAGAAGGCTGCAGCTATGGGCAAATGGTGATTGGAGCTTCATCAGGACAACACACCTGCTCATGCATCACGTCTCCTACAGAGTTTTTGGCAAAACATCAAATCACCCAGGTGTCTCAGCCCTGCTAAAGCCCAGATTTGGTGCCCTGCGACTTTGAGATTTTCTCAAAACTAAAATTACCTTTGAAAAGGAAGAGATTTCAGACCATGGATAAGATTCAGGAAAATACTACAGGGCAGCTGATAAAGACTGGGAGAACTGTGTGAGGTCCCAATGAGCCTACTTTGAAGGGGACTAAGGAGTTATTGTCCTATGTACAATGTGTCTTGTATCTTGCACCTTCTTCAATAAATGTCTCTACTTTTTATATTACATGGCTGGGTACTTTCTGGACAGATCTCATACTCTTCAGCACTAGAAAACTGTCTAGAATATATTTATTACTTGCCTGATTATGTGAATATACATTAGAATTCACTTCAGTTATATTTTAGTTAAGTTGTCTTTTATTCTAATAAAAGAATCTTGCTTCACTTATAATCTATTCCTATGAGAAAATACATTTCATGGCTCAAACATTAAGTTTTAAATAAAATTTTCACATACATCTTATCGACATGTATAAGTTCAGAAATATATTTAGAAGACATATTAAAGAACAAACCCACCTTCATCAAAGCTGGTGTTTTGTGACCAGTATAATCCGGTGAGCCATTAACATGACTAAAACAAAAATTTTAGTGGGGACCCTTTGATATCAAATGGATAAATGCATTTTGGAAAACCATGTGGGTATGAAAATGTAGTAAACCAAGTACAGCATTGATGTCATCTGGCCAGAACACCAAACAGAATCTTAGATACACCAATTATGGGCCTGTTATTAACCTTTTCATTAATAATTTGGCTAATGCAATTATGCAAATGAAAGTATGGCATGTAGTTCTGCTAATGGCATTCAGATGAGTGAGTCGATAGCAACTTAGAGAACACAGCTGGAATTAAAAACGTCAGATTTTGTTCACAGTATCTAACACTTTTGGGGATAATATTTTAGTAATTTCCATGGGGAATCATAAAATGGATTAATCCTCTAAAGGAATATGTCCCTGGATATCATGACTCAGACTGGATCATAATGTTTCTCCACCAAAAAACTTTTCCACCATCAATAGTATCAATTAAAGTTTTACTGATCATTTATCAATGTATTATGCATTTGTTTGCAATGTCAGAAATCTAAGGTACAGCTCCATATTTCCATTTTCCCCAATAGTACCCCAAATGTAACAATCTCATCCAATATTTTTAAGTATTGAAAACCAAATACAGTAATTCAGAAAAGGGTTGCTTTCAAAATTATCAGAACTGAGAATGAAAAATAAAAATATTTTATGATTACTAAGGAGTTTCTCTTGCTATTCAATTCCTTTTGTAAAAGATAAGTACCTGCACGCCACATGAAAGCCCAGGCACTTAGCAGGGCTTTCTTAAAAGGTTACAGTTTTTATTTCACTTTGCAAAATTGGCAGGTAGACACTTTTAAAGAATTGTATCCTTGGAAAATAGACTTAGCTTGTTTATTGGTTCCTTTGATCCTCTAAATGCCTCCTGAATTCACTAGGCTGAATTAGTTATATGCGCTTTTACCTAAAATCTGTACTTCAATGCATTCAAATAAGGAGAAGTTTTTGTTCATTTCTAACAGAAATTCTTACAGCACTTCAAAAACACATTTCTTTCCTGTTTTCACACACTTCATTTGCTTATAAACTCAGGCTCTTATCAACTAATTTGTATTGCTTACTAAATATATTTAAGAAAAATAACAGAGAATAATGTACAGAATACATTAAAATGCAAGATAACATAAACCACAGGAATTATAGGAAGTTAGTAATACTTCAGGAGAAAGGTGATGAGAATCTGAATTAAGGCAGTAACATCAAGAAAATAAAAAAGGTAGAAGAAAAGTCTTTATTAGAGGGAACAGAATTTGTTGACTCACTAGATTTGTAAGACAGAAAAAGGTGAATTAAGGAAGACTGACCCTGAAATACAAGTGGAGGGAGATGTTAAGCAACTTCACGAGTTAGTGCTCACTTTCCATTCAGCAAGTAAACGAGATAAGATTCATAAAGAAATGATGACTGAACGGGAAACATGAGTCCCAAAGGGAAGACTTCCTTCCCTTTGGTAAATGACTCAGGGCTGTCAGAGCTTCACAAGACCTCCCCTGCAGTGGGACCATCAAGGTTCTCTAAAAGCAGCAGTCCAGCCTTGCGTGGGAAGGCCAGGGGGTAATATCTCAGAGTCCTTGATTTGGTAGAGGTAGATTTTATGTATTTTAAGTCAAATACGATTTGGTTCTCAGTTCCTTTTAAAAGATTCCTGGAACACTGTTATGGTGTTAAATGAGCCACTACTGCATCTGTTGTTGGTTATTTATTTTTATTAGTTGTTCAAAAACTAAGGAATTATTTCAGAAATTTGCAATGTTTTTGTCATAACAAGTACCAGGAAAACCGTATGGAAGTTTCAATCAAGTCCATCTTAACTACAAGTGAATGAATAAACAAACAAACAAGGAAATAAATAAATAAGAGGTTGACGATACATCCAAGTTTCAACCTAATGGCTTTATTTTCTAACAGAAAGATGTTAAGGAACACTGACGGTGAAACACCAGAGAAGATGTTAAGCAACTTCACTTGAGATTTCCACTAAAGAGTTCCATCACATAAGTACACTGTGTTGATGACAACTCTCAAGATAGACAATGGAGATAATGGACCCTTTTCCATTTATCTATCTTGATGCACACACACACATACACGCACGCACACACACATGAACATCTGCTGCAGAAAATCTACCAGGCACTACCTAACAAGCAGTTGGGACTTGGCTTTCCTGAGGTTTCAGAGGGATAGGCACTTGCGAGTCCTCAGGGTAGGGCATGGAAATGGTTGCAATTTCTCAAGAAGAGCTTATACAGTAGGATGAGAAGAAAACTGAAAATAAAGTCATGAATAATACTAATAGTAAAGGATAAAAGAATAAAGAGACACTAAAACATGATAGATAATGAATAAACAAAGACTTAGGAAAAGAAGCAAAGGAAAAGTTTCTATAGACGTCAAAGGAGTGTTTCAAATAAAAAGGAGGGCATGTAATGTAAAGAATGAATAGAGGCCACCAGACTTTGATTTAACCTATGTCAGAATAGTTTAAGCAGAAATGAAAACCAGAATACAATAGAGGAAGCTGACGAGAGAATGAAAAGTAAGTTATGAGCCAGTGTGGCTCAGCTGGTTGGAGCGTCATCCCATAACTGAAAGGTTGCAGGTTTGATTCCGGGTCAGGGCACATGCCTGGGTTGTGGGTATGATCCCCAATGCCCGGTCCAGGTGCATAAGGGAGGCAAACAATGGATGCTTCTCTCTTGCTTCAATGTTCTCTCCCTTCCTCTCTCTCTAATAGCAATGTCATCAGGCAAGGATTAAAAGAAAAAAAAAAGGAAGTTATGATAGAAACCCAGGCTGTTCTCTAAAGACGTATGTTAAATGAGAAGTTAGTAAAAGGGATATCATGAGGATAAAGCAGATTCAAGGTAAGAATTTTTACCATGAGGAAGACATAAAGCATTTCTTATGAGGGAAAAAGATATTTTACAAAAAAATGTATATATTTAGAAAGATATTTACATTCATGACTTCTACAAAACATATCTCACCATTAACAAAAAAAAAAAAAAACCTACTGAATGGGGAGGAGCTATTCTCCAATGGTACATCTGATAAGAAGTTAATTTCTAGAGTACATAAGGAGCTCGTGCAACTTAACGCCAAAAAAAGAAACAAACTCTAATTTAAAAAATGGGAAGAGGACTTGAATAAACATTTCTCCCAGGAAACATACAGATGGCCAACAGACATATGAAAAGATACTCAAGATCACTAATCTTTAGAGAAATGCAAATGAAAACAACCATGAAATATCAGATCGCACTTGTCAGAATGGCTACCATCAGTAAATCAACAAACAACAAGTGTTGGTGAGGATGTAGAGAAAAGGGAATTGCCATATACTGTTGATGGAATTGTAAGTTGGTACAGCCACTATAGAAAACGGTATGAAGGCTTTTTACAACATTTTTTTTAAAAAATTACGATATGGCCCAGCAATTCTACTTTATACAAAGAAATCCATAATACAAATTTGAAAGTATATAAGTACCCCTATGTTCACTGCAACATTATTTACAATAAAGATATAGAAGCAGCCTCAGTGTCCATTATTAAATGAATAAATAAAGAAGTCGTGGTACATATTTACAATGGAAGATTACTCAGCTATAAAAATGAACGAAATCCTCTCATTTCCAACAACATGGTTGAATCTAGTTGATCTTATGACAACTGAAATAAGTCAGAGAAAGACAAATACACTATGATATCACTTACATGTGGAGTCTAAAACACAACGTAAATGAACAAACAACATAGAAACCAACTCCTAGATACAGAGAATAGACTGACAGTTACCATTTGGGGAAGTGGGATTGGGAGAGGGCAGGATTAGGGGGATAGGTGGGGGCAGTAGAGGGACTGAACAAAGAAGAAAAAATCTCATAGATGCAGACAACAATGTGGTGATCGCTGGGAGGAGGACCTTAGGGAGAAGTAGATGAGAGAATAAGCGGGATGAATGGTGATGGAAAGAAACTTGACTTGGGTGAACACATTTTACAGTGTACAGATGATGTGCTGTGAAATTGTGCACCTGAAACCTGTATAATTTTGTTAACCAGTGTCACCTCCATAAATTCAATATAAATTAAAAAAAAGAAATACAAATTGCCAGTTATAAAAATAGTCACAAGGATGTAAAGTACAACATAGGGAATGTAGTCAATAATACTGTAATAATTACGTGTGGGGTCAGAGAGTACTAGACTCATCAGGGTGATCACTCCATGAGGTATATAAATGTCTAACCACTACATCATATACCTAAAACTAACATATTATATGCCAACTATAATTGAAAACCAAATTTTTCAAGAATGAAGAATGAGTGAACTGTTTTAAAAAAAGACATCTCTTGCATAATAATATTTAGTCATTACTGATTATTGAAGGAAAATGGAGTTAATTAAGTTTGAGGTACCCTCCTAGCACACCACTACTCTCTGCCTGAACCCAAGGCAACTACGCTGGTAAGGACCACATGTTACCACCTTACACTCACCCTCAAAACACCCAACCCCATGGCAACATCCTTAACTGCCCAGTTATCATGCCCCCTAAAGACCAGTTTGAATGAGAAATGCAGAAATCACATTCAGGGAGAGAGGGCCCTTGAAAGTCTACATCCAGTCAGGATTAGGGAGGTCATTTTCCATTTATGAACAATGATAAACAGAGAAATGTGATCTTCATTGACAAACAGAAATTCAGAGAAAAATCACAGTGCAAAGAACATGTGACCTGAGACAGAGAGAGAGAGAGAGAGAGAGAGAGAGAGAGAGAGAGAAACTCAGTCTAACCCACTGCACCTGTTTCTGCTGCTGTTCCCATAAAGGCAGGTTACATATCACATGATCCCTTGCATAATCTACCTATGTGTGAGATAAGTGAATGGATTTTCTTTCCTGGCAACTAAGTAATTCTGACTAAAAAATGTGGATCCTTTTCTGATCCTTCCAGTACAAAGGTATAGAAATTGTATATGTCCAGCCACAGCGCTATGACTCTTATCATGAGGAGGAGGAAGGTGATGTGGCAACTGCACTGAACTTGACTTATGGACAGGAATGAGCTTATTACAGCACCTCTGAATCTTTCTTCAAATGCTTCATAACAAAAATAAATATCAAAAATATTCCTTTAATGAAAGAAAGGAGCAGAAATTACATTTTTACCACCATACCTAGGCTTCCAGTTTCTCTATATAAGTCTCTGAGCTTGTGTCCCTTCTCTCTTCTCCAAATTAAAACATTCCCCTTCTCCAAACTGCACTAGAAATCATATATATCATATATCACATATAATCATATATATGTATATACACACATATGTGTGTGTGTGTGTATATATATTCTATTACAGTTAATAACCTCCAACAATAGAAAAGTAGAAAAATCTCACCCTCCTGACATTAATCCCGCTGGCCTCTCAACCCTGGTACAACTGCCAATTCCCCATCTCTGTATTCAGATTTCACGTGGCTCCTAGTTAAACCCCTTTCAGCCCTTCCTACTAAGTCTGGTCTAATTCCAATCCCACAGGTCAGTAAATTAGCTGATCAGGACCACGAATAACTATCCAAAGAATCCCACGCCCAACCCTCTCTTCCTACCTCCACCTGTTTATCTGCCTCCCCCTACTGCCCTGCTGCTCCTGAACCTGTAAACTCCCCTATAGGGAACCTATCTGCATGGCAGTGGCGAATGTAGCTCAGGCCCTGATTTGCAAAACTGGCAGGGAGCGAATCAGCACACAGGAACTGAGCCCACAGATTGGTTTTCCCATGGGGAATCAGGTCTGCATTGTACCTAGGCTGCTTTGAGACTTGTTTTTTGCTAAAACTCCCTCACCCTGAATTGAGGCAGCAAATGTTTACTGCATATCTTTAAAGTAACTTCCTAAAATCTATGCTAAACCTCCCAAGTATGGAGTGTAACCAGTTCAACGACTTTTCACCTTGCATCAGCAACATCCTCTTCTTTGAAGTACTTAGCAACGTTCCTTCCTTTGTTATGTGTAAAAGGTAATCACCTAAAGCGAACCTGTGCATAGTAAATGAAGGCTATCCTCAATGTAATATACCCAGAAAAGCAATAAAAGCCTGTCCAGGCAGGGGTCGGGGTGCTCTCTCACTTACAGAGCAGCCATGCCGTCCCTTTTTCTCCACAGGACTTCTGTAGTCCATGTGAATTTGTTCATTGCAGCCACAACACACTGGACCCCACTGGCCAGAGTCTGCATCATTCCCCAAGTAATGGCTGTTGCCCATTGAGTAGAGCTCTTTACAACAGAGGAACGGGAAAACCAGAGCCCAAAAAGAACAGAAGAGACTGTAAGTGACTCTAGGACAGGCTCCATGTCTGTCTTGTTCATTCATACCATACCATCAGAAACTGGCATGGGGCCTGGCATGAAGAGGTAATTAGAAAATGTCATTGAACAAACGAATTACAAGGACAGAGGAATAGTAAATCACTCTGCCTGTACCCAAGTATGCACGTCTCTCCGAGTGAAGCCTCCCAAAAGGACACCAGCTCACTATTTCCCCATTCTTAACCTGACTCAGAGAACTGACATCACTTCTTCACAAAAAAATGAATACATAAATAAGACTAATATAGTCCACATACTGAAATGTGACTATTATTAGATGAATGTTATAGGCATGCCCATTTCGTATTAATAAATCAACATAAATATCAATCACAATGAAGACATTATAATTTTTATTATGTAATCATGATAAAAAACATAAAACATGAACTTACATGTTTGGACAAGTTGGGGCTCTTTGAGTCAACATCATACCTAAAAGATTAAAATATAAAACTCAAATTATTTCCATAACATACAGCTAGAGAAAAACATCAGTATTTTCTAAAGAACATAAATAACATAAAAATGAATCAAAATTATAGTAATGGGGAAACTTTTATTTCTACAACCTAAATAGAAATCCCCATGTTTTAGTCATCAGTTCTGCTTCTTGATAAGATAAGTCTAAAATTTATCTGTCTTATGAAGCAATTAGTAGTCTAATAATATTTAAAATGCCCTAAAAACTGCAATTGCTCTCCCCTGGATACCGCTGGAAAAGAAACAGAGAGGCTGGTGACTAGTAAAGGGCTGTCATTTATATACAGTATAATTCTTACTGAATATGTTAAATGCTGTTGTTAATTTGGAAATTTAGCTAAAGTAATGAGATATTATTCTTCCTCAATCACAGAACTTGGAGGAAATGTGTATCTTACAGTAAGAAAAATAAACTTATATAGGACTGCTATATATCCTGTTTTAGACTAGATGGTACTCGAAATGATTTCTTGAAGGGATCCTGGGAAAACATCAATCACTATCATCTTAGCCCTGCTTTTTAAAGAATTTGTGGAAATGATAAGATCACTAGCGGTCAAAACAACCAGAATGTACTGAATTCTTGAACAGGAAAATATTTGTACTGCCTCCAGTCTTTCTTCCAAGTCGGATTCCTTGCACATCCCTTGTGCATAGCTTCCCAGTGAAAATTAACTGATTTTTTTCAAAGGTTAATTAAAATCTTCCCTCTCACATAACAAGAATGTTTTTTACAAAGAAACAAAGCATCTCAATCAATAAAAGGTGAAGAATCAGAGTTCATGGAATGTGCTGATGCTGGGCAGAGGGGCACTCATTCCCTGGCAAAGAATGCTTAGCACATATTGGCTTTAAAACTGTGATGCAAATACCTGCCTCAAAAGCATTACTCTGCATCCCATCAGGGAGTGCGGAACACTTTCAAGAGCTGTAACCTAGAATTTTAAACCAGCAAATGGCCAACATCTACTGAAGACTTACAGATATTAGTATACAAAAAATAATTCTTATTCAAGAAATTTTTCTTATTCAAGGCTTTTGTTTTTTTTTTCCAGAATAAGACTGAAATTAGCAACTGTAGCAATATCAAAGGTGAAACATAACTGCATTGGCTCCTTCCCAAGAATCGGTCCTGGAAACTGTTTTCTATAAAAGGTTTAGTGGCTAGGGAGAAATTACATGGTATGCTCAGTTAACAGAAGCAAAAACAAAAGAAGTTATGTTTTAATCACAAAGGATTATTTTCAAATACAACCCTCATTCACTGTTTTTAACAAAGTTTTTTTAAGTGCTATTATCTCAAAAATAGGTAATTTACAGCATTCCTCTAAAGGTAATATGTTGAATTATAATGCATTCAAAATGACTGTGATTTTTCTATCAATAGAATTTTCCTTCTAACTTTTTTTAGAAGATTTCATTTATTGTTAGACAGGGGAGGGGAAGGAGAAAGAACGAGAGAAACATCAATGTGTGGATGTCTCTCACACACTCCTTGTTGGGGACCTGGTCCACAACCCAGGCGTGTGCCCTGACTGGATCAAACTTGTGACCCTTTGATTTCCAGGCCAGCACTGAGCCACACCAGCCAGGGCTCCTTCTAACTCTTCTAAAAGACTAACTCGGCTCCTCACCCTCACGGGGGAGAACATAAACACTACATCCTAATGGTTATAATGTGTGGGTGTGTGTCCAAGCTTATGAGTGCCATCCTCTCCTTAAGGAAAAGAGAATACATTGCAAAGCAGGAAGCTGATTAGTTTACCCTGAGGAGAGTGCACCCCAGTGTACCTAACCTTACTAAGGGGAATTTTGTAAACAACTTCATCTAGCTACTGAAATCCTTATTATTAGAATCCCTGGTTGGCAGTAACTGATTTGGATGGATCCTAAGGGTTATGTTTTCTACTACACGGTAACAGACGTTGACTGGAATTATTCCTATATTCTAAAATTCCAACTGAGGTCTAAAGCTGAAAACAAAAGAGGCTAAGTATCCCCATACTCAGCTCAGAGATGACAGTAGATGAGTCAATGAGTCCTAACATTAGGGTCAGGTCCTCCTCCATGAAGCTTACTCATAAAGTGACAGCCTATTTCCTACTTTTCGGGTGGGCAGGAGGTTCCACTCCCCAAAGCCAAGTGAAGGGAGTTCTAACACCTGGGGTGCTTGTGAGAAGGGGCAGTCACATCTGGTCCCCAGTCAGTTATAGAACCTGTCTGCAGGTCCATCCTTCAGCTTGCAGTAGAAGAGAATGTCAAGTCACAGACCTAGGAAATGCCTTTTGAGGGCTGAGGAATGAGGAGCAATGTCCTTTCAAGTTCCTCCTTCACAGTGAGAAAGACAAGCAGGGTGCTAAACCCAGGTCCCTTAAGGCTGGTACCCTCTAAGATCTAGATTTTTTAGGAGGTAGGATGCCCACATCTCTGCCTCCCCACCCCCTCCTTTCTGCTCTTCCACCTCCCTTCTCTCCTGCAAGTAGCTGGGACAATAGCTCCAGCTGAGGGCACTGGAAGTGAATTAAGTTTGAGATTAAAGTGTTAATGTGAAGATTCCCTGATGATTAACAAAGTGAGATGGCTTTAATTTAAAAAAAAAAAAGGGACTGAAAGTTATGAAATTAGACCATTAAATAAGGGAGCCCTTCACCTGACAGTGTTAGGACAATTATTGGAAAAAATAAAACAATATTTGTTATTGGGATAAGAAGCAACTTTTACTTTTCCAATGACTACATTACTTAAGGTTTATAATAAATATTTACTATTTTTAAATGAGAGAAGACTATACAGATAAATGAAAAAGAAGAAAAAGAGAAAAGAGAAATAAAGAGAGAGAATGAAAAATCATGAAATAGTGGCTGGCGTTAGGATACAGTTAAGTCTAAACTACAGGGAAAAAATTCAGGGTTTACCATGCTGATGTAAGGGAAAAACTGATTTTAAAAAGTACTAGGAAGGCCCTGTACAGTGGGAGAATCAACCCACATCCTACCTGACGTACGTGTCTGCTTTTAAATAACAACAGTACATGCAATCTTTGTGATAAACATCGTCAGGAACTCATTACATTCCACTATAAGTCACTTTTTCATAAGCCTCATTTTTTATTACTAAAGGGGTTTCAAGGAAATAAAAACCAAATGGGGCATTAAAATTTCTATTTGATAAGTATAATGAATGCTTAGAACTCCTACAAGTCTTAAAGGAAAGAGGCTGGTATAAAATTGTCCTTTTTAAGGAAGCACTGCAGGTTATTTACTGGACACAGTTTAGAGGAAAATGAGAAAAACTACTAACAGTAGAGACTTTTTTTTTTACGTAAGGAGGCAAGATTTTAAAAATCTTTATAAATTGTGACAGCATGATTTACTTCATTGTTTTTGGCTATTCAAATAAGATATTTATCTTTCTAAATACTTGTAATGTTCATAAACTCTCTTTAATTATTTCAATATATTAAGTATATGCTATATATGTTACATTTTTCCCTCTCAATAGATTTCCTTTTAATAATCACCAGTTTACCCCTCTGGAACTGATGATAAACAGACTGACTCCAGATTGTCTGTGGACAGGGAGTTGATTTTAACAATAATATTTTAATATGCCTAATTAAGTATCAAAATCACAAGAATATTAAAAATATCAGGCATCCTGTGTCTTAGATATATGAGGCCATGAAGGGATAAAAACACCACAGCAAGACAGAAACGCACGTACAATACAAAGACGGGGCTGAGAGAAACTTAAAGGTCTGCGAGACGTCCGCATGGAGTCGATAAGATCACCTTAAGAATGTGCAGAACTTTCAGGAAACCTACCCAGGCACAGGACAGTTTGAAAGAATGCCCATATAGACTGCCCAGTATTTCTATATGGTTAGATTGTTCACTTACTATATCAATGAACAGTTAACCAAAAACCAGTAAAACACAAAGAAGCACTACAGACAAGGCTCAGGTCACACTCTAAATAAAATTACAGGTAATCTAGTTTCCTGCCCGTATAGTCTAGTACTCAGTGCAACCATAAGACTCAGCCTTATGCTATTAAAATTGCCATTAAATATTAATTTTAATACAATCTTTAGTAGAACTTACAAATCAAAACGAAGGTTCTCTTTTTCTTCAAAAAAGTAGTCCAGAATAAATTTTCTTACAAAATCCGGATTTAATGTATTATCAATCACTTCAGTCCTTCCAAACTGTTGAGAAACAGAGAGAGAGGTGAAAATCAGGCCTTGCATGGTTACTAATGACAGTATTGTACTTGATATTAACGTAGTTCCTTGAAAACATAAGCAAAAATATCCGAGTAATTTGATACAATAAAGCCCTTCCGAAAGGTTTTTGGAGGTCAAACCATTCCCTCTTCCTTAGGGAAGTCAGAACATATGCACTGAGTTCATTCACATTACTAGAAAAGCAGCTTCTGAAAATTCATGTAACAAACTGCCATATTTTCTCCCCTTGTCCCCACCTGAATGCCAAATCCCTTTCTAATCAAAAGAAGTTATTTCTACCTTAAATTTAAATTTATCACATATATTTTGCCTAGTGTATAATTAAGCCAAGCAACACATATTCTTACAATTGGAGGGGTCACAGTATTCAAAATCAAGCAGTCCTTTGAACAATACAGTAATTAGCCATGTTCTGGGAAGAACTTTCTTATAATGAATTGTATACTTCAATCATTTGGTTTTTATTTTGGTTTAATCTTTCTGGTATCTAGACAGGCAATGTGGGACCTGTGATTCTTACATATTTTGAAGTTAGTGCATTGCACTTTTCCTTCGAAAAAGTAAGTTTGTCCATCTTAGGGGAAGTGGAAACCTAGAAATAAGTCTCCATGTTTCAGCGTGAAGGAGGCCCATCAGGCACCCCTCCTGAGATAGACAGTGCAGAAATAAATCTTAACATCTCTTTTTCGTATTAGGTTCACATCTTCCCCTCCTACCACCATGGAATTCTAATGAGGAGATTTTAACCTTCAGTTCTGTACAGCATTATGCATGCTGTCTTATCAGAGAACCAACTGTTATTAAAGTTCAAGGAAAAGCTATCCTTTTAACAGGAATAAAAGAACTGTGTTAATCCACTAAAAAGTGAAGGTCATGAGCTTACATAAATCTTGGTAATAAAACTATGGTGCAAAATACTGATGACAAAGAACCTACTATGGCTATTGCTAATTATCCCAAAAAGAACTAGTTTGAGGAGCTTATACATTGGACAATGTTTATATTATGCACAGGTTCACAGAAACAAACCATAACCAATGTAACTAATTGAACATTTTCAAAATACTGAGCATTTATTTTGAACAATAATAGTAATGAAAGCCACTATTTATTGAGTACTTACTTGATTCTAAGCACTTTTCACATAATACTTCAAATCTTTATCTTAACCCTAAACATTAGGTATCATTTGTCCCACTTTAGAGATGGGAGAATTGAAGTGGAGGGTCCCAACCTCAGTCACTGTGGCTACAAAATCCACCTTCTTTCTAAAACTTCTTTTTCAGGTAGGCCCTGCAAAGATTCCACCCTGAGCTTATCCATGTTTCCAATTTTAAGGGAACGGGTAACAAGGTTACCTAATAACCACAGGCCCACAGTGCTCACAGGCCCAAAACAGCAGTGCCAAGGGTCAAGAAGTACAAGTCTGGTCCAGAGAGAGCCTGAGCCCTCCCAGCCTTTCTATTGCTGGAGGGTAAAGTGGTTTCCAGACCTTGGTAGAAAGCATCAAACTGGCAAATGTGCAATACTCTCACAGAGAAAGTCAGCCAGTATTCAGATTCCCCAGCACCCAAATCCTTGCGGTAGATTTTAACCCAAACTCACACTCAGTGCCAAGAAGATCAAGTGCAGTTCCCCAAGGTAAACCCCACTGAATTGCAAACCAGCAATTCCCTAGGGCCACTGAACCATTAAGACATCACAAGCCTGTTTCTTAGGGAACAGTGGTTTGTCAGCAATATGGATGGCTGGGTATACTTCACTATCTCAAGTGAAGATTAATATGTAGCCATTAAATTTTTAGATAATCTTCTATAAATTATGAACATCTATTACAGTATGCCTTCCGACACATAGTCCTGATTGCTTTTGAGATATCACCAGTAACTTTCACATTGCTATCTCCAGGGGTCACTTTTCAGGCCACCTTGCACTAGACCACTCAGCAGCATTTGACACAGCTGCCCATTCCTTCCTTTCTGGACTTCTTTTCTGCTTTTTGACAGCACACTTCTCTGCCCCACCCCACCCGCACTTAGATTCTCAGGCATGCAATCTCTCATTGTCAAAGCACAGTGGTAGGCCCTCTTCATGTCTCTATCTTCACCCATCTATCAGGTTATTTTATCTGTTCCTGGAGCTCTAAATACCGTCTACATGACCGTAACTTCTAAACGCATATCACCAGTCCAGATTCACCTGAATAGAGACAGTTATATGTATATAACTGTCTTCCTACCTTATACATTTGGTTGTTTCATAAGCCCCTCTAAATTATTGTCTAAACTTAAATGTTTATTTTATACCACAACTACCACCCCAAACCCTCTCTTGACCATGTCTACCCCCATCAATAAATGACACCACTATCTACGTGATTTCATAGGCAATAAAAGGAGTCACCCTCCTCTACTCCTGTTCATCACAAACTCAGAAATTGTCAATTCCAGCTCTGAAACACAGCTTAGAGCTCTTTACTTCTCTCCATGGTTTCTGTCATTAGCTTAGTTCAAGCTTCCATCATGATCAAATCAAGGGCCTCCTAAATCATATCTCTCTTCTTCTTCTTCCCTTTCAATTCACCCTCACATAACATCCAGAGTAATCTTTTAAAAAAGGTAAACCCAGTTGTGCGATTTCATCACTCTAAAAGTCTTTAATAGCTTCCCAAAGTACTTGGAATAAAATCTCTTTTCTTTCGTCTACAGGACTTGGACCCACCTGCCTTTTGAACTTCATCATGGGCCAGTATCCCCTCTTTCTCTTTGTCCCAGCCAGTTGGCCTTCCCTTAGGTCCCTTTACACACCAAATCCTGCCCATATTATGGCCTTTGAACCTCCTATTTCTTCTTCCTAGAATGCCTTTAACTCCACCCTTGCATGGCTGACTTTTTTCCATCCTTTAAGCCTTTGCTTAAATGTCAGCATTCTGGCTCTACTAAAGTTGGTCCCCACCTCTGAAATTATTCTCCTTGTAGAAAACCTGTGTTTTCTTAATGAAATATATTTTGGAATTAAACTTTTATTTCCTTCACCAGACTGTTGAGCTCCATGAAGCTACAAGACATGTATATCTATTTGACTTATACCTGTACGAAACTGAACAAATGGTTCATGGGTGTCCAACCCATGGCCCGTGGACCAAATGCAGTCCAGGATGGCTATGAATGTGGCCTAACACAAAATTGTAAATTTACTTAAAACATTATGAGATTTCTTTGTTTTCATCAGTGTTCATATATTTAACGTGTGGCCCAAGACAACTTTTCTTCTTCCAGTGTGGCCCAGGGATGCCAAAAGTTTGGACACCCTGGAACTAAAGGATATTCGCAGTGTATTGTTCAGAGAAAAAATATCAATGTACAGTATATCAACTTTGATTAAAATATAAATATGTATATATATATATACATATGTATACATAGATAAACAGACAAGGTATAGCAGAATGTAGAAATTATCTTCTAATTATTATTTTTTATTATGTATTTCTGGGTTTTCTTAACTTCTTACAGTGAGTTGTTTTACTTTTCAAATCAGAAACATAAAACTTTTAAGCATTGCTCATGTTCATTCACTCTATCATGAAGAGTGGAAACTGGCAATAATTAGAAATCCACAGATACATTATGCCTAGTTCAGCTCATGGGAAATATGTTGGTTCTTTTCCAGAGGCTGGAATTATATTAGCTATCCACAAAGTGATTAATCTTTCTGACTTGAAATAGAATTTCTCTTAGCTAATGCCTTATCTTGCTAAATAAAACTTTCTAATTGCTAAAAAATATATATACAGTTACATACAATGCTATGCAGATCAGAAGGGATAAAAATTTGGAGGAAAGACAGTAATATTCATAATGGTATACACCTAGAAAGAGCTACATTTGAAAGAACTGTAACTTGTATCCTAAAAAGTCTTTTTCTGAATATCAACAGTTCTGAACTGTCAGATGTACCTACAAACCTGATTATAATAATCTCCAGTACAATGACCTTATCTAAATGCAGACAGTCAAGCACTTTTACATAATTGCACAGTATTAAGTTTCATCATCTCATAATTAGAAAAAATGTTAGAAAAAATGTACTTTGGCTCACCAAATGTAAAAGTTTTCAGTCATTTGAAAAAAAGGTTTAAACTGTTAATTTTGATAGAATGTAAAACACTGTTTCTTGTAAAACTTTAAGCAAAAAGAAAAACACAATTCACAATTAAGACTTTGAAAGTTTTTCTTTGTTTTATACTTGAGCTAATCGGATAAATATGTACTTGTCCTATTTAGGAACAAATCTTGCAGAAAAGGATGGAATAGAAATAGTCCTGATTTCTAAATCAACTAATTGTTACACTGCTTCAGAGGAGCAGTACTGGAATGAACATTCATCTATTTATGGCACCAAGAGGATGAACTCTTGTTTAGAGGAAAAGTGTTCAGAAATGTTTAATACATTGTTAAAGTCCAGAGCAACCACCTAGTATCATATCCATTTTTCAACTGAAGTAAAAGTGATGGAGGAAAAAGGTCACCTGGACCAGCATACATCTTTAATTTGGTTATTATACTAAAATTCAATCTTAGTAGAGATGATGCAGAGAACAGTCTCCAGAGATCAGATTAAAAGACTAGATAAACTGAGTAGTGTGGATATAATATTAAGATAAATTCAATAAAAAGAACCTCAGTTTAGGACCACACATATTTCACATGCATAAAAGGTACCAAATGGAAATGCCTGCACAAGGGCACGCACACAAACCCCAAACTGCAGATCTACAATCTTACACACTGCGTCCTGACGCTAAACCCTGGGATTACCAGAGAATCCACACGCCTGTTCTTTTAAGGGCAAGAGGTTAGTTTTGTCATGTAACTCATTGTCCAAGACCTTTTCTTTTTACAAATTAATAATTGTAAACTCAATTATAAGAAGACAAGTATAAAATCTGAAGGCTTTATCTGGATGTTACACTATAGATCAATGAGATGTAGCTATGGAAATAGATATATATGTATATACACAGAGAGGGAGAGAAAACAAGAAGTGACTTCCTACCAATATTCATGGTTAAGACAAAATAGCTCACATATGGGACTTTCTTTTACTTTTTAGGATCTTCTATTTTCAGAAATGAACCTAAATTATTAACCATAAAAAAAGCACACCTTGATGATGTCACTATAATTGTCACACATAAAATATAGAAAGGACTAAACTCCATCAATTTTTAAAATTAGATTATATAATGTTAAAACCTTATTTAGAACATTTTAATATTAAATCATACTCTAAGAAATAACAATATTTTCAGGAATTGATTTTCACGATGTCTGTGCTTGCTATTAACCCCATAATTAGTAACATGTTTTACCATCTGAAAAGGAAAAATTATAAAGTGAACTCAACTTATCCATGAGGTTTGTACTGGGGATTATGGGTTGATTTTATCCCAGAATAGTTAGTTTCTAATTTATGTAAGACAAAATATTTTTAAATAAATTGGGCAGATTATTTTATTTATTTTAAGTTAAATTGTTTAAATTAGATTGCTGAATTATTTTAGATTGCTATTTTATTTAGAATAAATAAATATTTATTTCTATTGAAATATATTCATACCAACCCTGATGTTTTTGAATATTTAAAAGCAGTTTTTACACAAATGCACAGTAAATGTTGTCAACTGTCATTCATTAAAAAGTAGGCAATGATGTATTTAAGATACTCGAGAGTAGCTTTTAATAAATTTCTTAAAAAACTGTCCAAATTAATAATTCCTAGATTTTTAAAACAATTATTAAATTCTATAACTGTCTTTTTTAAGGTTTTGAAACATACTTTCTCCCCTTCCTGAAATTATTTCATAAGGCAGACACCTGAAGGCAGTTTCAGCACTGAGATTCTTAAATTCTCAGTGCTAATTTTCATGAGTTTTATTTATTTTATTTTTTTGTTGATAATTTTACAGGAAAACAGATACATTGCAAAGCTAAGTCTAAGAATTATTTCCATTCAAAAGTGGTCACAACAAACTTTTATTTCTGTCAATGGTAAATTAGGTTGTTTCAGACCAACTCTTCCCTCCAGAACTAGAAAAGTTGAAATCATTTTTTGGAGGTGCCAGAGAATTAATACAAAATTGTAAGTTGTGGAAACAAAATCTGGGGGAAAAGGGGCCCTGTAGGTTCCTGCACCTAAAAGAGAGCAGCCACACTGAGCAGAGTTCTCCATGGTATCGTCCAACTGGGGAGGACAATGAAGGGTTCAAAAATCCACCAAGGGGGTAAATTTCTTTCCACTTGCCAATATACTTAATTTTTTAAAAGGTGGCATTTAAAAAATAAGGCAACAAAGGCTTTAAGTTGGGACCCCAAAAGGCTATATCAAAGAATAAGAATAAATCAATCAGAAAAGTCTCTATGGTCAATATTTGACAAAAGGGGCAGGAGCATAAAGTGGAGTAAAAATAGCCCCTTCAACAAATGGTGCTGGGAAATCTGGACAGCTCCATGCAAGAAAAAAAAAGAAAGAAACTACACCACCAACTTACACCATACACCAAAATAAACTCAAGATGGATAAAAGACTTAAATGTAAGTCATGACACCATAAGAGTCCTAGAGGAGAACACAGGCAGTGATATGTCAGATATCCCACACAGCAATATCTTCACCTATATATCCCCTAGAGCAAGGGACATAAAGGAAAGAATAAACAAATAGGACTACGTCAAATTAAAAAGCTTTGGCATGGCTAAAGAAAACATCAGCAAAATGAAAAGGGAACCAAATATATGGGAAAACATTTGTCATGATACTTCAGACAAGGGTTTGATCTCCAAAATGTATAAACAACTCATATGATTCAACACCTGGAAGACAAACAATCCAATTAAAAAATGGGCAGAGGACCTCAGCAAACACTTCTGTAAGGAGGACAGACAGAAGGCACGTAGATATAAGAGAAAATATTTCAAATTACTAGCCATCAGAGCAATGTAAATGAAAATCACAATGAGATACCACCTTGCAATGGTCAGAATGGCCATCATTAACAAATCAACAAACAAAAAGTGCTGACAAGGATGTGGGGAAAAGAAAACCCTGGTGCACTGTTGGTGAGAATGCAGACTGGTGCAGCCACTGTGGAAAACAGTATGGAATTTAAAAACTAAAGATGGAACTGCCTTTTAATCCAGTGATCCCAATGTTGGGATTATACTCTAAGAATCCTGAAACACCAATTCAAAAGAACCTATGTTCCTAGCAGCATTACTTAAAATAGCCAAGCACTGGAAACAGCCTAAGTGCCCATTAGTAAGTGAGTGGGTCAAAAAACTGTGGTACATTTCCATAATGGAATACTACACAGCAGAAAGAAGGGACTCCTACACTTCATGACAGCATGGATGGAACTGGAGAGTATTATGCTAAGTGAAATAAGCCAGGTGGCAAAAGACAAATACCATATGATCTACCTATAAGAGGAACCTAATAAGCAAAACAAACAAACAAAATAGAACCAAAGACATGGAAATAAGGAACAAACTGACAGTGACCAGAGGTGAGGGGGCAAAGAGATAAGGGGAAAAGAAGGGTAAGGGTCTAGTCAAGGAACATGTATAAAGAACCCATGGTAATGGACAACAGGGAGAGGACCCACTGAGGGAGGAGGGTTTGTGGGGCAGGGGAGAGAAACGGGGGGAAAATTGGGACATCTGTAACTGAACAACAATTTAAAAAAAAAGAAGAAAGACCACATTAACAACAACAAAAGCATTTCTCCAGAGGAATGAAGCTCAGCTTCGAGTCAGTCAAAACTTTAACTGAAATAAGGTGAATTTTTCATAGTTCAGCTGTCTCCCCAGAAGCAAAAGTAAACCCACTGTGGAGAAATATAAAATCAACCAAAGCCTCAAGTTATCTCTAATTTATCCTATTCAATTTTCAGCAATTATTATCATACATGAGAACTTTTGCCTCCAGCCCTAATGGAGTTAACTTTTAACAGACCAACACTCCTGCTGAGAACCCCAAAAGGTAGGTAAAATACGAAAACTTATTGTTCAGTATTATTGCAGGATGCAAAGGCAGCAGAGTTGATGGGCCCAATGCTGGAGAGAAGGGAAGTTAATTAGTGTTACACAACTTTTGCTTGCACCAAAGAGTGATAAAGAAGAGACAGTTCAGATAAAAATGGAGAAGAGACAATGCTACATACAGATATGTATCATAGAAATGTACATGTAAAGCCTATATGGTCCCATTAACCAATGTCACCCCAATAAATTTAATTTTTAAAAAAGTGAAAAGAGAGAAAAGCAAAGCCAGGAAATCTCAGCATACTGATACAGCTAATAGCCTTCAACTTAGCCTTATAAACTATGGGCAACATATTTAAACCCACAGCTTCTTTTTATTTGTTTGTTTGTTTGCTTTTATTATTTTTTAAAATTTATCATTGTTCAGTTATAGTTGCCCCCCCCCCCCCCGCTTTTTCCCTATTGCTCACCTCTACCCCACTCCGCCACTCCCACAATCAATCCCCACCCACTGTCCATGCCCATGAGTTCTCTATTAAGCTACAGTTTCTAAATATTTGTGGTCAGGAATATTTGTAAAACTATTTTATGTCCTTTTCTAAACAAAACAATTTCAAGACCAACCTGTGGTTCTCTTTCTAAAATACATATGACTGACATTAGAAACCCAAATAAGTGTACATGGTATTTTTCTTAGGGACACGCAACGTATTTTTGCTAACATAGTAATGCCTTATGACTGATTAACATTCTATAGAATATATCGATTTTACGAAGTTCTTCTGTCCACAGGCTGCACAACTGTTCCCATAAGAGAGCATCAAATGACCTCTGTTACAATCCCCTCAATCAGTCACAGTGGAGAAACCATAATACATATAGTAAGAATCCTTCAAATGTCCACTACAAAAATAAAATCTGTACAGAGCAAATGCACAGCAGTGTATTGTAATTAAAATCATTTTTTAAAAAAGAGGAAAGAAAGCCCAACCAAACAAAAATAGTCACTCACTCTGCAACAGTAAAGACAGTGTCAATAGCCCTGCAGGACCCTCAATGGTTTGGCAAGAGTGTTGCCTAAAGACTGTGGGAGCTTCCTTTTTCCTGTATCAACAGCTAGAGATGTTTCACCGTAACATTTCCATGGAACAAAAAGGAGGAAATGAAATGAATACCCCCTAAGCTGTAAGACACAAATAGCATGTTGCAACAGATGCTGTACTTCAAATTCCCAAATATGTTGTTAAAGGCAAAGGCAGCACAATGAGCATTAGGTTCTCAGAACTTATGAGTTTTCCACATAAATGTCCTCACATGAGAAATGTGACCTTTGTACCAAATGACCTGAAGGCATTCTTCCAACTCATAAATTCTGAAAGCATGAAAAATGTATGTCCATGTCTGAGCATATCCTCAAATTTATCCCTTCAACAAATATTAACAGAGCACCTTCTAAAAATAAAGCCCTATCCTAAAGGCTGTAGTGTAGGAGCTTGACCTTTAAGGAGCACTGAGTTAAGAAGTGAAGCTAAGACATACAAGAAAATCAGTTCACAAAGAAGTCCTTCATGTCTGTTGAATGATATAAAGCAGAAGGTAACAAGGACCAGAAGAAATATACAGAAGTTACAGAATTTCAAAGGTGCAAGGAGGAAGTTCTAAGTTGTGAAGGTCAGGAAAGACTAGCAGGTAAAGTAACATTTAAGCTGAGCCATGAAGAATCTTCTCATGCTTCCTGAATATGTGTGTGTTTATCTATTGTACATAGATTATTCAGTATGGAGATGAATAAATGTTAATCAATGCCAATGGGATGGTACAGGAGCAGAGACAGTGGCAAACTGTAATAAATCAGCATGCAGCAGTAGATTTGCCTCCAAACTACAATCACTGTGGCTTATAAATGACTTCAGCTTACTCTCTTTCATCACAGACTAGCTTAGGAAATTTTAAATGTTTAAAAATAATTCACAAAATAGATTACCAATGGATAAGTAAAATCTAATCAAAGTAGTTAATTGCAATATTTTCAGAACCTCTCAAAGTCAAGTGCACATCCTTAGGGATGTTACTTTACTATTTCCACTTGCCACTAAAAGGTTTTCATATTTTCATAATTCATGGCACTTAAGTATCATTTCTAGCTCCAAAATTATTATGCACTAAAATATAATTTTAGTTTTAAAAGATCTCATTACTTTGAGAGCTTTTGATAATTCACAATCATTAGTAGATAGAATATTGGAAGATATGCAGGTAATTCTAATAGTGCCAGACTTAATTTTTAAATTGCAGATTTTATCTATAGAATAAATTTAAATAATTTTTCTAACATTTTATTTGGAGCATGCATTTCAACATATTTTAATTGGTTTTTATTTTTTATTCCTCCTTACAATCTAAAAGTAATTCATCCCAGAACATCAAATTATGTGTCTACTCATTCCATAGTTTTCAAGAATACATCTAAATTCAAATACAAACACCACCACCATATTATTGACCTAGTGTCCATACCCAAACCCTTACCTTGATTGTATAAACATAATGAAGGTCCTGGAAAATTTTCCAACTACACTGCATGCTCCTTGCAGTAGAAATATTGTCTGTTTTAACATTTTACCCACCACTACAGCTACATGCTAGTCACCCGATAAATATAGGTTAAATTGATAAATGGGGAGATATACTTAAAATTATTAATCATCTATGCTACTCTTTTACTTGTTTGATCCCAAATATCCTGAGAGTAATCATGGAAGGAGTTCAAACCCGACTTCCACAAGGCGAGGCACTTAGGCATGTCAATTATTTTGAGCTGAAGGCAACTGAGGCCACATAGGCTTATGAGAAACTTGTACCACTCCCTTGAAGAATTTCAATATGGGCCGCTGCCCATTATAGGAACAAGCACCAGAAATAACTTTTTATGACCTGCCTATAGGGCAGAAAAAACTTTAATTACTGAACGTGCGTGCTTCTTATCAGCCTGCAATGCCCGTCCTCCTCTCTGAAGCCCCGAGAAGCCTCATCCTTAGCTTGGAATGTCCCATATGCTTCATTTTCCCTTTCTGTCTCCGAACATCTCATGTACGTCAGGTCTTTAACTCTCTCATGTATGTGGGAGTGGGATTCCCACGTGTACATGTGTAACTAAATACGGACATTTTCTTGTATTAATCTGCTTCATGTCTATTTGATTCTCAGACCACCTGAAAACACCTAGAAAGCCAGAGGAAAGTTTCTTTCTCCCCCACATTATTATCCTGGTTTTGCTTTTACCTTATAAAGTAATGTTCAATACTTAAAAGATACTTCAGTGAACTGATACAATGAGTAGAAAACTCTTTTTGACTCTACACCACCATAAAATCACAGATTCACAAAGGAAATTGCAGCTAATCAAGTGCAACTCCTTACCTGATGAATCAGTCTAATACCTGCATGAATGCAGGACAACCACAGGAGTCTCAGGATACAGTTCTAAAAATCCCATTCTACTACATGATGCTCCAAATGTCAGAAATGTCTTCCTCACCGTGGACCACACAATGCCTCTTTGTCCCTTGATCTTTTGGACCAAATTTTTCATTTCCCTTTTGTTGTTGTTTCAATGCCAAGTAAGCACACCCCAATTTCTAAGTGGAAATACTTCAAGAATTTGGGGACAATTATGACTACCCACTGTCTGCATTTTCCAGGTTAAACATTACTTTATTGAAATGGCATGGTTCCCACACTGTTCTTCAAGATGACAGCCCTCCTTAAATACATACTTGGCATTTCAAAAGTCTAAATATAGAACTGAAAAATAACAGTCTACATTTGCTCCTATCAAGGCAAAATACAATAGTGTTCGATTGAATCACATGAAATTACCAACACAACCATTTCTGACCTACAAAAATGACAATTTCATAGAGCTCAACATAACAGCATTATCTTCCTTGATGTAAGCACTGCACATCCATCAATGAATCCTCAGATTGCATTAGCTTTTTAGCAGCTGTGTAACACCACAGCTTCATATTAGGTTTGAGGCTAAGTAAAATCCCGTAGGTCATTTTCCCATCAACTGCTCAGCTTCAGCAATGAATTTCACAGAATTTTATAGCACAGGAATTTACATAGCTGTCACCTACTAGTTTTGTTATGCTTGTAAAAGTTTTTTGATCCCTTAGAATCCCAATGTATCCTTAATCATATAGTTCTTACTATATGTACCAGACACATAATCCTTATCAGTGGTTCACATTTCATCCTCACAACCACCACGTGAGTTAGAACCATTATCACCATTCCCCACCTGACAGAAGGGGAAACAGAGACTCTCAAAAGTCAAGTGCACTCCCTTAATCAGTATATCACACTGGTTCTCAAAATACGGAAACTGTCTTTCTAAAATGGTTTGGGGTGATTTAATAATATACACAGTGTATTTCATTTTCCGCCCCTTGTCCTTTAACCAGCATGTTCATTTTAATCATCATGTGTCTCAGTGTGAGCCTCTTTGGGTCCATCTTGTTTGGGACTCTCTGTGATGCCTGGACTTGTACGTCTATTTTCTTCACCAGGTTAGGGCAGTATGCGGTCATTGTTCCCTCAAATTGGTTCTCTAGCCCTTGCTCACTCTCTTCTTCTGGTATTCCCACAATACAGATGTTGTTGTGCTTCATATTGTCCCGAAGGATTTTTAAGCTCACCTCATGTTTTTAAATTATATTTTTTTTCTTTTTACTGCTCTGCTTGGGTGTTTTTTTTCTGCCTTGTCTTCCAAATCACTAATTTGATCCTCTGCTTCATCTAACCTACTGTTTATTCCTTCCAGTGTTTTATTTATTTCAGATATTGCATTCTTTATTTCTGACTGGTCTTTTTTTATGGTTTCTATGTCTCTTTTCATGTTGCTTGCCTCCATTTCATTTAGTTCTTCTGGTGTATTTTCTTGTTATTCATTTGTGGCCTATTTCTTTGTATTCCCATTTTGGCTGCTTCTTCATATTTGTTTATATATATATATTAGGTAGATCTGCAAAGATTCTGGTGCAGACTTATGTCAGATACTGCTCATGACTGGCCCTGACCAACCTGTTTGGAGTTATCACCGATCCACAGCTTATAGCTTCCTCTGCTGGGCCTGGTTGTGTGCAGAAAGAACCAGGCTATGCACCCAAGCCAGGTTTTACCAACATTGGGCTTGGGGGAGGGTCAGCTAAAGTTTCAGAGCTCCCAGAGATCATTCTCTACTGTTAGGCTTAATGACTAAAATAGCCTCCAGCTGTATTCATCAGCCGGGCTTAAAATCCAGGGTGGGGCAAGAGGAATTCCTGCAGGCAGGGCTATTGCTTCCCCTCAGGGTGATGCCACCTGGAGGGGAGTGCTCTGCCTGAGAAAGATGGCTTCTGCAATATGAGGAATGACTCAGCACAGGGACCCTGGTGGCTGTTCCTTCAGATCTCTCCCCAGAGTCACCAATCCCTGATTCTCCTCACACATCTCTAGTCCACTCTACCCGCCCTGTGCCGCAGCCCAGGGTAAGTGGGATTCTCATTATGGTGAAGTGGTTTCTTCCATACGTTCTTGGTTATAAGGCTTTTCTCCAGCTAGTGTTCAGTTGGTTATTCAAGATGATTTTTAATTTATTTGTAAATCCAGTTTAGTCCTGGGAGGAGGTTAGGATAGCTTCCACCTACTCTGCCATCTTGGGTCTGCCCCAACATATTCAATAAGCTGCTAAATGCAAGGGATTTTAGCTACAAAATGCTTGTCTCTTCTATCTGGCACATCCTTTCTATTTTCTAGATCATTCTTTAAGTCTTAACATTTTTAATTCTTTTGAAATTCTGTGTATTGAGATTGTCTCTTAACTGGTATCTCCCCATATTGCCCATCTGCTTCTACCCACTCGATATGATTCTGGGCCCTATTTCTCAGCAACTTCTCAACTTCTACTTTGTTTCCATACCCCCTCTGAGTATTATTTCCTCTTACTAATAATTGCTATCCCTTCAAAGAAAAAAATAAACATGTAAATTATTGTTTTCTGTTTTCATTTTTAAATTATGTCATTATTCTTAAATAGTAGATCCCCCTCCCCTACTCTCTTTCCTTTAGAGTCAAGTTTCTAAAAACTAGTATAGAGCCCCAAAGATCAATTCATCAAATGTTTTTCCATTAATAAAACCAAAAAGTAAAGGTTGGGGTCAGAGAAGGGTTCTACAAAGGTGGTCTAATAGCAGAGGCTCTGGAGCCAGCTGGCCTGGGTCAAAATCTCTATTCTGTTTTTTACAATCAGGCAACTTTCATCAAGCCACTTAAGCTTCAGTTTCTCATGTATAAAATAAGGATTACAATAATATCTACCTCTTAGGGTTGTGCAAATTGAATTAGTCAATATATATATAAAGGTCTTAGAACACTAGTCATTATTATTATTACAAAAGACCTTGTAAGTTAAGCAAGAAATTTGTATCTCATTGCTTAGGCAACAGGAAAGTCTCATCATTAGGGAGCTGCATGGGTCAAGATGCCTATTCCTGGACATATGGATTCTTATCTCAGTTCCTTAATCGGTTCTTCAAGTGTGTTATTTTCTAAACACCGCTGGTAAATGCTCAGCCTTATCTAGCCTGACCTGTGGTCATTCAGCAGATCCACTTTGTCCCAGGCCTTTGCGAAAGGGAACTATAGAGTGGGTAACAAAGGAAAGCATATTTTTTTTTTGGAAAATAGTCAAGGGAATAATTAGAGGAACAAAAGAGGGAGACATAGGCTCACAGGAAGACAAAAGACAACACAGGTCTGAATAAAGGAGGTGGCTTATCTGAGATTATTTTTTATGAAAAGAATTCATAACACTGGATAACTGACTAAATGAGGAAGGTATGGGAAAGAAAGTCAAGGATGGCTGTAAAAAAATTGCAGTTTGATATTTTGGCTGGTGATGTTATCAGCTGCCTTTGGAGTGGAGAATAAGCAGGCCTGGTAGATTCACACTTGGATATGTGGAGTGTCACATAAACATCGAATAACAATATGGAAATGTGCAAAAGCAATTAGATAACAGAAAGTGGTCTCAGCATCCCACCTACCCATTATCAGCAGAGACACTTTTTGAATTGGTTTATCCTTTCAGTTTTCAGAATAAATTACAATGATCTATTCTTACCCTCTATCTCATGATTGAGGCGCACGGATATTATAAAATGGCTGGCTGCAAAGCAATCTGTGGCAATAAATAGCATGAACCTCACTAGGGATAGCGCACCAGAAATTGTAACCTCATTAAAGCAATGCACTAAATTCCTGAGGTAACCAGCAACTACAAGCAGATGGAAAGGCCTTTTATTAAAATCTGTTCCTTGCCCCTCTAGCATTCATGCTTCTGTTTGACATACACCAGAAAATGAATTAACTAAAATAGAAATTCTGCCTCCTTGCTTTGGCTCTACTAAAGCATAACTGCATTAGGAAACTGAGTTTCCACTTTATTTTCAAATAATATGTTATTAAATACCAAAAAGCACATGACAGTTGATATCACACACATACTTCAAGCCCTTTAAAGCAATAGTTTATGCAAATCTGCAGCTGACCTCTAAAAGTGAGACTAAGTCCACAGACTTCAGTTATATAAGACCTGCAACACATTCAATTTACTTTGGACTGAGGAAAATACAAGTTTCAGGGCTAGAATATTCCACAGGAAAGTCATAAATCAGCCAAATATTCAGGATTATTAAAAATAAAACACAAAGGTTGCTTTCACAAAGTAAGAAACTCAATCTTTGGATTCAGAAAGGCTTAAAATAACTAAAAACAGGAAGGAATCACTTTCATCAAATTGTAACTCATACCATATCTTCCAGCACAGTGGTTTTTTAAAAAATTTTTAATTCTTACCTCTCTCCATTCTTTATTGCCAACTCCTTGTACATATAAGACACAAACTACAAAAGATGAAAAAATATATATAAGTGTCATTTATAAACATCAGATATGAATCTAATAATTTATTTTTAAATTGCCTGACACATCAAAATTAATTCCTAATTCCCAGCCCTATTCTTGCAAGAAATTGCTAGTAAATCAATAAGTGACTGAAATTTTTTGTAAAGAAACAAATGAACGAACAAACAAAAAACTATGTCACATTTCTAGAACTTAAGTATATAAAAAGCTTGGTTCATAAAAAATATAACAATAATTCACTAATGTCTTCTACATTATACTACAGATGTAGATAAATTTTAAAACTATAGTTTAACAGTTTGATATATTTCGGTGTGTTACTAGGCATAAGTTGGAAGTTTTTCCTAAATACCTACTGTGCTCAAAGCCATCATAGAAAGGACAACCCAGAGCAAATAATACACTGTATTTAATTTTTTCAACTCCCACCCTCAATGCAGGCATACCTCATTTTATCGTACTCTGCAGATACTGCATTTTTTACAAATAAAAGGTTTGTGACAACCCAATGTTAAGTCTATCAGCACCATTTCTCCAACAGCATTTGCTCACTTGTGTCTCTGTGTGACATTTCCATGATTCTCTCAATATTTCAAACATTTTCATTATTATCAGATTTGTTTTGGTGAACTGTGATCAGCAATCTTTGGCAGTACTATTGCAGTTGTTTTGGGGGTGCCAATATAAGATGATGAACTTAATTGATAAATGTTGTGTGTGTTCTGACAGCTCCACTGACCATTTTCTGGTCTTTCTCCCTCTCCTCGGGCCTCCATCTTCCCTGAGACACAACAATATTGAAATTGGGCCAATTAATAACCATACAATGGCCCCTAAGTGAGAGGGAGAGATGTACATCTCTCACTTTAAATCAAAAGCTAGAAATGATTAAGCTTAGTCATGAAGGCATGTCCAAGGCTAAGATCAGCCAAAAACTAAGCCTCTTGTGCCAGTCAGCCAAGTCGTAAATGCAGAGGAAAGTTCTTAAAGGAAATTAAAAGTGTTATTCCAGTGAACACACAAATGATAAGTAAGCAAAACAGCCTTTTATTGCTGATATAAAGTTTTAGTGGTCTGGACAGATCAAACCAGCCACAACACTCCTTTAAGCTAAAGCCTAATCCAGAGCAAGTTCCTAACTCTCTTCAGTTCTCTGAAAGGCTGAGAGAGGTGTGCAAGCTGCAGAAGAAAAGTCTGAAGCTCTCAGTAGTGGGTTCATGAGGTTTCAGGAGAGAAGCCAAATCCATAACATGTAAGTGCGAGGTGAAGCAGCAAGTGCTGATGGAGAAGCCGAAGCAGGATATCTAGAAGATCTGCCTAAGATAATTAATGAAAACGTTGACACTACACAACAGATTGTCAATGTAGGCCAAACAGCCTTATTTTGGAAGAAGATGCCATCTAGAACTTTCACAACAAGAGAGGAGAAGGTGATACCTGGCTTCGAAGCTTCAAGGGACAGGCTGGCTCTCCTGTTAGGGGCTAAAGCAGCTGGTAATTTTAAGTTGAAGCCAATGTTCACTTACCATTCCCAAAATCCTAGGGCCCTTAAAAGTTACATTAAATCTACTCTGCCTGTGCTCTATAAATGGAACAACAAAGCCCAAATGACAGCACGTCTGTCTACAATGTGATTTGCTGAGTATTTTAAACCCACTGTTGAGACCTACTACTCAAAAAAAAAAAAAAAAAGATTCCTTTCAAAATATTACTGTCCATGGACAATGGCACCTGGTCACCCAAGAGCTGTGCTGGAAATGTACGTGAGATTAACGTTGTTTCCATGCCTGCCAACACAACATCCATTCTGCAGCATGCAGATTGAGGAATAATTTTGACTTTTAGGTCTGATTATTTAAGAAATAGATTCCGTAAGGCTGCGGTAGACAGTGATTCCTCTGGTGGATCTCGGCAAAGTAAATGGAAATCTTTCTGAAAAGGATCCGCCATTCTAGATACCCTAAAGAACATTTGTGATTCATGAGACAAAGTCGAAACATCAACACTAACAGGAGTTTGGAAGAAGTTGACTCCAATCTTCATGGATGTATTTTGAGGAGTTCGTCACTGCAGTGGAGGAAGTAACTGCAGATTTAGTGGGAATAGCAAGAGAACTAGAATTAGAAGTGGAGTCTGAGGATGTGACTGAATTGCTGCAATCTCATCACAACATTTTAACAGATGAGGAGTTGCTTCTTACGGATGAGAAAAGAAAGCAGTTTCCTGAGACAGAATCTACCCCTAGTGAAGATGCTGTGAAAACTGGTGAAATGACAACGGATTTGGAACATTACATAAACTTAGTTGATGAAGCAGCAGCAGGGTTTGAAAGAACTGACTCCAGTTTGAAAGAAGTTCTACTGTAGGTAAGTGCTATCAAATGGCATTGCATGCTACAGAGGAATTGTTCATGAAAAGAACAGTTAATTGATGGGGAAATTCCAATGTTGTCTTATTTTAAGAAAACTCCACAGCCACCCCAGCCTTCAGCAACCACCACCCTGATCAGTCAGCAGCCACCAACTTCAAGGCAACACCCTGCACCAACTAAAAGGTTACTACTCACTGAAAGCTCAAATGATGTCTAGCATTCGTTAGCAATAGTATTTTTTAATTAAGGTGTGTACATTTTTTAGACTAATGCTATTGCATACTTCATGGATTACAGTATGGTGTGAACATGACTTTCATATGCACTGGGAAACCCAAAAATCCATGAGGCACTTTTTATTGCAATATTTGTTTTATTGGGGTGAACTGAAACTGAAACCACAATATCTTCAAGGTATACCTATATTTGTAAACAGGTAGGAAATCCTGTAAACCATAAAGGAAAGGTACAAATGGGAGATTAAGGGGTTGGGGTAAAGATTAAGGAATTAAGGGTTCCATCCCCTTGCCAAATGAGCCACAGAAAATTTTAATGCCCACAAATTATAATGTCATTTCCTAATAACTGCCTCAAGAATTTTAACATCTGACCAAGCATTTCCCGTGTAATTAAACCACATTTTTTTTCACACATTTGTAGAGATAAAGAGCTGTTGGGTATCAGCTTTTAAATACTACAAGATTCGTAAACACTGACTGATTTATACATTAATCCTGCTGTTTTCTAATTCAAACTATCTTTATTATTTTAGAAGTTATCTCTAATTTTCAAAATCTCTAATTAGCCAAAAATTCAGCTCATACAAGAACATATTATATATTTCATTTAGTTGTATATGCGTTATACACAGCTTTCATTTACCAAAAAGAAAAAAGGAAAAGCATTACTCTACGACTAAGTCACTTAAAATCATGGCCTATTACGATTGTTTTTTAAATATAATTTGTGCCATATGGCCACACTATAAGGCTGCAGTTTCAAAGGTGAGCTGGCCTACACTGGAGTCATCTGTACTTTCGCCATATTCTCAAAATGCGAAGCAGCTTCCCATTCAGGCAGAGTGCTGCTCAGAGAGAGGAACACACAGAGCTTGAGACCATTCCCCTTCTTTCTTTTTAGGCTTTAAAACAAATATTTAAACAAGAACTATGAGTTTCATACAATTTTTGCAAAATCAGAAAGTAAAAATAAGTAGCCTTTCAAAATCAAGTAAACAGATACTTACTTGGATCAGATTTAGAAAATGTGTCTCTGTCGAGAAGATTTCTGTTGAATAAAACAGAAAATGTTAGATGAATATAAGGCCAAAATATTTATATAAATATATACGTGTACTATATATTGTATATATGTATACTACATATAATATATAATATGTAGTATATATTTATAATATATGTACACTATATATAAATATACTATATGCAGTATGTATACTATATATACTATATACTGTATATAGTATATATGTATTGCTTATCTGTATATGTACGCATACACACACACACACACACACACACAACCAAATAAAAACTCACCACAGATCTGCCTGTATTTTTTCAAAAATCATCACTGGAATTTGAGAAGCCAGGAGAGGTTATTTTTTCAGCCATGCACTGCAATTAGCTGATAACAAGACTTTCTGTATGCTAAGATCAGAATTGCCTTGAGAGAATTAACTGATTTAGGTTTCCTTTTATTCCTTCATTAATGAGTACATAGATGCTCAAAAATGTTTCCTGAATTGAATTATGAGTTGTTACTAATGCAAAATTGTTTGGGATTCACAGCACATGATCACATGAGTCTGTACAATTAGAAGGCAACGGCAAAGCACCATCTATGAACATTTTGCGTGACATCAACCCTGACGAGTTTTATGTTTGCTATATGGTGTGGGAATTTAAGATGAACATACAGATCTTGCTTGAAGACTCTTCCCAGTAGAGGAAGAGATTAAAGAGGTAGACAAGGCCATTTTAGCACCTACTTATTCTTTTTTACAGATATTTCCACTCTACCACAGAGTAAAAGTGGAAAATCAGAAAATGGGCAGGTCTGGATTTCTCTGGTATTGGACTATATACTCTTTAACTCAATGGTAGCATGTAGTCCTGTACTTTATGCTCAGTATAACCCTGAGTAATAAAAAAGTTAAGTTCATTATGCTCTGATTAATAAGGTGGTCAATTATTATAAAAATATTTATCTAAAAGTAATTTCTTCTAAATAGTGATCACTAGAAGCTGTAACCTTTTCTGGAAAATTTGGCTGTCCAAACTGATTCCTTAAAGCTTCTAAAAGTTAAATTTGTGCCCTATGTTCATCCTCCATTAGTTGGTAATAATTTATAACAGCTAAATTATATTTCTATATTTTATACTTATAAGAATCTCACCTTTAAACTGTCTTATTCCTCCACCAAGAATACTACTTGTATGCATTTATCTGTACTGCCCTTGGCATTTGAAAGGCCTTCTGTTTTCACATCAATCTGATTACCTTGTCTTATTTCAGATTCTCAAAATTACCACTTCCATTAAATCACTGTACACTGAGAATGTTTAGTAAAAAAATAGTCAACAAACAATGCAGCACATAACAAAATCATGAGATTATGTCTCGAAATATTCTAGAAAGAGGAAAAATTATGTCAAACATATTTATATTTGGAATTAAATCAGATTCAAAGACACTAGTCAGAAATCAAATCAAAATAACCTTTTTGTACCCTAAGCAGATACCATGACTGCAGCAATGGTTGGTAAACAGTAAATTAAAACATTTTCATTTGAGAAATTACTGTGAAATATATTTACAAAAAGTAGTTCTCCACTTATAAAGAAATTCTCCAGCCCTTCTTGTGTCTCCAGCTTTTTCTAATTAAGTGTCCTTAAAAAATGTGTCTCAACTTTCTTTCACGTTTCATAAACATCAAGAAGAGATGACAGTGGAAAAAATTGCAGTGTGGCTGAGACTCAAAAACCATCGTATACATGTATTTTTAAAAATTTTTTATTTTAACCACAAATAAAAAAGAATGAATTTCTATCAACACAAAGGTAAATATTCCTAATCACAGACTTCACTGGTAACATTGTCTCTTCCAGCCTTTCAGATTCATGACACATAAGATTCATGGTAAAGTTAAAAACACAGAAACAAGAAATCTTAGATCTTTTATGTAATGAGAAATAAAACTCCATCAACTCTTCATAATTTATTTAGTCCTTGAAATTTACAATTTAACTTTCCCATTGCTGTCTGATGATAAATTTCATTCATACTTTGGTCATATGAAGGTAATAAGATGTTATCTAAATGTTATCTAATGTCTAGTAGGAAGCCTGAAATAGAAGTAGATAAGCAACAATTTAGTAACATCTTTCCAGGACCACCCAGGAGAAAGACTTCCCTGGTACCCAAGTTTCTCTTCAACACTCATAGATGTTAGTCCCTCAAGACAGAGACTGATGCATCAAACCATCCTCCCTTCATATCAATTGCCAGCTAGCTCATCCGATAACCCTGCCCGCTCTGATTTTATGCTCAAGTCACCTTTTGATTTTAGAATAGTTTCTCATGTAATTATTGGCACAGAACTGTGCTAAATGGCCAACAATGAGTATTACAGTTTTCTTGGTGATTCTAGCTTTTATTCTCATTTGGTATTCCAAGACCCATACTGAGCAGCCAGTTAGCCCTTAAAATAACATCTCAGGTTTGTCTTCCTCTACCTGGAAAGTAGCAATTTTCTTTAAACTTCAGGGCAATTCTGAAAGTATTTTTCAAGCAAATATTCTAGGCCTGAGATCTAACTAAGCACTTGTGAAGATAAAATAAATATTAAGGACATGATTTCTTATTTCAAGAAACATAAATTTTACTAGGAAGACAAACTCACAGAATAACTAAATAGCAATATTGGATAGTGTATAAAATAACAGTTTATTACAGGAAGAAGGAACAATAACCTAAAAACAAACTCAAATTTATTCAGCTACAACTAAATTTTTTTTAAAAAAAGGTACAATGTTAACTCCTATTTCAACCGTTTAAAAAAATACTAGAATAAAACAATTTGTAGGTATGTCTATATAATTGATATAATCTAAACAGGTATCTAGCTCAAGTTTCCTTTTCTGTTGTATGTATATATGATACTTTACTAATGGAAAATTACAACTCCTAATTCTTATGTAAAATGAGCATAATAACATGACCTATTAAGGTAAATGTGACTCTTGAGTTAAACCAAAGTTGCAAATGTGCTTCTAACTCTTTCCTACTTAGTAAATGAAATCACGTAATAAATACTGTTCTTTCTTAGTGTAATAAATATGGAGGATTTAAAAAATGTTTTAAAAGAAAAGTAAATATCACTACCCTAACACAGAGGCAATTGGGAAAATAAAATATACTTGGTATATATTATGAGTCTTAAACCTGATAGTTTCAGGTTAAAAGCAATCATATCATTTGTGACCTTTTAAAGTGCTAACTTAACAAAATCTACAATATACTTGCTTTATGGAATAAGTCCTCAAAGTGAAGGTATGAAGTGAGCTCTAAAAAAGCACTGCTAGCTGTGGCCAACGGAGTTTAGACAATATGTAAAAGGGCCTACTGCTATACCTGGTGGGATTGTGCTATTTAATTTTTAATAAGAAAAAAGGCATAGCTTAAAAATAGAGACAAACAAAATTTTTTCTATTTAATTTCCACAGAGACCAAAACATGACCTGTTAAGTAGAGTCCACCAATGCCTCATCACCTTACAGGCACTGCTCAGCATGAACTTTCCACATGTGGACAGAGACCACATCTCTGCATCACATAACCTTCCCTGAAAATTGTTCTGTGTCTGTAAGCCGAATGATTCTGAGTTAAATCAAAAGTTAGGAAATGATTAAGACCTTTCTATTTACATGTCATTCAATGTGGTCTAAGGACCACTGACAACCTGCAAGGTGTTTACCGAGTGTCACTTGGAACCTAGCGCACCACAGGCTTCCAGGTAAGCGAGGGCTCCACAAGCACCTGCTGTGTGCGTGAATGAATGGTTTCAGTAATCCAAGCAAAAGTATCAGCTTTTTGCACTTCGGATGTGACAACGTGTTTTATCATGGAAAGACATGTAAAAGAAGAAGGTGGTATTCATGGCCTTTGCCCTGATAAATTATCCGTTAACTGGAAATATTTGAGAGTGACTGCTTTCCTGGGATGGGAAACGAGCGCCATGTCACTGGGCCACCATGCCCAGGGCCCTTACCTTGGCCATTGTATTGTTTTATGGATTGGAATGTGGAAGTTCTCAGGGCAGGGGAGTTGGGTAAGAGAGGTCTGTGTGTGTCTATACATTTTTAAATACACATACCCACAAAGTGATTTTCAGGGTTTTTTTTTTTAAATAAAGACAATAAAATAAAAACATTTCTTAACAAACTAAAAGGAAATTGATCAAATCTGGAAGTAACTTGAATACAAAATTTAATCCCCTCATTTATTCATTATTTTATTCATTAAATAAACATTATCTCTAGAAATTTAGTACACACATTTAAGGAAAAAATATTTTTCCTGAAACTACAATTTCTATAGCAAGAGGAAACATTGTGCACAGGAGAAAAGTAAAGCTTTAAAATGAAAAAAAATAAACTCTTTGAAACGGAAGCTTACTAAAAAATCAAAGTCAGCCAGAATCTAAGATACCAAGTAATTTCGAAGGATGGGTCATTGAAAAGTACTTGAGATTATCTGGCTTTCAAGAAAAGAACAGACTTTTGGATTTGAAGTTGTGCAAACAAACTAAAATTCAGCCTATACCCGAGCATACAAATAGAATCTCACCATACATAGCACATATTACCGCACAAAAACTAAGAATAAAATAAACTTTAAGATAGTCTCACTTTTTGCTGAAATGAGTTATTTGAAGTATTTATTAATTAGTACTATTGAGCTAAAAAGGTCAGTGATAAAAATAACAGTTTCAACCTTTGCATGGGTTGAATTTGGTTTAGATACTACAAGAAACTTGAAGGGAAGATAATTAACAATGAAAATTTTCAGGATTCTCCTGAGGTATTCACCTATGACTGATGTTCTTGAAAATTACTTCAAAGGAAACCAAGGGTTGTTTTTTTTGTTTGTTTGTTTTTTGTTTTTTTTAATCTGACATGTCAGAGCTCTGGTTCCTGAACTAAGGTGAATAGCAGAACCCACTGGTTTGAACTATTGTTACATTAAAAAAAAAGAAAAGAAAAGAAAAACAAGGTACAGGACCCATCCCTGATTTCAGCTGAAGAAGAGAAACATAACATTTATGTTAACAAAATCGAGCAGAATAAAAAGAGACTGAGAACAGAATACGGTCTTTTTAAAAATCTAACATATATATACAAAACTAATCTTGCTATCTTTTCCACCATGTTGTAGCTCCACTATTTCCTGCCTCAGTGACATGGCAACTGTGGAGGGCAGAATAAAGCCCCCCACCCCAAACATATCAGGTCCTAATCCCTGGAACCTATAAATATCACCTTTTGGTGGGGGAGGGGATGTCTTTGCAAATATGATTAAAAAACAGACCCTGAAATGAGAGACAATATTATCCTAGTTCATAGTGGGCCCTCCAGGCAGTCATATATATCCTAATAAGAAGACAGAGGGAGATTTGACACGAACAGAGGAAAAGTCGATGTGAACAGGGCTGAATGAGATTCTAGACTCTGCCCTTGAAGACTGAAGTGATCCAGCCACAAACCAAAGCACGCCAGCAGCCACCAATAGCTGCAAAAGCCAAAGAACAGATGGATTCTCCACCAGAGCTTCCAGAGGGAGAGCGGCCTTCGTTTCAGGCCTCCAGCACTGTTAGAGAAAAAAGTTCTGTTGTTTTAAACCAATGAATGTGTGATGATTTGTCACAACAACCACAGGAAACTTAATACAGCAACACCGTCTGACCCACCTGTCTTCCAAGGGAACTGAATCATCCTCCCTTTCCTCTCTCCCTTGCCCTTAATGCATCCCCTACTTCGGCTTCTGATTCCAAGTCCCAGCTACTTCCCAGACCGCACAGCCCTTAATTGGCCTTCCTGCATCCTGTCTCCCAGTTTATCTACCAAGATGCCTCCAAGAGAAACGTTTTCTACTGCAAAACCTGACCAAAGGGCTCCCTCGTCTAAAACCCATTACCTACAGAAACTCCGAACTCCTTCATGCAGCACTAAGCATACCTGCCACATTCTGACCCCAGCTTTATCTCCAGCTGCACCTCCATCCATACTGCATATCATACGGACTCTGCTGCTGAAATTTCCTCATCAAACTCATTCCTTCTGGGATGCGAAACCCTTTCACCCTCTCCCCACTGCCGTGCCCTGGGCAGGTAGAACTGATTACTCTCTTTTTGTGTGTCCCACCATAGCCAACAGGAAATGAGATCACAAATTCTGCACCTACTATTCATTTACTGGCCCAGGTACTGGCCACTGAGCTCAGCACTCTAAAAAACAGTTTCATTTAACCTTCACCATAATCCTAGCAAGTAGCAATTATGATCAGAATACATTTTCCAGATGAGATAATAAAATGCAGAGAGGTTAAAGTGGCCAAAATCACAAGAGGAGTATATGGTCACAGTGCATTTCTGTACATTTTTTATTAATTTTTAATTTTGATTTTTGTATTTTATATATCGACGAGGTATATTGTTGAGAACAAAATGAAATGAACTGCACATAATGTCATCATTCAGCATCACTTTGGAAGTTTTAGGGAATAAAATATAATATAAAAATGATATAACATATAGAGAAGAATTTCATTACTACTTGGAGAAGATTTAATTTTGTACCTAGAAAAAATAAGAAAATTAACTAACAAAATATTTAAACATTAGTAAGATAATTCAGTAAAGTGATTGGAGGCATGATGAATATATGAGCTAATAATTTTCTGGGTCTCAGTTCATAATCGTCCTGTCCAATTCATATTTTTCAGTAGTTATCTGTTGTCTTCAATTGCTGATGTATGTGAGGGCTATGCAGCTCTCTTTAATTATAACCTTGCTCTAGTATCCTTTGTTACCATGAAAGCAAGTCAAGGACAAAATTCTGCCAACAGGGACTCAAAACAGCCATGCAACATGCTCTACAAATTTAATCAAGTTCCATTCCTCTGTGCTTTCAGAAACAGCAACTTAAGGCAGATGCAACAATATTCTGGTGACATCGAAGAAATTTATGATGAAAATTTGCAATGTTTAATAGAGCCCAGAGTCAGAAACATAACTGACCTATGGGAGGAAGTAAACAAGAACAGAACCACGAAGCACTGGTAAATACGGACACCAGCCCCATGAGGCAAGGGGCAGGGCTGCAGGGACAACAGACGGCAAGATCACAGGGCAGGCCCTGCAGCAAAGGGGCATCACTGTGACTTCCCCGAGGCACGCAGCACCGACATTTTAACAGTGAAGTGAGGGCTCTAGATGCAGCAGAGAAAGAGGAGGGATTTCCTGGGATGGCAGCTGAGGTCATTTGCTCATAGGGGTGCACTGGAGTTCCTGCCCCCACAGGCAGGGGGCACCAGGCTTGCAGACAGGAAGCTAGGTTCCAGTATGAATTCCTGAGGTTGGAATATTCAAGGGAAAAAACCTGTCCATCTTGTCTGGTTATCAAAATATGGATATAAATGATACGTGCTTTTTATATATAACTAAATATGGGGAGAGAGATAACTGGTTGGTATGATCTACCATCGGGTTGAATTTGGGATGACTTGAAGGTTCTCCTTTGTCTTTTTCAATGTTGGTTGAAACATTGTTTCTTTGTGTGTTTTTACAATGAGCAAGTAGCCCTTTCACAACAATTACACTATCTTTTAGAGAGCCTGCACTATCTTCACAACGTGGGTCCACTGCTTTTCAGCTGTTTTTGTTGAATGACTATAGAAATAAGAGTTCCTTGCTAAGTGACAGGAACTTTCCAAATACTTTATCATGATGTCATAGCATACAATCCCCATAGCAACTACATAAGAAGGAATTTCTCTCTTCATTTATAAACCAAAGCACAGATAACTTTTTTATCTGAACTCTCCTAGTTGGTAATATATGGAGTGGCAGTCTAAATCCAGATGTTTCCATCTCTAAACGTGTGCTCTGCTCCTTTATATATTACACCATTACACTAATTATGTTACAACACTTGAGATTGTGTATCATCATTTTCCTCAATCCTTCCTCCTGCCTACTCTAAACGCAATAACCACTTTTAGCTCACTTGCTAACAGGAGGGTGGGCAATGAGCTTGCACATATTTTAAACAATTAGCCAGATTAGCAGTCTGTCAGGACTTATTATTTCTCCCAGAGTCAATGCTTGTTATTTGTAGGTGGCAATCACTTATCCAAAAACTAGGAGCTGATGATTCTGATAGGTCTGCCCCAAAGGGAAAAGCTGAAAGCTAACACTACTCTGTCCTCAACACCAGCTCAGATGTTGCTACTTTCCAAGCACCATTCCCAAAATACGTTGGTCATATTACTAGGTTTTCTGTTTCTCTATTAGGTGCTGAGCAATAAATATATTGCTTCTATATTAATCTTTATCTATAAGCAGGACTGTCTTGATTCAGCTCCCTTTAAGATCAATCAATCAGTACACAGGCTATGTCAATAAGAAAAACAAAATGCCTATAAAGGTAGGCTAGGTTGGCAGGGCTTTGTCCTCCATGTTTTTAAGTAGTATTTTTTGTAATTTCTTTGGATCACTAACCACTGAATGACTCAAATGTCTTTAAGAGTAATCTGAGCTTTGCCGAATCAACAACGGAATTTAAACAGAAGGAATTAATCTGGAAAGGAAATTTGTTTGTAAGCATAAATGACCAACCAGCTGAAATAGAGAGACTGAAAACAATTCTCTAGTATGCATCTGTTAACCTTGTCACAAATGATTATAGAAGGAATCTGTCCCTGACTCAGAAATACTCATCTAGGTTCCAAAAACAAAAAAAAACAAAAAACAACAAACAAACCTTCAGTAGCCACTATGAACCCATTGTACATGTAGTTCTACAAATCCTAAAAAACCACAGTGAAATAGGAGTAGACAATTGTTCAGTCATGTCTCCCTCATCCTGCCTTTATACAATTGATTTTTTTGAGTCAATTAATATTACACTCTTTCCTGTATTTATGTCTTCTAGGCATGTTCAAATTTCTGAGATGTTCAACATTCCTTTTATCAATTATACATTGAATAAATAATTGTTAAACACGTTCTACATACAAAACATTGGATTAGATACAAAGCAGAAACAAAGGAGAACAGACACAGTTTCTGTCCTATGGGAATTTGTAATTTAATAATTGCCTAAGATTTTCAAATACTCATTCAATAAACACTTAGCTACTAAGTGACAGAAAAGGATTCAGTGTTAAGACTGTGATATGAACACATGGGTTCCAGCCCTAGATTGGTTACATTCCATTAATGGGACAGATTTGTAAACAAATATGTGCAGCAAAATATGGAAATGTTAATAATTTCTTTGCAGATCACATAAAAGGAGCGATAGTCCATTCCTATCTGAAGAATCAGGCCAAGTTTCTATAGCGAGAGTGATGCTCGAACCATCAGTAGAGGTCGTCGAGTAAGGTAACAATGTGAAGCAAAATTATTCCCACAAGAACCGAGGTGTGAGGACGATGATTCTCTCAGGAAATGCAAGTAGTCTGGTAGGGCCTAGTGTTTAGAAGACAGCTTTGAGAGAACAGTGGGGGAGGGATGGAGGGTGCGATGCGGAGAGAAAGGGATGGGGCTTGAAAAGCCAGGTCAGACTCATTCATACAGGCAATTAAAGGGTTTTTTACAAGAGAGCAAAAGCATGATGGTATTTTCCCTTTTTGAACATGCATAAGATTCATGGCAGGGAGAAGGTTGCCCAGAGCAAGATGTGAGGTTGGGAGGGTCAACAAACCTGTGCGGTGGTCTCTGCGGAGTCACACAGGCCTGGACCCAGGCAGGTGAAAGAAATAATGTAGAAGCGAAAGAGGGAAAAGGTCAGGGTGTGAGACTCAACTGGCAGAAAGTCTACATGGGTATTGAGGGCACAGAGAAAAAGGTGGGGACCACTTACTTATTCCCTGGTAGGGAAGCAAACTGGAATTTCAGGACTGCCTACATACAGTTTGAAAAACCTCTGAAGCGGTTCTGATGATCATGACCCTCGTTTAGAATAGCTGGTTTAGACCGTGCCCTTAAAATGAAAGCAACACAACCACATAATAATTTCATTTTTAAAATCACATCATATTCTCTGTGTGCTGGAAATGTTCATAAAACAGCAGCAGCAGCATATATTAAACTAATTCATCCATCCATTGTCCTCATTGAAACAAAGGAGCTTTTTAATTTTGTTATTTTCTAATTTTATAGTTAGACCCACTATTGAGGTCAGTGTCTCTGGAAAGATCTGATGTAATAGGCAGGACAATGGTTTAGGTTAAACATAATCGACTGGCCACTTAGATACTTCAGCTGTGTTGCAAGCACTTAGGAAATTATTTAGGCAATCCAACAAATTCTTGTAATCAGAGGAGTGTCAGAAATGATGTGAGCTATGGATAGTGACTTAAATAAACATGGTCATTTTTTACCTGTGCACATGGAAACAAGATCTGCGTTTTGTTTTTTGTTTTGTTTTTGTTTTGTTTTTCCTTGTACAGAAAGCATTGTTTCCTCTTCCCATTCTCGACACGTTTTTTAGGTGAATTTAAACTTTTCTAAAATTTTGTTTCACCACTTTGTGGTACAAAATTAAAATTGGTAAAGAAAATACAGAAGGCAAGCCTTAGCAGATAAATACCTATTGCTTCTTAAAGAGGTGAGGCCACCAAATAGCTCCTCTTACGCTAGATTATTCGCAAGTGGAAGCATCACATCCTGTTGCACTTTATCAGTTCAGCTCACCAAGCAATTTATTAGAGACACCTTTCCCAAGACAAAAATGTTCATTCAGTTAAAGATGTATTCATTTATGTCCCTATGTAGATATGTTATTTAGGATATCATACATATAAATTCCATTTCTTCTCTCTCCTTTTGCATATTATTTATCAGAGATTAAATAAGCAAATTGTCTGTCAGTAATAAGAAAGTCCTAAATGTCCACTTCTAAAACTTTTTGCTCTGCTTTAAGACAGAGTTAATTTGCATTTATTTGTTTTCATTTCTTCAGATAAAACTTTATATAAACTAGTTTAGTATGTCTTAGTTTATAAACTAAGGTAAAAACATGTTTTATTAAATTGCACTGGGAAAGCGAGTAATTTTAATACTCTGTGTATATAAACTAATATTTTTAAGGGTATAGACATAAACAAATTCATGAGTATACAAATTCCTTCTTCCAATCTATCCATCAGGCAGCAAATATTTATTGAAAATCTCCTACATCGAAAGTACACAGTGAGATTTTGTAAAAATCAATGATAAAACAAATTTCTCAAAATGATTTTAAAACCACTACTATGCTAAGTAAGGCTGAGAAAACTGTTGGTTTCAACCAGTTATAGAAATTATAATCATATCTGGTTGATACCATACTCTGACATTTGTGATTGTTTTTAAAAAAAATAATGTCATTTGTTTTATATATATACACATACATATATACATACATATATGTTTAGAGAAAGAAAGAAGCTAATTAACAAAGTAGAAAATATTGTCTTTTACAAATTCATGTCTCAATTCACATAGCATACTGTAGTGATATTTTCAATATCTAAGTAATTATTTTATTTACATTGGGATTCTGCAGAACACATTTGTCATATGAACATACTTGAACATACTTGAAAAGAAACCCTGGAATTTATTATTAAAAAGTTAGCAAGTTGAATGGTGACTTCCTCATTATTCAGCAGTGGATTGAATTAATAGTACTTGAGACGGATTTTTAACTCTAGCAACAAATATGAATGTCACAGAGTCAGTCCAATTAATTTTCTCTATGTTTTTTTAATTTGCCCAGTCTACTACCTTTCTCCAGCATTTAGCTTTCATCCTATCCTTCCTGCTGATTTCCAGTTAAACAGTCCTCTCATTATTTAATTTCCTACAGCTTCATTAGGTAACTCAGCAGCAGAAAAAAAGGAAAGAATCAATACTTGGAAAGGAAACATCAAATGGTTAACATTCACGTCATTCATCTGAATTGTTCTATTCACAGCTCTCACCAATTGGGGACTGAAAATGCCAAAGAATTTCATATTCTCCTTAGTGGTAGTGTTAATATCATCTATTATAATTATGTCTCTGTGCTTTGTCATTTCTCTTCAGTCACCAACACCTGGGCACGGACAGGAACGAGCCCCACCCTTAAAGCCTAAAATAATTTAGAGAAAAGTGACAGAATATGGCTAGTTGTCAGCAGCATACATCTTAGAACCAGACATACTGGCTCTAAGGATTAGGAACTCAACTTTGGTTCTTCTGGATTAAGAACTCAACCTTGCTATCTCCTAGATGAAAGACTTATGCCAAATTACTTACACTCTTGCCAAATCCCAATCTTTTCAACTATAAAATAGGACATAACATCATCTGTTTTACAGAATTGTCAAAAGGATGAGTAAATGAGTATATAAATGTTTTACACACTGTTTCACATCGAGTTAGACTTTGACATTAATTTAAATAAAATATACAGCAAATGTCCAACACGTTCATGTTTCTTGGCCTTATTAGTACAGCTTTTATATTTGATTACTTTTACTGCCTGATAAATAAAAATATTTCCCAGGGATCATCAATGATATTTTGTTTCTTCAGAGTTTCAGGAAGATAACTAATAATTCCCTCAGGAGGTTTGGAATGTTATTCTTTATAGAATAAACTTGACAAAACATCTCACAATTTGAAAAAGAATACCTGATGGCTAACGTCCCTGGCTGACAAGGCATTCACACTGACGGCTGTCATGAGGTTGAAAATGTAAAGGTGAATATTGACCATTGCAGCAAGATATCTTTTAAATATACCTTATTTTATTATCATCAATAAATTCTTGCTCTCCTTTGGCCTAGGTTGTCATGTACTTCAATATCTCTTTTATCACATGTCCAACAGGAAAGAGCAGTCTAAATGTCAGCCCGTAGCTTTTATTGATCGCATGTAAGAATTGCTAGGATGTGCTTTCATTCCAAAACTTTGTTGTTAAACACAGCCTCCTCTCTGTCAAATCCCACTAAGTCTGCAGGGCTGCAGGTGTTGGTGTGGGAGAGCCACGGGGTGGTATTGGTGGAAGTTGAGTGTACATTTTCAGATCTACACTCTCTGGTCACCGTTTTATTCACCACCTGCTCTGGATATAGGTTGTATTCAGTCTGAGCTATGACATATGGTCTTTAACATGCAGCTTTAAAATTGTCACCTTGCAGTTCATGTTTCCAGGACTCTCCAAACTGATCGTAAATTTTCCTAAAGTACAGGTGCCCTCTCTTCTGCGTTGCTGTTTGCCACACAGTAATACACCCAAAAGAAAATGAGAGAAGACTAACAGCTATTAAGTACCTTTTTTTGTCATAGGCACGGTGCTGGGCGCTTTGTTCACTTTATTTCATTCACTTCTCCAATAATCTTATAAATTTGGCTTTTTGATCATTCCCATATTACTGATTAGAAAATGAGATTCCAAAAGTTGAAATAAGTTCCCCAAAATAACATTCCAAAAATGGATAAAAATGGGACTTAAAGACATCTATCTGACTCCTAATTCCATTTTCTTGCTGCTACACTCTGCTACCCTAAATTCTCATTAATCTTTACATGCAAGTTTCTCATGGGATAAAAAGCATTTAGAAAGGCACAGCCAGTAGGTTAGACTTGACTCTGCTAAAGAGGAGTAGGAAGAAATAACCAAAACAAGGTATTAGAGTCCCCCTTGAGACGATAGCTTTTTCATTACTTTAGCTCTAGAAAACTATCCCCAATTTGGGGTTGAGGGGAGGGGAATCATAGGAGTTGTCAAGTGTTGCTGAATAACAATGCTCACCTGTAGCATTATTTTGAATATTTACTACTTGAAATAAATTATGGAAAATAAGAGATAAGTTAAACAAATACAGTATACCAATATAATAGACTGTTCCACAGTCATGGAAGGTTATATTTTCAAAAACTATGACAGCAAGATCTACATGATATAATACTAACAGAAAAGTCAAGAATATAAATTGTATAGAATATAGTAGCTTCATTATATAATGTATATGAACATATGAAATATGTCCAGAAAAAGTCCAGCCATTGTTAATATCACAAGATCAGCTCACACAACATCGATGTAACCTGGCAGCCAAGGAGAGTGGACTGGAATGGGAATGTGTGAACAGTGATGATTTCACTGTACCCCACAGTGGGGTCAGTAGACGCCACTGAGTCAGCATGCGTACTGTATGGCTGTCACATTCAAAGTAACTGAGTGTGTAAAGCAATGGATCTGCATCAAATTTCGTGTTAAGCTTGAACATTCCCCCATGGAAACTATTCAGATAATTCAGAAGGCCGCAGCTAAGGGCAACTGGTTATTGGCAGCTTCATCATGACAAGACACCTGCTCATGCATCATGTCTCATGCAGAATTTTTTGGTGAAACATCAAATCACTCAGGTGACTCAGCCCCCTTACAGCCCAGATTTGGTCCCCTGCGACTGGTGGCTTTTTCCCAAAACTAAAATCACCTTGGAGAGGGAAGAGATTTCAGACTGTCAATTAGATTTAACAAAATACAAGGGGGCAGCTGATGGCAATTGGGAGAACTGTATGAAGTCCCCAGGTAACTACTTCAAAGGGGACTGAGGTACCACTGTCCTATATACAATGTTTCCTGTATCTTGTATCTTATTCAATGAATGTCTCTTTTTCATATTACATGGCTGGGTACCTTCTGGGCAGACCGCATCATATACACACACAAGGAAGTGAGAGGGACTATAAATGTGATATTGTAAATAAGAGAAATGAACTAAATGCTCATAGTATGATAGAATATTGGGTGGTTTTTATTTTGTGTTTAATTCAATTCGTAATTACTGAGTACTTACCTAATGTGGCAAGTAGTGTTTTAACTCATGTAGGTGTATTAACTTATTTAACCTTCAAAACAATGTATAAGAGGTAGGGTCTACTATTCCCCCCACTTTACAGATGAGGAAATGGAGGAACAGAGATTAAGTCACTTTCCAAGGTTTCACAGGTAGTAGTGGTAGAGCTAGTCTAGTTCCACACCTATACTCTTTGAGGGGAATAAAACTGGCTTCATAAGCAACTGTTACTAGTATTAAACAGGCTAACAACTGAATGAAACCCCTTTGAGAGAAACTGTTTTTCTTCCCTGCCCTGAGTAAACGCAAAGAGGGAATGCAGGTTTCTGCCTTTTATGCCACAAATAATGTAACTAAAACAGCACAGCCATTAACACCCTATTTTGGAGTTGGGTGGGGGAGGGGGGGGTGTCTTGCTTTGTGAATTGTTTCTAGATTCCCATTCTCCACATCGAGGAGGATTCTTTTAGAATACCCTTCCACATCCTAGGGTTCTTTTAGAACACAGAGTAACCCAAAATACTGGTGGAACAACATAGTAAGCCTTTTCTCTCCTAAGATATATCTGGGCAACTCCCATACTGTGATTTCAAAATCACTGTCCAGAAATACCCCTAGAATAAATTTTCCTAAAACTCTGAAGCTAAAAACAAAAACAAACAAACAAAAATAACATAAAATGCGGCCCTCCTAAAAGCACTGTGAGATGACTACATTCCTTAACAAGACCTCAGGAACTGCAGAACCAGAATGACCAGGAGGTCAGGGGCAGGCCGCACCCTGACCCTCAGTTAACCTTCTATCTACCTCCTTAACAAGCTAACAGGAATTCTCATTTCCCTAGCTCACAGAAACAGAATCTATCCCCTAACCACATCATCTGAAAACCTATTTACACACTAACTTCAAACTGTCTGACTAAAGAAGGGTAAAGTGTGTCTATGGGATGAGCCAGTGTGGCCTGGGGTGGGGCCAGCGCTCTGGCTCTCTTCCACCACAGATAATCAGAACAGCACAGGCATCTGCCTCCAACTGGGCCGATTCCCACTGGACTAATCACATTCTCTCCTTCGGAATTGGAATTGGCTTTCCCACACGGTCAGTTAATCACGAAGTGTAACCGGAACTGTGACATGTATACTTGCAAGGTATATGCCACCAGTGGATGGAGAAACAAACAGAAAGTCTTTGAAGTAAGAGAATAAAGAAGATGTGGAGAGGGCCCCATGGAAAGGAGAAGAAGAAAGTGAAAAGCATACAAAATGTCAACCATCTTCCTGTTTCATTCACAATATGCTCCCGGCTGCCACAGCCTTTCATGGATTATAACAATCACACAACCCCAATCACCCCAGCAGAGAAGCAAGAACAAGGACAGTGCTGAACTTGACACTATCATTTTCTAATAGTGACAGTCTAACAGCAACAATTCTTTTTCCTTTGTAAAATGCTTTATCTTTTACCAAAGGCCTATGAACAATGATGTGAAAGTAAGTATATGTTTAACAATAGGCTCTCCAAAAAAAAGTAAATGCAAGTATGTATGTGTGTGTGTTTACATAAGTATAAAGTTTACAATCCATAAATAACAGTAATATATAGATTTGTAAATTCCATAGGGTTAATTGATCCCCACAGAATGTCTTAAATTGCTGACAATAACAAAACATCAATCAAGCCCTGAGATGCAGTGTTTGCACTGCGCCATGTGTGAATACTCCCATGACAACGGCCACCTTCCAGCTACTAATGTGATGTCACCAAACATGGATTGAGAAGAGATGAACGGTGGCGCACAACTGCATATTTTCACCACACTGATTAGAGAGAGCACAGATCATGGTAGAATAATTTAAAGTAAAAACTTTTGAGTATGCCTCAACTTTCTCTTAAAATGTAACTTATTACATTTTAGGTTTACATATTTAATTTTTAATAATCACTTTATTTAACAACTGACGCACGAATTCCTGTCTCAATCCCATTTTAGCCAGCTCCAGCACGCCATTAACAAGTATCATCTTAATACTTCAGCAGGGCAGGTATTGCTAATCCAGATCAAGTGACCATAGTCACAGAGTCATGTCCTCATCAAAGTAATTGATTAAAAAGTTTAACGTGAATAACAGGTATGTGGTGAACCTAGATATTTTGATTCAATAAATGTGGTGTGGAGGCCTAAGAATCTGTGTTTGAACAGGCAAAGTGCCTTCCCCATGCCAGATTTATTCAGAGAATTAAAACATCCTGCATTTATTGTCTATGTACTCTGTGCCAAGCTCATATTATACTGTTTTGTGGATGAAAAAAGGGCTCAGTGATAAAACTTGACAAGTCCACTGATAGAAAGTAACCTCACAGGGTGAATAACCACAAATTTCCTAATGGGGTAGGTCATGGTGGGTAGTTCTGCCCAGGCATACACATAAACTCTCTAGTAACCGGTTTCTCACTTCCTTAAATGAGCCCTGTCCGTTTTACCAGACGCCTAGGTTAACACACCACTGAAATGGCCCCTCCAGACCCCTAGGAGGCATAATCACCCTCAACACAGCACAGAATCTTGACTCTCCTGTAGTCCCATCCCCCCCTTGCTTTTTCCCATCTTCACATAATCTTCCTTATGTCCCCTCCTTAATTCCAAATGCACAAAAGAAACCACAAACTGTCATTCCTGAGAGACATTCTCCTCATTCTGTTGAGATCTTGCTTCCAGGCATAACCTGTTTGGCTCAAAGAAACTCATATAAAAATTCTCTACAGGTTTGGATGTTCTAACCCACGACATGGACTCAAAAGAGAGAAAATGTGTCCTCAAGGGGAATACAGAGACCAAGAATTATAATGCAACTACTGAAGCGAAGATAAGTTTGTCACCCCAAAATATGCCTTTTGGGGCGATACTGATTATTTTGGGCTAGTTAATTTTAAGAAACAGCAGACTTGGGAGAAACTCTGAAAACCAAGTAAACCAGCCAGGAGTACCTTGAAGTATAGAGGAAAATTTTTTCTACCCAGCACTATGATACTGCTACATACCAACAGCTTTGGGAAAACAGCAAAATCCAGCATGGGGGAGAGACGTAAGAGAAAATGATGTTTGACCTGAGTCTTGAAAGAGCACAGGCTAATGAAAAAAAAAAAAAGAGGGGCAGGAAAGAAGGAACATTCAGGGCAGAGAGAGCAGCATGGGCGTGGTCAAGCAGCCAAGGAGGATTTGATTCCCTAGGATAACAGCACATGCTTAAAAAGGACTGTACCTCTTACTTGTGTTTTGCAGACACATTTATCTGGGACAAGTTTTAGACATGGTAAGCACATGTTTGTTAAACTATGTTCAGTCACTGAGCACACGTGAGGAGTACCTGGAAATTAGAGGAGGTATGGCCAGGTCAGGAAGGACTGTATAGAATGTCTAGCACAAAATAAGTGTTCAATAAATTCCCACTTTGTACTCTTCCTTAGATATTAGTGTTTACAATTAGTTTTATCAACGTTCTAGAGTTATTGCTGTGAAAGGATTTACATGTGATAGCTAACCAACAAGGTCTACAAAAACAGAATTCTCTCACTGGTTTTATAATTCTAACTTCTCAATCAGAGAAAATTACAAAAGTCATCAAAAGCATGTGTTAGTGTAACGAAGGTTCCAGGGAAAACAGGTGATTATGGTATGTTGTTTTCCACAGTGGTTTTATCTCATTCTAATTAATCATTTTCAGAATAAAATGGGAATATTATAAATACTATTTTCTGTTTCTAAGGTGGTACCATTTCAGCTACAGACATTTTAATTAGGTAACCTAATTAACTTAAAAAGCTATTAATTAACATAATAAAGAAAAAGGACTCCAAGAGATAAATAATGGGTAGAAGGAATGTCATAAATCCAGCAAGAAACATATATTTGTCATCCTAACACACCAATTTTGTAGCCACTACAAAACCTCTATGTACACAGTCCCTTCTCTAACACAAACTATGCCCTTCCTGTCTTGTCTCCCCTCAAGCCCAGCTTCCTCTTTGTAGTACATTCCAAATACTCTGTTCCACAATGATCTGTTCCCTCCCTGTGCATGAACTTCTTTGGATCTAGTCCTAAATTTTCACATTATGTCATATTTATTTCCCAACCAGATTGTACATTTTCAGAGAACTTCTCTTGAATTTCTTATGGAGTATGGCATAATGCTAGACATATAAGACACTAAAACACTTTGTCAATAAACAGAGTAAATGACTTCCAGGAATATATTTAGCTTCAAGCCTCAATTGCTGACTTTCTCACCTCCCCCAAAACAAAGATGAAAACATAAAGCTTTTTAAAAGTCTCAGATTGGGTACAGTGAAAAGAGGTTATCAGAAGGGTTTCTATTTCTGAGTTGCTTGTTAAGTGTCAGCAAATTACCAGAGGGCTCTAATTAAAAAGGCATGGGAATTTTTTTGCTCTACTTGCCCATTGTAAGGCTGAAGGGCCCAGAGTTGTGCCTTGCAGATCCCACAAGCATCTTAGGATATCTGCTCTTTCTGCACATCAAAGAACAGAGAGAACGAGGATGCAGGTATCTCAAGGCTGTTTCTATCCTTGTCTTCTTGAACCAGTTTTTTGAAGTTCAAAAGAGGACTATTTATAGAATCCCGTAACTGAATCAGATAATACATTTATTAAATAAATACTGTTGCTGGTATCATAATAACAACAGCATTTTTACCACTTTATGACATACATTGTGTAAGCACCTTTCAGATGTCATCTTATTAAACTCTGACAACACTCTGTATAAGATATGTACCGTAATCATCCTCATTTTAGAGATGAGGAAGCTTAAATTAGGTAAGACCTGGTTCCAGGTAACAACATAAGTCACAAAACCAGAACCTGTAACCAGATCTCTTATGCCAAAGCACAAAGAACACCACCATCTATGATTACAAGATTCAATTCTTCACAGTATAAGTACAATAAGTACTTATGGGTCTCTTTTGGAACTTTATGTTTCTATTTGAAAACTTGAAAATTAAAAACAAGACACCTAATTAGTGGTATGAAAAAGGCTGCAACAAGGACATTTCCAGGATCTGAGGTAGCAAGCTGAAACAAACTGCTTTAAAGCCAATAGACTTCAGGATTCCCAGTACACTCACAGCAAACAAGCATCCAGGAAAATAATAATAATAACAAGAACAACAATAACAACAACCACCCAGAGCGGTTAAATGTGCACCCTTTTGGCAGAAGGACCACTTAAGGTATAATGTCTCTAAGGGTATAATCACCCTAAGAGCTTATGGGAAATTCAGTAAATTTACAACATATTTATACCCATTCCACATACAGGCCACATGGCATTCAGACTTTGTAGGATGTTCAGCAAAGGATAAGAACTCTAAAAAAAATGCAGTTAATGTAGGACTTTTGACTGTGCATTAACTGTATATATTAATAACCTTCCTCTAGCTTCCAAAACCAGCTTCAGAGTTAAAAAAAGAAAAAAAGAAAAGGCCCAGAAATTAATGTTGAAATAGAATTTCCCATACAGCTTCACCTGATCAATTGACAGAAGAAATCTGTGGAAGCACTTAAAACAGTGGCCATACAGTAAAACAAGAATTTGATGTTTAGCTATCAAAATCAGCAGTATAGTTCCCACAGTTTGAGGTCAGCAGTAAGAGCAATAAAGCAATCATGGGAAACACACACACACACACACACACACACACACACATTTTCTTTTTCAGGGAGAGCTAATTAACACCTGTAGGGGTTGTTGGTGCTTGAATTCATTCCTCCCTAAAAAAAAACAAACAAACAAAATCATTCCTTTGGCTTTCGACTTTGTCTTCTGCAAATGCAAAATCAAGTAATACTGTATTGGTAGCATTTTAAGCTCCAAGGCTTATTTATGTGGAAGATTCCCCATGTTAATTAGATTTCTTAAGGCAAGTTTTAGCAACGAAAGAAAGGGAAGAAGGATTTGGGGGTATTAAAAACAATCTGGGGGCAAAAGTGGACAAGTGAGAAGAGAGTTTTCCGACAAGAGAGATCGAAGTGTGCCAACAAGGGAGTGAATTATAATTTGCAAATTCTCTCTCCTGTTTCTATTATCAGTTTAGTTTTAGCCCACTTTCTCAAAATCTGCGATACAGCAGTGGGGCTGCTTTATTTACAGGGAAACTGACCCAAAGAACAGAAGGCAAAGGTGTTTGAAATTTACAGTCCTTGGGCAACACTGTAGGTTGTAACCAGCACCCCAATGTGTCTACTTCCGCGGCTTCCCAGATTTTAGGTAAAGCACACAGAGTCTGCAAAGTGCGCTGGAGCTGTAATCTCGAAGTATCAGGCACGCGGCAGACAGCCAGGAAGAGTGAAGGGGGTGGGGGGAAAGGGCCGAGGGTTCCAGGAAGTGGGTGGGGAGGAAGCTGCCGAGGTTAGAGCCAGCAGCGGCGGGAGCACATTTGCCTACGCCAGGCAGGGAGAGTCCCGGGCCGCTGCGCGCAGCAGGCACCAGCGCTTAGGCTACGCTGTCCCCTACGATTCCCGTCATCGCCCAACGGGAGAGCTGGGGTTTGGGACGTAAAAAGGGCTTGCATAGTGGGTGGCGGCAGGACTTCTCACCGATGAGTCACAAGCCAGCCAACTTTTACAGCATTTTCCAGAAAAGAAAGGAAAAAAAAAAGCCTGGGTCCCGTAAACCACTCGCTTCTAGTTCGTGCTATCCGCTCTGCGCCGTGCGACCCCGGGGTGACTCCAGACCCCTCAACTGGGATGTTTGCCACTCATCGCTCAACTTCTCATTCGCTCAAAGCCTCGGAGTATCCCGAGCGCTGGCCAAGCACTACCAACCCGGTCACTGGAGGGAAGAGGGAGGGAAGGGAAAGGCTGCGACCTCACCTGCAGGACACGGACACCTCCACCCGCGTGGCTGGGATGGCCGCACTCAGCTGGTTCAAGTCCCCGATGCCAGCAGTGCTGGTGTAGCGGCTGTCCATCTTGGGTGGAGGCGCCGTGGATTTGTCCGGTGCCCACATCCAGAGCTCGGGCAGATGAAGACTCCGAGCCCAGCTCCAGGCAGACCAGGTTAGGGGTTGAGGGTGGAGGCAGAGGAAGGAGGCGGAGGCAGCTCGTGGGTAGGAGGAGGGAGTGGTAAGGCAGACCTCAGCCCCGAGCCCCCGAGGGAGCCACGAGTTACAGTCCCAGCTGTGGCTGAAGCTGCCGGGGAAGTGGCGCCCCCGCCGCTGGCTTCCCTGCCCTCTTCTTGTAGTCAGCAGCCTCAGCGGACACTCCGTAATCCTTTTCTGGCTCTGAGAGCCTCAGCCAAGTCACTGGGCAACCTGGCGGGATAAGTGGCACCGGACCCAGACCGTCTAGGACTGAAAGCTCTGGCCCGCTCAGCGTGCGGTTTGGGTTTGTCTCCGCCCCTACACACCCACACCCGCCTCCTGGGCCTTGACTCCCTTCTGTCAATCAGGTGTGGACGGGAATGTCAAGCAGTTTCTTAGCCTGGGTTGGGAGCTGGATGGAGGTGTGGGCGCCTCTGCAGGTTCCTCACTCCTCTATCATAAGTCCACCCCCTCCCACCCAGCGCAGATCCTCACCTAACCCCTGGAGCCCACAGAGGTCCCTCCCACTATGCCCTTGGGCAGATGAGCTGGGTCCCCGCTTCTGGAATGCCCACCCTCTGCTGTTTGAGGGTTAGGGGCGAAGGAACATGAAGAGAAATTCCAACCTTATGTAAGCGGTGGTAAAGTGACAGTTCAATATATGGGACGAGACAAGAGCAGATTGGACTTTAAGGTGGAGGGGGGGGGGGAAACTATTCGGGATTTAAGGAGCCATCTGGTTTCGCTCTTCCCTCAGCTCTTTGGAACGTGGGGGTCTAATGGTGACAATTACACAGTCGGGACTCTTCTACGCCCCCTCGTTTCCAAATGCATGTAAATTCTGCCCTGAAACCCGGAGGTCACAACCCTATAATGCAGCTGCCTCACCCCAATCCCAACCGCCAACACTTGAACGGAACTGGAGGGAGAGAAGTGAGAGCCGCGCGGAAACCGGATTCTGGGGCAGCCAGACTGGTGCCGGGATGCAGAAGCGGCGAAAGCACAGGGAGATACCTGCCGCTCCCCTCCATTTCAGCGACCTTTATTGCCTACACCTCCCCACCAACCTCGCCCATGCGCCTGCGGGTCCCCAGGCGCTCGCCACCGCTACCAGGGGCGACGGAGAACAGGACGCAGCGTAAAGCAAACTAGGAAGTAGAGGGCGGATGTCCGCCTTCATTTAGTGCGCCAAACACAGTTTCTAGCTGGTAGGAATAACTCATAAAAGAAAAATTTTCATGAGTGAGGACAAGACATAAATTTTAACATTTTATTCCTTTGGAGTCACTTGCTTAGCGAATCTATAGAGTTGTGGGAAGTGACAAGTTGCACAGTCTTGTCACTTCCCTCTGCCAAGTATCCATTCACGCTTCATTTTTGGTTTCTTTTCCTCCTCTCTGCACCCACCACTTGTCACCTCATAGTCCAGAGGTTCTATCCTTCTCTCCCTCTTTCCCCATCACAGATTAAACTGTAGTTTACTACTATTTGGAAATGTCCTAAAATGCCATACATTTCTATTATTTTGCCCAAAATTAATTTGAGGAGACCTGCTGTATTTTCTTAAGCTAACCAGACTTCATTTTATAGAAGCCTACAAGACAAAAGTTGAGAACTTTAAAATATTACTCAACTCATAAGACCTTTTACTTGTCTTTCCACTTGGCTAAACCGTAATTGATATATAATAAACTGCTATAATTCAATTGTCCCATTTGATAAATTTTGATACATAGATACTCCTATGAAGCCATCATGATCAAAATAATAATAATCCATTCCACCACCCCAAAAGTTTTCTCACATCCCTTTTGTTATCACTTTCTCCTTTTACCGCTACAAAAAACCCTCAAGGCAACTGATATTCTGTATATTACTATAGATAAGTTTGCATTTCTATAAATAAATATGTAAGATATGGAATCATACATGTATATTTTTTTCTGTAGCTTCTTCCTCTGAGCAAAATTCTTTGGAGATTCATTCATGTTGCTGAGTGCATTGATAGTTAATTTATTTTTATTGCTGACTACTATCGCATTATATAGAGGTACCACAAATTGTTTATTCATTCACACATAGGTAGACATTAAGTTGTTTCCAGGTTTGGGATTTTATAAATAAAACTGTTATGAACACTTATGTAGAAGTCTTTATGTGGATATATGCTTTTATTACTTTTGGGTCAGTATCTAGGAGTGGAGTAGTGGGATCATATGGAATGTGAATATTTAACTTTTTAAGAAACTGCTAAACTGAGCCCTGGCTGGTGTAGCTCAGTGGATTGAGCGCGGGCCTCCGAACCAAACAATCCAGGTTCGATTCCCAGCCAGGGCACATGCCTGGGTTGCAGGCCAGTTCCCAGCAGGGGACACATGAGAGGCAACCATACATTGATATTTCTCTCCCTCTCCCTCTTTCCTACCCTTCTCCTCTAAAAATAAATAAATAAATAAATAAATAAATAAATAAATAAATAAATAAATAAAATATTAAAAAAAAAAAGAAACTGCTAAACTGTTCCAAAATAGTTTTACTACTTTCTATTCCCACACCATTAGATGAGTTCCACTTGCTTCACATCCCTACCAACACTTATGTTACTCATTGACATTTTAGCCAATATCGTAAGTGTGTGGGAGTGGGTAAATGATGAATGATATTGTCATCTGGGTCTCACTATGGGTTAATGACTAATGACAAGCATATTTTGATGTGCTTGTTTGCTATCTGTAGGTCTTCTTTTATGAAGTTTCTGTTCAAATCTTTTGCTCATTTTCATTGAGTTGTTTTATTATTCCTGAGTTTTGAGAGAATTTCATATATTCAATACTCATAGTTCATGTTGAAGTAAGCAAACTTAAAGTACATTCAAACTCTTTGTTAATGTAGTCAGCACAGTACATAAAGAATTACAATTTTTAAAAATAACTTCTAATAACCAACAAGGGATAAGGGGATAGTCACCTACAAAGGAGTTCCCATCAGACTGTCAGCTGATTTCTCAAAAGAGACCTTACAGGCAAGAAGGGGCTGGAAAGAAGTATTCCAAGTCATGAAAGGCAAGGACCTACATCCAAGATTGCTCTATTCAGTGAAGCTTTCATTTAGAATAGAAGGGAAAATAAAGCACTTCTCAGATAAGGTCAAGTTCAAGGAGGTCATCATCACCAAGCCCTTATTATATGAAATGTTAAAGGGACTTATCTAAGAAAAAGAAGATAAAAAATATGACAGTAAAAAGACAGCAAACTCACAGATATTAACAACCACACGTAAAACAAAAGCAAACTAAGCAAACAGCTAGAACAAGAACAGAACCACAGAAATGGAGATCATATGGAGGGTTAGCAACAGGAGAGTGGGAGGAGGAGAGAGGGGGAAAAGGTACAGAGAATAAGTGGCATAGATGGTGGGTAGAAAATAGACAGGGGAAGGGCAAGAATAGTGTAGGAAATGTAGAAGCTAAAGAACTTATGACACATGGACATGAACTAAAGGGGGTGTGAGGGGGGTGCAGGGTGGAGGGGAATGAAGGGGGGAAATGGGACAACTGTAATAGCATAATCAATAAAATATATTAAAAATATCATTAAAAATTTTAAAAAAGACTTCTAATAACCTAATAAATATCATGAATGGTGACATGTCTTTCTCTAAACTTTTATTTTGAAGAATTTTTAATAAAAAGTTTGTATTTATTGAAATCTATTTAAATGTCAATGACTTTAGAATGTATTAAGAATTAGATGAATTTTATGTACTAAAATTCATAAGCAGCCATATTCACCAAGCCAGTAATTCAGCAAAAATTAGTTGAGTGTTTCCTATGTGCTTAGGCACTGGAATAGACCTAGGAGAGAAAGACCTTCTGGCAAGGAGATGGATGACTGGGCAGAGATTATACTGAATGTATCACTGTATTTTTATGTCTGAGATTTTATGATTCCGCGGTAGAGAAGACGTCAGTTTGTATATTAAATTGTCATTGTCAGTTATTGTTCAGAAACACTTATTTACAAAATAGCATGGTCAAAAAGGATCAGCTAGCTTGGAAGAGCATATCCTTCTAAGGACAAAGTTCGTTTACCTCATCTGGCAAGTGCTGGATCAGCTCACGCAGAAATCCAAAACACATTGCACTGGGCACTTCTTCAGGCTGTAGCTGCATCAGTGGAAAATTTGCTTGGTTGGGACTAACAACTATGACACTTCAAGATAAGTCGGAAATGCCAGCATTGCCATATGCTCACCTTCCAATTGTCCTCAAAAAATCTAAGAAAGTGTAGAGAGTTATGTCATTGCTTAATCTCTGTAGATACCTGTATAATCAATTTAGCCACTTAATCTGCTCTATGAAGGTACAGCTTATGAAATAAACTTAATAGCAAAGAACAGACTAGCTATTTAATTATAGGAAAATTGCAGCCGGGGAAAGACTCTTTTAAAAGATTTTATTTATTTTTAGAGAGAGGGGAAGGGAGGGAGAAAGAAAGGGAGAGAAACATCAATGTGTGGTTGCCTTTCACATGCCCCGTACTGGGGACCTGGCCTGCAACCCAGGCATGTGCCCTGACTGGGAATCTAACCAATAACCCCTTGGTTTGCAAGCTGGCACTCAATCCAATGAGCCACATCAGCCAGGGCTGAATCTTTAAAAAATTTTTAATGATAGTATTTCAGTTATCTATTGTGTAACAAGCCAATTCAAAACTTAACTGAAGGTCACTCACCCTGACCTGTGTGACTCAGTTGGTTGGTCATTGTCCCACAAATGAAAGGTCACTGGTTCAATTCCCAGTCAGGACACATGCCTAGGTTGCAGGTTTAGTCCCCAGTTGGAGTGCATAGGAGAAGCAACATGGTTGTTTCTCTCCTTCTATTTCTCCCTTCTTTCCCCTCTCTCTAAAAATAAATAAATAAAAATCTTTTAAAGAAGTTAACTACTCAAAATAAGAATGGATTTACTCTTTTTCATGATTCTTTCAGTCAGTGATTAATGTAGAGTCCGGACAGGAAGTTCTGCTCTAGGTAGTGTCAGCTGAGGCCACACACATACTTGGTTGCACTCAGCTAGAGGCTGGCTGTTCTGGAAAATCCCAGAAGACTTCCTTACCTGTGGGGGCACTCCGCCCACAGGCTCCTCCCCTGCACCACCACCACGGATGAGAATAAGTCTAACAAGACATGATCTTCTTGGGGAGGAAAGGTGGTGGATCTCTCAAAGGAGAAGGGCAGGAGCCTTTTCCTCAAGGACTTTTATTGGGTTCATTTGCATAAGAATACAGGGCATATATGTAAAGCTCCTCAATCATTATCAGGCAGTAAGGATAAAACAATAGACAACATTTGAAGAACTATGAGGGCTTATTCTAAGTCACGCTCAGATAGCTAAAGAGCCATAAAACTTTGGGGAAGCAAACTGACCTCATGCTTGGACCCTTATCAGAAAACTGAGGACATTCTCAGAAAAGCAGGTTTCATGGATTTTGTGCATTCTTTCTTAAGCCTGATCGCCCTGGGGAACCTGTCCTTTCCAGCACAGGGCTGCACCCACCTCCAGCATTTTTTCAGGCTTAAGTCAGGCAAGGGAAGTAAGGCAGCCAAGAGATTAGGAGACTTCTCACAGACAGAATGAGGACTCAGGCTATGTCAAAGCTGAGGGGTGAGGGTCCATCACCCCCTTTTCCTATAGACCCCCAAGTCCTTCCCTGAGGGCCACTTTGAGACCATGCCTGTCTTAGGTCATCCCTCCCTTGAGGAATCTTACCCTTAATTGACTAACCAGTCATCTGCCTGGGGCCAAGCAGGGTGAAGTAAAAGGGGGCAGAGGCAGCACCTCTGCCAGGGAGATAAGCTTCGTCTCTTTAGTGGCTTATGGTCCCAAGGTCCTTTACTCAGCCTTAGCCATGGGGCAGTTATAGGTTCTGAAACCAGCAGGGCAGTTCTCAACACTTATCATGTATGGCAACTCAATGCTCTTCCTTCATGTGGCTTCCCTGGTTTCTCTTCATTCAGTAGTTTAGCTAGAACTTCCCATCATGGTGACTGGCTTTCCTAGAGCCAAAGTGGAAGCTGCCAAGCCTCTGAAAAGCTAGACCTCGAACTAGCTTAGTGTCACCTCCACTGGTTTCTATTTGTCAAAGCAAGTCATTAGGCTAGCCCAAATTCAAGGGCTTGGTGGGAGGGGTGGCTGAGTTCACCTAAGGGGTGGGTCAGCTTAGAGATATTGGAAGATAAGAAATTGATAGCAGTCTTCTTTGGGGACTATCCACTAAAAATAGTCAATTCAATTAAGGCTAAAACAATTATATGTCCCTCATTTTAAAAAAACACTGATCTAATTTTTCCACTACTTTTAATTTGTCCTACTTGAAAAATAAAATTAGTCTCTATAAGGAGCCAGAAGTCTTATAGCATACATTGTAATGAGTAGGATCATATAGTAAGCAAGGATTTGTTTTCAATAATGGATTTGCTCACTAGATGCTAAACAGAGAAGGAAGAAATACAGAAAATATGAAGAATATCTTCCCTACTTTCAAGCATTAGTTTAGTTTGACCCACCACCAACTCAACACACTAATAAAAAATAAGAAAGAAAAAGAAATAGGTTGTGACTTGCAATGAGATCATGTGGTACAGACCAATGTGACTGATGCTCAAGGAAAGACATACTAATGAGAAAGAACCACCATTCAGTCTTACCTGGGGAAATAGAACAATATTTTTCCATGGTAAAAGGAGAGGAAGAAACAATATAGGTAAGAAAATATGAGCAAATATAGAAGAAAAGTAAGTACTGAATATGTTTGTACAGTAGTGAGAAGACCAAACTCAGCAAAGAAGAAGCCTGTAAATTTTGATAGAATGAGTCTGTCTTAAAAAACCTTGTAATTCAGAGAGAATATGTAAATAGAAAATAAGCTAAAGTTATCCAAATCATGCTCTGTCCAGTAAAGAAGCCAGAAGTCTACTATTTAAAATTAAATTAATTAATATGTAGCCCTGGCTGGTGTGCTTCAGTTGCTTGGAGTGTTGTCCTTTAAACTGAAAGGTCTCAGGACTGATTCCTGGTCAAAGCACATATCCAGGTTTTGAGCACATACGGGAAAACAATGAATTAATGTTTCTCTCACCCTGATTTTCCATGTTTCTTTCTCTTTTCTATCCCACCCCCTTTCTTGCCCTTTCCCTTTCTCTTTAAAAGCAATGAAAAATGTCCTCAGGTGAATTAAAAATAATAATAATTAATATTTAAACAAAATTAAAAATGAAGTTCCTCAGTTGCATTAGCTACATTTCAAATGCTCAATAGACACATATGGCTAGTGGCTACCCTACTGGATAGTATAGATTATGGAACATTTTCTTTACACTATGGAAGTTTATTGGACAGTACTGACAATCTAGTGTACCTCTTCATATTTCCGAAATCTATTCAACTTTCACTTCCCCTCTGCCTTGAGTTCAGTTTACTACTGTCTTTCACCTGGGGTAATGCAGCAGTCCCCTACCTGTCTCCCTGTTTCCAGTCATGCCCTTCTCCAATCCGCTCCCCATTTGGCAGCAAGAATACACTTTATAAAATATTAATCTGGTCTTCCCAAATCCCTGCCAAAATCACTCATCATCTTTTTGCCAGGAATATCCCTCTGTGCCTCCTTCTCTAACTAACACTCATTCTTCCGGTCCCAAGTTAGGTATCACTTCCTCAACAAAGACTTCTCAAATATCTGTGAGCCACAGTATTCTTATTTTCAAAATATACTATCATCCATGACACACAATTGGTAAAAATTAATTATTATGTACATAACTCACTTAGTGCTTATCATTTTAGTGAGAGTACTGTTAATGCTCATGTTGATAATAATTTGGTGAGGATGGTTTACGTTCTCTAGCTCTGTTTTCTCATGTAGCCACCCAACACAGCATTCCAAGAAGTACCACCGACCTGTCAAGTACTGGTTTAAAATGATTTACACAGCTCATATGACTAAAGGGATTCGAGTTTACTATAACTGAGTCATACGGCCTTCCCTGAACCACTGTAACCTACTAGGCTCCTCTCCCCCTTGAAGATTTTATTTTTGTTTTATGTATACCTTCTTAAATCCATCTTTCCTTGGTCCACCTCTTATTCATCCCTCATGGCCTATCCAAAATATCACTTCTCCACAAAAGTGTCCAATAGATGTCTTTGAATTGGTTTTAAATAACCAATCTAACAGGACAACTTCATGCACAGAGAAGAGGTAAAGATGAAGTTCTAAAACTCCTGTATCTATTAAGGAAAAATGGCAGTTTACATTTCTTTTGGGAGTGTAGACATTCATTTCACTATGATTATCCAGTGATAACCAGTTAACATTAAGAACTTTCATAGAATAAACTATATGCTTCTTGAAACACAGGTGCCTTTAAATGGGGCCTATAATAAGAATTTCACAAGGACATATTTCCTTGGTTACTAAACACCGAACACAGAACATTTATCCTTTTGATAAATGTTTTCAGCCTTCAAATATGTCTACATTCTCTCCCAAGCAGCTTTTCCCTAAACCTGTTAATTCAGATAGTTTGATTTTTCAAGTTGACTGGAAGAAATCCGTTCACAAGAATAAATCAGAAAGGAGAGGCCCCTAAAATTCTGAAACTCATCAAAACAACATAGGAAAGAAAATATTCTCATAAAAGGATATAAAGTCTAAAATATTTTGATTCTGCAAGAGCCTTCCTAAATGCCCAATATAGGGTAGGTTGTAACCCCTTTTACCTATAAATGTATTATTAGAATTAGTATTGTGTGACAACTTTCTTAATATCTATCTCCCTTGCTAGACTTGGATCTTCAAGAGCATGAGGACCAGTCTCTTTTTTATTATCTCCTGAGCCCAGCATAGTGACTGGCATGAGTCAGATGTTGTGTGGCCAGTGATGGTTGAAACTTACTTTTATAAATTAAGTTCAGGAGAGAGCTGAGCACCCAAGTGGGATATTCAATAGATATTTAGGGCTATGGTGAGGAGACAGGATTGTCCAAGCTGGAGTCAATAGTTTAAAGTTAGCAGTAGAAGCCAAGGATTTGGGTGAACACTCCAGGGAAAGAGGAAAGAGGAGTAAAAATAAAAATAAAATCTGAGGAGTAACTGGCCTGAGGAAAGGAAAACAAACAACGATCCCACCAAAAAAATGGCTGAGAAAGAAGCACTTGGACAAATAGAGGAGGAAAAAAAACCTCAGGATGGAGACAATCAGTGCAAGGAAGAAGATGCTTTTAAGGAGAAAGAGGACCATGGGATCATTATAGTAGAAGCTGCAGAAGTCACATTATTGTCTTGTTTTTCTGTCATTGTTGGTCATCACACTCTCTTCCTTGAGCAGTTTTGAATATTACAGAATCCTCTAAAATGTTTCAGTTATCATTCCAGGTCTGTCTTTCAGATTCTCCGGCTGAAATGCTCCCGGAAGGTCACCTTAAACTCTACTACACTTCTTGAGCATGAAGCCCACCCTACCCTAGAAGGCTTCAGTGCCATCACGCAATTGCCTGCTGAGGACCTCACACAGGAACAACCCCTCTGGCATTCTATGGCCATGATGCGTGAGGAATGAATGCCGAATTTCAAATCTGACTTAGGTCACATCTAGAGCAGGACAGGTAAGTGTTAACCAGTGTGTGGTCAGAGTTAACCACTCTGGTGTCTTTCCTGCTTTGATAATTAGAATGGGCAACCACGCAAAAGAATAGAAGTTTTATTGAAAACTAGAGAGACACACAAAGACAAGAATAGAAATCTTGAGTATTTAGTAACTTGGTGAAGTTAGCATTCTGCTAGGATAGCCCAGCCTTTCATTGTATTTGAAAATAGTTATTTTAATGCAAAAATGCTAACATTTTGCAGGACCTTTCTCTAACTGTTCAAGATCTTTGGGCAGAATTTACAAAATTGCTTTTCATAACCATGACAATTGCTGTTAAATTTACCATGATTTGTCGCAGTAAATGATGTATTTTCTATACAAGTTCAGATCATTAAATTATTGTGTTTCCCAGGTGAGTCTTAAAATGTTGTATGGTTTATAGAAATAAATTGGTTTTGTTAGGTTTTTAGGTGTTGAGAGATAGTTTCCAGTCACTGAGGGTGACTGAAAGGAAGGACTTGAGTTATTTATTCTAAGAGGATGTACTGAGGTTTAGTTTCTTCTTTAACAGAAGAATAAATTTACATCATAAAATCCTCCTGTTTTTGTCTGTTCGTATTGAAGGACCAAACCCAGTAGAAGATACTTTCACTAAATAACATCGATGCTGTTAAGGAAAGTCACAGTAGGAAATCTTTCTGTTAAAGGCACACAGACATTTTATTTACTGGAGCCGTTTCTGTACTATGTGGTCTTGTTTTGCAAATATAGACAGCACATGAAAGTGAAATGCGTAGTCTGTTTATGTCAAAGCAGCTATTTACATGGGCTGACTGTGCCTGCGGACTTTTCAAATGCTGGTCTAGTCAGTTCATTTCATTGAAAATTAAGTTGGTGAATTAGGAGATTTGAATGTCAAAGTCCCACATTTAACTCAGCAACAGTTTTCCAAGGAAGTAGTTTGAAACTTCCTTTTAAAACACTATTTTAGTTTTAAAAGTTCAAACATTTTTTACAAACTCAGTGTTCATGTGTTACACTCTGAACTTTTTAGTTTTTAATTTTTTTATTGATTATGCTATTACACCTGTCCCAGTTTTTTCCCTTGTGCCCCATCCACCCAGCATCCCCACTCCCTCCCGTGACAGCCCCTCCTTTGTTCATGTCCATGGGTCGGGCATATAAGTTCTTTGGCTACTCCATTCCTGTACTTGTAATCAAATAGAATTCAAAATGTTAAAGTAATTTCCTAACACAAAAAATAAAGATGACTAACATAAAAATGACTAACAACCTAATAGAAATCATTAGCCAAGGATGGAGAGTTCACAGAGAAAAGTAATACAAATAGCTCTAAAATATTTGAAATGATGCTCAACTCTCTTATAATTTTAAAAAGGCAATTTGACAATAGATAAAGATACTATTTTTTCACGGTAAATAAGTGTTGTGGGACAGTGAAAGACATTCTCATAAATTGTTGGTAGGAGTGTAATTTGGTGTAACCTTTATAGAAAACAACCTGGTAATATTTACCAAAGTTAAAAATAGTTCAATTGGATATCCAATTGAGAAAAGAATGAACTTTAATGCATACCTTATTTAAAAAGTTGTCCCAAATGCATCATAGAACTCAATGTAAAACCTAAAATTATAAAACTAGGAGAAAAATTTTATGACCTTGAGTTAGGCAAATATTTTATATTTGGCACCAAAATGTAATACATGAACACTGAGTTATGGTGTCAAAAGCATAAAAGAACAAATTGATACACTGGACTGCATTAAAATTAAAATTGTCTGTTCTTAGAAAGATATTGTGAAGAAAATAAAAAGACAAAACTCCACTAGAGGAAATATTTTGTAAAACATACCTGATCAGGAACTTTATATATATATGACATAATATATAAATAACACTCAAAACTCAATAAGAGATCTGGCTGGTATAGCTCAGTGAATTGAGCCTGGCCCACAAACCAATGGGTCATCAGTTTGACTCCCAGTCAGAGTGCATACCTGGGTTGAGGGCCAGGTCCCCAGTGTGGGCCACATGGGAGGCAACCACACACTGATGTTTTTCTCCCTCCCTTTTTCTCTCCCTTCTGCTCTCTCTAAAAATAAAAAATAAAACCTTTAAAAAATTAAGAAAGCTAAGAAGTTTGCTGAAGATGATATACAAGTAGCAAATAAATATGTGAAAAATATCATTAATTACTAGAAAATTATAAATTAAAACCACAATCAAATGCAAAAACACACGAATTAGGATGGCTAAAGTAGAGGAGACTGACAACACCGCATGTTGACACCTGTACCTCTCATATACATATTGCTGGTAGGGGTGTAGAATAGTACAGTCACTTTGAAAAACAGTTTGACAGATTCTTAAAAGTTAACTGTACACTGAGCATGTATATGATTCAGCCATTCTACTACTAGGTATTTTCCCAAGATAAAGAAAGCATTTGCCCATACAAAGATGTATATATAAATATTCATTGTAGCTTCATTTGTAATAACCTAAAACTATAAACAAAAGATGAATGAATAAGCAAATTATGGTATAATCATACAATGGACTCTTAATCAACAAAACGGAATGAACAGAGGTACCTGGTCTTCATTTCAGATCTTGCTGAAGAGTTCTTGTGTACACGTAAGATTCAGCTCAGTGTGAAAAGAATGATTTTCAATGGTTCTGTTGAACATATAATTCTCACCAAAGTATTTCTATAATTACCCTGTTTCAGTTTTAATACAGCCTTCTAGAACAATTGGGCTTTTATTCTATTGACATATCTGTTATAATAGAAGTTTTATTACAGAAAATTTTGATAGTCACTAATATAAGTATGAAGTTTTGACTTTAAATTGCTCATAGGATGAAAATTGTTTCTCTCAAGGAGTTTTTGCTTTAATACTGCTTTGGATCTGGGTGGTGGTTGGTTGGTTTGGAAATTTGGTCTGTGTAAACTTTTCTTCAATGGCAGAATGTTTTCTTTTGTTCTAGTATGTAGCGTGGCTGAGAAGTTACCCCTGGTATTTGTTTGTTTGTTAGTCTGCTGTGCACACATAAAAAAAGTTAAAAAAATTAGGGAGTCTATGATATCTAGAGTAAGTAGCAGATGGCTCCAACCAAGTAACTCCAAGTCTGGACTCTTCTCACTGTAGCCTATTATCTCCCCTTTCTTCATCGTTAACCTGTTGCCCCTCTGAGCACTCATGGTGTATTACTGTTCACAGTCATTTAGCTCTGCTGACAGTTTCATGTGTGTCATGTCACCTGTTTCTTCTACTAATTTCTATTTTTACTTTTATTATGCCCTTTTATATATCTTTTGCTGTTTCACTTTTCTTACTTATTTAGTTAAATGATTTAAAGCTATAAATTTCCCTTTGGCACTGCTTTAGCTGCATAGTATAAGTTTTGGTATATAGTACTTGGTTGTTGTTCAGTCCCAAATATTTTATAAATTTCATTTTGAATCCATCTATAAACAAGTGATTATTTAGGAATCTATCTTTTTTCCAAAGACTTTACCTTCATATTATTGATTAATAATTATATTGGAATGTTGCCAGATAATAGGGAATATGTGATAACAGTTTACAGTTTGTCAAGACTTCTTGTATAGCTTTGTATATTGTCATTTCAGAAAGTTGTTCATAAATCTCTGAGCATCGCCATAGGAGGCCTTGACAAGCCACCTGTCCTGTATGTATCCCACCTCAGAATATTATGGATAGAGAGATGAATCTTCTCCCAAGGATTATTTCTGTAACGCAGTTGAAAATTCTCTTACACCTGCCTTGGTGGTAAGGAAATTCGGTAAACAGGAAAAACAATAACATCAACACTAGAGTTTGCGTCTGTGCAGAAAGTGGATTGCAGTTCAAATATGTAACCAACATTATTGCTTCATAAATTAAATCATCAGGGCATTGAAAGTCTAGTCTGAGAGTTATGTACAATAGAATACCTCCTTTTAGAACAGTAGGAAAAGTCTATTCTCTAGAGGTTTTGCTTTGTGAAAATGTGTCCCCACTCTTCAGACTCTGACTCATGCTTGCAGCGTAATGGGAACATCCACAGCTCAAACTGCCTGACCAGCAGGGGGCACGTGCCTACCTGCTAGTGAGCACAAATAATCAGTAACCAAAGGTTCCGCCAGTGTCTTTTCCTCCTGCTGCTTCGAACAGCTGTGACTGTTGTGACTGATCAGATGTAGGTTTTTTAATTACTTTCATTTTCCTAAGTGTTTTTTCCCTTTCTTCAACTTAAAGTCTTACTTGCATCAAATAGAAATAGGATTCTGTTTTTAAAACAATTAAATGACACTTATTCTTCAATGTATGATGTTTTCCCAAACTCTGTATGGAAACTATTCCATATAATAAGATTAGGTTATTTGGATGAAGTCAACTTTAAATTCTAAGCAAGTGATTAAATCTATGATGTGATAATGTAAATTTACAAATAAATTGGCAGAAAAGTTGACTGAATTTTTTGTAGATTATTTATAGTCAAACAAAGATTTTTAATATGCTAGCCCAGATTTTAAAATCTCTGGGACAAGGAAAACACAAACTGTACATACAGGGTTGGGCAGAAGTAGGTTTACAGTTATAATACAAACAAATATAATAATCAATAAATAATAATATAAGTATAAACCGTTTGCCTACTCACAACTGTAAACCTACTTTTGTTCTCTCCTGTACATTAGTAGATACAATTTCTTTAAATTACAGTAAATTCTTATATCAACATAAATAACTTGGACATTTTTTGTTCCTCTTGCACATTTCTAGTCTCTTTAATATTTGGGCTTTTTAAAAGAATCTTTCACTAAGTGATTTTACATTAGGACCAAGTCAATTTCAGGATGCATTAAGTATTTAGCATTTCCTAACCTTAGCAATTAATGCCACCTATAACAAATATACAGTAGCTTAACTTTATTTACCTGGTGTTAAATTTAGCCTTCTGTGAATGTTCAAGCACACAGCATTTAATTAAGGGTCTTTTACTAGTTGTATTTAAGCAGTCTTTTGTATTTTTGCTGTCTCTCACTGACCCAAAATGTTGATTAAAAATAAGATTTTATGAACCATTTAGAACAGAAGAAGAAATTGAGATGACTCTTTAATAGAAACTCCCTAAAATAGTATATAAAAATTTATATTAATATAAAAAAGGGCCAATTGCATTTTAGGGAAGTAACTTAGAGTACCCCTAAATGAGTTTTTTAATGTTATAGGAGACGGGTTAGTGTAAGTTTAATCTAGATGTGAGAAGGAAATTCCACGGCTCATATTCAAAGGAGGAATGTAATCAGGGAAGAATGAAGTCAGAAGAATTGACGAAACTTCTCCCTCTGACCCCACATGACTTTCTCTCTGAGAGGGAGCCTTAAATCAACAGGTCTTATCAGTCAAGTTATTTCATTGCAAGCAACCAAAACTCTTTTGGGTAGTTGAAGAAGAAAATTAATTAATTGGATATTGAGTGGCCCCCAGAATCACTAAGAGCTCAAGAGAATCAGTCCCAAAGGCAATGAAGTTAGAAACAATACCCATAAATTACACTTTAAAAAGAGTCTAATGCGTACACTGCGACTTCCACGAACAAATAATCGATGTTGCCCTGGTATTGTTGCTACCACTAGCATAGGCTACTCACTACCATTCCCAGTACCATTGATTATTGTCCCTGGAAACTTGACTTGCATGTAACATCATAGCCTGAACTGCTATCATTGCTGACATTGTCACTAGTTCTTCTACCTCTACTGCCATATCTTCACCACTGCCACCACCAGCTACACCACTTACACCACTGCCAGCACTAGCAAAGAAAGAATAGTCTAGTTTCTTTTCCTTAGAGACACTAGGTCAAGAGAAGAAAGGCACATTCTCTAGATGTAAGGGAGGCTAGGAAAATGAGAATCCAGAGTTTATCAACATTCAGATTGAGAAATGGGCTGTATTGCTCACTGAATGTCACAAAGTGAGAATAATGCAAATGTAGAAAGAAATAATAGCAGTAAGCAGTCCCCCCAAAAATATCCAGTGAGGTTCTTCTCCTATGATAGTTTCTAAATATGGATTTAGATGTATATACCTACATATATGATTATATATAACACATTATACCTATGCTTTGCACATCAAATGCACACTCATTCATTTCACAAAGATTTATGAGTTATCACATCCTATTTCAAGATCTCCAGGTGATGCCCATTTTTTCCTAGTCCAAAGTAATTCTCCTTCAATAACATTCAAACCATGGACTAACTAATAAAATAATTTGGATAAAGGGGAAGAAAGAGAAAAGATGAAAGGAAAAGGAAGAGGAGGAGAAAAAAGAAAACAAAAATTAGTTTGTAGCATGTGCATATACACAAGACTGCAATAAAAAAATTATCTCCAAAATATATAAAGAACTCACATGACTCCACTCCAGGAAGACACACAACCCAATTAAAAAAATGGGCAAAGGACTTGAACAGACACTTCTCCAAGGAGGACATACAGAGGGCCCAGAGACATAGGAAAAGATGCTCAGCATCACTAGCCATCAGAGAGATGCAAATCAAAACCACAATGACACACCAGTTCATACCGGTGAGAATGGCCACCATAAACAAAACAACAAGTGTTGGAGAAGATGTGGAGAAAAGGGAACCCTAGTGCACTGTTGGTGGGAATGCAGACTGGTGGAGCCACTGTGGAAAACAGTATGGAATTTCCTAAGAAAACTAAAAATGAATCTGCCTTTTGACCTGGCAATTCTGTTGCTGGGATTATATCCTAAGAACCCTAAAACACCAATCCAAAATAACTTATGCACCCCAAAGTTCATAGCAGCACAATTTACAATAGCAAGTGTTGGAAGCAACCTAAGTGGCCATCAGGAAATGAATGGATCAAAAAACCGTGGTACATTTCCACAATGGAATACTACACAGCAGAGAGAAAGAGGGAGCTCCTACCCATTGCAACAGCATGGATGGAAATGGAGAGCATTATGCTAAGTGAAATAAGCCAGGTGGTGAGGGACAAATACCATATGATTTCACCTATAAGTGAAACCTAATCAACAAAATAAACAAGTGAGCAAAACATATCCATAGACATTGAAATAAACAACAAACTGGCAGTAACTAAAGGGGGGGCTGGGAGGGGATAATGGGGGAAAGGGGGAAGGGTTTTCAGGAACAACTATAAAGGACAGATGGACAAAACCAAAGGGGGTAGGATCAAGGGTGGGAAGAGGGGATGGCTGGGGTGGGTGTGGTGGTGGAGGGAAAACGGAGACAACTGTACTTGAACAACAATAAAAAACGTGAAAAAAAAATGTGAGTATATCCTTCTTTGTATCTACAACTGGTTATAAGGCTAGAGTTGGTACTTATGATCTTCATTTTTCATTAATCATCCCATTTGCTCATTCTTTTATCCTCCAGTCCATACCTAATCCAGCCTGAGTTTCTTGCCTAAACCTTCATTTCTTAGAAACCATACCCTGGAAGTTCTATCCCTATAGTATTGATTTATATTCCACTTAATGGACATGGATGGATGAGAACTCATTCTGGGTTCTATGTATACTTCTTTCTGTCTCTACTGTGTAGTAGCAAATTTGTTACCTTTGGCGAGTTAGGCTAAATCACCCAAGCCACCTAAGAATTTTTGCCTCTCATACAGTGGCATTAGGAGCCTAAAATTGTCAGAAGGCAGTCTGAGCTTCCAACTCAATGTAACCATTATGGCATCTCTAGGAAAATCATTCTTCCCTGGGTATATTCAGACCTGTAAACAAGATCACATAGTTGTATACATAAGAAACAAATACAGTGACTATGAGGAAAACTGCACTCTTCAATGAACTCAGAGCATATAACTCGCCCTACAGGAAAGCACCCCAACCTCACAAGAATTTGTCTTGCAGCTGGCACTGTAACTGAGTCTTCTTTTCTTCTATTCTTTTATAAGATAAACTGCTGCTCAATGTTAGAGTATATGACAAACCCAGGAAATTCCATGCAAATTAGCTCACTGTGCCACAAATACATATCTTCTGAATACTGATTGACTGGATAGCCTCAAAAAGCCAGGTAAGAAGCATATAAATGGGAGTACCAGATTGTGACTCAACAGAATCATTACTTTGTTGATAGGTTGAAAGCATTCCTGCCTTGAGTGTTAATACATCCAAACCTTAATTACTTCACAGAATATCATATAACATGCTTCTGTTCAAGGAATGTAAAATACAGCAAAATAAATAATGAGGTAGAAGCCTAGGGACACAGGGATAGGAATCAGACATGAATGGATTTTTAGTTTTGGTAGTACTAGCAGACATTCAACATTTTGGATCTTGTACATATGTTCTCATGTAGCTATATGAGCTCCAAGAAATTAAATGCTAACCTGAAGAGAGAAGATGGGAAGGGAATACCACACAGTGATTGAGTTTAGCCTAAACTCAATCTATGAAGATTAGGTTTCCACTACTGCCTAGAATAGGAACTTGATACTGAGAGTAAGCTACTGGGGAATTGATTTGAGAGACAAAGTTGATTTGGGAGACTGAGTTTTGTAGAATGAGAATTTGCCCCTTCTCTGTAAATACAGTTTGATATATGATAACTTCTTAACAGACAAAATTTCTCCCAATCCAGCTCACTTATATATTTGATGACAGTGCCAAATTTAAATGAGCAACCATTAAAAATCTCCTCCTGTACTCAAGGATGATATTTAACTCTTACTAGACTGTATTAATTTCTGGAGACCAGGAACCATATCTTAATCATTTCTCTATCTACCCTTAGTACCTTTGATAGTCTTCTCAGCATAGGATACTCAAATATGTTTAATGAATGAATGAATAAATTAGGGAAGTAACACATCAGCGGAATAATCGTTAGCTGTGTAACATCAACAGTAATGAACTGTTCCACCCCCTCCATTATCTTACATGCATAATAAAATTTCACACTCAGCAAAAATTAAGTTAACTTGAATTACGAATATTTCTAAAATTAAACTAAAAGTCAGTAGACTCTCTTTCTCCCCAGTTCATCAGTCACTCATTGTTAGCAAGTCTAGAATTTAGACTAGAAAATGTAACCCCTACAGGCCACATGGCAGAACAAGGTAGTATCACAAGTCCAGTATTCTCAAATGGTAGCCAAATGGCCCAAAGTTGCTGAAGCCAGGGACCACCCACTTCCTATCTTGCTTACAAGATTAAATGCACTTTCTTACTTCCTACTTTGATTTTTGGTTATTAAATACCACTATATAATCATACTTAAAATTAGATAGAAATAATGAACCTTATTCCAAGTTTTGTTTTTATTGAAAAATGATAACTTGAAAAGTTTTATTTACTGTGCCCTTTTATGTAGTTCCTACCAAATAATTGTAGGAAACAGCACAAGACATTATCTCTATTTTGAAAGGCTGGAAATGTTAACAAAGAGGGTTTACACTGAGACTATTTCTTTAGAAAAACGTATTTCTTACTATAGTCCATGTCATGACACTTGCTCCAAACGACCTCAGGCAACTGACTGAAGGAATATAACAAATGAAGAGGAAAATAAGCTAAACTTAATTTTTAAATCAAAAGAGGTATTTTTGAGTGAATATTTGTTTCCATAGTAACGCACTAAACAGGTTAGAGAAATATTGTGTAAGTAACATAGTGGTAACTGTAGATGACATGATATCATCACAAATAATAGACACAAAATGCTGAATTCTCACCTACCTAAAAACACAAAGGTCTTTCTCCCCAGAGTCTGTAACCAACCTACAATTCTCCAGAATAACTAATACAGAACATTTAAGAATATGAGAAGCTGGTCTTTAAAGCATTGCATTGTTGTAGATTTCAATGGTATAATTGAACTCAAGTACCACAGGATGTAAGTATCAATCACTCCCCCACAACCTTCTCCTTTGTTTCCATTGGAAGTCATTAATTAACACATCCTGGAGCTCTCTAATGACTCAGAATCTGAGGAGAGTCCTAAAAACTATTATTTGGTGAAAGGGCTAGGAAAATCCAACAATTGTCATGGCAAGAAGGATTAGTAATCCATCCATTTATAGAAAAAAAATAGACAAGTAATAAATTTGTCATGCCATTACAGCATTATAAATTTATAACAAAATAAGCCTATAATATTAGCAGAAAAATATTACTTCTTTAATCATAAAATTGCCATTTTCAGAAAGTATTTCTAATGTATTATAGGTAAATTCAAGTATGGGAGTATCTACATGAAACCAAAAATTTTAATGTTTGCTATGACAGGATCTTGAGAGATTAAAACTAAACCTTATAGGCCCTCTGTAAGTACTAGTCATAAGATTACCTTCAGTGTCAGTTTAATATCCATCTCTACTGCCCTTCGGTTTGTATCATTTCCTTCATCTGAATTGCTTCTTTCCATCTGCCAAAACCTTACTATCCTTTTATTTCCATATCAGATGCAACCTCCTCCCTATCTTCTCCAGAGTCTAATATAAACCTAGACACAAACACATTGTAGAAATATACGCTCAGCTCTTCTAACACTTTACTTTTATATCTTACATGATAATTATCACACCCTCTGTCTTCTGTTTTAGCTATTTGGATAATATCGTAAGGCCTTCTTCCAGGTCAGAGGTTCTCAAGCTTTACAGCAGGGATTAAGTATCTTCTGGGTCACTTGTGGAAGATTCTAATTGTCATTTCCCTGAATTCTGAGTCAGAAGGTCCATGGTGAGGGCTTGGAATCTGCCATTTCAATATGTTCCCTATGTTCAAATTTTATTTTCCTTAGTGTCCAAAATCTTTCCCTCTTCACCCACAGCCAAGTCACAAGCTCTCTCTTAAAAACATTTCAGCTAAAGTCCAGTTGTTTAGAACTTTTCCCCAATCTCCCCATTTTACCTTTTATCATTGTAGCCATACTTGAGCAGGATCAAATAGGCTGAAGCAACAAATAAGCCCTCAAATCACAGTAACTTAACAAAGTTTTATTTCTTCCTCATATCATCTATCTATGCAAATCAGGTATCCCACCTCTATATCTTAGCCATGCCATATGAAATATATGACCTACAAGTTCTTTATGATATGAACATATATCACTTTACAGATTTCAGTAGCTAGAACTAATCATATGGCCTCAAACTTACTGCAGAGGAAGTGAGGTGATATAGGATGTTTTGAGTTTACTAAGTATCTCTGCCCAAATTATAATGTCAATTGCTTGGCTTTTAATAATATTCTAAAGCAACTCTAACTCAAGATGTCCAAAGGAAGATATACCAGCATGATAATAATCAAGTCACTATCATTCCTTGAACATATACTACATTATTATGGGAAGTACAGTGTCAGATTAAATTCTTATACAACCCACAAGGTGGGTATTAATTGGCTACAATTTTTGAAATTAGGAAGGCATAATAATATAACTTGCCTTAATATATGAAGCTTATAGTTTGTGAAGCCTGCTATCAAACCAATCTTATACCACCAAAGCTCATTCTCTTAAAAGGGTACTTTATAGTTCCTTAAAAACCACTTACTTTAAGTAATATTCATAAGCCACAATTATTATTCTCCATTGATAGTAGACTACAGTCCAAAATGTCTTAGTATTGCAAAGAAAACCTTCCCTGGCTTCTTTTTTCAAAACTATCTGGTCTACCCTATCATAATCACACTGCATTAGCAAGCGTATTTCAGCCATGCTAAACAGTATGCCTTTTTATACCAGTCCTGAGTTTTTTCTCATTTTCATCACTTTTTCTGCTATATACACTCCTTGACTTTTGTAGGTAATTCTTATCTATATGTATGTCTTACTTCAGACATTACACTTATTCATAAAGATATGAAGAAAGGTTAAAGTTTAGGGAAAAATCAGCATTGTAAAAGAGAATCACTGAATTCAGTGAACGAAAAAACAACATCTAAGAGGGGGAAAAAGGAAAAAAATGAGCAGAATAAGAATATTACATGAAAACATAAAAACACTCAGCAAAGTGGGAATAGAGGAAGCATTCCTCAACATAATAAAGGCCATATATGAGAGCCCTACAGTCAACATCACACTCAATGTGCAAAAACTTAGAGCTTTCCCACTAAGATCAGGAGCAAGAAAAAGATGTCCGCTTTCACCACTCCTATTCAACATAGTATTGGAAGTCCTAGCCACAGTGATCAGACAAGATTAAATAATAAAAGGCATCCAAATTGGAAAGGAGGAAACAAAACTGTTATTATTTGCAGATGACATGATAGTGTACATAGAACACCTTATAGACTCCACCAAAAAACTACTCAACCTAATAAGTGAATTTGGCAAAGCAGTGGGATACAAAGTCAATATTCAGAAATCAGAGGCATTTTTGCACACCAACAATGAAATATCAGAAACAGAAATCAGGAAAAAATCCCATTTGATATAGCAACAAGAAAAATAAAGTACCTAGGAATAAACCTAACCCGGGATGTAAAAGACCTCTACTCAGAAAACTACACAACACTGAAGAAAAAAATTAAGGAAGCATGTACCATGTTCATGGTCCATACTATCCAAAGCTATTTATAGATTCAATGCAATACCTAATAAAGTACCAATGATATATTCCAGATATAGAACAAACATTTCAAAAATTTATATGGGACTATAAGTGACCCCAAATAGCTGCAGCAATTTTGAGAAAGAAGAACAAAGTGGGAAGAATCACAATACCTGATATCAAACTGTATTACAAGGCCACTAATCAAAACACCCTGGTACTGACATAAAAACAGACACATAGGCCAATGGAACAGAACAGAGAGCCCAGAAATAAACCCAAGTCTCTATGATCAATTAGTATTAGACAAAGAGAGAAGCATAAAATGGAGTAAACATAGCCTCTTCAACAAATGGTGTTGGGAGATCTGGACAGCTACATGCAAAAAAAGAAAAACTTGTTCACCAACTTACACCATACACAAAAATAAACTCAAGGTGGATAAAAGGCTTAAATATAAGTCATGACACCATAAAAGCCCTAGAGGAAAGTATAGGCAGGAAAATCTCAGACATTCCATCAGCAATATTTTCACTGATATGTCCCCTTGAGCAAGGGACATAAAAGAAAGAATAAACAAATAGGACTTCATAAAATTAAAAAGCTTCTTCATGGCTAAAGAAAAATTGAAATGAAAAGAGAACCAACTATATGGGAAAACGTGTTTGCCAATGGTGCCTTGGACAAGGGTTTGATCTCCAAAATATATAAAGAACTCACATGACTCCACTCCAGGAAGACAAACAACCCAATTAAAAAAAATGGGCAAAGGACTTGAACAGACACTTCTCCAAGGAGGACATACAGAGGGCCCAGAGACATAGGAAAAGATGCTCAGCATCACTAGCCATCAGAGAAATGCAAATTAAAACCACAATGACATACCAGTTCATACTGGTGAGAATGGCCACCATAAACAAATCAACAAACAATAAGTGTTGGAGATGTGGAGAAAAAAGAACCCTAGTGCACTATTGGTGGGGATGTAGACTAGTGGAGCCACTGTGGAAAACAGTATGGAATTTCCTCAGAAAGCTAAAAATGGAACTGCCTTATGACCTGGCAATTCTACTACTGGGACTAATTGGTAAGAATCCTGAAACACCAATTCAAAAGAACCTATGCACCCCAATGTTCATAGCAGCACAATTCACAATAGCCAAGTGTTGGAAGCAACCTAAGTGCCCATCAGTAAATGAGTGGATCAAAAACTGTAGTACATTTCCACAATGGAATACTATGCAGCAGAGAGAAAGAGGGAGCTCCTACCCTTTGAGACAGCATGGATGGATTTGGAGAGCATTATGCTAAGTGAAATAAGCCAGGTGGTGAGGGACAAATACCATATGATCTCACCTTTAACTGGAACCTAATCAACAAAACAAACAAGCAAGCAAAATATAACCAGAGACATTGAAATTAAGAATAATCTGACAGTAACCAGAGGGGAGGTGGGAGGGGATAATGGGGAGAAAGGGGGAAGGGTTTTCAGGAACAACTACAAAGGAAGGACACATGGACAAAACCAAGGGAGGGTAGAAGCAAGGGAGGAAGGTGAGAATGGCTGGGGTTCAGGGGAGTGGTGGGGGTAAATACAGACAACTGTAATTAAAGAACAATAAAATAATTTTTTAAAAAAGAAAAGAAAACATATTAAATAAAAACAATATCCTAAAAGAAACTAAAAAGCTGTTATATTCATAAAACATTAATGAATTTTTAGAAGAGTGTGTGGAAATGTAAGAAGCAATTGTTAAAATATAAAAAAATTCAACAAATGGACTTAATTGCTATATAAATATAGCTAAAGATTACAGTATTGAGCTGAAAGATTAAGTAAAGGAATTCCCCAGAATACAGTTGAAAGCAAAACTGCATTTTCATTATACCATTTAAAAATTAATAATTTCCTGGTATGATCTTAATTCTAGGCAGTTCACATTTAACCATTGTCTTTTAGTGTTTTCTTTAGTTTTTTTGGATTAGGAATCAGAACAGGCATACGTTTTAGTTGTGTTGTATTCTATGGTTTTCCACCATATTTTTTCTTGTGATTTATTTGTGAGAGGTGTTGTATTTTAAAGAATTGGGTAATTTGACTTACAGAGTTTGTCACAGTCTTTTTTTGCTGACTGCATTCTTTCTTTATCTGTTAACATTTTCTTCTGCCCTCTGTATTTCTTAGAAATTGGTAGCTACATTTAGTGGCCGAATTACAATCATCCCTCTTATACATGAGGGTTACGTTCCAAAACCACCAGTAGATGCTTGAAATTGGAGATAGTACTAAACCCCATGTGTCCTATTTATTTTTTCCATGCTCACACACACCCATGGTAAGGTTTAAGCTATATATTAGGCATGATAGAGATGAAAAACAGTAACTAAAAATAAAATAGAACCATTATAACAATATGCTATAATAAATGCTATGTGAAAGTGCTCTCTCTTTCAAATTCTTATTGTACTGTCCTCACCCTTGTAGTGATACAATACAATGCCTATGTGACAAGAAGAAGTGAGGTGAATGACATAGACATTGCGACGTAGCATTAGAATTCCACTAACCTGAGAATAGATGGAGACTCATTGAACCATGACGACGTCACGTCCCCCGCCCACAGATCTACTTGACAAAGCAGTTACCGCTGCACCACGGCCATAATTTTTGCAGTTTGAGATGCAACAGCAAAACTACCATGAATTTCTTTTTCCTTCTTCACAATTTCATGAATAGAAGACTCTTTCTTACTGGAGATCTTAGCAACCTCAGCGTATGATGTTTTTTCCCTTCATAAGTAGAGAACTTTTGATGTAAAGGAAGCATATTAAGGCTTCTTTTCTGGCATGTCTGAATTGCCGGCACTCTTATGCTTTGGGGCCATCATTAAGTAAAATAAGAGTTACTTGAACACAAGCCCTGTGATCCTGGGACAGTCATCTGATCACCTCGAAAAGCTACTGAGTGACTAATAGGCAGGTGGTGTCACAGCAGGATGATGACAGACAGAGTGCTGAGTCACGTCCTGGATAAGACAGGGCTGGACAGACCAACATGCAATTTCAAACTTATGAATTGCTTATTTCTAGAATTTTCCATGCAATATTTTTAGACCTTGGTTGACCACAGGTAACTGACCCCATGGAAAGTAAAAAAGATAAGCAGTAGGGGTGTGGAGGAGGGGTAACTACTGTAGATTCGGTTTCCTTTTTTATCAGGGCAAGAGTACTTGATAAGTGGTGGTGTAGACTTCTCTTAGAGTGTGCATAATGTCTGTCCGTATGTAATGTTAGCAGCCATTGATTATAATTGTTGAGATGCCTTAATTAATTAGATATTCCAGACTGACTGAGTCTTTGGTTGCTATCTGGAATGCTTTTATAAAGGAAAACATCTCCTCATCAAATATTTTTTAAGGTTACCTTAAAGTACTGTGTATATAGAAAAGGTATGATAATGGTTTGATTTTTTTTCTCTATCATTTTTCTAAATAATGAGTTACTTAGAAATCTCCCAAGTTAAGAAGTGACATTTTTAGTGCCACCGTGAGCATATGGATTTAAATATTCTTGTTTCAAGCCATTGCAGATACTATTTTTATTGGTTACCAATTTTTCTCATCTTTGGCCTGGGAGTCTATTCAACTTAGCTCCTGAGACTTTTCCAATATGACCTTAGTAGTCTTTGATAGCTTCATGCTTTGTGGTATAAAGAGATGTTTTAGGTTCATCTTATATATTTTCTTATCCCAGAATTACAATAAACAAGATTAGAACTATGTAATAGTCCTGCAAATAAAACTATCAAGCCTGAATGAAAAGTATTAAAGAAGCCTCAACTACATAGATATATTTTACTTTTGCCAATAAATTACAACCAAATTTCTAAAATTATTTATAAAGTCAATGCAATTATGGTAAAATACCAGCAGGGTTTGGGGATTCTAAAATTCAAAAGAACTAGAAAATTGCATGAATAGCCAAGTCCTTGAAAGTTATTCATAAAATTTATTATATGTATTATTATGTTATATATGTTATATAGTTCATATATACCAATAATATGTTAAAATGTATGGAAGATTCTGGTAATTAAAACAAACAAAAATACCATTACATTGCCAAAGAAGTGGTAAATTTAAAATAAACCTGTTTTAATAGAACTATGTTTTATGACAAAATTGACAATTCAAATCAATAGCAAGATGTTTATATAATAAATGCTATTAAAATAATTAACAAGAATGTTTAAAAAATAATTCCTGCCACAAACCCTATTAAAAATTTTCAAATGGGTTACACATCAATGTATATAAAGTAAGTCTATACTATTACTAAAATCAAACATTCAAAACAACAAAAGTATACATGTACTATTCAAAGTTTTGATGTGCAGGAGAGCTATCTTAGCAAGCAATAACACTATAAACACACATGCAATATATGGATGATATATCATAGAATCGTAGACTTTAAACCTATGTAATTTTATTAACCAATGTAACCCCAATAAGTTTAATTTAAGAAAACAATTATACAAAAAGTAAAATTTCTCAGTGTCAAAGGATACCACAGTCAAAATTCAAGACAAGCAAAACACTAAAAGAGACTATCTGAAATTAATGATGAATATCTGAAAAATATCTGTTTATAGAATACCTACAAAAATTATTTTTAATAGTCAAAGCATAGAGAGAAAAATTTGCAGAAGTGGAAATGGTCCATAGATCTGTAAATGACAAACTGACTAGGAATCAGAAAAATATACTTTTGTACATAAAATGGAACTGGATGGATAATAACTGTTATTACCATGCATGTGAGGAAATGGGCCATGAAACTCACTGCTGGTGAGTGAATAATTTATACAGCCTTTTGGAAGGCAATTTAGTAGTACTGGATACAATTTTCAAGACAACCACTGAGACAGTAATTCCACTGTTTGGGAATGTATCCTACAGAAATACATTCACATGGCAATGACAGCACTGTTACATGTATGATGTGTGACCACAATACTGTTTGCAATGCAAACGCTGGAAACAACTTGGACATTTATCAGTAAGAGAGGAGTTAAATTATAGTATACTCATACTATTTATTACAATCAAGTGTTTAAAGAGAATACAAATTATATTAAAGAGAATACAATTGTATGCTAGTGATTATTTTTAAAGGGAAATGCAAGCCACAAGGGGAAAATGTATAGAATGCACACATTTATGTACTTTTTAAAGCCAGTATTAAATATACATATATTGAGTACATGTAAGTCCATAGAAAAGTCTGAGTGGATGCAAACTGAACTGTAAACAGTGGGTATTTCCAAAGAGAATAGTTTGTGAAGAATAGGATTTCCTTTTTAGCTCTTTATACTTACTGAGGTTTTTTGTTGTTGTATTTATAATCCATATTCATACATTTCTTGAGTAATTATGGAAGACCTTCCTTCCCTCATTATAAAATCACTCTGAGATAAAGCTTTCGATTATTTTACAGGTGCAGTTTAGCTAGGACTACAGATGGAGGAAGGTGTGTACTTTATCATTTGTAGTTAATTAAATGAAAATTTTTTGGACATGCAAAAGTAATCATTTACTGAAAATTAAAAAGTAACAATATAGACCACTGGTTCTACGCCTTCATCAGATTCTGCATCTATGTTCACTCTCAGAGAGGTCTGCATCACCATCAGATTCTTTTGAGAGTCCGAAGAAAGAAAACGATCTTTTTTCCAGGGAGAAAAATACATAAGGAAGCATACACAATCTTACAGACATTTCCTCCAAGGATACAAGATTAATGATCTTTATTCCAGAAACCACTAGTTTGGAAATTAATATGCCTTGGATGAGCCACTTAATATCTCATAACTTCCATTTTCTTAGTAAAAGGAGAGACAGAGAGGGAGAACTTAGAGGAAGAGTAAAAAGAGGAGCATGATGAAGGGAAGAAAAAAGTTGATTTTTCCCTTAGGGATATTTGTTAAATTTGAGATTTTATCATGAAAGTTTTCAAATATAAAAATGTGCAAAGAATATATAATAAAGCTCCACATAACTCCCACCTATCTTATGTGATCACCTACTCAAAACCAATCTTGCTTCATCTATACCTGACTGTTTTCCACCCTTCCCGGAATTATTCTGAAGCAAATCTCAGACATTATACTATTTCATCTATAAATACTTCAGCATGTAGCTCTAAAAAATAATTCTTATTTAAAAATACAATCACAAAACTAACATTTCACTTAAAAATTAACCATGCTTCTCAATATTATTAAATATTCAATCAATGTTCACATTATCCCAATAGTTTTGCTTTTCACATTTTTGATGTTTATTTGCTTGAATCAGTATCAAAATAAAGTACACACATTGGCAATTGTTGGTACATCTATTACATTTATCTTAATGTAAAGTCTCCCATCCTACCTTTCTCTCTTTCTCTCAGTCTCTCCCTCTCTCAACCTTGCAACTTATTTATGGCAGAAACTATGCTAATTTGTCTTGCAGAATTCCTCACCATCTGAATTTCACTGGTTACATATCTGTTGTGTCAGTTAACATATTCCTCTATTCTCTGATTTCCTGTAAATTGATTGTTAGACCCAAAGGCTTGATCAGACTCATGTTCAATTGTTTGGAAAAACTACTATATACATGGTTTTGTCTGCTGCTATCAGAAGCTATATAGTTCTGGTTGTCTTGTGATTTGGGTAGCCATTAATGTTTATGGCCTAAAATTTTAGAGATGGGCAGTTTTGAAGAGTGAAAGCTTTTATGTTATACAGTTCGCTCTCACAAGTTAACAGGAATGATACTAGTTGCTCCATTTTACTGAAAAAACAGCCATGAGTCAGATGTGGCGATAGTAGAGCAGAGCCAGGATGAACCCAGACAACTTCATCCAGCTCATCGAAACTTGGAAAACATCAGTACCCCACTCTCACTTTATTCCTCTATGCATATATTTAATTATCTTTTCAGGAAAAAAGTATCTTTTGCATTCATTTAGGTACATGAATTTTATGCCTCCTCCCCAAACTATTGATAATTTCTTGGTTGGGTGGTGGTAGGAAAAATGGGGATAGGGCATAGTTGGAAAAGATACACAGGTAATTTTTATTGTGCATATATATGTGTTTATGCTTATATTGTGTTATGCCATGTACGTCAGTCACAACAATAAGTATGAAAGATAAAACAAAAGGAATAAAAATATCCTACAACTGTGTCTATTTTAGTAGCTTCAGTGAGGGACAGGGTAAAGTTATAGATTCTCTAAAGAACAAGTATTTAGGCATGACAAGCAATAAAAACATTTTTTTAATTAAATAATGCTGTAATTAACGCAGAGAGAGAGACTCAGATCTGACATTTATTAGAACAGAGTGATGAGCATGATTACTCTTTTTCCATCTTTGCTTTAAATTTTAATTCATTTATTCAGTAATTTACCTAAATTATTTAGTAATTTACCTACTATTGTAGACATTTTGCCAGGAAATTAAAAAATCTAATAAGCAAAATGAACAATCTAGAAAGTAAAACAGTTTAATACAGGTAAATTACAAGGAAAGGTACATGATATAAGAAAATATAATAGAGATCCCTTGACCAAGACTATAAGATCAAAGAACTGTTTTCCTTGGTGAGAGAGAAGCCAAATTGTCATGGATTGTGGAGTAAATAAGCATCTTTTCTTTAAAGTTTGGCTAAAAAAATAGAAAATATGGAGTTCAGTAGAGAAGTCTGAGTTGAGAGATAAAGGATGAGTTGATGAGATCACATGGCGAAGTGCATTCCAGTGACTGCATTCCATTGGGCAAAGGCCCTAAACGCAAAGAGGAAGCATGTGATGTGGAGCTGGAGCATTTCCAAATGATGGGGATGGAATGTGAGATGAGACTGGAGAGCCAGAGAGTTAGGGAGTGACTGGCTCAATAGGACGTTATGTTGTCTCACCATATGTCCCAGTTTTCTAAGAGTATTCCAGGTTTTTATAAATTGTCCTCACTTATCTTTGGCTTTCAAGTGTCCCATTTGGGACAATAAGGTATACAGTCCCCTCGTTTATAGGCCATTCTACAAAGTTTATCCTGAGAACAACTGATTGAAAATTTTTTAACCAAAGATCAAATTTGATAGTCAAAACTATCACTCTGGTGTTATCAGTGACAGTGTGTTACAGGGTGTGCAAGATTGTATAGGACTAGTTAGAGATTCTTGAAGAAATTCACACAAGAGTTGAAAATGATTTTGACAAGAGTGATGGCCTATAGGTAACAAGAAGTAAATCAACTGAAAAGATATTTGGGAAACTAGATGGAAAGAACTTATGGATATATTGAAAATGGATATCAGAGAAAAAGGAGAAGAAATATGAAGGATGGTACCCAGGTTTTTCTGTGTTGTTTGTTGGGTGATGGTGGTACAAAACTAGAGGTACAAAAATAGAGAAAGTAGATAATGGGGTTCTTTAAGGTTGCATTTTTTAATTGATTGGTGAGATGAGCAATCTAAAGAACAGGGTATTACAGATGTTAACATGAGTGTTACTTAATAAGGAACCATATAATCTAAGCTGGATAAAGTGGATAGTAACGAAGGGGGAAGGCTGATGGATTGGGAATGAGCACAGGGATCAATGTCCTGGGGGCCTTGGTGATGCCAAAGAAAGATCATAATCAGACAAATTGATGAAGCAAGCTCAAAGGCTGTGAACTTTGGTTGTAGAGCAGAATTCCTGAGCAGAAAAATAATGACAAGGTTGTGAGTGTGACCTCAGGAGTGCGTGACCAAGATGACAAATGCTTCCACATTCTCATTCTGATCTAAGGCTCTATTTCTCTCCTTGCCCAATGCAACACTCTAGCTGTTCCCCTTGCTTCCACTAAGCTCATTCTCACTGCTCTTATTCTTAGTATTTTCTGCAGTTCAACCAGAGTAATCCTTTTTCATGGAAAATTATCTTTCACCTCCTCTGGTCCAAAACTCTCCAAAGGCTTTTTAGAATGAAATCCAAAATTGCTTCCACACAGAAGGGCATACCCGGCTTCTGGCTACCTATCCAAGTCACTCTTTTTCTGTCACTCTTTTCCACTGTTCTGGAAGCAGACCTATTTCTCTTCCCCCAACAGAGCAAGCAAACTCTGTCTCAGGTATAATACTCTTGCTGTTCTATTAGTTTCCTCCCAAGATGCTGTACAGACCACCCCTTAGGTAATTCAAATCTTTATTTAAATCACTTCTTAGAGTCCTTTCTCAACCACTCTAGTGTTCCCTGTATCTTTATAACATTTTATTTCATGTCACTTCTACCTGACATTATATTATACAGTTATTACTTTTCAAGTCTTTATTCAGTGGAAGGTAAGGTCTTTCAGGGCAGAAAATCTTCTAGTTCACTGCAACGAAGACTAAGACCTTGATAAATATTCACTGTATATAGCGGCAAGTAGGAAACAAGACCGGGAACTGAGTGACCAGGTTTCCAATGGGTAATCGCAGGGATGATGAGGTCCCCAGGCTGGACGAAAGTTAGTCAGGTATGTGGATAGTGACAGAGAACTATAAAAAGGCAGCAATGGGGAAGAGAAGAAGATTGTTATATTTATATGTGTACTGCTTCAGTAATTCACTACTGAAGCTAAATTTTGTCAACTCTCATGCCCTTTGTATTTTCCTCTTAAAAATGATTCAGGCTTTTGTTCAGAATTAATAAGTATGAATACATATTTATCTTGAGTATGATTTATTACACATCTTCAAATAGAGTTCTTCAAATGGAATTTTAATTATTAAGGAAATCTACATACAAAAGCAAGTGTCTCTCAAAAGGACTGCTTCCTCAAAAAAAGTTATATGTATATTATGAATAAAATTTAAAAGCCTGTAAACATTACTGCTACTGCAGTTATCCAGTATTACATTCATATTTTGTATATTATATCAACATGTAAAATTCTTCTATTTCCTTTCTAAAAATTGTACTCTATTCACTTTTATAAATAGTTGAATCAGGACTCTTTTTGACTGCAATAACAGAATGCTCGATCAGTTGGTTTAAAAAGAAAGAAAATTTATTGAATCAAAAACTGAAAAATCTCAGTGAAAACATTTAAAGTAGTATGTTAAAGCAAGACTTATCCCAGGAGTTCACATTGTCCTCCCCTCCCTCTCTGTCTTCTTTATTATCATGCTCCCAGTCAGCTCTAGTCTCGCATCATAAATGCCAGCAGTTGCACTGGAGAAAACTTGCTTCTCATGGTGATCTTGGTAAAAAGCCGTCTCATTATATTTCATTAGGTCTGATTGGGACCCATGTGAAATAGATTCAGTCACAGGGACCAGGGAGATGTGATGCTCTGATTGGTTAGCCAACCCCCACAATCCAATCCCCATGCCCAGCTCATGCACAATGCTAGAGCAGAGAAGGGTCAGTGCATCAAAAGACATGGACTAAAAATGGAGAACAGGTGGTTCTCTGAAAGAAAATAATGGCACTGTAACCAAAAGTGGGAGTGTGGGGAGGCATGGATGCTGAATAACAAAAAATACAGCCCATTAGAACGGCTTCCAAACAATATTTTAATCTGGTGATATAATATTCACAGATAAGCAAAAGAGCATTTAACATGCCGCCTTTGAATTCTTTATGTTAAAAATATCAGGATTAAATTGATGAAATTCTGTTGGTCAGAGAAGAAAGTATTTGTCAATATGCTTTGTGATAAAAATGTATACAAAGTTAAACTTTTAATATGATAGAATAAATGACTATGAGTGGGAGATCTGAAAGCACTTCGAGTCACAAGTCGTGTTCTTCTTCTCTGCTCTAATACCTCCCTAACACAGCTAGACTGAGATTGCCTTTCTTCCTGGTTGCTTTGATGATTTACTTCTCCTTACCTATAGTTTCAGTTTTCATTGTCTCAAGTCCTCATTTATGCTATTGGAATTTTTATAGAAATTGTATTAAAGCTTTAATATAATTGAGAAAGAACTTAAATATTTATATCATTAAGTTATATCACCCAAGAGCTCTGTATTCTCTTTATTTGCTCAATCCCTCTTCCACATCTAGTAATAAGAATGTTTAGACTTCCAGTCAGTATGGCAGCATAGGTAAACACAGCTTGCCTCCTCTCACAACCACATCAAAATTACAACTAAAAATAGAACAACCATCACTCACAACTGTGAGAAATGAAGTTGAATAGAAGTCTGACAACTATGGAATTAAAGAAACCACAAACATTCAGATTGGTAGAAGGAGTGAAGATGTGGAATGGGTTGGTCTGACATCAATGTGTGGTGAACAAAAATTCAAGAGGGATATCTCAGAAGTGAGGAGTCCCAGCCCCACACCAGACCCCCCAGCCCAGGGTTCCAGTGCTAGAAAGATAAATCCCCATAACATCTGGTTGTAAAAACCAGCAGTGATTGAGTTGGTAGAAGAAACTCCTGGAGCCCCAAGCAGTTCCTCTTAAAGAACCCAAGCATGGAGTTACTCAAACTCACTCCCTCTGAGCTTCAACACTAGGGTAGCAGCTTGAAAGGAACCAGTGGCACACAGGGAGAGACTGAAGTGTCTGGCATCAAGGTGAGAGCTGGGGGACAGCTTTCTCCCAGACAGAAAGGTGGGCAGGGGCCATTGTCCCTTTTCTGAATGCCCCACCAACACAGGGCCAGAAAGGAGGCAGGCTGGTGCCATATCTGAGACTCCATAAACCTAGCTAACATGGTTTGCCTCCCCTTAGACATCCTCAGAAACTCAGTCCCACCCACCTTACAGGCCCACCCAAGCTGGTTTTTCATATGAACAGCAGGTCTTGGATCATGCTTCACAACTTCCTAAATCCTCTCAAACAAGCGACAGCCAACCTCAGTGAGCTCCCAGCCCCCATACTTCTTGCTAAGTGGCCCCAGGCCCAGCACTAGCAGCAGCCAGCCTAGATTCACAGCTTTAGTTTGCCTGGGAATTTCCAGACACAGCACAAGTAGCAGCCAGCCTAGATTGCATTACAGATCATGTAGGAGGGTCCAGGGCAGAACACAGGTGGGGGCTGACCTTGGCCTGTACCACTCAGGAAACTCCAGGGCCTGCACAACCAGTGGACAGGTACAGGCCATGTCAGAACACCTCCACACTGCCTCCACACAGTGGGTCCTTCATGGAGAGTGGAGGTTGGTGGTCAGTGGTTACAGCCAGTCCTTGCAGATGACTGGTCTGGGCAAATCCCTCCCTTTGACCTGCCAATAGCAATCAAGGCTCAATTACAAGAGGAGGGTGTACTGAACTCACACAAAGGGTACACCTTGAGTACCCATATCAGTAATGGGGAGACTGTGCCACTGGACCCTATAGGACACCTATTACCTTAGGCCACACTACCAAGACAGGGAGTCATGGAAGCTCTACCTAATAATGTAGAAACGAATACAGGGAGACTGCCAAAATGAGGAGACAAAGAAACCTGGCCCAAATGAAAGATCAAAGCTCCAGAAAAAGAACTAAACAAAATGGAAATAAGCAATCTATCAAATGCAGAGTTCAAAACACTGGTTACAGGGTGCTCAAGGAACTTAGTGAGGACCTCAACAGCACCAAAAACATCTAGTTAGAAATGAAGAATATACTAATTGAAATAAAGAAAAGTTTACAGGGAAACAACAGTAGAGTAGATGGAGCTGAGAATCAAATCAATGAACTGGAACATAAGGAAGCAAAAAAAAAAAAAAAAAATCAACAACAGAGAGAAAAAAGAATCCCTCTCCCCCCCAAAAATGAGGATACTATAAGTAGCCTCTGTGACAACTTCAAAAATTCCAACACTCATATCATAGGGGTGACAGAAGAAGAGAAAGAGCAAAAATTTGGAAATCTATTTGAAAAAATACTGAAAGAAAACTTCCCTAATTTGGTGAAGGAAATAGACATGCAAATTCAGGAAATACAGAGCCCCAAACAAGATGGATGCAAAGAGGCCCACACCAAGACTCATCATAATTAAAATGCCAAAGTTAAAGATAAAGAGAGAATCTTAAAAGCAGTAAGAGAAAAGCAGTTAGTTACCTACACGGAAGTTCCCCATAAGACTGTGGGCTGATTTCTCAAAAGAAGCTTTGCAGGCTAGAAGGGACTGGCAAGAAATATTCAAAGTCATGAAAAGCAGGGACCCACAGACAAGATTGTTCTACCTAGTAAAGATATCATCTAGAATCAAAAGGCAGATAAAGAGCATCCAAGACAAGAGAAAACAAAAGGAGTTCATCATCACCAAACAGTTATATGAAATGTTAAAGGGACTTACCTAAGAAAAAGAACATCAAAACTATGAACAACAAGATGGCAATAAATTTGTATCTACCAACTGAATCTAAAAAAACAAACTAAACAAGTAAGAAGAACAGAGACAGGGGAGGGGACTCAAGTGCAGTATAGGAAAGGGAGTAGCCAAAGAACTTATATACATGACCCATGGACATGAACAATGGTGTGGGAATTGCTTGAGGGAGTAGGGGGTGTTGAGTGGAGGGTAGAAAATCAGAACAACTGTAACAGCATAATCAATAAGATATAATTGGAAACAAGAAATACAAAAAAAGGATGTTTCAGTTTTTTTCATACAATTCTCTTTCTAATTTTAAATTAATTCCTGATTGATTTCCGATTAACTTATCCTTAGTTTTCTGTAGATATTTTTCCACCACTTACTACAGATACATAGGAGAATTAACAATTTTGCATATTTATACACAATATACTTTTCTAATCACTTTAATGGACTTCTAGTAGTTATAAAGTTTTCACAGAATTCTCTAGGATATTGTTTGAATATAATTATATGATGAAACTATTAATTTTATGCCCATATTGTCTTATCGCTGGTTTGTATTTTATTGTCTTGGTGGAGTTTCCAAAACAGCAGTGCATGTTAGGGTTTCATTAGGAAAACAATTAATCTGAGTAGAAAGAGATTCAGCACACCCACATCTGGTTATTAAAAGACAATTCTGCATGGCATTTTTGAATATCCTATCTGAGTTCATATTTTAGACTACCTTTGCAAGGACATTTAATAGCAAACAGCCTTGGAAGGTAGAGATTGGGTGTCCTTCTGGGGCACAGAGTAGACCTATTTCTGGGCCAGGATAATAAGGTCTTGCCCCTGAACAAACATTGGGCAGGTTGACTAGCAGTCTTCTTATAAGATTGAGGGTTTCCTAAGTTCAGGACTTTTCACCTGTGACACAATGCCACTATGTGTGCAGCATCCACCTATGTGGCTGCACATCCCTCCCTTGGGACTTGGGCAAGGGGAACTGGTAGGAACATGAAACTGTGCTGCCTGCTGGGAGTAATAAGGTTATTTTTCTCTGACCGAGGGGTCTCATGTCTTCTGCCAGCATTTATGAAACAGTGGCAAGATAAACTGATGCTAGCAGGGGTAAAATTTCAGAACCTTCACAGCTCTCGATACAGCTGTCTGGTGATGTCTATGAGTATGCTCACAGTTGCTGCTGGAGAATAGTTTTCTCTCCTCTCCTTAAGAATATCTCATAATTCCCCCTCATCGTGTAATCTAACCAGCATCCTATAGGCAAAGGAAACACAAGTTTCCAAGCAATAACAGAGTTTAAAAAAGTCACCAACACAGCATACATGAAACTGAGAGAGTAGAGAGGAAAATAATATATATGAACATATATATAACAAAGCAAGGAAGAAATTATGCATAGCTAACATAGTCCTTATTTTTGTAATAAGTCATGAAGTCATTTTGATATTCTTCATTTTCTTCTAATATTTATTACCTGGTTCTTCAATTAGTCATGTTTTTTGTTTTGTTTACCCAAACCTATATTTCTGAAAGATCTAAATCATTAGTGTTCTTAACTACATTGAGATGATGTAGTCTTCTATTCTTCTATCACTGTATATGGAAGTATTAAGTGTCCCAGAGAATCCTCTGAGTTCCACACTTCCTTGGGCCCCCACTACGTGGCAACAGCTGTCTTTTTCATTGGTAATTGGAACCAGTCACTTTATCCAGTACAATGACTCTCTTCCTTTCCTTATATCCCTCAGAAATAAGACTTCTAAACTAATAGAGCCCAGACATGAGGGTATCAGAAGAAAGAAAAACAATGCTTGAGGTCAATCACTTTTCTACCTTTATGTCTCGGATCCATATAGTCTGGATATAGGAGAAAAAAGCATTATAAACTGATACTGGTTTAGATCAACTAGTGAATAGTTTGGAGAATATTAATTTTTCATAGTTGGTTATTGAATATACAATCTAAGTTAGTGCTAATGTATCATTACACAGTTCTATCATGTCAACTGCTTCTGTTGACAGTACATGTGGTAAGGTCTGTGCCTCTTGTGGATATGAGCCTAAATGAAGAGCTTCACTAATTTTGGCCAGATCGATGTTGTTACTGGATAGTATGATGTTGAGTAAACATTTATTATGTCTCTAGATTATAATACTGACTGAAACATTATGGGCAGGGAAAACAAATTCAGATTCTTAGTGTCTGACCCAGTGAAATCAAACTGCTGCCCTTTCCATGTAAAGAAAGATGGTTGGACAATTCTGTAGAAATTAGTGCCATGTCAGCTTGTCAATGTTTGTTTTTACTGCTAACAAATATGTTATTCAGCAAGTGCTGAGTTATTTATTCCAATCACGAATTCAGAAGCTTATTAATAACTCTAGGACCACAGATCTAGAGGTCCACTTCAAAAAGAAATTGAACCAAAACTCCACTTACCTCCTGGCCTCCGTTAAGTCCCCACTCTGACTGCTGGAGCATGAAGGCATTTTAGGTACTCTGGATTCATGTCAGTTCAGGGCCAACGCTCCGTTATCTTCAAAATCCCTTGGCATTTCTCCTTCTGCGATGCATAGTCACCCTGATAGGTGACTATAATGTTTTCAGTGAAGGCTAGGAAGAATTTTATTTTTGCCCCTTGTTGAAAGCTGCTTTTTCTCAAATGATCTGGCCTAGTTATCAAAGATGAAGACGTTGAATTTTACATTTTGCCAAACATCTGCACAAGCTTTATATGTGACAATGTGCCTTATGTGGCTGCAATTATAGTCAGAAAAGTTGACTTTCTGGCTGGTGTGATCAGGCATTGATTTGTTAGAGGAGCCAATATTGGAGGTTTTGTCATCAAGTTCTGAGTGTCACAGACACCAAGCAGCAATGGTGGTGACATTTGAGCTAGCAAAGTCTACTGTGTGATTAGACATTGTTTCTGGCTGCTTTGCTTCTCTGCCTCATGAGAAGATTCCATGACCTGCCCAATATCTTTTAAATGAATTATTTCTCTGTGGAAGTGGTCAGAAGAGATTGTGCTTGAAAAAAAAAAAAAAGACAAAACATTGACTGAACCCTTATGTATAACACAGTAGAAAATTACAAGTGCCCAGGAATGCTTAAAGTGGAAATTAGTCCTTATCTGTGCAAGTATTCCCCCATAAGTACAGGAAGATTAGAAGGACAAAATGATCACTAAAATACAGACTATTTTTCTAGGCTAAGGAAAGATCAGTGAAAGATTTATATCTTCTATTGACAAGTGCAATTACTAAGCTAGCCTCAGAATCAATGTCAGTCACCATGCTCAATCAGTGGAGAAGAGTGAGGGCTAAATGAGAGGGTTAAATCATGATCTGAAATATTCACAAGCTGTGAACCATTTGAAAAATTGCTTAGTCTCTTTTAGTCAATGCTCCCATCTTTCAAGTGGGAATAATAATACTTGACTTGCAATCAGTCATTAAAAAGATTTAATGAGAAAATGAAAGTGCCTATAATCATGTTTGATACACAATAGGTGTTCTATAATATGAATTGCTTTACTCCATTCTCCTTTGCTCACTGCAAGACCAGTGTAAAATTTTACATATAGTTAGTGATGACAAGGCTCTTATTTCTTACAATTCCTGGTGAAAGGAATTATAAAAATACAAATTCTAATCATTGCAATATCAGATTTCTTTTAACTTTAAAGACCTAGAATGAATTCATCACATCTTACAGAACACAGAAATATTTCCAGCTGAACACTGTGAATCCATTTACTGTATGAATTCTGATTAATCGACAAGACTTACAAATTTTATTGAAAAATTCTTTTTTAATACTAAGTGGTTTAGCTCCTACTCTCAATAATGTAATCAGATTGTGATGATCAATATATGCTAATCAACTCTAAAGCAAAGTACATTTAGTATGTTCTCAGAGAATCATTCTAATTTTGTGAAACTAATTTAAGCCCAACATCATGTCAGTAACATCAACAAACTACAGACATCCTCCCCGCAACACCTTCCCAGTTAACTTTTTAAATTTTGAAATAGTTAAGACTCACAGGAAGTTACAAAAAGAAAAAAAGACTAGTACAGACTCCTCCTCTATCCTTCACCCTGCTTCCCCACTGACAACATCTTATATAACCATAATACACTGTCAAAACCAGGCAATTAATGTTGGTACAATGTTATTAACTCAACTATATACTGCATTCATAGTTTACCAGTTTGTACATATTCCTTAGTTTTTAGTACCAAAATGTATAGAATACAAGGACCTATCAATTCATGTTTTATTGGGCAATATTATAGGGAAAATATATTAATTTCCTCTAAACTCAATACATATTTTAAAGGGGTGTGAAAAAATTACATGCTATATGCAATTGGGTAGATGGCCAGAACCTTGTGTTAGACATTTTGAAAAGCATACTAAGTGAATGTACATTTGAACTCCCTTCATTCACAACTTTCAAGTTTTAAGTCTCCACTTTACTCCATAACTAAAGTGTATTACAGAAAATTTCCTTGTTCTTAATTGTTATTTTTGTTTGTCTTATTATAACAAATTTTTTATTGTTGGGGTTTCTTTTTCTGTGTGATTATCATGGCATTTCATGTAAATTCTACATGCTACTGCTTAAAAATCAGCTGTTATGTTATTTTTTAAAAAAACCACTGGATAAACTCATCCATCTAATAATTTTAAGTATGAATAAAATAATGGTCATAGTCAATAGTAAAAGAAAAATTGGTATGTTATCTGAAAACAAACATTTTAGACATTTTACTTGATAAACCGTTGTTTCTAGCCATTCTCCTCACTTTTCTATTCTCTTACTTTCAACGACCTACTCTTCACTCAAAGAATGAATGATTCCACTGGCCTCTCTCACTTCTTCCTCCCCAAAACCTAAGGCTTCCCTGGATCTCCACTGGAGTGAGTCAAGCTCTCACTGCCCTAACCCACATAGACTGTATCTCTACCATAGCACACATTTCATCTGCTTCGTGTTGTGTGAGTGGTGTGTTAGTGCTGATCTCTTTGGCTCTAAGACTGAGTTTTAAGGTGGATTTGATTCAAGTTTCTGAAGCAATCATCCCTAATTTGCTACAGGGGGAATTTAGAAAAATGATATTGGGTGTGTTGAAGAGGGGTTAAGACATAAGCCACATCTGCTTTATCTTCTTTTTGTTTGTGGATGCTATCAGAGAATGCACATAATAGTTCCTGGTGAATTCTGGGTATTCTATCATCTTCCTCTGTCTCCATTTAGTGCTATTATTAATCTCCTTGCCTTGTCTTCCTTCTCCAAAGGTCTCATGACTTCTCCCACTACAAATAGAGACCTTTACACAATCCTAGATCATACACTGCTCACTACTATAGAATACAAGACTGCTCCATGTAAGTGCATCTTTGCAACCTCCATTTGATAAGTCTTATTTCTGCCTCATTGCTAATTATGTCTAAGGGGTATAACTTGATTACTTTCAGTATTTCTGCAGTAAGATACTGCTATGCAGTTCATCCAAACTTAAAGGTGGGAGCTAAAGTTGTGTTTGTGTTTGATGCTAAAGACATAAAATCTCTGAGGAAAAACAGGTTTTTATTTGTAGATTATTCTGATCCTATGAGTATCTTTGGATGATAACATTAAGTCAAAGAATTTAAATACATGGGTGAATGTGGTCTTGTATATCTTTCAATAATATTTTTACTAAAGAAAATTTTGATAAGCTTATCATCCTCCATTATAACACTCAGCTTAAAATTCATGCTTCAAAGTTTGCCATCAAGGGACTTTACTCAGAATTTGGCAGCTAGAGCATATGGATGTGCAATAATCTCATTTAATTATTCATCTTTTCAATATAGATTAACAAATTTTCATGAATTATTATCATCATATTAATACCTTCTGCTCAATATCACCTTTGTACTTTTCACTTAGTATTGGTTCTGAGAGCCACTTGAAAGTTCATTATTTACTAATTTATGTGGGAGGAATCTAGCATCTTTGTGTGTATGTGTGTACAATCTGATTAAAATAAATACCTGTTTTTCAAGAAACAATAGAGGCTTGAAATGTTCCCACATCTAAATTTGTTTCTTTTAAATAAATCAGTAGTTTAGGCTTTTTGACCGAAAATTGTAAAAAACAATCTTTTTTCTAGCAATATATATTTTTCCAAATAAAGACTGTGGGGATGCTTGGAGTTGAATTAATTAATAGTTTGGCCACAGTGATCTATCTTAAATGTTATGAGCTAGAAATTCAACACTGGTCTTTCTGCAGAATACCTAGAATTTAGTTAATTTTATTTTAGGATACTGCATCAAACGGATTATTAAATTCCATGAAAGAAAAAGTGGGAGGAGAAGTATCTATGACAGTTTCTCTTTTCATGAAATGGGCAAGATTTATTTACATGCAGATGTTCCTACCCCATCCGTATTGCTTAGGATATCAGTCCTTCCTTCGAAGAAAGTTTTAGGAGATGCTGGCTGATGGGCTTTTGTAATGGAGAATGGGCAGGGAACTCTGTAAAGCCTTGTGATGGGGGAGGAGAGAAGGATTAGCAGAACAAAGGCCAGGACTGGGCTTGCCTCCTGCTGAGGTTTGGGGAGTTGAAAAGAGTGAAGCGTTCAATAAGGCATAGCTCCCAGTTCAGCGGCAGGGTGTGACAGAATTTGATTTTAGGAAGAGCTATTGTGGATTAGAAATCAGACCTTTTAACAGTATTTGAAAGATGCAAGTATTTTAGAATTTGATTAAATATGATAGTGGATTAGATTTGGAGATTAGTAGGTTAGAACTAGAGCTCTAAAGCGATATTTCATTTCTTTGACTCTAACAATTTCAGGCTGCTTTCAGAGAAGTATAAAGCAGCCCTCCTCTCTGGTCCTCTGCTCCTCAAAGTCAGCTGCCTTGTGCTCCCAGGTCCAAACTCTCCTGCCCTGGGGAGTCAGTGGGTCTGTGCCTGAGTACCTTCTGTGAGCCAAGGCCCGGAAGTTCTGTCCTCAAAGTGGTCTGGAGCCCTCCTAAAGTTCACCCTCTTTGTTTCCCATCTGTCAGGGATGTTTACCTAAGAAACAAGGCTTATAGCACACATATACGCAATACGAATATTTCATTTCATATGTGTTTGTTCAGTGTTTGGAATCCTTTCTGTCTGTATGTCTGTAAGTTGCCTAAAAATCCATCTAGAAAATGTCTGAGGATATAGGATGTGCCACTGACATTCATTATTGTGTCTGCCTAGCTCTGAACACCTTACTACCACATATAAGAAAACACTTAAAGAGTAAAACGGTAAAACCCTTGATGATGACAGTCCATTCACAGTTGGGGTTTTTCCTGTACATAATTATCACCTCAAGAAATGGCCTATTTTAATACCTACAGAATACTCGGGGGTGAGGGGAAGACAGATGGAAGGGGAAAAGCAAATGCAAAAATGTGATGGTACAATGAACACCCCAGCATGCATTTAAATAATTTACACAAATCTGTTCCAATTCATAAGCCGGAATAAAAATAGCACAATTTGTCAAATAAAAGTTAAAACTTTGTTGAAAATTATAAGCCTTGATTTATACATCACACTGTCGGGTTGGCCATTATTAAGCATACCATAAGGGCAACAATCTAAACATGGCCTTGCTCACAGCTGCACAATGGTCTTAATTAGCACTAATTTCCCTCAATTGCAGTATCATGTGTTTTCCTTGAAAAGCAGAGTGAGTTTGCTTTCTGTATCAATACAATGATAAAAATAAGCAGAGGGTCTCGTTTTGCTTGGAAATAAGGAAAATTGATTCAGAATCAATATGTGAAATACATTTTGTGATAGAGCTCTCATCTTGCTCACCACATTACATATATTGGGGTGTAAAAGCACCCAGATAATATCATTTTGATATATACTTTGTTTGAATTTACATTTTCTGTGGGTTCAAAATAGGCAGTAATTAGTCTTCAAAGTGTGTTTAAAGTAAATTAATCCCATGTTTTCTGTGTATGATTAGGCTTGGCAATCATAATATTGCCATTGAACTTTGTTTTTATTGAATATTGTTATTTCTAGTAAAAATAAACACATTAGTCTTATAGACTATGAAGAATCAAAAACCCAATAAAACTATACAGGCTGTTAATTGATACCACATGAAGTATTTTGGGGCCTAGCTCTGGGTGATCTCAGGTTTTAGAAAGTTCTGGGAGATTGGTTTAAGCAAATGTCAATGGACAGTTCAAGGAACATCTTCAAGGTGACAGCCAATGGATTAGTTTCAATCTGTTTCAAAATCATTCTTTTTGTACAATAAGAAAAAGAGAGAGAAAAGAATAAAATTTTAAAAATCATCCTTTTTGTGAAATCACATTTGTTTTAGAAACTGCAGCATAAGAGAACTTTGATATTCTCAAACAGCTAAGAATTCAATGGAGTCCCTTGAACTATCCTTACAGCAAAGGCAGCTTGTTCAAAGACATAGGTATGTTATGTGTGTGTGGTCTGTCTCTCCTGAAAAAAGAAACACATTAGTTTTAGGTAGTTCTTTAAAAGTTTCTCCTGAAAATTTCAAACATCTCTGGGTTTATAGCGTAAGATGTTCCTCAACAGTGAGAAATGTTTGGTGCCTTTTCCCTTGGTCATCAAAAAGGAGTAGAAATTTTTTAAACTGCCCTCTGTCTCTCCTGATCTGCACAAGTTCCTGCAAGGGGCTTTGGGAAATGTTATTCTGTCCCCAGGCCATTTGCACCTGGGGATCCAGACTCAGGACCAGTGTCTGGGACTTGTAAAGAGGCTGGCAAGATGCTTGGTCTTTGCGGCAAATCACTCACTCTTTTCTAGTTGGCCCTTGACATGGCTTCTTAAAAAGGATGCAAATGTACTTGACTAGATGTCTGAGATGATGTCTCCTCCTTTTCATATCCTCAGTGATCAGCACATACTCGTCACAGAGGAGGCCCATGACACACCTCATAAATAAATGAGCCTATTCATCCCTGCTGACCGCACTAGGAGTTGCACACTGGGACTATCATTAAGTAGATCCGCACCATAGTCATTACATTTCTGTACTTCTGGGTCAAACATAAATTAAATACTAGAGCAATCTGGATTTCAATAACAGCTTTATTAGAATAGTGTAAACAGCTGGAAACTTTTGAAATTAAAAAGATAATTATATTTGCATAATTGTTTTACACTGTGTACAAGCTGAAGATAACCAGCCACTTTGTTACAAGTGCCATATTGGTGCCACAGCAACTTTGGAGGGAGTCATAACAAAGGGGAAGCTGTGAAGATGATGACCTGAAGAGATAATTCAGCAGCGACTGCAGTGACTCCTGCTGGGAAGTCGATGCCAAATTTCAGACAAATATGTGAACTCTGGTGAAGCTCCATATGTTTTCCTTCTTGTAAACTTTTTTTTAAATTTTAAAGTAATTTTACAAAAGTTTTGCATCAAAGTTAGTCTTTATAGAAAAGTCTCAATGATAGTCTCAATGAATGTTATATACCCTACACCCGGTTTGTCCTGTCATTAGCATCTTATATTATTACTATGGTACATTTGTCATAATTAGCCAGAATTGATGCATTGTTATTAGCTAAAGTCACATTTTACCAGATATCATTAGTTTTCCCTTAATGGTCTTTTTCTGTTCTAGGATCCTATCCAACATCATATTACATTTGTCATCAGTGTTTTTTTCAGTTCCTCTCAGTTCTGACAGCTTTTCAGACATTTCTTGATTTTAATGATCTTGATAGTTTTGAAGAGTACTGGTCAGGTATTTTGCAGAATATCCCTCAGTTTGGGTTTTTCTGATGTTTTTCTTACAACTAGCCTGGGATTATACGTTTGGAGGAGGAAGATTACAGGAGGTAAAATGTCATTTTCAACACCACCTATCCAGAGAACGGGCTACCATTGCTCATCACCAGTGACATTAACATTGACCACCTGGCTGAGGAAGAGTTTGCCAAGTTTCTTCTGGGTATAGTTAATTTTTATTTCCTCCCTCTTCCTTACTATTTTCTTTGGAAGGAAATTACTAAGCATAGCCCACAATTGAAGTTTGTCCATAAATTATCTGGAATTCTCCTCTCTGAGAGACATATGTCTCTTCTCCCCTGTTTACTTACGTATTCAATCATTTAGTTAGCTCAGTATGGATTCATGGATGTTTGTTTTATATTCAGGTTTAAGTTCAATGCTATGTTATTCATTTTTTGCTCAAATTGTTCCAGCTTAGCTTTTGGAAACTTTTTCAGTTGGCTCTGGTGTCCCTTCGGCATATTTCTACCATGTCAGTTTTTTTTCAAACTTCCTTACTATTTGGCATTACATTATGCTCCTGATTCATCTTATGTATTTCCGGTCCCTGCCCTAGAAACGGCCATTGCTCTAAGGATGCCCGGTTTCTTTTACTGAAGTCTGTTATTAGAAAACAAGATCTGATTCTTGGGTGTGTCCATTGTTACTGAGCACCACTGCCATATATATGTATATTCACCCATGGAGGATGTTTTGGTTGCTTCCACCTTTTGATTTTTATTAATAAAACTGTTATAAAAAAATCACATGCAGGTTTCTATGTGAACAGAAGTTTTCAAATCATTTGAGTTGAGAACATAATTGCTGAGTCACATGGTAAATCTATTATATTTTATAAGAAACTGTCCTCCAAAGTGGCTCTGTCATTGTGCATTTCTAAATAAAAAGTTTTATTCTTCTACATCTTCACCAGCAGTTGGTATCACCAGTTTTTAGAATATTTTAGCCATTCTTATAAATGTGTTGTGGATTTTCATTAGAATTTATTTTCTACTCAGTCTTAAACTCAAATAGAGTACAACTAAATGCAGCTTTTAGATATTAGCAAATTATTGCCTGCAGTTTATTTTTAAATCAAACAAAAACCTCAACATACACAGCACATTCATACCCGCATGTCCCCCAACCACTGCCTCACCTCTTCAGCCCCTTACAACTAAGGTCCTCTAAAGATTTGTCTGTACTCACTCCTCTTTCATATTCTCTTAGACTTACTCCAGTTCACCGGTCCCATCTTGTCGTGCTCACCAACATCCACCTTGACCAACCCAATAGTCACTTCTCAGTGCCTATTTATTTGACCTGTCCACAGAATTTTACCCAAAATTCTACTCATTCCACTTTGTGAAAGTCATAAAAGACTTTCTTTACTTGGCTTTGGGACCTTAAATTATCTTGGTTTCCACCTACCTCAATATCCTAGTCACCATCAAATAATTAACTTAATACAATAAATGATTATGCCAGTGCTTTGAAAAGTTAAGTAAACAGTTTCTTGAAATATTTGACTCCCACTGGTAAATTTGTGCTCAGAGATTTCTTCAACTCACAAAAACCAAAAATTACATGTAATTATTTTATTCCTAAGAAGAAATTCAGATAATCTAAACTGGAAATCAGAGAGAGGCAATGAGATATCACCTCACATCAGCCAGAATGGCTACCACCAATAACAAGTGCTGGCAACAATGTGGAGAAAAGGGAACCCTAGGGCATTATTGGTGGGAAGGCAGACTGCTACAGTCGCTGTGGAAAACAGTATGCAGTGTCCTCGAAAAATTAAAAATGGAACTGCCTTTTGACCCAGTGATCCCACTTCTGGGAATATATCCTAAGAATCCTGAAACACCAATTCAAAAGAAGACAGATCCTTGTATTCATAGCAGCATTTACAATAGCCAATATTGGGGAACTGCCCAAGTGCCATCAGTAGATGAGAAGATAAAAAAGCTGTGATATAGTTATACAATGGAGTACTATGCAGTGGTAAAAAGAAGAAACTCTTACCTTCTGCCATACTATTGATGGTCCTGGAGATTATTATGCTAAGGGAAATAAGCAAGTCAGTGAAAGAAAAATATTATATGATCTCACTTATATGTGGAATCTAACTGAACAAAATAAACTAATGAACAAAATAGAAACAGAGGCATAGATATATGGAACTGACTGACAGCTGTCAGAGGTAAGTGGAGAGGGGCAACTGGACAAAAAAAGTGAAGGGATTAGCTGAAGAATATATGTGCATGACATGGACACAGACAACAGTGTGGTGATGGCCTGAGGGGTGGGGGCTGGGTGGAAGTAGACAAAAGAGGAAAACCTGAGGACAACTGTAATAGTGTTAACAATAAAAATTTAAAAAATTAAAATAAAATAAAAAAGTTCTGGCCAAGACAGAGGCACAGGTAGAAGTGCTTCACCTCCTTGTATAACCAAAAGAAAGATACCAACCAATTTAAAAGCAAAGAACAACCAGAACTTCCAGGAAATCATTTGCATGGAAGCCTAACAACCAAGGAGTTAAAAGAACATTCATGCAGACTGGTAATAGGGGCAGAGACAAGCAGCCAGGGTGGAGAGAATGCTTGTTGGCAAGGTGAACAGATAAGCTGGGAGGAGCAACGAGGGAGGAACAACAAGGGAGCGACACAGACACAAAACCCAGGGTTTCGGTGTGGGAAACTAAAGACTCAAAACTCCTGATTGTAAAAAAAATGGGGTGGGGGTTGCAGCGGTAGGAGAAACTCACAGCCTCATAGGAGAGTTCACAATCTGTTTGTGGGAAGTGAGGGAAAGTGGGACAAGAGTAGAGAAAGTGGCATTGTCCCCTCTCTGACCCTTCCCCCACAGACAGTGCCACAACACAGCAAAGGGGGTTGCCCTGCCCTGGTGAACACCTAAGGCTCCATCCCTTACCATGTAACAGGTGCACCCAGACAAAGAAATATGATCCAAATGAAAGAACAGATCAAAGCTCCAGAAAAAATACAACTAAGCCATGAAGAAATAGCTAGCCTATCACATGAAGAATTTAAAGCACTGGTAATCAGGATGCTCACAGAATTGATTGAGCTTGGTCACAAAATGAAGGAAGAAATGAAGACTACACAAAGTGAAATAAAGGAAAACATACAAGGAACCAACAATGAAGGGAAGGAAACTGGGACTCAAAACAACGATTTGGAACAAAAGGAATAAAGAAGCATCCAACTGGAACAGAAAGAAGAAACAAGAATTCAAAAAAATGAAGAGAGGCTTAGGAACCTATGGGACAACTTTAAATGCTCCAATATCCAAATCATAGGGGTGCCAGAAAGGGAAGGGGAAAGGCAAGGGCAAGATATTGAAAACTTATTTGAACAAGTAATGAAGAAGAACTTCCTCAATCTGACAAAGGAAATAGACTTCCAGGAAGTCCAGGAAGTTCAAAGAGTCTCAAAGAAATTGGACCCAAGAAGGAACATACAAAGACACACCATAATCAAGTTATCCAAGATTAAAGATAAGGAGAGAATCTTAAAAACAGCAAGAGAAAAGGAAATAGTTACCTACAAAGGAGTTCCCATACACCTATCAGCTGATTTCTCAAAAGAAAACTCAAAAGCAAGAAGGGGCTGGAAAGAAGTATTTGAGGTCATGAAAAGCAAGGACCTGTATCCAAGATTACTCTGTCCAGAAAAGCTTTCATTTAGAATGGAAGGGAAGATAAAGTGCTTCCCAAATAAGGTCAAGTTAAAGGAGTTCATCATCACCAAGCCCTTATTATATTAAATGTTAAAGGGACTTATCTAAGAAAAAGAAAATAAAAAACTATGAAGAGTAAAATGATAACAAACTCACAGCTATCAACAACTGAACCTAAAAAACAAAAACAAAAACTAAGCAAACAATAGAACAGGAATAGAATCACAGAAATGGAGATCACATAGAAGGTTGTCAGTAGTTATCAGTAGGAGAGCTATAAGGTAGAGCAAGTTTTATCTAGCATTTTGCCCAGCTTCTGTAAGAGACAATGTCAGAGAATTTGAGTAATAACACAAGACAACACATAAGACTGACATACTTTAATTGGATTGCTATTCAAATTAAACTATTTCCATATTATTCAAATAATTTTTAATTGTTCTAAACTACTATAAATAATTTCACTATTCTTGTTTTGGTTGTTATTTAAAGATTTTTTTTCAATGCCCAAATGAAATAGCTCCTGGAAAAGGGGTGCAGATATCTGTAAAGTGATTTTCTGTAACAGATGAGAAAAAAATAAATTAGCAAAAGTAATCAATATAAAGAAATTTAGTTGCAGGTGAAGTTACTAGAATTAACGTATGATGCTATAAAGATAATCAAATGAGATAAAGTGTTAAGGGATATTTTAAATATTTACGTAATATGTATATGTATTTTATATATGTATATATAATACATATATATATAATATGCCCAATATATAATATATAGGAGTAAATTACAGTTATCAAGTGATTCATAGACTCTAACAATATAAGTTTATGGAATCCTCTACTTAAACAAGTTATTTTATTCAAAAGAAATCTTCATATTTTTGCACCCTACAGAGCTTTATCAAGGTCTTCTGGGACATTTTTCTCTTATTCAAGATCAGCCACACATATACATGAAACCAATATTTGTGAAACTAATTTCCCAACAGAGTTATTCTGGTTATTGTTGTTGTTGTTTTGTTTGTATGTTTTTAACCTATAAATCACTTTTAATTTATCAGGAACTTAGAAAGAGCACAGAGTTTTGGAAAAGGAAGGACAGCTTCGGTTTCCTGTCACTTCCTTACTAACTGTAACATCACTCTGAGACATAGTTTCTTCCTCATTAAAATCTGGATGACAATGTTGTCCGCACAAATCTATACCCAGGAGCATGTTGAGAATCAAACAGATTCATTTTGCTAAAAGTCTTCTCTAAATCATAAAACTTCAAATAAAGAACTACTATTACAATTAAGATATCAAACAACTTGCTTAACAATATCCCCCAGTTTGAAAATCCACTGAATTGGGGAAAAGTAAGTTTTGAATAGATTTTTATTCAAATGACCTTGCTATCAATGATTTCTTAATTTTACAGAAAGAGATGAAAATTCAGTACCTTAAACTCTGTGTCACTTCTCTAAATAAATATTAAAGACCACCATTATGTCATATTGTATAATAAGGTATTAGGAATGCAATGAGGGTTTCCAAGCCTCTGAAATCTATAGGTTCCCCCTCCTATTTAGGGCTTTGGTGTGTATTCTGCTTGCTATTGTATTCTTCAGGGGTGGGGATCATGTCTTACATCTACAAACATGTTTGTATAGCAGATACATGCTTTCAAACCCTTCCTAGAAGTTCAATAAATATGGAACAGAGTAGAAGAAAGGAGCTGTGAAATTTCAGTACTTTCAAGGTCAAGGCAGTTCTGTCAGTTATTAAATCAAGGTACATGACCTTGACAAATAACTTCACCTCCCTGGATGCTCCGTTTTCTCATCTTTTAAATTAAGGAATTGAAATATAGTCCTTCCAGAATCTTCCACTTCCAGTTTTCTACAAACTTTTAATCTTATTTATTGTATCTACCCACCTTATCCTTCCTTTATGTTACATTTACCAAGGAACATACCAGCCTTTCAAGAAATTGTTAGTATTTAATCCAACAAAGTTTCTAGACCTGATATGACCATACTTTTATCTAGAAATGTAACTCTGTGCTAATTGCTCCTCCTTGAGTTTCAGAAACATGCAAGTTGTTATTTTAGAAAAGTGAGCTGTGTCTTTTGCAAGGAAGTACCATTCAGGGAAATTTCAATTAGCAGCCCTAGAGATTTAATAAGGAAAGTTTGCCTTTTGAGTCCATAGTGTTTATAATTCCTTTGGAATTATAATGAATTCTGTTGCTTGGGATGTTTTCCCCATTCATAAAAATAACATCTGGCTTTGAAGTGAAACCAAGGATCTGAATAGTGCTATATGCCAGAGTAGTAATTCCACAGTAGCCATTTTTGATAACACTGGTTTTTAGTTCTCTGTTGTTAAGGAGGACAGAAAGAATTTTAAACAAATGATAATAATACACAGAAGTTTAGAAGTCAAAGTGGTATAAAGAATTGCCAATACTTTTAAATACTCCTTACTTTCAAAATCCCTTAGAATATATTTTCTTCATAGTAATGAACTATTTCATCATGGCATAAACTAAATGTTTAAACTTACATTACAGAACTTGTATTCAAAATAGAAGTACTCTTCCCTTTTAATAGAATCTGAAAAATAGGCATTAACATTAGAAAATAAAGGTCAATTTTACCTTTTACTATTTTAACTTAAATTCTGATCAATTAAATTCCTGAGTCTATAGGTCTTGGCTAAACCTTGTGCTTGGAATCATCTAAATTACCCAGCAATTGCTGAGCAAAAAAAAAAAAAAAAAAGTGAAGAATTACTAGCCTCAACTTTTTAAGGATCGTCTTGGGCAAATAAAAAATAGTTAACCTGGTGAAGTAAGCCTTATCATCTTATCATGCCTCCCACTTTCTCCCTCATTTTCTACATTTACTTTATACGGAAAAATAGAAAAGAGTAAAAAACAGTTAACCTGAGAAAGTAAGCCTCATCCTCTTACCATGCCACTTTATATGGAAAAATAAAGAGAAAATAGCTTTATGTATTTATTTATGTATTTATTTATTTATGTATTTATTTGCTTTCATAATAGTAGAATATACTGTTATAGGTAGTCAGGATATTGGGTGGTGTGTTTTTTGTCTTTTTTTTTTTAATTTAAGAATTTTATTGCTTAAGCTAGTACAGTCATCCCAACTTTGCCCTGTTGCTCCCCTCCACCCAGCCAGCCTCCCCACCCCGCCTTCCCACAGTCGATCCCCGCACCATTGTCCATGTCCATGGGTCATTCATAGATACATGTTCTTTGGCTAAAACTTTGTAGCCAACTTCCTCCCACATTTCTCTTTATTGTCTGTCGATGTACGCAACCTCACTATCACAGACAGACATATCTACCTCTCTCCCTGGTTCTCTTTTGATTTCAATCCCTGTCCTCTGAAACAAAAATGATCTTTCAAATGTTAGAGATTTAATCAGTGATTCCTGAGGTAATTCACTGAAAAGAAAAGAAAAGAAAAAAGAAAAGAAAAGAAAAGAAAAGAAAAGAAAAGAAAAGAAAAGAAAAGAAAAGAAAAGAAAAGAAAAGAAAAGAAAAAGGACACAGAAGAATGCTGATCTGCATAAAAAATACAAGTATTGGCAGATATAAGTCATTTCTGTTGTTCCAGGGAAAGCCTTTTCCATAGTTTACTGATCTATTGGAATAGACTAAAGGAGAAAAGGGGGATAATAAGAGGTAAACAAATAAAACCACTAATATTGTCCTTAGCCAGGTAAATCTTGACTGATATTCTCAGTTCAAGCTGTACCTCCTCCTCACTACACATAATTCTTTAAATGATGGTCCAAGTCTCCTCGCCACAGAATCTCAACAGTTCTTGCTTCCTCTAACTTAACATCTATGCCACCAGAACCCAGTTCTTACAGATATATATCAAACATTTGATTCCTTAAAACTGGAATTTCCACTCCTTCCTAAGTGAGAATAAATTAACGAGAACAATTTTATTTTAACGTACTAATAAGTCAGTGCTGTCTCCTCTCAGGTAACCATGGAGTAATTTGTTAGTACCTCCTTAGAGATAATGTATAAATATAATGTATTTTGTTAGCACCTTCCTGGAGATAATGGTTTCACTTGTATTGCTGAACCCAGATGAGTGGCCAGATATGAGGAAATTTTCAGGTTCCTGGACAGTAATGTTGGTGAAAGCAGAATCTTGCCATTGTGTCCATTATATTTGACTTTATTGGACCAGGTCTCCAATTTTTAATTTTAAGTAAAGTCATATTGAAGTCCACAACATTTCAACTGTTCACCATGTTGGTCTACTTACCAATAGCCTCACCATCATCCCAGAAAAGGGAGCCAGATGCTTCTCCCTGTTCATCTAGGGCAATTACGAGGCTGAACGGATTCAGACAGCTGTAGAAAAATAGTAAAGAAATGTATTTTCAGAGTTAGAAGGGTCTAATTCCTATTATCTCGTGAAACTACCTAGAAAAATGTTTAGTCCTTTTATAAACATCTTTACCAGATTTCCACTTAGTTTATCCTTGAATACCCGCAGTAATAGGAAACTTAAAATACCCTTATATAATCTATCTCTGCCCTGCAATGCTCAGTCTGAGGGCAAGAAGTAACTGCCCTAACACAGGCCTCTTAAATGTGTTCCAACTGAAAAAAGAACAGGTTTTTATGATTTTTTTTTTTTGTTGGTTCTTTTTTTTATTTTTATTTTTATTTTTTTAATATATTTTATTGATTATGCTATTACAGTTGTCCCGTTTCTCCCTCATCATTCCCCCCACCCTGCACACCCTCTCCCACCCACATTCCCCCCTTTAGTTCATGTCCATGTGTCCATAAGTTCTTTAGCTTCTACATTTCCCACACTATTCTTACCCTGTCCCTGTCTATTTTCTACCCACTATCTATGCTACTCATTCTCTGTACCTTCCCCGCCCTCCTCCTCCCACGCCCCTGTTGCTAACCCTCCATATGATCTCCATTTCTGTGGTTCTGTTCCTGTTCTAGCTGTTTGCTTAGTTTGCTTTTGTTTTAGGTGTGGTTCTTAATAGCTGTGAGTTTGCTGTCTTTTCATTGTCATATTTTTTATCTTCCTTTTCTTAGATAAGTCCCTTTAACATTTCATATACTAAGAGCTTGGTGATGATGAACTTGAACTTGACCTTATCTGAGAAGCGCTTTATCTGTCCTTCCATTCTAAATGACAGCTTTGCTGGATAGAGCAATTTTGGATGTAGGTCCCTGCTTTTCAAGATTTCAAATATTTCTTTCCAGCCCCTTCTTGCCTGTAAGGTCTCTTTTGAGAAATCAGTTGACAGTCTGATAGGAACTCCTTTGGAGGTGACTGTCCCCTTATACCTTGCTGCTTCTAGAATTCTTTCCTTCATTTTAGTCTTGGCTAATGTAATTAGGATGTGCCTTGGTGTGTTCCTCCTTGGGCCCAACTTCTTTGGGACTCTCTGAGCTTCCTGGACGTCCTGGTAATCTATTTCCTTTGCCATATTGGGGAAGTTCTCCTTTATTATTTGTTCAAATAAGTTTTCTACTTGTTGCTCTTCTTCTTCCCCTTCTGGGACCCCTATAATTCAGATGTTGGGACGTTTAACGATGTCCCGGAGGTTCCTAAGCCTCTCCTCATTTTTTTGAATTCTTGTTTCTTCCTTGTTTTCTGTTTGGTTGTTAATTTCTTCCTTCTGGTCCACTCCATTGATTTGAGTCCCAGTTTTCCTTCCATCTCTATCGGTTCCCCATGCGTCTTCCTTCATTTCACGGATTGTAGCCTGCATTTTCTCATCTAATTTATGAGCAAAATCAACCAATTCTGTGAGCATTTTGATGACCAGTGCTTTGAACTGTGCATCTGATAGGTTGGCTATCTCTTCGTTGCTTGGAGGAATTGACTCTGGGGTTTTCATTTTTTCTCCGGTTTGAGCCATTTTTGGTGGGGTTTTGTTTTGTTTTGTTTTGGTTTTAGTCTGGTCTCGGCTATTACGTATTAGGGGTGGAGCCTTAGGTGTTCCTCAGGGCGGGGCAGCCCAGTCGCTGGGTTGTGACGCTGTATGTGGGGGCGGGGTCTGAGAGGGAACAATGGCGCCTGCTCCGCTCTCTCCTGGATTCAGTCCCTTCTGCCACTTCCCCTCTGCCTGGACCATCTGCGCGCGCGAATGTAGGACCACCTGGTCAGCCAGCTGCCTTGTGTGTCCTCAGTGGGTCTGCACAGTTGCCCCCCTGTGTCCGGGGTCCGCCAGCTGCCGCCTGTGGGCCCGGGGACCACCAGCCACCGCCCGTGCACCTGGGAACTGCGAGCCGCTGCTGCCTGCGTTCCTGGATCTGCACCTCCACTTTTTCCTACCGCGACTCCACCCCTCTTACCGGTCTGGATGAATGGTTGTTGGACTTCCGTACAGTTCAATTTTCTATAAGTTCTGGTTGTTTTCTTGTTTCTAAATATTTGTTGTTCTTAATTTTGGTTGTGAGAGGAGGCACAGTGTGTCCGCCTACGCCTCCATCTTGGCCGGAAGTCTAGGTTTTTATGATTTAAAAAAGTGATAAAATAGTTATTATAACATGGTGATTGAAGGTACACCACCACTCTCTTCAGCTTATCTGCAAAATTGTCAAAGTCTTTGGATCTGGGAACCTAGGAGCTGATTTTAAAGTGAGACCAAAGGGATTTCAGGGAAAAGAAACTTAAATAGGAATTCAGAAGGTCTGCTCTGCTGGAAGTCCTATTAACATCTCAGGAGCAAGGATGTCAGGACCCAGGTGCTCTTTTTTGTGGTTCCACCATGGAGACAGGACTCAAGGATTTGATCCTGATCACTTGGTAACCCAAAATTGCAAAGAGAAAAGAACTGCACAGTGCAAATGATAAAACATTCTTACTTTTGGAGAATTTGAGCTACAGTGAGAATTCCTTAAGGAAAATATTTTGGTTTTATATACAATATACTTATTTCATTAAATTTTTTTCCATTGAAATGAAAAGTTAGGCACAAGACCCCCTCTTCTTCCTTGGCAATGAATAATAATATACTAACTTGAAATCAAATGCATCTATTTTTCAAGTTTGTGCTTAGAAACTATAGATCTAGTATATAGTTCAAGGGGTCCTCATGGACTTTTCAATGTTTCAAGAATGTCTGCCAAATTTCTCTTTAATAATGATGCATATTTTAGCTGATTTTATTTTGAATTAATGCTGATTAGGGATTCTGATTTGTTATTATGAATCTTTAATGTAAAATAGAAATATAAAATAATTATTATTGCTAAAATTTCTGCTTGCTTGCTAGGCAAAATCTTTGATTACATATCTGTGGAGGAATAAAAAAACTAATTAAACATAACCTACATGAATAAAAACATAAGGACACTGACCTAGCCTTCATATAAAACCTAGGAGAGAATTCCTAAATTAGAAATTATTGGCTGTCTTAAAATAACAATGAGAAGATCCTTAGGGCAGAATGCCAAGAACTGGATGAAATGCTCAAGAATATCATCTGCTAATCTCCCTCCTTTTTCCTTCTCTTCCTTCTCCTTTCTCTCTCTTTCTCTCACATATACACATGTACCAACACACATATAGACCAATAATTAATTGCAGGACTGACTGAGCCATTCTCCGGTCCTTAGCCTCCTACCCACAAACGGCCCCTCCTTGGACACTGACCACTAAGGAAGTTTGACCACAACAGGAACGTCCAATCCCTAGATCAATGTGAAGTTTCCTGATAGAATGTGCTTGTTACCTCAGCACTGTTGTTCTAGCTGGAAACTGTGTTGGTAGAATATACCCTCCATGAATGAAAAGGGGAATTACATCCAAAGGAGCAGGAACATCAACAGACTTCTTCAGTCAGGAAGGTGATACTTGCCTCCCCTAGCACAGAACAAGCCAGGGTTAACCCCTCCAATTTCACAACTGGTAACAAGTAATAGATCTCAGGAGACACAGGAAGTCGAAATCCCAACTTTGGTTTAAATGCAACAGAGCACTCATGGAATTCACTAACAGAAAGGATGACTTAAATGTCTATATCAGTGTTAAAAAATGAAAAAAAACTTAAATATACTCCAATATGCAAAACACATGAAAGCAGCATTCATTAGTATGCTTACTTCAGGTATTATTGTTATAACTTCATAACCATACTTACTTATTAAAAAGTTAAATGACAAGAATGCAAGTTAACTTTAGGCTCCCAAGTGTCAAAATCTGATGTAATATCACTTTTGTGTGAGCGTTTTTATTATACTCAATTTTATTAAGAAGTTTTATTAAGAAATGTAATGCAAATATTTAAGGAAATTTATGAAGCATCTCTACAGATTACAGTTTGAAAACCATTGGTTAAATTGTTTAAGATACAATAATAATCTGACCAGGAGAAGGATAATTCTTAATACCACTTCCTCCAGTGACAACTAACTGATAATTTGAAAATAGATTGCATATTCTTTCTTCACATGAGAGCAGTTCTATAATTAATATCTAAACTTATTCCTATAAAATTTCTTGAAGACTGGGTAAAATTAAAGAATGCTCATCAAAATACACTATAAGAATGGGAACAGAGAACTCCACTGTGGGGGACATGTCACTTGTTTTCCTCACATTCCACTGCCGCCCCCCAAATCATGGAGCCCACTGTCCCCGTTGCATACATAGACTAGGTGTAGCTTATGTAGAAAAGGTCGGTTATATCAGTGCTATTATATTTCTTGGGAATTTGAGCTATAAAACATGGAAAAGAGCCTGCTACTTACCACAAAATACACAGGATGTATTAAAATATGTCCAAATATAGAGTCCATTAGAAGCTTAGGCCCTTTGGAAGTCAGCTGTTAAAAAAGCAAAATGGTCCCATGGAATGCTGAGTACTGGTAATGGCACAACCTGGGCTGAAATTTCACAAACTTGCAATTGAACCCTGAACTTCTCTAGGACATCCAGGGCTATCAGAGTTGCTGTTTTTGGATTTCCAGAAGATTTCTTTTGTTATTTTATGTGTATCCCTGTTATAAACCCCATACATGAGCAAGCTTGAATGGGTTTTTGTTTCTTGCAAGATGAAGTATCTGATTCATGAATTATATCTATTCCACTCTGCTACAAGGAAATATCACTACGTAGAATCATTTGCTTTTAAGAATTTAAGTGTTTGCATAAAATAAATGTCTACTCTACTTCTAAAAAATTCATTCTATTAATATCTCTCATCTTCAATATTTGCTTATCTATATATATCCTACTTCTATAATTTTGAGGAGAGTAAACAATTGTAAACATACAGTTCAATGCTCTAAAAATCATATAAAACAGTGGAAAAACCCAGCATATAAATCTCTGAGTTCATGGATTTATATTATTTTTCTATAAAATATGTACTGTATAAAAGTCAAACCTGGATGCTTCAGGAAAATACACATATACAGATCTTGCTCCCTTTGAAAAAAAGAAAACATTGGACTTTTCAAAATATTTTGTTGTATTAAAGTATTCCAGTAAAATTACAAGTTTGGCTCCTGGGATATTGAATCCTATTGTATTTACTCTTAAAACAAAGCACTAGTCAACTCATACAAGATTATGCAATAGGGCTAGACTCTCCATGGAACATGCTTGTTTTCTGAAAAGACTAATTGGGATTGCTACATTTCAAAACATTAAGTTTCAGTATAATGTAGATGTATCCTATTACTAACCATGCAATTACTTTGTGGCATTTTAGCTCAATGGCAATTGTGATATAGTTACTTAAAAATGTAAAATATGAAATACTTATCAATTTATTTAAAAACTCTTTTCAGCCCTGACTGGTGTGGCTCAGTGGGTTGGGCATCCTCCTATAGACCAAAAGCTTACTGGTTCGATTCCCCATTAGACCATATGCCTGGGTTTCAGGCCAAGTCCCCAATGGGGAGCGTGCAAGAGCCAACTTACCAATGTTTCTCTCCCTTTCTTTCTCCCTCCCTTCCCCTCTCTCTAAAAATATGTAAATGACATCTTTAAAAAAATAAAAACTTTTTTGAGTTCTAAGTATAGATTTGTTCTTGTGTATGTTATATATTATATTATGTGTATGCTTCATGTTTATATACATATATGTATTTGTGTATATATATGGTAGATCTATATTATATTTGTGCATGTTTTTGTATGCATTTTTAGATAAAGCTGTGATGAATTCAACAACAATCCAGAAATAGAGAAAATAGTTGCTTTAAAGAATCCCATAAAGGCCCAATTTTGGTTCTTACTGTAGCTATGACAAGTTCATCGAGGCTAGTGAAATCTGACACAATAAACAGGCAGTCTTGAAAGTATTTTTCCTATCCCTGGGAATTCTAAGATTTAGTTCCAGAAGTTTCCACAGATGGGCATTGATGCCTCCTCATGACACCCACCCTGCCTATTCTCCTGCATTAGTGGCCCAATTCTTTCACCCCAATTCTCTCAGATTACAGTCATGTTGTCCCTCCCTTTGTGAGTCAAGTTTGGGGAAGACAGCTTTCTGGAGGAGAAGGAAAAATGGATTTGAAACAAAAATTTGGGTTTGGGGTTTGTTTTTTGTTTGTTTTTCAGAAAGGTTAGTGAAGCAACTGAGGTTCTCAGAATAGCCTTTTTGCTATTACATTGGCATAGATGAACAAAGTACTTTATCTTTATTCTTTTTAATGTAGCATATTTTGGGGGGTCAATAGCTTACAAGTTATTTTATGATTAATTTGGGAATCTCTGGATAGCAGAAGCATGTATTTCGGTTTTGCTGAGATGTACTTAACATGAGGTATATTTTATGTAAGGTAAAATAAACATAAATACATTGTTTACAAATAAAAGAATGTAATGATATAAGAAAAACAGGAGAATATGGTAAGCCTGGACTGGCTGTAAGTACCAAATGGCACCAAGGTAAACTGCTGTGAATACCTATATGTGCTCCTGACCTGGTAGCTCAGCTGTATAGAGCATTGTCCCAATATGCCAAGGTTGTGGGTTTGATCCCCAGTCAGGGCACATACAAAAAGAAAATCAATGAATAAATAAATAAGTGGAACAACAAATCGACTTCGATCTCTCTCTCTCCTCTTCCTCCTCCTTCTCCTCTTCCTCTCTCTAAACTCAATATTAAAAAAATAATAATAACTATATTGTGCTCATATAAAATTCTGGTACTTACCTCTTCAAGTACTGGAGCAATCATTAAAGCTGGCCCCCAAAGGAATGCTCTGTCAACTTCATGAGTCTGAGGATCTGATGTAAATCTGGATTTTTAGGGTGAAAAACCACTAATTTAATCAAATTGATGACTTTGCCCAAATAACTAAAGTCTTACTCAACCACCTCAAGTTCACCAAGAAAACCAAAAAGATAACAACAGGGAAAAGTTTAGGGTCTAAGCAGTTTTAAGAATAAAATCTTATCAACGAAAGCAACTGGAATCAGTTGTCTTCCCTGACCAGAAGATAAATGGGCATTAAGGCTCAGGTCAAAACAGTGCCAAGCAATCAAATTGTCTTAAGTTTTTGTTGTTCCTTTTTGTATCTGTCTTTAAGGATTTGGCATCAATTCCATCTCTTTCACAAGGCTGTCCATTTCATTTCACAGGGAACCTGCCCTTCTTTGAATTTTTATAGGCTGTGCCACACAATCAGGACATAAATATGTAATGTTCTATATAGTACTCAGTTTCTTTGAAATCCGGTATTTGCAATCTTCCCAGTTCTCCATGGGCAGGGATCATGTTTCATTTTTTTTTTCTATATTCCTCACCATTTAGACAACAAGACAAAACTTTTGCTTTTGTTATGTGACTGACATGTTTTCTTAAATAAATTCTTCAAATCTGTACACTATTTCTAGTCATAGTCAGTGGGGGAAAAATCTAACTTTCATGTTTATCTAGCCCCAAAATAATTCCCTTGGTAGGAGAAATGAGGCTTCTAGGATCTATGTGGCAGAAAATCTAAGACTGGAACAATTATTGTGTTGATTTAGTCATGCATCAGTCCTTGGACCACTATTTCCACTGACATGAGAATGGCAGAAGAGGGTATACAGGTGAGGCAGTAATGAGTATCTGATCCTTAGTGCAGAACAGGAAATTGCAGCAAACTTTTCTCCAAAGACCCCAGGGTCTTGTTCCTATAAAAGAGAAACATTTCAATAGACTTATTAGCTGAAATGGGAAATCTTAAGTGTTACTTTTTTTCTCTTTGGGGGTTAGGGAGAAACAGAACATTTTAAAAATATTTCTTTCAACTTGAAAGCCTCTCACAGTAGGTTATTGCAAAGTTGTTTCTCAGTTAAATGCATTCTACACAGTTTACATATTATATCATTTTACATGAACTCTAACTCACCTTATTTTCCAATTGCATTTTGGTTTCTGGAAGAGGGATAAAATGTCCCAAGTTGCATCCAACAGAGGCAAAGTTCATAAGTTGTCTCTTCATTATACCCACATATATCAGCTCGATTCTGGGAAAAGATTTTTGTGACTTCAAAACATATTACTTACTAATTTTGCCATAAAACCTGCACTGAAATATTTTAGAGTATATTATTTTTAAATTTTAATGTGGAATCTGAAAATGTAAAAATCCTTTTTGAGAAGAAGTGTCAAAATAATGACACTTCCCTCTTGTCTACCTTGATTTAAAAAAAATCTGTGCTAGTCTATAGCACAGTATAATTATGTCTTTTAGGTTGTCCAACATGCCTACAGTTGCTTTTTTTTTTTTCAAGTACAGTACTATAAATTCCGTGTCTCAGTATGAGAGTTAAAGACATAGAAATTTAGCTAATCCAAAATCTTAGTGGCTAAGCACTCAGGCTAGAACAAAAGGCCCCGGATTACTGCACGGATTATGCTCTCCTTTTAATCACATAAAGTTATAGATACTTCTCTTCCTTATAGCTAACTGCTTCCTTAAAAACAATTCAAGGCCTCCCCCAGTTCTTAAATTGTTTTATTCCAAAACTCTTATTCTCTCAGAATTATAATCTTTAAGCCCCAAACTCAATGACAAAGTTTGTACCCAAAAATATCATGAAGAAGTAAAACACGGAGCCATAAAACATGTCACTTGTAATAAAAATGTTCGTTCCCCAAACAGGGGGTTGTCGTCTCCGGAAACTCTAAGATTTTCAGTGGAGAAAACCAGGTCGTGCCCCCTCTCTCTCTGAAACCACTTATAAGTTTTGCCTATCAGTTTCTGGCCCAGACAAAACTAAAGCTGGATTTCATTTTCAATATTTATTTAGCAATTCTTCTTTGAAAGTAGCTCATCTATCACTTGAACAGCAAATGCAATTCTCACTAAATTTGAGTTTACAACAATTTTGTTTGAAGCTTTCCAAAATAAGACAAATACTGCTCTGTATTACTTCTTGTAAAAAGCCATTGGGATATGGGGGATCTGGTATAATAAAACTTTCAGATTTGTGAAGAGAGCAGCGAATTCTTTAACAGCTAAATTGTTTATCGCTAGGGCTCAGATAAGGAAGTATTTTGCTGCAGGTTTAAATATTTTGCTGATTTAATTTCACTTCCTCCCTTTTTAGAAGATAGACACCTCTGAACGACTTTCCATCCCTCCTTCCCAATTGTCTGCCCCTTCTTTTGTCACCCGTTATCTCTAGAGCTCACAGTAATAGGTTGTGGATGGGGTAAGGACAGAATGAATGACAGAGGGAATGAACTTCTCCAGTTCTACCATGACCAAGTGTCTTAATGACATAAAACAAACAAAAATAATTAAGAAATATGCGGTCCTCTTGACATCTGTGTATGTTGAGGGCAATGCTACTGTGGCTATATGAAGTGTATGATTTATAATGTCCTGAAAACAGCTTGAGGGCATTTTATCTTCATAGAAGTAGTTTGACATCCCCAAATAATATTAGTTGACAGGCCTTAATTTCATTGAATGTTTAATTTTATAACTTACATACGGAATTCCAAAGAGATTAAATTCTAGCATTCTGATGATTGACATATGCATATCTTTCCAGTGTGAAAAGTTATCACCCAGCCAATGGCCAGTGTATTTCCTGCTCCCAACAAATGTTGAATGACTCAAAACAAAAGCTCACTTCCCTGTAGCATTCTGAGAAGCACTTGAAAAAACAAGAAAAACTTTCTTCAGTATTATTCTAAAAACATCTTTCCCTCCTAAAACAAACAAAAAAACCCCATATGATCTTAAAGTGTATGAATATATCTCTATTTCATGTAATTTAAATATTTTATCTAAGGTATAAGTCTGTGTGAACATAAAAGGGAGGGACTGAAGATAATAAAAAGAGAACTGTTAAAAGCTAATGCTAAACATCCAAACCAAATTTTCTTACACTAGACTTTTCTTATGAGTTACACTATGCAGGTACTACGAGGTTCCTCAACCATGACTATATACTAGAAACATGAGAGCTTGAAAAGAGAAAAACAAAAAAAGAAAGAAAGAAAGAAAGAAAGAAAGAAAGAAAGAAAGAAAGAAAGAAAGAAAGAAAGAAAGAAAGAAAAGCATCACCCTTGATCAATTAAATTAAACTATATAGGCATGGGCTCTGGGCATCAACCTTTTTATTGTGTTTTTTAATATGTGGCAATGGCTGTGGCTTTTATACTAGTGTTGGAAGGTCAGCATTTTTTGTTTGGCAATTGATTATATTTCCTTAGTGAAACCATACATGTATATGAAAAATAGTGTGTATAGATTTTTAATATAATAAGTTTTTGCTTTATTTGTCCTGTTGTTTGAATTTAACTTGTATATTGATGCGGACTCTGACCAGCGGTGTCCGCAGTGTTGTAGATGTGACAAACAAATTCACATGAACTGCAGAAGCCTGGTGGAAAAAAGGGACAGCATGGCCACTCTGAGGGAGAGAGCACCCCAGACCCTTGCCTGAATAGGCTTTTATTGCTTTTCTGGGAGCATTACCTCAAGGAAGGTCTTCATTCATCACTGTTAGGCAGTAACGATCAAACAATAGATAACATTCAAAGAACTATGAGAGCTTATTCTGAATCAGGGTCAGTTAGCTAAAGGGCCATAAAATTTTGAGAAACAAACTCATTTCATGCTTGGACCCTTATGGGAAAACTGAGGACATTCTCAGCAAAGCAGGTTTCACAGAATTTTGTGCATTCTTTCTTAGGCCTGATCACCCCAGGGAACTCGCCCTATCTAGCACAGGGCCGCACCCACCTCCAGCATTGTTTCAGGCTTAAGTCAGTCAAGGGAAGTAAGACAGCCAAAAGATCAGGAGACTTCTTGCAGGCAGAATGAGGACTCAGGCTATGTCAAAGGGTAAGGGTCCATCACCCCCTTTTTCTATAGCCTCCCAAGTCCTTCCCTGAGGGCTCCTTCATGGCCATGCTTGTCTTAGGTCATCCCTCCCTAGATGAATCTTACCCTTTATTGGCTAACCAGTCATTTGCCTGGGGCCAAGCAGGGTGAAGTAAAAGCAGGCAAAGGCAGTGCCCCTGCCAGGGAGATAAGCTTTGTCTCCTTAGTGGCTTATGGTCCTAAGGTCCTTTACTCAGCCTTAGCCATGGAGGGTTACAGCTTCTGAAACTAGGCAGGGCAGTTCCCAACAGTATATTTGCCCTGTTTTGTTACTGTTAATTGTTGTTGTTGTTGTTGTTCTTTGTTTATTTGTTTGTTTTCCTTTAACATCTAAATATGGTCTCTATTTCTGCTTCCCTCCTAACTTTGGGTGCCATTCATACTCTTCTAGTATCTCTTTTGGCCTCTTATATCAAACCACCCTGTTACTTCTTTGAAACGCTGACAGTTGTTTCAATCCACACATGTACAACATGCATCATCAAAATTAATTTATTTACAAAGTTGATATATCTCTGTCTATACTGGAAAACTTTACTAAAATCTAGTGAAATATAAAGTTCCTTGAAGGCAGGGACTTATATCTGTTTTGCTTATTCATGTATTCACCAGAGCCTAGAACAATGCCTGTCACATAGTAGGTATGCCATAAATACCTTTTAAAAGCATGAAGGAAGAAAAGATAATTTCTTTAACACTTTCTTGGATGTTGGAATAGATGAAAGTCACACCATCTTGATTCACAAACTTCTTAGAATACTAATTTATGTTTAGATATGTAAAGAAAAATATCATTTAGCCTTGGCTTATAAAGGTGAAGTTCCTAAAATTAATTGTCAGGAAAAGAAATATAAATTTAAACAATGATTATAATTGAGAATGGAGACTCGCCTCATGGACAATTTCATACTTTCAATTCTGTTTTACAAGAGGGTATTAGGTTTTGAAGGATGGATATAGTTAATTGCATTCTCTGTGGGCTAGAAAAATTCAAATATGAGTTATCTAGGCAAAGAGTTACCTAGGCAAAGTCATGTAGTTATTCCCTGTTAGACTCAACAGGAAAAAAGTCAAGGATTTTTCCCCTCATATCACTCACTTCTAGAACGAGGCTGTGTCAGAACCTCCCATATTTGTTTTCATACACTGAGGTTAGAGTTAAACTTATAGCTAAGGGAGAAGCTGAAATTTATTTGGTGCTTGTTTAACCATTTTTAAATGTAATCTATAAATAAAAAGTTAATTGAAATATGTTTTGCAATCAGATTTAGTTTAAACTTCATCTAGGTCTTCAATATAAAATACATGTAATTTTGAGCATATTACTTAACTACTATAAAACGAGGCTAATAAAGCTTAACTTTACAGGGTTAATATAATGTTTAAATGAAAAAAGAATAATATATGAAAGTGCATCTTACCTGGGTAGCACATAACGAGTGCCTAGCAAAAGCTCATTCCCTTCCTGAACTTTCTAAACTGTGCCTGGCAATTGCCGCCCCAGATCTGCTTCACCCTATTACACAACCTAAATTTCAGTTTTAGCCATTATTTATTTATGTATAACTCCAAGACAAATTATTTTGTTTCATGAGGATAAAATACTGAGGGGAGAAATGTTAAAATTATTAGATTAAATTGAATAATAGAGGCTCTAGTAATACATTCAGTAAACACTTTTTATGCCTTCTCTAGATAAAGTTTGCTAATGCTTCCACTTAAAACTATTTTTATGCCTTCCAGGAAGTAATTTTCATTGTTTGAGTTTCATTAAGTTCAGAATTTGGAAGTCATGTTCATTTTTCTCCCTGAGATATAAGAAGTGTTCAGAAATATAATCTTCAACACTGCAGAGGAATACAAGTCCACACTTACTCCTCCTCTCTCTCTCCTCCTCCTCCGGCTTCTTCTTGCATAACTTCCTTGATGAGTTAGACACAATTAACAGTTTCTTGGGTAACCTAGGTCTGAGTACTACATTCTAAAATCTAAAGAACTGATTCTTTGCCTTTTTGATACAAATTTGAAATGGCTTATTTGAATAAAGGTGAAAAAGGTAAAGGGATTAAGCAAAGAAAAAATGCCTCATAGACACAGACAACAGTACGGTGAGTACTAAAGGGTGAGGGGGGATGGAGGGAGGCAGAAGAGGGTAAAGATGGGATTAATGGTGTTGGAAGGAGAGTTGACTTGGGTGTGAACATACAATACAGTATATAGCTGGTGTATTATAGAATTATATACCTGAAACATGTATAATTTTATTAACCAATGTCAACCCAATGATTTCAATAAATTTTTTTAAAAAATAAATAAACTTCAATAGTTGAAAGCCACTTGATTCTGTTTTTTTAACTGGCCACATTAAAACGTATATTCAGAACATTGTCTATCAAGTTTACTACATATTTTTAAATGTTTTCTGTCAAATTAAGACCTAAATACTTTTCAGTAGTAGGTGGGAGAGACCCTGGTTACATGGCCCTTATATTCTTTTTCAGCCCTATAATTCTCTATTATGTTCACTAAACAAATTTCATTAAGTTCCCTGAACTCATAGCTCTAGGAAATGGATATATTTCAAAGCACAGAAATGGAATGTATTTGTACATGACCAAAATAATCAGTTCTATTTTGATCCTGATAACTTAAAAACCCACTATTTCTGAGAGTTCACTTTACAAATCAAACAAGCTGACTCTGAGTCATATATATTTCGCCTATACTTATGACAAATTGTTAAAGTACTCTATGAGCCTGAATTGGAATGAACACCTGTTTTAGACAGACAAGGATGCAGCAAATGGAAACACAGTGTTCTGTACCCAAACCACTGAACCTAATTCTACTAATGCAGGCTACAAGAGTCTTCCCATAGATATACACAGGACAAGACAGAAATGGTGTGACGCAGAGGAGCAGCATAAATCAGGGGCACTGAGAGGATGCTTCTGAACCTGGGATTATTAATTCCTGGACAGAAGGTGTCTGCCGAGCTTTCAGCAGACTGCACTCGATGTCTTAAATATATGGCAGTGCGAATCCTGATGTTTGCCTCTAATTCAGGGGACTTTACACATTCATATTTAACCAAGCTTAAATGGCTCTATTTATAGGTGATTAAGTAAGATTAAAGCGGTAGTAGTGCACAACTTTAAAGTGTATTAACAACTACTTCCTAAGTTATAAAATTGTCCCCATATTGTCTCTGACACTGATCCGAAATCAAGATTTTAGCTTCAATGGTCTGTGTGTTTTTATGCCTCAAATAAGGTCATCTTGCTATGCTTTTGTGCTATTGCAATGGACTGTTAAAAATCTTTGTAAAATCAATGTGAACACTTAATAAAAATAATAAATTAGCAAGACAAAGTCTTAGAAGAGGAAGATTATTCACTAGTCCTTGGAAAAAATTAAGAAACAAGAACTTGTACCATCAGCCTTAAATAAAATTTTCCTGTTTCTTAAAGGATGTTTTAATAAAAAGTTGTGGATACTAAAACAAAACATTTCAAGGAGATTTACAAACTACTCACTAGAAAGGAGGTTTTGCTTGTAACCAGCAAAACAGAGAATGCATATCATAATGATATCCCAGACAAGTCTTGGAATTGGGACATAATGTTTTCTCAGTCAGTAATCCACCTGTAATATCTAAAAATGAAACAAGATAAATATGCATTCTTAACATGATGTAAATATCTTTATTGTATTTTGTATCTTCATTTACATATTGGTCACCCTCACTAGTGTATAAGCTTCTTGAAAATATTAAATGTCTTTCTATCAGTGATAACAGTGTTACAATAACATGATAATTTTTTACTTGTATCTTAAATTTATGGACATAGTTGGCTATTGGTATCAAGACTAAGATGGATTTCTCTCAGAAATACAAAGTTAAACATTAGAAAATTAATCAGTATTATTCATATATTAACTTATAATATATAAGATATATAATAATATAATATATATAAATTATGTACAACTTATATATATTGAAGTTGAGATTCAACTACTCTTCAAGATAACTCCCTACTCCCTAATTCTATGACTGTATTAACACCTGGAATAAATAAATTAGATGTGCACTTGATGATACATGACGATCATATCCTACTAAAACACAAGGTACCATAATATGGAAATATTTCTTATCATATGTTCTTTTTGCTTTTCTTTTTTTTTTTTTTAAGATTTTATTTATTTATCTTTAGAGGGGAAGGGAAGGAGTGAGGGAGACAAATATCAATCTACGGTTGCCTCTCGTGCGTCCTCTGCTGGGAACTGGCCTGCAACCCAGGTATGTGCCCTAACTGGGAATCAAACCGCAATCCTTTGGTTCGCAGGCCTGCTCATATGTTCTTAATAGTTTTCCAAAGACGTATGGGTGTAAAAACCTGCAATGTGAGAGAGACTGATTAAAAAAACAGGGTGAAAAGGGTGTATTATATGCAGAAAGCCATGCAGTGTTACCTCACACTGCATTGAAGCAAAGGTTGCACCACTTGGTCAAAAGATTTGTCTTTCGGCAGCTCCACTCGACCCTTGCAGTGGCAGGGGTTGAAGGGAGTGCTTGGATGCAGGTGATAGGCCTCTGACAGTGTTGCTGCTGGGGAAGCGTAAGCCCTGGAGAGCTGACTAATATTTGAACAAGAGTGCCAGTGTTGCCAAATCTTCTAATCTGTCTATCTCCCTTGTGCATAGATGTAGAGATTATCAAAGTCAAATCATACCTCTCAAAATGTATACAGCATGTATCACAAAGGCTTGCCTTAAATCTACTCAGAAATAGCCCTTTGTATAGTGGATCGATCTAATGAAGTTCCTTTGTAAGGATCCATCCTGTGAGTTGCCATACTCTTATATTTCTGTAGTTTCTTGGCTTTTTCTCCTGAAATCATTAATTTTAGATTTTATCACTTTTTAATTTTATTTTGTTCAACATGGCAGCAAGGATAGGAGGAATCTAATGCAGAAGGAAATCTCATTGTAATCCAGATTCTGCTGTTTTGAAATGTTTGCCTCTTTTTTAGATCTTTGAAATTGAGATTTTAACATCATTTCAAAGCTGTCTTTATACAATATTGAAGATATATAAGATGTTAAATACTAAAAGGATTTGGTCTCCCTGGAAATGGGGGTAGAAGGGAGAAAATGACATCCATTTAAAGCACTTTTGTTTCTGCCATAAACTTTTCTCCCAACCTATTATTATTTTGAAAAGAATGTGTGTTTCTAAGGAGATGTAGAGCCTCTTGACATTTAATTCCTAAATCTGTGCATTTGAGAATAAGTCTAATGGAACTTTTAATGATTTTTCAAAATGTAATACACAACTGAATCACCTTGGTCATCAGTTGTGGCTTAAATTTAACTACATACATAGCTCAGCTCAAGTTAAAGCTATTTGCAGTAGGTGTAAAATAGTGACCCAGGACTAGATACTGTGTAATAATTTTCTTACTCCCCCATAGATTAAGGCAGCAGCCTCATCCTGTTCTTTCACTACTGAGAGAACATTTGAAGCACTAACTACATCATAATAGGGTCAGTTTACTTGGCCATAATGAAAAAAATGGAACAAATGTAGATAATTACCCACTGGAATGCAGTGGCCAGTATGGAACTCTTGTGCTTCAACCAGAATATAACTTCTAATTACCTCAAAAGCCTAACCTTATACAATCAGAAACAGTCACCCATCAAAGAGACTACACAAAATGGTAAAATCTTACATCAGCGATTTTCAACCCTTCTCATCTCATGGCACACATAAACTAATCACTAAAATTCTGCAGCACACCAAAAAATATATTTTTGTTGATCTGACAAAAATAGGTGTAATTTTGATTCATTCACACTGGGTGGCCATTGTGATATTGGTGGCTGTCAATTTTTTATTTGACAGTCTAAGGGAAAAGAGGTCAGTGTCCCTGACTAAAGAGTCAGGTGTTGCACATTGTAAAGATTCTTGCCGCGCACCAGTGTGCCTGCCATGGCACGCTGGTTGAAATTGCTGCCTTAGATTGTTGAATTGTAAAAGAGGGAAAAGGAAATTTAACATTGGTTAAAAATAGCACAGGGAATAAGAATATTCGTTTGATGCAGCCTCAGACCGTAGTCATGAGGCTCAGTGCCTTGGTAACTCTCCCTGACTTCAAGTCAATTTCTTCAATGCCTTTTACAACAATCCAATGCATTTTAGAAAGAATGTGTCTGAGAACTTGACTGGTCTTGTTTCTAACTTTCATGTCCCAAGGTGGTATTAACAGTCACTTTCTTCTCTGATTCATACGCTTTCTGTTTTATGTAAGTCCCACATAGTGATGGACTTACTATGTAAAAAAATATAAACCAGGATAAAGGTAGCTAAGTGTTAGGTCTTTGTTATCGAAACAATGCCCCTAGTTAGGATAAAAATGAGGACTGTCTTAGCTAATTCTGGTTTCACACCCTGAAGCAATAAAGATGATGGAAAACTGTTATAACAATCACACCCTAGATTAATTATTTATTTGTAGTATTTTGTGGTGCTCTTGGGGTTAAATTTAAATCCTCCAAAATTGTTTTTTTTTTAAGATTTTACTTATTTATCTTTAGAGGGGAAGGGAAGGAGAGATGGAGAGAAATATCAATGTATGGTTGCTTTTCGAGCATCCCCTGCTGGAAACTGTCGGTGGGAACTGTCCTGCAACCCAGGCATGTGCCCTGACTGGGAATCGAACCGCAATCCTTTAGTTCGCAGGCCCTCCCTCAATCCACTGAGCTACACCAGCCAGGGCCCGACGTTGTTTCTAATGGATACAATAGTAGCAATTTTTTTCTACACCTATTGTCTGTCACTCGCCTGCTTTATACAGAATGTTTTAAATCCTTACCTTGCAAATTTTGAATTCATATTTCCATTCTACAATCAAAAGAAAGTTCCCCAGCCTGGGAAGGGATTAAGCTAGGGTCTGGAGCCCACATGATGTTGGTTGTGTGGTCCCCAGTCCCCCAGCGGGCTGCCTCCGTGGGGGAACGCTCCACATCACTAGGTGGAACCAGACACAGGCATCTTGTTGCTGGAATTATTGGGTGCGATTCCTTTGACTCCTCGATCTCTTTATTCTGTCTCGTCCTCATCCTTTGCTTCAAGAATGCAAACCACAAATGAATCCTCAATACTGCCTGGGAATCCTGCCGTGCTTCTGTCATAAATCCATTTTGCCACTATCTGATGTGACTGGGACAGACCTCTCTTTTAAAACTTCCTACTCCTCAAATTCAATCCCAACTTCCTATCACTTCCACTGATGAACAATCTTTTAAGATAGAAGCTTTTCCAGTGGGAAGATCTTCAGCCTCTCACCAGCTAACCAATCCCTCTATGAGCATTTGTATGCAGGTTCTTCTTCCTCCAGCAACAATTAAGTTTGTCTGTTTTTTTTTAAAGCTCCCTCCCTTCACAACTAATGCCATCCTAGAATCTCTTCTCAGTGATTTCAATCCTTTAATTACCTCTCCTTTCTTTTACATTTAGCCACTGTGTCCAATCTACTGACTCATTCCTGACAGCAAAAAAACATACTCTAGTATCTCTCATTTTGTAAAAAAAACAGAAATAAAACAACATCCCCTTGTACTCACATTCTTAGTTACAGCCCCACTTGTCTCCTCCTGTCAGAGTCAAACCTGCTGAAGGTTGGCTTACACCTCTGTCTCTACTTCCTCACTCCTGTTCACTCGGAGTGTAGTTCGATATCTATTCCCATCTATTCCCACTACTCCACTGAAACTAATATGGTTGGTACTTCCAGTCTCCATGTTGCTCAACTGGACATGTTCTGCACTCAACTTGTTTAGCTTTTTGACACCATCTGACAGAACTGACAATGTCACATGTTTTTCCTGTTTCTTGGTGTCCCCATTTGAGACACAAGGCATCCTTCCTCCCTCTCTTCCCTCATCCCTATTCAATCGCTTCCATTTGGTTTTCTTAGCTGAAGTTTTATTTGTATCAATACAGGTCTACTCAGGGCTCATCTGGAAGGCCCACTTGTCAAGTGTATCTTTTGTACTCTGATATTCTCTATACATCAACTCATCCATCCCTGTGGCTTTAAACACCAGTTTTATACACATAATTCACAGTTTGTTATTTCAAGCCCAGGTTTCTTCTCTCCAGATTTACAAATCTTTCTGCCTTCTTGGTATTTTCATTTAGACATGTCACCGAACAATGAAAGAAGGGAGCAACTCTTAAACACCATTTCTCCCACTTAACAAGTAACATGTGGAAGGATTTCAGTATCTCATGGAGTCAAGGAATGTCAGTGGGACTACAGGGTTTACCAGTCTGAAGTGAATTTTATTTCCATTTTTGCTTTTCCCTTTTGTTCTGGTTTCACAGGGAACTGAATCGCTGTACTTGCAAATAGCTGTAATTTCAAGGGAAATGCACATGAAGTGCTGTAATCACTCAAACTAGAAGTCTGCAGTCAAGGATAAGCCTCTCACTCAGACTGCAAAACTCTACTTCTTCTCGGTTAAATCTTCACAACTTTCCTATGTCATAGCATTTTTTATTATATCTGAGTAATTATAGAAATAGCACAATTGTGGAAATTATAAATTGCGAACACCTTGTAGCCAAAGGAAAGAACTTAGACATCCAAGAATCAGCTGCAATGCAACACAAACAAATCCAGCTCCCTGACTCCTTATTAAGGATAGCCAAGGAAGGAAGTCTGTGTGTCCTTCTTCGAGAAGTAAGGACACAGCTCAGAAACCTTCCAAGGCCTTCCCACCAAAGGGATGCAGTAGGTACTCATACATATTCTAAATTTCCTGGATTATTCCTAGATTGGTGAGCTACACAAGAAAAGGTATACTTTCCTAAAACAAACTGATGGCATTGAAAAGACTTTTCCCCATGAAATATAAAAATGTTTCTAAATCATTTGACACTCTCAGTATACTTACCAGGCATATATGGTGGGTAGTTTAGACAATTCTCTTCACATCCTGGCTGTTGGCCATTTTGAAAATTGGATGGTTCATTCATATCCTTACACAAAAATAGAAACTCAATGAATAATAACAGGCATAGTTTTCCTACTTTCCATCAGGAAAACAGAGCACATTAAGATCATTCATTCATTCAACAGACATATTTTGAGTATCTAAATGTGTGAGATAGTAAGCTAGGAGCTCCGTAAGGCATAGCAATAAACAAGGTAGTGTCCCTGGTCTCAAAGAGTATATAGCAAGTTTCACAAATATGTAAATGTCACAGAACAGAAATAGATACCACCATTTCTGTCCTCTGAAAGGTAATTCCAAACTTTCAAGGGATGTAGACACAAATTATTAATGTTTTTTCTTGTGGCTCACATCTAATCTGTCGATCAATCCTGTCAATTGTGTCTTCAAAATATATACATAATGTGGCCATGTCTTCTGCACTGCATTGCCAGGCTACACCCCCACTGTGTCTTGCCTGGAATGTCACAACAACTTCTTACCTGGTCTCTCTCTTCCACATGGGCCCGGAGGTAGATTTATTTGGGATCTAAAGAAACTTAAGTTTCATGGACAGTTTTCACATGACCCCTTCATAATTCTATACCTACAATTCTTTTGTAATTTTTAATCATTTTTTCTTCAAAAGAGCTGCCAACATTTTATAAACTTCCATAAAATCTGGATTCATTTCTGCTTTCACACTGTCTTTTGCCTTCCTACAGCCTATTCTCAACACAGTGACTAGAATGATCCTTTGAAACCTGTGCTCCAAATCCTCCATCTTTTTCCCATCTCACTCAGAGTAAAACCTTACAGTTGGTCCCCGATACTTTTGTGATGCTGCCTCACTACCCCTCTGACCTTCCGCTCTCGAACTGCCTCCCTGATTACTCTGCTCTAGCCACACTGGCTTCCTTGCTGTTCCTGGAAAACATCAAGCATGTTCCGCTCAGGGCTATTGCCTGTGCTGTTCCCTTGCCTCAATGTTCTTCCCTTTGATATCCCCCCAGGCTCAGCCTCTCGTCTTTGCGATTGGTTATAACCTTCCCTGTCCACTCAATTTAGACTGTAAGCTTTTTTAATTTCCTAAAATTCCTACCTCATTCCTATGGTCTGAATGTTTGTGTCTGCTCCCCCAATCCCCCCGCCGCCCAAATCACATGTTGAAAACCAAACACCCAAAGGTGATGGCCCTAGGAGGAGGGGCCTTTGGGAGGTGACCAGGTCATGAGGGTGACGGCCTCCCTGAGTGAGATTAGTGATTTTTATAAAACAGACCCCACAGAACTCCCTAGATTTTTCTACCTTGTGAGGGTAACAACAAGAAGTCTGCAACCTGGAGGAGAGCCCTTACCCAACCATGCTGCACTCTGATGTCAGACTTCCTACCTCTAGGATTGTGAGAAATAAATTTCTATTTTATAAACTAATCAGTCTGAGTGGACTAGGTAGCCTGGATCAACTAAGATACCCACTTCCCAGATTAGTTTGTCTCTTTAATAATTACTATTGTCTCTTTAATAATTACTATACTATTTAATAAATACTATAACTTTTACTTATCTTATTTATTGTCTATATCTTCTACTAAAATGTCAGCTTCCTGAAGGCAAGGAATTTTCTAATTGTATCCTCAGTGCCTCCTGGCACAGAGTGTTTCCTGAAAGGAAGAATTACTACAAGTAAAAGGAAAGGTGAAGACTTCATGGAGAAGTCGATATGGAGGCTGCCTGTTGATGAGCTCATGGAGTTTGAACACATAGAAATGAGGAAAAATAGGAAGAAGAGCATGAGCAAGGGCACAGAAACAACAAATTACGCTATGTGGAGGGAAAAATGCCCCTCTGTTGAGTAGTAAGCGCTGTCTAGCCTTCACTCCATCTCCTGGCCAAGTGAGTCTATTTGCCAGTCTCTCTCTGGCAATGTGGGGCCTGTTAGGCATGTAATTTGTGAGTGTCCTGATAGTACTAGATCAGCACCACCCTAGGGATTCCTCTCCTCTGCACTCTTGCATATGCCGTTCCCACTACCTGAAACACTTCCACCCACCCCCACACCTGCTTCACTTCACTAACTCCCATTCATTGGCCAGTTCTCATCTTAACCATCAGCTCTATTGGTTAAGTCTGAACTTCCAGACTGGAGTTCAACTGACCTGAGTTCAGTGTCCTTCATCTGTGCACCCACTGTATCCAGTGCTTGCTCTCTCAGGGCCACACAGGAGCTAATTTGTCGGCCTGTCTCCCCAACTGTTGCCCCCCAAGTGCCCTGTCCCAAGGAGGTGTAAACAGTAATGAATGCATAAACCAGCATCACCCAGAGTAAGATAAAACATGGATAAAGACAGCAGACAAGAGGCTGCCTCTGCTACAGGAAGTAGTTCTCCCCTTCAGTGGCGCATTAGAACAGTTAAGGCAGAGACCATCAAGAAACAGGAAGAAAAAAATTTTCACTTTCTTCAACTTACTATAAAGTGTAAAAAGAGAAGTAAGTGAACATTTTACTTTTTCACCAGGGGAAAAATGTGTAAATAATAAATTCAGACTTACAATCCAGATCTCATCATAATCAAGGATGTTTTTAAATTCCACGCACATCTGTATCCACCATTCTGCTGTTTTGGGGTTGGTGTGATCTGGATACACTGACTCCCCTGGAGGCCAGGCCTGTAACAGACACGTGAGTCAAACTAAATGATAACTCACCTACTATGGTGTTGAAATAGCTATGGCTGGCCCTTGTTTTGCATTTTGAGTCATACACATGAAAACTGAGAGTCAGTGAAGTTAAATAACTCAATCAAGAACATAGTACAGCTGCAGAGCCAGTTTGCAGTGGAGTGGGAATGGCACCCTGCACCGTGGCCCCAGGCTGCAGTCATGCAATCGCGCATGAAGTCACATTCTGCTTGTTCTGTCACACTTCAGCCGTTTCTCTTCTCACGTAAATCTACATCCATGCCAATACAAGGGTAGAAAATGTAAAATTTACATTAACAGTAGCAACAAAACTTTAACATATGTATGGTGTCCACAAAAGCCATGAACGTAATTTAATGAAAACTACTAAATGTTCATGAAGTATTCAAAAGAGTACTTAAATTGAGAGATGGAATGTTTGTGGCTGGGAAGACTCAATGTTGTACAGATGGCAAGTCACTTTAAATTGGAATGTAATTTTTTAGGTATAATAATTACATTAAAAATATACAGACATGAGGCGAGAATATAAAACACTGTATTAACATGCATACTTCAGATTTGTTTATAACACTAAGATACGATAAACAAGAAAACTGCCATCATTGGAAAACAGTTAAATTTGTTTCCTCACATGAGGACAGTGGGATATCATACAACTATTTAAAGAGATGAGAGAGTTTCATATACATAGTTTCATTAGCTATGAATACATATATGTATATTCATAGTTTCATTAACATGGAAATATATTTACAATATTGTTATAGTTTTTAAAATGTCATATGCTATTACTTCCCATTTATGTAAAAATACCGCTACATGTATTTAAAATCTGGAGGAATGTATGCTGAAACGGTGGAATGTATATTTTGGAAAAGAATAGCTGTCACTTTATACTTTTTATGTCAGTATTACATAATTTTTTACAATATTACAATATTGTACTACTTTGATCATCAGAAGAAGCATTAAAGATATTTCCATGGTGTAAAAGAAAAAGTGAGAAAATTCCTTCCATTTAAGAAATATTTTATGTTATTCCTCAATATACATAACTTAATTTTCCAATGTAATCTCAATCAACATTATAATTATATCATACTCATTAAAATGTGCCTTTTCAGAATATTACAATGTATATTTGAATTTCACACCAATTCTATGGGACTTAAATAATTTCTTAAAAAGTCAGATTATCCGAGCCAATGCTCCAAATACTCAGAGTGAGAAACTGCACATAATTTTTTTGAACTGAACTCAGGTGAAACCAGTTCACTGATACTACACAAACTGTGATTTTTTAAAAAATCAAATACTCAGTAGAGAAGGAGGTATTCATATACTCTTCAAGGTGCTTACCTTGCCAACAGCTGGTGTGACTCCATCAGAGTTATTGACCCAAATTCCCAATTCCTGTCCAAGTTCATAAGGCTTCTAAGTACCGTGTGGTTCATCTTTTGTCAGAAAGGGATCCTGCAAATTCCCAACAACACTGCAATTGGTAATAGTCTGATAATTGATATTTAAGTATAAACTTTTCAAGTTTTTGAACTAAGAATATCGATTACTCATATACACAGTAACATTTTATTATACTGCATACATTAAGATGTCCCCAGCTATTAAGTTGGGTTACAAATATAAATAGTCTATTTCCATTCATTTTTACTGCTGCAAAATGTGGACCCAAGCTATCTCAGTTTAACAATGTAATCAATTGCTTTGGATAAAAATCTCTAATTTTCTTTACCTGAAAGTTTATATAAGTAGATAAATATAATACTTATACTACCTTGGCAAACAACCTTTCTTATTTGGGGGGGGGGGGTGTTGCTTTTTATACAAGATAAATTTGTGAAATTATAAAACAAACAAAAAAGTCTAGATGAAGAAATCAAGAAATTTGGATTCTACAAACAGCCTGTTTAAGCCACATAATTTTAAGAGGACACAAGTTTGTCTTTCACAAAATAAAATGGTGTAGTTGGCAAATTCTTAAAGTCACTGCCCCTCTTAAAAATCAAGTCTGGGTGGGGACTGACTGTGGGAGCAGAGGGAGTGCGGGGCAGGGGAGAGCAACGGGGAAAACTGTGGAACAACTGTAACTGAACAACAATAAGAAAATCAAGTCTGAAAGTGAATCAAGAAGAAAAATGTCTACGATTCTATGTTCCACATTTTTCAAAAATATTCGGCCTTACTCTAAGTCCACTTCCCTTGTTAAATATTTTACTATCATAATATATTTATATTTAAATATTTTTCTTCAAACATCCCTGATAAATTATCTCAGTTGGATTAAAAAATATATTTTTTATTTCTAATAAACCATCCTTTAAAAAAATACTCTGCCCAGCCCTGACTGGTTTGGCTCAGTGGATTGGGCATCATCCCACAAACCAAAAGGTAGTCAGTTTGATTCTTGTCAGGACTAAGGGCCAGGTCCCCAGTCAACCAATTGATGTTTCTCTTTCTTTCTTTCTCACCCTCTTCCCCCTCTCTAAAAATAAAGTGCAGTAATCCCGCCCCTTAAATAAAATCTTTTTTTAATGTGCCGGTATTTTTTAAATGTATCTTCTTTAAAAGCAAACAAACAAACAAAAACAAAAAAACACCTCTGCCCATAAGCCTCTAGCACCATTAAGTCATATAGTAATCATAACACATAGGGCCATTTTTAGTATTGTATTACTAATTATGTATGGGAAAAATTATTTTATTAATCTCAACTGCAGTAAGACAAATAATTCATTATGAACCAACTTTTAGTAATAGTCATGTTCCTAGAAGCAGTTATGAGATGACATTTCTTTTTATATTATAAATAATATTAGATGAAAAATAATGTCATGCCCCAATATAGAGGAAAGATTCTGTCAACCTAAGTCCATTGCATTTATTCAATAACTATATTATTATGTGTTTAGAATTTTTATGGCTAAGTCTTCCAATCTTGAGAGATGTATCATATGGCCTGTGGAGAACCATATTCTTCCTTCTATCTATAAGTCAATTGTTTTAAAGAAAGAACACTGAAATTTTAAAAATTGTTACTGAATTCCTTCATTAGCTATTGATAACATTTTTGGCACTGGTGAATAATAGAAAACTTGCTTACATTTTATTATCCTTTAATAAAATATAACATTTATCATCATATACTAAATAAAATTTTGTTCCTCAAAAATACTTTAGTACTGGGAATTCTTTTTGCTAAATTCTTTATAGTACATATATATTTAGAGATGCTTAGATTATATGAATTTAAATAATGTATGTTTGTTCTTCAAAGGAATTTACCAAAATAATGACATAATGCATTCCATCATTTTTCAGTTTCTTAATGTTCTCGGGCAGACCAGCAAAGTTCACGTCGTCGTATGTGAAGTCCAGCTGGCGTTCCATGCAGTCGATGTCACAGTAGTGAACATCCAGCACCAAAGAGAAGTGTGCACATAACCTTCTGACGTTGGAAAAAGGACACATGTTGTCAAAGACTCATAAATAGCTAGTAAATGTGTGTATATAATTTGAAATTTAAATACTGGTGTGAGTTTCAGATTATCCTGCAAGAAAAGAAGATAAAACTCATCCTTTCATTGGAAACTGAGAAAATGCAGTAATCCTCCCCATTCCCTTAAAACTCCCTCTGTGTTTTAGTTACTCATGGTCAGCAGTGCTCTGAAAATGTTAAATGGAGAATTCCAGAAATAAGTCATTCATGAGTTTTAAATTCATGCCTTTCTGAGTAGTGTGATGAAATCTCTTGCCATCCTGCTCTGTCCAGCCAGGGATGTGAATCAGCCCTTTGTCCAGCATTTCCACACCATATCCGTCCCCACCTGTTGAGTCACTTAGCAGCCAGCTGTGTTATCAGATTGACTGTCTCAGTTTCCCTACGCTTGTGTGCCAGGAACCCTTATTGTACTCAATCATGGCCCCAAAGCACAGGAACACTGATTCTGCCAATTCAGATATGCCAAAGAGAAGCCATATAGTGCTTCCTTTATGTGAAAAGGTAGATACACATAGCAAGCAATGTAGTATACATGGAGTTTGGTACTATCTGCTGCTTCAGGCATCCACTGTGGGTCTTTGACTATATACCCTGTGGATAAGGACAGACTACTGTAACACAAATATATATTATCGTATATGTTACAGTACCATCACTACACTTTCTAATTTATTTGTCCCTATCAGTTCCCCCTACCCAGTTCGGTGTACACGTGCACGAGGAATATCATGCTGCCTTAAACGTTCAACCGTTTTTTCCAGCACATCTATGCTACTGTAGCCCCATCAACTTAGCTGAAATCCCAGAGACCAGTATGGAAGCATAAAGGGACGTCCAATAGCCTATATAAAAAAGTATTTAAGTCTAAATAAATTTTCCAAATGTTCACAAGTGTGGGGTCTGCAGGACTGGATGACAATGCTTCAGTCTCAGCTTCTCAGATTGTGATCAGCATCTGATATTGCAAGTCGCTGTGGTCACAACCAAAGAATAATGATGAGAACTTGGAGTCTTAAGAACTCTTTTGAGAATTTGAGTAAGGCCATGGAATTTCTTCCCAAAGCATATACCTACAAAAGCAATTATTTCAATTTAGTGAGTGGGGAATCACGCTCCCCAGACTCCTCTCCCCAACCCCGCTTAATCCAGTCCACCAGGAAGTAATACAATAGAGCATTAAAGGTTTCTAATAAAAAAAACTTTGAGTTCACCTCTCAGTTCAGCCCCTAATATCTGTGACATTAATGAAATTATTTAATTGTATAGCCTTAGTTTCTTCATTTATAAAATAGGGTAAAGAGTGGTGTCCACTTCACTCATTTGCAAGTATTTATTAAGCATTCACCATGCACTGTTTCAGACCCAAGGTCCCTGCCTCATGGAGCTTAAATTCAAGTAGAAGAAAACCAGCAATAACCAAGTACACAAAGTGGCATCATTTTCAGAAATAGAGTGTGGGGGGTGGGGTGGAGGCCTGCAAAGGAAATCTCTCTGGCAGTGAGGGCAGGCAGAGGGCCCAGAGGGGGCCTGGACTGGAAGTGTTCTGGGAGAGAAAGACAGCCTGAGCAGTTTGCTGAGCTATAGCAAACAGGAGGGAAAGTGGAACACTGGAAGAGCAGGCAGATACTCAGTCGTAAAGGTCCATAACAAAGAGCTGGAAACTTATTAGTAGTCTTTTTTTCCCAACTTTATATTATGAAAATTGTCAAGCTGATAAGCGAGGATAGTAAAATAAACCTCCATGTAACCAGAATCAACAATTATCATTTTGCTACACATCTCTATCTTTTTTGTTCCTTTTTTGGAGAGATGGGCTGTTACAGTTTTTTTAAAAAGAAAATTCCTGGAATCATGTCATCTCACCCCTAAGTATAGTCCTAAAAATACAGATCATCTCTTACATAACCAGATATCATTCCCACATCTAACAAAAATTAACCACATTCTCTTAATATCATCAAATGCTTATCCAAATTTCTCTAATTTTTCTCAAAAAATGTCTTTTATACAGTTGATCTGTTTGAAAGGAGATCTGTTATATTCTAATTTCAATGGAAGCCATTAAAGTAAGTAATGTACTCTCATTTACTTTGTGTAAAAAATCACTCTAAGAAGTCCAGAAAATAGCCCTGGCTGGTGTAGCTCAGTGGATTGAACGCGGGCCTGCGAACCAAAGGATCGCGGTTCGATTCCCAGTCAGGGCACATGCCTGGGTTGCCAGGCCAGTTCCCGGCAGGGGACATTTCTCTCCCTCTCTCCTTCCCTTCCCCTCTAAAGATAAATAAATAAAATCTAAAAGGAAAAAAAAAGTACTTAAAAAAATCTTTAAAAAAAAAAAAAAAAGAAGTCCAGAAAATAAATTACAGGAGAGCACTGGTGGTCGCCATGAGGTTGGTCTGTGGTCCAGGTAGAGATGAGAGTGGTTAGAATAAAGGAGGTCTCATGGTGATAATGAGAGTCAGACTGGAATACATTTTGGAAGCATTGCTAACAGAACTTCCTAATGGATTTGATGTAGTACAATGAAAAGAAGACAGGAATTGAGGGTGGCATTAGTTTGGGGGTTGAATTGCAGGTCAATTAATTCCATTATTTGAGATAGGAAATATCTTTTTTTTAAGATTTTTTTCCTTTTCCTTTTAGATTTTATTTATTTATCTTTAGAGGGGAAGAGAAGGAGAGAGGGAGAGAAACATCAATGTGTGGTTGCCTCTTGTATGTTCCCTGACGGGAACTGGCCTGGCAACCCAGGCATGTGCCCTGACTGGGAATCGAACTGTGATCCTTCGGTTCGCAGGCCCGCGCTCAATCCACTGAGCTACACCAGCCAGGGCATGAGATAGGAAATATTGAAGAAGGAACACGAGCAGGTTTGTGGGGAGAGAGGACTGGGCATGAGATACATGGCCATATGCACTTCAGGCTATCCGATGACCAATGTATTTAGAGTCTTGGAACCAGGAGATATGGCAAGAGAAAATTCAGAGATCAAAGGAGAGCCTAACTAACCTCTAGGAGACTCAGTGTTTAAAGACATCAGCAAAGGAGAATGAAAACAAGCCATTAGTCTGTAGCAGACCAGCCAAGACGGTGTAGTGTCAGAGAAGACAATGTTTCTACAAGTGGACACTGTTTCTAGAAGATACCATCTGACATAGAAGAGAATAGAGACTCGAGGACTTATCCTGTGACTTTGATAAGACCTTTAAAGAGAGTGGTGGTATTGTAGCCCAATTGGAATGGGATAGAAAATTGGGAAGTGAGGAAGTAGAGGCAGCTCACAGAGACTTTCAAAAGGTTGTACAGAGCAGAGGGGAAAAGAGATCTACAACAATGTGGGTTCTTAGGAGGATATTCTTATTTAGTTTTGTTCAGGTAGGTGCTATTAATGCATGTTTATTGATGGGAAGGAACTAGCAGAGAGAGGTAAATTGATGATGCAGCTGAGCAGGAGACAACTGAAGAGTTCTATAGCTGATTCCAGAGGTGGATTTCAAGCACAGGAAGAACTGTCACACTTAGAAACCAGCCGAAACCACCTTAACAAGAACAAAGGCAAAATACATGGGCATGTTTGCAGGTAACTTGATTGATTCTGCATTTAGGAAACAATGTGTTTCTTTTTTAATTGCTTCTATTTTTCTCTGTGAAATAAAAAGACACATCAACAGCTGAAAGTTGGGTGGGGCGATGGTGGAGGTTTTAGAAGAGAAAGTGAGAAATAATAGTCTCTGTGAGTGGGATTGAAAATAACTCATCCAGGACATTTTGCAGGATTGCTGGACAGGGAAGTGCACCTGGAGATTCAAGTGAAGGGCGACTTGTCGGCCCAATCATGTGATGGTGATGGTTGGCCAGACACTGCCAGTCATTCAGGAGTAGGTACTGGTTTCATTAATAAATTAGCACAAAGTATCTGTCTGCTATGAACAGCAAGTTGGTATCAAAAGCTGTTCAGGTCTGCAGTTTTAAAATTTTCTTCCCGTAAAGCTCTTTCCAGTGGCTCCTGTGACTCATCTCTCCCTTTGCCCTTATTATGTTGAACACAGAATATGAATTTTATAAATGTTTATTATGACACGAATGAATAAAGAGTTAATGATATTATCCATGTATTACAGATGGAGACACTGAGTTGAAAAGGAGCTTTTGTGACTTTTATAATCTGGCACCACATAAAAAGACTAAAACCAGAACTGACTTGAACCATGATTCTCAAATCTGGCTGAATATTAAAATCATGTGGGGAGCTTTTAAAAATATATGCTCTATCTAGGGTCCACTGAAAATTAATTTGATCAGAATAATCCAATCAGAATTTCAGAAGGTGGACTTCAGGCATCCGTATTTTAAAGGGCCTTTGTACGGTTGATACAAAGCAAGGCTGAAGAATTACTGAACTAGATAGTGAGCAACTGGGGAGCCAGAACTAGGTCTATCCTGTTCCTCTGTCTCTGGACACAGAGCCTTTCTCCTCTCTGCACACCAAAGGCCTTATCAGCTGGATCTCCTAAGCCCTTAGCCAAGTGATTTGTACACAATCACATCTAATGTGAGTCTCTGCTGCTACCTTTTAAATCCATTTCCTCTCATTCTTACCTTGTAATAAGTAGTGAATGTTTTATTTCCACCTTCTCAACGGCACAGCAAGCATCTCCCCTAAAAGACAGTGAAGACAGGGAGGAGAAGGAGGTGGACAGGATACAAGGACTGAGAGCAAGATATGCTTGAAGGAGCACAAACCAGAGCCGTGGAGAGCGTGCAGTTCTGACTGGTGGTGAGCCTCAAGTAAAAATGGAAAAGGCAAAGGCACACTGAACAGTAGGAAGCGGTGCGGAATGTCTATGTAAATAAGGAAATATGTTTTGTATTGTTCCCCAGTGGCGGAAATTATGCGTGTACCAGCTTTGCCCATACCATAAGTTCTCACACATGTTGAGAAACATTCCTCATACTAAACTAAGAGCACAGAACAGCCACTCTACCACATACCCTCGTGGAATTCTCTAAGCATCTAGGGCCAGACATTTGAAGCAATGTCACTATAACTAACATATAATTATAATTTATAATAATTATTATAAATAATATTGTATACATAGCATATGGTGCATATAGATGACATTAAATGAAAAACATTATCTATTCGCTACAGACAATAAATGCTGACCTAACAAATAACAAAATGCCTTGAAGTCGTCTCATATTTTTAAGTATTTCTTTAGGAATGCCTGATGAGAGGTGCTGAGAAGGCGAGAGATAAAATTATCTTCATCGGCATTTCCCTTATGCTAAACAGCCCGATGGTCTTAGAATGCCTTAATGTAAGGATAAGTGTTATTCAATCTATTTCTATCCTAACCAAATTTTAGGTTTTTTTCCCTAGAATAGAAAGGCTCTGCTAGAATAGATACTGTTGGCAGGAAGGAGAGGGATTTAAGTTCATCCTCATGGCTTAAAGACCACTCAGACACAACATTTTTTCCCCAGACAGATGAAACAAATCCACTGTGGATTAAAAATTGCCCCCTTCACTCATTTTATATTATAAAGCCAGGATAATTTTTCTTGTTCTTATTACTTCCTGCTACAAACACAATTTCTACAGACTGGGAAGTAAAGAATAGTCAGTCTTACATAAGGAAATTTCATCCATTTCCCCCAATTACATTTGCTTATTATTTGGCTTCATGCTCTTGACCATCTGCAAATAAAACAGCTTTGCACAGGAATGACAAGAACAAGAAAAGCATGTGTTGATAAATAGCAGCCTTCTGCCTGAACAGAGAAGTTTCTACCTGCTTTGCCGCTTACCAGGTGCTTTCCTCTGCTACCCGCTGGATTCGAAACAAATCAGCCCTGAGCGAGAGCAGAAAGCTCATTTCAGCACTGAGGCCTTAACATTTATAGGTTTGAAAAATGAGTGTGAAAAAATGTAAAAAAAATCAATTTGAAATAAACACATCTTAGTATCCATCACCTTTTGGTACAGTGCAGTCAGGAATTCCATTTGAACAAAATCAAGCCAAAGCTATCACTGTGATCTCCATATAAAAGCAGAGGAAATGTTTACAAAATCATGTTGAACATGCTGTTAATAATAACTATCCTCATAATTTTGAGCAATTACTGTATCCCAGGTGCAAAACTAGGAGTGTTATGTACATTATCTCAACTAACCCCCAGCAGTCCTAAGAGATGGGTATGAGTGTCTTCATTTTGCATAGAAGGAAATGGAGGTTAAGTTCACTCATTAGCAGTTGACAGAGCCAGCATTCAACCGACCCCCCACCCCCAGCTGTCAGATTTCAAAGATCTTCAATATATTGCCTAACAATAACCGGGCATATGCATGTGATTATTATTAATATATGTTCTATTGATCATTACTTTTAAGAAATAGTATTCTGTTTGGCAAGCTTATGCCATATTTTGATTTCTATTATTTAAAGTGGAAATGGTTGATTTTTAAATTCACATTTAGTAAGATCAGTTGCAAGAAGTTTGAGGTAGATTGGGGTATTTTTTAAAAATCCCCAAAGGCAAAAGAAAGTATTTAAATTTCAAACCAGGTGTGGTGGCTTTGTCACCTGTCAACTTGGGTAGGCTGCTACACTTGGAACTACATTTCCCAGAATTCCCTTCTTCTGTGTTTCTGATTAGGATGGACTATAACAGAGACACTTAAGGGATATTTGGAAGACTGACTAGTTCACACACATGCATAAAGTGAAATCCTGTAACAAATTTATATCACCTAGTGGTTCTGCTTCACAGTGGGTACCCTTATTGATATAGTAAAGTGGAATGAACACAATGGGTTGAACTTCATAAGCTATTTAATCATATATGATCATATTAGAGAGAGTGATAACATAAGCCTTTGCTCAGGTATGTTCATTTTCTCATGTGCTTATTAATAAGTATCATCAAATATTTTGGTTATACTCTTTTGACAAAATTTAAACTAATTTTCCCTAAAGAAGAAAAATTTACTAATGTGTTAAGTTTTAAATTAATAAATTATTATCTATAAATACATAAACATCCGAAATGTTTTACGTTATGAAAACATATTCCGCTTCAAACATGAATACAGTTGCAGACACTGTAGGAACAAATCTGTCAGCTGAAAAGAGGTGCTTGTCTTCTTGGACGGCCAGATTGCCTGCCATTCGCCACATTCCAGTCACATTGAGTGCCAACAGGAATAATTTTTGTTTTTTAGCGCTTCAGAAGTTATTTTGAATAAAATTATCTTAACAATCCAATTTTTGCCTTAAGCATAATTAGAAAACAGAAAAATTCAAGAAACAATAAAATGTGAAAGGGGAAACTACACAGATTTTGAATCCATTTTTTAGTGTATGGCTACAAAAAAAAAATAGGATTCCAAAAATTATTGTACGCATTTCTTAATCTGAACTCCCACTGATTTCTGTCAAAATAAAATTCCCATAGTAGGGAAGAGGGGCCCAGTGGAGAAAGAGTCTACCTTCTATTAGAGTCACAAGGCCAGGCCAAGTCCATAGTTATTCGCTCATCTAGATACCATAAAATCCCTGTAATAATACATGACACCTATTTTCAAAGGTCCTTATTTCTAAAACTGAGCTGCTTTGTGCAAAATTAATGCAGAGGGCATAAAAGAATATTGGATGCATTAAGGAACTAACATTGCTATAGCAACTGAAAGAAGAATTATAATTAATTATTCTTAAGCCATATGTATATTTTATAGAAAATTTTGAGAGAAAGAAAGCATAACTCAGGAAGCTAAGCAACAGACTGAAAAGTATATGATTCAGAAGCTTTCTTCCTAACTGTGTTACTAATCTGATAAATACTCCACTGTCATCTCTACGTCAGTACGTCTACATCTTCTGCAGAACGGAAAAAGTCCAGACCTAATGCATAGAATTTCTATGGGGAATTACTAATGGGCTCAAACAGGAAGAGCTCTGTAAACTGAGATCTCTCATAAAATGCTTCATGGTAAAAATGTGTTTCATTCTCATACACTCCAAACTCATCAAGTTCTTGAACTTGATGGCCAAATCATCCTCGTAGCTACTTTAAAACATTTTCTTAGAAAAAAAATGTTACAGACACTGAATTCTAAGTAAACTGAGAATGTACAACTTGAGACTTTAATTGCTTTTCCTCTCCCCCTAATAGCTACTATCACCCTTGCCAAGCACTGAATCCAATCAAAATTTAATAAAACATTTTATTTCATCTGCTAATGAGAGAAGAGAGGAAAGACCTTATAAGTATACATCAAAAATAGTACAAAATAAGCCTTGAATTAATTCATTATGAGTCTCTATGAACTCTCTGAACAAAATTGTGTTGTCTTTTCCAGCCTTACCCTGCACGTATTAGCCTATCCATAAAAGGTATTTATCATGAGCCATGTGAATTTCAATCATTTGTTCACATCCTCAGGTCAGGCTATCATTAAAAATGAAATCACAAAGTTCCGACCAAGATGGAAGCATAGGTAGAAACCCTTCACTTCCTCACACAACCAAAAGGAGGATAACAACCAATCTAAAATCAATAAACAACCAGAAGTGCTAGAAAAATCAAACTGCATGGAACTCTGACAACTAAGGAATTAAAGAAACAGTCAACCAGCCCAAACAGACCTGTAAGACAGGTGAATGGAGAGAACCCAAGGCAAGGTGGCAGACTGCACGGGCAAGGCTGTCTGAATGGGAAAGTGAGACTCAGAGCTGGCTATGAACTATGGTGGGGTTTGTCACAGTGGAAGAAACTCTCAGTTTCACAGTTCATTAGAAAGTGGTGCTAGAGCTGAACAAGCAAGTGGCATTGTTCCTCTCTGACCTCTTCCCCACAGATGGCGCTGTAGTGCAGCAAAGAGGGCTGTCCCGCCCTGGTGACTTACCTAAGTCCCCATCCCCTTACAACTTAACAGGTACTCCAAGACAAAGAAATATGGCCCAAATGAAAGAACAGAGCAAAACTCCAGAAAGAGAGCTAAGTGATGAGGAGAGAGCCAACCTATATGATGAAGAGTTCAAAGCCCTGGTAATGAAAATGCTCACAGAACAGATTGAGTTTGGTCAAAAAATGAAAGAATAAATGAAGGATACCCAAAGTGAAATAAAGCAGAATGTTCAGGGAACCAACAGTAACAGGAATCAAACCAGGACTCAAATCAATGATTTGGAACAAAAGAAAGAAAGAAGCATCTAAACAGAACAGAATGAAGAAACAAGAATTCAAAAAAATGAGAAGAGGCTTAGGAACCTCTGGAACAACTTTAAACGTTCTAATATCTGAATTACAGAGGTGCCAGAAGGAGAAGAACAAGAGCAAGAAATGGAAAACTTATTTGAACCAATAATGAAGGAGAACTTCCCCAATCTGGCAAAGGAAATAGACTTCCAGGAAGTCCAGGAAGCCTGGAGAGTCCCAAAGAAGCTGGACCCAAAGAGGAACATACCAAGGCACATCTTCATTAAGTTACCCAAGATTAAAGATAAAGAAAGAATCTTAAAAGCAGCAAGAGGAAAGGAGATAGTTACTTATAAAGGAGTGCCCATTAGACTATCAGCTGATTTCTCAAAAGAAACCTTGCAGGCAAGAAGGGGCTAGAAAGAAGTATTTGAAGTCATGAAAGGCAAGGACCTACATCCAAGATTATTCTGCCCAGCAAAACTTTCATTTAGAATGGAAGGGCAGATAAAGTTCTTCCCAGATAAGGTCCAGTTAAAGGAGTTCATCATCACCAAACCCTTATTATATTAAATGTTAAAGGGACTTATCTAAGAAATTGATCAAAAACTGTGAACAGTAAAATGACAACAAACTCACAACTATCAACAACTGAACCTAAAAAAAAAAAAAAGAAAAACAACAAAAACTAAGCAAACTAGAACAGGAAGAGAATCAGAGACATGGACATCATATGGAGGGTTTTCAGTGGGGAGGGGAAGGGGAGAAATGGGGGGAAGGTACAGGAAAGAAGAAGCATAATTGGTAGATATTAAATAGATGGGGAGAGATCAAAAATGGTATAAGAAACAGAGAACTCAAAGAACTTATATGTACAACCCATGGACGTGAAATAAGGGGGGATGCTGGAGGGTTGGGGGGTGCAGAGCAGAGGGGGATAATGGGGGGAATTGGGAAAACTGTAACAGCATAATCAATAAAATGTAATTTTAAAAAATGTATTCACAAGCAACAGGTACTACTGGCAACCCCAATGTTTCTCTCCAACTTTTAACCAGATGCTGAAAACCAAAATGATTAACTCCTACAGAGTACCATTAAGGGCCGCAGGTGCCAACGTGTGCATTAACCACATCTAGGACAGATGTGGTTAGTAAGTTCTATTCTAAGAACTCTGAGCTTTTATAGCACGATTCGACTAGCTCCCCCTGTGGATGTCTAGCCTGTTACCAGGGATGGAGTTCAGGAGGTAGACCCTCATCAGAGCAAGATTCAGAGCAGAAATTCAACCTGCAAGCATTGGAAGAGCAGAGGACTACTAAAAATTTACTGTTTAGCAGGTTTTTTTTTTTTTTTTTTTTGCCATTTTTCCATTGATGTCTGTTTTGCTCTCGTAACTTTGTATATATTAATTAGAAAGAAAAATATTCTTCTTAACCAAAAAACTCATTAGTACTAAGCAAGAACTTGGGATCTAAACGAAGACGTGGCTGATTCTCCTTACTGTTAAACAAATGATCAGATTCTTTATTCCACCTCCCATCATTCAATTAGAAAGATGCAATTAATGCAGAGGTTAAAACAGTCAGTTCTAAGAAGACGAATTAATTTGCTTTTCATAAATTAACAAATTTGTTTCCAAGTTGACACTTCACAACATAGCTGTTTATTGAGGTGGAAAAGTTTTCTTTTCCTCTGGTGTGATTTGGTAACAATTTGAAAGATCTGACTGCATTTTTCTACTTGTATTTGCCCTTCTAAAAAGCCTGAATTTTACAGCAGAAAGTGCATTTAGTTACATCACCACTGATCAACATTTCTACAGTAGTCAGATAGGCCAGACCTCATCTAGAAATAAAGTATTCAAACCAGCAAAGTTCTTGAATTTTTAGCTTTCCTAGGCTTGGTTCATGGAGCAGCAAAACGTGAAGGTGGGCTTCATGAAGCAGTGGAAAGGGCATCACTCTGTGCTCAAGATCTGTCCTGGCTCCAGCTCTGTACCCACCAACCAGCAGTGTGACTTTAAGAAAGCCAGCCAGTCTCTTCACAGCTCCATTTCCTCATTCAGTTAACAAAGGGGCTGCACAGGATTCTCACTAAATTCCCTTCTCCTCTCTGATAGGCTACACCAATCCTCATACACATTGTGGGTAGACCTTGGAAACACAGCGCCTTTCCATTCAAAGTTCAAAAGCTAAATAAATGCTTTTCACTTTTTCAACCTGATAAGCTGGGTGGAGGGGGATGGGAGCATGGGTCAGTTTGGAGGGGGAGTGGACTGGATATATGAATACACCATGAAGTTTCCTTTAAAATTCAAGGACTTCTAAGGAGACGCATACCTCATGACTCAAGATGTGATATTTATCCATTTTTTTTCTTAGTAACAAGTGTAGGAGGGAGCTATAAACAGCTGAGTGGAAGAAATGTTCTTAAATTAGCTGCAATAGTGGTATTGGTTAGTCACAGGAAACCTAAATTACATAGAAGCTTGAAGCAACACTCCACAGATACACAAGGCTGATTGTTTTCTACCATATAATGTAAAGTATAGCTTCCAAGTTAAAAGTGCAGGAGTCAAGCTTTAAAAGCGGGCCAACATTTGGGCAGAGGACAGAAAATTAGTTTGTAACTTCCTTTGTGCCAGAAAAATGTCCACGAGGAAAGAAAATCACAAGCAAGTAAAAAAATCAAGAATTTTAGAATAAATTGTAACATAATCAAAAGACTCAACTCCTCTCAATATCAGGATTCTGTTGCTAAATATTTCCCAGCCCTGCTAAGTTGATGAAGTCAACTGATCAATGGTAGAAGAAATTGGAATTAAAGAGAATCGATTTCTTACAGTCTGTGTTCAGCTTCGGCTGAGATAAGTAACAACAGTTCAGCCAGCTTAAATCGCAGGGGGAAACACCTACATACGAAAACAGGATTAACAAACTGTTCTGCTGTCAAGTTTTAAGACAAAGATAGAAAAATACCACTACTGCTACCTCACATTCAATGACATCTCAGAGCTGTCCATAGGATTTTTAAAAAATTTATTCTCTTATGGGATGGACTCAGGAAGTCTGTGACAGGCAGGCCGGATGCCGTGGTTTCTCTCTACCTATGGGAAATCTCAAGTTCACAAGGGTTAAATAACTTAGTCAAGTCCCTACGACCAGTGAGAGGGATACGTGGGCTCTAACCCATGCCTTGAGTAAATCCCCAAAAAAAGATTTGGTGAGAATATGTCATGAAAGATCCATCTGTATGGGTGCCTGGTTTTATTTTTTGTATAGACTGAATCATTAGCTATACAGTTTTCAGGGCTCAGTCCTGTTGATCGAATAGTGACCAAAAGCTGCAAGTCTCTCTGGTTAGCTCCTCTCCCCTTTGGCTGGCATCACTTTCTTTTCCCTCCATTTACAAAAGCCTCTATTATGTATATGGGGTAATGTGGCAGTGTTAAACCCAGGGATAATTTTGGTTCAGAGAAAGAATAATAAAACATCTTCCAATAGCTGAGCAAGGAGACACCATAAAAATCTACTCTCTGGTTACTAGCCTCTAAAACCTGAATCAGAAGCTACTCTTTCTGCTTTACCCTCTGAATTTTTCACAAGCCTGAATTTTTCCCCTAACCACCCACCTTGGTTGCTCTTGCACTATCTGTGAGTGACTGATGTCATGATCATTTTAAGTTTAGTTGTACCAGGGTGAACTCCCCAGTCTAGATAGCAAAATTAAATCATTGACAAGAATCCCAGGTTTGTGTGTACATATCCACTGAAGCAGGAGGCAAAAAGATAAAGCCACTGATGTTTCCCCTGCCGCATGGTTGGAAGCTTATTTTCTAGCTAGGAAACGCCCAGGCAAGAAAGGAAGCAGCTTATTAGAGAGGAGCAGAGGCTTGTTGTTTAAATCAGAGTTTTCTAATCCTTTTCTGTAACCATTAACTGAGCACCAACTACATACCAGTAGCTGTAATAAACTTGGGGGACACAAATAAAAATAAGACAAAGATGTGAACTATTAAGGTACAATGTTCAGCTCCGTTCTTCATGATCTCAGATTTCCAAAGTGAAAATTAAAGGGGGCAAATAGCTAGAGCTGCTCTGAGTACACTTTGTCACCTTCCTCCATGTTAGTCTTGAATGGTGCTTATGTGCTACCCTCTCAATCTTTGTTCTTTGTATATCGAGTTTTAAGATTAGGCACTCAACACTTTTGAATCAGTATGCAGACATAACTTCATTTTAAAATATTAGTCCTGCACTCTACTTTCCTCAGATCTCAAGCACTCAAGGAGGATAAACTTAAGGAAAAAACTGCTGGGAGGCATTGCAGACTGTGCAAAGCCAGGAAGAACAGTTAAAGGAAAAGGTTATCTGAAAAAATGAGGAGCTTTCTATAAGCCACTGGATTTTAGGGCTACACCAAACCAAAACAGTCTGCAGGCATTAGCTAAGGGGAAATTGATTATTTAAGAAAGAAATGAATCCCACACTTAGCATGTTTCTATTATTTTGTAATTTGACTACCTTCTAGGAAATAGAGATAGGAGAACTCTGGTTCAAGATGCCAGACTTCCTGCAACCTCTATTTCCTCCCTTGAGTCTTTTAACATTAAAGAAAAGATATTTCTTTTTTTTTAAGATTTTTATTTATTTATCTTTAGAGGGGAAGGGTAGGAGAGAGGGAGAGGAAGAGAAATATCAACGTATGGTTGCCTCTTGTGTGTCCCCCGCTGGGAACTCACCTGCAACCCAGGCATGTGTCCTGACTGGGAATCGAACTGCAATCCTTTGGTTCGCAGGCCCGTGCTCAATCCGCTGAGCTACACCAGCCAGGGCAAGAAAAGATACTTCTTATAAATTCAATTTACCAGTTGAAAAACTATAAGAGGTGCTCTTGGTGAACATTAACCAAAGGGAAATCCTGGTAAGAGAAAGAAAAGAGATTTGATTAGACAAGAAAATACACAAAAGTCTCTTGCAAAAAGTGGAAGTGGCCTGAGCAGAGCTGGGTCAGGTACTGGGCACTGGGACCAACAGCAAACGGACTAGGTGGACTAGGTGGCTTTTCTTCATCTTTGCTCATGTCAACAAAAATACCACATGTGAGCACGAGAGACATTTGTTCCCAGGTGAGACATAAGGAGTAAGGTTCCAGAAGACTAGTGACATTCAGAGGAATCAGGAACTCATATGCCTAGAGTAATAATAAAAAAATAACAATCACAGTATCCCGTTCAGGAATGTAGGCTTCCCCACACCCCCACTTGTCCATTTGGGGCAGGAATGTTTACTCTGCAGGTAGCCACCCCCACCCCCATTCGACTCATTTATTTTAGCCTTTGAGCTATGATCCCTGCACTGAAAGGCCACTGGACATTCTCTCTGTGTGGTCTTGAAGGGTACTGTGGATTAAAATGTGCTCTAACACCAATATCACAGGTTTTTCTGTTGATCAAGTGACAGGCTGAACTGCAGTGTCCCAGGGATAGAGGAACTGTCCTTAAATTTAGGCTTTTCTAAACCAATAATTTGATTTTCTGGGTCCGGAAATAACTGTGGGAACCACTGAGCAATAAACAGAAAGATTTATACAGGAGTGCTCTCAGAGCTTCCGCAAAGATTGGTCGATCCATCTCCTGAAGGAGTGCTCGCGGGGGTCAGGGTGGTGGGGGGGGGGGAGTGGCAGAGGCTGTTACACTGAAAGAAACTCCAGTTGTACAAAATAGTACCTGGGTTATTTTTAAATCCTTTTACTTAAGTCCCCTGTGTTTCTGTGCTCCTGTAGTTTCTGAACAAATGGCTTAACTGAAGCACACCCTTTCAACAAATTATAAATGGTTGCTTGTGTAAGAGACAAGACCTTATGTCAAACTCAAATAGCAACAAAAGTTCAAGAAGCCCCCGCCAGCTGACTGTATACAAGACAGTTGGTTAGAGATCAGATTACAGCACCAAATATCCTGATACAGAGACTGATAACTTGACAAACTTAAAGTAAATAAAAATAAATTCACTAATATTCTGAAACCATGCCTAAATTAGAACACTACAGAGGCAATTCACTCAATACCTGATTTTTAAGATACTATGTACACTTAAAGATATAAACCTAACCTAAAAATCCTGAAAAGTAGAGAGAATCCTTTCATTCAAATTGTTTAATTGCTTGTTCCATGGACATGAAGATGGAAAGGATACTGATCTAATTTGTGCATAACTATGCAAATTCTCAAATGAAGGTGAAAACTAAGTCATTGTCAATGTCATGCAAAATAGAAATGTCATTATCTTTGTGGTCAGTATGGTTTCAGGGGAAACAATAACCTTTTGCAAGTTAAAGTAGACTTTTAGAAGCACCTAAATTGTATCAACATTCCAGTTACCTGAAGATTATATATATATAAAACATATAATATATATATAATATAATACACACACACACTACATACTCCCAAGAGCTTTGCTTACAAAATCCTCATGTGATAAAAATGCTCCTAATTTCTTTAAAATTTAAAGATACAGCTTTAAAGAAATAACACAAAATCTTTTCAAACTTATATCTATATTAAGTTGTGTAGAAGATTCCTTTGGGAAAGAATCTTTAACAGTGTTCAATGAACATGCTGGAAAATCCAGGACATACTCATAGCCATTTCCCAATGCCATTTCATATGCAGGAAGTATGATATAGTGATAAAAATAACTAAAATTAGAAGATAAAAATAACCAAATTTGGAAGCCACAATTATGTGGCTCTCCTCTGTTACGTGTTCCTAGGCAACTCAATTCAACTTCTTCAAGCTCAGTTTTGTCACTTTTAAAATAGAGATAGTAATACTTGTCCTGAATATCTTTCAAGTTTTTGTGTGGAGAAACTTGTAAAACAATGTTAAAGTATCTGGAAAACTCAAGTTGGGTTATTTCCATAATTTTGATAACACATACTCATCATTCCAATCTGTGTGTTTTGGGCCAATCATAACCCAATACATTTGGTGTTTTAAGGAAATTCAACAGTATTTCTTCTCCCCCCGCCTCAAACTGTCACTTAAAAGCTGTCTCTGTTTATGACCCAATTATATAATAATACATTACTGAGTACCTAGAATGTGCCAGGATGAATATATACTTATGTAGCTTTTTTGTATGTCAGGAACTGTATTCTAGGGTCTTCATATGTATAACTCTTTTAAGAATTACAATAATCTTATCAGGTAGGTATGATGAATAATTTATTTTGCAGGCAAGAAAACTGGGACCAAGAGATTAAAATACTTGCCCAAAATTTTACAAACGGTAAGGGACAGAAACAGGATTTAAACCTAGGGGGTTAGCCTGAGGGCCAGTGTCCTATATTTAACTCCCTCTCTCTTATACAGTGCAGTGTTGTTGGGGGGGGGGGGGAAGAATACAAGCACAGTATCTTCTGCATTTCTGACAAACATTGAATGACAGTCACCACTCATTGGTCTACTACATACCTCACATATTGAGTTGGCCAAAAAGTTTGTTTGGTTTCTCGTAAGATGGCTCTAGTAGTGCTTAGTTGTCTTGAACTTCATTTGAAACAATTTTGTTAGATTGTATTGTGACAGCTGTCATATTAGCATGTATTTAAAACAAACATATTAAAATTGGTGAATTTTTGCGTAGCCATTTTAATATTAAAGATGGAAGAAAATATGCAACTTTTTTTTTGGCATATTATGCTTATTATTTCAAGAAAGGTAAAAAATACAACTGAAACGCAAAAGATTTGTACAGTGTATGGAGAGGGTGCTGTGACTGATTGATTGTGTCAAAAATGGTTTGCAAAGTTTCATGCTAGAGATTTCTCCCTGGATGATGCTCCATGGTTGGGTAGACCAGTTGAAGGTTATAGCAATCAAATCAAGACACTAATTGGGAATAACCAATGTTATACCATATGGGAGATATCAGACATACTCAAAATATCCAAATCAATAAAGTTACTGGTGAAATGAAAAATGTGTCTTTTATTTTACAGAAAACACCATACAGACATTTGGCCAACCCAATATAACCTTACCTTGACATAGAGACACCTTTAATCTTGAGAAGGTTGTAACCTGAATTTTAAAGATAAGATAGTTAAATCTCAGACAGGTACATCAAATGACCAAATCCACATAAGTCATATAGGCAAGAACAAAGATTCGATAGTTCAGGTTTGTCTAAACCTAGCATTGAACGGCCTAGGATTTGCCTTCTAGAAAATTCCAAACACTCACTTCAAGCTCATGCAAAACTGAGGTATGTGGAATACTCAAATTCTCTTGAGCTACATGCATACATACCAAAAAGTGAAAAGAGTGAATAAATATGGAGGATTAGGGTAGAAACTGTAAATATGTCAGAAAATCTGTCTAATGGGTGTATATCAAGAGCTTAATACTTTCCATGTAGCCTCACAGGCAATTTAAAGAAGGTTCAAGAGGGGTTTTTGGAATATAATTTTATTAAAATTCTAAGACTTTTAATATCTAAGCTTTCCAAGATCGTATCTGTAATGAGAAAAGGATCCCCAATCAAAAATACTCAGAGGACTGAGGTGCCAAACTGATTTACCTTTGGTTTTCTAAAGTCGGCATAATGTCCCTAACGATGATTTTCTTGGTGACCATTAAGCAAGGTGAATTGCTTCAAACAATCCCTTTAAGAATGTTTCCTTTGTGTCACAAAATTCAGCAGTTTTGTGGCCCTTCAATTACATACATAAATATGAACTATACCTTCCACTTTATAATGCTAGGTAATTTTCAGAACTATAAAACTGGAGCTATAGATAATAGTATGTATCCTCCCCCACACTGTCTGCTTTGTGCCTTTTCTCATTTTCTAGTTCAAGAGACAAAGAAGGAAAAGGAGAAAGCACAGCATGAAAGCAAAGTAAAGGGCAGAGAACGCACACCTTCTTCATGCCTATCTTCTCAGAACATAGCTGAAAGGAGCAGGTAAGCAAAGACTTAGAGCAAGACAAAAATTATTGAAATTTCAAGTTGTATGAAGAAATGCACTAATTTTCTAACAAAAGGGAGATTTCATTCACAGATTTCCTTTCCAGGTAAATTTTACATAAATCCTGTATCCCTGTAAGCTTGTTCTTGAGAAATTTTGCTTTCTGGATTTCTCACTGCTAGAAAATAGGACTGACTACTAACAAAAATGATGAATTTAAAGTTCCTAGCACATTAGTTTAATATTGACTACTATCATGACTCTCAAATTCTGCCTTGGTATAAAAATTTTATGAAAAAAACAAAAGGCCATTTGATGCCCTGGAATTCAGTCACACAATCTTTCTTCCCCTTTGGGGAAGTCAGCGAATTCTTCCCACACTCACCACATCTTCCATGGGGGAAAGCGCTCTGATTTCACAGGGAGCTTCAGCCATGGAAGAGGGCTCTTTGAGAATAGTCTTCTTTGCAAGTTTTAAGCTTATTTTTAAAAACCAACAGAAATTTTGATGAATTTACTTTGACATTACAACAGGGAAATGAAGAGTTTACAGGTGAGATTAGGTTGACAACTACATTTCCAAAGTGGCTGGCTAACTCTTACGGGGGGGAAAAGATTTGGTGTGGCCATGAGAAATACAAATTGCCCCAAACATGAAATGGGACTTACCCCGCCTCCACTCCCAGTCAGTGTCCTGGATCCCCTTAGTGCGGGAATGCGCGGGTAGCGTCAGAGAGCTTGCCTAAACTGATGACACACAGCACTGTCCCACAGCAATGGGACAACGTAATGCCAGCCGTAAATACAAGCTGCACTGGTAATTTCAAACTTTCTAGTGTCACACTTTAAAAGTAAAAAGAAACAGGTAAAATTTATTATTAGTAATATATTTTATCTGACATTATTTCAACTTGTAACCCATATAAAATAGTATTTTATGTTATTAATATTGTTATTAACATACTAATAATAGTGTTAATAATATAATAGTAAATTAATGTGTAATATATACTATTGGTGTTAAAATGTGGTATCAATGATATTTAGTTTAGTAATATTACTTTTTCCATACTAAGTCTTTGAACATGTCTCAAGTTACCTTGGACATATTTCATGTGTTCTGTGCCACCTGGGGCTAATGGCCGTCACATAGACCACGACACTGGCTCTCCAGCCTGAACATTAGAATCTCCTGGGGAAATTTTTTAAACTCTAATATCAGGATGGTCCCCAGGTCAATTATCAGAGTCCCTGGGAGTCCATCCCCACAACTCCCCCACTTTCGGCCTCATTGTCAATGGTTTTCAACACCAGTGGGTTCTAACGGACAGCAACATTGAAGAACCACTGGCCCGGAAAACATCCACCATCACTGGCATCACTTAGCAATCTTCCTTTCAGCTGCATTTCAGAATTCTAGCTTGAATGTCCTTCCATTTTTTCCCCTTTGATATGTGGATGTGAGACTGAGAAAGAAAATAGGTGCAGCTGATCTTCTCTTAACTTTCTCACTTTTCCAGAAAAACCTGGAATCACGTTCACCTAAGGAGCTGATTTTATCTCCACCACTGTGCAGCACTGTTGTATTTAAACCAAACAAATATTTACAGTAATATTAGTAAACTGGTAAAAGACAGTGTTTACTTGAGACTGGCTGAATCCTGTTCTGGCACAAGCAGGGAAATAAAACCCTTGTACTATGAAAAATTTTATTATGGAAAATCTCCACCTGTGAATACTGAGAAACAGGTTAGTCTGGCAACACAGCATTGTCTCTCAGACTGCTTGTCGAGTGGACTTGCGTCACACCTTGGCGCTGATCCTCTCTAACTGATTGTCTGCGGCTTGCCTGGACTCACTCCCAGCTTTAGACACACAGCCAGAAGCAGGGCTCTGAGCCAAAGCGGCGCTGGGGCAGCAAAGCACCAAATGCAGAGCCAGCTTCTGAGGGTCTGAGTGGGTCTTGGAGGTCTTAGCTTGTCTCTGCACTTGGCTCCATTCCAGAGGAATTTAGGCAAGCAGAAGATTTATCAAATTGATTTAGAAACCCAGTTTTAATAAAGTGTGTATTAAGTCTGTTGAATTCTGCTACATGTTTGAAAGCCAAGGTTAGAAGCTGTATCTACTAGCATTTTTGAGAGTTTAAAGGACCCAATGAGACATTCATGCCATGTCACAGGGCTAATTAGAGCATCTGAAAGCAGGATGGGAACGGGTTCTCCTAATGCTTCAACCCAGTGCTCCTGTCGCCAAGAAACTGCAGTGTCTTAACGTCCAGTTCCTCTCCTTTGCATTCTAGATACAAATGGAAATTGGTAGTCTTCTTTGGAGGGATATTAGTAATATTTTAAATTCATATATTCTTCAGTCATTCATTTCAGCTGTAGGAATATATTCTACAAAGCACACATGTGCCCAAAGACATTGATCAAGGGTGTTTGTTGCTCTACTATCTGTGATTGGTAAACATTAAAACGCCAGTCAATACAGCTTTTAAAAAGAAGAGAGCATCATGCTAAGCAAAATAAGCCAGGTGGTGAAAGACAAATACCATATGATCTCCCCTTTAACAGGAACCTAATCAACAAAACAAACAAACAGGCAAAATATAATCAAAGACACTGAAATTGAGAACAGGCTGACAGTCACCAGAGGGGAGAGGGGAGGAAATTTCAGGGGAAAAAGGGAAGGGTTTAGAGCAACAAGTATAAAGGACACATGGACAAAAACTAGGGAGGGTGGAAATGGGAGGGAGGTGGGGATGGCTAGGGTGGTGGGCTGGGATGGGAGTAAGAGACAGAAAACTGTACAAGAACAACAATTAAAATAAATTTAAAAACTAAGGGAAAAATAAAAATAAATAGAAGACAGGTTTAACAGTGAAGATGATCCACAAAAGAAATGACTGATAAGCTGAATTCCATTAACATTTAAAACTTATGCTTTGTACAGAGGACTCGGAGACCGCCATCAACTGCAAGATCAACCTGGAGCTCTATGTTTCCTACATCTACTTGGCTGTGTCTCTCCACTTCGACTGCGATAATGTGGCCTTGAAAAACTTAGCCAAGTATTTTCTGCACCAATCTCACGAGGACAGGGAACATGCTGAGAAACTGATGAAGTTGCAGAACCAACGAGGTGGCTGAATCTTTCTTTAGGATATCAAGAAACCAGACCGTGATGAGTGGGAGAAGGGGCTGAATGCAACGGAGTGTGCAATACACTTGGGAAAAAGTGTGAATCGATGACTACTGTACTTGCCCAAATGGGCCACTGAAAAAACGGACCCTCATTAGTGTGACTTAACGGAGACCCACTACCTGGATGAGCAGGTGAAATCCACCAAAGAATTGGGTGACCACATAACCAACTTGCACAGACTGGGTGCTCTAGGGTCTGGCATGGCAGAGCATCTCTGACGAGCACAGTCTGGAAGACAGTAAAGAGAGCCGATCCTCAGGCTGCCTTCCCACCAGCACGGGAGTCACTTCCCTGGTCACCAAAGCAGTACGTGCATGTTGGAGTTGTACCATTACCTTTTCTGTAACTTGTACCAAATTATCCACTTGTGTCCTTCATTTGTAACAGTCCTTCAAATAAGGTAATTTGGTACCCAAAAGAAAAACTTAGGCCTTGCAAAGACAATGCCAAGAGAAGTAGAAGACAAGTCACGGTCTGGGAGAAAATATTTTGCAAAATACATCTGATAAACAACAATTACCTAAAATATCTAAAGAACTCTTAAAACTCAATAGTAAGAAAGTAAACAACTGATTAAAAAGTGGTCTAAAGGCCTTAACAAACACCTCACCAAAGAAGATATACAGATGGCTAGTATGTCTCTAAAATATATTCCACACCATATGCCATGAGGGAATGCAAATTAAAACAACAGTGAGATATCACTACACACCTGTTGGAATGGCCAAAGTCTGAAACTCTGACAACATCGAATACTGGTGAGGATATAGAGCAACAAGAACTTTCATCCATTGCTGGTTTGGAAGCCACTTTGGAAGACAATTTGGCAACTTCTTATTGAACTAAATATATTCTTACCATGTAATCCAGTAATTGAACTTCTTGGTATTTACACAAAATAACTGGAAATTTATGTCCACACAAAGCCTACACGTGGATATTTATAACAGCTTAATTCATAATTGCCAAAATTTGGAAACAACCAATATGTCCTTCATTAGGTGAATGAATAAACTGTAGTACATTCAGATAATAGAGTATCATTCAGTGCTAAAATGAAATAAATTATCACGTCATGAAAAGGCACGGAGGAATCTGAAATGTGTATTACTAAGTGAAAGAAGCCAGTCTGAAAGGTTACATACATACTCTATGATTGAAACCATATGACATCCTGAAAAAGGCAAAACTATGGAGACATGGCTGCTGACGGGGGATGAACAGACAGAGAACAGAGGATTTTTAGGGCAGTGAAAATACTCTGCATAATATTATAACAATGGATATATATATCAATATATATTTGTCCAAACCCATAGAATGTACAACACCAAGAGTGAACCCTAAGGTAAACTATGGGCTTTGGCGATTATGGCGTGTCAAAGCAGGTTGACTCCCGGTACCAAATGTACTGTTCTAGTGAGTAACGTTTATAATTGGGGAGGTTAGGCATGCAGGGAGGCAGCAGGTATGGGAAATCTCTGTACCCCCTTTCAATTTTGTTATGAACATAAAACTGCTCTAAAAATTATGTCCTAACAATTATGTAGAATCATAAGTACTCATATGGCAAGACCTCTAAAAAAGGTAAATCAAAAATCATGTCACAAAAAATAGTTCTAGCATGATCCTACTCGTACAGAAGTGGAACATACAAATGTATGTATAAAGGTATAGTAAATTTTTAGAAGGATATTTGGAAAACTGGTGGAAGTGATTGTTACTGCCAAAGGCAGGAGGATTTGAGGATTTACTTCTGCATCATTTGACACTTTTACACAGAGAACAAATTTCCATAGTACATGGGTAATTAAGAATAAACTTATTCAAAAAAAGATTCCTTGACCTCATTTTAAACAATCCAGACTACTAAGGGCATGCTTATTCAGAAACATAGATGTTCTTTGTAACAATATAAATGAAGATTTTTCAAATGTCCCAGTATGCTAGAAATTTGTTGTAAATCATTTGTGTTACGACTGAAGAATAAAGAAAAACTAATTAAATAAAGAATGTCTAGTAAGTTAATTAACTGAAATTCCACATAGTCTCCTTTCCTCAAGATTAATTTGTTGAGATTTTAGCATTATAAAAATAATGTGGAACAACTATCAGTAATATAATTTTACGTGACTTTGAATGTTTACGTTAGAAAAAGCAGTTTTGAAACCTATAGCCAAAACAACAAAAATCAATTGGTTGAAACATGGGTTAAAGCAAGGAAACAAAAAACTGATTCAAATATGCCTCTTCCTAATTCCAGCCAAGGATAAAGTCTGATTTCATGGGACTGAAGAGAGGACCTGGCCTGGCTGGAAAGGCAGGTACAGAAGACAGTAGGTAACAAAGCGTCCATCTCTACTGTGCATGACCCCGGAGTGTGCAAGTACAGTGGGGATTGAGGTCTCCAGCAGTGGAAGGATGTCACGGAGGAGATGGTGCAAAGAACAAGCCAATCACCGAGTAGATGAGATGGGAGTTCTTCTAAGGAAAGGGAAAGCATGGGTGCTAAGAACATAGGAGACCTTGAAAATTTTCAGTAGGGCCAGAGTATGGAGTTTGAAAATAAGTTGATGGGAGATAATGCCGTTGACATGAGATGGGAGCTGTTAATTAAGAATCTTCATAAGCTATGCAAATCAGTTTGGATGTTTTACCCTTTAGTCTTGTGTAGACTAGTTTGGGAGCCACTAGCCACATGTGGCTGTAAACACTCAGACTATGGCTAGCCCAGATTAAGATGCGATGTTAAGTGTAAAATAATGCACACCAGATTTCAAGGACCTAGTATAATAAAATATATAAAATACTTCATGGTTATTGTTTACATGTTTATTGATACTGTTCTGGATATATTATTAAAATGAGTTCCACCTGTCTTTACATTTTTAATTGGCTACTAAAAATTTTTAATTACAAATGTGTCTTGTAATGCATGTATCTCTATTTGACAATGGTGCTTTTAGATAATGGTTAGGTGCTTAACAGAGGAATGAAAGATAAGAGTTTGCATTTTGGAGGTATCCTCCTGGCAAAAGTGTGAATGAAGAATGGTTTGTAGGAAAACCAAACAGGAAGTAGGAAAACCAGCTCCCCCGTTATTATAACATTCCGAGGAGAAAAGATGAAGGCTTATTAAGGCAAGAATGCTGGAGAGAAAAAGAAAAGGACATTCAATCCATGGACTGTAAAGCAATGAGATAGAGAAGAAAATAATTTTTAAGTTTCTTGTTTGGATGCTTGGGTTCTTGATGATTCCGTTAACTCAGAAGATGGTAACAGGAAGATCTCATTGAAGTCAGTTTAGGAAGATATTATTAATCCTGGATACAATCTGTTGTAATGCTCGTGGGGCCTGAAGCACACACTTCCAGCAGACAAAGATAAATATGCTGGAGTTCAGGGAAAAGCTTTGGATTAGAGATAGGAACATGTGATTCATCAGTGCATGCACAGTGGGTGATGTCACTGCTGAAAAACTGTTCTTTTTGAAGAGTAAGATCTCTGAGGAACTCAGACATTTATTGAGTGAATAAAAAGTTTGTCAGGAGATTAGGAAAAAGAAGTCAGAGGGGTTAGCAGTGAACCAGGAAACACTGATTCAAAAGACTAACAAGTGGATTCCAAGGACAGAAATCAGCAGCTACAGAGAAATTTAATAAGTGCTTATTGTATGGAATTTTTGGAGCTTCATGGGTGATTTAGATGTATTTTATGTGTATTATATCATATTTAATTCTCATAGCAATCCTATGAAGTGGGTACTATAATTATCCCTATTTAAAATGCAGGAAATAAGATGCACAGGATGGTTAAGTTGCCCAAGATCACACAGCACATCAGTAGTAGATGGGATTCAAACCCAGGCCACCTGTAGGGGTGTTTCTGTTACAAACCCAAGCTGTACAGATATATATATATAACGAGTCATCAGCTCCTCTGGAGCACTAAGTGAGCTAAGGGAAGTTTATATTATCAACAACTGGTTGAAAATAAGATGAAAGAAAAAAGTTTATTTTTTTTAATCTGTCAGCTTTGGAGCAGCTCTTCTGGGAAGTGAGAGATTACCCAGGAGACAAGTTAAATGGGAAGAACTTTTGCTTGATGTTTGTTACCACCTTTGCCAGCTATTCTAAAGGCTTTGGGAATCAAACCACAGTTATTCTAGGCAGAGGGACTGGGTGCGTTGGTCACCACTCCATTCCCCAACCCCCCACTGTAGGTGCCACTGGAAAGAAGGACTGAAATAAGAAAGCAACAAGAAACAAGAGGATGATTGTCACTGTTAGCTTTATGTAGCCCTGTCCTCAACCCCTCTTGTCTCCATTCTCAATCCTGTCTTTTCTAAACCCCCAAGGGAAGCTTCTGTCAACTTTGGAAAACAGAAGAGATGCATCTCTATGGGGTCCCTTGAAACCACAAAATTCAATGCAGGCCTTGCTCCAGCTCAGCCCAGGCACCTCCATCAGGCATGCCCTGATCTCTGAGAGAACTGAGAAATCTGACAGGATATTTCCTCTTCCCATGATCATCACAGCAAAGGTCTTTGTCATTGCATTTTGAATTGCCTGCTGATCAGATTCAGTGACAACCATAACTTATTTAAATAGCTCTGCTAAGGCCCTTCCATGGCTCAAAACACCCTACCTTTCCTATCCACCTATAAAGCCTACAATTATTTTGTTAGACAGTTATTCAGTTACCAAGGATCCTATTTGGAACTGCAGATATCCCTGTGAATTTGGCATTTGACTAGTTCACCCTAGAGAGATCTTTCAAGGAATGACAGGTTTGACGGGGGATGAGCAACGAACTGGCAGTTTACATTGGCTACATCTGTGTACCAAATGCCTGATAGATATAGGTGAGGGGACAGAGGTGGAGTGTCTCCACCTATATCTAGAAACAAAGGATCTAGAAGAAGGGCAAAAAGAAAGGTGAGTGTGGATAATAAAGTAGGGTCACTACTGGATAATTTCCCATGAGTTCTGTCCCATTAGAAGGTTTTCCTGCAAACATTGAGTCCTCAAAACTCAGTTCTCTTAAGCCCCAGTGAACCAAGTGGGCAGGAGATGAATCCCTTGGGAGAAGAGTCAAGTGGCACAGGGTATAACATATCAGAAGTAATGGAACTAAAATGAAATTATAACCAAGGTAGAAGGCTTTGCGTAAGTGTAGAAACAATTTGCCAGGAGATTAGAGGGCTAAAGGACTGGTTGTTAATTGCTCCTCCTTTCCTCAGAGCCAGAACAATGAAAACGTGACTGTGAATTACAGTACTGTACTCACCTCTGTGTACTGCTGGATAACGTTTTCAGGAGTGGGGCCAAGAAACACGTAGAAATCAAGTATTCCTCCAATGGTCCTGAATGTTAAAGACGGAAATGGGCTCAGAGTGATATCTGAAGAGAACAAAGCAAAATAGAGAATAAGCACAAATAATATAAGTGGCAGAGATCACTATTTTAATATGTTTACCATTTAGATGCTACTATGGCTGATTATCTAATACTAGGCACTATTGATAGTTCTGATAGCATCTGAGTGTCTGCCAGGATTTTCCAAGTCTTTGTGTTCCCGGTTTTCTTTTCTGAAGAGTTCAAGTCAGTTATATCTATCATTGTACACACACACACACACACACACACACACACACACACACGAACGACAGAGAGAGAGACTGATTAATCCTGAGGCACAAAATTAAGAAAAGCTGCTGCAGAGGTAATACATTTCAAATATTTCTAGACTAATTAAATGCAGAAAGGAGGACTTTGCGATGTTTACATTGTTGAGATTACATGACAGATCCAGCAACACTGCATTACCATGAAATTTCTAACATTGCTTGTTCAAGGGCTTCTGATTTCTTAAATTTATGTCTTTAGTACTGTATGTCTTAATAGTATTTTGCAATTTATTAGGATGACTGTCTTTTCACTAAAAAGTTTCTATTTTGAAACAAAATATTATAGATAATCTCTCTGTTTTATTCTAATTAATACAAATTTTTAAAAGGGAGAAAAGGCAAAAATAGCATTTACATTTTGCACTTGCTTTTGTATGATTTAACCAGAGAATCACATTACCTTGGGCATTGGAATTCAAGAGAAAAACACCGTGAGCATTAAAATCTTTCTCAATGCACATATAAAAAGGATGAACTCCATAGAGATTGGTAAATGCCTGCAACGCAAAAAGAAACATGGTGTTTTTATGATTTATTAGAATTTTTATTATCCTATCTCAATGAGATCCAGTAGTAATTAATGACATGTCAAAAAAGAAAAAAAAAAGTGTACTATATGTTATGAGGGTAAAAGGCAAACTAGTGAAAACATGGATATAAAATTTCAAACTTGCCTTTATAACCACTTAAGTATAAACCAAAATGATTTCTGAGAGTACATTTATAGCACCTTATAGAAAATTATTCTTACTATTCGTGCCCTCTTTCTTTCAATAAACAGACTCCTAGTATTAAGACTCTCTGTCCACACATTACCCCTGGTGATTGATCTCTGGAAAACATTCCGTATCTAACATCATCTGTGTCATGCTTAAAAGATGGATGTTTGTGTTCACCAAATCCATAGATCGAAGTGGATGGACAGGGGTCATCATTTGTATATACTGGTCAGAAAATACCAGGCCTCCGAGAGCTGTTTCCCACCTGTGCCGGACAGAGAAGCAGAAAGACAGTGACTGGGTGGCCTTTTTACTCTAAAAAAAAATTTGTGAAACTTTAATAAAAACTCTTTTCTCCATTAAATTCCTGTCCAAAAAGAAAAGTCCTATAAAGTTAGCTTTAAGGGGGAGAAGAAAATAAAAATGGGATGTGGGGATCTGAGGGAATGGTAATTCATGTTTACTGAATATCTGCTAAATGTTGGGTGTAACATGTGGCATTTCACTTACCCCTCACGATATCCCTGTGGAAGCATTATTATTCCATTTTATAAACAAAGAAACTGAGCCACAGATGGAGTAAAGTTCATGACTTGCCTAAAATTACCAAAATACCAGTGCCAAGATTCAGTCAGTTTTGCTGCTCAAATTTTTGTGCAGCATTTTATCTGTTGAGATGGAAGTAGGTCTCTCTTGAAATAAAAGTAGTCCGTGTTCAAATAAAACTTGGGGAATGTTGAGCTACATTTCTTTTCTGCAGGACTTTTTCAGAGATTCGCTCTGTATTGCTTCTTAATAAGGAGTAATACAGAGTGACTCTCTTAGAGCCAACTACTGCACTGACATTTTCGGAAACCTTTTGTTCCAGAACACCTGTTTACATGGTGAAAGCCAAGGTTAAGTCAAAGGGAAGGGAGAGAGGGGTGGTGGAGGTGGTGACAGCACAACAGTTACAGGAGGGAGGGCCCCATCCTGCCCCCAGACCCATAACCTCATCTCAGCCTCCCCTGTGCTCCAGTTTCTAGCCCTGTTCACAGGGGAGAAGGGTAGGTGCTTCTAAGTTCCCTGCCAGAGGAGAGTTCTCACTCCCTGCTGAGTAGCAACACTTAACTATGTTTGTTGAAATTTGTTGCTTTTTCAGTGTTTCTCTCTCTCACTCTCTTTTCCCTCCCTCTCTCATTCAGGGATGATTTACTGAGTGTCTTGCACTGGGCACTGGAGAAATACTCCAAGGAATAAGAGTTGGGGACAACTAAGTAGTTACAACACAGTGGGATAGGTGGAGATAAGTAAGTACATGTTGCTATAGGAGCAGAACAGGAGGACACAAGTCACAGCCCCAGAAAGTAGAGCTTTTCAGGGAAATAGGATGAGCAGGTAAGGTGCAGTGTATGAAAAGTAATAGTATGTGTTGGCTTGGCTTCCCGTAGGAAAAAGCGTTTACTATCTTTTTTTCTTGTGTTCTTAGTTGAATACAGCCTTTTCAGACCCTAATTAACAAGAAAACACATTTAATTTTTCAGGTCATCAGAAACCTCAGAACAAGATTTCTCTCATATTTTCTCCTACAAGTATCAAAGCCTCAAAGTATAATTTTCTAAAACTTCATTAAAACTTTCAGTTAGCCACAAAGATGTGAAATAAAGACCAACTACTACCATAGTACTTTCTGATTAATTAATCATTTCAGTAACAATCATTTGCCTCAGATTGTTTGAAAATATTGCTGATGGGGGAAGGTGCTCTTATTTTGACTATTAAGAATCTGCTTCAAAATTGTATAAAAATATTAATAGTACTTTAAAAATTACCTAGATTTTGAACTAAAAAAAAACCCCATTTAGAAAGGGTATACAAAAAGATTATATTCAAATTATTAAAAATTAGCTCAGCACATGGTGACTAATCAGAACCCCTGTGGACCAAAGGCTGAATCGGGGACCCCAAGACCCCAGACATGACAGGTCTTAGCCATTTAAAGGACCTAGGGAGACCTGCAGGTCCTGCTGGAGGGGCTAAGGAGAGCAACAGAGCAGCAGAAGGGACACGGGACCGGCTCAGGGAATGGCTCTTAACGACCATGGAAGCATTTCAACATTGCCACAGCAGCTACAGCCATAATGGAGCCTATCTCTAAGAAAGAGTAACCATTTCCTGGAGGAAAGGAATTATTTTCTGGCTCAATTGGCCATAAACCTTAAAGGTAACCTTCTCTCTCAGAAAAATCCTTTGACTTTGACTTTTCAATGTAAAGAAAGGTATCAATTAAGCTTTAGTAGTATACTATCAATGATTCTTCAAATATCAGTCTATGCTACCATTTATAGAAGCACATGGTTTCCTTGGTTTTATCTCAAGTGTCATTTATTTATATAAGCCAACAGAACTCAGGGCAACCTGCTACAGGTCTCATTAGTTCTAACCATAAACCTTAGATGCAACCTCCTATATATGCTATTAAATGCACATTTATATCCTCTTCCTTAGGCAAAAAAAAAAAAAAAAAAATTTAAATCTAATCATTGAAAGAACTGGGTTGTCAGAAGTTTGTGGCACATTGTGAGCTGTCATCAGTGGTTTACTGAGACTGGAAATAACTGATGTGAGAGGCATAAACTGTGTCAGTCCTTTATCTTCTGCTTCATCTTATAACCCCCAATGTTCTCAAAAGGTTAACACCACTCAGAGGGTACTCAGTCCCTTAAGATTTTCATAAGCATGTTAACAAATATTCATTCCCATTTCTCATTCCCCTTCATGAATCATGAACACTGATTTTATATACATACATATTTATATATGTTTATATATAACATTTATGCTTATAAAATAAGGCAAACAAAAGGGAAAACTTTCTGAATAAAGAAGCACATTTCATTGTTTATTTAGAAATTACCTACATTAAACACTAAAAAATAGGACAACTAGACTATCATAAGTAAAAAAAAAAAGATATAGCATTATATAAACAATGTTGATTGAGCTTTAAAATGACATTCAAATACACTGTTCAAATGCATTCTCATTGTTCAAATAAAACTAAAATAATTTTAGTGTGATTAAAATACCAGATGAAAAATAAAATGAAATAATATCCTATTACTTTCCCTTTAAAAAATTTTATAAAGAAAACTGTTAAAAATTAAAGTCCATAAAAAATGAAATAGAACTTCCTCTTATCTTACTTGTTTGTTTTTTACCATAGAGGTAGAGCTCTGTAATGCATTTATCATAAGAAATTCCTTATATGTAATCTCTCTTTTCAACTAACCACAGTGGTACATGCTGTGGCTTGTACAAGGGAAAAATATCTTTTTGGAATGAGGGGAAAAAAGAGTTGGTCTAGGCAAGACACATCTTTCAGATATATAAACAGATGATGGAATTCTGATCACATGTATTAAAATTAATAGTATTGAGTACTTTCCAGAGTATCTACAACCACATTATTCATAATACTCAAAGTCCTAAGCTTTAATGTTGACACATTCCCATTTATTACAAATTGATATTGGTGTGTTCAGTCCTACTTATTTTAAAAGCTATCAGTATGAAATAAACTTTTAGAAGCAATCTTTGCTAATTCAAAGTAGAAGGATCTCCCCAGAACTTCAAAAGAAATATCAATAGCACCACAACATCTTCACCTCACCCCCAAAACTCTCTCCTTAATACATTTAAAGAAATCATGTTTTTAAAATTCAGGATTGCTGCTATAAAATAGGAATAAATCTCTGTCACTAACGAACCATTAAAATTGCTGTGTAGCTCTTAAAAATGAATATGTTGTCCTATAAGAAGTATCAAATAAACATCTGACAGAGGAGTGAATGGAGGGAAGAAGGACTTTTTGACGACTATGCCCTGGAGGGTTGATTAAAATAGAGTGTTTCCACCAGAGTCAGATCAGTTCACACAATGAGTGCAAGGCCAGCAGCGGGTGAGTCGGTGATGACTGAAGAAACTAGGGGAACGGGGCATGCCGGACCCTGCACCACCTCCACCTTCTAAGTCCTCTACTGCCGAGGCTCAGGGCTCACCTACCCAAAATATGGTGCCTGGGCATACTGCATATCTTAAGCTGAAGAGTTTGGAAAATGGGTAGAAGCAGGAAAGTCACCTAATCTCTTCCTGCTCACTGTTCTTCCCTGAAATGGGTCATAAATCCCCCAAGTGAAAGATGCCCACACTGTACCGAGATTAGAGGGAGGAAGACATTCTTATCACCAGAGACAGGGAATTTGGGACCAGAGAAATCTATAAATAAACATCATTAAACTGATCCTTATCTCCTAGCTACTTCTTTACCATTGACTAACTCCTAGTCGCAACCTCTCTGTCTTATCAATTCTTCACAAAGTTATTGTCTTTTTGTCTAAAATTAATAAAAGCTTCCTGCTCTGTCACTTCCTTGGGTCTTCATTCTCTTATGAAAGCTCCCATGTCACATACACAAATTCAAAAACGTTTTATGCTTTTCTCCTGTTAATCTCTCAGTTTACTTTTCAGTCCCAGCCAGGAACCCTAAGAGGGCCAAGGGAAACTTTTCCTCCCCTACACCATCACACGAGCTATGTACTGATTCACATTATAAAACCATGTCATAATCCCTCCTTGTACTTCCTATCATACCAGTCTTTTTAAACCAGAAGATACCCAGTCTTTTTATTCTTTCATGCCTTTCTTTTATAGTTCCCTTAAACAAAAAAGGCTCCACTGCAACCAACTCCTCCCTGAAATCTTATTGTCCTGTCAGAATTTAAATTTCCTTTTCCATTCCTCATACCTTTATTTCGAGTTTCTTTCATTCTCTTGGCTCATCTAGTTAGCCCTAGTTAGCCCTATTGATAGCAGGTAGCGTATTCTTTATTATTCCTTATCCCCAATGACAAACACCAAGTGGATGTTGAGAAAATAATATTTCTTAATATAAACCTGAAGAAAACACAGGTGCAACAAAATGTATTGAGCGTTTATTATAGGAAAGTTTTATACAGAGCGATAAGAAGCTCAATCTTCCACTCTCTCTTGGGTGCACGCTAACTTTCACATCCCTGGAGAAAACCCTCTCTACAAGGCTGTCTGACGGGAGTGGGGTGGGCGAGGGGATAGAGAAGGTGGTGTTGACCACAAACATGAACTGCAGCGCACACCAGAGCACTGGGCATCAGGGCAGCCAGGTTACACAAGCTCACAGTCAGCCAGAGTGGGTATCAAAGCAACATTCATACCCACGGCCTCAACAACCAGACCTCAGGCAGCCGGGACATTTGCCTGAAAAGTGGAAGAACAGGACAAACAGGCTAGACCCTCATCGCTCTTTTCAGCCCTCAATCTAAATGCATTGAACCCCCAACACGCGTTGCTATGCACTTTCAAAAGAATTTGGTTTCCAGCCTTGAGCAGCCACCAAGCCGACAGCGCTGTGCCTGTGCATTCCAGCTCGGCCTCCCGGTCTGTTAGGATGAATGGACTGCCTGTGCTCCTCAGACTAACTCCTCCAGTGACTCACTGACTCCGGCCTTTCCTCTGTTTTTTCTTACACCGTCTTCCATAACAAAATAGAAACACATTGCTATTTTTCTCATCTTAAGGGAAAAAAACCCCTCACATTCTCTCCTGACCTCATTTGACTCCATGTCTCTCTTTCTTAAAATTACATTTTCCAAAGCAGTCGCTTACCCTCAGTCTTTCCAGCTTCTCTCCCCACTCTCACTGAACCACCACCGAGCTCCCCTGGAGCTGCTGTTGTCGAGGTGAACACTGAGCTCTAGAGACCTGCTCTACTGCACTGGACCTGTGGTCACCGACCCACTTTGTGCCTTGAGAACCTTGTTAACAGGGCAGATTTCATGGTGAGTGTCTTCACCACAATAAAAAAAAATTGTTAAAGATGAGGAATAAACTATGTTGGTGTAACCCATGTTCAATTCTCAGTCTTCACTCAATTTAATCTACCAGCAGCATGTGTTGGAATTGCTCACACCCTCTTTCTTCAGATGCTTTTTGCACTCTCTTCAGTTTTGGTGAAGAAACACCATATTCCTCTAATTACAGTATAATTGTGTCTTGCTATTTCTCAGCCCATCTAAAATGTACTAACAGGAGAGTGGACAAGTAAGAATTCACTGATATTTACTTATTGAACATTTGCTGCTTGCTTCAAAATATAAAAATCATAACAATGAACCAGACGTTGATTCTGCCATAAAGGAAATTAATATCCAGATGGAGATAAGATAGTAAGGTGAAATGAATATGATGCGAAATATAGTATAGGAGTTTAAAGAAAAGTACAGATTTGGTTCTTCTTAAGTTAAAAAGAAAGAGAGGTCATTTCCATGTATGGAAGTGTCATCAGGCAAACTTTATAAAAAGAGTAGGCTATACTTGGGAAGAATTGTGATAAGCAGAGGCAGAAGAGACAGGCTTTCACGAAAGAGAAAATAGTCTGAATAAATGTGGGAAGGAAGAAAGAAGAGTTCAGGGTAGGTCCAAGAAATAGCAAGGCAGCAATCCAGTTTGGCTTGAAGTGGGATCCATAAATGAAGACTATGGGAGACGTGAGCAGGATGTGGAAGCACAAAGTTAAGTTTTGAACATTGAAAGGTCAAAGGATTAGCAGAACAGTGCAGTTCCTGTTGTCCAACAGGCAAGTTAGAAATCCCCTGGAAATCTCCTTTGTCAAATACGCAAATTCACTAGATAACTTTTCCAGCTTTGAAATTATCATAGGCAAAAGTACAAAACATGGGTAGCCATCCTTTCAGCTTCCATTAACAATTTGTTCGCAATCCCACAAACCTCTTTGCCATTTTCCAGCCTCTGCTTGTCATTGGGTCCCAAAGCCAATGAAAACGGATTTACATTTTTGTTACCAATGACAGCCCTTTGCTAGGGAATGCTACTATAACACATTTTCCTCTTAAGTATCAATTTCTATATAACAAGCTATCCCAAAATTTAGTACAAAGATTTAGTGGGCAATGACTCTGGTCTTACCTCTAACATGGACATAAACTGGGATTGGTGTACCTTGTGGTCAGAAAGGAACCAGATGTCCATCTAGATGTGGTTGGATGGCATAGCAGGGTCTCACTCATGGGACAGGGGACTCACCTGAACGGCTAGAATAAGTAAAATGGCTGGGCCTCTCTTTCTATGTAGACTTATCACACGATGCTAAAAATGGTCCAAGAGGGTGAGCAAGAATGTTGTAAGGCCTACGGTGGCCAGATCTTGGAAGTCACATGTCATTTCTCTTGCATTCTATTGGTCAAAACATAAAACAGGACCAGCCTGGAATCAAGTGGCGGAAATGTAGAAGCTAAAGAACTTATGACACATGGACATGAACTAGAGGGGGGGAATGTGGGTGGGAGGGAGTGTGTGGGTGGAGGGGAATGATGGGTGAGAAATGGGACAACTGTAATAGCATAATCAATAAAATATATTAAAAAAAAAAAAAGAGAGATGGGGAAACAGACTTCATCTCTTGACCAGAAAGGGCTACAAAGTATTTCGGGCCATTTAAAACCCACCACAGTTAGGAACTCAGTGTGGCCTCATAGAGTAAACATGTCTGAGTGGGCAGCATGAACCCTGAAAGCGGCAGCACTGTTAGAACCAGAAGCTGGTCATCTGAGTTATTGAACCAAGGATAGCTTTACTGTGTATATAGACATAACCACATTATAATTCATGTTAACTCAAGGCCATTATACACTGAAAGGAATTGAATAGTCAGGATGACATAGATATACATGGAAATCCAAAGCAAATATTGGCACTATACTGGCACTATATTACTTTGCATAATAATGATAAGACACAAATTAATAAAAAATTATTGATATTAGAGCAACAAGTATAAAGGACTCATGGACAAAAACTATGGGGGGGTGGAAATGGGAGGAAGGTGGGGAGGGCTGGGGTGGTGGGCTGGGGCGGGGTAAAAGACAGAAAACTGTACAATATCAACAATTAAAAAATACTGATTAAAAAAATAATAATAAAAAAATAAAAATAATAAAAAAAATTATTGATATTACTTTAGATTATTAGGCATGTGTTTTTTTATTATCATAATGCTCAAAAACATCATCAATGATTTACAGAATATGTACCATGTACCAGTCCAACTAAATTAAATTTTGAAAGGGAACACAGAATTTTAAAACTGAAAATAGCTTCTAATTCAATTCCTCATAATTTAATTCTCCTGAATACACAATTTAAGAGGAGAGTAAATGGATTTTTTATACCCAACGCTAAAACATAGCTTTAAGTTAAACTTCATATTTCTAATATTCTAAGCTTGCTCATCCCATATCCTCCATGACTTTTCCATGTGCTGTTTCTAAGGACAAAACCAAGAGCATATTAATATGAATGGTACTTACAATACTGTTCTTGTCTTCTTTTTTATTACTCTGAATTGAAGGACTGTATCATTTACAAATTCAACATCATAGTTGGGTTCAACAGGCACATTTGAGGAGGATTCTATATTGAGTGGAACTTCAAATTATTTATTATTGGGATCATAAATCTAAAACAGGTTAGATAGAATACAATATATATATTTTTAAATAATCTAATTGCAATGTTACCAATAAGTGAAATGGCAAATTGTAATTACATCCAAATCAGGATATTATGTGAGGTACCTAATCAAATAATGTTATGACATTTAAAGCTTGTCATTAATAAGCTTTGTATTAATGAAAAATGCAGACCATCAGTTATACTTACCTTAAATCAGAGCTGATCCTTAGTATGAAATTCTACATCCATTACAATTGGGGAAATATCATTTCCAAACAGGGATACATCACCATGTTTGTTTAATGTTAGTCTAGAAGATAAACCAATTTTATGAACCCAAGTATAGCTTATTTACTTTTACAATAAGTGGAAGTCCTCAGGTAAAAAGACTGTTAACAGAGATAAACAACTTTACATTCAAGGAAAAGAAAATTCAGATAAGAACTCTTTTACTAACAATAGAAACACTGAGGTATAGATGTGAAACACTGGAATGGTAATAAGAAAAATCAACTAATTTCCTTCTTAATACATCTCTAAGAATAGGAAAAATTGCAGCAACAAAATATAAAACATGGCCACCTGACTTAGTTGATATTCATGTACTCTGCCTTGCAGTAGAATGAAATCTCTAGTCATGTTCAATCAGGATGGCTATCAATGACACCTAAGAACCAAGCTTAGCAGTAATCAATAGGCCATCATGTACCTACAACCCTGGGCACAGCCCCTCTCCCCCCAATTCTGTCCTCCCTCCTCACCCTACACAAATGTGTGTGAAACTACTACACACGTCCAGCTACTGGAATCTCCATTTCAATACCATCACCACTATCACCCACTGCCACCAAGCCTTCCAATGTTAGACTCAAGGAGAGGCCCATTTCCTTGCTTACATTCTGGATTAGGTCCACTGTTTGGGGTCTAGCATGGAAAGGCACCACCACATACTGACATTGTTTTCCTGTGAAACCTTCTTTCCTAATTTACAAAGAACCCATTAATATTTGAGGAGTTGTATAAGGTTAGCAAGCACAATTAATGTCTCTGATGGTCAAACTGAGACATAATGAGATCTCCCAGGCCCAGAGGAGAGTGCAAGGCTAAGTGAACATTATGAAGAAGCCAAAGGCTACCCGGATGGCAGAGATACTGGGTTCAGAGTCCCCCTGGTTTGCTCAGATTGTTTCTGCTTCTCTTGCAATTCCCCTTTCTGTATAAACTTTGTTCCCAGTCAGAATGTAATATAGTTACAATTTAATTTATCTGATATTTATTTATTTTATTTTATGGTTCATTGCTCTTACTCATCTTGAGCTCTTTTTATTTTAATTTCAGATTTTAATCTGTTTTCAAAACATATCCCATGATGGTCTCTGCTAAAATCTGCAAAAACTCAAGTAAGAGAAAACAGCATATAATGTAAGTTAGTTAGTTAAATCAAGTTCTATTTCTGAGCCCATAAAATAGGCTGGTTCCGTCCATGCAGAGCATTTGCAAGGTCCAGAAGCAATAAAAATGAAATGTAATGATATTTTGGAATGCATTATATTTCTGAGACCACCCTGGCCCACCCTGACATAAATCAGCTCCTCATAGGCCAGGCCTCACCCATCTGCTGCTGGCCAGGGTCCTAACAGGCAGTTCTCACCTTTGTCTTTAAAGTGAGTTGGCCTCCAAATCCTTACTCCTCACCATCCCCATTACATTTTATATCACTTCCTGGTAAAAAATGTACATGGAAACCATACTTTGACATAGTTTTCAAATTCTGCTCTTACAATGTAAAAAACAAATAGTTCATAAATTACAAATAGAAATTGAAGTCAACTTTCGTAATACTCTGCTGAGGTCCAACTAAGTAAATACCGTAATTGTATACATTCCATACATTGCCCCAAAACATATCTTCAAAATCAAGATCTGGTCTCTAAAAATCAGTACAGGAATACATTTTTTTTTAAGTGACACTTAACTTATTAAATGTGGCTTTTTTTCCTTAAGAACCTTGATGGAGGAAAAATGACAATTTATTCTTTTCTTTCAAAAGTTAAGCCTATCATTTGTGATGGAGTTATTTTTATATGTATTAAACAGAGAAAGTACTCTGATGATGTTAAAGTATAATTTCTGATGTTCTGAAATAGTTGCAGTTCAGGGGAAATTTTTCATTCTAACTTTCTATATCATTTCACTGAAAATTAGGTGCTCTGGCATGCTTCACAAAAGATAGGCAACAAAAAGAAGAAAAGGCTTTTTTCTAAAAGATTGTCACGATATCATAAAAGACAAGTTTTACTTTAGCTCAACTTCTGTGCAATGAGTCATCCCAGCACACAAAATACAAACACTGAGTGTTTCTGGCTACCCGTCTGGGCCGCACAACTGACTGACAAACAAGAAAGAGGTATAGCCTGCTCTTCACCAGGGGAGTCTTGACAATGATTTAGAGGCCAAAATACTTAGGAAGCAAAAAGCCATGTATTTTAGGCTTTTGGATTCACCATGAAGGCTCAGAGTTCTCAGGACATAGCCAATAAAAACAGAATGAAATCTCTGAATTGACAGGTGTACCACACAAACCGGTGTGGCTAAGAAATTTTAGATGGTAGAAGTGGTTATTAAAAGCTCTAGAAAATATATACCTCCATCCCTGGGCTGTTTTTTGAGGAACATCTTTCATAGTGTAGCCATGTGGACCGTCTGCCAGGTAGAAGCACCAGGGAACGTCGGCAATGGTTGTAGAACACCAGGCACAGCCTTTAGCTTCACAGACTTCTTGAGAAGCCCCTGGTTGAGGATGGCAGTCGACGAGTTTCTGAATGGGAACTTCTTCTTTGGAGTTATAGAAACAAAACGGAGCAGTGCTGTTCTCCGAAGCACACCAGGGACACCCCGCTTAACACAGGCCACTCCACTGGCCCCTACCTCTGGATGATGGTCAACTTGTTGGGAGTCAGGCACGATAGAACACAAGTCAACCTTCTCAAAACACCAAGGGATGCCTGGGGTTTTCCATGGAGACCAGCAGCAACCCCTGGCCAGACAACTGGCTTCAGAAGCTCCGGGATCAGGGTGACAGTCTTTATGGAGTTTCGGGGATAGAGATGCCAAGCATGAACTTGAACAAGCAGGCTGGACCAGAACTGAACCAAGAAGGAAAACAGGGCAAAGTAAATGCAAAAATATCTAGACAACATAATTATCATTAGGATACTCTCAGAGTGCTAAAATTATGAATGGAATAGTTAGTAGATATTAAACAGTACTATATATTTGTCATCCTAGGTAAAAGAAAACAAAGCAAAAAAAAAAAAACTTGTCCCTTAAAAATGCAGCACTAACATTTTTCTTTATGATTTCTAATATTCTCAGCCTGTACATTCTTTACCATCTCCAAAATCTTAGCAAATAAGCTTCAGAAAAGTCAATAAAATTCTTTCCTGTTTGCTATGTTTTCCTTTATTTATAGACTGCATAGTAGTTGTCAGTCTTCTAATTAAATAATAGTGAAGTATTTATACGTGTTTCCCTGAAAGTAACTAGGTATCGTGTTTGTTATGTGCCGTCAAGTCACCTGCAGTTCCCTGAGACCCTGTGACAGAGCGATGTTCACCGTGTCCTGTCCTCCATAACCCTGCTCAGCTCCTACAGACTCAGCATGCCTCTGGCTTCTTTTATGAAGTCAATCCATCTCATATTTGGTCTTCCTCTTTTCCTCCTGCCCTCTATGATTTCCAGCATTGTTGCCTTTTCTAAAAACCCCTGCCTTCAAATGACGTGCCTGAAATAGGAGAGCTTCGGTTTTGTCATTTTTGCCTCTAATGATATTTCAGGCTTAATTTGCTCTAGGACCCACCTGTTCATCTTTCTTGTGATGCAGGTGTTAGGTAGCAGCTAGGAGTGAGCAGCCAAAGGGGAAATAAAGGCAGGGAAATAAACGCCATTACAATCTAACCAAGAACTTAATACAGGAAGGTAGCAGCAAAAGAGAGAGATGTCTCACCAATTAACTCAACAGTCCTGAGCTCAGCTTGGTAAGATCGCCTGGTGTCCCCAGCATTATGAGCATTAGGAGGAGGGGTGAATCATTGAGACTGTGCTGGGAAAAGGAGCTTCTGTAACAATCTTACTAAGGTTGCCAGCTGTCCTGAATGTCACAAGTGGGAATTGTACAGGAAGGAGGGGAGGCAGTAGTCCTTGAGATTCTGTGCTGGGAAACGGAGCCACTGTAACAATCTCACTAAGGCAAAGAGCCTTTACTAACTGAAAAAGAAAGCCTTTTTAGCTACATTATTCCCAAGGGGGACAGAGGGGGAACCTAAAAGGCGGCTGAAGTATATAACTCCCGAACCCCAGTAGTCAGTATACTTGTATTAGCTAAGTACCTACTTGTAGCCCCGGCTTAAGTGTACAAAACAAACTCACTAACTTACTAACAACTTTATTTCCTCTATACATGGGGCATTTAGACTAGCTGGGTACCTGCTTGCAGCTTTGTGCTCATATTCGCCTCAGCAGAAACAAGTGTTTCATAAATAAACTTGTGTTTACTTATGAAACACATATGTGTTTCATAAATAAACTTGCTATCTCATTTCCATTATGCATGTTTTCTCTCAACTGAACTATTCTTTTGTGAGTGAGACAAGAACCGAGGTAGAGGAGGGGTCCCCTTGGCTCAGATCTCTCTCTCCCAATCCATAAGAGAGGGTATCCACAGAGATCTCCTCCAACACTGTATTTCAAATGAATCAATTTTTTCCTATTAGATATTAGACCCTTAAAAATGCCACAGTACTGGTATATGTTTTCATCTTCTTTCTTTTGTGGCTTGCTATTTATAAAAGTTCTAGGTTTGTATTGTAGATGGGTGCTGCTTTCATCACTTTTGGTATTTGTGAGTTTTATTGTACTAATGTAATAAATATCATGGATTATTCACCTTTTTCTCCATAAGTTAGATGAAATATCTGAACACAGATACAATTCACCTCCTCATTCTGATCTCTTTTATTTTATCATAAATGAGTTCTAAACTACATTTTTGCAAGTACACTTGCTTCAGAACTGCCTATCAAATTGGTAAGTATGTTGTTTTGGGAACTGAGCACTGTCATCAGGACATGGCTGGTGGGGACACAAAATTGCACAATCACTATTGAAAAGAATTTCACAATGTCTAACAAATTACATATGCTTTCACTTTTTGACAAGAAATACTATTTTTTAAATTTATCCCAAAGATATTTAGTAAAATATCATTTATAATGGCAAGTAATATATAAAATGACCTTCAATAAAGGACTAGTTAAATAAGTTATGGGCAGAGAAGTTATAAAAAATAAATAAGGAAACTTTCATATATTATAGAGTGAAATCTCCAGACTATATTAAGTAGGAAAAGAATAAGGTTCAGGACAGTGTTTCTGAATGATGCCTTTTCTGTAAAAATGAGGTAGGAGATATCAATATATATTTGTATATCTTTATAATTTCAAATAGAAACAATGGAAGGATAAAGGCTAACAAAAATAGTTACATCTTTGGAAAAAGAAGGAACAAGAAGAAGACAAGGATTACTCTTTAGCTATATCTTGTTATATAGTTTTTTTTTTGAAGTCTTGTCAATGTTTTATTTGAATTTTAAAAGAACAAAATTAATTTTAAAAGAAATGTTTTTAAAAATTGCTATAAATTTAACAGACACTGAAACAGATGTATCTGCTTATTTTATCATGTTAGTATCATGTCCACACACACAAAAAGCAAATATTTTTATATCTGTAATGCTATATATATGTTTATTTATTTAAAGGGAAAATCACAAAGAAATCTTAATGTGAATCCAGGGATCATATTGTTATTATAAATACTGATATTTTTATTTTGAAACTATTATAAATGCATTGTAGTCTAAAGCAAATAAGTAATTATGTTACTGTTTCTAAAAAACAATATTTCAGCATAAGAAAAATGTAACTATAAAATTCTTAATTTAAAATCTTAATCAGAATTTTATTTGAAATTAGCATGAAATAATGACTACTCATACTCTTTTATAAACACTCATATTTCTTAGCTCTGTCCACTGAGAAAACTAGAAGTAATGACAACCCATTAAGAAGAAGCTCTTCTACCATCAACATTATGTCTTCTAGCTGCCACTCCTCATTAAAAGGAAAGGACTCATTCCTTGGGGAAAATGACTCATTCTCACGCAGGGATATCCAACTCACTGCCTAACAGCCATGTGTGGCCAGGACGGTTATGAATGCAGCCCAACACAAAATCATAAATTTACTTAAAACCTTTTTTTTTTTTTTTTTTTGCTCATCAGTTTTCATTTTAGTGCTTGTGTATTTAATATGTGGCCCAAGACAACTTTTCTTCCAGTGTGGCCCAGAATCACCAAAAGGTTGGACACCCCTGATAGAGTAAGGAATGCAAAAGAGGAGCCTAAGACAATTTTATATTCAAGAAATAAAGTATCACACCTTGCTGGCACCAACTTGAAGTGATTCCCCATGGCATTAGATGGAATAAACCAAAAGATAAAGGACACTTCAATGGATAGACACACAAATAGTGTGTTTGTGTGTGGTTGCCCAGACAAAAGCTGAATATTGATTACACTGAAAAGTGATAACTTAAGAGAAAGAATCATACATTATCCTGTGTTCCTTATATAAACCTTATTACAAGATTACCAAGTAGTTTATGGTAAAAATTGTTTTTTAAAAATTGAATCCCAGATAGTAAATGTCTTACCAGTTATAGAATTAGAAATTATTTTGCAACTTCCAGTGAAATAATCCATATAGATAATGATCATGAATGGGTAGTAAGACCATAAAACAGGAGCTGATGGAGACTTTCCAGTGAAGGATCAGGTGCCACCACATCATACACTGGTAAGTCTTAGCATCACCAAAAATGGGAAGACAAGAGACATCATGTGCCTCCTCATGTGCTGTGATAGGAATTTCACAGGACGACTTGTGAAGTATCCCAGTAAAAAATTATTAAATATGAACTGAACTTGTTCCAGTCTCTAGAAATAATGTCCAGTGATGGGAAGTAAATGGAGTAGAATACTGGGGATAGAAGAACTTTAACTGACACCACCAGGAAGAAGTAATCAGCCAAATCTGGAATGTGGGACTTTATTCAAAACAAATAATAACTTGATTTCCCCAACAAATCAATGGCATGAAAGGAAGGCGGTGGTAGAAGAGACTGCTGTAGAATAAGAGACTTAAGAATCCGAATAACCCATGTAATGACATTTATGAACTTGAATGGAAAAGAAAATTATATCTACTTCCACTAATTCTAACTAAAATTTAGCATTTCCTTTACTTATGAAGCAGGCAACAAACCACAGCAGCATTCAAAATACACATCACTTTATCACAAATAAGTATCAGACATTTCAGATATTTTTGTATCATATTATAATCATGTATATATCTGATAATGTTATTTAAATTTACCATAACTTTGAAATTATGGTAGGCTTGAGACAAGATGCTGGTTCTTGTCATTTAATGCTTTAATAAAGAAGCACATTTATTTAAAATATTGTTATAAGAGTTTTTCAACATAATTAGTTTCACCTATAATCCTATGTATTTTATTTTATCCTACGTATTTTAAAAATGTTTCTAAGAAAGGATTGTTATACTTCACCAGGCTGCCCACAGGCACACAAACATTTGTACACAGGCACACGTGTACTCATACACAAATGTTCAGAACCCCTCTAACACTATGGATCCCCGACTACCGCCAGGAATCGAGTATGCCCAGGGGTATGTAAACTGCAATGAGATGACTACTTACGGTTCTGTATCACATAATTCAGTTGGTCCTTACAATTTTCCACAAAACCAAATGTCAATTCCAACAAATAGAAAACTCATTATCTCACTTTTCTTTTTCAAAATTCAAACCGAGCAAATAACATCACGAAATAAATGACTTCACATATAGATATCTAAGCATTATCCTAGCTTATCCGATTAAGTGTATCAGATTACTCTGTACACAAGTTATTACTTCATCTATTCTCTGTCCATCTGAGCTCCCATTCAATTTCTGCTGCTTGTCACTGAAGGACTCATCACTGCACCACTGTCCTTTCCGAGTTCTGTTATCTTATTCTGAGTCAACTTAGGGATTTGCTACTAGGGTCAACCATGCCTCTGATACCTTAGGAGCTCTATAACTTTAGATAAGCCACATATTTAAAATAGCAATGGCAAAGGTTTCATTCCATCATACTTAAAATAGCAATGATGAAGCTTAGCTTGTAAGTTCTTAGCTAACTGCCTATTTCTTAGATCACTAAGTTAATGTAGAATATATAGTAATATGTAATATGCAGATATCATGGTTAAGGGCTTAGACTGACCTGGAGCTACATGATCCTTGCTCAAATCTCCGTTCTAACACTTACTAGCTATGTCCTGAGACAAAGTAGTTCACTTTGCTCTGCAGAACATGAATAGAACTGGCACCTGCCTCATCGAATTTTGAGAAATTAAATCAGGTAATACATGTAAAGATTTTTAGTCAGCAGCTGGCATTTCTCTTTTGGTATGTTAGTTGTTTTACATGTATAGTGCTTAGCACATGGCATACATTAAAATACTTAATTGTCATTATTAATAAATAGAAAACCCTTAAATTCCTTTTGGAAATCCATCAAGGACAAGAGATATTAAATATGAAAAATTGGGTTAATTTACCATGTTTTCTTATATAAGCTTTTATTTAAAACTTGTTAAAAGAAAAATTACCAAAAGGTAAGTTCCTTACCAGCCAGAATCATGGAACAAAAACAGAGAAATCCTTTGGCCTCCGTGGTCCCAGAAAGTGATGCTTGTTCATGGCATGTAATGGATTTATACGGGACGATCTGAATAAATTGTTTGGCCTTGACTTTTTTCTACAGAGCAGTAAGGCCAAGAATAACTCCTTGAAAGTCTTCCCACAAGATTACCGGAGGATGGCACTCCATGCACTGGAAAGATGTGAGATTAGCATGCAGGTGGCCTGCAGTCTTATCAAGCTCTCTGTTGGCTGTGGTAATGGACCTCTATGAGTTGAGTTTTCTTTATCCATAAAATGCATATAATACCTGCCCTGCCTGTTTCATGGGATTGGAATGAAGAGCATAGTTAGAACATTACTATAAAAAGGCAAACTTCAGTGAAAAGTCAGCTTCTCATCTGACATGACTTAGGTCCCTTGACCTACTGAAGGAATTAAGAACTAGTGAGGAGAAATTGCAAATGAATTATAATTTTTCTTTCTAAACTTTGAAATTCCTGGTTCTATGGGTATTTTAGCCATTCGGAGTTGAGCAAAAATTTCAATCACTGTACATTAAGGGCGATTGATAAAAGTGTTGGAGGAGAAAGAGTTTAGGGAGAAGACAACTCAGGTTAACCAAAGTCGCAAGATTTTATAACCCATCAATATTCATCGATGCCTAGTCATCCCACACATAAGTAAATGGGCAACTCCACATGTGGTGAAATTTAGGAAGGTATCTTCTAGTGTTCTCTCTCCTCACTAACAAACGACAGCATGAGACATTCTCTCCCAACCAGAAAGTCACATCTTAAGAATTATCAAGGCTAACAGTTGCATTTCTACTTGAAGTAATTTTAACCTAACAAAGTGGAAAGAAACAGTTTACCTTTTTGTCTAACTGGAAAGAAAGGATCCTGGGAGAGGAAAGTAAAGGACATTCCACCAGTCCAATGACAATAATTGACTGGATTAATTATCAGAAGGAGAAGCCTGGGATCTAGAAATGGCAGGGAAAGGGGGCAGTTGACATCAAACAGTGGGAAGCATAGGAGAAAGGCAAAGACAAATTTGTGTCTCACATTTTTACAAAAGAATCTCTTAACCACCTTAACCGGGAAATTTAATCGGTTGGCAAATATTGTGATACTTCCATTGGTAGCTGCCCAAGAACTCAGTTCCTTGTAATAAATTCTGCCTGGACACAGCATTATTCAGAATGGAGCAGAGGTGTTCAGAATCCCAGCATCAAACAGCAGGGCCCAGCCCTGGCTGGTGTGGCTAAGTTGGTTAGACATTGTCTGCAAAGAGAAGGGCTGCTGGTTTGATTCCCAGTCAGGGCACATGCCTGGGCTGCGGGTTTAGTCCCCAGTTGGGGTGTGTGAGAGACAACCAATCGATGTTTCTCTCCCTTTCTTTCTCCCTCCCTTCCCCTCTCTCTAAAAATAAACAAATATTAAAAAAAAGAAACAAACAGCAGAGCCCAGATCCAGATCTGAACCAAAGCCCAACAATACCTCTCTGGTTTAAACAAGGCTGCTGAAGTGTGCGTAGAAGAAATCTGTGCTACATCATTGCACCGTCTTTTCTAAATTCAGCTGGCAAGAAAAAGCCTTAGAACGCCAAATCCTCGCTTACAAGGATAGGCATGTATGGCCTACATCCTTCTGCATCACGAGAACACGCAAGAGAACTTCCCTAAAGGAATTATGAACCCCACAGGGTACAGACATTTAAAAATTCAGTAAGTATAGCATTCACATGTATCATCCAGTTGGTGGTTTTTGTTGGCAAACTAATCGTATTTAGTTTTTCAGCTGAGATAGACCCAAACGAAACCCTTGAGAACAGTGGCCCACATCTTTTTCATGAACTTTCAACTTGGAGGCAGGAAATGGTCAGTGCCATTTACTACACATTTATTCACAGCACACATTTTACTAAAATTCTACATCTGTTCTTAGGTCAAATTCAGTATGTCTTCAAAAGACATTTTTGAAATCTGGATTATTGGCTGAAATTCAGATATATGCCTAGAAATACTATTTGTATATGTGGATTACATATGTATAAATTTTAACTTTTTAAAACAAAATAAAATAATAGGTGACTTGTAATGAGACCATTTATTCCAACTTCCTGTCATAAACTTAAAATTCTCATAACTGTTTAGCTTGTATGGTATTTTCTGTTAGATAGCAAAGTTGTATGTACACATATATTAATTTATCTTTACCCTATAGTTATACTTAAAATTCCAACTACATTTACATATTTTAATAATTATTTTCATTTGCTTAATCTATCAAAAGGAAGGAACAAATGTGTAAAAATAAATCTATCTATGATCATCTTTAATTAGTGGCAGTAAACTCCCAAGTCCTTAGGATAAAGAATTGCATAATTTTGCCAGGTTTGTATATTGTTGTAATCACTGTTTATAATATGAAAGCCTAAGGACAAATCAGATCCTTCCTCAAAAGTTTATTAAAATAATTTATCTTAAAATTGCAATTAAAATAAAAATTTAATATCTTAAATATTTGCCATGGTACATATTTACTCACTTGATTATAATCACCCCTTTCTGACAATCTCATCAACAGATTCTGCTGATTATATGAAGCACCATGTTTTTTATACAAGTTAACAGTGACTTGCTATTTTAAGCATATGTAACCAGAAATCCCAATATGCTGCATCTCTCATTTTTCACATTGACATACAGATCAAAAACATTTATCAAATTCTAGGGCTCAGCATATTTAAGTAGGAAAACCTGCTTGTGAGAGCATTTTGGATATTAAATCTAAATAAGAGAGATATTGAAGTGAAATATTAAGGAGATAGTCTAATAAGGAAAATAGCTGGATCTCATACAGATATGGGGAAAGAAGGTCAGGGCTAAATCAGTAACTGCTTCAAACTGTTCTCTTACTATGCCAATGATTTGGTGATGGAGGAATGAGAAAGCAGACAGGTGACAGCATTTTATTTATCATGTTCACATAGATAATATGATCAATCTGGGACAACATGCACACACATATACGTTTATCTTTTCCAGTCCCTTATGCAACTCAAAGATCCTCTTCATAATGTTTACATATAGTTTTCATTATGATGTTCCCTAAGTGTGTGGTTTCTGCTCAGAAAACAAATTTCTGAAATGTACATTTATTCACCGGATAAGCATTTACTAAGCACCCACTATGGGCCAAATTCTGCCTACATACTGGGGACACAACACAAATCCTGCTCTTAGAGACCAAGCAGGGTGATAAGTGTCATGAATGGGGACTTCCCGGGAGCAGTGGATGAGACAGCTCTGTCCAGTAACATTCAGGGGGTTTAATTAAGTTATAGTAACAAGACATCAATGTATTTCTAGACAGACTCAAACTTTCATTTGGTACTTGTTGTCCTATTACCTTTTTGTCTAAGTTGTAATAGTAGGCTAAAGTTATTGCTACTATTCTTTGTAAGTTGGTTGCATTTTCTTCAAACACACCAATTATTTTAGCCAAAAATGAGAAATGACATTGACTGAAAGTAAACTGTCCTTTTTTGTCAGTTCCTAGCTGAAAAAGACACTATCTCACAAACATGGATTACAAATTTCATTCCAAATTCCCAGTGTAGGAAAAAAGATAGAAGGAGAGATATAATGGAATATGCTTCTAAGAAAGCTCAAGTACATAGCCTAATGCAGCTCACATTCATCTTATACCGACCTGGTAAGGAGGTACTGTCGAGCAGAAGACACAAACCATGCATCTAACTTTGGGGGGGAAAATCTGCTGCAGTGTTTGTTCTGTTCTTTTATTCTTTTAATACTTTTTCTCTGTGGTGGGCCAGGTTCCCAGCTGGGGGTGTGCAAGGGGCAACTGATTTATGCATCTTTCACACATCAATGTTTCTCTTGCTCCCTTTCCCCTTCCCTTCCCACCTCTCTAAAAATGAATAAATAAAATATTTTTTAAATTTTTTAAAAAGTGGTTTGCAAACTATTATGCTGGAGATTTCTTGGTAGACAATGCTCCATGGTTGGGTAGACCAGCTAAAGGTGAAAGAAATCAAACTGAGACATTAATTGAGAACAATCAATGTTATACCACATGGGAGAGAACTGACATCCTCAAAATATCCAAATCAGTAAAAGTTATTAGTGAAAATGAAAAAGGTGCCTTTTATTTTATGGAAAACACCATACAGATGTTTTGGCCAACCCAATATTTCTAATTTTTAACCACAGAAACAGAAGTCTTTGAAAAAAAAACAACAAAGTTGCTTGTTCTAGTATTTCTTTTACATTCTTTAGTAAGAAACCCTAGAACAGTATAACTGTCAGTATGCATGAAGTACCCTTGTAATAAATAAAAATTAAATCCTTAAAAAAGGAGGACCCGACAAAGGCTTTTATGTCAATGACCTTTGGTCCGAAACTATCAAGGCAAGGGCTTTTAAAAGGTGGACTTATTAGGTAAGAAGAAGGAGTTGCAATGGAAAAAAGTAAGGTTATTTTCTAGCCTAGTGAAAGGTCTAACAGTACTCACAGTTTCACAGAATGAAATTGCCATTGGCAGCTTCATTAATTAAGCACTGTATTAGTTGAAGTGAGAACGTGATACTTCCAGGTACATCTTTCAGTGAAATTTCTCACTAGGGCAGGCAGGCCCTTGTTAGCAAATCAAAGTTGTGGCAGTTCGCACATATGTGTGAAAATCAAGCTTGTCACTGTTTAATGAGGTGAAAGTAGAATTACAATAAACTGAGGAGACCTCAATTCAAACAAAGGATGCTAGTTTAGCTAAGCAAACAAACGTAGATACCACATGAGCTGACTCTAGTGGCCCAAATAATATTCACTTCACTGAGAAAGCTGAAATTTCTTCGTAATGCATGCGATAACTGTAGGTTACGGCACCTGTGGAGATATATGTTTTCCACAATGTTTAATGTATTATACCTTCTAGTAAACTGGTTTTCCTAAAACACTAATGAAAGCTTCTAGTAAACTAGTTTTCTTAAAATACTCTTAGAATTTTAGATGCTATTTTTTCAAACAAAAGTGTATTATTAGATTTTATTATTTATATATGTATGCGGATACATGTATATCTACTGCCAAAAAAATTGTTATAAAAAACAGGGCCATTTCAGAAGGCAAGTTTCCAGTCTTTGCAAAGGTTGATTAAATTATTCATGGATCTTTTTACTTTCAAATAAACTTTACAATGGGTTTACTAAATTCTTTTAAAATATCGAACTGATAATTTTTTAGGGATTGCCTTAATTTGCAGATCCATGTGGGGAGAAGTGACACTTCTAAAATACTAATTTGTCCCATTCGAGTACATGGAATATCAGATATTTATTCAGATCATCTTTTATTCCTTCATTACAGTTTCAAATTTTTCTTTCTAAAGGATTCAGGTGATTTTAGTTAAGCTGTATCAGTATATGGAATACTCTTATTGCTATCATACTTAAAACTTACATTTTATTAATTGCTTTTTAAAATATTTTAAAAGGGAAGATTACAGGCTTTTGAAAAATAACGTTTATCTTCAAATAATGCACCATTGTTACAAAAATACTTATTTTAAAATAACAAAAAATTATCTATAAACATTATACTTTTGCCATTTAACATTGGTTTTTGAAGGGCAAGAATATTTCTAAAGGTTGAATAAGAATATTTGTAAAGTTTGAATAAAATTTGATGGATGCAAGGCACAGATCTGGGAAATATCTTTAGGTAAATTTGAAGGATTTTTCACTCTTCATCTTTTATTTTTAATCATTTTAACATCTTCACATCTTTTTTTTTTCCTGAAGTTAATAATCATTCCTGGGCATAAATAGAACAATATATGAGGTCTGTCTGGAAAAAGTCCAGCATTGTTAATGTAACAAGAACAGCTTGCACAACATCGACGTAACCTGGCAGCCAAAGATAGTGGATTGGAATGCACATGTCTGAACAATCATAACTTCACCGTCCTAGTCAGTGGGGCCAATATACACTGTTGAGTGAGCACGTGTACTGCATGACTGTTGTATTCAAAATGACTGAGTGAGTAGAGCAATAAATCCGCATCAAATTTTGCATTAAGCTTGAACATTTCTCCATGGAAATTGTTCAGATGATTCAGAAGGCTGCAGCTATGGGCAACTGGTGATTGGCAGCTTCTTCACTGATATGCACCCACTCATGCATCACATCTCATGCAGAGGTTTTTTGGTGAAACATCAAATCATTCAGGTGACTCATCCACTCTACAGCCCAGTTTTGGTGCCCCACAACTTCTGGCTTTTCCCAAAACTAAAATCACCTTTGTAAGGGAAAGGATTTCAGACCATCGACGAGATTCAGGAAAACAGGACAGGGCAGCTGATGGCAATTGGAAGAACCATGTGAGGTCCCAAGGTGCCTACCTTGAAGGGAACTGAGGTATCATTGTCCTATGCACAATGTTTCTTGTATCTTCTTCAATAAATGTCTCTGTTTTTCATATCACATGGCTGGATACCTTCTGGACAGACCTAGTGTGAGAATAAAAACAATTAAAAACATTATGATACTTAAAACCACTGTTTAGCTGAGTGCTAACTTAATGGTACACTGAAGCCTGAGTGTGTTCCTCTCATCTCCTCTGAGACAGACTTGCACCTCATCATGATGTGCACGCAAGACAGAGGCTTGCACACTGTTCCAACTTAAAAGTACAAAATAATTAGTAACTTCATTGGTTAGCTTCTATTAGTGGAAATTAAAAAGGTGCTATAGACTGTGGGGAATTACTTTACATGGCGTGGAATTGTAGCTCAGCCTCCACGTGGAAAACTAGTGGAGAGCGAGTGGCACACAGGACCATGCCCACGGAGAGGTTTTCCCATGGGAACAGGCCTGCACTGTCCCTAGACTGCTATGAGATTTGCTTTTGCTAAAACTCCCTCACCCTAAATTGAGGCAGCAAGAGCATTCCATAACCTCCTAAAGTTTGTGCTAAACCTCCCAAGTACAGAGTGTGTCCGGTTCAACCACTTTTCCCCTTGGTCTACGACATCCTTCTGTTTGAAGTAGTTAGCAGCATTCTTTCCTTTGTTATCTGTAAAAGGCAGTCCCCTGCAGTGAACCTGTGCAGAGTAAATGAGGACTACCCTCCCTGTAATCTACCCGGAGAAGCAATAAAAGCCTGGCTAGGCAGGGACTGGGCTCTCTGGCCCTCTCACCCTTTCTCTCAGAGAGTGGCCATGCCGTCCCCTTTTCTCCACAGGACCTCTGCTGTCCATGTGTGTTTGTTCATGAGCAGCCACAACATACATGGATCCTGCCAGCCAGGATCTGCCACAATAGACACCTTTAATTCATGACCCATGGAAATTCCTTTTTACACACCTGTGGATTGAAAAATCACCAAGTGAAAACTCCGGGCTTCCTGAAGCTCAGAAAACATCACCAGCCTCTAAGGCCCAGGAGACTACCAAATGCAGTACCTTGGCCTGGGCCCCAAGGGTGAAAATAAGTATCTTGGCTACTTGAGTTTCCCAAACTCAGTACTTTCAATTTGATTCCCAAACTTCCCCTAATAAGTACAATTTAGAATTTGAGTCTACAAAAATATGCATTCATATTAAAAGGAGGTGGCAAAATGAAAGATTTATATTATTTGGTTTGTAGGAATATGAATTTTATTATTATTAATTATTTTATCAACAGTAACTCTTTAAAAGGTCAAGGATATAATTAATTCAATCACGTACTACAATATTTAATAAATATTGAATATTGGTGTAAGACATGGTGACAGGCGCTTATCTGATTTGAATGCTATTAAAATAGAAAGAAAAATTAGTGAGTAGAAGAACATGCAGCCAAGTTTATAGTTCTAATCCTACACGACAAAGTAAATACTTAAAAATTTTTCCAATATAGAAGTAAAACGGTAGGCATTTTTAACTTGTCCATCCTCTTCAGAGTTATTTCTTCACAGTTATTAATCTTGTGAGTATGTTTTCTCTCCTGGAATGGTTTACAAGTTGCCAGGGAAACTTCACAAATAAATGCTACAAAGGAAAGAAAAGAATTCTCTCTCTCTCCCCCGCTGACCCCACAAAAAAAAAAAAAAAAAAAAAGAAAGAAAGAAAAAAAAAACACTCTTTGAACTCTGGCCTTCGATTCCTGACTCTTTTCTGGAAATCCTAACATGAAATTAGAGAACGCTTTTTAAATGACAGGCTCTGACAACACCAAACACATGTGAGGATGTGAATGAAACAAACTCTTTCATTGCTGGTAAGAATGCAAATTGCACAGCCACTCTGAAAGACAGTTTGGCAGTTTCTTGCAAAACTAAGCATACTCTTACCATACAATCCAGCAATTATGCTCATGGTATTTACCCAAAGAAGCTGATATTTTATGTCCACATGAATGCTTATAGCAGTTTTATTCATAATTGACCAAATTTGGAAACAACCAAAATGCCCTTCAACTAATAAATGGATAAATAAACTGTGGTTTATTTATTCCATCCAGACACTGGAATGTCATTCAGTGCTAGGAAAGAATGAAAGAACGAAAGAAAGAAGGAAGGAAGGAAGGAAGGAAGGAAGGAAGGAAGGAAGGAAAAAAAGAAAGAAAGGGAGGGAGGAAGGGGGGAGGAAGGGGGGAGGGAGGAAACTATCTAGCCACAAAAAGATGGAGAAACCTTAAATACAGATTACTAAGTGAAAGAAGCCAAGCTAACATGTCTACATGCTGTATCATTCCAACTACGCAGCATTCTGGAAAACTCAAAACTATGGAGATAGTAAAAGGATTGGTGGTTGCCAGTGGTTTTGGTAGGAGAGAGGGATGAATAAGCAGAACACAAAATGTTTAGGACAGTAAAACTACTCCATATGATACTATAATGGCAGATGTATATCATTAGACATTTGTCCAAACCCATATAATGTACAACACAAAGAGTCAACCTAATGTAAACTACAGACTTTGACCTATCATAATGTGTGAATGAAGGTTGCATGGATTATAACAAGGCACCACCCTGGTGGGGATGTCAATGGGAGGGAAGGCTCTGTGTGTGTGTGTGTCTATGTGTGTTGGAGGAGGAAAGGGAGTGTGTGGGTACTTTCTGTACTTTCTGCTAATTTTGTTGTGAACCTAAAACATGTCTAAAAAATAATTAAAAGAGAAAGAGCGATGGGCTGACCTACAAAACTCCAAAGGATATTCGAATATGCTGTGCACAAACACACTGGCTAATGCACCTACTGACTAAGGGCCCAACAGCAATACGAGATACGCTGACACAAGTCAGCCCACATTACACCCGCACCAGGTGTTTTGTTTTTAACATAATTTAATTATTATATATGCACAATACCTAAAGCAAAGTAAGTATTTAATGTGTTAACAAACTACAAATAAAAACTGGAAATAAACAGAAGAAGTGAAAGAGCAAACAGATTAAATTCAATTCCTGAAAGCAATATCACTCTTAGATAAAAGGTTAAAGCACTTTTGCATTTTAATGATCATTTCCTTTGGGGTATCCTGCTGATTTCTATTGATTGGTGAAAATATCAGACAGAAATAGAAAATTCTATGGCCAAAAAATAGACCCTGTTTACCTCACTTGAGGATATTTTCAAAAGAAGGCGAGGGGGCTTTTTTCTTGAAAGAGCAACATTCATTTTCTCTGGAAGAATGCTGACAGCCTTTATTTTTCACTTGATTCAACCACACCAAACAATGCTTCTGAGCTTAACTTTTCCAACTTTACTAAAGAAAAGTGCATGCTGAGTCTTAGTCATACCTTTGAATGCATGCTTGTATTCCTCCTGCATAGCCCTGGGAGTGTAGAGGAAAGTTTTCTATTTCTTTGGAGAAAAGAAATATTTATTTTCTATTTTTGAAGCCAGTTCCGTCAAAGAGAATCACGATGCAGCAAGCTATATTAAAAGTATAAGGGAACAAAAGAGAGACAAATAAAAAAGATAAAGTCAATTAAAGAAATTCTAAATAAAAATGTGGACCATAAAAGCAGTCAGTGTAATTTCAACAAACATTTCATTCAAGGCCTGAAAAAAAAAAAAAAAAAGGAAAAAGGAAAAACCTTTGCCTGGCCAGTCTAGACAGAAAAATGTGCTCTGGCACTAAAGGTAAAAGGACCAGTTGTTGCTTTCAGAATTTACAGAACTTTTAAGATTTTTTAACCAATACTAGTCAGTTCTTTGAACATAACTGAAATTTAAGGCACAGCTGAGACTTACTGCATTGAAGAAGCTACATAAAGAACAAATTTGTTCATTTTGTAAGTGACTTTTTGAGCATCTTCTACATATAAGGGCTTTAGGATTCATCAATAAACAGAACAGACCCCCATCCCCCCAAAAAAGAAAGATAGAAGTTATGTTCTATTTGGAGGAGGGCAGAAAATGAACACTAAACACTAATAACTATATGTAAGAAGTTGAAAATTCTACAGGAAAAAATGAAGCAGAGTGAGGGCGATTGAGATACAGGTATTAGGATGAGGGAAGAAAGGGTTGCAATTTGCAGAGGTGAGTGCAGGGCAGGCCTCCTCACAAAGGGGACAGGTGAGTACAGGTCTGAAGCAGGGAGGAAGGGTATCCTCGTACCCAGCCAGTGCTGGAGTCCAGGTGAGAGCCTGCTGGTGTGTGCTGAGACGGTCCCGGTTCAGAAAGTTAACAGTTATCAACAAGGCCAGACATGCACCCTGAAAACAAAAAATCAACCAAGGACAAAATACAACAACAAAAACAATCAGAGTTTCAAAAAGAATGAAATAGAGTAAATCTCAGAGGATTCCTGAAAGCACCAAGAACGATATGATAGTTTAAATGGCCCTTGAAGCCCTGGCTGGTGTAGCTCAGTGGATTGAGCGCGGGCCTGCAAACCAGAGGATCGTGGTTCGATTCCCAGTCAGGGCACATGCTTGGGTTGCAGGCCAGTTCCCAGCAGGGGACACACGAGAGGCAACCCTACATTGATATTTCTCTCTCTCCTCCTCTCTTCTACCCTTCCCCTCTAAAGATAAAGAAATTAAAAAAAAAAATCTTTATTTAAAAAATAAAAAAATAAATGGTCCTTGAAATGTTTCTAAGGATTTTCTTCCCACAGAAATAGCACTTTAAAAAGTTACAAAGATGAGAGATCACATCCACCAAATGTTTAAAAACAAAAATGTTAGGTGACTCTCAAGACCCTTTTATTCTAAAATAATTCAGCCCCACCTACCCATCTCTTCTGGAAAGTGGAATCTATTCTGCTCTTTTTTTTTTTTTTTTTTGCTCTTCCACTGAAGGTTGGCTTGACTCCCATAGTTCCTCAAAAACCCTTCTTGTCTTGCTTGCATATCCAATGTACACATTTCAGTTATTTATCTTGCTTACTTTTTGCATTTGATCTGTTTACACATGACCACATTGCAATTTTCTTCTCGTTCGCTTGGTCTCTTCCTTCTCTCCTCCCTCCACTTTGTTCTTTCTTCCTCCATCAGCTCCATAAATACTCTACTGTGTTTTCAGTTACCAGTTTTCTTCAGTGCTCACTGTCTTCAATGTCTTCTCCCATCCTTTCTTTTTTAAAACATTAAATTCACCGGACTGACATTGGCTAATAGGATCATATAGGTTTCAAGTATACATTTCTATGACACAAGATCTATATATTGCACTGTCTCCTATTCTTTCTTAAAGCTACTCAGTCCAGGGTTTCACTCTGCTATTCCGCCTGATTTACTAGGTAGCTGATAGATTCCAGTTTCCCCAAACAACCTGGGCTAGCTCCAGTGGTCACAACTTAATGAGAGTGCCCCTTTTCATTCTCCCGTTTGCTCTCCCTGTCTGGATAATAAAATACACAGCCTCCCTCCCTGACTCCCACTGAAGACTCCCGTGGCCGTTTCTCAGTACTGCAGTCTTCACCCTGTGTTCCTGGGCCTCCTAAAGCACAACAGCAAATTCACTGGGCCTGAAGGGGTATTTTAAAATTTTGAGGAAGTACATCCATCAACCATGGTGCCAAGCACTAGCTCAAGTTCTTTCATGGTTTCAGTGTCAGATAGCACTGCTTTCCTTTTGATGATGGCACGTTTTTGCAGATCTGGGTTTTTGGTGTTGATTGCGATAAAAAGTAAGGACTGTGAAGATATCAGTGTGGAACAGGACATGAGTGTGAGGGTGTCTGAAGACATCCCAAGGTTAGAAGTTGTGCAGTGCCCAAACGGATACGCACATTCCATTAAAAAATAACTGCAGTTATTCAAGAATGAAATAAAATATTAGGGTTTTTTCCCCTTTTTAATTTGTGTGTGTTAAGTTTTCAGCTTTCCTAAGTTGATAGGATTCAAATATTTGTTAGGTTGTTTGGGCAAGACCACTTAAACATAATAAGCAAACGCTTAGGTATTCCTTTTGCTCAAGGGTGGCCATAAGAATGTACTGAGGCTCTAACAGTGACATGAGCCAAGGAAGTCTGGGAGCCTCTGTTTCAGTTCTTATCTTAACTGACCCACCAGCGGCATTTGAAAGAGTTGCTCACTCCTTCCTCCTTTTTATGCTTCTTTCACTCAGCTTCCAGGCCCCACGCTTTCTTCTGGTTTTTCTTCTAGCTCACTGGTCACAGCCTTTCAATCTCCTTTGTGGTTTTCTCCTTCCTTTCCTCAAAATCTTACTATTTGAGTGCCCTAGGACTCATACACTGGCCCTCTTCTTTTATCAGTCCCTCATCTCTCTTTTGGGGTCCCATCCAGTCTCAAGGCTTTAAAGACCACGCGCAAATTGACACCTTCCAAGTTTATAACTCCAGAACACAGCAAACTTCACCATGCTTGCACCTGGATGTGGAACAGACACTTCAAATTTACCAAATCCAAAACATTTTTATCTTCTTTTCCCATTCCCTCCCCCATAAAAACAAACAAAAAACCTACTGCATTTCAGTACATGGAACGTTATTCTCGACTCTAAGTGTACAAAACTGGGGGCATCCTTGATTCCTCCCTTTCTCTTAAACGCTACCAATCCAGCAACAAATTCCATTAGCTCTACCTTCAAAATATATCCAGAATTCAGTTACTCGGAACTCTGAAAGAGCCTCCTAACAGTTTAACACTTGCTCTTCTATAGGATATGAGTCATCCTTTTAAAACATGTGTCAGATAATATCACCATTCTCTATTAAAAATTCTCCATGACATCACATTTGACTTAAAGTCAAGTTCCTTGGCCTACATGGGGCCTTGATCAGAACACCTACCCCAGCCCAAGTTCTCTGAGTTTATCTACCATCATTCTTCTTTCTCACTCCTTTCAAGCCACAGTGGCCTATTTGATGGCCCTTAAACATAATTCTGCCTTAAACTCTTGCACCACCTGTTCCTTCCACTTGGAATGTCCTTCACCCACATAAGTACTTGCTGGCTCCTTCCCTCCTTCAAATCACTTTTACTAGACCACCCCTTAAAACACTGCAACCTCTCCCTCACCACAACACACATTTCTAATTCCTCTTACCCAGGACTACTTTACCTTATTCCATATCAGTTAATGTATTATAGCATTCTATATAATTTATTTTCATAACACAGTTATTACATACTGTCTTTCTTCAACCTATAGAAGCTTGGAGATCACTGCTTTGTTCACTCTAAGTCCTATTAGTCTCCTACTTTCCTCCCATCTTCTATGAGGAATCTCTTTTTTTCCCAAGAAGGGTCAAGTGTTTGTTCTTTGTACAAGGCGGCTTGTACTTGCTTTGTTACAGACATGAACTATTGGGTTGTGATTGTCTTTTTGCATATCTACCTTCCATTGACTCCATCCATGAATGCCTTGAGGCCTGGACTTATGTCTTACTGATCTCTGTATTGGCCATTCCTAGCATAGATCTTCAGGTCTCAGTGTGAGTTTATTCAATGAATGAACAAATAAATTAAGTCAGTGGAGTTCACTCTGGAAATTTTGTCCTCTGACAATTATTTTTCCAGCAAATCTATGCCTTTTATTCTCCTGCTTTAAGAATAGACAGTAACATTCAATATAGTCTTTCTGTTGTTTATTTCTTCATATTATAACTTCATAGGGTGGTTGACAAAACACCTAAAGAAATAATCCAAACCCTATATTTTCCTAAGATTCAGCTCAGTGAGTTTTCAAATGATTCCATCTATCATGAAAAGACAAGTAACTAGTGAAAATATGAAAGACAGTCTGGAAAAATTATAAATGTCAACATTCAGGTTTTAAAAAATTGAATGCATTTCTGAACATGCATTGACTTAATATTTTTAAATTGATTTGGCAATGTCTTGAGCATAAACATGCACCAGTGATTTTGAACCTAATATACTACACTGAAGCTTATTAAAAATGTGAGTTTCAGACTATTTATGTGTTCAAACAAAAACAGTGTATATCGTTGAACATTTACTTAATCAGATTTTTAAAGTTGTAAGAAGGAAAAATGACTAAACCATAAGTAAGAACTCTAAAATATCATAAAGATTCAAGAATCATCTTAGGATAGATCAAATATACTACCAAACTAAAAAAAATACTACAACAGTCCTGGCTGGTGTAGCTCAGTGGATTGAGCACTGTCCTATAAACCAAAGGGCCACTGGTTCAATCCCCAGTCAGGGCACATGCCCGGGTTGTGGGCCAGCTCCCCAGTAGGGGTGCATGAGAGGCAACCACACACGGATATTTCTCTCACTTTCTCCCTCTCTTCCTTCCTCTCTAAAAATAAATAAATAAAATATTAAAAAAAAAGAAATACTAAAACAAGAGAGAGTACAAAGAGAAAGAGAAAAATGACAACAAATGAGAACAACAAAACACTGTATGTAACAAATAGAATAAAAGTATCAGACTAAAACAAATAAATAAACAAATTTTATAATATATGTCAACGCATAACACAGGAAATATGTTAGAGCTGCAGGTACTGCAATGAACTGTCACACGTTCCCATCGCCATGGTCCGACAATTTCAAATGTGTATTTCCTATTAGAAGAAAACCAATTCTTATACATTAATTTTTTAATGTATTAAGTCCCAAGGACAGACTTTAACTAATACTATTGTACTAGTCAGAATGGACTTATGTAAACAAAGTAAAACCAGACAACCACTCCCAAATCTCTGTGGCTTAAGAAATAAAAGTTTATTTCCTTTTCACACATCACAGTCCAATTAGGTCACGCATACATCCCAGTATTTGACACGTAATAGGCAATGAATGTGTGTTAAAAGACTGAATGAATGAATAGAAGGGAAGAGGAAGAAAGAAAGGAAGTCCTGTTTGATTTCGCTCAAACTATTTAACCTATCCCCACCTAAGTTTTCCCACCTGTAAGATAGGACGATGGTGCCCAACTTCACCCAGTAGCTACAATGATTAAAGTGTAATAATATAGGTACAGTGTATAACATAACAGCCTATTACTTTATGTAAGGATCAATTCATGCTCTCAGGACAGGCTTGAGGCACAACTCAAATTTTCCTTAACTATTCAACTTCTACCTTCTCTCTTACTCCTATTTTTCTCTCATTTGTCTCCCACACTAATGGCTCTCATGCAGAGTTTCATTAAATCTACTCTAAGCGAGCTACCATTCAGGAAGAAACTTGCATCACCTGATACTACCTTCCTCCAAGTGAAGGGAAATTCAAACAAACAGAATGGAGATAGTATTTGACTTGGCCATGAAAGAAAGATGTCAATGGCAAGAAAATGAGGGCAGAGTGGATTTCCATGTGTTATCAATGTACTGATGATGCGGACACCGGCTAGGAGTGTCAGCGTCATTATGGATGAAATAAAAACATACACACAGACTACAGAGTCTGATGGAGGAAAAAGGACAACAGCGAGACTTTTCTCTCAAGGGGAGCAAAAGCTGTGGCCTCTGCAATGATAGGCCTTTATTCTATATCTCCTCACATTACAGGAGGGTCCTCACTCACTATGCTCCACAACAAAAGGAGCCAATGCCCCTAATCACATCACAGAAGAAGGATATTAGCAAATGAAAGGGCAAAAGTGGTTGAGCCAGTTACACTGGTCCCTACAAGGTTTAGCACTTAAGAGCAAGTCTCAGAGCAGCCTAGGTATATTACAAATCTGATTACCCACGAGAGAACCTATCTGTGGGTGTGGGTCCTGTGCATCTCTGAGTGGGAGCTGGGCCCACACCGCGCAGAGGGGTCTGCCACATACTGACATGGCTGATTATGGGAAACACCTGGCAATAGTGTATGGCCATATTGGCACATCTTGGCAAATTAAAATGAGTACTAGATTAAGTACTGGAATGAGATCCAAATTCCAGCTCTTCTACTAACTGCTCTGTGTAATTTTCAGTGACTTACTTAATTCACCTAGTCTTCACTTTCCACGTATATAGAATGAGCAGGTTCATCTGAGTAAGTTTTTGCTACCCTTTCAGCCATATAATTTTATGAAAGAGGAAAATATCATCACCATAGGCAGAACTACTCTTAGGAAACTTGCCCTGAACGAGGAGTCTTTTGGAATGACATGGCAAAAGCCCCTTTAGCAACTTAATTTGACATCCCCAAACTAAATTTGTCTGTCATAGTAGGAAAGTCTGTCTTCATCTGTTTGGGCTGCTATAATAAATTACCATAGATTGGGTGGCTTGAACAATAAACATTTATTCCTCACAGTTCTGGAGGATGGGAAGCCCAAGATTAAGCTCCGATAGATTGTGTATCTAGTAAGAGCCATTTGCAGATGGCCACCTTCTTGTATCATCACATGGCTGAGAGAGAGCTGTAGAGGTGAAGGGAAAGCGAGCTCTGGTCTCTTTCTCTTTTATAAGGACATTAATCCCATCAACGAATCCCCATACCCATGACACCATCAAAACCTAATTACTTCCCAAAGGCCCCCACTCCAAATACCATCCCTTTCGGGGACTGAGGTTTCCACATATGGGTTTGGGGGCGGAGGATACAAACAGTCAGTGTATAGCAAGGTACCTTCGAGGTACTTACACTGCCTCTGCCTCATGTCTCCTTCAGGGTCTTTCTGAGTGCTTTCCGTGGAGCTCACATCTATGACTGAGTGGGAAGAGGGGCATGAAACTCTTCAGGTCAGTCTAACACAGGACACTAATGGGAATTCTTGCTCCCCAAAATTTTGCTAAGCCTGCTTCACAATTAAACCTTATGCTCTGCCTAGTTGTGCTTTCTCCCTCTACCTTCCACCAAGTGTTCTCCCTAATAAGCATTTTGTACCTCAGAATTTATTTTAGTGTCTAATTCCACTAAGCCAATCTGCAATAGTTGAGAGAGAGACAAGTGCAGTTAGAGATAAGACTTCCACTTGCACAAGGCAAAGTGATTTAGACATTTGAGTTCCTCAGAAGGAATGCCATAGCCCTACTTCTTTTTCTGGTTCCTATGTTTTCATGGGACATCAAAGATTATGCTCATTTACAAATCTCTGGGAAGGCTTTTGATGGCATCTTCCAGGATTAACCATCTCATTTCAACAAACAATAGCAATTTATTGTGTTTGTAAGTTTGATTTAAAAATCTGTTGTAGCTCTACCATCGCTGCTATAATATTGCTGCTCTGTCTTTTATTGGTTTTGGTACCAACCCACCCTGCAATCCAATCTTAACTGGAATTACCCCTCCTACTGTTCTGTCAGACTAAACATTTACCATCACCCAAGATATAGTAAGTAGAGGATATCACTGCCCTCTAGTGGAGATCCTGAAGGCTATTCTAAGACTATCTCCCAAAGTGGAATTTTCACAAGTGGGCTCACAATGCACCCTGAGAAGTAAAACAAAGTGAATCTAGAAAACTATCCTCATGTCTGAGTCTTGACATTCAGCTGGCTGTATTTGCCTAATTTCCATTTTATCCCCTGCTTTATCTCTAGTGCACATTCAGCCATCCTCATCACCCAATGTATTTAACAACAAAGCTTTCCATCTTCTTTCTCAATAGGAAAAAGAAAGAAAGAAAAAAACCCTAGAAACAGCAAAGCATTAAACAAATAAGTTGCATAGAGAACTATTTCTACTTTAGCTCTTCAGATGAATTCTGTTTTCTGGGATATGCCAGTAGGCCAATATTTGAATTGTTGCTTTTTCTCCTCTCTACTAGATAATTCCATTAAAACAGGAAATAAGAATAAATCATCTATGTACTGAGTGCATATATTTTCTCCATTTGTGGGTGAAACAGTATAAAAGGCCATGCTAATAATTCAATTTTAAAGAACTTTTGTTGATTTCTTGTCTACTTAGCCTTCTTCATGTAAAGAGAAGAATATCAAACCATTGTCCCTTATATTAAAGAGAAACAGTATAAAAAATGGCCAAATCAGACTACAGACTAAGGAGGCAGATAAACTTGGGTTTCAACCTTGACTCTGGTTCTTGAACTTCTCTGAAACTCAATTTCCTCATTTGCAAACTGGGAACAATTATACTTTAAGCAGCTGTGGCGAGAATTAAATGAGATTATATATGTAGCTTTTAAACCTGCTACATGTTAATTGCTGAGACATTTGTTATTATTATAGCCAACTACCAAAAAGCATTTATTTTGAACGTTAAAAAGCTCTAACTCTGTAGGGGTCTAGGCAAAATTCACCATAATTTGTTTTCTACGAAGATCTCCAAAATAGGTAATTTTCCAAGGAAATCCCTCAACTAGTCATGGTCCTTTTTCTTTTGAAACGAGTTGTTGTCATCAAGTCCTTGGAGCACACGCCTGTTCTCGATTCCAGTCTGCACCTCACGCTCGGGCTCTCAGATTTCCCCGACCATCTCGCTGATCTCCCTCCTCTTCTGCACATGCACTTATTTCCAGCCAGCCTTACACGCTGGTTGTCCATCTCCCTTCAAGTGTAAATTATTTGAGTCAATATTGTGTCCGTCTAGTCATGAATGAATGAATAAGTGAACAAATGAATGAATGAATGAAGTTTCCTATTAAGTGACATTTTCCTAAACCTCTCCCTTGTTAATTAGGTGGCAAATATTCCCAAAGGATTCAAATACAGAGTTGAAGAGAACTTGACTTCTGAATCACCGAACTTCCTCATCCCACAAAGGATGAATAAAGTAATGTCATCTAAAATAATCAGATAATGGTTTAGTTGACTTGACCAGGTATAACCTAATCAGAACCCAGCATGCTTAAGCTCTTGGGAGAGGCAATTTCATCACTAGAGATTCTGAGACTTTCACTCACTAGGTTATTATAGCTTGTTTTAATTAAGAAAAAATATCCTACCAGTTTTATCACATGTTTACCTATCTCATGCCTATCTATAATCAACATATCATATTTCTACAATATTATCAGTTTGAAAAGCAATAGTCTTTAAATAGTTATTAGAAATCAATTGAAAATAACTAAATATTTAAAGTAACCTATCACAATAATAGTAAAAAGTCTCAGAGTTTACCAAATACTTCAGAATGAAATTTTTCTGTATTGAAACACTACAGACCTTTAGATTGTCATTATTTCTGATGACAGCAATTCAGCTTTTTACTCAAATAAACAATGGATATTTGTGCATGACAGATACTGAAATATTAAAATGGGAGTTAGGTGATAATTCCTAGAGCTCTGGCAATAAAAGAAGGTAGAAAATTTTTAAAAGGGAAAAAATAACAGGGAAAATTTTCATGATCTTCCTTCTCCTAAACAAATGATTTTACTCATGCCTATTTCTTAACATAATTTATACAGCAAATAAATTGTTTTTTTCCTGAAATGACCTTAGTAAACCTAAAGATTTTTCTCGATCATTTGTTTTTAAGGGAAAAAATACCCAATCTTGTCCAAAACACACTTGATTTTGAAAAGCTTTAAATGAATAAAGCTACCATTTCTTGAGTATTTTGTATGTCAAGTATGCTAAGAATTTGACAAGTATTTGCTTTAATCCCCCCAAAAAGATTAAATCAAATAATATTGTGATACGATTGCTATATTCATTTCACTATTCTATTAACACCAAAAAAAAACATCAAAAGTTCTGTAGCTGGACTCAAGTGTATCTGATTTTAAACACTAATGCAGAGCTTTCCAGAGTTCAAGCTGCACGCCAAACAATCTACAAACTCTGCCAATTCCCCATGACCCAGCATTGATGTCCATCTCACTTCCCCCTTTTCACGGCCCAGAGTTTCTCATTTCCAAACAACAAAGAATGTATTTCTCATTGCCTTTTTTAAACAGATTTTATTTATTTACTTTTAGAGAGAGGGGAAGGGAGGGAGGAAGAGAGGGAGGGAAACATCCATCTGTTGTCTCTCGAATGCCCCCAACTGGGGACCTGGCCTGCAGCCCAGGCATGTGCCCTGACTGGGAATAGAACTGGCAACCTTTTGGTTTGCAGGGTGGCACTCAGTCCACTAAGCCACTTGATTTACAGGTTTCAGAAAGAAACATTTACAGCTTTAGGTAGACATAAAAGCAGCTTTCTAAATCTCAGTTAAAAATGATTCTTGAAGGAGCTTCCTTTTAAGATCACCATTGAAAAAAATTTACAATATGCAGATAAAGACAGAAATTGACCTAAAGACTTCCCATCTCCCCTGCCTCCTACCTAGTGTTGCCAAATTTCACAAACAAAAGTACAGAAGACTTTAAATTTTAGGTAAATGAGGAATAATATTTTAGTGTGAGTATGTCTATCACATATTTATACAAATACATACTTATACTAAAAGAAATCATTAATTTATCTGACACTTAAATTTAACTGGGAACCCTGTATTTTATTGGGCATCCTATTTCTACTCTGCCCCCAGCTTCATATCAAATTGCTCAGCAGAGTTCTCCACACATCATTAGGGTCTCATTTGATAATGTGTCTCACCTAATGACTTTCCTTTTCCCATCAGTGATAAACAGGATGTTCTGAGGAATATTTACAAATTCGATCACAGTCTATTAGTTCACTTACACAGCAGAACTAATGAACAGAGAGGGCTGGGAATCCCTGTACTTCATTGGTAAACTCTGGTAAGGAGAAAACTATTTTTTAAAATATTTCATTTATTTATTTATAGAGAGAAGGGAAAGGAGGGAGAAAGAGGGACATCAATGTGTGGTTGCCTCTCATGCGCCCCCTACTGGGGACCTGGCCCACAACCCAGGCATGTGCCCTGACTGGAAATCATACTTGCTACCTTTTCGTTCACAGGCCAGCACTCAATCCACTGAGCCACATCGGCCAGGGAAAAACTATTTTTTGTAATGTTCAAGTTGAACTTATATATTCTACTATCGCATTTCACTAAAAGGTAGTAAAATAAAGCCAATGCTAGTCTGATCAGAAATTTTTTTAAAAAGGCATAGTAAGTTGTGTAAGGTACTCATAGTTTTTTTAAAAAAACCAGTCTTTTAAACATAGATCTCAATAGAAGTTTCAAAAAATGTAGTTGCAATGTTGTCCAACATTGAAAGATGTTCTTTCATCTTGCAGTATTGAAATGCTCTTCCTGTATTTACCTGGCTTTGTTGAATAACAACAAACAAATACTCATCAAATCCCAATTTTTTTAAAATTAACTAAAATTGATGTGATTTGTTTATTGAAGGAAAAGCAATTTTGGTTTTAGAAGATAACATCAATATAAATTTAGATTGCTCTCTTAGTGATGATTCCCAGAGGAATCCAATTTCCTAAGTAAATGTCAAGTGTGTTCTCTAAAGCACTATTAATCAAATTATGTAATTACATATATGCTGCACTTTGACATATTAGATTTTGGATCATTTTACAAACTGAAGCTTTTCTCCTGAAGAATATGAATGAGTTCATCAGTGTAAGTGCAAAGTAACAAGACCATTTTAATGTGCCTTAATGGAAGTGTTCTCATTGTTTTAAAGGGGTACCAGTGAAATATCACTTCAATGTTTATATAAGGGTCTGTGCTGCTCAGCTGACCAGGAATAGAGGGTGACTTCTGTGAGGCTTCCATCAGCTAGTAGGCTAGGAGGTTAACTATGGTAAGTGACCTAGCTGGATTGGTTTGCTATAACTGAATATCATAGGCTTGGTGGTTTAAACAACAGACATTTATTTCTCACAGTTCTGGAGGCTAGAGTCTGCGATGAGGGTTCCAGAATGGTCAGGTTCTTGGTGAAGCCCCTCTTCCTGGTTTACAGATTGTCATCTTCTTGCTGTGTTCTCATAGTGCAGAGAGAGAGCTGGCTGGCTCTCTGGCTTCTTCTCACAAGAGATCTAATCCATTCATGGGGTCTCTGCCCTCAGAATCTAACTACACCCCAAAGGCCCCATCTCCAAATTAAGGATTATGATTTCAACATATGAATTTGTGGGGGATGGGGTACAGGAGAAGGAAATGCACAAGCAGGCAGTTCATAATAGCAGTGTTATGAGGTCTATAATTTAAAATACTTCATTCAGCACAGGCAATGTGATATTTTTTACATATTAGTTTAATAGATTTTTTTTATTTATTTATTTTTAGAGAGGGGAAGGGAGGGAGAAAGAGAGAGAAACATCAATGTGTGGTTGCCTCTCACATGGCCCCCACTGGGGACCTGGCCCACAACCTAGGCATGTACCCTGACTGGGAATCGAACCTGCGACACTTTGGTTCGCAGCCCGAGCTCAATCCACTGAGCTACGCCAGCCAGGTTACATATTAGTTTAAGTGATACTCTAGGAGTTTATTGCCCTAATGAGAAAGGTACACTCCAGGCCTGATTAGCTAACATTTAATCAGAAATATCTACACTCCAGAGGTTGCTACTCCAAGCCTTTCTGATATCATTATCTCCAACCAATACCAAAGACTTGGTAAATTAACATAATGAATGCTCAGAAAAAGTTTGGTGAAAATTTGTGGACTTTTAATCATATAACAGATGTTCAAACTAGAGTTCTTAGTAATGAAATAAAAATAAATACATGAATTGGTGAAAATAATTTACATTGACTTGAACACTCAAATAAATGTGAAAATCTAATGAATCTTCCACTTTTCAGAAAGGCTTCCAAAAGTTAATTCTATAAAAGAACTGGTCCAGCCACTTTATTAAAAGAGGCTTATTCCTTGATGCTGCTCATAAATCTGACTTCTGCCTTTAATATATTGTCACATCTGCCTTGAGTAAATATTTCATGCTAGGTCTCCTCAGAGCATACAAAAGAACAGAGAGCTAGAAATTCACTGAGCCTACAGAATGGATTGTATGAACTGTTTCATGTCTGCTTGTTAATAAATGTTTGCTTAGTGGATGACTATAAGCATGACAGTATTTGGTCTGAGGTTTGCTTCCTTTATAGCTTGATAGGGAAGTTGGAGCAGAAGGGTGTAGTTAACCCTGACGACCTCTAAATATTGTTAAGTACCACTGCATACCAAAGATCTCATAGTTGTTTTGCCCAGATCACTTAGCTCAAGTCATAGCAACAGACACATACAGGGATAAGACCTGTGGACTAGAATTTCTGGGATGCAAAGAGATTCTGATCTGAACTACCAGCTTTCTTCTTTTCCAAGAAGGTCTGATTATCTGTTCTTGGACTATAACCAAAATATCCCCTAACTGCTGCTGGACTTTCCCACTAGCTTCAAAAATAAAAACAAAAACAGGGAGAAAAAGCTCCATGAAGATTTAAAGTCAGTGTGGATTCAACTCGCCCTAAGTGAATACATCCACAGTGAGACATCATCGTGAGGGTATGTGAAAAGCTGGCGTGAAAAGAACCATCACTTGTCCTTTCTACAATCTTTGTTCAGTGTTCTATCAGGTTGTATCTTCTGCTTTCCTATTTAGTTGGAATGTGTAACCTCTTTCCCTTAACATTCTTCCATATTTTATATTTCTTTATTTTTTAAAATAAGGAAAAGAGAATGGAGAAAAAAATTAAAGTTCTCAGTTTTCTAACATGAGCAATAAAGCCTTACTTAGAGATAAAGATCAAGGTGACTACAGGAAAATTCTGCATTTTCCAGTATTCATCCCCAAGACATCATTTCACCTTTAGAGTCCACCCTTTCCTGCAGGCCCCCTTTAGAAGGTTTGGAGAAAGAGCTGAATTACAGGGCTATCTGCTCTCTTTAGTCCTGTTCTTAAATGGATAAAATTTGGTAAAGCAAAAAAAAAAAAAAAAAAAAAATCAAAGCAGCTTTGGAAAGGAACGGTGGTTAACCCAGCTCACCAGAGTCCTGCCCAGGGAGAAAGGAAGGAAGGAGACCCTTTGCTTTGCTAAAGCGGTGCTGAACCCATCCACTCCCATGCTGCTCTCTGTTTTCCTCTGTGGGAGCTGGGGGCGGTGATGAGAAGAGGTATCCGAACCCAGCCATTTTATTGACTCCTGTTACCCTCTTTTCCCAGCCCAGAGATGACCACTTACCTACTGAAAACTGCTACATTTAGTTCTCCCACTCCATACCCAGTTAAACCACCAAGCCTATGATGCACCCCTGTCCAGGTGGTTTAAACCTGAACAGGCCATTTGTAATTTTCAGCAATTTCTCAAGGATCTGCATAGTCTTAAGAATAAAAATGTAACTCCTTTATTCAGCACTCAGGGCCCTTTACAACCTGGGCCCCACCTACCACTCTAAACATGGCCTCTACTCTATCTTGCCTCCTCCCTCATCATAATGTTGCTGAAACAAAGTGGATGTTCAGCTGCCTGCTGCCACCAGTAGGCAAATTCCAGAGGCAGAGGTTGGTGAAAAAGGAAAGAGGTCTTTATTGAAATGCTGCACAATCTAGGAGAATGGCAGACTCTTGTCTCAAAAGCCCATCCCCTCCAGAAAACCAGAGGAAAGCCCGGCCATCCTCAACCAGACCAAAACCATAGGCAGCATCCAGAGTTCCTTCTCCCATTCCATGTACTGTCCCTTGAGAGCTGCAGGCAGCCGCTGAGGGGTTGTCCAGGCAGGCCTCAGCCCCTCTCCTTGGAACCCACATGTGGGGCCAGCACTACCATTGGTCACGTGGCTTCCAGGGCCACAAGGTCCTGCAAATGCACCGGCCAGTGCAGTCACGAGGTGGGCAAGCGCTAGCATCCCTTCCTTCCCTGGGTTTATATTAGTTTTCCATATGGGCCAGATCAGGTGCTTTTCTTAGCCCAGACTTCCCTGCACTCCAGGAGGGTCTGGCCCCCAAGCAGTGCCTTTTTTTCTCCAGGCTAGACTAACAGGTTTCTTTGATACAGCACCTCCCCAGGGTGCCTTCTGGACCTCCATGGCGCATGTACCTGCTTTTTCCTGGTCCCTTCCCCAATCGGGTACCAGAAGAGGGTAGGAGGGCTTTCCCCCCACCCTATAATCTCACTAGCCCTGTTTGTGCTCAGTGTAATGCTTCCTCCTGTCACCATCTTGCCTTTGGTTCACTCATGCAGAATAACTACAGAAACCTAAAAATCACACTGATATGCACTTCTTTGCCTTCATGCATGGGTTTGTCTCCTCTGCTTGGAATGTGTTCTTCTTCTTCTTCTTTTTTATAGTCTTTGTTCTATATTTATACTGTCCAAGCCACCCCAAGTAATGGAATTTTGATTCTCAGGCCTTGGACATTTGAACTACCTATGAATCCCTTTTTGTGGATAATATGCAATCACTACAGAGGGCCTCACAGTTCCTGGAGTGTTGCTGAGCTCTTCCAGATATTCCAAGTTATCTGATATCCTTTCTGTTCCAGCATCAGGAACACATTTCCAGGCCTTGTTATTGCTCTGATGGGTTTGCCTGTCAGGTCCAAGCAGCAGTTTATTTCCAAATTGTTGTGTGAGGACAGGTTGATAGAAGAGGAAGGGAGAAAGAGAAAAATAGTCAGACCAAGCACTCCAGGAACAAATTTACCTTGAGGCTTTTCAGGTTACGGTCAGCGTAGTTGAAAATTACTTCAAACTTTCTTAGCCATGTTTTATTTCTCCCTTTTTGAAATTAAGTTTCTACATTTTTATTTTGAATTATGCAGTGTGTTTGGTAAATACTTTCATGGAATGTATAATAAAATAATGTGGTGTGTGTGTGTGTATGTGTGTATGTGTGTATGTGTGTCCATGCACACTTATAGGCCAGCATATACATACAACCACTGAGTGTAAGTCACAAACTGTTGTGCATTCAGAGATTTCCAGAACTGGGTCTCTGAGCAAGGAGATGGGGATCTTACATAAAACCCTTCTGGTGGCTGGCCTCATGAGCCTTACCCAGGAGGGTATTGCAGATGGGGCCGCTCACAGACATCACGGAGAACAGTGTATGCTCTGAGGAATGGGCTTCCTTAGGGCTCGGCTTGCTTCTACCTCCCCACTCACCCCCAACACTTGGAGGTACACAATCACTTCCACGACATACAAATGCATGTTTGTATGTATTAGATTCCTTCAGGACTCTGAAGTTTGCTCTCAAAAGCATCTTACACACTACCATTAGAGACAGTGTCTACTTTGTTCACCGTTTTACCCCAGGTACCTCCCACAATACCCACTACCTGATGAGGATTTATTGAATAAATAAATGAATAAGGGAATACATTGGTTGCCGTATGAGAATTCTAATATTTTGTATTTTATTTGTCTTTTTAATGCTATGATATCCATGAAGGACTTACTGGTTTGGGGCAGTTATTGGTATTTTTAAAGCTGCATTATTTTTATAAAAGCAATACATATGGATTAAAAACATTCAAACAGTCCCTGTTTGGTGTGGCTCAATTGGTTGGAGGCTTGTCCCATAGACCGAAAGTTCGCAGGTTCCATTCCTAGTCAAGACACATTACTCAGGTTGTGGGTTCAGTCCATTGGGGGTGCATACAAGGAGGCAATCGTATCTCTCACATCAAGGTTTCTGTCTCCCCCCACCCCTCTCTTTCCCCCTTCCTCTCTCTCTAAAAGCAATGAGAAAATGTCCTCAAGTGAGGATTACAAAAAAATTTAAACAGAGCACAAAACACAGAGAAGAGTTTAAAGCAACTTGAAATCTATCAAACCAGATCTAATGGTAAACATTTTTCCAGATATTGCCTTATGGAAATATATAAATATGTGACATATTTCATATACATGTTATAGTCTTATCTCCACATACATATATGAAATATAATGTATTAGTGAACACTTGTATATTTTTATAGAAAACATGTATATGTAAAAACATGAATTATATAAATGCACATAATTTTGTCTAGAAATCTCTTTATAGAAATATATAAATATATCATTATAAAAATTCTATTTTATATCAATGTGATGCTTCTATTTTATGTGTTTGCTACGTATTTATTCCTCAACACTGTGTACTGGGCATATTTTATGTCAATGAACAGGACTTCTGCAGCGTGCTCTCTCAGAGCCCTTCTCTGCTTGGCTTGGTCAGGGTAGGCTGCTATAACAAAGCACCCTATGGTGGCTTATAAACATTGATTTTCTCACAGTTATGGAAGCTAGAGATCTGACTCAGGGTCCCGGCATGGTCCAGGTCTGGTGACAGCTCTTTTTTGTGTCACCAACTACTCATTGTATCCACATGGTGGAAGAAGCAAGAGAGCTCTCTGAAGTGTCTTTGATAAAGACATTAGTCCCATTTATGAGGACTCCACCCTAATGAATTTACCATCTCTCAAGGCCCAACTTCCTAATACAATCACATTGGGGTTCAGGTTTCTACATATGAATTTTGGTGGAGGGCCCAAACATTCAGTCCACAACACAGCTCCTGACAGAGTTACCTGCAAAAGAGTTGAGAGACCTGGGATCGGTTTCAATCCCTCTGAGATGAAGTGTTCTCACTATGAAACCAAGCAGTAGTATAATAGAATCAGTCTTAGGATTTTTGTGAAAATCAAATGAGCTGATTCATAAAGTTTCTAAGATGATGCCTCACAGAGTTTTCACTGAAAAATTGTTGGTTGGCATTTTTTAAAGGAATTAATGGCATCACAATAACCTTTCAGCTTGGTTCTCATGTTGCATTTTAACTTTTACAGATTTGAACTCTGCTATCAGCACAAAGAACTTTAAGTCTGATGTCTTATAGCTACAAAATATAAAACTTTGACAAAGTTATTAAATATGAAATATGACAGGATTTTAAAATTAAGCTTTTTCAGTTGAAAATAAGGGATACCCATTTTAAATGAGAAGACAGGAAGATGAGAAAACTTTGGTTTGTGTGACTGGGAAGTTCTCCATTTTCTGTCTTGCTTTCCTCTTTGCTGTCTTCATTCTCAAAAACAAAAAAGAAAAAAAAAAGGCAGCCCTGGATGATGGCTACCAACATTCTAGGTAGCTTATCCTCACAGCTAACCATTACAGTAAAAAGAGGATTCAGTGTAATGCAGGTTCCAGGACTGCTCACAAAGAGGCATCTAGCTAGCTGAATTTAGTTCATGTGTCAATCCCATGAAAGGGATATATGAATACTTGTTGGGCAAAGGGACAACCTAACCTAAACCACATGAACAATCTGAGAATTGAGGAGAGGTGGTTTCCCAAGACGTAGGAGGCAGACAGAAACCTACTCACTTCATAGGGTCTACCCAATGGTAATATACTTTAAAACATAGAAAAATAACTGAGGCATTATGAGACTACTTGATATATGTGTGATATATGTGTTTATTATTTTGAATAAAATAAAAATGCAAGATACCCAATAAAATAGGTAAAAGCTACATGGCACTTGTCATGTGTCAAACACTGCTCTACAGGTTGCTTATCATAACTCATTTAATCCTTCCAAGAAGAGATAAATTCCCTGTTTAAGATGGGCAAATTAAGGCACAAAAGGATTAAGTGGGAAAGCAAGGATGTGAATCTACAGAGGCTGGTTCCAGATGCACACACTTAACTGTAGTACTATGTATCACTCCTTTTCTGAGGTTGATGAGAAATTCTTAGAAGGAATTTAATTATATCTGAATTAATAGCTGTGCTGGTATCTTCCATTTGCCGTTTCAGATAGAGGTCTCCATACACTAGCCTTCTCTGTGTTCTTCCCATTGATCCCTCCTTTTGCTCCTTCAGCATAGAAGCAACAACTTCTTGCTGACATTAGCCTCAAGGTATTTCATTATGCCAGCTGATGCTCCTAATTCTGCCTCATAACTTTGTACAAGAGTCCCTTTACTGAACTCCTCAATACTGAGCTTGATGGTGTTACATTTTCCTTCTAACTCCTGGCTGATACAACAGAAAAAATTTCTTATTATCATAAGAATAATGATCATTTAATCAGTTATTACTCGTTTAACTTTGAAAGAAGTTAAATTACAGAGCTCAAACCTAACTTTTATTTTTGAGTCAGAAGAGGAGTCATTTTTTTTTGTATAAAATGGGATAAATAGAAAATAATGCTAGTTGCCTGAGACTGAACTACTGCTCTACAACCTTGCCACCAGGCTCTAAGACAAGCAAGTCTCAGGCTAAATCCTGCCTCACTTAATAAACCAACATTCCTTAGCAAGCAGGAACAAAAACAATATACCTGTTTTGCAAGCTTAAGAAAGTCCCAGATCGCTGTCCCTTTACATATTCCAACCCCCACTTTTCATGAAAGTATCACTCAAGGCAGTCACAAAAACGTTCCAGAGCAGGATTCTTTTCCCCTCAGGGCAGCATCAGAGAACCAGACATCCCCCACAGCAGCTGCTGGACACAGGGCCACACAGAGTTCCTGCCTCCTGAAAGTCTAGCTTATCAGGTTTGCTGGACTCCTACCCTCTGTTTATGCATGAGTAATAGAAAATATTTTAGCCAGTCCTCATGTATACTTCAACAAGTAGAGCCTGTTGTAACATTTACCTTTCTAATGATCAAGCCATCAATTTTACCAATTAAAAACTCATTTCTGATGTGGTATGCCAATTAGCAGAGCTTCAAATGTCAATCAACTTGCTTGAGCAGGCACCTCCAAAGCATGACTTTTCTGATATTATTTTAGCTGATTAATCTTGGACTGAACCCTCATATTTTGAATGTGTTGTAGCTTAGCCTAAGCATTCCACACATGATAGCCATTGCATAAATTACAGTATTTCTAAGTAAACTACACTTACCCTGACAGCACCATAACCAAGCCTGAAGACGGAACGTAAGTCTGCATGCAGTATCTGCCACAGGTCCTTCTCTGGAGCACTGCACGTAGCCTAAAATGCTTGCAAGGTTATCTGACAATTGTGTAATTGCTACTTTCTAACTAGACTGGAAGGAAAGCAAATACTGCGTGTAATGATTATTCTTCCCCAGGACCTAACATCATACCTGGCACCTAGGAGTCAATAAATATTGGCAGAATTTTTGAACAAAATTTCTGTGTACTGAAATAATATATAAATGTTCTCCTAAGAAGAAATTAGGGAAGTATACACATATTTTTCCCTAAAATACATCTTCCCTGTAGTTTTTCTTCTTAAATGGGGATGCTATACAAAGGATACCAGTCCATGGTAAGTGTTCACGAAATATTTAATGGAAGAATGAAATGCACCTGCCTCTGTATTCTGCCTCTTTTTTCCTATTCTTTAACCTCCACTGAAATAAAGCTGCAAAATTTACTCACAGCACACTGAAGTGTACAAAAAATATGACGTGGTGTGGCAATGGCCTTTCTCCGTAAAGTTCTCACTCCCTGTGGTCTCCATGGCTCCCCTCATCCTCTCTACACTTCTGCATGCTTTCCGCTACAGCAACGATTTTCTTCCTTTTCTTCTTCACCCAAGGACATGCTCATTGATTTTAGGGAGAGGGGAAGGGAGGGTGAGAAAGAAGAAGAGAAACATAAACAGTTGCCTCTCTTACCTGTCATGACCGGGGACCGAACCTGCAACCCTTTGGCCTATGGGATGACATTCCAACCAACTGAGCCACAAAGGCCATGGCTACAGCAGTGATTTTTCAACCAGTGTGCCACAAGAATTTTTAAAACATACAATACCTGACTATTTAGTCAAGAGCACCAACCTCTTTTCCCTTAGATTGTCAGGTTTTTTTTTTAAATAACAAGAGCTAATACAACAGCTGCTCAGTGTGAATGAATGAAAATTATACCTATTTTTTTGTGAGATAGGCCAAAAAATTTAGTTTTTGGTGTGCCACAGAACTTTAGTAATTAGCTTACATGTGCCGTGAGATGACAAAGGTTGAAAATCACTGCACTAGAGTAAAAGGCACATCCCAACCCCTTGCATGCCCTTGGCAGGCCTTGGGGAGCAGGAGGAAAGTCTCAGGGAATGCAGCCTTTGTCTCTCTTCTCTGCACACCGGTATTCTCCTTCCAGGTTGGACAGAATGCTGAGCCAAATGCAGCCTCCCTCCGGCTATGCCTGGGAAAACTTACCATCATCTCTAGCCTTCCTGACTTCCCAGCACCCTTCTGAAGTTTCTGCCCCATCAGACTCCTTCAGAGTCGGGCCCATGAGAGGGAAAGGTGCAACATGGGACCTTCCCTCTAATTCCCTCAGTCCACTGCTGGCAAAAGGAAGCTTTTCTCTTTCACAATGACAGGCTGAGTTTTCTCTGTCCTGTGCTCCTTTCTGAACTCACTTTTTGCCTGAATTCATTTTTGGCACCACCATCACCAGAGGGGAGAGGGGAGAGAATTTCAGGGGGAAAAGGGGAAGGGTTTACAGGAACAAGTATAAAGGACTCATGGACAAAAACTATGGGGGGTGGAAATGGGAGGGAGGAGGGGAGGGCTGGGGTGGTGGGCTGGGGCGGGGTAAAAGACAGAAAACTGTACAAGATCAACAATTAAAATAAAAATTAAAAACAAACAAACAAACAAAACTAGAGTGGGCAAAAGATTACTGGATGTCCTTTCAATGGAATGCTGAAACTGAACATTTGTGAGTACCCTTGTCTTTGGTTATTTTGCAACTTTAAAATATGAAGAAAACTGAGATTAGTTATTCTTGTTCATAGAATTAAAAATTAATTTTGACCAGCTTGATTTCCCAGTCCAATTATGCCAAATATTATATTTTATTGCCCTGAAGGTTATTGTACATTTTGAATCTCTTAGCAAATTCACTTCAACATTTTGATTATCTATGTCTTCAGTTTATCCTTTGAATCAATAACACCTTACTGTTTATCTAAAAAGTTAGTAAATGAAATGAGCTAGTAAGTTGAATAAAGTCTTTGACATGTGCATATTTTATATTTGTATGAGGGTTATTTTACCTACTGAAATTACTTTTTGCATTATCTCTTACCTTCTGTCACATAATTTAGCAACTCAGTGTCAGCTTCTCTTCTCTCCAACCTTCCAGATTCGGTGAGTCACCGAGGCCGAACAGATCTGCATTCGCAAGACTTTCAGATGTGTTTGCGGCCTCTGCTCTCCACTATCTATTTTTACTGCCATATTGTTAACTCTAACCCTCATCTTTTCGATTTAATTGTGCTCTTATCCCCAAGTCCAATCTTTCGGTTAAATATCTAAATTTCTCAAAAAACAAAAATCTAAATTGCTCATAGACACTGGAGTGATCAATTTAATATGCAAAGAGGAAGATTCCACTACTCTCATAATTTAAACACGCCTTTGTTTTTTGTTTTTTTTTTTGCTCCAACCTCAGTAAGGCTCCTGAGCAAGGAAGGATCACAAAGCTATCCCTGATCCGCTTTTTTACCTCCCCCACCCTTCTGCTGGGCCCGGAAAGCTTTTTCTCTCCTGGTATCAGTAATAATGAATTATGCTTATTTCTCTGCGAATGGACTTCTAAACTTTCACCAGTATGACTTTTACCATACTTTATTTCAAGTACTGGTTTATTTGTCTAGGTTGCCCATGAGAATATAAACTTCAGAAATCAGTAATTGGGTATATATTTGTATTTATTCTCTATTGTTGTGTAACAAAGTATAACCAATCTAATAGCTTAAAAATCACATTTTTCAATCTCACAGTTTCTATGGGTCAGGAATCCAAGCTTGACTTAACTAGATCCTCATGCTGAGTGACTCATAAGACTGTAATCGAGATATGAGATGCCCTGGCTGGGAAAGGACCTGCCCCTAAGCTCCCTCAGGTTGCTGACAGAACTCTTCCTTGACGAGGTAGGATTCATGGCGCTTGCTTTTTCAAAGCCAGCAAAGAAGAAAGAGCCTCTAGATGGAATCTGCTAACAAGAGTGAGCATCATATAACTAAGTAACATAAACATTACATTATATTGGTTTGAAGCAAGTCTTCTAATGCAGACTGATACTTCCTAGCTTTTGGTTGAAGGCTGTCTAAGGAAAGGGTGATGGGAGGAGATGGGTCAGAGTGACTTGGATTTTTGTTTGTTTCCAGACATTTCCTTGAATATCTCTCCCAAGGCTATGACTCAGCACACAACAGAATGTCTCCCTGACCCTATGTGAAGCCCTCCTTCTCTGAGGCACGCATGCATCTGCATGTGTGCATGTGTGTGTTATTGTTTAGCAGCGGGTCAGCATCTCTAGTTGCACCACTCACTTGTTTGTGCTCCAATCTGTACAACAAGTAGTTTAATTGGTGGGGCATGGTGGGGAGGGGGGCGGGGGGGCGTGGATAAAAAGGATCTAGCTACACACTTCCTCATTGATCTGCCTTGTCAGCTATGGGAGTGTTGATAGGGTTCAAAAATATTCTCGTAGCCCTCCCACATTGCAGGACTTGGCTATTTCAAAGCAAGTATTGTTGATACATCCCCTGAGGTTATGCAAACTACTTTTGGGCATCTGCCAAAGTATGACTTCCCTTCTCTGCTACCTGTCTCCATGTAGCTGTGTCAGGAAGCCCTTCTTCATAGGTTATAATTAGATTCAATCATTACAGTAGCATAGAGATGACTTTACTCTTTTATTTTTAACTGGAAGTGATCCCAGGGATTTCTTGTACATGTGTGGCTACCCTGGCCAACACGAACGAACTTCCTCTTGCTCTCACACAGCCATTTCAGGATCTGATCAAGACCCTTTGGACACATCTCCCTTTGCACTTTCAAGCAGATTCTCGCTCCAAAACATACGGATTTTAATTCATATTCCACTTCCATTTTAATAGATATTTGAATGTTCAGAGCTATATGCTGATGCCTGAATGTGTGATGCTATTCCCACTTCACTGCCCATGTGATGTTCTGCTTAGCATGTCTTCCTCCTGTCCTTCCAAAATGACCACTTCCAGACTGCTCACGGGTCACCATCTCTGAGCATTCCTTTACTACATCCCCCCAACTTAGGCTATCATCTTAAAAATAATATTTTAAGGTAATCATTAGTTTAAGAACATGTCTTCCCTAACAGTGAGCTTCTTGAGGGAGGGAATTTGTCTGATATGTTATATCAGCAGAACCTGGAACAACGCCCGGCCACAACATGCTCTTAGTAAACGTATGTTTGTGGTCTTCATTCAAAACACTTTAAAAGGCAAAGTTTCACAGTGCAAAGACTGGCTTTTAGAAAATACTACCAAAGACCTCACTCCAGACTGACATCAGATTATTCAAATTAATAATTCATAAAAAAATGCTGTCATTAAATCTGTTATACAAGTGTATTGACAAGGATATTGTGGGACTTTGCCAAGTAATTGGATGAAATACAGATTTATTGGAGCCACTCCCTACTTTGTTACCTGGTGAACCCTATCAGTAAGGAAATTAAGTTAATTTGGAATTATTTTCCACATTGCACCCATATTGAAACCATGCAAAATTTGCCACATGATGGCTTTCTCTGTCTACAACCACTTTCTGCTGACTTCTGGTAATAGCTACTCTTTTCTTTGGTAATAACTTCTCTTCCCTGTCCCAAGCATATTGTTCTTGTGGAGACAGCCAACCTGCCCCCTACCACCTCCTTGTCACATGGTTTAGTCCATGTCACTGCACAGAGCCATCCTAAGACCCTATCATATGACTCAACTGGATCCATCACCAGCCTTTCCCAGTAACTGGTTGGGATGAGCCTGTCCTTCTCGATCATGAGCCTGGCCATGTGGAGAAGTCCACAGACAGAAAAAAGGTAAGAACAATAATGAAAGCCACATTTCAGTTCTCACTTCACGTTGCTGAGATCTAGGTTCCTGCAAGGTTTCCTTCCTTTCTCTGAGCCAGCTGCTCTGCTGCTTAAAAAAAATTCCATGTTTTCCTTAGGCTGGTACATGTTGGATTTCTGTCACTGACAATTAAATATTTCCCCGAAGGGCCTTCCTATAGAAGCAGCAGTGGAATCATTTTCTCAGATTTATCTTCTTCAGTATGCCAATGTAGTGCTCCGCTCCATTTCAGCTCTATGGAAAATAGTCTCTAACATACATAACTCCTTCTCTGAATCACATTTTATAGTTTTGAGAAATACAGACCAAGGTCAAAATATGTACAGTGACTTCAAAGGTAACTATACTCCCATTAAATGAAAGCTCTTCATACATTAGCAAAAAATGTTGGGAATGAAGATTTAAATTACAAATGGTATCTTAATTTTAAAAATTATTATTATTAATTACAATTAATTTCTTTTAATAGTACTTTCTATTTGAATATTTAAAATATTTGGCTAATTTAAACTTCAGAAATATTTGAATATATTAAATAATCAAGGAAGGACACCCATGAATTGTTAGATACAAACAAGATAGGAACCTTCATCTTTCCTTATATTATTCACAGCTAAAACAATGTCTCACAGACTCTAAACTCTCTGGCCATGATCATATAACCAGAGGCAAAGTAAAAGCAGAGCTATTGACATATTTCTTTAAACTATAAAACAATTCAAGGGAAAACTATTTCAGACAAAAAATTGCAATATTTCCAAATGTTTAATAAAATTTAATCTTGAAGAATTTATTTTAAAATGTCTAAAATAAGTGAAAAATTTTAGTATCCTATTTAAAAGTACTCTTATTTATAATCTATCTATTAAATAGTTTTTCCATTATTAGTGACAAAGTTCAACCAAGATTTACAAATACAATGCTGTTAAAATATGCCCAGCAGCATATGACTAAGTTAAATAGAAAGGGAAGTACATCTTTCCTTTAACTAAAATTAAAATTTAAAAATTAAACAGAAATAACTCCATTGGAAAGAAAGATTAAACTGTACTTCTGGGAGAATATTAAAAATATTTCTTAGCGCAAAGGCATGCATGGCACTAAAAATTAATTACATAACTAATTACTAAAATTTTAGCACAGAATATAGACAGCTGCAAAAGTCTGAAAATACAAGTTAAAAGGTAACATTGACAGAAATTGTTGTCTTTGTTAGCAGGTTAAAGCCAAGTTCATTATAAGAATATTGGCCCCCCAAAACTGTCTTAGTTCCTTATTTTCATTATAGTATGAAAAGGAAATTACTAAGTCAGGAACCTCTTTAAGGTTGACTTAAAGGCTAGACAAGAGGGTTACAATTTGACCAAGAGTCTCAGATTATTACAATATGAAAATCATCAGAACAAACTTTCTGAAAGTTACCAATGCTTTATATTATACTCCATTTGTCTTTTTTCACACAAAACAGACATCACATAGTTCAAAAATTTTAAGATGTTTTTGATAGAGACATAATCTAAAAAGAAAAAAATGAGAAGCAAGTAGTATACAAAGATTGAAATGTAGATTTAAAGCCATACATTCAAATTAAGATTAGTGTTTATACAAATATACTAGATTGTAATTTATATTTAGGTACATTTTTGTTTATTCATTCATGACACTCTAATAAGTAGAACAAAGTGCAAATATTCTTTATATCAATTGTGGTCACATATTGAAAGAATTCACGAAACTCCTGCAGGGTTTTGGAATAGGCCTCCCCAACATACGCCACTCAGACATATTAATTATTTTGAGCTGAAGGCAATCCAGACCATGAAATCTCATGAGAAACTTTTACCTCTCCCTTAATGAATTTAAATTAGGGAGGCTTGCCTCAAATAAGAGTTATCATCAGAAATAACTTTTTATGACCTATCCATAATGCAGAGCATACTTCTAACTACTGAACATCTGCTCTTCCTATTGTCCTGCCCATGACCTTCCTCCTGTCTGAAGACCATGGCACCTTCATCTTTAGCTCAGAATGTCATAAATACCTAAATTTCTCCTTCTGTCTCCCAGTCTCTCACACCAGGTCTCTGACTCTCTCGTGTAAATAGGATTCTCATACAGATTAATGTAATTAAATTTGGTTATTGTCTCTTGAGAAGCTGTCTCATGTCTATTTGATTATCAGACTGGCTGAAAGAACTAAAAAGGGAAGATGAAAGTTTCTTCCTCCCCCTCACTGCCTAGAGTGTATTCATGTGAAGCTTCACATGAATAAAGGTAAAAGATATGGTACAGCAAGGGACACAGTGCCCAAGCAGTCACTGAGGGTTCAGAGACCTACAGGCGCAGCCCTCTGGGAGCCCTTATGCATTAACACAGATATGACTTGATTTCAGGGGAGTTTAGGCACAAGTTAACAATGGGATCTTGTATAGCCTGCTGGTCATATAGCTAAGCCACACTATGCAAAGATCACACTAGGTATAAACCATCGATTCATACATCCGTCAATGGATTAGGTAAGCCAGCCCCCATGTCTCCAGGTTTGTTTGTTTTGTTTTGTTTACGTTACACATCACATTATAAGTGTCTAACTAGAATATATTATTCTTTTCTTGCCTTATTGATACCAGACTTATAGACATTCCCAGAGACAAGCAGAAAGCTGTCTCAGTCCTACACACCACACATAGACTATCGTCACAGTGGTCAAGGCTACTTTCTTTTGAATTTAACTGATACTGATATCTTCATGTGTACCTCTGATGAGAGAAACTTGAACCTCTCGCAAATGGAGAGCTTTCCACATTTTTACACTTGGTCCTCTATAAAACAAGACACTTAAGGATTTAATATTTGAAAATGGTGATTGCATCTGCCAGTTTTCTCTCCATTTAAATAAAGTTTCCATACACTTTTTTTTTTTAAGGATTCAATATAAGCCAAGTAAAGCCAAAGGCAGCACCAATCAACGTGAACAAATCCTATCTGAGAAAAATCCAAGTCTCAGCAACTGGAATATTTTCCAGAAAGTTCAAGAGTTACACAAACATCCCAATCCGTCAAAAGAAATATTTATAATTAAAAATAAAAGTGTGACTTTTGGAATAAGTTGACATGACCAAGTCATGACTCACATAATTTGTTCCTAGACTGAGAATTTATTCCAATGTTTTCACCTCTTTTAATCATTTATTTCTAATAAATTATATAGAAGACATACTTCAAAAGATAAATTGGAAAATAATTCCATAATCACTTTTTAACATTTTTGGTTATGTAAAATGTTTTTCCTGAGTTTTTTCATGCTTTCTTTCTTTTCTAAGTTAATGTACATGTACAAGTCTAATTACCCTCTCCCCCACAAAGAAAGAAAAGAAAGTAAATTAGAAGATAATTTGGTAATAAGCATTGTTCTCTTCTAGCTATTTTCAACCTTTTTCATTTTATGGCACACATAAACTAAATACTAAAATTCTGAAGCATACCAAAAATATATGATTTGTCGATCTGACAAAAAAGAGGTGTAATTTTGATTCATTCACACTGAATGGCTATTGTTGTGTTGGCTGTTGTCATTTTTTTATTTGACAATCTAAGGGAAAAGAGGTCAGTGTCCCTGACTAGTCAGGTATTGCATGTTTTAAATACCTTGTGGTGCACCAGTTGAAAACTGCCGTTCTAGACATTTAGAGATTAACTATGTACTAGTAACTTCTACTACCAAATGCTATTACTACAGATAAATCAAAGTTAGTCATTTACCATTCAGAGATTTGCATAGTTCAATGTTACCAGGCATGCCCTAAAAATAGACCTTCTTACACTTGCCCTGGAACCAGATACAGTGTTCAAAGCCATCTTGAGGTTCAGCCTGAAGCAAATAATTCGGTGTGTTAAGTACTCCCAGTCCCAGCCATCAAATTGTAGACAGGTGATATCGCACTTAACACAAAGAGAACCTTAGATGAGTAACCACAGAAAGGCACTGTGTAATGCTGGGTATATGGGTAAGAGACAAGGGACTATCCGACTCAGAGGTTAAAAGTCTGGCTAAGCATTTAAAACACACACACGCAATCCTGCAGAGCTTTTAAAAAATGGTGAAGGTCTGACCACTGCTTCTTGATGCACAGACTGCACTGCACAACTCCAAGGGGCACCATGCGAATGATTTTGATGTGAATAGAGTCCCGTGATGCTGTGTTGTCATAGCAGTCCTATGGGGCCCCGCAAGCAAACTTCTGGAAATGGCGATGGAGCGTTAGTACTTTTAAAAAGATGATTCTAACACACAGTCAGAGCTGAGAGCTACTGGTCAAAATCATTTTTCCCCGTAAACTAATTATATGCCTTTGAGACTCATGTTGAGATCATTATTATTTTCAATACACACATGCTGAGCAGCTTCTTTCTTCCCCATTAATAACCTGAGGAATTTTTTAAATATGTCTAACAATCATCTTTCCCCTGTAATTCAAGAACATTTGCTTTGGTTTCTACTTTCACTTACCTTATTCCATCATCCCTTAAGGTTAAAGAAGCAAGTTAAACCACACATTCCTTTATGTAATTATATAAATTTCATTAATAGCATTATCAGTTATAATTATTTTGTAATTTTTACATAATCATGATGCTATTTTTCTAGCTATTCTGCCCATTTTAGGAAATAAACACAGCTGGTAACAAGAAAATTACCTTCTAAAACCATTGTAGCCTGCTTTAAAGAAGGAGGAGAGTAATAAGAGTGACCAAATCATTTATTTGTGAATAGGTGATCTGGATGATTCATTTGGTCTGCCTCAAAGCCCTTATTTGGAAACACACCCTGTCCCCACACCACCTGTAGCTGAGGGGCCCCTCTTGTCCCAGGACCAATCTCCTCCCACTCCTCCTCCACCATCACAAGGCGAGGGTGTGACTCAGTTAAAGCCAATCTGAACCCTGAACAAAGGTTCATTAGGACAGAAAGCAGCTGGAGGCAAGCGAACTCAAGGAAATGCTCTAGGGGTAGTTTAAAAATCTCTGCCATTTGATCCCCTGGCCTGCCCTGTGGCTCAGATTTCCTTCTTATTCTATGAATTAAAAAGTATGCTTTGAATAAATTAGTTTTTGCTTAAATGAGCCAGTATTGATTTCTATTCTTGACAAGTGAAGGATACCAGAGTTGAGAGAAATTGGTAACAGTGTACAATCCAGGCAAAAGAACCTGGGGGATATATATAGGACTTGAATTTACTTCTCTGGCTGAGGTGGATGGAAGTAAATACCTACTTTACATTCCATGAAGAAGAACTAGTAGCCATTGCTACAAAGTGGCAAAACAACTAAACAAGGTAGCAAGTATACTCATCTCAGTCAATGAACTCACTGAGTGTGAAGCTATAGCAGAATAGCTGCTACAATTAACCAAAATAAAGTGCATAAGGAGATTTTAGACTGCCGGGGAAAATGATGGCTATGAACAACTTAAAGGAACTTTAAAAAAGACAATGAAAAGTTCTGATCTTAAAACCATCCCCTCAAGGCACGGAATAGATCTCAGAGCTTTATTGTAATTTGCAAGTGTCTTACCAATTGTGAGTCTGAGGTGATAGAAAACCAAACACAAAACCAATGCTGTAGGTCTCTAAATTGTTCCCAGGCAAACTAACACAATATCTCATGTAAACATTAGAGCACTAATCAGGAGAAGAAAGATATTAATAATTTTAACACTCCATCTAAACAGAATTAGAAAAAATGGAGAACTTAAAAAACACAAATTTCTCCGAAATACCACAGCGCTCTCTTTGTCTAAAGTTATCTTGACACTCTTTCAAAGGAAATACATATATAAATTCCATTCACATGCCTCCTTTCACTAAGTTTCAGTACACAGCACAATCTCTCAACATAGCACGGTGACAAACGCCCAGACAGAGAAAGGAAGAGAAGCCTCATGCCTCGGAGGAATGGAACGACTCCGCTAACTGATGTGGTTTTGATTTTGTTTTTATTTTTAATCTAGAGCATATTTGTGATAATGTTTTTAAACAATCTTGACTATTTTAGATTGATTTTAATCCAAGTATAATTTTGAGTAGGTGGAGCTGAATTCGTTAATACTGATATAAGCACTCAAAGCTACAACCAATGTGCCAGCTAAGACATTGAGTTTGATTCTTTCATCTTGCTTGGTACTGGGTCATGCCAAGTGACAGACCAGAGATTTTTTTTGTGTTGCAGTGTAGAAGGTATTCAATTATTTCAAAGACCGAAATGCTAGATTTATTGGGCAGTTCACCCATTTGCCCTTTATTCCTGGCCCATTAGAACCCAAATCAATCTCCATTCATTCTTGCTGTAGAAAGACATTGGGGAGAAAACACCAGTCTTTTAAATGTTAATTATCAGCTGTGATATTTAGACCAGTTATCTATTCAGAAAGCTCAGAATGAAGCGGATTTTCTGATATCAGCTAGTGGCACACCCACCCAGAATGATTAAAACCTTGTGGCTTCATCAACATAATGGACATTGGGACAGGTACAGTAACAAATGACAGCAAACATTCAGACACAAGATCTCTGACTCTGGCTAAAATGGGAAGCTCAAGGAATGAAATCAATAAGCAATCTCCAAGGTCATATTTAATATGGTTTTGTTGTGTGTTTTTTTTAAAGCAGATCTAGTGAACAGCTGCGGCATCAAGTTACCCTGCTTACCTCATTGCCTCTCAAACCATTCTAAGCCCTGAGGCAACTCATAGTCACAGAGACCCTTCAGTAAAGGGCGGGCAGCTGGGCGCCACTGAGAGAACACGGGAACCAGCACTACTTTGTACGCTGGAACCTTCCTCCTAGCCTTCTCCAAGGGAATGTGTGGCCATTTTATCTGTGTCTTTATAACTATGTCTTAGAACAAGGGAAACATTTGACACTCTTTTAAGGATTATTGAATATAGGCTCCGAGATAACACTAATGTTTGGGAATCTACAACACCACTGTATGCCATATGTCAGAATGGAGGCCTGTGTGGTACAGATGGTAGCAGGGGTGCCCAACCTTTCAGCATCCTCTGCACCACACTGGAAGAAGAAGAGTTGTCTTGGGCTATACGTTAAATACATTGTGATATGTAATCACAAAAAAAAAAATTCATAATGTTTTAAGTAAATTTATGATTTTACATTGGGCCACATTCATAGCCATCCTGGGCTGCAGTGGCCCATGGGCCGTAGGAGGGCCAACCCTGGCTGAGTCTGCCTCAAGGTAGACCCAGGGATGCTCTAACAGCATTCACTAATTGTGAAGTTTGAATGGCAGATTCAGCAATCAATGGTACTTCAACATTGGCTCCCTGTCCTGTAGTAAAACCTATTTTGAAAGGAAGAATCACATGAAAGTCACTGTCAATTTTTTCCTACTATAAGAGTGAACAGAAACCTACAACACCATTGATTGGAGAACTGTAGAGAATTGTGCAATTATAAAAATCTAAAAGATGACTTCCGGCCAAGATGGAGGTGTAGGCGGACACACTGTGCCTCCTCTCACAACCAAAATTAAGGACAACAAATATTTAGAAACAAGAAAACAACCAGAACTTATAGAAAATTGAACTGCACGGAAGTCCAACAACCATTCATCCAGACCAGTAAGAGGGGCGGAGTTGAGGCAGGAAAAAGTGGAGGTGCGGACCCAGGAATGCAAGTAGCAGTGGCTCGCAGTTCCCAGGTGCACGGGCGGTGGCTGGTGGTCCCCGGGCCCACAGGCAGCAGCTGGCGGACCCCGGGCACAGGGGGGCAACTGTGCAGACCCAGTGAGGCCACATAAGGTGGCTGGCTGACCAGGTGGTCCCACATTCGCGCACGCAGACGGTCCAGGCGAAGGGGAAGCGGCGGAAGTGACCGGAGTCTGGAAGAGAGCGGAACAGGCGCCATTCTTCCCTCTCGGACCCCGCCCCCACAAATAGCGTCACAACCCAGCGACTGGGCTGCCCCACCCTGAGGAACACCTAAGGCTCCACCCCTCATACGTAATAGCTGCGACCAGACTAAAACCAAACCAAAACAAAACAAAACCACCAAAAATGTCTCAAACCGGAGAAAAAATGAAAACCCCAGAGTCAATTCCTCTAAGCAACGAAGAGATAGCCAACCTATCAGATGCACAGTTCAAAGCACTGGTCATCAAAATGCTCACAGAATTGGTTGATTTTGCTCATAAATTAGATGAGAAAATGCAGGCTACAATCCGTGAAATGAAGGAAGACGCATGGGGAACCGATAGAGATGGAAGGAAAACTGGGACTCAAATCAATGGAGTGGACCAGAAGGAAGAAATTAACAACCAAACAGAAAACGAGGAAGAAACAAGAATTCAAAAAAATGAGGAGAGGCTTAGGAACTTCCGGGACATCGTTAAACGTCCCAACATCCGAATTATAGGGGTCCCGGAAGGGGAAGAAGAGGAACAAGTAGAAAACTTATTTGAACAAATAATAAAGGAGAACTTCCCCAATCTGGCAAAGGAAATAGACTTCTAGGACGTCCAGGAAGCTCAGAGAGTCCCAAAGAAGTTGGGCCCAAGGAGGAACACATCAAAGCACATTGTAATTACATTAGCCAAGATTAAAATGAAGCAGAGAATTCTAGAAGCAGCAAGGGATAAGGGGACAGTCACCTACAGAGGAGTTCCCATCAGACTGTCAGCTGATTTCTCAAAAGAGACCTTCCAGGCAAGAAGGGGCTGGAAAGAAATATTTGAAATCTTGAAAAGCAGGGACCTACATCCAAAATTGCTCTATCCAGCAAAGCTGTCATTTAGAATGGAAGGGAAGATAAAGTGCTTCTCAGATAAGGTCAAGTTCAAGGAGTTCATCATCACCAAGCTCTTATTATATGAAATGTTAAAGGGACTTATCTAAGAAAAAGAAGATAAAAAATATGACAATGAAAAGACAGCAAACTCACAGCTATTAAGAACCACACCTAAAACAAAAGCAAACTAAGGAAACAGCTAGAACAGGAACAGAACCACAGAAATGGAGATCATATGAAGGGTTAGCAACAGGGGCGTGGGAGGAGGAGGGGGGGAAGGTATAGAGAGTCAGTAGCATAGATAGTGGGTAGAAAATAGACAGGGGCAGGGTAAGAATAGTATGGGAAATGTAGAAGCTAAAGAACTTATGACACAAGGACATGAACCAAAGGGGGGAATGTGGGTGGGAGAGGGTGTGCAGGGTGGGGGGAATGATGGGGGAGAAACGGGACAACTGTAATAGCATAATCAATAAAATATATTTTAAAAAAATCTAAAAGATGCCAAGTGTTGTAAGATATATCATATGCTCCACTAATTATCCATTTTAGCACATGCAGAACATGTACGGGCATGGAAAATGCAGCACATTGCCATAAGTGAAATTAGGCTGTGACTCCAGTTGCTTATGTGGTCTCCTTACTGCCTGCAGAGTGAACCCGTCTCCTGAAAATACACAGGTTGAAATTTACGCTCCCATATGATGGTATTAGGAAGTAGAGCCTTTGGGAGGCAATTAAGTCATGAGGGCAGAACACTCATGAATGGCATTAATGTCCCTTATAAAATAGACTCCAGAGAGTGTCTTTGCCTCTTCCCCCATGGAGGCTACAGTGAGAAGACAGCTGCCCATGAACCAGAGCACCAAATCTGTCAGCACTTCAGTCCTGGACTTTCCAAGCTCTAGAACTCTGAGGAATAAATTTCTGTTGTTTCTGTTTGTTTAGTTTTGTTTTGTTTTTCCAGCTTTATTGAGATATAATTCACATATAACTTTAGTTATGTTTAAGGTATAAAAGATAATGATTCAATACACTGAGAAAAACCACAGTAGGATTAGTCAACACATATATTATTTCATATAATTATCATTTTTATGGTGAGAACATTTAAGAATTACTCTATTAAGAACTTTCAAGTGTAAAATACAGTATTGTTAACAATAGTAAACATGCTGTACCTTAGCTCCCTAGAATGTAAACATCTTATAACTAGAAGACTGTCCTTCAACTGACATGTCCCCATTTCTCCCACTCCCTAGCTTCTGGCAACCACCATTCCATTCTCTATTTAATGAGTTTTGCTTTTCTTTAGATTGTACACATAAGTGATATCATACAGTATATGTCTTTTGTGGGCTGACTTATTTCACTTAGCATAATGACCTTAAGTTCCATTCGTGTTGCCAGAGGGGCAGGGTTTCCTTCTTTCTCATGGTGGAATAATGTTCTATTATATATATATTATATATACATATATAATATATATATATATTATATATACATATATAATATATATATATGATAATCACATCTTCTTTGCCCATTCATCCATTTATAGACACTTAGACTGTTTTCATACCTTGGCTACTGTGAATAATGCTGCAGTGAAAACGAAAGAGCAAATATCTCTTCGAGATCCTGATTTCATTTCCTTCATTTCCAACTCCGAAGTTGGGTCACTGGATCATATGGTAGCTCTGTTTTAATTTTTTGAAGAACATCAATAATGTTTTCTATAGTGGCTCCAACCAACTAATTTACATTCCCACAACATTGCACAACAGTTCCCTTTTTTCTACATCCTTGCCAACACTTGCGCACTTGTTATTTCTTGTCATTTTTTGATTGCCATTCTAACAGGTGTGAAGTGATATTTCAATTGTGGTTTTGATTTTCATTTTCCTGACAATTGATGATGTTGAGCACCTTTCCATGTCCCTGTTAGTCATGTGTACATCTTTTTTTTGAAAAATGTCATTTCAGTTCTTCCTCTGCCCATTCTCTATTTTTTTTTTTGGGGGGGGGGTTGTGATTGAGTTGAATGAGTTCCTTATACATTTTGGAGGTTAACCCCTTAACAAAAAAATGATTTTCAAGTATTTTTCCCTATTCCATAGGTTGTCTTTTTATTTTGTTGGTTGTTTCTTTTGCTGTGCAGAAACTTTTTAATTTGATGTAGTCCTACTGGTTTATTTTTGCTTTTGTCCCTCATGCTCTTGATGCCTTATCCAAAACGTCATCGTCAAGACCAATGTCAAAGAGCTTTTTCTTTATGTATTCTTCTAGGACTTTCGTAGTTTTGGGTTTTATGATTAACTCATTAATCCATTTCAAATTAATTTTTATGTCAGAAATTGGGGATCCAAATTAATTTTACTGCATGTGATTATTCATTTTCTCAACACTGTTTATTGAAGACATGATAATTTTCCTATTATATACTCTTGGCTCCCTTTTCAAATATTAGTTGACTAATTATATGAGGATTTGTCTGTGGACTCTCAATTCTGCCTCATTGGTCTATGTGTTTATTTGTAATGCCAGTAACCGAATACTATTTTCATTACTATAACTTTGTAGTGTAACTTGAATTTCTGAAGTGTGATTCCTCCAATTTTACCATTCTTTCTCAGAATTGCTCTGGCCCTTTGAGGACTTTTGTGGTTCCATATGAGTTTTAGGACTTTTTATCCTTATTTCTATGAAAAATTGTCATTGGATTTTAGTAGGATTTCATTATATCTATAGATGGGGTTTGGGTTATATGGCTACTTTAATAATACTAATTCTTCCAGTCAATAAACATGGAATATCATTCCATTTATTTGTGTTTCTTTCATTAATAACTTGTAGTTTTCAGTGTACAGGTCTTTCACCTCCTAGTTAAATTGATTCCTAAGTATTTTATTCTTTTTGATTCAATTGTAAGTGGGGTTGTTTTCTTAATTTCTCATTCTGATAATTCATTATTCATGTATAGAAACATAACAGATTTTTTTGTATACTAATTTTGTATCCTACAACTTTACTGAATTTGTTTATTAGTTTTAACAGTTTTTTTTGGTAGAGTTCTTAGGATTCTTGTCTAATGTAATATAATCTCATTTGCAAATAGTGACAATTTTACTTCTTCCCTTCTAATTTGGATGCATCTATTTCTTCTAAATTTTTTTTTAAATTTCTTTTTTGTTTGTAATTGCTCTGGCTAGGACTTCCAATGCTATGTTGAATAAAAGTAGCGAGAGTGGGCATCCTTGTCTTATTCCAAATGTCAAAAGAAAATCTTTCAACTTTTCACCATTAAGATGTTAGCTGTGGGCTTGTCACATTTGGCCTTTATTATGTTTAGGTACAATCCTCCAATTAACAATTTGTCGAGAGTTTTTATCACAAAGCTACATCTTATATTCAGCCATGTTGCACATGTTACTCTCACAAATTTATGTTGTTTAAAAGCCACCCAGTCTGTGGTATTTTTGTTATAACAGCCTGAACAGAGTAAGACACTGTGACATTTTAACACATTGCCTAGCAATTGATATGTAATTACAACACACATAATGTATATTTCCCCTTTTGAATAAACATTTTGAATAAGGGTTAACTTTTACATGTCAGAGACAGTAGTATACTTTTATATACTCACATACACAGACTATATACCTCAGTATATAACTTATTCATAAATAGGCATGATCTGATCCTCATACACACTTGCGGGACAAGGTTTGACAAGGCTTCAAAGTATGTCTTTCCCAGATAATATTCTATACTCAACCTACTTTGTTTATGTTACTTTCTCCACAGACAGATTTCAGTTGTGACCCCTGATAGGTACATATCAGAGCTAGGTACAGTATAGGTGAAAGCCAAGGACCCTTCTTACACCACTTTGCCTGATGACAAAGACTAATGGGAGAATATAGCTACTCTATACAAGATAATTGCAAGCCAGTAACCCTGACCAACTGACCTTGTAGCTAAAGTCAAGGGGAATGTTAGAAGGAGTAATAGAGTAAGAGAGACCTTAATCCCAGCCAGCACCTCACAACCAGTTCAGGAAACAAGATCTATACCCTGCCCTTCTGGAGTTACCTGCTTTTCAGCACATATTATTATATTGTTTGGTTTTATCACAAGATATCTTGATTACACTGATTCTGATCAAACAACATTTCCTTTCTCACAGATAATTCTAAATTGCCTCTCTCAATTTTAAAAGTCATTTAAATTTTAATCTTATTTTCCAAGGCATTTAAGAACCTTGTGTAAAATTTCATAATAGCCTCCAGACAAATGAGCTTGTAAACACCTAGAAACATCTTCTAGGATTCTTTCTTACTTTAACACAAAATATGGGTGATGAATGCAATGAAATGTTCACCAATAACAAATAATTAGGTAATTTTAAAATGTAACAGCAGATCCTTAGCTAGATAAAACACTTGAAAATATATCTCTGAAATATTCCTGTTGATTAATACAGAAAATTTTTTTACTTATGAATAATGCCATAAAAATGGCTCAAAACACCTGCCCTTCAAAATTCAGATTGACCTTCCTAGAGCACTAACAGAAAGTTAGTGAATAAAACAATTTAGAAAAACAGTAGAGAACTTACTTGAAGATCTCTTTTTCCCCTCACTAGTAGATGAAGTTGAAAGGTAACGACATAGTGCCTTATAGGTTATGTTAAGGAGCTGCAGTTACAGCTACGGATGGTGTGGAGCTACAAAATGTAACATGAGTTACCTCGACTGGAGTTTCGGTTTAGCAGTATCACTCCACCAAAGCATTAAAAACAGCTTGACAAAGAAAAGCCAGAGGTAAGGAGAACAATTAGGAAGCTACTGAATTAGTTTATCAAGAAGATTTGGGGCCTAAATCATAGTGAAAGAAGAAGGGAGGCAGAAAGGGCCATAATTCCATTTGCTAAATGAAATGACTACTGTGAGTTATGTTATTATTATAAATGTATTACTCTTACATGTCAAGATGTCCTTTTTTAAATTTCAGAAAATAGTGAACAAACTATATCCAATTTATCAACAGCATTTATAGTTTCAAAGGTACCAGTCCAAACCCTTCACTGGCACATCCCTTTTAAAGGACTCAGCTATCTAGAAATCTCATTGACCTGAAACCAGTTTGCAATAAGAAAAGGTTATAAGTAATTTTTTAAAGGCTTCTGAGTGGCCAAATGAAATGACACACAGTCCATTAGTAACATCTGTATACTCAAAGGAAAAGTTTTCAGGTCTCACTTAGAAATTATAAACTCTTTTTGTAGCTTTTTAAAAGAACTGCAGCTCTCTGGATTCCATGTTCAATTGCAATAGGATGTCATAATCCAAAAACCAATACTTACAGAAAAGGGTAAGCAGGGTGGGTAAATGAGTGAAGGAAACCTGTATTCGTCAGTGAGGAGGAGTGAAGACTGTGACAAAGCAGAGAATACGTGACCCCCTCTAACAGTGACAGCCACTGCTCAGATCAGCCAGTTGAAGTCACCTGGAAGTTAAAGCTAAGTGCTATGCAGATCTTCCGATTTTTTAAAAAGAAGTTAGAAATTTAGATTTTACATAAGTCTCCCCAATTTTAATACACACAATATGTTCAAATTGTTTCAGCATTTGATAAACCAAACAGATGTCTCTGAGACATATTTGAAGATTGTATGTGTAGGGCCACAAAGCACCACATTGTCTAGAGTTATCTCATAGAAGACAAAGACCCATCCTCCCTTCCAGAAGAATATCCGTGTGTCATAGCATTCCACTACACTTTTTATTAAAAACGATAACCCTTAAACCTAAAGTAAATCAAGTTTAGTATGATTCATTTCATAAAGCTTGGAATCATATATAATACATTTGAGAAAATTTCACATGCACAATGATTAAAGTTTTTAAATGGTAGTGATTTAAGCTGTTTGAAAATCTTGGCTCTCTAGAATGACATATTGCTTGAGGACTTCATCAGCAGAGTCTTTCTATATGGTTTATATCATTAGTTGACGTACAACTTTTCATAGCTATATATGTGGCTTATCAGTGAATAGTTAGGATTAAAATGTAAAACAGTGCAGAAAAAATATCTGAAGATATAACATCTAAAAAATTTCCCAAAACACATTGAAACATTAATTCACACATCCATGAAGTTCAATGAATAAGTTGAATTAAATAGGATAAATACGAAGAGACCCATGACCAGACATCATAACAAAAATGATGAGCACCAAAAACAAAGAGACAATCATAAAAGCAGCAAGAACAAGATGGTTTGTCACACATCATACAAGGATGCTGTTAAGATTAATAACTGGCTTTTCACCATAAACAATAGAGACTAGAAAGCTATGAAATGACACATTCGAAGTGTTGAAATTAAAAAACAAACTGTTCACCAAGAATCTGTATCCAGCAAACTATCTTTCTAAAATAGTGACAAAATAAAGATGCCCGCGGATAAATTGAAACTGAGCGAATTAGTTGCTAAAAGACCTATCTTAGTAGAAACAATGAAGGAAGTTTTTAAGACTGAAAACAAATAACTTTGGGCAGGAACTTGAATCCACACTGGAAAACAAAGAGGGCTGGTTAATGTAACAGTAATTACAAAAATAATCTAAATGTTTCTTCTTTACTGATGTAAAAGCAATTATAGCTACCACACATGTATTCGAATGAAAAAAAATCCAAAACACTGACAACACCAAACACGAGTGAGGATGTGGAGAAACAAGGACTCTCATTCATTGCTGATGAGAATGAAAAACGGTAGAGCCACTTTGGAAGACAGTCCAGCAGTCGTCTATAAAACTAAACACATTCACACCATAAAATCCCTCAGTGGTGTTCCTTGATATTTACCCAATGAGTTGAAAACTTACAATCACACAAAAACCTGCAGGTAGATATTTATAGAAGGTGCATCGAAATATTTATAGCAGCTTTATTCACTGTTACCAAAACTTGGGTACAACAAGGTGTCCTTCAGTAGATGAATGGATAAACTGTGGTACATTCAAGACAATGGAAAACTATTCAGCACCAAAAAGAAATGAGCTGTCAAACCATGAAAAGACATGGAGGAAACTTAAATGCTCATTACTAAGTGTAAGAAACCAATCTGAAGAGGCTGCCTGCTGTATGATTCCAATTACATGACATTCTGGAAAAGTCAAACTATGGAAACAGTGGTTTTCAGGATTTAGGAGAGAAAAGGCATGAATAGGTAGAGCACACAGGATTACTGAACTGTAGAGATGAATACGTGTCATTACACATTTGTCAAAAGCCATAGAATGTGCAACACCAGAAAGAACTAAGACACACTATAGACTTTGACTGATAATGCTGCGTCAACGTAGGTCTCATCGATTGTAACAAGTGTATCGCTCTGGTGTGAGATGCTGGTGCAGGACAGGCTGCGCATGTGTGAAGTCAGGAGGCATATAGGAATCTCTGCACTTTCTAGTCAGCATTGCTGTGAGCCTAAAACTGCTCTAAAAATAGTCTACTTTTTTAAAGAAAGCAGTTGCATAAATAAATGAGTATATAATTGTATTGTCATGCCCATAACACATAGGAATGCAATGTATTTCACAATAATAGCACCGAGGGGTGGGTGAGCACAAAGCTGTACTGGGCTAAGGAAAAGACTCTAGATTTTAACTTGAATCTACGGAAACAAGGGAAGAGGACCAAAACTGGAATTTAAGGTTAATATAGCAAACTCTATAAATATACACTAGTTGTCTTTTCTTCTCTCAGCTCCTTTAAAAGACATAAAATTATATAACATATTATATTTTTTGACTGGTAACGTAAGAGGTCTGTTCAGAATGTATCCAGTCATATGCTATGAAAAATAGAGACATTTATTGAAGAAGATACAAGATATAAGAAACATTGTACATAGGACAATGACACCTCAGTCCCCTTCAAAGTAGGCACCTTGGGACCTCAAACAGTTCTCCCAGTCACCAACAGCTGCCCCATCATATTTTCCTAAATCTCTTCAATGGTCTGAAATCTCTTCCCTTTCAAAAGTGATACTAGTTTGGGGAAAAGCCAAAAGTCACAGGGCACCAAATCTGGGCTGTAGAGGGCTGAGTCACCTGAGTGATTTGATGTTTCACCAAAAAATTCTTCATGAGATGTGATGCATGAGCGTGTGTGTTGTCCTGATAAAGCTGCCAATCACCAGTTGCCCATAACTGCAGCCGTCTGAATCATCTGAATAGTTTCCACAGAATAATGTTCAAGTTTAATGCAAAATTTGATGCAGATTCATTGTTTTACTCATATATAGATGTTGTTATGGGTTGAATTGTATCTCCCTCCAAAACATAGGTTGAAGTCCTAACTCCCAGCACCTCAGAATGTGACTTTAGTTGGAAATAGTGTCTTTGCAATGTAGCTGAATTAAGATAAACCCTATAATCCAATTAAAGTGGGCCCTAATCCAATCTAATTGTGTCCTTATATAAAAGGTAAGTTTGAACAGAGACACAGATATGCACAGAGGAGAGACTACAAAAAGAGACACAGGGAGAATGCCACGTGAATGTGGAAGTTGACGTGATACACTCATAAGCCAAGGAATGCCCACGACTGCCCCAAACTACCAGAAGCTGGGAATGAGACTGGAACACATTGCCTTCATAACTCTCAGAAAAAACCACCTGGATTTCAGACTTCTTGCCTCCAGACCAGTGAGACAATAAGTATTTTAAACCACCCAGTTTGTGGTATTATGTTAACACAGCCCTAGGTAACTAATATAGATTCTTAGCATGAGGAAGTGGCATGCTCCAGTGACAAATGACTAAAAACGTGAAAATGGCTTTGGAACTGGGCAATGAACAGAGGCTGCAAGAGTTTTTGAGGTACATTAGGGGGAAAGCCTACGTGGCCTTGAAGAGATTATTGGTAAAAACACAGGCATTTAAAGAGATTCTGATGAGAGCCCAGAAAGAGCAATGGAGAGCTGTAGAGAAAGCTTCTATCATATAGGAGAACATATATATTGTCATGAACAGAACAGGACTAGAAATAAGCATGTTAAAGATGCTTCCACTGAGGTGTCGGAAGGAAATGAGGAACGTGCTATTGGGGACTGGAGGAAAGGCAATTCTTGTTACAAAGTCATAGAAGACTTGGTTGAAATGTGTTCTGCTGAATGAAAAGCAGAATTTGTAAGTGACAAACCTGAACATCATTTTTAGCTGAGAAGATGCAGCTCATTCAGAAACCACACTTTGAGATCCACTATCTATTCAACAGAAAAGTTTCTCAAATAATGATGGGACTAACATATTACTTTATGGTATTCCTTATACTTCCCTCAAAAAAAAAAATCCTTTCAGCAAATAAAGAATAAAATGGACAACATCTTATAATTGGAAATATAATAGTATGGCCAACATTACAGCCTATGGATTTGCTGACCTTGGTTGGCTGGGGAGAATTGGAGACAGGTGTCCTGTGAGGGCAGTTCAGTGTGTAGCAGGCAGCTCTGGTTACTGGGATAGCACACCTGTTGGCCACATTATTGATTGGTATCCTGGAAACCCTGCTTCAGCTTGTTTGTTTTCTGCCTCTAGAGCTGCGAAGCAAAACAAATCAGCTGAACTCTAAGTCCGGCTATTGATTTTACTTCTCCAATGCAGGGAAGACACTCCATTCTAAAAACTTTGTTGACACCTCTAATCTGCCAAATTGTCAAACCCCATATGGATGTTATAGAAGAGAAAGCCATATATAAAACTTAGTTTGGGCATCCAGAAATCCATTTCTCTCTCTTCATTCATTTATTTCACTTCCCTTTGCCATTTATACATTTCAATCTATACTGTACTGTGTGCGTGTGTGTGTATATACATACACACATATATGTTGCTTTACAATTTATCTCTTATGTATGTGTACATTTCCACAAATTGATAGAAGGCTATTCCAAAGCAGTAACCTACTCTATCTTGTATCTCTTCACAGCTTTACCATAAGGAATATGGAGGGGAAATATTGAGGAGGAAATAAAGCCAAGTTCCTAGGGAAATAATAAAAAATGCTTCTGCTTAGGTTGAACAACTTGTTTTTTATTTTATTTATAAAAAATAAATAAATAAAATACATTTTTTTGTATCAAGAATTAATGAAGAGTATAAAGATAAGCCATTTGATCTTTTAAAATCTATAAAGTATAGGTAATTATTATTTTATGTAAAGCTATTGATTGTGGGCAGAGATTGCAGCTATTAAGAGAAATGAACAGAGCAAAAATGTTTAGCAAAAGAAAAACAAGGCTGTTAAGATATGGAAGCAACCCAATGCCCATCAATAGATGAGTGGATAAAAAGCTGTAGTACATATACACAATGGCCATAAAAAAAAATAATGAAATAGTACCATTTCCAACAGCATGGATGGACCTAGAGGGTATTATGCTAAGTGAAGTAAGTCAGACAAAGAAAGACAAATGCCATATGATTTCACTTATATGTGGAATCTAAAGATCAAAATAAATCAACAAACAAAAGAGAAACAGGCTCATAGATATAGAGACCAGAATAATGGTTTCCAGAGGGGAAGGGGTTGGGTGGGCTCAGTAAAAATAGTGAAGGGATTAAGAAGTACAAATTGGTAGTCACAAAATAGTCATGGGGAGGTAAAGCACAGCATAGGGAATATAGTCAATAATACTGTAATAACTGTGTATGGTGCCAGGTGGATACTTGAAATATGGGGAAGGACCACTTTGTAAAGCATATGAATGACTAACCACTATGCTGCACACCTGATACTGATACAAAATAATATTGAATGTCAACTGTAATAGGAAAAAAAGGCTGTGGTGGAGCAGGAAGAATGAGTAGGAACCTGGGTCTGCCCTACAGCTTCAAGAAAACACTCTGACTGAACTCCTCCTTACAGTTACCCAAGTACATGGTGCTTAAGGTCACCCCTCCATGCAGGTCATCCTCCAAGGGCCTGCTCTCCAATGATGGGATCAATTTCTGCACACATCCTCCCTGTCCCCACCTCTCATCCCCACACACACCACGTTCAAGTCTCTGTCTTCTTTGGCACATACCCAGAAAGCGTCATCCATCCTAATCTCTTTCTTCTCCCCAGTCATTCCAATGTGACTTTGTAATTACACTCTAGCATGCATTTGTTTCCACGGTACCTCTCAGCCAGCGTTGGTTTTGTGCAAAGGAATCCTGAATTGCATCTCCCACAGGCTGGAACATAGGACAGTCATCACAGTGCTCCAGGAGTACATGCATACATTTGACTGCCCACCAGGAAGAGTGTTTTAGCTGGAAGATTCCAAGTATATAAGAACCATGATATTGGGGATGAGGAAGTCAAGTAACTCTTTAAAAATTTATTATTGCATTGTGATAAGAACATTTAACACTAAGATGTTTCCTCTTAGCAAATGTTTTAAGTGTACAATACAGTATTAAGCATTGGATGTGGGACAGTTAAAAGATCTACAGAACATGAGAGGGAGGTTGAGCAGCGGGTTCCAGGGACTGAGTGAGGCTTCCAAGAATTTTGGCAGGTTCCAGAGACTGACCACCCACTCGAGATCATCCTGGCCTTTGTCTCGGGATAGCTGAGGACCAGCAGCTGCAGGGTCCCCACGCACCATAGAGATATTGGGGTGGGGGCGGCCCTCTCTCCGCCTGCCCCTCTGCAGGAAGGCCAGAGATGGGGAAAAGGCAGCATCTTGCAGGCAGGATCGCCTTCCCTCCATGCTAGCCCTGGCTGTGAGATGTCACCACATCTGGCGCCAGAGGGCCCAGGCCGCAGGTACTTAGGGAACTGCTGGGCCTGGACAACCAAACCAGTTCCCTAACCCTGGGGAATACTGTGTGAAACTGTGTCCGAGTGAGCTTTGAGGACCCCACCAAGGTCCTTCGCAAGGGGTCCCTGGTTTGTTGCTTGCTTTCCCTGCCTGCTCCCACCTCCAGGCCCAGGCCCAGGCCCAGGCTCTATTCAAACTTGAGCAGAAAGCAAAGGCACCAACCAACCTGATGTTCTCCCACTAAGGGGCTTCAACAAAGGACGCTAGTACTCACTTACTTTCATCCCCCACCCTAAACTCCAGAGCTGGCTTGAGTCAAACACCCTCTGATGACCTGGCAGCTGGCAAGTGGGAGACTGGGGACCCAGGGTTCCTGCCTGTTCAGGGTGAGCTCACACCCATAGTTGTCCAAGCACCAGACACAGACACAGGGAATACTGCAGCTTTGTCCCGCTCGTCCTGCAGCCATGCTCCTATTGCACCCCCCATTAAAGTCTCACAGCTGTGACTTCCAGGTCTCAGGGCTGGAAACATGGCCCAGAGCCAGGGCGATGACACAAAACACAGCACACAATGGGAGGTCGTATCCTAGTCTGCAGCAGATACCTGCTGGGTCCAGGCACGGGCACACACGTTCAGAGCAGCCCCCAGTCCACGAGTGTCGCATTCTTATGGTTGCTTCCAGCACCTGTGCTTTAACACCAGGGGAGGATGGGGAGTAGGCGTCTTCGGGATTGTCTTTCATATATTGAAACACCTTGACCCAATGCCCTCAAACTCGAGCTGGAAATGCGCTATCAAAATTTGAAGGCTAGAGTTTTCAATGGGCACATTCTATGGTAATATTTTTAAACCACTCAGAGATACTTGCTTCTGTCTCACTCCACATGTAAGACTCTCTTCTACTTTTATTTCCCCTGATTTTGGTTTCTTTTTCAAATTGTTTTTTTGTTTCTGTATGTGATAATAGCTCTGATGCCTAAGGCATAAGATTGGTTACAAGGGACCGGAATATTTCTTTCTAGTCTCTGTGCCTCATTTTTCTCATCTGTGCAACATGGAGAATAATAGCGCTTACCTCAGAAGGGTGTTATGAAGATTTAGTGGTAGAGCACTGACAAATTGCCTGGCACACAGCATGCATTCAGAGTTCACCTCCTCACAGAACTATAATGGATCACAATGGTAAGAGCTTTAAGAATACGATTCTCAAACTGGCTGGTGTGGCTCAGTGGATTGAGCACTGGCCTGCGAACCAAAGAGTGGCTGGTTCGATTCCCAGTCAGGGCACATGCCTGGGTTGCCTGCCAGGTCCCTAGTAGGGGGCATGTGAGAGGCAACCACACATTGATGTTTCTCTCCCTCTCTTTCTCCCACCCTTCCTCTCTGTCTAAAGATAAATAAATAAAATCTAAAAAAATAATAATACGATTCTCTGCCACACTGCCAAATTGTCTGCTGGAGATGGGTGAGAAATTAATGTCAGTGCACAGATTTTGACACTGGGCAATCTGGTTTGTGACTGTGCCTACAACCTTTTTGGGACACACAACCTTAAACAAGTCACTTCACTTCACCTTCTATACCTTGATTATTTATTCTGTAAACTGAGACAGTAACAGTTGTTAATGAAAACTAAATGAAGTCGTATTTGCAATTAATTTATAATACTTACTATCAAATGTGTAAACATTTATAAAATGTAGAAAAGTTACCTTTTAACCAGGTAACTTATATAACTCAAATTCTATGTAAATTTATCAGAATTTCAGCCTTCTTACACATACATCTAGCTACCTTTACATTTTACTGTATACGTTTTCACGTTGTCTTCTTTCAAAAGCAGTTCCAAAGACTTAAGCATGATGGGTACTGATATTTTCAATAAGTGGAATGAATATGTTTGGGGGAAAATACTGAATACCAAATTATACTAGTTGAATTCTAAGATATTGACAATGTCAATTATTTTTTCATATATTACTTATAAAATTTACACTTTATGTCTTTGGGGAATCTATTCAATATGTAATGTCTGCCTCCCTGAGCCTCATAGCCACTTTCTTTAGGAAAGAATATCTTTTTTGGGGCTCAATTTTATTACAGTCCATTGGGGTTCTGAGTGTATTATGAAACGTTTCAGGCACATAAAGAAAAGTGAAAAATAAAACAAACACCATGTGTACCCAACACCCAGTGTGAGGACTGAAGCACGGTCATGAAGCCCCTGTGAAGCCTCCCCAGGTGACTCCTACTTGCTCAGGCCGATCAGCAGCAGGAAAACATTACCTTGACTTTCTTATTTACTATAATCAAGCATTTGTTTATATTTTTGCATATGTATGTCTCCCAAAGCACATATTTTATAAGTTGGCATATTTTTAAGCTTCATATAATGGAATAATTCCTTGTCACTCCTCTCTTAGTTTTCCTCCCTCAAAATCATATTTTTGAGGCTGATCTCTGTTGAATGTGTCACTAGTTCATCTGCTTTGACTACTGGGTATAAGATTCTGTCCAATAAGTATTTAACACACATCCATTCACTTATTAGCAGATGCTTCTACAGTATTTTGCTTTTCAAGGAAAAGGCTGTAAACATCTTTGTGCTCGTTTCCTTGGGGCAAAAGTTTCTCAAATCATGTCTGTTTATATTTTCTGAACTTGAATATTATGTTTCCCAATGAAGATTTTCATTTATTCATTCAAAAACATTTGATGAGCACCCACTATATGCCAGGCATCATCACGCTGGCACCCAGAGGACAGAGCAGCAAGCATACAGGCAGAATGCTGTCCTCATGGTGCCCATGGTATCTGGGATACTAGAGGAGATGCACATGATGGGTCAAGTTTTACAGCAGGTGATATCTAAGGCCTTATTTCATTCTGAAATTGTATGATTTGGAAATCAGATGTGATTCTATTAACCAAAATGGTCTTATAACCAAAGCATTTTTCCCTTCCTTTAGGAGCACTTAATTATTTTAAATGGAACCAAAAAATGAGTCAATGAGTCAGAACTTAATGAAACAAAGCAACACAGGATATTAAGTTCTTGCTCTCCATTAAGAAGAGAATACACAGTTCAGACAGGAAAAAAATGTGCAATAGGGAGTAAGCAAATAATTGGTCCAAAAATAATGTCTATTGAAAGATAACTAATAATAATTTGAACAGAAGAAAAAATGTGGGTTGCATCAAAACTATCACAGGAAAAAAATGGAAAAACAAGCTTGAATTTTTAAAAGGGAGAATGGGCAGCTAAAAAATAAACACCTGAAAAATTGTCATAAGTCAGGTGACATTACAAACAATGACTCTTCATAAGTCAAAAATGTGTTTGAAAAATAGAGCTTCTGTGAAATGATAAATGAACGAAATGCTACAGGAGGTCAGAGGTAGATGTAGGACACTCTTAGGTCTGGAACCATTTTTATCCTCTCTACTTACAGCCCAGGAGAGGGGGAGCAGAGGTACACATCTTTGTGAGAATTCAAAACCTTGACTAGGGAAGGAAATGTGGAAGGGCAGATTTTTTTCTCCCATCCCTCTTTGCTCCTCACCATTTTCTTCTTCCTGGTACATAACAGCCATTCATTTATTAAACCCATATTTATTAACCCTCTCCTCTGTGCCAAGCAATGTGCTATGAGTACAGAAATGAATGAAATAGAAAATATGCCTGCCCTATAAGCTTACATCATAGTGAAGTAAACAAACTTAGAAGTAAGTAAATGCATACATTAGTCAGTTTTAGAATTTGATGAGAATTATAAAGAGAATAAGCAGTGTGGTGGGATAGTGAGCAAGTGAAGGAGGTAGACATGGGAGAATGGGTGATCAGAGAAAGACTCTGATTAGCTTGAACTGAGACAGTAGCTACAATAATAGGCCAACCATAAAAAGAAAACAGGAAAATATTCCAAGCTGAAGTAGATGAATAGAAAATTATTGGAGGGTATAAGGAGCTTGACAAGTCTGAGGAACAGAAAAGACATCCTTGTAGGAGTCAAAGGAGATCTTTGTTTTTTAAGATGGGCGATAATGCAGGATGTGTGTGTACTGACAGGAAGTAATCACCATAGAGGTGGCATGTGGACCACTGGAGATGACAGAGAGAAGCCCCTGCAAAGGAAAGAGATGACAGAACCCAGAGCACAAGTAGAGAACTTTGATTTTAGTAGAATTGGGGGCCCTCATTTCAATCTAACAAGAAGAAAGGCTCAGAAGATTTGTAAAACTGCATGTAACTTTATGAGTTTCATGTTGGAAATATGAGGGAACTACCCTTTGATGACGAAGGCAAAACCAAGGCAGATCCCATGCTTTTGATGCTGCTTCTATCACTTTTGGCCAGCAGGTCGTAGAGACAAGTGCTTGCCAAGGTCCCAGTGTCCAATCACTAGTTTTGTGATGTCCAAAAGCAGAGGGCAAGGTACCTATTTTGCTGGTACAAATCACAGCTGTTAAATTATGGGGATCTCCTTAGAGTAGCAGCTTTTTAAAAACATAGTAATGCTGGTGTGGTTCTGGAAGTTGTACTTTCCAAATCAGAGAAAGGCAACAGATCCTTTGCATGCACCCCAGCTTTGGTAGTCAATGTTGAAGGTTTAATAAATTGTTTATTTTTCCAGACCTCCCAATGATTCCTCAAATCATTTGTTACCCTGGAATAAAATTTTCCTACTTAAATTATCTATGGGAGATTTTTGTCCCTGGCCAAGATATTCAGGGTCCAAGATCAGTCATTCACAAGATAATAAAGTCACTCGGAATATTATTGGTGTGGGGTGGAGAGGAAGACAAACTTCAGCAGAAAACTATAAAGGATGTGGTGGGGTGCCGATGGCAGCAACAAGGAATGCTTACAGCTGGTCGCATGGCATGACACGAATTTCAAAATTGTTATCTTGTTTAGGGAAGAATTAGGAGGGGTAATGGCAAACAAGTGGAACATTTATCCTGCCTCCTGGCCTTGAGTTGCAAAAGTTTCTGAAAGAGAAAACTTTCTTCACTTGAAAGGCATCAGAGGAAGCTCTCAAGAAAAGGAGTCGAAGGGATTTCAGAAAAGGACAAATATAGTAGACCATAGTTTGTAAACCCTACAGTTTAAGAGGTGACAAAGAAAGGATTTTAGAGGGAAGAGGAGGGATTTGGGGATTTAGTTAGAATGGGGGGTACACAAAAATTTATGGAAATGAGAGTCATGATGAGAATGGATGATCTGGGAGCCATGGGCTTTTCTAGATGATCAAGCTAGATCACAGGTAGGCATGAAGGGTTTAGTCTTGATTTGTCTTTTAAATTAAGATGGGAAATCAATTCAAGCTCTTGGCCCTGTGGTCTGTAATGCTGTGTATGTGGAAAGTGTGAGGCAGCCATTCTTGGTCTGTCATTTGAAATCTCTTAAATTAATAAATATATTTTCACGAAAACTCCTTCCCTAATCACTAAAGGAAGACTAGACTTTCTTTAATCATTTTTACAAAATTAGCACAAGTAAACAATGAGCAGAAGACTTCTTTGGAGTAAGAACGCCTTTCACACATCAAGGGGTTCTATATTAACTCCCACTGGCTGTGAGCTTCTAGAGACCATTGACCTCATTCTGTTAATCTGTAGGTTCCTTTCCCATCCTTAGCATCTACTGCCACATCTGGCATAGAATAATTGTCCACTAGTTCTTGGTTAAATAAATAAATGAGTGAATGAATGAACAAACATATTAGCAAAAAACCCTGTCTTAGAAAAAATAAGGTTGATTAGAATTAGGCAAATCTATACTTTTAAATAGACTCTTCCCTCATTCCCAAGTCACTCTCTTCTCAAAAGTTAGAGAATTTGACAAATAAATACCAACAGGCAACTAGAGAAAAGGAAGAAAGAGAGCTAGTACCAGGATCCTAAAACAGTGCTCTATACCGTGAAAGTCTAAATACCTATGTACTGAGTTTTAAATTCCAGGTAGGGGTAGAACTTACATGAGTGGTTTGGTTTATAATAAATGATCCCATCTCTTTTAAACTTCCTTAACTTGTGCAGGAACATTGTACTGAGACTGTTACTAGTTGTAAAAAACAAAACAACAACAACAAAAAACCTGATTTGTTCCAAGACTTCTCCTTAGCACAAAATGGTGACAGAAGATGTCATTGTTCATTGTGCCTTACTTAATTGCTGTCAAGTAATGATTAAAAATTTGTTTTGAATAAAAGTACTCCTATTTTGAAGAGCATGCACATTTGGCCAGGAAAGACTTCCACAGAGAATGGGAACAGAAACACAGCATCTTACAATGACATTCCATGACACACTACAGAGCCTCTGGGGACCTTGCACTCTTGACTCAGTGAGATTTCAGAAAGACAGGCATATTCAACTAAGCTGAATGTTGAAATTTTTCGAATTTTATTTTCCCTACAGGAAGATGTGCTTCCATGGTAACAGTGGAAGCTCATGAAATACTGTTTGAAGTAGCTACAAATTAAAAGACAGCATCCCATCCTCGTTAGTGTAAAACAGTGACTTGGTAAGTCCTGCTTAGGAGACCACTGTCAGCAGAGCCAAAATGCTCGATCCTTGTCCTGAAAGTAAAAAGGTTGTAATTTTTTTTTTCTCACAACTTATCACATTTAAGAGTGTGAGGAGATGATCTTAACAGAATTGCATTGCTATAGATTTCATTAATATAGTGAAATCTAAAGGTGAAATTTACTGTGGGATGTGGGGGTAGTAATCATATTTTTCTATTTTCTCCATTTAAAACTAGAACATTTTGGAGAATTTTAATTTAAAAGTTTAGAGATCATGCTAAAATCTGTCATTTTGTAGAAAGACTAGGGAAACCCAACAGTGGAAATGACAAAATTTGTGATCAGTTTCATTATGGAAGAATTGTCAACAACAAAATTATGTTCTCAACATTAAAGAAATACCTTTTACCGTAAACAAAGATCACCCTATAATTTTGATGAAATAGTATTTACTTGCTAGAGTTTGAAACTTCAGTGATAAAATCAAAATGTCAATTTTACCTAAGACAGAAAATACTGGGTCCCCACCTAAATGTGCAGTATTTTCTTTACCATCCATACGCATCTCCCCCACTCCATGACGGGGGAAAATCCAGCTCTTCCAGACTGAGCTGGTCCCTTCAGCCAGTTCATAGCAGTTGTGATACACCTGCTACGAGAATGGCCTTTGTGTCTCCCTGACTTTCTGGGTTCCTAAGTGGCTCTGAGTCATATGTGGGTTCAGAGTTTTCTGTTGTCATGTGTCTGTTTGTTTGCCACATGTCAGACTGGACTTATTTTTAGACTATCATGTAGCCATTTACCTAAGATGTCTTTGCTTTAAAATTTTTTTTAAATAAACAATATAATTCTGTAAGTCATGTTAGAATATTATTTAGAACCTTAAGTTAAAATGTGGTTATCCAGGTCATTATCTTCCACAGTGAGTCTGAATACTCCATTTGAGTTTTTGCTAGAAGTTGCGATGGTTTTCTTGTATCCAGACAAGAGCCTTGTAGATTTAGTTAAACATGTATCTTCAGTATAGAGATTGGAAATTTTTGCATAATCTCTTGGCTGTGGTACTGGTACCTCTGAGCAAGAAATTTGGAAAGGCAAAGTAATGCAAAGCAAAGCAGGTATCTGCGTTTCTTTAACTTAGAGAATTCCATAGGTTGGAGGTGTTGAAGTCTGAGTGGATAGGGGAGGCTAGCCACAACTGTCTGTCTGTCTGAAGGATGGGAAATGCCTCTATTAAACAATAATGAAGGTAATCATCCATTTTTAGGGGTCTGTCTACTTGCAGGGATTCATTTTTTTGTTCATCTTTATTTGCATGAGTTGTATGCTAAAGTGACTTGTATCTCATCAGAAAATTTACTAGGAAAACTTTCTGGGCTTTTGTTAATTCTGTCACAAGCTTGGTTAGGTTCTTCTTTTTCTTTTTGAAAAGAAAGGAAGGGGGTGGGGAGAGGAGAGGATATTCCCATTACTGTTATAATTATTTTAAATCATTGTATCAGTACTTGATTAATAGGTAGCCAAGCTATAGTCATTTGTTGTTCTTAGGTGCCTAGGTTCTAGATGTAATAAAATGGCAATCTGCTCTTATAATAATGTTGCCTTCCCGAGATCAGACACTAAATTCAGAGAAAATACAATTGTTGAGGCATTCTATATTCCAGAAATGTGGGCCAGTTTCATGGCTGAACCTGATATGCCTACTTAGGGAAAGTTTGAATTGAAAAAAGCAATAGGGGAAAGAAGGAGAATGATGGCCCAGACAGAAGGAACTGAGAAAAGGATACTTAAAAATGGAAAATCAAGCATAATGTGGGTACTGCAAGAGAGTTTTAAAGCAAAAGAAGAACTTCCTCTCATAGCATTTCCCGTAAATGTGAATCACTTTGTCTGCCAAAGCCTCTGCTGTTACTAATACAACACACCGTGACCGGAGGCAGCAGGCCTGAGAACCATGGTTACAGGAGTGACCACAGCTCACGCTTCAGTGAAACAACAGAAGCCCTCGTGGTGGTCACATGCAACAGCACTACACGGCTCTGCTGGCTCTCATTTTGCAGGTTACCTGTCGGGGACCTAAATGGGGGAGTCACCCACAAAAAATTCTTTCCCCAGATCATCTTTAAGTATTCTGTTCCGGAATGGAGTTAAAATCCTGGTGTAACTATGAGTTTAATATACTAAGTTTATAAAGGTAAAAAATCATCCACACTTGTCCAATATGTCATATTGACAGTTTCTGGCCCTGCTTTTGCAGATGGCAGACAAAGACAGAGAGAGAGAGAGAGAGAGAGAGAGAGAGAGAGAGAGAATATCTGGGTTATTGAGATCAATTCAATCGATCCACGCAGAATCACATGCTGGGCTCATTTACTGGCCTCCAAAACCTCTGAAGTCTAAAGAAGTTGCCTATGGAAGACCCTCTGACACATACACACAAAGGCACAGTCAGGAGTAACTGCTACCTATGAGAGCTTTTCCTCAAGAACACACATTTTGGGGTACAAAATACATTTTCCATACACATCAAGGCAATTAGCACACGGTGGCAACAGCATAAAAAGTTTTAGAAGAAATAGGATCAGGCCTAGGAGTATTAGAACAAATATAACTTGTTATTTAATGAATAGAGACACTCAGAGGGAAAAGATCTTCATGCAAGAATAGAATGCCTTGAGGAAATACTATTCCAGGAACACAGCAAAGGACAGTGAGCTCCAGGGTCTGATAATGGAGTTATCTGCCAAAATCAGCTTTAAGACAGCACGCTGAAACACAGTGGTGGGGAGGAACTTGTGCTGTAACTAAAGCTGGGCTTTGAGATATATTATTTCAAGTGGAAACCAGAGTAGCCCAGACCCATACTGACTGCCAAGTCACAGGGAGTCTATTTCTGGAAAACATTTAGGCCTTCTAATCTGTGGGAGTTTCTAAGTAGAGAATGTAATTTATACTGAGGCCCATTTAACTGTTTTGCTACCACGAATAGAACTGAATAAGACACAGTCAGTTGTATAATTTGTAGGGATGGGAAATGTATTCAAATTTTACATGTGCACTCCTAACAGAAAGTTGATGGGCCATCTTAAAAGACCATCCCATTGGAAACTCATTTCAATTCAGTCCTGTGAGTTGAAGGAAGGTATCTAGTTATGTTCATAGAACACTGAGAATCCCAAACTCAGACAGACATTGGCTTTGTTTGATACCTCAGTACAGAATAATATTTTGTATGGGAAAGGGTCATAATTGCAGTGAGGGAGACAATGAATATTATGGTCTTAATTTATGAATTATTTATAATGATATCTCATATCTGTAGTCATACTGCAAGTTATTAGTTAGGTTAATTTGATAGTTGTCAATTAGACCTACTGATACTGATGGTCAAATATACTTGGAAATTGAGTTTAAACCCCTTCAGTATTTAATCCCAGTGGAAAATAATTATCACAAAGAGGAGTTAGTTTTAATTAGTAACAGTTAATTATGATGTTAAATCTATCTGTTCAAACTTCTCACAGAGTCCAAATCACAGTAGACACAGGAAGTAAAAATGTTAACTGATGCAAAAACACGAGGGAACATGCAGGAATTACAGGGTGGTATAACTGCCTTTTTAAGTAGATCCCCACACCTAAGTTATTACAAAAGTATGGAATCATTTGTATATTACAGATGTGGCAGCTTATCTGGTTATGATTTGTCTCTGGTTTTGTTGAGGCCCAGAGTTTTCACGGAAACAACTGAAATTTCACACGCAGCAGAAATGTGCCTGCATAACCAACTCACAATGAAAGACCCACAACGCAAGCAGACTTTGGGCCTCCTGGTTTTCAAAGTTTCCTAAATATGCTGGTAATAGTTCAAGAACTGGAGATAAAGAACATCCTCTGTGATCCAGCAGTGTGAGGACAAAAAAGCCAGAGATCGCTTCAGAACCCTCTCAAGGCATATTCTCTCCTGCTCTTGACGCACTGCATCCTTAGCCAATAATGAAGTGTTGTGTGAGCACAAACTGTTGAAGTCCTGCTCAGCAAACACTTGAGGTAATTAGTACATAATTAATGTGGCATGCAATCAAGCTGTGATATTCTAACAATTGAAGTAGAAGCTGTAGTTGTCCAACTTACATTTTTATTTAAACTCAGTAACTGAACTACAACATTCATCAGACAACATTAATGCTGAATACCAGAAACACCTCAGTACGGCAATGCTCACTTTGTCTTTGTCATCTGCTATCAATCAGATGTTTAAAGTTTTGAAAAAGTTCAATATAACTGTCCCATTATGGTAAACCTCCAAATTTCAGTTGAATTTTCAATCAGTTGTAAATCTCGAATGAAATTATTCATTGAATGGAGCACCAAAAACTTTGATCTTCTGAAGTTTTGTTTGATTTCCAGTTCTTCGAATCAAAACTTGAAATATGAGAGAGTTGAATGTATTCCTTAAAAAAGAGGAAGAACTAAGCAAATTATATAATAATAGCTTGAATAGTAGGAAGATTTGACTTGGAATCCTATAATTATATATTGGAATATTCTACCTATGTGGAAATTCCTGGATAGAGTTCACTTTTTATTGTATAAGTTTACACTCTATACAGAACAGGAAAAAAGACTCATGAATAAAATATTATATTGTAGTATTCTGACTCATAAAAATATTTGATTAATCAAGATTCACCCCTTCAAGTGAAAAGGGGCCCAATTCCTTATGAAGTATGTGGTGGGCTGAAAAAAACAGGGTTCCATTGAGAAGAATGATGGTTGAGTGTAGAGGTGTTAGCTACCCAGAAAATCAATAGTGTCTGCTGCATTTTTAACTCCAACAGAGCCACTCATGGAAGCAGTCTTTATTACTCATTTATTAAAATAAGTTTTGTCAGGTGTCAGCATTAATTATATTTTTACCTCCAAATGATTAAGGTTTTCATTTTTTAAATTGCCTCATTATTATCTTGAGTATCATTTGTTATGCTTCATTTCACATAAATTTATGTAAATATTTCCATAAATTATAAAACGTTTTTTATATAACAAAAGCATATGTCACTCCAAACAACTTGTCTCAAAACAGAAGCTAAAGGTATTTTTAAAGACTTAAAATTTAATAAAATTCTGATAATAATTATAACTCACTCATAGCATTTACTATATAGTTTGCATTATTTGAAGTTTTTTGTATATCAATTCACTTAATATTCCCCCAAAACCAGTAAGGTAAATAGTTTTATTATTCTCATCTTATAAGTAAAACAAACTAAGAAACAGGTCCAGTTAAAAAGCTAATAAGGGTTAGAACTAGGATGTAAATTCAGGTAGTCTGTTTCCAGACTCCTCTACTTAACCAGCACAATTGATTAAAAAAAAACTTCTTAACATATATACTGAGGTTTTATATGAACATTAAAAACTTTCTTCCATCTGAAAAGCTTTATTTAAATAAGTTTTAAATAGTCTGTTAAAAAATATTTTAAAAGCAATTTGTCAGTATCTAATAGTAACTTAATGACTATATGAAGTAAATCCCCATTTAACACGTTATCTTACAATCCCTTTAATGAATAGTTCTGTTATTAAGTTGATGAAATTCAATTGGACATAAGGAAATTGCTTTTTTATCTCTTGTATAAACATTCCCAGGTAATTTAAACATGAAAAACAGACATCAGTGAGATGGCAGAATGGGAAGTGTCAGCCTTTGTTCCCCTACAGAAACAATGACTTAACAAACACATACCAGTCAAAATGCCTTTATGAGATTTCTAGAATTCAGTTAAGAAGTTGCAGTGCTCCACACTGGCACAAGGCCAAAATTTCCACATAGAAATGGGTAAGAACAGTGATTTCAGCCTCTTCCTGATCCAGCACAGCTCGCAGCCTAGAACCAGGAAAGAACGCCCCCCTCCCATAACTCTGAGGGGAGTATAGAGAGAGAATGCCCCTACTCACACCTTCCCTGGGTCAGAAGTGTAAAGAGTGAAGCCTGCATCCAACATGCTGGCTTTTCAAAGGGCTGCGCAAGGGACTGATTTCTGACTTGGCTCATTGAGACCACTGGTGAAACCAGCATAGTTTGGCTACTTGGGACCTCTGAAAACACATGAGTGGAGAATAGCTTGCTGCAGCCAGATCAGCCACACAGTGGGGAAAAGATAGTCTCTTCAATAAACAGTGTGTGGAAAATTGAATGTCCATAGGCTGAGGAATGAACTTAGACCCTTACCTTACATTGTACACAAAAGTATACCCAAAATTAACTAGAAGCTTAAACATAAGACCTGAAACTATGAGACTCCTAGAAGAAAATATAGGGAAACAGCTGTATATTATTGGTCTTGGCAATTATTTCTTGGATTTGACAAAAAGCACAGGTAAGAAAAGCAAAAATAGACAAGTGACACTATACCAAACTAAAACCTTTTTTCACAGTAAATAATCAAAAGAGTGAAAAAACAATCTATAGAATGGAGAAAACAATTACAAACCACCTACCTAATGAGGGGTTAATAGCAAAAATAGATAAGGAACCTATACAACTCAACAGCAAATCATCATCATCTGAGTAAAAATAGGCAAAGAATTTGAATAGACATTTCCCAAAGAAGATACACAAATGGACAACAGGTATATGTAAAAATGCTCAGGATCACTAATCATCACGGAAATGAAAATTAAAACCACAATAATATATCACCTCAAACCTGTTAGATGATCATGAAAGAAAGAAAGGAAGAAAGAAGGGAAAAGAAAAAAGGGAATAACAAGTATTGGCAAGGATGTGAAGAAATTGGGACCAGGCTCAATATTGATGAGAATGTAAAATAGCAAAGCTGCATGGAAAACAGTATTTTCTATTTAAAATAGAACTACCATATGATCCTGCTTCTGGGTATTTATTAAAAAATTAGAAGCTCAAACAGAAATTTGCCACCCCCACGCCTGATGTTCATTGCAGCATTATTCACAATAGCCAAGAGCTGGAAATAAAGTAAACATCTGTAAATGGATAAGTAGATTTTTAAAATGTGGTATATACATATAACAGAATATTTTTTCAGCCATAAAACAAATAAATTGTTTCATAAGCTACAACACAGATGAACTTTGAGGACATTGTGCTAAGTGTAATAAGCCAGTCACAGAAGGACAAATACTCCATGATTCAATTTACCTATCAAAAGTAGTAGACCTTACAAAACCAGAAAATAGAATGGTGTTTGCAAGGGCTGGAGGAGGGATGGAAAGTTGCTATTCAGTAGGTACAGAGCACCCTCTTGGCAGAGTCACCCAAAGGAATGGAGAGATCAGTAATAATCATAGCTGGTGTAATATTGCAGTGTTTCAAAACCAACTCATAATTGTTACCAAGAAAAAGCACTAAACATCCATTAAAATATGACATTATTGAATAAATGAAGGACAATTGAAACATTAAAACACGTAAAAAGCAATGATTTATCAGTAACAAAACACTGAACTTTGAATCAAAAGCTGGGTTTTGGCAAATAATTCTTATCAGGTAATTTAATCTCTCTAAATCTAATTCCTTAAATCCATCTTATTCCCCAGCCTCAGTGTTCAGAGTCTCTACCTCCGCTCAGCTGGCTCTGCTCCCTGGGACGCCCTTAAACCCTCTCCATGGTCTTATCCTGCCGAGGCACTAGGTAGGGGAATGAGGTCTGAGTAACTTCCCTCCTACCCAAGGCAGTCGACAGTCTCAGATTTCATCCACATCCATAATTCCTTCAGAAGTTTTGGGTCACATTTGTATGATTTCATTAAATTTGAGAGAGAAAAAAATAAGCTAGAATTAAAAGGGCCTCTTCTCACAGTTTGCCTTAGGAAAGGTCACCTCTTCTCAAAATAGCCTAAGTGCCTGTTAGGTTTAGCCCATGGAATCAAAGAGGAATTTTGTATTCAAGTCACAGATAAAATTAAGATCACAGAATTCACCATACTGAAATTGTAAATGCATAAAAAAACAGAATCAAGAAACAGACATTAAGCAAAAATCTAATTTAAGTTGACCGAACAGGTAGTTGATGGTTTTCATTCTCATCCCTTATTGGGGTTCAGGGCAGACATCAAATCAGACACCAAAGTGAAATGAAGAGCTCCAGTAACCAGTGGTGCAGGACAAGGTGTGGCCTAGGCTTTCCTGGTTTGGACCAGTCCAGTGGGAGTCAAGAAGCTGATCTGATGGAGAGCTGGACACACTGGCTGATGTGTGTCCACACTTGACAAACATCACAGCTTGGGCCCCTTCCTGTCATTGTCATTTAATCTCCACATGGGAAGAGGTTCCATCTTTTGTTGTTTTTCCTGTTGTATTCCTAGCTCTTATAACACTAGCCGGCCCCTTATTGATACTCAATAAACATTGGTTCAGTAAATGTATAGATAACTTGCAAATGAGGTTTGAATATTGGCTTTTAATAGAATTGTTCCCTAGATTAATTCTTAATCTCTGAAGGCTTCATTCCCTTAGCCTTGAAAGGGGAATAATAATAAACCTCTCAGATGCATTTGAGGTTGAGAAAAGGAACAGAAGTACCTAGCAGACTGCATAGCATGTAGGAGTTGCTAAATATAATTGATTTATTCACATTTTCCCCTTAATTCACTGTTGTAATTATTGACTAGTAAAGTAATATTATAATTTTTTGATAATAAAAAGATCATCCTTTTTGTTGATAATTTGCTTAGAGCAGTGACAAATTCTCCCAAATCTGTTCTAATTAAATGGGAAATTTAAATATATTTATTTATTTACTTATTTTTAAGAAAAAAATCAAATACATTATTTCCAGATAAAGGTTTCTTGAGCATTGTTTTTCTTATCCTTTGAAATCCTTGTGAAATCCCTTTGTACGGGCAAATCAGCCTTAGACCAAATCTGAGATACCGATGACTTCTGGTAAATGGTGCCAGTACAGAATTCCAGAGTTATCATCATGATTCTCAGATGAATCTAAATTTATCTACAAATGCATATCTTGAAGTCACTTACAAATTTATCTTTGCCAGTGGCAACCATAACAGAATTTAAGATTACTGATGATTGTTATCTCTCTACGGCAGCTAATACAGCGTAAGTATGAAGAAATACATGGAAGACTCAAAGACAATGATGAAATCACAGCTGTGTTTCCTCTGGTACATAATTAGAGCCTTGAGAGATGATCCTTTTTTAACATGAACAAGACTCTTTTTGCAACAAAAGACAGATGCAGCCAAGAAAGCAAATAAGAATATTGTGATTTGACAACAATCCTTTCAGCATGCATTATAAAAGATTTATACAAATCTTTCCCACACCAAAAAGTTAAACCTTACCCTGGCCAGGTAGTTCAGTTGGTTGGAGCATCATGTTGTATACCAAAAGGTTGCAGGTTCGATCCCTGTTCAGGGTGTGTACAGGAGGCAACTGATATATGTTTCTCTCTCACATTGATGTCTCTCTCTCTCTCCCCCTTCTCTCCCTTCCTCTCTCTCTGAAATCAGTAAACATATCCTCCAGTGAAGATTTAAAAGAATAGGTAAGCCTCTACACCTTCCACAAAAAATATTAGGCTAATACCATATTTTAAAATAAAAAAAAAAATCTATGTTCTTCAAGCCATTGATAAACATAAGAATAATTATCCCAAATATAAGTATGACTCTTCTACCAATTATGGTTTTGTCTAGCTGGTGCAAATTGTCCCTACTACTGAGACTGGAACAGGGTTCTGCTTCCTTCCCTACATGAGAAAACATGTACCTGGGCCAAACATGTACCTTTACTGTTTACTGCAGTGCCTGGCTCAGGTGTGGTTGCTAACAAGGTGGGCAAATCAGAGGCCATCTCTGGCCTTTCCCTAAATGAAATTAGCAAAATACAGCCTCTTCTCCTTCTTGGGACACAGGTGTCACAGTCCCATCCATGAAATGGGACAAACGAAGGACAAAATGTGGAGAGTCCTGGAGGCCAACTCCAATGTTCGAGTCCTGAGTCCTCCCAGTGTTGCTAGGTTCCGGGATCTCCTCCATCAACCATATGAGCTATTCCAATAGCATTCTAATAAAACCCCCATTTTTGCTAAAACTAATTTGAGCTGGACTTCAGTGCTTACTAATGAAAGTATGTACAGGACTGCCACAGCTGTGCCCTGGCTCTTGAGTCAAGTTATCCTCAAATTAATGAGTCATTTTGCATTTATTGGGTTGAGAACTAAAATGTGATAGCCTTCTGTATTAGTACACAAAAATGAAGTAGATCATGGTTTGTTGGGCCAGTGAAATGAAGAAAATTTATTTGAAATATTTTTGCCATAGAGGAGACCATTTGAAGTTTATCATGCATTACAGGAAAGTAGAACTAGAAATAATTCCAGTTGGTGTCATTGCAATGTAATTTTCATTTCTGCTCACATTTCTGTAAACAATATGTCAAGAAAAGAGAATAGTTGTCATCTCTCAAACTACAACAAAGTATTTCTGTATTTTCATTTGAATATGCAATCCCCTGCCTTATTCTAAAGTGAGAATAAAGTGACTGCAAGATAAACTTGGAACGCAAGAGAGGACAACCTAGAGAGCTGCCACATGAGCATATCTGGGATTAAGAACTGGCTATAAGCAGCGAAGAAGGAAGAAGGGCTTGGAGGCAGTTGGTGAACCTGTGGTGGAGGTGGATCTTAGCTAAAGAAGAATTGCTAGAGGAGTTTGAAAATGTTTGATGGGGATTTTGATTATGTATTCTTAAGTGTGGTACAATATTGTACCTTTTCCTCATTTATTTATAATATCCTCAATAAAACCCACATGCCTTGCTAATGCTTCATGCAGTTGGATTTGCTTTTATAGGCTTTGACAAAGTATCCCTTTTTGATTTAATATGGCCATAGAGGGTGAAAAGGTGCCCCATAAGTACTTGGTCACATCTATTTCTTGTTGTAAACAATAATTGTTCTTAATAATATAATAATTACAGCATAGGGTCTGATCATTAGACACTGTTGGCACTTTCAGCATAATCTGCAAATTTTGGAGCTGTTTGTATTAAGCATTGTCAACTTCTGAAGAGAGGGAAACAAAGTGGCTGTCCTCAGGTATTTTGAAGTAGAAAAACAAACATGCTGAAGGCACTGTCTATCATCTCTGAGTAGCAAACAATCTATAAAGAATTTTACCCTGAAGACCCTGTCAAATGCTCCACTTCTTATGGACACCAATTTAAATGACTATTACAGTGAAACACATTTAATTACACGTTGGTAGAACTAGTGTGTGCCATTTATAAGCAAATAAGATCATCATTATGAAGGCGTCTTTTTTTTTTTTTTCTCCTGTTTCCTGTGGAACTCAGCACACATTCTCACAAGTATCCTGAGCATCAGCTCTACACGTTCTTAGGCACAAAGTGGTTTTTAAAGTTTCAAGGAACAATGATATGACCATATCCTACCGATGAATGGTTTAACCATTCAGGAACTTGAACATTTCACTCAGAATCAGGATCATGGTATGAGAAGTTACAAAAAGATTCTTGGTCTTTGCCACAACCTCTTCTATGTCAACACTATTTTTCTATGTTTTATTTCACAACCTAGGGAAAATAAAAAACAAAACCAAGAACTCCCAGAGGATAGAATGACAACTTGATTAGCATTTTATCTTCTTTTTTAGGACTACCTTAAATGTTACCTAAGTATATATTTTGGTAATTCAGTGGTGGTGACTTCAAGAATTACCTTACATGCTACTCACACTAAGAGATGGACACACAGAAATGGAAAGAGGAGGGTTCATAACAGAATGAGTTATGAGCAGAAAGCTTTAGAGAGCACTGATTTCTCTTGGGAAAACCAGATTATCTTCTTTGAGAAGTTTCAAGTATTAGCATTAATTTTTCCCTTTTCTCTTTTTTTCATCACAATGAAAATATACCATAACTTGTGCCACAGAATTACAGAGTTCCAAGTTACAATAAGTAATTCAAATACTAATATTTTTATATGCCATGTTTATAGGATGTACAAGGGAGGATCCCCAAAAAACTGGAATTATCTTTTGGAGAGCCCCTTGTAGTACAGGCTTCCCCCACTTAGGTGAAAGTTCTAGGAACCTATCTGTACTGGTGTACTAGCTGGTGTTGTTGTGAGAGGCTGTGTTCAGCTTCAGTGAATTTGTTTTGAAGACTCAATGCATTTGCCCATTTCATGATGGGTGATTTATGAGCACACCTGCCCACATTGCACTGAGCATTCAGCAGTTTTTTTACCACCCTCCCTATTCACCTAGTCTCACCTCGAGAAACTTTTTTTTGGTTTCCCCAGGTGAAAAGAGTCCTCAAAGGGAAACATTTTGTTGATGTGGAAGATGTGAAACAAAACATGGCAGAAGCACCAAAAGGCATCAAAATTGACAAGTTCAAAAACTGTCTTAAGCAGTGGAAAAAAGTCTTGATAGGTGTATTGCCTCAAATAGAGAGTTCTTTGAAGGTGACTGAAGTTTAAACATGTAAGAACAAATACACAATTTTTTATAAATAAATTCCAGGGAGGTTTTTAGGTCCCCCCTCATACATATCCTTGGATCACATAATTCAACCCTGGAACTAATCTAGATTTCAAAAAATTTCATTAAAATTATATGAACAGCTGGAAGCTCTAGAAATTCAATAAATAATATTTCTTTAAGTGCTTCATACTATTTATAGGCTTAGCCTTAACTAGCCACTTGTTACAAGTACCATGCTGTTGCCATAGCAACTATGGAAAAGGTCATGATGAATGGCAAACTGAGTTGGTGGTAACTTAAAGAGATAATTTTATAATGACTGCAGTAATGCCTGCCCGGAGGACAATGTCAAAAATTAGGGACCTTGGGTAATTTTCCAGATGGCAGGCTTAGCTGGGGCTTAATCTTATCAAGCTAAAACAATATATCTGAACATATATTCCTTTCATTTACTCCATTATCACCTACAACTTTGTTTTAAAGAGTTGAGACTGTTATATGGATAACATAAATTACATTTCTATGCTTTCAACAGTGTTTCCATTTTCATTTTCTTCCAAATATAAAGCCAGTACATGTCTTTACTTTTCATATTTAGAGCTACTGGTCTAGGAAAAAAACCCGTATTTTTTATTTACAGCAAAAGCCTCCATTGAAACAACTATCTTACATGTAGCACAGGGCACTGAGCCCAGAGGAACTTTTCTTTCAAGGTGACTCCTTATCGCTTTAGAAGATGAATGCCCTTTAAATTTTGTTCCTGACTTCTTAATGTGGAGATATGAATGTGAACATCATCCTAAGCTTGAAAATCAAGACATGACTTTCCTTTGGAAATTGTGTCTAAGATACTGTTGTGAATAGTTATTGAAAAGTCATTAATTATGTATTGATATTCCATTTTGGAAGTCTCTAATTCAGTAAAATGAACAACACATTTTCTAATGAAGGAAAAGCAAGTGAACACACCTCACTCCAAGGCAAGGCCAACCAGCCAAGGCTTCCATAGATGTTTCTCCAACATCTGCAGACAAGGAATCACACCTCAGCCACTGTTTGGTACCATGTCTCCTTCCTCTAAACTATCTTATCCTAGTCTCAAATCAAGATGAATTGACAATTAAAAAATAAAATAAACTCAATTCTTACAAAAGAACAAAAGAACTGTCTCCAACACAGATCTTTGTAAAAGAAGCTGGGGTCCAATTCAGGAACATAATCCTAAATCCTAAGAAGACAGCTGGGCAGCAGGCATAGGAGGGCCACTGATTCAGATTAAGTAAACAACAACTTACTGAAGGAGGGTGCTTTCCAGGCAAAAATGGAGTGCAACAGACTGTATAATTTACAGCATAGAAATAACCGAAGACACGGGAACATTTTTCAGTTAGGAAAAAAGCAATCAGAAATTTCTCCATCAGGAACATTCCAAACTGTCATGAGAAAGTTGTGGTTCCAGCATTAGGTAAACAAACAAAAGACTTTTAAGCATGTTGCAAAGTATAAAAACAGAGAATCTAGTTAATCTATTTGACCTTGTTAGGAATGAGGCCAGCAGTGAAGAAAATATCATACTGATGCCCTGTTTAAGCTAATGAACTATATTTACTTACTCATTAATAATAAAATGCCATTTACAAATTGTCAACTTTTCAAGACAACCAGTTGACAAAGCACAAAAGTCTCCATTGGAGTAGTAAACACGATTTAAACACTAACAGTTTTTCAGATGAAATGCTAAAGTTATAGCAGTTAGAAGCGGTGGGAAGGGGAAAGGAGAGGGAGGAAATGGCAGGTACGCTGCATTATGTCCTCTCCCAGAACAGAGTCAAGATACAGACTACAAAAGATGGAATAATGCAGAGACTACGTGACTTAAAGTTAACAGCACTAACCAGTGTAAGGACGAAAAAGCAGCTCGCCCTCAAACACCGAGCAGGAGAGAGGGAGTGAGATGTAGCATCAGTGACCTACAGCTTTATTTCTTTTTTTACAGTGGAGGAATCAGACATTGTCTAAAATTCAAAAGATAGAAAGAAGTGTTTATAGTTAAGGAAATATTCACTGAAACTTGAAAAACTAGAGATCTTTTTGAAATGTTGACTGTGAGGATGGAAATAGACACGAAGTTTGGTCAGGAGATTGTAATTTATTACCATCTGCTTCTGAACTACTTGACTTTCACAATGTATATGTCTTTATTTTTTAAAAGTCAGAGAATATACTCATAGAGTTAAAAATCACAAATGTATTTCCAATGTTAAAACACCTATTCTAATATCTTGGCTGGTGGCTCATTTGGTTGGAGTCATCCCATACATCGAAAGGTTGTGGGTTTGATTCTCCATCAGGGCACATGTCTGGGTTGTGGGTTTGATTCCGGTGTAAGGCCGTGTATGGGACGCAACCAATGGATGTTTCTCCCTCAGATCACTATTTCTCTCTCCCACTCTCCCTTCCTTCCTTTCTAAAATCAATAAATATATCCTCAGCTGAGGATTTAAACCAAAAAGACCCTACTCTGATGTAAAGGTAAGTTTTTAAGTTACATTTGTATCAGAGATAGACTACCCATTGATTGGTTTCATGAGATTTCTCATTGGCCAGAACTTAATTTACTTTTAAGATCTATAGTATCCATGGAATAAACTTCCTCAGCTGAATTTTGAAGCAAAAAGGCTCAATACTATTCATCATCCCTGTCCTTTCAGGAGTGTTAGGTCCTCCAAAGTATGTGGCTTTTGGCCAGTCTACTCCCAATAAACCTTAAAAAGTGACAAAGCCAGAGAATTCAAACTCTGCCTAAGAGACAAACAAAGTGGAGATGAATGAGCAGGTGTATGTATACCAAGTCTAAATCACAGCTGTGAAGTTGCTTCCTCATGTTTTTTTAATAACTTCTTCAAGGAAAATACTCCTCTTATGAGAAACAGATCTCATAATCAAAAGTCTTAAAATATTTATGTGACAGAAAAGAAAAAAGTGAAAATCCATATGTAGGAATATGGTTGTGTATAAAGTTTGATCTTAAACAAAACTATTATATATAACCTCTGCTGCTACCATCAAATATTGTTAAACAAAAACTTCTCATGTATGTGTGCATTACATGATGCACGCATAATCTGATGCTGTAAGTATAATATTAAGGTTTGGAAAATTGGAAAATTTGGTCATTAAGTGAATTTCTTAAAATTTTTTTAACTAAAAAGAGATTTTTGCTTCCTGTTGTGGTATATCAAATTCTCTCTCTCTTTTCCCTTATTCAGGATCTGCTGCACATATATGCAAATGAAAACTCTTCAGTGCATATTTCCCAAAGAGCTTCTATGTCCTTAATGTGACTGAACACTGTTTGGGAGAGAGCTTGGAGGAGTCAGAAAACACCAAGCTTTCACAGATACCAGAAGGGCTCCTTTCTCCTTCAATTACCAGTTGTAGCATCTTAGGTACTCACTTAGCCTTTCTAAGCTGCAGTACCAACTCCTGAAAATAAGTTTAACATCTGTTCTTTCTACCTTCTGAAAGTCTTCTCATAAAAAAAGAAACAATGTTTGCTGAAGTGCTTCGAAAATAACAAAATGCCATGTAAACTATAATATAAGCATTATTATAGCCAAGAGCATACATATGTACTTTTCCCATCAAAGGAGAGACAGATCATTTGAAAGAAAAATATAAAATACAAAGAAATAAGCTCTTTGACTAGCCTTGATTAAAACAGGCATTTGAGAAATCCAATATAAGAAGTTCAGCACCAGTAAATCCTAGGTTATTTTCACCAGGATATTAAAGAACGTCAACTTTTTATCATACAAGGAGAAATCAGAAAACCACTGTACATTTCTATCATCTCCTGCCAAGTGCTGTAGGAGCTAAGTGCTGGAAAATCAGGCTGTCTGAGAGGGAGAGAGGGACATGACATCCACTCACTCCAACTTTCTCTGATCAATGGCAGTCAAAATCTGATGATATAAATTTTCTTGGGCAATGTTGGATTCTGTGGTAGGGTCTGTCAATCTGAACATCACAAGTCTTAAAAGCAGAATGCTGTAGCCTAGGCTAGTGAAATGAGCAATATACTTAGAATCCAATCAAGCTATTTCCATTTCTTTGAGTGTTTACTCTAAACATTTAAACATGCAAATACAACTTGTCAACACTTAAACTCATTCAGTGGTTTTACTGACCTCTGAACAAAGATCTTTAACTTTGAGGACTCCATTCCAACATATATGCTATTTTGTCATGCTTTTTGGTTTTAATTTGATTATTTCAATTTTTTAATGATTGTTATTATTTTATATAGTCAATGAATGTTTAGAATTATTTATATTTTCTTTGATTATTATTCCTTCCTGCTACTCAGACCTTCCATCTGGGATCTCTCTCCTTCTGCCTAAAGTCAACATAGAGAGTTTCTTTTGTTATTGAGGCAAATTCTTCGGAATTTTTATTTACCTTACATTTGAAATATATTTTCACTGGGAATATAATTCTATGTGATAATTATTTCCTCTTAGTTCACTGTCATGATCATTTCACTGTCTTCTGGTTCTTTTTGTTGCAGATGAAGAACCAGCTATAAGTCTAATTATAGGTACAGGATCTTGGAGGTAATTTGTTCTTTTTTCACTAGTTGTTTTTAAACATATCTCTTAGTTTTGACATTCCCCAGATTCACTATAATATGATTAGGTATGTATTTTGTGGATATTTTTGATAGTTACCATTGTTACCAGTTTCTCTTTTCTTCTTTTTCTTTCTCATGTCAGAAGGGTACTGTGCCAATGTTGCAACAAGGTATGACAGAGGCACACCTCATGCAAGAGCATGGACACCCGATCACCCCACTTACGAGCTACAAAAGGAGGACCAGTTTCTTGAGCAGCCATGACAGAAAAGCACTCACTGGCTTTGGAAACATGAAAGTTGCCAGTGACTTTAACAAGTTTCAAGAATGGCAGACATCAGATGAGAGTGTGTTGAGAAAAAGCTGAGAGCAAGTTTTCTAAACTGTTTGGATTGAGTAATTAACTGAAAGCTTACATTTCTATTTTAATTATACTTTTAATAGCAACACATCATTATGAAGTTAAATAATTAGTAGATCATTTTAAGAAAGGTCATCAAGCTTTTCCACAAAGGGCAAATCAAGAAATTACTCTTAGAATGTCAATGAGCTTGTGAGAAAAATAATTAACATTGATTTAAAAATCAAAACAGATATTTCTTTTCTAACCCATAATAATTAATATATTCATAAATATATGAAGAGACTATTTACTTTGAAAGTAGTACTTCACCAGGCCTTCTCCACTGAGCTTTCTGTTACTCATTCCATATGTTCTTTTGTTATATTTTTCAATTCCCTCAACAGTTTCAACTACCTACTTTCCTCCGAAACCACAGAATAAATCTCTAGTCTCTCTCCCTCCTATGAAACAGAACTACAGTAGGAATTCTCTGGTAAGAATGCTATTTTATTCCATATTCATATGCCTGTAAATTTGATATATTTACGAGTGAACTCATTTTCCCCATCAAATCTGGTGTCTTGTCTTCATTCCATAGCCTCATGAGTTACACTATCATTCACCTTGTTGACCGAGACAGAAACCTGGGAGCTAGCACTGACCCCACTTAGCCAATAGCAATTATTAAAATGTGTTCACTCGACCTCCTTAATGCTTCTCAAATAAGTCTTGTATTAGTCTATAGGACTCCGTCTTCATTGCCTAGACTCAGGCCTTCTTCATTTCTGGCCTGGATAATAGCAATCAGTTCCATTATTTGACCTTTAAAAACATTTTTAATATATTGCCTGAATGGTCTTTCTTTTCTTTAATATTTTATTTATTTATTTTTAGATGGGGGAAAGGAGGGAGAAAGAGAGGGGGAGATACATCAGTGTGTGGTTGTCTCTTACATGCCCACTACTGGGGACCTGGCTTGCAACCCAGGCATGTGCCCTGACTGGGAATAGAACTGGCAACCTTTTGTCTGTTAAGCCGAAGCTCAAGCCACTGAGCCACAGCAGCCAAGGCTGAATGATCTTCCTATGACTTAAGCCTAAACACATACTTGTCTTCTCAAAAGACTTCATTTTATTGCTGCCAAGTTAAGGTCCAAATCCCTTAGCATGACAGGCAGCCCCTCTGCCATCTGGCCCTTCATCTCCCATCACCTGCACACGGGGACACATGCCCACCACTTTTTCAGCTGCCTGGTCTGCCCTTCTTCTACTCTTGCTGCACTGCTGATTAAATATTTTTTTATATATCCCTGAAATCCTCAAGGGAAACGGAGATTCGATGGTATAATGTGTATCCTAAGAGCTTTATAAATGCAGCAGCACCATGAAAATATGCTTGATTATTTTTACTAAAAGCTTTGATGACTGTATTAAGTCAGAATTGCCCATAGTTAAGCATTAGCCAATAGGTTTCTTCAGAAAGAGTTTACTGTCTTTGGGGCTTAGGTCCTGTGTTTCCTAGAGTGACTACTGTAAACAACCAACGGTTCAAATCTCTGCAGCTGCTGAGGACAAGAGTCAGCATTAACCTCAGATATGTGAAGTAGGTTGAAAATCCCCCAAAGGCCTGATCTTAGTTCCAGGATGTTGGTAGTGTTAAGCTTTTTCAAAACTAAATGTACCGTGAAAGGATTCTGTAGCAGTTCAGCCATGAAAACACTTTTCAGAGCTGCTGAGAATCCCAACACTTAAAATCTTTACAGATTGGTCACCAGTTCAATTTTGTCTTTATTTTGGGAGAGACCTACCTCAGAATGTAACCTTATTTGGAGATAGGTTAAAGCGATAATTCTGTTGAAATGAAGTCAATACAACTGGTACCCTTACAAAAGGAATTTTGGACACTGGAACAAAATTTGGACACAGGAAAGACAACGTGAAGACACAGTGAGAAAGAGGCCATCTGCAAGCAAAGAAGAAAGGCTAAACAGAACCCAACTTGGCAGACACCTTGACCCTGTAACAGTGAGAAAATAAATTGTTGTTGCTGTAGCCACCCCATCTGCGGTTCTTTGGCAGCCCTAGCAAACAAATACACTTGGCAAATACCTTTTTGCCTTATAAAGGTGGATCCAATAAGCAGTGCCAACAAGCAGTTTTCATAGTTTTAATTCATTAAAATCAGATGTGACAGTAGTATTTTTCTCACTTCTAAGTTATAAAAAGATTTAGAATTATACCTCTTTACATTGAAAAAACACATATTGAAAGAAAGTCTTCATTATTTAAGGACTCCAACTGTCAACATAGCTCAGATGCAATCAACACGTTCTTGGAGAGCACAGAGTGGGTGGTGGGGTCTAAAGGAAGGCTTTTCAATGCCAAGTGGGAACTAGGAATAGAATTCTTCCACTTTATTGTGAAACTGGAGACAGCATGTTAATGTGAGGTTCTTGAAATAATTATGGGAGACCTGACTTTTTTGTGTGCTTTATGTGAATAGCTTAAAACATTAATTTATTTCCATGTTGTGAATCTCTCAAATACATAAAATTATTTTTACCCCCAAAAGAACAGTTGTTAGGTCCATTTCTATGTGCAGCATTTTTTGTTTTCACTAGTCAGAGTATTGTTTGGTAAAAGTTTATAATCATTCTGTCTCAAGACAGATCAAAGCCAAATAAATGAAACAAAGTAAAACATAAAACTAGGCAAATACTGAGTGGTGGGTATGGCAGTCAGTCTCCCTGATCACGTTGCACACTCTAGTTCTCTTTCATGTTGATTACCATAAATGAATTTACATTTCAACAATGTAAATGTAGAGTTGCAAACAGGTAACTCTAGACAAATGATTCCATACAAACGTGTTAATTATATAACAATGAATTTTAATTTGCATGCTCAAAAGTCAGTTTCAGCTTAATTACCAAAACTCATTGATATGGTACCACAACCAATATTTGTAGTTCCTCACTACCACAATGAAAACGTCTGAATCTATCAACCACGTATTCAGGTACGTTATGTACCTGGCTAGAGGGAGCTTCCTCCTTCTCTATCTGGTCTCCGTATCCCTCACAGGAGATCAGATGTTCCTCTCTTTGCCCATTTAGGACTAGCATGAGGTAGCAAGCTGAAAACAAATGATTTGGGAGAACATTTTCATAATGGACAGTGAATATCTCAGCCTTCTTGCCCAGATGTGCTCCCAGAACAGCTGTAATTGTGTGCAGGAGACCAGATAATTGAGTGTCCACATCTTTAGCTAATAGAAGACCCATAGAAACACTCACTGTGAAATTTCAGAACAGAATCAAAGAAAAGATCCCTAAACCAGGCAGAGGCAGGAAAATCACATACAAAGAAAGAGGTATAATGGCATTGATGTCTAACAGCAACATTGGACAACAGAAGACAGTGTGAACAGTAATTTCAAAAATTCTTAGAGAAGATTTTCCAACATGGACTTTTATCCAGACTAATATGTGAGTGTGAGAATATAATAAAGGTATTTAAATATTCAAGGACTCAAAAATATATTCTCATGCACACTTTTCTAGGAAGCTACAAAAAAAATGTGCTTCAGCAAAATGACAGAATGTACCCAAAAAAGAGGAAGACACAGCATCCAGGTCAAAGATACATAACAGTCGGGGGCCCTGGCTGGCATAGCTCAGTGGATTGAGCGCGGGCTGCGAACCGAAGGGTCGCAGGTTCGATTCCCAGTCAGGGCACATGCCTGGGTTGCAGGACAGGCCCCTAGTGGGGGCCACGTGAGAGGCAACCACACATTGATGTTTCTCTCCCTCTCTTTCTCCCTCCCTTCCCCTCTCTAAAAAAAATAAATAAATAAAATCTTAAAAAAAAAATAAAAAAAAAAAAAAAAAAAAAAAAAAAAAAAAAGATACATAACAGTCGGAAGTGAGAGCAGTGCTGAGTCTGAGACCTCTGCGCCAGATGACAGAGCCGCCGTCTAGAGTAGGGCAGGAGGCACCAGGCTACAAAAAAGGGGTCTGGTGTTGGGCGAGGGGGCAGGGGAATGATGGGTTATTTGGAGTGTTTGAGCATTTGAAAAAGGTTCATAAATGTGTAAAGATTTGATGAAGCATTTTTTAATGCAAATATATAGAGGAAAAAAGCAAATGAATAACTATTTCCTCCAGGGGAGGGGAGAGAATATTGTAAGAGGATGAAAATGTGATCACAGGGCAGTACTGAGTTACTAATGAACAATACCTGCTATCAGGAATATGCAAACAGCATAATTGAAAACATGATACAATTATTTGGGAAATGAGGAAGAAGGAAATGAGGATGAGAAGAGGTTAGAGGTTAAACCCTCAGCTACTGAAAAGGGAAGTCAATGATTCATAAACATACAGGTAAATACCACAGGTGACTTCCATAAAGTACTATGGACTGGAAATTTTATTTGTAAACTACATGTATACATCACTTTGAATAAAATAAAATTAATTCTATAAACATCATTTCGTATGGAATCAGTGTTAACAGAAACTACAATCACATAGTTTGGGGTGGTTAGTACTTGATATGGAAGGTTTCTGGAAGAAAGTGCTTAAGAAATAGAAACTACTTCCCATTGTAGCTAAGACTATTACCGTTGTGGCCTCAGGCCTGGGCCGGCAACCCCACATCCTCTCTGGTAACCTTAGACAAGGTTCTGTACCTCTGGGTCCTTCAGTGTGCCTCTATAAAATGAAGGCAATGACAATGCTTATCTTACAGGGTTAGTATGAGGATTCTTCCACAGTACAGACACAGAGTAAGCATTCAATGAAAGCCGCACAACAAAAAAATCTATGTCATATCTCTTTGGATGTAGCCAAGAGGCTGAAAACGATTTGCCTGCAGGGTCAGGCGGAAGACTTAATGGGTTAGAAGGGATGGATGTTTGAATGAATGCCTGCACTGCATGCCACCTAAAAAGAACAAAACCTTGTCACTTCCATTATCTTTGGCCATGCAGAAATATAAGCCTTCTGTGTCCGATTCACCTATCTTGTAGACCACTTGATTTTCTAATCATCTAATTTAAGTCCTAACAAATTTACAAAACATTATACAAGCCAAACAAGACCCATCTTCAGTTGTGGGCAGCCCACAGCTTCCGATTTAGCCATCCCTGAGTATGCGTAACCTCGAGCAGAGATTATATCCTCAGTCATGTTCTGTATGACATTTACGAAAACATCTCACTGGTAAAAACATCCCTATTACTGTCTATGAGAAAGACCATAGTGTGAGCTGTTATGTATTGGTATATGAAAATAGCTGTATTTGAAGCTGACAGTACTACAGAAAGACACGCAAAGTAATTTTCAGAAGTTGTAAATACAAGTATTCTTTAATATTCTAAGTGCTGCTTAATGCTTTTTAATAACTTAAGATTTCATTGATAATCATGCTTCTTAGTATAATTTTTCCCTATAATTTTGGCATTTATTAAAAAGCAAGATTTTAGCTTCTGTAATCACAGACAATCTTTTAAGTTCTCTCCGAAGGTCATTTTAGTATGTTTTTGAAATGTTGCAGCTAGATGTTGAATATACTTAAAGTCACAGGCAGTATGTACAACAGATGGTTAAGTAAACTAACATTGAAGAGGAAATGATTTTCTTTTGACCTTATAAGTTTAACATGTAAAAAGTGAGAAAATTGGACATCTATTTAAAAGCAATAAATTACCACTTCTGTCCTCCATTAACAATATTAAAATAATCAAAATGGGTAATATTGTATATCAACTATAATTTAAAAACAAATACAATCATATTATATTTTAGATGAATTATAAGGACCACACTCCAGAAAATAGTTTTGTCTATGAAATATAATATCTTTCTTAACCTTCCAAGCAAACTCTGGGCAGAACGTAAGTGCAAACAAACATTTATCAGTGATAGCTAAGGATGAGATGAAACTGAATAGCCATTCCAAAAATAATTTTAATATCCTCAAATGCATAATTATTAGTATGCAAAGTATTATATAGACATGAAAAATATCTTTGTACACTTAAAAGCATATAACCTAAAATCACATGATATCCAAACATTAACAGTAAACTACTCTCTAAAATTCAAAGTGTTTTCATTAAAATCTGTTTTCTCACATTTTTAAAAAAGATTATCACTAAATACAGCCACTTGTTTTCACACAAACACACACGTAGTAGAATGCAAATGCTTATTGATTTCTCTCTAATAATGTGATATACAAAATTGGAGATTTTTGTATCATATATATGTTACCTTATAACACCCCAAAATGCACATTTGTAAAATAAATTTTAGACATTTTCTCCTGTTAATCTACCTCTGTTAAATCTGATTGTTAGTCCAGCTAGAAGAACTGAGAAGGTGGGAGGAGGAAAGTAACATATTTTTAGGCCCCACACCTCCATGGTTTAGCCAAAAGAGAAAAAAAAAGAACCTCCAAAAAGTCCATGAATGTTAGCAAATATCCCTTGCAATGGTTTAGAAGAACCGCTGAGTTATTATGGGAATATGTAACTAGATCATAACCAGAGAAAAATAATCAATGATTTCATTTAATTCATTGCCCTGTAATAAACTTCTACAATAGAGATTGCCAGGTAAGGAAGCAGCGTATCCTACAGCAGGGGTCCTCAATGCCCAGACCACAGCCTGTTAGGGACCTGGCTATTGCCTCCTGTCACCTCCCCTGTCACCTCCTCCCTGACCCCTGCCTATCTTCCACGAAACCAGTCCCTGGTGCCAAAAAGGCTGGGGAGCACTCTCCTAAGGGATATTCTCATAGAACTCCATGCATCCCCAAGAAGGACATGACCATGAGAACTGAAATGACCCAAATCATTCTCCCGCATCGAACCTGACACCAAACACGTCTCAGCATTTCACAACTTAACCAGGCAATATTTACTGATTACAAATACTCCTTAGTCACCACCAGAGAAGACAGGCATGTTTGGTTTACCGCGTAAAGCAAACTTAATAGGCTAAAATAATCAGAGAAATGCTCAAGATTTGAGGAGTAGTATAACACTGAGTATCACAAAGACTGTCTTTCTGTGTTAGCTCCTCAAAGCAATCACAAAAATAATTATTTAGAAAACCTCTTTTTATCACTTGTTACTTAAATTTTAAGACAAATGGCATCCCATTTTGAAAACTGTCTTCTTTCCATGCATCAAGCTGCACTTATACTACCCCAAACACACCATGGTTAGCAAGTGCTGCATGATTGGGATGTATGTGCCTGTCCTGCTTGTTTCTGCAATATTTGAGTGAAAGGATAATAATAAAAAGTTCTCGATGGGTAAGGAGAAAAGAAATTTTTGTGTTACACAGAAGATAGACAGCCTCTAATTACACAGAGTTGTCTGCCCATGGCGGCTAGATTTTACAACAAAAATCCCAGCCACAGAGACCGTGTCCTATAACCAGCCTACGTCTCTGGATATTGGCTTAACGTATATTTTGACTATAGGCTCTATGACATCCTCTGAAGTCAGACTTGGAATTGAATCTAGGCTCTGCCATGAAGAGAGGATAGGACCTCATGCTTCATGATCTTTATCTTGCTCATGTTTCAGGTGGAATGTATAGAACTTTTTTTGTAGGGATGATAAGAGGCTGTGGCGATACAATGTACATAAAGCACTGTGCATGACACCTGGTAAAGTGGACAAGGAGATGGAGGTGAACATCTCCTGGGCTCTCCTGCCCAATTTGCATTCTGAAGGCCAGGCCTGGCCCTCTATTAGGGCTCTGGCTCTTTCCTACAGTTTGCTTGCTGCCCTGAAGCCTGACCACATCTCAAAGCAAAGCTGCTGATCACACTTAGAAAGAAGTCAAGACCTGTTGTGGAGAAAAGTGACTTAGAAGAAGAAATAAATATCAGAATGGGTTTACACAACATTCTGGGTCTCCCATGAGGTAGAATCCCAAGTAAAAGAATCATCTTCCATGGAAGAAAGAGTGTGGAGAGACACTTAATGAAAATGATAGGATCCTGGAGAGCAAAAGAGAGAGAGAGTTCTTTCATCATTGGATAAAGCAAAATAGACACACAGAGGAGGAAAAGAAGAAGACTATTTTAGGAGATGAAAGGAGGCTTTAGGAACTCCATATGTCCAAAGTAAAGGGCAGCCATGTCATCTCTGCCCTTCTAACTGGGTTGCTCCTGCAGCACAGGGGAACATGCCCTCTTCACATTCATTGTAATCCTTCTCACACTGTTTGCTATAACCTGCAGCACTTACTTCCAATTTAATGAGTACTGTAGGCTGCTTGAGAGTGGGAGTCACATGTTCCCTCGCCGCTCCTTTCCCTCTCCACTTCCTGAACTTACTACAGTGGTAAACACTCAGAATAAAAGATACTTACCCACTTGAACATGGAGTTCTTTATAACAAATTCAGTCATGAATTATATCCCACTGTGGATTTTGTACATAGGTAATAATACCTATTAATCCTGAAATTTAAAAAACTTGCAAAGCCAGGATGAGTATAAAATCTAAAATATGAAGTAGCAGCGAGCACTCCAGGGAAAAGGATGTGTTATACTGAGGCAGGTACAAGTCCAAATTTTTGCACGCAGAAGAGCAGGAAGAGTCAAGCACAGAAACGTCTATCCAGGACTACTTTTTTTTTTTTTTTTTAATAATGTACATACATTAACTTCAGGTGTGCAACACTAGGATTTGCTATTTGTATATGTTGTGAAATGATCACATAATATGTCTAGTTAATGTCTGCCACCACACATGCATTTTTTTTCTTGTAGTGTTTCCAGGGCTGACCCTTGCACAAATTAAACTTCAACAGTGCGCAGGGCCAGCTGCACAGCCATCCATCTGGGAATGTACAATTCTAGTTTGTTATTCTGATACTTGAGGAAGAGTGTCAAGATTCCAAATCACATATATATGAAGAGTGGATGACAAGACAGAATAGAAACTTTTCATCATGCCACAGATCAGATCATTTTCCTCAATACTTAAGAACATGATACATCAACTCCTCTTTAAAAGAGCTTTTTGAAAATCCCATTAATAACTGGGATTTACACTTTCCTGTAACTTCTTTTTTATCAGCCTGTTTTTCCCCCTTTCTAGACAAGGGACTCTCAATTCTGGCTGTATATTAGCCTCGCCTGGGGGCTATTAAAAAACACCAACATCAGGGCCCACCCCTAGGAGATGGTCTGAGTTAATTAATTGGCCTAGGATAGGACCTAAACTTCAGAATTTTTAAAAGCTTCCTGTCTCTGGCTGGATAGCACAGTTGGTTAGAGCATTGTTCCCACATGCTAAGGTTGTGGGTTCAACTCCTGGTCAGAGCAACTAAAAGAATCAACCAATGAATGCATAAATAAGTGGAACAGCAAAGTAGTGCATCTCTCTTGCTCTAAAAAAATATCAATCAATAAAAAATTCTTTTAAAAAGCTTCCTAAATTATTCTAATACATGACTAAGGACTAAGGACTACAGCTCCAGCCAATCTCATCACTCCCCAGAGCTTCAATAACTATTTGCATTAGCTCCGAAACTGAGGTCTACAGCCCAACCTTGTCCTTAAGCTCCAAACCCATATTTGGAATCTCTGGACCTGTGAAACCACAAGGTCCATGAGGATGAGAACCATGTTGGTTTCCTGCTTGCCTGTCTCATCCCAACACCAATCACAATGCCTATTTAATATTTTCTGGTTAATTAATTCAACTGCTAGATCAATGGAGTTAATGTATTCTGGAGAAGAAGAAAAAAAGCTCACTTTTAGCTATATCATCCTTCCATGACAAGAAAGTAAGACAACCTGAAGGGTCCAGGGGACAAATGTATCTACATCTGATCTGGAACTCACCTCCAGAGTAAATTTTCCCTCTCTCCTCTACCCATTCAAAACTGAGATAACAATGGCATTTCTCTAGTTGTATTCCAAATATGTTTTGAAGGCAAATCATCCCATTTATTCAAAACTGCTTTGAACTATCAGAAAAGGAATGCTGTGTCATATTGATTAAAAACTTTGATTCTTCTTTAAGATTATCTGTAAAGAAAATGAGTTGCTCTAACAAATTAGATTTTCGAGAAGAGCTGTTTCTCAAAAATTAGTGTTCAACCCACTGTCACTGGTTTTTAAAACTACGCAGTCCAGGAAACAAATATAACTCCTGAATGTTTCTAGGCATGACATGTCCCCTTATCACTTTACCACGTGCATCTTTTGTGACTAGAATTTTCACCTGCTCACAAAATCTGCAACTCAAGGTAAAGCTACTTGCAGGGTGTGCACAGAAAAGGAAAACAATGGCCGAGGGATTGGGAGGTTTTGTGTTAATCTTCTACCTGCCGCAGAGAAAGGGAGCTAGCCCCACCGTAGCCAGGCCCTCCTGAGAGAACATTTTAAGCACTTACCATGTCATAACGAGGCAGGCCTCCTTGGCCACAGGGAGAAAAGGCACAGCGTCAATAATTACTATGGAGTGCACTGGGTAATTAAGGACTCCTGTCCGTTGACCAGAATAGAACTACTAATTTTCTCAAGAGCTGAACTTTATAAAATCAGAAGTGGTTACCAAAGAAATTACACCAAGTGGTAAAACCTTAGACTGTTGAAATGTAAAGGAGCTACAAAGAATTTTCGTCACGGGAAATAGCACTGAGACTCGGGAACGCTTCTGCTGCTCCACCCGGTGCTCTTAGCGTGGCGGCACCCCTCAGCGGGCTGGGAGCACATTTCCTTAACGCATTCACATCGAGTTGTTGAAGGGCACATCTAAAGCCCCAGCTGGTTTACATCTTGCTTTTAAAAAATGACCAAGGTGATATTAATTGCTAAAATTATCTTTGTTTGATTTTTTTCTTTGACTCTATATTATGCTCTGTTAGTCAAGGGGAAAAAAAGAGAAAACCGGAAATCTTCAGTAGCTAAAACAGTCATTCATTTAAAAATGAACCCAACAAAGTATATGAAAATGCAAGCTTTCTTAGGCAAATCTTGTTGTTACCACTAGTAGAAATGTCCGTGGAGTAACTACTTCTTGGCTGAAACTGGCAAAACATTTGAAGTTGATTAAATGAAGAAACTTTTGTTCAGCATTAGTGCCACTTAATTGAATACTTACGGTGTACCAAACACTGTGCCAGACCTTTTACGTACATCATTTATTACCAAAGCCACAATCGTTGGATTAGATCCTATTCTTCTAAATTTCAGAGGAGGTAACTGAAACTTGGAAATAAAGCAGATTCCTCCAGTCCCTTGTTTCTCAAGGAGTGGTTTGCAGATCAACAGCATGGGCGTTTTTAGGCACTAATTAGAAATGTGAGATATTGAGCCCCACCACAGATCCAGGAGTGCCAGAATCTGCATTTTAACAAACTCCCCTGGTGTTTTATGTATAGTTTAAAGTTTGAAAAGCCTGTTCTACCTCAAACACCTGGGAAGTGGCTGAAACAAAAGCCTAACGCAGGTTATGTGTGTCTCCAAAGCCTGTGCCTTTCCCCTTACCCCACACCACCTGTCTAAGTACCTTCTTAATGGGTCAGCTTTCCTGCTCTCCACCCTCCTACCAGAAGCCTCTTCTTGGAAGAGAGCTAAAAGTACCTGGTAAGTTTCCATCAGCTCCCTGGGGCTTTAAGCACATTGCTTTAGACAGTTAAGTGGATTTTCCATCTCTGCTGGCCATCACTTCCTATGCTCAGACTCTCTCGCATGATTTCCTTTGGGAAAGAACAGGGTAGCTTTCATATCCTTTTTCCTGTTGCCCAGAATCATCTGCTGAGGACCAAAAGCCTGAGAGAAACATGATGCCTCACCATTTTTAGATTTTTGGGTTTGTTCTTTTCAGTTTTGCATTCCTCATCGTTATGGTTTAGTGGGAACTGAACCACATGCAACTGGCTGTAACTGCCTAGGAAATGTAAATAAAGAACTACAATCACTCAAACTAAAAGGTGAAAAACAGTTTCACAAGGAGAAACCATTTATTTGCATAAAAGTATTCACTTCTCTATTCTATGACCATAACCTTTTAAATCTTGCGGTAACTGTTATTGAATTTGATTAGTTGTGAAAATAGCAAAATTTGGAGAAATAAGAAGCTTAACAGTCCTAATGGTCAGTCACACAAGCTGTAGTAGCATCTGAGCGCTGTACTATAATATTATGTCTGTAATAGAACATTGAGAAGTGTTAATTCCCTGCTCTAGCCTCTTCTCTAAAAATAGAATAATTCCTTATCCAACAGAGATGTATTGAAGCATGCATGCCCACCATGAAGAAACCAAATTGGATACAAATAAGGAACTTTTCCTTCTTAAAACAAACTTAGCAAAAGTGAAAGTGAAACTACTTTATTTGGTGTATTTGGTGCAAAGCAAATGAAGTTGATTAGGGAGAAAAGTCATTGACTTAAAAAGTAAGCATATACTGTGAAGATGAAATTTTCCTACCCAATTATTTACACAATTCTAGGGAACCATTTGATGGTAACCCACTGAATAAATCAGAATAAATTAAATGAAAATTTATTTTCCCTAACATGGAACAAGATATGGACTAATCATATGAGATCAAAAACTTAGAGTTTTTGCTGAGGGCCTGAGAAAACTGAATATAAAACAAGTGTATATATCTGAGTAAGACATGGGAAATAAAATTTAAGGCCCTACACTTATTAGAAATACAGTGGTCTTTAGATCACATTTTCTTTTCTAGTATGATCCCCCAAATCCCACTACCAGACGATGGCAATGACTTCAAGGCTGGAGTCAGGACCACTTCTCCTAAGTTATGCCCATCAGCTGCATGTGTGGGGCCTGGAATGCAAGGCCGGGTTCTCTGGTAGAAAGAAACAAGGTCAATGATTGCAAAGAACTGGATTCTCAAAGGAAAAAAAGTTTTAGGAACAACAATTTATTTCACTGTTTTTTATGTGAATACAGAGTGATATAGTACCCCCCCCCCCGCCGCCAAAGGTCTAAATAAGCATAGAGCATTTACTTTCAATAAGTACACATTACACATTCTAATAAGTAAAGTGTTGTGATGTGGTTTAATTCGCATTTTTGTTTCTTCCTTTACGGTATATAAGGATACATGTTACCATTCATGACATTTTAATTTTGATGAATCCTGGTAAAAAGAGGATCTGTCTCTCAGGACTGTGCTAAGGCTAAAATAGATGATGTGAAAGGCCAAGCACAGTACCTGATATATTGAGTGTTAAACAAAGCTTAATTATTATTAGTGATTTTTCTATGGAAATTATATAAATTGAAGGACTACTTAACAAAGTTATACTCCCTTGCAATCTTATAATTGACTTATACTATTGAGACCTCTTTCATTAATTTCACTGTTGTGGTTCTTTGAAAAATCTGTCCACCAATTCTTTGATACTTCTCCCTTCAAATGTTGGCTTACTCAGGGATTGGCTTCTGTGAATGGAAAGTGGCAGAAGTGACACTCTGCGCCTTGCAAGCTAAATTGAAAAAGGCATTGTGGTGCCCTCTTGCACTCTCTCTCGCTCTCTTTTTGGATCGCTTGCTCTTGGAAGCCTGCTAGCTTGTCATGAGAATGTCCTAGCAGTCCTATAGCTAGGTCCCTGTGGTGAGGAACTGGGGCTTCCTGCCAATAGCCATCAGGAAACTGATGCTTTCCACCCATAGTCATGTCAATGAACCATTTTGGAAATGAATCCACCAATCCCAGTCAAGCTTCAGATGACTGCAGTCCTGGCCACCTCATGACAGATGCTCAGTCAGACCACCCAGAGGAGCCTCTCCCAGATTTCCAGTTCTCAGAAACTGCATGCTGTAATAAATGTTTGGTATTTTTAAGCAGCTAGGTTGGGGGATAATGTGTTTTACAGTGACAACTAATACAATTGTTTTATTCCCTTTATATAAAAACAGGGGAAAGAAAAGTATCTGGCATCATTAAATTGGCATTTATGTTCATACAGGTTGACTGCATATTATAGAGATATCATATCCATGAAAATAAGTGTTACTACTAAATCTTTTACTCAAGAAAATATACTATACATCTTGTGAGTCTTGTCCATTTTGAATAGAAGCCTAAATCTTCCTGGTTCTTTCTGGCAGGCATCATAAAATAATCTCTCTTGCATAGCTGATATTTTGGACATTTACTATAAGATCTGGTTTTCATAAAGTAATAAATGCCATCAATCTATTTTAAAAGTTCAAACTGCCCTTTGCAACACCCACTCAGCTCCCTTATTAATGTCACGATCTTGGCTTTGAACATCTCTCAGTTTCCCACCTTTCCAACAAATACAAGGTGTGGAGGAAGCTACAGCTGACCCCCTACTACTCTCTCTTCTCCCCTCTCTAGCCATGGCCAGTGTGAGGCTCCCTTAAGTAGGTGATTGCACCCCTATGATTCACACCCTCAAACTATTTCAGCCAGAAAAACGGAATCGTGACAGTGATAGCAATAAAACAGTGAGAATCAGAGCACTCACTGACACTACTTCAGAACTCCGTTACAGCTCAATCTGTAAAAACACTGCATGCATCACTACTGAACAAAGAGAGTGTCAGGTGGATTTGTCACTCACATTTGTTGCTTCTCCTCCACACTGATTATCACCTGACTGGGATCAAGTTAAAGGTTAGATCTTCAGACAAAAATCTTGAAATCAAATCAGCACTCAAGTGGCAAAAGCTGCAATGCACCTCCAGGTGGCTCCCTGGAAAGGGGTGAATTAGAGTTTGAGACCTAAGTCAACTGTAAATTGCAAACAGGAAACAAACGTATTAATGTATTTTATAAATGGCACCCAATGTCATCAGCCACTTAGTGATCTACCTTAAGGACATAACTCTGAATCCTGATCCAGTGCTCTTCCTATATCATAGCTATATCCCACAGTTTTGACAGGCCTATTTTATTGATTTTGGTTTCTTTTATTTTATTAAAAGAACAATAGACTCACATGGAAAATAATTCAAAAATAAATATATGATTCCACTTATATAATTTTAAAATATAAAACCAATATGTATGTTAATGTTCCCTATGCAATGAATCTATAAAAATATGGATGGGGAAAATTCATACCAACCTCAGGAAGCTAGTAGCTTTGGAAACTGGAATCAAAAGGGGGTTAATGCCCTGGCTGGTGTGGCTCAGTGGATTGAGTGCTGGCCTGCAAACCAAAGGGTCGTCAGTTTGATTCCTAGTCAGGGCACATGTCTGGGTTGTGGGCCAGGTCCCCAATAGGGGGTATTCAAGAGGCAACCACACATTGCTGTTTCTCTCCCTTTCTTTCTCCCTCCCTTCTTCTCTCTCTAAATAAACAAATAAATAAATAATCTTTTTTAAAAGGGGACTTAAAAAAGAGCTTCAATTGCTTCATCAATATGATATATGTTAAGGGAAAAAAGAAAAATTGAAGCAAACATGGCCCACAAAACCCTTTTTATATTTGGAGAGTTCATTTTCTTTATAACATACTCTATGCACCTGTGTATACAGGGTCCAGCACAAATAATGCCCCTTTTTAATACAAAATCTTTTATTACAAAATCATAAGCATGTAATTCTGTAACCTAACAATATCAAGCACACTATATGACATTTTAGGTGAAATGTTCAAATTGCTGTTCATCTCGTGCAAGACATTCACATACACTACCAACCACACTTAGACAGGTGTTACTTTTACTGGACCCTGTATTTTGAATATTTCTTGATTAAAACAAAACAAATGTTAAGTTGTATACCATAAAAGAAGGTGTCCCTCCTACCCCAGACCTCGCTTCCCCTCCTCTAATATTTAATTAAGTTGCCTGTATATTTTTTCAGAAATTTTCTTTGTATATATAAACTCCCTTGAACATATGCAAATGAAATCATAATGATTCAGTTCTTCTTTTTGCTTTTTTCATTTAAATAACACGTCTTGCAGACTTCTCTATTTGTGACCTCATCTTTATAATGGCTTCAAAATGTGCAATTGATGTATCTCAACTTAATCTGTCTATTTTATCCAAAGTCTTGCTACTCAAAGTAGGGTCCATGACAAGCAACATTAGGAACACCAGGGTGTTGGGTAGAAATGCAGAACCTGCATTTTAATAGCTGTCCAGCTGATTCCTATGAAAAGTGAAGCTGGAGGCCTGATGTAAATAGCAATGGGACATGCCCAGTGACCTCTTTTGAAGTGATCCAGGATATTTATATAATATACATATTTATTAAAAAGTGAAAAATTTGCTCTTCAAATAAATGTTCTTTTATGTAACATGACTAAAATATAGTCTTGGTATATAAGCAACTCAAATGTAACAAGCTTCTTACATGGCTACAGGTAGAACACAAGAAAAGTGAGTAGAGAATGATTAAGAGATAATTACTAAAGTTTCTTCACAGTTGTCTTCTACTGAGACTATTTGTTGGCTTGCCGGTTTTAGAAAAGTAATAAAGAATAGTTCAGCTCCATGAAGCTTTGAAATATTACTATAGAAACAAAGAAAACCAGCAAAACTAGACTTGAAAAGTATCTTAAAAATAAGAAAACAAAAGGTTCATAATGTAGGTAAAACAAAGGAAATGAAAACCTAGAGCGGTTTTCCTTCTCCCAGTCCTACTCCTAGTGTACTTTTCAAACTTAATTCTCCAGGATGGGAAAAAGAAACATTTTCATACAAATATGTTCATTTGGCACTTACTTTATTTGTAGCTTCCTAGATTCTAGGGCCTAGGGGCTACGACTACAATAAGACTGAAGAGGCTAGAAGCTGAAGAAAAGTAAATAGGAATTGTGGCATTGCTGTCCAGCCCTGGTGCAGGAATAACGTCACCGTCATCTTCCCTTAACTATCGTTGTCCTAGGCTGGTACTTAGTACTCTGCACTTTTCACCCTAGATACTGTCTCCAGGCAATCTCACCTCCATGGATGGCTTCAAGCTGGTCACTCCAAAATCTCCCATGTAAGGCCTACGCCAGAGCTTTAAACCTTTATTCTCACTGAACTACCAAAAATCTCCACCTGGATGAGCCAAACACCATGGTTCTCCACTTTAGGGTGCCTCAGAATCATCTGGAGGGCTTGTTAAAACTCCCTTTTCCAGGCTCATCCCCAAAGATTCTAATTCAGTAGGTCTACTCTAGGACCAGAGAATCTGTTTCTAAAAAGATACTAGGTGATGCTGATACCACTGGTCCAGGGTCCATACTTTAAGAATCACTTTCCTAACAAAACATATTCAAAATTAAACTCATTTTCTTTTCCCAAATTCTTCTTAACCAACCAGAATTTCTGTTCTGTTTTTCATCCAAGGTCATAGCATTGCTGTTAACTTAATCATTCCAAATTCCTGAAACTCGGCCTACCCCTTCCCTCTCCTTCCTACCTCACATCAATGTAGATGCAATTTCTGTGTTTAAAATAAAAATGGTAAATGACTTGCTACAACATACACAAACATACAGGCCTGACTTTACCAAAAACTTCACCAAGAAGGTGAAAGCTCTGTGTGCTAAAAACTATAAAACATTGATGAAAGAAATTGAAAAAGACAAAAATACATCAAAATGTATCCTGTGTTCATGGATAAGAAGAATTAACATTGTTACAAATGTCCATATTACTCCAAGCTATTTATAGATTCAATGCCATCACTATTAAAATTGCAAAGGAATTTTTCACAGAAGCAGAAAATAAATCCTAAAATTCATATGGAATCAATTATGCATTTTGAGAGCAGGTACTGTGGCCTCTAAACCTTATTCTTCACAGCAAGCACTCAACACAGTATTGAATACCACCTTTCTCTACACATTTGATGAAAACATAAGATGCAACTGATATTAATAAGGCAACTTCTACAAGGACAAAGCTATCGACAATGCATCCAAAGCCCAGTTCCTCCCTGGATCATTTTGGTGAGTGGGGAATCACAAACACAAGGGAGAAAGCCACCAAAGTTTTAAAATTTAGAAGGGAATTGTATCAAATAAAGCATCACTGTCATTTGCTCCCAAACAACGTAACAGCACATGAGCACTAAACGACAACATAAACATGTCTCAAGCTCCTTTTAACTAAAAGAAGCCCTGACTGGTGTGGCTCAGTGGATTGAGTGCCGGTCTGGAAACCAAAGAGTTGCCATTCGATTTCCAGTCAGGGTGCATGTGTGGGTTGCAGGCCAGGTCCCCAGTAGGGGCTGCATGTGCGAAGTAACCACACACTGATGTTTTTCTCCCTCTCTTTCTCCTTCCCTTCCCTTCTTTCTAAATATAAATAAATTAAATCTTTAAAAATAAAATATGTCCACAAAAAATAAACAAATAAATAAATAAATAAAAAGAAGTTGGGCAGCACCTGGTGGCTAAAATAACACACATGCCCATCTAGGACATTCTCCAAAAGGTCAGACATCAGCGGAGGCCACAGAGGAAATTGTTTCAATACTGAAAGTCAGGAGGCTTGAATCCTAGACTTGGTTCAACTGTTTACTGGACAAGGTGTCTTAGTGTTTCTGGGGCTTGGTACTTACATCTGTAAACTTGGATGGTTGAAAGAGATGGTCTCCGAAGGGAACTGTCTAAGGCCACCCGCCTACGACCCTCAGACTCCGTCTAGCACGCGCAGTGGAGCAGTTCAGGGGCTTCTGTCTGCGTTATGCACTAGACGCCCAATTCGGATGTACAATTTTCAAACGTGAGGCAAGGGTGCTTTTTCTCATTCTCTTCTTTGTTCTATAAAAGGAATCATCTTGGACTTTAAAACTATGTAGAGAAAAAAATAGTATATTACTTATAATTTATAGCTACATCATGGAAGACTCGTTTTATAGCTCTATTTTAAACCCATGCTTCTATAGAAATATTGAATTGTTCTGGAAAAGACTTTAGTTTTTCAATAAAAAAGTTTCTGCTATAAACAAAAGGTTTTTCTTTCTTTCTTTCTTTCTTGGAACTATAGGCACTGCGTCAGTGCTGGCTGCCATGGAGACCAAAGGACAAAAATATCACATCAAATCTAAATCAACAACTGGTAATCCCTGTTGGGAAGAATATTTTTCTTTTCTCTATAAAAAATTATTTTATAGGTTCAGCAGCGGGGAAAGGCAGGCAAGGCTCATAAAAGGGATGCAAACGGTCCCCCCGGGAGTCATAGAGTATGCATGCGGAGGGTGAAGGCTGTCTTTCCAGGGCTCTGCAACAGCCAAACGGAATAAGGGGTGGCGATTGCAGAAGGAAGCCGTATCACTAGGGAAAGCGGGTGGCGTCCCCTGGTACCACACTGACCTCACTGCAGAAATAATTGGTCCCGTGGAATGTACAAGAATGAAGGAGGTGGACATTCAATTCTAAAAGCAATGTACTCTGTGTTCTAGGTGCCATGCAGTCCAGGTCTTCTCCAGCACCCCGCCTTCACCGCCGCATTAGCTCCTCAGCTTCTATTCAGACCAAAGGGGAATGAAGTTCTGGGTTTTTTCTCCCCTCCAGGTATCTCAGTAAAACACGTGGCTTCAGTTGAAGATGTCGCCAGCTTTCCTATCTCAACCCAAGAGGCCGAGAGGGAAGAGAAGGTGTGAACTCATGTGCATTCTCATGAGAGATAGTATCCACGATCACACTTTTCTATAATCGTTGGCTTTCAAGCTCAAAATGGAATTCCCACATCTTGCATCTCAATTATTTGTCTGTTATCACTTAGTACTCCTTAAATGAATATCTGACGATAGTCACGTTTATTAATACATATCTATTGAATATCTACAATATACAAGGTACTCTGATCTTATCTTTGTCGATAAAAGGATTAAATAAACTTTTATTCTTCCCCAAAGAGTGCACCACAATTAGAGATTTGTCATGTCCAAACAAAGTTATAGTGTCCCATTTTAAAATACTATCCTTTCTGTTAATATTAGTGATGTCATTATTATGGTAACTTTTAGATATTATATTTAGTAATATGGGGTAAAATATCCTCAGAAATGCCTCATATATACAATGAAATATTAACATACCATTTTAAGTAGTTACCATATATTAGCTACCATATTTTTAATAATGTAGGATATTAGCTATCATGTATTTTATTAGCTAACAAATATTTATTTAATGTATATATTCTTTCTATAAGGTATTGATATAGAGAAGATTGTATATTAAAGGAAGTTGTCATTTCATTGAGATAAGAACAATAAAAGAAAATAGAAATTCAGTTAAAAAATAAATTGCTACTCATACAATCGTTATGGAATGTCATTTAGAGGTTGGTATTGGGGTAAGGGATACTCGTGTAATCTCCATTTCACAAAGTCTCTATGGGAAAATCATCCAGTCACTCACCCTAGCTGATAATGGTACAACCTTCCCTACGAAGGTTTACTCCCACATCTAGATCTGGTACAGGCCATCACTGAAATCTGACCATGGCTGTAAGTAATGGTTATAACACAGACATTGCCAGTCTTTGAAACAAATCCATGCTATACTGCACCATTTTGTACTGTTTGCAAACTAAGTAGAGATAAAATAAACAAAGGAGCTAAACTTAAATCTCTCAGGTACGTAAATAGCACATAGCTTTACACAGAATATCAATTTTCTTGTCACATCCCAGCCTGTGATAATGTTCATATTCTCGGTCTGATGCAGCTTCTGTCTGCTCTTCAGGAACTCCCTAAACCTTCTTTTTTCTCAATCAGACTTTTGTAGATAATTGTTAATTTTGTGCACCCACTTGGTTGAGCCATGGTGCCCAGATATTTGGCCAAATATTATTCTGGATGTTTCTGTGAGGGTGTGTTGAGGTGTTTTTGTATAAGATGAATATTTAAATTGGTAGATTTTGTGTTAAACAGAATCCCTACTTAAGTGGGCTTCTTCAGATTTTTGAGATAGCACATTCCTCAGGTGGGTGACAGCTACGAGTTTTGAGTGGAGCCCAGAACAGGAGAAGGCTCTGCAACAGGTCCAAGCTGTCACACAAGATGCTCTGCCACATGGGCCACATGATCCAGCAGATCCAATGGTCCTTGATGTGGCAGTGGCAGGCAGGGGTGCTGTTTGGAGCGTTTGGCAGGCCTCCACAGGTGAATCACAGCCCAGGCCCTTATGATTTTGAAGCAGCATTTTGCCATCCTCTGCAGATAACTGCTCCTCTTTCGAGAAATAGCTCTTAGTAGGATGGTAAATTTCAATCCAACCATGTCCGTAACTACATTCAATACAGAAAATATAAACATGCTAATTAAATAACAGATTGTCAGATAAAATAAAAAAGCAAAACCCAATGACATGCTGTCTACAAGAAACCCATTTTAGATAAACCACTTAGGAGAAAAGTGAATGGATGGAAATAGACGTATGTAGGTAAGCACTTATCAAATGAAAGCTAGACCAAAGTAAAATAAGTCAGACAGAAAAGACAAATACATATAATTTCACTTATATGTGGAACCTAAAAAACACATAAATGAACAAATAAAACAGAAACAAATTTATAGATACAGAGACAAATTCATGGTTTCCAAGAGGGTGGGGGGTGGGAAGTTGGGTGAAAAATATGAAGGGATTGAGAAGCACAAATTGGCAGTTACAAAATAGTCACAAGAATGTAAAGTATAATACAGGAATATAGGCAATAATCCTGTAATAACCATCAGTGGTGCCAGGTGGGTACTAGATTTATCAGGAGATCACTTTGTAAGTTATATAAATGTCAAATCACTAAGTTGTATATCCAAAATTATTATAATATTAAATGTTAACTACAATTACTTTTTAAAAAATAAATAAAATGTTTTAAAATAAATTTACCTTGGCTGGGTAGCTCAGGTGGTTAGAGTGTCACCCCGATACACCAAGATTACTGTTTTGATCCCCGGTAGGGGTACATACAAGAAACAACCAATGAGTGCATAACTGAGTGGGACAACAAATTGATGTTTCTCTCTCTCCTTCTCTTTCCCTCTCTCTCCTTCTCAAGAATAAATTTTTTAATAAAAAATAAATTAAAAAATAAATCTAGACTGTTGGGAACTGCCCTGCCTGGTTTCAGAAGCTGTAATCCCCCATGGCTAAGGCTGAGTGAAGGACTTTGGGACCATAAGCCACTTAGGAGACAAAGCTTATCTTCCTCGTAGGGGTACCATCTCTGCCCCCTTTCTCTTCACCCTGCTTGGCCCTGGGCAGATGACTGGTTAGCCAATGATGGGTAAGATTCCTCAAAAGAGGGATGACCTAAGACAGGCATGGTCATGAAGGGGCCCTCAGGGAAAGACTTGGGGGGCTATAGAAAAAGGGGGTGATGGACCCTCACCCCTTGGCTTTGACATAGCCTGAGTCCTCATTCTGTCTGCAAAAAGTCTCCTAATCTCTTGGCTACCTTACTTACCCTGCCTGACTTAAGCCTGAAACAATGCCTTAAGCCTGAAACAATGCCAGAGGTGGGTGCAGCCCTGTGCTGGAAAGGGCAAGTTCCCTAGGGTGATCAGGCCTAAGAAAGAATGCAGAAAATCCCGTGAAACCTACTTTGCTAACACCCTCAATTTAAATGATAAGGGTCCAAGCAGGAAGTGAGTTTGTTCCCCAAATTTTTATGGCCCTTTAACTATCTGTCCCTAACTCAGAATAAGCCCTCAGAGTTCTTTGAATGTTATCTATTGTTTGATCATTTCTGCCTGACAATGATTGATGAGATTTATGTATACACCCTGTATTCCTGTGCAAATCAGACCAAATAAAAGCTTGCCAAGGCAAAGGTCAAGGTGCTCTCCCCTTGAGAGAGTGGCTGAGCTGTCCCTCTTCCTCCACAGGACTTGGTAGTCCATGTGAATTTGTCTGGTATCTCATCCACAACGCCACGGACCCCAGGAGGTCCACGTCACCAGACTACCTATATTAATATAACACAAAGCTGAGAACATATAAACAAAGGAAAATACATCTGTCGGTGGAATATTACTCAGCATTGATAAGGCAAGAACTACGAGCAATAACATGGATGAATTTCAAATGCATTATGCTGAATAAAAGGAAGAAGACCCAAAAGACCACATACTTCCATTTATGTGACATCCTGGAAATATCACTCTATAGGGACAAAAAACAGATCAGTGATTGTCATGGCCAGAAATGGTGGAAGGAGTTGATTACAAAGATGTGTAGAGGAATTTTGGGGTCTATTCTACATCTTGATAGCTGTTGCAGTTACACAATCATATGCATTTGTCCAAACTCACGGGACTGTACACTCACATGCTTGAGTGTTATTATATGTAAATTACCCCTTAATAAAAATGTGAAAAAGATACAGCTTCCAAAATAGGTAGATATAAAATTAATACAAACAATATGTGATACCTTATTTATGACTCTGGTATTATTTGAGAAAACTTACAGAAGAACAAATATTTTTTCTATGTAATGTATAGACGGTATAGACATGTGATACAGTTTTGTTACTTAATAATTAAAATTATTTATTTCAAAAATTGCTTTTTGTTTAGTATTGAGAAAACAGATACAATTACAGTTTTTAATTTTTTGTAATATTCCCCCAAATATTTTATTAGATAAATAAAATTATAATTAATTTTAAATTATAATTAATTTTATATAAAATCAATTATGTTGTTAATAAAATCATGAAATTATTATTTAAAAAAGTTATAACCCATGGCAAGTATTATTTTTAATAGAGTGGTACTGTTGTAGAAAGCTCAAGAAATGTTCTTGAACCAGTTGAGCTGTAATAATAATTCTGAAAATATTTTTTTAATAGGATTTATATTTATTTCTGGTTTGCAATGAAACACCTCACTGTACAAAATAATCAGTATATCTGGACATCAGGCAAGGGACTTTACAACTGATAAAGGAAACATAAAGTGAGTTGTAACTTCCTCTTCAGCTGGTGAGTTTTAAGTGATTAAGATACAAAAATGATAGAGGGAAAAAAACCACTTTTTTCCCCTTTCTGCTTTGAGTCACTACAATAGTGCAAAGTGCTCCAGAAATAAGATATAGAAATTAAAACAACATGAAGAGAACACCAACGCTGAACCAAAAATGTTACAAGGAAAACATTGTTCATAAAAATCCTAAACCAGTTTGTTTCCCCGCTCTTGCAGTCCTGGGGGCCCCTTCAGGGCCATCATTTTGGCCTCAGTGGGAAGGAAACTCTGAGACCCACTGGGCTACACTGCGCTTCCCAGGCCAGGCCTGCACATGTTTCCTGAGAGGATCCAGATGAGGATGCTCATCATTATATTTCTGAAAGGGAAATCCATTGGCATCCACAGCCCCTTCTTTAGATTAACAGAAAAAAAAAAAAATAAAGAAAAATTGTGATCGTCACACAAGAGTCCTAAACAACTTTCAATGTTTCTGGTTCAGGGTAACAGTTCACTTGGAGACAATTGCTGTACCCATCAGCCGTATTGAAGCACTGAGGGATTTCTGGAAGTTTAGATAAAGAACAGCAGCAATTTCCAACTGGGTAGTTGATAGGTATGACTCCAAGTAAAAGTTGGGGCTAAAAGTGAGTCAGTGAAGTAAACATATCAGAATATCTGCTGTCCACAGTAATTTTAAGAGGAATGAATAAAGACCTTCCATGCTGGCCGCTGAGAAAGAACAGGGATCAGATACACACTCCCACCTAGAATGAATAGGAAATGAACGGAGTATGTGAGAAGCAGTTTCAGCATGTGAAACAGGCAGCACAGGACAGTGATCCCTCACAAAAGAGACACAAACAAGGTAAGCCCTACAATCACATCAGTTTACGGTCTACAGTCAGCTTACATGCCACAGAGCAAAAGAAAGAACTCACACAGAGCCCAGCAATCTCACTGGGCTGAAGAGACAGAGACCAGAGTTCGGAGAGCTTAGGACAGCCAGGATCTGTGGCCAATGAGACAGAGCGGCAGGCAGCGCAGAGAAAGAGACCTGCAGATCTGCAGAGGTGCCCTGCGTCTTTGCCTGACCTGTGCACGATGAGAAGAAACTACCGGAAGCCAGGAAAAGAATCATGGAAAAGGAGTAGACAGCACATTTCTTGGAGCCCACACAGGATCAGATACTGGGCATAATCCTAAAAATGACACAGCTTTAGTAATGGGGTTAAACTGCACCTGGAGTAAAGGCTTCCCTGGATTTACCCTAACAAAGCTTAACAGAATCTAACTGATTCTAATTAACTTAAACTGAGGCCAGAAAAAAATTCCACAGCTATATCTAAGAAAATATGACAAAATACAGCAATTAATACTTTAAAACTCACCATATCAAACATTTGATTTAAAACAATTATAAGACAGGAAAATATGGGCCATAAATGGGGGAACTGATTAATAGAAATATATCTCAAAATCATAGCAATTATGAAATTATCAGAGGATGTTAAAAGGACATTCATGAAAACATAAATATGATCCACATTCTGAAAAAGGTGAAGGAAAACGTAAGTGTAATAAGAAGAGAAATGAAAGCCATACGATGGACCCAAAGCTCATTTCTAGATATGAGGAAATATCTGAAATGAAAAATACACTGGAAAAGATGAACAGCACATTAGGCAGTGCAGCTGAAAAAAAATTGTAAACTTGAAGTCATATCAGTAGGAACTGTCCAAAATAAAGCACAGAGGGAAAAAGACTGAAAAACAAAAAGGAGGTTCAATGAACTATCAGACAGTATCAGCGGTCAAATATTAAAGTAATTAAAATCCCAGAAAGACTGAAGAAACAGAAAAATATTTGAAGAAGAATACTGGGATATTTCCAAGTTTTATGAAAATTAGAAGCCCGCAGGTGCAAAAGCCTCAAAGAAACCCTCAAAGAAATAGAACACATCAGAGAAAACCACATCAAGTCACATAATTTGTTGAAAAGTAGTGTTAAAGAAAAAATCTGAATAACTACTAAAGAATAAAAAAAGGAATAAGAGGAATAAAAATAAGAATGATAGTACATGTCTGGTCAGAATACAAGGGGGGACCCAAAAAATGGAATTATCTTCTGGAAGGTGAGCCCCTTGTAGTACAGGCTTCTGCCGTTAGGTGAGTGTCCTAGGAACCCATCTGCATCAGTGTACCAGCTGACATTGTTGTGAGAAGCTGCGTTAGGCTTCGGTGAACTTTTTTTGAAGACTCTTTCAATGTGTTTGCCCATTTCTTAATGAGTGATTTAAGAGCACACTTGCCCGCTCTGCTCTGAGCATTCAGCAGTTTTTGACCAAAAAAATGTCCATTTTGGAAATCTTGTAAAAGTAAGAAACATTAAGTCCCCAAGATTCTCATGTCCTCTTGTTCTACTCAGCAAGTCCCCTGTTACTGCCCTAATTTACCAGCTTGATTCACAAGCAAGATCTGCATGACTCATCTCTAGTCCCTCACAGAGCTCTCTTCCTGATCCAGTTCATTGCAGTACTGAAACAACCTCCACCCTTTCCTCTTCACTAAGTTTGCTAGTAGCATCTTGCTGGCCAAATACAAAATTGCCCTTGTCTTACTTGACGTGTCTGTTCATTTGAGATTATTAGCCACTCTTTCCTTGAAACTGAATTTTCCTTGATGTGGTTTCTGTTTTGCTGGCCTGCTAAGCCTATGATCACTCATTTGAAAAATAATTATTGGGGCTGTAGCTGATGTGGCTCAGTGAATTGAGTGCCAGCATGCAAACCAAAAGGTCGCCAGTTTGATTCTCAGTCAGGGCACATGCCTGGGTTGTGGACCCAGTTTCCAGTTGATTGGGTCATGCGAGAGGAAACCAGTCGATGTTTCTCTCACACATCGATGGTTTTCTCCCCCTCTTTCTCCCTCCCTTGCCCTCTCTCTAAAAATAAATAAATAAACTCTTTTAAAAAATAAAAAGAAGAATAATTATTGGGGGCCTATTATGTGCCAGGCATTCTTCTAGGCTCTGTGGACACAATAGCTGCTAAGTGAAACAATCAATCCTTGATATCATGGAATTTACATTATAAAGGGGACACAGAAAAACAAATAAAGTATTTTATAGACTAGAAAATGATAACTGCTAAGAAGGAGAAAAATAAATCAGGGAAGGTGAAATAGAGTGTCAACTGTTTAGTGTTGCAGTTTTAGAGAAAGTAGCCAGAAAAAGGTGGGATTGGATATTAACTAACTAAAAACCTGAAGAAAATAAGCAGGTAAACCATGTGGATTTCTGGAGAAAGATCAATCCAGGTAGAAGAACAGTAATTTCAAAGGCCATGAGGCAAGAATATGCAGGATGTAGTATAAGAACTCCAATAAGACTAAGAGAGCTAGTGCCAAGTGAACATGGGAAGCGGGGGTAGTAGGACTCGATTAAAGATAAGCCATTGGAGACAGAGCACATAGGGCCTTGTAACAGCCATTGGAAGAAGCTTGGCTCTTACTCTGTGAGGTGAGGTAACAACCTACTGGGTGGCTTTAGCAGAGAAGTGACAATAAGGAGACTTGTGTTTCAACAGGATACCTCTGGCTGTTCTATGGGAGTAGAATGAAGGAGGAGTTCATGGATTGAAGCAAGAACATCAGTCAGTAGGGGGCCACTGCAATACTCCAGATGAGACGTGTTAGTGGTTCTAGGACCACTTTGTAGCAGCAAGGTAATAAGTAGCATCAAGGTAGATCCTGGATTTTTTTTGGTAGAGCTAATAGGACTTACTCCTCTTGGCCTAAGCAACTGGAATAATGAATGGACTTGCCCCTTGCTGAGACAGGGAAGACTGCAGGTGCAGTAGGGTTAAAGGAGAGAGGATGGCAGACTGTCAAAAACTTGCTCTTGGCTGGATGATATATGAAATGCATGGATATACATAATAGGCAGTTGGGTATATGAATCTGAAAAAAGGCAGCAGTCTGGGCTAAAGATATGCATTTGAAGATCAGAAGATGCTATTTCAGGCTATGAAACTGGATGATCATGCGGAGGGGCTCCGCCCGCAAAGCCCCATCCATCCGTCATGGATGAGAATAAAACTACCAAGACATGATGATCTGCTTGGGGAGGAGAGATGGCCAATCTCTCAAAGGAGAAGGGCCAAGAGCCCCTTCCTCAATGGCTTTTATTAGGTTCATAACACACAGAAATACAGGTAAAGCTCATCAATCAATGTCGGGTGGCAAGGGTCAAACAATGGATAACATTTCAAAGAAACCTGAGGGCTTAATCTGAGTCAGTGTCTGTCAGGTAAGGGGGATGCAAAAACTTTGGGAGACATACTCATTTCCTCCTTGGACCCTTATCATTTACATGAGAGCACTCTTAGCAAAGCAGGTTTCACAGGACTTTATGAATTCTTTCTTATGCTTGATCACCAGGGGAGCCGCTCTGGCCAGCACAGGGCTGCACCACCCTCTGTCATAGTTTCAGGCTTAAGCAGATTAGAGCCAGGAAGCGGGAGATAAGGAAGACTTCTCCCAGACAGAAATGGGGACTCAGGTTATGTCAGAATAGCCGGTGGGGGGGGGGGGCGGGGCGGGACAGTCCATCACCCCCTCTTTGCTGCAGCCCCCCGAGTCCTTCCTTGAGGGCCTTCCAAGTGGTTGTGCCTGGCTTAGGCAACCTCTCCCTTGAGGAAATCTTACCTGTCATTGGCTAATGGACCAAGCATTGGGGGCCAGTTATGGATGAAGCAGAAGCAGCACTCTTGCCAGGGAGATAAGCTTTGTTTCCTTAGTGGCTCAAGTCCTCAGGACAGAACAGACCCAGATGAAACAGGTGTCCTGGGCTCTTACTCAGCCTAGCCATGGGGTGAGGGTTATAGGTCCTGAAACCAGGTAGAACAGTTCCCGACATGATCACAAAGGGATTGAAGAACCATAGAAAAGGGAAGAGCTCCAAAGACTGAGCTCTCGGTCACTCCAGTGTTCACAGTTCTGCTCCTTCTTTCACTAGTCCAGTACACAGGGGGGACTCTCAGGCTCTGTTTTCATTCTCCTCTCACTCACCACCAAGGTTTCTGTTGCTCTGGACAAAGTAAGTAGCTTTTCTTCTACCTCATGCCACTGTGCCTTCTACTCCATTTCATCTATTCCATCTAATCCATTTCATCATTGGTCATCATATGAGCCACATTTCCTCTCTAGCACTTACCACAATGTGTATTTATTATATTCACATGTCTTCTTCTTTACTGTCTGCTTGCTTCACTCGACTGAAACTTTCCTGAGTGCATTGTTGTTAACCATTGGGGCCCGCAGCACCCAGCACAAGGCCTGCCATGCTAAAGGTGTAGGGAAGGAAAAATAATTTTCCTGCCGTCTTTCCAAGTTCTTCTAGCTGGTCTAATAATCAAATAGACATGAGACAGATTAACAGGAAAAAGTAACCTAGTTTACTTCATATATACATTCAGGGTTCCATAAGACTATGAGACCCAAAGACAAATGGGGCAGTTATACTTATATGTCATTCTGGACTAAGATGAAGAGGCAGGGATCTGGGACATCAGAGAGAAAGTAGAAAATTCACAGGTGGATGAGAAAAGCAACCATCTGGTAAATAAATTTTTGCCTAGCCCCCTAGGAACAATGGGGGCACAGAGGGAAGTGCAACCACAGACTTTGCTAGATTACTCCCGCTTTGCCACACTTAGCTGATATTATGCTAAGCTGGTCTCCCTTCCCAGAGCCAGTTTTTTGTTTTTGTTTTTGTTTTTGTTTTTAATCTGAATTCTGTTAGGCAGGAAGAGGGAGGTAAAAGACTCCGCTTGAGTCTTTTATTTCTTAAAAATAACCAGCTTAAAATAATCAATATCCCAAAAAGGCATATTTTGATGTGGCAAACTGTACATCCCCTCGGGGAAAATACTTACATTTGTTGAAAGAAGGCACAGGAGCCATTCACTGATGACTCCCCAGTGTGTGGTGACGATCTGGTTTCTTCCTGAGCTTCAGAATTAAACAAACTGGCTGTGATGTTTTCATTTAGATGTCCCACAGATACCTTAAGCTCAATATATGCAAGAACTCTTGATATGGCTTTGTAAACCAGTGTTGGTCCCTCATTTCCTATTTCAGTAACTGGGAGGATCATTCACTTAGCCATACACATTAGAAATCTGTAGGTCACCCTAAACTCCTTTTTCTATAGTCCCTATATCTCATCGGTCACCAAATCTTGCCATTCTTCTCCTAAATGCCCCTCAGCCTTATTCCTGCAACCTTTGCATTAAGTTCAACTCCTCAATTGTTATTTCGAGAGCCTCATAATTACTCTTCTTGATTCTATCCTAGTTTCCTTCCATGCATTCTGCTCATTGTTTCTAGAATAATGCTTCTAAAAAATAAAATTGATCCCATTACCTACCCTATTAAGATCTCACATGGCCCCTTCCACTTCCCACAGGGATCAGAAACAAAGACCAGTCTGTATGTTTAGTTTAGCCTACATATTTGTTACATGGGTTTGAATTTGTTTCCAACATTTAAATTGAAATGTTTTGTGTGCAAATCCAGATTTATGGCTCTGCTTGAAAAATCCAAAGCTCTGGTTAATACTGGGCTCAACTTTCCACAAAGCAACAATGCAGAATAGAATACCACCCATGTCTTGCAGACTGGGAATGTCCTGAGCTCCATTCAATCACCATCCGCCCAGCTCTCATCCTTCGCATGGGCCACATGACTGGATCCATTGGCCTAAAAGGTAACTTCAAATACCCTAACATGGCATGTAAAGCTGTCTGGATGTGCTTCTACTGGGAGATCTTTCTAGAGTCCTTCCCTTCCTAAAGCCCCATCACCTTCTGATGCCCATCTCCAACTGGCCTCACACTATACGTTTTCATCATTACAAGGCACCTACAGCTCTCCAGACATGCTGTGATCTCTGTTTTCCCTCCAGTTCCACACAGCTTTCCCTTTTATAAAGGGCTGCCCTCAAACGGAGACAGAGGAGACAGATCTTGATGGGCTGGTAGGCTCACATCTCCTTTTTGAGTACATTAGCAGAGAGCTGGCTCAACAGGTCCAAGTTAGCACAAAATTTTGGACAATGAAAGTTGCTCAGCTTCGGAGACTCCCTCTTAATAACAATGTCATTTTCACAATGTCATTTTCTCACCCATTGTTCCATAGTCCAAGGTATGCCCTCTGTGCCTCTGACCCTGTAAGTATGCAGAGTTATGTAAAGTAAAGGGGTTGGAACCCCTTTCAACTGGAATGCTGGCTTTCACGTATGCACCCTAGCATTGACCTGAACTGTGGGCCAGTAAGAGAACAGGTTATTGCGTGTGCTCTTCTAATTCTCCATCTGTAAGTAACCCCCCACCCTAATAAACCCTTTAAAATATCTGCTCCATGTAGGGCACAGTACCTACAATTTCCCACATGAGTCTTTCTTGATTTATAAAGCTTTTCCTGACTTCCCCAGGAAGAATGGTACTTGGCTCATTCTCTGAGTTCACCCTAACACTCAGAAGATTTATTATCACTATTGTAATTCTCTGTGTGCATTCATACTTTATTCATCTTTCTAACACCACACCAGACACAAAGTAGACACTCAATAAATGTTCACATAAATTAAATGAATACCAATGGAGTCACTCTGGTAACTTACAGCAGTCATTCACAAGATAAAGAAGTGTGTCTTTTCCATCCAATTTAGAAGAAACTGGAATAAATAATACTGTCTCATTTTTCTTCATTTCTTAGTACCATTTATTTTTATTTCTTATGAAACAATTTCGTGGAATTGTTTTTTGAAGACTAGTTTCAGTGAGATGCCTATAAAGTGCTCAGCAACAGGGCATTACACCAAGGTGGCAGCATTTAAAGTAGTTGATAAAAAATGCTTTGAATTTAAATAAGATTCCAATCCTGGAGCTGAAACAGTGCATACACAGCACAGAGTAGGCAATTTTTTGTTGAATGAATGAGTGGATCAGGGAATGGGCAAATCCTGGTTCTGCCCATTATTCCTGGGTTGCCTCCAAGCCTTTGCACTCACTGTTCTCTCTACCTGAAACAATATCTTCCCCAGGGCTCTGCTCAAATGTCTTCCCACTGAGAGGCCTTCTCAGAGAACCTAAATGAAATGGAGCCCGGGCACACACTTTCCCCTTTACAGTCCTTTCGTTCTTCCATTTATCACCATCTGCAACACCGTACAGTGGGTTTTGAAATGTGAGCTTGAGAGAACAGAGACTTTGGTTTGTTTGCTTCTATATCTCCACCCAGAACAGAATCTGAATGAATGAATTTTGCAGAATCTTGGTAATTCTCCTCTTCCTCATTTCTGAAGTAATGGGGTGGAAAGAAAAGTATTAATACCTTTTAGATGAAACTTCATATGATGTATTTCTCCCAGCTCTCTGCCCATTGAATACAGTCATGAGCCTCCTTCTTTTACACAACTAAGTCCAAATTCTGCACCACTTGACACAGTTGGTAAAAGGTTCCCCCTCCCTGTCATGCTGAAAACCTCTTCTTCCACAGAACTACTCTGAGCTGTCTGGATGGTAGCTAAATCCTAGAGTGGGAATGGATTTGTATTTTCATAGAATATAGAATTTTATAGTTGTGATGAATAGCGAAGCTCACCTGGACCCACCAACTCATTTTACAGATGTGGACTGTGAAGACCCAGAGGCTAAGTGATTTAGTTAAGATGACACAGAACTATGACAGAGCTGGGGAAAAACCCAGATTGAAGGATTCTAATCCACGGCCTTTACAGTCATTCTAAAAGGGCAGCACCAGAATTCAAATGTCTTCCTCTCAGTATGAGTCCGATCCTCTTTCTACCATAACACCCTGATGGCCCCTCTGTCTTGCTAAAAGCCAAGCCCATTAAACTTACTCCAGTGGAAACACAGTGTTATTCTTCCAGCAGCCAGACCCCTTCTGACAAGCTAAAGCGGGATTAGTGACAAGACAGCCTGAATTCATAGAGTCTGAATGCAATTCTCCCTTGTTTGCTGTTCCACAATATTTGTTTCACAGAACTGTGGTTTCATGGGACACTTAATTCTTGCCACATCTAAGTCCTCAAACTTCCTAAGGCTACTAGACAGGAGAATGAAGAATTATGAATTTTCAGTCTCAATGTAACCAACTGCAGCAACTGATTTAATCAAGTGGTCACACTGGTTTGAAAGGCTCAGTAGCTCTACAGATGATAATTAACCTTCCCTACTCTGTTATCTGCTGGAATTCAGCTTCAAATCGACGTTAATGTCCACAGACAGGCAGAATTAATCAGTTCTTCTCACGCACACCCACTTCAAGTCCCCCAAAAAAGAAGGATACATTTTCCTATCACAGTACCAACATTGTAAAGGACATTACTCTCCCCTGGTGGAAACAGTAAAAAATGTTTCTGAGAATGCTCCCAGAAAGATCACAATATTTGCAGGTTAAGAACATTCTCTGCAACATTATCAAGAGAAAGCTAACTTGAGAAACCTGCAAGTTAAAAGATCATGGGTGGGGTCAGCCTGTTCCAGCGGGGGGTGGGGGTGGGCGACTGGAAGAGATTAGTCAAAGCACGTATATGCACAGCCCACAGACACAAACAACAACCTAGTGAAGGTGGGGCAGGGGCTGGGTAGAGAGGGTGAAAGGGAGGTGATATGGGGGAGTCTGTAATAGTGTCAACAATTAAACAGAGAAAGGAGGTCCTGGGGTCCCAATGACTGTGTCATCCCACTTCCTCTAACCTCTCCCTAATCGCTCAACCTCAAAACGCCCCAGGCACCTACAATTCATCACCAAATGGTCTCAAGGACAGCAACCCTAAGAGAGTAAAATCTCTCAGGTTAATGGCCTTAGACAAAATTCCTAAAGATCACTTTAGAACAGAGCAAAAGTTTGTATTCATAAACTAAAATCAGTACACCATGGGAATTTATGGAGAGTTCCGATTCATGAATCTACAAAAATCTGGCTTCTGCACAAACAGCAAATTTGCAAATTACCTCTTAATTTCTTCCTAATTTTTCATGTTCTTTTTCCTGTTGAATAAAAATGGACAATGGGTAGGAGAACCCCAGGGCCTTCTTCCCCAGCCTGTAGCGACACAGAGAAAAGAGTAGAAGAACCACTTTCACAGAAGACTTCCCCAGTGACTCCAGCTTGACTCCCCCTCTGAACGCCAAGAATTCTTATTTTCAAAGTGGCGCATGCCAAATTGGTCATCAGAATTATCTGGAGAGTTTGTTTGTTCTTATTGTTGTGTTTAATGCAGATTCTCAGACATCACCCACATGGAATTGGGATTTCAACATGAAGAACTTTTCATGAATGAGTGAACTCTCTAAGTAAACTTGAAAATTTGAAAGCAGTGTTTCTTTTGTATAACTAATGCCATGAAAAGTAATTTTTACTTTCAGTTATATCTTTTGACACCAGTTAGATGCTATTATCCCCCTGAATAACACCTTTTCATTGGGTATAGGATAAAGTTCTTGTTTCCTAGCATAATGTGCAAAAGCTACACTTCAATTGTGTCCAATGACACAGAGTTCCTCTTCACACACCCCGCTGTTTCAACCCTATTGGCTGCAGCTGAAGGCCCTGCTTGCGTTGCCTTTCCCTATCCCTAGCCCTCTCCACAGGACTAACACAATGTTTCCAAACTCTCAAGGTCCCCTCTTTTATAAAGCATTTTTTTTACCTTCTTTCTCATTCCAGAAAGAATCGGCCACAGTACCTATAATGTTTTACTGTAATTTTTTTTATATTTCCCTCCGATAAATTAGAACTTCTGTAAAAATTAGAGAATTGTGTTTGAATCATTTTTATATCTCTAGGACAAATGACTGTTGAATGAATGAATGATTGAGTGAATGAATGAATGAGTGGATGAAAATGCCTAATCTGTGCACAATTTCTGCTTTGACCGTTGTTTCTCATTTCTCCATTGATGCACATGTCCACGTGAAATAAGCTAGTTACAAAAAGATAAATATTGTACTACATCATCTCACTTATCAAACAGTGAATAGAACTGGGAGTTGCCGGGGGTGGGAGGAGAGAGAAATGGAAACTTGTTTTTCGGCAGGTATAAAGTTACAGTTTTGCAAGACAAAAAATTAGAGCTCTGCTGCATGATAATGTCAGCCTACTTAACACTAGGAACTGCGTATTTAAACACGATTAAGATGGTAAAGGTCACCTCTTTCTCACCACTGGTTTTTACATGTGTATGTGGTATTATAACAGGAACTGTTCTATTATGAAATTAGCTGAGACACTTGAAACACAGTAATCATGTTGAATTTGATGGATAAATGTCACTTTCAAAGTATTTAATAGAAATGTACATATACCTTGCTTGCATGCATGTTTATTTTTAGGCAGAATTGTATGCATCTATGTTGTGAAAATTACATGTTGATTAAAAAAAATTATCTACTTGTTAATTTTAATCTTTCAGTCCTTAAAGATCTACCATTTAACTTTCTATATTGTCTTATTTCTTTTTCTAATCCATCTTCTATCTCCAATGTTTAGCAAAAGATACAATCATGAAAGTTTTTAAGAAGTTCAAACTGAATATACAGTATGTGATTGGACTTCCACATAATAGTTTTATTTTCTGTACTATTTCATCATTACCCCATTCCACTTCATAACGTAGGAAACTACTTTATGTAGAAATGGTTTTTATTTGTGTCCACCAAGGGAGAGTAATGTCCTTTACAATGTTGGTACTGTGAACACGAAAATATATCATTCTTTTTTTGGACTTGAAGTGGGTGTGAGTGGGAAGAACGGATTAGTTCCGCCTGCCTGTGGGCATTAGGGTGGATTTGGATACTGATACACAGTTCGTCTGTGAAAATGGCATTTCTTTTGAATTGCCATTGTAAAACTTACAAATAAACTGTTATTGAAGGGGTTACTCTGAAATATATTACTAGCACTGTCAAAATAGCTTTTACTGATTTGAAGAAACTTCGCTAAAACCCCTGAAGATTAAGTACTGGTGATGGATAACTCGCCCAGGACTGTGTTTGTTAACTGATTCCAGGGCGCCCTCATCCCAGTGCCGACCGTACTCAGTGCTCCAGTGGGTTTGTGCAAGCAATGGGTTTGGCAAAGAAAACATTTTTTCCATGAAATAACTTCTAAAGATTCCAAATGTTGACAGCCTTTTTGTATCCATTGTCATTAACATTAAAACAACATTTCTCCCCTTTTTCATTTCTTATGAATATTGCATGAGTGAAGAGGAAAACGCCCTTTTCCTTAGAGTTTTATCCTCCCACGATGGTCATTGCCTGATTCTGGACACCCTCCTCATCTCAGTGACTCTTCTCAAAACCATATTACAACGTAATGGCATAAAGAAGTGAATGCATTTGGAGGTATTCCGATCACGATACTAATAACTTCTAGTACAGAAGATAAGGTAATTTTTTTCCTTCTTTACTGTTCAGTTTATCACATTTTGAAATCACTTGTGCAATTCTTTGAAAACATGACTTTTTCCTTATATTTTCAAAGATTTCAATAACAATACAGTGTTTAAACTTTCCCTTTAAATTTCTGAAGTATAAAATATCTGCCAGCTTTATTAGCATGCTTCTTTGCAATCAATGAATTTTGACGTTTTCATTGCTTCAATAAAAACAGTGTCATTGGCAGATTAGGTGAACATTGGTCACTGCTCATCTGATAGCAAAGCTACAGAGCCTGACTTCAAATATTCAGCTGATTATTAGCAACCTTTTTCTTTACTTTCATGCTTTAAACCCACCCCCTTGTAAAACTATTTGCTGGAGACTCCTTTGGGTTTCCTACAAGCATATCATTCTCTGACATCCAGAAGAAAACTCAAGATCTTGCTCCCAAATGAACCTGTTCTTTGATCCAACAAATATTTCCCGAGCTCCTATCATGCGGCAGACACTATGTTAGAGGTGGGGGCGCAGAGTGAAACAGTCAGACGGATGTGTCAGGGAGTCAGCAGTTGAGTCGGAAGGCACACAAAGCAAATAAGCATGCATATGTAATTAAAACTCACATACGTTATATAAAGAAAGGGGACCCAACTCTTTGTTGTTAAAGGAATGTGTTCTGCAGTCAGGAATCCTGACTTTCTAAGGAATTCAAGCCTGAAGTACAATTTGCTGGATGGACTGGAATTAGCTGAGCAAACCCACCGTGTGCAAAGATTTGCTAACTAGGGGAACACGGGCCAGTGTACAGAGGCCTGGTCACAGAGCGCCCCAACACTCCGGTCTTCGTCCAAAGAACCAGCGAACTCGTCTGAATTGTTCTAAGCAGAAGGTGACTGAAATAAAATTTTGTTTGGAAAACATCACTGTGGAGAACAGTCTGGAGAGGTGATTAAAGGAGAGGAGAGGAAACCAAAGAGTAGGATATGGCAGGAGGCTGGGTCAGAGAGATGATGGTGGGTAGTAGCCTGAGAGACAGAGGGAGGTTAGAAAAACGTGAGGGATATGGTATGAGAGCTGACGTGGCTAGTGAGGGAGGAGCAGGGGCCAGGGATCACTTCTAGGCTCTGCCTTCTATCCCCTTCCTACCCTGGCACTACATCCATCCAACTAACCGGCCCGGATCCATGGGGCCGCTCATCTCCCTTACCCCCGTGCCCCAATGGTCCTTTACAGAGGCCTTTATCGCTCACATCCTTGAGCTGCTCTTTTATTTTCAAGGCTGCTGCCCTGCTTCAGGCCTCTGAAACCTCTCACCTGGGTTATTCCCACAGCCCCTAGGAGTTTTCCCATGTCCAGCATGCCTCCTTCAATGCATTTGCACTACACTACCAGAGTGATTGGTCATTACCGTATTGAGAAGCTTTTGTTGGTCTCACCATGGTGGGCCGGAATTCAAGGTCCTTAACTGTTCTGATCTGCCTCACGATCCATCATCACTCGTTACTCTGTGGAATTCTCCTTCTATCCCTGCCTTCTTATTTTTATTCCCTGATGCTACCTCTCTAAACTGAAACTCAAGCATCAGTGAGAGAGAACAACCTTCAGTTTTTTGTTTATCTGAGATAAAGGTAGATGAAAACCAATCCAATACTTTCTCGACAATGGCACAACTGACTCTTAAATAACGCAGAGTTTAGGGGCGCCCGCTGCCACTCCCTGGAAAATCTGCACACACTTTGACTCTGCGGTCAGCCCTTCGCATCTGCAGATCCAATGTGGACTGAAAAGAACATTTTAGATTAGTGGCTGGGAACCCGAGGTTAGGTATGCAAAAACAGTTCTCACTCTGTGCTTGACTGAATACCTGGAGGTGAAGCCATGGATAGGAGGAGTCGACTGTATTCATTGGAAGAAAATTCCCAGTATACATGGACCCACACATTTCAAAGCCGTGTTATTCAAAGGTCAACTGTACTTTCAAGGCAGTTTTTAGTTTGACCCACACCTGATATTCATTCAAACTGCCTCTCATTTAACTGCATGCACAGACACCTCTGTCCTGGGTAACATCGTTTTTGGTGGGGTATTTGCAAGGACAGGAAAAGAAATCCCAGCTCAGACATGTTTATCCATAATAGTATTACCTCACATAGGTGTGGAGGGCTGATTTTGGTAGACCCGAGGTCAGCCTGTTCTGACATTCATGTCACTGTAATCATCCCCAAACTGGGTTCCTTTGTGGTCCTAGATGGCCTTCCAGCAGCACCTGCAGCTACATACTTACTAAATCGTTCCAGAGGAGTATACAGCAAGCTTCTCCAGTCTTGGTATAATAGTAACCCTTCCCTTCCACAGACCCAGGAACCAGGCCAGAAGTCCTTAACTAGACCAGCAATCACTGCCAGGGGAATGCTTGGTTTTGATTTAGTCTAAACCAGATTCCTGGACCACACAGCAAAGGGTAATAGAAAGAAATTAGAACTGTGCTCTGCACAGCACGGCCCTTCACCAGCAACATCAGTATCATCTGTGAACGTGTTAGGAATGCAAATTATTGTGAATCAGAAAGTCTAGGGCAGTGGGTAGGAGATCTGTGCCTTGCCAAGCCCTCCGGGGAATCCTGACTGTGACCTGCTGATGGAGAAGCCCTGGCGTAGACCAGCCCAAACAGTTCCTGGGGTTTCCCTGAACTGCACAGACTATGACAGGGTAGAATGAACCCCTGAATTAACTCGAGAAAATGACACTGTGTCTTAGAGTCTGCCTAACTCGAGACTAACTCTCCTCTCTAAGGTTGTAGTTCAATCCTTTTTCATTTTAATAAGACAAACACTAAGAGAGCTCAGCCAAATAGTTTTCATGTGCCCCTTATTCCCTATCACATGCCATGTGCAATCATTTCTAGCTATTACTTTTTGTTCTACCTGAAGGTTGGAATCTTTAATTATTCAAATGAGCTGCCAAGGTGTCATCGCTCACACAATGATGGGTCCATCAACCATTTCCCACCCCCACCCTACAGCTAGTAGCCCCTGCAAGCAACTACCAGACCTCGTTCAATAAGCAAAGGCGTTGTTTTCAGCCTGTGAACTACTCTCCCTAAGGCAGAAATGACAGGCTCAAGGAGAAATCTAGCTATACAACCTTTGGCTTATTTGGGATACAAAGGGACAAGATTTTTCTGACCTGTTTATGGAAAACTGCACGTCAGATATAGCAAGGAAGCAACAAGACTAAACTAAGGCTCTTTAAGCACAGTACTGCAGATGCATTTATCCTCAGTCCAAGCAGTTAGTCATCTAGTAAGGACACGGTGAACTTGACATGCCTTGTTTAAAGAAAACAGGCAAGACATCTTAATGATCTATGAAACAGGAAAATGTTTATTATGGGAGGACCTGGAATTTCAAACCCCTCCTGGAGGTTTTTCTGTGAGTCTCTCTTAGGAATATGAAATAGACAAAGCCATTTTAATCCAGGGAAATGTTTAACATGAACGTGTCAGAAAAAGAAAACGGTCTCCGGTCGTTTGCTCTCTGTTGCTGAAACTCAGTGTCCAAGAGATCGTCCTCATTTGTCTTGGGCTTTGATCCAGCTTATAAGCAGTGGTTCTTAGCTGCAAAAAAACAGCAAGCAACTCTTCCAGTTCAAACAGAAAAGAAATTTGCTAGAGGTTATCAGGTAATATTTCCAGAGGGGCCAGAAAATGAGATTTGGCAGTTATAAAACCAGGAACAATGTCTAGAATCGCATTTCACAACTGGTTGCTTCTTCCTGCCCCAGGCACAGGCTCCGCAGCTCACACACCAATAATGACACTCAAACTTCTTCCACTGCATCTGTGGAAAATGGCATTAGCTCCCACCACCCCCAGCACAGGGATTCAGACAAAGTGCCAACATTTCTGTCACTAGGTTCAAGGTCTATTGCCAGTGGCTCTGATGGGCCAGATCTGTTACCTGCCATCCTGGCCACAAGATGAGGTGTGGAAAATGAGAAACTAGCATCTACAGTGAGAGGGGTAATTCAAAAACGGGAACACCCCTAATGTAGAAAATTGTTCACAGGTGCTACGAAATCCGAAAGAGTGGCAAGTATCTACTAGATCAAGACTTAGGATCCTCCAAAAGTTTACACTCCAATTTCATTTCACTTTCTTGCCACCAGGTGTGGGTGGAAGATGCAAGCACAGCGGTTACAGCGGCCCGAGTGCTCGCTGGCGACGTTCATCGGAGACGTGGAAGGCAGGCGCCGCCAGTGCCTCGCGGAGGGCTGCATGCCTCTTGGAGCCCACAGACGTCTTAAGGAATCCTTGATTAGCAAAATTCGTATCAGGAAGTTCAATTATTCATAGAATAATGAGTTATAAGTCCAAGAGAAACTGTTAATATGCCATCTTGTCCAAATCCTTCTATTTAAATGGCTGATTATCACTTTCATTTGAGGCACATGTGACAGAAAATATTGTGATAATTCAAATTTCCAATTTTTAATAAAAAACTACATGGAGCCAGGGAGTTCTGAAGAAGCAATATTTTTAAGGAAAGAAATTGATCATTTTTAAATTGACCTTACCTAATAAGGAACAGGTTAGTCTTAGGCAGTGGAGCTTGAAAAGTGAACCAGCTGGGCTGGCTTTTACTGCCCTATAGGCATCTTTGTTCACGTTAGGAAAAAAAAAAAATGCCTTCCTTAATGCACTTCATGATTCTATATGGTGAAAATTATTAGTCTTCCTGTATTCTAAAGAACAAGATGATTTGATGCCGTGTACCCTAAACTTGTTTGAGTAAATACATGAATCTATCTTCTTGCAGTATGAACTGCATGAAGTCCTCATAACCACGCCCTGTCTGCAGAAAACCTCTTCCAGAACGTATTTTGTTAAGTCATTAACTACATAGCTATGCCATATTAGCTAGATTGCTCTAACAAAGGATCTCCAATTTTAGTGGCTCAAAAAAAAAAAAAAAAGATGGAAGGTTTCTCTCTTCCAAGTAGCAATCTGGAGAAGGGGTTGGCAAAGTATAGCCTGTGGGTGCATAGGCTTGGTGGAAGCCAGGTTAAAGGTAGAACCCACACTGAAAGAAAGTCTGAAAAAGGTGGCCCGTGCTTTTCCTAAATCTAACACATGCCAAAACATCTTGGGATATCATCTGCCATATATGATGTGGTGGACATTTGTCACAAATGTCAGTCTGGCAGAATCCCCCACAATACCATACTTTACCAGCTCTAGGATGCACACTTTTTTTTTTTTTTTTTTTTGCAATTAAACGTCAGTGAAGTTGAGTACTTCTTATCATTAGTGGTATCTTAACACCCCCCCCCCCACACACACACATTTCAGGCAATGACAGTCAGAAACAAAGGAGGAGAGGACACGCTCAGCAAATGCTGGCCATTACAATTATTAACAGCATCAAAAAAGAGGGGAGATTCATGGCAGCTGTGACATTTTAGAACTATCTGGGCTTCTCACTACGTTTAGAAACTAGAAAGACAGATAACTGTTATTTTTGTGCCATAATGCACAAATATAGAAATCTGTACATTTTATTGTGCCTGTAAGTTGCAAACACCAAATTCCACCATCAGCACCTGCACAGTGGTTGGCAAATCAAATCCCCAGAAACACAGCAGGAATACAGCCTGTTTATTCTGAGACTGAAAACAGAATGTAAAATGATTGTGAGGTAAGGTATAGGCAATGCTTACGGCAATATGATGTTATATATTAATATTCATTTAAATTTTTATAAAAGACTCCACATCAGCTGGGAATTAAATAAATAAATGTGAACACAGTGTGCAAAACTTTGTCATTACTCTTTAGCTAAAATATAGAGATTTGAATTTGTAAGAAGAAATGTATCTTCAAAAAAAGATGCTAATTTGGAAAGGCAAGGCATATATTTAATACATAGTGTGGGACAGCCCATTTTAAAGTTTTATTTTTTTAATCAATATTTTTTAATTGTTGATATTGTACAGTTTTCTCTTTTACCCCGCCCCCAGCCCACCACCCCAGCCCTCCCCACTTTCCTCCCATTTCCACCCCCCATAGTTTTTGTCCATGAGTCCTTTATACTTGTTGCTCTAAACCGTTCCCCTTTTCCCCTGAAATTCCCTCCCCTCCCCCTCTGGTCACTGTCAGACTGTTCTCAAATTCAGTGAATTTGTTTATATTATGCTTGTTTGTTTGTTTTGTTGATTAGGTTCCTGTTAAAGGTGAGATTATAAAGTTTTAGAGAGGCGGTATTCTGTTTTGAGTCATCGTTAATCATCCTGGATGGCATCTTTAGAGGTAGAGGCTATCTTTTGTTGGTTCCTAAAATAGCCCCCTCCCTCCATCCTCACAGGGCAAGAGACAGATCCCTGCAAATTGGGGGGTGGCAGATTTAATGAGCAAGGAAACTTACACGAGGCTTGTCTTAGGTGACCACAAGATGAGCAGATCTCTACCCCTGCTGGACAGAAGTTTATGCTGAGGCCCTGACCCAGTTTGGTCATCAATCCTGTCCCTGTGCTCTCAACACCTTACTCTCTCAAGGCTACGTCCTTTACCAGCAGTGGATAGGAGCAGTGGGCGAAACGGTCAGGTGGAGAAACTTACCTTCCGAGGACAGGGGTGGTGGTGAGGGGCCACTGACTGCCTGGGGCCAGCTCGGAGGTCAACCAGCGATCACATCCTCTTGATGACTTCTCCCAGCATCTTTCAAAATTAAGTCTTAAGAGGACTGACTCTTTTACATATTCATTTTAATTACATGAATCGGAAAACAGACACAGGGCTTTGTATTCAGCACAAGCACAGAATCACATAATAGACCTCTGACTGAATGCACTGTGGGGCTCAGATGCCTCCAATAGGTTCTAAGGCACCCAGCTTTCCCCTATCAGAGAACTTACCTAGCTGTTACAAAAGTGCTGGATTTATTTTCTCCACTCCAGAGGGCAAGCCTCATCTCAGTCTTGTAATTTCTTCATCCCCAGTACCTGGCCCAGCATATGCTCGATAAACATTTATTTAATAAGTTAATCATCCAATTGTTGAGCAATGCTTGTGTGAAAAGAAACGCCAAGAGTAATGAATTTCAAAATAGTCCTGACAATGTCTCCTGAGTATAGGCATGGTGTCTTCCTTCAGGAAAGAAGGCAAAACTACAAAGCAGTTGTTTCTCTTTCACAGGAAAATCTTTTCTTTAAAATGTCTTTTTAAAAAAGTATATTTCGCTCTTAACTAGAACATACACACAAAAGATAGGAAACAGAAATATACAATTTAACATGTCACATGGGACCTAGGTCAAGCCACAGAACATTGCTGGGACCCCAGAAGTACCTCCACACCCCTCCAGACCCCCAACACACTTCCTGCAATGCCCTCGGTCACTGCTCCTTCTGCATCTTCTCTGAGTAACCACACACTATTGTCCTAAAATATATGGGAATGATTTATATTTGTTTTACCATCTATGTTCAAATGCCTAAATTATATAGCTTGATTAAACTCCTTTAAATAGTGAGCTTCCTTAGTTCATCAAGATTAGGTTATGGTTTAAACTTTTCAAGAATATATCATGTCTAGCGAGCAAAGAAAGTAATGTATATGAAGTACTGGATAACAAAAAAAAAATGGCTTTCCTTATATTACACTAGGTAAAATAAAGTTTCACAAACATTGACCATTTTCATACAATTAGAAAAAGAACAGAATAAAAATAATTCATAGCAACATGTTTATTTAAGCCCTAGCTAAGCTTTCATGTACAAGCAGGTATTTTCAGAAAAACAAAAGTCACGAGACAACAGTTGCAAATGTTACATCGTCTAAATAAAAATGAAACCTGCAGAATTTACAAATTAATATTCTGAACAGACAAAAATTATACATCCTTTTGTAAAATCCAATCTACAGCATTTAAAAATTCATACCGTTACAAAGTAAGACACTCTCTCTTTACAATCTACCTATTTACAAAGCTTTTCCCACCACAGATGATACAGTTTTCATCATAGCTACCAAGTTCGCAAACATAGTATATTTAAAATATATTTAGCAGCATATAAAAAATTAGATAAAAGGACAACGAAACACTACTCTTAAATAAAAATGAAATTAAAAGGTGATCGTAGAAACAACTCCATAGGAAAATAGATCAAAATATATTTCTGTTAGGACATCAAAAAAGTTTCCCATCACAGAATGTACGCGCAGCACTAATAAAACAACGTAACGGCATCTTAGTCCTGAGCACAGGATACAACACAGCTGCAAAACTTTGGTCAATACAAGTAAACGTCAAAATTTAACACAAACTGTTTAACATTCTTTGTTAGCAGATTAAGGTCAATTCCACCTTTAAAAAAATCATCAACACTATTCCCATGTTATTTTTTTCCATTACATTAAGAGAGCTTTGAAATTTGGGAATCTTCCACAGACTGATATAAATACAAGACAATCAGACTACAATTTGACTAACATTTCCAGTATGTTTAAATACAGTAAATGATCTGAACAGCCTATATGAATGAGTTAACAGAGGGTTGCTTTATATTCCAAGTGTATTTTCTGACTGTCACAAAAGCAGACATTTTGTAATTCAAATAATTTAAGAGTGTTTTTTTATAGCTAGTCACAAAAATCCAGCTGCAATAAAAGTGCAAATCAAGCAGTATATCAGTTATAGGACAGATATGTATTCGGAGATGTTAATATTAAGCGCACAGGATAGGACATGATTTTACTAGAAAACAAAAGTTGGATTCGGATATATTTTCCAGTTAATCCCATTCACAAGCTTTTGCCTAATAAATATAGGGTGACATTTTCCATGAAGAATATACAGAGTATTATCACAGTATTCAGTTTATGACTATCTTCATTCACGCTTAATTACTGGCAATATCTTCCCCCAGATCTCCTGTGTCCGAGATCTGACCATCTTGTAAATTGCGAGCCTTCCAAATTCTCACAGTTCGATCACTAAAAAACAATAAATTAGAAATGAACATGAGAAAAGAGGCAGAAAGATAAAGAAATAGCTATTAAAATTACTTATGTAAACATTTTATGAATAGGTCTTTAATAGATATAAATAAAAACGAACCTTGTCTCATAAGCATATCTAACAGGCACCCATAATAATGATGCTGCAAATAGCTCACATTACAAAACTAGGTGTTAGGCATTGTTACTATGTGCCCTTTACATATACTGATGCATTTAATTCTCTTTAACTACCATGAGAGGTAGATAGTGCTCTTATTCCCCTTTTCATTGATGTGCAAATTGAGGTCCAGAAAGGTAAGTAATTTGCCCAAAATCACAAAGTAAGTAATAGTGCCAAGATGTGAATCCAGATAGTCTGGTTCCAGGGCCCAATGTCTGAGCCACTCGACTGCACTCATCATTACAGAAAACAAGATATGCTATGACACGTGGCCAGAGGCCTTCAATCACAACAGCCCAGAGTCAGGTGAGAGGGAGCCCTCTGGAAAGGAAGAGGGAGGGGGCAGGGATGTCAGGGACCTGGTGAACCTAGAAGGAGTAAGAAGAATTAGTCTGGACGAAATCAGCGTAAGCACACAGAAAAAGCAGGAGGCTGTTGGGAAGTCGATTAATACTCCACCTACCATAGAACATAAAATACACAAAGTGTTTTTCGTTCATCCAGTATGTGGGTACTGAGGACCAGTCATTAGATAATTACATTTCTTACCATGTCTCTCATGGCTTAAAGGGAATGTTGCTTTTCTCCAATTTCCTAATAAACCCAAAGCCAAAAAAGTTTCCATAAAGTTTAATAGTAGAAGGCACTTCAGAGATTATGCAATCCATTTCAAGGATAAGAAGAATCTAGTGGCTCATTTACTATGTAACATAGTAGAGGGCAGAGTTAAGCCTGAAACCCAAGCTTTTCAATTTTTAATCCATAATCTTCTCACTGGCAAGAGTTCTCATCATGAGGAGGAAAAGCAGTATTTTTCTTTTCCTTTTTTTGTATTTATGTTAGGTGACGGGTGTTAACTAAATTTATTGTTCTAGTCATTTCACAATCTAAGTCAAATCACTATGCTGTGAAACTAGGAGGAAAATAATAATCTATCTCAACAGACTACATGGCACATGTTCATGAATAACAGCAAGGATATATGTTCATTCATCCACTCATTCACCTAAATCCATTTATTCATTCAACCATTGACTCAACAATGTGTTTATTAAGAACTTGCTGTGTTCCAGGTACTATCCTAGGTGCTTAGGATAAATTACATATAAACAAACAAACAAACATAACCCTAAGCCTTTGCAGACCGTGCATTCTAGCAAGAGGAAATAGACAATAAACAACAATAAATAATTAAATTATAAAGTTTATTAGAAAGTAATAAATGTGATAGAAAAAGACCATAGTAAAGGGGACTGGTGGGTGTTAGGTGATAGGAGAGATTACAGTTTTAAATAAAGTGACAATGTTATGCTTATTGAGAAAGAAAGTAGTGGAAGAAGGTCAGGATGTCTGAAGGCAAAGCACTGCAGTGAAAGGGAGCAGCCAGCGCAAATGTCCTAAGGCAGTAGTGAACTTGGAATGCCCAAGGCCCAGCAAAGAGGTTATTGAGGTTGCAAGAGAAAGAACAAGCCAGAGTACTTGAAGGTCAGGCAAGAGAGCTAACAGCTGTCAGAGGGTCAGATCAAATATAGCCGCTACTCTAGGTTAAATGAAAGACTCCTGCAAAGTTTTGAGCAGAGAAGGAATATGATTTGACTCAAGAGACTTAAAACACCTCCATATTGAGAACAGACTACCTGTAGGCAAGGGGCCTTGTTTAGGAAACTACTGTCATAATCCAAGGGCTGGCCATGATGAATCAGTGGGGTAGCAGAAGATGTGAAGAGAAGTGGTCAGATTCGAGGTACAGTTCAAAGGTAGAACCAACAGGATTTGCTGATGGATTGGAAATGGAGTACGACAGAAAGAGAGGGATGAAGGGTCCTGGCCAAGCAACACAGAAGAAAGTGAAGTCATCAACTGAGATGGAGAAGTCTGTAAGATGAGCAGTTTCTTGGGAAGACTGGATGTTCAGTTTTGGACATACTAAGTTCAAGAGGATTGAACTTCCACTACTAGCCATAACATAGCACCGGGTGCCAGGTTAGCTCTCCTGACGTAAACAAAGTAAAAACTTAACAAACTATGTGGAACAAAACTTTTCTGGCCCCCAGCAATGGGTGGTGCAGGGCTGCGGTCCCTGAACAAAGGGAAACAGGGAAGGTGAGCTCCATGACAGCACTGGCTTCGGCCCCAGAAGCTCTTTCCAGACAACAGTACAGGAAAGGGCAATCCAAGCCGAGAACCACAGAACCACTGAGTTGGAGACACAGAATCGAAAACCTGTGAAGTAGCTGGAATTTGCAAAGCCACGTAGAAGAGAGAAGAGAGCTATGCAGAAAGAACTATGGAGCTATGGGAAAAGAACTTCATAAATGTACAGAGAGGGCCCATAACGTCGGATGGAAGGCTAGGCTGCACAGGACAGAGTAAGACCAAGGCCAGACAAAAAAACAACCATCGGTGAGCTCTAAGTTGAATGATTTCCAGAGTTCACAGAGGGCTATGAGATGTTTAAGTTCTGATCAGCAAAGTAAAGAGTTACCATCAAACACCCAGAATATTTGGTAGAAATCTAAGAAGAGTGAGTTAAAAACAAGTCTCAAAAAGATGAAGCTGCACCATAAGTAACTTAACTGCCTGACAAAAGCCAACGGTCTTTAAAGGAATACAATGGAATCCAGATACTGAAAACACATTATAATGTCAACATCCAAAAAAACATTACTTGACATAAAAAGAAGCATGGAAAGTTAGACCCATAATTATGAGAAAAATCAACCAATGACAACAGATCCAGAAATATCAGATAGGATGGAATTACTATACAAGGGTTTTACAATTTACTACACAGGCTATGAACTGCCTCAGTTTTAGCACCTGTAAAACAGGAATAATAATATTTATCTTCTAGAGTTCTTATGAAGACTTCATAAGACCTATGAAGCACTTAGAACAATACAAGTGCTTTTTAAATAACAAATAAATCAGTAGAACTAATTTGAAAATAGGCCTTTTGATTTTATTGGCTATTTTTCTGTCTTTTAAGTTATGTCGTAAATACATTCCCATCTAACACACTATGGATGAACTGAGAAAAAGTTCAGGTCTTCAAAAATAAGACACTGCAATGGAAGACAGGTAAATACAATCAATCATACCTTACCCACCAGACCACAGTGACACACGATACTTCTATAGTATTATACTGATTGTCCCGCAGCTCGGCGGGGTTCTCATCATTTTCAGTAAATTGTCAAGGACACAACAAGTTTTCAAGGGAATACACAAAGATGGTGGCTCTTCAGAAAGCAATGCATAGTGGAAATAGTATTAATGAAGCACTGGAGGTGAGCACTTGAGAAAGATACAAAGTAAATTGGCTTTGATGGGCTTTAGAGATGAAAAAAAGTAACTCGAAATGAAAAGAAGGGTTTGATGGAAGCAACACAAATTATAAGCAATACCCCAGAAACATAGCAGGGGTTTCAAAACGAAATCAGGGTAACCATGCATTTAGAATAGACAAATCAAGAAGACGTTCAAATTAAATTAAGTAACATGACTGATGCACAAATGACCTAGGGAGATTTTCAAGATAGATATTCACGAGAAATTACATTTTATTTGGATGAGATCAATGCCTCACATTGTAGTGCATACGCTTTCCTTTCCTAAGTCCTTATTTACACACAACGCCATTTGGTATGGTCACAGCAACTCTCCACCTCATTCAAGCATCTTCTTCAATGTCAGGTTCTCAACGAGGCCCTCACGGACCACCCTATTATGTAACCCCTGCCCCATGATATTCTTTTTTTAAAAATATACTTTATTTTTTAAAAGATTTTATTTATTCATTTCTAGAGAGAGGGGAAGGGAGGGAGAAAGAGAGGGAGAGAAACATCAATGTGTTGTTGCCTCTCATGCACCCCCTATTGGGGACCCAGCTGGCAATGCAGGCATGGGCCCTGACTGGGAATCGAACCGGCAACCTTTGCTTTGCAGGCTGGCGCTCAATCCACTGAGCCACACCAGCCAGGGTGCCCTATGATATACCTATCACCCCTTCCCTGCTCTATTTTTCTCCATAGCACATACTATGATTTAACATATTTTACTTATTCCTTTTCTTGTTTTCTCATAGGAATCTAAATCTTAGTTTGGGTCTTTTGTGTTCACTTTTCTATTCCCAAGAGCCTGGGAGAGTGCCTGGCACAGTGGAGAATCATCATGAATGAGTAAGTAAACAAATGAATCAGTTAACCAGCCTCCATAAGAAGGAAGAAGCAGATGTTTTTACTATGTACTTATACTTTAAAAGAAGGTGGAAGAAGCACAAAGAAATATTTTAAAGACTTGTTCAAAATGTACAGAAAAGCAAGTTTGTTGCCCTTCTGGAGAAAGAAAAAATAGAAATTAGTCATGTGGAAGCACACTTCTTGGTGTAAGCAGAGTGGTAATATAGGAAAAATGCTATTAGGAAGGCTGGGGAGCCTAAACTCGATACCCGCAGTATACATCAGAAAATATAAATAAGACATCTTGGCGGGGGTATTGTGTTTTTTCCATTACCAGTTAGTCCACTTATAACCTCCTCCTCTCCGCAATCACCACTCAGCTGTCTGTGTCCTTGAGTCCTTTTTCCTTTTTTGCTCAATCCTTCCACCCCCAACCCCTAGCTGCCACCCTGCTCTCCTTCTATGAGTCTATCTCTATTTTGCTTGTTAGTTCAGTCCACACATTCTTAAGGAAGACATACAGGCAGACATGAGAATCACTATAATAAAAGAGGAATTTCGAGGTTTTCATGTTCCATGTTTTCAGATATTTACAACTTATTTATGGAATCTGAACACAAGTGGCCAATATAGAGAAAAATCACATATGAAAAACTTACTCGGATGCAGTGAAAATGTGGGTGGAATTAACACATATGGCATTGATAGGACTATCGTGACCCTTCATCTCTCCGACTGGCACAAAAGTGTCCACGTTCCAGAGTTTCAGAATGCCCCCTCTGCAGCCGCTGAGCAACACCGGGTGGCCTGGCGCCACCCCCAGGGCACAGACCCAATCCTTGTGCGCATTTGGAACTTGCTGCAAGAAAAAAGAGAAGCCAGAAGCTTAAGGGGAGCCTTCCAAACATACATTTTCACACCCACAAAAGTTACAAACATTTTTATTGACAAAACTCAATTTTTGGAATGTTGAATGGCCTGGAAATTGTAAAATTATTTTTCTAAGCAATCCGTCTTGGAGACTTAAAGAAATAAATCTGTAATTTGCCCCCTAGTTTGGCTAACTGCCATCAGTGTTATCAGTATTAAAGGCCTATAATGTTAAACATCTATAGAATCTAAAAAACCTGGAAAGTAGACAAAATTTTCAAACCTCACATTCTCTTTATAGGCAGTAAGCATCTCACCTTCTCAAAATGTATGGAACACAACAAGTCTCGAGACTACAACCCGGTATGCACACTCTAAGGACTGCCTCACAAAATCAGTGCTTCGAACTTCTGGTAAAGAACATGGAAGCCTAAAGCACTCTGTAGAAGACTGGAACTAACCTATATTTGTAATTAGCAGACAATAATTATAAGATTGGACTGTGTAACTATCTTTTAGGCACAAATATTTTTATATACACAATATAAATGTCACATCATGCATGTGTCTATAAAAGCTTTTGAATGCAATATACGCATCTGTTGCCATTATTCTATTAATATTCATGCTACCTGTTTATTTTGGTTTTATGTCATCACAAGCAAGAAAGTGGTAACAACCACAATACACACATCCATACATGTATGTGCAGGGAAAGGTTGAAATTAAGAACAATTTCACCTGCTAACTGATTTCTTCCCCTGGGAATTAGGAAAAGACACCAATATTCCATCATATTAAGAAAACACTTCAACCCAACCACTGTTCTAAAGGAAATGGGAGAACCATCACTTTTGGATGCATGAAGGTGTTCTTGTAAGGTGAAGAATCATTTGCACTACTTTAACTTTAGCTAAATTTGGTTCTCTATGAAATATGTGTACCTAAAAAAAAACAAAAAACAAAATGAGAAACTGTAACTGCTCTACTCCAAGACTGATTTTATTTAATGAGCACATGCATGAGACAATCCCAGATCTTTCAACTTTTAATCAGTGTCCATTGTCCCCCGATCTACGAGGTATTATTAAATGTTGAATGTCGTCCTCATAATTAGTAACTCAGGTGGGTGACAATGAAACACTCCAAAGAGGAAGCCCTCATTAATATTTTCCTAAACAATGAAGATCTACATGGAGGCCCTTTAGACTCTTACACAGGCTACCAAATGGCTTTGAAGTACCCACTCCATTCCATGAAAAGGCTTTACATTACCTGTAGAAGGTCTTTTTGCGCTAAGTCCCATTTCTTGATTCCATTATCTCTGGACCCACTAAATAAATTATCCCCTTGTATGGTTAGAGCCTCGATGCCATCATAATGAGGGGGCTCAAAATTGTGGGTGGGACTCACAGTTCCAAGAGCCCCTTCAGTTACATCAAACATCTAAAAAAGGCAGAAAGAAAGCAGTAATTGTATTTAACTTAAAAATAAGCACTTATGCATGTTCATTCACAGAAACACACACACATATGTATTGACCAGATATGATTTGTTTTGTTAGAGCATCTTATCAAGTTAACTAAATTAAGCCGGTCTGAACCACTCAGGGTGAACCTGAGTCCTATTTGCACAGTACTTGTGCTTACATGTGACATGGAGACTTCTAAGAAAGGCAATGAAGTTTTTCATGTACAAGTGTACAAATGATATGCTTAATAATAAAAATACTAAATATCTACTTCAAATAAATGATGTGATTGTTATTGAAACACTATTAGAAAGCTCTGCAGTCCTGGTAGTCACCTCACATTCCCTCAACACTTTATTTTAGTACCTTTCCCTTATGTCAAAAATTTTTGCTTACCTCAGTTGCCCTTATCTCTCTAAGCTGTTGATCTGGTGGTTTTCTGAAAAGGTTAGCATGATCAGTAGTATGTTTTTGGATCCTTTTCTACATTTCAAAGTTTCCTTTTATCTTCAAATATTCTCTTGTCCTTCCCTTCTTTTCAGATGCTACAGTGAACCTATTTCTTCCCAAGCTTCACATGTTTGATTTGATTCTAACTCTTCCTACCACCTTCATCAACTGCCACTTCATTCTTCTCTTTAGCTTTTCTTCTCCACCGAGCCCATTTCCTAAGCATATAACCATGCTCAAGTCCACTAAATACAAAGTCTTCTCCCCTTATATCATTCTGTTTTTTTTTAATTTTATTTACTTTTATTGTTGATAGTACTGCTGATATCCCCATATCCCCTCCCCCTTATTCCTCTTCCTCCCAGTCCCAGCTAACCCTTCCCTCTGGCCATCACCATACTGTTGTCTGTGTGTGCATATATGTATAAATATATATGTATATATATGTAGGTGTATACACACATATACATACATATACACATATATGTGTTTCTTTGGCTAATCTCTTCATGTTCACTCAGCCTCCCCATTCTATTTTCAAGCCACCCAATTTTCTCTCTTAATCAAAGCTTCTGCAAAGAGTACTTACACTCTACCTCTCCTATTGTGTCCCCTTTTTACTCCTATTGGTTCTTACAGGTATTTCTCTAGGCTGAGTCCTGTCAATGTCCCTCTCCTTTGCCCATGTCATCTACTCTAACTCCTTGAACATCCGCTTCTATTTGAATGGCTGCGAAACCTTCATCTCTAGATATAAGTCATCATGAGCTCTGGACTTGCCTTTCTAATAGCCTGTGGGCCTCCACGAAGATGTCCTCTGCTAGTATCCCAAATTTAACATTTCTAGAATCAAACTATACATTTTTTCTCACCTTATCTCCTAATTTTATAAATCTGAAGACCATAATATGTGCGGTATAAAAGATGGTGACAATGAGACTTAAGTATTAGTTGGGTAACTGAGTTAAAAATCTTTAAAATCCCTCCCAATCTATCTTCTATCAAAAATGAGAATACATGATTAAATAAGATAATAAAATCAGGAACTCTTTAAGGAAGAAAAGATAAATCAAAAAAGCAAAGGCTAAAAATAGTGAAAAAATCTGATTAAGAGAAAGGGTGAATGACTTTGAATGCTTCAGAATATAATTCAACAACTCCATCATACTCACTTTGATGTAATGGTCCTTGGAGCCGGTGACGATCAGATCTTGTCCGCTGGAAACCTGGTCTACAGTAAGGCACATGACAGGGCCTAGGTGTCCCGTTAACTTTCCCGTAGACTGAAACCTTTAAAAAGAAAGAAAAACAATTTTCTTTGAAAATATTTCTCAGCATGCTAAGACCAAGCTTCAGTATAAATAATCTGTTCTTTGATAAAATAGTTCACTAACTTATTTTTTTTTGTTTTAGCTCCACCTCTGTGCAACTCTGTTCAAATTAGAGTTTTTAAAAAATGGCCAAAGAATGATCCATTCTTTGATGGAAGTGGAAGAGTCCTAAAGAAGTTATTCCAGAGCTGGCCAATGTTATTTAGGTAGTACGCAAAGAGGCAACAAAAGTCAAAAAAAGGAAAATGACCAATATTAACTCCAACCTAACTGCAGATAAAACTTAATCTGTTAAATATCCAACCATGTGCTAAACATATGACTGATGCTATTAGGTCCAAATGAAATTAAAATAACTATATCACTAATATAACTCACTTGATCAATAATACAGTGAAAATTAGGTTATTTTATTAAAGACACAAATACTCTCACATATACAAGTACTCATACAGACATTCATATATACACATATATACATACATACACCTATGCACACACATATGTGTACATATGTACACCAGAAAATAGGTGGTACATTCCATCAGTTATTAGAAAGATATGAAAATGACCAGTATATCTGGCTGGTAGAGAAATGTATGGTGTCAGTCAATAGGGACCAATGATAAACCTTTGTTTCATGGTCCTACCTCAAATCAAACTGCCAGAATACAGAGATGTCTTTGGCTTTCAGGGTATTCGTTTCTCAAAACTATTCTTAATTACTTGGTTAAGATGAATCTGTATTTACTCATATTGCTGAAATCAACCAGATTTCACATGATCTAACTCGTCAGCAAAATAAAAAAATATAAAGATTTTCAAAAGCTGGTATCTTTTCTACCTTATATGTCACAATTGGACCCTTTTCTTCAAAGGTGATCCTAATACATGTCAAATTTCACATCTTCAGAAATAAAGCAACTCCTCACTTTTCCAATTTCCTTCAACAAGCACTCTTTTAAATTTTCTACATTTTATTTCTAAAATAGCACTCAGGACGGTGGTTCCGCTCTTCCTTTCCCTCATCTATAAATTCTGCTTGTTATCCTTTCTCAGTCATGTGCTGAAATGTTGTAACTAGTCATTCCCAAACTTTCTCAAATAAATAACCCTTTATCCCTTTTATTTACCACAGACAAAGCCCTTCTACATGGGGGGTACCCTGTACTACCCCAATTGAAAACTTCCTCAGCGCCCTGTAACTGCCTGTTAACGGCCTTTATCCTCCACTGTAAGATGAGCTCCAAGGAGGCAGATACCACACTTGCCGGGCGTAGTTTTTTTCCCCAGGAACTGACACGGTGCTGGGGCAGTGCCAGCCGCAACTGCTGTTAAAAAGTGTCTGTTAACTAGTAAGTGAGTATGCTATTGCTGCCAACATGTTAAGAACTACAAAAGAAACTAAAATAAACACTTAACTAAAAGATAAAAGCTCATAGTTCATGGCATATGAAAATCAAATCAAAGATGTAATGACTCCTTTCAATGTATCAATCATTTTTGTCCTTTGAACCACTTTATCTTCTTTATACATACATACACACACACACATATATATTTTATATTCATAAAAAATCTTTAAGTTTTATGCCCACATTTGTTCACTTAAGTTTATAAATGGAAATGTTAGAGATAATAAGAAGTTTAAATAATGTTACAAAAAGTAATTCTTTCAAAGGTACTGGTGAAACTAGGATGAGGATACCGATCTATTTCCAGTAAACAACACAATTTGTAAATAAATATTTAAAAGGCTAAGGTTTCAATTCTATTTTCCTTCACACACATTTTCCCAGGCAATGCAACTTAAAAGAAAGGAAACTGTGAATTTGCTAATGAGAGCAGAAGAGGCTTTTAGGGGTGTTGGGCTGAACAGAAAAGCCTATGATGTTTACATTAACTTTTGGGTTATAAAAATTGGGTTCCACATGCATAGTACTGTCTGAAAGTTGTATTTTCCATATGTAAGTAGCACGTTTTCATTGAAATTCTACCTTTTAAGATCCCACATTCTGACAGCATTTCCAGAAGCTGCATAAAGAAAAGTGCCAGTTGGGTTCAGTGCAATTTGATTGATCTGGTTCTCTCCAGAAGGAATAGCCACGGTCCGGCTGGTACTTGCAGAACAAGCATCTCCAAGAGAAACTTGACCTGAAGATCTTTACAGAGACAGAAAAAAACAAACAAACAAAAAAGTCACACATTTCACACATGAGTTCAGCTTAAAACTCCTTGAATCTCTACGAGACCTGCTATAAGCAACAAAAGATCCGTGTCCTATTTGGTCACTGTACACACAAAACCTAGGATGGCACCCCACACACACTTTAAATGTTTTAAATGAATAAAACAAGATGACACATCTTAAAACTCTTAATTTGCAATCCTATTATAAAACTAAGGAATTATAAGCCCTGAGTCAGGATGACTAAATTATCATTCAGAAAAAATTATGCGATGAAGATTTTTTTTTTAAGGAAAAAGGTAATTCATTTTCCTGCAGCTTCCAGAAGCCCCCTGAGGGCCAGACCTACCAATATTCCTTTCGTCTATAAGATTTGCCTGTTTCTCCCTGACTGGTGTGGCCCAACTTGTGGGGCAATGCCCTGCAAAGTGAAAGGTCTGTAGTTCAATTCCCAGTCAGGGCACATGGCTGGGTTGCATGTTTGGTCTGCTCAGGGAATATATGAAAGGCAGTGGATCAATGTTCTTCTCACATCAATGTTTCTCCTCTTCTTTTTCTCCCTCCCTTCCTCTCTCTTTAAAAAAAGTAAATAAAATTTTTAAAAAATTTTCCCTTGTATTAAAGACTCTGAGGACTTTTTAAATTATTTCCAGTGTTTGTTCACTTTAGCCCACTCACACACACAGTATTTACCATGTGCTAAAAACTCAAACACGACTTATTTCTACTTCCTTGGATAAATTCTAAATGGTAAGTATATTTTTAAATTTTGAAACACTTTGTCAACTAACTTCTAAAGTATCAAGTTATAATCAATCTTTTCAAATATGACTTCAGGGAGTTAATTGGATTGGTAATTTTCTAACATCTTTTCAAATAAAATTTCCCTCAAGAGACTTGTATTCAGTACAATAAATAATTAGTAGTCCTCCAAATAAAAATGAACAATTATTGGTTAATAATCCCTACCTTACAAATTATTAATCCCTATTCTAAATCCCTAATTCTAGTGAAAATTAACCCTTCCTATGCTCCCTTCTCTTATTTAAACCAGCAAAGTTCACCTCAATTTCAATTATAAAATAGTTCATCAATCTTATGGCAAAAAGAATCACTACCTGCTCCACATTTTAAAGACATACATAATAACAGACACAGAAAACAAACTCATTCTCCAGTGGTCTACTATAACCTGCAGTTATAAAATGTATGCTAATAACAAAGCAATATAAGTTCATTCCCCCTCAATAAACCTATCGATTATATAATACCTGCCAATTACAGATTACAGATACTTCTTAACCGTCTACAATGGGGATTTACGCCAATTTCCAAGGAGTGGTATTCATTTGAAGCAAGCAACATAAACTATTTAACCACATCATGTAGCATATGATTTATCCCATCCTGTTTAGTATTAAGCCCTCATATTTTATTTTCTCAATAGTTTTTTACCCTGGGTTCTTATTGTAAACACTAGAACATCCTTTTGAAGTGGATAGGTATAAATAAATAAAAGTGCTTTGATAGCGCTATCTTTTCTTGTACTTTCTTATGCTACTTGTCTTTAAATTACTTACGTCAGCGTTCGAATGCATTTTGCCGAGTCTCTGATATCCCACACCTTAATATAAGATGTCGATACAGTGAAGACCAGACTTGTATAATTACAATATTTTGCAGACACGACATTGTTGGGATGGCCTCCCAGTGACATTATCTCCTGCCCTGTCACCAGATTCCATACTTTACAAGTGCGATCTAAAGCAAACAATTGAAAATGGGGAAATACTGTCAATATAAACTAAATTGGGTTCTCTTAACAATAAAAATTATTTAAACAAGTTCTCTCCTATGAGAAGGAAATGCAGTAAGAAAACAGTAGTTATTCCATTAATCTGCCACAGACATCCTGACTCCATCCCTGACCCTCTGCAGCAGGTTCAAGGGCAAAGTAGGTGTAAAGGACTAGACAAAAGCCACAGATGACTGGTTGTATGAATTAATGTGGTATTCAAAGTCATTACATCAAATTTTGAAATACTCATATCGAACACGTGTTGCTTCAAATGGCCCCAAATTTAAAATGGCCATCCCAAATCAGCCTCTTCCTGCTGATTCACATCTGCCCTGATCACGTCTCTACCCTCTCAAAACACACTACACATGTAACTACAAACACCTTTCTTTTCCAGGGGTCACCGCATGATGGATTTAATTTTGATGCAAAAAAATAAACATAAAATTATTCTATTTTGATTTTCTGACATGTTGACTATCTTATTATCCTGGAGACATTTAATTTGAATCATTAGAAAAGGATATTTTCACAGAGCAGATTATTTTTAAATTGGGAACTATTTGCCATCATTTACAGTTCAGAAGTTCTAGCTGGATTCTTATACATCTCTCCACAGACAATAAGCAATAAATGTTTGCTGATTAAACTGACTCTTACAACACCCCTGAATACTAAATAACTTTTACTAGCTCCCCAAATTACTGTATGTGCTTCCTTTCTACCTTTCTAGCTGCACTGTCCACTCACTTCTCTTAAATATTCCACTAGTCGACCCAATTGGATTTACTTTCAAACACATCCCACTTTTACCTCCATGTCTCCACTCACGTTGTTCTGTAATCTTGATTGCCAATCCTTACCTATCAATATTCAAACCATCCTACAAGGTTCATTGTATATGCCTCCTTGTTAAAGCTTTACTTATTTCCTACAGCTTGCCAAATCTCTCCCATTTCCAAACCTCAAAACTCTTGGTCCAGAACCCTCCAAAGCATTCATAGTTAATTTCTACCTATGTACAATTGTACCAAAAGGGTTAAGAGTGTAGGTTCGGAGATGAGTTGACCTAGATTTCCAATCCTGGCTCTTCCACTTACTAGCTGAATTTTTCTGGGAAAATTATTTAATTTATTGAATCCTCAGTGTCTTCATTTATAAAATGAAGATGCCACATGTATCTCATTGGGGTTGTGGTGAGAATTAAATGAGATACAATTTGTACAGTGTCTAGCATAATTTCCGACATACAGTAAGTATTCAAGAAATGAACACTTATTTTCTTTACCACACTCTACATTCCAATGGCCTTTTGTAAATTTTTAGGTAAACTGCACTTCTAAGCTCAGGGCTCGCATGCATTAGGGAGATGTAGCCTCTCAATGGTCTATTTACATAATATCAACAGAGATTTTCCGTACTTCCCAACTGTGAAATGATTATATAGTTTATACAATTCAGGGGTTGAACCATATTCTCTCTCAGATTCTTATGGGTTTTAAGCAGATTCATTTTTATTTTCAAAGCTTGTTAAAAATGTAATCATTTTTTGAAAGACTGTGTTAAGTAACTCTATGAAACAACCACCAGCACCTTTTGATCCAGTGAAGAGGAGATCATCCGTGGAATCCACACAGAGCACGGCTTTTGTATGCCCTTCAGCTATGTGAGCACAGTGAAGGGCAGACGCTCTGATTCCTTTTGAAGCAGGAAATGGGTTGATGATGCCCCTGAAGTGGGGAGAGGGGGGGACAACTTCAATAGTTATATCATGAACCTAATTTTAGTTTTTCCCTGACTTTAAGAAGTCTTTCTAAGTAATTAGTAATAAAATCAGACTACTCCCTTGTCTGTTTTTTAAGTAAAAAGACAGAAATAACGTGTGAAACTGCAATAGTAGTGATGGAGTACATCAACTAATTAGGCACCAGTGGCATTCTCCAAAGAGCAAAGCCTATAATGCATTTGGATTCGCTTATTAACAATTTCATCTCTTCTAAGTTTAATGAAGCAACATTGGGAGCTCTTTCAGTGTAATGAATTCTGACAAATAAAAATGTGTAAGTCACAGATGTGGTATGGAAGATTTTTACTCTATGTCAAAAAACACATTCTTGAGAAAGTATAATATGTACCACCTAAAATACTAAGAAAGCAAATTTCAAACAAATCTGAAAAAAGAAAGGACAAGACTGCATGGACAGAATTCAAAAGAGATAATGGTTCAAACATCAAAAACTTAAAGAAAACACTCAATCTCAAAGAAGATAAAAGAATGAGAATTTAAAAGAACAATGAGGTTCTTAAGGATCTTTCCCATAAGCTTAATATTTCTGGAGTTTCTGCTTTATGTCACTGGTCTAAGCACTCTGGAAATTCACCTATTACCAAAACATTATTCTTATTCTTAAAAAGTTTCATTCAGCCCTGGCTGGTGTGGCTTTGTGGACTGAACACCAGCCCGTGAACCAATGGGTCACTGGTTCAATTCCCAGTCAGGGCACATGCCTGGGTTGCAGGTCAGGTCCCCAGTAGGGGGCATGCAAGAGGAAACCACTTATCGATGTTTCTCTCCCTAGCTTTCTCACTCTCTACCCCTCTCTCTAGAAATAAATAAAATGCTTTTTAAAAAAGTTTTATTCAGGATGTGAACTGAAATATTGTGTCAGGAAGACTAAAGATAAGAATGAATTAAGACATGATAAATATATCAGTCAAATGTATCTTTGCTTGGAGCAGGAAGAAAAATTATGTTGAAATATGTCCATTATACAAGACAGATGGCATAATATTAAGACAAATACTGGGATTTAAAAAATTGTTTCTATCTTCTTGATGAAAGAAAACAATCTTTAAGATACACAGGGCAGCCCTGGCTGGTATAGCTCAGTGGATTGAGCTCGGGCCTATGAACCAAAAGATACACAGGGCAGAAATGACTATGAGGAAGTATGAAGCCAAGCTAAGTAGAGCTAACAATGGAGACATTTGATAAGTTCAAGTATTTCAGTTTTTGAAGTGTTATATCATAGGTTTTTGAAAGGGTGTGCCATTGCAGGGACAAAAATCAATGGAGCACCTCCACTGGTACTCTAAGCAGATCAATAAAGGGGGCAAATCATGCAGACCCAATTCCAAAAATCAGGAAAAAAGTGGATTTCAGAAGTTACAGATGAATAGAATAATTATAGACACAAAAACAAAGGCTCATCAATAAGAGATAACATGAGCTAATTGATCTCATGAAGGAAGTTCTTTATAGGGTTACTAGGCAACAAAACAGAGGCAGGTCAGATTCACACTATATGTTGATTCCAATGAAGCTCAGACAATAAGCCTTTCCAACAATATCCCTGCAGACATGGTGGGTTAGTATGAAACTGTTGTGCTAAGGTACTTTCATTGGTGTTCACAGTAACACCTAAGGAATCAATCATCCTATCAGCCTGAAAGGAGGTCTTCAAAATCTAGTCTATTTTTTTGCATTCCGAAAGACAGAAATAGTATGTTTATTAAACTGATACATTATAAAGCTGGTTACTATGTTGTATTGCCTAGAAAAATGATTGAAACAAAATTCATTTATTGTTAAGCACGTACTTAGGATGAAAATAATAATTGAATAAAATTTAAATATAAAATTTAAGTCAAAGATATAACAGAATGCTTGAAGAAGGAAAAGAGCTTAATGGTAGGCTATATTTAAAACTAAGCGATTTACTTATTGAATACTAGATCGATGGACTGATAATTAATGGTTCTTCTCCCAACATTTTCAATGACCTGTTCATCCAAAGTAAATATTTCAGGAGAAATAAAGTGATAGAGCTACTGTATTCTGCTGAGGCCACATTTGGAATGGAGTTGAGTTCTAGATGCCACATCTTAAGAACTCTGAAAAATTAGAATCATCTAAAACAGTGGAGGCAGAATGAAGGGTCTGTAGACTCTCACAGGAGGAGCAGGGGATGAAACTAGACTTACACAGATGATAAAGGAATGTTCATTGGAGAGCACACGAGAGCACAGTTAAAGGGCTGTGTGTATAAAGAATTGTGCCATACACAGAAAAAGAGGCATTGGGTTAATTCTGGTTCAGCTCAGGAGGACTGATGAAAGACCAATAAAGAGAAATTAAAAGGAGATAAATTTAGGCCTAGTATTAAAAAAAAAAAACCTTTATTTTTAGGGTCAAGTATAATGATTTCAAAAAGAAAAAGAAGCTCTGCCTCCTAGAAATGATATCAGGAATTGTTATCACTAGATATATTATTTGCGTAAATGTGTCAATTTGAGAATCTTGAAATTAATGCTCAGTAACTTGTTTGTACAAGAATTTAAACAGATTACAACTGAATGGGAGTAAAACTTCCTCTAGTGTCTGAATCTGACCTTCTGAAATCCTCCTGCTGATGTGAGGTTATTAACTATGAACTGATGCATCAAACTAATGCTTCAAATGTTCGGAGATGTGATTAATGCACAGTTAACTGCTACTGTTACATGTCAAACAGAAAATATATGTATGTATATTCCAACAAACTGACTATAAAGAAAAAAATTCATGGTAACAGTCTAAGAACAGTTTTTTATTTGTATTCAATGATACCAATCATCCTAAGGAAAAGAAATCAGTAGCCTCAACTGTGAGGCACTATGTCTCCAAAAGATTTCCTTCCTTTAAATTTTCAGTTTATCCTCAGAATTTATTAAATCTTCCCTGATGGTATATTGGGTTGGCCATTTAGTTTTTTCTGTAAAATAAAAGACACATTTTTCATTTTCACCAATAACTTTATTGATTTGGATATTTTGAGTATGTTGACTACCTCCCATGTGGTATAACATTGATTGTTCTCAATTAATGTCTCAATTTGATCACTATCAACTTCAACTGGTCTACCTAACCATGGAGCATCATCCAGCGAGAAATCTCCAGCACGAAACTTTGTAAACCATTTTTGACACATTTGATCAGTCACAGCACCTTATACAAACACTGCACAATTTTTTTTTTTGCATTTTAGTGGTGTTTTTGCCTTTCTTGAAATAATAAAACATAATATTCTAAAAATGTTGCATATTCTCTTCCGTCTTTGACATTAAAATGACTATACAATAATCTACCAGTTATGATTTTTTTAAATGCATGCTGATAACTGTCACAATACAGTCTAACAAAATTGTTTTGAATGAAGTTAAAGACAACTAAGCGCTACTAGAGCCATCTTATGGTGAAAAAAAAAAAAAACTAAGTTTTTGGCCAACCCAATAACATCCAACACAACTCTGTCATTCAATGTATTCAATGTTCTCCTGCCACAGAACATCAGTACAATTTTGTCATGTCAAAGGTTGTCCGATCACAAAAGTATTGAGTAAACAATTCCCTCCAGTGACTTAAGTACAGCATAGCTCCTGGAGAGACTCTTTCATTCTTATATGTCTTACTATCATTGATTATTCATATTTCTGAAGAAAAACAATTACAACATTAAACATAGCATTTTATTAATTAGATACCAAAAATGCTCTCAAATACTCAGAATACAGAACACAGAAACTGCAATATGGAAATATAGAAACTGGAAACATACATCCACTGTATTTTTTTCTATTAGAATTAATCTATTCACATTCTGAACTATAGAAATCAACGTTAAAATAGTTTAAGTTAAGGATAAATTTTGCGAACTTGGAAAACGAACTTTATCAAAGGACAAAGCAAACAGGTAATACTGTGAATGAGGTTAACTGCACTGCCCTCCCGCTGCCTACCTTCTGGAGGATCTACTGATGATCAGCACAATGGCCAGGAAGCAGGGGAAACGAGTGCAAAAGAGAGAAGACAAGTGATAAGTGGGAAGAAGAAATGATAAAGAGTAAGAGAAAGAAATTAAGAGTCCAAAAAAATCCGTAACATGAAAAAATGCAACTCTGTTATTTTAAAAGTAGCAGAATCAGTAGAAATTTTTTTTTAAAAAGCTCTTCTACACTCTATTTCTTTCTATAGTTATCATAATATCCTTTCTTTCTAGCATATCTTTTTTGATAAGAAAACCTGCCATAAACTCTTTATTTAAAATTGCTAAACAAACAAGAAAAAATAATCATATTCACCCTCCCACACTCTAGAGTATTCCCAATATTCTAAGGTATTGGAAATAAAAAAAAAAATCATTGAAGAGTAAACTTTCTTGAAATCAGTATTCACAGAACTTAATTACTTTTAAAGAAAAAATTTAGATTATCTATAGAAAACAAATATGACAAGTTTTTATGTTATTATACAAGAAAATTTTACCACTACTTTGTTAAAAAGGTACATCACAAAAGTGTTAAAATTAATATGTTTAAAAATATTAGTGCATTTATATCGTTTACAATAAGTTATACATGCAACAAAAATAAAACTTGCTTAGAGTTTCTAGAAAGGCTAGAAAATCATGAAATGCCAGAATATAGAAAAGATAGAAAGAAAGTACCTGTGTACCTCCGACAGAGAGGAATCACTTTCATCAGACCTACAGTGAAAGAGTTAGAGTTATGAGGAGAAAGAATGCAGATCAACAGATAAAGACACTGAGATTGAACTGAAAATCAGCAGTATGAATAATAGAAATACAGCAAACACTTCCTTTATACTGCCCTGCTTTTCTATTTGCACTGGGTATGAGCAAATTCAGTAAACTATTTGATTCTTAGGATATCTACCAAGACTTCAGGGCAAAAAAAAAAAAAAATTCTATTACTGATCCACAGAATCTATCTACCCTTACTTCTAAAATTTAGGTCCTGAAGAGGAACAGTATCAAGTAAATAAAATATATTTACTTCAAGATTCTTTTTATTTAATTGACTTGTACCAGAGAAAATTTTCCATTTCAATAACTACTCATGCATTTTATTCATCCCGATAACTACTTTAGATTTGGACTCTGATGTGGCAGTTGCAAAAATATATTACATGTTTGAGAGGAAAGCAAATCACTCATAATTCAATAATCTTTGATTTTAACTTATCTTAAGAACAGGGAGTTGTGATGAGGGAGTCTCTCACTAATAGCTGGGGAACTTTAGAGAGATTTAAAAATAGGTGATCCACCCCTGTCGGCCTTATCCTAAAACCTCCAAGGCCTCTGGTTACTAAGAAAACCTATTTAGCTTGTCTAGCAGGGCGGGGGAGAATGAGGACAGCATGCGCGCTGCTCGCCCCAGGGATGTGACCGGAAATGATGCGCAGGACCCACCTGTCGCTGGTGAAGCTTACCAGCCTCACGAAGGAGCCCAGAAGGCAGTAATTCAAAAGGTGGGTGAGTTTTTGAAAGTGTAGTCAGTTATTTTCAGTGTTAACTTTCAGAAATGACAACACAGTCAAATTACTGGTAGCTAATAAAACATTTTAGTAAAAAGTATAGAACTATGATGAGATTGTCAAGATTACCAAAAGACTGAAACATTTTATGACTGAATGCAAGGTCAAGAAAACTTAGTACTTCTTCATATCACTAGTGAAAATGGGCTTCCCAAAAACATACCTAATGTTCTCCTACTCTTTCTCACTTAAATGAGAGGTGTAGTGTAACAATCTGAGAGTCTTTTTCAGTAACATACTGTCATGATATTTACCTATCTAGATCAGTTGGAAGGACATGTGATTGGCTGATTCAACTCTATTAAAATCTAATGAAGAATTTTACCCACAAGCAGATTAAAAATTATTTCAAAATCGTATTGTTTCTCTAAGTCTATAAGAGCCATTTAAAATGATCTAAACATGCCAAACATCTTACACAAAACCCCGTTAGTTTCAGAAATTATTGATGTATACAGACTGATTATAGCACAGAAAACAAGTAATTGGGGTGGGAGACTGGGTACCAAGCACACACATGCACACACACACACAATGTTATCACACCAAATCAAAGCAGGTGAGTCGGAGTTAATGAATACTTCATGGCAGCATTGTTAGTACTGACTTCTTGCAAGAGAGATTCTGGCTCAATGTGAGAATACTTTTTCACTCCATATTTAATGAAGATAATATTTTCCACATCCCTCCAACTTCTCTTCCCCCACATCCCACCCTCAGTCCTAGCCTCTTTATACCCATAGAAGTGCTTTTTGATTCCAAGAACAGAATTATTGAAGTTTTATGGTGGATTTATGTAAAACAACCAAATGATGGTATCATGTTCCACATATAACAGTGGTCTTTGCAGGCGGTTATATCCACCAAAGGTAAATAATTAGCCTCTTTTCAACTCAGGCCACCTGGATCAGAGGCTCTTGTACACTCACAGAAGCTGAAGAATCCCAAGGAATTTAAACTTCAGGTGGTCTCAAAGGCATTTCAAACCTAACGTACTTGTAGAAGAAAGAGCAAGACAAGTGCTGCAAGTACAGCAATGCAAATCTAAACAGGGAATAATGTTCAGCAGGAAAATAATTTTCTGTAATATTGTCTCTATAGTTCATTTCCTGTCGGAACAACACATACAGTACGTCCAGAGTTCACAAGTCAGACTCCATCTCCCACATGAAGAGATGGCTGAATGTTTTCTACGGGCTATAATATGGTAAGGTTCAGAATACTGTAATAAATCGTTTAGGCTCCTTTCCATAACAACTTACTTATCCTGCTGAACTGATGTGTTTCCCTGAGAAACAGTAAGACGATTAAAAACATTCAGTTCATTACGAGGCCGGCTTGGTGGGGAAGAAGGAGGTGAAAGACTAGCCTCTGAGGTTCCAGAATCTGAGCTACAAGAAAAAAGAACATTAAATTGGTGGTTTAAATTGTTTATGATTTGTTAGGAATGTTTTATGAGACATGCTTTTTTTAAAAAAGCTTTTCATTAGAGATCCCTTCTTCTTTTCCTTCCTTCCTCTTTTCCTTTTTTGTAAGAAAATGCACTCTGAACAATTTAATTTTATTTCCACTGAATTTTGTTATATTGGCCACAAGATGGCACTAAAGAAAAAGTTCTATCTGCTACACGCTAAAGTCAGCACAAAGCAAGCAAACCAAATTTAAAATTACACAATTTCAGAATTGAGACCAAGTTGCTCATTTTAGAGACAAAGAAACAGACTCAAAGGGTTTAGGAGTGGTTTTCCCACTCAATTGATTCATTCATTTATTTTTAAATTACTTATTTGCTCCATCCCACATCTCTCAGTTACTCTTGAGCCATCTGATTCAGTAGAAACAGACAGATTATATCCTTAAATACAGGAAGCAAGGAAGATTAGAAGGGTAATTTCCATGAAATTCAAGTCAGCAAACCAGTGGTCAAAGTCAAGTGTACATGCTGGTTCAGGACAGGAGTATGGTACAGCACTGTCCACCCAGGTACAGAAATACGTTAAAATCTCTTTTTATATTTATTTTTATGTGAAAGAAATTAGCTTTACCAATACTTAAATGTAGATTGGCATTAATATTCTCACTCAAGGCTGTGTCGCAGATGCAGCTGCCATAGGCAGCGCATTAGGTGACCTCAGAGAGGGGGGTGTGTGCCACAGGCAAAAGGGTGACAGTGATTAACCCATTCAGTCACCTTTCTGCCTATTGTGCTGTTGCAATTTACAATGGCCCAGTGGGTCATCAGATTATATTATGTACTGTTAAGTAAAGTAACCCTCACAAACAGCTTTTAAAAGATTTTAGCAAAAATAAACAATTGGGGATATTACCAATTTAAACAAAAAAGATCAGCAAGAAGATGGCACAACTCACACACCCTCCAACGTTAGTTTTGTCAACCACTTCAAACAGCTGAAGTCCATGTAATTTTATCAAATGACAGCCAAGATTAATTTCAAATTTTTCTAGAAGGCTTAGATTTAATAAGCCTCTCCTCAACTGTATGTTAACTCCTACAATAACATACACAAATAATTGAAAAATATATAAGAGTACACATGATTGGGACAAGTGCTCAAATATTTTTCCAGGTGTGTGTGACTGAGGAATTTAGAAGACCACTTAGCCAAGCCAATAGCTGACTTGATTGTCTTGATTAGTTGAATTAGTCATAACTACAGAGCCGGCCTAAATGTGGAAAATAATTTCACCTTTGTCCTTTAGTATCTAAGTGTAGCAGGCACTTTATACAACCTAATAGGTAAAAAGCATGAGTAACTTACTGTTTTTGTTCCTTGGCCTTCGCTTTTTCTGCTTTCTCATATGCCTTTCTCCTGGTTACAGGGGAAGGCTCTGGCAGTTTTCTTTCTGATTGAGCTGGCTGTCTGGGACTGAAATAGAAAAAGATCCTACAATCATCTAATCTTAAATATGTACATATAACTTTATTTGGCAGATATTCAGCCTAAAATTTGTAATAGATTAATAACTAGAACTTGAGAAAGATTACATGGGAATAAAAAAATAAAACTAGGATAGGAAAATATTCCGATTTGTTAATGGAAGCTTAACAACTATATATTTAATTTTTAAATTGGCAACCATTTCAAATATATGCAAACCCATTATTTTTTAATATAAAAATCAATGTTATACTGCCAAATAGCTAAAATGTTTTATTTTAAATGTGTTTTAGTTTGATAACAATTGCTTCAGTTACAAAGAAATTGTCTTTACAGTACAAGAAAAATAAAAATATTAGAATATCAGAATATAAGAAACAATGAAATTTAATGAATTATATTTAGATATAGTTATACAAAAAAATACCAACATAATTATATTAACTACATTACTTAATTTTTAATAAACTTTTTGTGATTAAAATGTTCTTGCCTTATAAATTTTAAATATTGATAATAGTTATATAATTAACAATTCAAGTCTATGATTTTTGTATATGGTAGTAATAAATTTTAATTGAGAGAATGAATTTTTGCTATTCTTGACTAATTATATTAAGAAGAAAAACAAATACACTGAGGAATTAGAAAGCAAGATCCTTAGCAAGAGTTACATGATTTCTATTTGAAAGCAAAAACTAAGTATAATTAAAATTTGTGGGACTAATTTTTCTATTTGGAAGAAATCAAATTTTAGAACTTCTGCATCACTTAAATCATAAAGGACACTTGAGTAGATTATTTTAGCTTATGTAATAAAAGTCATGCAGTTATGGCTTATAAAAGCGACTACATCAAGCACATGGCTAGCTATTAAATTTGTGCAAAATTACACAAGCATCTGAATTTACGAACACTTAAGTATAAATCCAAAAAGAGAGAGTCTAAAAGGTATCTTCCACCACCTGTCATAAAGGATACATTTTTTTTAAATGAAAAAAAAAAAAGGTAAACAAGAAGGTATTACCTTAATCTGGATTCCAGGCCATAAATTTTGTCTTGAAGTTCCAAAAGTCTCTACTCATCTGACAGACTGCACTAAACACACGTGGATTCCTAAAGCCTGTCCTTGGTTCTGTCTCACTACCTTCACCAAAAGCATTTCTTCTGCTGCCATATTATCAGAAAAGCACTGAAGCCATAAGCTACACTGGTTAGAAATCTCTAATAGCAACTACAATAGTTAATTACATAGGCCATCTCAAGCACATGCAAGTAAGTTCTGTCATGGTTATAATTAATTTTGGAACAAAAGGTTGCAGCTGGGCTTACTGGATGTAAGACAGCAAATATTTTCATAAAATGCATAAAGTTATGGGAAATGGATATTCAAGGGGGGAAGTTTGTTATATTTATTATTTGCAGAGTGCGTGCTGCTTTCAGGCAATATTTCTCAATGCTGTGATGTGTTCATCCCATAAATCATTGCTAGATTATATGTGAGGGTTAGTTTGAAAAACACCATTTAAATCTACAAGACTGATCTAATTTTAATACAATTTTCAAAATACATATACACACAATGTAATATGCAATGTATACACATACACACTGGCCTGGGAAATCTTTTTTTATCCTCAAGAAAAATAAGGAAAAATCTCTAAATAACATTTGTTTTGAGTAGAATATTTTTTGTTCAGATCATCACAGAAGGGAGAGAGAGTATGCACTCCTTCAAATCATTAATAATACCAATGAAAATAGTTTGTGCACTCATGTCAGACATGTAATGTGTTTTAAAGCAAAGAATTAGGAAAGCCCAAAATGTATTAAGACTATAAATCATATTTCTGTTTTTTCTTTTAAATGATCAGCACAGATTTATTTATCCTGACCAGGCTTTTAGAACTAGGACATACATAATTTAGAGCAAATATAAGAATCTTTAAAAGTTCCATTTTACATAATGGTATAGGTATAACATCAACCTAATTTAGGTATTGCTAAATAAATTGTATCTGCAATTCATAACTCAGTCTTTACAAAAACTATAATCCTGTAAGAATGACCCTAAAACTGTGAAACAAGATAATGCAATTCAACAAAGAACATTTCCATCACAAATCATTTTGAATGTCCAAAAAGTTAGGTGAGATAATACCTAACAGAAATTACGTTCAAAATCAGAGATCTCATTTACATAAATTTTTAAAAATAGGAATAAGAAATTAGCAACATGCATATTAAAAAAGACAAAGCAAAAGAAAGAAAGTTAGTGTTGCTGGGCCAGACTTACATGCTGCCTATCTTAGAAGGGAAGCCAGATGGGGGAGGGAGTTCTTTTTCCCTAGCAGAAGTACCACTTGTCTCTGTATTCATTCCAATCTCTTGCCCTTCTGCAACAGGTGTAAGAGGGCCAGGCAAGGAAGCATCTCCTGTACTAGTGTCTGAAGCTAGTTCACTGCTATCTGCATACAGCAACTCCATTTGAGTGGTGGTTCTCCTTCGGGCCTAGTCAGAGAATGGAAGGAAAAGCAATCAGGAGCAAACTTTTGCACAGAAGATGATTAGAAAATAGAGATTTAGTATTAGTTTGAAATAGGTAAAAACATTTAGTGTGTCTTTTCTTAGCAAGTGTGTCTAACATAGCATGTAAGATAGTAACAAGCCAGAGCTACAGCCAGATAAGACCTTCACAGGTCATAGTAAAAACCAACATTTGTATCATACTTATCATATGTCAGACATTGTTCTACACACATTATTGTTTCATCAGGTACTATCATTATCCTAATTCACAAATGAGGCACTGAGAAGCTAAGTAATGTGCCCAAAGTCACACAGCTAATAAGCGGCAAAGCCAGATCCCCTACTAGGCAATCTGCCTGCAGTAATACTGCGCTATCCTGCTGCTCATGGCTAGCTCCCTCAGCATATAATTTAGAAAGAACAAGAAGAAAGAAATTGAACTGAAATATAATTGCAGGGAAGGTCAACTGAGTTCTAAGTTTCCCCATGCTTAGAAGCTTTAATATCAGTTTTTATGCCTATTTCCCAAATTTTGTTACCCTGCTCCCCTGATGTGTGTTTAGTCTGCCTGCTGGGTAATTCAACACCAGCCTGCACCAGTTTTCGGCAGCATGGTGAGGCAGGTGAAGGTTACTTTCCCAGAACCTAAACTCACTATAAGCACTTCCTTTGTTTACTCTTGAAAACCAAGTGATCGCCCTATTGTTGCTCAGCCTTGTTACCACTAAGGAATTACCAGGTGATCATGGTGTTCACCAGACTACAGGCCTCTCCGGGGCAGGCACCCTATCTTATTCCACCTTGAGTCCCCTACACTTCACAGAGTGCTGGCACACACCTACATAAAACATACAGTCAGCTTCATTTTTTCAAGGAGGGAAAATAAATGATTCTTCCAGGCATCTTTGCAGTTCAAAATGAATAGTAGGTAGCACTTCAGAAAACGTGGGAAGAGAAAGTCCCATAGCCAGTTTTTCACAGTCAGTTCTCTTCACTGCCAAGGGCCAAGGCAGAGAGGAGTTGTTTTCTTGGGAATTCCTCACAGAGTGGGTCTTTCAGGATGACCTTTAGGCCACTGCTTCACAGCTCTCTGTGGTGTCCCACAAGAGAAGTAGTAACTAGGTTTTCACAGGGCCTGGAAAATGAAAGTTACCTTACAAGATTCCCCCCCGCCCCATTTAAGATGGGACCCAAGCCACACTAGAATGTTTTCTTTGAGCTTGGGTAACTTCTGCTTAGTTACTTAGAATAAGAAAACACTAACACATAGCCTGAAGATGGTTTTTGATAAGTTTGCACAGTGTTTCAAAGATTAAAAAGCTCTACATAAAAATCTGCATTTAAAGCTTCTCTTCAAAAAACCAAAGGATCTGGTAAGTGACAGGCCCATAGTCCGTCATGACAAAAAATGAGCAAGAGTTGAGTGGTGGCTATTTGCTTTAGAAGGGGCATGTCCTCTTCAGGTGATTATGATGACCCTGACTCACAATTTGACCTCCAGCCGAATTACTTACTCCTTTACCCCGCCTGACTAACCACTGGGGCCTTACATCCTTCCCATCCAGCTGCGCAGTATTATTCTCTCAGGTCCTGATTCTGTCCATTGGTTCAACAAATATTCACTATGAATTCTTTGTTTTCAAACATCTCAAGAGGGTTAGTTTATTCATCTAGTATCAAATGTTAACAACACTCGATCTGAAAAGTACCAGGTATATCTTACACATTGCTCACAGCATGTATCATTTATATCTTTAAAAAACTTTAAAAATATACATTGCAGTCTATAGCTTTTAATGCAACATGATAACTAAGAGTTGGTTTATTATCAACCCACTTCAGGATATAATAAAACAAAGTAAGAAATACTTAGGTGTATACTAGAATATTAAAATTTCAAAAATCTCCCACCAATCAAAATGATTTATTTTATATGCCATTACAGGTCTACAATTTCATTAGTCAACTGCTTTAAATTGCCATTGCTTAGTAACTTTTGACTAGCTCCTATATTATTAGGAAATTTAGGAAAACTTTAATAGATTAATACATAACTTCCTTAATGGGTAACACATCTTTAGAAACCGGAGGAGAAAAAGTGAAAGAAATAAATAAGCCTCCATAATGCTATCTAGTGAGAAAAGTGTAAGCATAGAGTAAAGCATACATTCCACAACAGAGAAATTTTTCAATATAACTCTTTTTCAAAGGGAAATATTATCTTATACATGGAAGCTTTGGAAAAAGCATGACTACTTGCTAACCTGTTAGGGATCCTGCCTGAGCCCTACGTGTTAATAGTGATAACAAATAACAGTAGGAAAAGGAATGGTTACTGGGCATTTTCAATCCCCCATACCTTGTTTTTAGGTTTCACTTCACCACAAAGCTTCATAAGGTCTGAAGACAGTGTGCTAGATGCAAATAAATAACCACAAAATTAAAAGGGAACATATCATACAAAACTGTATGTCCTCTGTGTTTACAACTATGGAAGGAATTGTATATGCTGATCTATTGAAAACGAAGACAGACAATATTTAAAATTAAAATGCACTAATTAAAAAATTCACTTTCCTTACTTAAATATTCCAGTACTTTTATTTTAAAATTTGTTGTGGTTAAGCATAACTAAATTTGGTTTCCAGATTTCTATTTCTAGTGTTATTCACTTAGCTATAAAATTCAAAATTATTTGTTTTATAAAGGTAATTGTTTGAAACAAGAAGATAAAAGAATTAAATATACTGCAGAAGCAAGTAAAATCTATTAAGTTCCCAAAGGTTCTCTTACCTTCCTTCTGATCCTGGGCTGTTTAAAGGTGCATCTTCATCAGTACTATCCTCTACATTTTCTAAAAAAATAAAAAAAAATGTCCCAAGTGTAAGCATTATCCACATGCCACAGTTTGAAAGATGACTGTCATCCCTACACTACAATAAACATTGGCCCAAGGGCTCACTATGGCACTTCGGCTTTAGCAACTGAAACAAAATGAAATGTAGAAAAATATCTCTAAGAAAATCCTTTGATTACATATCCTAGAATGAGGAAAAAAAATGTTCAAAACAAGAAAACCACAAGTTCCATAAAATATAGAACAACATTCACAGGATGTAATTATACATACTCTGATAAATATATGATTTCACTTATTTTTATTTTTTTTTTAATTTTTCAATTGCAGCTGACATTCAATGTTATATTAGTTTCAGGTATACAGCTTCATGGTTAGACATTTATATTCCTTTACTTTTATTTTTCCTTAGAGAGAGTATGTGTTTGTAGGTACTCAAAAGTTATACATCAGCATGCAGCTCATTCACGTGTACACGAAAGATAAAAGCAGGTTTGCATGCAACAGTTTTATAAATAAATACAAATACACCACTGCTGTTTCAGAACACTTTAGCAGGCTAGTGAAAAAGAGAAGAAAAAGCAAACAAATAAAACTAGTAGAAGTCAGTAAATAAAACAGCCACTGAAAGTGAACCATGTAAAATGTCAGTGAGCCCAAAACAAAGGCGCAGGCTTTTAAAACACACATTGTATTATAAAGTCATTCCAGAAAACTATAGGCAGCATTATAAATAAATATATTAATAAAAATATATTAGTCATCTCCTTTAGCTTTTAATTTTATATCCTCCAGGTGGACTGTGCACAGAAGTCAATTAATTCTTTTCTCTGATGTTTCCTTTCTTCCTCATTGTTTAGCAGATGCCAGAGAAATTCAGTAATACTTATACTTGAAAGTACTATCTAAGAAAGAGCCCATCTAGGACCCATACAAGGGAGTTTACTTCCTCAAGTGAAGAAAACCATGGTCTTGAAGACAATGTGTATCTCAAAGCCCACCATTAGAGGATGGCTCAAGGACTTGCTTCACAGATGGCTAATTGGGTGCTAAGGTGGCAGAATTAGCTGAAAATATAGAAAATGGGGTTATAAAGAAATGACAAACCTAGCCTTTATTTTCCCATGTATAAGAGCAGACTAAGATCGGCTTGCATCGTCTTTGGAGGGAGAAACCCATTAAAACACTGAACACTACATGCTTAGGAACAACTACTTAGCTCCTGCGTACGTGTCTGTGTGCCTGTTTAGAGATGAGGATAGTTTGACATAACCAACCTCGCCAGAGGTCAGAGGCGCCACCCAGACAGTCACCAAATCAGACCCCTCATCAGCATTGAACTTAGCACAAGCACTACAGTCATCTGGGTGGCAGGACACGCCATCCTCACCATCACACGCTCAAGTCCAAGAACATAAATCCAGCCCCGTGCCAGCACCCTTTCTCGTCACCACAGAAAGAAAGCAGAAGAAAGAGACTTATAACTCCCAAACGCCTTAAAGTTCATTCATAGAAGTGCAAAACTGCACAATCTCTCTTTACTGGAAGTTAATCAAATGTTTTTGAAGTCTTTGAGTTATTTTTTAAAATTATATTAAAAAGTAGCACACGGAAAAGAGTTAACCTAGCAGCATGGAGACTGCTATCCTTAGAAAGGCCTGTTTGCAAGATCGGACTTTGTCTGGCATCTGGAAGCTTGGCTGGCAGAGGGGCCCCAGGCACCAGTTAACTAATGAGAATAGCTCACTATACCTAGAATTTGTGCAAATGATATGGCATATGCCAAACTACCGGTTTCCTTCTGGGACTCTGGAATCAGGTGTGTACTAGACAGAGAGCAGCTATGTGGCCAGTCCCCTGGGAAACCTTGGGTGTTGATTTCTCTGGGCATAAACTTCGCATACACATGGCTGTGCTTTCATTCCAGGGGGGAAAGTACATTCTGTGTAATCTCTTGTGGGAGGGAGAAAGATTATTAAGGAAGCCTGAACATGGACTCCTAGACAAGGACTCCAGACTCCTGTGTCCTTTTCCCTTATGACACAACTGTGTATCCTTCCTAGTCTCATGAATCTTTGCTGTGAATATACAATACTGTGAGCCCCATGAGACCTCTAGCAAATATCCAAAGATAGGGATGATCTTAGGGATGCTCACATAGGTAGGGGGTGTTCTTCAAAGGCCATTAGCACGAAGCGTTGCCCCTGGCTCACCCTCTAGCCTTATTACGTTCCTTCCTTCTGTGTCATATCCTCGCTGCTCCAGGGCACCAGTCTGCTTGAACACCTCATGCACACAATATTGTGGCTAAATCACTGCCTAGAGTCACTCTTCTTTGACCCCCCCTTCTACCTCATCTTCTGCCTAGCTATTCTTCCTTTATGTTTCAGCTCAAATGCCACCTTTTCCAGAAAGCCTTCATTGACTCCTCCATTCTTGTTGGGTGATCTCATTCTGTGCTCTCATAACTCCCTATGTATACCCCAATCACTGCCCTCGCTATAATGCATCATAATCTGTTCATCGTCTGTCACCCTAAGCAAGGCATCAAGGCCCTAAGTGTAAAGTGTTGTATCTCACTCATCTTTGAATCCCAGCACTTGGCCCAATGCTTGGAACAAACTTGGTGCTAAATAAATGTTGTGTTTTGTTAAGATACATGTATCTCTGACTGTCTAGCTTCTGTGGATTTACTTCCACTTTTTTTTCTCCTTCCATACTTTTCCTCCAAGAGCCTCTGGGCTAGATTAATGTTCCCAGTACTTCGGGCAAATTTCTGTAGTAAGACGTAGGTTACGTCAGTTAAATGGGTTCCAACTCTACTTCTGACCCTTCTTCAAGCTATAGATAATTGAAAGTAGTTTGAAAGTTGTGAAAAAGTAATGCTGCTCGTCACATTAGCAGCTTAACATTTTCTGCACAAACGGACAGCAAAGAGGGCACTGCATTTTTCTTCCAAATAAAAAGAAACCATGGACTTAAATAAGAATTTAGCTATTACTGTAAGTCAGGCCACTAAGAAAGAGAAGAACAAAGAGAAGGAAAAGAAAGGAGAACAGAAGGACTAAATCAAATGCACTGATAACACATGGAATGGCAAAAATCAGGTTACAATCCAAAAACCTGGGCAGCCTTGGTTAGGATACCACAAACCCTACTTTTTCTACCTGTACTTGTTACAGCTTGAGCAGCTTAAATGTAGGAGCCTTTCCGTATCTGTAGTATGCAGTTGATCTCAAAAATATGACTTTGAGATTAACATGAAGTATAAATATTGTAAAAATCATATAGCTTGTGTATTTTATTTGCACAATGTAATCTAAAATAAATTCAGATTCATAAATTATGTTTATTCTGGTGACACAGAGAAGTAATTGCATTTAATCTTTCAGGTATACTCCTCTTCTTTAGGTAGAAGCATTTAGAAAACTTTGACAACTGTATGATTGGGAAAAAAAAAGTTCAAACCAGATTGTGAAATAATTTTAATTAAACAAAAACTGCTCCAAAATAATCATTCAGAAAAACTGCCAATGATAAAGTGGCCCCAGTGCTCCTGGCCCTCTGTGTGTACAATCACCAAGAGCAGCAAAGCTGTTGCTAGTTGGTGTGTGGAGTTCATCGAATGCTGTCGTGGCAAGAAAAGAAGATTCAAAATCCATATGCAATGATCACTAAAGCCTCTCTTCTAACTTAAAAATATTATGATTTTATGTACTGTTTCGATCTCTTCATATAATCCTCGGATGGTTTTATTCTATTGACAATATTAAAATACATGTGGCTTAATTTTACAAAAATTAAGAATAGCTGAGAATCGAGCCAAAATATACCAAAGACAAATATACACCAAAGGTATATACCAAAGAAAGCTACTTATGAGGTTGAAACAACAGATGTAAGTTAACAGATATATTTAAAAATAAAAAAGAAATATATACTCCATTTTTTTCCTACAAGAAAGAGAAAGAAGGGCTTATAAAACTGGAGCCATAATTGCAGTTCAAATAATAAAAGAAAAATTAACTAAAGCACACTTCTTTAAACATCTTAAAACTTTTTTAAATCAAGAAGGTATAAGAAAGACAAAAGACTTAGTATGTTTGTGGTCGTGGATACATTTCAAAAAAGATCATGCAAAAAAAAAAAAAACGGTGGTTGCCAATAAACATTTTAAAAATAAGATGTACCACAATTAGTGTACATGAACAATTAGTAATTCATGCAGCTGTACAATACACAGAAAGCTAAACATACTTACCTAATGGTACGCTATCTAGATCTGTGTAAATAACAGCAAAAAGGAAACAAAAAGCAATACTCCAATCAAAACAGATCCAATGTTAAGAACTCCCACATAAAACAAGATGATAGTACCATTTATAAGATATGTAGAATAGATGCCATAACAAAAACTTATTAATTTTCCAAGGTAAGTAGATATGCAGAGTCAGGTAATGATAGTTGGCTAATATAAATAATTTAAATAACCAATTCAGAAACTTGATTGATCTTCTTTATCCATAAAAACTAACTGCTTAGTAATGTTAATTAAGCCTTTTTAAGTTTGCAATCACTTCTTGGAATGAGAATAATTAATCCCCCCAAATTTATACATGCATTAAAGAAGGAATAATTAATGAAAGCATAAGTAAATATAGCATCTATTCAGTCAAGCTATTGGGGAAAGAGGTACAGTACAGTGTACTCAAAGAGCAAAGCTACCATGCAATTCACTTAACTAAAATTTAGTCCCAATTACCTTGTAAAGCATGGCCTAGTAAAGCATCTAGCTCAGGATTTAACTCTGCTTTCTCTTTCAACATGTGGAATAAGAGTTGGTTTTGTGTTGCACTGGTTATTTCAGTCTGTTTAAGCCGACCTTCAAGTACTTTAATCTGAGCCTCTTTCTGGGCAGCCTGAAGACCCTGCAACAACACCAAAAACATAAATAACATTGTCTTAGGTCACACAAAACTGAATCCACCATACGAAGATCTGCATCAAATAACAAATGCATGTGATACATAGATTTTGACATCAGAGAGACCTCAATTCATCTCAGCTCCTCTGCTTACTTAGCTTGGTGACCTTGAGCAAGTTACCTAATCTTCCTGACTCTGTTTTCTTACATGTAAAATGATATGAATAATACCTATTTCCTAGCATTTGTGAATTAAGTAAGGGAACATCGTAAAAAGTCTAGGCACAACCCTGACATGAGAAAAAAATGAGTCAGGAATTATATTCCCCTTCAACATTCAGGCAGAAGTTTCTTACAGGTAACAGATTAATGCATTCATATTCGAAGAAGAAGGGAATGCAACTGCAGTTTTTCCTTCCTGATTTTTTTTCTGAGCTGTAAAGAATGAGAGACATGGAAATAAAGAATAAACTAACAGTAACCAGAGGGAAGGGAGGAGAGGGATAATGGGGGGGAAAGAAGGGGCAATGTCAAGTCAAGGAACAAGTGTAATGGACCCATGGACAAAGACAATGGGGCAGGGGTGGGGGGACTGACAGTGGGAGGTGGGGGGTGGTGGAGAGGCCAGGGGAGGGTAATGGGGAGAAATGGGGACAAATGTAATTGAACAACAAAAATTTTTTTTAAAAAGAATCAGCATACAAACCAAGTTATGATACCAAATTTGTTTCCATCCCAAGAGATTTTTCTCTTAATTTTTTCCTTTGTTAGAGCAAAAGAGGAGTTAATTATTCTCTAAATTGTTTTTTTGTTCTAATATACAAACGCAATAGATGACAAGTTAATGAACTTGATCTAAATATTGCTAACGACTCTAAAGAAAGGTAAAAGGAATACTTTCTAATTAAAAAGAATCTTCCTTATCACAAAGGAAAGGGTCACTGGAGAAAGATAAACAAAAGTACAATGAATTAATGAAACCTTAGGTTTTCAAAAACAGTGTTGATCTTACCTTATTGATGCCCATTGACAGGAAGTGACCCAGCAGGTACCGGGCTTCTGTAAGCGTGCAAGCATTAATGACCGCAGTGACATCCAGTGTTTCTCCTTCTTCCTACATCAAACCAGCATATGGCGTGACATTACTTAGAGCTAACTGTATTTAAACAGAAGGCAACAGCCTATTGTTTCATGTGTTTATTTGATAGTTTTAGGTTAGCTACCAAGACTCCTCAGAATAATGTAAAAATTTCCTACACCAAGAAATATACACTCTAGTTGAAAAGATAAGACACATTTGAATTCAAGGAAGATTAAAAATGATGTCTTTTACAAATAATAAATGATATTACAAAGTGAGCAGAGCTATCTGGAAAGCAGGCAGGGAGGGAGTGGTATACATACAAAACCTAAGATCATATGAAATAAAAAAAAAGAAAATCCCTTCATAATACAAATTCAAAATGTTTTTAATAATAAAAAATACTTTTTGGTAAGGCATTAAACATTGTTTTATATTACAAACCTTTGCTTCTTCCATCTGCATGATGTTGGCTTGACAATCAGAAATACTGTCATTGATGTAATCTATATTAGCAATTAATGACTCCATCTCCTCATTGATGTTAACCACACTTTTATCTCCCTCTCCACTCTCCTTCACCATCTTTTCCCTTCTTCTTGAAAGTTTCTCTCTTCTTTTCGTGAGTTCTTCCCGTTGCTGTTGAGAAAACAAGTTGGACTTTAAGAAATCATATTGATCTAGGACCTTGAGAACATTATGCTAAGTGAAACAAGTGAGTCACAGAATGACCCACACTGAAGGATGCCACTTATGTGAGGTATGTAAGAGTCAGGCTCTCAGAAGCAGTGTGAGTCTGGTTGCCAGGGACTGAGAGGAGGAAATGGAGAATTTTTCAATGGGTATAAAGTTTCCGTTTTCAAGGCAAGCAAGTTAGAGATCTGTTGTACAACATTGTGCTTATAGTTAACAATACTATGCTGTCCACTTAAAAAAGTGTTAAGAGTACAGACCTCATGTTAACTGTTCTTAGCGCAATTTTTTAAAAATGATGTTCTTCTATCCATACACAATGCGATCAAAGCTCATGGGGGGAAATAAACATTGGTAAGTATTAAATTTACCTAGGGAATAAATTTGAAAAACTAAAAATTAACAGCCAGATAAGGGAGAGCCTGTCTACTTTCTGTTTTGCACACCTTGAGGAGTCGATTCATATCAGCCTCCATATTGGAAATCGTCATTTTCTGCATGATGATGTCGGTGACCCTGCGCTCCAGAAGCTGCCATTTCATGCGCGCCGTCTTGGAAGTAAACACGCGGCCAGTCAATCCCTTCCTCTGATATTTTTTTCTACAACCATATAAAAACAGACAAACATAATTACTTATGCGCTTATTTGATTGTGCACCAGAAAATATGCTGCTTTTCATTTAATCCAACATTCAGTCATAATGCCACAAAGATTTTGTTAGGAGGAACAGAAGACTCATGTTGACCTGGTCCCGTTTGTTGTGGGCACTGTTGGTAAGGCCTGCACTCTTGCCACAGGAATTCTCATTTTCTGCTGGGCTCCTGCCCTGGATGCATCTGTTTCTACAGCAGCTGCACTGGAACCTGTGTCCTGAACAGGGGTGTCAGATGAGCTCAGCTTCCGAGTGACCTTCCCAGCCACTTTATCTGACATAGGTCTTACTTGCCGACGAAGAGCTGTAACCTGAAATAGCAACAGAGATCGACTCATTCTCTTAGTCTACAGAAATCCATAATTTACCTCAAAGCCAGAATATTCCCTCCAAATGGACAACTTGCCTCTTCGGTTTTGCGACGAAGAACAACTTCCTGGTTTCTTTTTTGGGCTTCCAGAAGTCTAAGTTGATGCTATAAAATAATATTGAATAAATTAAAAATAGTAAACCGGAAGATACAATACTTCCTATACCTACATTAACATATTTCCCATCCTGCTGGGAACTATAAAAGTTTCAGCAAAATCTAAACTAACAACAGCCCTGCATCCATTATTACAGATACAGATATTTCATTCCAATAAACACAAATGCATATTGATACAGCCATTTGTCTCTGAAAAATGAAAGGCTATCTCTGTGACACATACTTTTTCTTGACAGCTGATAAAGTCGTTGTTTTTATTAGTCTTGCTATATTCTGTTTAAACAAGATACATCTATTAAATACATAAGGACATGAAAGGGTTGACTGTAAGAATGAAATAAATATGCCAGAGATGCTTAGCAAACCAAAAGAAGTCCATACTCTTCAACCCAGGAAAAACAGAATTAGGGTTAAAGAGGCTAAGTTCTTTTTTTATTGTTGTTCAATTACAATTGTCCCCATTTCCCCCCATTCCTCTCCCCTGCCCCACTCCACCTCCCACAGTCAATCCTCCCACTGTTGTTTTTGTCCCTGGGTCCTTTATACATGTCCCTTGACTTGACCCTTCCCCTTCTTTGCCCTGTTATCTCCCTCTGTGACACATACTTTTATTTAACATACACTTATATAGTGCTTACTATACACAAGCACTTTTCTAAATGCTTTACACGTATTCTCATGTCATTTCTGTTAGACATTTTGTTTTCCTGGCTGAGGCACACACAGGAAGAAATACAGCTTAGGATATTTTCAGTAGACGCACCTCACAATATATATAGTAATTACAAAATGTTTTAAGTATGGGGAGAATATAAATTAATTGTATTAGCACTTTACAACAACTTTGAAAGTGTTGGGTAAATTGACAATAAAACATGTTAGTATTGGATATAAATTTGTTTCTAGCTAATCTGTATCACAAAAACAATTAATTATTGATCACTTTAAGCCATTTCATAGGGCTATACTTCAGGGGAGAGTTTTGGATTAAAAATCGTAATTCTAGTTCTGTCATTTATTCAACTCGATGATCTGGCACAGTCCTATGTCATCAAATGAGAATTCTTACATCTAAGAATTCTATCTTATCACTGCCATATCTTATTGTCTATAATAATGATTGACATAGAAGCAAAGTTTATAAACCTTGTTAAAATGAATAAATTACCAAAAATTAAAATTAACATATAGTTTGAAACGTGTTAAATTTCTTCCTATTAACAGTCAAATCTCAAGCTCAGTCATATATTTTGTATGGTGTACAACATGAATATAACGAGAAACAATTTGGAAAGGATGACTATATGTACACAAAACATCAGAAAAAAGGGGAAAGGAATCTGCACATTAGTTTTGTATGTGATTAGACAACCTCACATCTTTATTATATTATATCATATATGATCATGTGTTGCAGATAAGATTCCAAAGAGTTAATTGCTCAATATTGATCTCCCTATAGCTCATTTGAATTAGTAATAAAGAAATAAAAAGCATATATTGTAAGGCAATTGTTCCCATCATACAAGAGTTTTCATTAAAAACAAAATAAATAGTGAAAAAATGTAAATAACCCAAAGGGCTGTCATTTGAGGAACGGGTAAACAATATGTGCTTTATCCGTACATCATAAAAAAGAATGAACTACCCATACATGCTTGAAAACATCATGCTGATTGAAACCCAGAAGCAAAATGTGTTACTCCATTTGGAGATGGAATGTCCAGACAAGACAAACCCACAGGGCCAAAGTGGGTTGAGTGGTTGTCAGGGGCCAGGAAGAGGGTAGAATGGGGAGTGACTGCTAATGGATATAAGGCTTCTTTTTGGAGTGATGAAAATGTTCTGAAATTAGATGTTGGTGATTGTTGCGCAATTTTGTGAATATACTAAAACTTTGAATTGTATAGTTTAAAAGAGTAAATTTTATCTCAATTTTAAAAAAATAGCAGATAGGATAAAAAGAATAGGCAATATGTTATAATGTCCTTCTACTTGACTTAATTAATAAATAGTATAAACAAGGTCTAAAATACCCAGGAATTGAAAGTGACAAAATATACTGATTATTAAAATACATTGATATGCTGGAAAAATAATAAATAAATAAATAAAGGTATAAATATGGGAATCATCTGGTTAAAAATCTACTTTTCTACCTTAGTACTCTATCTTCTCTTCCTCCTTAAATTTCCTCTTTACCTCCCAAAGTATCTATTTTCTGAAATATACTGTATATTGATGTTTTCTCCAGGGAGGAATTAGAAAATGTTGAGAAAACAAAGGAACAAAGCTAAAACCTAGCCATCAATGGGGAAAAGAAGGTTATGACCTTTCTTTTAAGGAAAAAAAGTCATAAATGAATTAACTACGATGTCAAAAATTTGGAAAGAAGAAAAACCAAATCAATTATAACCTGTAACCCTAACAGAACAAGTTAGTTACTAGCATGTTGGGATATATCCTTCAAAATTTCCCCTCATTTTAATCAAGCATGCATATTTTAAATGCTACTTTATACTTAATGTTAAATCAGTCATTTTTCATTGTACTATGCAATTACAAAACCTTAATTTTTAATGCATGAATAACAACCAATTAAATGAGATGGACTATAATTTGTTTATATATTCCCCCTACTGTCAAGCATCTTGTTTGTTTTTTATCTTTTTCACTATTACAAACTCTAAAGTAAAAATTTTAGCACATAACAATTTTTCTTATTTTAGAATATTTTCTTAGTTTGTGTTCATGGAAGTAGAATTCTTGAGTCAAAGAATGAGAACATTTTTCATATGTCTTAATAAAGCCTCCTCCAGTGAAGCCTGGTTATTACTCCAGGGACATTTCTAAGACTCTCTAGTGAGGAAACTATCTTTGGGACCATCCTTAAATCACTATCTTATCTCCCTAGAGATAACCAGCTGTTCTATGCCATTTTCTTCTATCTCATTACCTGGGAAATAAGTCTTCAATACAACCTACAATAATATTACTGTTTTGCATAAACTTTTATGCAAAATACACACTATATAAAATTAATGCTTATTGTCCTTAGCCTGTCTTTAATAGTTAGTTACCAGAAAATTTTCCTCCATTTATTAAGCAGTTCTGTTCAATGTACAACATTCATATATAACTGAGAAAGCCCACTCACATCTCTTTTACGTTGATCTTTTTTCAACTGAGCAATCTCTCTGTTTCTTCTAGACTCTGTCAATCTGGCCTTTTCTTGTTCCTCTTTCATTTGTTTCATTAGGCGAACCTACAAAATAAGGTAAATACCCTATTGGAATTACCCCACACAAAATTCATTGAATAAACCACATGTATAGAAATTAGTTCTGAGACTTCTGAAATTTAACATGGAAATGTGGAGTTCTGCTGCATTTCAAATGGTCAATTCTTATTTTTGTGGAATTAATACATTGCTATTTCTAATATATTTACAATATGTTTCTATCAAATTGCTCCATGCATTATATAGTCAGTGTGCAGTTGTTCTATGAATAGTTTTTGATCTTAATACTAGTAGTTGTGTGACTTTGAATGAGTTACTTAACCTCTTTAGGTTTTGGTTGTTGTTCTATGAATAGTTTTTGATACTTAATACTAGTAGTTGTGTGACCTTGAATGAGTTACTTAACCTCTTTAGGTTTTGGTTTTCTCACATACAAAATGGAGATAATAGTTCTATGACATTGAACTATTAGGAGAATTCAATGAGTTAATATTTGTGCAGTGCTTATAACATTGCCAGGTATACAGTAAGCACCTAATAATTTTAGCGATTGTCATTGTCATTAGCAAATATACAACATAATAACTGACTTTCTTAATCATTTCTGCATTTGCTATTCTAAGGAAATAACATTGATTTTTATGACAAATGTTAATAACTGATCCCACAACAAAAACAGTTAACAGATCAAGATTCATGTACTCTCTTCAGTCAAGAGAAGACCATTTGTGCTTCTTTTGACTGAAATGATGCATGGAAATGATAAACAATAATTTAAAATAGTTATCTCTCAGGGAAAGACAAAGATAATCAGGAAGGGATATAAAGTAGGCTTTGAGTGTATCTGTAATGTTTAGTATCTTAAACTAGATAGTGGATATAGTGTTCATTACATAATTACCTATGCTTTTTTGCATGTTTGAAATATTGTTTATTTTTATTAGGCTTATGTAAGAGTCTTAACAGGAGAAATGTCTATCAAAGTCCAAGAAGCCCTGTTGACCACATGCTTTGCAGCTACTCTGAAGAAAGGCTTTAAGGCTCTGCTAATGGATGACTATAGGAAACAACTTCCAATTGCCCGAAGGAAGTACACTCACTCGTAAGACAGGGTTCTTTTACTGAATACAGAAAAAACCAAAGTCATTTTTTTTTGTCCCATATGACTCAATCATCTTCAACATCAGACTTAAATGGACAATAAAATCAATACCTTTGTTTTTTTCATTTCCATCACATCCTGCTGCAATTTCTTCAATTGCTTTTCATATTGAGACTGATTTTTAAGCAACCTTGCATGCTCTTTTTGAGCTGCCTGAAGTCTCTGCAGTTCTTTATTCATGGCTTGGAGTTTCTTTTCGTATTCAGACTTAACTTTTTTGGCCTTTTCTTCTGAGTAAGATTCCACTGAGCCTACATGTCAAAGAATATTTGGATTTGTTTTTTTGAGACACAGATTTTTATTTCACAAACTTAGAACTCATGACCTTCAAGAACTACCTCCCAAACACAAACCAGGGTGTCTCTGAATCACTTTCTCTATTATCTGCTCTTAACTTGTTGAACAATCATTGAAGTCTTCTTAATTTAGAAAATGTTTCCAGCATAAATCAGACACATTCAAACAATTAACCACAACTTCAGAAAAAAGAATTAAATAGCCTAGACAGGTACCAGAATGAAATAAACAACATTAATTATCTAGACACATTCACATTTTATCTGACTCCTAATATATTTTTTCCTCTAAAGGAACTATAAAAATTCAATTTTCATGATGTAGTTTGAACTTTAATTTGAATTAAGTATCATTCTTACCTAAGTTTTGAAGCACCTGGTCTCTCTCAAGCTGAGTGTCCCGAATTTTATGTTGCAGCATCATTAGCTTCTCTTCATATTGCTTTTTCAGCGTCTGCAATCTTTTCTGGCTGTTTTCTAGTTCATCAATCAGCTTTTGCTTGATTGCAATTTCACAAGTAATGTTTGCTAAGTCTGCTTGATAATTGGCTATTTATAAAAGAAGAAAATAAAAATACAAGGATGGGCCAAAATAGTATAATTCTCTCTCTCAAGCAAGTGCGTGAAAACTATAATCTCCATCCAGGTATTTACTTAGCAGTTATTTAAAAAATGTTCTAGATAAAGCAAAACTAAAATAGGTGAACAAGATAAAGAGTGTTCACATGGATCAGGGGCAAAAGGTACTATTTGTACTAAATAGGAATGGAAATCACACAGTGACTGAATCCAATTAGGCAATTAGGGAAGAGACATGAGCCTTGAAGGGCATCATCATAGGTCAGCAGTTATAAAAGCTGTTTTCATCAAGGATGAAGTGAAGAATGTCAAGACTTTTCTGTCATGTTTTAAACAAGTTCCCAAATGAATTTTTGTCCTTGTACCAAAGTGCAAGTACCTTTTTCATCTGATTCAGAATCTGATTCATCAGAGCTTTCACCCCCTTCGATGTCATCTTCTTCTTCCTCTTCTTCCTCTTCCTCATCGTCATGATCACTCACTTCTGGATTTTCTTCCTAAAATGTGGTTTGTGGCCATTAATAGCACAGTTCTGGCAAAGCGAACTGGTTACCTCGTTAAGAGAGACTACTGGAGTATGAGGTACAGCAGTTCAAAAATTTCGCTTTTCATCAGTTCAAAAATCATTCCATGGCTTTAAGGTTATTTACTTAACAATTGTCTTAAGTCAGATTACTTGATCTCTCATAGTATTCCACCCCCCCCCCACACACAATGCTTTCACAATGCACAAAAGGTAAGTTGCTAATACTTAAACTCCTCACCTATCTAAAAAATGGAGGTTCTCAAGAAAATAGTTTAAAATGGATGAATAATAACCATTTCCATTTTCTACATCTAAGTTAGTATAGCTATCAGCAACCAAGGACAACCTAATCTAGGGACTAAAATATACAAGTTCATTTTCCCCTACTTACCACTTCTAATTCATTGTTTTCTCTTTCTGAAATACCCTTTTCTTCTTTCTTCTCTTGGTCAGTGTCTGCATTATCCTCTTTACCAGCCACACTTTTAAAAAAGGAGGGAAAAAGTATGGTATTAAAGTTGAGAGAAAAACAGTTCACTTTTTTTCTTTCAGATTTAAAAAAATCATCAATTATTTTGGAAAACAAACTAGAAGAGCTGACTATTTAACTGACCAAAATTATCATGTCTGATGCTTCAGAGTAAAACAGAAATTGCTGTTCAACCAATAGTATAGTGATTTATACTAATGAAGGAACAACTTATTTCCAGAAACACTGAGGAAGAGATTATGCCCTGGAGTATAAGACCTGATAAAACAGCTAAGAACTAGTCACAGAAACAGCCAATTAACTAGAATGTAAGCAATTTAAATTCAAAGGCATCAAAATAAATACTTTTTCCATCTAAGTATATAAAAATTTTCTCATCTAACTACAAAGATATAGAAACTGCATTTTTATTGATCTTCTAACACACTTAAGAGTAAATTTAAGGATCCAGAATAAGTCTGCCATGGCACATTTGTCATCACTGGCTGCACCCAGCTAGGTGTCCAGGTCTCCTCCAGTAAGAGCACATGATGCTTTCTTCCTAGGCCATACCCACAGCACAGGTCTGTTTCTGATAACCTCACAGAAATGGGTCTTTGCACATCAAAACTGTCTGAATTTCAGTCTGACCTTTGCAGGAACAGGACACTTCAGGATCTGCCACAAGATTCTCCATATAAATAGAAGCCTCCTCTTCAGTTACTAAGTACTAACAGCTGTTAACTACCCAGATACATTAATGTCAGTTAATGGTTAAAACTAAACTAGGTCAGCCCTGGTGGCCCTGAGAAAAAGACAGAAGACTATAGTGAGCGAAGTTTTTGCACACTTAAATCACTTGACCCTTGTAGGGGTTTAGCAATCATAATCAGGCACAGAAGTTATACTTCTATACATTAGACTCATACATTTAATCAGGTAAGTAGTATGAAGAAAAGTTAAATTTAAATGAATCTACATGTGGAAAATTTACTCCATTGCTACAGTAACATTTTCAAATTATTAAGAATAAAAAGAATACTTGAATAAGGTAATATTCTCCAAACAAAATCCCTCCTAGAATAAGTTTAAAAACTCTATGATAATAACTTTATAACAGCTACCATTTCTTTCAGCTATTCTGCTACATTAAATAATTGCCCTAATAAATGGATTTATTTTTAGAGTCTAGACTAAAATTTTAAACTTATTTAGGCTCTGTAATTATCATCACTATTGACCTCTAATGCTTCTAGGTCCCAGTTCTCACTGATATCTTCATACTCACTCAAGATAAATTATAAATACTTTTCCTTTATATGTATTTTTCAGGGTTCTTAATTTATGTTTATTTATGGATTACCTCTTTAATTTCTCTCTTCCCCACTAGACTGTAAGTCTCATGAGGGCAGGGATCACGTCTGTTTGGCTCAATATGACATTCCCAGCACCCAGAGGGCGTGCATAATAAACGTGCAGGATATGTCCAGTATATGAATCCCCATGGCTGCGCATAAGCAGCTCTGTTTGGCACCTATGCTGGAGTTCAACGGTGATTGAAAGGTGCATAAAGAAGGATGGAAGATAACATATCTCTACAGTGAGGAGAAACTAGCAGTAGGAATATCAGTAAAACAATCTTAACTGCAGAGGAATCAAGTAAATTATAATAGGGTTCCATGAGTGTTGTGAAATCATTTTGCTAGAGAAAAATACTGAATTTACTGAATGCCTGTCTTACATCACTAATACTGCTGTATTAGGGCTGATGATTTCCCTCCATCCTGCAATTCAAGCTGAAAATCTAGAAAGAAACTCCCCTTTCATCCAATCATTCCATTTAAAGGTCAGTACCAAACACTCAAACAGTGCCATACTTGAGATGCAGGACGAAGTTTAAGGGCTAAGAGAGGAGAATGTGTTAGAAAAGATAACTCCCATCAACATTCCCCATCCCCTCTCCTATGCTGTCTCCCTTCCTCACTTGCCACTGTTGCAGCACACAATTTTTATTTTTATTGGTTCCTTCATTACTTCAAATTCTAACCCAAATTCCTTTTTTCCTCAGGTTTATACCCATAAAACCACTTTATTCCAAATCCTTGACCCAACACACCCTCTTTCTCCCCCCCCCCATTATCCAGTTAAACAAATGTTACTCTTTACTTGACATAAAGTTAGCTCACATTATAAGCTGTCTGTGCCAGTTCTAATGCAGAAAAATCAGTAGTTGTAACTTTACATTATTAATTGACCTTTACAAATCACTTAAAGCTTAAGCTTTTAAAATACACATTGATACTTTATAACTATTATACTTCAAATATTCAAGTTTTCCTCAATAAACTGGGGCAAACTGAAATAGAAAATAACTAGCTAAGAAGCAATTAAAGATACCTAAGCTACCTATGTGCACTTTACATAGATTCAGAATCTCGGAGCTGGGAGGAAAAACTAGTGCTCATGTGGTTTAAACCCTTTAACATCTGACAACCAGTGTCAACATTTCCGCTAACAACCAAAAAAGAAACTGTGGCCTGGGTAAATTAATCTGTTCAAGGGGACTAAAACCAGGTACCAAGACACCAGGCCAGTATTCTAGACTCTGGTACCTGAAGTTCAGTCCAACATATAGGGAAGCATCAGCATCATCCAGGAGTCTGTTAGACATGCAGAACCTCAGGCTCCACCTCAGTACTACTGAATCAGAATCTTCACTTTATCAAACTCCCCTGGTGATCTGTATGCAGATTCATGTTTGAGAAGCCCTGTCCTAGAATATCAAACTGCTCTGCTTTTGCTACCCTTTGGGGATGATACAAAAGTTGGAAGCAAATTATCCACTAAGTACATTTAAAGGACTTAAATATTTTAAGGTGGGAAAAATTTTCCACGTACTACTTTAACTACAAAACTTGTTTTAAAGAATAGAAAAAAATTCACATTTTTATGCCTTTAATTCCAATGATAAACATAATGTTCTAGATATATACAAATTAGGTGACTGAGTATAACTCATGGACAATTAGAATTGTACTACAATTATAAAATACTTTGAGTAAGTTGTAGAATTATAGACCAAGAAACTTTAGAATACTATATAATGTATAGAATATAATTATGAAATGTAATTATTAAATAATTTCAAGAAATTATAATTTTTAAACTTCCATATTTAAAGTAAGATATCAGTTTGCCTAATTGTTGCATAGTAAATGTCCTCAAAAAGCTTATTTTAAGAGAGAAATTTCTAAAGTGGTGCTTTGAAATACATAAATATTATTAAAACTAGTTTATTTTCTTAATAATTTCGATTATATAATATGGAGATTTGTTTAGAAAAATATAAGCAGAGATATTCTTCTAGGAAGTAAAATGCCACTTGACCCTGGTTTCAAAACCACAATTAATGAGTAAAAACATAAATATTTATTGTATAGAGAAATGCGCTTCTAAATTCTGCTCAAATTTCAAATGGAAAAACAGATACCTTGTTTCTGATGCTCACTTCAAATACATTTTAAAACACTTGTTTTCCTAACTCAACCTTAAAGATGCTTTGTAAATCTTGTCCGTAGTAAGGCCACAGTTTCCTTTTGCTTTGTTGCCATATTAACGTTGTTTTTCAACGAAGATCACACCAAAGAGGAAGAGGAGAGAGCCCACCCATGACTTAGCATGGGCTGCACCAAAATGTCAATGCCCACCCAACTGATAATTGCCAGTCTGCTCACAAGTTTCTGAAAGATGCATTTTTAAAGTCAAATGAGGCTTGGGGTCACTTTAAGCCTAAAAAAGGGAAGCCACCTTCATAATTATGATAGTTTATTCTGAAATCACATGAAATTGCCCGAATTTTAATTCATATAACTAGTCAGGGTTTTCTACTCAAAAAGTATTTTAAAAAATGTATTTGGTATTTTAAATTTTACAAAATCATCATTACTTTTAGGAGCACCAAGCTAATCTAGTCTGAAACAATCTATAATTCTATAACACATTTCCTTTTGCATGGCAACTAAGTATTTAAATGACATTTTAATTAAAAACCTGGGAAATATTCCAACCTTCTTTCTTCTCGATTGCTTTCCTCAAGTTTCTGTAGCCTTCAAAATCAGGAGGCACAGTATTGGAAGGCCAAGCCAATGAAGGACAAACCAGACAGTAAAAAGCGAGAGTGATAAGAAGGTAAAAATGAAACATGAGCTTGAAGACTTTAAAATAAACTTTAAAAGATATCATCAAAGGACAATACACAGTAAAAAGGCAATACATTTTGTATGAATAAAAAGCAAGAAAAAACAAGCAGCATTATATCTAAGAAGACTATATATAGACTATCAGTTGAAATCACTTAGCAATAAAATGTAAAGTCTTAATTTATGTAAGTAGTAGGAGCGTTCAATGCCATTTCTTTTTTAAATCTGAAATGGATCAATTTTCTCAGTTTCCCACAAAGACCTACTTTCAATAATATCCTCTGCCTTTTAGACCTTTACAAAAGACCTTTTCATGGCATCATTAAAGAACTTCAAATAGTAGTGCCTTTATACCAGAATATGAAATTACCATTAATGCTACATTCTATTTCTACTTTAATATACTACATGTGAACATCACTACATGAAAAAAAATCCTATTTCAAAATTATACATGAAATGGTATTACAGTCAAATGAATATGATATCAGTGAAAAATGTAATTTTATCAAGTGAAATTTAAAACCTCATAATATCACTGTACTAATATTAAAAACTATCAAAAAGGACATCTAAGGCAAAGGTGGCAATTAAAATGGGAAATGTAGTACTTTCCATTAGTAAGATTATAGTTTAATTAGAAAAGTATTAAAAACTATGAGTATGTACTTAAATGCTTTGAAACACATTTACAGAAAGAATACTGACTGTGCAGAATCGGGCATCTTCACTCAATGGAATGTACTGAATGCCAAGGACGGTCATGGAGACGAGAGGACAGATGTGCTAGGCTCTGCAGAAGCATGGAGCAACTTTGACACAGCCCGCTTCTGCTCAGAATTTCAAAAATGTTTTCCAGAATCATCAACATTTTACAACCAAGAGACTGAGTCTTAGATATGAATTATTTTATCAAGCCAGTTCTCATTTTAGTTTTGTAACAATATGGGCTCACACACCATTTTTATTTGTTGGCCTGCGATTGTTTTTCTTATGTACTGATATACTGCTACTACAAGAGGAGACTAGCAATCTTTCCAAGAAAAACAGCCAACAGAGTGACATTTGCCAGGGATCAGAGGTGCAGTATAACAGCTAAAAAACTAAGGTAAAGCTGCTGCCTAAGAAACCTGTATTTCTAGAGTTTCAACCTGACACCACTAAATACAAATTTAATGCAGTCTGATGAGTAAGTGAAGTTTTTATTTACAATGTGAGTCATTTAAAGCTAGATATCCAAAAATATGGGGATAAATGTGTGAATCATAGATTTTCTTTATCCAAATACATAAAAAGTGCAAAAATACTTTCTTTTTAATCCAGGCTTATACCGATGATAATGAGCTACAATGGCTCAAAAGATATGTTTCATTGGCAAAGAAATGAAATTTTCTATTTTCAATATGAAGACTTTTTGTTTGTCTTGTACAAGACGGTTATATTAAAATCTATGAATGATATGTACTACTGAGTAGATGAACTTTAGATGCCTTCCCAATTGCCTTTTTAAGAAAAGCTTTGCAATCAATAGTTCATAAAGACAGTGGAGGATCAGAGAAATAAACTAATAATTTGATACTTCTCCATAATTTAAAGTAGTTCAGTTTTTATTTCACTCAGTTACATTACAATACTTCTACATCGGGGGTGGAGATCAGGAAGAGAAGCAGGTGCAAATCCTGCTAACCATTCTAAAACATTTATGTAACTGAAAAACAAGCAATATAATCTATCCAATTATTCTCCTGTATTTTCTTCCTGTGTCGACCTATTTTACAAATCAATAAAAAAGGTAGAAGAGCAAACCTTAAAACACCACATATTAGCTACTGGTTATAGCTTTCATACAGACTTTGATTCCAAAGAGGGTGAAACTTTGATGCAAAACAGACCTTTGACATCCACCTCAAACGCAGATGCACTCACATAAAAATGACCGAGTTGCTGCTCTCCCTACCATAGCTACCAGAACCAAAAAATAACAACACAAAACAAAGTAAATTAAAAGAACTTGTGGATTCAGTGGGGAGGAAAGAAAGCAGTCATGAGAACCAGGACAGCCTAGGAAAGTGGAACCCAAAGGTCAAGCCCCAGACAAGTTTAGAAATTCTTGCCAAAAGGTGGTAAAAAAAAAAAAAAAACAATTCTTTCCTACATGACTTGATTTTTTTTTCAATGGGGTTGCTACCCCAAATTTTAGCATTTGCTTCCTCTTTGAAAATTACAAACATCCCTAGTAAAAAAGCTTACTGGTTCTAAGTCATTTCCAATGGCATGAAATCCTTTTGTCAGATGACAAAGCTTGAATGTAAAGAGATAAGAAAAAAGAGCAGATGATTCTGAAACTGGGAGTACTCTGGAGTGGGTAGACTTACATGAGAACTGACTGCGTAAGGGATGAACAGACCGGGCAGCACAGGGACACAAAGCATCAGTAGATGGGAATAAGAAAGAAGAACTAAGGCAGAAGCTTACATTTTCCCCCACAGGTTGGCTACACCCATGAGAATGAGTTTCTTTCCCTTTTTTTGTCTTTTCCTATTACCTTCTCAAATTGTTGTCACCATACTATAAAATGGGTAAAAATCATTTTATGCGAGTAAGTTGGGAAACTTGGACACTATGTCTTTATAACACTTTCTAGAGAAAAAAAAAATAGTTCAAGTTCCAAACAATTTTAATTGAACTTACTGTATATGTAAGGCAGAGGCAGAACACAAATTTTGTGATGTCTCTCTGATAAGTAAAATAAATAAATATGAGGCCTGTAACACAACTGGACAAAAATCAGTATATCCAAAGAGGAGCTATAGCCTCCAAAGAGTTCCTGTGGAAGACTAATCACTAATGGCAGTAAACCTGATGTCCTTCTCAACACTGCTGGGAATCTCTATTTCTTAACTGTTGCTACTCTTTGGCTAAAATGAGAGTTTACCTACATTTTTAAAACAGAAACATTCATCTAAATGTTATTTGGATCTATAGCTAAAAGTTACTGATGACAAAATCTCTATCAAGTTTACTAAAATTTTGTGATGTCTCTCTGTTTATCTAGTTATTTGTTGAGTTCTTAATATTAAATCTGCTACTATTTTTATCTTAATAATTATTACATCTAAAAGAATCACTAAAATAGTCATAATCTGTCACTTTTTAATAACTATTTTATTTAATATTTTTATCTTGAAATGGTTGCAAAGTGATAGAGACAAAATCCTAATAAAATATTTTTCCTTTAATGCTATTTATCAGTCAAAATGCTTACAACCCTGCCTTATCACAAAAATAATCCAAATCAGAGGTATTAATTTGGGGTACCTATGGACAGAACAGCTTGTTTTCATTTCTTTTTTTAATTATTCATATCCAACAGTGAGTTAGGTAATATCTCTAAATTTAACTCAAAAGGAAAGAGCAAAACCAGCTCATGACCTTGAGTAATAAACCCTTGATTATACTTATTCATGAACACTAATCACCTGACCCTTTAAACACAAGTCATAACCTTTGACATTCTGACCAACTATGGAATAAGTCATGTGCACAAGTCTCATTTTTATCCAAGTAGTATTTTGAATCACACTGGTTTCAATAATTCCATAATCATTATTTCCATTTCAATTGCCCTACCTAAGAGGGACTCATTATAGATGTCTCAATGCCACCATAACCAGCTGTCCATGGAAAATGCCTGCTAAGACATTAGCATCTCAAGAACGCAATCTCAACTGCAATGCCTCCTAACCACAGATGTGCAACTCCTGGTTTTAATTATTTCAGTCATTCTTTTTTAACTTGAGGACACAGAGCAGAATTAATGTGAAGAATTTTACCTCCAATACTTTGATCAACTCTTTTTTTTTGAAGGAAGAAATGCCTGGTTGCCTAAAATAAATTTCTAAATAAACCGAGCAAAGCAGTGTAGACTAAATGTCAAAAGTAATTCCACAAAGTGCACCCCTTGTAACAAATCCTTTCACAATAAGACAGCTTTGCCTAGTTTTGAATATCTAGCCAAAAATGCTTAAAATTAATATGACTGGCAAGTTCAAAATATATTTGACTGCACTATGGAATCAGTATGTAAACATGTGAAGTATTTATGAGTATTTAACCACTCACATATTACAAGTGGTCATATTTTTATTTTCCTCCTCTTCTTTGCACCCAGTTGATTTCAGAAGGAGATATTATCAGGATGCAAGGAAAAGACAGCCTAGAACAGTGGTGAAAAGCTGAGTAACTCCTTGTTGGAAGATTCAGATAAGAAATAACTTTCACATAATCAAATTAGAAGCCCTGCAGAAAATACTGGAGACAGCAAATGATATTAAATGACAGTCTGATGGATTAGTTTAGCCTTTAGTTAAACTAATCTAGACAGGAATTAGAATATATCCATGAGACTATTTAATTACATTAGAAAATGTGGAAAAAATGAAAACACTGAATTGTAATGGTACAGCAAGCTTTGCAGAAAAGAAAGATGAATGGAATGCAAGAGCAGCTATTTGAAGAAATAATATGTCTCTAATAGTAATTTTACCTTGCCATAGTCTAAATAAAATTCATTACCATAATATTATAAGTAACCTTCTTTACAGACAAGTAGAGATAAACTATTAAAAGCATCAGTGTAATTGTCAGCTAATTTAAATAGCATTTCAATTGTTAATATACTTATGAGACTATGTATACTCACTGTAATCACCAATTAAAGTATCCTGAAAACTAAAAACAAAATAGGGATTCACAAACCAGTCATTTTAAAACACTACCTTTTCTTCTTCTTCTTTTCTTTCCTCTTCAGCTTTTCTAAATCTTTCTTAGCAAGATCTATAATTTCAATGGTCTCCCTGTCTGAGGACAGGATAGTAGGAGAGAAGGACGATGGCCCACTGAAGTAAGGAGATCTTGCTGTGGCTCTTGTCAAGCTTTTTCGAAGGTTCTCATTCACTGCTTCGCTCTCTAATAATTTTGCCCTAGTGAATAAAAATATATTAAACAGGAAACATTTTTTATTGTGGCAAAAAATACAGACCATAAAATTTACCACTCTAACCATTCCTAAGTATACACTTCTGCAGCACACCAAGTTCATTGACACTGTTATGGCAACCACTGTGATCACCTGTCTGAAGAACTTCTTTATCTTCTCCCGCTAAAGCTCTGTACCAACGAAGCACTATCTCCTTATTCCCCTCTCCTCCCAGGCCCTGGCAACCACCATTCTACTTTCTGCCTCTACAGAGTTGACTACAGCAGGAATAAATTGGCATTTTAAATGAGTTGTTTTGCATGCTTAAAAAAAAAAAAAGACCTCCAAACTATCTTTCAATATTGCTACAAGGTAGGCTTTAAAAAAAAAAATGTGTTCACAAACATTAATATTTAGGATATTTTTAATTCCCAGATTAAATAATTACAAATTTGAAATCACACTCTTTGTGCTCAAAAGTACCAACAGTAATTAGATTACTTGCATTCTGGCCACCAGGCACTAGCTATCCTTGCTTTGTAAAGCCATTATTTAAACTTAAAATACAGGGGCAGCATGGTTCTCAACCCTTCAGTTCCTCATTCATCATGCTGTAATAACATTCTCAAACCCTTGCAAAGAATAGTCAGTCAAACTTGCCCCAGACTGGCTGAGAGACATCTGGCTCCTGAATATGTCATGGGAAAAGATGGTATCTCCAAGGAAACCCAAGTCTGATAATTGAAAACATTCTTTTGTTTGCTCAAGTGATCCAACTAATGACAGGAGAATAATGTATGTACTGTCAGTAATATGCAAAACCACAGAATGATAAGATCCTAAAACACCCTGGAATTGAGACTGAAAGGGATTCAGAGAGTCCTCTAGGCCAGTCCCTTTCCTCTGATTTGATTTGAACCATCAAGAACACAATTATCTACATCGATGTAATATATTTCCAAGGTAAACTGACAAATGTGACCGGGATAGGGCTATAAGGAGAAAATGCTACCCACTACCTCTGCCCCAAAACTGTATTACTAGGCACTTTTGCCATATGTGCAAATATTTCAGAAGAAGATGCTAGATTATTTGTAGCAATTAAGCTCTCAAAGGCACAGTCAGCTCTGTGTTTTTTCATTATTTACCAAAATTATTCATGACACTGTTGAAACCATCCAGAGACAGAGTGTATAAAAATCAGTGAATATGCATTTCAAATTAATGTTTTGCTAGTTCTTTTTTTATAGTTGTTCAGTTACAGTTGTCCTGCCTTTTTTCTCCATTGCTCTCCCCTGCACCGCCCCCTCCATTCCCACAGTCAACCCCCACAATGTCTTACTAGTTCTTTAATGAAATTGTTTTATTATATATCTGGTGTTACATGTGAGCAGAAGACAATTATAATATTGTAAATGGTTAAGTAGCTGTGTACAAACTTCTAGGTTAAATGACTTCAAAATTATTTCAAAGAAAATCATAAATCTAGCAATGTCATTTTTTTTTTAAACAAGAGGGCAACCTAAGTATAAAAACTCAGCTCAACTATAAAAACTCAGTCAAGCCCTGACTGGTGTGGTTCACTTGGTTGGGTGTCGTTTTGCAAAGAGAAAGGTCACTTGTTCATTCCCAATCGGGGCATATGTCTGGGTTGTGGGTTTGGTCCCCAGTCAGGGTGCATGTGAGAGGCAACCAACAGATGTTTCTCTCTCAAATCGAATTTTCTCTCACTCTCTTTCTCCCTTCCTTTTGTTCCTCTCTAAAGTTAAATAGATAAAATCTTCAAAACATAAAAACTGAGTCAAATGTATAATTTTCCATATTTTCAATACCTATCATAAAGCTTGGTGTATAATAATGAATATTAATAATAAAGGAAAATACAATAAGCTAGTTGTCAATAATGACCAATCTTTTTTTCAAAGTTAAAACAGTTTTATTTGCTCATTTATGTACACTGTTGTGTGTTATTATTCCAAAACTTTCAAACACAAGATACTTAATAATACCGACAATAAATGACTTGTCCTTTAGTTGGCTGATTTATATAACAATCAGACAACTTGTGTTTTTTTTTAATACCTTATTTTAAAAGTTTGTGTTTGTCCCTGGCTGGTGTGGCTCAGTGGACTGAGCACCAGCCTGTGAACCAAAGGGTCGCGGGTTCAATTCCCAGTCAGGGCACATGCCTGGGTTGCAGGCAAGGTCCCCAGTTGGGAGTGCACGAAAGGCAACCACACATTGATATTTCTCTCCCTCTCTTTCTCTTTCTCTTCCTGTCTCTCTAAAAAGAAATACAATCTTTAAAAAATAAATAAATAAAAGTTTGCATTTGGTAGGAGCATAGTCAATGTTTGTTCAATCCTAGTGCTGATAAATGCTAAACCCTTTAGGGCTCACCTCTACAAATCCCATGCTACATTAGCAGAACCTGCTTTTTACATGGGCTATAGAGATAGCATCTCTCTGTTACCCTTTCTTTCTCTTCACACTCACCCACCCACCCACCCACTTGCTGCCTGCATTTCATTTGACTAAATGAAGACTAAACAGTAAGGCATGAAAGGAAGTATACAGGCTCCCATGGGAAGGAGCAGACTGAGGGCTTGCCTCTCGGCTCTGTCACCCACTAAATCTTGGACCATTGGTCTCTAAAAGCCTCCAACGGTTTCCTCTGTAAAATGGAAATGCAAAACATATACTTCCCTAGAGTTATAGTGAGGATCAATGATATGACGAATTTAAACTTGCCCGACTGATAGTGCAGTTAACAAATAATAACTATTCTTATTAAAAAGTTTCTAACAATATAATTATCTAACATAGGGAATTAGTTAAATTAATTAAAAACAGAAGATAGTACTACATGGAACCATGCGGAAATCATGTTACAAAAATAGTTAATAACATTTTCAAAATACTTCTAATATCTTGTCACATTTCAAAGAAAGGATAGCAAAGCAATAAATACCCCCTAATGTCAATTTTGCTAAAGTATGCTTTGAAAAAATATTGAAGAGATATACCAATATATTATCAACTGTTTTAGGAATGGTGGGAATATGAATTATTTTAATTTTGTTTATACTGCCTTATATTTTCCAAAGTTTCTACAAAAAATTAAATCCCACCAAAACAAGAATTAATGACTATTATTAGTTCACAAAAAAATAACATGGCATGTAAGTTATTAAAAGGTAAAAAGGTAACTAGTATTATTTTACAATAAGACTTAAAATATACACATTTCTTTCTTTTTATTTTTTTCTAAGATTTAATTTATTTTTAGAGAGAGGGGAGGGGAGGGAGAAAGGGAGAGAACCTCAAAGTGAGAGAGAAACATCAATTGGTTGCCTCTCATATGTGCCCCAACCAGGGGCCGAACCCACCCCCCAGGTATGTGCCCTAATCAGGAATTAAATTGCCGACCTTTTGCTTTGCAGGACAACACCCAACCAACTGAGCCACACTGGTCAGAGCAAAATATAAACATTTCCAAGTGACAATACATATATTTGTGTTAAGTTTAGGAAGCTATAAACAAATGCCTTTCTAAGACCAGTTTTGACAGAAATATGAATTGGAGCAGGATCTAGTAAATAAAAACAAAGTGTGAGAACTTGCACATAAATAATAATAATGTGTCAGGCCTTTGGAGTACTTTTGAATTGAATAACTTTTAGATTCTGTGCTTTCTTTGAGCTCCACAATAATTCTTTGAGTCTAGCAGGTATTAATTACCTGATTCTTACAGATGAATTAACTAAAGCTCAGAGAAATTAGGTAACTTTCCCAAGGTCACACACTTATTAATAAATTAATAAATTTTGAAACAGCAAGGTAATCCAATTTAAATTCAAAGCTCATTTATGCTTACATGTAAATTATTTTTACACTATATATTACAGTGCTGGGATTCTAGAAGACTACTCCTCAGGAATGAGACACACTAATTAAAGAATCATCAAAGAAGAGTTGGGAAAATGGAAGAAGCTATTAACCTATACCAAGAAGGATTTGATCATTGATTGAACTCAGGCCCTGCCTTATCTCTGTTCTTTAAATGGCTTAAAGAATGGCCTTAACTCAAGAACTAGAAGAAAGAAATATTAAATGCTGCTTTTAGTCAGTAGGAGGAGCAGAAATGATTCAGTCAGTTTTCTAGGAAATAGCACTAATGAGGCCATTTGTCCAATGGTGTGTCAAGCTCACATAAGATCTCAGAATAACAGGGTGGGAGAGAAGAAACTGAGCACAAGAACCAGAGCATGAACTCAGCCTTCAGAATTGAGCAGTGCCAAGGAAATAGAAGAGAAGCAAGCTAGGACCAGGAAGTATCTTTAGGTGCCAAATGGCAGATTATTGGTTGTGCCTCAAAGAATGGTAAAGTCAAGTTCTACAGAGTGAGGAAAGACCAGCTCTTGGCAGTAAGTGAGAAAGAGTATTGCCCACACAGGACAGAAATGCAAGTCTGGGTGGCTGCTGACCAGAACCAGGAACCAACGCCCCAAAGGTCTCTGCCAAGAGCTTAGAGATATAAGTACAGAAAAAAAAGTAACAGTTAATGAAGTAACTCTATTTATTGCCACATCGGATGTCTTCTCATTCATTTTTGCTGTTTAAGAAAACACCTAAGCAAACCAGTGTGCCTTGCGGTGGCAGAAACAGTGGCAACATTCCTCATCTCTGTTCGAGAATCTCTAGACTAACCAGAAGGAGAGAAAAGGAAAGAGAACACAAATACGAGTTGGAGAAGTGTTGGGATAGCTGTGAAATATGATCTCCTGCTTGGTTATTTTCTGCAAATGAGTACAAAAATGAGACCTGAGCTGCTCAGATGCTCCCCATGGAGCAGACTACAGTTTTATTTCAAGAGAAAGTAGCTGAGCCATCAGGGAAAACCACGGAACCTAAGCAAAATACAAAAATGATTAGTGTCCCTGACCTTCTTTCTGACCCCTACTTCCCCAGTCTGGGCTCAGAGGTCTCATCTATATTACCATGCCAGGGGATGGCATTCCTTTGACTAATTTCTGTCATTCCATTTATGATATGTGATTGCCCCACCTAGACTGTGAACTTGTTTATGTCACACTTGCTAAGTCCATGGCATAGTGCTTACTTAGTATACGGTGAACATTTGTAGTATGTTTGTGAAATGTGAGTGATGAACGAGCCTCTGTCCCAGAGAGGCAGGCAAGTATGTAGGGATGCAGTGAGTCACACATAAGAAGTAGCTGGAGAAGTAGAAGGGAACAGAAGGAATGGAGATTTAAAAAATTAAAGATGACTTATGGATGCTGACCATGCCCTAATGGTGAGGAATGGTACCAAAGGGCACTTCATCAACCTTTAAAGGCATCAGTTATGCCTGTTCTGTATGTCAGGTTAGACAAGCTCCCACAAGGGGTATGACAACCAGAGTAGGAAGATGACATGAGGATATAACATGGGAAGAAATGGAAGAAAAGTTTTTTGTAATGTGGTATTATGGAAAGACAAATACCTATTCCCCTAAAGTTAACCTGATCAAAGGGCTGAGATATCACCATTAACAGTTACAAAACAATAAGCCCAACAAATAGCAATATTAACAAACCCAAAATGTGTACTTTATATCACAGAAGATGAACCGTACCTGAGATCTTCAATTTCTTTGATATAATTGTGAATCATATTACTAATCTCCTCATTTCCTTCCCCTGCAAGATAAAATATGAACATAAGAATTTCTTTTCAATTACAACTTCAACAAAATATAATGGGAGAAAAAATAAGTTATGGAAATAAAATAATAATTAAAACACAATTCATACAGCAAATTTCCCACCCTTATCTACATAATATAACAAATAAAAGGCATATTTTGTTTCTGTAAGAATGTATTATTTACAAATCAAGTATTTAACTTAAAATCACAGGTTGTACATACACAGACTGACATTTCTACTTCAAATTATCCAGGTAATCAACGAACACAAAGAATGTCCCCTGCCCTCCAAGGTTAATCCCTCACTCATCCCACCGTGCACACCCACCTGCTCTGGCAAGAACTTGGTTGGCCTGATCACTAACAAGCTGCGTGATTCTGGTCCTCAAAGCATCAACTGTCTCTTGCATGGCTTTAATTCTTACACGCAGATTATTATTTTCAGTCTGTAGCATAGCATTCTCATGAAACATGTCATTGATGCTTTCCACACCCTCTTCATCAATTATTCTTTTACCCTAGAAAAGAGAGATATTTCCCTGTTGATTGAGGAGCCTTAAACACACAAGAAGTTTGTTTAAGGATTTTACAGGACTCTGAAGTTCTACAATCAAGAGCCCTTTGTCTCAACAGCCCAAAGGCAAAACAGTTCCTTTTTCCTTTAGTGCATCCCTCAGTGGTGTCACTAAAGAAGTTGATTGAATAGGAAGCATTTGAAACAAGCAGTTGGTCAGGTTGATAGGCTAAGCATGATTAAGGAAAACTAGAGAATTCTACCTTCAGAGGAAGGAGGCCACTATTCTGACAGACAAGAGGCTCCAGAGATGTAGATGTGCAAACCATCACCCAAGGTATCACTGTGTTCGCAAAACGTATCACAAAATGCAAAGCCAAACCCATCAGCTTACCGTTTTGTACTCCATGAGCTCCATCTGAAGTCGCGTGATCTCACTGCGGAGAGCATTGATCTGCTGACTAGCTCTGTCCTGATTGACCATCACCTTGTTCTTGATATTTCTTGCTCTATTGGCATATTTCAGGGTATTTAAAGTTTCCATAAAATCTCTGTCTGAAGGGCTGACACAGGCTATCATGATAGTTTGGCTGAAAGTTACAAAGAATAATTAGGTTTACAGATAAAAGCAAATAAAACATTGCAATAGTCATTTTTAAATTCCTGCCCTTTGAATAATACCTTCTCTTCGAGATACCAAAAGATTGATACTAGTAACTTAAGTATAAAAAACAAATTTAGAAGTCCCCCAAGCTTTAAGACTATCTTAAAGAAAAAGACTTTGTTTACTTAAGTAAAATTGGGGAAAATGAACTTATATTATCCTTCTTTGACCCATAATACCTTCTTTGATCCATAAATATAAAAACAAATTTAAAAGTCCCCCAACCTGTACGACTGTCTTAAAGAAGCAGATTTTGTTTACTTAAGTAAAATTGGGGCAAATGAATTTATATTATCCTTCTTTGATCTATAATACCTTGAGAAAGTATAAATACATATATTTATTTCTCATCTCTTTACAATAAAAACTTGAGGCAATGCACAGAGAATAATTCTAAAATTCAATCTATGTGCCAAATTGAAAATCAAAAATCATTTTTTCATTATCTACCTAATATTTGAGGATTTTAAATTTTTCTTCCTTTTATTTAATCACTTGTAATCTGATTTTTGTTGTCAGCAAAATATTTTGCACAGAATCCTATTACCTGAACAACAGTTCAGATAAACTTAATATATCCATACGTTTCATAATATAAAACATCATTTGTAATTGAGTGGTCCAAGTTCCAGGGTTTCTGGCCAGATTGCACAGGAAAAATTGGAAACATTACTTTATAAGAACAATGAATTGTTTTACCAACCAAAGAATAGGACAGTAAAATGCTTAGTATGCCCCAGCTACTACTGTCTGTCAGTGAAACAGATCAGGGCATTCTAATCAGCTCACACATTCACTGAAAAATGTATAGAACTGCAATTAAAGAGCTAATTTACCCATCCTGGTAGGGAATGCATGCCTTTCAATTCTAATCTATAGCTTCTTTGTCTCCTGCTTCCACTCCTGCCTTCCCCCAATAATCTCAACACAGCAGTCATAGTAACCCTTTTAAAAGAGGTCCTATTCTAACCATCATTTTCTCTTTATCAGCTGTTGCTCCTCCTTATTTATCCTTACACTTACTAGCATTCAAGGCTCAGCTAGAGTATTGTTTAGTCCAAGAAGCCAACTGTCCATCTCGCTGTATTTTTTTCTCTCTGCTTCCTCACATCCTTTGCATATCTCTTTTTTGTTGGTTTTATTTATTATTATTATAAAATTCTATAGACCCCAACTCTTAGACCCTAAACTCCTAGAGGTCAAGAATTATTAATTTTATTTGTCAGTATACTTTGTATAATACAGTATTTGGAACATACTGTGTCATTAAAAATTGTGGTGTATGTAATGTGCACATAATATTTATTTATTGGAGGTTGGAAAGTTAAGATAATTCATGCATCTCTAGCTCCTTTTTGATGAAGAAGATAAAGTAATCAAGTAAGAATAATGATATAGACACTTATTAGAGAACAGGACAACTCAAAGTGTAAACCCCAGTCCAGTGTGAGTCTGCAAACTACTTGTTACCAGTTCATAATAAGTACAGGAACTGAAAATAAGCATGTTTGAATTTTGGGACATTTGGGCTTGCTATAATCAGCAAACTCATTGAATAGTGTATAGACCAGTTCAAGTGTTTTATAATTCACATAAGAAGTCACAAATGGGGCAAGCTGAGTACAGTCATGCACAATATTAACCCACCATGAACAGGGGATTGAGGAGCAAAAGAACTTGTCCTTCACAAATATTTTGAAAAGTATTGGGATCAAGTGCTTAAGGAGAATGGGGAAAGTCAAGAATGAGAGAAGCTGAGGTCTATGGTATAGGAAAAAGTTCATATATTAGATAAAACCCAAAAGACACAAATTTTAGGAAGGGTTGTATTTATGAAAAAGTCAAAAAACATTAAAGTTGTTTACTTTTAAAGTTTATATAAAACCACATATCTGTCTTAAATAAGACCATACCATTTATATTATGCTATATATCATGTATTATTATATTATATCATATATGGAATTATATTATACATTAGGGAGGAAATGCATCACAATGTTAACAGTAATTACTTGGAGGTAACAGAAATACAATTTTTTCATGCTTCCTATTTTTCTTTATTTTTCAGAATTGTCGCTATAATCTTGTTATATTAAATATTATAAATATATGAAATCCATCTTATCACTAAAATCACTAAATTACATGCATAAATATATACAACTTGTGTCCAAAAATATCTTTGATCTAATTTTTCTTTTAAGAGTAATTTGTACAAACCTCACAAAATGAAGGAATTCTGTTTTCCAAAGCTTATAGAAAGTATAAGGCTTTTGAATTAAGAATGTGATGCTCACTAAGGATGGGATCAGAAGAGGACTTCTTGTTTGAGAAGTTACCATGGAGTAGGGAAATGGATGAGGAGTATCTGAGACTTCTTAGCTATAGCCTGCCTAAAACTGAGAATCAATACACAACCTGCAATGCAAATATCTTAACCATCTTATAAGGCAAGCAAACTTTCATAACTATTGATGTATTCAAAAGTACTGAAACTTGTAAGGAGTGGCTGTTTGTCATCTACAGGAAAGGGCTACAATTTAGCAAGCTTGAAATATTTGGGCTACAATTTAGCAAACTTAAAAAAATGTATATTTGGCTTAAAAAGCAAAGAAAAAAAATATTGTCCTGATGTAATTAGACCCAGATTGATATTGAAAGCCAGGTGAAAATACAGAAGAAATGTGCAACAATGGAAGCAATGCTGCACCCACACAGGGGATGCACTAGAATAGAGATGAATTCAGACAATGCCAACATTACAGTAAAAGGAAGAAATACAAAATGATACTGTTGAATTCTATAAAACAGAACTTTATTTGTAAACCATTCTTCAATTTCAAACCCAGACTTACTATTATCAAAATTCTTTGAATAATACTTATTCAAAAAGAAAGTTTGCAAGTTTAATTACCTAATCATTTTATAGCATCTAACAATCTTTTCAGTAACCATGATGTTAGAGCATTGAAAATGCTGTAAAATAGAGTCTAGTAACTGTAATAGAACAAATGAAAATGGAATGGTTGTCTGTAACTTGCTCAATTGTACTGCTGGAATTTAAATGCCAAAAATATTTCTACTTGTAAAGCCAACATGTCAATGTTCATAAAAATGTAAAGAATTACAAAAGAATGTGTTCAGCTGATAAAACATAATTTAAAGTATAGACAGGAGGAATATTAGTGATATGGAAAAAGCAAGTACCCTATATTTCATTCAGCTGACATTTTAAAAAGTTTTATTACGTGCAAAAAAAGTTTAACTTTTAGGAGACTTTTTTAAATGGTATAAAATATATTTAAATTATTTTGTATTTACTTAGATAGCATTTACTTTTCAACAAAATTTTATTAGGCATATGCTATACGCCAAGCTCAAGTAAAAACAATGATAAAGTAGAAAGAGCTAATGCTATGGGCTTCATTTATAAGTTAAGTGACTTTGAATAAATTAATTAACCTCTCTGGATTTCAATTTCCCTATCCACAAATTAGGAATAATAATACCTACACCTCAAGGAATGTTGTAAGGACTATGTGAAGTAACCACATATAAAGGACTCACACATTTGCATACTTAATAATTATTAGTTCCTCATTCTATTCATTTGTTTTACAATAAAAAAGTCCTTATAAGGCACTTTACAAATGTTTAAAATAATGAAGAATTGAAATTCGAGAATATGGATAATCACACATGCATACCTATTGCCCCCCAGGGAATCCTGCAGTAGTCTTGTCAGCTTCGAGTCCCTGTAGGGGACATGGGTGGCCCTCTTGCTCCTGTCTCCCAATGCACTTATTACATTGCCCAGGGCCAGCTAAAAGAGAGGGAAAGAAAATGTACTAATTATAATACTTTTAAATACAAAAGCTTATAGAGAATAATGTGGAGATAGCAGAATTGAAAACATTCAGGTTTGGGGTTTTTTTTTGCATTTATATTTTAATGACATGAACATCAAAGTTTTCTACATTACGCTATTAAAAACTGACACAAAATTTGGCTGAAACTGACTCAACATTTAGTACTATATGCATATATATATGTATATATATTCATAATTCACAAATACTTAAACTTCTATTCAGAAATTTTCTTAGAAATAGAAATAAGACTGGACAGCTATGTGTAAAAAAATGAAACTTGAGCACTAACTTACACCATACACAAAAATAAATTCAGGGTGGATAAAAGATTTAAATATAAGCCGTGACACCATTAAAGTCCTAGAGGAGAACATAGGCAGGAAAATCTCAGATATTTCACGCAGCAACATTTTTACTGATATGTCCCCTGGAGCAAGGGACATAAAGGAAAGAATAAACAAATGGGATCTCATCAAAATAAAAAGCTTCTGCACAGCTAAAGGAAACAGTATTAAAATAAAAAGAGAACCAACTGTATGGGAAAACATATTTGCCAATGATACTTTAGACAAGGGTTTAATCTCCAAAATATATAAAGAACTTACATGACTCCACTCTAAGAAGACAAGCAACCCAATTAAAAAATGGGCAAAGGACTTGAACAGACACGAACAGACACTTCTCCAAGGAGGACATACAGAGGATCCAGAGACACATGAAAAGATGCTCAGTATTGCTAGCTATCAGAGAGATGCAAAATAAAACTTCACACCGGTCAGAATGGCCATCATAAACAAAGCAACAAACAACAAGTGTTGGAGAGGTTGTAGAGAAAAGGGGACTCTAGGGCACTGTTGGTGGGAGTGCAGACTGGTACAACCACTATGGAAAACATTATGGATTTTTCTAAGAAAACTAAAAATGGATCTACCTTTTGATCCAGCAATTCCACTGCTCGGATTATATCCTAAGAACCCTGAAACACCAATCCAAAAGAACCTATGCACCCCTATGTTCATAGCAGCACAATTACAATAGCCAAGTGTTGGAAGCAACCTAGGTGCCCATCAGTAAATGAATGGATCATAAAACTATGGTACATTTACACAATGGAATAGTTCTATGCAACAGAAAGAAAGAAGGAGCTCCTACCCTTTGCAACAGCATGGATGGAACTGGAGAGCATTACGCTAAGTGAAACAAGCCAGGTGGTGAAAGACAAATACCATATGATCTCACCTTTAACAGGAACCTAATCAACAAAACAAACAAACAAGCCTAATATAACCAAAGACACCGAAATTGAGAACAGGCTGACAGTCGCCAGAGGGGAGGGAATTTCAGGGGAAAAGGGGAAGGGTTTAGAGCAACAACTACAAAGGACACATAGACAAAAACTAGGAGGGGTGGAAATGGGAGGGAGGTGGGGAGGGCTGAGGCGGTGGGCTGGGATGGGAGTAAAAGAAAACTGTATAAGAACAATGATTAAAATAAATAAATAGAAATAAGATTGGTGACTTTTAATCATTCCTGAATTACCAGGCCATCAGGTGTATCCTTAGAAAACTGTCAATTCATGTTGCAAATTCTTCTCCTCAACTGAATAAAATGTTTTAGCTTAACAGTGTCATGAAACTTTCTTGTGGCAATATAACTACCTTAAGGGAAACAAAGTCTCCTTTAACCAACATAAAAATATCAGTATGATGCCTCTAAACAAAGTATTCCTGATGTAAGGACAGCTGTCTTTAGAAATAAAATGAACCTATGAGCTAAGCACCCAATATTGAAAAAATCTAAGTCAAATTACAGAACTCTTTAGACACTCCTCCACCACCCCTACTGATTTTCTTACTGTCATTAGTGCCTACAGCATAGGCATTAGTTTAAATGCTGGTCACACTTCCCTTCAGTGATGCAGGCATCTACAACCATGTTTTTTTAGGGTTGATACGTCTTGCCGAGAGTGGACATCAGCATCACATTGTCTTTGCCCCCCTTTTCCAGAGATGCTACAGTTTTAACCACTAGCCACCCTGAAACTTCACCAGATGTATCTGACTGTGTTTCAATAGCCTGAACAGGAAAACAGACCCATGCTTTTCTCTTTTCCTGATAGCACAAATGTAAATACCACCATGATTTTATCTTCTAAGAAATTCGGAGCAACACACAAAGTCCAGGATCCTGGTCACCCGCTTTAACACAAAATTCAGCTATATGGTGGGACCATCAAGATGGGTACCGAGATAGAGTTGGGATGTCTGGTTCTCTCTAATCAGCCTCAGCTGCTAAATCCCCCACAGAAGGGTTGTAATCATATAGGAGCAAATATTGGGCAATGGCAAAATAGGAACACACGATTGGAGCCCCCAGCTCTAGGACAGGACAGAGGGAAGCAAAGTAGAAAACATGCCTTGTCCTGAGAGCATCACAGACGTGTGGGGATATCATTACTTTTATGTAGGAACAAATGTCCAATTTCATAATGAAGTCAACAAGAATAAAAGATTTGCTAGATAGTCAAAAAATTTTCTTCCATACAACAGAAGCTTTACGATAATAATCACAAGGTGCTTTCCAATCAAAAACACCACTAGGTGGCATGGTATTAAAGTTAATTCCTAATAAAACCTAGAAAAGTTCTCATTTTGAAACAATCTCTTAAAAAACACTGCTTATAATACTCAAAATAATATATTAGCAAAGTAAAATATTAGCAAAAAAAGTTACCTCATTCAACAGTTAAAATTATATGTTGATTTTGACAAAATATTTTTAAATGTAATTTTTAGATTTTTTTCTACCGTATATACTATTTTCTAGACATATCATAAAATTAAATCCAACTAAATTTACACACATAAAGAAAATCTGCAATGTGAATAACTAAAAAAAAATCCCGTAATGTGAAGAGATCCAAATTCAGTGCACTACGCCTACGCTTACAAGTTTACTGTAACTCTCCTTTCTCAGCCCAGTGCATGAAGGATTTCCACTTGGGTATTAAGTATTGCAAAACAGAAGAGAACAATGGGAAATCTCTGGCATATTCTTAGCACAAAGCCTTAGTCTTCATCTTACAAGTCCACAGTTGATGGAAATGCCCTCCTTTGCCCTCTCGCCGGTGGCTCCAGTCCTCTTCAGTCTTTCTGATCCTGCCAGGTCAACAAAATGGAACTTCGCAGTCAGGGTTTCAAATTCATTCATCTCGGAGGATTCAGAAATCACCTTGTTATCAGTAGCATTTTCCTGCAATTGAGGAAAATAATTGAAAATATTTTTATTAATGTGACACTAACTATCCTCAAATCCCACCTTCCCCTTTTGTGTGTGTGTGGTCAAATAACTATAAATGCAAAAATGTCTGCTGCCAATTAGAAGCTTAGACAAAGTTAGAAAGAAGCCTGACGGTCAGAACCCAGGTGTTATGAACTGAGACTCTGCTTATGTTAATAAATGAACAGCTGCAGCACACAGTCCTCAGAGGAAAGCATCTCAGGTGACTTCTGTCACCATATGGCCACTGCTCATTTTCTGGTTTCTGCAGACACATAAGTATTCTTTTATTTCAAAATCTTACAATTAGCCCACTTCTGCTCCAACTGGATCAGAGATATCTCATTAGGAAAAGGAAAAATTACACAAACTAAACTTGGTCCAAATGTACACTGTTTCCTGGGATATATGTAATTTAGGGAAATGAAAGTTGAAGAAATGAGAACTGTCCTGGCTGGTGTGGTTCAGTGGATCGAGTGCTGGACTGCAAATGAAAGGGTTGCTGGTTCTATTCCCAGTCAGGGCACATGCCTGGGTTGTGGGCCATGTCTCCAGCAGGGGGTGCTCAAGAGGCAACCACACATTGATGTTTCTGTCCCTTTCTTTCTCCCTCCCTTCCCCTTTCTGAAAACAAATAAATAAAATCTTTTTTAAAAAAAGAAATTAGACCTAATAATAACTCACAGCATCTAGTTGGGGACACATTCTGGTTTGACACAAGTGAATGGTGAAAATGGCATGTGAACGAGAGCTCTGAACATTCATCTGGGTACTAGCAGTGGTCCGGGATAAAGCACCCAGCTTCAAACACTGCATCATCTGGAAAAAGGGAGGAATGAAGGGTTTTATATGAACAATATTTAAGCAAGACACCATACAATCAGAAGTCTGAGCTAATGGCTAAAGCCCACCATATTAAGGGATATAAAGGATGTGGAATTACATATTGTTTTAGTTACATGCACTTTTTGAGCTGAACTTCTCAGTATAATAGAGTATTATTTTTTAAACAGGAGAAAACACTAAGATTCCATTGTTTGCCTTTTGCTGACAGTTGCAGCTTCGATTCCAAGCTGTTACAGAAGAACACTTTGAAACAAACTGAGCAATAACTTGAATTACTCAGGCTATTCTGTATCTTCTGTCAAAATATTTTTTGCAACTTTTCTTAACAATCTCCCTTTAGGAGCCACGATACAGTCCCATACATGTGATGGCAAAAGGTGCAAAGGGATTGTGGTCCCATCTGTCATCTTCAATTATTGAACTCTCTTTTTCTAGCTGTGAAGAAAACTACACACACATTGCCTTGGCTTCTTTTGATGCTAAAATAAATGAACTGACTTTACCATAACTGACATTTTTAATGATAAAATCTTTATATAAAATATGAGGAAACAGACAAGGTTTTTACAAGATGTTACACTTAAAATACAAATTTCATATCTTGATCTTAAGCAAACTTTAAGCAAAGCTGAATATTAAACAAAGTAAAATAAGCTCTATTTTAACTACAATATTAATGTCACCTCTGATTCTGTATTCACAGTACGTGTTGTGACGCCCACAGTATAAATTCCTCCGGTTGAATCTTCATGAATTCTTATATTTGACTTTTTATTTTTTGCATCAATATCACGTGTGGTATCAAATAAGTCAAGGACCTCTTCATTATACAGCTATCAAAAACAAGTATTATAAGTTTAAATTTAGAAGAAACTGCCTCAGACTGTAATAACACACATTGCATAATGTTATCTTACAAACATATCTTACACATTCTTCAAAATACAGTAACATAACTTTCTTCAAAGTAACAGATGAAAACGAATGAGGCAATTGTTATTACAAACTCAAATGCATGTCAGGTTTCTTTATAAGAATAAGAACAATAAATTATGTAATCATGACTAATAAGTTCGGGGCTAGTTAAAATGATCTACTGATCCTTTGCAAGAGATAAACAAGTATTTATACATATGATCGAGCTTTAAGAAATACTGGTATGTACCAAATATGGACAAGTCCTAATTAAGCTTAGAGAAGACTTAAAGAATTTTTACTACTTGAACTAAAGATATATTTCCTATTGCCTTGCAACCCTTCTTAATGTATCTAAAAATTAACAGTATTAATATTTTGCAGGGTGGGCAATGATATCAGTGTTTCTGTGTCACTAGTGGATGAGGAGATTGAGCTACCTCCTTAGAAGAGGATGCACACACCATATTTCTATCAATACGCTTTGAAGTCACAATGCCTAACAATATTTGGGAGGGTAAAAGGGAAAATAGAACACTTTTTTTTCTTTTCCCATCATTTAGTTTCCTTGGTTTTGGTTTTTATTAAATTGGGAGGTCTATTAAAACCAGCAGTAAGATAACCGATATTAATTTGAAAACGTTTCATCAATGATCAAAATGAGTAGCTCAGGTAATCCTGACTAGAACTAGACTGGAACACTCTCTGAACCAAGCACCCGGAACTCCAATGTCACTGTTCACCTAACTGCTATATTGCTCATATCCAACGTGTCCTCTTACTGTCACGTCCCTCCCACCACAGTAAACTGCCCGAAATGAATCCAAACCTGCCCCAACCTTTGGGCATCAAAACATCTGCCTATCCTTGCAGGAATACCAGTATCTGCAGCCAGGTCACTGCAACAGCCTCAATTCTACTAATCCTCCTGTTCTCCACGCCCTTTTGGTCTTAATCACAGAGTTCCCAGCACTCAGTGAGCCTGCTTACAATACAACAGTAATTATAGGATACAGAGAGATTCTGAAATGAATAATATTAATTGTTTTATTCTATGGACACCTGTCAAATGCTTATAATCATAAATGCCAACAAGTAAGGAATACTTACTACCTATTATCTATTTTTTCTGATACCTATGACCTAATGTTAATTTGAGCATTATATACCAAACACTGTACTAGAAGCCAGATGCATAAAATCACAAAATCTATGGTGCTAAGGGCAAGATCTAAAGGAAATTAATGATACAATTAGTCTTTTACCTCTAGGAATTGTGCATTCACTTTAAAATCCGGAGGAGGAAGCCCATTTTTCATTGCAGTGTGTTTTTTTTCTTCAATACTCTTGAAAAGGTGTTTAACAGCACGAGAAATAATACCCTGTTCTTCCTCAATGATGTTAACATCAAATCCTGTTCCCATTGTGTATGTTTTGCCAGCTCCAGTCTGCATAAAACAACAGAGAAAACTGTGTCTGCTTGATCTTAACAACGCAACCTCAAATAACAAAAATGAAAATGCAACTGAATTGACAGGTCTGAAAGGTTACAATTTCTACAAAAATAATTTGGTACTTACTTGTCCATAAGCAAAAACTGTTGCATTGTATCCTTCAAAACAACCTTCAATTAGTTTTTCTATGCATTGAGTGTAGATCTGTTCTTGCTGAGAGTCAATGTCAAACACATAATCAAAAGTAAAAGCTTTGTCTTTCCCTAGGAAGACCTGAGGTTCTCCTGGTGTGACAGATGTACAAATATGGCATCCTTCAATCTTTTCTTTGGCAAGTTGTGGTCTTATTCTGTGAGAAATAATCAAGCAAAAAATAAGATAAAATAAATGGAAAAAACGGAAGGAACAGGACTAAAAATTCCTGACCAAATCTTTTAAAGACATTTATGTAATCTGCTCCTTCAGTTGAAAAATTTGAATAAATTAAACTGAGTGAATTTCAGTATATGTAACAATACCAAAAAAACCATGAACAAGAGGAAATTAATTAAATACTTTTGTGGGTGAATATTTTTCTCCAACTCTGTAAGAAGTAAAGACTCAGTTAAGTCATTCTGCTACCAAAGTGCTACTTGTTGTAATTTACCCTAGGATTCTGCTTTCTCCCTGCCTGACAGACAGCTCTACTGTTCTTCTCTTTATTTCCAAGGATATCTTGATGCCTTTTACGGGCCTGTTTTTGCAAACTCTTCAATGGTTTCCAAACTTATTTAAACATATCCTTCTGTCAGCTTAACATGTTTAAGCATATCCCCACTATATATGTGTGTATGCATTTATTTATGTGATATGCATGTACTATATTGACTTGTCATAGATTATACACAAAAGCAGAATTTTATTAAGAAATTAAAAATAAATACAAATAGAAGTTCCAGTATTTTCTCTCCAAAACCCAGTATCATCATGTAGTGTTCCTGGGTCATCCTCTCCCCACTTGGAGGACCACAGCATTATATTCGCCCTACACCCACCCAAGTCTACTCCAGATTTTTCCTCTTCTACCTTTCTTCCTAATGTCAAGGTCTATTTTTATTTTCAAAGAAGGAAAGTAAATATGAAATGTTAACAGAATAACCCAAAATCCGGCCCTATTCTAGTCATACTATACACAGGACCATCCTGGACACACACATCACTGACATATACCTGGGCTTTTTAAGAGGTTCCTGTTTGCCATGGAGAAGCCATTTAAGGAAGAAAGTAAATACAACCAGTGATAGAAAATGTAAAATGATAAAGACAGAGTAAAAAAAGGATTTTCAAGGATTCTGGTCCCACATTTTTACTTTTTCAGATATAGACGCTGGGGTCAATGGAAGTGGAACCAATTCACCTATTTACTACAGAGAAAGCCAAGCCTAAGTACAGATCTCCTGAGTTTCAGCCCTTTCCTGTCCACCAGGACGGAATTTCAATGGAAGGATAGGAAAGCCAATACTGAGAAGGGACTAAACTTCTGCAACCCTGGTTATCTAAAATAGAATACTATGAGGTCTGTCCGGAAAGTATCCAGCCATGTGCTATGACAAATAGAGACATTTATTGAAGAAGATGCAAGATACAAGAAACAGTGTACACAGGACAATGACACCTCAGTCCCCATCAAACTAGGCAGCTTGGGACCTCACACAGTTCTCCCAGTGTCTCTTCCAATATTCAAAACATAGTCTTGATCTTGCTGCAACTTTATCACACTTTCTTCAGGTGTGCAGAATCAGGCGACTTCCATTGGGATGACTGGACCTTCATTTCTGGATCACAGCCATAGACCCAGCATTGGTCTCCAGTTATGACCTTCTTGAGGAAATCTGGTTCATTGGTAGTGATTTGAATCAAGTCATTAGCAACATTGCAGCACAATGTTCCTTCTGCTCTGGTAGCAGAAGCTATGGAGCAAATTTTGCCACAACATGTTTCATGCCAAGATCCTGCGTCAAAATCTTGGACACTAGTTTTTGGAATCCCCAGATCAGCTTCTACTTCTTGTACTGCCAGTCGCTGATCTTTGTTGATTGTAGACCTTACACGTCCAAGATTCTCAGGTGTTCTGCTTATTGTTAGCCTTCCAGAACATGGATCACTTCCATCAGACTCTCGACCATCTTAACAGCATTTGTAGTTGCTATGCCCTAGCTAGATGGCTTAGTGGGTTAGAGCCATCCCAACGTGCCAGGGTTGCAGGTTCATTCCCAGGTTAGGGTACAAATGGGAGGCAACTAATGAACGCATACATAAGTGGAACAAAAACTGATCTCTCTTTGTCTCTTCCTCTCTCTCTCCCTCCCTCTAAAACCAAAGAATAGTTGCCATTTGAACTGCAGCTATGACAGCCAATTTTTGAATACCAGTGTCACTCAGAACTTAATCTCCCAACCTCTATTCATCTGATTACCATCCTCGCTAATGGTGAGGAGGATTGTATTTGAAGCATGGATGATGTGTATTTCCATCCAGTTGCATGGTCAGGGAGACAGAGTGGCTTTAAAACAACAAGATGTGCACAATCCTTTTCTACCGCATCCAGGCAATGACAGTTTCCCAGCAGGTCTGAGAAACTCCCGCCTAGGAGGAGATGGTCTCCCCTACAAGCAAATGATTGGAAGCTGACTACACTTCAAAGGTTAGGGATATATTCATCTTCTCTATTCCCCTTCAAAAATAAGCACTTTAAACTCTCCGAATTTGTAAATTTATACTCAAGTCAAGAATTCTCAGGTGAAATTCTAATCCAAGCCAAATCACCTGCTTCAGTAATGTAGACTTTGATATTTATCCAGCTACAAACCTCAATTTCAAAACTATAATTTCAGATTATATATAGACAAAATACACTAACCCTTCTCAGAAAGACAACACTAAAAATAGAATTTGACATTTATTCCTGTATTTTGAAATGTACTCTTAGTATTTTTATATAAAAAATAAGAACATTAAACACATCCATCTAATCCCAACACTAAGAATATTTAGCGTCAACATTTTGGTTAGCATCAACACTAAAATAATACTAAAAAGAAAAGCCTTGCAGGCTTTTTAAAGTATGTAATCTTACAACCAGATATATTTGAGACTTTTCCTTAAAGAAAAACAATTATACATAAAACTTATGTCATAGATATTTAGAGTAACATTTGAATATTACGTGGCAAAAATAATATTATGAAGGATAACAACAATGGGGTTCTATCTATAATAATAACTTGTTAATAGAGATGTGTACTTTTTTAATGCTACATTGGAAAGGAATGTAGGCAGAGAGAGGCTGTTGGGGAAATAGTGACAGTTTTACAAGAGAATGTGTTTTGTTAGCATGAGGTATGGAACCTTTTGTCATCTGTAGGCCACTGACCAATGGGGTGAGATCTGAAAGGGAAAAACCCCGGAGAGCCACACAGGAAAGAAAATCTAGTTTGTTATATCAGTTCGTGAAGGTTGAAGGTTTGAAACAGAATATGACACAAGCTGTCAATTATTCAATTTTAAGACAACAGGAGTTGAACGAATGTCTCCGTTTTGCCACAGCAGAAGGTTTCCCTCAGCATCTAGCACCCATTTTGCTTCTGTTCTCTCACTAAGTTGAAACCACTCAGGCACAAGTCACCAACAACCTTTCCATCTCCAAGTAAAGTAGACCCTTTCTAGTCTTTATCCTACCTGATCTCTCTCAAGCATTTGATCCTATTTACAACTTGTAGAGGAGGAAAGACTTTTCCCCTCTACCCTTCTAGGTTCTCCTAGTCGACACCCTGTTAATTAGACTGACAAAAGATTAACAAAAGAAAAACAAATCGAAGTTGATCAACATGATGTTTATTAACACACGTACGCATTAGAATGAGGGATGAGTAACTCAGAGGGTGGTTAGAACTTGGACTTATGTAACATCTTAACAAAAGGAAAAAGGACTTTGAGTTTAGGAGAGCAAATTGTGGGATAATAGATGAATATAGGGAGAAACTAATAGATGATAAGGGCTAGTTAGCAAAGTTTGTTAGGTAGGTTCCTCTGGTGCCATATCCAGTGATTAACTTTACAAATTCATGTCCCTTTTAGGCAAATAAAGGGAGGGCAGGGATATTTTCTTGTCACTGCTTTCCAATTGCGTTTCACTCAAAATAATCCTTATGTCAAAGTGGGATATTTGTGGATGGCATATACTGCTACCCTTCAAACATCATATTTCTCAACTTTTATCCACAGTTGGCTTTTGTAACATTGCTTTTTGTTCTGACTCAGATTTATGAGCCCATCTTTTCCCCTTATACCTCACATATCAACTTGCCTTAAAATGTCAGTGTTTCCCCGCAAAAATTCCCTATTCTCCCTGTGATTACCTTCTCAAGTCTAGTCACGCCCAGCTACATTAAATCACTGACCATTTCTGGACCAACTTCCATGTTTTCATTCATCATGCCAGCGTATATAGTTTTCCCTCTGCTTGGAACGCCTGCCCTCCATTTCTCTGCCTAGAAACCTCTGTAATTCAAGACTTAGCTCAAACATCTATACCTACTTCTATAAAGTTTTGCCTACTTCCCCCCATATTATTCTATGCAAACTGCACATGATTTTAGAATGGTAGACATCAATTTGGATTCTTATTGTTTCCCTAGATAATAAATTCTTTGAAGGCAGAGAACATACTTATTCATTCATAAGACAAAGTAATTCAACAAACTTTTATAGACTGAATCTTATAAACTGCTGTAGTTAAGGTGGGGGGTCAATTCCAATACCAAGTATGTGGCTATCACATAACGTAACTTTTGCTCCATCACTTTACTCTGTTACCAGAAAATTGATCTTGAACAATCAGTTAACCATTTTCCAATCTATAAGATGAGGAGCTTGGATTTAATACTCCTAAGGTTCTTTCTACCTTCAAATTATATTGTAATTATTCCTTTCAGAACAGCAAAATCCTGACTTAAAATAGGCATCAAGAAATTTTTTTCCTGATACATCCTATATTCACTATTAGTGGCACCACTTGTTCTTTATTTCTTGGTTCTTATTATACCCTCCAGTTTTTGTAGCAAATGTTACTGTGGCCATAGGGACAAGGAACTTCAATGATAAAAACTTTATCATGGCTGTGTGTGTAGCAGTAGCTATGCAGGTCAGAGGAGACTGAGACCACTAGGTTTCCTTAAATTGGGCCATCATTTCTGTTCTCTGCCTTCATAGTAACTGTAACTGGTTTTAGTAATCAAGAATATCAAATAAGCCAAAGAACTAGTTTCAAGATGTCCTGGGTAGGTCAGAGAAATATGAAGCTAAACATAGTTGGGGGAAATAGCTTATAGTTGTTACCTTTACAGCTAAAGTTTTAGTCACAAAAGTCAGCAAAACTGCATTTAAGATTTAATAGTTGGAAGACACATGAGCATTCCTGCACATTCTTGCTGAGCATCCCAAGAATGCAAGACCCTAGATGCTCTCTTCATGGATCATTTCTCAAGATACATTGAAGCAAGCTTTAGGGATAATGTCTTCTACCTGACAAAGAGCTGGCTTGCCATACAAAGATGTCTGCACAGCATCCATATAATAGGTCTACCTGCACTACCTCCATTGGACTGGGGACAAGGGAGAGATAGGGAAGCAGTTCAAATCAACGTGAAGTTCACAACGCTGACTGTACGGTGAGTAATGAAAGTCCTTCGCCTCTTCTGACTCAGAACTCTTCTGTCTTCTGCCACTATACATAAACCGGTAACAAGCTAGCTTGTGTAAAATCTCAGGCCCTTCGTAGGTCTTAACACATACTAACTGTGACCTTTGGCAAGTATCCTTCTTAGCCTCAGTTTCCCTTCTGTCAAATGGTAATGTCATTACTGCCATGTCCAAAGCACAGCATCTCAAACAAATGAGAAAATATGTGGCAATAAAAGTCTATGGAGGTACAGAGTGTTGTTGCTGCAGCACCACTTGAAAATCCTCCAAGTCTATTTCCTCATCAGGCACCTAGCCATATTTTTCAAAATGCCCTTTGGATGCCCCAAGTCTTTAGAACAATTAAATGTAAAACTATTATGTCAGGAACAGAAGTCTAATATGATAGTGAACATTGTTACTTGGATACATCTGCACATATACATACAAATACACATACATATATTGCTATGCAAAGATAATCAAGCTGAATAGTATTATACCCTCACTCACAATGAAAAACCATAATCCTAAAGTTAACCTTTTCACAGTAATACATAACAAACCCTCATTCACCATGCTATTCATATCAGAATAGAGTATTATTAAAGCCAAAATGGGAATTTTTATTCTTTCATGTTATTATCACTTTCACTATCTCCATATAGCCAATAAAGAAATTTCAGTAAGCCCTGGCTGGTGCAGCTCAGTGGATTGAGTGCAGGTCTGCAAACCAAAAGGTCACTGGTTCAATTCCCAGTCAGGGCACATGCTCAGGTTGTGGGCCAGGTCCCCAGGTGGGTATGTGCAAGAGGCAACTAATTGATGTATCTCTCACACACTGATGTTTGTTTTCCTCTCTTTCTCCCTCCCATCCCCTCTAAAAATAAATAAAACCTTTTTAAAAGAATGAAAAAGCAGAATTTCATTCAGAATGGGAGAGAACCAAGTTCCTGAGCAACAGGTTCTTTTAAAAGGGGTAATTAAATTGTCATAGTACAATTTGTCCTTATACTGAATTAAATTTGATTAAATGCTAGTGATTAGAATGTTGACAAATGACTAATCGATGATTTGTGATTATTTAAAAGATGCTGACTTAAGGAAAATAAATAATTGCATGAATTATAATTTATAACTTCCCAGAACTTGTACAGTCACCCAGTCTCCCCCGTGAGTTAGAAGAGCAGCACTAACATCACTCATTAACCCGAGTCCAGGGGTGCTGGCCGTCAAACCCACGTTGTTAAACACGTGGTTTAGCAGTGCCTTCCAGACTTCCTCAAACACCCTCACCTCTCTTATCTCTGTTCTCCATTTCATTAAAGCATCACAAAGGATAAACCTTTTTTGCTAATTGATTGGTTATTCTTACTTTCTCCCACAAATAGAAGACAATAACACACAAAATATCTTCCTTTTTTCTGTTGGTCACTGCTAATTTCTTGTCATCTTAAAAAACATTGTTGTCCTTAATCTATGGTTTCATAAATGTGACAAATTTTTCCATTACCTTAATGTCTTTGTAAACTGTCTCTTCTTTTTTTTTTTTGAGTTATTCTGATCTCATCCCCACGTGATTGTGGTAGTTCTACAGTTAACTCAATAATCTGACCTGATTCCCACTGTGTGTAGCTCTTTTACTTACAGCTATCTGTAACTAGCCCACTTGGCACCCTGTTAACACCTTTGTTCTTTCTACAGGGACACCAATAAATCTGTCCCCTGTAAGGATCCTTTGCTTTTCTCTCATTTGTCAGTGTTTTGGATGATCATTATATTGGATTTTACTTACTGGTGTTCAATTTGATATCTTAATGTTAATTATATCTTACTAATTTCCTCCCTTCCATTTCTTAAACAAACAAACAAACAAACAAAAAAAAAACAGGACAGCTATCATTTTGTCACTACAGCTAAGCTACTAGGGTTTCAGGTCCCTTTTTTGATCCTCCCCTAGTTCATCCTAGTCAGTAGACAAACATTAAGAAAGGATCTGCCCTACTTCAACCCTCTCCACCTTGTTGAGCTGTTTTCCTAAGAGATCAGGCACTGCATAAATAAGTAACACAGGTCCATAAAAAGAAACTCCCCTCCCAGAAATGGATCTTTAATTACAATGATGATTGATGGAAAGAGAGGTGTTGTTATTTCTTCAAGACACTCAAGAAAAGAACATCTCAGTAATTCCATTAAAGGCATTAAGTCTGTAAAAATCCTAAGAACAATAAAGCACAGTAGTATGCACTGGTAACCAGGAAATATATATGTCTATGACTAATACATATATTATTACATATAATATATATCTTATATATTATAGACATATATTATAAAATATATGTCTAATTACAGAGATGAAGAGGAGAACTTCATATTTTAATCCAATAACAATGAATCACCTTTTTAAAATTAAAGAAAAATCTTATCCTAATCTGTATAACTAACTATTTACCCTAATGCCTCATCTCTGTGTGGTCCACCTGACTCAAATTTATTCTTACACAATAATACCAGAAGATATTTATAGTCATATCTATTTTCAATGAAAGTATATAGTTCACAGTGTATTCTGTTAATATTTGGTGCTGTGATTCCTACACTAAGCTACTCGGTCTCTTGTCTGCAATACCCCTCATAAAAACAAATACTGGCTAACTAGGGAAACAAGTGGGGGAAATAAGATGAAGAGACATTATGCCATCTTCCTCTGACGTCCACTTTCATACCCTTTTATCCCCATAATTCCACTAAGGTACAGCACATTGAGAGAAGCTCACTCCTAGGTGGGAAAACTAGCATCTTCCATAAAGGGTAGCATTGTGCCACTCTCTTCTGAACACCAGACGTTCAGAAAACTAATTCTCTGCATCACTGTTATTAATCCTTTTGGAAACTCTGATGCTTTCTTCTTTAGCCTCTCCCCAACAATACAAGACCTACCACTCAAACAATAATAATAATACAAGAGGGATTAGAAGAAAACAGGTTACTCTTGGTGGCAGTGTGACCCAATTGCCTATTGTCCAAAGTGCTCATAGAATTTCTGTTGCTTCTGGTGGCTGTATGTGGTAGCATATCTATAGCTCAAGTTCATCAGAAAATGTGAGTCAATAAATCCCTGTGGCGCATCTACAGAATATCAAACACTGTAGGACTTTAAAAGCCAAAACAAACAAACAAACAACAACAACAACAACAAAACTTGAGGAGGGTAGCCATGGGAGAGGAGCAAAAAACCTAGAAGAAAATTAAACATGCACTCAAAGAAATATTATATACAAAGAAGAAATTGATTAATGATTAGCCAGAGGAGAGTGGGATAGGTACAGAAAATTCTTCAACAGAAAATTATATTTAACCTAGATTTTGAGAGGTGATTGGAATTCTCCAGGCTAAGGAGGAAGAAGAGGTATTAGGTTCAGGCAAAACAAAGGCAAAGATATTTGAAGTATATTTGTTCCTGACTGCAACATTATCCTCTGGGGCAAAAGCACCAGGATAAGAGTTGCTAGAACTTAGGAACATTTATGGATGTTATGACACCACTTAAGTAAACATCCTACCTAAGACATTATTCCCTAAAATAAACACTCTGATCCCCGAAAGATAAAAGATGCAACCAAAAGGCACACAAAAGCCATATTAGAGATCTCTGCCAAATATATTTTTATTTCCCTCTCTAGATCAATTCTTCACCCTGTGCCCTATGACCTTACCCTGTGCCCTAGGAGACTGATCTTCATGAGTTACAGCAATGGGCTTTCTTGCCCTCAGGATTCCAGTGGGACCATCTTGCCCTCTGCATTCAATAGGACATTGTAGGATAGGCGTGGAATGATTTTCCTGGTTCCTCCCCGACGAGGTCCTTTGGTGGGGTGTGCACCTCTCACAAAGGCCACAGCTCTATCAGGATATTTACAACAGTAGCTAGCCCCTCCTACTGTTGCTAACACCGGAGAACTGCCTCATCCCTTGGAGTTTCCCTTAATGCCGCCCATCCTTTACCACACTTCCCCCAATCATCCTGTCTGAATGTATCATCTGTCACCTGCCAAGATCCTGACCGAATCAGGGTTAGTCTAAGAAAATGGCAACAATCCTTTTTTTAGCACTACCAGTGTCACGATCCCATTCCTGATACTAATATTGACCTAGAATACAGAGCCACCGAGGTCCCTACAATTCTACAGCCCTTCACACTCAAGTCATTGACCCATTCTCTTCCTTGAGGGGATCCAGAGTTTGAGATACATGTTATGGATTTTATTGTTAAATATGCAATAACAAAAAGCACATAAAGAAATCTCTTTCTTGGGCCAGAGAATTAGTTTTTTAAATTTTTTCAATAAAAAATAACACTTCATTTTTGTTTTTCAAACTTGAAGAAAAGGTAAAAGGAGATTCAAGAGAGAAGAGAGAAAAAGTAATCTCAGAATGAGATTTGTGATAACTAGATATTTCAGCTCTTATTCTGAGATTCGTAAGTTTCTAATACCTTTTATTTTTCTTAACATACTCCATCCCAATTATATACAAAATTTTCAAAACTATTCCTATAATGCCCTTTCTAAATAAAACCACATGTGTTCCTGGATGAAAGAAAGGGGTCTCTTTCTATGCTTAATAATATTGCATGATTATTAAACTATTTCATGAGAAAACCTGATTTTATGACTATATATAACAGCAATGCATCCTTGATCCCAGGTGTACATTACTTATGCTTACAATCATTCCACAGAAGGGAAAAGACCTGTCATTTCAGCTCTGTTTCTTAGAAATACAAGTAATATTTCTAAGTATGGATGATATTGTACAGATTAAGATTGTGGTTCTAAACTAATGAACATAATTTTTAATAGCAAATTTTACCACCAAAAAATTTAATTTCTACCACAAATGCTAAAATAAGCCATAATTCTGTCATCTCTAAAGTAAATCCAAAGTGACAGGTCAAAGCCAAGACCAGGAACACATTTTTCAAGGAGAGTGTGGTGGGTCAAATTTCAACATGACCCCCAGTCATCCATGTCCATGTATAATTCTTGACCATTAAGCGTGATGAAACCTGTGAATATGATGAAATACCAGTTCCAATTCAATCACTGACCAGTTGATTTTAAGTTTTAAAAAAGGGAAATCAACCTGGCTCAGCTTGATCTAAACAGGCAGGTGAGTTTTTGTAAGAAAGTAACCTATCAAAAGACAGGAGCCTGCTGGACTGCAGGAAGAACCAAATAATCACTTAATGAACTGCCTACAGAGAGGGATGCCTTTAGGAGACCAGAGAGGTCTCCAGACAATAAGTTAGTTAATAAAATAGAGCCCCAGCATACAACTGCAAGGAACTGAATTCTGCCACCAAACTGAATGCGCTTTAGAAACAGACAGTGAGGCCCAGAGGAGAGCTGCAGCCCCAACTGACACTTTGATGACAGCCCTGTGAGGCCTGAGCAGAGAATCCAGCTGAGCTGTGCCTGGACCCTGGATCCATGGAAACCATGGGGATATAATAAACATGTGTTATTTTTACGTCAATAAATCTGTGATAATTTGTTACACAGTAATAGAAAACTCATAAAAAAGATATAAGGCTCATAATGAGCATTATACTCTTTATTACACTAAATCCTACTGCTTTAAAGCTTGTAATAATTAAAACTACTACTTATGCAATTCTGAACTCAGAATAGACAGGTGGGTGACATCTGGCATATTACAATGACAATAATAAGTAAGCCTAAGAAACTCCATTCATGACACCATTAATCTAGCTGCCCTTTGGGAGAAAAAAATAAACTCATCCCATTTCTCACTCTATAACAGAGTTATAAATCTCCAACTCTGTTTCTTTAAGCTTAATCTTTTTTACTTCCGAATCCCTGACTCAAATGTTTGACAAAATCCTATATTTATTATGTATCTTAAAATAAAAATAAATGTTGACAAGTATAGAGAAAAACAATTAACTCCGATTAGAAACATGATATCTTCCCAAATAGAATATTTTCACGTCTTTCAATTCAGAAGCAATTATATTATAAAATGCTTGTCATAATAAGAACTTATATTCTCTGTTTCTTTAATAATCTTTTAACCTGAGTTCCCACATTTCTCTGTTTATATTTTCTACTATGAGATTGGGATACTTTTATTCTGGGAGCAGCCATTGCTATCTATGAGCACAGGATAGGACCACAAGGTAATAGAACAGGTTATGCCCTATGGTAGTCTGAATAATGGTTCCAAATTCCCAGAACCTTACATGGTAAGAAAGACTCTACAGATGTGAGTAAATTAAGGATTTTGAGATTACCCTGTATTATCCAGGTGGCCCAACATCATAGTTATGATGATCCCTAGAAAATCGAGATCAGTCTACCCATGGTGCATTCATAGCTGAGAATTCAACCAAATCATAGAGATGTCTACTTCAGCTCAAAATGAGGAAAAGTTTTTTAACAATCAATCCATCAAAAAAAAAGATGGATTGCTTTAGGAGGTAGGGAGGTACCTACAATGGCTACTGACAACAGAAAACTTAGTACAAAATCTCAAACCTGGCTGCATGGAAGAAACAGCCAATATGTTTCAATGTATTTATTTATTTATTGTTTTGTTGTATTTTTAACTCATAGTCCAGGGGCCTACCCAAGACACACTGAATCACAATTTCTAGAGAGGGGAAAGCAGAATACACATTTTAAATTAGTTCTCCAAGTAATTCTAACACAGTGCCAGCTCAGCACCAAACTTTGAAAGCGGTGGTAAAGAATGATATTTTACTTTATTTTGGTAATGAACCCTACCACCCTTGGGTCCTCATATACACATCCATATAATAATGCCATTAATTCCACAACCTCCTTTTCCCCCAAACACAATCTTAGTTCCGAAGCCCAGTATGCAGAAAATGTAAAAATTAAGTCACTCCTATTGGAGGTAACTCAGGGAGTCCTCAGATCCCCAGATCTGCCAGCAACAGCCCTGGAGGCTCCTCTGTGAAAGCCAGGGCTTCTCGAGAGCACAGGCCTAGGGAAACCAAGTCTCCACATCATTGCAAGTAGGCAGCTGCAGGGTGTCCACGGAATACTGCAACTACTCAGAGAAACAACTGTCTTTAAAAATTATGTATTTGGAGTTTGTCTTAACTGATGTAATAAGTTGGGCCTTGTCTTTTAATAAATGACTTTTCTTTGGTTTACAGTTTTCCATCTGAGGATACTTCAGGATGAGGTGAAGGGGAAGGATGAAGAAGCTATATGTATGTCATCATTCTCTTTAAACCATGGCAGATTCAGCTCCCTATTTATTACCAGGATTTTAGTTTTAAAAGGAAATAACTTGGAGTTCATAAAAGTTTGAAAACCATTGCTGTAGAGAAGATTCCTGCATATGATAAAGGATGGACTAGATGATCCTAAAATTCCCTTAAGCATCAGCTGTAAAATTCTAAAAATTTCATATTATGGTGAGTCTAAAAACTATTACAGGTAATATGATTGCTGATGAAATAAAAACATGAGTCATGCTTGAGAGGGCAGAGCTGCTCATGTCTCTTAACTTCCCAGGTCAATTTGTATTTAATAAAAAAGACTTCACTCCAATGGCGTATGTAACAGATTCAACAGACGTAGATTTTTTTAAAAAATTACTTTCCTGTTGTATCTAGGGACTGAATATATTCTTCCAAATTCATGTTGAAGCCCTACCCCTCAATGTGAGTTGAGGCAGGGCCTTTGGGAGGTGATTAGATTTAGACAGGATCATGAGGGTGGGCTTCCATGTAGCTCTTAGCGTTCTCCTAAAAGGAAGAGAGACCAGAGCTCACTCTCATTCTCTCTCCCGTCATGTGGCAGCACAGAGAGAAGGCAGCCATCTGCAAGCCCGGAAGTGGTCCACAAACTGAATCTTCCAGCCCCTGATCTTTGATTTTCCAGCATCCAGAATTGTGAGATACAAACATCTGCTGTTTAAGCCACCCCCCAGTCTGTGGTATTTCATTACAGTGGCCTGAGCTAACTAAAACACTGTTTGGGGGCTTCCTCTATGAAACAACCCCAATGACTTAACACAACTCACACTTGCTAAGTGCTGTGAGGCAGGACTGACAACGAAGGAGCCTCAGCGGGACTCAGAATAAAAATACATAAACAAACACATCTGGAAAGCTTCCCCAAATAAACAACTGACACATCATATTTTTCTAAACACACACACAGCACACAGTATTTGGAATATAATTACTCATTAATGAAATTATCTAATAGTTAAACTTCCACCCATTTGCTTCACTTTTTACAGTTTGTTTACATTTTAGAAAGTCAGCCAAATGTCACCCATGCAGCTTTATACTATTTCAGGAAGAATCGGGAATGGAATATGAAAAATTGCATTCCCCCAAAAAATTCTCACCAATTTTATTTCATTTATTACTGTAATGTGTTTTTTAATGTGGAAAAATTGAGAGGAAAAAGAACAAGTGATTGAAAAACAAGATTGGAAGGAAGTGCAAAGATCCCTGACACGTGGACGTGAGCAGTTATCAAGGAAGGCTCACTTTCTCTCAGACGTTTTAGGCCATAAATGTAATAGAGAAACATCAGAGAACAAAGTATCTTTGACAAATGCACAGGATGCACTTTAATCCTCTTCTTGAATTGAAGGTCAGAGGAAATAGATAAATCTCATCCATTAGTGTGGATACTAAAACAGTTAGGAAGCACAGTTGTACATTCTGAGAAAATAAGCTGAGTGTTAGGAATTGAATAAAAATGTCATTCGAGAGTTTTAGACCACAATGAGCTCTCCCGTTCTGGGAAATGTCTAATATCTAGAAGTAGATTATAATGTTTCCTGCTTTATCAACAAAATGATGCCCTAAGTAACACACATTTTAGGATAACCATAAGAATTAAAGAAAATAGAAAACATCCTACAGACAATTCAACAAATAATTTATTGTGTAAATTATTTTTTATACCTCTATATGTAAGACATAATGCTAGACACAGCCAGAGAAATAAACATGAACAAATTTTAATTTTCTGATATCTGGGAACTTACCATTTAATGCAGGAAATAAGGCAAATACAAAAATAACTGAAATTCAACAAGATACACTAGCAAATACTTTTAAAAAGCTTCAGAGTAGGACTTTTCAAACATTATATATGAATTACATGGGAGCTTATAAAAATGAAGGTTCAAATGTTGAGGACCTGAGTAAGAGCTGAGAATCTGCATTTCTATAAGCTTACTGAAGATGCTGATGTAACACTTGTGCCTTAAGGTAAAACAAGCAGAAGACATCACACTCCATTAGAAAAGGGAAAAAAAGTCTAGTCACAACAGGGAGGGAGATGATACTTTAGATGGCTCTTGCAAAAGTAGGATTTTGTGGAAAAAGAAACAAAATATAAAATAAATCAAAGAAACATGCGTTCTTTTACCAATAGAGTGCACTTAAGATAAATTCTAATAGTAATTATTATATCTAATATTTTAAAAGAGCTTTTATATGACCTATAGACATATACTAGATAGAAGTCTGTTAACGTGCCATCCTAGTACCTAAGGGCTCTAGACAGTGCAAAGCCAAGCAGCTTCACCCTGTACTATTATAATTGGAAGTTCACAGGATGAGCTCAAACAAAAAAGCTCAACAAAAGTTGAAGCCTGCGAAGTTCATTCTGGATTGTATCCCCAACTCCACCACCTTGAACAAGGCTGCCCCAAATTCTGACAGCCACGCCCATGTAGAAGGATAGAGGATGGAGGATGGGAGTTTTTTTCCCCTCAAGCAACACAGGACTCTTAGCATCTCTATTCATTTACTATTGCTGTGTAACAAATTATTATAAACTTAGGAACCTAAGACAATGCCCATTGATTTTTTTCCACAGTTTCTGTAGGTCAGAAGGTCAGGCATGGCACAGTTCAGCCCCCTGTCTCACCAGACTGAAAACAAGGCAGCAGTTGGGCAGCGTTCTCCGCTGGAGCTTAGGGTCCTCTTCCAAGCTCATTCAAGTTGTTGGCCAAATTCAGTTACTTGCGGTTGTAGGACTCAGGTCCTTGCTTTCTTGCTGGCAGGTGACCAGCTTTCAGCTCCTACATTCCATCCTCTGGTCCTAGCCCTATATGGCACATGGCAGCTGTTTACTTCAAAACCACCAAGAGAATTTCTTGCTCCAGTCTGTTAAAACCAAGTCTCATAGAACACAAAGAAGTCACGAGAGTGACGCCCCATCGTCCTGTATGCCAAAATTCCACTGCAATAGAAGTAAGTCACAGGTAAAAGCAGAGGGGACTACGGAAACACATCATCACCAGGAGGAAAAGATCATTGGGTGATGTCACCTTAGCACTCTCTACCATAGTCAAAAAGCTTCTTTCTCAGAAAATGTGACATTTGATTAGACTTCAGGAATGAGGAATGAGCTGTGTGAAAGCAGTGAGCTGAGGAAGCAACCACTGGGATCACAGGGCAAGAGAGATGAAATAAGGAGGAAGGAGGTAGCCCCGAACGTGATTGCCTCCAGTTGCTGAATCAGTTATCTCCTGATTACATAACTGGTTGCTAATGAATGTAAATAAAGTATATAGGGTGAGTTTTATAAATCCAACTACTCAACTTCTCAACTACTTCATGCCTACCTAAGAGATACGCATCGATGTGAAAGACCAAGATAAAACACTGTACATCTTCCCAGACTTGTATTTGGTAAAATTAACAAGTAATTGAAACACTTTATATTAAAAACAAACATTTATAGAATGGGTATGTGAAATGAAGTACAAACAAAGTTTGCACTGAACTTTTTAGGTAACACTGGAGTCCTCCCTCAAAGAAATTTCCAGTTTGAGTGTACATTATACATTTTCTCTCTTGCCCATTATGGGAACTTTGGTGGAAACACCTGACATTGGATGCTATTTGGGGTCTACTCTGTACTTTATAGTTTGGTAATTGTCGATGAAGGGGGGAAACTTGCAGAGGAAGAAATAAATTTTTAAGCATGTAGTCTCAAATGTAATGCACATGAGCACATCCACTGATGTCTCGGCAAGGCAAACTGTAGACTAAACTGTTACGAAGACAGTTAAATTTATACATTGGGTTTTCAGGTTTTGATGCCTAGGGTATTGTATTTTGCACTTATCCTAACAACTATTAATTTTTGATGTGGTAATAAAGATTTTTTGTTTGTGTGGATGGTTGATTTTGCTTTTGTTCTTTAGGATCCAAATGTGCATCTTATGTTTTGTGGTATAAATTGCTAAGAGTAGTCTGAAATCCATTCCCCCATTTTTCCTTAATACATTTTTTCGCAATTAATAAATTTTTTATGTAGCTATCCTGCATACTTTAAGCCTCCTTGCAGCTATATGTGGCATATGGCTAAGTTTTTGTTAATATGAGCAGCAGAGTCTTAAATGGAAGGGATGGGCCTTCCCTTTTTTCCCTCCCTCCTCACTAGCCGGAAGGCAGAAGTGGTGGTTGTGTACCATCCTAGACCATGGGGACAAGGTTGACACTCAAAGGATGGTGGCGCAAAAAAACAGAAGGATCCTGGATCCCCAACACAATGGAACTTATCAGCTCTGGGCTGCTTATGCCGAGGCTGAAAGGTGGAGGAGAGAGGCAAGCCTCTATTTTGAACAAGTCCTTGCCATTTGGGGTCTTTGTTAGAGCAGGTGAACCCATGTCCTAAGTAACACGGAATTTGACAGCTGCCCTAACAGAATCTATAATTTGTGAGACTGACTTGGAGGTTGAGCTGTAGGTGGTGGAAAACAGGCAGCAAGATGAAAAGCTGCTGACTCCTGCTATTCCATGGCAAACTGTCACCTTCAAAGTTAATACCTTAAAGGTACCAACCAAACCTCTAGCTGGAAGGGAATTGTTTGGAAAGAGTAAGAATGTTAGTATGTATGGGCTACCTCTTGCTGCTCTCAAAAGATCCTTCAAGAGATACAAATTTAACTTAAATGAAGCAGTCTCAAGGAGATGTGGAAGAGAATTAAGCTGTACTGGAAAAAGCTCACCCCACCCTATAGCTTGAAATCTAGGTTGACTGAGTGGTAAAATGGGGCTTCATAAGGTTTAAAAGCCAAATTCTTCTGTATCCCAAATGAACACAGTTAAATCAGGAGGTTCAAAGACACAGCCTAAGCCGACATAAGGAGAGACTCCAAGAGTTCACAGCCAGACAGTGGGGACCAGAGGAGCAATCAGGAAGATATTAAGGGGGTCTACCTTTTCACCAAAGCCTCAAGGTAACTGCCCTTTTTTTCCCCTTTAAGATTCAAAAGATTTATTTGGAAAAATCAGCACAGGTCAAAGATATCTTTAATATTGTTTTTCAAAATATCTGAATACTCAGAATTCTTAAGAAATATAGACAGTAAATCTGACTTCACAGAACATAAATGCTTTATACCAATGTAAACTCCCAAACCCATCAAGGCAACTATCCTTGACTTGGAAACTGAAAGATTTGCCAAACACAAAGTCCAATCGTTAAAACCTAGCATTTTAGCTAGGGGGAAAAGACCCACAAAACTATGTCTTGCTTAATGTTTGGCAATGTTTACTTGCACTTGGAGCTAATTAGCATAAATACGCAGAAAATCCACCAAGCTCTTGTATTTCACACAGACTGTTAAAAGCCTGTAAATGCTCAACTCAAACACAACCCCTCAGGCTCCTTTCCCTGTGCCAGCAGGAAGCCAGCTTTGAAAGCTATCTCTCCACAAGAAAAGGGTATACTTGCCAATGCCCACTTTAGCTCTGGCCATAGAGAATAATAGACAATAAAGAACCTCCCAAAGGACGAAGCCAGGAACCAAGGAGGACAAGTGATTTCCTTCCCAAGAGCAAGGGGGGCAAGCTTGCCAGGAGGGTTAACAAAGAACTTTTTCTACTTCCTGGATAAAAATCTTCATGATTCCTACACACAGGATTTGGCCATTGCTGAGTGACTATTGGGTTTCCTATCGTCCCCTTTTCCAAATGGGAGTGTCTCATCCTGCTTCTCCTCTACTCTGTCTTTTGGATGCGTTACCCTGTCTCAACCTTACCATTGTATAGTGGATGTGCATTTAGGGGGTTGGGGAGTGAGCAGATGGCAGATAAATTCAGATCAACTGTGTCAAACTTAAGATGCAATATCAGGGCATGAGAAAAAGAATTGACTTTGCATCACCCAGATATAATAAACTGAGATGGATGAGACCTAGAGAGGGAATGGGTATGTTTCATGGTTGGGGGATGGAGTGCACTTGGCAGAAACTGGTAAATGTCTTCCCAAATCCATGTTCTCTTTCTTTGATAGTAACAGGAATTTTAGTTGAGTATATGGATGGCATCCTACATTTCTTAGCCTCCTTTGTTAGCACATATAGTGATACAAACTGAGTTCTGAACAAAAACATGCAAGAAAAGTGATGTGTGCTACTTATAGGTCAATCCCTTAAAAGAAAGGGACTGCTTCTTCCTGGGATATAAACATGGTGATCTCCATTCAAGACGAGATCAATATCCAGACAGCAAAGCGAAAAGATAACTGCAGCCTGAGTCCCCAACACCTTGCAAATTCCTTATTAACCCTGGATTAGCATAATAATCTTATTTAAGCAACTGATGTTTTAGATCTTGGTTATAGCAGCCAATTCTGGATAACATACACATGCTTACAAAAATATGTCAAGGAACTTTTTAGTCTAATGTATAGCTATGTGTAGAGACACAGCACATGGATTTAAAACTCTATTTCAACTAAACTGCTGGCTATTTAGATTATGACTCACTATAGTGATTCTGTGTTTTATAAAACCATTTGTTACAAGACAATAATAGTAGTTAAAGTACAGTGTTAAATTGCCACTTATTAAAAAAATAGGACACTAAGCACACTGAAACCTCACTGAAATGAAATGCATTCTTGTAAAAGGATTTTGTAAACACAGTAAGAATGCCCTGAATTACAAAATTTGGGAATTTGTAAACACATTTGTGTAAGTGGCATTTCTTAAAATGTAAATTTTATTATTTAGTACATATATGTTATAGATTTGGTTAGAATTAAGACTTCATCAGTTTGTTTTCCTCAATTTAAAAAAAAATTTCAAATGAAAAAACCTATCATGCAGATTAATATTAACTCAATATTAACTCAATATTTAGTTACTTAATATTTATTCAATAAAAACTTATATACATATTAATGTCTCCTGAAAGTCCAAGAACAAAAAAATAGCTAATAACATACATTTAGTGTTTTACATTTCACATAATGCTTTCCATGACTCTTTCACATTTAAAAATTTGTTCACTCATGAGTTACATATAAACAAGATATATGATTGCATCATCCACAGCACAGCCTTAGAAGGAGCGCTGTGATATAAATTGATAAGTAATGCATTCCATGGCACATTAGCTGGATGCCCTAACTGGCAGCTTAAATATTTGGCTCCCCACAGAATTCTCTTCACTGGGGTCTGCTTGCCATTGCCACAGGGCAGAATCTTCATAAGCCAAATGAGATCTGTAAGCATTTAAACCATGAAAGAATTTTAGGGGAGACACAGTTCCCATAATCAAGTATCTTCCACTGGTCTTCAGGACACGCCAAGATTCAGGACTACCTGGAGAACGGCCACGCTCTCGGGGAGCAGGTCATTCCCAGCGCATGGTTACCTATTACTCTCTCAGAGCACAAGGCACTTTTTTCTGAGGTATCTATTGTTATGAAGATAAAAATCCTTTAAATTTTCAATTCCAGCTGTTTAAATAAGTTATTTCAATCCCCATTAACAACTACATGTTGTAGAGATTTGTAAGAAGTTTCCACCACACAGCCTATCTCTCTGTCCCTAGATCCGCTGGGATGTCAGGCAATTTGGATTTAAAGGCTTTACACCTTCCTGTAATCTGGTACGCCCACTCCCACTAAACACCTTTCCTTCATGTGGGACATCTTTCTCTCCCCCACTCACATTTCCACTAAACTGTTATTTAGGGGCCTGTAAAAACATCTATGACTCATCTCTTTGTATCCTTTCTCCCATTTAACACTATGCATTCTACCTGGCAGGTTGGTTCTTAGGATGGTGGGAGAGAGAAGACTATGAAAACAACTCAAAATAGCAACAGCTAAAAAAAAAAAAAAAAAAAAAAAAAATCAGCTGAGCTCTCTCTCTCAGCCATACAATGCACTCATGGTACAACTTTTACACATTACGGGCATTCAGATCATTCCTACTACACTTTCATATGAGTGAATGATTTAAATAAAAATTTGTAATAGCTGAGAAAATTCTGGTTTAATCAGACAATAGCAGACAACATACGCCTGGCTGCAGCCCTGGTTAACAATAACAACATGATTATTATGATTATTACTGCAGTCAGTCGGAGCTGTAGCTAGAGTCTCAGTGTAACTGCCAGTCCCATCACTGAAACACAACATGAATCCGGAAGGACAGGTGCCCTATGCTATCTAAAACTGTTTGGTTCCTCAGCTTGGGTAGAGAGTTCTGATTGCAAACTCTGATAGCAAGTAATTGCAAATCTATTTGGTTCTTAAGTTTGGGATGGCAAATAGCAACAAGGTGAATACTGAAGGATTCAAACAAAAGTTTTCAGAATTTTTTCAGTTTCAAAGTTCAGATAGCTGGTGGTCAGTTGACAGGAAAAACCATCGCAATAGTTTTCTGGTGATGTAACATGGGTCCTGTACTAAATTCAGTAGAAAAAAACAGGAGGTTTAAAACGCGAATTTTGATTCACAAGGCATTACCATCTACTTGGAGAAACAAGTCTGTCACACCTGTGTGTGTGTGTATGTATGTGTGTATATAGACATGTGTGTATACACACATACGTGTATACATATAAATTCTATAATATACAAAATAAAAGCTAAGTGGTATAAGTAGCAATAATTTTAAGAGCAAAGATTGATAAAGATAATCACAAAAGCACAAGTCAGGGGCTAAGATAAAATAGCTCTTATTATAGGAGGAAAGAGAATTGGCAGAACCTAGGCCTATAAAAAAAGGTTATTTCCAACCAAAGGGAAGAAACATGAATAAGGAGATGGGAATTAATAGAGTGTATTCATCGAAGAATGAGAACAGTCTGACATATTATACACAGGCTTTTCGTGCTGCCTCTACCATCATTCTCCCAGCTCCTGTTCACATAACTCCTGGCCAGTGCTCTCAGGTGGCAGATGTGTATGGTGTTTTTTGCTGTGCAGAAGGTTACCCTCAGTTTACTCAGTATTTTCTTGAAGAGTCTCTCACTGATCACTTGCTTTACAATCCAATGGGTAGTCCTTTGTTTCTTTGTGGCAAACCCAACACTTCCACACCTTTTGTCAATCACTTAGGCTTGCCAGAAAAAGAAAATAAATGTCAGTGAAAAGGCCAACGTGAAGTGTATTACACTTGGGAGAATGCCCTCAGCTCAAGGAGGCAGTTGGTGCTCTCCCTAGCTGACAGAATTTGCAGTACTGTGCACTCACATTCAAAGGAGAATTCAGCGTCATCTGCAATGCTGGTTCATACCAATAAGAGTATAAAATAAAATTCAGGCCATCAGAATAATATATACTATAAGGAAACTATACTAGATGATATGTATAAACGGATTAACACATTTTAAAAAGAAATGTTTCCACCCTGACCAGTGTGGCTCAGTTGGTTGAGCATTGTCCCACAAAATGAAAGGTCACTGGTTCAATTCCTGGTCAGGGTACATGCCTGGGTTGTAGGCCAAGTTCCCAGTGGGAGTCAGTGTGAAAGGCAACCAAGAGATGTTTCCCTCACACATCGATGTTTCTCTCCCTCTTTCCTCCCTCCCTTCTCCTCTCTCTCAAAATAAACAATAAATAAAATCTTTTTAAAAAACCAGATAAATGAAAAGAAATGTTTCCGACACAATAGCATTATACAGGACCTGCTGTGTCCTGAGCCGTTTTTGATCCTCTACAGATATCTCGGCCCCACCTGCATCATCACCTCCTGACACTGTCAGCTGTCTCAGCCTTACTTGCTGAGAGGGCTGGGCTCCTGGTGCTGTACTGGAACTGCCTGCAGCATCTTGACACCAGACCTGGTGCAACTAGACCCATAGAGGCCCTGGCACCTCCCACTGCTTCCAGACTCAAATGAAGGGCTGCTCCACAGGTGGCAAGATCTGGCTGCCCAGCAGCTGCCCATGAGGCTCAGTAGTAGAACCCAGTAGGAGGCCAGAAGGGGTACACACTGACCAGTGAAAGACAAGAGATAGAAAGAAAAAAAATTATTCCCCTTTTCTCCCTCCAACAGACTGTTCTGAAATGAGCGTTTTAATATGGCTTATCCAGAGAAATCCCTAGTGACACTGCTGTGTTCACCACTCAGTAACGTGCACTTTGTATTTGCTACCCATCTTCTCTTCCTTGTTTCATTTTTCCTCTCCCTTTGCTACCCTAGGATTGTATTCCTCACAGACCATTAGCTCCAAGGCTTTGCCTCAGTCTGCTGTTTAGAAAGCCCAGACTAAAACAGTATTAAACCAATTCAGGCAACAGCTTGATAATTTCCCCAAAGGAATAAGAAAGAAAGAATAGTTTTTAACTATCACTGTGCCTGCAGTGGAGTAAGGAGAACAAGAACTAACATGGGCTTAGCATTTACAGTATGCCTGGCATTGCACAGGGTTTTCATGTTATTCCATTTAATCTCATTTAATCCTCACATTAAACCACCCAAATTTATCAATAAAAAAAACAAGGAAATATAAGTAAAGAGGTTAAGCCTTTAACTTGTATAACACTGAGCTCAGCACAGCAGTAAAAGCACAATGGCTGGGATTAGGTGTAGCAGTCAGCCAGATCAGTGCAGGCGTATTCCAGAATTTGAGGACTTACAACACTACACCCAAGTGCAGGAATCCTGTAGTCCTTTCCTCCTCATTCTGAATGCTTGGTTTCAACTTTTTCATTGCTCCATTCAGATGCTAATCAAGCCCTGGGGCATCCAGAAAGCACTTTTCCTAAACCAACGCTTCTGTAAATTGGGCAGAGTATGCAATATAGGTGTCATCTTCATGTCAAATGCCACAGTCTTTGTCTATTTGCCTTCTTTTAAAATTTAATCCTTACCTGAGGATATGTTTATTGATTTTAGAGAGAGGAAGGGAGAGAGGGAGTGAGAGAGAGATTGAGGGAGGGAAAGGAACACAGATATGAGAGAGAAACATCCATTCACTGCCTCCAGAACTTGCCCCAACCAGATCAACCCACAAGCCTAGGTATGTGCCCTGACCAGGATTGAACCTGCAACGTTTTGGTGTACGAATGATACTCCAACCAACCTGAGACACCCAGCCTGAGCCTCTCCTTGCCTTTTTAAAATAGAAAACCTGTTAAATTTCAGCTAATTCAAACTTAATTTTCTTTCATTTTCCGGGTCCTTCCAGAAACTATATGTGATTCTAGACAAGCAATCCCCCTTATTGCTTTTGGCAAATCTATTTACAAATAATTAGACGTAAATAAAACACTGGATTGCATTTTAGTTAATTTTGCTATTTCTGTGTACATTTTACAATCTAACAGTATCGATATACCTGAACAGTACTGGTATCCAAATTAACAGAGACCACAAAGAATCTGCAGATTCACAGAATGATGACAAATACATATTATGTGCCAGGCACTGTTTCATGGGCTTTCCATTTGTGAACTCATTCAGCCTCAGAACTTAGGAAACTCAGAAAAGACTTTAACGATCATGTAAGTTCAACCCCAACGACTACTTAAATCTCCTCCATAATTTTGTCATGGGAATATACTTCCTTGAGAGGAAGAACTCACAAGTTCAAGTTCAGGAAAGGTTGTTCTATCACTTATTCATCAGGTAATTGATTAGTTAATATGTTTATGGCACCTTCAGATGTCATTTCCTTTGATACTAGAACAAAAAAATCTTGGGGTAATGGAAATCTTTTAAAACTATATTGTGATGATAGCTGCACAACTGAAAAAATTTATCAAAATTTGTTGAACTAAACACTCCTATTGGGTAAATTTTATGGCCTATAAATTTTATCCCAACAAAACTGTAATTCTTCAGTTCTTTATAATTCACAACATAATGGTCAGACTTAATGTTAAGATTTATTTTAATTTTAAGAACCACATTGATGACAAATCATATTAAATTACCATTTTAAATTATAACATCTACAGCAGTGTTTTTCAAAGTGTGGTCAAACATCTATCAAAACAGTATTGAGAACTGCACTCCCACCCCACCTCCAATCCCCAACCCCCACACACCACTCCTTACACTGCTACTCTGCCTTAACCAACTCTATTCCAGCGCTTTATCAACTTCTAACACACTATATAATTAACTTATTATGTTACTGCCTTTTTCCCAGCAGTGATCCCCGCACTCCCACACACATACACATACTATAGCAGGAAGGCTCCAAGAGAAAAATACTGAGATATCCCCACAACCTAGAAAAGTTCCTGGCACATACTGTCATTCACATAGTGAAATATTCCTGGGCCTCAGTGCAGACCTACCAAATAGACCCTTGGAGTGGGGCCCTGGGATCTACATATTCACAAGTTCTCCCAAATAATGACAAATTAATATTTGGGATCTCCTGGCCCACAGCCCTTCACACATGGCCACAGCAACTTGACTGGTGGCAAAAATAGTCCTGTGGCAAGCACTGTCCACAAAGCTATAAATAGCTGTGTGCTGAGCTTACAGACTTAACTCGATGTTAGATAAAGAGAGGATCAAATTCCTCAGATTTTGAGTATGACACAACAGTTTTACCTCAACCACAGCCACCCACACAAATCTAACCCAATGCTCTTAGCCAGACTTGCAAACTGTATCCCAAAGGGCTTTTATGTAACCACAAGTCAAACTGACAACCAAAAAGGATTCTTCTAACTGAAATTTTCACTGAAAACTCAAAGCAACTGGCATATTTTTATCTCTGGTGCCAACAATGCTGTACACACTACTCAAAATATGCACTTTAGACTCTTCAGGGAAATTTATACTCTACATTTAAAAAAAAAAAAAACACCATAAGGAGAGGCCATGAATTTTGGTTTAAAGTGGTCATGTTTAGTATTAAATGATATTTCATAAAGTTCTTTTACTAGAGATTATGCACAGAGATATAAGGAATTAAAGAAAAACAAGCTGCTGATGGGAGATAACACTACATTTTCTCATTTGTCCAACATAAATAAACAGTATCTAATCTGCTTATCTACTTAGGTTGTAATAAGGCTAAGAAAACATTATAAAAAGTACTTAAAGAGCCAAAGTAATATATATGTACTTTGTACCTGTAGACACATTTGTCCATCTTCTCAGCTTTTGTAAACAGTGACTCTTTTTAATCTTTGCTCTGAAGTCGCTAGGGTTTACCAAACTGCTATGCACCTAGGGGTTCTCCATATAAAGACCATCAAAAAAAGTTTTTGATAGAGTAAGAATTCTAAGATAAAAAGCTTTTTTCTCTGCCAGATGCTTAACTTTACTTGGTTATATTTAAACATTAAAAGTAATGTTTTGCTAATTTTAGCACTCTCTATATATGAATGCTTTCATTTCGTTTGATAACCAAGATGAAGGCAATTGAATCAAGAACAAATTATATGAGGAAAAAAGAGAACACACATGTCTGAGGAAATTGAAATGTAGGGAATGTGCTTTTTACTGACACTGTCAAGACGCACATTTTTCAATTTTGTGCCAATTGCCTGAACTACTTTAACATATTTATATGAACAGCCTTTGACTATCCCCCAACTTAAGAACTTATTTTAATTTCCATTTTGAGAGCAAAACTTAAGTTAACTGATTTAGATGCATCCCATGCTAACCAAACATCTCAGGAGGTCATTAAACTCATTCATTTGTCCTACATTTTAAAGTCATTCATTTGTCCTACATTTTCTGAGCGCTGACATGCCTAGGACACAAGATGACTACAAACCAGTAGAGGACAGAGGCATGAAAATAACTGCAATATTATGTACTGTGTGCAATAACAGAAACCTACATGAAGGTCACCATAAATGTGGTAAAAAGGGGACAGTAATAAATTGAACAAACAATATTTTATAATAAAGGGTAACAAAAAACCCACTTGACTCTACTTGAGTTCTGAACACCAGCATCTCTCTTACATTACTACAACAGCCTTTTCTATTTTCCTTAATTGTATTTGTGCCGGAGCCACCATCTCTCCCCCATACATTCTCCATAAGCCACCACTTACTGTATTTCTAAAACATTTATCTGATCATGTTAGCCTCTAATTTTAAAATTTTCTTTTTTTTTTTTAATCAGTATTTTTTAATTGTTGATATTGTACAGTTTTCTGTCTTTTACCCCGTCCCAGCCCACCACCCCAGCCCTCCCCACCTTCCTCCCATTTCCACCCCCCCATAGTTTTTGTCCATGAGTCCTTTATACTTGTTGCTCTAAACCGTTCCCCTTTTCCCCTGAAATTCCCTAAAATTTTCAATTCAAACTCTTTATTTTGTTATGGAAGCCTTCAGAACTTTTTTTTCCTTACCTCCATCAAATATTCAATACCTCTTTCTACAAATCCAGTCCATCACCCAAGGTTCAGACAGGGACCTCTCTAGCATTTTAGCCAACATTAACCTTTTCTTTCACTGAACTCCATCATTTATTAGCTCGATTCATTTTATGCTAAATCTTACCTTGCAATACATTTTCCTTTCCTATTTCTTGAATGTATCTGTTTTCCCACATAGAAGGTAAAATATTTAATTCCAAAACCCATTCTTTGTACTTGCTTGGAAAGAGCATATATTCCATAAATACTTGTTGAAATACATGCTAATTATTGCAAAGATTATTTTAGTTGACTTATCATGAAACCACAGGTTCAAAAATGGTAACTAAAGTTAATTATCCTTCTGCTTTCAGATAAACTTTAAGAAAGTTATTATTGCCCTGGCTGGTGTAGCTCAGTGGATTGAGCGCGGGCCTGCGAACTGAAGGATTGCAGTTCGATTCCCAGTCAGGGCACATGCCTGGGTTGCCAGGCCAGTTCCCGGCAGGGGACATACAAGAGGCAACCGCACATTGATGTTTCTCTCCCTCTCTCCTTCCCTTCCCCTCTGAAGATAAATAAATAAAATCTAAAAGAAAAAAATTTATTTAAAAAAAAAAGTTATTATTATTTCAAAAGTTAGTATTTATTATATTTTTAACTATCTCACATTGCAAAATGCTCCTTGACAGCCAACTTAGTAGTTTCATGACCTTTATAACCAAACTTTTCTTTATGCCTATACTATTTTTTAAAGAAGAAAAGGAATTCCACAGTGTCAAGTGAATCTCCAAAGAATCATTTGGCTCCACATTCATTCATTTATTAAACAAATATTTACTGAACAACTAGGTGTCAGGCACTAGAGTTGCAGGAGTATCCAATGTGTGGCCCAGGATGGCTATGAATGTGGCCCAACACAATATCGTACATTTACTTAAAACATTAAGAGATATTGTTTTGGTTTTTGTTAGTGTTTGTGTATTTAATGTGTGGCCCAAAACTCTTCTTCTAGTGCGACCCAGAGATGCCAAAAGGTTGGAAACCCCTACACTAGATAGAGTAAGAACACCAAATAAAACAAAGTGTCTACCCTCGAATAAAAATTATTCAAATATTGCATATTTTAGAAGGTAGAGCCAACAGGATTTGCTGATGGATTACAGGTGAAATGTAACAAATGAAAACCCAAGATTATTGGCTTGCACAACTAGTGGGTATAAGAAATGGAAAGACACATGCCATAAAGACTAAAACAAGGAAATTTGCTCTTAGTCTTGACACTACCAAATAAGAAGCTATGAAACCCATTTATGATATTGTCCATGTAAATGGAAATAACACTATATTTAAAAGAACAGTATAAAATAGTATAGCAAGTTAATTACCTTCATTGAATTAAAAATATAGAAAAATTATGTACATGGCACATACATATTTGTGTTTGTCTAAGGTCTGAAGAAAGTACATGTTAACAAGTAGTATTCTCTGAGCTGGCATATAGATACTTTGTATCTTCCTTTTTAATTTCTTGTATTTTTCTTAAGATTCTACATATATAATAACAAAAGTTTTGAGAAATGAATAGAATTTTACATTCTTGTATATATTCTATATTCTTTTAAACAAAAAATTGATGGGCATGTTGGCTTCAAACTCCAGATGATGTGCTTCAACAAACACAGCAAAGATAAGAACTTGAAAGGCAGGACATGAGGAAACCCTACAATTATGGAGATTGTGCTCTATGAATGGAATTAGGTTCTTCAGGTAGTCCCTCAAGAAAAACTAGAAACTCAATAAAAATTCAAGTACTGATATGCACTAGGTTATGTAATCAGGAGATGAGGAAAAGCCACAGAAAATCCATACACAGACTTCCTGCACCAAAGAAGACATGAGCTCTGTGTATAGAAAATGTTGGTATAGTGAGGTGGTACAGAACATGAACTCTGGGATCAGATTAAATGATCAGAATTTGAAATTTGGCTCTGCCACTCCACAGTTGGCTCTGCCACTCCACAGTTCAATGCACTTGGGCAAGTCACTGAATCTCCCTGTACCTCAATTTTCTTGTCCCTAAAAAAAACATAAAGGTACCTACCTTCTATGGTTGTCAAAAGGATTAGTTAGATGTGCATATTTACAATTAAGAAGGCTTAGATTCAGGGTCCTGAATCAAGAGTATGCTAAGGCAACATATAAAGCAGGAGAGGGAAATAAGGAATGTTGAGACCCTCAACTGCAAAGGCAGCCAGGTTCAGGCCTAACTCTGGTCTAATAAAGAGCAAAGACTCCATGAGAGGGTTCCAGGGGAGCTTAGCAATCACAAAAAGATTTAATCCCAACCTGCTCTAGACAGGAGAACAGGACAAGATAAATAGAAAACTTGGAGGCAATCCCTGGAGCCAAGCAAGAGGGAAATTAATTTAGGCTAGGAAAATAAGTCAGATCCTATAAGGACCCTGAGCTGGATACCCCGCCTTTACTAATGAGAAACTCTGAGACATAATTTATTCCAAGTTATATGGCCGGCAAGTATCTCATCTGTGATGTGGAAATATACTTCAGGAAAATTATACAACTTCAGCAATGAAAGTCACATTTGCTATTAGGACAGAATTAGGCTGAGATTATATATAAAAGGGAAGGGGAATCACACTATTTTTCTTAACAATCACCTGTAAGTCACTAATTGGCTCTTTTGAAAGATGGATTCCAGATTTCTAACAGCCAAAAGTAAAAAAATAATAATAATTTAGTGGCAGTTAAAGGATTTTAATATGTTCTTATGTGATTCTGTCCCAATTAACTTATTTCAAATCTTACTGGCATCCAAGGCAAAGAATAGGAATGAATAGCATCCCTTATCACTTCTGTATACAAGTATATAGCATGTACTATTTGTGCTTCCTGTGTACAATAGTGACATAAAGCTCTTTTGCTAATAAGTGAAAACAGCAATACAGCAATATGGTAACAAAGCAGAGTCAATGTGATACAAAAACACAAAAAAGTGCTTTTCTTGGTTATATTGAAAAGCCCCAGCTCAAGGCTTTAAAGTTATTTTCCACTATTCACAACTTTCTTTACCCATGGCCGAATGTTCAGCCCTACTTTTGGAGGTGTACAAGTAGAGTCCAGGATCTTTTTTAATACTAGAAGGGGAGTATCTTCGCCGGCTGCTACTTTCTTGGTAATCATGGCTGTTTGCGAACAGTATCAAGCAGTATTAACTAGGTACACAATTAGAGAAAGGATGATTTAGAATGAGTCTCTGAAGACTATTTTATTCCTAGAGGAAAACAAGTTATCACCAAAGATATGTAGTTCTGATGATCATCTGAAATCAGAACTAACAAGTTTAAAAGAAAATGGCTAACTATACCTAAAGAGAAAACCATCTTCTGTCTGTTTTACAAAGGCTCCTGGAGATGTTGTTTTAATAGAATTACATTCATAGAAACCAGACTGAAATATTAATTTAATTTAAAAGAATAAATATTTACTGAGCAAGTACTTTTTCCAAATCCCTATGTTTGGCACAGGTAACGAAGATGAGTTTACCCTCACAGAACTTGAATTTCAGAGAATTCAGACATGTTAAAAAAGATAAAGTAAGTATTGCAAAAGGGAATACAAAAAAATGCTCTGGGAAACCAATGGGAATCATTATCAAAAGGAAAACATCAGAAAGTATAGTGTGCAAGGAAAAACAACATTTGTAAGGAATAGTTGCTATAGTCGAAGCTATTCTGGGAAGAGCTAAAAGATGAGAGAATTATATTGGAAAATAAACGTCTTTCTAGGTCAAAAGAAACAATAATAGATGGGAAAGAAAGTGGTTAAAAAGCAAAATTTTCAAAGCAAATCCTCTGCCCAACTGGCCTATTAAAAAAGAAAATTTTTGAACAACATTTCTTATACTGAAAAAAAGATGTTTTAGATAAAAGTTCAGTATAACAAAGATTTTAAAGGGTGTTCACAGTAAAATGTCATCAACAACTGTGAAGGCCAAGTTCCCATGATTCTACAGAATCTTACTGAGGCAACTCAAAGAACTTGAGAGTGCATGGGAGGAACACCTGGCTAAACGCCAAATGCTGAATTAAAACCAGTGCCCAGAATATATCAATCAAAAGCATGTCTTCATGAGAAATGTTTAAAGTGTTGTTTTTATTTTTCAAATCTTATTTTTCAAGAAAAGGGTACACACTTACCTTTTGGAAATGGGATTTCAGGATTAGTAATAAACATTTGTATACAACATTTGTATACAACATTTAAAAGGAAGGATTATAGAAATACATTCAAACCACAGTTTATCCAAAGTGTCTTTTGAACCATTGATTTAATATACTTCCTTGCCAAGCTAGTTATGAATTACAAATATGCAACTGTGTAGAGAAATACACTGGGTATATTTGATTCACTAATTCTTCCTACTACTCCTTTAAACAGAAAATTACACATTATGAATAAAACAAAATCAAAACTAGTGGCCCACAAAAACTATCTATTTGAACATTCTAAATAACTGGCATATGGAATAATCTGGTTCTAGAAAAAGAAAGGTGAGTGTGCCTTTCAGGAGAGTTTACACACTTAGGAAGAGAGACTAAAGACACTTTATTTTATTTAACACAAAAGCAGCTCTAGCAGACACAGACCAGAATACTGTAAGTCTTCCCGAACTACCAAAACCATTTAGGTAGAACAGAATGTGAGTCTATTTCTTTCTAGAAAAGTAAGAAGAAAGTTATAATGGTAGTTTAAAGGTTTATTGGGTTTAGAAATATTTTCTTTAGATGCTCCTAAGGCTTTCTGATATATTTCTAAAATAAAAGGAATTCCTTTCACCTCTACTGAGAATTTAGTTCTACCCTAAATTATATTACTGGTAACATAAATTATATTACTGGGGAAAAAGTGTGTATAGGACCTAAAAACTATAAAATACTCTACAATGCATTACAAAAAGAAAAAAAAGAAAAGAAAACTACCTTCTTATCATCATTGCGCTTCTCCAGGAAGCATTATTTGGCATCTGCTGCTGAGAACTGGCACTACATCTGTATTCATGATTCAGGAATGCATCATCCCATTTACATATTAACAGCCCAATAATGAGTCTTTCCCATTTTAAGACAAGAATACATGTCAAAAAATTCAAAATACTCCCTCTTGATACAAAAGCCTAAAGGTCATTCATTTATTCATTTGTTCACTCATCAAACAGTTGTGGAACACCTGGGTGCTCTGTGCAAAAAAGTAGGCTACGCAATTAAAAGACATTACAGCACACAATCCATGCCCTTACACAACTCATAGTCCAGGGTTTGTAAGATAAAGCATATTTACTTTCTAAAAAATACTAAAATCTAATCAGCCTGCTAACTCTTCTAATTGGAAAACTTTAATGGTGTCTGATGATGTTTATGTTTATGAATACATATGTGTAATATGTATATACATAAATATATGTATATGTATACCCACGTACATACTTTTGTAACTCTTCAATTTTATTTTTTTAATTTTTAATCAGTATTTTTTAACTGTTGATATTGTACAGTTTTCTGGCTTTTACCCCGCCCCCAGCCCACCACCCCAGTCCTCCCCATTTCCACCCCCCATAGTTTTTGTCCATGAGTCCTTTATACTTGTTGCTCTAAACCGTTCCCCTTTTCCCCTGAAATTCCCTCCCCTTCCCCTCTGGTCACTGTCAGACTGTTCTCAAATTCAGTGTCTTTGTTTATATTATGCTTGTTTGTTTGTTTTGTTGAATTAGGTTCCTGTTAAAGGTGAGATCATATGGTATTTGTCTTTCACTGCCTGGCTTATTTCGCTTAGCATGATGCTCTCCAATTCCATTGTAACTCTTCAATTTTAGATAGCTTATATTATACGATATCATGGAAAAAGCACTCAGCTAGAAGTGAAGACTTACATTCCAGTGACTGCTTATAGATGTATATATGACCTAGGGCAAGTCACTTAACTTTCATTGGCCTATTTCCCAGTGCATAAATGAAGATAATAATTCCTGTTTTACCTACTTCACAGGCTTATTATGGAGATAAAATGGCAAAAAGATGTAATGGTGTTTATTAAATTGCAGAACTCTACAAATGTACAATGTTATTATAATCCGAAACAGGAGCACTTATTTTAATTTGCAACACTATTAAAATAGCTAAAGTACTTTCATGTAAGTTTTTAAAACAAGCCCAGCTCAACTGCACAGTCTTAGTTCTTTTAAGACTAGCATTTATAATTTAATAAAAATTGAGTTAATGTTGAAATTAACATTGAGTTAATATTAGTGAGAATTAAGTTAATATTGATAACTTCTAAATTCTCCAGGGGTCCAGTTTCTAAATGGACCAGGTACATTCTAATCACATGGAGCCTGTTAAACATGCTGACTTGTAAATCCGAATTTCTAGAGGGCTGAATATGGGTATCCACAAATTTATCAAGCACCCAGGAGATATTTACACATTTCTAGGAGCCACTAACATATGGCAAAAGACCACCTCATTTTTCTGACCTTACTAGCAAATAAGATCAGGAAAAAAATGTCTTGAGTAGAAAATAAAAGACCTCATAAAATATCTACTGCTTTTTCCAGCTACTTTAAAAACATTTTTAAATTAAGAAAGAATGATATGTTCTAGGTATTAGTTTTACTACCTTATGTAGTACTAAAAGTAATCGAAGTTGTTATTCTTTTGATAACCAGAAAACACATCCAAAAAGTTGAAAAATATGCAATAAATATTTTGAGCCATTAATCTAAAAATTCCCTTTTTCCTTGAGATAACACAATTTAGCATAAATGTCACCTCCTCCTTGCACTGTAGCACTACCATCATGTCGTAATATAGAAATAGGAAAATACATAGCCAATAGTTCTGCAACCATGTTTTCTATAATTTCAATAGTAAATAGGCTTCTTACTTGTTCCTAATTGGATTTTAGATAATATATCACAAAGAAAATAATGAAAATTTAAGAGTTCTTCTTAGCAAATTAAGTATAAAAGAGTGATACCTATATACTATTTCAGCAATGCCTATAGTATTCCAAATATTATACATTCCTTACTGAGCTCACACAAATTTCAAATGCATAGTATAAACAAATTTTGCCAACATAAATTAAATTTTATAAGGCCTTTTTTCCTCAAATTAAAAAATATGTAGTGAGTCATTAAAATTTATAATAAAAACTTGAAGCCATTTATGTGATAAAAATATAGCTGAGAATTTACTTCTTAAATTGTCTTTAATATTAAGTGCTATTTTAAAATGTAAAAAATTAATTTAAACATGTACAGAAATTTCTGTCCAAAATAAATGCAACATTTAAAAAATATTTTGTAAAAAATATATTTATGTAATAAAAATATCTAGGATCTTATGTAAAATTGCAGTCATCTAACAAAAGTAAAATGCAGAAAAAAATTTAAATAGTAATAGTCAAATAAAGGTCTGTTGTAAAGCTTCATACAGTTCTTTAAATATTCCTTACATTAACATTTAAGAAACAAAAACCTACACACACTTTCCCTTGCAGCTGCTTTATAAAAGTGTATATAAAGTTCCAAAACAAACCACCAAGAAAAGTCCCACATTATTGTTGCATGTTTCTCACTAACAGACGTTTCTCTGTTTGAAACAGAAGGCTGCCTGTTCACTGAAATGACTGAAAACACGGAGTAGGTCATACTTAACTAGGCCATAAGAAAAAAAAAAAACATGTAATAAGAAAAAATAATAAATTCACTCAATAGTGAGCAAAATAGTTACAGAACAGTTACAAACACATCATTATATCAACTATATGACTTATTAACATGTTACTTTGTATACAAAAATAACTTCTCCTTTAGCTCATACGTAAAGCATGTTTTTTCTTTCCTAACTACCCTTCATGTCCATGTCAAAGAAAGCTTACAATACTCAAAAAAAGAAACTTCTATAAATCCTAACAGAAATGTGAAGTTCCAGAATGTAGTTTGTAAAAAATTACATATATAACATATAATATATAATACAATTATATAACAGCAAGAATATTATATAGAAAATATATTACCTAATTATCTATGCTATAAAATATATTAAATAATTATATATATCCTAAGAGATGCTAAGTGATTATCCTGTTGGCATCTTCAAACATTTTATCGCCCAATCAATGCTCACACTCCACTTAAACCACCCATGTTGCCCACAGTGCTCAACCCCCTGCCCTTTGAAGAAACAAAGCCTGTGGTCTAGGCGATCCATTTCACATCTACGATTTGCCTACTTATGTATCCTTTTAGGTGTGTAGCACTTTAGCATGCAGACTTTAAGCTTTTCAAGGGCAAAGTGTTTCAATTCTTTCTTGACTTCAAGATGTTAATTCATCTTTTACTCCTTCTCAAAGAGGTTGAGTTCCCTAACTCCCTTTTCTCTCCTGCTTCTACAACCCCCACTTTAAATTTCTGATCACAATCTTCAAATGAGCCCTTAGCAGTACCAAATAGCTCACTCATATCTGAAGTTGTTTTACTCACTCTCCAAAATAACTATTTCACTGCTTCTACCCTAACATCTCCAACCCCACTCCCAGCTAATCCCCTTTTTTCTTATGTCAATGAGAAATGACAAACTATCAGAATAAAACGTTTTTCCCCACTTCAAATCTACTCTTATACTTTGCATTCAGTGCTGTTCACGTGAATGCACATTCCCTAATCCTATCAAAGGCCAATGTCTCCACTTGCAGGCTGCATTCCATCATTTCTCACCTACCTGAAAACTACTCCAGGAATTATCCCTTCAGCTCCTGCATTCTTCCTCCTTACTAGCTCATTCTCAGCATACAAAACATTTTATCATTGCATTCCTCTCTTTATGCCTCAGATTGCTCATTTTTACAATGGGGGTAAAAGTAGTACCTAGTTTATAGAGTTGCTGTGAAGATTACTATAATTATAATTATTTTTATTCTCATGTTTTAAATCCATCACTTAACCTCATGACCCCCTCTGGCTACCCATTTTCTAATCCCCATTTTAGTGCTCTCAAAATAGTGGCCTATTCTTCCTATCTCTAATTCCTCATCCTCCGCTAACCCTCCTCCACTCAGGTTCGTCACCACCAAACTGAAAACCCTCCTGACAAAGACACTAATGGCTCCATGTAACCAAAACCAATAGCCCATTCTCAGCCCTCAAATAAGTAATAGCCGACGCATACTGAACACTTACCGTGCTGCCAGACAGTCACTTAATCCTCATGACAACTCTGTGAAATAGATACTATAATTCTTTTAAAGAAGAAACTTAGATAATAAGAGACTAAATAATTTGCTCAAGATCACACAGTTTAATGATTGTCTAACCACTATGTTACACACGAACTAATACAAAATACACCTGAAACTAATACGAAATAATGAATGTCAACTGTGGTTGAAAAATAAAATTTAAAAACAAGAAGATAAATTATGTTTGGGCTATAAATAAAATATTGACATTAAAAAACAAATAATTTTTTAAATAAAAATAAATAAGAAAATATCAGAGAAAATGATCTCAATAATTTTCTAAGTATAAACATTTTTTTAAAGTCACAGAGCTGACTCAATCTCAGATCAAGTTCTAGAGAAAGTCTCTAATTTGACTTTACTTTAACAATCATTTAACAAATATGATCCCCAATTCCTTCACAAGCAAAGCAGATGTCCTTATGTCCCTACTATACTACACACAGGGATTCCCAATCTCTTTTAACCCATGCCTCATTCCAAAAACAAACAAATAAACAAAAATCTCCCTCTACTGGCTTTTTACACATTATATCTGGAAAAGTCAGTAAGGTCAAGACATATAATAGAAGAAAAATGTGACCAGTGATCAAGGGGAAAAATAAAAACAAATAATGGAAAAAAACCACAAATGATCAAGATATTGGAGTTAGCTAATGAGGATTTTAAAATAATTATTACATTAAAGAAAACATGAACAAATAGATGAAAAGATAATTTCAATTTGAATCTAGAAAAACAGATGGACATTCTAGAACTGAAAAATACAGTATCTAAATTAAGGACTAATTGAATAGGTTTAACAACAACAGATATGCTTGGCTCAAGAAGAGAGCAATAAAAATATTCAATTTGAAGTACAAAAAGAAAAAATAATGAGAAGAGAAAGAGTATAATGGAGATGTGGGACACTGAACATGCAATGTACATGTCACTGGAGCCCCAGGAGAGCAAGAAAACAAGGTGGAAACAATATTTGAAAAGCTAATTAGCAAGAAATTTCCAAACCTGCTGGAAGACATAAGCTCGGAGATTTAAGAAAGTCAATGAACACTATCAGCAAATAAAGTTAAGTTTATGGCAAGAAATATTACTAAAGATACAGAGGAAAATTTCATAATGATAACAGGATTATGAGAGACAGAATAATACCCACCCCAAGATATCCACGTCCTATTTCCTGAAACTTGTGAAAATGTTACTTTACATGGCAAAGGGGACTTTGCAGATGTGAATGCATTAAGGATATTGAGTTGAAGGATTATCCGTCATCAGACAGCCACATCAGACATCTGATTTAATCTAATCACAAGAGTCCCTATGAGAGAAAAGGCAATGTGAAGGTAAAAACAGAAAGGTTAAAGATGCTACTCTGATGGCTTTGAAGATGGAGGAAGAACCAGGAGCCAAGTAGTAAAGAACTATAGTGGTAGGAAGCTGGAAAAGGCAAGGAAAGGGATTTCACCCCAGGACCTCTGGAGTACCTTGGTGAAAGCGAATTCAGTGAAACGCATTTTGGACTTCCGACCTACACAACAGGGAGATAATGAATTTGTGTGGTTTAAATTGTCTCAACTTGTTACAGCAGCAGTAGAAAACTAGTGTAAGGATGAATAAAACAAAAAAACACAATTCTGAATCTCTCTACGCAATACTATGGATCCAAATATAAAAAGCAAAAAGTGACAGAACACAAGGAAAATTAATAAATTATCACAGTTGAGAAATGTTACATCTCTTAGTAATTAATAAAACAAGCAGATTTTTTAAATTAGTAGAGATATGGAAGATTTAAGCAATACTATTAACTCTCTTGACCTTGCTGATATTTACAAAACACTAAGTACAACCATTGTAGAATATACACTCTTTAAGTGCACTGTACCATTTTCCAAAACATGTGCTGAGCCATAAAGTAAGTCTTTACAAATCTCAGAGAAAGTGAAAATATACCAAGTCCATTCTCTGACCACAGTGGAATTAAACTAGAATTAACTTTAAAACTCTTAAATATTGGAAAACTAAGCAAATTACAGAGCTCCTTCTCTGTTCCTCCCCTGCTCCAAAATTCTCATACCTTGGAGGCTTTGGGGGGAGATGGAACAAAAAGGAGAATGCATCCCCCAGCCCTGCAAAGTCAGAACCCTCACTCAGACTCATCTTTGTCTCTGACACCGCTTGCCTTCTCTGTAAAGCCTTTCTTTTTTGCCTTTCCACCAATTCCTGCCTCCCTTTAAGGCCCAATTTAAACCCTGCCTTTGCCATGATTCAGGCCATAACAATTTCAATTTCCCCTCAACTTTTAGACCACAAATGGTCCATGTCTCAGTCACCTACCTTGAAGTATTATTTAAATATTCCATGTGTATAAACACTCATTCTTCAATAAGAATGTTGGCTATTTAATGATATAATATATACCTCACAGTGCTTCTTTTCATAGTGGCAATTCAATAAACACCATTCAAATTGGTCTAAAAATATAGCATGCATGCTGTTACATTTTTAACATCCAAATAGCACTGAATAAATTTAAGGTCAGAAAAAAAATATTTTCACAAAGAAAATGATGATTGTATGCTGGTAGACATATCAAAGATCTAGGCACACTGCAACATAACATATCCATAAAAATCAAAGTTTGTGTGTTTCCTGCTTATTGTTTATATCAGGGGTGTCAAAATCATTTTCACCAGGGGCCACATCAGCCTCATGTATGCCTTCAAAGGGCCAAAATAGTTTTAGGACTGTATAAATGTAACTACTCCTTAACTGTTAAAGAGTTGAAATTACATTCGGCCCTTCAAAGGCAACCACAAGGCTGATGTGGCCCCCTGGTGAAAATGAGTTTGACACTCCTGGTTTAGATATTCTGCAGAAGATAGTTAAATATTTGACTAGTCACTAAGAATGACCCATGATGAAAAAGAAAACCAAGACGAAAAAAAAAGAAAGCCAAGTCAATTATCAACTGGAGATATATCCACTGTACAATTAGTGCATCTGCAATAAGTTAAGGCAGTAATTCAAGCCCCATCTTACAAATACCTATGTCTGAACTGCCTCAGTCCCATTTAAAGCCCTCAAAAATATGATGTTTAATTTTGCTATAAAATGCTACCCTAAAACTACTTCTAGATTTTAATAAATGTATATAGTTTATCAGAGTGCTGACAATTCTAATACATTCACAAAATGAAAACAATTAGCATCTCATGTAAAGTAAACAAACAGGAATTCACAGTTTTGGAGGGCCTACATAATAGTTTTGAAATTTAAATTTGAAAGCACTTGTATAGTGTAGTCCTTTATTAATATGAAAAATCTTTTAGAGATGCCCCCTCTATTTTTCAGGGCAAATATCTCTCTTGACCTATCTGAACTTCTTTAAAAAATTAATATGGCACCTAAGACAATATCATACAGAAAGTATAATATCATTGACACTACAGTATCTAAAAATCTTTGTTTCTAGTTTAAACAGATAAATTAGCTTATATTGCATGCCCAGTTTCTTACCCCCATTTGAAAACAATTGGTCAATTCTTCCTTCCTGCTCCCACCTATCTAATGCTATTATACTTAAACAAAACATCAGCATCTAATCCGTGAGTCCCTTCAGCCAAGCAGATTACTTAAAAGAGGTTTCTCAGGGACAAGAAGAAAGTGTGTACAGACATGCCCACTGTCACACCTCACTTCTTTGTTCGAAGAGAATAAAAGCAGTTCTGATGGATAATAATTTTGAAGTCCCACAGAGATCACTAATTTAATTACTTTAAAACTGGTTGTGAAATAGGAACTAAAAATATTACATACATAAAATAACATATAAAAATATATTCAGGACATGTCCTTTTTTTGCCATAATGATAAATAAAACCATTAAATGTGACCTATGGAATGAAAGCTGTATTAAACTGTAAATATTTAGTAAAATTATTTTCCCATAGGAAGATGTCATAATTGACAATTCTGACAGATAACATCAACAAAATGCCATGAAACTAAAATAATAAACCTGTTTTTGAAGCCAATTAATAAACCTGTTTGTCGAAGCTAATAAAAGTGCTGCACAAACTCCCACAAAATGGGCATAAGTGTAATATATGCTTCGATTTCACAAAGGGTTCAGATATACTCTAATTTAAACAAAACTCTGCCATATAAGAAACTTAAAAGAAAACATGGTGTATGTAACAAATTGACTTGACATTTTCTTTTTCTTTACATATTAGTAAAACCATTCTAAATCATTTTATATACTTAATACATTTCACTCAAGAATTTAGAATTATTCTTCCATTGCTAGAGATAGATTGTTTCACCCAATTGTCCTTTTTACTCTCTTCCCCCACAATTCACTCAACGACAGAAGTGTCACTGTGAAGAAAGCAGACCAAACATGATCACTATGAGTCCAGCAACTACTATTACATCACTGTCTCTGGCACTTTATTGTCAAAAGATCTCGCTGACATTTATTGACTACTATGTAGGCAAACAGTCAGAAAACCATTTTTTATAATAATTAAAAAGCTTTAAGCAGCTTTTAAAGAATTCTACGTAGGCTTTGTAAACAAAGCCTGATTCAGCTGAACATAAGATCTAAAAACCAAACAGATTCACGAGGTCCTGATCATCAGGAGTGCCAAGCAATAGGAAGAAATCCATGCACGTAGGCAGGTAGCAATACGTAGGCAGAAAATAACATCAGGAATGAGTCACGCAGGAGGCAGATGTCTAAGCAGCTATAGGAGGCATCAGGGAGTGCGTGTTGACAGGTATCAGAGACTCAATAACAATGATTTACTTTATAACAAAAACTTGAAGCCAATCAACAAATATTTATTGAAAGTCCCTCCTGAATTAATCGCTGTTCTAGATTCCCACAATCCAGTTGTGACTAAAACAAAGAAGTTTACTTAGTATATACAAGGGTCTGTGCTAAGCATTCTGTGAATACAAGTGTTGTTTTTGTTGTTGATGCTACTTCAAGGGAAAGTTTAATGATGAACTAAGCAGTAAACAGAGGCGGTTACTAAGGCAGATGGAGCAACAAGACAGAGTACAAATTATTGGAATACAAGGCAGGGTCAAAAGTTCAATTCCTGGAATTAAGCTATTGAAGGCCAAGTAATAAAAGTTTAATTCATTTAGTACAAAAAAATTATGTCTGTACTGAGTATTAGAAATCAAAAAATTTAAAAAAAATAAGAAAACAAGATATAACTGACCTCTGAGCCACTGGTACTCAGGAAAGCCTGGTGTTTAAGGACAGGATCTGTCCTAGAGTCTAGGTTAATGATAAATCTGCAAGTGTTAAGTAGCCTGACTTCAAAGGGTAGAGCTATACAGTGGCAAGAAGACAGAAAGATCAGTACAGATGAGTTCAAAGCAATGCTTTAGAGAAAAATAACCTCATAGCAGCGAAAGAGAGAGATTGGAGATGGATACAAAGTAAGGCATATAATAAGGCAAAAAGTGCCTGTAATTAGAAGTCATAAAATTTGGTTCTAGTTCTTACTCTTTTACTTAACATTTTCTGATACTTTCAGAGTCTATGTCATCTTTAAAAGAGGAATAACACAAATGTAACTAGGGAGCACAAGTAAGAAAACAGGATTCACTCTCTGATCTGCAAGGAGCTATACAAATGTTAGTTATTACCATCATTAGAAAAGAGACTACAGCAGTCATTGAATAGTAAACACCAGAACTAGAGTGAAGGCAATGTGAATTACTAGGGTCAGGACAAGGGGAAAAGTACAATATAAGAGACATTAAGGAGGAAGAAGCAGCAGTATATATCAACAACTAGGGGTAAGTAAAAATAGAGAAAAATTTAAAATGTAAGCACCAGAGATAATATTAAGAGAGAGTAATTTTTAAAAAAATTTAGAGTACTGAATTGTGAAAAAAATATTAAACCTAACATCTAATAGTACTAAATCCATGTAAAGATGGTATACAATGCGCAAGTGGGTACAACTTTGTGCAGTCATGATTAAACTTTCTAATATCAACAATACTGGCAATTATAGCTTTTCAGATTTCAATATATATTCCTCTATTTATATTATATTATGATACAGACCGAGAATAAAAAATGTATCAGCTGATTACTTTTAACTTGTAAAGAAAAATGCTGTGAGGCTTCTTTGTATTACTTTGCAAATGTAATAGAGAAAAGGTATTGCTTTCTTCATTACGTCACTTATGGAGTTCTGTAAGGCTATCGTCAACAAAGCCAATCCTTAGTGACTCTAGATTTGATCATCCTGGAAGGAAGGTTTTACAAGTGTCATATCATACTGGCCCACATCATTAATTAGAACACTATTGTAACTGTTGAGGCATTAAATAATTTAAAACCTGAATTAGTACAGTGGCAAAGGAAATGGAAGAAAAGGGTGTAGACACAAAAGACAGTAACAACACATCTGTACATGAATGTACACATCTGAACACCGATCAGGGCTCTATCACCTAAATTATACTAGTGGGAATCCAATTTGGCCCCTCTTCTGAGCAATGTCTAATTCTGTCATTTAAATGAGCAAAGGGTATGCTGTAGACAGAACAGTATCCAGAAAACTTTGGTTTAGTATGGTCTAGTCTCTATGTGGACACAGATGATTAGTAACAGTTTTGAGGCCTGCCTAGTCAGTAATTCAGTAGGAATGACCCACACAAAAAGTAACGTGTGGAATGATGAAAAGCGTAGTTTATATTGTTAATCAGTCTCCTCCAACAATGCAAATGCTTCTTAACTTGGACATCTTAATAGCAACACAATACAGGGTTTCCTTAAGTTCTCTATGAGTTCTTTGTATGTTGATCTTAATACCTCATTACTATATCTCACCTGAATACATAAATGTCACTGCTTATGAAATACCATAAAACTATAGAAGCAACAGAATGTATGGACAAAGCCATTTAATTCAGAATGTTCAATGAGTGGGAAATACTCAAGCACCTACAGTAGCATCAGTGAGAATTGCCCATTACTACATACAGGCATACCTCAAAAACACTGTTTCAGACCACCTGAATAAAGCAAATATCTCATTATAGCATGTTACACATTTTTTTTAATTTCCCAGTGCATATAAAGGTTATGTTCACACTAACTGCAGTCTATTAAGATGCAAAAGCATTATGTCTACAAAATGTACATTCCTTAGTTTGGCTGCTGACTAATCAGGGTGGTAGTTGCTGAAGTTTGGTGTGGCTGTGGAATTTCTTAATATAAGACAACAACGAAATTTGCTGCATCAACTGACTCTTCCTTTTATGAACAATTTCTCCAAAGCATGCAATGCTTTTAATAGCATTTTACCTATAGTAGAATTTCTTTCAAAATTGGAGTGAATTCTCTTAAATTTTGCTGTTGCTTTATCAAGTAAGTTTATGTAATATTCTAAAACCTTTGTTGTCATTTAAACAATCCTCACTGCATCTTTGCTAGGAGTAGATTCCATTTCAAGAAACCCCTTTCTTCGCTCATCCATAAAAAGCAACTTCTCACCCATTAACATTTATCATGAGATTATAGCAATTCAGTCACATCTTCAGGTTCCACTTCTAATTCTGTCCTCTTGCTGTTTCCACCAAATCTGCAGTTACTTCCTCCACCAAAGTCACAAACCCCTCAAAAGTCATCCACTATGGTTGGAATCAACTTCTTCCAAATTCCTGTTAATGTTGAAATTTTGACCTCTTCCCAGGAGTTTTAAAGAATCTTCATAGTATCTAGAATGGTAAAGTCCTTCCAAAGATTTTCAATGTACTTGACATAGATCCATTGGAGAATCCATTATCCATGGCAGCTATAGCCTTACGGTATGTTTCTTAAATAAGACCTGAAAGTCAAAATTACTCCTCAACCCATGGGCTGCAGAATGGATGTTGTGTTAGCAGGCATGAAAATAATATTAATCTCATGTACATATCCAGCACAGCTCTTGGTTGACCAGGTGCACTGTCAATGAGCAGAAATATTCTGAAAGGAATTTCTTTTCCTGAGCAATTATAGATATCAACCATGGGCTTAAATATATTCAGTAAACCATGCTGTAAGCAGGTGGGCTGTCACTGAGGCTTTATTCTCCCAATTATAAAGCACAGTCAGAATAAATTTAACATAATTGTTAAGGGCCCTTGAATTTTTGGCACAGTAAATGAGCAATGGCTTCAACTGAAAGTCACCAGCCACATTAGCTCCTAACAGGAGAGTCAGCCTGTCCTTTGCAGTCAAGAATTGACTTCTCCTCTCTAGCTATAGAAATCCAAGATAACATCTTATTTCAGTAGAAGGCTATTTCATCTACATTGAAAATCTGCTATTTAATGTAGTCACCTTCATTAAATATATTAGCTAGATCTTCTGGATAACTTTCTGCAGCTTCTACATCAGCACTTGCTGCTTCGCCTTGAATTTTTATGTTATGGAGATGGCTTATTTCCCTAAACCTCATGAACCAACCTGTGTTAAGTCAAACTTTTCTTCCACAGCTTCCTTACTTCTCTTAGCCTTCACAGAATTGAAAAGAGTTAGGGCCTTGCTATGGATTAGGCTTTAGCTTAAAGAAAGGCTTAAGAGGTCTCCTCTTCAGACCACTAAAACTTTCTCCATATGAGCAACAAGGCTGTTTCACTTTCGTATCATTTTTATGTTCACTGCAGTAGCACTTTTAATGGCTTTCAACAACTTTTTCCTTTGCATCCACAACTTGGCTGCCACAAGAGGATGAGCTTTCAGCCTATCTCTGCTTTCAACATGCCTTCCTCACTAAGCTTAACCATTCCTAGCTTTCAATTTAAAGTGACAGACAACATGGCTCTTCCTTTCACTTGAACACTTACAGACCATTCTAAGGTTATTAACTGGCATAATTTCAATATTATTGTGTCTCAGAGATTCGGGAGATTGAAGAAGAGGGAGAGATGGGAAAATATCTGACTGCAGGTCAGTGAAACAGTCAGAACACACACATTTATCAAATAAATTCACCATTTTATATGTGCACCTTACATGGTCCATGATACCTCCCCCCAAATTACAATAATAATATCAAAGAAGACTGCTAACAGATGATCATAATTAGTATAACAGTAAAAAGTTTGAAAGACTGCAAGAATTAATAAAACGTAGCACAAAAACACAAAGTGAGCAAATGCCGTTGGAATATGGTTCTGATAACTTGCTCCATGCGGGGTTGCCACAAACCTTCAGTTTGTAAAAAATACAGTATCTACAAAACACAAAGGAAGATCTGGTTTTGCAACAAGAAAAAGTTGCTAAATGCCTGTCATGATGATGATGTAACATAATTATGTTCATTAATAAAGGACTTAGAGTACCCACAAATCACCGAGAATTTAGCAATAGCATGGCACAATTACTGGAGCCTCCAGGAATATGTTCAACTAGCTTAATTGCCCATTATATTTGTTAAGCAACTACTATGTTCCAGAAACTGTACTTAGATTCTACATCTAGTATTTTATTTATTGTTTTCTCAACTGCAGTTTCTCAAAATGTGGTTATTCCTCCTCTCTTTAGAGAAAAAGGCACATTATCTACCTTGTATGTGAAACTGGTGCAATGACTAGATGTAGGGGAGTAAGTAAGAATAGCGTTTGTCAAATAAATAGACTGATGAAGAAAGAAGTGAAAGGAAAGGAATGGGTGTGACATGGAAAGGCATGAAATGGCACAGAATGATATGGTACTGGCTCTATTCTGAAAGTTCCTCTTTTTTGCCACGACCTTGGGGCTTGACTGGAGCTCCTTTGTGAAGGAGCCATACTTGTTTACTGTGAAATCATTTGAACTAATAATTCATATAATAAAATACTAGCATTCATCACAAGATAAGGAATGTGACTTTTCTTGTTGCCTCTTAACTTCAACTACAAGCCTCAGGAAAAGTTTCTAGATGCATCCCCACAATTTACCAAGAGTTGGCCAAACTGGCTCTTCCACTATCGATGCTTATCACTCATCTTCAGGCTATAAAAGATAAGGCTAAAGAATTCATGGTGGGGATACTTTGAAGATAATTCATAGGTATAGAGCATATTTTTTTTTTTTTCTTTTCCTCTCCAAAGTATAGGAAAGTAAAACATCTCTCTTCTTATCAAGTCAAGTGAGGGAGTAGTCCAAGGTTTTCTTTACTTTAAAGACTGAAGAGCCTTAAGAAGGGGATTGTGGCCTTTCACTTCCATAAACACAGTGTTCCCATCTCAAAATGTCCGTCTCATAGGAGACAGGCCCAGCTCAGGAGGAGTGAGACTGCCTGGGAAAATCTCAAGTTCAGACTGGAAAAGCCTGAAGATAGGAAGTCAAAAAAAAGTTCAGAGGGCAGTAACTCAGTGAGCAAGCTGCATTTTGCTGTTAGACAAGTCACATATATGTGATATTTCTCATTGTCCAAGTGACAAAGGCAAGAGTGGCCAGACAATAATCCATTTCAACTTCCGGCCAAGATGGAGGCGTAGGCAGACACACTGTGCCTCCTCTCACAACCAAAATTAAGGACAACAAATATTTAGAAACAAGAAAACAACCAGAACTTATAGAAAATTGAACTGTACGGAAGTCCAACAACCATTCATCCAGACCGGTAGGAGGGGTGGAGTCGTGGCAGGAGAAGGTGGAGGTGCGGGAGCGCAAGCAGCAGCGGCTGGCAGTTCCCAGGTGCACAGGCGGTGACTGGCGGTCCCTGGGCCCACAGGCAGCAGCTGGCGGACCCCGGGCACAGGGGGGCAACTGTGCAGACCCAGTGAGGCCGCACAAGGCGGTTGGCTGACCAGGTGGTCCCACATTCTCGCGCGCAGACGGTCCAGGCAGAGGGGAAGTGGCTGAAGGGACTGAATCCAGGAGAGAGCAGAGCAGGCGCCATTGTTCCCTCTCAGGCCCCGCCCCCACATACAGCGTCACAACCCAGCAACTGGGCTGCCCCGCCCTGAGGAACACCTAAGGCTCCACCCCTCATACTTAATAGCAGCAACCAGACCAAAACCAAAACAAGACAATAATCCATTTCATAGGAATTTTGCCAAGGAAAGTTGACTACCCTAGGAGCAAAGGGATATTCACTGTAAGATACTATAGGAATTATGAGGAGTGGAAGGAGAGAAAAGGAGCCACGGCATTCTCAAGAGGCCAGGTAGAGAGTAGCCACTCTCATTACAGATGTAGCAAACCTAGGAGGTTCTTCAAAGAACCCAAAGGCCTAACAGCCAACTAATAAAAGCCAAGAGACGACTACAAAAGAGCACCAAGTAAAGAAGTAGAAATAACACTAAGTAAAATTTGTGCTCTTCTTCCTTAAATGTCTCCCCACTCCCTCTTTGGAAGACCCAAAAGAGATAGCATGGGCATGAATGGAGAAATGGATGAGGTCAGGCCTGAGCTGCATGGAAAGAGAAGAACAATGAACTGAATGTTTTTAGTTTAGATTGGATAGTACTTTAATTCCTGAAAATGAGACCATCTTAAAGCTGAAAATAACCTGAAAGTAAGGAGACATACCCAAGAGTTTGGAAAGAACAACCAGACAAATTCTGATTGAAGCATAACGCTTACCTAAGATATAAGCTACCAAATTCAGCCCACTCAACAAACCAGTTATACCATATTTGAGAAGACAATATAATGAATGACCTAGGGAAGCACTCATGAAATAAAAAATGTGAAGTGAAAACAATATATAGTGGAAAACTGTATATGCAATAAGATTCCATTTACATAAGTGAAATTATATTAAAATATACTAGGCAGAAATAAAATGTTTTTATTTAGCTGGGTGAAGTTCTTATAAATTTTCTAAAATGAACAGATAACACTTTTATAATAAAAAAATAAACTACTAAAAATTTTTCCTTTGCATTAACAACTGGGCTGTCAAAATAATAATAATTGTACAGTTGTACCACCTAACAACAGGAATACAGTCTGAGCAATGTATTGTTAGGGGTACTTACACAAACGTAGATAGTCTAGCCTATACATACGGAGACTATATGGTATAGCCTACAGCTCCTAGGTTACAAGCCTGTACAGCATGCTACTATACCAAACAACATGAGATTAAATCAAGCACAAGAGAAAATTACGCAATGAAGAGATACAGTAAACGTGAGACATACGAAGCTGCTGCCAGCATAACACGGCAGTTTTATAGCAAATTTTGTTCTAATAAGTAGAAAGGGTACACTATAAAGCAACAATTCAAAGTATAGTATAGTAAATACATTAACCAGCAACATAGCCATTTATTATCATTACCAAGTGTTATATGCTGTACATAGTCATATGTGCTATACATTTATATGATGGGCAGCACAGCTGGTTTGTTTACAACCTACACCAGCAACACCAGCATCACCAAAAATATATGTGAGTAAATGCATTGTGCTATAACATCATGACATTGCTAGCTAGGTGACAGGAATTTTTCAGCCATTATAATATATGGGACTATGGTTACACATGTGGTCCATCACTGACCAAAATTATGCAGCACATGACTATACCTATACTATAGGATTACTGTAAGGATCATGTGACATAATGTGTGTGGTTTAGAGTTTAGAACATGTGCTTCTGCTATAGAATGAGTCCTTGATAGCTCATTTATTCTGATCAGAGCTCACCTATATCCTCAACCTAAAATGTGACTTGCCCATCCCCTGAGGACATGGCTTTTACTAAAGTGGTCTCAAGCAAGGATACTTTTTCTCTCATATTACATAAAAGCCATTGCCTGGAGGTAGATTTTCTTCTTGCTCCCTCATGCAGCTTCCAACTTGTCTCTCTCCATTCCTCACCCAAGGATTCCATCTTCTTGAAGCACATGTCATCATACCTTGCCACTCACTCCTCATCATCCTTTATTGCTGGCTTTCTCACACAGTCTCATTCACTGATCTCATTTACGGTCTGTACTAGCCTCTTCAACTAGACTTCTGTTATCATTCTTGGCAACTTCAAATCCCTTAGGTGATACACCAACACCATTATCTCACAGTTTGATCTCCTTAAGAAACATTCTTATTTTTGTTTTTAAAAAAGATATAGTCAGAAGAGAACTACTTCATTTTTGTACTCCCAGTTCCAAACCACATCCATCTACACCCCCCAAAATTCTTTTTATCTTGTTAAAATGGAAGTCCCCCTATTTATACCTAAAGCCACTCTTTCCATTTTCTCTCTTCACTCATCCCTAGTCTCATCTCAAAGGCCCATCCTACAAATATCTCCTCTCTTTATCACACCATCAATTTTTCCCTTTCTTGGATCATTCCAGTCAGGCATAATTATGCATTGCTCATTGTCATCCATTAAAATAATCTCCCCTTAACCTTATTCTCCTTCGTCTCACTTTTCTGCACCTGTTCACAGCAAAATCTTCCGAAAGGACTATTGATTTCACTGTCTCTTCATTCTCATCTCTCATTCTTTCCTTCATTCACTCCAAGTGACCACTCCACTGACACAGCTCATATCTGAGTCACCAATAATCTTACCAAAGCTAATGGTCAATTTTTGCTCACATCTAACTTGACTTCCACCAACATCTGAAACAGTGGACCAGCTTCTAAGACAACGTAATACCCCTGCTTTTTCCTAACCTCACTGGATGCTCTTCTCCAGTCTCATCGGCTCAATCTTTTTCTTTTATAGGCCTCTAAATTTTAGGGTGTCCCAGGGCTTTCTCCCCACACGTCTTATCTAAATGTTTTCCCTGTGATCCAAACTCTATATTCAATAGCCAACTTGACATCTTTATTAGGATGTCCAATAAGTATAGCAGTCACAAGACAGCCAAAGTAAAACTAGTTAATTCCCTTTCCCAAAAAATCAATTTCTTCTCAATGCCTCAAACCCAATAATCTACTTGGTTCTTCTCTTGTCATCACAGGCTTTATTAGCAAGCCCTAAGAACTCTATCCCAACAGACACCCCAAATCTACTCTTCACCATCTGCACTTCCATTGTTTAGTCCAAGCCTCCTCCATCTCTCTTCTGGAACACAACAGATTTCTCACTGGTCTCCCACCACCATTTTTAACTATTATTACACAGTCCATCTTCTATACAGTGACTAGTTATCTAAGAGGTAAATTAGATCATGTCATATCTCTACTTAAAGCTCCTTAAAAGCCTTCCCACTAAAGTTATTGTCAGGGACGAGGGGAAGAAAGGTAGAGGAGGGTATGGAGGGATAAATGGTGATGGATGGAGACCTGACTTGGGGTGTTGAACACACAGTACAGTGTAGAGATGATGTGCTGTAGAACTATGCACCTGAAACCTATATAATTTGTTAACCAGTGTCATTCCAATAAATTCAATACAAAGGAAAAAAATAAAAAGTAAAAATAAAAGGGCCTTTAGGTCATCTAAAAAATAAAATAATGATCTTTGCCAAAAAAAAAAAAAAAATAAAGTCCAAACTTTCCATTCTAGACTACAAGGCCCTAAATGATTTGGCTCTTGCCTATCTGTTATCATCTTCACCCTCTTTTTTATCTGCTATATTTGGCTATACTGCTCTATAAAACATTCCACTAACAGGCCAGGTTATTTTTCACAGCTTTTGCACTTACTTTTGTTTAGAAATTCTCTTCTCATATCTTCTTGGGGCTCACTTCATCTTCTCCAAAGTACTTAATGACACCTGAAATTATTTTACTTTTTTACATTTATGGTCTCTAACCTTATCCAATGCTAGCTCTTCAAAAGTGAAAACTCTTACATTGCTCACATCTCTATCCCCCAACCTCAGAACACCCTTCCTGCAACATCAATAGCAGTCACACACTTTTGACGGACTGATTAAAGTTTTCGAAAGAATTATCAGGAGCATACTATATTTCCTCTTATGGTGTTGAGAACCAGATCTGACATGCTTACTGATGAAGTAAACACTTCACAGAGAAGCACAAAGAAGAAATAAAAGTCTACCCATCTCTTAAATAATTCAAAATTCATTGAGGAGAAAGAAAAAAAAAACAACCCAATACGAAATACAGATATTTACAAAGCAGTCTATCATATACTATAAATTATACTTACATATATGACTATGACATAAGTAATCAGGAAAATCACCCTTAGGAGAGAATAGTTCTATGAAGTATACGAGGTCTGCCTAGAAAAAGTCCAGCCACTGTTAATATAATGAGAACGGTTTGGTGACATCAAAGTAACCTGGCAGCCAAGAAGAGTGGACTGGAATGCACATGTTTGAACAATGAGGGCTTCACTATACTAGTCAGTGAGGCCAATATACGCCATTGAGTAAGCATGTGTACTGTGTGGCCACTGCATTCAAAATGAGCAAATAGAGCAATGAATCTGAATCAAATTTTGCAGCTTGAACATTCCTCCAGGGAAACTACTCAGATGATTCAGAAGGATTTCGGGGATGATACAATGAATGCAGTGCAAATAAAAGTGTGGCACAAATGCTTCAAAGATCGTCAAGAATCTGTTGAAAGTGATCCATGTTCTGAAAGGCCTGCAACAAGCAGAACACCTGAGAATGCCGAATGTGTACAGGCTGCAATCAACAAAGATCAGCAACTAACAGTGCAGGAACCAGAAGCTGATCTGGGGATTCCAAAAACTACTCTGTTTAATATTTTGACACAAGATATTAGCATGAAATGTGTTGTGGAAAAATTTGTTCTGCAGCTTCTGCTGCCAGAGCAGAAGGAACATCCTGCTGCAGTTGCTAATGACTTGATTCAACCGCTACCAATGAACCAGATTTCCTCAAGAAGGTCATAACCAGAGGTGAATGCTGAGTCTAAGGCTGTGATCCAGAAGTGAAGGCCCAGTCATCCCAATGGAAGTCACCTGGTTCTCCACACCTGAAGAAGGTGCGGCAAAGTTACAGCAAGATCAAGATCATACTAACTTTTTTTTTATTGGGAAGGTGTTGTCTATCATGAGTATGCCCCTCCAGGCCAAACAATTAATAAAGAGTACTACCTCAGCCCTGGCTGGTGTAGCTCAGTGGATTGAGCGCGGGCCTGCAAACCGAAGGATCGCGGTTCGATTCCCAGTCAGGGCACATGCCTGGGTTGCAGGCCAGTTCCCGGCAGGGGACATACAAGAGGCAACCGCACATTGATGTTTCTCTCCCTCTCTCCTTCCCTTCCCCTCTAAAGATAAAATAAATAAAATCTAAAAAAAAAAAAACAACAAAGTAACCCTTTAAAAAAACAAAAAAAACAAAAACAAAGAGTACTACCTCAATGTTCCTCATAGGTTGACAGATGCAATACAATGAAAACGGTCTCAGCTATGGACAGCTGGTGATTGGTAGCTTCATCACAGCAATGCACCTGTTCATGCATCATGTCTCACGCAGAATTTTTTGGCAAAACATCAAATCACCCAGGTGACTCAGCCCCACTACAGCCCAGATTTGGCTTTTCCCAAAACTAAAATCACCTTCGAAAGGAAAGAGATTTCAGACCATTGATAAGATTCAGGAAAATACAAGGGGGCACCTGATGGTGATTCCAATAAAGGATTTTGCAGTGTTTTAAACTGTGGAAGAGATGCTGAGAGAACTGTGTGAGGTCCCAAGGTGTGAGGTCCACTTGGAAGAGGACTGAGGTGCCATTGTCTTATGCACAATGCCCCTTGTACTTTGCATCTTATTCAATAACTGTCTCTATTTTTCATAGTGCATGGCTGGATACTTTATGGACAGACCTTATATTATCGATACTTTTACAGATGAGGAAATTGAGGCTCAGCCAATTTAAACAATTCACTCAAGGTTAAAAATTAAGAGTCAGGTTCACACAAGTGTCTTGATGTCAAATCTCATTTTCCTCTTAAGAAATCATTTTTGGCACTTCCTTATTACCAGAGCTGATTACTTTGAAAAGTACATCTAACAAAAGTTTGAATAATCACAAATGAAGCTGTCAAGAACATCTAGAAGTCCATAACTCCACCAGTATCACATGTTCAAAGTGTCTTGGGTCTTTGGGTCTTGAAAGACAGAACAGATCATCAGTCTCCTGAGAAAGAACACAGCCTATTACCCACAGGACACTGGGACTGATGAAGCAGATACACAAGAAATATGCAATTAATAAAGGGATTTTATATTTAATTCAAACTATTCTTAGAAATCAAATATTTTAGAGAACTTTCCACAGAAGCTTCCTGCCTTACGCAGGTCCAAGCTGGCCACTCTGAAGGAATCAGTTATTAACAATGCGGGAAAAGGATATATATTTAATTGTGCACACATGCACGTGTGTGTGTATACTCATGTCTTTATATGTGTGGATAAACAACTGTTGGTAAATCTTTGCAAGTAACATCTGATGAAAATAGAATGAAATTTATGGAGAAGGGTTATTTTTTAATGAAATGAGCATGAAAATTAGAATAAGTACAGAGGAAAAGAACAGAAAGCAAATAAACCAATAAGGCTATGTTAAAGATTAGGAGATTAGAAAGAGTAGATGTCACAAGACTTAAATTATTAAAAAAACAGTTTATATTACTCTTTTGGAAAATAAGGAGTCATTTTCTTAGCAAGTGGACTACTGTTAGTACAATGACTATAGAGGCGGACTATTCTAATAATTTGCACATATGTGTTCATATTACATTTATGACATGTTTCATGGAAGAGCTATCCAATCTTGTAAGGGCATTGGAAGATTCTCTCAATGGGACTGAATTCCTTAAGGGCAAAATCCGTATCTATTCATCTTACATTTCCCAGTACCTAGTAAAGTATTTGGAGTGCCCTTGATTTTAGTGTGCCTCAATAACTAGTAAATGGCATTAAACTAAATTGAAATATATTGAATTTATCTGAGTCAAAATGATCAGAATTGTCAGGGATAAGAACTACTCATTATCCTCACAAATTAATTTTTATTCCTCCATTTAAGATATCAAAATACCTAAAAGTTACTTAATGAATTTCTGCTGTACTTACAGAGACCTTGAAGCAACAGGTTTCTTTTTACACTTTTATAGCCCTTTACAAAGAGACTATAATGTACTCAGCAGAAGTGTAATCCACTTGACATGTAGAGGGACCTGAGTCATAGAGAGGTGTCATGTTATTTTTCCACAGGGTTACTTTTACACCACTGCCACCTCAACGTGAGTCAGTGAAACAGAGGAGATCGGCCCTCAGAGTCCGAGAGCATTACTTTCACCACAAAAGTTCACAAAAGTTTTTAAAAGGTTCAATCATATAAGGAAAATTATGCAGTGTGCAAATAAACACATCTGATAGTCAAAGGCACAAAGATGACTGTTTTTGGAAACACAAGTTCCTCTTATTGCATTTTTTTCAAGTAAATAGACAGCATGGTTTTCATTAGAATGTACAGAAAACAACTCAAATAAGCATCCGTTTTTTCGATATGAGGGTAGGGAATCAGGTGATTTTGAAAGACATTCATACTCTGTTACATTATTCTATTTCTACCACGGTATTTATTATTTTAAAGCTAATATTGGTAGGATTCTTCTCCTTGTCAAAGACAGCAAGTAGTACTGTCTTAGTCACCTTCAACAGTCCACGTCACTTTCTTCCACAAATTTTCTAAGTTCATCCATCTTCACGGTGTTTCATTTCACGGTAAACCAATTTGTGAAAGACACAAAAAGTATTTGTTTTGCCAGCTCAATCAAGTTTTTCTAAACAGGTTTGTTTTAAGAAGTAAAGTTTTTTGCCAGGATCGTTTAAGTTTCAGACCTTGTTTTTCCAATGCAAATAAAACTAGTCACCTAATCAAAGAATTCAGCAGTTAACATCATATAGACAGGGAAGACCAATTGTGAGTAAGGTCTTATGGAGGAAAAGCCACAGATTTATTTTTTATATAATCATGGTAGTTAAATTTTAAAATATGCAAATGATATAATATGAACTACATAAAGGAAGGACAAAAATTTCAGATGTATTTTCTAACTTAACAAAAAAAAAAAACCTGTCAATTCAATCAAATCTTTGTTTCTTCATGTTAGTCATAGAAATAGTGAGATGTTCTATTAGAGTTTATATATAAAATGTGTATGTGAGTGTGAATATTAACTCCATTTTTAGATGAGAAAACTAAGGTACGCAAAGTTTAAGGGGCTGCCCTAAAATTTTGAACTCAAATCTATGTGACTCTAAAGTCCATGCTTTTTTCTATACATCATGTTGCCAAGATAAATAAAACTATGGCATAGAGATGAAGGAAAAACTAATGATTATGAAGCTAGAAAAAGAGAGATCAACCAGCTTTTAGTAATTCCTTGATGGATACTGGGAAAAGACAGGGCATAATTGCCACAGAAAATATGCTTTTAATTTAGCTACCAGGAGCTAGAATGGTTACTTGATTTTAAGGATCAGTACCCTTGATCCCTTCACACATTTGTGTTCTTCCCTACCCCATCTCATATCAGTGATGCTGCCGTGAGAAAAAGCAATGGCCAACTCACCTGGTTGCGCCAATCCCACACTGAGCAGCTGCAGAGAGTATACCAGTAGCCTGGCCTAGCCCAACACACAGTCACAGGAGGCTTTTCAAAACTGAGATGCGAATCCATCACTGCATGTACTGTATGGCCAGAGCAGAAGCCAAAAGAACCATTTTCATATTAATGCAAAGGTAGACACAGTTCAGTTGTGACTAAAATTTTCCATTTCAAAATCACAATCAAGAGAGTTAAGATGAGGACTCAAAGCTTCAAGCCTCTTGACAAACCTAACATATCACATTCAACCAAAATGTCATAAGGATGAGTTGAAAATCTTTTTCATCAATTGATATTAAGAAACAAATATCGCACCTAAAATTAATACAAAATAATACTGAATGTAAACTGTAATTGAAAAAAGAAACACATATCAATTCATTATGATTATTAACATTAATACATTTTATACCATATTGGCCAGATTCATCAACTCCTTTGTGTGTGTGTCTGTGTATGCATATGTATATATACGTGTGTGTACACACACACTTCATGTCAAACCCGGACCAAAATCACAGCTTCTGGATCTCAGCTAAAATCTTTGTCAAAATGTACTGTGGCCTCCAAGCTGACATGGGTTAAGAAAAAGCTGGACAATTAGCCTGGCCAAAGGCCTGGGTGACAGGGAAGTGAAGTGAGGTCCAGAAGTGACCCAGACTTGATCAGTGCCAGAAATGTGTACACTTGGATCCAATCTGACCGCAGCTTCCAGTTCTAAGTGGCCCAGATGAGTTGAAATAAATCCCAGTTGGAAAAAAGGGAGGCATGTTTCCCTCTCCACAGAAAGAGAGCTTTCAATAATTTCACTTAATCTAATAGATGTGAATTCAAGATATACGGGGGAAATACGCATCAGGAAACCAAGACAAAAGTCAATTCTGGACAAATAAATAGGAGGTGACAGGAAAAGCTACAATCCTAAAAGCAAAGGCATATAAGTTTGAAGCAGCAACACAAATTTTAGGCCAATGGGCTGGGGAGGACAACAACAGTGCTCTGATTTACAACTGACTTTATTTAGGACTCACCAAGAAATTCAGAGGTACTAAGCAGATAAAAACATTGATCATAAAATAATAGTAACAACTATGCCTTATAAAACATTTTCTGGTGCCAGTTCTATGACCAGGTGCGATATTTGTTTCTTATTTAATTCTCACAACATATGAGGTAGGTACTATTTTCTCTAATTAAGCCTCCTGTAGACTTTGAATATAAAAATATCTTCATTCATAATGATCTAATAAAGGGGATGAGAATTCTGGAAAAAAGTTGGAGATATTTTTCATCAGTGTTAACCAATTTGTACTGAGTCATACCCACTAATATCCAGGAGCTGCTTTAAACAGCATATTTGCTGTGACTGTAAAGGTTGCATTAAAAAAGCACCAAAGCTACCAAGTCCATCAGGGGTCAAACTCATAATCTTAGCTTTATTATTAAGCATCGCACAAAAATCACAGGACTTACAAATCATCAATACCCACAGCACTCAGTGACACATAATTTGTGTGCCTATGTTTAAACAGAATGAGGTAAAATCCTAATATTGAAACTTATAAAATGAGGCCACAAAATCAATGTCAAAACATGCTCAAGTTTAAAACTGAAATCATCAAGTCTTTGAGTTACTCTACATTGAGAGCTGCAGTCATAGAACACCTAAACAAGATCCATGAAGAATTATGTTGTTATACCAAATTAATACAAAATTTAGAATCAAAGGTAACTAAAGAAACCCTATACTCAAAGACAAGAACCAAATCTGCTACAAAGGTAACAGAAGTCCAGTTACACTTATGTAACAAAAGAGATAAGAACATAATCAAGGGCAGATAGAATCTGTTACCAATTTAAGGCCAAGCTGGCAAACTAAAATTTGAAAGCATCATAGCATACTGCCTAACTGGAGACTTGAAAATGTCACAGATGTCACATTTGGATTAAGGAATCTTAAATGGCAAGCCAAATACTAAAGAATGAAATCTGTTATCTCGTGTTTAATCAATCAGCAGTTGACAACTTCCATGTTAGGGCAGAACAGATGCAGACTGGGTGACTGACAGGCAGCTCAAACAAAAATGTTTTGTGTTGAACTGAGGTGAGCACCAGCACAATAAACGCCTTAGAAATGCACTGATTTTCAAGGAACATGGTGTGGATGAACCTGTGCTTGGTTTACCATCATAGCTCAGGCTAATGTGTTGAGCGAATACCTGTATTTTCTTAATACATTATATCTTGCTTTACAAATAGCTTAAAAGATAAAATTATATATCAATATATCTACTCCTGAAAAGCATCCTCAGGACCATAGCATTTAATCATATATCCTGGGTGAACGGAACTATCCTCCCCCTTCCACAACTGGTGATCAACATACCACATCATAATGATTAACTACAGCTTGACCCTCTCCGAGATTTCTTGTTCCAGCTTGCTGAGAGAAAAAAATTTCCAATTTAGAAACTTCAATTCCAGAAAATAGTCATTGGTAGAGTCTGTGCTCATCAGTGGAAATGAAAACATTAGCAAGAATCATAAGATACACCACAACTCTTATAAGAATGAAATTAATTTCCTTATTAGACAACAAAGACTTGTCAATTAATACTTGATATATGAATTGAATATATAGAGTGGAATTGTTAAAGTAAAGCAGGTGATGAATATTTAACATGTTATGCAAGACACCCTTCTTTAATATAAAGAAATAGAAAAATTCATACACTAGACTTTAAAGTGGTAAATATCAGGCTATAAAAGCATATCTGGATTACAACCATTTTTAAAAATGTTAATATACATATGAAAAAAAAATATATATATAATCTCCCAAAATGCTAATAGTAATTATATCAGGATGGTGAATTATGATTGATTACTCTTCTCATCTTTTCCCGGATACTTTCATTAATGTGATTACATTATTTCAATAATAGAAAAAAATGATATTAAGAACTGATTTTGTGCCCTGGCTGGCGTAGCTCAGTGGATTGAGCGCGGGCTGCGAACCAAAGGGTCGCAGGTTCGATTCCCAGTCAGGGCACATGCCTGGGTTGCAGGCCAGGCCCCTAGTGGGGGCCATGTGAGAGGCAACCACACATTGATGTTTCTCTCCCTCTCTTTCTCCCTCTCTTCCCCTCTCTAAAAATAAATAAATAAAATCTTAAAAAAAAAAAAAAAGAACTGATTTTGTGATAATTAGACTAGGCCTGAAAGATGTATTTCCTGATTCTAAGTATCAACCTTCTTTTAAAGTGCTTTCAGCTAAGTCTTCCCTTAGTTCTATCAATAAATACTATAGACTCATTGCCCCATCAGCTCCAGATGCCAGAAAAAATGTTTTCATAAAAAATATAAATTTATTTTTTAAGTCCTGTATTATTATTTTTTCTGGTTTTATACTTAGTTTATTTACTCGTTGTAGCTCTCTTTACTCTACAGCCTGGTATAGTGTGTTGCAGCCACGCTTGATAAGAAGAAACCAGGAAGGCATTAGCAACGTTTTAAAAAACCTGGTGCAAGCCAATCCAGAAAGGAAGTTCACACTTTTATTAACCAACCTAACCATGCTCTTATAAGAGGTTAAGCAACTAGCATGAGATATAACTTATTACTACAGTTAATCTCACAAACTATATGGTAGTACCTTTACAAAACAATACCAAGTGAACATCTTTGTGGAAAGAGAAGAATAAAAATAGTGGATTTTACTAAACTATAAAAGGAATTTGGTAAGATATTACAAGATGGTATGTGATTTACATATTGAAAACAAAAAAAGTAACTAAGAGACTAGGTAAGGTAAGGTTTTCGGCAGTATTTATACAAATTTTTGTTTCATTCATAGTGGTGCAAGTAATAGGCACTCAAAAAGCAAAAAAATAAATACAGGCACCTATAAGCACTTTGCAAATTCAGGTTACGGTTTACATGTTACAAAATGACTAATCCAATTGCTAGAGCATGGAATATAACCAACACACCCATTGTTGGTTATATCGAACTCATCTCTAATAATATTACTGCCTATGTTTGTATAAAAAACATTTTCCAAATGCTTTCACATGGTTATTTATTTTAATCCTTTCCCAAGTCCACTCAAGTAAGTGGATAACTATCTAGTCAAAGCCAAGTTTATCCTTGTTAAGAGTCCAGACCAAAACACTTTTTAAACTCTCAGAAGTTCATTTGTCACTCGCCTGCAACTGCTTTAATGCCTCTAACTTCTTTGATTCTAGTACACAGTGGACATTCAATAATTAGGTGATAAATATATTAATTTTGATCCTAGAAAGTAAATAAATTTAGAAGGAATACAATTGAGGGTAGAAATGCCCTGTGCCTCATTAGTATACCATGTGATCAAGATACCACATCATAATAATTCACTAAAGCTTAACCCTCTCCAAGGTTCCTTGTTCCTGCTTGCTGAAAGAAAAGTCTCTTAGTTAGAACTCCAAACTGACTGTGTAGCTGTGTCAAAGAATGTGGATATCTACTCTGAGAAAATACAATTCATCATATTTAGAGAACTGATATTGCCATGCATAAGTGACAGAAACAACTTCCCAAAGTTGAGAACAATTTCAAAAACTAAAATTTTACTACACATGAAGAGGTCCAAAGAGTAGGGAATAAAATTGAGCTGACCTTGTTTTAGCCCCTGTGTGAGCTCCTGCAGCCCACCTCTCCACAACCAAGTCTGAATAATTCTCTCAGTTTATTGCTCTTACTGAAGAAGTACAAGGAAGAGAGTTACTCAAATTAATTGGCCCTGCTGTTAAATCCTGAATGACCTAATTTCAACCTAGATTTGTATCAGCTTGTTTCAATTCAATGACTCTAATATCCTTCAAATATTCTATTGTAATAATGCTGTCAATACTGTTAGCACCTTCTAAAAAACAAAAAAGTAAATGTTCTGTGAGTTTTTGGTTTGGGAACATTTCAAGGCAAACAGTGAAAGTTGTCTCATTGTTTATGTCTCTCTAATAGAGAAAGGGAGAGAAGAATCACATGAAGCAGGTGGACAGCATCAAAAGGCAGAAATGTCCCTGCACGGGAACAGCCTAGAGAGACTTTGTGTAGAGGTGGGATTTAGAATACTTTTTAGATGATGTGTCCTGATTATGGTCAAATTGTATCGTATTCTTTATTTCTTTTATTATTAAAAAATTTAGAACCACCTATCCAGTAAAGTAATATTCAAAAGGGGTCATTTTAAACCACTCAGATTTCTACATCCCTTTCCAATTCCATATTCCAAAATACGACTCACCTCACCCCACTTGACCTTTACCCCGACCCCACCCTCCAGCCACCTCCTTTGTAAAGAGGCTGCCATTATTACTGAAATGTGGTATTATCCTCAAGACTATAGGAGTAGGAGAAAAGTCATAAGAACCAAGATGAAGGAAGGAGGAGAGGCCACATGTTTCAGGCCTAGCATTTACCAAATCCTGTTATTTACATGTTTAACATTAGTTCACATTTAGACTACATGCACATTGTTCTTTTCTAGTTGCTGTTAAAGCATTAACGTGATACGTGTGAATGTTGAAAACTGTCTATATCATATTATAACCCCATTTTGGCATTTCTTCCCATCTGAATATACCAGGAGTATAAACCTGGATATCTACTCCAGGGTCCTTCTCTCGCTCCAGTCACTGGTGTAGTTTCTAGAACTGAGGCGATCATAAAGCCAAAATAATGGGCACTGAGAATGGGAGAGCTCATCTAAGTGTCAAATTAAACTTTTATAAGGAGTGCTTAAGGGATTAAAACTGCAGTTTTTAAAATTTATTCTATTTCTGGGATGTCTGCCAGCAAAACATGAAGTCCTTGAAAACCCACAGCACAAAGAAGACTTGAGCTGCTAGTTGTGGCTCCTGGAGCAGTTTCCGCAACTTGTCTGGGCCTAAACTGCCTCAGTCGTTTTAAAACGTGGGGGAAGGTGGGGGGCGCCTCCCAACCAGCTAGTCCCTTCAAGGTCCCTTTCAAGTTTTAAAGCCAATTATAGAAGTACTAAAAATTACGTTCAATATATAAAATGTCTAATAATTTCAAAAAAACAAAAGACAAGGGAGCCTCAAACATAATTCTGAAACATTCAGAAAGGCCTCATAATAATTGTGAGGTGTCATGAAAAGTGCCCTTTTGGCCTGGCTGTCATTTGCTTCAAATAAAGCCTGAGCCACAGGAAAACTATTTTAACACTCTGAGAAGATTAAGTAGTTAATCCACTGGGAAACCATGTTGAAAAACAGAATTCACAAATCCACTTCCCAGAGAGAAGCACTGAAAATAGCAAACACAGTTGTTATATTTTGAATAAAATTACTCCATAATACACTGTATACAAATACTTTCTATCACTTGGCATGCACTTTCATCGATGTGTTTTCTTCCTGATCTAAAACTCAGATAAAGGTAATGTCTAATGTTGACAGAAGACGACCATTTATAAGTCAGAGTCACACAGGTGAGTTGTAACTTGTTTTGGGAAAAACATTCATAATAATGAAAATTCCAAGATCCCTTCTTTGAGGAGAAATTGATGTGAATTGAAGATTGGGCAGATTATGGCATTAACTGCCAAGATAATTTCTGCTTTCATGGCTTCACTAAACTGGAATTTCTAGTGCATCATTCACTATCCCATAATTATGCATCAAAATATTAACCAATTAGCAGGTAAAATGCTAAGAGCTCAAGGGGCAGTGATAATTAGACATGAAATCTGAACTTCCATGGAGTTTCAAACAAGCAGGCCTATCACACTTTATAAATTTAATAAACCTGAAGAAAATGTATCATATTTTGTAAATAAAATAATTTCACTGGCTTTCAACTCACATCGGCTGCTAGTTTTTACTCCTCTTTCCTTTCCCTTACTTCCTGGTCCAAATATAAAGACATACAAGTAGGGCATGAATGTTATACCTCGGAGCACATGATATAAATGAAATCCTTCTAATGCATAGGCTTTGGAGTTCAATTTGTGTAGGATGTATGTTTGGAAGCAGAGCGCACTTTTCATTTCTAAATCACTGTTCTTGAGGAATGCATGAACTAAAAAATGCTATTAAAACTAGAGAGAAATAAAAACCACACTGGAACAAATGTCTCTCATGTCTAGTTTGTGCTGCTGTCTATATTGTGTGTTAGTTCCAACACAGCCTGTGCTTTGGAAGGGCCTCATATTGCTAGGTCTAAGCTCTGTGGAAGCAGCGATCATGCCTGCCACATGTGTATCTGCAGTTGTGGGAAAGCACCCAACACATACTAGGCACTTGATATTTGTTGTATAAAGGCAGGAATAAACAAATGATATTGCTAAGAGCCTGGCTTATCTCCCTCAATATTTTCTAAACATTACATTGTCTCAAATAATTTATCACATATGTATATTCGTGTTTCAGCTTGGAAGATCCTTATTACACTGAAATTAGTTTGTAAAATGTTTTTGAAAACATTAGGAAATGTTTAAGAACACAGAAATAGGTATCAAAAACATGAATTTGAGTTCCAATTTATGTATTTAATGGCTGAGAAATCTTGAACAGGTCACTACTGTCTTTGAGAGTGATCTTTTCATGTGTATAATAGGGATAATATCTGTGCAGCGTACCTCATAGGGTCTTTATGTAGATTAAATAAAATATACAAGGTATTATAACTAGAATGAAACAAAAAGACCACAAATGCCTAAATGTTTCCTCTTCAGTCACAAGAGCACCCAGAGTAAACACATGGTTGGAAAAGTCAAGTTTAGAATGGCAAAATAGTTTCTTCATGTCAATACGGAGGCATCATTGTGCCAACAGTTTGACTAACAACAACAAAATCATCACATATTTAATGGACTGAATACAGAAAGTTGTTACAACCCTTAATAACATCATACTGCCACCTCAGTGTGAGGAAAGAGAAAAAAAGTTCAGGGAGGTCACAGTGCAAATCAGTGCCAGTGACAGTCCTGTAACAGAGCTTTTGATTGTCCAATCAGCTCTCAAGACTGCTGAGCAATGCTACCTGTTAGAAGTGCTTCAGTAAGTTGAAAGTACATCAAACCAGGCACTACATACTAATCTAAACTCACTGTCAAAAATACGTACTGTTCTCGGCTGAAAGCCAAGCAGAAATTTTAGTTCACAACCACGTAGACCAGCAATTTTTAACCTTTTTCTCTCACATAAACTAATTACTAAAAAGCTGTGGCACACCAAAAAAGATATTTTTTGCTAACATGATAAAAATATAGGTACAATTTTGATTCATTCACACTGGACGACTATTATTGTGTTGGCTGTTGCCACTTTTTTATTTGACAATCTAAGGGAAAAGAGGTCAGTGCCCCCGACTAAATAGTCAGATACATGCTTTAAACATTCTTGTGGCGCCCCAGTGTGCCTGCTGTGGCACACCGCTGAAAATCACTGACATAGACATGAAAACCAATGGTTATTCCTGTTTTCATTCAGCTCCTTGTTACATTTTGTAAGCTAAAGTTCCTGTAAAGGAAAAGAAAGTCTCAACTATTATTTCAGCGTTACAACAGGGAAAAGAAAGACAACAGTCTCATGTCTGAGATTTAGAATCAGCTACCATATGGAGCCCATAATTAGTAACTTTCTACATTTATGAACTTGGAGGGAAAAAATGTTGCTACTAAATCAAATCTTATAGATACATGTGTGTTTATGTCGGGTGTATGTGTGTATAACCACTCTAAAAACAGACACCTAATGTTTTTGTATTTTCTTGATCTGAGGGTGAGGTTAGTCTGTAATAGAATAGCTTGAGCAGTTTTATATTTCTTCTTCACATTTTTTTAAATTATAGAGCAGCACTATCCAACAGAAATACAATGTGAGCAACATTATATTTAATTTTAAAATTTCTGGTAGCGCCCTGACCATAAAACAAAAGGCCGCCAGTTCCATTCCCAGTCAGGGCATTTCCCTGGGTTGTGGGTTCCATCCCCAGCCCAGGCGCAAAGAAGAGGCTACCTCGCTTACATCAATGTTTCTCTCCCTCACTTTCTCCCTCCCTTCCCCTTTCTTTGAAAATAAGTAAATAAAATCTTGTTTTTTAATTTCTGGTAACCACATTTTAAAAAAGGAAAATTAAATATATTAAATTAATTTTAATAATATTTTATTAAACTCAACATATTAAAATATTACTTTAATATGTAATCAATACAAAGATCATTGATATGTTTACATTCTTTTTTCATATTTTTTCATAAGTCTTTGAAATTCAATGCATACATTACACTTAACATACATGTCAATTAGGACACTGTTTATTGGACATACTTTATCGGTGTTTAGATTTCATAAACTTGACAGTTAAAAAGTAGATCCACATACCAAATTGTCCCAAGCATACATAACATTTTTCCAAAAACTGAATCAAAGGCCAATTTTTATAGTCCTTTAAAATTTAGTAGCATTGATCACAATTCCAAAGGGGTCAGATAGTGTGGCTGTCGCCCAAATCCATGTCTACCACACCTCAGACACATACTCTGCCAAGAGGCATTTTCAAATACTGAATAAAAAAAGGTCCTCCCTAAATGAGAGTTTCCGTTTAACTTTTTTCCCCTAAAGCTTTATATGACCCATGCACTTATTTTGAGAAAACCTCAAATAGAGTCATCAGCTTTGACATAATAGTAAGTCTCTCCATCTAATAAAACACAAGAACCTCTAGGACATTCTTGAGCATTTACATAAGTAGAGTCAACTCTCTATTTATTACCTGTTATTACATTATACATTGAAGAAGAAAAACAGGTCAGATGCCCTGCTGATTTGTCTATTTGTTGACTTATTTACCCTGTAGGATCAGAGGCCACTGGGAAGGTTAAAGACTGAGGAAATACTTTATACCATTAAGTTCAGGTCCTCTCTTTCTGAGCTCTGTCTTTCTAGCAAAATCTAGGTACGAACAATCTGTCAAAGCCATTCATTTGTAGTTGAACTAGTACAGAACCAGGAAGAGGCAACTGACCTTACCGCAAAGTAAAGCTTTGCAAAGCATGTTTTTGCCTCTCACCTCTGTAGGCTTAATGGTTAACAATCTGGGTTAGAGGCAAGCAGTTTGGGTTGGAACTCTAGTTCTGCCACTTGCTATCAGTTTAACTTCGGGCAGGTTACTTAATCTTTCTGTGTCTCATCTGTAAAATGGCCACAATAACAACAGGACCAGATCTAAGTCAGATTGCTATGAGGGATAAATGAGACTTCACAGGCTACAAAACATCTTAACACACAGCACTGATCCTGGTACATGGTATGTACCCAACAATTATAGCGACTGTTTAACTCAGAAATCTGGATAATGGAGAAGGGGTTAAATGCTTAACAAATATTTGTTGTAAATAAAAATATATGTCCAAGCACTTGATAAATAACAAAGTGATATATAAGCTATTTTCATCCCATGTAAAATAAGTTTAGAAAGTGGAAATACTCAGACAATGTATTTCACGAAGAAAAGCATAGATCTTCACGATGTGGGTTACTAAATTGTTAAATTTTTATAAAGCCTTTACCCCACAATCATACCCACACCAGTCACTTAAATAGTGCTCATGTGCGTATCAAAACCAAACATAAGTTATTTATCTGTCAACATCACTTCAGGGGGACCCATGGCTCAGCTCTCCTCTGCTGCCAAGCAGCATCAGACTTAACAGCATGGCCAATAAATCGCCCTATGAGGTTCCAGGGTGTCCAACCTTTTGGCGTCTCTGGGCCACACTGGAAGAAGAGTTGTCTCGGGCCACACATTAAATACACAAACATTAACTAAAAATGATGAGCAGTAAAAAAGGTTTTAAGTAAATTTACGATTTTGTGTTGGGCCGCATTCATAGCCATCCTGGGCTGCATGCGGCCCATGGGGCTGCGGGTTGGACACCCCTGTAAGAGTATTCATAGGTCAAAATCTTAAATCTCTAAAAATGGTTTCCTCACAGCCAAATTTTCTGTTTCCATTACTATTTTATGTTCCTTTATCACATTCCTTGACCAGATCAGCTAACCAACCAAGCTGCTCCTTGCTGGACTTCCTATTTCCTTTCCCTTCCTCTGCCATCATTTATACACATTAAAAGACCAAAAGAGACACAGTAGCAGTAAATAGGAGAAACAAGCGAATCCAACAATTAGAGAAGCAGCCCCATAATAACCAATGCCAAATTAAAACTTCAAAAGCTTTGTAACAGGTGATTCTCAACAGTCATAAAACTGTCACTTCCAAAGGTGGTCATTTCCTGGTCGGTAAAGGGCATGCAAAAAAATCCTTAAAATTACTTTTATTCTTTAAAGCGATAAAAATACAAAGTATATCTAAAACTGCCATTTCTATGCCTAACTAAGATTTGTCACTAAAATAACAGAAATGCTGACATCATAGGATTTGCAAAATAACTTCCCAGAAAGATGACAAGAGTAGAGGATTTTTAAAAAATAAATGCTGATAAAGATTATTTTTATACTCCTTATAGTATACATAAGGAGAAGTTAATTCACAGTAGTAGCCTATCCGAGCTGTGAAAGCAACGCACTTATTCCACCATGAATGCTTCATTAATATTTCAGGGATGATGTTGCAATTTTCCATGAGCAACTGTCAGCGCTTTGCTTCTTGACATGTATCAAAGCGATTTAAACTACATTCAATACTCATGTGTCTGCCATTGACCAAAATGCCATTCTGAGGTATGCAGTATTTCCAAATTCACCCCCAGCCACGTATAATTTTATATTGTATGCATCGTGCACGCATTTTAACCCTTCCACCTGCTGAAGGGTTTCCTTCCTTCCACGGACCCATCGCCAGTGATTTTATCTTCAATATAATTCCCATTCCAACGCCTTTGAGGCCAGTTGTGTCTCCTCCACCCACACGCCGGTGCCATTGTCCTCTTCGCAGTGATGCTTAAGGAGGCTTGCTTTGCACAGACCTCTATCTAGAACCTGCGGGTGGAAGCGCTGTCAGGCTGATGCTTTGTCTCCTGCCTCAAAAGGCCAGGGTAGCTTGTACACGTATGACACTCTCTACCTAAAAAGAGCACCCCCGTCCAGCAGCCGGGGTGCTCCTGCAGGCAAAGACGGACAGGCGATCGCCCAAGGCGGCCCAAGCAGAGCCCACTGTGCCTCGGGTGCGGGACCCGGAGGAGTCCGGGCGCCCGGGGGACCCGGCGCCACGCAGTCGCTGGCCACCTGCAAACGCCGACGGCGTGAGGACCGCTGGGGTCTCCCCGCCGGCGCCCCGCCGCGCACGCCAGGCCGGTGGGGACCCGCTGCCTTGGTTTCCACAGCCGCCACCCGCCCGCCGGACCGCCCCTCCGGTCTCCCCGCCGCGGCGGCCCGCGCCCTGGGCTAAAGCGGGTCCCCGCCGCCCGCCCGCCGCCGCCGCGTCCGTCCTCACCTGACAGCCACCCGCACGGAACTCTCGTCCGGGGCGCCCCACATGCTGGTGGCGGGCGACAGCCGAGCCCCTGGGCCTCCGCACCGCAGAGCTGAGGCGCCGCCGGAGCCGCGGCGCTGGGGCGCGGGAGGCTAGAGCGGCAGGGGGCGGCCGGCTCACCTCCGCGGCGCTCCAGCCATGTTAGGCGACTGAATGGAAAGGTGGCGGCGGCGCGGAGGCAGGCGCTGGGGAGGAGGTGACTCCCGCCGGCGGGCGCCGCCCCTTTTTCCCCTCTCGCCCTCCTCCCGGGACCTGGGGCGGGGACCTGGCGCGCTTGAATGGCGAGCGCAGCGGCGGAGAAGCCGGCAGGCCGCCCGCGTCCTCCGGACCGCGGTGCTGGTGTGCCCTGCCCCCTCCGCGGGGACGCCGCCCGCCCGCCTCGGGGCTGAGACTCCACGTCCTCCTGGGCGCTCGGGGCTGCGGGCCCCGCACTGCGTCAGCCGCGGCCGCCGAGCCCGGCCCCCCTCGCCCTCCCCGCGGCCCGCCCTGCCCGCGGCGGGGCGCTGCCAGGCGCTGCCGGGCTGGGAGGCGTGCGGGGGAGGGCCGCCGGCCTGCGCGCCCTCCCAGGCTCTCCCGGGTCAACACTGCAGCGGACGCTGGTCCGGTTGCCTGTGTCTCTTCGAAAATCAAAGCTTGCGCACCAACGCAGCGCCAGGAATCGGCCAGCTGCTGCTCCGATTTGGCTTTGTTTCCACTCTTAGCTTATTGTCCTCTCTCCGGCCTGGACTTCGACCCCCTTCCCCAGTCCCCCGGGCGAACGCCAGCCCTCCTGAGAATCAGCCACTCCGGCTAAACTGGCTCCCGGCTTTGGCCGCTGTCTCTGTCCTGCAGCCCATCGCCCCTTTACCAGCCCGCGTGGGATATGGGAATGATTTACTCTTGAAACTGTTGAATGCGTTTCTGTTAAATCATTTGTGCACTGGTAAATGAACTGTGCCCTGGTACTGCCAAGTGTTCCCAGAACTGAATATCCACCGAGACCTGCAGTATAGTAAATCCTTCCAAACTCACTTCTTTGCCTTCTGGCCTTCAAAACCCTATTCTCAATCCCGGGATTCCACCAACATTGACCCATTGTGGTTTCTGCTTGTGGCTATTGTGCTTCCACATGCCTTGACATAGCGCTGTGGAAACAGCCTTTATTAGCTTTACCACAGAGTATCTTTTGTGGAATGCCCATACAGTTTCTCTGAATAAACATGTAGGGACGCAGGAAACAGAAGAGATTAAATGTCACCATCAAAATAAAGGCACAGCCCCAAGTACCTACCATCGAAAATCCCATGCCAAATATTCTACCCAGCAGAGATACCGCAGCAAGGGGAGAAGGAGGCAGCACGCTTTGGCACAAACAGGGAGTGTTTAATGATCTTAGTGAATGCCTATGTGATGTTTAATTATAGATAGATTTAACCTTACGCTGTCTCTTAACCTTGATACCTCTGAGTCTTAACATATACACAACTGGGAAGTAAAGAGATCAGTGATGGCGAGTATCCTTCCGTAGAACATTATTGATAGCAAAGCTCTCCTCTGGCTGTCTTTCTGGAAAGCATCCCCTCCTCTCAGTATTTGTCTATCAACAAATCTGAGCGCTGGTTCCTTCTGTCCTCACAAACCCCCCACCTGGATGGCTCTGGACTGGCCACTTTGCTTCTTGGAATGATAAAAGCTACAACGAAGGCAAGTAAAGCCAAGCAAATTTAGCAAGAAAACTAAAGAGGTGTGTATAATTTAGGACCTTTTATTTTTTTAAAAAAAAGTTTCATTTAAAGTAGCATTAGCACATAAATATCTCAGTAGGCTCCATTAAGCACAAACGCCACCAGAAGCCAGGCAAGGTAACTGGAGAGAGTGGAGCGGGCAGGGCAAGGACAGTTGCAGAGCAGGGAACACAGGCCCTTCCAAAGGCAGTGGCCATCCCCAGCTCTGGACTGCTGGAATGCAGGCCCGCTGCCGCCAAGCTTTTTGTTTGCTTGCATGTTTGTTACTTCTCAAGAATCGGAGAAGAAGCAGGCCTTCACGTGAAAACTCAGTTTTTTAAACATCAACCACATATTCAGCACTACACTTACATACCATGCCAAACAATCAAAATATGTCTTGGGTCAGTCCCAAGCATCATGGTAAGACTTCTGACCAAAACGTTAGCACCAGTATAGCTGTGTCTTTGAGTACAGGTTGCACATAGGGTCAGGAAGAGGTGGAGTAAAAATTCAAATTCTCATTGATGACGGAGTCCGTAATTTTCTTTCAAATTTCCAAATTTATAAATTAATAATCTATTTTGTATTTATTTAGGATTCCTTTATAGCTGCTATAATCCTTTTCCTTATGACTCATCTAATTATCGTTTTTTTATCCTCACCCAAGGACTTTTTTTTCATTGTTTTTTAGAGGTAGAGGGAGAGGGAGTTTTAGAGAGAGGGGAAGGGAGGGAGAAAGAGAGGGAGAGAAACATCGATGTGAGAGAGAAACATGGATCGGTTGCCTTTCTTATGCTCTGAAACCCGCAGCCAAGGCACTGGGTCTGACTGGGAATCAATCAAACTGGTGTCCTTTCGCTTTGAGGGAGAATGCCCAGCCAACTGACCCACACCAGCCAGGACTCATCTGATAATTAGCTTAAGTTGAAGGAGACTCCAAGGGAAGAGCTCTTCCCACAAAAGTGGCTTAAATCCTATTCCAATTATTCACACAATAAATATTTAATAAATGAGTGCTATTATGCAGACAGTGCTGGACACTAGAGATGAAGAGGATTAAGACTGTCAGTTTCTACAAGGTACTTACAGTCTAGTTCAGGGAGAAAAATTTGAAAATCTATGATTGCAGTATTAGAATTTATGACAAGATTATGATGAATTCCATCGGGAAGGATGAGGAATTCTTTAGGTATAGGCCATTCAGTATGATCTCCCTGAGTCCACTCTTGCCTCTACAGTGCAGTAAGGGTGATCCTTTAAAACATAAGTGATTTATGTCATTCTCCTGTCTGATACCTCCTAAAGGCTACCTAACAGAAATAGAATAAATTCTTCTAGACTTTAAGGCCCTTCACATTCTGGCTTCTCCAAGTTCTAATCTTATCTTTTGCCACTCTAAATTTTAATCACTCTTTTTGGTGAAACTGCCCTCCTTTCTATTCCTTAAACATAAAGTTATTTTCTGCCTTAGGACATTTGAACTAGCTATTCCTCTACCTGGTTAGCTCCTTTTGATGTGTTAGGTATCAGCTTAAATGCTATCTCCTTGGAGAGACTTCTCCTATTCAATCTAAGTTAGCAACCCCACATGATTTGCATGGCCCAGTGAAAAACTGAAAATGCACTGTCTTTTTAGAAAAGCAGTATTTAAATGCTGTTAAAGGCACTGATCTATAAAGCTTTTGTTTTTTTTCTTCTGAGCTCTCTTGCTCAGCTTGCCCCAGTGTTTTAATTTACTACTTAATGTCATTTCCCATAAAGAAAAATTAAAATTTTAATTATTAGCATGATTTTACCATTCATCTTTATATTGTGCAATGTCAGTTTTAAGATATATAGAAGAACATTTAATTCATATGTGCAATTATCAAAATTATATAATTCCTGTTATGTAGTTCATAAACATTCGGGAATTTCATTTTTAACTGAACCATAGAAACATTGTGCAGAACTACCTGAATTGTTTTTATTTCACTTGTTGATACACCTACATTCTACTAACACTTTCTACCTTTGGCTCACCGATGCATCAGGAAGAGCTGAAAGGAAGAGGAACTACCTTTCCCTGTCTTTGTTTTTCTTTTTGCGTCATCGTTTTCAGAGCCAGTAGTTGGCAGCTATAGAGAAGTAATTAATGAGTAAGAAAGAATAAGATAGATTGCTTTGGTCACTGTGTTTTTTAAAACGCCTCGTTTGAGGGAAACATTGCTTCTCAAGTTGTCCACACCCCTGCTTGGGCAGTTGTAGACATGACACATTTACCCAGGACCTGTACTGTTTTTGAATCTCACTTCACTCTTACACATTGTGGGTCAACCTTGAATTCTGCTCTCAGAGGACTTGGAGAAAGCTCTATGACAATAGTGTGACCAAGAACAGAGGACGTGCATATCGTAAATGCGTCCTCTGCTTACCCACAGGCTGCAGTGTTTTATCAGACCTGCTTTACAAAACAAAGCTGGAGATAAAAATGTTGAGAATTTCAAGACAATGATAGCAGAGTATTAAACCAAGAGTAAGGCCCTCTAAGCACAGAGCATTGGATAACTACTGACAACACACCCACTATAGTCCCAGTTACTTGCTATCCCGTCACTATTTTACTTCTTCATAGCCCTATCACTAGGTGATATTCTCTTGTATTTTGTTTATTGTTTGCCTTCCTTCACTTGAATGTGAGTTCCAAGATTGCAGGGATCTTTTTTGTTTTTTTCACTAATGGATCTGTAGATGCCACAACAGTATCTGACACATAGTATGCATCATTAAATATTAGCTGAAGGACTATGTGGTTTTCGACAAGCTATGAGTACTAAATCTCAGTTATTATATGTGAGTAAAGTGTTTTCTACCTTATACAGTTGTTTTGAGATTGAAAGAACTTTGCTTATCAAATGTTAATCACAGCACTAACTCACAATAAGTACACAATGAAATGAGCTGATGTTATTATAAACATCTTTGTCAATACCAAGTGTTTAAAAAAAAAACCAGTTACTCATGCCATAGCTGCACCTGTCTAAGGTACATTTGAAAAAAGGTGCATTCAAACACGCCCTAAACAGGCAGCCAAAAAAGAAGCTACTTCACCAGTTTTTCCCTCTAGGCCATCCAGCCTGTGTTTTTCTGCCCTCCACATTCTAATAGGTCATTAAAAGTTATTTAACTCTTCCTTTTTGCTGCTAGCAGAAAGATTAAAAGAAAAAGCTCTGATTGTAACTCCACATGCAAACAAGTGGCTTTGGAAGAGCATGCCTAGACAAACATCTTCTCAGAAATCCTTTTGAAGAAAAATCATTAGGAAACTAACCTTTAATACCTCCATCAGAAATATCCATTTTCCTTCAGTGATTGTTTTTTTTGTTTTATACATTTCTCTCATTAATAACAATGGAAAGTATGTTTAGGGTTCTTCTACCATGCCAGTGCAATATGCTAATTAACATGCATTATTTCAATTCATCGTTCTCTCAGTGACTCTAGAAGGTGGATACAATTACTATTATCCCTTTTACATATGAAGAAACAGAAGCCTTTCCAACAACCTGTTTGTTACAATCATTTCTCTATTTTATGCCCAACTCAAAAATTACCTCTTTCTTGAAACTTTTCCTGAATTCAGATGTGTCATTCTTTTCTTCAGCCAAATCTCTGTTGCATTTCATTTATGTCTTTGTTATTGTTGCAATTATCACTTTTTAACTCCTCAACTAGATTATAAATTCCTAAAAAGCAAAAAAGCAGAACTTGTGGAAAACACAGGAGTGCCATCAATACTTCTTTGTTGACAAAATTACTGATTCCCAGGAGGGCCTGCTTTGTTCAACACAAAGCAAATTTTCATTGTAGATGATCTGCTGCCCACTGGCGATAGCTCTCAGAGAGACTGTTTCTAGACCTAAGTGTCTGTGAAAGGTGGCCTTCTAGCAGGAAGGAAACCAGAGCACCTGAGATTCTGTAAACCAGCAAATGTAAGCAAGGCTCCTCAAATTCTGGAGACGGGAGGCGTTTTATAATTCCAGTCCATCCTTGTCATGTTACAGGTAAGGGAACAGAGTTCCTGAGAGGAGAACCGACCCTCACCACCGGCTATCCCCTCAGCACACACATGCACGCACACACGTATTTACACCCACAGTCAGTGGCAGAGCTAAATTGAAATCTATGTGTCCTGACTTCCTGTTCTGGACTCTTTGTTCCTCACTGTTAATTTCACAAAACATTTTGGTTTTGGTTTTTAGAAAATCTCAGCCTACGTTGCAAGTGTTTGTGTATGAAGAATATTACTGAAAAATAACAGAAGGCAAGCAAGCTTAAACACTTATAGTAGTAGTTTACCTTATGATCAAAGCAGTTTGTTAACTCTTGTAGATTTTTTAATGACTGAGAACATTTCTAGAGAAAAACCTTTTAACTATATACACATTTTCTTCACATGCTCTCATTCATGATTATTTTGAACATAAGTGAGAGTTATTTCTGGGTAGAAATTTAGGGTTTGAGAAATTTTCATTTTTCTTTGTAATTTTTTATATTGCTTGAAAATTTTAAAATAATATAAATTGCTTTTACAGAAACAATGAAATTCTAAGGAAAAATGGCAAGTAGCTATACTTCCTCTTTATTAAGAATAAACAATTAAATAAAAGTTAAATTTCATTGTTCATACCTAAAATCAGAGTATGAAATAAAAAATTGCACATACGGTCTTAGACCTGACTTCCAAACCTAAGGGAAGTTCCAAGAATAAAGACCTTGTCTCCCGTTGAGTTTGTAGCATACGTGTATTGCTCACAGCTTTATTACCCCAAGTCCTGGCCCAGTTAATTGCATTCAAATGCAAATTACAGCTATTAAGTCACGCCGGTCTAGAGCCAAAGACTTGAGCCAAGTTTGTAAGAGGAGTGTTTTTTTCCTAACTGTGCAGGACTGAACTTGATAAGCAGTTTTGGAGAGTCATTCATTAGAACCTCATTCTTTCTCTGTGAGTGTGTGTGTGTGTGTGTTTGTTTGTTTTTGAGGGGGGGATGTTATACAACTGAATTGCCAAAAATTATTTTATTAGTTATTTTAATTGAGAATAATTCACTATTTACTATCCCCTCCTCTTTTATTTATTATTTATCAATACCACCATTCTTTTATCATACCTGTTGATTGAAATTCTTGCCTTCATTTTCAGTTTCTAATCTTTTTTTCCTTGTTCCTCCATATGCTTATTTGTTAAATTCTGATGGTTCTTGATAACCTGAAACCAAAAAAATTAATGAAGCTCTGGATTTTTAACTTTTATTCCAAAAAACCTATAGCAATTAAAAATATGAAGTTAATTTTGTTAAACAGTGTCACCCCAATAAATTCAATAAAAAGGAAAAATATGAAGTTAGCCATAATTTATAAAAATATGATAAATATTTCACCAACTTCTGCAATGTACAGATGCTTAGATTTACCTCCCCCACCAAAAAAAAACTACAGTAAATGAGAGCATAAAAAGCCCTAACATCTAGATCCCTAATTTTCCTTATTAGAAAATATCTATGTGGTGAAATCAGTGCTTTTTAAGCAAAAGCACACAGCTTATGTTTCTATGATAGTTTACCTAAATAAGTATACAATTTATTTCTCATTAATGTGATCTGATCTGAGAACACTTATTTCACAGTAAATTCCATCAAGAAAAGCTTTCTGAACAAGAGAAACTGGTGACATTTGTATTAATTTTATGATCCCAAGTAGTACCTCCAATTTTTGCAGAAGTACAAAGGGAAAAACCATTTCTGATAGAAAAATTATTGTTAAACTCCTTTTTTAGTACATGTATCTCTCAAAATGACTATTTTTAAAAAATATTTTATTTCTTTATTTTCAGAGAGAGAGGAAAGGAGGGAGAAAGAGGAAGAGAAACATTGATTTGTGAGAGAAATATTGACCAGTTGCCTCTTGTCTCTTGCCTCCTTAGCCTACAATCCAAGCATGGGGAACCAAACCAGCAACTTTTTAGTTCACAGGCCAGCAATCAATCTACTGAGTCACACCAGCCAGGGTTCAGAATGACTATTTAAATAACTTCTTTCTATTATGACTCTGACAACAAAGGTAAAAACAGAGATATGGGCACAATAAGATGTCCATGTGTAGTGAATTACCAATGAGACAATAATAGCGACACCTTAACACGCCTTTCTTATACAACACCACAGAAGAGAAGGTGTGTTCTGATACTAATGAGAAATACGGTCCAAAGGGTCTTTTTAAAAATTTTTAAAAGATTTTATTTATTTATTTTTAGAGAGAAAGGAAGGGAAAGAGGAGAGAGAGAAATATCAACCAGTTGCCTCTTGCATGCCGCAAGCAGGGGCCTGGCCCACAACCCAGATATGTGTCCTGACCAGGAATCTAACCAGTGACCTTTCAGTTTGTGGGGAAGACACCCAAACCAGTGAGCTACACTAGCCTGGGCCATCCATAGAGTCTTGAAAGCAGAAGAGTTTAGACTGATCAAGTAGAATATAGGAAACCATTTAACTTTGTGAATAAAAGAGTAATAAGCTAATGGCAGTATTTTAAAATATGTAAAATAAAATAAATTTTTTTAAGGATTACGAATCTGATCCAATCAAGTCTGTGAGATAAATTGGGGAGACTCAGTCAGACAGCCAGATCATACTAATTTAGTTATCATATGGTAAGGGCCTAGAGCAGGCATCTCAATAGACTACGGTGAAAATGGAGAAGTAGGACTTACAAATGAAAGACAATTTTAAGAAAGAATTAACAGGATGTGGCAATACGGGAGAATAATAGGTCATGAAGGCATTAATATTCCTGTCATTGAAGATGTTCAGGCAGAGGCTAGAAACCCACTGGATGAAGACACCATCAAAAAGATGCAAGCAACACCTGGGGAGAACCAGAAGGAGAGGTGAACTAAAGGGTTGCAGAGGGCTTTTCCTATAAGGGATTATAAATTTACAAAGTAGTTTTTAAAAATATTCCTAAATCCAAGTAACTGAGAGAGAATGTTACTAGTTGAAATAGGCAACCTGGGTGAAAGGAAGGGAAAGCTCATTTTGTAGAAGAAAAATTGAACACCAGAAGGGAAACTCAGGTTGCAGCAATGTGAAAAAATATAGCTAGAGACTATATTTAGGGGTGGTTAGATCTTGACCATTAAGGCACTGGAAGAACCAAAGGGATAAAAACAGATGAGTAATCAGTGGAGCTCTCAGATCAACATAGCTAATTGTAACCATAGAGAATAGTTTTAATAGGACGGTGTTGGGGGAAAGCTAGGTGTCCAGGGAACTAACAATTGGTGGTAGGAAGGCAAGGGGACCATTTACTCTTGGAGTTCTTTTTTTATTATTATTATTTTATTGTTGTTCAATTACAGTTATCTGCATTTCCAGGAACTAATGTAAATGAGTTCTTAATGAAGGATCAAAAAGGGTCATTAGATCAATTCAACAAGTGTTTTAGTGCCTAAACAACACCTTATTCAAAGCTACTTTCATCAGCTTATGCCATGCTACATCCTGTTTCTCTGGCCAAACTCTACCCAACCTTGAAAATGTTCTTGGACTCTTTGTGCTCCCACACTTACATTAGATGAAGGATACCTTTGTCTTTCAAGACCTCAACACTTTTGAAGTTTATTGGCCATTTATTTTAGAGAATGTTCCTCAGTTGAGTATGTCTGACGTTTTCTCAAGATTTGACTGAGCTTATGCATTTCTGGCAAGAATCCCAGCGAAGTGATGTGCCTGTCTCAGTGCATGATGTCAGGAGGTACATGATGCCAATTTCTCTTATTACCAGATCTATTAGTCAGATCAGGCTACCCTAACAAAATGCCATAGACTAGGTATCTTAAACAGCAGAAATTTATGTTTTTATAAGTCTGGAGGTTAAAAGTCCCAGACAGAGGTCTGGCTGGGTTGGTTTCTGGTGCGAGCTCTCCAGCTTTAGCTTCAAGATGACTGCCTACCTTCTGTGTCCTCACATGGTAGACAGTAAACTCTGTTGTCTCTTCTTATAAGAGCACTAATTCTATCAGATCAAGGCCCTTATAAGCTCATTCAATCTTAATTACTTTAGTAAGGACATTATCTCTAAATACAGTCACTTTGGGGTTAGGGTTCAACATATGAATTTAGGTGGGATAAAATTTAGTTCAAGCACCAGTGATGTTAACTCTGAGGGCATGTGATTGAGGTGGTGTCTGCTAGGTTTCTCCAAAATTATTTTGTCTTTGTAATGAATAAATCAATAGCTTATGGGAAGATGCATTGACAGTATGATCATCTTCTTTCTTATACTTTTATCCACTAATTTTAGCATCTGTCAGTGGTTTTTTTTGCCTACAGTAATTATTAATGGGATTGTTGCCTCATATTGATTTTCTATTTCCATCGTTCCTTCTATATTTATTCACTGGAATTCTACTTAAGCAATAGCTCTCTTTTCTCCCTGATTGATTTTTCTTCCATTATTTATTTACATCAGAATAGGTTCATGGATATTTATTTTATTCTGTGGGTTATATGTCATTAGGAAAAGGAGTTAAATGAAGGAGGGAGGGAGGGAAGAAAGGAAGAAGGGCAATGCTGGTTTTTCCTCAGTGACTTTTTACTGACTGGCACCAAAAGTCACCGTTACTAATATCTCATACATTATAAACCTATAGGTTTTACCTATTAGAAGCAGTCTATTAAAAATTAGTTGGAATTAACAAAAGTACATAAAACTCATAAAAGTTTTGAAGTACCTACATATTTTGATTATTTAATATTAAAATATAAAGATAGAAGTTACATATTTGTAAAACATAAATCAAAACTATTAACTCAAACTTCAAGAATTTGTCAAAACTGCCCTGGCTGGCTGGTGTGGCTCAATGGATTGAGTGCTGGCTTGCAAACCAAACAGTGTTGTCGCTTCAATTCCCAGCCTAGGTCCCAAGAAGGGGGGCGCTCGAGAGGCAACCACACATTGTCTCTCTTTGTCTCTTTCTCCCTTTCTTCCCCTTTCTAAAAATAAATAAATAAAATCTTAAAAAAAAAAGAAATTGCCAAAACTATTACATTTTCATCCCAAATAGTACCTCTGACTCCAGCCTATCCTCTCTTCGATTCATCTCACACATCAGTGTCTGAGCACCAGAACAGCTGTCAAATTATCTGCAAGGTCTTTTTAGATAATTAAGATTTCTGCATTTTGACTCAGCGGTCTTACTTCTGGGAACATATCCGAAGGAACCCAAGACACTAATTCAAAAGAACATAAGCACCCTATATTCATTGCAGCGTTATTTACAATAGCCAAGATATGGAAGCAGCCCAAATGTTCATCAGTATATGAGTGGATAAAACAACTATGGGACACTTATGCAATGTAATATTACTTGGCTATAAAAATAGAAGAAAGTTTTACTCTTTGTGAGAGTATTGATGGACCTGGAGAACATCATGCTAAGTGCAATAAGCCAGTCAGAGAAAGGCAAATACCATATGATTTCACTTACATGTGGAATCTAATAAACAAACTGAACGAACAAGCAAAATAGAGACAGACTCATAGAGAGCAGGCTGACAGCTAAGGGAGTGGGGGGTGGAGAGGGTGGAGGGATTGAGCAAAAAGGAAAAAAGGACTCATAGACATCAGTGTGTGATTGTGGGGGTGGGTGGGATATAAGGGGACTAAATGGTAATGGAAAAACTATAATTAAAAAATATTTTGGAAACGTTTATCTGAGATTTGTTTAAGTAGCTATTGAATGTATGAAATTAAAATACTAAGAGTGTCATGTGCATTTTCTAAGAAAAACCTTTGAAAGACAATGTTTTCTATACTTCTTTTAACCTGTTAAGGATTCCACAGAATAGTTTGGCTTCCAAATTAAAATCAAATAATAGTTTGATATCTGTGTTTCTGAGATACTCTATTTGCCATCTCCATATCTGAAGATTTCCATGTCCTTTTCAGAATTCCTCTAACTTCATAACAGTTTAAGCCTCCTGTTCAAACTTATTTCAAATTAGATCACATGCGTAATCCTTGTTCTTCATCAAATCCATGTCTTAATATATTGTTTTTTCTTTCCTATTTAGCTGAAAATGTCACTCACCTAATTGTAACCTTCAACAAGGCATGAATCCTTTTTCTTGTTCACTGCTTTGTGCTCAGGGTCTACCATGGTGCAATGGCACAAAGTAGATGCTCAATAAATGTTGACTGACTAAAAGATGAATGAATAGTAATTTCTTCAAGTCCAAATGTTAACTAACATGAACTTTAGTTAAAGAAACACTAGCTGCTCTTTATGGAATGCAGCTTAATCATTTAAGTTGCAGCACCTTTCACTGCACATGCAGGACATACAGTGGGCCTGTGGGTTTTATTGTGCTACTGCTGTTTTCAAATTGGGGGAAGAAGAGTTAGTGGAGTATTTAATCACATCAAATATCTATCATATTCTAGACTAAGAGTTTAGACTTAGAAGCAAATGCTAAATATAAATAAAATTTTATGCGTTTGCACAGAAAAGAGTACTAACGTGAATGATAATGCATTATTATTTTTTGTTGCTTCTCACACCTTATGCCCTTCATTAATGCATATCTGATGCTTTTCTTTGGCAACACCATACACTAATAATAACATTTTCTAATTATTTTAATTTCTTAATCTAAGTACTAAATTATTTTGTTTTGTTTTTACTGATGGGTGAAGTGCTTTAAAAATGCCATGTCTTTATAGGTTGCCCTGCCACCACCTCCCATGTGGGATTCCAAGCCCAAGGTGAAGGTCAAGGCCAGGGTGCCAGTGCCCAGACCAGATGTATGAGGGCCCTACTGCTGTCCCCAGAATGTGGTATATGCAGCACATGCTGGAAGAATAGACTTTGAGGGGGGAATCCAGTTGGTAACTGAATGACAGTGGCTACAATGCTCCTTTCTATCCCAGTTATAATGGGCACTGCATTCCATTTCTGCTGGAAAGTGAAGCCAGGTGGTATGGCCAAACCCAATGGGATGGTATAGCCTACACTGGACCAACTGCTGTGAGCACACTGAAGTGTCACAGCTTCTGCTTTCTTATGGGCTAATCTCAGAGTGGCAGGTGATAACAGCATCTCCAGTCTGTATGAGTGTCAAGAGGACTTGCACTGTTGCCTTTGAAACTCAGCCCTAAAGGTTGTCTGGGATGGAAATCATGACCAACAGGTGACCTACTACCCTGTAATAGTGACTGTTATAGACCAAATGTTTGTGTCTCCCCAAAATTCATATGTTGAAGCCCTAGGACCCAATGTGATAATATACAGAGATGGGCCTTCGGAAGATATTTAGGTGAGGTCATGGTGGTGAGCCCTGCATGATGGGATTAATGCTCTTATAAGGAGAGACACCAGAAAGCTCCTCTTCCTCCCAGTGTGCACGAGGAAGAGGTCAGGCAAGCACACACAGCAAAAAGGTAGCCCTCTGCAAGCAAGGAAGAGAGTTCTCACCAGGCACCCAAATTGGCTGGCACCTTGGTCTTGGACTTAACAACTACCAAAACTATGAAAAATGAATTTCTGTTGTTTAAGCCTCCTAGTCTAAGGCATTTTGTTTTGGCAGCCATGCTAAGAGAGTGACCTTCACGACATGCTTAGTAGCTGAACTGCCACCACCCTCCCATCTCAAGCTGCTTTTCAATGGTCCTCAGCACGATGTACATGTCTTTCCCCATCACTCCCCATGGTCACGTTCCATATGCAGGCCAAAACCTAAGGCCCAGAAAGAGTTGATCAGATTATCTATTCTGTTCCCCAACTTCCCTTTAAAAAAAAGACATTATCTGGGCAAGAGGGTAGATTCGGGGCAATGAGTGTACGAGTGCGTAATACTGGACAATAATCAAATTCCAAATTATTCATGTGGAGATGCCCACCCATTTGGGGAAACAAACAAACAAACAAACAAACAGGAAATCCCCATTACTTCATACACACAAAAAATTTCTTGGATGTTAAATACCTATATATAAGAACAAAAACTATGTAAGTATTTAAAGAAAATGTAAAATATATTACATAAATAAAAAACTATGAAAGAAAAGCTTGGTAAACTTAAGTACATAAAAATTTAAAACTGCAACAAAAAAGAAAGATTGAGCATAAAAAAGATAAGTAACAATTAAAGAAAAATCCTTTTATATTTACTACAAAGGATTGTTAGTCAGAACATATACATGAAGCTCCTGACATTCAGTACGAAAACAGAAACAAATTTTACAAAATGTGCAAAGGATTTAAACTGATTATTGAGAAGAGAAAATACAAATAAATAAATAAATAAATAAATAAAATAAAGAAAAAAGAAAACAAAGAGGAAAATGCTCAATTTTACATTTTGCTAATTAGGAAAGTACAAACTAAAGCAAATCAATAGCAGTGTTTATCCTTCAGGTTGCTAATAGTAATGACAACATTCTGACAGAATCTCAGTGCCAGCAAAGGCTTGGTGCTCTTGTATACTTCTTGTAATGTGCCAAGAATTCTTCTCAGTGCTTTACACGTATGAAATCATGTAATCCTCACAGTTGCCCTGTGGGTAGGTACTATATTGTCAGCTGAATTTTCCAGTTGAACTAAAGGTCGTGGTTTAGTGACTTATCTTTGTACCAAGGTCCCACAGCTATTATTACAATGAGATGCAAAGGAAGCATCGTACACTATTTGACACCATTCTTTCTGTATAGTGTTTCCTCATAAACTTTGTCCATCTTTAGTGGATTATTTGTCCTTTTATTGAATTTTAAGTCTCCTTTGTATGTTAAGAACTATTTTTCCTCAGCTATTTATGTCGTAAATATATTTTTTATTTTCTTATTAATTTCCTTATGACTTTTTTGTTGTACAGAAGTTTACGATGATTTTGTAGCTGAATTTATCAATCCTTTTTCTTATGAAGTTTGATAAGTGCTTTTATAAATTTTTCTCTAAGTGTTTTTTTCTACACTTTAAATTTTGAAAAGTCTAACATTATTGGCTGTTCTTTTTCTTGATTTAATTATAAAAACTACTGCACACAATTCTTTAAAAACTTATTTATATGTATTGCCTAGAATCATGCCATGTCCTTAAACCCATTGAATAAATATTGAATAAATTTATATTCGAATTGTACATGTCTAAATAACTCTTTTCTTCATTCAAAGTTTAAAATCTAAATTGATTTGGCACATCACACTAATAAATATAGTCATTGCAAAATGAAGTTTTAAGTATAACAAATTCTATACAACTCTTACCATTTTACTAACAAGATTGAAAGGTTTTTGTTTAAAAAAAATTATTGGGAGGACAGTAGTTGTTTCTTGAGAGGCCCAGAGGTAACAACAGACATTCGAGCCTTTGTGTTTGGAGAGAACCCTTTTGTTCAGTCCAGAAGCCCTAAAGGTTCCCAGGCACCAGTTAAAAGGGGTGTTTCCCAACTCTGAGTGACACCTGAATACATGTCATTCACAGCATAATAAGACTTTTAATGTGTTCAGGCAGGAGATTAAATAGAGAGCCTTTTCAGAAATGAACAGCCATGCCTTCAATTTGGAATTCAATCAATTTCACCTGTTACCAGAACTCTAAAACTTTGTCTTGTTCTCTGTTCTGAGCCATATCTGCAACAATTGTGGCAAGAATAATTAAAGTCAACCATTGTTCTATATTCTTGATCGTATATCTAAACTCCTGGAAAGACTTCCAAATATACATAGTTTGAATTTTGATGATTAATAATGACATTTTGAGCTGCCTAGAAAGTTAGTGATTACTTCTCAGAGTTCTGCATTTAAAAGTAAATAAATATACTAAAGGCATATAGTTATAAAAGTTAATGGTAATAGGACATAAATGAAACCATAAAGGCACTTCGCAGAAGAATATACAATTAAAAGCTAAATAATATTAAAAATTTCAAAATTGTTATGAAAATCAGTATAGAATAGAATGAGGAAGTTGAACTGGATCTAAGCTCATGCTTTACAATTTTTTTTTTTAATTCAAGAGGACTTTATGGAAAGAATGGAATGCGGGGTACGTAAAAGGATACTTGACATATGCACATACAGAAAAACACAAGACAAAACTTCAGCCCATAACATAATCAAAAATACAAAGTGCTCTTTTCTGTGTGTGTTTGAGAGGAGGGTTGACTGGGCATTATAACAAGATATCAGTACGTCAAGGATGCTTGTTGGACTGAGCTGTCAAGGCTGGCAGGAAACAATGGTTACTCACGGCGGAAGACAAGATCAGAACCTGAGCGGTCTGACCCACATTGGATGATATCTGGGAGGACAAATCTGATTATGTCACACTCATGTTTGAACTTCTTTTATAATTCCTCACTGTCTAAAAATGAAGTCCAAAACTCCTAACAAAAGTCCAATGAGGCTTTTTATATTATGGACATAAGTTACCTTACGATTCTATTTAGATTCCCATCCAAAGAAAGTCTGCACCCCAGCCATTCCAAATGCATCCCATGTTATGTTCTTTTATTTCTCTGCATCTTTTCTGTGTAGTTTGTTTGTGTTTCTTCTCAACTAACCATCTTGCAAACTGGTGTTCATCAAATCAAACCTTAATGGCTCCTCTTGCAAAGTTTTTGCTATTCTCCTAGAGAACATTTCTTCTTGTTATTTTCTGACGTTTTTATTCTGGCAATAATTACTTATTATAATTCTTCCTTTTCCTTTGCTTAAGCTACTCAAACTCAGGGACCATGTCATCATCTTCACAAGATCAGCTGCACAGCCTTGACCTCACATAGTCACATTTTGATAGGGTGGTTGTGGTGAGAACATTACAGCTCTGCTCTTACAGTGGTTTTTGTAAAGATTGATTTTTGAAAGGTATATGAAAGATGTGATTATTTTTTCTAATACTGTAATGTAAAAATTGTTTAAGGATATTGAATTATGCTATAAAATGTAAGAAAATAGTGAAACTTATTAAAGGTCTAAATCATAGACTGTAAATAATAAGTAAACTATTATTTTAAAATAGGTAGTTGAAGAAGCTCACAGGATAGGAGCTTAAGGGACTGCATGAGAAATTGCTAAGAATAGCTAGGATGTGCTAAGAATAGATAATGAGTACACAAGTAGCATGTAAAACATCAATAAACTCATAATATATACGTAGCTTCAAATAATCTTTAAGATATTCCAAAAACAGGAGAAATTAATAGAAAATATGATAGTGTAGTATTCTTACTTGTAACCTTTTCTAAGTGTGTTAATGTAATCCATCTCTTTTCTCTGGTTTCACAGGTTTTAAAATGATTTAGTTAACTTTGACTTGAACATCTTAGTTTTGTCTATGAGTCTTTCTGTTCCATGAGAAACAGGGGTCTGCCGCCCTCGTAATATTCTTGGAGGTTATCATTGCATCAAAGTACTTCCCCATGCAACAAATATTACTAGGCTCTATAAGCATCTTTGAAATTGCATGCCTAGGAAAAGTGAATAAATGGAAGATTAAATGACATAAACTAAGAAGATGATGTTTTCAATCAAGAACAAAGCATGTATGCTAGTTAAATAATCATAAAACATTTAAAATAAAAGTCGTGATTGAAGAAATAATTTTCCTGTTAAATAGTAAGAGCTATGAGCCCCGCTGAAAATATTCAAGAGAGAGGTGTTAGAGTGGAACCTAACCTGGGAGTCAGAACCGGAACTGTAATCTGGCCTCTGTCAATCCCTAGATAATTTACTTCGGTTGCTTAACTTTTCTGAGCCTTGGTTTTCTCAGAAGTGAGAAAAATACCCTCAGGTATTTTGTAGGTGTAATTAACATTTACAATCACTTGACTTTAAGAATATTAGCCTTGATTATGTGTGTAGGCCTCATCCAAGTAGCTGAAGGCCTTGATATTAAAAACCAAGGTTTCCCTGAAAAGAAAGAATTCTACCTGAAGACAAAAATCCTGCCTAAGTGTCCAGCATTCTTCTTCTGGCCTGCTCTACAAGTTTCAGATTTGCTAATCCCCATAATCGTGTAAGCCAATTTCTTAAAATCTATCTATCTATCTATCTATCTATCTATCTATCTATCTATCTCCTATTAGTCTGATTCTATGGAGAATCCTAACTGATACACCTTTCCTGGTTTCTATGCCACAAAATTGGAAAGTATTTTGAAAACTTCAAAGCGCTATACCAATTTAAGGTATTTTCTATCATCCCCAGTGTATCTCAAATTGATGAATAATAAATGTATTATGTTTCTGTAAAATCCTTCTTGTCAAAGGATCTGTAAATAATAGTTTGAACAGAAATGCTAGTTTGCAAAAGAGAAGACTGTGGAAAAGATTGAATGATGCTTATAAACAATTCTTTTAATGATTTACCCCGTGAATATTAATTTAATAACAAAGATGTGAAGCAGAGGAAAAACAGTGCCATTCTTTATTTCTCTTCACCATTCAGTATAATTGAGTAAATTGTCTATTTAACTTTACTTACATTACTTGTTTAATCTAAAAATACACAGAACCTTCCCTCTAACCACCAAATTCCCCATTCTTTTCTTTACTTTTGTCTTCCTATAAAATTTGTCGTTTTGTTTAGTCCAGACTAGACAAGCAGTGAGTGCTTCACCTAGGTGAGTATGTCTTCAAATAAAAGCTCAGCTGTGGGTTCTACTCTTCGTTCTGCTGAGTTTACCGTGAACAAGTTACTCAGATCTCTTCTTCCCTCTGTTGGTAATCTGGCTGATCAACCATTTACCATTGTTAACCAAGAAAATCATCTTTGCAACACGTGTCTCCCATCATCACTTCTCCACTTTCCATAAGCCACATATCAGAATTAATCTTATTATTTGAGAGATATAGCTCATTTTGGATTACAAACAACCCTTGTTTATGAGACTTGGTTCAAATATTTGTTTTACTCCAAAAATTAAACCTACCTTAAATGGGTAAAGTTTGACAAACAGTAAACTTCTATTTGATTTCAGTTTTTAATTTTATTGTTGTTTAATTACAGTTGTCCCAATTTCCCCCCAATTGTGTCCTCTGCCCCATGCACCCCACTTCCACAGTTAACACCCACACTGTTGTTCATGTCCATGAGTCCTTTATATATGTTCCTTAAAATGCAATTTATAATTGGAAGACTGTTCTCAAATATGTGTTTCTAAAATTATTTGTAGCAGTGGTCTCAATAGATCAAGTAATTGAACTTGATGATATCAGTGATTATGTGAAAAAGAAAAATGTGTATTAAAATGTTTATATTTTGATAGGGTTGTTTAAGAAAAATCAACCTTATAACCATACCTGATTACTCACTGTTTTAAAAAGAATACAGATTCTTTTTATGTATCCCAGAGGTTGTCTATATATAATAAACAACAGTTCATCTGTTAGGCTTGCTTATGAATGTTATAGAAAATAATCAAAAGCAAATCATGTTCAGACCAAATATTAAATACTGACTGAATGAACTGACACAGCAATACTTGAAGTTGAATTTTCTTCTCTAGTCTTTACAAAGAGTCATTAACTTGGAGTTATCATAAAAATAAAAGCAGTATCTACTTTGCGTGGAGCAATAACACAAATAATTGGTTCCACAATTCTTTTCTATCTTTGATTTTGGTCCTTGTTTCTCAATATTCTTCTATAAATTATCAAGTCTGTTAGTTGTCATCTGAAAAAAATTTTTTTCATTGTCATGCTTTTCCCATACAATAGATTCTTTTAAGTAGTCTTGCTATGCCTTGAAAATCTTATAGCAAATAGGAATATTTTCTTATTTTAATCTCTAGAAATTTTAAAAAACACCCTTTGGCTAAATTCTAATCTTTTTTTTTTGTATTTTTAACACTGTAAAAACTGATAAAATGTATTCAGATGTACCTCAATCCACCTCTTTTTTTAAAGTAGGATTTCTTTGTTTCTGTTTTTACTTTAAATCCACTTCTTTATTTTGTTATGCAATCATATTCTCTGTATCTTTTCTCCAAATACCTCAAAGACTCCAATTAAAAACATAAAGATAGCAACAAGAATTGGTATGCCTGGATAATTTCACCTAGATATTGCAGGATTTTGTTGGTCTGTCTTGGTTTTATTTTTCTTTTACCCCGTCCTTAAAATCTGAAGTTTCTGGATTATGTATGAATTGTTAGATTCGAGCTCTATGAGGACAGGGGCATGTTCTTCCTTGCATCCCATGAATTCCCAGCATCCCCAACCAGAGCTCTGTAAATACCTGAATGAGAGAATGAAGTAAAGAGAAAGAATATATTATTTTTTGATCAAAGCTTGTTCTGATTCTAGAAGGCCTAGCAGGTTCTAAAGGCCTAGAATTCATAAACTACACCAACTTTCTTTCACTGCCTCTTCTGCATAATTAACAGGACATCTCTAGAGCCATAGATTAATGTAGGGTCCTTCTCTTACTTGTTAGATGTGCTCCTAGAGGGCTTCAGGGTACTGATTAAAAGGATGGGGTTCTAGAGTTGATAAACCGGAGTTTGAACCCAGCTCTGTCATTCATTACAAGTGTGACCTTGTAATGAACCTCTCCTGAAGTTCAATTTCCTCAGCTGTAAAATGGGGATAATAATGATCCCTATTCCAAAAGCTTATAGGGTTGATTAAATGAGATAATTCACCTAAAAAATTTAGTGCTGCTTGGCACCAAAGGAATCACATGATGAATGCTATGCATTATCATTTTTCCTACTACCATAATTGCATTTCTACTTAACTATAAGCTCCATGAGAGCAGTAGTCATTATATTTTAAGCTTTGTACCTCCAGTACCTATCATGATATTTGGTGAATGTTTGTGGAACTGAACTATGTTTATCACCTAAACAGAGAAGTGTACAGGATAAACGTTCTTTATTTTTCCTGATTTCTTGGAGCTGTGTAGGGAAGAAATGGTATACTTGGCCTATGAATTACAAAGGCTGATTGCCTGATCAATAGTTCTAAACTAAAAATTAAATGCCGAACTCTTTAAAGGTGAAAGAAGTTGGATTATAATTTAAAAGTGAAAGCAAAAGCTAAGCAAGAATATACTTGCATGTATATAATCTGTTTTTCCTTGCATTTTTTTCTTGGTTTTAAAAGCAACACAAGAAGAGAGAGTGGGTAATACCAGAGAAATGTGAAGTTTTTTTACTTTATTTCACCCTATTTTTTTACATTAAGGGACCATTCCAGTTGGTTTTGTAGTAAAGCAATTTCCCCCACCCACATACACAACTTTGGTAATTCTTCAGCCACAGCTAAATGCCCAGCTTTCCACATTACTTGAAAGAAGTTTCAAGAAGGTGTCCTTTAGGAAACTCACTATGTAAATGGCATGATGATAAGAATCATAAGATCACTAGGGTCCCTCTCATTGATTGTGAATTCCTTGCTAAATAACCTTTATCTGCACAACCACGTGGTTGACACAGCACAGACCCTGCCATTGTAAGTGCCGTAAGTGGGCATAGATAGTGATAGTTTTTGTTCTCAATACACTGGAATGTTGATTTTTCCAAATTCATCATGCAGCATAATAAAATGACTTTATACACAGTCCGCTTTCAGTACGCCTCTTGGCTGTCAGCTCAGAGCTCAACTGATAAGTGATTCCACCAGACTAAGGTGGGGCTTATGAAAACATTACATCATTTTGTACACACCGAGTGGTGGAGGGATCTCAATAGTAACTCCATGAGCAGCTTGTCCAGTGAACATTTCAATGACTTAAATGGTGATGATTCTACCATTGCTTGAGAAAATATTTTGTAAGCTACTCATCTTGCTCTTAGGAAACTTAGACGTACTGAGTCTCTGAGCTGCTCAAAACACTGAGATCACCAAATCCAACCTTCTGGGTTTTGAAATGTATCCAAGATCTAGTAGGTGGAACAGTTGGAACTAAAACCCAGGTGTCCCATTGTTTTCATTACCTGATACCAACCCCTAATAATTTAAGGTAAAAATAAGTAATTTTCTTTAAGACCACTCTTCTGTTCTCTTTGTAGTATAATTAAGGATGTATATTCCAGGCAACTTTTCTCATACCAGAAAACTATTCAATTTTATGTTTGTGTTTTTGACATCATAGTGTCGTCTATTCAGTTTCTTTATTATGTTCATAAAACATTTAGAATTTCTTTTGAAGAAATTGTCATGTGGTAAGACTTATTACATTTAAGTTTTTAAAAATACTAAAACTAAATGAAGTTAGTGTCACTGAATGAAATGTCAGCTACTCATTTTAGAAATGTAGCTTTAGATCCATTTTAAAGCTAAGACTTGGGTATGAAATATAAAATATATACGCTGACTGCCATGGCTGGTGTAGCTCAGTGAATTGAGCACTGGCCTGAGAACTGAAAGGATGCTAGTTCAATTCCCAGCTAGGGCACATGCCTGGGTTTCAGGCCAGGTCATCAGTCGGGAGTATGCAAGAGGCAACCAATGTATGTTTCTCCACCAATCTATGTTTCTCTCACACATCAGTGTTCCACTCTCTCTCTTTCTTCCTCCCCCCTCTCTAAAAAATAAATAAAAAATTTAAAACATTAAAAAAAACTACGTGTGTACACTAATAAATGTCTTTAAATATTATGGAAAACTGTTTCATTGTACAGCAAACTAGCCAACTTATCCTTTGCCAATAACTACACTGATAATGAAAATATAATTTGCAATTATAATTACATTTTTCTTAAACAGTTTGTGGAGTTTTAACCATTAAATGAGTTACTATATTATAGCTTAAGATTGTTCATGTGGAGTCCAACATTTCGTATGTGATTGCCAGGACATTGAATTTGTGAAGGTCACATGCCCTTAACTGCTTTAGGGAGCACAGCCTCCCAAATGACTGTTTCTCTTGGAGTACTCCAGAGCTCTTCTCTTATGAACAGCATCCGACTGCTTAACCCAAGAGACAAAATCTCATTGGCTGAAGTTTACAGGGAATTGTCTTCTTTGTGCATAGCCATCATCAAGAAAGTCCTCCCCTTGGAATAGTATCAAGACCCAGACTACCTTGTCCCCCTGCAAAGCTGAGTGACAACTATACCATTTGGAGTCACAATACTCTTGGGTTTAAATGCTGACCCTGTCACTTACTAGCTGTGTCACCTTGGACAAATTAAGGAATCTTGCAGTGCCACAGTTCGCTCATATATTGAGAAGATAATTCCTACCTTTCAAGGGTGTTATAATGATTATATAAATTTATATTGATAAACTGCCTCCAGAGCCTAAAACATGGTAGGTTCTGAATAAATGGTACTAATCATAGTATTACCCTTCAAACAACAACTCACTCCTCCTGCCTTCCAAGTCTTCAGGTTCTCACATTTCCACTGACCCAAACTAATGCTGATTATTAGGTTGTCATATTTTCTCAGTGTTACTTTCTAGGCTAATTTATCTCCCTTTTTTAACTAAGGAATGAAACCCTTAGTTATGACAATTGTTCATTATAATAAGACTTTCCAGCCTAGTGCTTTCCCTCTGGAAGACCAGCCCCTTAATTATGTACCTTTCCCTGAGCCCCATAGCCAGGGATTTCAGAGATCCTTATGAAGAGTAATTAAACCTGTTACTATTCCTCCTGTAAAGCTGCCTTTATTTTAGACTACTGAACTGAGGGTTAACTTTTATTATAGAACAAACCACTGGAAAATCGGGATGTGGACGCCAACAAGCTAGATTACCAGCTCTTTGTGATGCTGAAAGAACACTTCCATTGAGTGACTGATTTCCTTCTCTGTGGGACTTCAACAATAGCATAGTGAGAATCTGCCTAGAGACAGGAGCACCTTCCTGCAGTGCAAACACACTCACGGATGGACAATTCCCCATTGACTTTAACTGTAGAAAAAGGAAGACTGGCCCACTAACTTAAGAAGGGCAAGTCAACCTAATTAACAATTGCCCTTATTCCTAGCTTTCCTATGGCAATAGCTTTTTGTCTATATTGCTTAATCATTGAATATTTATGGTGTGGGTTTCCTGCTTAGAAAAGCCTAGCTAGTTTTCATCTAATTTAATTTACTTTTATCAGATTAGTTAATTTTGTCTACTTTTCCAGATCATTGCTATTATACATAATCTGGCTCAAATTTCAATATATTGCTCCTTGGCATATAAATGAAAATGTCTCCACATTATTTAGTACACAATGTTTTATTGTTTTGTTTTCACAGGCAGGTTAAAAGGGAGAGAAAATATATCCATTTTTTTGATGAATGTTTTTGTACTTTAATAAGAGTTTTGTGCCAGAACCCAAAATGAATTACCCTTTATAAACCAATCTCTGAAATTATAATTTTTTAAAAGATTTTATTTATTTTTTGTGAGGGGGAAGAGAAGGAGAGAAACATCAATGCATGGTTGTCTCTTGCATGCCCCCATCTGGGGACCTGGCCCATAATCCAGTCACGTGCCCTGACAGGGAATCGAACCAACAATCCTTTGGTTCACAGGCCAGCACTCAATTCACTGAAACACACCAAGCCAGGGCTGAATTTATGAATTTAATGTTAGAACAGTTGAATTTTATTATCAGAGTAAGAAGAAATTGAAATAAAGGAAAATTCTCAAAACTATCAAGTGTAATATATATATAACATATTATATGAGGTCTGTCCAGAAAAAGGCCAACCATTGTTAATATAATGAAAACAGTTTGAGAGACATTGATGTAACCTGGCAGCCAAGGAGAGTGAACTGGAATGTGCATGAGTGAACAATGACGACTTCACTGTACTAGTCAGTGGGGGCAGTAGACATGCTTCACTGAGTGAGCATGTGTACCATGTGGCCATTCCATTCAAAATGACTGAGTGAGTAGAGCTACAACTCTGCATCAAATTTTGCATTAAGCTTGAACGTTCCTCTGTGGAAACTATTCACATGATTCAGAAGGCTGCAGCTATGGGCAACTGGTGATTGGCAGCTTCATCATGACAACATGCCTGCTTATGTGTCAAGTCTTATGCAGAGTTTTTTGGCAAAACATCAAATCACCCAGGTGACTCAGCTCCCCTACAGCCCAGATTTGGTACCCTGTGACTTCTGGCTTTTCCCCAAACTAATATCACCTTTGAAAGAGGAGACATTTCAGGCCATTGATGCAATTTAGAAATATATAACAGGGCAGCTAATGGTGAATGGGGGAACTGTAGGGACTGAGGCTTCATTGTCCTATGCACAATGTTTCTTGTATCATCTTCAATAAATGGTTCTATTTTTCATATTACATGGATGGACACTTTCTGGACAGACCCTATTACTTAACGTGTGTGTGTGTGTGTGTGTGTGTGTGTGTATGTAAAATACTCTGATGTAAATTTTGAACTAAAGCAAAATTTAACCCTATTATATATACTGATTTTGAATATACTACATCTATGTGGGTTTACATACCATTTTCTTGGCATTTTGAATTTGGGCTCTTTAATAATTAAAAATGTTTTCTTCCCAGCATAAGTTCAGTGATTGTTAGGTATGCATTTTAAAAACAGAGATGAACAGAAAAATAAAATACAGATTGTATTGGTAAACTATCATTATTTATTACCTTAAATCTTCACCTTGATGAACACATTTGTTTTACAAAATCCTTCACTCTATTGTGCTTATCTTCAATGTCAGAATAAAAAAATTTAATCTAAAGCTAATGGTTCATGCTTGGTGATTTGGACATTTGGAATTATCTATCCTAATATACAATCAATTTCAGTTCATAATATCGGTGTATATTTAATAAAAAACCTATGTAATTCCTGTGGCTGTTTATTCTTTATGATAAAATTCAAGATAGATGGTACCATAAACAGTTTTCTTGATTACTCACAAATGTTGAGGGTGAAAAAAAATGGATCAAGTTGAAATAGAGTTCTTTGTAGCACATGTTTGCTGTCATTTAATGCTAGCAAATAGTGAAAACATTATCCAAGAGCACAGTTTTCTAGCTAGTAAACCAGGTTCAGAAATGTTTCCCAGTTTAATACAAACACACGCATTCAGAAAAGGAAATTGCTGTGTCAGGTGTTAGAATGTGCCAGGCAGATTGTTTCCTGTTTTGGAAATCTTCATGCTCAGTTAGAGCTGAGATGGTTCTATTCATCCTCTACAAGGGGAGTTGGCCAGCTCAGTGAGAATGACTTCCAAACATTTCAGTGGAATTAAAGCCCAGGTTGTGAGGATCACTAGATACCTAAATATAAAGCACTTGGCTCTTTTCCTATAAATTTAAAGTGTTTATTTCTATATGTTGTGGGTCTGTTTTTTTTTTTTTTTTACCTTTTCACACTCTGCATCCTTCTTTCAATAGAACTTAGACTTTGAATTTAAATTTCCATTTATGCTACCAATCTTATGAAACCCCTCTAGTAATATGAGATTTAATTTCACAGTCACAGGAAATTTTTGCCTAATCACAGTAGTAGAGGCACAAAGTTTTAGAAATCACATTTTAGCCAGAAACTCCATTTTCCGAATCATATTTTTTATGTACCCTGCTCTTAATAAGTAAACTAATTGATTTAATTTTATATTACTCTCGACCGTTACCATATTAATTGTTTTGTATACTCAATACTCTAACGTCTCTTCCTGTAGTAAATGTATCATACTCTTTGCTTTTTGTTTATGTTTCAGAACTTTCCCCCTGACTACGTGTTCAGAGCTGGAGCTGCCAATGGTACCACCAGTCACTTCCAGTTCCAGGGGTTGGACCCAGCCAGGTGAACAGCAGTCATCCCCAAAGACTTTGTTAACTAAGCAAGGAAGCGATCATGTGAAAGGAGGTATCTGATTATTAGATACATTAGCTAATTTTGAAATTGTCTGTGATAATTTATTATTTAGTGTTTTATAAATTGATTTAAAAATTCTTCTTTACATAACAAAAAGAGTAAACTATTGTTATATTTGCTCTTTACATTAATATGTAATTTAACATTTTTAGCTAGCAACATGTTTCATTCTATTGCTGCTAAGTTTGTGAAGTTTCCTTAATTAATGTTCTCCATAGTATATCACACAAATTCTTTTTAAGTTTTGAGCATTTGTTGATTTACTTTTGCCAAGCAGTAGTTCACCTGCTTCAACTCAGCAATGATAGAAAATGGCAATTGTTTTTGCTGAATTAATTCTTGAAATTGTTCATTTCTGACTAGCAGAGTTCGGCGACAGGACCACTTCCTCACCGCCTTGTTTTGTTTAAGGCCCAGGACCACCCACTGAGTGGGGAAAGGCAGGGAGGCTATTTACAGTTATTTTAAAAAGGAAAACAATTCTGTGCACCTGTTGCACAGCTGTAGTGTCAGCCTAACAGGGGCAAAGCGTGCAGGGAGTGTCCTCCGTGGTTATTCCTCTCACTTGAGGTGTAAATGCTTTGCTGTGTCAAGAATTTCCATGGATAGCACCAGACCTAACAATACTCTTAATGAATTTTCCTGTGAGAAATTCTCTCCTGGCTTTTCTCTTTAATTTGTGGAAGCTCGTAAGAATAGTTGCTTTCCAAAGGTAGAAAACTTTATAAAATAGCTCATGTAATGAAAAAATTTTCATTACAGGGATAAACTGAGAGAAAATGGTAGACGGAGAGTGATTTTTGAGCCATTTCCATCATCACGGAAAGTTCTATTTGGACAATGTTGCATTAGAGTTCCCTATTTTATAAAAATCATTTAAAATTAAGTTTTGTGTACAATTCTTAAGATCACACCAATTTATATTTTACCTTAGATCTTAAAGAGTCTTTATATTTTTTGTGTATCAAAAGTAGAACAACAACAACAAAATGGTATGTTCTTACCCTGGAGAATTAGCAATGAAAATGAACAATTTACAGGTATGCACAAGTATGGATAGGCCTCATAATCACAATGTTGAGAAAAATATTTGATACAAAACTATTAGTCTACGCACATTTATAGGAAGTTCAGGAAAAGGGATACAGCCATAGGTTGGTAAAAGAAACTGTGACAAAATCAAGGACATGATTATTGATTATTATCAAGTTATAACAACGGTTTCACCTGGGGGGAGGGAGGAGGATCCACTCCAGCAGGCATACGTGAGCAGAGAGAATAAATGTTCTATTTCCTAACCTGTTCGATGGTAGCATCTGCATTTTTTAAAATAAACTTTCCCAAACTTCTTTTAATCGCAATTAAAAACAGGCTAAAAAATCACTGTCTTGGTTAACTAAAACTGCCTACTTTCTTAGTAAGTCCTTTTAAAACTGAAACAACTGAGGGATTATTCACAACTGCATGGACTCTAGATGTGACTGTACAGATTTTAAGTGCGCAAGTGAAGTGTTACCTTTTAGTGACGAAAGGGAATCCTTAATTTTAAAACGTTAGCAGGTTGAAAAAAAATGTTGGCACTATAATACAGTAGACATACTTAAACAAAAATAAGATCTCTTCCTTATTCCCTGGGGGCTTACATAAACTAAATGGCATAGTTTTATTCTATAAGTGACTAGATATTTTAAATATCTCTGCTGAGTGGCTATAATTTTCTTCTAGATGTCATGTTAAATAAAAGATTAATAGAAGTGTTCATAGATTGAGAAGTTGATACTGATCAGTTGGCAGCGTTTACTAAAAACAAGTTAGTACAGTCTTCTACCACCGTGAAATCCAGACTAGGTTCAAACATTTCAGTTGAAATGCTTCAAATATTCAAAACAGTCTCTTGTGCTATTATAAATTGGAATGCTTTGAGGTTTTATCATCAGATACGTATACAGCAAGAAGAATGATTCGTACTCAATTATTCCTGGCCTCTGAGGTTGTTATTCATAGGAGGTGAATGTGAATATGTAGCAGGCCCACAATGTTTTGGAGAATGACTACCCCCCCCCCCCCTAATTAATGCCCTCCAACTTAATGTCCCATTCTGCTCTCTCTCCCACTGCAGAGTTGATGAGTGTCAAACTGCAAGACCTTTGGTAGCTCCATGCCTTCAGCTACTGTGTGGTGACTCTTTCTGATTATAAGTTAGAAAAATCAATTCAAAGTAAACTATGAGAAAGAGAAATTTTAAAACTCCTCAAAAAGATATCACATACTTATTTTACAATTCCAGATCCAGAAGCAGTAACTACTATCAAAATCTGGCTGCGGATCACTGCAGATTTTACACATATCTATATGCACAAATTTTTCTTCACATATTGCTCTTTCAATGTTTCTTTTAAAAAAAGTTTTAGAGAGGGGGAAGAGAGAGAGACAGGGAGAGAAACATTGACGTGAGAAATAGCGATTGGTTGTCTCTCTCACTCACGCCCCCACCAGGGAAGAACCCGCAACCCAGGCACGTGCTCGGGCCAGGAATTGTACTGGTGACCTTTTGTTTGCCAGGATGACACCCAACCAACCCAGCCACGCCCGTCAGGGCTCATTGTTTCTTCTTATTTAATGGAAAACTGTCCAAGGCAGTACTCAAGAGTAAAGAGCTTCCTCACTCTGTAATGACTGCATTCTGGACAGACATTTAGGATTTCTCCAGTTTTAAATGAGAATTTACAGACATTATACTGGAACTGTCAGTAGAGTCTACCAGGCAGAATCCAAGGGAAAGTCAACTATTAGCAAGAATGGAGGAACCAAGACAAACTTCAAAGTGGAAATCCTTTGACTTTCCTTCCAGAGCTCTGTAATTGATATGGCTCTCAGTTCAAATTTTCTGGAGGGTGTCAGATGGTCCAACTGGACTCAGGTGCTACACTTGGTCCAATTAGGTTTGACCAAGGGGCCAGGGTCACACAGATAAAAATATGGCTGTTTAGAAGCAACACCTGAGGTGGGATGCAGAGCCCATATCTTACTTGATTTTGTCTTTGTGGTGCTTACGCAGTGTCTTACCATCTCCATAAACGGAGTTGTGACAGAGTCGCCTCTGCAAGAAGTTCTCCTCTTGTCTGTCCCCTTTACTTCCATGTTTTACTGATACTATTGGTACTGTGTGCGAAATTTAAAGGTACTTGTGTGATAGGCCCTGAAGCTCAGGTCCAGAGTGGGCCAACCCTGTGGAGCTGCATGCAATAAGGGAGGGGAAGGAAGTTTGTATCAGACCTGAGTCACAGATCATTCCTTTCCGTATCCAATACACTCACCTCTCCTTGTTTTTTCTAGCTGCAGACCTACATGTTTGTTTGACTCCTTACCAACACCTCCACCTAAACATCCAATGGGTACTTCAGATCAGCATTTCCAACACTAAGTTTATCCTCTTCTTGCAGACTTCTCTGCTTGTTCTGTGTTAACTCAATTAACAGCATCTCCTGCCAACTCCTTCCTGACCCTTGCTTTGTAATGAGCGCCCAAGCCCTGTTAGGTCTTCCTTTAAGGTTCATCGAACCACCCTGTTTTTATCCAGTCCATCCCCACTGCTCTAGCTTAGGCTACCATCTTCTGTAGCCTGAACAACTCAATCTATACTCATCTAACTCATCTACCTCTAGTCTTGCTCCCTAAAATCAGTTCCCAGCCCTGCAGCCTGTGAGAGCAAAACCTTTTCTTGCAACTATTTTCTTCAGCATTAAGCCTAAAGTCCTTAGCATAATTCATAGCATAGTCCTTCAGCACAAGATAGCTTTGCACAGCCTGTAAAGCTTTTCATAAATTGTCATCCTCTTCCATCTAAATCTTTCTATCCTCCTTCCTTATTACCCTTTCTATTTCCTTGTAGCTTCCTAATTTCTTGCCTCTAGAGAAATGGTTCTGATCTTTGACTGCACATTACAATCACCTGGACAGCTTTAAAAATATCTTACCGCCCATGTCATCCCAGAGCAATTAAATCAGAACCTCTGGCGTGGGGCCCAGGGTTGGTTGTTTTGAAAGCTCCCCAGATATTCCAATATGCAGCTAAGTTTGGGAGGCTCTGGAAATCTTTGTGCATGGTCACTCTGTCTCCCTGACCCACTTCCATCCTACTTTGTTTATTCTTGTTTCTTGTCCCCCTTCTCCAAGCTTTAGCTTCTCTAATTCATCCTACTCATCTTGCAACCCATATATGCTGGGAAGCCTTTCGGGACCACAGGAAATAAGCTGTGTGAATAAATGCAGAGTTTTAAATAATGAAACTCTCAAGAGCTCTAAATTTGTATCTATAAGTTATCCTTTGGACTATTTGATACCCATTTCATAAACATTTTGAAGACTCCACTATGCTTGTCAGGCTAATAATAAACATTAATTAAGTAAACTACCACCATCAGAGTTCATGTTAGATGATCCGTCTCCATTTTCTCATTTCATCTTCTGAACAATCTTCAGAAAGTATTAAAACCTCATTTTACTGCTGAGAAAACTGAAGCTCAGATAGCCTAGCAAATTTTTCAGATACATACTAAAGCTAAAATGTAGATACTAGTATAAATCATAAAAAAAGAATATAAAACATACCAAGGTTCATTTTTTTAAAAAATCAAAACATTATAAATGAAAAGTTTAGAAATCTTTAAAACAAGAAACTTTTTTGAAATGTTTTAAAAATGTCAGCTGCTTATGGAGAAAACTACTCAGCAGCATAGCAGAATGAGAAATAATGTCAGAAATGTCAGCTACTATAATGACTTTTATGACATTTTGATTAGCACATAAAGAGTCAGATAAGAGAAGAGGCAAATTTGTTTACATTGCTTTAAATTGAAAAACAGTTCTTTTACAATTCTAATGTGTACTGAAGGGGGCTTCATTTCAAAAGCAAGAGTTAGGAACAAAAGCTTAGAAGGAATTTTTAGCAGTTTTAATATGATGAAGATCTTATATCTTCTGCATGGTTGACAAACATTAAGATTTCAGAACCAGAACATACACCACACCCTCTTTATTCACTACTCCTTTCTCTCCGAGCTCCTTTTCTCCCCTCCCCTCAACTCTGACAATCTCTCTTTATTTTTCCAGCTTGCACTGTTTGTTCACCTCCTGTGTAATTACCATAAATAATGAGCAAGATAGGACCTGTGTGGTACAAATGCCACACCTTGGTTGTGTTGTGAGCAACCATTTAAGTGGTGGCAACCTAAACGTTTGCACACTTCTTTCCACAATGACCCATACTTAAGTATTTCACAACAAGTAAGTCTTTTAAAATTCAACAGGTAAAATACCTGAATGCCTCTTCGTGGTTGATACCTGACCCAAAAGGTACCTTCCCCTATTCATTGAAAGGTTGACTGGCCAAAACACTTGACTCTACATGCCTGGGATGGCTGTTGACTGCAGCTCAGAATGATTCCTTCAATTTAAAAACAGAACACACACACAAAAATTGTTCTTCCCTATTAAGAACAGAGCAAGGAAACAAAAGGCTTTATTTAGCTGTGAACCCTGTAAAAGCAGGGTATGGAACCTTCTGCCAAGAATAAAGCAGAGCAATCAGCAATGTGACTTCAGGGATTATAAGATCCCAAGAAAGAAATATTCTGGTACTTTCTTGAGCCAGATATTAGTGTGAAAAGGAAAAAATAAATAACAGTTTTCCATTATGGGTTTCTTCAGTCCATCTTCTGCCTACACAGCCAGGCTCAAGACTTTAATGAGTTATTCTTCCCCCTCCTTGTGCTCTGGTGAGTACTCTGTGTGTCTATCCAGCTGCAAGTCGATGATTTTATCCCTGTTTTTATCCCTCTTTTCATCCTAAAGAAAGTGTGAGTTTCTTTAGTATGTAATAATGAGTCTCCAGTTTTGGAGAGCTGTAAAACTTTGCGTTCCAAATCGCTACTACCGTTCACCTCCAACACACACACACACACACACACACACACACGGGGCCCAAGGTGTGCAAGAAGACAAAATTATACCATTAGATGAAACTGAATAAATCAGTCAAACCCCCTAACTTAAGAAATTATTGGTCAGAAAGAGAATCTATTTGCTCAAATTCACACTAGCTACTGGTAAACTAAAGTAGGATTCAAATTTCATGAGTTCCAGCCAAGTATATTTCCTACAGCTAATTATCTTAGTAAAATTAATTTTGTATATAAAATTTCATAATATCTTTTAAGGTAGCTGGAGACACATGGGTTATCCCAAAACAAGGGATGGGAACACCACCAAAGAGAAACATCAGATTTAATTGAAATTTTAAAAAATTCAGTTTTGTACTGTGCTTTTTTTAGAAGTTTGTTGATACCAGATTTTTTTTTCCTTTTCTTTTTCAGTATCTGGGTTAAGGTGGCACAATCCCTGGGTAATCTATTTCTTATCATCCTTTTGCAATGCAATTTCAACTGTTGCATTTTCCCTTGGTTTGTCACTGTCATCCTTTCAAGTCCTGACTAACCATTACCCACTCTAGATGGTATTCAAACTAGATGGTATAGCTTCTCTGGAAGAACTACTGAGAAACTTGATGAGGATGATTATCTGCTTACCTAAATTAGTTGCCACTTAACTCTCTGTGTTTAATGTGGCTCTCCTTCTTGATCCAGGTAGATGACTTCTGTATTAAACCCACTGGGCCAAATCCATTGTGAACACCTTTAAAAAGTGTTACCAGACTAAAGGTCCATTTGCCTGTGCACGTCAGAGCCCAGTAGGATGAGAACAGGAGTTTGCTGCAAAGAAAATAGGGTTTTATTTACAGGAAGTGGACCCAGGCCTGAAGACAAGTGAGTTAACGCTCAAAGACCCTGCTCCCCATACGTTATATAGGGGAAAATCATTACTCATGGTGACTAGGGCAGTAGGACCATGGACAGGCTCATGGTCTTTACTGACTGGTCAACACTAGGGTAGTGGGTAGTTTGATCAGTGCATCTGGTCTTGATGCCAGCCATAGAGTTGTTTCACCTGGTTTCACTGCTTTTCTGCACCTGGAGCTGAAAAACAACTGAGGCCTAGATGTTATCTCTAGTTTGACTGAAACTGTCTCTGTGGTCAACAGACCAGAGACTTTGTTCCCTGAGATGATTTGATGCCTACCAGGGGCTCAGTGTCCTGAGGGCTTAATGATCGAAGGACTGGTCCTGCAAAGGAGAATGAGGCCAGTGAGTCAGGGTGCGGGATGAAGGCAGTTTGAATCAAAAGAAAAGAAAGGAGAAAAGGTCATTAGAGAAATGAAGTTTCTACAAGGTTACAGGATCTTGTTTCAGCTCTACTTCTGACTCATTTGCCAAACATCAAAGAAATCCCCATGTCTCTTCTTTGGCTGCTCCAGTCACCAACTGATTTGGATGTCAACCTCATGAAATCAAGGCATGATTGTTTGTACTTGGTAGCACTTAGTTCAGGGTCATATCCATGATGTGTCATTAAGTGCTAACTCTGTAAGCACATGTCATGAGTGTACCCAGATGCAATTCCAGGCAATAATGCCAGGTTCTCTGGTATCTCAGGCATTCAGTGGGTACCATAACATATTAATCACCCCCAACTCTGGCCAACCGTGCTACTTCTTCAATCCTAACCTGAGCTTTATATTGGAAGCTATATCTACCATCCCCCCACTTCTAAACTTAGACATAACTAAAAAAGATTGCATACAGGTCTTTCAGACTATAAGCTCTTTAAGGGCAATGACTATGAAATATTTAACTTTTACCTTACAGTGACAAGTAGCCTAATGTTTCATGGCTATTTAATAAATGTTGAATCAATAAACACATGTGTTTCAAATAGCTCCCAATACAAAGATAATGCTGTTGGTACTATACATGAACTAAAGCCAGTTTTCTTTTCTGTGAGCTTTGTTTCCTTTCCCTCTCCCTAACTGCAATGACATTTTTTTCCATCTCTGTCTCAAAGGAAATCATGCCTTTTCCACTATGGTCGAAGATTATAAGGAATTATAAGGTCTGTAGAGATGCTGGTCTCATATACCAGATATTAGTGGTATGCTCCAATAAATTATTGGACATTTATTGGGGTCAATAATCCGAATTCCAGTCTGTGAGCAAAACTGATACTGTCCATTGGAAGATTGTCTGGGGCCTGAACATTGAAAGCAGCACATTATTTCCAAGCTGGGGAGGCTGGACTGGAACTCAGTGAGAAAGGAACTGGAAGAAGAGTAGGAAGGAGGTATAATACCAACTGCCACTAGAATAGACAGGAGCTTCTAGATACAATCACAGAGGAATTTCATACCCTTCCTGCCCCATTTCCCAGCAAAGAGCTCTGGCTTGTTGATGGTTGCTCAGCAGCCCCACTCCTTTTCATACAACTATCTTAGTTGATTGTAAAAGATTTGACCTTTTTTTCCCATTCCCTTTAGGACCGCTGTTGATATTAGGTTATTAATCACATTTCATATGTCAGCAAATAATACTATTCTGAAATCTTAACTCTATCAACACTGTTTATAAGCTATGGAAAGTTCTTTGTCATTGACTCCACAGACTAAAGAAAATAGCTAAGACAGACTTGTCATTTTTAAATTCCAGATAATGTGTCTTCTTTATTCCTTCAAAGGTATCAGTAATCTATATAACTAGACAGAATGAATATCGATGAAACATTAATTCATAGAGTATATGAGTGGATAGCAAACCACCTTAAAGTTAAGATAGAGTATTTTAAATATAAAAATCCTTCACTCTGCTTCTAGGAATTTAGTCTTGGGAAATAGTTACAGTGATTGCATATTACTTATAATATCAAAAGAAATAACCTTAAAGTTGTAACACTAAAGGTCACTTTAGCAAAAGGTAGGCTATCCATACTATAGACCACCTTCGACTGAAAACCAAACTGTAATTACTAGTAGCATAAAAATATATGTATTACATGTTCTTTAAAAGTGCATACCATTTAGCTATTTTTTTAAAAGATTTTTATTTATTTATCTTTAGAGGGGAAGGGTAGGAGAGAGGGAGAGGGGGAGAAATATCAATGTATGGTTGCCTCTTGTGTGTCCCATGCTGGGAACTGGCCTGCAACCCAGGCATGTGCCCTGACTGGGAATCGAACCGCGATCCTTTGGTTCGCAGGCCCGCGCTCAATCCACTGAGCTACTCATTTAGCTATTTTTATTATGTATATGAATATGTGATTAAGAAAAACTAGAATGATAAAAATAAAATGTTAACAGTGATTCTGGGGGTGGTAAGATTATGGTTAGCTTTGTTGTATAACTTTTTAGTTTTTTGGTATTTCTTAAGTTTATGACTTGAAAATAAATTATTTTTAACTAAAAACATTAATTAAAGATAGAACAGGAAAAGGAGGATATTTATTGTTTGCTGGGCATTCAAGAGCAGTGAAATTTTTCTGCTGTCCTCAGAAATACCTTTCCAATAAACTTATTGATGTCTAAAATTTTACGTCTAGAGACTCATTTCTTTGTCTTTACTTTCTATATTTTGCTAAAGTGAAAATAATACAAAAGTAGAATTTAATGTAGTGCTTGACACAGAGAAATCAAAAAACACTTGTTAACTAAAAGAATGAATGACTTAGTAAGGAGAGCTCAGGATTGTCTCTAAATAAAGAGATAAACTGAGACAAGCTCGAATTACCAGAAATTGATTTTATTGGGGAATAGCAGAGGAACTGCAATTTGAGAAACTCGTGCTCTAGTAGGCTGCAGGTGAGTCCGTGGAGGGTGCAGGGCAGATGCATTTACATATGGGCAAGAGTGCAAAGAGGGGAAAGTCCAGCCAGAGTCCAAGAAGTAACTTCATTGGCCTGGGCCTGGGGAGAGATTCTTGGCAGACATTCCTTGGTAAAGAGATAAGTCTCCATCTTCTACAAATCACACTCTTATGTGAAATCCATCTCCTCTTAACTTCTGTTTTTCTGAGGGTACGGTGTGATATTCCCCATTTTATATCCTTTGGTTCCATTTCAGATTGAAAATTTCAGATCCATTTCAGATCCATTTCAGAAAATTTCAGATCCATTTCAGATTGAAAATTTTCACAGGATCAGGGGAGCCAGGGTGGGGAATATGCCTTCCCATCTAAAAGAAGTTTCCATTGATTCAACAGGCTTTTCTATCACAGCAGCTGTTTGCTGCATTGTCGTTGCTTCAAGAATTCTGTTGCATGAACATTGGAAGGACGGCGATGAGAATCAAACATTCCAGTCATTAAAATGCACACAGCAAAGGTGATTTTAAAATTCTTATTTTATATGAATATGTGTGTGTGTGTGTGTTTCCTTTTAAAAATCTGGAACCAGCATTTTCACTTTTAATTCTGAAAGATGAAGCAAAAGTTTAGGAATAATCATATAATCTTTTGCTCATAATTTATTAAGTGGAGGAATTTTGGAAACCAGACTTAAGCCTTCCAAGGCCCAATGGAGCAGGTAGGTAAATGTCAGTGACTAGAGTTTGGACTTTAATCATGATCATTGACCATTTAAGGTAAGTTTTCAGTAGCTACTTGAACTATAATTCTTACCAGCAAAAAATGAGTTTTGGTGCCACTTGTGAACAAAACGTTCTTGTTTTCATGTTTGGCTTCAACACTGCCATGCACAGAATGAAAGCATTACATGCATTGGGACACTTTTAAGATGCATGTCAAATGACACATGGAAAATGGTGGGGGGCGTGCACATAGAAAACTCTGCCCTGGAGTGGGCTGGCACTAAAAGTAATGACATAAGGTAAAACAAACATCTTGTCAGCTCAAAAAACTGAGACCAGTTTTCTGGGGGAGAGGACATTTTAAAAATTACTTTCAACAAAATGTCTTTGACATGTTTGCAAAACTGCTTGCAAAAGTTAAGCTAGTCATTCTTAACTAAGGAGTTGGAAAGAAAAGAAAAGGGGTAGCAATGCTGCTGAGATAAGAACTGCACAGAGTCTCCTGCGAAGGAACCTCAAAGAGCCAAAGCTCTGCAGTCGGACAGATCGGGTGGGAATCCTGGTTTCACCATTTGTCTCTGTGTTACTTAATACCCCTGTTCTTTAGTTTCCACATTGTTAAATGGATAAAACACTCTCCAGAATTCTAGGTATTAAATGAAAAGTACTTGGCGTAAAGCATGGCATATAATGGTGATGATGGTGGTGATGATAAAGACAACACTATTTTGAGGAAAGGAAGGCAAGGGTAGGGCAGTGATTTCCACAACTGGCTCGGCAATTCTCACACTGCACCATAGACTGACTGAAGCAGAACTTCAGGGGATGGGACCTAGAAATGCATATTTTAAAAATCTCCTGGTAACTGTATTAATAGGCTAATTTTGTGGACCACTGAAATTTGCTTGCTGGCATCTTACTGACTTCTGTAGTGTGAAGGAAACCACAATCTCATAATATCTAAAAGTAACCAAGGAAACAACTGTGAGTGAATCATTAAGTGAACGCACAGTGTCCTTTACACCCAAGTGGATGCGTAGACCTGATGTGAAGTTATTCTCTGGCTACATGCAGAGCTAGTAGGTAGTTTAAATAATCTCATCTATTAAAGAATATGTAAATAAGCAAACAGATGTTAACATTCTTAAGAGTGATAAACACATTGGAAAAGCAAATAGCTAACCCTATGTTAATTTTTATAATGCGTCTAACCTCTGAAGATACCGGCTGTTTGGGACTCACGTGAGATCTGTGGTGGAGCTTCCAGACCCCATTTGCCTTCGTGTTCCTCTAATCCCACCCCAGAAAGCTCAGTGTTACCATGGGGCTGCAACCCTAATTCTGACCCCCCAGTTTTCTGCTCTGACAGGTAAGGTGGACCCACAGACACTTCTCTGCCTCCTTACGTGAAGACTGGGCTCTGTGGATAATGAGAGCTGGCAGGGGTGTGGAGAAAAGTGAACCTTGCATTCTGTTGGCAAGAATGTGCATTGGTGCAGTCATCAGAGGTTCTTTAAAATATTAAACATAGAACTGCCATATGCTTCAGCAGTGGTATTTCTAGTCAAGATGTGAAGACATCCTAGGTGTCCATCAACAGATGAATGGATAGAATGGATATATATATATATTTCTGTTTCACACACACCATGAGAAAGAAGAAAACCTTGCTATATGCAGCAACTTGGATAAACTTGAGGGCATTATGCTAAGTAAAATAAGTCAGTTAAAGACAAATGTTGTGCAATGTCACATATGCAGAATCTAAAATTAGCCCAACTTGTAGAAAACTGAGGTAGAATGGTAGTTACTGGGGGCTGGGTAGTGGTGGAAATGGGAAGATACTGGTCAGAGGATAGAAACTTCTAGTTGTAAGATTTATAAGTTCTGGGGATCTAATGTACAGGATGGTGATAATAGCTAATAATACTATGTTATATATTCTTGAAAGTTGCCAAGAGAATAGATCTTAAATGTTCTCACCTCAAAAAAGAGATGGTGATTATGTGATAGGATGGAGGTGTTAGCTAATGCAATGGTGCTTATCATTTTGCAACACATAAATGAATCAAATCAACATATTGTATACCTTATACTTACACAATATTTTATGCCAATTATATCTCAGTAAAGCTGGAAAAAAGCCAAACTCCAAATATCAATGAATATTAACTGGATCATAAAACAGGGAAAGCAAATTGAATTGCTTCAGTTATTAAAAATTACTGCAAAGATATCTAGAAGTCCATGCATTTGCTCCCCATCCTGAGTCCATGGAATGTATTTATTTTAGGGACTTCTGCAACAATTTTTATGCCCTGGCCTCATCAGTCACAGGTTCTGAGATGTCTCCTATGCAGGAGCACTACCTACTGTGATACACTCAAACTTATCACTCAGGCAAAATGTTTTATTATATGACACAATTTTAAAAGGATCGATTTGACCTCTGAGAGACTGACAAGGAAATAGAAAATAACATTCTGCAGAACTTTTTGGGATGTATCAGACCAGGCAATAACAACAACATTAATAATAGTGTAGCATTTACACAACACTTTACAAATTAGAAAAGGACTGAAATGCTGTCTTACATTTTGAGTTCTCAGAACCTTTATTTTATTTTAGATTGACTTTTGTGATCTTAAATAAAAGAAAGGGGAGCAATGTTAAGGAGTTACTTGCCCATATATATACAGACACTAAATGCTACAGTTGGATCTTCAGTTTCAGATCTCTATTGTCTGAAGTGATGTTCACAACCTCAAGTCTGACACTTCCATTGTAAAAAGCTGGCTTCATCCATCACAGTTTGTGTGTAGAAAGAAACACCAGCATAGATGGTGGGTAGAAAATAGGGAGAGGGCAAGAATAGTGTGGGAAATGTAGAAGCTAAAGAACTTATGACACATGGACATGAACTAAAGGGTGGAAGATTGTGGGTGGGAGGGGGTGTGCAGGGTGGAAGGGAATGATGGGAGAGAAATGGGACAACTGTAATAGCATAATCAATAAAATATATTAAAAAATATGAAAATAAAGAAACACCAGCTCATTGCAACCTTCGGTGTTGAATCTGAAATTATATATGATAATTCCTTTACAAAAGGTGTTACTGATTGAGTGAAGGATCTAATTCATTGAATCCTTAGGTAAAAGATGACCTCCTATTCACAGTGCTTAGTGTTTCATAATATCTTCTGTGTCCACACAGAAATAGTATTTATTGGTTTCAACAATTCTATCTCAGCAGGTAGTTAAAAGAAAACTATCATATTTAGCACAGAGATCATATTGCAAGTTTCTTTTACAAGACAAAAAGTAGAGGAAATGGGAAGCCTTATATAAAATCTTCAGCTACAATTAAAAGGGTAATAATAAAATTCTCATTGAATTACATAGGATGAAACTCAGATCCAATAATTACATAGTGTGTTTTAATAACACTGTACAATCACTAATTAGATAGTCCAAACATCTTCTCTATGAGGTAGGGTGAGTATTGTTATCCTGTTTAGCCTGTGAAGAAATAAAAATGCAGAATGGTTCCACGATGTGTCCAAAGTCATTCAGGTGAGTCATGCACGGTAAAGCTGAGATTAGAACCCACAACCCTGATTCTGTTATTTCTAGAACTTGCTATTCTTCTTTCTCAGTTTTTTATGATAACATACTATTCTTTGTGGCTTAGGATTATTATCATTTCTGATTAATGTTTTGTAAAAACCATGCCACCCATTGTACTTATAGCTTGTTTCTTCTGTCTAATTGAAAGAACTTGGTAGGCATGTATTAGGTTGTCTGTCATGGCTCTGTAGCCATATGTCTATTTTCTGATGGGTATAAAGGAGAATAAAGGAGGTGACAGCAGAGGCATAGAGAACATAATGAGATTTATACTATAGGTTATGTATAGTCGTATGAATGTGTGTATGAGTATGTATGCATGTACCTATCCTAGGCTGGGAAAATACATATACATACATACATACTCTCTCAGAATGTCCTAATGACCACTTTAAACTGAAATTATTGGGAACTGAAATGGAAGCACCCAAAATTGGGAGAAACGAACTAGACAAGAGCTCACAGCTACCTTAACCTAAACTAAAGACAACCCCCTTCCTTGTCCACAAAAGTTATAGAATTATATATTGAGTAAACAATAAAAAGCCAATACATCCTATCGTATTGGTAAGAAAACAGAGAAAGGTATGGAGTTTTCTGGCAAGTTGTTCATATGGGGTAGATCATGGGATAAGATTGAGGGGAGCAGAGATTATGAACGCCTTCCTCACAGGCCTCAACTTTTTAAAAAAGACTTTATTTATTTTTGGAGAGGAAAGAAGGCAGGGAGAAAGAGAGGGAGAGGAACATGAATCAATTGCCTCTTGAACGCACCCTGACCAGGGACTGAACCTGGAACCCAGACATGGGTCCTGACCGGGAATCAAACCAACAACCTTTAGCTTTGAGGGGTGATGCTCAACCATCTGAGCCACACCAGTCAGGGTTATACTGTGACTTTCTGACTTGCTATAAGTATGATTACTTTTACAATTAAAAATAAAACTACTGACAAGCATAACAATTTCCTTAAAAGAAATTTCATTCTTATAAAGGGACAAGAGAAATAGCATGAGAGGCAGAACAATTAATTGATGGGCCTTTGAAGATCAATAAATAGTCTATTGAGGGTATACTCTATGCAAAGAACTCCAAGAATTTCTCTCATGCCTAGTAGCATTTTTTAAAAAATTAAGCTATTCAAGTTTTCAGTTCAAATATTCATGTAGAGGTTTTATTATAGTAAGAGATACCTTATGGGAAATATTCTTCTTTATATTTATTAGGGGTTCTTTCAAGCATTACAAAATTAACTGAAAAAACAGTACTCTTTAGTTTTGTACCAATTGACAAACAGTATTTGGAATTTCACAGACACTCCCTAGGACATGTCTTGGTTCATTGCCGGAGACATATTGTTACAACTATTCACAGTGTCTCTATATTGCCTGGAACCAGTATCCTGTTTTACCAAACACAGCCTATCCCTAGCCTTTGGCTATAGTTATAGCATTACAAGTTGTAAAATAGGCAGAAGAAGAAAGAAGAAAGAAGAAAAAAGAAGAAGAAGAAGAAGACAGCCACGATGACAAAAGAGAGAAGAAGGCTATTGTCTCTCTTAACCCAGGGCCCTGAGGAATTGCTGCATGTGAATATTGTCTTTCAGAAGTGGACTATAGAAAGTACTTCTTTAGCCTAAATTATCTTGCTGTAGCTGGTTTTTCCCCCTCTCCACCCAGCTGAGCTAATGCATCATGGTTGGAACTATGAACCTGGGTGTCATCAGTGAACTCCACCCCTTACTTCCAGTTCCACAAGAACCATAAGTAGGTAAATAGGTGTGTGGTAGGGTGGTGGCCTTGTCACATCCATCCATCATACCCCTGCTCATCCAGTTGTTGAGCCAACAGGAAATTGAACCCCTATAAGGAAAAAAGGAAAACTTTCATCAAACTCAGCAATTTTCACCTAGTGTGCTGTGGCAGGCACATTGGTGTGCTGCAAGAATTTTTAAAATAGGCAATTTTTGGCTATTTCACCAGGGGCACTGACCTCTTTTTCCTTAAGGTTGTCAAATAAAAAAAATTACAACAGCCAACACAACAATAGCTGTCCAGTACAAATGGATAATATGTGTGTGTGTGTGTGTGTGTGTATTTCTTTTGTTGGATCAGAAAAGTACATAATTTTGGTGTGCTGCAGAATTTTAGTAATTAGTTTATATATGCCATGAGATGGAAGAGGATGAAAATTGCTGATCTAACTAATCTTTTTGTTTTTATTTTATTTTTTTTTATTTTCAGAGAAAGGAGAAGGGAGGGAGAAAGAGAAGGAGAGAAATACCCATGTGAGAGAGAAACATTGATTAGTTGCCTCTCAAACATGCCCCAACTGGGGACTGAACTGCAACCCAGGCCTGTGCCCCAGCTGGGAATCAAACCAGCAACCTTTTTGCTGTGCGGGTCGATGCCCAACCCACTGAGTCACACCAATCAGGGCTGATCTGACTCCTCTTTAATGTTTCCAACTTCACTTGATATTGGAGGGCACAGACTTTGGAATAAAATTCCAAACCATGTAATACACATTTCAAATTGTATGATTTGGCCATGTTATTTCATCTTCTGAGCCTCAATTTCTTTATCTGTAAAATAGTGATTGTACCCTCTTTTTAGAATTTTTATGAAGATTAAATGAAAAAACACAGGAGAAGTCTCTAGTACAATGTCTGCTAAGAGAATATTGACTCCTTACCTCCTTATCTGCCTATTTCACACTTCTTAACCCTGATTCTCATTTAATTTTCCTCTCCCTGTCTAGTTCACTTACTTTCTATCTTTCTGGGACCTTTTCCTTCTCTAAATGGGTGCTCGTTTCTCTTAATTTTAATTCCTTTTCCTTAATATTGTGTCTCTTTTAAATTTTAGCCACTAGAGGGCTACATAATAAGATACAGCTCCACTCACACTGACCACATTGGAAATTAAGAGGATGAAAATCAAATAACCTAGGGGAATCAAATCCTCACAGAACGTTGAAGAGACTTCAGAAAACATCCAGAGCAACACAGTTTTAAAGATGAGGGAACTATATATTCAAACCAATACCAGCAGGTAATTGTTATATTTTTTAAATCCGTGCCTCTAAAATTCTATACTTATAAATAAATGTCATTTCCTTTTGAAAGTTTCTCACCATTTCAAACCATTTTCTGAGAAAAAGAAGACACACACGAAGGCGAATAAACCTCCTTTGGCCGCGAAGCCAGTTTTCCTTTTTTCTCTATTTCAAATATTTAAAGTCTAAAACAAATCTACATACTCAATTAAAAATATATAATCTCTAAAAATATTTCAGATGGATTTTAATTTTTGCTTTAACATTTAGCAAATTGAAGTTAGTCTGTACTTCAATATCTGAATAACTTCACGCATGAAAGCAATCTTTCAACATTGAACATGCATACATTCTAAATATATACAAAATATGTAAAGAAATATTCACACTTACCTAGAAACTAATAAAAGCTATGATGCCATCATTGAAATACAGTCTTAAGTAAACGTTCTATACTATTAAAAGTATCAACTGAGGGATCCAAGATGGCTTCAGAGTAGCTGGAAGCTCTGTGTACTTGCTCCAAGGCCCAGACAGGTCTTGCAGCTAAACTACAGAGCGATTACCTGGAAAACCCAGCAGAGAGTGAGTGAAAGCATGTGTGAGTGAGTGTGTATGTAGAGAAGAGTGCGGGGAGTGTGCCTGAGTGGGAAAGAGCCTGCCTGCCTGCTAGGCACTTGGGAGAGGGTGGCCCAGGCTCTCCCAGCAGAGCAACTGCTGCCACCGCTGCCCAACCCAGCATTTCTGGCTGCATAGATTGGGGGCAGCTGTGGATGGGCTCAGGCGCCATGAGCCCCAGGGGTGGAGAGAGAAGGCTGGGGAGGTGCTGGCTGCAGAAACAGTGCGGCGGGGAGCAGGCCCACCTGAGGCTCAGAATCAGTGGAGGGAGCTACGAGTGCACCCTGCCACTGCCTCACCTTACAGTATCACTCTAAGTGGTACTAAGTGACTCTTCCCACCATGCGGACAGATCCAGAGAGAAACTTTATCTAAAACAGTTGGAAGCTCTGACAGGTGGTGGCCAGACCTGACCAAGAGATACTTAGTGATTTTGGGGAGGGAGAGTGGGTGGAAAGCAGTTCCCCTAGGGTTCTGTGCTGCAGCATGGGGGCCACACAGAAACTCTTTTAAAAGAGCTGAGGCGAGACTTGAGATTCAGCAGGGACCTGGTGCTCATGTGGGTGTGCGTGTGTACAGGGGCTTTGCAAAGAAAGAACTCAGAGGGATAGAATCATACTGAAGGGACGTGGGACCCAACCCAGCATGACAGGCAAGCAGGGGACTATACAGAGTGGAGAGATCGGCCAAGTCTCCAGCGAGAGAGTGGCAGTCTGGGGAATGAATGGCCAGGAGCTGAACACCTCAGACTTGCTGCAGCCAGGCGGGTCCCCTCACACAGAAGTGAGCCCAACCCCCACATGCAGGATTACAGACTCTGTACATCAGTGAGGCCAGGGTCTGGATTCCCCTGCTAGGAGCATTTTCATAGGGGAAAGAAGAAAAATTTCTGAAAATGCCCTTTACCAGACACTATGAACTACACTGTTCCTCAGGCCTTGATCTGCTGAAATCAGTAGAGATTAGAGACAGGAGAAACAAGGGGTGTTCAGGGCCATGCCCAGCCTCGGTGGCTAGACAGAGCTGCTGTCTGTGACAAGGAGGGAAGAGCTGCCCCTTTTACACAGATTGGCCCCTCACAGGAAACAGCTAATTCACTAGAAACCATATATTATTGGGAAAAATCTGGTACAGATGAAGACATGTGGTGAGGGGATGGGGAAACACTCCCACCATCTTCCCTGATGACTGAATAATGTCCCCTAGGGGTGACTGAGGGTTCCCACCCTCCTGATCCCACCAGACGCCCCCTCTGGAGGCAGTGGAAAAGGTACTGGCCATCCTCTTGGGTCATTAAATGGACCACTCTTGGGCCCTTGGCTGTTGGAAAGCTGGCAGGGCAGAGCAGCAGGGACCAGCTAAATCTGAAGGTGACAGCCACAGACAGTGGGTCACTTGTAGTCTTGAACAGGCTACTTAGGTCCTACTAGGACACCATATGACATTACCAAGAGCAAATCCAGAAAGAGAAGACAGTGGTAAACGCTAGGTTCTACTGAGATGAATTCCATCACGGTCTTCTTCATGATTTGTGTTACTTCCTCTCCTGGACAGCTTCTTAACATTCATTTCTTGTTGTTCAATTCTGGGCCTACAATTTCACTAGTTTTTATATTTTAGTTTATTTCAAATCTATTTTTTGTTTCTCCTTTCTCTTACTCCATTTTACCATCTTCCTTTCTCTTATTTTTAATTTTATTTTTTCTCTTGTTATGACTTGTTTTTATTCTGCTCTCTTACTATTTCCCCCTTCTCCAGCCTCTCACAACCATTTTTGTTGTCATTAGTCATCTCACATTTTTCCCCCATTCTTAAAATACCCTATACTCTCTCCACCTTTATCAATGTTTGCTCATTGGTTTTTGATATGGTGGTTGTTGTTGCATTTCTTCAATTTTATTTCTAGACCTTCATTATGTTTGTATTTTAAATCTCATATTTTACTGTTGCCCTCTCCTACTTCATTTTGCCTTCCTCCTGCCCTTTCATTTTTTCATTTTAAATTTTAATTTTTCCCTGTTTTAGCCTGGTTTTCATTCCTCACTCTTAGTGTTCCTTCTCCCTCTATCCTCTCAAAATCATTTTTCATTCCTCTAGACATCTCATAACTTTTCTTTGTTTCTTTTTTCCTTCTTAGTCCCATTAATCTTTTCTCATTTGTTGTTGATACTGCTATGGTGGATCTTTTCCTCCAATTTGGTTCCTATTATTTTCACTGTATTTTTTCAAATTTTTAAAATTCTTCCCTTTTCTTAGTTCCTTCTGCCTTCTTCCCTTCCATTTTTATTTATGATGTAAAATTTCTTTTATTTTTCTTCACCTTGTTTCTATTCCCTGCTCTTATTATTTCTTCTCCTCCAATCCTCTCAAATCATTTTTCTTTCAGTTAGTCATCTCGTATCCATTCTTCCTTTCTTATAAAGCCTCACTCTCTTTATGCCTTTATTAATATTTGCTCATTTGCTGTTGATAGTGTCATTGTGGATTGGGTTATTTTTACAGATGTGGTTTTGTTTCCTGGTTTGTTTGGTTGTGTTCTGGCAGCACCTGTATAATAGCATACAAGATGTGGTGGGTGGTGTGAATCTCAGTCAGCCAGCTGGAGGGAGGGACCCAGCAAAGAAAAACCTGAGAACATCAAAAACCCAATTACAACCAGAGAGCCCACATACATGACATAAAGGGCATCCCAAGAGCATCCAGCTCAGGAGATCAAGGAAAGACTGCACCAGTCAGTCCCATAGGTCGCCTACCACAGAAGTTGACATCATGTAGACAGGAGTCAAAGCAGATCAACATAATATGCAGAAACAAACAAGAAGAGTCACCTAAAATGGGGAGACAAAGAAACAACACCCAATCAAAAGGAAAGGAGGAATCTCCAGAAAGAGTGCTAAATAAAATTGAGGCAAGCAAACTATCTGACATTGAGGTCAAAATAATGATTATATAGATGCTCAAGGAGCTCAGTGAGAACTACAAAGAACTTCAAGGAAGCTACAGGGAACTTACTGGGAACTACACCAGTATGAGAAAGGACAGAGAAACTATCAATCAGAGCCAGGAGGAAATGAAGAATATACTATCTGAAATGAAGAATACATAGAGGAATTAAAAACAGATGAAGCAGAAGATCAAATCAACAAACTGGAGGAAAAGGCAAGAAAAACTCCCAGGCAGAGCAACAAAACAAAACAAACAAACAAACAAACAAAAAACAGACTGAAAAAGAACAAAGAAGAATTAAGGGAGCTGCAGGACAACATGAAACATAATAATATTCATATCATAGGGATATACCAGAAGGAGAAGAAGAGGAACATGGGGCAGAAAACCTGTTTGAAAAAGTAATGACAGAAAACTTCCCTAACTTGATGAGGTTAAAAATCACATAAGTTCATGAAGCACAGAGGGTCTCAATCAAATGAACTCAAAGGGGCCTACTCTAAGGCACATCATAATTAAAATATTATAATTTAAAGACAAGAGAGAATCTAAAAGGCAGCAAGGGAGAAACAGCCAGTAACATACAAGGGAGCTCCTATTAGGCTATCAGATGATTTCTCAACAGAAACACTACAGGCTAGAAGAGAGTGGCAAGAAATATTTCAAGTAATGACAAGCAAGGCCCTGCAACCAAGACTACTCTTTGTAGCCAGGCTCTCATTTGAAATGGAAAGTTAAACAAGGAGTCTCCCTGGCAAAAAAAAAAAAAAAAAGGCTAAAAGTACGCATCTCCACCAGACCAGCATTGCAAGAGATGCTAAAGGGACTGCTTTAAGAAGATGAAGAGAGAGAGAGAGAGAGACAGAGAGATAGAGAGAGAGAGAAAGAGATAGATAGATAGATAGATAGATAGATAGATAGATAGATAGATATGCAGGTACAAAGGGAAAAAATGGCATGAATAAGTACCTAGCAATAATAACCTTAAATGTAAATGTTCCAATCAAAAGATATAAGGTAGTTGAATGGATAAGAAAACATGACCCACATATATGCTGTTTATAAGAGACCCACCTCAGAACAAAACATCTACACAGACTGAAAGTGAAGAGTTGGAAAAAAATATTCCAAGCAAACATACATGAAAAAAAGCTAGGGTAGCAATACATATATCAGACAAAATAGATTTCATAACAAAGACCATAAAAAGAGGCAAAGAAAGACACTACCTAATACTTAAGGGAGTAATCCATCAGGAAGACATAACCTTTGTACATATACATGCATCTAACATAGGTGCACCTAAATATGTAGAAAAAATCTTGGAGGACTTCAAGAAAGATATTGACAGCATTATACTCGTAGGGAATTTTAACACCCTATAATGAAAAATAAACAAATGGGACTACATCAAATTAAAAAGCTTCTGCACAGCTAAAGAAAACATCATCAAAATGAAAAGGGAAACAATCATACAGGAAACCATACGTGCCAATGATACCTTGGACAAGGGTTTGATCTCCAAAATGTATAAAGAACTCATATGACTCAACACCAGGAAGACAATCCAATTAAAAAATGGGCAAAGGTCATGAACAGACACTTCTTCAAGGAGGACATACAGAGGGCCCATAGGCATATGAAAAGATGCTCAGCATTGCTAGCCATCAGAGAGATGTAAATTAAAACCACAATGAGATACTACTTCATACTGGTGAGAATGGCCATCATTAACAAAGCAACAAATGACAAGTGCTGGTGAGTTTGTGGAGAAAAGGGAACTCTAGTGCACTGTTGGTGGGAATGCAGACTGGTGCAGCCACTGTGGAAAACAGTACAGAATTTCCTCATAAAACTAAAAATGGAACTGCCTTTTGACCCAGCAATTCCACTACGGGGATTATACCCTAAGAATCCTGAAACACTAATGCAAAAGAACCTAGGCACCCCAAAGTTCATAGCAGCATTATTTACAATAGCCAAGTGCTGGAAACAGCCTAAGTGCCAATCAGTAAATGAGTGGATCAAGAAACTGTGGTACATTTACACAATGGGATACTACACAGCAGAAAGAAAGATGGAAGTCCTACCTTTTGCAACAGCATGGATGGAACTGGAGAGCATTATGCTAAGTGAAATGAATCAGGTGGTGAAAGACAAATACCATATGATCTCACCTATAAGTGGAACCTAATCAACAAAACAAACAAAAGAGCAAAATAGAGCCAGAGTCATGGACACAAGGAACAGACTGACAATGACCAGAAGTGAGGGGAGATGGGAATGAAAGTGGCACGAAGGGGAAGGGTCTAGTCAAGGAATATGTATGAATGACTCATGGACACGGGCAACTGGGTGGGTATTGACTGTGGGAGCAAGGGAGTGGGCTGGGCGGAGGAGAGCAAAGGGGAAGAAATTAGAACAACTGTAATAGAACGACAGTAAAATATTTAACTTTAAAAAGTATCAATATGTAAACAAAGAAATGAAAAATCCATGTAAAATACTCAATCCAAAATACACTTCATATATTTATTTAAACATGTAAATATATATTTATTCATCTTCCTTTACCCATATCTTCAGAGTTTTAAAGCCTGGGAAGGTGCTTTGTATTTCTGTTTGTTATTTGTTTATTATTCTCTTATTTCAAGAACATTGCTCTGAACTTTTGAGAACAAGCCAGACCCCACGCAGTTCTACCACAGAAACACTGATGGCAGTGAGAGTCCTCTCTGCATGTAGGGCTTCCCTGCAGAAAACGAAACCTCTGGAAACTCCACAATTAACATCCCATTAACATGAAAGGGTTCAAATAAAATCTCCTGCTTAAATTCTATTTTAAGAACAGATACTTATGTATCTGCCTATAAAATGCTACTTACCATTGTCAAAACTAAACATTTTTATATACATAGAACAAACTGAATCCTCATTTTAAGTAAGGCTAATGAGCGTGGCAATGGATTCTAGAGTTAGAAAAATGAAGAGAGTGTTGTTTTTGTTGTTTTAATAATTCTGTCAGAAAATGACCTAGTGACTCTAACACCAGTTCTCTGATACTTGACCATAAATCTTCCAGGTTTACACATGGTGAAGAGTGGTAGTTTGTTTCATTGATTGACTGATTCATTCATTGAACATCTATTTCTTGCATTCTTACTGTGGGCTTGGCAGAAGACTAGGATAAAATCTAGAGACAAACAAACAAACAGAAGCAAACTCCATAGTCCTTGTCTTATTGTAACTGATAATCTATAGTGTAGGGCAGTGGGGGCGGGGTTGGAAATCAATGTTACTCAAAGAAAGATAAAATGACAACTGTGATAAATGATATGAAGGACACATATAATGTTATGAAAATTAAACTTCTACAGGGTAAGAGAAAGCTTCCTTGTGGGATTGAAGACAGAGTCAAGATCTGAAGGAAGAATAAAGTGTGAAGAGGCCGAAGGGTAGCTCTGTGGGCAAGTGGAACAAATTGTGAAAGACCATCTGATAGAAAGGAATGTTTATCATTTCAGGAAAGGACAGAGGATCTGGAGCAAAGAAGGCATAGTTTGAGAAAAGGCTCTGGAGAGAGAGAATCCAGATTATGTAGGGCTTTGTAGGACAAATGAAGGATTTTAGTTTTTCTCAAGAGGTACTGAAAGTCATTGACAGAGTAACAAGATTAGATTTGCATCAGGAAAAGGTCTCTGGCTATTCCCTCTAGCATGGATGGGCTTGAAGAGAAATATGTAGCATGAGATAAGTATAAAATCTTTATAAGCTGTAAACTGGAAAAAAATAAAAGTTCATTAAGAATAGAATGAAACAATACATTGTGATATAAGTATAGAATGGATTACTATGGAACAATGGAAATGATCTATGACTACACATTACAACACGGATGAACTTCATGCACATAATGTTAAATGAAAGAAGTTCAATGCAGAAAGACACATGCAGTTTTTAAAAAGATTTCATTTATTTATTTTTAGAGAGGGGAAGGAAAGGAGAAAGAGAGGGAGAGAAATATCAATGTGTGGTTGTGCCTTGCATGCCCCTACTGGGGGCCTGGCCTGCAACCCAGGCATGTACCCTAAATGGAGATTCGAACCAGCAACTTCCTGGTTCACAGGCCTGTGCTCAATCCAGTGAGCTACACCAGCCAGGGCACAAAGACACATGCAGTTTGATTCTATTTGCATAAAGTTAAATGCAGACAAAACTAATATTTGGTGTAAGGAGTCAGGGCAGTGGTTATACTAGTAGTGAAAAAAATGGAACTGGGTGACTTAGAAGGGGGCATTAGTGGGCTTTTGCAGGATCTGCAATGCCGTTTATTAACTTGTGTGGTGGTTAAACAGGTGATGAACTTGTGATCATGTATTGGGCTTCATATTTATGTTTTGTATAGTTTTCAGTGTATGTGTAATGCCACACTGAAAACACATTTAGAAACTGTTGAAGAACAAATTGGTGGCATCTCAGTGAATGGATACAGCAGGATCAGTTAGAAAGCAATGGCAATAGACCAGGTGGGGGAAAACGATTTCTCTGTGAACCCTGCTAGTGTGGTGAAGATGGAAAGGAGCCTTATTCAAGAGCTACTGTTTAGGAGGGAAAATATACAGGCTTTAGTGGTGAATTAGATACGGAGTGTGAGGAATGAGGAGGTGACAAGAATGATTCCTAGAACAACTGATTTGGAAAACAAAGAAGCAAACCTCTGTGAGAAGAAACAAAAGAGAATTTGTGAGGAATAGGATTTGGTAGCAGAGAGGTAAAGGGCCAGCCAAAGGCCAGCTGTGAGAAAAGGAGGAAGGGTCGGACTTGTTCAGAGAGGAGTGGAAATTTGAGAAAGTAGCTGTGGAGAGTGGGAGAGTGAGTGGTACAGAGAAGTCTTTTGAAGTCAATCACGACTGTATAGTGAACATTTTATCCTGAAGAGTGACTTGCTCCACCCGCACGCAGCTGCTCTTGTCCAGGCATGAAGAGCGCTGGTGATTAGGATCACCCATGACTGGAGATTTGCCAGCTGGGTGTGATCAGTTTAGTTTTGGGGTAATATGATAACTGAAAGTATGTCAATAAGAGATTGCGATGAATCTATCTCCATTTTCTATCTTCATCATAAAGAGAGATGATCTTTAATAAGCACCTGTTTTAAAGTTCCCTGGGAATATGGAAATTTACCTGAGAAGGGAAGAGAGGAGATGAGGGAAAGCAGTATGATGAAGGTCATAAGTCACCAGAATTACCCACCTCCTCTTCTCTTTGCTATATTCTCCATTTGTCACTGCAAACACAGCCACGTATTACCATTTGTTTTTCCCTTTTACTATCTTTCTCTTCACTGTCTTTTTAAAAAAAGATTTTATTTATTCTTAGAGAGAGAAAAAAGAAGGAAGAAAGGGAGAGAAATATGATCGGTTGTCTCTCCCACATGCCCTGACCAGAGACTGGACTCACAGCCCAGGCATGTGCCCTGACAGGGAATCAAACCGGTGACCTTTTGTTTTATTGGATGCCACCCAACCAACTGACCTACACTGGTCAGGGTACTTCATTGTCCGTTTCCTCCAAATCCTCTCTTTTCCTCATGTCCTTTTTCCTTCCGCATCATATGGGGGAAAAAGAAGCATGAAGTGGGCACACTATTATTGTGGATGGGCATTGGCAGATCTGGGAGTGGAGAAAGTAAATTGAGAGGAAGATTAGCATTTCAGTTTCACTGACATATCAGTTTATACATAATTCCAGGCTTCAGTAAACACTGGGACCCACTGCAAAGATAGCGACACCATCCAATTCAGTGAGATGCCAATTGACATTTGGACATTTGACAAAACTGCTAAGAAAGCAGTTTTATCTCTAACATGTGTTTATCTCTCTTTTTTCATATATCACCTCATTTATTTAGTCATTCAGGCATTTATTCCACAAACATATATTGAGTAACTGCTATCTATACATCAGACACTGGCTAGTTGTCATTTGGCTACTTACACTTGGGGTCTCTCAATCCAAAAGGACCACTCCTCCCCTTAAATTATTCCTCACTCTTCCATGACCTAATCACCAGCAACCATTTTCTATGGGATGGTGATTATATTTTATTTAAATAACTCATACCAACATATGCATAAATGGTAATAACTATAAACATGTGCTAAGCTCTCTCCTAACACTTTATAAATATGAATACATTTAATTCTCACAACACTCTATGAGGTCAGGACTATTATTATCTCCACTTAAAAAATGAGAAACCCGAGGCATGGAGAGATTAAGTAACATGCTCACCGGGCAGGCGGCAGAGGTAGGACTCAACCCAGGAGTCTCCCCAGAGCCTGTGTTTTAATCACTGCTCGACACAGGCTCCACCTTGGGCGTGTGGTTGGGGGAGAAGAGCTGCTGCATTCTCACAGGCTCTACAATGGGCTGGAGTTGAAACTTGCTCTCCGCTTGGAAACGATCCTTTTGTTCTTATGGTCAGGAAGGATTCCAGTGGTCATTAGGGTAGGATTTTCTGTTGATATTGAATTTTATATAAACATGAAAGAAAGTAAAATTTTACTTATGACTCTCATTTGAGGAAAGACTTCTTTATGGTCATGGGGACTGATAAAAATGAAGGTACAGGATCTATGGATTACTGGGTCTGTTCTAAGCGATTTCAAGTATGTTGAGAACTGCTCAGGCAGAAAGAGGAAGGATGTGTACATGCGCTACCTCAGAGAGAGAAAACTTGGAGCTACGCGGACAGGTGATGAAGTATCTGATTTCCTTTTTTTAATATCTATGTTTTAAAAATTAATTTTTATTTTTCAATTACAGTTGACATACATTATTGTATTAGTTTCAGGTGTGCAACCCAGTGATTAGACATTATATAACTAAGTCATCATCTTGATAAATCTCACACCCATTGGACACCATACATAGTTATTAGAATGTTAGCGATTGTATTCCTTATGTTGTACTTCACATCCCCCTGGCTATTCTGTAACTACCAATTTGTAATTTAATCCTTTTACCTTTTTCACGCATCTCCCAAACTGCCATCCCACCTGGCAACTGAATCAATGAACTAGAAGAAATGTTTGCAAAACTTTTATAATCAGCATCATCTTGGGAAGATATCAACAAATATATTACTTCCTAACTTGTTTTGAAGAGGAGAAAAAAGTGAATGAAGAAAACAGTATGAAATTCCCAAGGTGCTTGATTTTTCTTAGAGCAGAAAACAAAGAAAAACAAACAAACAAAAAGAAACTGTACATTATAGTTTTACCTGTCAATGTGCTTTCAATAACAAAAGAGAGCATATGAAAGAGAGCATAGTTTTTATCTTTTTGACGATTTAATTCATCCTCATAAACTCATTTTCATTCACATATTTTTCTATTTTTATTCATTTGTTCACTCATTCATTTACACACCTACTGAACAAATACTCTTTAGGAGTCCCCCATCTGTCTTGCGTTACTCTAGGTGCCATGGATACTGCAGTAAATAAGACAGCAAGAATCCCGGTGCACAAAATTTAGAGTCTAAGGAGAGTAGGGGTCCTAGATAGAGAGAATCAATTGATAAGAGAATAAGTGGAGCAATAATAAGTTACATAAATAAAACTGATGGATGTGATAGAGAAGTTCTGGTTGGGGTTCTTTTATTATGAATTATCTGAGAAGATTATGTGACATATGAATAAATTAATGAATGAATGGGGAAGATAGGTACACAAATAAATAATAAAAGGTAGCATGGGATAGATGTAATGATAGGGTTTCAAATAAAGTGCTGGGTAAGCATAAACAAAGAAAATATTACACGTAACTAGAGAGAATCTAAAACATTCTTCAAGCTAGGTAGCGCTTTGATAGATGAATATGGTACACAGTGGGGGCATTTCTGACTGAGACTGAATGAAAAGAGAAAAAGTAAAAGGGAGCGCCTGCCATACACACACAGCTAGGAGAATGAGGAGCAGAGAGGTGGAGGTGGGGGAAGGGGAGACAGCTTTTTGGAGGCAGAGGAAACAGACTGAGGCGAGATTATGGTGGGCCTTGAAAGAAGTTTTAATTTAAAAAAAAAAACTTCTTCAGACGAGGAACTTGAATAGACATTTCTCCAAGTAAGATATATGAATGGCCAATAAACATATGAAAAGATGGTCAACATCACTAATCATCAGGGAAATGCAAATCACAACCAAAATGCAATACCACCTCACACTGATTAGGATGGCTACTGTTAAAAAAGAGACAATATTAAGTGTGGGTGAGGATGTAGAGAAACTGGAATGCTATGCTCTGTTGGGGGGATTGTAAAATAGTGCAATCACTACAGAAAATAGTATGGAGGTTCTTAAAAAATTAAAAATGAAAGTACCACTTGATTCACCAATCCCGCTTCTGAGTATATATATCCCAAAGAATTGAAAAGCAGGGTCTTGAAGACATATTTGTATACCCATGTTCATAGCAGCACTATTTACAATAGCCAAAAGGTGGGAGCATACCATTCTATCAACAGAAAACTGGATAAGCAAAATGTGGTATATACATATAATTAAATATTATTCAGCCTTAGAAAGGAAGGAAATCTTATCACATACCACAGTATGAATGAATCTTGAAGACATTATGCCAAATGAAATAAGCCAGTCTCTCTCTCTCTCACACACACACACACATACACACACAACCAAATTCTGTGAGTCCACTTAGATGAGGTAGCTAGTGTGGTGAAATCATAGAAACAGAAAGTAAAGTGGTGGTTACCAGGGAGATAAGGAGTGGGGATGAAAGGGCGTTGTTTAATGGGCATGGAGTTTCAGATCTGTAAAGTGGAAAAATCCTGGAGATCTGTTCCACAACAATGTGAATGTCCTTAACACTTCTCAACTATTATGCTCTTTTTTAATTAAACTTCTAAGAAGTTGTGTGTGTGCATGTATGAATGTGTGTTAGGTTGCAGAAAACTATGTATTTGCTTGGATCTACATTAACCTCCTTTCTCTAGACCCCACCTATTTGGATCTTAGAAACTTGTCCCATTGAGCAACAGGCTAACCTAGCCAAGAGGACTTCAACACTTGCTTCATGAATCTTTATCACTCTTGAATTATCATTATCTGCATGTTGCAAAAGGTCCCATTATATTATCTTCTCAATAAAGTATCATCTGATTATAGGACCTTTATTGACGATACAAATACGACAGTGAAAAGACAGCAAACTCACAGCTATTAAGAACCATACCTAAAACAAAAGCAAACTAAACAAACAGCTAGAACAGGAGCAGAAACACAGAAATGGAGATCATATGGAGGGTTAGCAACAGGGGCATGGGAGGAGGAGAGAGGGGGAAAAGGTACAGAGAATAAATAGCATAGACGGTGAGTAGAAAATAGACGGGGGGCGGCAAGAATAGTATGAGAAATGTAGAAGCTAAAGAACTTATGACACATGGACATGAACTAAAGGGGGGAATGTGGGTGGGAGAGGGTGTGTAGGGTGGAGGGGAATGATGGGGGAGAAATGGGACAACTGTAATAGCATAATCAATAAAATATATTTAAAAAAAGTAAAAAAAAAAAAAAATGACTCATCCCAATGTAAGTCCTGAAACATTTTTCTAGTGTAAACTTTTCTAGTTTTATACATTTACATAGTATCTAAACCCAATACATTTTAATTAAGTTTAATATATTCAATATATGAAAATTAAATATTTGCTGTAAAAGCTTGACTCCTATTTCATACGGATTAAACTAAGTATAATTAAATGACATTGCTAAGCAAATGCTATTTAGCGCTTATTTCATTGCTTCGTTACTGCATTTTCTGTTTTATAGGTATTAAATGTCATAAAAACACACAAGCTGAATAGTTAATCACCTTATCTCCTACATTGGGTCACAAGTAGTAAGACAGAGTTTATCATTTTAAATGGGGTTTTTGGAAAATTTGTGTATTTACATTTATGTTGCCCTTTTTTTTTTTCTTTTTAGAACTTTCCTACTATAGTTTTCGGCATTTTGGATTAACACAAGAGAGATACTTTTCGTTGTACAAAACTGGCTCATTTTACACAATCTGAATTTGAGAAGCTAATGTTTCTCAGGTTTCAACACAACACGCTAATGTATGGGAGCACCTACTGGTGAAGGATGATAGAGTCCTACAGACCAATTTTATGGGACCTTGTAATTTAGACCAAGTTGGAAGGCATGAGAATTATGAAGCCCTTAAGTGTATATGGTCAAGGGAATCTGCTTCCAGAAAATGCTTATTCCTTAAATGTTGCAACAGAGTAGTCTAGGACAAGAAATATAAGAATTGAGAAGATGCTACAAAACAAATGTCGTTTAGATGGTATCACAAGATCTAATAGCAATACAATTGTTTAGTATTGATGTACTAAATGTTTCATGTGAGCTGAGACCAGGTCTGTCTCGTTCACTTCCGAGTCCCTAGCACAGTAACTGGTATCTTGAATGTGTCAATAAAAACTTACTGAACCAGTTTGGACATCTTTTCCCCAAAACATGTGAACATTTGCCTTTTGTTTTCCTCTTATAGGACCACATCCATCATTTATAATAAAAGCAATGTGAAATACAATTTGTGTAATGTCTAAATAAATTTCCTTTTTAGATGCAAATATGCACCTGTTTGGTTAACCAGAAACTTTGAACTAGTTAAAAATATACTTAAACTTTATAGTTAAAAACAGTAATAATGAAACTGACCTAAACTAATTAAAAGGAAGTTGATGGGCAGTTGCATAGGCTTTGTAATAAAATATTACTAGGTTCAAATTTCAGCTCTATAGCTTTGTGGCTGTATGAGGTTGGACGAATTTAATTACTTCCCCTTTCTGTCTTCACTTGCCTCTCATTGTATATGCAATGCTTTGTGCCTACTTGGTAAATAATGGATAGTGCCTTTTGACTTTTTCTTAGACTGAGCGCACTCATTTTCCTAATTGTCAATGGACTGTGAGCCTGGTGGGACAGGGACCATATTTTATTTATTCCTAGAACCCAGCACAGTGACTGGCATAGGTTGGTCCTTAATAAATAAGTGCGTGTTGAATTAATAAAGAAAATAAATATTTAAGCAACTCCTCGGTAACTATTGTGCATAGTACTACACAGAGTTGTGCACCATTCAACTTGTAACTGAGGTGTATGTAGACAGATGCCCAACAGAGTCATTTAAAATACAGAATTAGGGCATTTTCAAGCACTAGAATTCTTTTGACTAAGACATTCACAAGGAATGTTGAGCTCAAGTAACTGCACATTAGATGGAGACTATGTTATGATATATTTACACATAGACACACTCTAGTTTAGCAACATAGTGGTTTTACCATTTTTCTCATTTGCTGTTATTAACGCAACCCCTGCTTATAAGTGTAGATAACTGGTTTTTAAAATTTCAAATTAAAAGCTGTAAAGTCGTATTTGTACTTGCTCATCAGGAAAGGCACCAAGAATGAAGAAGAAATTTGCTTTTAATAAAAATATTTTATACATCCACCTGAAAATTCTCATGTGGTAAACAGTACAAGTCCAACTCTAAAACATATCTGACATACCTAAATGTGTATTAGCAGAACTGTAAATACCCTGATTCTCATGTGAAAGTACTTTCTACTTCTAAATGAGGACAATTTTTTGCCCATAAAGTATCAAAAGCATCTTTTTCAATCAGTGGTTTAATAACTACGACCTTTTCGTGCACATATCAGAGGTGCGTAACATTCTCTGGATTTGGTTACCAATGTGTAAAAACTTTTCCTAGGCTTATGGAATCAAAAAGCTATTCCAAAGAGATTTAAAGAGGCTATGCCTATTGCCAAATATGAAATTATGTTTGGAACCAAAGTCACAAATAAAAACTAACATGTCCACTTCTATCTTCACTGGCAGAACAAAATTTGACACACAAACCAAATTCCTGTCAAGGGAAGACTATTTCCATTGTAAACAAATGTAAACTTGGGTTGATTTTCAAGATCTATGGTTCTGTTTGAGATTACTGGAAAGGAATGCTTACACAATATCTTATTTACAAGAACATACACTATTTTAAACTCAGGATTAGCAGGCACAATACTACATGCTGTAGAAATGTTATGCAAACTTTTCACAAAACGCAACTTATTTTCCAAGTTTAAAAGTTAACCAAAAAATTCACAAAAAAAATCAAGCTTCATAAGCTTGTTGCTTTCTTTGACAGACAATCAAAACAGAAGTCAAGAGTTTGGGCAAATAGTTATAACATGGTTTAAAAGTAGTTTGAAAAATCCTTTCTTTCTCCTTTCCTCATCTGTTCCTTTTTATATTCAAAGATGACTACTTAGTTTCTCAATCTTGTTCATGTTTTTTATAAAACATAAGGACAGTAAAATACAGTAAGTGGCAGACAGTACATAAATAGAAACTCAAATGATAGATATTTTCCCCTCCCAGTCAGAGGATTGGTCCTGGAAGAAAATGAATAGGCACAAAAAATTTCATGGAAAACATGTTCCTCTTATAATTTTAACATTTACATTACAGTATGTATAGTTCTTAGTATAAAATTTTAAACATCCTTGACTCCTGTACATTATAAATAATGAGTCTTATTTACTTGAGATCACTGGTAGAATATATAAATAAGGGTTAGTTACAAATCTAATGTTTGTTTTGGCATTCTTTTCAAATTTTGAAAATAATATATTAGGTCCTAAATGCTTTATTTTTCGAATCATGAAAATTAAGGCATGAAAATCATGCACACGTTTCAAATAAGGACTTTTTATTTTCCTTTTATACCTTTAAAAGTTAAGATACTTGCCTCAGATTTTTCCCAACAGCAGTATAAAATGGATAACTACCAACATAGAAGTTATCATTAATGGACAATTTTCATTAAGTTTTGGTTCCATGCATTTATTAAACCTTTTATACCTGACTCGCTTTTCTAAAGAAAGGGGCAGTAACTGAATGAATAGTGGTAGTAACAAATGAATAAATGAGTAGCTAATGATACTAAACAAAAATCTTTGATATACTAATTGTGATTTCATATTGCATTCCTTCATATAGTTACATGTATTGATAATTAAAAATGTGCTAGTGAACACAACAAAATTGAACATTTCATGATGTTCTCCTACAATCATCATGAATGACTTCCAAAATCACTGAAAATCACTGACTTAGCAACTATTATGTGTGTCTAAATATGCAAATAAAATTCTAAACCACTAACAACTAATCATTCCCACTTTTTCCCTAGCCTATCAACATGGTATCATAGACAGGAAGAGATGAAAATGCATACCTGTCCTGGCTTTTGTATTTCAAACTCCAGGGAACATGAATAGATAAGATTTATTTCATATGACTATTCTATACAGATTCTTTCTCATTATGTTCAATAAATATTAAATTTACCTACAACACAATTAATTCCCCTTCTGAATATTGTCTGTGGAGGTAAATTAATATTACGAGTGCATAGTTGCTGAAAGATTTACTAACTTTCTTGGCTTTTTTTAAAACCACAGACCAACAATGACTTTTCCACTTGATACTTAATTTCTGTATCTTGTAAACAGTGACCAAATAACACTAACATTAACAGATTCATTTTTTTCAACAGCTCATCTAACTTTTATTGATATTGTGGCCCAGTCAGATTTTAAGATTATTATGTAGTGGAAATAGCATTGAACAAGGGGTTCAGGAGAACTACATTTCATCCCTGGATCTGTTCCTAAATAAACTGCATAATGAAGGCAAGTCTAAGTGTCAATTTTTTCAAAGCAAACTAGGAAAAATTACACCTGTCTCAAAAGGTTGCCACAAGGATGAAAATGAAATGATGTGGGAATGATAAACTATAAAGTACTATTCCACTATATGTTAGAGAATTCCTACATTCTATTATAATATTGTTATTTGAAAAATGTGGTAGACTCTCCTTTGTGCACAAAAACAAGCGGAGTATTTCTGGGCAGAAGTTGCAATAGACAATGCTGCCAAGTAAAGTAATAGGCTGTAACAAACGTTGCTTGGATATTGCTTTTCTGTATTGGCAATTTTCTTTTTAAAATGAAAGAATTTATTAACAAATGTGTAAGAGTTTCATTAAAACTAATTTGGTATGCGCCCACACTAAGACAGTCAAAACTTAAAATTAAAAATATGGCATTTTATGCACAGACAGTCATGCTTCTTCCTTTCAACCACTGCCATTCAAATAATTTTTTCATATTGAAATTATTTATCAAACTGTCATCTGTTTTGTATACAGGCTTAGTTGAGTACCAGCAATGATGAACCTAAATTCTAGCTATTAAACCTAATAACCACAAACAGACTGAAATGTTACTCAAACTTCTCATTATACGCACCTGACTTCAACCCAAATGTTGCCCTTAAGTTGTTCTGTTCTGAAGTTCTCTCCCATATTCGTTACGAACTTCAGACACATCCCAAACACATAGGAAACTGGCATTCTTCATGAATTCACCTAGAACATCCTGTTTTACAGGTGAATTAGGCTTTCACTAGGAATTAGTACAAGCTGGAATGACTAATCTTACATAATACATTTGTTTATTTTCTTCTGAGAAGTCAGATCATGTATTTCCTTGATGCTAAAATCTTAAAAAATATTTCTTGCTGCTGTTTTCTTTGTGCTTGGCTTAACACAATGCATGCACTACAACAGAGTGTCTCTGAGCCTTTACCTAAAAATTAAGTCTTAAAGCATGTCAAAGCAAATTAGGATATTTCTTCTTCATTTTTTATTGTTTTCAGCACTGAGTCTTCACCCAAAATTTTACATAGTTCATTGAGTCTCTGCTGCATTTTAGGAATTCCAGCTAGCTGAGATTCTAGCTTTTGTTTTTCTTCACTCAGTGTTAAACGGATTGCAGTATCCAATTGTTCAAAGCGCCAACCTCCTTCACCATCAAACTGTAATAAATGAGTGTGGTATTTCCTGCATAATCAAAGTAAAATAATATTAGCAATAATTGTGAAAAGCCATTTCAGTTATAGGTTTACCATTCTCACTGATTTCCAAAAGTAAATTTTAAGTAAGATGTCCATTGTACATTTGATTTTCAAAAATCCTTCAAAAGGTTAAATTTTGTGATTTTTCTTTTACTATGAAAGTCATTCATTTCTAGGAAATTCTATGCTTATGTTAAGTTTATTTCATATTATGAATGTATGTGAATTGCAACATGCTGCTGCATCTGTTTAATTTATCTTCATAATACGGTATGGCTCCTGAATAAAGATCAAGGGATACTTAGAATGGGAATAAGAAAAGGAAGCTGAGGGGAAAAAGTAAATATTCTCAAGTTTATAAAGAAAAAAACAAAAGAAAGAAAATATAATACCAATTTGTTAATACAGCATCTTTTAGGAATGACTTGTTCTACATAAGTAAACATTTTTCAACTATTAAAATTTTAAAACATTCTTAAAAAGGAACTCTTTAATAGAAATCTTTTAAAAATACTTCTATGCCTCCATATAATTTAATTTCTTTTCTCATGGCTCAGGTTCATAATTAGGAACTTTTTAATGAGGCAGCAGACAATTTATCTTCCCCTAAAGGTAGGCTGAGGCTACCGGTCCCTGGGGTTTGGGGGGATGAGTGGAGAGCGCAATGCTGGCAGAGCTGGCCTCACATGGCTGAGCCACTGAATTTTATCACGATGCTGCCATGGCCAATGTCTCACCAGGAAAAAACCCATGTATCACAAATTTGCATGGGGAAGACTTACCAAAGAGAAGGCCTGTGTGTTATAGATAGTAAGGAAATGCCGGCCGCCTTCGCAGCCTGAAATATCTTTCCTTCGACATCAATGCTGACAGCACTGGTACATTCATCCAGTAATGCATATTTTGGTCTTTAAAAAATAAACACAAATAAATTAATGATTTTCCTATTTGAATGATGTATCTTTATTTGAACAATATGAATTGTGATGTTAACTTTAAAGGAGCTAAAGAGTCTGTGACATTATTAAAGGTGATAAGTGATAAAACAAAAAAGCAGTTATCCCCCATTTTTGGACTAGAATATGATATTTTTCTTATATTTTAAGTAGATTTTCTGAAGGCTGCCCACAATACAATAAGTTTTATTGTTATGCAGGATCATAAATACGAGGCATAGGAAAGATAAGACTGGTCACTGAGGGCACTTCCTGCAGAAGGCACGTTCATTCTTGGTGACAAGGTTCTGACTAATTACATGAAAAATATGTTATGATAGCTAACTATCAAACAAGCCACAGAGTTGTTAGAGAAAGATTTACTAAGAAGATAATTTTATCAACAATGGGAGTACCCAATCACTATTAATGGAACTCGCCTCTATAAGATTCTGCAAAAGTGAAAGATTGTCTGCTCATATTTCAAAGTAAAGGTATTGAGAAAGAAAAAAAAAAAGATTCTGCAAAAGTATGCTTACTATGACAAGTTTAGGAAGGTATTTAATGGCGGTAACACTGTGACCATGCTTCACAATCAGAGTCTTAGGGGAAAATACCAGCAAACATTTTTCTGACTGTACTCAACATTTTGATTTTCTAGCTCAGGTTTTACTCTGGAAGTGACTTTCTACTACTACCAGAGGTACCTATCACTCACCACCATTTCCTTCTGTTTAGCCTTTTCCTTTCATCTTACCCCCTACGTTATAGTTCTTTTTCCATTACCTGTCTTCTTTTAAGGTCTGGACTGTAGGTGTGTATTTGGTACTCAGCAATCATGACTTAGCTTTGTTAATAGGACCAAAGGTCAATTTATGTGCTGTTTATTTGTTATTTACTTCAGGGCTGAAAAGCAGTATCAAGTATTTACCAGGACATTCTTGTCCATTAAGATAATCTGTTTTTTTAAAATAAATGACAATGAAAAGATACATATGTAAACCACTGGTAATTTCTCATTTGCATAAACAGTTACTTAACATTGTAAGTAGCTTTTCTGTGATGGATTTGCTTTTTTTTTTTTTTAATTTTTATTTTAATTGTTGATTTTGTACAGTTTTCTGTCTTTTATTCTCACCCGAACCCACCACCCTAGCCCTCCCCTCCTCCCTCCCATTTCCACCCCCACATAGTTTTTGTCCATGTGTCCTTTATACTTGTTCCTTCCCCTTTTCCCCTGAAATTTCCTCCCCTCTCCCCTCTGGTGACTTTCAGCCTTTTCTCAATTTCTGTGTCTTTGGTTATATTATGCTTGTTTGTTTGTTTTGTTGATTAGCTTCCTGTTAAAGGTGAGATCATATGGTATTTGTCTTTCACTGCCTGGCTTACTTCACTTAACATGATGCTCTCAAGTTCCATCCATGCAGTTGCAAAGGGTATGAGCTCCTTCTTTCTTTCTGCTGCATAGAATTCCATTGTGTAAATGTACCACAGTTTTTTGATCCATTCATTTACTGATGGGCATCTAGGTTGCTTCCAACACTTGGCTATTGTAAATTGTGCTGCTATAAACATAGAGGATTTGCTTTTTAATAAGATCCTGTTACCTATTTGGGGCTTGGGTGAGGGAGGGAGGTGGGGAGTACTGAAGGCTAATGGATCCTGGAGTCAAGTCAACTTTAATACCCTATTTGACTTTAATAACTGCTCTCCAAGCAAAGAACTAAAAGGTCACTGCAGGTTCCTTATGACATCAACAGATGCAGTTCTGCTGCTTGGCTTTTGGTTACTGTTCTGGTTTAATATTAAGCGTTACTTGTTTGTCTCAGAGTTGATCACTGTTTTATGGATAATTTATTTTTAAGTGGAAGAGAGGAAACAGAAAAAGCAGTATGAGAGAGTGTTGGCTTCCAGTTATAAAGTGGAGGATGTAATGAGGATGTAATCCTCATGAGGATGTAATGGACAGCATGAGGAGTACAGTTGATAATGTCATAATAACTATGTGTGTTGACAGATGGTTATTAGGCTTGCTGTTTTGATCACTTTGTAAGGTATATAAGTGTTAAATCACTGTGTTGTAAACCTGCAACTACTATATTACTATATGTCAATTATAATTTAAAAATTAATTTTTAAAAAGAATTAATAAAGTTAAAAAAGATAGGTTTGGATAAATTTTTTTTGCAAACTTCTCTAGTAATTAGGTTATATATTGTATTGTGTCTAATTTTGCAGAATGCTTTGAGCTCAACAGAGAAGAGATGCCATTTTAGAATTAGAAAGAAGTATGTATCTCACACTCTGTTGTCATGGCAACCCCTAGTCTAGCAGATGTAAGACAAATTGCACACTTTTGTTTTGTTGGCATGATGGGTGTGTGTATGTGTACTTAAATATAGTAGGTAATAGCTGGAATCTGGGACTGATAAAACTAAATAAAATGTTAGATAATATGGTTTGTCAGATTTTCCTTTGTCTTTCTTTTGGCGTATCATCAGATAAGTGAGGCTTCTAGAAGATGTAGTCTATCCCTGTGAAGACGGGACTATACTGATCATTCTTTTAACATTAAAAATCCTCTCAAAAAGAGTATACAATTGTGATACGTAATACTCCTTGCTGAAGTTGTCCATTTTTAGCAAGCTCAAGTCTTTCATATTGCAATTCAAATCTTTTTATTAGTCCTTTAAGGATGAGGGGAGGCAGTTTCTCATTATGCTTTGCCTTCACTGGGTTTAATATTTCCGTTTAATATTATTTTTCTCAATAGATTTTGCTTTTCAACAACTTCATCATCTTCATGATTACTAAATTTTCTTTCCACTGGTGTATTGTATCTTTATTCAGTCTTACATTATATCCAAAATATTTTAGATATGCAAGTATCAACTATTTATTTCAAGTTACGGGTACTTGAAATCTCTTTGGGTTGGCATCTTTCATTAAGGTCTCCTGCTCTTTATCACACAGTGTATTTTATTAACAAACTGATGCAGTGAGAAATTTGTGGTCACGTTTTACATTCCATCATATTGCATTTCACCAACTTCGCTAGTGATTGTATTACTGAATATTTATGGACAGGGCTCCGGAAGATTCAGGGTGATGACAGTGGGTAACAGCTGGTTATAAATGTCAAACTGTAAAGTTTACACCTGAATCTTATCACACTGTTTGAGAAAGGGGCATTACAAAATACACTTCACTGAACGTTCTAAGTTTTTGGTTCATATTTGGTTCATATTTTGGTTCAATTTTGGTTCATATTTTTTTGCTTGCTATATTCTTAAACTAACCGCGTACATTATTGCAAATGCCATGCTATTAATGAAATAATTTTTCCCATTAATACTGTCTGATTTAATTTATATGAAGTTGTAGAACAGAAAGAACTAATTTATGATGATAGAAATCAAAACAGAAATTATCTATGGGGGGTTCTGACTGGAAATGGGAATGCGGGACTTTCTAGGGTGACAGAGAAGTTCTCTATCTTAACTGAGGTATTGACTGCATAGTGTATTATACATTTAGCGGAAGTCATTGAATTGTATACACTTAAAGTCTGTGCATTAGGTACATAAGAACTTACATTAATAATAACTTTTAAAAAACCCTGGGTGGCTATTACATAACAGTATACATAAAAGAAACTTATAAATTTTAATATACTTCATGAAAATAGTTGCATTAAAAAATCAAGATGATGATCAACTTTTGTGTACCAAGATTGAGAAGAAACTATTCCAAGATTTTAAAGTGCTATAGTTAACAGATTTTTTCTTTTTTTATTTATCTACATTTTCTACTTTTATGAAATGAATGTATAATTATACTTTAATGGACTTGTTTAAATGCTACGTGCTTTTTTCAATGATAAACTTGGAATATGAACCAGGTATTTGATGACTTTAAATAATTAATATCAACTTTATTAGGTACAATTATGGTACAGTATTATGTAAGAGAATGTCCTAAGATTTCAGAGATCGATGCCAAAGTATAAGGGAAAAAATGTCACAATGATTCACTTTAGAATGCTTAAAAAGATAGATAAATTAAATGTGGCAGAATATTAGACTTATTGAATCAACATGATGGAAATATGGGGTTCATCTTAAAATTTTTTTTTTGTTTTTTGAGGTTTTGATGTTTCTCCACAATAAAATGTTTTTCTTTTTTATACTAATTGGTTACCAACTAGCCACCAAGCGAGGGCCAACTATGTGCTAAATGTTTAATGAAGCTTATTTGATATATTTTTACTCTTTTAACAGAGTTTTAAAGTTCCCTACAAAAGTATTAATACTTCTACTACAACTCCTTCAGGAGCATTGTATCTGCCCCAGTTTATGGTCCGTTCATGCATTCGTGTATGTGATTCTTGGTCCTTTTTGACTAAGACCTAAGTACTCAATCAAAGTGAGTAATACTTTTCTGAAAACCTGCTCTGCATACAATACATGTTCTCATTGCCAGAAGCCCAAGATAAAAAAGTGGGACGGGAGAGTGAGAGAGAGATTAATTTTTTCCCAGAGAAGACTGGGAGAGACAAGAGGAATAAATCAGAACAGCTTTACTTTTTCTTTCTAATGTCCTGTGCCTTGTATCCTTCAACTCCAAAGGTTATGAATCTGAAGCTTGTTGCAAAGAAAAAAGTTTTATCAAGAGAGGTTATTCTCCTAATCCCTTTTTATCTGAGTCCATTAAGACCTATGCTAGCTAGCTCCCTTTTCCATTGGCTATGTCTCTGATTTTCCAGGAGAGCCTTACTAACCTTATTAGGCTACTGAGTGGTTGAAAAGATAATTTAGTTTGAATTTAACAATTTGATTCAGAATGTGTAGCTACTGTGTTCACAACAGTATGATAGTGGTTATGTGTAGGAGACCATTCTGTGTGGTGTGGGCCCAGTTCCCAGTGGAAAGCAAGGTCTGATTCACAGGACCCACACCCATGGATAGGTTCTCCCATGGGGAATCAGGCCTGCATTGTACCTAGACTGCTATGAGACTTGCTTTTGCTAAAACTCCCTCACCCTGAATTGAGGCGGCAAACATTTACTGCAAAGTAACTTCCTCAAATCCATGCTAAACCTTCCAAGGATGAGTGTAACCAGTTCAACCACTTTTCCCTTTGTGTTTGCAAATATCCTTCTTCTGTGATGTGATTAGCAGCATCAGCTCCTTTGTTTTCTGTAGAAGGTAACCACCTAAAGCGAACCTGTGCATAGTAAATGAGGACCATCATGTAATGTGCCCAGAAAAGCAATAAAGGCTTGTCTAAGCAAGGGCCGTGTTTTTTTCTCCCCTTGAGAGAAAAGCCACACTGTCCCTTTTCCTCCACAGGACTCAGTAGTCCGTGTGAATTTCTCGTGCCTCATCCACAATGTGGTGGACCCCATGAGCTGGGGTCCACATCAGTTATATATTCTCAATTTAAAATTAATACTAATCCTACTTTCCAACTTAGAATACATAAAAATTTAATTTTGTCGTCTAACGTTAGTCAACATGAAATAGAAAAAGACTTGGAAATTCCTGTCACATTAAAAAAACAACGCAACAATGTTAAAATGTAAAGGCTAAGTGTTCATTTTTCAGTAAGATATTTTTGAACTACAGATGAGGACATGGAATCTTGCCAGAGCGTTCTGGGTCACAGCAGGGAGATTGTAGCTTCCTGAGAGCAGCGCGCACTCACCTGTGGTAAAACATGCGAGCCATGCCCATTCTTTGCTTCTCCCCTCCCGATAGGACATCTTTCCAGTCCACAACAGCATCCCAACCTTAAAAAATATAAATATATATATTTTATAAAGCATTTGTTTAATTGTTACAGTTTTTACAGTTTGGACAAGTGACTTTGGCAAGTTCGAGTGATTTACACAAAGAACCAGGTGTTTTACAGAATGTATGCTTGGATAAACCAGAGAGCCTTGTGTATAGGCATTTTGTTTTAGGTATGCGATTTTTTAATGGTAATACCTTTGACTGACAAGTCATCTTCTAAGAATCCTAAATGCTGACACACAAAGAGTTGATATAGTTATACTTATTTTGCAGGCTTTGAGGGGAAAGACCAACAGATTTGCGGAGGCCTATAGCAAGTCTTCAAAGGGTAAGGCAGGAATTAACTTAAAAGGCTCCCATGTGCCATTTAAGTGGTATGAGTTTCCTCATCATATACTCTGCAACCATATGAAGTAGATATTATTAGTCGCATTTTATAGATGGATAAACTGAAACTCATGGAAAAACTGACATGTCTAATTTTACACAGCTAGATATCAGAGTTGTGATTTATATGTAGATCTATCTTCATGCTTTTACAGTTTATTTATGCAATCTCTTACAGCTCTTAATTACTGACTCTCTGTTGGATATTCATTCCAAAACCAATACTCTATTTTTAAAAAATAGGTCAGATCTATATATACTAATATAGAAATGTATCCAGAATATATTTTATATGAAAAACCAAGTTGCAGAATTGTGTGTGTCATTTTCCTTCCAGGAAATTTCTATTTAAAAATATATTCTTATTATTTTATATTAGGAAACAAATCTCAAAATACCATCTGATTTGAAGTTCTTGCATCTAGTGAAAACTGTTGAAACAACATTTTTCTTTATGACTAAATTATATGGCATTTATGAAACATAAATGAGGATTTGAAAAATAGGTTCAGATTTCTACATGGTAGAGAAACATTCTGGGCTTATAAGAAATCCCCCATTCCAACTGAGAAAAGTATTTGGGTCAAAGGAAATTTTAGCTTTACGTATTAAAATAAATCATGTCCTTTGTTTCACTAAACCCAAAAGTTTTAGTAGGCAATATTGCTTAATCTCAGAACACCTAAATCAGAACCCTAAGTCATATTATTACCTTTGATGTGCTGACTGAAGGAGACTAAGATAGCTGAAAAGAGACTGGTTTTCCTTCATCCTAGAGATGCACAAACTGCTTTGGATCATGCCTATTTGTTAACACTTGTACTTGCTTTTTGTAACCTCTTTGATGGAATGAAACATAGCTTTTAATTCCACCTTTTAGCAAAGCATTTCTCTAAAGAAAATATTAGGTAGTCTAAACAGAACTCCAGTGGGCTTCTTCTAAAGTAAGTGATGACCTTGCAAATGGAAGTGCTTTCTTGCTTCACTTAAAAACATACTGCATATTTTAAGGATTAGGCAAGTAAAGTGTGTTTCCTTGGAATTTTCTGATGTGTAAGAACATCATAATTCTTACTAGTGTCCAGGAAGCCAGGGGATAACACAACACAGTGTCACAGCATAGTACAGAAAACTGACTTTCAAGTAAGGTCTGTGTTTGAATCCCTGTCTCACCACTTGCTACATTCCTCACCTGGGGAATGTATCAAATTTCTGAATTTCGCCAATGTAAGAAGTTTAGTAAAACCCACATTATTGGGATGTTATAAATATTAAATAAGTTGACAATGTAAATTGCTTCATGTTATATTCTGCATAGCAAGCACTCAATAACCGTAACAATTACTGTTACATTATTAAGGCTGGAACATTCCTTTTTTTTTTTAAATCAGTATTTTTTAATTGTTGATATTGTATAGTTTTCTGTCTTTTACCCCGCCCCCAGCCCACCACCCCAGCCCTCCCCACCTTCCTCCCATTTCCACCCACCATAGTTTTTGTCCATGTGTCCTTTATACTTATTCCTCTAAACCCTTCCCCTTTTCCCCTGAAATTCCCTCCCCTCCCTCTCTGGTCACTGTCAGACTGTTCTCAAATTCAGTGTCTTTGTTTATATCATGCTTGTTTGTTTGTTTTGTTGATTAGGTTCCTGTTAAAGGTGAGATCATATGGTATTTACAATAGCCAAGTGCTGGAAGCAACCTAGGTGCCCATCAGTTAATGAATGGATCAAAAAACTGTGGTACATTTACACAATGGAATTCTATGCAGCAGAAAGAAAGAAGGAGCTCCTACCCTTTGCGACAGCATGGATGGAATTGGAGAGCATCATGCTAAGCAAAATAAGCCAGGCAATGAAAGACAAATACCATATGATCTCACATTCTTATAAACAGTTCTAGAACTTCTTGCTGACTTCTAAAAAATAAAATATTCCATGTTTATCAAACATTTCTGCTTGGATTATTGGGTATCAGACTTATCCAAAATAACTTACCCAAGACTAACAGGCAGCATACATCATGTCACAGTTTTAAAACTGGGAAGGAGCTGACCACATGAAACAAAAAGACAAGCTGCTTTCCACGTCTGTAGCATTTATACATAATGGTGTTACGAACCCCACGAAAGCAAATATAGTAACACTGCTCTTGTCTGCATTTGCTTTTTGTAAGGCTCAAATAAATTAATATATGTGAAAATGCTATGTAAAATATCAAATATCACCCAAAGGCAAAATACTACAGTATCAATATTACAACTAATAATAGTACCATTAGCTACTAATCATTGTGCATTTACTATGTGTCTCTGTTCTAAATGCTTTGCAGAGTTTTATTTAATCTTCTCAGAATCCTTATAATGTAGATATTTATCTTCATTTTACAAAGTTGAAGATACAGAGAACAGCACTAATTAAGATTTAATTACAGAACTTTGACTTCAAAGCTCATATGCTTAGTTACTATACTGCATTGCTTCTTCTGATAATGTAAATGTGTTAGGAACAGAACATAAAATCCATGCAAAATGAAACCTAGAATTCAAGATTATTTTTTCAGTAGTTTTTCTATGCTATCAAATTATATGTTATCAAGTTACTTGAAAAGATGATTCTTCTAAAGCAATTCTTTTTAAGCTCATATGTACAACTATTATTCCTATTCTTTCAAAAATATCTTATGCTGAAAAGCCATAGTACAGAAGTTTCCATATTTTATCTAATTCTCTATATGCTGCTTGAGAGAAAAATGCATTGGTAAGATTGTGGGTCTGAAAACAAAAAATAAGTTCCATGACAATTATCTCTTGAATTATTAAGTTTAATGTAAGCTGAGAACTTGACAGGAAAATATTTCTGTCATAAACTTTACACATATCTAGATCAACAATGGCCTCAGGGACACTTGTACATTCAAATACAAAAAAAAAAAAATAACTGTATTAAAATGCCAGCTGCCGACTTGATAAAAAGCCCAGTGAGCTGCATGAAATACAGAACAAGCTGAAGAGAGAATGTCAGTAATGGAAAAGCAGTAAAAGCTGTAAACTCCATCTTTCCTTGTGTGCTTATGTTCCAATAATAGCATACATTCAAATTAAACCACGGAGAATTTACCCATTTATTTTTAAAAACCTAAGTTAAATGCATTTAAAAAGGAATGATGGAGCTTACCTCCTTCTCTTTGAACTATGTGATAGAGGTGGACATTTTGTAGGATACATTCCAGGTCATGGTCTGTGTAGCCTTTATCATGCATGTCATCCACTGAATCAGGATAGATGACTTGATCCCGAAGACTTCCAAGTGACATGTATGGCCTATAAAATGCCAAGCACACAAAAACTGTAGTATAAAGTCATTTTAGTTTAGTCAGTGTGACATCCTGGTGGACTGAAAACTCCACAGCAGACTTTAAACATCACATTTCTAGGATTGTATTTTTTGCCTAGTGATGAGTATTCTCCTCTCAGGTATGGTGGGATAATATACTGTTGTGTTCATGTAAAGATTTACTGAAATGTTTAGGGTTTTGACTTAGCAATGTGAACAAACAAAATGTTTTTTAAAATGCCATTCATAATAAGAGAAATACAAATTAAAACTACCCTGAGTTTCATGCTTGATTGGCAGAAGGTCAAAGTCTGACAATTCATTCCAGCCCATAGAGAAATAGGTACTCTCATACAATGGTGAAAGTGTAAAATGGTACAACCCTTTGGAGTGGATTAGGCAAACCAATATATCACTTGGTGTTTGACACCCTTCTAAGAATTTAAAGATATACTTCCAAAAATACTAACAGCAACAACAACAAAAAGTTCATAAGGTTATCCATTGCAGTATTATTTGTAATTACAAAATACTGGAAACAACCTGGATGCCCATACAAAGTAGATAAATTCAGTAAGCTATAATACCTACTCTACATAGGTATAAAAGGATGCAGAAATCTCTGAATTTATATAGAGTGATTTCCAGAAGATATTGTTAAGTTGAAAAAACCTGCAAAAATAGATGTACAGCAGGGTTTCTCAACGATAGCATTATGGATATACTGAACTACATAATTCTTTGTTGTCGAAGGCCATCCTGTGTATTGTAGGATGTCTGGAAGCATACCCAGTCTCTACCCATTAGACAGATGCTAGTAGCATCACTACAGTAGTGACAAAAAAAAAAACAAAACAAAACTCCAGCTATTGTTACCTGGGGACCAGAACTATCCCCATCTGAGAACAATTGACCTGTACAGTCATCCCAGATATCTGCAGGGAACTGGTTCCAGGACCCCTGTGGGTACCGAAATCCTCAGATGGGTAAGCCCCTTATATAGTGACATAGTATTTGCACATAACCTACAAACATCCTCCTGTATACCTTAAATCACCTCCAGATTACTTGAAGTTCTTAGTATTACAACGTAAATGCTATGTAAATAGTTGTTATACTGTGTTGTTTAGGAAATAATTACAAGGAAAAAATGTACATGTTCAGTACCGATGCAAGCATAACAACATAGTACCCATAAGCAACAACACAATTTTTTTAACAACATAACATTAAAAAAATCTTTTTGATCCATGGTTGGTTGAATCTGCAGATGTGGAGCCTGCAGGTACAGATGGCTGTCTGCAGTGTACTACTTTTATGTAAAATAAAAGCAAAATAAGAAAACGTACTTATCTGCTTATATTTACTAAAGAAAACATAGTACATCAAGTTTTTCGTTACAGCAGATCTTGGGAACTAATACAGATAGTATCCACACAAAAACTGTGTAACCTGAATCAAATCATGAGGAACCCATTAGAGAAACTGAGGATGAGGGAATTCCTTAAAAAATAAAAATAAAAACAACAATAGCAGTCCTGTACTGTTACAAACGTCAATGTTGTAAAACACAAAGAAAGGCTGAGGAACTCTTTTATACTAAAAGAAACTGGAGTGACACGGCAACTCAAAATGCAATGTATGATGCTGATTTGAGAAAAACAAGTTATTATGAAGAATTGTGTTATAAGAATTGGCAAAATTTGAATATGTGAGGTTGCTGGAGGAGGTCATCCAGAGGAAATGGCCACTGGTTGACCCATGAGCTAGACCTGAGCCAATCAGAGGCTCCTCACTCCCTCTGCTGCCCCTGAAGTGCCTGACTGCTCTGCCCATGGGTCCCAGCTGGAGCTCTCTTCAAGGACCTGGCCTTGAGAGAACAATGTGTTGTTGAACTCATCCGGATGGTATACATGACTGAACCCAGTTAAGACCTCAGCATAAACTCTTAGGAGTCTGTTGGGCAGGGGCAGAGTTTTACTTATCTTACAGCTGCCCATGACAATACTTGTATGTAAGTGTCCTTGCTTTTAACACAGCTACCTACCAATCTGGAGTGGTCTGCCCCTTCTTTCCATCTCTCCTTGCCTTCTCTGCAGGGGGCCAGTTTGCAAAAAACCAACAAAAGTGTGTTTGGATAATAATAATATGGCAATGTTAATTTTCATGAAATTTGCTCTTTGTATTATGGTAATGTTAGAGACTATTCCTGCTTTTTGAAAATATAGCCTAAAGTGGTTAAGGGTGAAGATTTGTGATTACTGAACTTAAAAAAAGTGTGTGTGTGTGTGTGTGTGTGTATGTGTGAGAGAGAAAGAGAGAGAGAGAGAGAGAGAGAGAACTTTAAATATTACAAAATGTGTTTTGCAGGCCAATTGCTACCTATTTCCCATAATATGCAAATGATTTAGTTGAAGAATAGGGAGCACAAAGTTATTTTTGTAACAAACTTAACTAATATATGAAAATAAAAATATTTACATTTTTATTTAAAAATATAACCACAGATTCCTATTTATAAAGACCAATTAAAAATCTTATCATATGAATGTACATGTGTACAATTGAAATATAATCTACAAATCATAAATTTTACCCTTTTAAACTGTACAATTAAGTGACTTTTAGTATACTCACAAATTCATGCAACCATCACCATTGTCTAATGTCAGAATAATTTTTCACCCCCAAAAGAAACTACATAGTCAACAGCAGACTCTCTCTGTTCTTTCCTCCTCCCAGCCCCTGACAACCACTAATATACTTTCTGTCTCCATGAATTGCTTATTCTAGACATACAATATATATGGTATTATACAATATGTGGTCTTTTGTGAAGGTCTTTTTTCTGTTACCATGTTTTCAGATTAACCCATAGTGCATTGTATAACAGTATTCCATTCCTTTTATGGCTGAATGATATTCTATTGTATGCATTGCCACATTTTATCAATCACTGATGGATATTTCAGTTGTTTCCACTATTTGGCTAGTATGAATAGTGGACATACAGTGAGGAGTGAAATTGCTAGGGCATGTGGTAACTAGCCTAATCTTTTACAGAATTGCCGAACTGTTTTCCAAAGTGGCGACACAATTTCTGGTCACATTTCTTCTACAATATCCCCATGTCTTCCCTTTCTACCCTCTTCTTTATCCTTCCCTCTCCAGTCTCACCATATATTTTTTTAAATACAATAAGGATACACAATTATTTGTTTATTTACATAATCTTAAGCATTTATATAATGTGACAATATCTTAAATTAATATTTGGTAATAGTAGTATAAAATAAAGATTGGCCACCAGGACCAATGAGTCGTTTTTTAGTTAGTACACTAAAAAGTTTCTGGAAACAAATGAAAATGAACACACAACATTCCAAAACCTAAGGGACACAGCGAAGGCAGTCCTGAGAGGGAAGGTCATAGCAATACAGGTCTACCTAAAAAAGATAGAAACATTTCAAATAAACAACCTAATCCTACATTTACAAGAACTGGAGAAAAAACAACAAACAAAGCTCAGAGCAAATAGAAGGAAGGAAATAAATAACCAAGATTAGAACAGAATTAAATGACATAGAGACTAAAAAAAACAATTCAAAGGATCAATAAATCCAGGAGCTGGTTCTTTAAAAAGATAAACAAAATCAACAAGCCTGTAAGCAAACTCATAAAGAAAAAACAGAGAGGACCCAAATCAATACAATCAGAAATGAAAGAGGAGAAATTACAACTGATACCACAGAAATACAAAGGATTGTAATAAATTACTATGAACAACAATATGACAAGAAATCTGAAAACCTGGGTGAAATGGACAAATTTCTAGAAAAATATAATCTTCCAAAACTGAATCAAGAAGCAGCAGAAAGTCTAAACGAACTGATAACAGCTGGCGAAATTGAAGCAGTAATCAAAAAACTCCCATCACACAAAAGCCCTGGACTAGATGGTTTCACAGGAGAATTTCACAAAACATTTAAGGAATAGCTAAACCCTATCCTTCACAGACTATTCCAAAAAATCCAAGAAGAGGGAAGACTACTAAACTCTTTTTATGAGGCCAGCATCACCCTAATCACAAAACCAGATAAAGACATAAGAAAGAAAGAAAACTTCAGGCCAAAGTTGCTGATGAACATAGATGCAAAAATCCTCAACAAAATATTGGCAAACTGCATCTACCAATACGTTAAAAAGATCATACACCATGATGAAGTGGGATTCATCCCAGGGATGTAAGGACAGTTCAATATTAACAAATCAATAAATGTAATACATCACATAAACAAAGACAAAAATCACATGATTATATCAACAGATGTGGGAAAAGCACTTGATAAGGTACAGCACCCATTTATGATAACAACACTCAGCAAAGTGGGAATAGAGAGAGCATTCCTCAACATAAGAAAGGCCATATATGAGAGACCTACAGCCAACATCATACTCAACGGGCAAAAACTAAAAGCCTTTCCACTAAGATCAGGAACAAGACAAGGATGTCCACTTTCACCACTTCTGTTCAACATAGTATTGGAAGTCCTAGCCAAGCGATCAGACAAGAAGAAGAAATAAAAGGCATCCAAACTGGAAAGGAGGAAGTAAAACTGTCATCATCTGCAGAGACATGACAGTGTACATAGCAAACCCTATAGACCCCACCAAAAAACTATTCAACCTAATAAATGAATTTGGCAAAGCAGCATGATACAAAGTCAATATTCAGAAATCGAAAGCATTTTTGTACACTAACAATGGAATATCAGAAACAGAAATCAGGAAAAAAATCCCATTTGCTATAGCATTAAGAAAATAAAGGACCTAGGAATAAACCTAACCAAAGAGGTAAAAGACCTGTATTCACAAAACTACACAACACTGAAGAAAGAAATTAAGAAAGACACAAATAAATGGAAACATATACCATGTTCATGGATTGGAGCAATTAACATCATCAAAATGTCCATACTTCTCAAAGCAATTTATAGATTCAATGCAGCCCCTACTAAAACACCAAGGACATATTTCATAGATATGGAACAAACATTTCAAAAATGTATATGGAACCATAAATGACCCTGAATAGCTGCAGCAATTTTGAGAAAGAACAACAAAGTAGGAGGGATCACCCTACCTGATATCAAACTATATTATATGGCCACAGTAATCAAAACAGCCTGGTACTGGCATAAGAACAGACAGATAGATTAATGGAACAGAAGAGAGAGCCCAGAAATAATGCCAAGTCTCTATGGTTAATTAATATTTCACAAAGGGAGAAGAAGCATAAAATGGAGTAAAAATAGCCTCTTCAACAAATGGCACTGGGAGAATCTGGACAGCTATATGCAAAAAAGTGAAACTCAACCACCAACTTACACCATACCCCATAATAACTCAAGATGCACAAAGGACTTAAATATAAGTCACAACATCATAAAAGTTCTACAGATGAACGTAGGAAGGAAAATCTCAGATATTCCACACAGCAATATTTTCACTAATGTGTCCCCTAGAGCAAGAGATATAAAGGAAAGAATAAACAAATGGAACTTCATCAAATTAAAAAGCTTCTGCACAGCTAAAGAAAACATCAGCAAAATGAAAAGGGAACCAACTGTATGGGAAAATATATTTGCCAATGATATCTCGAACAAGGGTTTGATCTCCAAAATATATAAAGAACTCACATGACTCCACTCCAGGGAGACAGACAATACAATTAAAAAATGTGCAAAGGATATGAACAGACACTCCTCCATGGAGGACATACAAAGGGCCCATAGACATATGAAAGGATGCTCAGCATCACTCGCCATCAGAGAGATGCAAATTAAAACCACAATGAGATACCACTTCACACTGGTCAGAACAGCCATCATAAACAAAGCAACAAACAAGTGTTGGAGAGGTTGTGGAGAAAAGGGGACCCTAGCGCACTATTGGTGGGATTGCAGACTAGTACAACCACTATGGAAAGCAGTATGGAATTTTCTAAGAAAACTAAAAATGGATCTACATTTTGACCCAGCAATTCCACTGCTAGGATTATATCCTAAGAACCCTGAAACACCAATCCAAAAGAACCTATGCACCCCAATGTTCATAGCAGCACAATTTATAATAGCCAAGTGTTGGAAGCAACCTAGGTGCCCATCAGTAAATAAGTGGATCAAAAATCTGTGGTACATTTGCACAATGGAATACTACGCAGCAGAAAGAAAGGAGCTCCTACCCTTCACGACAGCATGGATGGAACTAGAGAGCATTATGCTAAGTGAAGTAAGCCAGGTGGTAAAAGATAGATACCATATGTTCTCACCTATAAGTGGAACCTAATCAACAAAACAAACAAGTGAGCAAAATATAACCAGAGACATTGAAATAAAGAACAAACTGACAGTAACCAGACCCAGACGGGAGCGGGGGGAGGAGATAATGGGGGAAAGAATGGAAAGGATCATTAAAGAACATGGATAAAGGAACCATGGACTAAGCCAAAGAGGGTAAGGATGGAGGGTGGTAGGTGGGGTGGGGAGGGAAGTGGAGATGAAAAATGGGGACAATTGTATTTGAACAACAATAAAATATGTGCGTGTGTGTATATATATATTTTACACACACACATATATATATGTAATTATTTTAAAATATTATGAAGTCGAACTTACCACAGAATCCTCTAGAAAGGCTATATCAAGAATTTATTTGAAAGTACAAGGAAATGGGGGACCCTACATCCAATGTTTATATGATTTATTTGCATGTGATCCTTTTTCTAACTCTAAGTCCTGGAATTTAACATTTTAAGCCAGCTCAAGTTTTTCTAGTTCTACATAATTGATAAGCACTTAAAGTACCCTTTACTAAACTTTCCTTTCTAGATATATAGACCTATTTAAATTATCTTCAAAATATTTCAAGTAGATCAATGACCATATCAGAAAGTTATTAGCTTACTTGTTCTGGCCTATCAGGAGGAGAATCATGCAACATACATAGTATAAGCAACAACAAAAAAATAGATTGCTTATAATTAGTAACTGTCAAAAGAGAAACACTAGCTACTTTTAATTTACTTTAAGTAAAATTCAGAATCACTTCCATTTGTTGTGGGAAAAATATTGAAATAAACTTATAGGTGTCACACTGTAATTTAAATAATTATCATTAAACAAAGATCACAGTTGTTTTTCTTTGTAATCTGAAATTCCTTCAAATGCATCTATAACTAAAACCGTTAATTGTAATGGTAAAATGAAAGTAAAAGTATTTAAGATCAAACCCACTTCCAGTGATTATGGCTTTTTAAAGTTGTTTACAAATGTCTCAGGTACTTTTATAACTTGTATTATACTCTCCATTTTTTGGTCTATTTAAGTATTGACAGTTTATGATTGTTTGGTAAAATATATTGACATTTACTAGGGTTTATATTGGTATATTTGTATATTACTCTCTATTTTTCTATTTAACAGAGACAAAGATAAAAAGAACAAGAAGCATGGAGAAATGTGAACTTGGACTTTGTGCTTGAAGTCTCTGGAATGATCACCTGAAATGCTAAATATTTCATAGTCATCTAGGTTATAACTGTGAACAATACTGATAAAAGTTTTACTGCAATTTAACTATATTTAAGGCATGTGTTAAGTGTAAGAATAAGGTACAGCTAGGAACTGCTGTGTTGCCATAGTAATGAGAAGTTAGCAATCTGAAAGCCATAAAATCTAGCTATTAATAATTCATACATCATTGGTACATGCTGAACCAATCATGTCATCAATTTTTTTATGAGCAGTAAAAACAAGATTTCAGTCTTCAATTCATAAGTCATTCCTAATATTCTTTAAATAAATATGTAGCAAAAGGAAGAAATACTCGACTGAAAAGGAGATAGTTACTTATTACTGAAGTTGTATTTCTAGGATAAGATATTTCTAAGTGCCAAAGGAGAGGTGTGTACATCCTTTTAAGAGCAGGCACTGTGTTCATTTCCTGTATTAATGAAATAATCTAAGTATCAGCAAGCTAATAAAAATATAAATTATTTAAAAATCAACCTTGTTAAGAGTATCATTATATTAAATTACTGTAATAAATTTCTGATATTTGACCTACCTACCTTGAAAAATTAGAATTCCATGTGGTATACCCTAATAATGAGGAAAACTTTTAAATGCAGTGCAAGATTCTTTCCATTACTATTTTTAAATTTAGCCCATAGAAGAGTTACATATGGAAAAAAAGCAACATTTTTCCAAGCAATACAAAGCTATAGAAAATTATGTTTGTATTTATAGATCCTTTTAAGAGATTTTAAAGAACTAAACTGTAACAATTACTACACAGGATGTACCAAAATGTATAGTATACAATTCTGTCAGCTAATTGCCCAAAGATATTTATTCAAAGCTTACTTGTTTTGAATCTAATAGTCACATTGCAAAGGAATAGAAGTGAATTTGCTACAGAAATACTACTGAACCTTCTTCATAGCTAAGATAATTTCTTTTAAAAAAGACATGTTAAGTGACAAATATTTATTCCCACCCTAAAGAGCATTATGTGACATATCTAGTGCAAACAACAGAATAGCTAGTTTCCTAATTAGTATAAAGAGCCAAACTAATTTGGTGGTAGAAGCCAAGTCTGTGGAGATACTCATTCATCCATTTATTCAATTATTCATTAAAGGTTCACTGCACAGTCACAATATGCATAGGCATACTATACAAATAGGATATCACCAATGCATAGAGACATGCAGATGACCCTTCTAGCTTATATTCTATAAAGATCCGTTCAACAGTGACTCATGCATAACATAGGCAGAAGTCTGTTCCAGTGAAACTCCCACTCTTGAAGCCCAGGTCTGTTTAATTTGGAGATGGTAAGACCAGTGTATATATAACCCATTAGGTTTGGGGCTCCCGTGTCACATCCTTCCTTTATTCCAGTGGCCCTTTCAGACCAACATTCCATCCAGACAACGGCCTTGCTCGCCTGCATCTTAATTAAATAAACACACTCCTTATCCTGCTGAGCATCTGTCTATCTGTGTTCTGATACCTAGAGATTCATTAAGAATCAAAAAGTCCAAAAGCCACAGATCCAGGAAGAAGTGATCAAGATATGTGATTAACACTGTTCCATATTTTTTCTTAGGTCCTTTTCCAGACCACTTCCTCCCATTTTAATCTGAGACCTGCCACAAAAAAAGGAAAGCAAGGATCTCACTGAAAATACTTTACTATGAGGGCATCCTCTCTTCCATGGAGATAGGAGGCAAATTAGGTCTTCTAACCTCCCTCTAATCTCATGTAATTCCTGTTTTTTAATAGTCATTCTCTGGTTTTATGTATGCGAACTAAATTATGTTACATAACATAGTCCATATCCTAGATTTGGAATGCATTCATACAGAAACAATTCAAAAGGAAGTTCAGATTTTTAAATATTGACAAAACTCATTTGACATACATATATCTTAACATACAGTACAGTTGTGCCTACGTTGGTATTTTTGGTGGTACCTGAGTGCTCTGTCCATTCTACTGAGTTTCTTGTAACAGTCTTTGCTCTGTTGTAAAGAGTCTCTTCTTTTGGCACCATATAACGTAAATAATGATTTTTTATGGCATAATGCTTGGCAAAAATTAAGATTTGCTTATTTAATATCTCTTCAAAAAGTCTGATTCACAATTAAGGAAATATTTATGAGAAATCATTTGAAATTTTATAGAAAAATTGGTTTTAGAAGAATAGGAAAGAATAAAGAACATACTCTAATTTCAAAGTGATTTGGACATAGTGTAAATATTTTTAAGATTTTTTTTATTTATTTATCTTTAGAGGGGAAGGGTAGAAGAGAGGGAGAGGGAGAGAAATATCAATGTACGGTTGCCTCTCGTGTGTCCCCTGCTGGGAACTGGCCTGCAACCCAGGCATGTGCCCTGACTGGGAATCGAACCGCGATCCTCTGGTTCGTAGGCCCGCGCTCAATCCACTGAGCCACACCAGCCAGGGCAGACATAGTGTAAATATTTTAAAATTTCACTTTTATGCAAGAATATAGCTTCTTTCATATTAACATTAATGAATGAAAGCCAAGTACCATACCTATGATAAACATTATGCTGAAACTGGCTTGGACTGCCTTCTTCACCAAGCAGTAAAAGGACTGTGCTTCCAAACAATAGCTTGATATTAGTACAATTTAAGCATATCAAGCCAACAACCTTAGCTGGTGACATTCACTTGAAAGGCCAGGCCAGAGAATAGTAATTTTTCCGAGCCATGTCCACTGCTATAGGTAGTAACTAAGACAAAGCAACTTCAGAGTCAGATGTGCCTAAGTTAAATTGTTAGTTCCAACATTTATCAGTTGGATGGTTTCAGCCTCTGTTTTCTCATCTGTAAACCAGGGATACTAACACCAACCTTATGGGTTATCATACACAAAAATTAGAAACATGTAATATGCTTAGCCATGGCTGGGGTGGCTCAGTGGACTGACACCGGTCTGCAGATTAAAGGGTCACTGGTTTGGTTCCCCACCAGGGCACATTCTTGGGTTGTGGGCCAGGTCCCCCGTTGTGGGTTATGTGTGCAAGAGGCAACCAATTGATGTTTCTCTCATACATCGATGTATTTCTCTCTCCCTTCCCCTCTCTCTAAAAATAAATAAATAAAATCACTTAAAAATATGTTTAAAATAGTGACTAGCACACAGTAATTGCTCGACACATTGTAAATTAATATTTTTTTAAAAAGTAATAGGGATGCTCAGCCCTTGCTCAAGATGCCCTAGGATCTATCAATTATCTCACGAGGTCATAGATTCTCAAAATAAAAATCAATGATCAATTCAGTTTATTTAAAAAATACACAGACTAAGTCATTAAAGGCATGAGCAAAAATGCCATCAAAGAAAACATGGATTAAATGCTGGCACTTCTGAAAGCTAAGATTTCAGGTCATAAGCTCTTATTACTAAGAAAACCAGTTGAAGAAAATAGACATTTTTGAAAGTGAATGCAAACTGTAAGAGAACAATAGTTTGTTATTCCCCATAGATTTGGGGAATAGCAGTGCTAGAGAGGCTTTAACTATTTTGATTGTTTGAAAAAATCCACACTGTTAAACAGTGGGAATTTTTAAATCACAGGTACATGTTTTTAATATGATTACTTTATTAATCTGAAAATAAGAAGTAGTGAGTACAGATGGTGTGTTCAAAGATTTGGTGAAGTCTAACCCTGGCTCTGAACTGTTGGATAACTCTAAGTATTAAAGTCTCTAATCCCTTTGAACGACAATTTAATCATTTAAAATATTCTATTGGCATGACTTATGCCGAACATAATTAATATGTACTATTCATATATTAAAAGATAGAAGTAAAGTTATCTATATTTAATTTGCTATGTAAACTAATTAGTAATGCTTTCCTTCCTATCTATAACCAAATTTAGGATTATGATGCATTAAATATTAAAGTGTGATTCATAACTACTTTATTAAACAATATTTACATTTTGTCCAGAAGATTAAGTAACATGGTATTTGACGAGATCGGGTGCGTTCAGGGTGATATGGCTGTAGACTAAGTAACATGGTATTTGAATATACTACCCTGTGAATGAAGTAGCTAGTAAACAAATACTGAGTTGGTAAATGAAATGTTATTTATAATTTCAGAATATCTTCTGACAAAAGAGAACAAAACGACTGTTATAGAAGCAAGTTCTTGTCATTTTTTGTTGTTTTTCAAGATGCATTGGCATACCAAAATTTAACATGCAAGACTGTCATTTATCCCTAAAGAGGAGATAAGCTCCTTAGGTGGAAAGAGAGGAAATGGCAGACTCCCAAAACACTAGAGAATGTAAAAAAGTAATTCAGAACCTATCAGAGTAGCTCACTTGGTTAGAGCATTGTCCCAATATGCCAAGGTTGTGGGTTCAATCCCAGGTCAGGGCACATATAAGAATCAACCAATGAATTTATAAATAAGTAGAACAACAAATCTCTCTCTCATTCTCTGACTCCTTCTTCCTTCTCCCTCCACCCTACCTTTTATCTTTCTCTCTCTCTCCATCAACAAAAATAAAATAAAAAATGAAAAGTAATTCAAAGAAAACTTTAGCAATGCTTAAAGACCTAGGGGATGGACACTATTATTTCCAGTATTTACCAATGATATAATATTAATGGAGATATAACTAATAAATATTTGCTTTTCTCAGCTTAGTATATTAGAGAGAGGGTGGACAGGACAGCCCTCCTTAGAAATGTCCAAAAAGCAAAAATTAATAACTTGTGCTTACATGAATCTGTGGCATTTCTGATCTATTCAGACATTGGAGAAACATCCAATTCATGGTAACTACTAAAATCCTAGCTTTCAAAACCCAGGTCAAATGACATACCATTCTTTCATACTTTTCCTCACTTTGAACATCTGTAACACTTACTGCCTTTTTTGATGCTCTTATTTGGTCTTTTAGTGAAGTTACTCGCATGTTTTTGTTTAAAACCGAATTCAACATGAGCACCATACCGTGAGTAACTGTGCTTTGCTCATTGTCCATCCTCTGCAGTATCTTCTAGCAGGGCTTTAGTAAATACTGGTTAAAATAAAATTAAATAAAAGAGTAGCATATTGACAAAGAATAAAATTCAATAATTTTTCCCAAGATATGACGTATAATATCCTACCCATCCCATTCCTCCTCTTTCTTTTTTCTTTTAAAAAATATTTGGTCAAATTTAATTTGATCCATAACTCAATCCTTTCACTTTCCTAACAGCTTTTCTTTTCAGACTTCAAGTCAAAGATGAATGAAATTTGTACAAGTTTCCTTTTCATATAAAATTGTGGGAAATCTGTATCTATTTCAGATTTGTTGATCTGAGTGCATGTATTGGAGTAGTAAGGTCATGGTAAAAATTTTGTTCCCAAGATTTTTCCCAGAGAGTGAGAGCAGGGCTTTGGGAACATAACTATGTGGTGGGTTGGTGCCCAACTGCAGACTGTTGCTGAGGAGAGATATGTAATCTACACAAACGATCTTCTAGAGGATTTTTTTAAGTAGTATAAAGGAACCCAAGATTTCGCTACCTTTTGTTGAGTAAACGCCTTTTATCTTCTTTGTTCCCTCTTTCCCTTCTAGTCTCCCTCTATCACTTCTTTCTCTCCTTTCTCCCTCACTCCTTCTCTTTCTCTCCTTTGCTTTCTGTTCCCCCAACCTCTACCAAAAGTTTCACTTTTCATTTGGTTAGTGTTAGCATATAATATTTTGTTAGGAGTTGAACTAAACAACTCAATAAAGGATTGGGCTTTTGAGGTTTTAATAGCTGAAGACAACAGAGATATACTAGGGAATTACTAAGTGACTAACGGTTCATTAGTTAGTGAATTAGTAGGTTAGAACAGGAGATCATAAATCTACCCTTAGTTGGGAACATAAAGGGACTGCACCAAGAGTTGATAAAAGAAATTCAAGGTCTGTATCCAAGCGGAAGACTTTTCCTGGCAGTCAATAAGTAACAATGAGTTTTAATAATCAGTTTAAGGAGTTCAGTCACGTTGCTCAGGAAATTCAGTCTCAAACAGCCTGAAATTGCCAAAATATTTTTTAAAGTACTATCTGACAAGACTAAGAATTTTACCACAGATTTAGAGTGGCTAAATCTATATTTTAGATGAAATATTTCCTTGCTCAAACTTATGAAATATTCTAGTAATTGTCATATCCAATCATTAATAAAGATGAGATGAGAGAAAAAGCTGTTTTGAAACAAATTTATCTACCACAACTTGTTATTTGTATTCTTGAACGAAGGCCCAGATTTGTTTTATCTGGATCTCATTGTTAACATTGCTAGAATGATTTCATAATTTCTTAGGAGTTCATGTTTCCCAGCTTTTAAACTGAGCCATACCAGCATTCTCTAGAGACTTGGTTTAAAAAATGTAAGTGGCCTAATATGCTTGATTAGAGTATTTTCCCTTAGTAGTTTACTTTTTTCTTCTGCACACTGCATGACAGCATAGAAATGTACTTTAACAAATCTCACTCCCTTTTCCCAATGAAAATAACAATTAACATACATTTAATTGCTGCACACACAGATCTATTCTCTGCAAGGAAGTCTTTCAATCACAGAAGTACAAACAGGGAAATTATTATAAAGGTCTGTTTGTGACTTAATGAAGTTTATTCTGTAGGTACAGAAGACTCAATTTTATATTCAATTTAAAGTTTTTTTCTGCCAACCTAGTATTTAAAAGCAATATTGTATTGCTATAAATTAATCCAATAAAGTATCAGATAACATTAATTAATGAGAATACCCTATGAAGAAATGTTTACAATTAGCTACTAAGAAATATTTTGAAATAGGTTTTAGCAGCTTCCTTTTAAATCATAAAAACTTTTAAGATTATTTTCAAATTTGCTTGAAAAAATCAACAGCTTTTAGAATGTAAGAAATAAATACTACATTTAGAGACTTAGCTTATCCTTCTTTTGGCTGTGCGAGGAAGCGGAACATTTCCACCTACGCCTCCATCTTACATATACATTTAAATTTTATGCTTTTCTTCAACATAAAGATTTTAAACCCAAATACACATTGTCATGTTTCTAAAGCTATATAATTTAGAAAAAATTACTTTTAATAGTAATTATTAAGAAACATTTTTAGCCTTCCAAAATACTTTTCATTCTCATTTTTCTCCTTAACTAAATTGCAGTTGACCTTTTGCTTAGGCAAAAGCAAATTTCATAACTAAGAAAAAGTGTTGCAGTGATTTATGTCTGTTGCAAAATAACATAGTTAGGGTTCTTTGAGGGCAAAGTTGGATTGGTGGACTTCTCTGCCTCAACTGCCGCCCTGACCTTTGACCTAAGGACACATAACATGATGCATCTTAGCCATTTTTAAGTGTGCAGTTCAGCGGTATTTCTTCAGTTGTGCTAAGATAAAACTGACATACAACATTGTGTAAGTTTAAGGCGTACAACATGTTGATTTGAAACACATAACAAAACGACCTGACACCTCTAGTACCTCACATGATTACCATTTTTTTTGTGATAAGACCCTTAAGTTACACTCTCTTAATAACTTATAAATATATAATATGTTATTGTCAACAATAATCACAATGCTGCACATTACATTCCCAGAACTTACTCATCTTTTAACTGGAAGTTGGTATGCTTGACCAACCTCTCTCCTTTTCCCCACTGTCCAGAGCCTTGTAATCACCATTTTATTCTCTGCTTCTACAAGTTTAGCATTTTAGACAAAACACATAAGTGATATCACACAGTATTTGTCCTTGTCTGACTTATTTCACCTACCACAATGCAACCAAGTTATAATCATGTTGTCACAAATGGCAGGATTTCCTTCTGTCTTGTGGCTGAAGAATATTCCCGTGTGTGTGTACATGTACACACCACATCTTCTCTTTCCATTTACCTGTTGATGGGCACTGAAGTTTTTTCCATCTCTTGGCTGCTGTGAATAATGCTGCAATAAACATGGGAGTACAGATCTCTCTTGAAGGTCCTGTCTTCATTTTCTCTGGATAAATACCCAGAAGATGGATTGCTAGGTCTTATGGTAATTCTATTTTTAAGTTTCAGAGGAATCTTCATACTGTTTTCTGCAGCGCTACACTAATTTACATTCCCATCAAAAGTACACAAGGGTTCCCCTTTTTCCATATCCTTGCCAACACTTGATATCCCTTGTCTTTGTTGCTGACAGTCATTCTAACAGGTGTGAGATTACAGGTCATTGCAGTTTTGGTTTGCGTTTTGCTGATGGTTAGTGATGTCAAGCACATTTTCATGTACCTGTTGGCCATCTGTGTATCTTCTTTGGAAAAAAAAATGTCCCTTAGTTCCTCTGCCCATTTTTATATTTTAATTTAATTTAATTATTTTTATTTTTGCAGTGAAAAATATTGTTATACTTTAAGATGCAAAGAGCACATTTAAATGGGCATTTGTGTATTTATCCTTTGCAAATCTGAAAGCAAGACTGTAAGTCAGAATATTAAGATGACATATCTGCAGGAAAAAATAGTCAAACTCAGGTTTTTACATTTTTTATTATTAAATTTATTGGGGTGACATTGGTTAATGAGATTATATATTGATTAATGAGGTTTCCAGTGTACATTTCTGTGATACATGATCTGTATATTGCATTGTGTTCCCATCATCCAAAGTGAAATCATCTTCCCTTACCATATATTTGGCCCCATTTACCCCTTACTACCCCTTCCATCTCCCTTTCCTTTGGTAACCACCATAGTATGGTCTGTGTCTATGAGTTTTTGTTTGTTTTTCTTATTTGTTCATTTGTTGCTTTCAATTTTATATCTCACATGAGTGAAATTATATGGTTCTTAACTTTTTCTGTCTGACTTATTTTGCTTAGCATAATATTCTCAAGGTCCATCATTTATTTGCAAAGACATAGGCACCCCTATGTTCATTTCAGCATTATTCATGGTGGCCAAGACATGGAAACAATGAAAGTGTCCTTCAATAGATGATGGATAAAGTTGTGGTATATACATACAATGGAATACTGCTGAACCATAAAAGATGAAATACTGACCATTTTTAAATTGAACTGTTTTATTTTTTTGCTATTGAGTTATATGGCTTTTTATATTTTTTATATATTAAACCCCTATCGGACTAAGATTTGCAAATATTTTCTTCCATTCTGTGGGTTGCTGTTCCATTTTTTTGATTGCCTCTTTAGCTGTGCAGAAGCTTTTCAGATTGACATACCCCACTTACTGATTTTTGCTTCTGTTGCTTGTTCTTTTGGTGTCATATCCAAAAAATCATTGCCAAGACCAATGTCAAGAAGCTTATTTCCCATGTTTTCTTCTAAGAAGTTTATGGTTTCAGTTCTCACATTCATATCTTGAATCAATTTTGAGTTCACTTTCATTAATGGTGTAAGATAGGGGTCCAATTTCATTTTTTCTGTATGTTCTTGTCCAGTTTTCCCAACATTGTTTATTGAAGAGACTATCTTTTCTTCAATGAGCAGTCTTGGCTCCCTTTTCAAATATTAATTAACAAGTGTTTATTTCTGGGCCTTTGATTCTGTTCCATCAGTCTGTTTATTTTTATTCCAATATCATACTGTTTTGATGACTATAGCTTTGTAGTATAAGTTTGAAATCAGGACATGTGATGCCTCTGGCTTTGTTCTTCTTTCTCAGGATTGCTTTCACTGCTCCGTGTAATTTGTTGTTTCACACAAATTTTAGTATTTTTTTTTTTTGTATTTTTGTCAACAATGATATTGGAATTACACTGATTCTACAGATGGCTTTGGGAAGTATGCACATTTTAATAATATCCTTCCAGTTTATGAACAGAGTATATCTTTTAATTTGTTGGGTTCTTTCATTGAAGTCTTATGGTTTCAGTGTATAGATCTTTCACCTCCTTAGTTAAATTTATTACTAAGAATTCTATTGTCTTGCATCCTAATGTAAATGAGATTGTTTTCTTTCTTTTTCAGATAGTTTGCTGTTAGTGTATAGAAACACAATTGGCTTCTGCATGTGAGTTCATATCCTACAACTTACTATATTTGTTAATTTGCTCTAAATGTTATTGATGGAGTGTTTAAAAAATTATATATAGGATTGTATAATCTGCAAACAAAGACAATTTTATTTCTTTCCTTTTGACTTAGATACCTCTCATTTCTTTATCTTGCCTTATTGCTCCAGTGAGGACTTCCAGTGCTATGTTGAATAAGAATATGAGAGTGGGCACCCCTATCTTGTCCCTATTTTAGAGGAAAACCTTTCAACCTTTCACTGTTGAGTATTATATTAGCTGTGGGTTTGTTGCAAGTGACTTTTATTATGTCCAGGTATGCTCCCTCTATACCCACTTTGTTGAGAATTTTTATCATGAAAGCATGTTGTATTTTATCAAATGCCTTTTCTCCATCTATTGAGATGGTCATATAATTTTAATATTTCATTCTATAACTGTGATTCATTGCATTTGTTGATTTGCATATGTTAAACCATCCTAGGATCCCAGGGATAAATCCCACTTGATCGTGGTATGATTCTTTTAATGAGCTATTTATTACATTTGGTTTCCTAATATTTTGCTGAGAATTTTTGCATCTATATCCATTAGAGATATTGGTCTGTAATTTTCTTATCTGGTTTTGGTATCATGGTAATGCTGGCCTTATAAAATGAATTTGGGAATGTCTCTCCTCTTCTATTTTTTTAGAAGAGTTTGAGAAGATGGTCATTAATTCTTTAAATGCTTGTCAGAATTTACCAATGAAACCAACTAGCCTGGGCTTTTCTTTTCTTTGAGGTTTTTGATTACTGTTTCAATCTTCTTACTTGTTATCGATCTGTTCAAATTTTGCATTTCTTCATGACTCTTTGGTAAGCTGTATAATTCTAGGCATGTCTCCAGTTCTTCTAGGTTATCAATTTGTTGGCATATAAATGTTCATAGCAGCTTCTCATGATACTATATATTTCTGCAGTGTAAGTTGTAATGTTTCCTCTTTCATTTCTGATTTTATTTGATTTTTTCTTTTGTTCTTTGTTACTCTAGCTAAATGTTCATTGATATTGTTTCTTTTCAAACAACCACTATTAATTTTGGTAATTTTCTTTTTTATCCTGGATTCTATTTCATTTATTTCTAATCTAACATTTGTTATTTCCTTCCTCCTGCTAACTTTGGACTTCATTTGTCCCTCTTTTTCTAGTTCTTTGAGATGTAAAGTTAGATTTTGAGATTCCATTTTCCCCCCCTTAATGTAGGTATTTATTGCTTTATATGGCCCTCTTAGTACTGCTATTGCAGCTTCCCGTGGTTTTGGTATGCTGTGTTTGCATTTTCATTTGTTTCAAGATTTTTTTTATTTCTCTCTTGACTTCTTCTTTGACCTATTAGTTGCTCAGGGGTATGTTGTTAAATTTCCCCATATCAGTAAATTTTCCAACTTTTGTCCTGTTACTGAATTGTAGTTTCATACTATTGTGATGGGAAAAATACTTGGTATCATTTCAATCTTTAATTTGCTAAGACTTGTTTTGTATCCTATCATATGATCTTCCTAGAAAATATTTCATGCATACTTGTGAGAAATGTGGATTCCGTTGGATGAAATGTCTGTTAGTTCATTCTGTCTAAAGTGTGCTTCAAGTCCAATGTTTCCTTGTGGATTTTCTGTTGGGATGATGTATCTGCTGTTGAAAGTGGGTTATTGAAGATCCCAACTATTATTGTATTCTTGTCTATCTTCCTTCAGATCTGTTAGTATTTGCTTCATATATTTAGATGTTTTAATATTGGTTCTATATATATTACAGTTGCTATGTATTCTTGATGAATTGACCCCATTATCATTACATAATGACTTTCTCTTTTGTTACAATTTTTGGCTTAAAGTCTATTTTTAATGATATAAATACAGCTGTTCCTGCTTTGTTTTGATTTCCATTACAATAGAATATCCTTTTGTATCCCGTCACTTTCATTCTATGTGTGTCCTTAAACTGAAGTGAACTTCTTATAGGAAGCATCTAGTAGGTTCTTGCTTTTTTAAAAAATCCATCCAGCCACCTTATGCCTTTTGTTTGAAGAATTCAGCCCACTTACATTTACAGTAGTTATTGCAGTTAAGGAATTACTAATGCCATGTCATTATGTTTTTCGGCTGTTTTGTTCCTTTCTTCTTCTTTGCAGCTTTGCTTTGTGAACTGGTGTTTTTCTGTAGTAGTGTGCTCTGATTCCCTTCCCTTGATCTATTGTGAATCAACTATATGTTTTTGATTTCTGGTTCCATGAGGCTTACGTAGAACATAACAGTCTGTTTTATAATAATAACTTAACTTTGATTGCATACAAACACTTCTTCCCTTTTACTCACTTCCTTTTATTTTTTTAAAAAGTTTTTATTTGTTTTTAGAGAGGGAGAAGGGAGGGAGAAAGAGAGGGAGAGAAACATCAATGTGTAGTTACCTCTCACGTGGCCCCCACTGGGGACCTGGCCTGCAACCCAGGCATGTGCCCTGACTGGGAATTGAACCTGTGACCCTTTGATTTGCAGCCCACACTGCGCTACACCAGGCAGGTCCTTTTATGTTTTAATGTGGCAATTTATTTCTTTTTATTTTATGTATTTATTAACAAATTATACTTGCTGTAGTTATTTTTAATACTCTTGTTCTTTAACATCTATGCTAATAAATAATTTCCTTTAATAACTTCTCTCAATGAAAACATGCTTAATGACCACAAACTGAATAGCCTAAGGAATCAAGATAATTGAAGAGCAAAATGAAATTGTTTCTTGTGATATAAACAATTTCACCTACCTTTGTGGAATGTAGAACATGTGTTGGGGAGGCGGTTTATAGAGGACACCTTCATACACGGGCCAGAGCCCACTTAGAATCCTGAAGAGAGAACTTTTCCCACAACCATTGGGACCAGTTATCAAAAGATGCATTCCTTCTTGTACCTAAAGTAAGAAATAAAATTACAAACTGCAATATTTTAAAATAATTTCACTTGGCAGCATTTAAAAGTGATTCTTTTTTAAACCTTTCAAACACATGATAACCTAGGATGGGCAAGGAATCAAGAAAAATAAATCAGGATTACAGCATCAAATTTAGCTTTGACAATGCTCTGAAGCGAAAAGTATCATAAATTAATTCAATCTTAAAGAAAATTAATGTGCTTGAAATGAACACTGGGCTTTCCAAAATTTTACTTGAGGTCTTATAATCAGATTCTATGTACATATGTAGAAACACAACCATGTGGAAAATAGGAAACAAAATTTAAATTAAAATATATTGTATTTTATTTATATTAATATTTGATTAACTTCATATTGAATTAAAATACAACTTTGTTGTATTTGTTAGTTGGAATTATTACCTAATTCCAACATAGTTCATCTAAGAGTCTGATGGATTGTTTAATTTTGTATTTCAGCAGTCTGAAATATTATAGAAATCATACAAGCCCATAATCAGGGAAATAAATTTATTCCAGTTCTGGCTTTATTCACAAATAAAATATGTTTAATAAACCAAGAGACAGAAAACCAAGAGGACTGTCATTGAGTCTTGTGCCTAGGATGCATTAAAACAAATATACAGGGCCCGGCAGAAGAAACGCCTGCTTGATTGTGGTGGGTAAGGTAATAATATGGGTGTAATAATTTATAGATTTAATTTGAACATTTCACCTAAAATGTCGTATGGTGTGCTTGAATGTGATATTGTTATGTTACAGAATTACATGTTTATGATTTTGTAATAAAAGATTTTGTAATAAAAAAGGGGTACTATTTGTTTTGGACCCTGTGTATATATGTGTATATATACATATCTAGAGTTATAATAATAAAATAAAAGATATTTATTCATTACCAGTTGGATTCTCACCTTAGAATCTTTCATCTTATTCGTCATTTAAATTTAAACAGTTAAATATCATGAGTTGGCATTCTACTCAGTATGACTGGAAATTGTCTTACTGTGGTATTTAAAGAGTATTGTGAAGAACAAGGAAAAGAAACACCATTAAAAATTTGACCTACTAAGAACAAATGATATTTTATAATCAGTTATTTAAAAATAAATATAGTATGAAAGAAATTACAGTATGTCCGTAGACATATCTTTGTATAGTATGGATACAAATATCTAAGTATTAGTGATATGGAATACACCATATTGCAAACTCAAAAATGAAAGAGCATTATTTTACTTGCATTAGGTCAGTGCAAGGGGCCAACCAGTTCCATGTCTGTCCTTAACTCATTTGCTTGTATAACATTAGCTGAAATCCTTTTGTTGAAAGAAGGTAGTGGGGAGAGGGGCAGAAGGAGAATAGGAAGGGAAAAAAAGTGTTGGGATGGAGGTTAGATAGAGGAACTAGGAATGCATATGATAAGTATATGCAAAGCAAAAATGGTTCAGATTCATACTCTGTCTAAATAATTAAACTTTCCTTAGCAAACATTGATTGAATGTCTGTCATGTGCCGGACATACTTCTAGGCACAGTGGATACAGAATTGGTCAAGATAAAGTCCTTGTTCTCATGGAGCTTACATTCCAATTGGAAAGATGACAATAAACACATGAATAAAATGTAAGTAGCAATAAATGCTATTATGACAGCAAAAGAGGAAAATTCTTAGGGAAAGATGGTGGCATTGTGAAGTTGGTGGGGGGCTTCTTTTGATTGGGTTGTCAGAAAAATACTCTTTTAGGACGTAACACTTTGGCTGAACCTGGGTAACAAGAAACAATTAGTCCGATCTGGGGGAAGAGTGCTCTAGGCAGCAAAGACAGCCACCACAAGGGCACGAGACAGAAGCAAGCTTGAGTCTACAAAATCTGATGATAGACATTTTTTTGTTGTTTAATTGTAGCCAAACTAAAATGCTGTTTTGATAGAATCAAGTTCAAGGAAAGTCCTAGGAAGAGCCCAGAAAGAATTAATTTGTGATTGGCTGTGCTCTTTGCCTAGAGAAAGAATTTAGGAAGTTCAATTTTGTAGAAGCATAAATACTTCCCAAGTGATTTTTTTAAGGCATGTCCCATGGCAAAAGGCACATTCACAAAATATTTTAACAGGGTCATTCATTCTCTATTAGGAACTCCCAGAAATTTAATACATTTTTGAGTCATAATAGACTTGTCTACATTCATAGTTTTAGCATGTTTTCTGATATTTAGTAAGCAGCGAGTGTGAAGTAAAAAGAATTTCCACATTCATTGAATTTTCTTCTCTGAATGCTTTTTTTTTTTTTTTTTAATTCTGAAAGGCCAACAAAAGGATGAGAATCTTTTCTTCTAAAAATCTGTCAATCCATGCAGAAGAGACAGAAATTTCTATTTTATTTTAGGGACCTGAGACTTTAAACAAAATTCCTGTCTGACACAAAAATAAACAATTGTTTAAAAAGTGTACCATGGTAACATATATCTTTGTAAAACTTCAAAATGTACAGGACACTTTCATTAGATTATTTAAACATTATTTTATGTAAAAATAAACTGAACTCTAATTTTCTTTCCAGAAAGGGTGTGATATAGCCACAATAATGTAGTTAGTAGATGGCAGAATTCAAGACTATTGCTCTTTTTAACAAGTGGAACAATAAGAATTGATATTATGAAACCTAACCTGACCCCCCCAAAAAAACCATCTATACAAACAGTCATGTTATAAATTATAAAACTATTAATAAATAAACATTTCATGTATGTCTCTCAAATGTTTCATTTCAAATCTATTTAAGATTAGAGTGTACCTTTAGCACCTAATTGGTACTCATATTCAAGTCCAAATAATTAAAGAATTCAATGGATAAATAAAGCCTCATCAAATTGTAGTTAAAATATAACTTCCCTTACATGGTGTGATTATTAGGACAGAATTTTCCCAGTCAGTATTTCTTATCCTTTTCCAGGGCTCTTATTCATTTGTAAATACATCTCTGATTGAACCTTGACGACAAGGTCTATACTAATTTTAGTTATGAAGTAATTTTAATTAGAAGATGTATCATCATGTTTGTAATTCTCTCCTCAAGTCCAAACATGTCTTTGTTTCAACTAATGCTCATATGCCTTCATTAGAATCACTAACGCTTATTCGCAAATTGTGTGTACTTGAATTCCAAAATGTATGTTTGAATTTTATAATGCTTTGAACCAGGACCTCAGCTTTATTCACTCTCTCTACATTTTTCTAATTAAGACATAATATGTTAAATAACAGCTCATTCTCAACACAGCTAAAAACTAAATTCCAATCCATGAATCTTATTTTTCCCTAATAGAAGATGTGATTATTTAAAATATAAATTAAATTTAGAGACTATGTATTAACAGAAGTAAACTTGTTGATGACCTTTATCGTCATATTTCAGTAAACATATTATAATACAGGCTTGTAGTTTTTTAGTAATACCTGTAAGGAACAAAATTAAATTTTATTTTCAAATGTTAATTCTGAGAAAATGTCCTATTGCTCCCAAAAGTTACCTAGTGTGGGCTCTCAGTGAACTACAATATCGATATTTAACCTGGCAATAAAGCAGTAGAAATCAAATTTCTCTTTTTCTCTGCTTTCTGAGGAAGTAACTGCCTCTGTAACTGAGCCACTGTGCATACCTTTCTTGATTTCCCCTCCTTTCCATATGCTCCTCCAAGTATTTAACTTAAGGTATATGAATTCTGGGTTGTTTTGTATTAGTGTGATGGCAACAATCAGAAGATTCTTGAATATCATCTTACTTTGAAGTTCAGCCTGGAAGCCACCACTTCTCCCGTTGGTGTAATTATGGGAACATTTTCACAAATAATTCCATGATCCACATCAATAACTTTTCCTGTAAATTGAGGATCAGTTTAAGTTACAAAAACTACCATATGGCACTGCAAAATAAACTATAGTGTAGCAAAATAGATAAATTTATTATAAAGATAATTCACTGTAACAAATCATAGAAATAGATGTAAATATATATTTATATTTAAAATAAATTTTAATGTAATTGGAACATTTTGACAGATCTATTTGGGAAACTCTCTCAGAAACATTTTGCAATAGTCTTATGTCAAAATCGTGAGAGCAGAGCCAAACTCTATCTGAGCCATACTCTTTATAACTACTTATTTCTCTAAATTAACCTTTCCTACTGAAGAAATGCAATGCTGTGAAAAAGGAAGTAAGACACAGAATAATACAGTTTCTAAAAATATGATAGCCTGGCTGGCAATAGCTCAGTGGACTGAGCATGGGCCTGCAAACCAAAGGGTCACTGGTTCTACTCCCAGTTTGGGCACATGCCTGGGTTGCAGGCCACGTCTCCAGTTGGGGGCGCATGAGTGGCAACCACACACTGATGTTTCTCTCCCTCTCTTTCTCCCTCCCTTCTCCTTTCTCTATAAATAAATAAATAGAATAAAATCTTAAAAAAATATAATAAGCAAACTTAAGTTTTAAAACACAGAATGAGGAAGAACAATATGACATTAGCTCTAGTTCTGTTGTTTTACTATTAAAAGCAAACAATTCATTCTGCCATATGAGCAGCTTCCAAAAATAATTCTAGAAATTTTGTCCTAAATAAAAAAAGCATAATGTTTTTATAGTAATGGTAGTCACTACTCCTCAAATTCCAACACTCACTTTAGGAATAGCTGTCTACTAAATGTTGGTCCCTTTTAACAATTAAGAGCTACCATATACAGACCTTTGGTTCTGTTGATAAATACTTAAATATACAAAAAAATATATAAAAACATTTGAGTTTAAAACCTTTGATTTCCAATGTGTCACTGAGGGGTAATTCTATGGTAGCTCCATTCTTGTCCTGATTTTCAGATTCTTGTACGATAGCAGTTCTCTTATAAATGCCTCCTTTTACTTCATCAAAGACCCAAAACATATTGTATACTCGAGCAGTATAACCTGCTAATTCAGTGACCTAAAACCAACACAAAGAAATAAAATGGAGTTAATATACCCAAGATAGACTTTTAAACAATGTGCCATCATCTAAGCCTCTTATTTAACCTGATAGGTACTACTTTATTATTCATGAGGAATAGATAATACATGTGGTAACTAAAACAAGTAACAGTAAAAAGCTTGCCAAGAGAGCAACATAACAAGTGTCAATGTGAGTTTGACTGGAATTATAAAATACATTAAAAATTATTCATTCAAATCTAGGTTCAAAAATGAAAGATAAAGACTTCAGAATATGTATATTAGTGAGACTTAAAAACCTTTCAGTCAAATTTCTGATCTAACCCTTATTTATATGAGAAATTTCATTTCCAGAAAATTAGAAGTTTTGTGAAAAGCTTAAGTTAATTCAATGAAATAATAATTCTTTATTTTGGTATCTTTTTAAAATGGAAGAAAAATATTTTTCATATTATAAAATAATGTTTATGAGTCAAATTGATTATCAAAATTCCTAAGCTAGGCAAGAGAAAATACCTCTTCTAGAGGATACCAATATTGGGGGTGACCTTGGTGAAAACTTCAAATAATTTTCAGTCCAAATCCCACAATTCAGCTTCTTTTCAATCTAAGCCTAATATATATGCCCAAAGAAAAACATTAAGTATGACTTTTTTCTAGGAGAGATTATAAAATGAGATGAGATAAATCCCCGCTTTAGTTTAGTGGTATCTTGCTTTTATTCTGCCAATTGTCCAATTTAGACTGAATCTCCAGCTTTTTTCTATTAAAAGAACACCTTGCTATCAAGGTGCTGTAAAATGTGACTCATCTCCTGTCAAGACCATCTTTCTCAGTGAAAAGATGAGGGAATGTTGTTGACTAGAAAGTTGGTACCAATAAGCAAGGCATGTCACCAATAAATTGTTTCTTAAACAATAGTTTGTGAAATAATACAACAATGCTGACATTTAGATAAGACTTTTGTGTGTGCAAAACTTAAGCAGTAAATGAGTAGGTGTTATCATTAAAAGCCTCTATCACATCTCTGCGGTGTAATTAGACTAGTATTTCATTTCTATATGTCAATGTTATAACTATTTAAAGAATCATTTCTTAAATGTTATCTAGACGAGTCTCTTGAGTTCCCAAGTAAAGAAAAACAGAACTAAGGATTAACAAAATACTGATTTTTCAAAAACCTGATAAATATATTTGTATAGAAAAAAATCCAAAAGCAAATGTAGAGATCGATTAAAGAAAGGCAGGAGCAATGGATTAGTAGACCAAGCTTCAGGGTGGGCAAAGAGAGTCTGAAAAATACTGAGAATGTGCCTGTGAATGAATTACTTTTGGATGTAAGACAGTGGACTTGCCTTGGGACTCTAAAAAGGAAACTTGTTCCTGGAACTAGCAAAGAATGCATGTTGCTTCCGTATGCTGTCACAGAAGTAGTAAGATTGTTTGGCAGTGAATGTTCTATGATTCAAAGCACATGCAGGCAAAATAAAGCAATATAATTATTTACAGTGTTGAAGACGACCTAGAAAAACCAACTGATGTTCTTTCTGTGACTTACATAGCAAAGTATTCTAATGTGATGTGGATAACATTTTTAATTGTCATTTAATTTTAATGACATGTAATATATTATATAAAAAAAGTCCCCCAAACTACATCTTCAGATATTTGAAAAAAAAATTAAATTGAGTTGTTTTGGTATGTGGCCTTAAATAACTGTTTTTACTTAAAATAATTCAATTTAATTAATCAGTTGTTGAATGAAATTGAAAGTTTTGTCAGCAAATCACAATATTTATAATTGTTATATGGTTTATTCAAGGTTGATTTAATAGGCACTGAAATTATAATGTTTATCTGGCAATTTATATTGATACAAAACCAGAAGAGGAATAATAGTTAGAATGACTATCTGTGGGATTATTATCAGTAATATTTCAATTTAATAAAGTGACTTTTACTCTTAACCCTGTAATATCTGCAGATCTTAATACTATTCTTCAACAAATATTTACTAACCATGGATAACAGTCCAATTATTAAAATGGATATTAGGAATTTAAAAATGAGCAAGAGTTCCTGTTTTGCACTCAATGTATGGTGCAGAAGATAGACAATTCGAAAGTGGAAATGTACCAGATGTACTGTGAACACAAACAAGGAATACCCAGAATCTGCAGAAAAGGCAGGAAGAAGGTGGAATCACAAAGCTCATTTTATATGTGCTTGTTGAGGCTTGACTTGTCTTGAAGAATGAGTAAAAGTCTGCAGGGTATATAAGCAATACTATGAACTAAAACTTACTGAGCATTTTTTTAAAATTCTATGTGAACTTTTTAAAAAAATTTTATTTTAATTGTTGTTCTTGTACAGTTTTCTGTCTTTACCTCCCATCCCAGCCAACCGCCTCAGCCCTCCCCACCTCTCTCCCATTTCCACCCCACCTCATTTTTGTCTATGTGTCCTTTACACTTGTTGCTCTAAACACTTCCCCTTTTCCCCTGAATTTCCCTCCCCTCTAGCCTCTGGTGACTGTCAGCCTGTTCTCAATTTCAGTGTCTTTGGTTATATTAGGCTTGTTTGTTTGTTTTGTTGATTAGGTTTCTGTTAAAGGTGAGATCATATGGTATTTGTCTTTCACCACCTGGCTTGTTTCACTTAGCATAATGCTCTCCAGTTCCATCCATGCTGTCATGAAGGGTAGGAGTTCCTTCTTTCTTTCTGCTGCATAGAATTCCATTGTGTAAATGTACCATAGTTTCTTGATCCATTCATTTACTGATGGGCACCTAGGTTGCTTCCAACACTTGGCTATTATAAATTGTGCTGCTATGAACATTGGGGTGCATAGGTTCTTTTGGATTGGTGTTTCAGGGTTCTTAGGATATAATCCTAGCAGTGGAATTGCTGGGTCAAAATGTAGATCCATTTTTAGTTTTCTTAGAAAATTCCATACTGCTTTCCATAGTGGTTGTACTAGTCTGCAATCCCACCAATAGTGCGCTAGGGTCCCCTTTTCTCCACAACCTCTCCAACACCTGTTGTTTGTTGCTTTGTTTATGATGGCTGTTTTGACCGGTGTGAAGTGGTATCTCATTGTGGTTTTAATTTGCATCTCTCTGATAGCTAGCGAAACTGAGCATCTTTTCATGCGTCTCTGGATCTTCTGTATGTCCTCCTCGGAGAAGTGTCTGTTCAAGTCCTTTGCCCATTTTTTAATTGGGTTGCTTGCCTTCTTAGAGTGGAGTCATGTAAGTTCTTTATATATTTTGGAGATTAAACCCTTGTCTGAGGTATCATTGGCAAATATGTTTTCCCATGCCGTCAGTTCTCTTTTTATTTTAATATTGTTTTCTTTAGCCATGCAGAAGCTTTTTATTTTGATTAGATCCCATTTGTTTATTCTTTCCTTTGTGGCCCTTGCTTTAGGGGACGTATCAGCAAAAATGTTGCTGCGTGAAATATCTGAGATATTCCTGCCTATGTTCTCCTCTGGACTTTAATGGTGTCATGGCTTATTTTTAAATCTTTTATCCACCTAGAATTTATTTTTGTGTATGGTGCAGTTGGTGTTCGAGTTTTATTTTTTTTGCACATAGCTGTCCAATTCTCCCAACACCACTTGTTGAAGAGGCTATTTTTACTCCATTTTATGTTGCTGGCCCCTTTGTCAAATATTAATTGACTGTAGGGACTTGGGTTTATTTCTGGGCTCTCTGTTCTATTCCACTGGTCCACGTGCCTGTTTTTATGCCAGTACCAAGCTGTTACAGTGGCCTTGTAATACAGTTTGGTATCAGGCATTGTGATCCCTCCTACTTTGCTCTTCTTTCTCAAAACTGCTGCAGCTATTTGGGGTCATTTATGGTTTCATATAAATTTTCAAAGTGTTTGTTCTATGTCTGTGAAATATGCCATTGGTACTTTAATAAGTATTGCATTGAATCTATAAATTGCTTTGGGTAGTATGGATATTTTGATGATGTTAATTCTTCTGATCCATGAACACGGTATATGTTTCCATTTTTTTGAGTCTTCCTTGATTTATTTCTTCAGTGTTGTGTAGTTTTCTGCATACAGGTCTTTTACCTCCTTGGTTAGGTTTATTCCTAGGTATTTTATTTTTCTTTTTGCTATATCGAATGGGGTGTTTTTCTTGATTTCTGCTTCTGCTGTTTCACTGTTGGTATAAAAAATTGCCTTTGATTTTTGGATATTGACTTTGTATCCAGCTGTTTGGCCAAAATCATTTATTAGGTTCAGCAGCTTTTTGGCCGAGTCTATAGGATTTTCTATGTACACTATCATGTCATCTGCAAACAATGATAGTTTTGTTTCCTCCTTTCCAATTTGGATGCCTTTATTTCCTTTTCCTGTCTAATCGCTGTGGCTAAGACTTCCAATACTACATTAAATAGAAGTGGTGAAAGTGGACAACCTTGTTTTGTTCCTGATCTCAGTGGAAGAGATTTTAGTTTTTGACTGTTGAGTATGAATGATGTTGCTGTAGGTCTCTCATATATGGCCTTTCTTACGCTGAGGAATGCTCTCTCTATTCCCACTTTGCTGAGTGTTTTTATCATAAATGTGCGTTGTACCTGATCAAATGCTTTTTCCGAATCTATTGATATGATCATGTGATTTTTGTCTTTGCTTTTGTTTATGTGATGTATTACATTTACTGATGTGTGAATATTGAACCATCCTTGCATCCCTGGGATGAATCCCACTTGGTCATGGTGTATGATCTTTTTAATGTGTTGCTGGATATGATTTGCCAATATCTAATTGAGGATTTTAGCATCTGTGTTCATCAGCAATATTGGCCTGAAGTTTTCTTTCTTTGTTGTGTCTTTATCTGGTTTTGGGATTAGGATGATGCTGGCTTCATAAAAAGAGTTTGGGAGTCTTCCACCATTTTGGATTGTTTTGAATAGTCTGTGAAGGATAGGGGTTAGCTCTTCCTTAAATGCTTTGTAGAATTCCCCTGTGAAACCATTTGGTCCAGGGCATTTGTGTGTTGGGAGTTTCTTGATTACTGCTTCAATTTCATCTGCTGTTATTAGTCTGTTCAGGCTTTCTGCTTCTTCTTGATTCAGTTTTGGAAGATTATATTTTTCTAGAAACTTGTCCATTTCACCTAGGTTTTCAAATTTCTTGGCATACAGTTCTTCATAGTAATTTCTTACAATCCTTTGTACTTCTGTGGTGTCAGTTGTAATCTCTCCTCTTCCATTTCTGATTGTGTTTATTTGAATCCTCTCTCTTTTTTTCTTGATGAGCCTGCTTAAAGGTTTGTCAATTTTGTTTATCTTTTCAAAAACCAGCTCCTGGATTTATTGATCCTTAGAATTGTGCTTTTAGTCTCTATGTCATTTAATTCTGCTCTGATCTTGGTTATTTCCTTCCTTTTACTTGCTCTGGGCTGTCTTTGTTGTTGTTCCTCAAGTTCTTGTAGGCGTAGGGTTAAGTTGTTTGTTTGAAATGTTTCTATCTTTTTTAGGTAGGTCTGTATCGCTATGAACTTCCCTCTGAGGACTGCCTTTGCTGTGTCCCATAAAGTTTGGGTTGTTGTGAGTTCATTTTTATTTGTTTCCAGAAACTTTTTGATTTCCTCCCTAATTTCATTCTTGACCCATTCATTGTTTAATAGCATGCTATTTAATCTCTGTGATTTTGAGGGCTTTGGTTTTTTCCCCTTGGGGTTGGTTTCTAGTTTCAGTCCCTTGGAGTCAGAGAAAATGCTTGGTATGATTTCAATTTTCTTGAATTTGTTGAGGCTTGTTTTGTGTCCTATCATGTGGTCTATCTTTGAAAATGTTCTATGTGCGTTTGAAAAGAATGTGTATTTAGTTTCTTTGGGATGAAGGGCTCTATGTATATCAGTTAAGTCCATTTCATCTAGAGTGTTGTTCAATGCCATAATATCTTTGTTGATATTTTGTTTGGAAGATCTGTCCATTTTTGACAGTGGGCTTTTAAAATCCCCTACTATAATTGTGTTGCTGTCAATATTTTTCTTGAAGTCCTCTAAGATTTTCTTGATATATTTAGGTGCTCCTATGTTGGGTGCATATATATTTACAATGTTGATGTCTTCTTGGTGGATTCTTCCCTTGAGTATTATGAAGTGGCCTTCTCTTTATGGCTCTTCTTTTGAAGTCTATTTTGTCTCATACGAGTATTGCTACCCCGACTTTTTTCCCCTGTCCATTTGCTTGGAAAATTTGTTTCCAGCCCTTCACTTTACATCTGTGTAGGTCTTTCATCCTGAGGTGGGTCTCTTGTAGGCAGCATATGTGTGGGCCATGCGTTCTTATCCATTCAGCTATTCTATGTCTTTTGATTGGAGCACTTAATCTATTTACATTTAAGGTTATTATTGATAGGTACTTATTCATTGCCATTTTCGTACCTGTGTTCCTCTCTCTCTGTCTTTTCCTTCCTTTCCTTAAAGCAGTCCCTTTAGTATCTCTTGCAGAACTGGTTTGGTAGAGGTGTATTCTTTTAGACTTCTTTTGTCTGGGAAGCTCCTTATTTGGCCTTCTATCTTGATTGAAAGGCTTGCTGGGTAAAGTACTCTTGGTTGCAGGGCTTTGGTTCTCATTACTTGAAATATTTCTTGCCATTCTCCTCTGACTTGGAGCATTTCCATTGAGAAGTCAGCTGCTAACCTTATCGGGGTTCCCTTGTATGTTACTTCCTTTTTTCCCCTTGCTACCTTTAAGATTCTCTTTGTCTTGGAATTTTGCCATTTTAATTATGATGTGTCTTGAAGTGGGCCTGTTTGGGTTCCTCTTGGTTAGGACTCTCTGTGTTTCCTGGGTTTGTGTGGCTTTTTTCTCTCACCAAATTAGGGAAGTTTTCCATCATTACTTTTTCAAATAGGTTTTCTATCCCTTGTTCTTCTTCTTCTCCTTCTGTTATCTCTATTATATGGATATTATTAAATTTCATATTGTCTTGCATTTCTCTTAATCCCTCTTCATTCTTTCTCAGCCTATTTTCCTTTTCTTGCTCTTTCTGGGTGTTTTTTTCTACGTTGTCCTCCAACTCGCTGATCCGATCTTCTCCTTCATCGATTCCACTTTTGATTCCTTCTACTGTGTTCTTCAGTTCAGAAATTGTATTCTTCATTTCCTCTTGGCCCTTGTTGATAGTTTCTATTTCCTTTTTCATGCTGATATAGTTTGCAGTGAGTTCATCGTAGCTTCCCTGTAGTTTATGGTAGCTCATTTAGAGCTCATGGAGCTTCCTGATAACCATTGCTTTGAACTCAATATCTGATAGTTGAGTTGCCTCCGTTTCATTTAGCATTCTTTCTGGGGCTTCCTCGTTTCCTTTCATTTGGGGATTGTTTCTTTGTCTTCCCACTGTTTGTGAGACTGTTCTTGTTAGCCTCAGCTTCTTAAATTGATCTGTTCTGGCTCCCTGGGTTTATGGCGTGAACTTCTGTGGTAGAATACCTGGGAGATGCAGTGGTGCAGTCTCCTTTGGGTATCCTTGTGTTCATAGCTTCCACTGTCTCAGCTGTTCGGATGCCCCCTCTTTGGGACCAACTGTGGTTTTTTCACAGTTCCAGGTTTTTTTTTTGTTTTGTTTTGTTTGTTTTTTTGTCTCACTCATGTCTATTTAAAAATAGAAAAGGAAAAAAATGAAAAAAGAGAAAAAGAGGATGGAAAAAGAGATAAAATTGGAAAGAAAGGAAGAAGGAATAAAACAAGAAAGAAGTAAAGAGAAGCAAAAGGAGTTGAGGGGTAAAAAAGATAAAGATAATAAAAAATTATTAAAACAAAACAAAACAAACAAACAAAAAAACTCTTGCTGTTTTCAAACTTGCCAACCCATTTTTTCTGGTCTTGCTAGCTGCAATGGCCAGGGGGTAACGGTATCACTTTTTCTTCCTGTTCAGCACTCAGTCAGCTTTGGGCTACTCTCCCCAGGGCTAGCCCGGCACCTCTCCACGCAGGGCCTCGGGTGTGGGCTATAGGCCTGCTGTCGAGCATGCGCTTTCCCAAGTTTATGGGTGTGAGCTTGGTTCTCTCACAGATCGAGCACTCCCTGGGGCTTACAGGTGTGTGCTCTGGGTCTCCTATTGGGCATGTGCGCCATCCTGGGTTTACGGGTTCGGGTTCTGGGTTGTCTACGGAATGTGCGCACTGCCGGAGTACACGAGTGTGGGCTCCACAGGCTTCCCATATTCTGTGTGCTCACTCTGGGTTCATAGGGGTGAGGTCCAGGCTTCCCACGGATCATGCACACTCCCTGCGTTTCCCCGGGAGCGAGCTCTGGTGCTCCTACGTAGCGTCCGTGTGCTGCCCGAGTTTACAAGTGTGGGTTCGGGGTTTATGTGGTGCGAGTGCTCCCCCTAAGTTCACAGGCGTGAGCTCCGGGCTTCCCATAGATCGTGGGCACTTCCCGGGTTCATATGCGTGGGCTCTGGTTCTCCCATGGATCAGTCGCACTCCCCAGGTTCCTGGCGTGGGTCTCTACCAAGCCCCTTCCTCCTGTTGCAGGTGCCTCTTGTCGCATGGGCTCCAGCGTGCACTCCACCCAGGGTTATGTGAGGGTGCTCACAGCCCCAGTATGTTTGCCATTAGGACCTTAACTTCTCTCTCTGCGACTTCAAGCAACCAGGTCTCTCCTGTTGTTGCTTAACCCTTGTTTGGCCGGGTAGCGAGCGGTTGACCTGGCTCCCTCCCTAGAGCCCTGTGGCAGACCCAGCAAATACTGGGCCCAGGCTTCAGCCGCCCTGGGTCTGCACTGATCCCTGGGCTCTTATTGTTCTGAAGTACTCTTCTCACTGTCTGGTTTTTCAATGTCTGCTACAGATTTTGATCTCCTATTTTCTTATATGCTGTGGTACTGTTGGCTGTCTGCTCTGTTCCTCTCTGAGCATTTAATATATATTGTTTTAAATATTCTACATGTATCAACTCACAACAATCTGATAAAGTCAATACTATCATTATTTCCATTTAACAGGTGAGGAAACAGAAACAAAGGTTAAGGAACTTGATCGAGTTTACATAATTTATAAATACTAGAGCAATTTAAATTTAAGAACTCTGGCTGCAGAATCCACACCTAAGGACTTTTTTAAATTTAAAAACAAACATATCATATACAGGCAGAAAAAAAGGAATTACAATTGATAGTGTAAAAACAGAGCTAAGGATTAACAAAATACAGATTTAAAAGAAACCTGGATATATTTATATAGAAAAAATCCAAAATCAAATGTAGAAGTCAAGTAAAGAAAGGTAGAAAGCAATGGATTAGTAGACCAAGCTTCAAGGTGGAGTGGGCAAAGAGTGTCTGAAAAAAACTGAGAATTGGAAGTTCAAAAATTAAAGGGTATTAACACTTGGGTATACACTTGGAAATTGCTGTCCTTTATCTTGATTATAGTCTTCACAATTTTTGATAGAGACAAGATGTGTTCCCACAATACTAAGTATATCTGAATATCTGATAACTTACATTTTGCTTGACATTCACATATCTTATTTTAATCAAATTGACAACAAGAAATGCAAGTACCTCTTTGTATGAAGACATAATCCTTTCAATAGCATCAGCTCCAGAGGCCAATAAATTTCGAGCAGTGGTAAAAGCTTCTGTCCGTTCACTAACCATAGCTTGTTTTTGGCCATCCTCTAAATATAAAAACAAATACAAATCTATTTATAGATTTAGTTGCTTTTTTCAAGTAACTAGATGTTTTCTGTATACAGATGAAATTGTGGCTACAACAGCCTTATGTAAATTTTTCAATAGTATTAGCAATCTCCTAGACATTTAATTATTAAAAATACGGTAATTGTATCAGATTTTATTTAAAGCTCCCTTTGTTTTATTATTCTTCTAGAAAAAGAGAACAATTAAATCTATAGGTATTAAGACTATTTTTATTTAGTATTCTTTCAATTCTTTCCAAATATAATTTCTGCCCTTATTGTAGCTAGGCAATAAAATACTACTTATTTGGTCAATAAAATTCAATTGACTGTAATATAAGCAAATATTTCCAGTGTGGTTCCTTTAATAGAAATGCAAATTAGCCTCTGTCTACTTGCTTCAAAAGACCTTCACCTTACAGTACAGCAGCTCCCCAAATATGCAGTATTCTGTTTACCCTCTGATACCTGTACATATGTTTTCTTCTTACTTTAACATACTTACATTCCTTTTCCACCTAGCTCTTTCTTCAAGAGTTAATTCTTTAATACAGGTTTCAGTGGAAACCTTTGTCTAGCTTTTTTAATAGGTATCAGCTCCTTATGGGTCAAGACTATGTTTTATTCTTTATTCCTAGTACTCACAAGAATGTCTAGCACATAACACTCCTTAATGTGTATTAAATGAATTCACAGATGAACACCCCAAGTTACTCTCAATGCAAAATTATGGTTAAGTGTCAGGAGTAAGACTAGGTTTGAATCCAGGTTCTACTACTTACTGGCAAGTACTGAGGTAAGTATAGCAAGCTACTTTATCCTCTCTGTGCCTATTTTCTCATCTATAATGTGGGAAATAATAGTTAGCTGTTCTTATTTTCTGTAGTTATTATTGTTATTATTGCACATCTACTCAATTTACTCTTATTCTTCAAATTATTTTCTCCAGGTCATTACTTTAATCTTTCCATTAATTTGATCCTCTATCTGGTCCTCCTATAGATTACCTTAAAAGTTCTAAATTAAATACTGTGAATTAATGTAGAAATTAGAATGATAACATATCCATACCCACTTTAATATTTATTTCTCTTTGATTTATCTCAATGTGAAGGTTTTTTTTTTTTTCCTCCATAACAATTATTTAACTTGCACCCCGGTAGGACTACCAGGCACTTTCACCTTTCCTTGCTCATAGATATCTCAGCTGAGTTTGAAAGGGATAGGTGCATAAGTAAAATTCACTCAGCAGACATTTGCTGAACACCTAGTTGTGCAAGGAACTAGGTAAGGTGCTATAGGGTACGCACGGGTAAATGTTATTTTCAGACTCCTTCCTGAGAGAGCTTATAGTTTGGCAGGAGAGAGAAGCCAATTTCCCAAATAACTAAGATGAGAAGCCTATCATGACAGTTAATGTGAGGTATTTGAAAGAGGTAAAAATCATTTCTTGCTGCAAGACACAGGAAATGCTTCATGGAGGAACAGACTGTGAGAGAGGCCTTGAAGAACACATAAAATTTTAACACATCACAAGTATGGCATAAACAATGGCACAGAGAAGGGAAATTTCAAGGAATGCCAAGAGAATGATAAATATCTTGGTCAAAATACAGTGTAGGTTGTTGTCAGGCATTGATTTTGTTTGAGTATGAGAACCACCATGAGTTCATAGGCACCTGTTATGGTAATCCAATACGGTCTCTCCCATTAAACACTACTCTAGTGAACTATCATCATTTCCCATGAAGTTAGTGTCCTTGAAGGATGGAAAAAAAAGGCTTTGAGTACTGGTATAAATGAGAAATGAAAGATATGATTGGATAAAAACAGTGGAAAAAGAGTGTAGATACTCTCAAACACTTTTAAATGTATGAAAAATTTAGGTAAGTCAAAAAAATAATTACCACAGGATTCTCAGTAAGCTACCAAAATAGTAAATTGCTGTTATCAGTTAAAGCTCTAAGAATAGTATTAGTTCATAGAGAATCTGGCTGATGATTAAAAATAATTGTAAGATTTTACAAATTGTGTTAAGAGGGGTTTGAATAGTAGCTTTCACTCTCAGCCTCTGTTAAGAAGAGAAAACACTAGCATAGGTGGTACTTGTGTTTGATATGGCCTGGTACTTTCCCCATGGCTTTGGCAGATTAGTGTTTACCAGGTTTCTTTCTGCTTTTAGTAATAAAGTCACAAATGGCTCTGGACAGATTTCATTGGACTATTGTACTAGCTGTTCTCTGGCAGATGCTGTGAACACAGTGCCAGTGGTAGTATGTCAAGCACACAGCAGCCAACTATATAACAGCTCTGACAGGGCCGGAGAAGTTCATGACCTAAAGCATTCATCTATTTTGTCGTAACACATTTTATTTTCCTACCAAGTACTGTAAATGTTTTGTCTAAAGTTCACCTTAGAGAATTTAATATTTAATACTGTATCTTCTCATTTTACTGATACTGTTCAGCTCTGCTGATAAACATATACAGGGTCCGGCACACAAAAAAACCCCTTTTTTATTACAAAATCTTTTACGACAAAATCATAAGCACATAATTCTGTAACATAACAGTATCACACTCAAGTATGCCCTGTGACACTTCAGGTGAAATGTTCTAATGAAAACTATAAATTATTACACCCATATTATTACCCTGACAACCACACTTAAGCAGGCGCTGCTTCTCCCAGACCCTGTATTAAAACATGGCCACATCTTGTTATTTCACTGAAAAGGCAAGAACGGATTTACAAAACTGAAGCTGTATCATTACACATTTTTCAAAACCCATAGAACTGTGCAATACAAAATGTGGACCCTGATGTAAACCATGCAGTCACTACTGGCTGTGCTAGTGGTCTGGACGCTGCCTTCCCTGCCTGTTAAGGGGTCTGGGATGATGATTGGTGGGAGGGACCTACAGGTAGCTTTCTCTGGCCTTGCCCAGAACTGCTTTTGGTATGAAAAGAAGAAAAGTGGCCTATAATATTAAAAATTGAGATTATAGCTTTCAGGTAACTATTTTCTTCACAAAATTTCAGTTTTTCTCTTAATACGAAGTGAACAAAGGGGTAATTTCCTCTAAAAATACATAATAGAAACTATATATATAATTAAATATTTCAATGCCTTTTCAACCATTTGGTCCCATGATTAGTTGGTCTCAAACTAAGTGAAGTACCTTACGGAATTAGTTCTAAATGGCTAATATGAGGCAACGTGGCAAAGGGGGGAAAAAGCAATGCTCTAAGAACTGCATAATGTCCTAGCCTTAGTGCTTCCACCAGCCTTCTGTGTGACTGTAGACAAATCTGGGGCCCCAGACTAGATGACCTGTAAGATCCTCTTCTGATGTGAAAATGGCGTAATTCCATATGAAATTCTGTAATGTGAACGTGAACATAAATGTAATCCTGTTCCTACCATAACATTTCACTTAAAGCTGTAGGTAGATGGTATAACAAGCATGCCATGGAACTATTTTTCTTTGTTCCTTCCCCCCAAAATTATGCAGGCTCCTTCTCCTACCTGCATGTTTACCCTGGACTCCCCAATTTACCCTGGACCCCCCAATCACATTCAAATGCCTTACTCCTTTAACGACAATGATCATGCCAGCAAACACCCATTGAGCATTTTGTATGAGGCAGGCATTGTTGCAAGTTTTATGCATGCAATTTTCTTTAATTTGCCTAACTATTCAGCTATAATTTCCCCCATTTTAATAAACAAGGAGCCCTGGCTGGTGTAGCTCAGTGGACTGAGCACGGGCCTGCGAACCAAAAGATCGCGGTTTGATTCCCAGTCAGGGCACATGCCTGGGTTGCAGGCCAGTTCCCAGCATGGGGTGCATGAAATGCAACCATACATTGATATTTCTCTTCCTCTATCCTTCCCTTCCCTTCTAAAGATGAATAAATAAAATCTTTTAAAAAAGCTAATTTAAAAAATGAGGAAATGGAAGCACAAAAAGGTTAAACTATTTGTCTTTAGACGACAGTCTAATAAACGAAAGAGCCATATTCTGACTCCAGAGCCCATATGATAAGAATATAAATAAACATTAACAATTGCTTCCACCTAAGTTCTTATTACTTGCCGAGAACTATTTCAAAGCACATGTATAAAAAATATATAATTTCATAACTATTCTTTAAGATATATATTATTTTCTTTATAATTAAGATAGGAAAACTGAGGCATATAAAGTTTATATAACTTTCTTAATGATAAATACTATTAAATAGAATCAAGATTTAAACAGTGACCTGCTTCTATCTTTATTCTATTTTTTTCTTTCTTTCATCCTACTTTTTCTCCCTATTCTCCTTGAAATTCCTCTCTCACTCACCCATTTTTTTTCTATCTTAAGTATAGACAGTGTATATACTTAATTCATCCCTACTATAAAGAATAACTCTGGGCAGAAGAGTAAATTAGGATTGAAGACTAGACTATATGGCATGTAATTCTAAGACCTACAGCCTCAAAGATAGTCATCTAAAAATAAATAAATTATTTTGTCTGGGTAAGTTGACATTTATATGTATTGTCAATTTTAGGTCAAATGCACTTAGTAAATGCATACATATAAACATTATGAGCATACATGTAAAAATTAAAGATGATATTGAAGCACACTCTCATACTAATGTTGTCATTATAAATTCATTTTCTTCTCCTATGAAATTCTTATAATGCTTTTCTTTGAATAAATTTTCTTTTGAAAAGAAGCTTTAAGAATCACTTTGTACCTAGGCTTCAATCTAAGCAAAGATATAAAAATACCTGTACTCAGAAAATTGTAAGACACTGAAGAAAGTAATTAAAGAAGACACAGATAAGTGGAAGCACACACTGTGTTCATGGATAGAAAGAATTAACATCATTAAAATGTCTATACTATCCAAAGCAATCTATAGATTCAACACAATTCCTATCAAGATACCAATGATATATTTCATAGAACTAGAACAAATATTTCAAAAATTTAAATAGAACCCCCCAAAAGGCCCTGAATAGCAACAGCGATCTTGAGAAAGAAGAAAGTTGGAGGAATCATGCTACCTAATATCAAACTATACTACAAGGCCAAAGTCATCAAAATAGTATGGTACTGGCATAAAAACAGACATATAGATCAATGGAACAGAAAAGAGAGCCCAGAAATAAACACACTTCTAGAGTCAATTAATATTTGACAGAGGAAGCAAGCACATACAATGGGATAAAGACAGTTTATTCAATAAATGGTGTTGGAAAAACTACACAGATGCGAGCAGAAAAATGAAACTAGATCATGTTTTTACACTGCACACGTTAATACATTCAAAATGGATTAAAGACTTAAATGTTAGACCTGAAATCATAAAAATCCTAGAAGAAAAACTTAGGTGGTAAAATCTCAAACACTGCTTGTAGCAGTATTTTTTCTGCTATACCCCCTCAGCAAGGGAAATAAAAGGTAAAACAAACAAATGGGACTACACCAAACTAAAACGTTTTTGCACAGCAAAGGAAATCATCAACAAAATAAAAAGCCAACCTACTGAATAGGAGAACATATTTGCTGACACATCTGATAAGGGGTTAATATCCAAAATTTATGAACTTATAAAACTCCACATAAAAAAAAAAAAAAAAACAAAAAAAAAACAAGCAATCCAGTTAAAAAATGGGCAAAGGACCCGAATAGACACTTGTATGAAGAGGACATACACATGGCCAATAGACATATGAAAAGATGCTCAATGTCACTCACTAGAGGAATGCAAATTAAAACTACAATGAGATATCACCTCACACCTGTCAAAACGGCCATCATCAATAAATCAGCAAACAACAAGTGCTGGCGAGGATGTGGAGAAAGGGGGACCCTTTTGCACTGTTGGTGGGGATACAGATCTGTGCAGTCACTGTGGAAAGCAGTATGGAGATATACCCCAAAATTAAAAATGGAACTGCCTTATGATCCAGCAATTCCACTTTTGGAAATTTATCTGAAAAAGCCAAAACGCTTATTAGAAAGAACATAAGCATCTTTATGTTCATTGCAGCATTATTTACAATCACGAGGATCTGGAAGCAGCCCAGTGTCCATCAGTAGATGAGTGGATAAAACAACTACAGTACATATACACAATGGAATACTACTTGGATATTAAAAAAAGATGAGAATTTTACCTTTTGTGACAACATGGGTGGACCTGGAGAACTTTATGTTAAGTGAAATAAACCAGTTAGAGAAAGACAAATATCATATGATCTCACTCATATGTGCAATCTAATGAACAAAAGAACTAACAAGCAAAATAGAGACAGACTCATAGACAGAGAGCAGGCTGACAGCTTTGTGCAGGGTGCAGGGGCAGGGGTCCAGTTTGGTGGTAGAGGTATCCAGCAAAAAGGAAAAAGAACTCATGGACATGGACAACAGCGTGCTTATTAAGGATGGGGGGAGGAGAAAGGTATAAGGGTTATAAATGGTAATGGAAAAAATACAATTAAAAAAATCACATTGTTTCTCTTGCATCCATGTTATTACGCCCATCTAAAATTCTAATACTGTTTCTTTAATTTAATATGGTATTTTCAGGATTTGTAGGATATGTTTTTAAATATCTTATTACATCATGTACAGAAGTAAGGTTGTTAAATTCTTTGCATACATTGTTTACATCTTACTGCTCTCTGTGGGGTTAATTTGTCACCATTAATAGCTGCATATTCTCTGTTGTGTATTTACTCCAGGGCTTTCTAATAAGACCAATGCTTCCAAGGCCTAACAGAACTATATCATAATTTTGTAATTGGGGTTGCTGTTAATATAGGTTATATATGAAACTTTAAAAATATCCATAGACTTAGATTCACTATAGATACCTGATAATTTCATCAAATTTCTTAGTAAAACTAATCTTAAACCCATAGGTTTTTGTCTTTTTTCTTTAATATTCTTGAAAAACCAATTTATTTTATTATGAAAGGATGAAGTCTAAAACTACTATTACTAATAATGCCTTTTTCAATATGAGCTTTTTAATAATATTTTTAAAGAACAAATTTTGAAAACCTAAAAACAGATGAAATCCAGTTTCTCAGTGGTGTAAACACACTGTCTATTGTTGAGTTGCACAATATACTCGGTACATGTGTAGCACTTATCAGAAGGGCTTGACAAATCCTAAATACCAAATGAACAATTTCAGGTCAAGAATGGCTCAAATTTGGTAAGTGTCTTTGTAAGAATTGGTTAATATATTGAAGTACTGTTAAAATATACAAGCATATGGCCAAGGGTGTGGGGACTGACTGTGGGAGTCGGGGGTGGGATGGGCGGAGGAGAGGAAAGGGGGAAAATTAGGATGACAGTGATAGAATAATAATAAAAAACAAAAATAAAAGGAAAGGTATGGTAATTTTTTACCTGTTTCTGTTAGATGCCTTCAAACAAATAACTATTAAACCTTAATTCTACAGCAAAAATGACTGCAAAATAGTGTGAGTTGTTACGTTATTTTTAGTGTTACCTTTTGTTTTCTAAGAAATAAATGTAACCACATATCAAGAACATCCAGAGCACGCCCTGCGCTTTATGAACATTACTCTATTAAACCCTTACAACAACTCCCTGTAGTAGCCTTTCTCATCTTCATTTTATAGATGAAGAAAATGAGGTTTGGAAAGTTTAAGGAACAACTAAGATCTATACAGACAGCTAGAGGGAAAGCCAGGAGTTGAGAAAAGTTCTGTCTCGCTACAGAGCCCAAGCTTTTGTCTAGCTCCTTCAACACTAAGGCCAATTCCATCAAGTGGTTTTCAAAGAGGAGGGGAATGTATTATCTTGCAGAAAGAGCAGAATATGCTGCTTCATTATTTAATTCCCTTCTGTCCCTGCCAATTAAGACCCAAACTTCCATCTCAGTCAAGTATTACACAACATTTCAATGTTGTCCTTTTTGCACTTACATTTTTCACTATTCCAAAGGATGAAAATATTGGTATAAATTGTTGAGGCAGTAATAGGATAGAATTAGAAACTTGCAACTTGAAAACCCCTTCTCCCACAATACCACCAAATCATTCTACATAGGAGGTTATCTGTATCACCTACAAGAAAGAAGAGACTTGTACCATGGCATGAAGCACTCTGTGAAATCATATTCCTGGTTACCTAACTTTTCATAAAATCAGGGTAGATCCAGTTATTGACTATTTATAGATTAAATGCACTGGATGTGCAGAACTGAAGTTGGCAATGGGTAAAACTTGTACTATAACTTGTTTTGAAGCAACTTTGTTTTGAGTTTAAATGTTAAATTAGAGAATTATTTTATATTAAGCACTATAATTAAAATTGCTCAAGTTCAGCTCCTAGAAACACTGCATCAAAGATCTCTGAAATGTTTAAGAACTGGAAAGATCTTTTGAGCCACTTGTTAATGTGGCTCAGATGAACAATTGGAGCCACATTAACAAAAGTTCAAATGAACTTTTTAAAAAAAAAATATATTGCTGGTCTTATTATTTGACGTCAAAAACTCCTCCATTGTTTCTGACTGTTAATCACTACAGAACAATGCCTACATACAGACTTTAGTTCATACAAAACCAGCAGTGAGACCTTCAAGAGAAATAGTCTTAAATATATATTTGAGATTAAGCATGAATGCCATTACCACCATCTGCAAAGCCAGTTGCAGTGATAATCGGTACAGCCACCATAATCAGTCCACTGCCGCTCCAGACATATTTCATCAAGAACTGCTCTATCATGATGTACCACAAACGTTTTGATAAAATGAGGTTCATCTGATCTGCTAAAGCTTTGTAACTTTTCTGTAGTTGCTTCATTTCTACCTATAGAGAGAAAAACAGTTAAGAATTAACTTAGCATGAGGTATCAAAATAAATATTGCATGCTTGAGGACTTTCTTTAAGGATAAGTTACATATTACTTTGTTTTATGTAGTATTATATTATCCATGATGCTAACAACCAATAAACAGAGATTAACGCCAGAATTTAGTCATTCTTACTTAGCTTTATCACACCTGTAATATTAAAACAACCATGATACTCAGTAAATATAATGTTTAGTATAGAAATATATATGATTTATAATCATGGTTTTAAAATTATATGCATAAGATGTTGAAATTAAATGATATTCTATAAGATATGAATATGCAATGTTAGAGCCTTATCCTTTTTGATTGTACAAAAAATATCTGAAAATAAACACATGATACATATATGTATAATTAGACTTCAGATTTGAACTAACTCAATTTATTGGATTTTGTCTTAAATTCAAGAAACCTACAGCATTAAAATTTACACCATTGAGTTCAGTGATTCAAGAAGACTGACACATCAATATGATTAATATAATATATCAGGCCAATTTTCAAGTGGGAGTAGAAGTCCTACATCTGCTTTCAAGTTTCTTATTCAGATTGGTACTGCTATAATTTTTTTTATAATTTATGATGCTTCAAAAATTAAATACTTCTGCTTGGTAATTAAAATACCATTTTCAACTTTAGAATACCTTAATATTTTATTTGCCAAGTCATTTGTATTAAGATTTCAGATGCATTAACTTAAAATTACTGTCATATTTAATATTATAAAGTTACTTTCATGCACTGCAATTTTAAATAATTAGGCTAACTATTTTAAGGATCTGCTGAATGTTGAAAATCTTTTAATATTTAAAATAACATTCTGGAACTCTTTTTCTCCTCTTCATTTCTAATTTTAGGTTTTCTATCAATGCTAGACAGAGTTTCATCTCCTGCCTCCCTTTACTTGTGTCAAAATGTGGTGCTGAACATTAACTAAGAGTAATGGAAATACCATTTGTGAGACACAATCTACTGCACATCTTAGAACTTAGGACACTAAATCACTGACCAGAGATGCAAAACTGTCAAACTTGTCTTTCATATGAAAGCATGTTTTTTTCTCTTAAACGAACAACAACAACAACAACAAAATACCATCCTAAATTTTCCATCTCAATAGAAATGTGTTTACTTAGTTTCCAAACATATGTTTTCTTCTAATTCTGTAGAACTACCTACCAAGTTAGAATTTTAGTTTTAAGAAAAGGCTTTAGAGATAATTCTGAGCATGTGTGGGTAACTGGGAATAAGTAGACTTGTTTTTTACAGTACCAAACATTCTATTCTCATGAAGCTTTAGATAGGTTTGCACTCTGTAATTTTTTAAACAACTTATCATTAAACAGGGCAATGAAGCATATATTTTAATAAAGGTTTAGATGTCACAGGAATCTAAAACGCTAAAGAAGTGGGTCTATCAATAGTACAACAGATGGTATCTAGCACTGAAGTGGCAGCTTGAAGTCTCACATTTCACCCATCACCTTAATTTCTCTTACCTTATGTCCTCTGTAAAAGGCAATTTCTTCAACATTGGCTATAATTCTGGAGTGAACATACCGTAAATAACCTTTTCTATGTGCTTCTTCAGCCACCAATTTACCAAATTTGGGAGAGCAGGCTTTCAACACTTTAGCAGTGGCATATACCACAAGTCCTGCTATTAGGGTGGGCCCAATTGGGCTCGCACCTCTGGATCTAGCAGTCTGGATGAGCGTATAGGAGGTCAGAATTACATCTAAAATAGGTTTGGTCAGATTGGAATACAAGTGAGCCACAGATTGGGAGAACATCATAATATCTTCAGTAAGAGACTGGTCAGGGTTTGCCAGCCTCCCATCCATGTTGATCACTTTATAATAAGTCAGATTTGTAAAATAGGTTTCATAGGCATGGTCTACTAGTCGAGTTCTGAAGGCCAAAGCCAACTTGCACTCCAGGTACCTTATTGCACTGTTGACAAAAGTGGCAGGGATGGCAATCATAAGCCACTTGATTAATTTGATGATGAAAGTCCGAGGTTTCTTTTCCACAATGCTTTTTACGATTTTTCCATCCAGACCAGCAACATAGATAGATAAAAATGTTCTTGAGATTAGAGCCACCGAGTGGAGGCAGAGCCACCCTGTTTCAGTGGTCACAAGTTTTGGAAAGAGGATTTTCCGAAGTTCTAGTAGCTGTTTGAAAAAATCTGCATTCACTCCAGGCGAAGGTTTTTTACAAGTAATCTCGGTGCAATGCAGAACTTCTCTGTTCTCTGCAGCTGGGTAAGCTTCTTTTTTCTTCCTGTGGCCAGTTTGCTTTAAATGCTTGCTAACGATGGGATAGAGGGTTTTCAGAGCATATGCCGCAGCCACCAGGCAGGCAGCCCTTTTAGCAGCATTCGATCTGGTCCATTTCACTCGATCAGCTGCTGCATTTAGCATATGTATCATTTTCCCAGTGACCCAAACCGACTTCAAAAAGAATTGTTTAAACGATCATCCTCCACTGGGATCCCCGGCAAATATTTCAGAAAGTCCTACAGCATTCCATGCTCTGCAGCGTTTCTCCTCTTCTGTGTTTTTGTTTTTAATTTTGTTCTGCTGTGACAGATGCAGCAGAGCTCCGACTCCACTGCATCTACTGGGGATGATTCGCTCAGAAGCTCAAGCTGCACCAAGTCTCCCCAAGCTCCTCCCTCTCAGGTCCCTCATTGGCTGTGAGGGCGGTGGGACCTTGGAATCCTCACTGCTTCCCTTTGAACCTCGAAAATGTGGAGAGAGCAAAACGAATTACATCCTTAAACTGGAATTCAGAGAGTTAAATGTCTATTTTTGGAGAGGTCGAATCAAGGCAGCTCTTGGCGACAAAAACTGCTGGAGCTACTGAGCATGCTCAGCGTCACTTAGCAACCCACGGAAGTTTCAGAACCTACATCACTTCTCTAAGGTTTTAGTAGATACCACAAAGGGAAGAGCGAAAAGAAAGGGAGATTTCCAAAAGCTATAAAACGGACGAGGAAAAAGGAACGAGGGAATTGAGGGACAAGAAGATCACCATGAAATGAATATGAAAAGGCTGTGGAATGACTCTGAAAGGGTGAGAAAAGAAAGTGACAAGTGGAAAGGGAACTGGAGAAAATACTTGAATCTGTTTTGCGGTCCATCCCCCATCTATTTATTTCTTTTTTCTGTCTGTGATTTTATATGAAGCCCCAGAACCTATCAGACAAGTTGTCACTCAGGGTATGTTTTGTTTTTGTAAATAAATAGAAGTCTGTATTATAGAAAGTAACTCTTTGCTACACCTCCATTGCTATGTTTACTTGTCCTAATAATAAAAGTACTCCAGCCCCATACCTGCTATTTTTAGCAATGGAGTTCTTATGCACTGGTATTTATTTACAAGGTGACTACTAAATAAATGAGAGCAATGTTTCACTTCTGCCACCTCCTTGCGTCCCTTGTTACTTTGGAGGTATGTGACTCTATAATCAAATGTTAACCATTTGGGAATCCAACCAGAATTAGTGGAAATAACTTCTCCAGGACCTTACTTCATTCTTCAAGAGTTCTTTCTCTTTGGCAAGCTTTTGTTTGTTTTGTTTAGGCTTAGAGATAATCTATTGACTGCCTCCCATTTATATTTTAGTTATTTTATAAAAATCATGTGTTAAAAAAATTCTCTAAATTCCTAATGGATGACTTAAAGAGTTAAATAGTTAAGCAAAATTCTGCATACTTAAAAAATATAAAGGTCATTTTATTTTGGATAAGGATACGTATATTCTTAAATATGCAAAAAACATTTTTTGCTTCCTCCCCTACCCGCCCTCCCCCGCAACATACATGCATACATCTAGTCAGCTAGAAGCTTGGAAAGACATGCATTAAACTAGATTAGAAGTCATCGCAGATCTCTTTTGGTTTACATTCAATTCAGCAGGTTTACAAATACATGAGTGACAAATTCAAGCAAGTCTCTTTGTTAGCTGGCCACCTTAGTAGACAATCTGTCATTCCATTAAGACTTTCTAAGTCTGTATGTAGAGCTCATGGTATCATAGTGGTTTATTTCAAAATCTTATGTTCCTAGTCTCATGCTTTCATGTATTAAAATAAGTCTGTGTTATATCTATAAATTTTAATTCTTTATGTTACATTTCCTGACTGTGTAAGACAGGTGGAGGACTAGGGGAAACTTAACTAGGGGTGATGAGAGGATGTTCAGCCAGGCAAAACATGGGTCAGAAAGCAGCTGGCAGTTGAGGGAAGTGGCTTGCACCACTGGCATAAGATGGCCATAACAGGGGAGGAACAGGGCAGTGGGAAATTTAGGGGCAAACAACATTAAACATCCAAACATGTCCCATGTCGCTGTAGGTAGGTTGGTTTACCAACTGATGATGAGGACAGAAAAAAGCTTTTAATGCTTAGAGTGAAAAAACTTGTTAGAATGAACAATTAGGTATGAGGAAAATAATCAAGACAGGAATTTGGTTACCAGAATTGTGGTACAAGGAAGGCCAGTTACTGGAACTGGGGGAAAAGTCAATATGAAATGTGACTAAATGTTGAGCCACTGAAGTACAGACGGAGCTGTAACCATTTAAGTTCCACTCCCACTCTTCACTCAGAGTCAGGGTTGAACTTAGTATCTGAGACTAGGATCAAGCCTTCAGGGAAGGCAAAGAAAGAATTTGAGACGACAGAAACATGATAGGTATTTCCAGTTGGAAATAAATGCCATTTAAGTAAGAAACTAACTATGTCAAGGTACCTCTTTCATTTTTTCTACTAACAGCATGGAATTAAAGCAAAGAAAATGTAAATTTAGTTTGAATTCCAAATTATGTCAGCAAAAGGAGGTTTAAAAAAATCACTTAATCTAGTAAACATAATTCAGCCTAATTTTTACTCAAGTTTCTCAACTTTACATGTGTTTAAGTGGGAAAGTAGTAAAACTTTCTTAAGAGGAGAGAAATAATCTTAGAAAAAGATTTTGTAAATGAGAAATAATTATCAAATTACTCCTTCTCAAGTGTCAATGTCAAAGTGGACACTATCAATATCCATGCAAGAGCAGGATTAAATAGATTTATAAATATTAGACTACATATATTTACATATATATGTAAAATAAATTAAAGTTTAAGAATTTGGATGGATTTCTTTCTGAACAAATGCTAAGTATTGGGTTGGCCAAAAAGTTTGTTTGTTTTTTCTGTAGGATGGCTTTAGAACGGTGTTGGAGATTTCTTGCTGGACTTTGCTCTGGTTGGGTAGATCAATTGAAGTTGATAGTGATCAAACTGAGACATTAATTGAGAACAATCAATGTTATACCATGTGGGAGATAACCGACATACTCAAAGTATCCAAATCAATAGTTATTCTTGAAAATGAAAAAAAAATGTGTCTTTTATTTTATGGGAAAAAAATATATGGACTTTTTGGCCAACCAAGTAGTATTTCATTCTTGCTGTATTCTTTTCCCTCAAATAGCACAGGTTTGACTCATTACCTATTAGTTATCCCGGCCTTTGTTTTTTTCAACTAAAATATCTTTTATTTTTTTAATATAATATTTATTTTTCAATTACAGTTTATATTCAATACCATTTTGTATGAGTTTCAAGTGTGCAGCATAGTAGTCAGACAATCGTATACTTTACAAAATGTTCCCCCTGATATTTCCAGTACCCACCTGGGACCATACATAGCTATTACAATATTTTTGTCTATAATCCCTATGCTATACTTGACAGTCCCGTGCCTATTTCATGAGTGCCAATTTGTACTTCTTAATCTCTTCACCTTTTTCACCCAGTCCCCGAGCTATGCTAGCCTTATTTAGTGAGGCATAAACATTGAAGATGAGACCTCATGTCAATATTTAAGCTGTTACAAATAACTACCAAAAACTGGCTTATAAGGAAGTGTATTTTCTGTGAAGGAAAAACCAGTAAATATCTTGTCTGGAGATGTGTCTCATGGATTAATCTTTCTTTAGCCTAATTCACCACCTCCACTGCCTCCCTGTGACTAGAAGGAAAGCCGTGACTCTAGTTATGAAAATAGTTCTATCCAGCTCCTGGTTCTTGACCTTTTTCAACAAATGGGTAGACTCCTTTATGTTTCTTCACATACAACACACACACACACACGTTAATCATTTAGCGAATTGTTTTCACCTTCTAGTTAATTTAATCAGTTTGTGACTGTTTTAAAATGTTGAAAATAGGAAAGGCTAATATCATTGACCATTGTTCTACCTTGACTATAAGGTTTAATTACTGAAAAATGACCAGCTATTCCATGCCTAAGACTAATTTGTTCTGAAATGATGTATTCACCTGGCCAATGACAAATGTACTTTATTGAATTTTTGTCATAAGATCATAATTTATATCACTGAACAAGATATCTACCCTGGGACATAATCCTATTTTAGGGTCTATTTCCCAATGACCTAACAGAAAATGTATATATTTGATAAATATTCTCCAGGTTTAAATCAAGTAAAAAATCATGAAAATGAGGGAAAAAGTATTTTGTGCAGTTATTTGGGGCAAAAGATTTCTAGTTTCTAACCAAAGCATTAGAGAACAGCTTTTAAGATATTTTGTGAGAATATACAAACACCACAGAAATAAGTAGTACAATCTAATTTTTGATTTTTATTTTTTGGTAAGGAAGGAGTTTATAGCCTTCAGGCCTTTACAGCTAAATCAAGTTCTGATCAAGCTCTCTCAGGAACACAAAATGCACAGAACAGCAAATTACTGCAGTGCAATGTTTCCAATGAGCAGTTTACTGACTATTATACTGCATATGAAAGATCCTTAAAGAATTTGTATGGGGGAAACTGCAGACAACTGAAATTGAACAATAAAATAATTTTTAAAAATTGTATAGAGTGATAGGTAGGAATGGAAACATCATCTTTAGGATGAGGGATCTATGACTTTGTCCTCGCCTCCTTTTTCTTCGCCAAGTCTGGTCTTTGATCTGAAAAAGAAGGCTGAGCCCAACAAAGAGCTAAATAAAATTATGGTGTAGGTGGTTTGAAACACTAACCCTGTGGCCACAGACTTGGTATCTCATTCACTTATGCGTCCTTGCCTGGGCCGTCAAAATTGTCTTCCTTCCCCTTAAGGCGGGCTGTCTGCTTCCCAGCGTCACTTGCTGCTCTATAAAGACAGGGTGCAGTAACCATAGAGGCCACGAGTAGCCTACCTGGGTGGCAGAGGCTGTCGGGAGAACAAGGAGGAGTCTACTGTGGCCGCAGAGGCTGTCGGGAGAACGAGGAGGAGTCTACTGGGGCCGCAGAGGCTGTCGGGAGAACGAGGAGGAGTCTACTGGGGCCGCAGAGGCTGTCGGGAGAACGGGGAGGAGTCTACTGGGGCCGCAGAGGCTGTCGGGAGAATGGGGAGGAGTCTATTGGGGCCGCAGAGGCTGTCGGGAAGACAGGGTAGAACTTACGGTGGCCGAGGAGGCTGTTTGGGTGGCTGGATCAAAGGGCCGGAGAACTGCACGGAGCCAGCTTGAGCCTAGGAACTGCGGCCCTGTGCAAAATCGAGGCGTGTGCGCACCAGCTGTTGAGTCCTCTGTGTCTCCTTACGCAGAAATTTTGGGAAGATGAATTGGGTGGGTGGTTCCCGGTGAGTTATGCTGCTGGTCTTGAGACTGTGGTTCTTGACTGTGGATATTTATTCCCAAATTGGCTCAACTTTCCCAGGCCCAGCAGGCAGGACAAAGCCTTAGTAGAGAACTTGGTAGGACTTGGTCTTTTAATTATTATCCAAGCCGGGGAACCCTATTCCAGTGCCTCTTCATGAACGGAGAGCAACTCAGCTGCTCCTCGGTGCCTTTCTACAGGCTTCAGATGTGGGGTCCGCGATGGGCGAGGGTCCCTGCTCTCCCTTCACTCCTACCATGTCCTTTCCCACTAATGAGGCCTCTGAGCCCCGATCCCTCTAGTGCCTTCTTCCAGTGTCTGATGCTCTTTCTCGGGAGAGGTTTTGTTTGAGGCATTATTTAGTCTTTGCATGAGTTTGGAAAGTATTAGGGAAGAAGCCATTCTCTGCTGCCCTTAAATTTATTGTTGGGGGCATGAATCCAAATTAGTTTGTTTTTTAAAAGGAATTAAGGGGAATAGTTTTTACTGACTTGCAAGAAACTTTATAATTTATTTTGTATTTAGGATTAATTCCAGAAAGCATGATAGGTTGACAATTTAGTTTTATATAACTTAATCATTATGGAAATCATCTTGGCTTGTAATTTTGTTGGTCAAATTCCTTTTTATTTTTCACAAGTAGACCCAGGACAGTAGTAATATGATTAGAATATAACATTTCTATCCTAAGGGGTTTTATAAGAAGGAAAGACAGACAGCTTTTGTGTTCTCCAAGTACTGTAACTATGTCTGATAATTTTAGCAGGAGCATTTATCCTGTTGAATATGTTAGCATTGTATTTTAGGAATTTATCTGAATTATTCTTGGCAAGTTTCTAGCATCATCCTTCCAACTTGGAGAAAAGTGAAAATTCACTTATAGGCTTCACAAGAGTTAGTTGATGAATGATAATTTGATGTTTTTGAATTTGACTTTAAAATATGAATATTAAATAATGATATGAAACCATTTTACAAATGCTTAAGCACTATTATACTGTAGGTATTATTATTCTGTCATATATCTCCAACTCCTGGCTTTTCAGGGAGCAGTGAACTGCAGGAAACAGGTCGAAGATTGTGTTTCAACAAATGAGGTGGTGCTGCACCTGGAGGTATTAGGTACTAGGATAATTAAGAAACCACAGAAGAAACAGGACACATTCTTTCTGGAGCATCAGTTTTACTCAGAGATCAGGGGAAAAATATTTTTTAAATTTAAAAATCTATGGGTATATTAAAGAGTAAAATGTAAAACTCTTGTGAAACTTTAAGATTAAAATGTATAATTTTAAATAAACTTTTGGGGAGTATATAGGCTCCTTAGGGTCAAACCTCCAGATTGGTAATGAAAAAATTAGTATCTCCACTTACTACTATCACAGTAGACAAGAGTAGGCAAAATTAGTTGACCATGGCCTCAGAATCTGAGACAGTGCTTAGTAATCACTAGCAGCTGATTAGAGCTACTATAGAACAGAAATGTGAATTCTTCCAGGCCATCCTGGAGTACTTGTTTATTTTCCTCTGCTGTTAGGTTTGTTTTTCAGTTAAAAATTTTAAGAACTGTTAGGAATTTAATAATTAGACAAGATAGGAATATAGTATTTCCTAATATAGAAAAGTGAAGTAACCTGAGAACATTTACAAAGGTCCCTCAGAAGAACTACTCCCTCAAAGCGTTCAACATTAATTAATTCAACAAATAAGTTTTTACTCATCTACCTGTTTAGGGCATTATTAAGCTATATGGGGGAATTCAGAAAAGAAAATGGTATAATTTTGGTCCACAAAAAGGACTTATGGTAGAATGGTGAGATTAGAATTAATGAAATGACTATGATACTAGATAGTTAAATAACACTTGTATATACAACAATCACTGTTCTAAGTGATTTTCGTATATTAGCACATTTACTTTTAATAAGAACCCTATGAGGTACGCACAAAAGGTATCCTCATTTTACTGATGGGAAAACTGAAGCACCATAAAGTTAAGTGACTTGCTCAAGGTCAACTGTTTAATCAGTGGCAGAGTTAGGATTTGAGAACAATGTACTTAACCACTATACCATGCTATACAGAAATACGAGTATTGTGGAGGACTTGTAGCCAAGATGAAGGTGTAGGTAGATACACTTTGCCTCCTTGCACAACGAGAAGAAGGACAACAAGTTTAAAAACAAAAAATAACCAAAACTTCAAGAAAATCAAACTGTATGGAAGTCCAATAACCAAAGAATTAAAGAAGAAACATTCACTCAGACTGATAGGAGGGGCAGAGACTGGCAGCTGGGGCAGAGAGGGCACACAGCAAGATGACAGCTGGCAGATCGGATGGTCCCACATTTGCATGCAGATAAACTGGGAGGAACAACTGTGCAACCCAGGGTTTCAGCGCAGGAAAAGAAAGCCTCAAAACCTCTGACTGTAAAAATCTGTTGGGATTGCGCCTGCAGGAGAAACTGCTGGCCTCAAAGGAGAGTTCATTGGAGAGACCCACAGTGTCCTAGAACATACACAAACCACCTACCCAGGGGTCAGCATCAGAAGGGCCCAATTTGCTTGTGGGAAGCAGGGGAAATGACTGAAAGCCAGCAGAGAGCCAAGTAAGCAACATTGTTCCCTTGGAAGCTTCCCCTACATACAGCACCAAAACGCAGCAATGCATGCTTCCCCGCCCTGGCAAATACCTAAGGCTGTGACCCTTACAACATAACAGGTACACTTAAGAGAAAAAAAAAATATGGCCCAAATGAAAGAACAGATCAGAGCTCCAGAAAAAAAAATAAGTGACCGGGAGATAGACAACCTATCAGATGCAGAGTTCAAAACACTGCTAATCAGGATGCTCACAGAAATGGTTGAGTATGATCACAAATAGAGGAAAAAGTGAAGGCTATGAAAAGTGAAATAAAGGAAAATGTGTAGGTAACCACAGTGAAGGGAAGGAAACCTGGACTCAAATCAATGATTTGGACCAGAAGGAAGAAATAAGCATTCAACCAGAACAGAATAAAGAAACAAGAATTCAAAAAAAAAAAAAAAAAAATGAGGAGAGACTTAGGAAACTCTGGGACAACTTTAAACATTCCAACATCTGAATCATAGGGGTGCCAGAAGAAGAAGAGGAAGATCAAGAAATTGAAAACAATGAAAAACTACCCCAATCTGGCAAATGAAAAAGACTTCCAGGAAGTCTAGGAAGCTCAGAGTCCCAAAGATGTTAGACCCAAGGAAGCATACATCAAGGCACATCATAACTTCATTACCCAAGATTAAAGATAAGGAGAAAATCTTAAAAGCAGGAGAAAAGGAGACAGTTACCACAAAGGAATTCCCATAAGACTATCAACTGATTTCTCAACAGAAACCTTACAGGTGAGAAGGGGCTGGAAAGAAGTATTCAAAGTCATGAAAGACAAGGACTTACATCCAAGATTACTCTGTCCAGCAAAGCTGTCATTTAGGATGTGAGGGCAGATAAAGTGCTTCCCAGAGAAGGTCAAGTTAGAGAAGTTCATCATCAACAAGCCCTTATTATATGAAATGTTAAGGGGACTTATCTAAGAAAAAGATGTTCAAAAATTTGAACAGTAAAGTGACAACAAACTCACAACTATCATTAATCGAATCTAAAAAAACAAAAACAAACTAAACAAACAACTAAAACAGGAACAGATTCACAGAAATGGAAGTCACATGGAGGGTTATCAGTTGGGAGAAGGAGAGGGGGGAAGAGGGGAAAAGGTATGGGAATAAGAAGCATAAATGAGAGGTACCGAATAAATATGGGGAGGTTAAGAATAGTATAGGAAATAGAGAAGCCAAAGAACTTATATGTATGACCCATGGACATGAACTAAGTAAGGTGGGGGAATGATGGAGGAGGATTGCAGGGTGTAGGGGAATAAAGGGGAGGAAAAAAATGGGACAACTGTAATAGCATAGTCAATAAAATAGACTTTACAAACAAATGTGAGTATTGTAAAGTGGTGCAAATAAAGGGCTGTGAATATTTAGAGGACTGAAAACCAGAAAATTACATTTGTCCTTGAAGGATAACAGTATTGCCCAGAAGCAGCACCACAGCGAAGTAGTGAAATAGAGTCTTAATAGTTGAAAAGGAGGTAAGATAAATAATTGAACCAATGGAGACCTAATTTTTAGCAAAGCTTAGAAGAGATGTATTGGGAGAAGAGGTCTTAAAGAACCTGCAAAGATTATTTGGCAGACAATAGGTAGGTGTGCATTAAGGGGCTATAGATATTTTTGTCAAGGTAATGAATGAAGCAGGCTATAGCAAATTTATATTTTGGTCATGGCAACCTGATTGTATACAGTGTACAGAGGTGTCAAACTCATTTCCACTGGGGCCACATCAGCCTCACAGTTGCCTTCAAAGAGCTGAATGTAATTTTAGGAGTATATAAATGTAACTACTTCTTAACAGTTAAGTGAGAGTTTGGCACTGCCATCAGGTAGAAACGAGGTGCTGGGCTGGATAAAACAAGGTGAGGGCCAGATTTGGCCCGTAGGGTTTGTGTTTGCCACCTGTGGTATACACTAAATTGAGGCAGAGTATTCTTGTTGTATATTACAGGAACTTGACATATAGTTAGTTTAATTACAGAATTGTTTGAAAGGAGGATCTTAACAATTGCAAAGACTTTACAACTTTTCTTGGCATAGAACAAACTTCCCCCTTTTCAGTTTAGGGACTGCACCAGTCATACATAAAATGGTTTTTTTGTTTGTTTGTTTGTTTTTTTAAATTTTGTGAGAGAAAGGGCATGAGGCTAGGGAGTAAGCAAGCTTCCTTTATTTTCCTCTTTAAATTACTTACTTGGTTTGATTTTAGGGTTATGGTTTGTAGACATCTTTGCAAGATATAAATTTCATTTCAAACAAAGTCTAATTTAAGGTAAAGAAATTTGGTCTCAGCTAAAACAAATTACCCTATCCATGATAGTTGTTTCCAATCTATTGTCCCTGAAACTTGCTAATCAGTGCTAATGTCAGGTTTTTCAATTTGATGGTCTTTCTTTTTTCTAAAAGTATATCCTTTTTTTGATTTGATAATGCCCTCCCCATTTTTAGTTCTTTCTTGACAAAATTAAATATGAATCATTTGTCAGTCTTGCCAATTAAAAATTTATTTTGCTTGTCTGGGAATCATTGGCCTAGAACTCTTAATTTTTGTTTTCTACCTTTTGCAGGCTATAACTAATACCTCGTATTTTTTTTTTAATTCAGAAAAGATTCTCTTTTATTTTCCATGTTTATTGACCAGTGTCTTGTTTCACCAAATTCATAGCCATCTCCAATATCAAGTAGTAGGAAGAGAGGAGAGGAAGGTGATTATAAAGATGTAACCAGTCTTTGGGCCCCTTATGCTATTCAGAATGAGGCCTACTCTAGGTCTACAGATATAATACTATACATGCAGTATAAGAAGAGCATTTAAAAAAATAGGGGAAGTATATTTTCATAAGTTGGATTGAAGAATTCAACCAGTGTTACAAGAAATATAGATAGAATCCTTGGAAGTGTAGGGGAGGGAGGAGTTTGCATCTGTAAAAATAGGCCTAGAAATGTTTGCCTGTGCAGGATAGTTATTGAGTCCTATCTCCTCATCAGTGTGCCAGGTGAGGGTAAAAAATAATTGAAATTTAGTTTTTTTTTCTGAGAGATTATATTTTCTTGGGTGGGTAAGTGAAGATATGACATGCAAATAAGTTTGAAATGTTCAAGATTGAGAGTTCAAATACCTGATTTAGGAAGTAGATATTATGAACAGTAGTAGAACATAGGATAGTTTTAGCAGAGGGTTTGGAAAATCAGAAACAAGGATAAAATAAAGTTCAAATGGGGAAAAACAAAGAAAATAAATATTACCTATGTAGTTGGAGATAAGATTGTATTTAAATATTTGTATCTGCTTGATGGTGAGGTTGAAAGCCACACTGAGAAGTTGAAATATATTGAGTCATTCAGATTTGAAAGTAACACAATTACAGTGGTATTTTTATGATGTTTGTGGTATTAGTGGTATGTAGGTTGGAATATAGCAAGGAAAGATTTCAGTACAGTAACACCAGTTAGGATTCTGTTGGGAGGAAAACTTAATGTTATTTTTCTATTTTATGATAAAGTGATATATTCTCCAAATTAAATCAACACCAGTTCAAATCCATTTTTATTTTTTATCCTCATCCAAGAACATTTGTTCTTCATTGCCTTTAGAGAGAGACAAAGCGGGAGAGAGAAACAGATTATTCGCCTCCCATATGCACCCGGACAGGGGATCGTTAGGCTTGGACCATATACTCCCATGTTGGGGATCGCACTTGCCACTTAAGTATGTGTTCTGACTGGGAATCGAACCCTCAACTTTTTGGTTACAGGATGATGCTCCAACTAACTGAGCCACACCAAACTCATTTTTTAGATATCCCAGGCTATCTGAATTTGGGTTATTAAACCTCTCTATACATGGGTAGTTCCAGGTTGTGAGGAGCTCTGTATATTGAAAAAAATGCAAAATTGTAACTATAAAATTAGGTATAGGACTTGGGAGGGGCGTATGTAATAAGGGGAGGGCCTGACACTTAAGCATAATTAACTTTACAGTAAATTCTCTGTACAGTAAATTAGCCTCTGTCTCTATGCATCTATTTTCATCTGTTAAATGAGACTAACACTTCAGTGTACAGTGAACATCATCCCATTTTGCTTGTGATACTCACTTTATGCTTGTGGTCCTAGTGGTACGCCCAGTTTAGCATTTACCTTGGAATTTTTGTTTCTAACTAAATAATAACTATTATTATAGTTCTATTAAATGAGCCCAGCTAGATTAAAGGAATAGCCATTTTTGTTTTAACCTTTATCATGGTCTGAATTAGTACATGAGCCATGCGTGCAGTGAAGAGAATTCTCATTTTAACATGTGGTTACATGTAAAGACATCCAATGATAACTCAGGCCTGGCACTTTCCAGATTGAAAGTGATAGCTCCTTTTAAAGACAGCATGAAGGGCACTTGTTGATAAAGTGTGCTGGGACATGAACAGTGAGGGACAACTAACTCGCTGGGTTGGGTGGGGGAAGTATTTAGTGCTGCTCTTCCTGCTGGCCACTAGTTGTACCAGCTTGTATCATGACAATCTAAAGTCAGAGAGATTTTTATAACCAGGTCAATAGGAAACCTGGGAAATTTTAGGTCAGGTGTAAGTAAAATGTTTGCAAGAAATGGGGGCTGATCAGTTCTGTCAGAGAGCAACAGAGGGTAGTAGGAATGTTGTTGCTGCAGTGGTTTTGACAGCAACTGTTTTCTTTTTTTATTGTTTGGTAATGTGTTTGTAATCTTTTTTGGCAGCAGGGAGCTCAAATGAGGGTAAATTAATACTTAATGATAAATTAAGTACTGATATTTTGTTTTTCAGTGAAGTTGATGATAAACATATAACTTGTGGCAAGATGTTTGCCAACATTTAGCATCTCCCATCTTATGTCATTGACCATATGACAACCTGAAGACACAAGTCTGCAGAAAAAGCATCACCATTTAATGCTTTCAGATTTAGTATTTTAAAGAGTTTATTGCTGCAGACAATAATTTGACACATGTAACAGCAGAACATTGAAGGTAAAATTATTTCTGCAATGATAATATGAATTCAAATTTAGTGAATCACAACATCATGGGCAAAACGGGGTTGTTAATAAGTTATGTAACCTCTGTAGCCAAGTTATACTTGAAATTGGTTGTAGTTTACATATATATCAGAGTTGCATCCAAAGATGCATGATATTTTACCAAGTGGAAGCTGAAGTTGTCAAAATTTTAAACAATTTTACATATGCACATTTAATGTAACTGAATTACAGTGTTTTGAGACAGTACTAATTTTGAATATAAAAAGAATACTTGGGCATGTCATTATAAGCTTTCTCTCATTGCCTTTCATTAGATTTCAAAACATTTGAGTCTTTGATGAATTACTTTATAAATCTGTGTGCTCTACATTATTATTGAACATTTTTGTAAGCAGGGTCTCTAAATTTTGATGACATTTTGTTAAAAACAAGTTGGAAATTGTTATTAAAAGTGTCCCATAAATGGAATGAAACTGCCTTCAGCATTTGAAGCTTTTAGTGAGTTAACAGTATCAAAAATAAAATTTTTAAGATCTAATTGTGAGTAGCCTGAAAATATATCTATTTTATTCACATTCTAAAAACTTCCACTGTGGGACTCAGGGGATGGCTGCTCACGTTTATCATTGCAGCCTGTAACTGTAAAAGTTGTTTTTGTTGTCGTTTTTTGTTGTTTTTTTTTAGTGTGTGAAAATTCTTTGAGAATTGAATCTCCCAGAACTTACTTGAATTATACTCTATTCTGAATATTAGATGGATTTCTTCCTTACTGATTTGAGTGTTTTTTTCTCAGTACCTCACCTTTTGTAATTCACACATCTTTAAAAACTGTTTTTCTTGCATTAGAAGAATTTATTTAAAAGCCATAACATTCTAACATATGTCATTACTATTCCTAACACATCAGGTAGACCTTTAGTTTTGTGGAAAGCCAATGTGAGTACTTTTTCTAGGCTAGTTACTGTCCTGAATCTTAATAAGTCTGCTAGCTAAAATGTTAGGTTGTAATGTTTTAAGGTTAACATCAATTCCAATCTAACACAAGCCACAAAATAATTGTTTTTCATTGTTAATTATTGCTCTATTAATTTTATTTACATTTTTCCATTTTAATCACAACTTAAGATATTATTATAAGATCTTAACAATCCAGAAGCAGTTTATTTTAGGTAGCACCATACCACTAAAAAAAATTAAGCAGCAAACTAAAAACAAAATAAAATAAACAAAAAGACCGCTTCAAGACTAACAATGTAAGGCATATGACAACCATAGTATTTAATTCCTAATGTGGTTTTAGTAACTCCTGTGTACTCCATGTAAAGTACAATATGTAAATTGTACTTTAGTGTTGTTAGTGTTGTTGTTGATATTTTTAACTTACTGCATTTGTATCTTCTTTTTGGTAAAGAAAGTATTTCCTTAGCATTTTCCTTTAAATCTTCCCTTACTAGAAAGAATAGTGCCCTAACTGGGTCACTCAGTTGGTGGGGGTTTATTGTGGGTTTGATTCCTGGTCAGGGCACGTACCTAGGTTGCAGGTTCAAACCCCAGTCAGCACATTTGGGAGGCAAGTGATCACTATTTCTCTCTCCCTTCCTCTCTCTCTCAAAAATCAATAAACATATTCTCAGATGAGGATTAAAAAGAATAAAAGAAAAGAAAGAAAGAAAGAATAGCAAGAGGCAGAATGCCCCAATACTTTTCTCTAGTCAGCATGGTTTTCATTCTTTCTGTTTTTCTGTCCCTCTGCCTCTTTCTCCTCTTTCCCTATTTCCCTCCTCTCTTTTCCTTCCCTTCCTTAACCTCTTTATACCTCTTTTACTTCACTCTTTCTTTCTTAACAATAATAATGTAACATATCTAGTGTATTTTTAGGACTATAAGACACACCAGACCATGAGATGCACCTAGGTTTTAGAGGAGGAAAATAGTAAAAAAAATTTGAAGCAAAAAATGTGGTAAAATATTTAATAACCTGTGACCCTGCTCCCTCCCCCACCCCTGTGAGCCAGGTAAGCTACATTTGGACTATAAGACACACCCCCATTTTCCTCCCAAATTTGGGAGGAAAGTGCATCTTATAATTCAAAAAAAGTAGGTATATTCCTACTTCCCAGAACTGTAAACTTATAGAGTATTCTTTTCAGTATATAGCAATAAAAAATAGTATGGGCTCTTTACATATTGTGAAAATTAACCTTTTATCAGATACATGATTTGGAAATACTTTCTCCATTTTGTTGATGGTTTTCTTTGTTACACAGAAGCTTTTTAGTTTGATGTACTCCCACTTGTTTGTTTTTGCTTTCGTTACCTTTGCTGTTGATGTCACATTCAAAAAATTGTTGCTAAGACCAATGACAAGGTGCCTACCCCCTGTATTTCTTCTAGGAATTTTATGACTTCAACTCTTACATTCAGGTCTTTATACCATATTGAGTTGATTTTTGGGTGTGATGTAATATAGGGTTCCACTTTCATTCCATTGCATGCGGCTGTCTAGTGTTTGGCAACACCATTTATTAAAGAGACACTCTTTTTGCATTGTATATTCTGGTCCCTTCATCATAAATTAATTGACCATATATGTGAGGTCTTACTTTTGGGCTCTATTATGATTCATTGGTCTGTGTGTCTGTTTTTATGGCAATACCATAATTTTTGCTTTCTGTAGGTTTGTAATTTTGTTGAAATTAAGGAATATAATGCCTCTAGTTTTGTTCTTCTTTCTCAAGATTGCCTTGGCTATTCATGGTCGGTCTTCTCTGGCTCCATAGAGGTTTTTGGATTGTTTTATCTGTTTCTGTGGAAAATGCCATTGGAATTCTGATAGGAATTATTTTGAAACTGAAGATAGCTTTGGGTAGTGTGGACATTGTAACAATATTGATTATTCCAATTTATGATCATGGAATATCTTTCCATTTATTTGTTTCTTCTTTAATTTTATCAATGTCTTATAGTTTTTGCTGCAATTATAAATTGGATTATTTCTTAATTTCTCTTTCTGATAGATGGTTGTTAGTGTATAAAAAACAAATGACTATTTATTGATTTTATGTCCTGCAACTTTACTAAATTTATTTATTCTAACTTTTTCAATGGTGTCTTTAGAGCCTTCTATATATAATGCCATGTTATGTGTAATTAAAAATGATTTTACTTGTTCCTTTCTCTTGGATGCCTTTAATTGTTTTTCTTGCCTGATTGCACTGGCTAATACTTCCTTACTATGTTGATGAAAGTGGTGAGAGTGGGCACTCTTGTTCCTGAATTTAGAGGGAATGGTTTCAGCATTTCATTGTTGAGAATGATCTTAGTTGTGGGTTTATCACTTACGGTCTTTATTAAGTTGAAGTCCATTCTCTCTATACTTACTTTTTAGAGAGCTTTAGTCATGAAAGGATGTTGAATTTTGTAAAATGCCTTTTCTATGGCTACTGAAATGATTGTATAATTTTTTTCCTTCATTTTTATTACATGGATTCATTTGTTGATATTATACTGTTCTTGTATTCCTAGAATGAATCACTTGATCATGGTGTATGATCCTTTAATGTAATGTTGAATTAGCTTTGTTAATCCTTTGTTGAAGATTTTTGCACCTATGTTAAAGAGGCATATTGACATGTAATTTTCTTTTCTCATAGTATCGTCTGGTTTTGGTATCTTGGTAATGCTGGCCTAGTAAAATTAGTTTGGAAGTGTTCTCTCCCCTTCTGTTTTTTAGAAGAGTTTGAGGGAGGTCGCTATTGGTTATATTTTAGATGTTTGGTAGAATTCACTAGTGAGGCTGTCTGGTCCTGGACTAGTAATGGGTCTGTTCAGATATTCTGTTTCTTCATGATTCAGTCTTGGGTAGGTATTGTGCTTCAAGAAATTATCCATTTGTTTTACATTGTTCAGTTTGTGATCTATAATTGTTCAGAGTGGTCTCTTATGATTCCGTTTAATTGGTGTGATATCTGTTGAAATGTCTCCTTTAATTTCTCATTTGCATCATCTGTCTTTTTCTCCTGGCAAGTCTAGTCAACAGTTTGTCAATTTTATTTACCTTTTCAAAAAGCCAAATCATAGTTTTATTGTCTTTTTGTCTCTATTTATTTTCACTCTGATATATGTTATAGTCTTGCCTCTGGTAACTTTGGGCTTAGTGTATTATTTTTCTGGTTCTTTAGGTATAAAGTTAGATTGTTTATTTGAGATGTTTTTGTTAGTATAGTCATTTATTGCTTAGTCTTCCATCTTAGCATTGCTTTTGCTGCATCTTGTAAGTTTTTATATATTGCGTTTCTATTTTCCTTTCCCTCAAGATATTTTTTTAAATTTCTGTTTTAATTTTTTTGACCGATTGCTTGTTCAGGGGCATACTGTTTGGTTTCCACATAAATGTGTTTTTTCTAGTTTTCTTCTGGTAATTGATTTCTAGTTTCATACCATTGTACTTGGAAAAGATGCTTGATGTGATTTCAGTTTTCCTAAATTTATTATAAAGACTTGTTTTGTGTATTAATATATGATCTAACTTGGAGAATGTTCTCTGTGTGCTTGAGAAGAATGTGTATTTTGCTGTTGTTTGAAATGTTCTATAAATGTCTAATAATTTCTTCTGATCTAATTGTGTAGTTTTAAGTTCAGGGGTTCCCATTTTGATGTATCTGTTATTTTTCCCCTTGTCATGCAATTCTTCAACACCAGCATGGTGTCCTACAATTCAATTCAGTTTTGACAGACTCTACCTGAAGATAGTGTTACATTCCACAGGTTAATGGCTTAGTCCTACAAGACTGTACCAGCTGCCACCCCAACTTTAGTCACCAATTGCAAGTCCAGGATGTCACCTGTGCTTCTGAGTTGCCAGCTCTAGATTGGAGATTCCATGACCCCTCCTTGGTTTAAATTAATTTATAAAGGAATTTACAGAACTGAGAGAAATATTTTACTTACTAGACTTCAGGTTTATTTTAAAAGAGAATAACTTAAAAACAGCCAGTTTGAAGAGATGCATGGGCCATGGTATGGGGAAAGGGCATGGAACTTCCATAGACTCTCCAGGTGTGCCGCTCCCCCAGATCTCCATATGTTCACCAATTTGGGTTTGATAGAGTCTCCATCAGCCAGCCATGGTTGATTAAATTATTGGCTAAATTATTTCCTAATTTAACCACCAGTTCCTCTCTCCTCTAAGGAGAGTGGGTGGGAATGAAAGTTGCAAACCTCTAATCACGTGGGTCTTTCTACTGACAACCAGCCCTGGTGTAAGGCTTTGTTCCCAAAGTCACTTCATTAACATAACCAAAAATACCTTTTCTGCTCTCATTTAGAAAATTCCAAGAGTTTCAAGAGCTTTGTGCCAGGATTGGGGATAAAGACCATATATATATTACTGTAAATCATAGTATTACTCTAATCAGTTTGGAAGAGGGATATTAAAGTCTCCTGCACTTACTGTAATGCTGTCTATATCACCCTTCAGCTCTGTTTATATTTGCTCTATGCATTTAGGTACTCCATTGTTGGGTGCATAAATATTTATAATTATTATATCGTCTTGGTGAATTGACCCCTTTATCATTATATAATAACTTTCTTAGTCTCTTATTACAGCCTTTGACTTAAAGTAGATTTTTATCTGATTTAAGTATAGTTATCTGAACTTATTTTGTTGTCTATTTGCATGCAATATCTCTTTCCATCTCTTCACTTTGTCTATACATGTCCTTAAACCTCAGTTGAGTTTCTTGTAGACAACAAATAGTTGGGCCATATTTTTCTTTATCCATTCAGCCACTTTCTATCTTTTGTTTGGACCATTGAAACCATTTACATTTAAAGTAATTATTGATCAGTACGGACTTGTTATTGCCATTTTGTTGTGTTTTTTGGGGGAGGGGGTTGTTTTGTAGTTTCTCTGTTCCTTTCTTCTTCTCTTACTCTCTTCCTTTGTGATTTGATGATTTTCCCCATGGTTTGATTCCTTTCTCTTTCTCTTTTATTTATCTACCATTGGCTTTTACTTTGTGCTTACCACGACTCTTTGCTTTTCTTAAATATATTTTATTGATTGTTATTACAGTCATCCCATTTCCCCCCTTCATTCCCCTCCACACTGCACATCCCCTCCCACTCACATTCCCCCCCCCTTTAGTTCATGTCCATGTGTCATAAGTTCTTTAGCTTCTACATTTCCCACACTAGTCTTGCCCTCCCCGTCTATTTTCTACCCACCATCTATGCTGCTTATTCTCTGAACCTTTTCCCCCCTCTCCTCCTCCCACTCCCCTTTTGCTAACCCTCCAGGTGATCTCTATTTCTGTGGTTCTGTTCCTGTTCTAGCTGTTTGCTTAGTTTGCTTTTGTTTTAGATGTGGTTGTTAATATCTGTGAGTTTGCTGTCTTTTTACTGTCATATTTTATATCTTCTTTTTCTTAGATAAATCTCTTTAACATTTCATATAATAAGGGCTTGGTGATGATGAACTCCTTGAACCTGACCTTATCTGAGAAGCACTTTATCTTCCCTTCCATTCTAAATGAAAGCTTTGCTGGATAGAGCAATCTTGGATGTAGGTCCTTGCCTTTCATGACTCGGAATACTTCTCTGTAGCTAGCCCCTTCTTGCCTGTAAGGTCTCTTTTGAGAAATCAGCTGACAGTCTGATGGGATCTCCTTTGTAAGTGACTGTCCCCTTATCTCTAGCAGCTTCTAGAATTCTCTCCTTCATTTTAATCTTGGCTAATGTAATTATGATGTGCCTTGGCGTGTTCCTCCTTGGGTCCAACTTCTTTGGGACTCTCTGAGCTTCCTGGACTTCCTGGAAGTCTATTTCCTTTGCCAGATTGGGGAAGTTCTCCTTTATTATTTGTTCAAATAAGTTTTCCACTTGTTGCTCTTCCTCTTCTCCTTCTGGTACCCCTATAATTTGGATGTTGGGATGTTTAAAGATGTCCTGGAGGTTCCTAAGCCTCTCCTCATTTTTTTTTTTTTTTTTTTGAATTCTTGTTTCTTCATTCTTTTCTGTTTGGTTGTTTGTTTCTTCCTTCTGGTCCACTCCATTGATTTGAGTCCCAGTTTTCCTCCCATCTCTATTGGTTCCCAGTGCGTTTTCCTTCATTTCACTTATTGTAGCCTGCATTTGTTCATCTAATTTGTGACCAAAATCAACCAATTGTGTGAGCACCCTGATCACCAGGGCTTTGAACTGTGCATCTGATAGGTTGGCTGTCTCTTGGGCGCTTAAAAGTATTGGCTCTGGTAGTTTGATTTGTTCCTTCATTTGAGCCATTTTTTTTCTTTTTTTTGTGTGTGTGTGTGTGTCTGTTCATGCCTGTTACATATGAGGGGCAGAGCCTCAGGTGTTCACCAGGGCGGGCAACCCAGTTGCAGAGTTTTGACACTGTATGTTGGGGGTGGGGTCAGAGAGGGAACAATGGCATTTGCTCCATGCTCTCTCGAATTTCAGTCTCCTCTGTGAGGCTGGGAGTCTTTCCTGGCACTTCAGTCCCCACAAGTGTTTTCAATTGGTGCTTTTAGACTTTATTTCCTGGTGCTGGGGCCCTGGGTTGCACAGTCTGTCTTGGTGCCTGTTTTCACCTGGTTTATCTGCGCGCAAATGTGTAAACATGGTCAGCCACCTTGTACACCTTGCTGGGTCTGCTTGTTGCCTCCCTGCACCCGGTAACTGCTGCCTGTGCACCTGAGGTGTGCCAACTGCTGCCTGTGCGTCCCAGACCACTAGCCACTGCTTTTTCCTGCCAAGATCTCTCTCCACTGGCCGCCGACTCTGCCCTTCTTACCGGTCTGGGTGAATTGTTGTCGGACTTCCGTACAGTTCAGTTTTTTATCTGTACATATTTTTTTTTTGTTCTAAATTTTCGTTGTCCTTAATTTTGGTTGTGAGAGGAGGCACAGTGTGTCCAATTATGCCTCCATCTTGGCCAGAAGTCACCATGACTCTTACATAAACATTTATAAGTCTATTTGAGGCTGATAATAACTTACTTGAAACCTATATTGGAACTCTCTCATTCCCACCTTTTATATTTTGATGTCACCATTTACATCATTTTCATTGGGTGTCCATTACCAAATTATTGTGATTATATTGTTTTTAATAATCTTGTCTTTTAACCTTCAAAATGGAATTATAAAGGTTAAATTAGAGTATTTTGACTTTAACTGTATATTTACATTTACCGGTGAGTTTTGTACCTTCATATGTTTTCCTGTTACTAATTACTATCCTGTTATTTCACTTTGAGGGATTCTCTTTAACATTTATGGTAAGGCTGGTCCACTGGTGACAAACTCCTTATGCTTTTGTTTGATTGGAAAACTATCTCTCTCAATTTTGAAGGACAGCTTTGCCAGATAGAGTATTTTGGGTGGGCAGGTTATTTTCTTTCAGGACTTGAATTTTATATCACTTTTTTTCTGGCATGTAAAGAAAGAGTCTGCTGACAAATCTGCTCATGGTCATGGGTTTCCCTGGCATGTAATAAGTTGCTTTTCTCTTGAATTTTTAAAGAGTCTTTGTTTTTAACTTTGAACATTTAGTTATGATGTGTCTTAGTGTTTGAATTTTTGGATTTCTCTTCTTTGGTCCTTTATGGTCATTTTGGATCTGGATGTCTGTTACTTTTCTCAGATTAGGAAATATTTTGGCCATTATTACATTGAATAGTTTTATGCCCCTTTATCTCTCCTTTTTTGGGGACCCTTTTATGTGTATATTGGTCTGTTTGATGTTTTCCATAAATACCTTAAGATATCTTTATTATTCATTCTCTTTTCTTTTTGCTCCTCTGATAGGATGAATCCCACTTCCCTGTCTTTGAGTTCACTGATCTTTTCTTGCTCTTAATCTAGTCTGTTGTTGAATTTCTTTATTGAATTTTTCAGTGCATTTATTGTATTGTTCATCTCTATGATTTCTGTTTGGTACTATTTTACATTTTTTATATCTTCTTTGAAATTCTTTATGCATTTCTGTGCTTTTTTGTGAACATATGTCTTTGTTTCTTCATTTCCCTTGACCCTTTGTTTGGTTTCTGCACATTAAAAAGCCACCTCTCTGAGTTTTGACAGAATGGTCTCATATTCCTAGTTGTCTCTCAGATTTTGTGATTGTCCTAGCCTCCTTTTTTGTTCTTAGTGTCTCCCAATAGTTGAGGATGTGGCGAGCTCCATCAGTGTCCTAATGTCAGCACCTAGATGCTAGCTGATTAGGAGCCTGACCCTCAGGCAGCATCTGGGGTATGTATGTAATTAAGACCCTTCCAGGGAGAAACTGGAAGATGAGCTTTTTTTTTTTCTTTTGCTACTTCTTTGCTGGACTTAGTGCATACTGTCTGGATGGTGTTCCTGTGCCCATTAAGAACTATTTCTTTCTTTGTCACATTCCTTTGTCACTCATGAATGCAAGCCCCTTTGGTTGTTGGAGTCAGGTGATTTGGGGACCTGTCCTTCTGGTGGTTGTAGCAAAAGCCGTGGCATAGATAAATGTACAAGCTCCTTCTAGGGACATACTAGCAACTTCGTATTATTATTGGAGTGGGCTGGTGGGACAAGCCCTGAGAGGTGTCTGCAGGCTTACCTGTCCTCTAGGGAAAACCACAACCAGCCTTTAGATCCTTCCTATGTTAGAAGCCTTGCCATCAGGCTGCAGCTTTTATGGTAAGCAGGTAAACCTTTCTTTGGGAAGTACTGGGATATGGGCAATTTTGCCTGATTTCTCTGTGTTAAGTCTTGGGGAGATAGCCAGTTATGAATTATTTCTTTGTTTACTACAGTCCTGTTTTTTTTTTTTTTTTTCATAAAAGGAAGTCCCTTTGGCTATTAGAGCCAGGGAATCCAGTGACCTGCGTAGCTGCAGCACAGATGTTACAAGCTCCTTCCCAGGAGATACTGACATCTTGGAGTGGGTTGGAATGAGAAGGCAAGAGAGATATTCTCCAGCTTTCCTGATCTCTAGAGAGGAATATAGCCAGCCCCTGGTGCCTGCTAGAATAATAGGCTGGATCTCCGGAAGCAGCTTTTATAGTATGCAGATAAAGCTTTTGAGGTAAAGACTAAGAGGTGGTGATTTGTTTGCTTCCTCCCTGAGTCCAGAATCTTACTAAAAATTCAAGTCTGGCTATTATGCAAGTTGGAGAAAAAGTTCAGTGGGAAGCATATTGTCTTTATTGCTCAAAGGGGAAAAAGCCATACAAAAAAAAATAAGCAAAAGCATCTGGGAGCTGCACTGTTATAGCTGTGCACAATGTGGTCCTGGAAGTGTTGGCTTTCCCAAGTGAAACTGTGAGCAAGAGAATCCATGTGAAACTGGATGGAAGCAGCTCATAAAGGTTCATTTGGATAAATCCCAGCAGAACGATGTGGAACAGAAAGTTGAAACGTTTTCTGATGTCTATAAGAAGCTCATGGGCAAGGATGTTAATTTGGGATTCCCAGTTTCAGTTGTGAATGAATGACTAAATAAACTATTACATACACACAGAAGTTAGTGACTTAAAGAAACAGGGACTGCAAAGCATCTTTTGTAGTTTCAGGCAGTTGCAGGAGCTACAGCAGGATTGAAGTTTCAGGGACAGTAATGCCAGTGATGCCAGGGGAGGTGTACACTCTCCAGGATGGAAATGAAGCAGTCAGTGATGTTAGTGTTCACCAGTGCCATCAGTGGTGACTTTAGAGACTGAGTATTGCAGGATTTTGACTCCCTAGACAACTTTTTTTTTTTTTGTCAGTCACCAAATCTGCTTCCTCAGCTTTCTTGGCAAGCCTGTTGGCCACCCAGTTTCCTTTTAATACATTTATTTTCTATTTAAATTAGACAAAGATGCTTCTGATTTCTTGTAAATAATAAACTTAACTATGCAGTCTTTTATTTATTTATTTATTTATTTTTGGTGCAGATATTGGAGAGTGACTGACTATTCAGTAAAGCATTTAGACATATAGTTTAGCCTAGTAGCATTGGTTGCCTTAATAATATGAGGATCCTTTTCACTTTCACTGTGGTCTAGTGAGTTGTAGGCTGATCTAGCAGCTAGTTCTGCATTCCTAATTAATTTTTTTAGGTACATAGTAATGGGGGCATGTAGTGTATAGAATTTAGTAAGAACCATAAAAATGCCTTGGACAATGGAAAATCAGCCTGGAATAAAGTTACTTGATTTATACATACACAAAAACTATTTAGACTTTGACATGTTTCTTATCCTACTGAGGTTTATAATGTGGAAACTGCTTATAGAATTGATATTTATTAGTTTTTATAATCTTGATTATTTAATATTATTGCTGGCTTTGTTATACTTCTTATATTTCTGAACTTTGAAAAGTCACTCTGTTCTCTATGCCTCAGTTTTATAAGTTTTAAAATGATGAAGAATAAATTCCTAGGTCTACTCTAGACTTAGTATTTGATGAGTCAATGAAATGTAATTTATTTCCTTTTTTCATTAAAGTGAATGCCAGTAGTGTACACTTATGATGTTACATGGAGCTGAATATACCAGATTATTTGCTCAATGAGCTAAAAAATGGTAAACAAAGACATATTAGGGGATACATTAAAGAACAAGTCCAGTAAGTGGCAGAGTCTACAGGTATTCAGTAACTGTCATATTCATGTAACTTATTAAAAGCATTTGGAAAAATGAACAGCTTAGTATATTCACAGTTCACATACTGAGAAAATAGTATACTACAGTAATTAAAAACTTAAAAATTAGAGTTCTTGGGTTTGAATCTGGGCTCTACCACTTAGTAGTGTGACTGTGGGCAAGTTGCTTAACCTGTGTCTTAGCTTCTTTATCAGTAAAAAGTGGAACCTACCTTCAGAGTTGCTGTGAAGATTAAATTAGCTCATCTGTGTAAAATATCTGATGTATCCAGATGGTGCAAGACATATGGTATTCATTAGCAATTATTATTTGTGTTATTTTATTATATAATCTCATGTAGCTAAGATATATTTTGTCATTTTACTTAAAATTCTTGCCTAGATCTTGAATTTGAGATTTAAGTGTCTTGTATAGTCAAAGAATCTTTTGTACAGATCTACTTATATTTTCATGAATGTTTCATAGCATTCTGCTGTTATTAATAGAGCAAATATTTTATCATCATTAAATACTGCACTGTCATTGTGATTCGATGCAGTCTTTGGCATAAAGTTCTTAGGTATGAAGGACATCCATAATGACTATTTTTTTTTTCTGACAAAAAAATTTTCATTTTGTTGACTAAGCATTGGTAAGTTCTAAATCTTTAATTAAAATTTTACAAATTCAATAATTGGAAGAATTTCCTATAGATTAGCTTTATGACTAGCTATTTTTTAAAGAAGATACAAGATTTCAAGTATAAATAGCTGATATAGTAATGTAACAGAAGTTGCTCTAATGATAAACTTAGCATTTTCTTAGATCTTATATAGAGAGTTTGATTATCTATTTCCTGTTGATTGTATTATAATATTAAATACAAAGAAAGGTAAGAAAACAGCAGTATTGACCAAGAATATTGCTATCAGATGAGAATAGTTCAGTGATATATCCTTTCCTATCATGGATTTCTCTTTGCTTATCTCGGTTTTATAATTCAGACTTATTTTATGTGTAATTTTTTATCATAGGTCTAGAATCTGTTTTATTCTTGCATTGTCTAAAAAAATTATGTGGAAGGTTATATACTATAAATATTTTAAGAACATTTTCATAGTTTCTTTTTAGAAAATAATATAATTATCACTACACTTAAGAATTTTTTTATCACTACACTTTTAGTTGTAATTTTGTGTCTAATTCAGCTGAAGTGACAATTGTTTTAGGGACCATTTCTATAATTGTTATGTTTTTTTTATCCTTCTCTTTTCAGGACCAGGGTTCTGATCAAGCAGGAAAAGAGAAAGCAAAGGGTAAAGAAAATTAATTTGTATTTGTATTTGTATTGTTAGTTTTATGAGTAAAGTGACCTTTTGAAGTTTTTCCCCAGGTTTATAAATTCATCTAGGTGAAATTGTAAGACCATCTTCCTCTGGTCTTCTCTCTGTAGATAGCTTGATTAGCCACCTATTTTGCTCAGGCAGAGACTTAAGGATTGTTGTTGATTCTTGTCATTCTAGTTACAAAATATGTTTCAGGTCTGATCAGTTCTCGCTACCTATTAGCATCCTGCTTCAGATCACCATCATTTATTGCCTAGAGAAATATTATAACTTAAACCCTACTTTTTAAAAGGTTTTAAAAAAATTACAATTATTATATTATATAGTGAAGTTGAGCATGTATATACCATATACTTTACAACTGAGCAGTATGTGTCCAAGAGAAACTTCTCCACATGTGCACTTTGAGACATGTACAAACTCATTTGTATCTTTGTTGTTCAGCAGCAAACAGGGAGGGAGAGAGAGAGAGAGGAAAAGAAGAAAGAAAGGAAGGAAAGGGGAAGGGGAGGGGGCATGGAAGGAGACCATCCCAATGTTCTTTAGCAGTAGAATGGTTAAACCAACTGTGGTAAAATTTAGAGAAAAGCAAGGAAGTGCTGACCATGAAAGCAGGATAGTTGGTAACTCAGTGAAATGATTCCTCATAAAGTTAACTAGTATTTCCTTGATTACTAATGAGGCTGACTGTGTTTTCATTCAGGTTTTCTCTTTCGTGCTTTTCCAAGTATTTTGTTTATTTTTATTTGGGTTGTTTGTCTTCTTGTTGTGACTGACTTTATATATTTACGACTTCTTTGTCAGTCATATGTGTACTCTGTGGCTTTTATTTTTACTTAATGCTATCTTTGAAGGAAAGCTCTTAATTTTAATGTAATTGAAGTTACCAACTCTTTTCTGCCTTATCTTTTATTCCTTTTAGCCCATTCTTCACACAGAAGTTAGTATGATTTTTTAAAAGCACAAATCACAATTATTATTCCCTGGCTTAAAAGCCTCAGTTGCTTTTAGAGAGTGAATCTATTAACCATAGTCTACAAGGACCTGAAAAGTCTGCAATTTGCCTGTGTCTCTGACCTTATTTCTTAACACTTGCCCTGTTGTTCATTGTATTTCAGGCATACTTAACTCTTTCTGTTACTTTTCTTCTTTTTGTCTGTAATATTCTCCCTGGAGTTATTTACATGATTGCATTGCATCTCAGCTAAAGTATCTCCTCTTAGATTGGCTTTCTCTAATCACTACATCTAAATAGTTTACCACCCTCTTGTTACTTTCTTGTACTCTCTTTCATTCATCATTCTTTTTATAATCTGATATTTATAATTTAAAAAATTTGTTCTCCTCCCCCTGCCATTAAAATATATCAATGAGAAGAGGGATCTTATTACTTTTGTCCATTATGTATCTCCTGTGCCTGAAACTGTATCTAGCAATAACAGTCTACTCAATAATACATATACTATGAATGTAATCTGTCCTCAGATTATATTTTAAAAAATAATTTCACTCTATTTGGATAAGAAAGGGAAAAAGAAGTGGCCCTTCCCCCAAGTGTTGTTCTCTCGTCAGGTCACTTTCCTGTTCTTTGAAAATTTCTTATCGTCCTTTACCTCCCCAAACCTCTCCCCTACCCTATTCCAGGGGTATCCAACCGTTTGGTGTCTCTGTGCCACACTGGAAGAAGAAGAGTTGTCTTGGGCTACACATTAAATACATTGTAACATGTAATCACACAAAAAAATCTCATAATGTTTTAAGTAAATTTATGGTCCATCCTGGGCCACATGCGGCCAGTGGACCATAGGTTGGACACGCCTGCATCCCCTTCATACTCATTAGATGATCTTATCTCATATTTCAGAGGAAATAGAACCTGTTAGATGAGAATTATCTCAGTTTCTACCACCAATTCTGTAAACCATCTTTTATTTTCACCCATCTTTTCTTTCCCTCCTATGACTATAGCAGTAGTTTCCTTTTGTCAAAGGAAGTGATTTATGATCTGAATTCCATTTATTTCTGCTTTTTCAGGGATCTGAGTTACTACTTTCCTTTCTTGTGTCTCCTACCACTCCCTGTCAACTAGAGGCTTTCTATTGGTATTTCAGTTCTATCCTATTAAAACTAATAAAGTCCTTTCTGGATTCTTTCCCTTTCTTGATATACTCCTTCACTCTTACCTCCCTTTTGCTTCTCAGTCTACTTCACTGTACAGCCCTTGCTAATGTCAAAATTGAATTTCATGTGGTTCCATTTCAAGGATAGTTTTCAGTCCAACTGACTACTATGCCATCATCTCCTGCACAGATTTTTCATCCCCACCCCCTTTTTTAATGATACAAACAAACTTCATTTAGGATTTCACAAAGTGGACAGCCTGCAGTTGGGGAACTGCCCAATCCTTCCATCTTGAAACAAGATCTTCCCTCGTTTCCTTTGACACATTCTCCACATTTTGTTTGTTTCACAGATGCTATTGTTAGAGGGCTATTTTCATGTTAAAATTTTATTATTTATTTTCTGTAAGATTTCTAATTATTTTCTAAATATTTTCTACTTGTCTCTACCAAATGAAAGTTGATATAAAAATTAAGCCTAACCTTGTTAGGTAAATAAGTGAGTCACAGACCTTTGTTCTTTCTAGGAATGCAAACATTAGAGGCATGTCATGATGGCTAGGTATGAGGTTCCAGCCTCTTTGGAAGTGTTCCCTGGATTAGGTAGCCCTTGTACTGTTTTTCCTTATTCCTGGAATCTTATACATGATGTGTTCTCATCCTCTGGCTAGCTCCCATACATCCATCTATCTTGGAAATAATTTCCTAAGAAACCTTTGTCTCCTCTAGCCCTCCCTCTGCATACTCTCACCCTCCCTACCCATAGTTTATATATCCTTCCCCAGGGTCCTGTACCATCTCCTATTGTACTTGGAATTAGCATTTTAAGTTCAAGACATCATCAATTATTAGAGCCATAGTCATTTTTTCAGGGGGGGGGGAATATTTACATCCTGGAGGTCCTGTCATTTCATTACTGAGCTATATAGTGCGATCTTTTTAAAGACATTTAAATTCAGCCCTCACCCAAGTGGCTCAGCTGGTTGGGGGGACTCCTGGTCAGGGCACATGCCTGCGTTGCAGATAAGATCCTGCACAGTGTGCCTAGGAAAGGTAACTGATTGGTGTTTCTTTTCCTCTCTTTCTCCCTTCTTTCCTCTTCCTCTAAAAATAAATAAAATCTTAAAAAAAAATAAAGACATTTAAGTCCCAGTTGGGGTTACGAATCACTCAAATGAAATATAAACACATACTTTTTATCTGTGGTTAATTTTGCTTAATAACATGACATTTACTTTTCTGCCTGATAGCTGGCAAGTCTCTTACAATTCTTACAAGTTTTTTACAACCTGAAAAGGCTATTATAATCAACAATATTTTTGAAAAGCTAATGTGAAAGTTCCTTAACTTCTTGGAAAATTGATACTTCCTTTTCCATTAAACTTTTTGCCATCTTGGGATTTTCTTGCTTTTGATATCTCACATATGTAATCCTTGTTTGTGGCGTTGTATTGTGTGTTATTTAATGAAAGAGATGATATTTCCACAATTTGTTTTTTAGTGTTTAATATATAATAGTTGCCCAGTAAATGAATTTTAAACAAATAAATATGTTTGAACTTGGTAAATTAAGGATGTAATCTGAGAAAAATAATGAAGATAAGGAAGAATGATTATAGTTCAGCCAACCAAGAAAAACATAAATACTGGGTGAAAGATGATAATTATGTGTAAGTCTGGTCTAAAAAAATCTGGAATTCATGGAGAAATACCAAATGGAATTAAATTGGCTTTGGCTGGAGATTAGTTCCTACATGGCTTTTTTTCCTTTTCTTCTTTTCATTTCAATTGACTTTTTTTTTTTTAATCCTTATCCTGGGGAGGATATACTTAATGATTTTAGAGAGAGGGGGAGAAATATCAATGTGAGAGAGAAACATCAATCAGTTACCTCTCATACACTCCCCAACCAGGTACCAAACCTGCAACTTAGGCATGTGCCCTGACTTGAATTCTACCCCTGACCTTTCAACTGAGCCATAAACTCAATTGACTTTTAATAGTCCTTAGTTGTGCATATATTTAATGCTTTTTATATAGGATAGCATACCTTGAAGAAAAATAAGTTTTTAGCCTTTTTGGATTTGTTTTACCAAGTTTTTAAATTTTCTACATTCATACCATTTTTGTGATACCTGGGAATGGCTTTATAAAGTTCTGTTGTAAAGGCACTACATTTAACAAAAGATTATAACCAGTTGTAAAATTTAGAGTCTTTAGGCAAAATAAAGCCATAATTTGGATTTAATTTATATGTAAAGATATAACAGGGATGTCACAAAATTATAAAAATATCAACTAAATTATTTAATATTATTACTGCCTTTTATTATTTATAATTCTGCCTGAAACCTCATGGTTGTTGCTGCAATAACTTTTAAATTTTTAATTATTTTAGGAATATTTTGAAAAGAAAAGGTTAAGATCAAAAATGAAATCACTGGGAGTTTTATCTCCTGTCAAAAATTCCACTGTCAGTTTAGACCTCCTTAACCTATATGTGGTAAATCAGATCTCTCGCCAGAAGAAAATACCTGGTAAGTAAGTTCTTTCCAATAGCATTTTGTTTGACTCTGATGCTATCATAGCCTTGAGTTTTCTAATAAGTTTGTAATTTTAGAGCCCAAAAGATGGGGAAAGTAAACTAATTTTAAAACTTGATTGTGCTTTTAAATTAGAAGCCTTGTTAATTTTTGTTTAAAATCTTTTGTTGTGTAATCCATTTATTTTTATTTTTAGGTTGTGTGTTATATATGAAATTAATTTTACAAGTTATGGTTATTCTTGTTCAGTTGGTTCAGTTATTACTCTGTCTAAGCAGATGGTTACCAAAGTTTAGCTAAAGGGCAGGGAATAAGTTTCTTTACTATCTTATGCTATCCAGAGAATTTATTTGAAAGGAAAAGCTGAACAGATTTTTGCCTCAGGGATTAGTTTCCTGTCTCACAACTTGAATAATTTCTTATACATCCATGGGAAGTTAACCGTAGTAGTTGCACATCAAAAGAAAGTTCATTTTGGCTCGCACTTTGATTATTCAAGTAAATAAAAATTTAATCAGAGTACTTTTTAGATTGCTAGCAAGTTATATGAGTTCTCAAATACATGACTGGCAAATATTTTTTCCCGTTTCATGGGTTGTCTTTTTATTTTGTTGATGGTTTCCTTTACTGTACAGGAGCTTTTTAGTTTGATGTAGTCCTATTTGTTTATTTTTGCTTTTGTTGCCTTTGCTTTTGGTATCATGTCCAAAAATGTTATTGCCAAGACTGATGTCAAGGAACTAACCCCTTAGGTTTTCTTCTAGGAGTTTTATGGTCTCAGGTCTTCAAGTCTTTAATCCATTTTGAGTTGATTTTTAATGTCTTATTTAAGATAAGGTTCTGGTTTCTTTTGGCTGTCACTGACCAGTGATGTATTTATTTTTTAATATTTTTCTCTCTCCCACCTTATTTATATTTTTTTAAGTTTTTTATTCTTGACACTATTATGGATGTCCTCCGTTCTCCAGCCCCACCCATTCTCCCTCCACCCAGCCCACAACTTCCATCTTCACTGTGTTGGGTGCCTGTGTTCATGGACTTTGCATGTATGCATATATGCTCTTTAGCTGGTCTCTTCTAGTTTTCCCTCCTTACCTCTGCTCTGAGATCTGTCAGTCTCCTCCATGTGTCCATATGTTTGGTTTTATTTTGTTCATCAGTTTATTTTATTCAATAGATTCTACATTATGAGTGAGATCATATGGTACTTCTCTTTCTCTGATTGGATTTTCACTTAGCGTAACATTATCTAAGGTCCACCCATGCTGTTGAAAAGGGTGAGTTCCTCTTGTTTTATAGCCACATATAATTCCATTGTATAAATATACCATAGCTTTTTTATCCACTCATCCACCATACTCAAGGATAAACTCAAAGTAGAAAAAAGACTTGAATGTAAGTTGGGAAACAATAAATAGCCTAGAAGAAAACATAGACAGTAAAATCTCAGACATCTCTCAGAGCAATATCTTTGCCAATACATCTCCTTGCAGCAAGGAAATAAAGGCAAAAATAAACAAATGGGACTGTATCAAACTAAAAAGCTCTGCACAGCAAAAGAAACCATGAACAAAATGAAAAGGGAACCCACTGCATGGGGGAACATATTTGCCAATGATACATCTGATAAGAAGTTAATTTCCAAAAGTTATAAAGAACTTATAAACCTTAACACCAGGAAGAAAACAGTCCAATTAAAAAATGAGCAAAGGACTTGAATAGGCATTTCTCCGAAGATGACATGCAGATGACCCATTGACATACGAAAATGTTCAATATCACAAATCATCATAGAGATTCAAATTAAAATCTCAATAAGATATCACCTCACACCTGCCAAAATGGCTGTCATCAGTAAATCAACAAACAAGTACTGGTGAGCTTGTGGAGAAAAGGGGACTCTAATGCACAGTTGGTGGGACTGCAGGCTGGTGTAGCCACTGTAGAAAGCAGTATGGGTATACCTCAAAAAACAAAAAATGGATCTGCCTTTTGATCCAGTGATCCCACTTCTGGGAATATATCCTAAGAATCCCAAAACACTAATCAAAAATAATATATGCATCCCACTTTCTTTTCATTCATATATTCAACATATGTTTATTGAATGCTAACCATAAGTTTTATATTGGATGCTGGGAATTGAACAGAAAGTGATGGGGTCAGGACATTGCTACTCAAATTTATGGAACCTTGGCATATTCAATGTTTTAAGCTGAAGGAATTTGAGAAGCAGGATGTGCAGGAAGGATTCTCATGTGAAAGGTGCTTTCCCTAAATATGAAGGATCTTTATCTCCAAGACAGAGGGGCACTGAGAGGAATCCAGATGAACAGGTCTTGCTGTTTTCCCCAGTTTGCTATACTTAGCTCATTCCCTTTTGGTCCTGTCACTTTTTGCCATGACTTTCTGCACTTCTTCAAGTATAGCATGAAAACATGTTCTAACCAACCTTTTGGGTTTTCTTTTCCATATAAAGTTTTTCACATAAAACTTTGTATTGATTAAAATTTTTTTTTTTGTTAATCTGTCTTTTGTTACAGGGGCCCTAGCTGAGAGTTTAGAGAGGCAGAGGAAAAAGATGTTTTTCCTCCTCTACAAGAACAAAACTTTATTAGCCAGGACTCATGATTGCAAGTGACAGACATTTTTTAAAAATATATTTATTTAATGTTATGGACTGAATGTTTGCATCTCCTCCCTACCCCCAAGTTCATATGTTAGAATCCTAACCTGCCGTGTTAAGATATTAGGAAGTGGGGTCTTTAGGACGTGATTAAGTTATGAGGGTGGAGCCCTCATGAATGGGATTAGTGCCCTTATAAAAGAGACTCCACAGAGCTCTCCTGCACCTTCTCTGTCTGAGGACACAGCTGGAAGATGACTGTTTAGGAATTGGAAGCGGGCCTCATCAGGCAGCGAATCTGACAGCAACTTGATCTTGGACTGCGGAGCCTCCAGACTGATAAATTTTTGTTGTTTATAATTCCCCCAGTCGGTGGTGTTCTGTTACAGCAGCCTGCATGGATTAGGACATGTAACTGAAAGGAAGAGCAGTGGTGCAGCTGGGCCTCAGAGACCGCTTGAATTAGGGACCTCAGTGTTAGGAAGATTTTCACTTAAGATTCTGGCATTATTCTCTCAGACTGTCTTCATCACTGAGGCTTAAAATGTGGCCTTAAGAATCCTAATATTGCTCATGCTTTAGTTTTGCCACCAGGGAAATACTAAGGATTGTTTCCCTGCTTCTGCATTTTTAAATTCCACTGGAATGATGTTGTCTTGCCCTACTGATGTTGGATTCCAGCTCTGGAACGATTACCTAATACCAAAGGGATTTGATATTATTACTGCTTCATCTTAGGTCAGATGGCTACCCATAAACCAATTATTTTTCCAGAGAGGTAGGGTTTTATAAGAAGATACAAAGTCTATTCTAGAACTCTATAGACTGTCCATGTGTAAAAAGCATTTCTCAGAATAGGAGAATAGTTAAAAGTACTGAACAGACAAAATAGTGATAACTTTTATAAGGAGAGACAAGGCTTCTGCTTCTGTCAAGTTTAAAAGTCTATTAATAGTGAGGTAGAGTTAATGAAATACAATAAACTACAAGTGCTATAATAGAGAACATATGTAGCACTATTGCAGCATATAACATCGCATCTCATATAGTCTGGGGGTCAGGGAGTTCTTGGAGGAAGAAAAAAGTAGAATACAATTATAGAGCCACTTTTATGAGGAGTATGTAAGATGAAGAAAAAGTTTATTTGAATTACCTGTGATAGTACTATAATGACTTTTTAAAAGCATATATAGAACATAATTTGTTTTAGTAAATTTCTAAGATATACATTTATTTAATGAATATGGTATATCATGACATGCTTTTAAAAGATTTTATTATCCATTCTTATTTCTAAATATTTTTTTGTTATAGAAACTGTGAGAAAACCAACCCATGTGAATATGAATAGAGACATAAAAATGCCCCTAAGAAAGCATGATTTAGAACTTCCAATGTCGCCTCCCCGTGTACCATCAAACCTCTGTATTGATGATATAGAAAACAAGTAAGTAAGTTTTATCTAGGTTATATAGTATTAGGTATTTAAATTGATCATTACTGACACCGTTTTGTTCATTTGGAAAATGTTCAAAGGGCTTATTCTTTTACCTCCAGATTTTGTATTGCTGTATTATTAAACTGTTAAGACCTTTGTCAGATGACCTAGTGCTTATACTGTTTTGTGTGCATAGCTTGACTTTCCTTTTCATAAAAATGTCTCTCTAGTAATAATATAATTTTGTAAAACTCAATAATAGTATTAAGTTTTATAAAATAGTAGGTCCCTGGAATGATTTAATTAGCATGTCATATGTTTTTGTTTATTTGTATTGAACAGTATGAATTTTAATATATATATATAAGAGATAGTCAATTTTATTGCCATCTCTGCTTTTAATCTTAACCTTTTATTTTTATTATTAGTATTCACAATCAAAGAGTAGGCAGCAATGAAGAACTAGGCCCAGTACAGGTGAGAATTAAAAAAATTTTATGAGTTATTTTATCAATTGTGGTGTGCTGGCAAATAATACAGTTTTTTGAATATCAGGGTAAACTAGTTATCCTTTAACATTTTTTAGTCTTTAAAATTATTCTTTTAGAAGTTTTTAATGTAAGGAGCATATACCATGAAAATATTTTAGCTGATTGCTAATGAGAAATCCTTTAGAGTTATGGTAATGTAGATTAGGCCTATATGTGCCTAACATTTGATTCTACTTGTTACTGACAAATTGCAAAGGATAATTCATTTGGGGATTCTTACTTTGGGACCACGTGATCGTTGTCAATTTATCTCTTCTGGTATGGTGACCGAATTGTTTTATTTTATGTTGAATTGTGATTTTCAAAATTAACATTGATCCCAAGATGGTTTTTCTTTTGAAGTATTTATTGCAAATAATTATTTTTTAGCAAGTAATATTTTAATCAATTAGAAAACGCATAGATTGTGATTAAAGCCTGAAATTCTACAGTCCAGTACCATATTATTATCCTTTCTTTCCTTTGAATTGTCAAAGTTAAACTTCATCAAAAAGATAATGGCAGTAATACTAAAATCTCTTTGACATCTTTTCACCTGAATTTGTGGGTTAATGGAATGCAGATTTCCTGTCATTAAGAGATGACAAGCAGGAATGGAGTTTAGGGAGGAGAGGACCAAAGGTGAAAAGGCAGATAGAAAGGAGCTGTTCAGTACGTGCTTAGCTGATAATTTCGCTTGTCTTAGTAAGTCCTGTTAATTAAAAAAAATAAAATAAATATTAGTTGTGAATTGCTATAGATGTAGCCAAGTTAGGAGATAAATTAAGTATAATAAATAATTCCTCTTAGGACAAAAGCTTAATTCTCTGCACAGTAGAAAATTATAAATCCAAAAACTGGAATGTTCTTTAAAAACTTTTGAAATCATCCTTTTATAAAATTGTTGGTAGTGAAACTGAAAATAGTTGAGTGTATTTTACAATAGTTGATGGTCATAATTACAGTAAATGACCAGTTGGTGATGTCATGGTGGGCATGAAATGGAAAGGGTCCTGTGAATGGCAATACATAATTTCAGTAGGTCATAGTAGTCTGTTAAAATATGAGTTGTGATGGCTTGATTCTTTTCATGATTTGAAAATTAGAACTGGTTAAATGCATGTTAATTAAAAGTGTACAAATATATTTATATAGATAGAGATGTGTAGTGCTAAAGTGTTTTTAATCATTATATTTTCCAAAGTAAAAATTATAAAACTATATACATTTTAAAATACTGAAATATATTTGCCATAAAAAATAACAAGATGTGATCTTTTACTAATTCAATGTAGAGTTAAAAAATAAAATTATTAATGGTTCCTATACTAATGTATAATGGCAGCAAGGAAGTGGTTATATAAACACTGTTTTGTCAACAGGAATATTTAGTTTTGAAGTCTTTCACTTTTAGGACACAGTGGTTTTTTTGGCCATATTTTTGTATTTATATTTAAACATTTATAATTTATAAATTTATAATTAAACACATTGTGGTTATGTGTTATGGTATACTATAGCTATATGTAATGATAGGATTCACTTTTATAAGAGTATTTATTAAAGTATATTTTCTGTTTTTCAGAGAAGAGAAAATGAATTATTATATTCCAGTGATATGTGCCAGCCTTATTAAAGACCCAATAATTTTTGGATGCAATAAAAAACTAATTACCCATTCAGTTTGTACAATATAAGAGTAAAACTTGTATCCTAGATCAGCTTATAACTCATCTTTGCTCTATTAAATAGTTTATAGAATGGAGAATGAAGCACCTTGTAATCTCTACTTAAATAATCTATTTATAGATTGCAGGTTAGTGATTATTTCCAGAGGGGTAATAACATTATACTTAAAAGGGCAGAAGAGAGAAAAGGGAGGTTAATGTCTAATACGTACGTAGCATTATGGAAGTAACAGCTTACTTGGAGGGATTTCGAGAAAAGTGAAAAGAATTAAAATTAAATGATAAAATACAAAAGAAAATGAGTTAAAAAAACAGGTTAGAAGAAAAAGTGATCTGGGGCTCCTTGTCTCTAGAGAAGTAGCATCAAGCCAGTATATAATATTCTGTTTTCTTTTGATTGTGTTTCTTACTTCAGGGGAGGATTTTACCCGGGAACTTCCGTCACTGCATCTCTGAGACTGTAATAAATTATGAGACTTTATTTTCAGTTCTCCCTAACTTTAGATCTTTTCGTTTAAAAAAAGATTTTGAGTAACTCTTTTTGTCTCTTTTTTCTCTTCCTGTTTCTACCATCGATTGTCTTTGGAACTCTGTTTTGTGGTTTATAAATAAAATAAACTACAGGTATAAATTATTATTGCCAGAATACTAAGTACCTTCCACATTAACAAATGGATTATCTCATCTGCTTTTCACAACAATTTTCACATACTTTACCCTGTTGTACTCAATGATATTGATATTCAGAAAAATTAAAGTAGCAATCTGTAAAATTACTCAGTAAGTGGAGGAATTTAGATAAGTACAGCTGTTTCTTTGGGAGAAACTATTATTTTCTGTTAGAGAAGTTTAACTTCTTTTATTTCTTCAAGATCCTGGTATTCTGGGTATTTTTCTTTTTAACTTTTTTTTTTTTTGTTTTTTTAACCTCTAAGAAAATGGTTAGCTCACCATAGTACCATTATTCAAATACTGATATTGCTTTCATTGTTAGAACAGTGTTTGTTTCGTTTTTAATAAGGATGTAGTTACTTTAAGAAAAAATACATTTCTTTTTCAATATAGATGTCCACTTAAACAGCATTTTATAGTAAATAATTTTAATTGTGCATATGAACATTTACCATTTTGGCAGATTTTTCCTTTCTGTTTTTCAGCTTAATAATGTTAATTATTCTAATTCCTTGGTTTCCAAATTAAATGAAAGTCAAGATGTTCTCAGTACATCATATGAAACAGCACAATTTGGAACATTATTTGAAAAACTAAACAGGTGAGCAAAGCTATGGAAGGAAATAAAGAACCTCTATCTTCTTTCTTTCAGTTAGTAACTTAATTTAAATTTTGTTAATTTAAATTTTAAAATTTAACTTAATTTAAATTTTCTTTCAGTTAGTAATTTAATTTAAATTTTGATTTTAACAAACACAAATATTCTTAGTTAAAAATGCAAACAGACCTAAGTAATACTAATAGAAAAATCCCACCAGAAGTAAAATATAGCATTTAATTAAAATAGTTTTAAGTAGTCAGGGCACATGCCTGGGTTGCAGGCCAGTTCCCGGCAGGGGACACATGAGAGGCAACCATACATTGATGTTTCTCTCCCTCTCCCTCTCTCCTACCCTTCCCCTCTAAAGATAAATAAATAAATTCTTTAAAAAAAAAAATAGTTTTAAGTAATCATTTTCTAACGGGTACACATACCTTTTATTTATTTATTTAAAAATATTTCGGGCAATGGTGTTTTGTACCTGTTTTATAATCTTCATGAATTACTAATTTTTTTCTGTATCATAAACATATTAATGACTTTTTCCTTTATGGCAGTTGATCAGTGCCCTACTTTTGTTTTCTTGATGTCTGTATATAAACCCTGGTTTATTGTTTTAAATCCATTAGAACTTGCAAAAGCAGTTTGAGTTAGTCTTTGTAATTGTGAAAAACCTTGACTCCGTAATTCTATTCCAGTCTTCCTTATTTTAGTAAATGGCACCACTATTCACTCAGTTGCTTAAACCAAAATAAAAGTTGTTCTTGATTCCTTCCTCCTTCCTTCAACCCCCAATATCCATTTCACCAACAAAGTATTGCCAATTGTGTATTCTAACAAATTTTAAGATTATCCTCATGTGTCTATCTCCACGGTTCCATCTCATTTTAAGCTACCATTGCCTCTTGCCTTGTAACAGCCACATAGCAGTTGTTTTTGTTTCCTCCTTGTCCTTCAATCCACTTTTAAAATGACTTTGTTAATGTATAATCAGCATACAACAAACTGCATTTATCTAAAATGTGCACTTTGATAAGTTTGGACATGTCAAATATAATGAATATGCAATAGTATTCATCATCCCCAGTAGTTTCTTTCTTTCTTTCTTTTTTTTTAAATTTTATTTCTTTATTTTTAGAGAGAGGGGAAGGGAAGGAGAAAGAGAGGGAGAGAAACATCAATGTGTGGTTGCCTCTCACACAGCCCCCACTGGGGACCTGGCCTGCAACCCAGGCATATGCCCTGACTGGGAATTGAACCATGACCCTTTGGTTCACAGCCCGCGCTCAATCCACTTCACTAGATCAGCCAGGGCCCCAGTAGTTTCTTTGAGTACATTTGCAATCCATTCCTCTGGTCAATTCACATTTTACTCTCATCCCAAGGTTAATACTGATCTGCTTTCTGTATGGAGCTCTTTTGGTGCTAAGATTATTTTCTTATTTTTTTTTTTTAGGTATAATTTATTTTTTCATTGTTGTACAAGTACAGTTGTCTCCATTTTCCCACCACCACTTCCCCCTGCACCACCCTTAATCCTACCACCCTTTGGCTTTGTCCCTGAGTCCTTTATACATGTTCCTGATGACTCTTCCCCTTCTTTTCCTGTTATCCCCCTCCTCCCTCCCCTCTGGTTACGTCAGATTGTTTTTAATTTCAATGTCTCTGGTTCTATTTTGCTTGCTTGTTTGTTTTGTTGATGAGGTTCCACTTATAGGTGAGATCTTATGGTATTTGTCTTTCACTGCCTGGCTTATTTCACTTAGCATAATGCTCTCCAGTTATTTTTTATTTTTTTCTACCATTTTTTACTAGATACAGGCTAGTAATACTATTTATTTTTTCTTTAGTGACCTTTGATAATTTATGTTATACAATGAATGAATCCATTTTTCTATGTTGTAGAATATAGTGACTTAAATTTATTCAGAAAATCTTCTTTTTAAACACCAAAATCTTCAACATCTGTAGCGGTGTCTTTTTTCTCATTATTAATATGGTCAGTTGTATTTTTTTCCTTTCTTACCATTCATTCTGATTAGAGACTCACCAACTTTATCGTCTAACTGAATCATTTCTCAGTTTCACTTTTTTTTTTTGATGCTCATTGAGTTTTTATTGCAATATTTTTGGTACCTTCCATGCTATATGATTGTTTTGCATACTGGAACTCATATGCTAAAGAAACATTAATTCTGAAATTTATGTAAGCACGAAGGGCCCTCCCTGAGGCAGATCAGACTTTTACTTCAACCTCCCCTGCTCTTCAAATTTACTGCTCACTTTCCACAGCCTGACTGAGGGCACTCTGTAATAGAAGGATTTTTCTTACTTATTGGATTAGCTCCTAGGCTGGCATTTTTATGGTAGAGATGCACGTATTGATTGTTGGCTAAAGAACATAATTCTTATTTTTCTATTTTCATTGAATTCTGCTTTTACCTTTATTTCTGTTTGTCTGTAGTTTTTCTACTTGTGACCTAACATGTGGTCTGTCCTGGAGAATGCTCCATGGACACTTGAGAAAAATGTATTTCTGCTGCTTTTGCGAGAAATCTCTAAAAAATATCAATTAAGTCCATCTGGTCCAGCAATTTTCAACTTTTTTCAACTCATGGCACACATAAAGTAATTACCAAGATTCTGCGGCACATCAAAAAATACATTTTTTGCTGATCTGACAAAAAATAGGTATAATTTTGATTCACTCATACTAAACAGTTGCTGTTGTGTTGACCGTTGTCATTTTTTTTATTTGACAATCTAAGGGAAAAGAGGTCAGTGCCCCTGACTAAATTGTCAGGTATGGCATGTTTTAAAAATTCTTGCAGCACCTTGGTGCACTTTGACAACCCAGTGGAAAATTGCTGATCTAGTCCACTATATCATTTAAGATCACTGTTTCCTTCTGGATTTTCTGTCTGTATAATCTATCCATTGATGTCAGTGGATTGTCAAAGTGCCCTATTACTATTGTATTACTGTTGATCTCTTCTGTATGTTCATCAATATTCACTTTATATATTTAGGTACTCCTACTTTGGGTGTGTAGATGTTTACAAGAGTTACATTGTTTTGTTGTATCAGTTCCTTTATCATTATGAAATACCCTTCTTGGTCTCTTTTTATAGCCTTTGTTTTAACATCTATTTTCTGAAAAAGGTATTGCTATCCTGGCTTTTTAACAAAATCTGTTTGCATGAAATATCTTTTTCCATCTCTTTACTTTCAGTCTGTGTGTGTCTTTGAGTCTGAAGTAGGTCTCTTCTAAGCAGCATATGTACAGATTTTGTTTTTTAAACCCATTCAGCCCATGTCTTTTGTTTGGAGCACTAGTCCATTTATAATTACAGTAATTTTTAACAGGTATGCAATTATTGCTATTTTATTAACTATTTTCTGATTGTTTTTGTAGTTCTCCCTTTCTTATTCTGTTGATCTCTTGTATGCTGATGACTTTCTATAGTGTTATGTTTGAATTCCTTTCTCTTTATATTTTTTATTTCTTATATGTTTTTACCATGTGCCTCATATATACCAAATTATGTTTATAGAATTCTATTTAAAGTTGATTGTTGTATAAGTTTGATCACGTTCTAAATCCACTACAATTTTTATTCCATTCCTCCATGTTTATTTTTTGTTGTTCTTTTTACTTCTTTTGAATGTGTTTGTGTGTTTCCCTTTATTGTTGTAATTATGTTACAGAACAGGGCCAAAGAGAGGGTACAATATACTATTACCAAAAGGACCCCCACTAGGTTTGCTCTGTGGCCAGGGGACCCCATCTCTCAATGCCAGAGATTTGTAAAAAGGAAAGGAAATGTTTAAAGCTATACAGGCTTGAAGTGGTGACCTAATGTCTTCATTAAAATATCAAAGTTTTTTAGGATACCCACACATGCACACAGTCCCTTCTCCCTCTGCCCTAGTCTGGGGTACCGTATCTCAGGAAAAGAAGTGGAAGTCCATGACTCAGGCTCCTAGCACCATCAGCTATGTTGCCGCCAGGATCTCCAGTTAATCCAAAGTCACGTGGCACCTTCTCATGGCCCACCAGCAAGAGTCCTTTCACCCCTTTTCTTCCAGGCAAAGTCTCTCCTACTTCCTAAGCCACGTGGCCAAAGGGAGCACTCCAAAGCCACGTGGTTCCCTCTCACCAAAGCTGCGGGTGTCCCCACCCTGGCCAAAGCCGCGTGGTGCTCTTCTCCCATGGCTGCCAAGTCTGGGTTTAAATCCCCGCTCCAACCTTCCTCTGCACCCCCATTTCCGACTCCTCCTACAATCAGTTACACCTGCCAGCATTCCAGTATTATTCCAAGTTTACCAGGTTGCCATCGTGAGTCTGGGCAGGTGTGGCCTCATGTCATGAAGCCAGTCTTCTCGAAGCTCTCATGCAGGTGCTGTAACCATGGGGTCCCCCGACCCCAGTTACATCTTGGGTGGAAGTGACTTCCACCCCCTTGGCTCAAGGGATGGCCACAGCTATTTAACATATCTATGCAACCAGTTAAAGGTTATAAATATGTTAAATGACCATGCCATGGATTAGCTGCAAAGCTGTTGCTGTACAAAATAGCTCCATGTGTCCCTTCCCCTAGCTCACACCTGTGGAGGGGAAGAGGTGAAGACATCCTATATCTTTCTAATATTTCCTGGACACCTTGAGTTCTGGACCCCATTCCAAATCCCTATTTGGCCCCCCGCTCCTGGCTGCACACTGTTGGAATTACACAGTTTTGTCTTTCTACTTTTGTCTTTTAACCTTTGTATTAGCTTTATAGTTGGTTGATTCACTGCTTTTACTAAGCGTTTGCCTTAGTGAGACTTTTTTCTTTTCTTTATTTTCTTATTCATGTTTTTGACTACTTAAAGAATAAAGAAGTCCCTTTAATAGTTTCTGTAATATTGTTTTAGTGGTGATGAACTTCTTTAGCTTTTTCTTGTCTGCACAACTGTTTATCTTTCCTATCATTCTAAATGATAGCCGTGCTGACTAGAATAATAATAGTTATAGGCTTTTGCCTTTCAATTTGAATATTTTGTGCCTTTTTTTTCTGGTTTGCAAATTTTCTATTACAAAAATCAGCTGAGAGTTTTATAGGAGCTCCCTTGAACAAAGTTAACTTCTCTTGTAACTTTTAGGATTTTCTCTTTGTTTGTAACCTTTGCATTTTAATTATATGTCTTTATTACGATGTGAACCTCATTGGATTCATCACTTTGGGAACTCCACATTTTCTGGACATGTATGTCTGTTTCCTTCACCATGTAAGGAAGTTTTCAGTCATTCGTTAAAATTGTTTTTCAATGTTTTTTCTCTCTCTCTTCCCCTTCTGGTATCCTTATAATGTGAATGTTGTTGTGTTTGATATTGTTCCCAAGGGCCCTTAAACTGTCTTCATGGCTTTTAAAAATAATTCTGTGTTTATGCCATTTCAATTGGGTGTTTTCCATTGCCTTGTCTTCCAAATTGCTGATATGTGGATCCATGTGATCTGCTGTTGATTCCATCTACTGTATTCTTCATTACAGTTATTGTACTCTTCATTCCTGACTGGTTCTGTTTTATAGTTCCTATATCTCTTTGTGTAAGTTCTCATTGAGTTCATTTATTTTCCTCCTAAGTTCATTGAGCATCATCCTTATAACTAGTTTTTTGAACTCTATCTGGTAGATTACTTTGCCTCACTTTCATTTAGTTCTTTTCCAGGAGCTTAGTTCTGTTCTTTCATTTGGGACTTGTTGCATTGTCTCATTATAGCTGACTCCTGGTGTTTTGTTTGCATGCATTTAGGGTAGATTTGTTGTGTCTTTTGGTCTCTACAGAGAGGCCTTATATAGAAAGTGTTTTGTAGGGCCTGGTGGTACAGTCTTCCTGGTCACTTGAGATTGGTGCTCTAAGGGTGTCCCCTGTGTGGGTTGAGTGCCCCCTATTCTAGTTGGGCTATAATTACTATTGGCAGTCAGTGGGTAGGGTTTACCCACAAGCTGACTGGCTGTGGGGACAGACTGTGATTCCAGTGGGCTAGGTATTGTAAGGGGGATGATTCCATAGAATGTGAATTGCTTTAGTGGGGCTGTGGTGCCAGCTGAATTTCCTGTTTGAGTGTGTCATTTGTGGAGCTATTTGAGTGGTGCTCTGATGTGGCCTTAGCCTTCTACTGGGTATGTTGGGTCTGGAGTGTACTGGGAAGTGCTCAGATGTAGGTCAAGGTCAGCTGCTTGTGCCACACTTGGGGCTGCCTGGTAGGACTTACTGGCTGATTTGCAGTTGATTGCTGCTTATCCTGGGCTTGGAGGCAGTTGGGAAAGACTGTGCTATGAACCGAGGCTGGCTACCACTAGTGTTGGCTTAGATGAAACTTTCAGACCGAGACTGGCCATTGCTTTTGTTTGTGGCCACCTGATGGGAGTTAACAATGTAAGCTGAGATGTGTCATCACTTATGCTTTGTTGGGGCCACCTAGGAAGAACTACAGAGCACCCCTTTTGGTTTGTGTACCTGGAAAGATTTTGGGAAAAGTCTGCAGTGCATTCCGAGACAGGCCGTTTGTGTGGAAGAGCCACTGGTAGAGGTTTGGGCCTGGAGAGTGTGGTGGGTGGGATCTCAAGGAAACACGGGGGCAGAGAGAATGGTGGTAGTCAGTGTGATGGAGAGCACAGATTTGGCTTACCCCTGTGCTGGGCTGGCTGTGTGAGCGGAGAGCTCACTAAGGGAGCAGTGGCATTTGCCAGAGCTTTCATCACTCAGAGAGAGTTGCCCCAACTTTTGCCTCTCTAGCCCCCACCCTGAAGTTGGTCAATTTAATAATCAATTTAGTGTCTCCTCATATGTCCCTGGTGCTTTTTGACCTGCTGCCCCTGTGCTGGAGCTTGGAGTGAGTGAGTTTTGAGTGAGTCAATTTGTGTGCTGACCCTCTAAGAGCTGTATGCTTTGGTCTCCTGCAACCCTTTGTTTTTCTCAGAGGCACTCCCCGTTCATTTGCACAGCAAGATATTATGGGGACCTCTTTTCCTGGCATTGGCGCTCTGGGCTGGGGATCCCAGGTGTGGGGCTGGGACCCTTTGGGGATCTCTGCAACTGAGATACCCCTCCTGATTCATTGGTTGTCACACCATGGGTGTTTGTTCTGCCTGTTGTGAATCTCTGCCCCTACTACCAGTTTTGCCATGGCTTTTTCTTTAATTTTAAAAAAATTCTCACCCAAGGATGTATTTTATTGATTTTAGAGAAAGAGAGAGTGAGAGAAACTTCAACCGATTGCTTCCCATTCCGCTGACTGGGGATTGAACCTGCAACCTTTGGTGCATGGGACAGTGCTCCAACCAACGAAGCCACGTGGCCAGGGGATGGCTTTTTCTTTATATCTTTAGTTATAGGAATTCTGCCCAGCTGGTCTTCAGGGGTTCTCAGTGATGGGCATTCTATAATTTAGTTGTAATTTGATGTGCTCATGAGAAGAGGTGGGCACAGAATTGACCTAGTTTACCATCTTGACTGGAAAACCCAGTAATACATTGTTTTTGCTTTATACCAATAATACATTCTTTTTGATTTATACAGAGTTAAAAGCATTATAAAACATGGGTTTTTTTTTTTTTGTACATAAGCACACATTTTTCATTTTTGATGGTCTTTATTATTTTGTGTAGATCTAGATTTCCATCTAGAAAAGTGTCTGGTGACGCTTTTCTTTTGCTTGAAAGATTTTCTTTAAACATTTCTTATAGTATGGTTCTTCTGGTAGTTCTTTCATCTTTTGTATATTTGTAAATCTTTATTGTGGTCTTCCTTTCAAGAGATGTCTTTTGACTTTAATTGTTTCCAATTAGAAGTTGGCTCTCATTCTTATTTTTTAGAATTATTTTATCGTCACCTGAGGACATTTTTTCATTGCTTTAGCGAGAGAGGAAGGGAGAAAGAGTGTAAGAGAAACATTGATTGATTGCTTTACATACATGCCCTGACTGGAGATTGAGCCCACAACCTAGGTACGTGCCCTGACTTGGAATAGAACCCACAGCCTTTTGGTGTGCAGGATGATGCTCCAACCAACCAATCCACACTGGCCAGGGCACTGTCATTCTTTTCTTAATATCTGTATATATAATATATATCTTTTCTTTTTTTTTAAAGATTTTTCTGTCATGGATTTTCTACCATGGATTTCTATCCTAGGACTCGATGTCATTTTCATTTTACTTGGGTTTATGCTGTGTTGAGAATCTTTGGATCTGTGGACTTATTGTTTTTATCAAATTTAGAAAAAATTCAGCTACTAATTTTTCAAATATTTTTTGTCTGATTTCTCTCTCTTTTTTGGGGGGGACTCAGTCACATGTAAATTAGTTCACTTGAAGTTGTGTTACAATTACTGATGCTTTGTTTATTTTCAATTTTTTTCTCATTTCACTTTGCATAGATTACATTGCTATAGCTTCATTAATTGTATCTTCTTTGGTGTCTACTCTGGTAAACCTATTCAGTGTACTTTTCATGTCTAGAAGACAGATTTAACTCTTCTTTATGTCTTCCATGTATCTATTTAATATGCTCATTCTTTGCTCTCTCTTCTTGAATATAGAGAATATCATTGTAACTTTTATTGTACTGGTTTACAAATTCTATCACTTCTGTCAGTTCTTGATCTATTTCTAATAACTGATTTTTCTCCTCATCATGGATTATATAACTTTGTTTTATTGCCTTCCTGGTAATTTTGTTTGGATTCTGTACATTGTGAATTTTATCTTTTTGGTTTCAGGTAATATTTGTACTGCTGTAAATTGTACTAAGCTTTGTTTTGGGATACAATTTATTTAGTTGGAAATAGTGTGATCTTATTGAGGCTTTTCTTAAACTTTGCTAAATGGAACGAGACATCTCTTCAGTCTATGGCTAATTTTGTCTCCTGCTAAGACAATACCCTTCTGAGTACTCTCTGATTTCTTTTTGAATTATAAGGTTTTCTACTCTTGCTGGTGGGAACACAAAATGTTTCCCATGACTGTATGAGTTCCTAGAAGTGTTCAAACTTCTCACCTTGGGTGTTTCTTTTCTCAGCCTTAGGTAATTACCTCATATGCATGTGCTGATCAGTACTTGCCTGGAGATTTCAGAATTCTCTGGAGATCTCTGGAGCTCTTTCTTTGTAACACTCGCTTTCATAGTACTCTGCCCTGTGAGCTCTATCATCTGGTGTCTCTCTGAACCTCAAGCTCAATAAACTCAACAAAGGGAGTTTGTAACCTCTGACTGGGTATTCCCTCCCTATTGTGTGGCTTGAATACTCTCTCCAAGCAGTGCACTAGGAGAAATCATAGGGTTCACCTCATTTGTTTTCTCTCTTTCAGGCATCATTATGCTGTTCTACTTGGTGGCTGACTCATATCTGAAAACCATTGTTTAATATATTTTTTCTTTTTTAACTGCGTCGGGAAGCAGGATAAATCTGGTCACTCTTATTTCATTCTGAGCAGATGGAAGTTCTGAAATCCATATTCACCCAGCAATCAGGCTGATATTTTGCAAGTTAATTTTACTTTTGTACTTAGAACTTCTCCATGTTTCTTACTGTTCTTCCTCAAATAAAGTTCTGCATAATCTGGCCCATTTGTACCTTTTAAGACAGGTCACAAGTTTCCTTTCACTGTTTCTATTCTAACTTCATTTCTCTTCTTTTTGTTTCCCAGACATGCTGCAAAATTTGCATTTGTTATTATTCCATCCCTCTGGTGTGTGCTTACTTCTTTTTATACATGTCTATATATGTATATGTCTATACATAACAGAATAGTGTTATTCTGCCATAAACACTAGTGAGATCCATATTGAGAAAAAGTGTAGGACCACAATCTGTGAATATTCATGGGCAAAACATCTCTTCTCTTTAATACCAAACTGAATTCTTTTATCTCTCTGTCCCTAGCATGTGGTGTACTCTCCGGAACACAGCAGGTGTGACTGTTCATTAAATATTTAAGAAGAAACTTAAAAAATAGAATTAGAAATCAGTTAGTTATAGCAGTCTATGTTTCTTTTCTAAGTTTTTTTTTTTTTTTTTTTTTGTACCTGTAATCTCTGAAACAACCTAACCCTAAATGATTGTAGGTAGCCAGTGGCAACAGAGTCCAGAATATCTTGATTTCTAATTATTTTCTTTGATAACTTTGATTATTTTTATACAGGTTGGACATAACCTAGAGTTACAGTTTTTGCAGTAGAAGGGAACTTACATTATCTAGTTTAACCATTTCATCTAATTCATCTTATCTCTTGGTTTTATTACTTATGTATGCATTTGTATTTTTATTGTTCTTCCTTGGGGACATCAGAGTTGTTTTTATATTTTTTTTAGGTTGAGAAATATCTATTATATTGTCCTCATAACTATTTGATTTAATATTTTAACACTGGGATAACTTTTCTCTGCACAGTCTTAGAAACATCTTTCTCTGGTTAAATGGAGCATCAGTGACATAGTGGTGGTTTTCTAGGTTATTTGCTAGACGTTGTTACAGAAGATATACTGTAGTTTGGTCATGTTTTGTTAATATAACAGTAAATTGAACCACATGATATTTTTTCACATTGAAATACTAAACTAAGTGTAGTTTATTTTATACTCACTAAGGCATTACAAGTGCAATAGACAAATTTCCACCCAAAGTGATTTTATTTATTTAAATTTGAAAAATAAAAACAAAATCTATGCAAATGTCAGTAGCTACTCAATATGTTTTCTCAGAATTTAAGAGTTTCTAAATGAAAATATTTTCTTGCTAAATATGATTTTATTTACCCCAAAGTCCAGGAAATAGGAATTTCCTCACTAGAAGACCTGCTGTTGTTATGGGTGAAGATGGTGGAAGCATGGATAAGAGAAGACACTCAGACTCCATTACTGAAAAAGAATCCATACAACGTATTTGGGAGGAAAATAGAAAAGACATTTCAAATTTTTTTGGAGTTGTGAACCAGCCAACCCCTAGCCTTCTGTCAGAGAATTTTAAGTCTTTTATTAATGAAAATATGAACAATTTATTAAGCATAGATCAACAGACCACAAAAAACCCATTTGACAAGTGTGGTTATGAGAGAAATAATTGTGTGTTCACCAGTTCTGATGAAAACCATCTCTCTGATAGATGCATTGGAAGTATTTTTACAGATCCAGAGTTGAATTTTAGTAGTTCCATCTTTAATAAAATAAGTTATCTGCAAAAGTGTCAGCCAAACAAAAATGATCACAATGAGTACAACAATAATGAGGGGAATAATCCTAGTACATCTTTTGAGAAGGATTGCTATCAAGCCAGCTATGAAAAAAAAGGTTAGTGTTAAGTGTGGAAATGTAGTAGTCTATTGGGTTTTTCTGTTTTCAGTTTTGTGTATATGTGTGTGTATTTGGAGGAATATGAAATTAAAAATAGAATGACATTCTATTATATGACATTGTGGACAGGCATTTCCCTCTATTTGGGTCATACTAATAGCTTCTAATTAAAAAACATAAATAGTTTATCCTCGAGTTTTAGTTCAATGCATATTTTTATTTTTAAAGGGAAATTTGAAAGGGACTACCAAGAGAAGACAACACAGATAGAAATCCAGAAATATCCGGTGAACACTATGTAAGTTTTTAGGTAAATCTGAGAAATGCAAATCAGAATTTAGTGTAATGCATGTTGAAGGTTGAACTGATGCTAAGCGGGGTAGGCATATTGTTGTCTGAGGCTGGGCAGGCCGCCCTCAAAGGATTACCAGTTGTCAGATTCTTAATTATATCACCCTGCTTGAGTATATAGTTCTCATATTTGCCAGCACAATAATATCTTTTCATCTGAATTTTGATGTTAATTAGATTTGAGAAAACTGACTTGAACACATAGTTCAAGATACTTAAATACCCTCCAGAATATTAATTTATTAATTTGCAGTAAGAAATAGAAGGATTGCATGTATAGGAATGCTTACTGGTATAATAAGCATATTTTCTTTTTATTTTATTGATTATGCTATTACAGTTGTCCTGATATTTTACCCCTTTGCCCCCCTCCACCCAGCACCCTCCACTCCCTTAGGCAATCCCCCCAACATTGTTCATGTCCATAGGTTATGCACACAAGTTCTTTGAGTACTCCATTTCCTATACTGTACTTTACATCCCCATGGCTATTCTGGAACTACTTATTTGTACTCCTTAATCCCCTCACCTCTTCACCCATTCCCCCACGACTCCCACCCATCTGGTAACCATCAAAACGCTCTCTGTATCCATGATTGTGTCTCAGTTCTTCTTGTTCGCTGTTTGTTTTTTTAGGTTCAATTGTTGATAGATATGTATTTTTTGCCATTTTATTGTTCACTGTTTTGATCTTTTTCTTAAATAAGCCTCTTTAACATTTGTTGTGATAATGAACTCCTTTTGTTTTTTCTTGTCTTGGAAGCTCTTTCTGTGCTCTTTGATTCTAAATGATATCTTTGCTGTGTAGAGCAGTCTTGGCTGTAAGTCCCAGCTTTTCATAACTTTGAATATTTCTTGCCAGTCCAGTCTAGCCTGCAGAGTTTCTTTTGAAAAATCAGCTGACTTACAGGAATTGTCTTATAGGTAACTAACTCCTTTTCTCTTGCTGCTTTTAAGATTCTTACTTTTTTCTTTAACCTTTAGCATTTTAATTATGATGTTTCTTCTAGTGGACTACTTTGTATCCATCTTGCTTGGGACTCTCTGTGTTTCCTGGACTTGCATGTCTATTTCCTTAGCCAAATTAGGGAAGTTTTCTTTCATTATTTTTTCAAATAGATTTCCAATTTCTTGCTCTTTCCCTTCTCCTTCTGGCACCTGTATGTTGTAAATGTTGGACCTCTTGAAGTTGTTCAAGAGGCTGCTTATACTATCTGCATTTTTTTTATTCTTTTTTCTTCTTGTTCTGATTGGTTGTTTTTTTGCTTCCTTATGTTCCATGTCATTAATTTGATTCTTGGCTTCATCCACTCTACTTTTGTTTCCCCATAAATTGTTCTTTATTTGAATTAGTGTATCCTTCATTTTTGACTGGGTCTTTTTTATGCTGTTGAGGTCCTTATTAAGTTCCTTGAGCATCCTTATAACCAGTGTTTTGAACTCCACATCTGATAGATTGTTTATCGCTATTTCATTTACCTCTTTTTTTCTGAGGTTTTGATCTATTCTTTCATTTGGGCCATGTTTCTTTGCCTTTTCATTTTGGCAGCCTACCTGTGGTGTTTTATATGTTTTAGGTAGAGCTGCTGTGACTCTGTGTCTTGGTAGTGTGGTCTAATGTAGTAGTTGTCCTATAGGGTCCAGTGACACAGACTCCCCCATCACCCAAGCTGGGTACTCAAGGTGCATCATTTGTTTGGGCTGAGTACACCCTCCTCTTGTAGTTGAGCCCTGGTTACTGTTGGCAGATCAATGGGAGGAATTTACCCAGGCCAGTCAGCTGCAAGAATTGGCTGTGACCACTTACTACCAACCTCTGCCTTCCATGGAGGATCAGCTGTGCAGGGGCAGGGTGGAGGTGCTCCGAAGTGGTCTGGAGCTGTCCACTGGGTGCACTAGCCCTGGAGTTTCCCAGGTGGTGCAGGCCAAGGTCAGCCCCCACCTGTGTTTTGCCCAGGGCTTCCCTGCCTGAGCTATAAAGCAATCTGAGATGGCTGCTACTTGTGCTGGGCTTGGAGATTCCCAGGTAGAGTCAAGCTGTGAATCTAGGCTGGCTGCTGCTAGTGCCAGGCCTGGGGCTCACTGAGACTAGCTGTTGCTTGTTTGATGGATTTAGGAAGTTGTGAAGCATGAGCCAAGACCAGCCATTCTTTTGGAAAAGCAGCTTGGGTGGGGCAGAGTCCCTGGGGATTTCCAGGGTCAGACAAATAGTGTTAGCCAGGTTGATGGAGTCTCAGATGTGGCACCAGCCTGCTGGCTCTGTGGGGGAAGGTTCTAGCAAAGGAACAATGGCCTCCCCTTGCCTTGATGACAGACATTTCAGTTTCTCCCCCTATGCCACTGGTGCCTTTCAAGCTGCTACCCCAGTGCTGGAACTCAGAGGGAGTGAGTCTGAGTAGGTGAGTCCATGTGTAGGTTCTTTAAGAGGAACTGCTTGGGGCTGCAGAAGTTTTTTCTGTTGACTCTGTCTGTGCTGTTTTTTGCAGCCAGAATTTGTGGGGACTTGTCGTCCTGGCAATGGAATCCTGGGCTAGGGTTTCTGGTGTGGGCCTGGGGCTCCTCAATTTGGAGATATCCCACCCAAATTTATATCCCTCACACATGAGTGATGGACCAGCCCATTCTGAGTCTGTGCTCCTCCTACCAGTCTGGATGGATGTGGTTTCTTTAATTTAATAGTTGTCAGACTTCTATTCAACTCAGTATCTGACAGTTCTGAGTGATGGTTCTATATTTTAGTTGTAATTTTGATGTGGTTGTTTGAAGAGGTGAGCTGTGTCTGCCCATGCCACCATCTTGACTGAAAGTCTAGTAAGCATATTTTCAAACTTTTGACAGCCCTCCATGGGAAGGTGGCTTGGTTATTACCATTCAGAACAAGGAAGTAATAGATTTCAAATGTTAATGGCATAAAGAAGCATATCAGTAGTTTATTACACTGATACCTACAGTTATAGGTAATTAAAGAAAACTCGTAGTTTCAGAGTAGTCCTAACTTTCTTGGTAATAATGGTGATTTAGTCAAATGTTGCTAATTGACAATCATGAACTAGAATAGATTTTTATTCTTGAAATATTATGGATGGGATTGGCATAAGAAATTAATTAACACATAGATTCACGGCTTATTTAATAAAATCAACGAATGAGTTCTTTTGTAAATCTCCAAATATCCAAAGATTTATGAATGGGAAACAACATGTTAGGCTTTGAATTTTAAAATGTACCTTATGCCCTGGACTACATGGTTCAGTTGGTTGAGTTGGTTGGAGTGGCGTTCCATGAACCCAAGTGTTGAGGATTCAATCGGATCAGGGCACAAGCCTGGGTTGCAAGTTCGGTTCCTGATTGGGGCAGGTAGGAGAGATAATCAGTTGATGTTTCTCTCTCACATTGATGTTTATCTCCCTTTCTTCCTTCCTCCCTTCCCCTCCCTCTCTAAAAAATCAATAAGCATGTCCTCTGCTGAGGTTAAAAAAAAATGAATACAATGCACTTTATAAAAATGATTTATAACTTGGTCCCTAAACCTGGCTAAACCCACATCACTTGCAGTGATTTTAGAATACAAAATAGCAAGTTTGGTCCACACATAATAAATAGGCTCCTTTGAATGGAGCTTTGACTCTATTTTTTTTAAAGGCTTCTCTTATAATTCTGATTTGCATCTAATTTTGGGAACCATAATTTAGAACAATAATTTTCAGAGGGAATAAAGCAAACTTTAATGCTGTCTTATTTATGACTCTTAGGAGTAGTATCCCTTTGGAAGAATTGCATTCTAAGAAATCATGGGATTTTGGACTTGGCAAGGTAATGTACATCTTACATTATCTTTCTAATTAATTCAGTTATATTATCATTTTATATTTTAATATTTGCAGTTTATTTTGACTTATGGTTAGCTGTTATCAAAAACCTTCTTTGTAGGTTCTTTTTTAAAAATATTTTCATACTCTAAGGAAATTATAGCTTAGATCTATAAGTAAAATGAACACATTTTCAGAAACTGTAATGTGTTTTATTTGAAACAGACCAATATAGGCACTCTTAAAATTATTTTGAAATCCTAGAAAATTTCTTAAAATATGGAAATGCTTTAAGTTTCAATGTGCTACAGGGGAACATGGTGATATATTTAGGAATACTGAAACTTCTATAAGCATTGGTTATGGAAGTTGTAACCCTTTCTTGTAATTAGGGTATGTGATTGTTTTAAGGCCAGGCATTGTGCTGGGGGTTTTATGTATGTTAATCTACAAGAGCCTGATCCTGTAAAGCGTTCACAGCAAAAGAGACTCAAGCTCAGAGAGATTAAATAACTAATTCAAGGTCACACACTTGAGCCAGGATTCAAACTCTTGTCATCTGATTCTGAATTTTTAACTCTACTAATTGTTTTCTGTTTTAATCTTCAGTAAATATGAATTGAGTCAATTATGAATTCATTTAATAGGTATTTATTGAGTGTTTTCTATGTTCTAGCCACTGGATATAGAGGTGAGAAAACAAAGTTGTAGTTCTCATGAAGCTTGTATTCTGTTAAGCACTAGACTCTGAAAGGTGCAGAGATGAAAGGATATGGAACTTATCTTTAAGAAGTTATAATCTAGTAGCTTCAGAAAGAGAAAAAAATTAAATGCATTTTGATGAAATGCTCCAATTGGAGTTTGTACCAAAGCGAGTGGGAGCCTAGTAAAAAAGACACTTCTAAATTTCATGGGTAGTTGGAGGAAGGTGTAATGGAGGAGAAAACTTTTCATGTGGTTATTAATTAATAATCTTACCAAATGCACAAAATGTTTCATCCTATGAAGAAGGAACAACATTGATAGAAACTGAGATGTTAGAGAGTTAGAAACTGCAAGTAATTTGTTTAACTTTAGTTACTGTTATTGCTACTACTGTAGTACAGATTTCAAGGGGCAGGGGGACGGCAAGTAATTTTTGATGATATAAAGGGCCAGGTCATAAAAGACCTTGTATGATGCATAATAGTTTAATTTCCTATCACTAAACAACAACAACAAAAAAAGCTCCTGAAAAAATTTTAGTAGAGGAGTAAGATGGCATTGGAGAATTAAAAAGTTGTATCTTGTCAACAATGAGATGAGATTTGAGAAGTGGCAAGACTCAAGGCAGGGTCAAAAATAATGAGGGCTTGAACTTGACCAGTGGCAGAAAGGATGGAACTGGGGGAAAAGCTATAAAAATATTTTGAAGATGTATATGTGATAGGAATTGATGATTAGTTTAAGGGAGAAGGGAAAAAATTGAAGACTTGGATCTATGATTTGGGGAAACAGATGGGTTGTGACGGGATGGCGCCATTCACCAAGACTGAAAACTGAGGAGGAGGTTGCAGATAAGGTAAACTGTTTACTGAAATTCATGTACCATATTTCATAGAATAAAGCTGTCACTATGAAATGGCTGCCCAGCCAAGGAACATACTTCCTAATTATCCAAGTGCAGCCTTTTAGCTAGAGCTACATAATGGAATGTTATCAGAAGTGAGATGCAGCTTTTCAAAAATTGTAAGAAATGAGGATTCGTTTTCCAACATTATGCTTTTAGTGGCTAGATGGCAGTTGAAGCCCTAAGGGATATTTGGAGCCACAAGATGGGAGGGACTGGGTCTCTAAGTCACTAGTAGAAAAGAAAGATTCATCTAGATGAGTCTTTTTTTTTTCTTTTAAATCTATGCATCCACTCTATATCTTTTGATGGGAGAGTTGAGATCACTTACATTTAAATAATTATTAATAGGTATAGACTTATTGGCATTTTGTTCCTTGTTTTCTGGTTGTTTTGGAATTCCTTGGGTACTTTTGTTCTTGCTCTCTTTTTGTTTTGTTGATGTTCTGTAGTGGTATGCTTTAGATTTCTTTTTACCTCTTGTGTATCTACTATAGATTTTTGCTTTGTGGTTAGCATGAGGCTTATATAAAAACAACATATTTATAGCAGTCTATTTTAAGTTGGTAAAACTTAAGTGAATGCATTTTATAGCTCTACATTTTTATTCCGCCTACATTTTATGTTTTGATGTTGCAGCTTATATCTTTTTATCTTCTGTATCTATTACTAAATTATTGTAGTTATTTTTATTACCTTTGTCTTTCAACCTTCATGCTAGCTTATAAATGGTTAACCCACCACTTTTACAATGTTAGAGTATTTTAAAGTTTACAATATATTTACCTTTACTAGTGATATTTATACTTTTATATATTTTCCTTTTACTAATTTGTGCCCTATTCTTTTGGCTTAAGGAAGTCCCTTTAACATTTCTTGTGAGGTCAGTCTAGTAGTGATGAAACCTTTAGTTTTTGCTTCTCTTGGAATCTCTGTATCTCTCTCTCTATTTTGATGGACAGCTTGGCTGAGTAGAGTATTCATGTTTGGCAGTTGCTTCTTTTAGCATTTCGAATATATCATGTCATTGCCTTCTGGCCTGGAAAGTTTCTGGTGAAAAATCTGCTTATAGTCCTTTCAGGAATCACTTGTACATAACGAGTTGATTTTCGCTTGCTGCTTTTAAGGTTATCTTATCTCTAACTTTTGATAATTTAAGCATAATGTGTCTTGGTGAGGAATTCTTTGGATTTATATTACATATATCTTTGTAGGCTCCCTGGATCTGGATGTCTGTTTTCTTTCCTAGGTTAGAGAAGTTTTCAGCCATATTTTCTCCACATAAGTTTTCTGGCCTTTTCTCTCCTTTTCCTTTTGGGACCCCTATAATGTGAATGTTGGGCTACTTGGTGTTGGTCCATAAGTGCTGTATGCTATATTCACTTTTTTTTTTCTTTTTGCTCCTCTGATTGGATAAATACCATTTATCCAATGATATTTGTTTAAGTTTGTGTTTAAGTTTGATGAACCTTTCTTCAGCTTCATCTAGTCTTCTGTTGAAACTTCTGTTGCATTTTTCAGTTTATTATATCTTTAGCTATGTGATTTCTGTTTGATATTCTCTTATATTTTCTGTCTGTTAAAAATCTCACTTTATTCATGTGTTGCTCTCCTGACCTGTGTGAGCATCTTTATTTTGAACTTTTATCAGATAAATGACTTTATTTTTCTAAGGTCTTTTTCTGAGGCTTTATTTTGTTCTTTTGTTGGGAACATGTTCTTATATTTCTTCATTTTCCTTGACTTTCTTTGTTAGTTTCTATGCACTAGGTAAAACAGCCAGCTCACCTAAAAGGATTGGGCCTGTGTAGGAAATAAACTTTACATTTCAACCCTGCCCTATCCCTTGGTTGTCTTTCAAAGGTTTGTGGTGATCCAGGCAACCTACTTTATTTTTAGTGGCTTTTTGTAGTTTAGGGTATGCCAAAACCTGCCAGTGTCCCAGTGGGGAGCATCCTAGGTAGCACCTAGACTCCGTCTCATTGGAGACTGGTCCCTCAGGCATATACAGAAGTCTGTTTGTAAGTATACGAATACACTCAGACATGGGCAGTTATATCCGCTTCCTCTTCACTGAGTCCTGATGTGATAGCCAGTTAAGAACTGCTTCATTGTTTGCTACCATCCCATTGAACCCATGAACACAACCTCCGCTGGCCACCAGAGCCAGGCCATCAACAGATGTGTCTTCTGGGAAACAGCCACAAAAGCTGGATGCCAGATGTGTGCCCAGGTTCCTTTTTTGGTGGCACTGGAGATCTAAGGAGGGCAGAGGAGAGCATGAAGAGGGTACCCGCTGGCCTTTCTGGTCTCTGGAGAGGATTGCGTTTGGTCCTTAGATGTATGTTTAATTAGAAGCCTGCCTCTCAGGCCACAGGTATGAAGATAGTCTAATAGGCCTCTTTCACAGAATGACTGGGGGTTTGTTGCAGTCTCTGTGCAGTTCCCTGAGGGGTAGCCAGTTAAGAACTCTTTCCTGGTTTCTTATAGTTCTGTGGGACCCATCAATGTAAGCCCCATCAGCTACCAGAGTAAGGTGATCAAGGGGTGTTCCGTGGTCGGCAGCCACAAAAACTGGGGCACCAGACATATGCCCAAGCTCCTTTTTGGGAGATACTGGCATCCCGGAATGAGGCAGAGGGAGAGTGCAAAAATAGCTTCCAGACTCAGTGATATTTAGAGAGGATTATAGTCAGCCCTTAGATGTAAGTTTAATTAGAAGCCTGCCTGTCAGACTACAGCTGTGAAGATAAGCTAATAGGCATTTTTTTCCCACAGAAAGTCAGTGGGCTGCCTCTGCTGTAGGCTTTGCGGATGGGGAGCTACGGTGAGCCTGGATGGGCCCTTTAAGAACTATTTCTCAGTTTGCTGTAGCTTGTGGGTCTTGTGAACACAAAAGCCCTGTTGGCTTTCAGAGCTTGATGTTTTGAGGGCTCATCTCGCAAGTTCATGTCTTAAAAAAATTGGGTACCAGGTGTGAAGTCCAAATTGTTTGCTTTTCAGGGAGAAACTTGGATTTGTGGTTTCTCTCTTGATTGTGGGTTGCCATGCATGGGGTGGTGTTTATGGTGAAATTGTGTCTCAGCCTCTACTACCCATTTTGATTTGGGTTTTTTCTTATTCGCTCAATGTGTAGGAAGGAGTCTCTCAGCTAGATTTTGGTTTTTTTCCAGAGGAAATTGTTCCCTATGTAGCTGTAGATTCTGTGTGTCTGTGGGAGGAGGTGAGTTCAGGATCCTCCTACATCACCATCTTGAACTGGAACACGTTTAATTTTAAAGTAGGAGAGGAAAAAGGTTCAAATATGATTGTTTAAATAGTCATTTCTTCACTGGAGAAATGAAGACACATAGAAGAACTTCAGAGTTCAAAGGAGTGGGGATGTCACACTAGGAAACCTTATTAAGGTGGGGAAAAAATGAAATTAACACTTCTACATAAATGGTAGACAAAATGTAAGAAATGGAATCTGCTTAGCAACTAATAGATTAAATATGAAGGGGTGATTTTTCTTATCAAGGTTCAAAGAATAATAAATTGAGAGGAACAAATAATCTGTATATATTTTTCAGGAAATATAGAAAATAATAATAAAGGTTGAAAATAAAAAGATAGCAAAATATACACATAAAGAAAGTATATAGTATTGGAGCAAGTACAGTATGAACGCCTGTTCAGAAAAGAGAAGATACAGAGTTACTGACCCGTACCAGTTAAGACGTCCTGCCCTGGCTGGTGTAGCTCAGTGGATTGAGCGCGGGCCTGCGAACCAGAGGATCGCGGTTCGATTCCCAGTCAGGGCACATGCCTGGGTTGCAGGCCAGTTCCCAGCAGGGGACACACGAGAGACAACCCTACATTGACATTTCTCTCCCTCTCCCTTTCTCCTACCCTTCCCCTCTAAAGATAAATAAATAAAAATCTTTAAAAACAAACAAACAAAAAAAAACACTGCTTTAAAAAAAAAAAACAAAAGACGTCCTGCTGGGCAGGCACTGTGAAGGCTTGCTGTCCTAGAGAATGGGGAAATTCCCTGAGCAATTCAGTTTCTTCTCTTAGGGGTGCTCCTCTTTGTCTATTTTCCTCTATCAGCAGATCTGAAGTAAGTATAGGAGTGTGGGCTAGCTGTGGAGTCTGTATAGCTTTCTTAGCTTGTGTGTTCTTGCTGCAAGTTTGGGGCTTGACTTTTTTTTTAAAAAGTTGAATGTACAAGGCTTTAAAAATGATTGAATAGTGAGGTTAGAGAAGAGGCTCTAGTGCTTAAAGTTATTCAGGGCCTCGGGTTGGGAGGGACTCTAACTGGTGGTTTCCATATTTGTCGTAGTGTATGCTGATATCAGAAAGCAGAAAGGAAAAGGAAGTGGAGGGTTGTGGAGAATATTTCATGGGCCAAGACTGGCAGTGGTGTATACCACATCTGCCCATGACCAGAACTTAAATCACACGTCCAGATCAGCTCTGAGGGAGGATAGGAAATGCAGTCTGTTATAGTTGTATGCCTAAGAGCAGAGGGAAACTGGTGTGGTTATATCTAGACATCTTCCCCTTTACCCTGCCTGTCTATCTAAAACTCTACATCCCAGCAACAGAGAATATGTATTTTCTCTAAGTTCATGGTACATTTGCAAACATAATTCATGTAGTAAACAATAAAGTTTAAGAGATTTATCTAAGCAGTGCTTCATAGCCACATTCTCTAATAAAACCTCATTTTGTTAGAAATCAACAACAAAAGATGATGCTTAACCTTCTTTATTTATTTTAAATTAAGAAACACTCTTGTTTTAAAAAAGAAAAAGAATGAAAATAAGTTACAAAATATATAGAAATGAATGGAAATAAAACCAATGGCATGTTCCACGTAAAATTTATACCTATAAAAACTCTTATTAAAAAAACCTGAAAATAACCTGCTATTCAACTTAAAAAATGTGAAAAGGACAAGGAACATGAATAAAGGACAAAGCCAACGGGGGTAGGACCCAGGGTGGGAGGTGAGGATGGGGAGTTGGGGGTGCAGTTTGGAGGGGGGAAAGCTGTACTTGAACAGCAATAAAAAAAAGTTGAAGGGAATGACACAGTAAATCTCCAAATTGTCTAATGTCTTTGTCTTTTCCAGCTGCATTTACTATGACTACCTGAAGCTTTTTCTGTTTGTCAGTAATTTCTTAGCAAGTGTTTATTCTTCTGCTTGTGCTTCTGAAGTAATTTTAATCTTATTTCATATATTGTTCATCACAGGCTAATTTTCAAACAGATCATCTTTATTTATTTAAAGTAATATGAAGGAATAGTACTGTAGAAATGAATTGGTGGAACTAAAAGGGAGCTGTAAATGGATATTATTGTGTATACTTGGGAGTCGTTAAAATTTTGTTTTTCTTCTAGAATCTGATGGAAGAAGAGGGTTTACATTCAGTGAAAGTCATGCCAACATCTACAAAGAAAATTGGTCAGTATAACAGTAGGTAACTTTTATTCTTTTTTAAAAAACTTATATTTAAATTGAAGTCAGTTAAAAAAATTTTTAGATTTTGCCAGCAAATACATTTCATGGTTAACTTAGAATATACTAGTAAGGCAGTTGACTCTTAAAATAAGAGTATATTGTGTTTGGTAAAACACAATATACATGATCAATACATATTATATATGTTCAATTTAACAGATAATAATAAAACATACCTTTATAATCACTTTGTAGTTTAAAATATAATGCATAAAAAGGAAAAAAGGACTCATGGACACGGACAGCAATATGGTGTTTGCTGGGGGGAGGTTTGTAAAAGGGGACTAAATGTTAATGGAAAAAATGCAATAAAGATTAAATTTTTTTAAAAAAAGAAAGTAATGCATAATCAATACTTGGGAAGATCTTCTCAGTTGCATTACCTATCCTGCCCTCTAGAGGTAACTATTATCCTGAATTTGATTTTGTGATATCACACATAGACTTTTACATTGCTTGGTTTTTAACTTTCTACAAATTGAGGCAAACTCTATTTTTCTGCAACTTGAATTTTTTTTGTGTTCCAGTAATATACAGGGTCCAGCACAAATAATGCCCCCTCTTTTTACTATAAAATCTTTTATTACAAAATCATAAGCTTGCAATTCTCTAATATAGCAATATTACACTCAAGCACACCATGTGACATTTTACATGAAATGTTCAAATTAAAACTATAAATTATCACACTCATATTATTATCCTACCAACCACATTCCAGCAGTCCTTACTTCTGCCGGACCCTGTATTTTGAGGTTCATCTACTTTGAAACGCGTGATTCCAGTAATTTTAATATTTGTCCACTACTATACAGCTTTCTCTCATATGAAAGTACCATAATTTATTTATACATCATCTGGCAATGATTATTTAGGTTGTTCTGAATATTTTGCTACAATAAACAAGGCTACTTTGGCAGTTCTTGGCATTTCTCTTGGTACACGTGTATAAAAAGTTCCTCTAGGATATATAGTTCTAGGAGTAGAATTGGCTAGTTCATATGATATGTACATCTTCACGTGTTCTGGGTAATGCAAAATTGTTTTCCAAAGAAGTTGTGCCAGTTTAAATTTCTGCTAGCAAGAGGTAAGAGTCCTAGCTGCTACGTAGTCTCATTTACACTGGGTTAGCTTTTTATCATTATTGGCGCTCTATCTCATTGTAATTTTACTATATACTTCCCTGATTATTAATTAGGTTGACTGGCTGTCCACGTGTCATCTGTGAAATTCCTTTCATGGTTTTTGCCCATGTTTCTTTTAGGAATTTTGGCTTTCCTTATTAGATGTGTCCTTTACATACAGGGTCTGGCAGCAGTAACACCTGCTTGAATGTGGCTGGTAGGGTAATGATATGGGTGCAATAATTTATAGTTTTAATTTTAACACCAATAATGCTGCAGTGAACAACTTTGTGCATATATTACTTAATTGTGGAGGTGCATTATTGGGTAATTTATAGGAGCAAGATTGTTGAGTCAAAGTGGAAACACAGCAGGATCCTAGAATAGCATTGTTTCATTCAGTGTCATTTTGATAAAATGTAGCTGAGATGCTGTAGGAATGTAGCTCTTGTCTTTATCAATTAGCCTATGGTGTAATTGGTTTAGTTATGTGTTTCACTTGAAGTTGCAGAACCTCTCAACAATGTATAGTTAGTCTTAATGTATTTTTTTTTTTTTGTAGATATTGCTGAATTCCTTGTTGCACCATCTGGCAGTTCCACCAGAAATGGTACCTTTTATTCCACAGCCTCGAAAAGAGGATTGTGGCCAAATTTAGTAATTTTTGTGAATCTTATAAAGATAGATAGATAGAAGTTTGAATTTGCATTCTATCTGAGTGAAACCCAGCATTTTTAGAAAGAAATGTTCAATGGCTATTTGCATTTCTTTTTCTGTGAACTCTCCATTTATATCTTTTTTTAAGAAGATTTTATTTATTTACTTTTAGAGGGAAGGGAAGGGAGGGAGAAAGAGCAGGAAAGAAACATCAATGTGTGGTTGCCTCTCATGTGCCCTCCACTGGTGACCTGGCCCGCAATCTAGTCATATGCCCTGACTGGGAATCAAACCGGTGATCCTTTGGTTTGCAGGCCGGCACTCAGTCCACTGAGCCACACCAGCCAGGGGAGGTCTAACCGTTTTTTTGGTTGAGTCTTAAATGTTTTCTATTTATAAAATCATGTCATCTGCAAATACAGACAATTTTACTGCTTCCTTTCCAATGCTGATACCTTTTATTAATTTTTTTAATAGCCTGATTGCTCAAGGTAGGACATCTAATACTATGTTGAATAAGAGAGGTAAAGTGAAGAACCCTTGTCTTGTTCCTGATCTCAGGAAAAGCTTTCAACCTTTCACCACTGAGTATGATGTTATCTGTGGGCCTGCCATATAGAGCCTTTATTTGGTTGAGAAATGTTCTTTCTGTGCCTAATTTGTTAAGAGTTTTTATCATGAATGGATATTGTATATTGTCGAATGCCTTTTATTTGTCTATTGAGGTGATCATATGGTTCTTTTACTCTATTAGTATGGGGAATCACAAGGATTGACTTATGTGTGCCATTCTTGCATCCCAGGGATATATCCCACCTGATCGTGCTGAATAATTCTTCTGATGTGCTGTTGAATTTGGGTTGCTACTATTTCCTTGAGAACTTTTTCATGTATATCTATCAGACATATTTGCCTGTAGTTTTCTTTTTTCATATTGTTACTTTCTATTTTTAGTATCAGAATAATGCCAGCCTTGTAAAATGAGTTTGTAAGGGTTTCTTCCTCTGTTTTTTTTTAAGAGTTAAAAAAAAAGATTGGTATTAATTCTTTTACAAATGTTTCATAAAACTCACTGGTTAAGCCAGTTTGGCTCTGGGCATTTCTTCTTTGGGAGATTTTTGATTCCTGATTCAATGTTGCTCTACTCAGATGTTCTATTTCTTCTTGATTCAGCCTTGGTAAGCTGTATATTTCTAAGAATTTTTTGTTTTTTCTAGGTTGTTCAGTTTGTTGGTGTATATTTGTTTATAGTAGCTTCTTATAATCCTTAGAATTTCTGTGGTATTAGTTGTAATTTCTTATTGTTGTTGAGTGTGTGTATATGTCTAATCTTTCTAAGATTTTGGTACTCAAGTTATAACAGATGCACACAAATTTTTAAAGCTACATACATATAAAAATTAAGGCTATTTGAAAGCTTTCTTAAAATTTGAATCTTTTGTCTCTTCTCCATACCCATTTCACCTCATTGCTTTATTTTAGATCTGCATCACTTCATAACTAGATTATTGAATTAATCTCCTAACTGAACTTGGTAGATAATATAAAATGCAACTTTCTTTAACATTAAAGTATGTCCTTAAACTTCCCCCCTTCTATTCCATATACTATTTTTCATCTTGTCTCCCTGGAAAATTCTTGTTCATCTTTCCAAACCAAGTTTTTATAGTTGTGCTTTCTCTGTGACTATTCACCAAATGTCTCTTTCCTTTGAGCTCATCACACTTGGCTTTCCATTACATTTGTACCTTCTATGACTTGTGTTGTTGCACCTCATTTTGGGACTATTTAAAAATATATATATTTTTTTCTTTACTATAAGATTCTGAATACTTTGAGTATTTGGCCATGTATCCCTACTAACTATTACAGTGCCGTACATAAAATGTTAAACTGCACTTACATTTTGAGCTGCATTTTCTCTTTTTATTTTTATTTATTTTTTAATCTTTATTATATGTTTCCCCTTACCATTTAGTCCCCTTATACACCGCTCCCCCCAGCAATCACCACACTGTTGTGCATGTCCACAAGTCCTTTTTCCTTTTCGCTCAATCCCTCCCCACCAACCTCCCTCTGACTAGCTGTCATCTGTTCTCCATCTATGAGTCAGTTGCTGTTTTACATGTTAGTTCAGTTTGTTCATTAGATTCCACATATGATTAAGGCTTCGTTCCGCAGACATTTGTCTTCCTCACTAATGACTCTGAGTTTATTGTACCTGTGGATTGAGTAAACTTAACTGTGGGGGGATGCCCTTAGAACACGTTATTGGTGCAATTCTACCATTCCCTTTTGTGGACTCTGCTTTCAATTCTCAGGAAGCACCTGCTCCATGGGAGTATCAGCTAAACTTAGCAGTGTTTTAGCTAAACTTAATTTTACCAGCCAATGTCTTCTGTTTATATATGTATTTTCTAGAGTATTAATAAATGCCATTGTTCATAAATTCAGCCTTTATTTTCAGGTCTTGAGTCTTCACAGAGTGGTCAGTCTTCTGGTTACTCTCCAAGGCCAACAGACAGTTGTTTCAGTTCTAGTTCAGAAATGGTAAGTTATGCTCCCCTCTTCTTTTTTTGGCTGGTTAATGTGTGCTCTACTGATTTTGAATTTGTTGTGCTTCCCATAGTTTAACATTCTGGAAAAAGTAATTGAGCCAATAAAGTGTAGAAATAAAGGGAAACAAAATGTGAAAATATTAAAAACATAAGGAAAATATAAAGAAATAAAATGTAATGAGCATCACATTGATAACAATGATAAACATGTTCATTGTTATTTAGAAAAGCCATTCTTATCAGTACGAGTGTGTGTGTATGGTAAAGTTGTGTTTCTTTTTTTCCCCACTTGCAATAATTGAAAATGAAAACAACCAAGAATACATACAAAAAGAAAGGCTCAATGCTTGTATGAAGAAAACTATAAAATATTATTGTAAAGTTTAATCTGAATAATTGGAGTGATATTATTTTCTGAGTGGGAATGCTGCATTTCTCTTAAATTGCATGATTCGTGGAACTCTACTTCATTAATACTTCCATTTCCCTTTCACCCGCCTTTGTTTCTAGCTTGCTATCCAAACCGCTCTTGCTAAAGGAAGGGCACCAATGACCTCTATGTTGCCAAATTCATTGGACACTTTCCAGTTTTTTATTTCATGAGAAGTTTTAGTAATACTGGTAAAAATGATTATTTTACTTCCTTGTTTTGAAACACTTCCTCTTATGAAAACATACCATCTCAGTTTCCTTCATACTTCTCTGAATGAATGATACTTTATACTTTCGCCCACTTCTCTTTCACCCTTACCCCTATTTAAATGTTGTGATGCTTATTAGCCTTTGCTACAAGGACCCTTTTCTTCTCTTAGACTACACTCTGAACTCTAGGTGATGCTGTACACTCTGATGACTTTCTTCTCTGTTCAGTGATCGTTCTGAACTTGGACTACAGCCCAGGTCCTTACTTAGACGTCCAGTTTCCGATTGGATGTATCTTTTTGGACATTTTTCAAACATCTGCTTTTATTCTTACTTTAAACTGGAATGCCCCCACCGTTTCACTTTTCCAGTCAACTCTACCTCCAAAACAAAATGCATATTTTATCTACTTTGGAAAACAATAAAAATATGTGGGGAAAAAATTTCTGGTGTCAGGACCCTCCCTAGTCTAAGGTACCATCATCTTGTTCTTGAACTGCTGCAGTTATTTCTTAAGAGATTTCTCTACTCCCAGTCTTGCCCCACTTTTTCCCCTATTTAGCAATCATCATGATCGTTTGAAAACTTCAATTAAAATCATGTTATTTTTATTCATCTAATGGATTTCTGTTTTACTTTGAAATCTAAAATACAGTGGCTGTAAGCCATGTGTGTTCTGACCTTGGTAACATTTCCAACTTCTAGCCTTCTTCCCCTCTCACCATGCTCCACATACACTGACATTTCACTTTCCTTAGCTTATGAGTCTCTTTTCTGTTTCAGTGCATTATATATCCTGTTTCCTCTGCCTTGCTCTTACTCATCCTGTAGGTCTTAGCTTAAATATGTCATTGCTTCTAAAAGCCCCTCCTTGGCTCCTTAATCTAACTTAGGCCCCTCAGTTACACTCGCAAATTGCTTCATACTTGCTCTTCATAATATATTTCTCAGTTTGTAGTCACACATACATGGGTGTGATTGACTGGTTAATGTCATTTCCACCCAGCAGAGTGTGTGCAGTAAGAGGGCAGCAGGTATGGCTGCTTCATTTATATCGCAGATGCCAAATGAATATTCATTTCTCGAATAAATAAATTTACTGAGCTTGTTTTCCCTAATTCGTGTCTAGCCAGTCTCAGTGCTATTTCTTTTTAAAAATTTTTTAATAAACTTTCATTTTTTTAAAGATTTTATTTATTTATTTTTAGAGAGGAGAAGGGAGAGCGAAAGAGAGGGAGAGAAACATCAATGTGTGGTTGCTCCTCACATGGGCCCCTACTGGGGACCTGGCCCACAACCCAGGCGTGTGCCCTGACTGGGGTATTGAACCGGAAACCCTTTGGTTCTCCAGCTGACACTCAGACCACTGAGCCACACCAGCCAGGGCTCAGTGCTTTTTCTTGAGCTTACTTTTTCTATTTCGGTGCCAATCACCTGAGACAGATACTTACTTTAGGATTTTTTTATGTTAACTTTTTTTTTCCCCAGCTGGAATAATCAATTCCTTTATATAAGATTTTCATTAAAAGAATATTTTGGTTAGCTTAGTAATGAAAATTTAAATTTTTCATGAGGTTGAAACGTTCACCCCATTAAATTGAAAACTAGAACTTTTAAAAGTTCTTAAAATTTGACATTTAATATAACAGTTATAATGTTTATTGCTATTCAGTTTTTCTGTTATCTATTTTATTTTCTGTTGATAATTCTCAAGTTATATCTTTTATGAGAATAGGTCTATAAGAGGTATAATATAGATATTTTTTGACTTGATTATAAGTCATTGAGTGAATAATAGAAGTTTTACATGTTAGCTGTTTCTTTCAAAGTTATTACTTATACTCCACTCTTTTTAAGTGGTTCAAGAGCATGTTGTATTCCATTTGCTCTGTGTGAAAGGAGATGATGTAGACTAGGATTATGGGTACTGATAAGAGACAAAGTTCCCACTCTTTTTTAACTCTTTTGTATTTTTACTACAAGAATTATAAGTGTTCTTGATATTTTAAAAATTCATAATCCCTTTGATTTTTAACAACACACATCTAGCTTCATTTGCAGTTTGCTAAAGTCTGTTCCGTGTTTTGAAATTCTCTGTACTATGAATTTATGCTTTTAAGTTATTGAATAATTTTTTGAAAATTTAGAATCATTTATACTAAAATTACTAAAATTTTTCAGCTATCTGAAGATGAAGATCAAGCATTGCAGCAAACTGAAGATTCAAGTAGGAGATCCACCAAACCTGAAGACACAACTAATAATTTTCATTTAGAAAGGATGGCAGGATTTCCACACGATAGGAGTATTAAAGACAATACTAGAATTCATAAACCAAGTCAGAGTCTTGACCAGTTCTCAGTGAAAGATACTGCACATCAGTTGACACAGAGTCAGAGTAATTCAGCACACATGTTACAAAGCAAAACCAGTGCTGACTGCCGCCTGCAGTGTGTGAGACATGATGCATGGGTGCAGACAGAGTGTGCACCTGTGATGAGAGACAGATTAGATGCGGCCATACAGTGTAATATAATTTCAGAATGTAAATGCAGAAGCGATGTGTCTTCTCTTTGTAGTGTGGACAGGTGCAGTGAAGATATTAAAGCAGATACCACTGGAGGGCAGGAAATCCTTAAGAACAACTAATATTCTAAAATTTCTGCCTGAGATTTGGCATTTATCTTAATGTTCAGAATTTCATTAACATGACAAGGAATGAGAAAGTGAAGCTGAACACAAGGTGAAAATAATCAGAGGATATATTTATGTTTTTTTAAAACATTTTAATATAAGTTCAGATAGGTATTTCTTTAGTAGCTTTAGTATATCAAGTTTTTAGAAAATGCTATGTATAAATTTACTGTCTATCATTATTATGGTGATATTTATTGTATTATATGCTACTATTTATGAATTAAAAATACCTTTAATTGCTTCCTTCCTTACATCCTTATTTTAAAACAGTCCAGTGACATATTTAACAAAAATATTTTCTCCCAAGATTGCAGACAGAAAATAATACCAAATATATTTTATAACCTCATTATAAGAATTTTCTTAGTTACTATCTTAAATATCTTACCCTCATTAAGAAATTCTGGCAGTAATTTTTAGATAAAATACATTTTCTATTCTGCTTGAGTAACATTTTTGTGGGTGCTTATATTCTAAGGAAAATGTTATTGTCTTCAAGTAAAAAAATATTTCAACACTTTTATAAAAGAACTGTTCAATCTTGAAAAAATGATTTATGTTTACTAATTTTAATATTGCTAAGGCCTTTTCCCATAAATATTACATCATTTGCCATTTATAAAATTTAGGCTTTGCTTCCAACATAATATTTATTTTTTGTGTCAAGATTTTAAATGTTTGTACTCTAAAATTGTTATTTGTGTGGATATATTACAAAGTGCCCAGCAGGGGGCATTTTGATATCTAACTGAACCAAAAATAAAATTGTTAGGCATTTCTGTACCTTTAATGAACACGATGACTAGATATCGCAGATTTACATGCATATGTGTTACTCAATAGTTTGTGTTTCAGAGGTTTCTGATGCATAACGGTTTAGAAACACCAACAGCTAATGTTTAAATGGCAGCAATCTTCAGGTTTTTAGCTAGTTTGAGAAAGTTATTTTGGCTGCCTCAGAGTACAGTGAACTCAGTAATTTTCTTAAAGTGTAGTAATCATTTCATGAAAGGGGTATATAATTATCTGATACACATTTATAGTTTTCAAAAGGCTAGATTTTCATCCTGATATTAAACGAAAGGCATTCCACCATGGACCAATTATCCCAAGCATTATTTTGCAAAACATTAAATACTATAGTAATGAAGACCAGTGTATGGAAAAAGAAGATTGTATGCTGGTGAGATTAGAATAAGTTTGAGCTGTGAATTGTGGGTTGGCTTGAAATAAGTAACTTCCCAAATGTTGGTCTAATAAGTCTTTCAGAAAGTCCACACATAGTTATATTAGTATTAACATCATGATTTGGCAGTTAAACTCCGTAAGATGAAGATCGGAGCTTCTTAGTGCATTGACCATACATGAGGGCAGGGTAAGTAAGGTGCAGTGTGGTGAAGAATTTAAACTTACCCAGAAAGACGTCTGGCCTTTGCCCTTGGCTTTTGGGAGGTAATCTCTAAGCCTTTGGAATGTCTTGCCTGATAGAAGTGTCTTTGTTTGCCTGGGAATGTTTGGGTCAAGCCAGACAGTAACAGTGTGATTTAGGAATAGACTTTGAGACAAGCAGTCTCATCTCAACTTCCTGAGAGGCTGGACACAGGTGGGCATTCAACCACACAACTGTGGTGGAGCCGCAGTGAAGACTCTGGACTCCAAAGTGCAGGTGAGCTTCCCTGGCTGCCAGTACCCTCTGTGTGTTGTCACACACTGATACCAGGAAAGTGACACTGCCTGTGCCTCCACAGAAGAGGACAGCTGGAAGCTCTGCATTTATTACTTTTCTAGACTCTGCCCTGTGTGTTACTTATGCCGATGTTAGTCTGTATCCTTTCCCTGTAACAAACTGCAGCTATGAGGATAATGGCTTTCAGTGAGTTCTTAGTCTTCCCAGCAGTTATCAGATCTGAGGGTGCTCTTGAGACCCCAGAAGTAAGACTGTTTTCTAACTTTTCTAATAGGTGCTAACTCTTGAGGTACTTTAAAGGATAAATACATTTAAAATATATTTAAAGGAAAGTAAGTATAGGATTACAAAATAAAAAAGACATTTCATATATTATAATAGATTACCACATACTTCTTCAGTACAATACTGGTTTAGGTTTTCTTGTGATGAAAGCATTTAATGAAAAAAAATTAATTGAAACATAGCTTTCTTTCCATATTTGAAATTTAAGGTTTATAAGACAAAGTAAATCCTAGCTAAGGTTTATCCAAATGAAACAAACAAACAAACAAATATGAGACTATCTTTAGGGATAATCTCATGTAATTTACTTTTATAGCACTTATCATAAGTAATTTATTCATGTAATTTCTTGGTTAATCTTTATTTTCCCCACGATACCATATATATAGTAGTGTATCAAATGCTGGCAGTGCTCTGCTAATATTTCCTTGGCACTTTCCATTTTAACACATGCCAGCCTGATTTTCCACTGCCAGTACCTGTGACACATCTCCTCAGAGGTTTCTTGTGGCTATAGATACCTGCTCTGCCTGTGGGTGGGCAGACAGGACATACCAGGAAATTGATGCTGTTTGAGAGCAGTCTTTTAAAACAATAACTGATTAGAGTTGGTGGATAAATACCCAGTTCCCTTGTCTCTTGGACAGAACAATTCCTACGGAAGCATCATCTACTCAAAGTGTGATCCACTGACCCATAATATTAACCTGTTATTTCCTGGGGGTTGGTTAGAAATGCAAAATTTTAGAGCCCACTCTACAACTACTGAATCAGAATCTCTGGGAGTGGGGCCCAGGAATCTGGGCTTAAATAGGAACTATTCTTCCCAAGTTCCTTAGGACTAAGCTTCAGTTACATGCCATAGTACCTTGTTTGATAATAAACCGCTTATTAGCTTCCTTCCTTTCCTTTTCTGCCTCCTCCATTTCCATAACAGTGTTTCTTGCGATCACCCTCCAAACAAACCACATGCATGTGTGTCCATGTGTTATGGTTTGCTTCTGGGGGACTCTATACTGACAGGTTAGAGATCATGACGAATGGATGAATGAATTGTCTTTTCCTAGTTTCACAATTCTTTACTCCCAGTTTTTCATTTCTGGCAACTCAAGTGCATCTAGTTGCATTTTAGACACAAGTGAATAGAGAGGTAGTGAAATGAAATAGTCATCAGAGTAAATGATCCAGAATACAAGAGAGAAAAAAGAAAGAAAATATGAAAGAAAATTAAACAATAAGGGTGGTAGAAGCTCCAACATATTTTTAATTGAAGTATTGGCAGTAGAGAGAGACCAGGATAGAGGTATAACTTGGAGAGAGAATGGTGGCGATTTTCCAGAACTGCTTAGTCATACCCACAAATTCAAGATGGGCAAAAAGTTTCAGGTATGGTAATATGAAATCAGTATCAAAACCTCTCATAATAAAATGCTAGCCTCAAAGACAAAGAGAAGACCTTGAAAGCAGCTGGAGAGAAAAAAAGACTATCTTTCTATGACAGCTATACAGTTAGATGACTTTTTAATAGCAATAATAAAAGACAAAAGACAGTGTAATAATACCTTCCAATCCTGATAGAAAATAACTGTTACCCTACAATTGCTTTTCCTGTTCTACAGCTCTAGCGCTGTTTGAAAACCCCAAACTAGTCAATAATGAGGAACCACTTCTAAAGGATTTGGTGATTTTTATTTAACGGTTGGTTTTTTGTATATAGGTAGTGCTTTTTTATGAGAAGGTTTCTGATTTTTGTCACTGTTTGGTCTGTAACCCATATGCTCCATAACTTCTTCATTGACCCTGCTTCCTTTGGTCTTCTTCTGGACTTGGCAGCACTTGAAGTTGTTCAGCCGCAGGAATTTCTTTTACTTTTTCAGTGTTGTTTCCACTGATCTGCAATGCGTATCCCTTTATGCATGTTGCTGAAGGGCTATCACATAGTCTCATTTTCAAAATGCTTTGTTACTTCAAGCTTCTCTTGAATACTTAAAGCTTTCCTTTTACATTTATTGTCTGTGTTTTTGAATGAGGATACTTAGGCATGTTGGGGATGATGATATATATATATATGTATATATATACATATACACACATATATGTATACACATAGCAGTTTATATATATAAACTGCTCTCACATATGTGAAAGGATAGCAAGCCACAACCTTAAAAGATAATGTGCACAGGGAATTGCGGTAACTGCTTGGTTTTGAATGTGTGTGTTCATTTTGTATACACCTATGTGGCTCAGTTAGGAAGGGTGCCGTTTCCTGTATTTACCTGGTGTTTGGTGGATGCAGTTGCACGTCAGTCAGTGTGAATTCACGTTATGTTCAGATTGTCCCTACTCTATCCTGGGGGAACAGATTTGCCATCTCAAACAATTATGATGAAAGAGATGCCCGGCCCTGCCCCAGACAGTGGTCTGTCTGTTGGCTTACTAGTGTCTTTGGAAGGGCACATGTTTTAAAGGCGATAAAATATAACATCATTTTGAAAATCATTGATTATGGTCACAAAAATTCTCCTCTGTATTTACCTATAGAGAGTTTGTATTTTTAGTTCTTACACTTAGGTCTGTGATTCATTTCCAGCTATTTAAAAAATAAATTGTAAGGTTATAAGTTCTTCTTCTTCTTCTTTTTTTTTTTTTTTTGGCATATAGATAGATACTCAGCTGCTACAGCAGCAGTTGTTGAAAATACAATTCTTCCTGCAGTTGAATTAACTTTGTAAAAACTCAATTGACCGCGATGTGTAGGTTTGACTCTTTATTCTGTTTTATTGATCTATATATCTTATTATATGAATATGACATTGTTGATTTGTATAGCAAGCTTTGAAATCAGATAATATTACTGTCTTTTTTAAACAGTTGTTTTGGGTTTATGTATATTTCTGTATAATTTTGGCCTCAGCTTGTCAATTTCTCCAAAAATATTCTAGTTAGATTTTGATACAGATTATCTTGAGTCTATATAGAAATTCACAAAGAATTGAAATCTTGAGTTTTTACAGTCAATGAATATGTCATATATCTTCATTTATTTGGGTTTTCTTTAATTTCTTTAATATAAAGCTTTTGCCTAGACCGTAGCTGTATTAGCAAAATAAATATTGATGTTTTAAGCCAATAGGTTTTGGGAGATTGTTACCCACTAGTAGATAGCTGGAACACATTTTGGTATCTGAAAGTGAGGTACTTCCATAAGAAAAACCCGAAACATGGCTTTGGAATGGAGTTGAAGCTGGAGGAAGCTGTCGAGAGAAGATAATTAGGTGAAGTCTAATCCTTGAAGCGACTGTTAGTGGAAACCTTATGGTCCTTAAGGTGGCTTGTCAGTGAGGGTTGAAAGGCTATTGAGGATAGCCTTAGGATATCTTCAATTGAGGATATATTATTGCAATTTGGAAGATTAGGGGTATTTATTATGTAGTGGCAAAAGGTTAAGCAACACTATCACCTGTAGTAATGTGGAGACTAGAACTAAGGAGAAAGTAGAACTACGAAATTAAGGAGATTTCAAAGGAGAGTGTTGATGGTGCCTCCTGGCTTCTTCTAGCTGCTTGTAGTGAAATGCAATATGTGCATGTTAAGTGACAGAAATAACTATATGTACAAGAGACCCCCTAAAAACTGGGATTATCTTCTGGAGGTCGGGCCCTTTGTAACACAGGCTTCCACCACTGAGTGATGGAACCCATCTGTATCAGTGTGCCAGCTGGCGTTGTTGTGAGAGGCTATGTTCAGCTTCATGAATTTTTTTTTGAAGATGCTTTCAATGCATTTGCCCATTTTATGAAGGGTGATTTACGAGCACACCTGCCCACATCATGCTGAGTGTTCAGCAGTCTTTGACCAAAAGCAGCATGACCGCTATGCCCCACCCTCCCTATTCACCAGATCTAGCCCCAAGTGACTTCTTTCTTTCCCCTGAATGAAAAAAGTCCTCAAAGGGAAACATTTTGCAGATGTGGAAGAGGTGAAGCAAAAAACAGCAGAGGCACTAAAAGGCATCAAAATATTGATGAGCTCAAAAACTGAGCAGTGGAAAAAATGCCTTGATAGATGTATTGCATCAAATGGAGAGTACTTTGAAGGTGACTGACATTTAAACATGTAAGAATAAATATACAATTTTTAATAAAGGTTTTTAGGGGTTCTTCCCCTGTGTAACAGAGCTGGGACCTGGCTAGAATAAAAAATAAAAACTGTTTCTCATTCCAGTTTCTTCAGATGGCAAGTGATACTAAAATTATGAAAAGGCTTTGGACAAAGACTGATTCCAGGGCACTGTCAGGAAAGTGAAAATAAAGATAACGTCAAGGGTGCTACAAAGACCACTGCAAAGACCTCAGGATTTGAGGTGGTATCTCACACAGATAAACATCTCTAAGGATCTTAAAGAGCATGCATGGCAAATTGTCTCTGTTCAACAATAGGGTTTTTAAGGAAGCCAATTTTGAGTTTTGTGGATATAGCTTTTGTCTAATGGGGTGAGTGAGCCCCAGTACAATTGATAAGAGACCTTCATGGTTTTAAGAGATAATACCTGCTTGGACTAAAAGGGGCAGAGACATTACAACATTTAAAGAGGCCTTTGGGCCCTGGCTAGGTAGCTCACTTGGCTAGAGCATTCTCCTGATATGCAAAGGTTGCGGGTTTGATCTCTGGTCAGAGCACATAGAAGAGCCAACCAATGCATAAATAAGCAGAACAACAAATTGATCTCTCTCTCTCTCTCTCCCCCACCTCCATCCCCCTCCCTCTGTCCCCCTTTCCCTCCCTCCCTTTCCCTCCCTCCCTCCCTCCCTCCCTCCCTCCCTTCCTTCCCAGTTCCTCTTTCTTTAAAATCAATACAAGAAAAGGAAAAAAAAAGGAGGCCTTTGGACTTTGGAAGTAGGAAGTAGACTGGTAAAACTACTCAGCTCAAACATGAGCAGTTTTTTTTTGTGTGTGTGTGTGTGGAAAAGGATGGCTAAGGGGCAGAACCGTGAGCTCAGAGTGCAGGGTGGGGACCTGCGGAGAGGCTGTGCTGCATTTCCAGGCATCAGGTCTGAGTCAAAGGACCGTCAGTACGTGCCTGGCTGGACTTCAAAATCATTAAGGATTAGTGACTCCTGTTTGCCTCCCTTTCCCGTCCTTTCAAGGGAAAGTCTATGTTATATCTCTTCTACCACGGAATATTTGTGTGCAGAAGACATATAACTTGTTTCTTTAGCTCACCAGGTCTTCATACTGAGAATAGCTGTACTTGAGGAGCTGTGCTTGGCTTGCTTGGTAAGTGGTGTCTGAAGAGTCTCATACACAGTTGGATGAGATTTGAGACTTTGAATCTACGCCTGATGCCATAATAGGTGAGCCTTTTGCAGAGGTGGGGTCGTCCTGGGAAGTGGGCAGTGTATTTGTCATACAAAAGGAATACGAATAATTGGAAGCCAGAGGGTCCGTTTGCAATTTCTTTGACTCCCCTCCTTTTCCTAGGCATCTAAGGGGAGCCTAATTTCTCTTCCTTTGATATGGGTGAGCCTTAGTGACTGACTTCTAACAAACAGAATGAGGCGAAGGTGATGATGAATGACTTCAGGCTCTGGTATGAAAAACATGATATGGTTATTCTTTTCTCTATCCCTTTTTCAGGGTGCATGTGAGCTGCCATTTAAGAAGTCTGGCGATTGTAAAGCCTCCGCGCTGGAGAGACCACGTGGAAAGACATGGTGGAGTTAGAGTAAGATTTCCAAGGAGCCCCGGCTTTCCCTGCCCCAGCCCTTTGGGTTTTCTTGGGCCAGGCACCAGATGTGTAAGTGAATTAGCCCCCTGCTTTCAGTAACCCCCAGCCAAAGGTGTGCGGAAATAGGCTGTTCCTGCTAGCCCTGCTGCATTATTTATGATCAAAATAGATTGTTTTCAGCCGCTAACAGTTTTGAGGTGATTTGTTACACAGCATTAGTTGACTGGAACAGTTCATGCTTACATGTCTTATTATTCACATTGCTACATTTACTGGTGAGAGCTAGAACTTTGTTTTGCACTATGTTTTAAAATGTATATGGCCTAAAATAGTTCTTTTCACACAGTGGGCACTTAGTAAACTCAGTTGGTGCTACTAATGAATTGGAACACAACCCACACTACTGGCGTCTGGCTCTTTTAATGCAGCCTCATTCTAGAAATACAGTTGGATCATTTCACAGCTCCCCTGTGAACCTGTTTGTGTTGCTTTATTTACCTTAGTTGCTTTCTGACCGTTGAGTTTGTAGCTGGTATTGCTTTCACTTCACCTTGACTGTGACTCCGCAACTATTAAAGTATATTGAGCTGTGTGTAAGTTTTACAGGTCACCCATTCCTTGGAATTGTACCTAATACATAGTAAACAGTCATTATTTGTTGATGGACCTTAACTGTGTGAAAGATTAAGAATGACTTACATAGATTACCCCTTTTAATCCTCACAACAACATTAGGATGATTATCTCCACTGTGTAGATAAGGAAAGTGAAGTTGAATTTGGGAAAGTGGCTTTTCCAGTCAATAATGGAGATAGGATTCCAGTCAAAGATCTGACTCCAAAGCCTGTGCTCCTGGTAGTTGTGCTTTACATGGTTTTGGTGTTGATATAGATTTCCAGTCCCTGACCGTGAGATTATCCATCGAGCGCACCCACACCCTTTATTTGCTTCACGGGTTAGCTACTGATTCTCCAGAGTTGATGCCTTGTTTTCTGCTGCCTGGTGGTGTTGCTACATTCTTTCTCGTGACTCATGTTTGGAGGTCCATGGAGAGAATCTACCATTAAAAATGTAATCATGTACATGAAGTTGAAAACTAAGAAAACCTAGTTCAGTAACACAGAAAGTAATAGTGCATTGTCTTCATGGAAAATATATGAAATATAATAAAACCAGGGCCACTGATTGTTTCCATACTTGAAAAAATTAAGACCTGTAAGCATGAATGGAAAAGACTGATGGCAATTCTGATATTAGATCTTACAGTTTTAGAATCAGATATTTTTAAAGATAATTTTTTATTTTTCAATTACAGTTGACATACAATATTGTATTAGGTTCAGGTGTACAACCCAGTGGTTAGGCATTTATGTAACTTACAAACTGACCACTCTGATAAACCTAGTTCCCGGCAGACTGCACACATAGTTATTACGGTGTCATTGACTAAATTTCGTATGCTGTACTTTACATCCTTGTGACAATTCTCTAATTACCAATTTGTACTTAATCTCTTTACCTTTTACGCACAATCCCCAACCCTCCTCCCATCTGGCAACTGTCAGAACGTTTTCTGTATGCATGAATCTGTTTCTGGTCTGCTTATTCATTTATTGTTTTTTAGATTCATCTGGCTTTTGTCTTTCTCTGACTTACTTCACTCAGCACAAGACCCTCTAGGTCCATGCACGTTCTAGCAGATAGCAAGATTTTATTTATTTATTTTTTTTGTGGCGGAATCATATGTATTTTATTGTATGTATGCACTACTTCTTTATCCATTCATCTATTGATGGACTTTTACTGCTTGCATGTCTTGGTTATTGTAAGTAATGCTGCAGTGATCATATGGGTGTATATGTCTTTTTGATTTAGTATTTTGGGTTTCTCCAGATAAATAAATGCTGGGAAGTGGAATTGCTGGGTCCTTCTTTGTTTCTTGTTATAGTGTTTGCTTTAGAGTATATTTTGTCTGGCATAAGTATTATCACACCAGCTTTTTGTCCGTTTGTTTCCGTTTTTGTGAAATATCTTTTCCCATCCGTTTATTTTCAGTCTCTGTGTCTCTCGCTCTGAAGTGAGTCTGTTGTAGACAGCATATGTAAGGGCCTTGTTTTGTTATCCATTCAGGCAGAGGCAGCAATAACATTTTCCATATAAAGCTCATTGTAGAAAAGAAACAATAAAGTGTAGTGGTTAAAAATGACTTTGGCACAAGCTGACCTGGGTCTAAGGTCAGACGGCAAGCTGTGCTACTTAATATGTTACTTTCCTTCCCAGGACATAGCAGACTCTTATCCATAAAACTGGGGGAGCAATGGTACTTCAGATACAGGGTTTCTGTGAGGACAGAATGAGATGATGAATACAGGAGGTCCTCATTATACCATTGTGTCCTTTAATGTTTCATTGTGATGTTGATTAGATGCTATAGGAACTTAACTCCTTTTTATATCAATTAGCCTATGGTAAAATTGGTTTTGTTAACATCTGTGTCACTTAAAATCACAGAACCTGTTGACAACCTTAATTGAGGGCTTACTAGATAAAGGATCTGGCATATAATGTGAGTTATTTTATAAATAAAATGTAGAAATAGAATAATTTACCATAAAACAAGCAAATCCCAACTTAGCTATCCCAATATTTAATGACATTTCTTATTAGGTTTTTCCCTCTTTTAACATGACTCACAAGAAACGAACCAAATTTGATGTAGACCCCCAGCTCGTGGGGTCTGCGGTGTTATGGATGAGACAAATTCACACGGACTACCGAGTCCTGTGGAGAAAAAGGGACGCCACTCTCTCAAGGGGAAAGCGCCTCAGAGCGCCTTGGCCACTCTCTCAAGAGGAGAGCATGCCAACCTTGACAAGCTTTTATTACTTTTCTGGGCACATTACATGATGGTCCTCATTTACTATGCACAGGTTTGCTTTAGGTGGTTACCTTTTACAGAAAACGAAGGAGAGGATGCCGCCAATCACATAAGAAGGATATTTGCAAATGCAAAGGGAAAAGTGGTTGAACTGGTTACACTCGTCCTTGGAAAGTTTAGCATGGATTTGAGGAAGTTACTTTAAAGATATGTAGTAAACGTTTGCTGTCTCAATTCAGGGTGAGGGAGTTTTAGCAAAAGCAGGTCTGAAAGTGGCCTAGGTTACAATGCAGGCCTAATTCCCCCTGGGAGAACCTATCCGTGGGTGTGGGTTGTGTCTGGGCCCATGCCATGCAGAATGGTTTCCTATACAAATTTGTCATGTTGATGTGTTTGTGAATATGCATGAATTCATGTACTGTAAGGAATTAGCTGCTGGATTAAAACAGTTTTGCTATACTATGGTTCATTTACAAAGCATGCTTGTTGATATTGACCTGGTGCCATGGTGTTATTTTTTTTCCAGCCCAGGAAACATTTCCATTGCTCCTTGTGGGCCACATGAGTGCCTGTGATGCATGCTTCCATTCATTCTTCAAACGTTTACTTATTGAGCACATACTACATACTTGGTACTTTACAAGGTGCTGATGGGTTGGTAGGAAATAATGCAAGTTCCTTGTTCTTGTGCGATGTACATTCTAGTGGTGGAAGCAGGCAAGAAATAAAAATACTTTTCAAATAATGATGAATACTAGGAAGAAAATAAAGTTACATGACAATGTATTGGTCAGGAAGGGCGCAATTAAAATGTGCGGCTAAGGCAGGCTCTCAGAGGAGATGATTCTGAGCTGATACCTGAATAATAAAAAGGCACTAGACACACAAAGAAGGGGCGACAAGCATATAAGGCACAGATAACATCACGTGCAAAGCCCCTGGGGTGGAAATTACTTAGCATTACCAATTCCAAAGTAACTTGCATATAAATCTACTCAATCAGTTATGTATTATTCACTAGGTGAGCTCACCTTTTGAAAGAACACGATGCTAATTTCCTTTCCAAAGCGGAGATTTCAAAATCCTAATGCAGTGGTTCCCACACTGTCATGTACTTCAGAAATACTGGAGAGTTTAAGTTTCCTGACCTAAAAAATTTGAACTGGTAGAAAGAGTGGAATGGTGGTTACGAGAGTCTGGGGTTGGGACAAATGGGGAGATGCTGTTTAAGGGCACAAATGGAGCTATTATAGATAAATAGGTCCTGGACCCCTGATGCACACCTCCGTGACTATAGCAATAGTACTGCATTTTCACCTTGAAAGTTGAGAACCCATCTTAATCATTCCCACCACACATGCGCACACACACAAAAGGAAAGTGATGTGCTAGAGGTGTTAGCTAAAATCCATGTATCGGATCAGTAAGTTGTGTGCCTTAAACGTACATGCTTTATAGATCAGTTACATTTCCAGATTTGCATTCGTAACAAACTCACAGGTGATGCCTGTGCCACCAGTGAGAGCACTTATCTGCTGCTCTAACAAGTGTGTTTTAAAAAGTTTATTGAGGTGACACTGGTTTGTAAAATCATACAGGTTTCAAGCGTACAATTCTGTAATATATCATCTGTGTATCTCATTGTGTGTTTACCACCCACGTCAAATCTCCTTCCATCTTCAGATATCTGACGCTTTTTGCCGCCTTCCCCCAACCCGCCTCTCCTCTGGTGACCACTGTACTATACTGCTGTCTCTGTCTGCGAGGGTTTTTTATTTTTGTGTGTGTGAGCTTAGTGTCCACTTGCTAAAATCATGCTATTTTATGTAAAACATTTACTCTGTGTAGTGTAAAATCACCTGAAATTAATTTTTGTAAGTATAATGGAAAAGTACATGAAATATTACAAGAAAAAATATTGATGTTTCATATTGAATTCATAGCATCTGTATCAATATGAATTTAATTTCAATATAACCAATTAGTGAAGGGTTAATGTCAGTTTTCATCTGGAGGGGATTTCAAAAATTATCTTTAAATGCTGAAAGGAATTTAAAGGATAAGTGACAGAAATTTTCTAGAATTATTTTTGCTGACTGAGAGATTACATGAATAGAAATTGTATATGAAATGCTGTTCATCTAGAAACTATGGGAATGTCTTATCAACAGTGCCATTCAGGAGGATATTCATGGAAAAGATGCAGAAAGACAGAGGGACATCAGGCTAGTCAGCCAGAGCAGCTCAGACTGTTCTGGACAGCAGGGAGCATGGCTGCTGGTCACACAGCCTGCATGACATATGCCAAAGAGGCCCATGTATTCCTGTCTGTAGCAGTTCCCAGAAAGGGAATTTATAAGCACAATGCTTGTACTTTGGACATCATAACCTTAGCAGCATCGGGGATAGCATATGGATGATAATATGAAGAAGAGCCAACAGTCATCCAGCACTTCATGTCATTGCATTAAGCACTTTACATGATTGATGGGTGTAACCCCCAACACACAGATGATAGCAATGACATCTCCACTTCATAGACAAGGAAGTGAGGCAAAGTGTAACCCAGTGTAGTTTAGGTTACCAGGCAGCAAGTTGAAAGCTGGGATTCAAACCTAGACAATTTGCTTTCACTCTGATCTCTTGAACAGTGTACCATAGACTGCTTCATATTTGGAAAAGAATCCCAGATCAAAGGTTTTCAGGATTTGTGTCTATGGTCCAGTTTAAAATGAGGTATGTAATTCATTTATGCACACTCTTTCAGTTATTTCAGTTATACAGGAGTTCCACAATGTCTCTGTGTTTTAATCTTTCTGCCTGGATTTGACAAGACATTCCAAATGAGGACCGAGAGGAACACTGTTGGAATAGTCATTGCAGAAAGGAGTTTTGTTCCACTTCCTAGTGTGTGATCATCGGCAAATCACCAAAATAAGTTTTAGTGTTGATAAAAGGACGACGTTTACCCCACACGAGTGGACAATTAAATGAGGACGTTTCTGACCACTGATTCAGACATGTACTGCACTATGTACTTGTCCAGGTGAGTGGACATTTTATGCATAATTTATGGGATTCTCAAGAATCCTCGATTAAGTTGCAACCCCACTGTAAGCCTTTGAATGACAGTGGATCTAATGTCCTCAAAGGATCTGCTTGGGCTCTTCCTGTAGCTGGGCTCAGGATGGCACACCCTAACTGTGGAGGTAAGTTGAGCAGCGACCTAAATCAAACAATAACAGAATGCTTACTAGTACAAGTCACGGTTGGGGCAGAACGGTGGTAGAGAGCAATGGAGTTCCCAAAAGACTGCCTGCTGTCCGCTCCCCCAGCAGGTAATTTGTTCCCATTTACAAAGCAACAACCAAAAATAGTTTTTGTCAATCCCACACAATGGTTCATATTAACATCTGGTTCTGACAACAACCAGAAATAATTATTTCATGGGTTTGTAAACATTTCATTCGAAATTCTGTAGTTACTATTTACAATAGTTCCTTGGGACGATTTCTAGGTATTATAAAATACCTTTAAAGATGTGTTTAAACATGATCGAAATAGGTAAAATAACATTAAAATGATAGGACTGCATAAATACTTCCTTGTAGATGTTTTTACTATGGAGCCTAGAGCCTAAAATCTAAGGAAGAGAATTAGAGAAAATACAAAAGTGCAGGGAAGATAAATGAGTAATGAATTATCTTAACATTTATTTGATTATTTTCATTTACAGTTCTGGCACTGACACTTTTTTTTAAAAAAAACATTTTAATTTTATGTAAAGATTGAACTTCAATAAAATAACTTAAAAAACATTTACATATACATCACTAAATTTCCATAAAATATACAATACTTTTGATACAGCTATAGGCTAGAATTAAATGACTCTGAAGGAAATGATACATAGTCATAATTTTTAAGAGATACTCCATATGTCACATGTAGGAATAAATATTTCTATTGGATTTGCCAAGACATGAATATTAAACACTGTATAACATGCACTCAGAAATTAAAATATACATTTTGAAAACATTTAAAAAGCATAAAACTTTTGATTTCATCTAGATATACATTAGAGCTTCCAAATAGAAATTCGAACATTATAAATAAAAGATATTATAACATAAAGTGAGATAAAATCCAAAAGCTGCTAGGAACCAGCTTGGACACATAAATATAAATTTCTACTTTGGCTAGAGTTAAATCTCATCTTTTTTAATGTTTTAATTGAGGTGGGATGATATTTGAATATTATTAAAATTTGCTAAAATTTTAAAACCTTATAAAACATTGGTTTTTACTTTTACTTGTACGCTGCATTTTTTTTTCTCATTTATACTGATATGACAAAATCAAACACATAAATTTAACTGTCTAAAATAAAAATTTGAATATTACTGCTAAATGAAGGTAGGTATATTTAACATTCCATAGACCAAATCACTCAAATACAACAGACTATTTTATACACACAAAGTAAAGATTTATAGGAGTTATATTGTTTTACACTCACAAGCAAATTAGGGTAAATTTCTTTCATGTACTTCTGAACATCATTAACACATAAAATATCTCTGTGATGATTATTGGCACACAAAAATTTCCTTCTCTGAGGGACAACATAGAAGAGTTTGTAGCAGTTAGCCACTTGGCATTTTTAAATGATTGCTATTTCTAGAAAGCAGCAGCAATATTGCCCACCCAGGATGGAATATACTGACTATTGATACACTGCTACAACCAGAATCACTTCATCAATTAGCTTAACTGTACTATATAGGAGACTAAGAAAATTAATAGAAAGTGACAGAAAACAGGACGTTAAAATTAATCCACAGAACAATTTTGAGTCTTTTTATAGGTAGCACTTACACATGAGCTGTAAATTTTATCCACAATTTAATACACTTTGCTGTAAAGCATGTATTATGAATTTTCTGTTCCTGGCCTGGCATGTCATTCTTGTATTTGTTGTTAGTGAAAAGATCGGAATTTGGTAATTGAAAACTCGTCACAACAGCTGTCAGCTATTGGATGCTTAATATAATTTGAGATTTTGTAAGTAGAAGAAAGGTTAAAAAACTGAATATAATAAAATGAAGACAATCCTTCCAGTCCCCTCACTGTATTACAGTATTTATATTAATGCCACTGCATGCTGAGATTTTCTTACATAACATGTGGATAGCATTGTCTAGAGTATCTTCCCCCAGGATCCATGGATTATTATAATACAATCGATTTTACTTACTGAGGAAAAAGAAAAAGGGTAGGTTGTCAGCCTGTATTTTTCCTGTTCATTCTTCCTCTGCATAACTGATTTTGAAATTAGAGTAAATAATTTCTGAATTCTTTGCTTACATGGACTTTCCATTTTAGAGTGAATAACTCAAAAACATTGATTCAGATACTTAAATTTTGTTCAGTGGTAAAATAAGGTTATGGGAAAGCAGTTGATAGCATTATTCTCACAGCATTTTCCATCAGTGAACTAACTACTGCAAATGATTGGGAACAAAATTTCAAACCTTTTAAACCTAGTTTTAATTTAGATCTCTTACATATACATTAAACATCATGTGTTGGACAACCATTGACTAAAGTGTAACAATCAAAATGATCAGGGATGCTTATATTGAAGAAGAATGTTGACACCAAATCCTTATCTGACATCATCTTTAGACTTAAGTGTTCAGATGACGATGAAAAGTTATATTCTCATGTCGTGCAGATACATCAGCCAGCCAGCTCATAAGCCTCAATAGGGCTATCTTCACTGTATTTGCCTAAAACTTAATATATATTTATTGAACTTGCAATATGTTTAGAATCAAACCTATAATTTTAGTTAAAAGTATGATGTTTAATGCATTTTAATATGGTAGGTTAAATACCACCATATATAAATTACCCTAAAAATATAGATTTGATATTTCAAATGGAATGTTTTTAAGTTGATAGTGGTAGCTAAAGATGCTCACAACTTAAAAGGTGCATAATATTAAAAACCTTCAAAATTCAAACATTAAATTTTTATATAAATAGTCACCAAATCTAAAAATAATACCTTATTGTATAAGGTTCCATTTCAAGTAGTTATTTTGTTTTTAAAAAATTATAAATAATTCTTATACTGTGCCTCTCTGTACTTCAAAGATATGGAATATTATCTTGATCACTATATAAATAACATATAGTCCTTTAAAGAAGGGGTTGAGGAGAACAGAGGAGAACTGTGGCTAATTTTCCCTGTTATTATGTGCATTTATGGATATAAAGTTGAAAACACCATTTGCTTATGTCAGGGAGAACAGGCCATGTTCTGCTCTACAAACTAATGAGTTGAGTTTCTCCTTTAATAAAGTGACTGTGCTTTCAGTCCAGCTGAGTTAATGCTGCATATATATATATAGATATATATATAATCTATATATATCTATATATATATCAGGAGAACTAAGACAATTACTTACATAAATAAGTTCTTTGAGTATTTCATTGTTCTGAATACTTCTCCTCCCTGTCATATTTTGATTTTTAATACACAATAGCTCCTTTCCCACTTCACCTGTGTGAAGTATTACACAGATGAGAAATAGCAATAGAATACTAATTTTCTCTATGAAATCACATCAGCTTTTATGGGGCAAATTAATATTAATATCCCTTAAAAAAATCAATGGTCAAAGCACCTAATTCAAAGAAAAAAACACTGTTAAATAAAATATTTTATTATTTGCAGTGATCAGAGGAGAACATTTTTTAGTTCAGTAAAGTGCATCGTAGCCTTGCTGACTAGAGAATGAGCCTCCTTGGCTATCCTCTTGGTTTTGACATTGGATAGGAGCAAACCAGACTTAAAGAGCATTAGAAAACACCCTAGAGATTGGCAGAAACACAGTGAATTTAGAGACAGCCACCTTTTCACTCCTAAGTGTACCTTATTAGATGTTTAGAACCATGTTAAAATGCATCAAACTTACGCATTCCTGTCCACAGAAGAGTCATTCATAATTTCATTGGGACTAGCAGGTAATTTTGTACATACTATGTAGTTCTTTAATATAAGAGCAAAGATTAGAGTTCCCTGATGAAGGAACACAAAAAAACAAATACTTTGAAAAGACATAAAAATGGAGAAAGTCAACATTTCTTGAAGACATGTGTTATGTGAGAACCATTAATCTGTTCCAATAGAAAAATCCCAATTTTTAGACAAGAAGGAAAAAAATTAAAGCTAAGCATGAGTGAAAGGAAACACCCCTGATAAACCTATGTATTTTTTTTGGTGAGGGGAGTGTGCGAAGTACCTTTTCATGGACACTGAGAAAGGATGTGCAAAATGAAAATCAGTTTACGGTCTCAGAGTAACAAAAGACAAGCACTGTTAAGTAAAAAATGAGACAATTTTTTTAGGAAGATTGCCATATTTTGCTGTGTATAATACGCACTTTTTTACCCAAATTTTTTAGGGAAAAATAAGGATGTGCCTTAAATATATGTAGCACTAATTCCGTATCTGTATAAATGCTTTTAATTGCTTTATTTATGCTTATGCGTTAAAAGTGTAACTCTAGGAAGCAATAACGATATCTGTATGCAAAATAATACCCTGGAATACAATAATCAGTTTTATTTCTAAATATAAATATAAAAAATTGAATTAAAACATTAAAACAAAAGATTTTTTTCCTTAAAGTTTGGGCCTAAAACGTGGGTGTGCATTACACATGGGAGTGCATTATATACCGCAAAATATGGTAATACAAAGTTAAGTTAAAAATAAGTCCTACTATTTAATTAAATAGCAGCAGCAGGATTTTTTGTCACTAATTTCCTGCCTTTTTTGTTCCAGAGATTATTTGAATGAATGAAGGGGAGAGTAGTCTGCCATCAGCTATTTATAGAACACAAATGAAGGCACAAATAGTAGGACTTAAGAAGTTGGTTAGCAAAGGCATGGTTGAGTATCAGGTGATTTTGGCATGAACAAAAACTGACCCTGAAATGCAGCTGAAGATCTAGTGCTATTTTTATTTATAGTTGCATACTTAAGTTGCATACTAACTCAACTAGGGATCCATAAAAATCTTTTCTCTTTCTAGCAATAAAATATACTTATCAAAACTTGCTAGCTTATCTGTGCAAATGTACACTTATCACTGATGCAAAAAATATGTATGAAAATATACCCTAAAAGACCTGCTTTTCATAATGTTCAAAAGATTCTGTGCAGAGTCAGTTTCTGAAGAACTCTCAAGATTGGAACTGGAGAGAGAAACCAAAATGTGGAATTCAAAGGAGATAAGACAGCTGTGCCCTTGTAGGAGGCACTTTTTAATCTGTCGAAAGCTTAAATGGAATTTACTTTCTAACAGCTGATCAGACACGATACTTGTCCTTAGGAAAATTTAGGGCCAATAGGTCATGTTTTGATAGACAACAATCCTTAGTCCATATCCTAGAATCCTTCTTTATATCATACATATATGATGTAGTTAGAATACCAATGACTCAATTGCTACTAATGATTATATATGGTTTTAGGATAAACGGATACCACTGAAGTCACTGGATACAATATTCACTTTAGATTATCTCAGGAAGGAATTACACAATTTGTTCAATGATTCTTATTTTAAAAGCTCTGTAAATATTTTTTTACATCTCTGCTTATGAAAAAAATGTCGACATGGTTGTTATCTTCCTCCTAATCAAAGATTCTAGAATATGAAGTCATTCAAAACTAGACTGTGGAAAGAACCAGATTAGAAGCAGGGCAGTGAGGTCACCAATTGCTGATCTTTTCTCCCAAGGTTTTAAAAATAACTACAGGTATCAGCAGTTGAAAATTATTCCACATCAGAAGCATCGTTGTCAGAAAGATGGTAGTTACTCCCCTTTACCCGAATATATTCAATATATCTCCCTTCGTCAGAATCAGAAGCGCCACATGTACATAGCCTGTTGTCAAAGAGTGATTCAATTTCCTCCAGTTTTTTCCCTTTGGTCTCAGGAAGACAGCCGTAGATGAAAAGGAGTCCCACAGCAGCGAATCCAGCATACAGGAAGAAGGCCCCTGAGGTGGAAAATAATATACAGTAAGTCCTCACTTAACGTCATCAGGAGGTTCTTGGGGCTGAGGTAAAATGATGTGTGGTTGATTTTGAACAATGTGGGGGTTAGGAGCCCCTACTCCCTGTGCATGTAACTTTAGCCTCCCCCAAAACTTCACTGATAGCCTAGTGTTGACTGGAAGCTTTACCATTTACACAGTTGATTACCACATATTTTATATGTTGTATGCATTATATACTGTATTTCTTACAATAAGAGAGCTACAAAAAAAGATTAAGAAAATTATAAGGAAGAGACAAAACATTTACAGTACTGTATTTATTGAAAAAATCCATATGTATAAATGGAACTGTGTAGGTCAAATTGTGTTGTTCAAGGGTTAACTGTGTAACAAAATCCATTTTACCATGGGCTAATTGATATAAGTAAGAGTTAAGTTCATGTGGCATTTCATCAATGTTCTAACAAAACCACGTTGAATGCAACGAAGTTATTTGGGACCCTGCTGTATGTGTGTCTGTATGCCTAGATTGGAAAGAGTACTTAATTTTGACTTTTCTTTCTGGTTAATCATGCATAACTGTGGTCTGAAATGGAACCAAAAAGTTAGTGCTAGCCTGGTAACTCTAATTGGTCTAACCTCGTGAATATAATGCAATTTAGTTTTCTAAAGTCATGAAATGCCAAACTCAAGAAGAAGGATGGAACAGGCTCATGTATAACTTGTGCTTTATTAAGTCTTCCCTCACTTCCCCGGCTAGAGATAACTGTTTCTCTCCTAGGTGCTTTCATAGTGCTTTGCTGAGGCCCCCCATAGTAATAACCAGGACATATCATAATTATGTGCATGTACTTGTCTGTCTTGTCTGCTAGACTGGAGATACTCTTAAGGGAGAAATCTCATTTCATTTATCTTGTATTTCCACAATGACATAAAATGATGACATTGCTGATTTCATGACTGAATGGACTACATGACAACTCTGTCCTAGTCTCTCATGCCCAAAGTCTGGGAGTCAACCTTGACTTTTTCCTTACTCTCCCCTCCAATATCCAATCTGTTAGGAATGCCATCGAATCTACTTTCCATCTGCACTACTGTAATAGTCTCCTAAATAGCATCCTTTTTCCTGCCCTTAGATTGTTATAGTCTACTTTGGGGTTCATAGCACTTATTAGCATCTGATATAAAGGTTATTCTTTCATTAAAACTTTTTTCCAGTGTAATTAAAAGGTTTTTTTAATATTCCACTTTAGTTGATGCTAGTTTCAAGTATACAACATAGCGATTAGACATTTATACAACTTATGAAGTATTCAACCCATGAAGTCCAGTATCGTAGTGACACCATACATAATTATTACAATATTATTGACTATGTTCTCTGTGCTGTACTTTACATTCCCATGACTTTTTATCACCACCAATTTGTACTTCTTAATCCCTCCACTTTTTTTTTTACCTATCCATCCACCCCACTCCAGTCTGGCAAACATAATTTGTTCTCTGAATTTGAGAGTCTTTTTATGTTTTGTTTGTTCAATTTATTTTGTTTTTTTACATTCCACAAAGAGGTGAAATCATATGGCATTTTTCTTTCTCTGTCTGACATTTCAGTTAGCATAATACCCTCTAGGTCCATCCATGGTGTTGTAAATGGCAAGATTTCATTTTTTATAGCTATGTAATATTCCATTTCATGTCTCTAGTAAATAATGCTGCAATGAAGTCCAATTGTTGGGTCATAAAGAAGTTCTATTTTAATTTTTTTTTGAGGAACCTCCACACTGTTGTCCATAGTGGCAGTACCACTTCACAAGTCTACCAGCAGTGTATGAGGGTTCTCTTTTTCCACATCCTTACCAACACGTTGTTGTGTAACTGATGATAGCCATTCCTAAAGGTACAAGGTGATAGCTCATTGTCATTTGAATTTGAAATCCCTGATGATTCCTGACATCGAGTTTTTCCTATGCCTTTCTGCCACCTGTATGTTCTCTTTGGAGAAATGTCTATTCAATTCCTCTATTTTTTAGGTATTGTTTCTTTTTCTTTTTTTGGTATGAGTTCCTTATATATTTTGGATATTAACCCCATGTAGGATGTATTCTTGGCAAGTATCTTTGCCTATTCATTGTGATGATGGTTTCCTTGACTGCAAAAGCTTTTTAGTTTGATGTAGTCCCAGTTGTTTATTTTTTATTTTACCTTGCCTGAGGGGACATATCCAAAAGATATGCTAAGAGCATATCATGCTAAGAGCAATGTCACGGAGTTTACTGCTTGTGTTTTATTTTAGGAATTTTATAGTTTTGGTTCATATATTTAAATCTTTAATCCATTTGAGTTTATTCTTGTAAGACTATGATCCAGTTTCATTTTCTGGCATATGTCTGTCCAGTTTTCCCAATGCCATTTGTTAAAGAAACTGTCTTTATCCCATTGTATATTGTTGCCTACTTTGTCATAGATTAATTGACTCTAAGCATGGTTTTTTTCCTAGGTTTTCTATTTTGTTCCATTGATCTATGTGTCTGTTTTTATATCAGTACCATGCTGTTTTGATTACTTGAGCCTTATTGTATAGTTTGGTATCAGGTAGCATGATGCCTACAGCTTTGTTCTTCTTTCTCGATTGCTTTAGCTATTTGGGGCTGCTTGTGGTCCATATTAACTTTAGGATTATTTGTTCTAGCTCTGGGAAAAATGCCATTGGCATTTGAATAGGGATTGCACTGAATGTGAAGATTGTTTAGGTAGGATAAACATTTTAATGATGTTAATTCTGCCTATCCATGAGCATGGTATATCCTTCTATTTATTTTTGTCCTCTTCAGTTTCTTTATTCAGTGTCTTAATAGTTTTCAGAGTACAGGTCTTTGACCTCTTTGGTTGAATTTATTCTTAGGTATTTTATTCTTTTTGATGCAATTGTAAATGGGATTGTTTTCTTATTTTTTCATTCTGATTGTTCATTATTTGTGTATACAAAAATTGTAAGACATTGAAGAGGACACAAATAAATGGAAGTCTATACTGTGCTCATGGACTCGAAGGATTAACATTGTTAAAATGACCCAAAGCAATCTACAGGTTCAATGCAATTTCTACCAAAATACCAATGACATTCATTTCAGAGCTAGAACAAATAATCCTAAAATTTATATGGAACCACAAAAGACCATAAATGACCAAAGCAATCTTGAAAAAGAAGAGGAAAGCTGGAGGTGTAACACTCCCTGATTTCAAACTATACTACAAAGCTATAATAAAACAGCATGGTACTGACATAAAAACAGACACATAAATCAATAGAACAGAATACAGAGCCCAGAAATAAAACCTCTCTTTTATAGTGAACTAATTTATGACAAATGATGTAAGTATATAGTAATGATAGTCTCTTCAACAAGTGGTCTTGGGAAAACTGGACAGGTAACGTGTAAAAAACCTTAATCTGGACCACTCTCTTACACCATATACAACAGTAGATTCAAAATGGGTGAAAAATTTAACTTAATGCTGGAAACCATAAAACTCTTAGAAGAAAACATAAGTTGTAAACTATTTGATAGTATTCTGAATAACATCATTTTGGATATGTACCCTTGAGGAAGGGAAACAAAAGCAAAAATAAACAAATGGGACTTCTAAAAACTAGTTTTCTGCATAGTGAAAAAAACCATCAACAAAACAAAAAGACAACCTACTGAGTGGAAGAATATATTTGCAAATGATATATGCAATAAGAAGTTGCTATCCAAAAAATATAAGTAACTCATATGACTCAATAACAAAGAAAAAACAATCCGATCAATAATTGAATAGAAGCCATGAGAAGATATTTCTTCAAAGAAGACATACAGGTGGCTGGCCAACAGACATAGGAAAAGATGCTCAATGTCACTAGTCATCGGGAAAATGCAAATCAAAACCACGATGAAATTCCACCTCATACCAGTCAGAATGGCTGTTATTGAAAAGTAAACAAATAACAGGTGTTGGCAAGGATGTGGAGAAAAGGGAACCTTCATGCACTGTTCATAGGACTGCAAATTGGTGCAGCCACTATGGAAAACAGTATGGAGATGCCTCAAAAAACTAAAAATTAGATATACCTTATGACTCAGCAATTCTACTTCTGAGTATTTATCTGAAGAAATCCAAAACACTAATTTGAAAAGAACATGCACTCCTATGTTCACTGCAGTATTATTTAGAATAGCCATATGGAAGAAATCTAGGTGTCCACTGATAAATGGATAAAGAAGATGTACATATATACACACACGATGGAATATTAAAGAGCAATTGAAAATAATGAAATCTTGCCATTGGAGCCAGAGGGTATTATGCTAAGTGAAATAAGTAAAGCAGAGAAATTCAAGTACCATATGGTTTCATTTGTATGTGGAATCTAAAAACCAAACGGACCAACACAGGAAAAAGAGACCGACAGAAACAGACTAAAGGTATGGTTATGAGAAGGGAGGGAGTGGGGAGATCGGTGAAGGGAAATAGTTAATATTGTAATGTTGCCCGGTGACATGATTACTAGAATTAGGGGGGTGATCACACTGTAAGATAGAAAAATGTTGAATCACTATTGTACACCTGACACGAATATAACTAATACAATACCGAATATTAACTATATTGAAATAAAAAAGAATAGAAATAATGTATGTGGCATGCCTATTAGAAGTTTGGATGCTAGTTGCTCAAAAAAGTGATAGTGTTATTAAATTCTACTGAAAGACAAGGGAAGAAGAGTTGCTATTAGAGATAGAACAGAAGACTAGTCTGACTAATAAATTGGAAATGTTTTCGTCAAAAGGGTGACCCTGACAATCTAGTTCTTGGAGACTGTGGGAATTTTGAGAAAGAAAATGAAAGGAGATGAAATCCTGTGTTCCAATTACAGATAATCAAAATTGTGGAGGTAGGAACAGAAATGGAATCTTTAATGGAGGGGGACAAAGAAAGGATGGCGATCACGATGATATTATAGGAATATGCAAGTGCAGGTGATAAAATATTTTAGATTAAATCAGGCTGCAAAACTCATGTAAGAGACCAAACCTAGTTTGGCTTTATAAAATGTAGTATTGAGGAAATATGCATCACCTCACACAACTTAGGACTAGTGGCTTGATGAGAAGCACTGATCACATCTGTCAGTGCTAAAATGACTTGATGGTTGGGATGACTCTTAACAGCCATGTAGCCTTTGGCCTGTGACCCAGATTCCCAAAGCCAAATAATATCAAGGAAGTTCTATTAAGATACAAGATCCTATGGTAAAATCTGAGGAATCTAAAGCAGGCAAATGCCAAAAGTGCCTCTGTGGCACTAGTGAGACGTGTGAGTAACCCCGGGGCGGGGGGTGCCCAGGAGGCTGTGACCTGCTCCAAGTAATGGGCAAGTCAGTTACGTAACTATCATAATTATTCCCTCTTGGAATGAAAATGAAAAAAAGACATGTTTCTACTGAGTTTGGCAGGATTGTCAAACAGTGCAGATATTCCTCAGCTTTATTCTGACGGAAATCAATTTTATTAGAGTCCTATATTAAGTTTCAGATTGAAATACATGTTTAATCGAATCATACAAAATGGGGAATCACAGATCATGTCTGACTGCAGTGCTCTCCAAGGCTTCTACATAAAATGGTATCTGGTGACATTTTAATAATTTTCAGTAATACACATTACTTAGTGGGGTCCAAGGAAGACTGAGCTGTACAGTTTCAGAAGGAATCAAAATTTGAGGTTTTAGGAAACAATTTAAAAAAAGGAGGAAATAAAAGAAGACATGGTATTTCCACGAACATACACCATTATGGTATGTATTCACTAAATCAGGAATAGAAATATATACCTGACATAAATTATGACATACAGATTTAAATGTAGATCCACAAACAGGGAAAAAACCAACCTGAACTGAAATATTGTTCCTCTGTTAGCCAGCAGTAGCCCTAACGGACCAGTGTGCCGACCTGACAGAAGCCTGACTTCATGCAAAGCAAAAAGCTTCTTCTAGCTGTGTGGTTTTGAAAGAAACCTGGCTATGCCCTAGTTAACATTTACTTCTGTTGTCTTATGTTTTTCTGGCAGCATCAGTTCAAGAAAGAGGCTTGCTATCAAAAGTCTTACCCATGACTGATCTGGTCTATCCCTTTCCACAAAAAGTACTCTCTCAGCATACCAGTCTGTATTTAAGTTTTTGAACGTTAAGCATACTCAACAGTCAGCAAATATGAGTAAATATTTATTGTACTAATGTTTCTAAATGTTCTAAATGGTGAGTGAAAGAAGGGTTTTTATAAAGGTAATAAACCTTTAGGTATACGTTATATAAAACAAAATAGCAGCTCAGCATGTTTGGAAGAGAGGAGGAAGGGATTTGTATAGTGTTCCTTATATGCGTCATTCATCTACAAACTTCGTCCGTGTATCACTCATCTGCTCAACACTCTGAGGTCTCCTCAGGTGACTTACGAGGCACCGAAGGGACTGGGAGTGTAATGGTGAACAAGGCCTCGTCCTGGCCTGAGCACAAGGGATTCATGGTCTGGTAGTGAGGGGTCGGGGAGCGGGCAACTGAACCTGTTCCCGCAAACAGAAATTGATGGGGGCGGTGAGGGATGCAGCAGGGATGCGGGAGGGGGTCGGACAATGGCCTGAGTGGCAGGCCTTCCACGTACACCACAGAGGCTTGTCATTTAGAATCCAACCACAGCTCATGAACTCACACGATGAAGAAATCCTCCTGCTGAAGAGAAAGTCTTTTCACTTTAGTGAAAATGGACTTGATGTAGCTTCCCAAAGTTTTCTCAGCCACTTCCCATTACTGTTTCTCTGAGTTATGGTCTTCGCACATTTTCACTTGAACACTCCTGACACGTGTACAGTTCTGGCAGGGTAAGAGCTGGTCCTGGTGATACTGAAAGGCACACGCGCTGCCCTGAAAGCATGGATGACGCAGCGGAAGGCACAACTCGCAGCATGGCGTTTGCAGGGGCTGCTTTCAGCCCTATTCGGATTCTGCTCCTGGACATGACTCCATCCCTGCCACGGGGCATCCTCAGGCACTGGCCCCAGACTCCCTGCCTATACTCCCCCCCCCCCCATTCTCTGTTCTGTCTCTTCATTAAACTAAAAGCTGTGCCATGAAGATTTCCAGCTGGGGAGACAGCTGGGGGATGTCTGGACTGGGAAAATGGGTGGGTGGGTGGCTAGGAGCTGGGAAGCCCTGGGGGACAAGAAGCAGTGCTGTTTTGGGAGGGACAGTTCCTCTTATCTTCCCCCGGTGCATGTTCAAGGACTCAGGGGAACGAGAAAGCCATGTAGAGATATTTATAACAGCAAAAATAGAATGATGTAGTCTTTCAATCACAAATGACAGCGTATCTAAAAGTAGGAAAAATAAAAACAATATATACTTGAAAAAAAAATCCTCTTACCATAATATGTAAGGTACTCTGCTGTGTGTAAAAATGTCAGTGAAACCAGAACATTGAAAATCCAATTTATTCCAGACGAGCACGCATTTCCTGTACTTCTTGCCCAAAGGGGATATATTTCAGAATTCACAGTCCAAGGCATCGGTCCCATTCCTGAGAAATATGAAATTAAAATTTTCAGGTAAGCAGTATATAAGGAATTCTAAAAAGAGTAGCTTGTCTCCTTTAAGAAGAGACAATTTAACACAACAGTAACAACGAAGGCTTGTTTACCAGGTGCGAAGAAAACAAGGTATAAAATAAGGCCCAGAAGCGCAGTCCAAGAGTATGGAGTAGGGCAGAAATTGTAAGCCCAAAATACTTCTTCTGTTTTGAATTTGGTTTCATTTTCACACCTGAAAAGTAATGCAATATAAATATTAACTGAGTGTTTTAGGATATAGTGGTAGAAATTCAATGTGATCATCTAGGACATATCTGCAAGTTCTTTAACATCATTGAAAAAAAGGGTCCAAGATGTTTTTTAAGAAAAATTAAGATTTAAATTCACAGTATTAGATATGCAAACATAAGAATTTTTAAAGGTGAATCTAATTCGATAGAAGCACATAGAAATACTCTGTGCATACAACTCTTAACAAAAAATACAATTAAAAAATGGGCAGAGGATCTGAATATGCATTTTTCAAAAGAAGACATATTGATGGCCCGCAGGTATATGAAAAGGTGCTCGACATCACTGATCATGAGAGAAATGCAAGTCCACGCCACTATGAGGTATCACCTCACACCTGCTGGAATGGCTGTCATTAAAAAAGACAGGTGGGTAGATAGAGTTGACTTCATCTTAAAAAGCTGACTCCATTTAAAAACTAATCTACAAAACCTGAATCCTTGCCACACCTGTTTCTCCCTGGCACTGACTCTGGAATATGCACAAAGGTTTCAGGTTAATCACAAACTGTCACTAATTCTTCATCTGGGGCAAGGCACCCTCAACATTTGACCTGCCCTGATGTCAGAGCCCCAGTATCTGGTCCCCTTGTTCTGCTCCATCACCCCTCCCTGTATTCCTTTCAGAATATGTAGGTCCATTTCTTAGAGGGATAGAACATAAATGGTGTGTGTGTGTGGGGGGGGGGGTGAGCAGTACAGGGCCTCATTTTCTGTCCTGCTGCTGCCTAAGACTGTGTTTCCTTGACTAAGTTCCCTATTAAAACTAGACAAGCTGGACTTGTCTGCATTGTTCTTTGGCCTTTCTGTTCCTTTGGCATTTGGAAGCCACTTTGCATATAATGACCTTTGCATGAAAGAAGGAATAACAAGTGTCTGCAAGGATGTGGACAAAAGGAAACCCTTGTGCACTGTTGGTGGAAATGTAAATTGGTTCAGCCACTATGGAAAACAGAATGACCCATTCCTCACAAAATTAAAAATAGAACTACTATGTGATCTAGCAAACCCACTTCTGGGTATTTATCCAAAGAAAACAAAAACACCAACTCAAGAAGATATCTGCACCCCCAAGTTCACTGCAGCACATTTAAAATAGCCAAGACATGGAAACAACCTAGTGGCTATTGACAGATGAGTGGATAAAGAAAGCGTATATACACATACTGGAATATTCCATAAAAAGGACATTTTGCCATTCATGACAACATGGGTAGACCTCACAGGCATTACACTAAGTGGAACAGAAAAAGACAAATACCATGTGATGTCACTTAAATGTGCAATACTGAAACAAAACAAAAACCAACAAGGAAAACTGAATTCATAGACACAGAGAATTGACTGGTAGTTGCCAGGGTGGGAGGTGGGTAAAATGGGTCAGACGGTACAATATTCCAGTTAAAAGAAAGAAGTCACGGGGATGCAATGTACAGTGTGCGGACTGGAGAAAATACCATATTGCATCTCTGAAGGTTGCTAAGAGAGCTTAAAATTTCTCACAAGAAAAAAAACCTGTAACTATGGAGATGGATATTAACCAGACTCATTGTGGTGATTATTTTGGAATATATGCAAATATTGAATCATGTTATATACCTGAAACTAATATATGTCAATTATACTAAAAAAATAAAAAGATATATTGTTTCATACCCATTCCATGTAAGTCAGACATGATATGCAGTTAGTCCTTAGGAGCTGCAATAACACTTTAAGACCACTGAGAGTCAGTGTGTTGTGGTGGAAAGACTTTAGATTTTGCAGTCAGGACAAGATTCACATTCAGAACCAGATTTTTTCTCTTTGTCTGTAAAATGGGGATAATGCCCTAGGGGTAATTTTAAGGATTAGAAAGATCACCTGTAAAGGAGTGATAGGATAGAAGGCAAGGAGACCATTCTTACACCTGATTCCAACCAACTCTTCCCCTTCCTGCTGTGCGCCTTTGCTGCTCTCAGTCACTTCCTGTTGCCTTTGCTTCCTAGTTCTACAGTGAAGCAAAGTCTCCTACGGTCTTAGATTGATTCTGAAGTTGAACTTTCAGTTCTTAAGACACAATCAGCCCCCAAAACATCCTTATTCCTTACTGTCATTTTTAGACTGCTGTTCTCTCTCCATCAACCTGTATTTTTGAACCTTGACATCCAAACCCTACTCTTGTTGCTGTGTTTATGAACTCCATCCGAACTCCCCACCTGTCTTGTGACTTAGGTGCCTAGTCAGTCATCTTCTCCACCTCCTCTCATTCATTTATTTTTACTTCTGGTCCATACCTTGGCTTCATACATAACCCTTTATTTAACCTCAGAAACTGAAGAGAAGGAACATTATAAAGTGCTTGATTTGGAACTATTTGACTTCAAAGTCTCAAAGTTTTCTGATTACAAGCACTTTATTTCCTCATTTCTGGCAACTTGGTCTACACCCAAATCACAGTGTTTGGAATTTTTTTTTATATTCACCCGAGGATATCTTTTTATTTCATTTTTTTTTGAGAGAGAGAGAAACATTGATGTGAGAAACACTGATCCATTGCCTCCCACATGCACCTTGACTTGGGACTGAACTTGCAGTTTGGGTTTGCGCCCTGACTGGGAATTGAACCTGTGACCTTTAGGTGTACAGGATGACACTCCAGCCAACTGACCTTCCCAGCCAGGGACCAAATTATAGTCTTTGGGTTCTAACTCTTCTCTGTGTTCATTCATCTCATTACTTAGCTTAGGCCATGCCAGTATTGTCTTTGCTGGCCTAAAGAATCCATGCTTGTCTGCTGTTCTCACCATTTCAGGTCCCAGCCTGGTGCTGCACCATTAACTTCTTTCAGTAGCCGCTCTGCAGAAGCTGGGCAAAATTATGAAGTCATACCGTGGGGTTTCATTAAACATTCTCACTGTTTCTTCTCGGATGGCTACCAAATTATGTTTGTTTTTTTTTTTTTAATTTTTATCCTTTGTCGTCTTCTGTATGAAATTTTCTGTTTATTTCACAGTAGGCATTTAAAAAACATTTGTCAACTGTTGACTTAATTAATTAAAATATTTCTTACTATACTGAAATCTTTCCCTCTGCTTTTTAGGTACTAAGAACTTACCTCTGTAGGAGATCGTTCTGCATGGCATCATCCTACTCGGAGATGCACAGGGCCCACGCCCACGGATAGGTTCTCCTGTGGGGAATCAGGCCTGCACTGTGCTTGGACTGCTCTGAGTCTTGCTTTTGCCAAAAAGTCCCTCACCCTGAATTGAGACAGTAAGTACTTACTGTAACTTCCTAAAATCCATGCTAAACTTTCCTAGGATGAGTGTCATTGGTTCGACCACTTTTCCCTTTTCATTTGCAAATATCCTTCCGTGATATGATTAGCGGCATTGGCTCCTTCGTTGTCTGTAAAAGGTAACCACCTAAAGTGAACCTGCACATAGTAAATGAGCACCATCATGTAATGTGCCCAGTAAGATAAAAGCTCACTGAAGCAAGGGCCACGCCATGCTGTCCCTTTTTCTCCACCGGACTTAGTAGTCCGTGTGAATGTCTCATTTCATCCATAATGATGCAGACACTGCAGGCTGGTATCTGCCTCAACCTCCTTCTTTAAAAAAAAATCAAGGGCCCTCATTTTTTTTGTACTGAACCTCTACTTCTCTGTACTTTCTTCAGACTCATCTCCTACCTCAAATGGTACCATGGCTCTTGCCCTGAGAACTGCCCTTCCTATTACTGATCCTGTCCTCATTCTCCTTTTGTCAGCTCCACAGGCTATTATTGTCTTTCTACCATCTTTAGTTTCTTCCTACTTGAGTCTTCCCTTCTAGTTACAACACACAAGACCGCTCCTATTCAAATAGTTAACCCGCTCATGTGACCACTACTAGCTTGTCCAAAATCACAGAGAAGTTTACACTGGTGAGCTCTACATCCTCACTACCCAGTCTTTCCTTCACAGCCCAGGCCTCCCATCCACACAGACACTCAGGCTGTTTTCTTGAATTTGCTCATCCAAAAGTCATCAGCAACCTCCAAATCCTCCCATTCATTTACCTTGCCTTAATGCTGAGGCTCTTTGATTACTCTGTGGTGGTTGATTTTGCTGACAACCCTCCTTCTCTCTTCCTTTGCTTTTACATCTGCATCTCCATGTTATCTCTCTGATGTATATGTCTTCAGTGCTTTTTTAAAATGCCTCTTCCACCCTTCAACCTCTAAATACAGGTGTTCTGTAAGGTTTTATTTTAGGGTTTATACCTTCTCTCTTAATGACCTCGTTCCTTTTGAAGGCTTTTTAATCTCCACATGGATGCTCCTTGATAGGTTATTCTAGCCTTGACCTATTTCTGGAGCTCCACTGACAGACTTTAGCTATGTGCTGAACATCCATATCTGAATATCCTGCTATGGCCTCAGAAATACTAGGGCTACAATGGGATGCACTCCAGGAGACAGAGTGGTGCTGTTGTGAGTTTAAATCATGACTCTGTAATTTATGTGCCAGACATCAGAGGTGTTGCATTTGTGGAAACTAGAGTTTAGTGGGCACAGGCGCAGTCCTGTATCCTGATCTGTAAAATAGGGAGGGGCGTTATTATCACAGGCTGTTGGGAATGTTCTATGCGATGATGCATACTGAGTGCTTAGCACATGCAGTGTACGCACAGTATGTATCACTTCAATAGTGACACTGAAGAAACTTCTATTTTAGTTAACACCCCCATTCCTTGAGTTGAAATGGATTAAAATCTCGGAGTTATTTTCAATACTTCGTTACCTTTTTGTGTTTAAATCCTCTCTACTTTTTAAGTCCAAGGAAAGGAAAATGGCTAAGCCTTTGAGCTCTGTGAACTGACAGCTTGCATTCAAATCTAGGCTGAGATCCCAGCTTTGGAGCTAGGGTGTATGTTATATAGGCACTTAACTTTTTAAAGCCTGTGTCCTCCTCTGTGAAATAAGGCTTTTCTGGGCACCTACTTCAGAGAGATATTTTAAGGTTTACATGAGATAAGGTATGGGCAAGAAATGCTATTTCCTAGACATAATTCTGGAATCTGCATCTGCCTTTCTCTTTGCATTACTACCACCCTAATTCAGACTCTTGAGTGTCTGTGTCACCAGCTGCACATCTCCATGGCAGGCTCACTAGAGCAGCCCATCTGTGATCCGTGTTTCCTGACATTTGTTGTCTTGTACAGTCCTGTCCCCTTGAGTGTGGGAATGACCCGTGACTTGCTTCTAACTGGCGCTCTCTCTACGGGGCTCTCATCCCAGGCATTAGAACACAAGGGTCAAGGACACAGGGGCTAGCATCAGGCTGTATGGTTTTGTATCTTGGTTTGGCCACTTATCAGCTGTAATGTGAGTCCCTAATAGACTTGTTATAGAGATTAAATACAGCATTAATTGCTTGGCACAAAGACAGCAATTTATTAAAGTTTTGCCAAAAGAATAGTCAGTTTGTATCCCCTGTCTTTAAAATCCCAGCCTCTAATCCGTAACAGTATTTCTGTAGCGATAAATGGTCATTGAGTGATGAAAGAAGTCTTTATATTGGTATTTAACTGTGAGTAGAAAAAAGCATCAGAAATTCCCTAATCAATAGTCCTCCACCTTGTTTCCAAACAATCAGTCTTCTGAGTTATGAAGATACTAAAGTGAGAAAATAAGCAAGAAGGCGGGGTTGGGGAGAGAGGGAAGGGAAGGAAGGAGAGAGAAAGGGAGAGAAGGGAAGGGGAAACAAAAAAGACAGAAAGGCAGGCTCCTAGGGAGATAATCACATCACTAAAATTCACTGAACAATTCTATTTACTATTCTCATTCATCATGACCCAAGTTCCTTCCATAGTCTTTTGTTGGAATGATGGAAAGTAGCATATTTTTGGGTACACTCTGCGCTGGCTCTGATGCAGCTTCTCACCATCTGGCACATATGCACGTTTATCTGCGTAAAAGCACTGCAGGCCCGGACTTTTGGGAGCTACACACTCAGCAATAGGTAGACAGTTAATGACTAAGACTGTGACATCACACCTGACCTTTAAAATATAAACACTAGAAATCTCAACTGAAAAATAAAAACGTATACTCCAAAAGCTATTGCAAAATACCTTCATGTTTTCCTGGCTTAGTGACTGCCGGTGGGAGAACATAATGCTCCAGAGAAAGAACACAAATACTTTGACAGCAGTGTGTGGGTTGGGATTAGAAAACATCACACTCTCGGATGGGGCCACCTCACCACATCCTGGAGCAGAAACAGCAGACTGCAACAGCGGGAGCTGCGCAGAGGGTGCCGTGCTGGGCAGCGCTGCAGATCACACCCAAGCAGGTGAAGTCTGTCTCGTTTGGACACGGAGAGAACTAATCTTCACCAGCAGAATGACTAGACTAACGTCTGGCATGCAGACCAAATAAACCATCGGCTCCCTGCTCCAGCCATGGAACCCACAGTGCTTCCTTTAATGTAAACACATCTGGAAATTAACAGCTCTCATGGAACAGGTCTCCCTTGCCTACCCAACACTCGCCCCAAATGAGTTCATGGGTAAAGCGCTATTTGTTTCTGTTATTTTGTGTTACTTCTTCAGATACCTTAAGAGTCTTAAACCCCAAAAATCATCAAAGGAACTACATGGTGCCACTGGTCCTGTGCAGGGAGCACATGTGTTTTTATAGTGCACCATCATTCACCACGATAGAATTGTGTAACTGCTTCATGTTCATATATGGGGGATGGGAGAAAACACCACTTTTGTTTAAAACACAAAACTTCAAATTCTGTCTGACTGCAATCATCAAGAAACTTGGCCCCCTTTCCAAAGGAGTTTATGGATGACACAGGTGTCCAATCCGTGGCCCAGATGGCTGTGAATGCAGCCCAACCCAGAATCGTAAATTTACTTAAAACACTGAGTTGTTTTGTGATACCATGTTGCACTGTATTTAAGGTGTAGCCCAAGACAACTCTTCTTCCAGTGTGGCCCGGAGACGCCACAAGTCTGGACACCCCTGAAGGATTTTTGGAGAAAGGGGACGGAGGGCTTGCTGTGCTAGTGCGACACATCGACTCTTCCACGGGGCTCACTGCTCACGCTCTACTTGCAAGCCCCTTACTGGGAGTGTTGGCGGTACACGCCTTCACCTCCAGTTCCTGATGCGGGACTGCAGTTGCTTTGACCGAGGTCATTAAGGTATCACCTCAGAACAAAATGGGTGCCCCGAAAGTTTAATAACTCTTTATTGGAATTTACGAGCCGACTACACACAATCCGAGAACGGTGGTGGAAAGGCGCCTAGAAAAGGACAGGCTGAGTCCCCAGGAGAGGACGCCTGCACCGCCCTCTGAGGAGAAATACAGAAACGCGGTACCTGTCAGAGGGTGGGATGACGAGAAATGTCAGCCTGTGGGCATCCCATCAAAGCAAGCAGGAAAAATGACACTGATTCATTACTACTCACACACTTGAACTTCTGTTCACTGGCGTACTTCATATATAATAATCTAACATGAAATAAACTTGTCAGGGGTGGTAACACAGCAGTTAAACTCGAACATGTGTGCGGTTGAATAATTTTGGACAAGTAAGGCTCCTGAGCTTGCAGTGTGCAGACCAGGCTGAAGATCTCAGCCTTAAGGGTTTTCTATTGCCCTGCCTTTTCTTCCATTTTAAAGGTTTACCGTTTTCCTGCAGAGGACTGTCACACGAAGGCAAGTTTAAAAAGTTATCTACTTTATTCATTACTATATTTTTCCAGTACAAATAAAACTTTTAGAATTAGATTATTAACTCACAGACGAGGGTAAATTTTGAGAGCATTAGAAATGTGGAGCTAAAAAACGTTTTAAGAAATGAATTAATGCAGTTATATATATCACTGTATCTAAACCATTTACTGCTGTATGGCTAGCTTTAAACAAAAAAATACCACGTAAATGAAATTAATGCAATTTAAAATGGGACCGAAGTTATTTCTGTGGAACAGGATCATGACCAGCCCTCATGTGACTGTGCTGTGACCAGGATCTCATGATGGAGAGGAGTCACACCGTCCCTCCCTCTCAAGTTCCAATTCAGGGACCTGACACGTTGCACACTTAAGGGTTCTCCTTCCTGACTTCTTTTTAAGGATTTTATTTATTTTTTAGAGAGGGGGAAGGAAGAGAGACAGCGAGGGAGAGAACCATCAACATGGGAGAGAAACATTGATGTGAGAGAGAAACATCGATTGGTTGCTTCTCCTACGTGCCCCCTGAGCAGGGGACCAAACTGGCAACCTAGACACGTGCCCTAACTGAGAATCGAACCGGTACTTGGCTTTGCAGGATGACACCCAACCAACTGAGCCACACCGGTCCGGGCCTTCCTGATGTCTTTTACTCTCTTGCATCCCCTGCAACCTTTCTCCAGTAAGGACACAGCGCCTCTGTTTTCCTCTTTATTACCCACACTTCATGGGTCAGCATTTAGCACACTTTACGCATAATCAATGATCAATAAGTTAGCCCCTTGATCAATTACATTTGGCCCCTTGAAGGCAACCGTGAGGCTGATGTGGCCCCCGGAGAAAATGAGTTTGACACCCCTGCTCCACTATATTGTAAGCATTAGAGAAGACATACATTGCCAATTTTTAAAGACACGAGTCTCTAATTTAAAAAGCTATGGCTTGTGGCAGAATAGGAAAGACATGTTTCCTTACCATAAGCATTGTGAAATCCATCTGTATCATCCCAAGCTTGAAGAATTTCAAATACACCAGTAGTCTGATTTGATTTCCTTTCCACCATTGGGAGTGCCGGCACAAATCCCTCCCTGGCTGGCCTTTATTTGCAGGTGCATGGGAATGAATGTAGCTGATTTATCGCTGTAGGCTATCTTGATGCAAACAATGGTATAATCTGCTTCTTGGATTCTTTTCAGTCCCTGCTCCAGCTGCCTTCCATCAAGTGTAAGTTCTGTGGCTTCTTTATGAAAGCTGTGCTCTCTACAGAAGTAGCTGTAAGTCTTCGCTTGATGAAACTAACATTTGTGTAAAGTTTTATCATATATGAAACACCTTATTATACATTAACTCATTAAATTCTCATAGTCAAAGAAACAGCATCGCTATTCCCACTCTGCATGAGACACGTCTTTTAGAAATACACAGCAGAGGTAACATCTGAAACCCTGTCCTCTGTTTCCTTTTCCTTCAACATAATCATCCCACTAGTTTATGTATATATGAAAACCTCTCCTTGAGCCGCCTTACTTTTTATGGAATCCAAATGGAAAATGAGATGAAAACTCTGCTTGAAATCTCCTGTAAGTCAGAGTTCCGCCTTAATGTTGGTGCGGGAGCACATCGCTAAAACCTCTCTCCAGAACGAGTGTAAAACAATGCTGCTCGCAGCGGCAGGAGTTAAAATGAGCAGCATCTTGGCACATCTGGGCCTCTGTGCCTTGTACATTCTTTTTGGATGCGGTGTCCACCTTGCCCCACAGCACAAAACAATAATTAGCACCGAAACGATGCCTTTAGGAGTCGGAAGTTAAAAAACCCGACAATCTCAGTAACGAGGTAGCTGGAGTGAGGGAAGTGATGCCAACACCACACACGTGTCACAAGGAAAACGGAGACTCCGATGCAATCAGGTGGCAGTGGTGAGCAGTCTCATCTAAAACGTGGAGCCACGTGACTGCGTCTGATACAGCCATGGCAGTAAGGAATTAAACTGTTTCCGAAGAAGCTGCTTAGAGGGTGAAAATACATACGGAATGTCTCCACAATTACTTAACAGTGACATCCTGCCATTGGTCAGTGACAGAATTTAGTGAACAATGAGATGGAAAGGCATTATCATAGAACTATGAAGTGTAAGGCAGTTTCACATTGTTTTATACCAAGTTACTGCAAAATGCAAATGTAACAGCTTTACAAATTAAGCACTTGAACTGCAATTGCCTTTTTTAAAATTGTGTGACTACTTTACTTTGCCTTTCTCTGTTAGCCAGGCAGAGTACAGGGCTGAACAGAAAGGGAGATGATGATACCCTTGTCTTGTTCCTGATCTTAAAGGGAATGTCTTCAACAGTTCATTATTACTATGTTGTTTTCTATAGATTTATTTTCAAAATACCTTATTAATAAGAGGGAAGGAAATTCCCTTCTAGTCCAAGTTTAATTTTTAAAATTATGAATGGATGCTACATTTTATTTTTTTATTGTTCAAGTACAGTTGTCTCCATTTCCCCACCATCACTCTCCCCCACCCCACCCACCCCAGCCTCCCACCCTGAGTCCTACCCCTCTTTGGCTTTGTCCATGGGTCCTTTATGCATGTTCCTTGACAACCCTTTCCCTTCTTTCCCCCGTTATCCTTTTTTTCACTTCCTGGTTTGTAGTGAAACTTCTGAAACACAATACTGATTATCAGCAGTGAAACAAATTATAAAACAGAGATGTGTCTCAATCTCTTGTGTGTGTATAACTTCTGTGTGTGTGTGTGTGTGTATAACTTCTGGAGACTCTAAGGGAAACCCATTTCTTTGCCTTCCAGCTTCTTGATCCACTCCCATATTCCTTGGCTCATGGCGCCCCCTATGGTCAAAACCCAGTAATACTGAATTGAGTATTAAGTTCTCATCTGTCTGGTTCCTTCTAAATCAATTATAGTTTTCCTACCATTTGGGTGAACATATACCTTAGCAGGTCCATTAAAATCTATTTATAGGTGTCGAATCACTATGCTGTACACGTGAAACTTATATAATGTATGTCAACTGTATTAACCGTCCCCCCCGCCCCCCCCCCCCCCCCCCACGAAATCTACCCTATCCTTCCTTCTAATCTGTTACTGGCACTGGAGCAAAGCAGTCATGTCACACCCATGCTCATGCTCCTAAAAACAGCCCTGGCTTCAGCCTTGGGGAGGCCCCCGCGTGTCTGCCTCCCCCAGCCTTTCCCAGTCCCTCCCCCCTTCACTCGCTAGCACATCCCTGAGCCACCAAGGCCAGCACACAGCTGGGGCTTAATAAATACTTGTTAAGAGAATAAATCATTTTCACCCTTTGACAATGTGACAATGAAACAATACCTCACAATTCTGAAATTCTTTTATTTCTAAAGCACTTTCAGGTAAGGAGATAATGAATGGGCAATGTAATGTGTCCTTCAGTCTTTATGGGAATTATATTTTCATAGTCTACAGCAGGTACTTAATAGTTACATGTATTGTAACTCCAAGTAATTACTCCCTTACTTAATTATTACAACAAATAAATATTTGGTGTGTTCTAGGTAGGAGAATAAGCATTAGAATAGATGAATATAAATATCAATTCATTCCATCATTTAATGATCATTTACTAGAAGGTAAGAGCCAATTAAAATGATTAGATACACAGCAAAAAAATTTGGCAAGTGACATGTGAGTTTTTATATGTCCCAGCACACACAACACATTGTAGAAGAGATGTTAGTGGAAATCTGTGGTACTTTTCTCGGAGAGCAGAGGGGCTGGTAGCAGTGGATGCAGTGGGGGAGTGGGCTTGTGGAGGACCCTGGTACATCCTGAACGAGGATGCTGAGCACGTGTGCCTTAGTATTTGTAGAGTTGTTCTAGGAGTTTGGCTTTAATGCCTGCTAATGAGGAATATTCCTTCTCTAAAATCTTATTGTTTATGCTATTACAGTTGTCCCACTTTCTCCCCCTTTGCTCCCTTCCACCCAGCCTGCCCCCCACTTCCATAGTCAGTCCTGAACAAGTGAATAAGCAATAGACAATCTCAGATTATGGGAATCTCATGAACATATGAACTGGGAATTATTCTATGTCTGGGTTCTATCTTGGGTCCTAAATGAATTTGTACTCTGTGGGGTTGAGGTAACTATTGTCACGTACCTATGTCTAGAAATAAGGCAATGGTCTTAGGAGATCAGGAAAAATCTTAGGGGGAAAAGTACATAGTCTAACTTGAGGGAGACCTGGTATGGTTTTATTATAAAATAAAGGGAACTCTCCAATTGAGGAAAACCTGGGTTTGCTTTGGGTAGAAATTTTCCCAGAACAGTCCCTAGGGCTGGTATGTCTCAATGTTCTGCCCCTTAAGGGAAAGGGGGTCCCTACGCATCTGAAATGCACATTCGAAGCACACACTGGTACAGACAAAGAGAACAGAAAATCCAGAGGTGGGTCCTCTGGGACGGTTAGATTAGTCTGGCTGCCCTGATCACAAAACAGAAAATCCGGTTTCACAAAATTTTAGGAGTTAGGAAAACTTCACACAGAGAATACTAAATCTGGGCTCAGCCTTGGTGAGTGAATCACCCTTTGTACCGTCCTTACCCTGTGGAGTGTAGGAGATAGCTCAAGGAGTTAAATACTTTATCTAAATCCTTTCCCTTTGTAACGGGTTCAAAGACTATTTTCCCTGGGAGAAAGTACTGATCAAATTTGAAATTTCAGTAAATGGCCTACTTTGAGCTCTTTTTTGGTCCCACTTACCTTAGAACATTTTTATATGAGTCAAATGCTGGCCACAATTAAATTTTCTGTAAATGTTTTTCTTTAAAAAAATTAAAGCTGTGGTCCTGCAATACAGTAAAACAATTTAATTAACCCAGATGTCAAGGTAAACCTCTGACGATTTGTCAGGAGCAACTTGAGCTAGTTAAGAGCTACAGAGGAAATGGAGCTGGATTTGGGTATATGGCCACTTTTAAGCAGAGGTTAACAATGTAGGAACATACCTAAATTCTGAATTCTGGCTCAATTACAACTTCAACCAATGACCCTAAGTCATTTAACCTACCTGAGACTTGCTATCTTCATTTAAAAATGCTTAGCATATAATGAAATGATTATGAAAGCAACTGTAATTATTGTTGCTATTATTAAAATGGGTGTATTTGCAGGCCTGGGTTGAGACAAAAGCTATTTCTTTCTTCTACAAAGTTCTACACAATACTCCCTTGTGGATATGATGTGTTTCCCAAAAGAGGAAGTAACATTATCTGGATTCCTAGGACAATGTGTTTTTTTTTCCCTTTTATTTATCTCAGTCAAAATTGTTTTCTCTTTTAAAACATTTTGGTATACTTCCGTAGCTTTCTCTTTACTCACTGGAACAAGTCTACTTGTCATGCAATCATGAATAAACTTATTTCTATCTAGTAATGTAAGCATTATCTTTTGGAAATATTATGGTAAATTTTAGGGTAAAAATGAATAGGTAGAAAGGGTAAAGGGGAAGGTGGTCTGTGAATAAAATAAGTGGATCATGATGCAGGGTGAATGGAAACACCTGGGAGACTTAGCTTATGTTTCCTCATTGTCTAAAACTCGAAAAGGGGACTTCTGGTCAAGATGGCGCAGTAGGCAAAACGGTGCTTGCCTGCTCCTATGACCACATCAAAATTACAACTAAATTATATACCAGCCACCCTTCAGAATTATCTGAGCAGAATTCCTATGACTAAGGATATGAGGAAGAAGTCACACTGAGACTGGTAGGAAGGGATGTGGAGAGCAGGACCAATAACATGGCAGTAGTCTGGTCAAGACAGGATAAAATATACAAAGCAAAGTGGAGACACTCATGTCAACCGAGATGGCTGCCAGTCCGCCATGACACTTTGATTCAAGAAGGAAACTACCTAAATCATGCCAGACATATTTTGCAAAGACGCACACTGAAGATATCTGCACACGTGATCAGAACAACCATGTCTGCAGAGTGGGACCACCATAGACAGGCTCCTGTGAAAATTCCCCACTTGCCATCAGGGATGCCAAGACACTTATCAAGCAACCCAGGAGGGTCAAAATTATCAAAGTACACCGCCCTCACAGGTATAACTGAGGCAGGCCCCAGACCACTGCTGAGACAGCTGAGTTCCACACACCAGAGTGCTGCTCCATGCCCCCTGATCTCCCTTGGCATCGGCTGCCAGAGGCTCTGCCCTGCTGGACCCAGACCTGTGAGACCCTCTCCGACCTATGAGATTGGGTTTTCCTTGCAAGATGCTGATGACTCCCTTGCCCACCGTGCTGTCTCCTGGACCTGTTTTCTGACACTCTGGGGCTCGGGTTCATAATCCACCATTGATTGCTGTGTGGTATATTCCTCTTAGATTGTTAGAGTGTGAGTAGGATGTTAAAGTATGTTGATGTTCTACTTAGAGTCAACCTATGTTCAATAAAAGCTGAGTGAATAGCACAGTTACCTCATGTGACTCTTGCCTAGTCCTTGTTGTTGGGTTGCCATGTGGGCAGCTAGCCAAGCAGTTGCCCAGCTGACTTATAGGAAAGACTATATTGCAAAACATGCTTGTGACAGGGGTGGAGACCCAAATCAGGCTGGTCCCACGCCCATGTGTAGTGGTTAAGAATCTGGAGGGTATATTGGCAGTGGAGGAGAGAGGATTCCCAGCTCCACCCTGGGCTCCTCAGCCTGGAACATCAGTGCTGGGAAGAGAAGTTCCCACAATATTTGGCTGTGAAGATCATCAAGGATCCGTCTGGGCATGACGGAGAGCTGCTATGTACCTGGGTGTCCTCTTAATGGGCCTGCGCACAGGCTCGCTTGCTCACAAACACCCGCCCTGAGCTCCAGGGAAGGGCCAGCAGCTTGAAAAGCACCAGGAACATATGGGGAGAAACTGAATTGTCTGGCTTCAGGGAAAGGGATGGAGGGGCAAGTCTGTCCAAGATGAAAATAAAATTCTTTGTTTAGATATTTCTTTTGATTACAGTAGTTTAGCTTGTATGGTAACTAATATAATTAGAATGTAGTATCATTTATTTCATTATTTGCCACTGGATATTATTCCATTTTTTCAAATAATAATGCAGTCATAGACATACATATCTTTGACTTCTTTCCAATTATTATACTTTATTTAAAAAATTTTAAATAGTTTAATCCTCTACTGAGCATATATTTATTGATTTTAGACAGAGAGGAAGGGGGTGGGGGAGAGACATCAGTTGCCTTTGGCACATGTTCTCAACCAAGTTCAAACCCACAACCTAGGTATGTGCCCTGACAGGGGATCAAATCCGCAACCTTTTGGTGCATGGGACAGCGTTACGACCAACTGAGCCACCCAGCCAGGGCTCCAGTGACTTCTTTGTAACATATTTCTAGAAGTGGGACTGCTAATTATAGGGTGTGGACATCAGGCCTCTTGATATGTATTGACAAATTTCCATTTACAAAGACGATTCGGTTTACTCTTGATGTCAGTGCAGGAGGGTGCCTTGTGATCATTTACAAAATAACAACAACCTAAAAGTGCTATTTGATAACTTGCCTAGGATAAATAATAGTAACAGATGAATAGTGAAAACTATTCATTTTTTTATTTGTATAGGTTTCGATGCCAAGAAAACAACGCATATCTCTTGGTGTGATTTAAAAGTAACAATGTAAACATCCCTAAGCCCTTCAACTGGGAAACAATGGTAAAAATTGTATTATGTTTGCAATGTAATTATCTTGAAGCACATTAAAAAATGCTAACATTTTCAGCATACACTAAACTTATTTTAAAATTCTGAGTTGTATTTCCTGAGTTATAATTATAATGTTATTTTCCCATTTCAGCTCACGATTTTCTCATTTATATTGTGGCTCTGTAACAGAAAATGGTTTTCTGTTTCCATAAACAGGAGTAATATGTGGAAAGTATGTGAGTGGCGGTTTGACAAAAACAAGAAGCTAACCCAACAGCCCACTTCTCCTGAAGTAGCTAAAGCAGTTACACACTGATGATGCATACAAATGCATCCCGAATCTTCCATTTTGGTTGTCTCAGACTGGCAGCTTTTATTCTTTGACAATAGTAAACACAAATCAGATATTCTAATCACAATCCAAGACACAAGTGTGCTTTAAAGTGAAAAAAAAGGATACATGTTATATGCCAGTTATGATAAACGCAGCCACACACTGACACATACTAACCAGTCATGACTCAACCCATGCATGCCATCCACGTGAATACGAAAGCTATTGTTTTGACTACTGTCTCCCTCAAACCTGACTGTTATGTGGGAGCCAGCCTGCACGCTGTCCCCCAGGGATTCCACTCCCTGTAAAGCTCCCTGGTGGGTCCGGCTGTGTAACTACTATTGTGGAAGGAAGCAGTATGGCTTCTGCCTGTCTCCCTCTGCAGCACTTGCTGGGGGAAGCCAGCTGCCACATTATGAGGACCCTGAACCAGCCCGATGGAGAGTCCACAGGGAGACAAACAAGGGACTGGCAACAAGCACACGAGCAAAACACCTGGGACAGCCATTTATGAGTGACACTGAGTGCAACCTCTCAGCTAAGCTATTTCTGGACCCCTCACCCACAGAGATTGTTTGGCACCAAAAAATGTTTATTGTTTGAAGCTGCTACATTTTGGGGTTGTTACGTTGCAACAGATTACTAATACAGGAGTTGTGAATATAAAATGAAGGTTGATTAACCAAAATAAGAAACTAAAAGCTAAAGGAGACACCGTATAGTAAACTAAAAGCTGTATTTCCAAGTTACTTTCAATTCATCAAAATTTACAACATATGCCCGGGCTGCTATGGCTCAGTGGATTGAGTGCTGGCCTGCGAAATGAAAGTCACTGGTTCGATTCCCAGTCAGGGCACATGTCTGAGTTGTGGGCCAGGTTCCCAGCTGGGGGTGTGAGAGGGACACAACCCATCTCTCTTTCTCTAGAGCATCGAGGTTTCTCTCCCTCTTTCTCCCTCCCCAATCCCTCTCTAAAAATAAATAAATAAAATATTGAAAAAGTATTTACAACATACCTGTTATGTATAAGAAGAGCCCTTTAATTTTTCCTAATTGTAAAGCCAGTGCTTCTCTCCTGGTCAGCCCCCCAGACCCCTGTGTTCGGCTTCCTTACAAGGCATATCCTTCCGCCTCCCGGGAACACCCCAGGCTAGAGCAAAGGCTGAGGCGAGACTCAGGGACACACTTCAGGCTTTCCTAAACTTTTGGGACATTTCCCATGATGTCTTTGTATAAATACAAAAATCTCTCACAGTCTTTATTTCGAAATAAAGCTCAAATACTGTATAAATGGTTCCCAAAATAACTCAGGTTAATGAAACAAAGGTGCTGCCTGTCTTCACACCACGTGCAATCCCACGACCCTTAACCCTCGCCCCGGGGAAGGTGCAACCACCTGGAGAATCACTGCTATTCTTTAATTGTGAACACTAGCACCCCTAAGGCATACTTTTACAGGGCCCAGAGTAATCTCCAAAATTACAGTAAAAATAAGTTTCACTTCTACTGCTGCTGGCAAAAGAAACCAAATAAAGGAACAATTATAACAGCATAAAATAATACTGAAGATTAGCTACCAGCTGGGTCAAAAAGATTGGAAAAACCAAGGCTGCAAATTGGTCTGTGCGATTAATCGCAATTCAAGAGCTGGAGAAATGTCAGGGAAAGGCAGTAACTGAGTGCTTTTTAAAGTAAGGCCTATTATACAAGAACACGCTCAGAGACAAAGAGGGATAATACCTTCACGTTACTGAAGTCTGACAGGGGAGGGCTGGTTGAATTACCTGACTCAGGGGAAAAAAAAAAAAAACCCAAAACCTTGGTAGAACTTTCAGCTGATTGGCCTAGTGAGAATCAAATTTATAACAATATAATTTGTAACTGTCAGAATCCTTAGAGTAAGAGTTTGCCCTCGATCTGCAGTGGAGCAGCTGATACATACAAAATGCATAATGAAGATTGATGCCCCGCAGTTCCTTGAAAAGCAGATCCCTGCTGAGAAAACATATACAGCATGTATCGTGGGATATTTATTTGGACCTATTCCAATCTTCTTAGTACATGAAAAAAAAAAAGGCAACTCTAAAACTGCCATTCAGCTTCCCAAACCAGTCATACATCAAGATCCTTGACATTTTTGCAGAATGTTATTGGTACGGACATGCTATGAATGAAAATGGTAAATGGAATAAAAATGTATGGCTAAACTCTTTGGAGAATGATGTTCACCAGAATGCAGTGTATGCCGGCTACGGTTTGGTGGGGCTGTCTCTAAGAGGGGGCCTGGAAGAAGCTGCTGCAGGGAAGCAGAGTTGTGACAGTCTGCTTGAGAGGGCTGAGCTGGTCTGATTTCCCTTGGCACAAAGATACAATTCAAAGTTGGTAATATTCTCTTTCTTTAAGATTATTTAAAAAGTCAGGTTGCTGAACACAAAGATGTTAGAACAGGGAAATTCACCCACAGTACTAGTGCTGGGACAAAGAGGATTTAATTGGGAGTCATTCGAGTTATTTTATTGTCCCAGCTCTGCCATTAATTGGCTTTGTGAATTTTAGCAAATCACTTAAAATATCTGGGATTCAGTTTCCTCATTGGTATAATGAAAAGACTGGACTAGGATCTAGGATTTACTAGTTTGTGCAAAATCAGTACTGTGTTAAGAAAGATCCCCAGGCTGCTTGGAGACCCCGTTAGGAAAGGAGACTAGAATCACTTAGCACTGTCTGCCAGGGCCAGGCACGGTGCAGAAGTGGATGGAGAGTGCGCAGTTGCGACCCTTGGACACAAACCATCTGTCACGTATTCACTGAGCATAACTAACCAGAACACCTGCTAATGGATTATTTCAACAAAACTACACACTTAGTAATGAACAGAAAGAATAGTCTGTACTGTTAAAGGCTGTCAACCTGAAGAAGTAATAATGACTCCATCAAAACAATTGATGTTCAGTTGAAAAAAAGAGTACACTTAATGGTAGGCACCTGGTTGCCTAGGTAAAACCCCAACAGCGTGATCAAGCGTGGCTTTGCGTTTCACAGGGCTGAGGAGATATTAACTGTCATAGCCACAATACCAAGTGCTTGATTAAAACTCCTTGCACTTTGCCTGTCACATCATTTGTAAAATGCTAAGCAGCTAGAACAGCATTAAAGAAAAAGGTGCTGTAGGCTTTGCAACCTAAAGTTGAAAAGAAAATGCAATAAGAAATAGACCTGGCGATTGCCGCATTTTTAAGAAGTAGCATAGCTGCTGCTATTGAGGGATTATAAACCTACTTCTCAATTGTTATGAACTAACAAAAGCTTAGTTAATGTCCATTAATCAAACAACAAATTAGAAATGATTTAAAGTAATTTCAGTCTAAAAATTTATATATTCATAAAAATATTTTAAAGTACTTTAAGATAAAGTTGTAAAATAATGTAAGTATAGGGAACCACAGAAGTTAATGAATTCAATGCATTTCCTTTTATGAGGTTTAGCATTGAGTTATCTGACTATGGTGGACTGACTGTCCTTAGTTCAAGGCTGTAATGAAATCTACAGACAAGAGAATATGTTAATGATAAATTTCAATATCACTGATATTTTCAAGGTGATAAAACCTGCTTAAGTCCATATAATAGTATTGAGTATTACTTGAACTCTGAGAAGAAAATAAAATTTTTATTTAAAAAATAAATAAAATCTGCCTTCACATACTCTTGAGAACCTAAATATGAACTATGTAAGGTAGGTCTTTTTTGTTGTTGTTTTTCGTGTTACAATTCATCTTTAGCCCTCTGAATGGGAAACATTTTTCTTACTTTCAAGATGATCTTTTAAAATTGTTTGTTTAACTTTAATATCTATTAAAAACACATGTTGTTTGAGAATTTCTGGCTTTAAGGACTAAGTTACTCTGAAATATATTCGGCCTTACAGTCGACTGCAATCTGTAACACAGAAAATAGTGGACTAAGTTATCTGCTCATTAAACAAACAAAATATTTGTTGAGTCAAGGCACTATTCTAGGTGCCACAGCAGCAAACAATGCAGAAGTCTCTGTTTGCATAGAGTTCATACTCTAGCAATTGCAGATAGAGGCTAAGTAAGCAAATAAATAATTTCAGATACTGGTAATTATTGTAAAGGAAAAAATTACGAGAGTGATGCGACAGATAGGAACTAAGTGGAACTGAGCCCCACGTTTAGGAAAGCCCACACACAGCTGGGTTAATGCTCTGCTGTCACTGTCTTGGAAAGTTTAACAAGGACCCTGTATTTTCATTTTGCATCGAGTCCCACAGGTCCTGGTCTTGCAGAGAGGTGAGATCTGAATGACAAGGAGGAGCTAGATCTGTGTGGTGATGGTGAAAGGACATTCTATGAGAGGTACCAGCAGCACAACCTGGACACATATGAGGAACAGAAAAGACGACAAGGACTGATGCGTGGACGTGAGAGAAACTCGGCGGCGGCGGATGAGGCCAGAGGAGCGGGTAAGGGCCATTTGCACAGGGTCTTGTAGGAGACTAGACTCTATCTGAGCACAGGGACAGAACACCTATGACAAGGCGTATGAGAAAATCCACCCACTGGTAGACAGACACCAGAAAACTTGTCTCTTCTGGTGTAAACTCAGGTTGAAACACTATATTGTATGTGTTTGTTCTGTGAACACACACACACATATGTATGTATACCCTCCTCCCTCTCTGTCTCCTGAGAATTCATATTCACGGGCCAAATAACATCTCAGATTGAGATTTCTCAGTGTTCATGGAATAACCTAGGGATACCCAACCAGAAAAAGTAACAAAAATATGTCCTAGGCCAGTAAAGCTCACTACAAGGGCAACTCAACAGGTGTGGAGTCATCTGAGATAATTACATTTGAAAGAGGCCTCACTGGAGGTGTCTTCCACAGGCTCCCCGTGATACTAGAAGACAGACATTTCTAAATTTATTTGTAATCATGTTGAGAAAAGTGCAGTAAATGCAACCACCCTATGGGCCCCCACTTGAAGTACAGGGCACAGGGCAGCCACTCTTGGTGTCCTTTTAAGCCTACCGGTGGGTGACCACCCCACAGTATCTAACAGAATCAAATGCAAAACAAATCTCCGAAGGACAAGCTCTGAACTCAGGCTATCCAGGATTGTCAGATAAAAACTCTGCTGAAAATGCACTATGTTACCATTATACACAACACATAAAGGATAGCTTACTGTGTTCAGTCACCAGCAGATGACAATAGTAGGCAACAACAAACAGCAGAGTCAAAGATGCAGAAACTTATGAAAAGATGCCTAAAATATGAAAAAAGAAAACACTATAGACATAGTGTTGACATAGAGTCAAATATAATTTTCTAAATATATATGTGTGTATGTATATATATATACATATACATATATACAGTCATAGAGATAAAACCCTTCAACAGATGTGCTCACCAGCAGATCGGACCCCAGTGAAGACTATTAGAGCAGTGGATGGACGATCTGAGAAAACGTCCCAGCACTGAGAAAGACAGGAAACAAGAGACACAGAGGGCAGAATGTGGTGGCCAATATGCACCTCACTGGGATTCCAGGACAAAAAAGAGAGAGAATTCCAAAGGAAAGTACATGAAGGTATAATGGCTGATAATTTTTCATAATTGGTGAAAACCAAGACTTCATATTTGCAAAGAACAATGACCCCTTAGCAGGATAAATTAAATTCACATCAAGGTACATCACTGTGAAATTAGAGAATACTAAAGACCAGGGCAATTGCTCAAAGCACTCAAAGAAAGCAAAGGGCACTTAGAAAGGAATCACAAGCAACGTGGTGGCAGACTGCTCGGAAGACTAGGGAGTGTAATTTTGAAAGTACTGAGACAAAAGAAGTGTAAGTCTAGATTTCTATGTCCAGTAAATAATAGATTTCTTACTATTATTTAAGAGTGATGGAAAAATAGGTAAATATCAGACAAAGCTTGGGAAAAGTCTACTACTAATAAAAGCTTCTAAAGGGTACAGAAATAGGAGGAAGAAATATGTATCTTTGTTCTTATAGGCGAGGTCTGTCCAGAAAAAGTCTAGCCATTGTTAATATAACGAGAATGGTTTGAGAGACATCAATCTAACCTGGCAGCCAAGGAGAGGACTGGTATGCGCACGCATGAACAATGATGACTTCACTGTACTAATCAGTGGGGGTGGTAGATGCCTCTGAATGAGCATGTGGCCATCCCATTCAAAATAACTGAGTGAGTAGAGCAATAAGCCTGTATCAAATTTTGTGTTAAGCTTGAACATTCCTCTATGGAAACTATTCGCATGATTCAGAAGGCTTCTGCAGCTATGGGCAACTGGTGATTGGCGGCTATATCCTGACAACGTGCCTGCTCATACGTCACATCTTGCACAGTTTTTTAGCATAGCATAAAATCACTCAGGTGACTCAGCCCTCCTACAGCCCAGAATTGGCGCTCTGTAACTTCTGGCTTTTTCCAAAACTAAAATCACCTTTGAAAGGGAACAGATTTCAAACCATTGATGAGATTCAGGAAAATACGAGGGGGCAGCTGACGGTGACTGGGAGAACAGTGCGAGGTCCCAAGGTGCCTACTTTGAAGGGGACAGAGGCATCATTGTCCTATGCACAATGTTTCCTGTATCTTCTTCAATAAATGTCTTTATTTTTCTTTTTTTTTTTAAACTTCCCTTACTCCAAACTGATATTTTTTTTTAAATATTTATTTATTTATTTATCTTTAGAGGGGAAGGGTAGGAGAGAGGGAGAAGGAGAGAAATATCAATGTATGGTTGCCTCTTATGTGTCCCATGCTGGGAACTGGCCTGCAACCCAGGCATGTGCCCTGACTGGGAATCGAACCGCGATCCTTTGGTTCACAGGCCCGCGCTCAATCCACTGAGCTACACCAGCCAGGGCAAATGTCTTTATTTTTCGTATTGTATGGCTAGCTACCTGCTGGACAAACTTCATATATATATTCATATATTATGAATATGAGTTCGGAAACTGAACATAAGGAAGGAAAGATGGGAACAATTATGAACAAAAAACCGGTGCACATGTGGATAAACGTAAACGAGCTGTGATTGGAAGGGTGGGAAAGTCCTCACATGTGTTGCTTAGAAGAGACACCTAAACACATGGATGCAGACAGTTGAAATATTTATAGAGAAAAAAATATGTAAACAAGCATTAACAAAAAGAAAACTGCACAATAGACATAGTGGATTTTAAGGCAAAAGCAGTTATCAAGGATAAATGACACATAATAATAAAAGGTTCATTTCATCAGAAAACATGAGTTCTAACCTAGTAAACACCTGATTAAAAAATACTTGAAGCTATAAGGCAACACAGCAGGATTTCAAAGAAAAACTGACAACTTCACAATCATAATGGTAGAGTTTAACATTCTCAGAAACTGCTAGACTAATAAAAATAATAATAATCTATCTGTCAAAACCAATTTATTTACCAGACTCATGTTATGCTTATTAAAGAGTTTAGTATTCTGATTCTTTTGCTCTTAGCTTATTCTGCCACTTTTGGTAATGTAGTATAAAGCAAAGGGGCACAGAGTCATTAATTAATTTACTCAATAACTATTTACTACATTACTCCTAGGGTCCAGGCATGGTCTACAGTGTCACAGCATTGAACAGAAAGGTCTCTGCTACCATGGAACTGATGTGCTAGGTGGGCACACAGAAAAGAGATAATGCACACATATGGTTGTATATTAACATATAAATATAAACATAGTATTATAAGAAGTAAAAAGAAAAATAGAGTGAGTAATGCAAGGAACCAGGCAGAGGTAGGTACTTTGCTGTTTTTATAGAGCTCATAGGGATGGGCTTTGGGCTAAGGTGACTACTGCATAGAGAAGGAAGAGAGCACCCCCTGCAGGTGTCGGAAGGGAGAGCTTTCTGCGTGGGGGTGGGGGCATGGGCAGGATGGAAGCTGGCTGGTATACGCAGCAACAGAGGCTACAGTGTAGTAAGCAAGGAACATGGGGTTGGGAGACGGGATGGAAGAGGTGTGTGTCGGGGGGATGCCACGGTAGAGTCTGGAACAGAAAAGCAGTGTGATCTGGCTTCCAGTTTTAAGGGGTCATGGTGGCTGTTTTGTGCAGAACACATGGTAGGGAGGGTGCAGAGAGCCAGTGTTGAGGCAGGGAGACGGTTTGGAGGCTGTGCAGTAACCCCGAGGAGAGTGACAGCAGTTGGGCCCGAGACACAAGCGGTAGAAGTAGGATTCCGGGTTTATAGTGAAGAGGGCCCCCTGGACAAATGATGAGTCTTTCCAGGCAGCACTGCCTACCTGTGCTGTACTCTTTCTATGTTCGCAACGCCTCTGATTTGTTGATCTTTTCAGATATATTGCAACATGCTTAAAATTTTTTGAAGGTATTGTGAATACTGATGATATTAAAAAAACATGCATTAATAACCTCTTTATTAAAAGGCTAAGAGAAGAGAAGGTAGTTGAGGGGTGGCACCTCCTCAGTAACTTAGGCACCAAGGAACCTAGAGCTTTGCGGGCAAATCAAGGTGAAGGTCTTAGGCAAATGACAAAGAAGGCAGCTAGCTTTTCCCCCACTTTTGTTTTCGGAACAGAAAAAAGGAGAGATCACTGAACGGATTATTTTGGAAACACAGGCAGAGATAAGAAAGCTGTGGGCTGAATTCACCTAGGTTCACAGGCAATTGGACAACCCAGCAAGAGACAATTAATGGTTGCTGTATTCATTTAACACTTTCCCGAGCAGTGGTGTCTTCCCTGCTTCTTTCTGATACTGACTGCTGAGATAGCTGAGAGTCACCTATCTTAGCTACAGAACAGATGATTTAAAATCACAGATCCAATTTATATACAAATGTCTGAAGCAGTTTCACAAGGGTTTCGAGATTGCAATTTCACAAACTAAAATTCAAGAAAAATAATACTGACAAGTTTGTATTTCAGAGTCGATGCCCTGGATCTTGTCTGGCTGGAACCTCTGAAGCTGAAAGATCAGACCACAGGCTCTCAATCCACTTTAAAAGGGAAGGAAGGATGTGTCAGAACCAAATCTTTGTCCAACAAATTGCAAAGTGTACTTAAGGAGCGTATCTTAACTGGCCCTAGGTGCCTGAGGAATCACCCTCTTCCAGGATGCATTTACCCTGGGCTCTAATTAGAAGCTACACAGGGAACTGATTGCATTTATCATTATTTGCAAATTATAAAATGTCCATTTAAAGAGAGTTGTAATGAAATCTAACCCAAGACACATCCAGGTGCTACATAAATGAAACTCACTGTACTTGAAAAGATACAACTTCTTTAAACAAATTTTCTTATAAACAGACTCAGAAAACAGATCTTAAGGTATTTTAGACAGTAAACAAAAATTTAATATTGTAATATTTGAGAATTCTCCAAAGTGCTTAAATTATGTATAGGAACATATACAGTATGTCAGGTGATAACAAAATCAAGATACTTGAAAAATAACTTCTTAGGAATGAAAATAGGAAACAACCCCAATATCCTCCAATGGGGGAATGGTCAAACAGGGGTACGTCCCATACTATGCAATGCTGGTCAGCAATAAAAAGGAATGAACTTTCGATACAACAGCATGAATCTCCAGAGAATCAGGCTGAGAAAAAAGCCAATTCCCAAAGGCTGCATACCTTACTATAGCCTTTTTTGAGTGTTTATCACAAATTCATGTTGAATTTTGTCAAAAAAAATTTCTGCATCTATTGAGATGATCATATGGTTTTTCATCTTTGCTGTTTTAATAGTGAATTAAGTCAACTGATTTCAAATGTTAAATCATCCTTGCGTTGCTTTAAGCTGCTGGATTGAATTTGAGAATAGTTGTCCACAGGAGTACGCAAAAGTAGGTTTACAGTTGTGAGTACGTGAAAGTTTATTCTTGTATTGTTATTTTATTAATTAATTATTGTATTATTTAATTGTATTTTCCTTTTTCTTATTATTGTTATTATTTTGTATCCTTACTTACAATTGATCTTTTGGGTAACGATGGTTGGTAATTTAACCAACTTCTGCCCACTCTTGTAATATGAGGGATATTGGAATGTTTGTCTATAAATTTCTTTTCTCATAGTTTTTGTATAGTTTTGGTAATAATAAGATGATACCTTGTAAGTTGGAAAGTTTGCTCCCTCTGCTATTTTTTGAAACAGTTTAAGTAGGATTAGCATTATTTCTTCCTTAAATCTCTTTTATTATTCACCAGATTTTGACCATTTCATCTAAATCCTCTCTTTTAATGCTAATAGTGGCGTATTATATCTTCTCTCACTTTTTAAGAATAACATAATCAACTTTTGATCTCTTTAAAACAACAGCTTTTGATTTCATTTACTTTATGTATTCATTCCCATTAAAAAAACATTTATGTACTTTTAGAGAGAGGGGAAGGAAGAGGGAAAGAGAGGGAGAGAAACATCAATGTGTGGTTGCCTCTCACGTGCCCCCTACTGGGGACCTGGCCCACAACCCAGGCATGTGCCCTGACTGGGAACTGAACATTCAGGATTTACAGGCCAGAGCTCAATCCACTAAGCCACACCAGCCAGGGCCCATTTTTAATTTTATTTTATTGATTTCTACTATGTATTTCTTTTCTTTTACTTACACTGCATTTTATTTGCTCTTCATTTTCTAGCTTTGTAATTGGAAGTTTAGAACATTGATTTTAGACCTTTCTTATTTTCTAAGATAATTATTTTAAGCCAAACACTTGCCCCAAGCATTGTTTTATAGGGCATCCCATCACTTTTGGAATCTTTTCATTGGGTTAAAAATACTTTCTAATTTCCTTGTGATTTCTTCTTTACACCATGGGTTATTTGGAAGTGTGCTGTTTAATTTCCAAGTATTAGGACTTTGGGTGAAAACTTTTTTTTACTGCTTTCCAAGTTAATATTACTGTGGTCAGAGAGAATACTTTCTATGAATTCAGTTATTTAACATTTATTGAGACCTGTTTTATAGCTCAGAATACTGTAGATGTCGGTCATGTTCTGTGTTCATTTGAAAAGAACACTGTGCCGTTGTTGGGTGGAATGACCATAAATGTCTGGTCAGTGAGGTCCCGCTGACTGACAGTACTGTTCAAGCCTTCTGTGTATTTACTACTTTTGCCTATTTGTTCCATCAGTTACTATTTGTTCTCTCAATTATCAATAAAGAATAGTGATAAACTCTCCAGTTATAATTGTGGATTCAATTTTTCGTTTATGTACTTTATAGCTCTGCTATTACAGAAATACACATTAAGATTTCTATGTTTTTATATTTTGATGAATTTGCCCCTTTATTATTATGAAGTGTCCCTTTATCTCTGATGATAACTGTTACCTGCAGCCCTCATTGAGTAATAGTAAAAGTCATTCTAGCTTCATGTGATTAGTGTTTGCAAGGTCTGTTTCCATCCCTTCTAATCCACGTGTGTTTTTATATTTAAATTATTTTTTCATACCCTGCTCAAGCAAATAGTTAAGTCTTGCTTTTAAAAATGTACTTGGAAAATTTCACATTTATCCCATCTGACCTTTGCTACTTTCTCCTCTTTTTAAAAGATTTGTTGTTTTAACTGTATATATTTTCACATTCCATTTCATTTCTTTTATTTGCTTCTTAGCTATCATTTGTTTTAATTTTTTAGTCATTGACGTAGGCTAGCATTTTTTGATATAACATCGCAATTTTCTTTTATTACAAATATGTTCAAAAAACAGTATTCAAAAGACAGCCAGTATAACGAAACTGATATACCCTTCAACAATATATAAACCTGGTAACCTGATTTAAACCTTCAACAATTACAAATACACGACCAATTCTGTTTCCTCTAAGCCCCCACTAACTCTTACCTATCCTATCTTGATGTAAATGCTAGATATCATACTATTTCATCTGTAACAATGTCAGGATGTACCTCTGTAAGGACTTAATAAAAAGGATGAAATAATTACTGCATGCAAAAAATTAAAAATAATAGCATTAAACAGCCAACAATGCTCAGATTTCCCTGGTTGTCTTTAAAAAATATTTTTTTATCACAGTTTGTTTGAATCGAGAGTCAAATAAGGTCACTTCTGTCGGGGTGGTGGGGGTGAAAGAGATCCAGGGATATTTAAAGACACTGCTGCCACCCCCACCATCCCTAAATACCAGTGTAACTTCTGTCTCATTTAAAATTTTAAATAGTAATGTTAAAAGATTTAATTTGTAACATTAATTACATTGAGCTTCTACACTACATACATTTTTGAATTTGAATTTCTGTTTTACATTGAAAAATGTCATTCTTAGAAATTCTCTAATGCTTACAATGCCACACCTTACGTAACTCTGTATTTTTAAAGCTTCAATTTTGGACAATTTCCGGTATGAGTGATTTCTCACTACTTCATCAATATTATATTGCCAAATCTTGTAAAGCCGTAACCACATCTTCCAAGAGGAGAAAAAACTGCTCGTGAACATTCTCATAAATTTTGCCTTCACTGTGTTATTTGTTTGTGACAATCAAGAGTCAAATTAACTTAAAATGTAAAGACTAGGGATATGACTTAAAAAATTAATCAACCATTCTGATATAGATTGTACTACTGGAGTTTTAATGTCATTGTTTTACCTCCCAAGGAAATGAGCTACAGATATAGGCAGCGACCGATAGTTTATGAGGAAAGAGCTCATTATAGACATTTAATGAATTATTCATAATTCCGCATTGTAGAATACATTTTTTACCACACTAAACTTTTTACATATAGAGAATAAAGTGAAAACATCTATTACTTTAAGAAAAACACAAGAAGGCTTAAGTTGATTTTATGTCAAATAACAGAGGACTCACTAAAGAAATTTAATTAAAATTCTGATAATGAGGAGCACTGTTATGATTGTGTAAGACTTAATGAAAATAAATTGATGAAGGTCTTACAAATTTAACGGATTTATAGGAAATGGAACTCTTCTTTCATCCTAAAATACTTGCATGCGTAAGAAAGTTTTAACTTTACATTTGCCAATTAGATATGCAGTCCCACTCGGTTTATGCAGTTAAATAAGGTAGATTGTGGAAATGAGCTTTATAATGAGGTTTTCTTTTTTAAAACCAAGAGTACAAATTCTTTTCACATATATTTGCATTTGACTTTCTCAAAGATTTTGCAGGGCAAGCCAGATCCAGTGTTGTCATTTCCTTTCGTTTTAAAGATTAGGAAACTGAGGGTCAGAGAGGTCAAGTAAATGGCCCAAAGCCACACTCTGCACCCTTCCTGAGTCCAGACATGTAGCAAAAAGCCTTCTGACTCCAGCTAGTGCTCTCTGACTGATGTACAAGGGCTAAGCTGCCCATTGATTTTAGGCTTTCTTAAGGAAACCTCCTAAATCCCATGTACTTCACCAAGTGAGCAATAGAAAAAAAAGGAAATAAAACTAGGCAAAGAATACTGTGAGCTGTAGTAGACACAGTAATGGTGTGGCTGTTATTGTTAACTATTATTTCCACTGCAAGTTTCTCAAAAAGTCAGGCCTTCTCCAATGACATAAAATCAACCCCGAAGAATAAAATTGACAGATTCTTTATCAAAACATCTTGAGGACTCACGGCTGCAGCACCCTTTTCCCTTGGTGCTCTCCTTTCAATAACATTCACATGTACACGGAGATTTCTGTGGGTCAGGCATGATAAGGCCGTTTGGGGACAGTTAGAGACAAATACTGGTAGGCACAACCTAATGCAGCAAATGATAATTACAGGTTATGTACGAAGCATTAGAGAGCAGTTATACTTAAGTGCATGAGGATAGGGTGTTTTAGAGTAATAGCTGATAAATGTGCTAGCTAGAATGGAAGAACTTACTACATTTCCAGTCTGAGAAAAAATAATTGTTATTTTAATTAAGTTAGAGTCTACCATTCCTAAAAGAGAGGCAAAGATGAAGATACAGATTTCTGAAATATTTTCCCTTCTGTTCTGAGTATATTTTCTTGTTCAAGAATTCAATGAGACATTCCAGTCTTATTCAATTAGCTATACTATAGACGGTATAGCGTTTGCCAGAATCCTAACTGTAACATTTAAATCCACGAGGCACATATGTCTTAGGCTGATACTGAACTGAGATCTGAAGTGTCACTAGAATTTCCCTGCTTTTTAATTTTTGTATACTGGAGGCTCATTTCGGGGTTGGGTCTATACTTTATTGTGAAATTAGCCCATGTACTGATGTGCTGCAGAATAAAACAGCACATTTTTTAGGAATGAATGTTTTCTTTTCCTCATTGATGAAATGAGAGGTGCTGGATTGGGGCTGTCCAGAAAAATCAAAGGATAAATAATGAAATCAATTATTAAATGAGCTGAACAGGGCTATATTTTAGGATATAAAGGAAAATTCATATAAATTAAAAATAAGATACTAGATTAAAAAAATGATAAGCCTTCCCTTTCACGAGTCTCTCGGGGCTATGTTGCCAGAACCTCTGTGCATTTGCAACTATTCTACTGAGCTCATGGGGACAAGGTGCTGAACAGCAATGTTCTACTGAATTCTGAACATTAGCATTCTTCAGAATTTGAAAGACTTTAATTAAAAAAAATGCTTACAGGATCAGATGCTTTGAGTCTGTTTTATATCTAGTGCACTAGGTGTGCTGAATCATTTATCTTGGGCAGGTAGATTATTATTCCCATGTAGTTTGGACCATTCTCAATTTCCGAATGCCAAGAGCTACAAATGCTTTGAAGAAAAGTGTAATAAAAGGATATGTATGTAGTGAAAAAACTTGATCCTTCTCTTTTCAAAAGAGCAGCATGCACAGAATACCTCATGCAACCGAGTTGGTACATAAAAGAGTGAGTGGTCCTGGGAAACACTAGCTTCTTTTAACATCTTACTCAGAACACATTCACGAGGGCTAGAAAATTGCTTCTTAAAGAATCAGACTAACTCACAATGAACTCCCTAGTTTGTTGAATGTTGTTCATTTTGAGGGTGGTGTATGTGTGTGTCAGATTGGGATGGAGGAGGTCATCAGTCAAGGTTACACTGCTGCTACAAGTCACAGGTAAGTCACAGGATAATTAACTCCACTCCTGTTTCCATTTAGGAAGGGCTCTGCCGGCTTGCAGTGCGGATGAGTTGATCTATGGATTGAGGCTCTCAGTAATTCATATTCTACCAGTCCCTCCTTCAATGAGGAAAACAGTGTCTTGCCTGAAATGAAATGGCTGTGCCACGGGACATTAAACATTTATAGAAGCCAGGTGAGAAAAGCAACTGATGACTGCTAAGGGGTTTAGTGAAACAAAGATCAGTACCCTTCATCTACATTCATAAAAATATTATTTATATACATGACAGGTAAAATTTAATGCTATACATACTACCTGACCTTCAGTTTTCATGTATTTTAAATATATATTTAAAAAGTAACTATATCTAATGTATATAGATGCTGAATTCTAAATCTGCAAGAAACACTCGAAGCTGTCAGTCTTAGCAGAACTTAGCCAGTATATTTGGGGCAATTCTGCTTACTTGAAAGGCACGTCCTGTCCAGCCAAGAGATGTATCTGCAAACGAGAAAATTCACTACAGAGAAGGCTGACTGTTCTCAGAGTGTTTTCTGAGCTGTCTCCAAGATACTCATTCCTTGAACTTGTGTAGCCTGCCCTGTTTTATCTTCATTGTATTTCTCCATTTCCCCCTCACTTTGTCCTTCCTATTTGGATACTTCAATGATAATATTTTCCAGCTCTTTATCATCTACCCATGCTTCCTAATTTACTTTGTGCATTCCTGCTCAGTGGCAGGTCAGTCATTAGACCAAGTGACATCCCTAGGTGTGTGATCCCCCTTCCCAGTTATCCCAAATGAAGGAAACTGGAACATGTCACTCCAAAATACGCCTATTTTACATTTTGAGCTGAATGCAAGCAGCAGCAAACACAGAAGACGCTCTCTGCCCTGCCCCATCTCTAGAAGCAAAACAAATAATAACAAAGGTGACCCTCCTTTGATTAACACAATGAATCAAAGTCTTTGATTAACACGAGTTAATCACAGAGCAACTTTAGACCACTATCAGCCTGACGATGGCACCCGAGGAACCTGTATAACAAATTTGACAAAGTAGACTTTATAGCTCCCATTCCTTTCCCGTAAATTTACCTTCCTAAAATTTGCCACCTCTACAGACTAAGATCCTTTTTCTTTGTCTTGTCACTTCTCTAAAAATTGATTGCCTTTGTTGAAGATGCTATATATGCCTGAATTCGAACCTACCTCTTTGGGTTACTCATCCCTAAATTTCCCTCATGTATATATGAGATATAGATACATGTTTACAAAACATTTGCTTGTTTTCTCCTATTAATCTACTTTTTGTTACAGAGCCCGGCCCAGCACCTAAAATGAGTTGGGGGAAAATTCCCTCCCTGCACTAATGTGCGGTTTCCCAGAGCTTGCCTCCCTCCTGGCTCAGGGCAGACTGAAAAAACCATATAAAAATCCTCAGACTTAATTAAGCAGCAATACTAAATATGTTTCCTGGCTTAATGATAAAAGACACAAAATATTTCTATGTTCTTCCTTAATTTCCACTTAAAGGATCAAAGCTGTAATAACTGAGCAAGAATTATTTACTAAGACGTCCACTGCTCTCAAGATATCGGATACATGAGGTTTGTCCAGAAGGTATCCAGCCATGTAATATGAAAAGAAGAGACATTTATTGAAGAAGATATAAGATACAAGAAACATTGTACATAGGACAATGATGCCTCAGTCCCCTTCAAAGTAGGCAGCTTGGGACCTCACACAGTTCTCCTAATCACCATCAGCTACCCGTTATATTTTCCTGAATCTCATCAATGGTCTGATATCTCTTCCCTTTAAAAGGTAATTTTAGTTTTGGGAAAAGCCAGAAGACACAGGGCACCAAATCTGAGCTGTAGGAGGGCTGAGTCACCTAGGTGATTTGATGTTTCACCAAAAAACTTCATGAGACATGATGCATGCGTGGATGCCTTATTGTGATGAAGCTGCCAATCACCAGTTGCCCATAGCTGGAGGTTTTTGAATCATGAGAATAGTTTCCACAGAGGAAAAGTTCAAGCTTAACACAAAACCTGATACAGATTCATTGCACTACTCACTCAGTCATTTTCAATGTGACGGCCACATGGTACACATGCTCACTCAACAGCATCTACCGCCCCCACTGACTAGTACAATGGAGTCATCATTGTTCATGTAGGTGCATTCCAGTGCACTCTCTTTAGCTGCCAGGTTACGTTGATGTCATGTAAATCATTCTCATTATACTAACAATGGTAGGACCTTTTTCCAGACAAGACCTTGTATTATAAATCAATAAAGACCTAATAATAATAACTCTGATAACAGGGAAGAGGATGTTCTGGGCAATACATCCTTTGTATAACTCTGATGTTACTATAAGTAGCTTCTCCAACTGCTCAGGTCAAGGACATTACTCTGCTTTGAAATTTTTTTTCAAATCTGATCTCTCTCAAATATTTACAAACACCAAACTTTGCCACCCTATTTCAGGAATAAGCTAATTTGTTAGTCAATGTTTTTTGAATACTAATAGAATAAATGTAAAATACTACTTAATTCTGCTCTGCTGTGTTCCTTCATCCCTTGATTTTCCTGAGCAGAATTATGATAGCCTGTTTCCTAAGCCAAATAATTAAAAAGCAACAATAATTTTGCATAATCAAGTACTTTTTGAAAGCTCAATGTTAAAAGATGATATTCCACTGTCAATCAGTTTTTCATCAACCAGTCTGGCCTCTCCAAAAACAAAAACAGTACAGTTATAAGAACAATGGTTTCCCATGTTTTATGCTTCAGAAGCATTGATGGCTCTTGCATTTTAATAAATGGGTTTCCACGCATCACACATCAATCTCATTTTTAAGCTTTCAGTGAAAGTTTCATCAGGAATAATAAAGTGTTTACTGTAGCATTATTCATAAGAGCCAAGATATGAAAACAACCTGTCTGTCCACAGATGAATGGAAAAGAAAATGTAATATATATGCATATATATGTGCAGTGGAATATTCATCAGACATGAAAAGGAGGAAATCCTGCCATGTGTGACAACATGGGTGAACCAGGTGGGCATTATGATCAGTGACATAAATCAGACACAGAAAGGCAAATACTGTATGATCTCATGTATAGGTAGAGTCTCAAAAAGGCAAGCTCATAGAACCAGAGAATAGAGTGGTAGTTCCCAAAGTTTGGGAAATGAGGAGAAGCTGGTTAATGGTGTAAACTTTCACTTACAAGATGAATGAATGAGTTCTGGGGATCTAGAGTATAACATGATGATTAGTTAATAATACTGCATTGTATACTTAGCAAAGATAACTACATGAGGTGCTGGACACATTCATTAACTTGACTGCAGTAAGCATTTCACAATGTGCACTTTACTAAATCAACATGTTGTACACCTAAAACAAACCATGTTATACAACCTAGGCATATACAATTTTTACTTGTCAATCATACCTCAATAAAGCTGGAAAAATGATAATATATTTTCATAATCCTTAAAAGCTCATAAAACAAATGAATGACTTAGAAATAATTTATAGCTTGAAGATTTCCCCTCAATTATGCCACAGAAAATTTAAGTAAGTCACTGTGATGGGGGAATTCAACATTAGTTAAAAATATTTTTAAGGTGCGAACAAAATTTTATAAATATTTACAGTCTATATGGCAGTCTAAATGCAAAGCCATTCACAGTAGGCCCTACTTAAAACTGTAATGGTTTCCTACACTCTGTAGCAGTAATTCTCCAAACTTAAGGAATCTGGTAATCCACTTTGTGATTGCTTAGCATATCTTTCTTTTCACTGTAATAGTTTAAAAACATAAGCTTCCTTTTATAATGTAAATATAAGAATACTGCGTGCCACTTCCACCTGGGAACACAGTTTATCTTGCTCTGCCAGTCAGAAGAGAATAGGTTGTGCAGAGGTAACAGAAGAGCCCCACCTCCCAGAGCCACAAACTGGGTCAATTTCTTGCCCATGATGCAGGTCCATCTCAGGTCAGCTATGGTCTGCTCCACCTTTTCTCTTTTCTGTGCCCAAAGCTAGTGGAACACCTCCTATTCTGGGACATTGCCTATTCTACTGCAGAGGAAGAAGAAGACATGAGAAATCCTTATTCTTAAAGCTGTAGCTCAGAAGTGACACATACTGGGCCTGCGCTCATTTCCTTGGCCAGAGAAGTTGTGTGGATAAGATTGGGCAAGGGAAATCAAATCCTCCTCTGGTAAGTGCAGTAGGTATTTTGAACAATAATGCAATCAACTACACTTGGCAAGAATAGAAGAGATTATAATAAAGGTGAAGTGAAAATACAATAATGTTATTAATTTGTAGTTAGAAAATGTTTTAATACCATGCTAGTGTCAACTGATTTTCTTCTTAATATACTTAGAATATTTGAAAGAGAACTGTATCTCACTCACTATGTGATACAATGTCATATCCACCATCCTGGTATCCCATAAAGTCATTCACCTAACATCGCTGCCAGTATGATTTCTACACCTTTAAAAATGTGTCTAAAAAATAAAAGCATTCCTAAAAGAGACTCTCTTGACACTCTGGTCCAAACTCTTATTTCCAGGATGAGCTCCAGCCATCTGTTTTCCTTCAAGCGGCCCCCGTGCTCCCTCTGCTCCTTTTCTGACAAATCCCAGCCTTCTTGGACGTCATCTCTGCAGGTCCACACCTTCCGTTGCTCCGTTGTACCATTATGTGATGCACAAGACTCACCACTGTTATTTTATAGCACCAAACACATGTAATTCAGGTCTTGGTCCTTATCCTTATACCAAAAGTCTTACAGTCTTCTGTAGTGAGAAATATTCAACACAGATTACTTTTTGGAGAAGCACAAACTGATGAATAGTTTTTTAATTTACTCTTTATTGCATTTTTTTCATTACCATTTAGTCCTCTTATACTTCCTTTCCCCCAGCAATCACCACACTGCTGTCCATGTCCATAAGTCCTTTTTTCCTCTGTCCTGTTGCACCCTAGCCTGCCCCCACCACTAGCTGTCATCTTTCCCTCCATCTATGGGCCTGCCCCCATTTTCTTTGTTAGTTCTTTCTTTCTTTGTTAGTTTGTTCGTTAGATTCCACATATGTGTGAAATCATGTGGTGTTTATCTTTCTCTGACTGGCTTATTTCATTCAGCACGATGCTCTCCAGGTCTACCCATGATGCTGCAAAGAGCCTTAAAAAAAGAAGAGCCCAGAGGCCTGCAGTCTCTGATGTCACTTTTGGACCAATGAAACTTAAACACACACTGTATCCAAACTAAGATCTTAAAGGGCATCATCAAACATGACTCCCGTTCAAGCAAAAACATAAAGAAAAGTATATTTTAAAAAGCAGAATTGATTAAAAAAGCCTATATTAGATTCTCCCTATGAAATATATACTAGGAAAAATTAACTTTGAACTATACTGTTATTTCTTTAGAAGCACAGCTTGAGCATTTTAAATCCCTAATATAAACAGTGGATAAAAATATTAATCTTGTACATGGATGCTAAGATACTGATATAACTTGCAATAGATAAATTTCTAAATACAAAACTGATATATATCTTTAAAAAAAAGGTGATGAAGGGAAAACCCCAAATGCTATTTGGCCTAGTTTCTTAATATACTTGATCTTATACTCTCACCATAGATGTTTTGAGGAAAAGTAAATATTTCTTCCAATAATTTTTAAGAAGTATTCTCCATGCAGCATAACTTTAAGAATATGTAGTATGCATACTTAAAGTACATGGTTAAGTTTTATTTACATTTTTTTTAGTGTTTGAGTTAGTACCAGGTAAATATTTAACATTGTTAATGAAAAGCACATCACTCTCATTTTTATCTCTGAGGTTTTCTTTTCTGAAAACAAGTATGAATGTGGAAGATATAACTAAGATGAAATGATCAGAGCACTATATCTTCTTATTTAAAACTATGGCCCTTTCAAACCTTTACTTATTTTTCGTGATGGCAGCCTTTTCCACTTTGTCACTTAACAATTATTGACTGAATGCCTGATACGTGCAAGGTACCAAGGGGTTAAAAATAATGCAGTATACAGATACTGGAATTTATAATTTAGAAGATACATCCAAACCCAATTGCTATCATATAAGACAATATAATTATCATATAAGTTATACAGGAAAGTGCTAGAGGATAGCAAGGAACATTAACAAGCATTTTTTTTCTAGAGTTAATCGGAGAGACTCCAAAGAAATAGTGACATTCGATCTGCACAAAAAATAATGGTTAAAAGGCAGGCAGAGGTCAAAAGGAGGGTAAATTCTTAGCAGAAACCGATACGAGGAAAGGCACAGCGGTGGGAAATCAGAATGGATATTAGGGTGGTAGCAAAGGGTGGACTGACTGGAATTCTGGGTGGGAGAGGAATGGGATGCTCGAAAATAGGCTTGCTGTTGTATCCAGAGTACAGCTTTGTGAAAGAGGTCACTGCCGAATGAATGCAATAAACCAGGCATTCGCTGTAAGAACAATAAACTGCCAAATAGGGACTCTATGTAGCTATTTTAGTGTGTCTAATTATACAAAAAAAAAAAAAAGTTGCATTATAGGACACAAATACTGAATCAGCACTTTAAGAAAGTATCCCTCATTGCAATACTTTTAAAGAGTCAGGATGTTGGAAGTCCCATAATAGGTTATTTATGATTTTGTGTGTATAGATAGAGCCAGGCGACATAGAGGTGGATGAAACAACAGAGATAAACAGAAAGTATTCTAATGCACTTGTATGTTAAGAAGTGCTTCTTATTGACAAATCAAAAATAAATTACTACAAGATATTTTCTGCTTACATCTTCCCAGGGCATAATATTTTTACAACTGTTTTAAGATTACATTTTTATTTAATCTTCATAAAAAAACATATTGTTCAACACAGCAATTATATTGTTGCCTTTTTACAGATGAGGAAAAGAGCTCATAGAGGTCCAAACTGTCCTAGTTCTACTTATGAGACAAATGATAAAAGCTCAAATTTGAAACGGCCTGACTCTAAAATATGCATCTTTCTAACCAATTATTGTCTCCTTAAAATTGGTAGACTTACTTGCTTTTTGACTTTGAGAAATCATTCAGACCCTCTAAGGCATTGCTCTCTTCATCTTAATAATGGGAATAAAAACCATACTTCAGAGAAGAAAGCTGTGATGGAGACATAGGTAAACACGGCTCTCTTCTTCACATAACCACATCAAAATTACAACCAAACTATAGAAATGGCATTATTCAGAACCAGCAGAAATTGGGCTGAATGGAAGTTCTACAATGATGGAATTAAAGATGAAACCACATCAAGACTGGTAGGAGGGGCAGAGATGCGGAATGGGCTGGTCCCACACCCACATATGGTAGATAAAAATTAGGAGGGATATCTTTGGGAGTGAGCGATCCCAGCCCCACTCCAGGACCCCCAGACCAGTGCCAGGAAGATAAGACCCCATAACTTCTAGCTGTAAATTCAGCAGAGATTGAGGCCGAGGAAGACAGAGACTTCTGGAGTCCAGGAAGTTTTTTTAAGGGCCTGCACATGGACTTACTCAGACTGACTCCCTCTGAGCTCTCTAGCACAGGGCAGAAGCTTGAAAGGCATTAGAGACATGCAGAGAGGAACTTAAGTGTTTCTTATCAGGGTGAGAGTTGGGGGGCAGCTCTCTCCCACACCAAAGTGCTGGCAGAGGCCACTGTTCCTTTTCCGAGCCTTCCCCCTAACAATTGGCAGGCAGGTGCCATATCTGAGACTCCATCACAGCCTGGCTCACACTGTCTGCCCTATCCTTGTGATTCCCTGAGGCTCTGCCCCACCAAAGCTGTTTCCGGTGGCTTTTGCACGCAAATGACTTGTTTTGGTTCATGCTTCAGATTTTCCTAAATTCTCTCAAATAAGCAGCATCTGGCCTCAGCAAGCCCTATACTTCTTGCTAAGTGGCCCAGGCCCAGCACTAGCAGCAACTCACCTTGGTTTATAGCTTGGCCTTGCCTGGGCACCTCCAAGCCTAGCATAAATAGCAGTCATTGGCAGATCACTCTAGCTTGTGCTGGGTGGCCCCAGACAGAATACAGGTGTGACTGACCTTGGCCTGCACCTTCTGGGAAGCCCCAGAGCCTGTGCAGCCACTGCACAGCTACAGACCATGTTGAAGTACCACCACGGCCCCCTGAAGTAAGTCTGCTCTGGGGAGTGGGCTCCTGCACAGCTGATACTCCGCAGTGGTCAAAGGTTGGTGGACAGTGGTCACAGCTAGTCCTTGCATCTGACTGAAGGGGCAAATCCCTCTCATTGACCTGTCAACAATAATCAAATTTCAACTACAAGAGGAGGGTGTACACACCCCACATGGAGAGTGCACCTCCAGTATCCAGCGAGGGTGATAGGGAAGGCTATGCCAATGGATCTTACAGGACACCTACCACATTAGGTCACACTACCAAGCCAGGGAGATGTAGCAGCTCTACCTAATATAGAGAAACAACACAGGGAGGCTGCCAAAATGAGGAGACAAAGGGACATGTCCCACCATGAAAGAACATAACAAAACTCAAGGAAAAGAACTGAAAAAAATGGAGATAAGCAATTTACTAGATGCACAGTCATAACACTGGTTATAAGGATGCTGAATGAACTTGGAGAAGCAGATGAACTCAGAGGGAACTTCAGTAGCATAAAGAAGGACATGCAAACCGTAGAAAAGAAACAGTCAGAAATGAAGGATACACTAACTGGAATGGAGAACGATTTATAGGAAATCAACATCTGGGTGGGTGAAGCCAAGAATCAGCAATTTGGAATATAAGAAAGTGAAAAACAACCAATCAGAACAGCAAGAAGAAAAAAAAAATCCAAGAAAATGACGAAAGTATCAGTAGTACTTCAAGCATACCAACAATTGCATCGTGGGGGTGCCAGAAGGAGAAGAGAAAAAGTAAGAAATTGGAAACCTTTTGAAAATATAATGACAGAAAAATTCCCTAACTTGGTGAAGGAAATAGACATACAAGTCTAGGAAACACAGAAAGTTCCAAACAAGATGAATCCAAAGAGGCCCACACCAAGACACATCATCATTAAAATGCCAAAAGTTAAAGATAAAGAGAGAATCTTAAAAGCAGCAAGAGAAAAGCAGAGAGTTACCTGCAAGGGAGCTCCCCTAAGGCTGTCAGCTGCTTTTTCAAAAGAAACTTTGCAGACTAGAAGAGAACGGCAAGAAATATGCAAAGTGATGAAAAGCAAGGACCTACAACCAAGATTGCTCTACCCAGCAAAGCTATCATTTAGAATGGAAGGACACATAAAGAGCTTCCTGAAAAAACTAAAGGAGTTCATCATCACCACACTATTATTATATGAAATGTTTAAAGGATCTTCTATAGGATGATCAAAAATATGAACAATAAGATGACAATAGATACATATCTATCAATAATTGAATCTAACAAAAAGAAAATAAATAGACAAGTAGAAAAGAAACAGAATCACAGACATGGAGAATTTTTTGATGGTTGTCAGGTGGGAGGTGTGTCAGGAGGGATGGGTGAAAAAGGTGGAGGCATTAGGAAGTACAAGTTGGTAGTTACAGAATATTCACGGGGATGTAAAGAACAGCATAGCGGACACAGTAGCCAAAAAATATGTATGCACGACCCACAGACCTGGACAATGGTGTAGGGATTGCCTGACGGAGCAGGGGAGTCTGGGTGGAGGACGGCAAAGGGGGGGAATTGGGGCAACTGTAATAGCATAAACAATGAAGTATATTCTAAATTTAAAAAAATCATATTTCACAGAGGTGTTGAGTTGGTTTTAGAAAGTTATGTTTTTTTTTTCCCCTAGAAAATGGCCCATTTTATCTGTTTTCAGATGCACTGGACATTATCAGTAGTATTCTCTTATGATTTTTAAAATCTTTACTATCTGTCTTTACATGCTTTTCTTCCATTCTAAATATTGTTTATCTGTGCCCTTTCTCTTTTCTTAAAGAGTAATGTCAGAGGTTTCTCCTTCACATGAGTTTTCTCTATGATCAACTTTTGTTTTGTTTTTTGATTCTCTCTAGTATTTCTTTGCTTTGCATTATTTTTTTCTCATCTTTTAATTTTCATCCTCTGCTTACTCTACAGACTTAGTTCTAGGCCTAACTTCTTGTGGTTATTAATTTTAATGTTTTGTTTTACATTATGATTTTTTTAACTGGTTAAGTAATTTGATTTTTTTTAAACTTCCAAATTAAACTTGTAACTGCATGTGTGGGGGATGCATGTGGGAAGTACAAGGGGTGATGGGGGGAGGAGAGGACTTTCCATCAGCTTACCATATTGTATTTTCTAGAAGTATGCTAAATGGTTTTTAAATGAGTTTCCCTTTTTTTATTTTTAACTGTGGTGAAATACATATAACATAAAACTTACCATCTTAACCATTTAAAAGTTTTAGTAGTACAGTTTAATAGTATTAAGTATATTCGCAATATTGTGTAAGCAATCTCCAAAACTCATTTCGTTTTGCAAATCAAACTCCATACCCATTAAACAGCTACTTTAGGTCCTACTCCCTCCTCCACCAGCACCATTCCTCTGTCTGTCTCTGTAAATTTGACTACCCTAGGTACCTCATACTAGTGAAATCATAGGGTATTTCTTATTTTGTGACTGGCTCATTTTACTCTTATCTTCAAGGTTCATCTATGATGTAGGAAGTGCCAGAATTTGGTTAAGTCTGAATACTATATTATTGTATGTACAGATATCATATTTTGTTGATCCCTTCATCCACCATGTACACTTGGGTTGCTTCCATCTTCTGGTGGTTGTGAATAGCGTTGCTGTGAACATGGGTATTCACACGCTTCTTTAAAACCTTGTTTCCAATTCTCTTGGATATATACCCAGAAATGGAACTGTTAGATGATACGTAATTCTATTTTAAAATTCTGGGACACTGCCATCCTGTTTTCTATAGTGGCTGTTCCATTTACATTCCCATCAACAGTGCATAGACTTTCTAATTTGTCTACATCCTCCACAATTTTTAATTTGTATTTTATAGCAGCCATCATAATGGGTATGAGATGGTATCTCACTGTGGTTTTAATTTGCATTTCCCCAATGATCAGTAATGTTGGGCAGTTTCCATGTACTTGCTGACCATCTACATACCTTCTTTGGAGAGCGAAATGATTTTTTAAAATTTTACTGAGATATAAAAAAAAGATACAATTGATTACATGGACAAGTGGTTTTCGTTATGTTGAGACAACTCAGTTTATCAAAATCATCAGACTATCTCCATCATGAATGGTATTAGCATTCCATCTAGTGCCTTTTCAGGCAACAGCTACAGGCAGAAGTCAGGATATGGGGCTATGAACTGCCAGGACTCTTGACCCCAAAGTATCCATAAATTGCATATTTCGGATGTAAATCCAAGGTAATGGTAGATTTTGCCCTGAGAATTCCATTCTAGGTACTTGTATAAAATCTATCAACCAACTAATAAACAAAAACATAGTGAATGCTATTTCACTACGAATAGATATTCTATTGTAGGAAGTTTCCATGGTGAACACATCCTGTCTGTTTTGCTGTTTTTCCTGGCCCACAGTGAGGCAACCAACACTGCTCAGCACAGAACAGAGTAAGAAAACTTTTTTCCCAGGAATATTCAACAAACATAAAATTTCTTTATATATTGTATTCAGTTCTTTGTATTTTTCCAATTGAGTGTTATCTGCAGCTCACTTTTCTCTAGTAGTATGTTCAGTCAAGGAACAATAGTACAAAAATATAAATAAGATGAAAGAATATGCTACAATAAAAGAATATACCTTTCTGTTAAAGAGTCATATATTCCATACTTTGTTATTTGCAAAAAGCAATAACAAAACTCCTATTTTAAATCCTCTGTCCTCTAGACCTTTTAGATTGAGAGAAATGTCTAATTTTAGTGTCCCCTTTCCATTAGTAGACATTTATGATAAGTTTAGAAGTGAATTCTGTGAAATACAGGAAACTACATACACGGATTTCATAGTATGTCCATAATTCTGGATTACTAACTTTCAGGAGGGATTTTTTTATTGAAAAAGGAATCATAAGGGTTAAAATTATAAACTATCGCTTCCAGAAATACTTAGCCAATTAACTGCCTAATGAAGCTTGGCTAATGAAAATTACACACTGGGTGTTTCTAAAAGAAGCTCCTTTAAAGCTTTAATTTTAAGTAGTAATTGAATATCTTTTACACACTTTTTGTAATTAGCATATTTAAAATGTGGTCTAGATTTTCACTCAACTGCCATATAATTTACTTCCACTTCTTTGAAGTAATTCCCCAGCAAAATGATTAACGATAAGAGTATAATGATTAATAATGGCATATTGTACTTTACAGCTCCTAGGAGGTACGAGTACTTTATTACAGATTTCATTACCTTCATCACTACTATGCAGCAGACAGGATGAGAATGTATTATTCTCCTTATGGGAATTTAAAACACAAAAGAGGGTAGAGCCATGTCAAATAATATTTACGTATTTCCTATGACCATGGATCTTATCACATTAGTTCATAAATGTGGAGAATATCTGTTCTGTGCAAATATTTCATTTATTTGCCTATTACAAACCAATGTGATCTGTCCAAAAGAGAAAGATTTATAGCTTCCCTGACTGGTTACATGCCAAGATCACCAACCTTTATCCTTATTTTGCTAAATTTCACTAAACTCCAGGAACACGCTTTAAGAAAATAACAGTTCTATGAAAAAATTTAAAGTGATGTTAACTTGACAATTTTCTATCTTTCGCTTAAGTTTGGGAGTTTGAAAATTACTGGTGTAGTAAAACAATGTGCAATGAGAAAAAAAAATCCCTTGCCAAAAAACAGGAACCCCTGCCTCTAAACTCCTATAGCTTAGGGCAGAGGTAGATCTGGAATCTGGATTTCCCCGAGTGTAGGTTTGAGCGCCTTCTCTAAGTCTCTGAAACATACTGTCACAATACTTTACACCCACTTTCGTCAGTATATGCTGCAAACTTTAAAAGATCGTTGGAAAAGAAGACAAGTTCAAAAGAAATGCAGTTAAGTGACACTAAGTGCAGCCACTCTGTACGTTTAAAAATAGGTCTCCTTCTGAAATTCTACTGTATGTTCTTACAGCACGTACTGAGTGACGTACCTGCCCCAGGCTGCCTCATTTGTAGATGCCTTATTTACCGGAACACAGGAGGAGTCAATGACCGTTGATTTGTTCATCTTGTAGCAGAAACCGCAGTCTGGATCCAACATGCATTCGTTGCAGTAACTGTAAAATGGAAAGAGTTACAGTTGTGTTAGCAGCGACAACTGGTGCTCCCCTGCATTTTCCACTCTACTGTGCAGCAAGCGTGGGTCCATGAGACTGGTTTTGGCCAGGGCACAGCGACATGGGATGAGGCAGGTGAGGGCTGGCAGGCCTCTCCCATCTTTCCCTCTCCTGCTGCAGTGCCTTCGGAACCCACTTTGAGATGGAAGAGGCTTGGGTTTGAGTGACTGGGTGGAGAACCTTAGTCAACCTGCAGCAAACAAACTATGCTTCTCCAAACCGTTGAGATTTGTTACCAAAGCATGGACTGGCTCATCTTGACCCAGCTAACTGGCTCCAAATTATACCAAAACGTTTATTTCTCTTGTTTTTATCATGTATCACATCTTTTAAAAATGGAAAATATACTTTTCCTACATATATTCTGGAACAGAAAAATTCAAAGAGTGAAACAAATTATATCTAAAGAAAACTTAAAGAACAAAAATACTACCATCCAAATAATAGTCACTGTTAAAATCTTTAAAAAAATAAAAAGATTTATTTATTTATTTTTAGAGAGAGGGGAGGGGAGGGAGAGAAATATCAATCGTTTGCCTCTCCCATGAATCCCAGCTGGGGACCAGCTGCAACCTAGGCATGTGCCCTGACCGGGAATTGAACCCGTGGCCTTTTGGTTTGTGGATGATGCTCAACCAATTAAGCCACACTGGTCAGGGCCGCTGTTACCATCTCGGTGGACGCCTGTACTTTTAACAAATATATACTGAGTATCAGTTATTCATAATGCTTAATTTAAAATAAGTTAGTGTAGGAAAAAAGGCTAACTTTTCTTTAGGTTAATTACTACTGGTTGGATTGCAGAGCCATAATCAATTAATCTCTTGCAGTATCCTAACTGCAAAAAATTCCAAACAGTGGAAATCCCTTAGAGGGCAGGGTTTTCCAATCTAAGCCCATGGTGTGCTTGTAAAATGAGTTTTCTTGCTGTCACACTCATTTGCTAGACTGTTCTGGAGCACCTACACTGCAGGCCACACAGGGCCCTGGAGATACTAACATGAGTAAGACCAAGTCCTTGCTCTTTGGTAGATAAAAGGCAAGGATGAGAGACAGATATACAAGTAAATAGTGACAGTGCAGGAGGAAATATTTATGAACTCCTCTAAGGAAAGAGGCAAGCTCAATAGCCTGTAAGACCTGGGATAATTTCATAGGTGAAATTTGAATTGGATCATAAAAGAAACTCACCAGGCAAAGAGGGAAGGGCACTTCAGAGACCTGCTTATTTTACAATTAAAGATCAGTCAGTCCAGACTTTTAAATATCTACTGTGTACAAGTAATTATATGATATAGTGTGGGGGACCAATAGGGCAAGAGCTACTGTTATCCAGAAAAGATGTGAATCCTGACTCAAAAATACTTCTTTGATTCGTGTAGCTAAATGGAAAAATACTGGCACTGTTTAAAAGTTATACAATTGTCATTCCAGTTTCCTTGTGTAAACATTTCCTTTGCAAACAGCCACCCTATTTTTAAACGAGGCTTCACCCCTATATTAAAAGAAAAAAGAGGCCTATTGAAGGTTAATGTACTTTAAGAGAGGTGATATAGTATTGTAAATACAAAACCACCCACATCTGTGATAAGCAAAATAAACAAAGCAATAGAAAGCATTAGTAGTCCCCAGGGCTCTGGCTTTGAGAATTACAGGTAGGCTAATTTGGAAAGGAAGATAATAATTCTTACAAGTAGTTTGTTTATTTTGCCCATATGAAGTAGACTCTTAAGAATCCTGATTGTTCCAATGGCTTTAAATGGTACTTACTATTTGGGAAAGGTCAGCTTACATATTGCAGAGAAATGATTCTACTTCTTTAAAAAAATAGGTACTGTGTTTTTAGGACTGTAAGACTCACTGGGCCATAACACACACCTAGGTTTTAGAGGAGGAAAATAGGGAAAAAAATTTTGAAGCAAAAAATGTGGTAAAATATTTAATAACCGGTGACCCTGCTCCACAACTGCTCCCCCAACCCAGCAAGCCAGGCAAGCTGCATTTGGACAATAAGACTCACCCCCTTTCCTCTCAAATTGAGGGGGAGTGCATCTTACAGTCCGAAAATATGGTAATTCCTACGAAAGGCCAAAAAAACATAATGATAAAAGATAATAGTTACTGAGAACCTACTAAATATATGTGTCAGACATACGGGGTGTTGCCCATAATGCTTTGCCTCCTCCATCACGCATTCAAGCACCCAACCCTGACCACATCTCCCGTTCTCCCAGCTTGCTTAGTCAACAATCCCTGCTCTGCCATGATCATTTAATAGATACAAACCCTTTACACTTCCTATGTGCCAGGCACTATTCCAGGAACTGGGAAGCATTTGTGAACAAAACAGATGTCTTGCACTGGTAGATATGATTTGTATTAGACCTCCTCATGACCTCCAGCTAACTGGTCCCCCTACTTGATCCCCTATTTACTAGCTTTTTCCTTTCTTTAGTTCTGTCCTTACCAAGCTTGTTGCCCACGGCCCGTTCCAACATCCTGAATTTCACTGACCACTTATCTTTCTACCACACCTATCTAGCCCAAATTCTAGCCATGTATGAATGCAAACAGTTGCCTTCACCCACACACCCAAATGCAACGGAAAGAATCCCAAAGCGGTTGTTCCTCTCTAATGCACTACGACCAGCCTCAAAATGTTCTTCAACACCCTGCAATTCTTAACAGTTCATTTTCTAGCCAACTCTAGACAAGGACTATATCAACCACCCTACACCAGGACCATTCTTCAAATCTCCACTGCTCCACTTCCCTTTACTCTCTGCAAATGACCTCAACTCCAGCTTTAGAGAGAAAAAAGGTGAAAGTGGTAAAGATGGGAACTTCATAATCTTACAGCAATAAATAAACCATCCTAGTCTCTATGCTCCAGTTACAAAGAGAAACTTGTCCTTATCCTAAGGCCAACTGCTCTCTTTGGGCTTTCATCCCATTCCATCTCTTTAGGCCACTTCAGACCCTTCTGTTTACTGCCCTTTTCTTCTCTTATCCATCTACTGTCTTAATGTAGAAGGTTAGGTTTTCAATTTGATATCTTTCTCCGATTTTAACATAGAACTTATAGCTATAAACTGCCCTGAAAGCAGTGCTTTAGATATAGCCCATATTGAACATGTTGTGTCCTCATTTTCATTCTTCTCAAAGTATTTTCTAATTTCCCTTGTGATTTCTTCTTTGATCCTTTGAATTAAGGAGTATGTTATTTAATTTTCACATATTTGTGAATTTCCCAAATTTTTTCTTTAGTGTTTCCTAATTTCACTCCTTTGTAACCAGAGAATGTACTTGGTATAATTTCAGTCCTTTTTAAATTTATTGAGGTTCATTTTATGGCCTGGCATAAAATTTTTCCCGAGTGTGCCTTGTGCACTTAAGAAAAATGCGTTTTCTGTTGGTGGTGGCATGTGACATGTTTTCCAGTCATCTGTCTGATCTCAGTGGTTTATGGTACTTATGCCAATCTTAAAGCATTTCACCCCTTGGTTTCTAACAATCTTCACCTTCACTTTGTCTATATCCTGGCAATTATCATCATCTAGAATAGGGGACAGCAAATTACAGCCTCTGAGACAAATCCAGACCAATTAGGAGGTCAATTTTTTTTTTTTTTGTAAATAAGGTTTTACTGGAACACGGCCATGCTCACTCATTTACCTACTGTCTATGACTGCCTTCAAGCTTCAAGGGCAGAGATGAGAAGTTCTAAAAGAACCCACATGGCCTGCAAAGCCACAGATGTTTACTATTTGACCCTTTACAGGAAGTTTGCTGATCCCTGACCTAGAACACCTTTACAGACACTCTAAGCTGATTTGTAACTCCTTTCTTTCAAGATCTCTGGCTTCCCCACTCACAGGTCAATTGCTCTCCTACTGCAAAGCCCTTTCACACTCCTTTCTTCCTGATCCTTCACTTATTTCATGGCTGTGTCCTTCTCTGTCAATCTTTCAGGATCAATCCCTTTAATTACTCTCACCAGATCCTCCAAGTCTTTGTATTTAAGTCCTTCTACATAGTCAGCCTATACACTTTGATGTTTGAGTCTTTCCAACCATCTTTCTCCTTTCTGTCTACCTCCAGGATGTTCTCTACTGGTGGTGAACCCACACAACCTGGTGTACAAGTACGCATTTGTAGAACTCAACTGCAGCTGAGTCCTCACTGCTGCCAGAAAACTTTTACCTGGCCCTCATCAGTGACACCCCCTACTTCCACGACTGACACGCCACACCACCCACAACTCTCTTGCAACCCCAGTCCTTAGAAGATGGACTTGTCTTACTTCACAGTGAAAAGTGAGGGAATTTTCTGAATTTTTTCAGAAAATTCCTGAATTTTCTCAGGAATTTGAATCAGACATGAATAAAGCTATCTATACTGGCTCTTTTCCTCCAGGCTCTAAAGAGGGCATTCAAAGATCATCCCTCTAACCAGGGCTTTTGATCTCAACCCCTACGGGCTTCACCGGGACAGGACTCGAACCTTGTCCCACTGGTTATTTTCTTCTTTATACTTTCAAACTTCTCTGAAACCTTATCTCATAGTTTATGTGCAGGCTCAAACCTTTCCCATATTAACAAAAGCATGAAAAACTGTCCTTTCTACTACTCCATAATATCCCTCAATTGTAGTTCGTAGGAGTCACTCAGTGAAAGGAGGTTAAGTATTAAAAAGTGTTCAAATCCTTGCCAGCTCAGGGAGTGGGCCACTGTTTGGGAATTGGTGTGGCCAATCCTTATCTGTGACCTAGAAATTTTTTTTATCATATAGACAATTTTATGGCAAAATTCTCCCAAATATAACAGCATTTCTAACTTTCACTTGACATTTAGAAGGTAACACAAAACTTTAAATATTCTGAGTAATCTGCTAATTGACCTTTTACAGAGAGTGTGTAACATTACTGGGGCTTTAACAAATGACATTAAAAAAGGAACAACTTCTAGAAGTGGCTATTTTTTATTCATGATTTGCTCTTTAGGCTTTCTTGAACATAACCTGATGAATTTATGTAAGGTTTTCTAAATATAAAGCTGAGAATTTAAATATATTGGTGCCATACCAATGTTCATTGAAACTTTTAAAAATATAACAGTAAAATCCTTAGTAATGAGCAGCTCATAAATATATTTCCATACATGTATTTCATACATATATACATACAACACATGCATATGTATATACATTCAATACATACATACACATATATTCAATAAATAGAAATGATAACCACAAATATTCTCTGTTCTGAAACTTTTCAGAATGAGAAAATAAAAGTTCAAAAGCAACCTAGGGTACCCTTTTCAGAAGAGAGAACATTCACCTGTTTACCATATAAAATATAAATAAATCATCAAGAAAGCAAGGTACCTGGCACTGAAGCAGTTTGTATTCTGTGTCCATGAAGACCAAACTCCTGTAAACACACTAGGATCCCAGCCATAAACTCAGATGTCAGTGTTACTGCAGGGGCACCGAGACAGGCAACTGAGGTATAAACTCAGTTCTGGGCCTGAGTCTTTCACGGACTTGGAAATTACATTCTTTCTTCATTTGACAGGTTAAAATGAAAGTAAGAAGATAAGGAAGGAAAATTTCATGTATTTTCTTCACTAGTTAATTTTTCCTTGAAATGTTATGGAGAGTCTGTCTCCACCGAAATATGCTTTAAAAATGCTCCTCAGAACAACTAAATGAAAAGACTGCTGGTTTTTAATGTGCAGTTACTTAAATTCATGACTTTTAAAATAAAAAAAATAAAAATAAACCAATGGACCTGATAAAACTTTACCAATGATTTCTAGGTTATAAATTTGGGAATGGGAATCAACTTTTATTCTGAATTAATTAACTTTTTCTGTTTGGAGAATCACAAATTCAAATTTGAATATATAGTGCCTGCATTCTTTGTGAATGCATAGTCACACTGACTTTAATATATTTTCTTTTTGTCAATGCAAAAAAAAAAAATAGGTTGTTTTAAAATAAGAATGCCATAGTTTTTTTTTTTAACCTATCTATGTAAACTTTCTCAAAATTGCCTCTCTTTGGGGACCCATTTCTGTTCATTTGTTTGCTTTGATAATTGACTGTTCAATTTTTAAGTAGTACCCAAGCATCTCCTTATGCAGAAAGAAAGAAATCTGGGGACTAAGTCAGTCTTACATTTTTCATCAAACCTTACAACCTCTAGCTCCACGCCTACAGATTGTAAACGCTTCATACACAGAAAACAAATCAAAAGGAAAAGTCCATTTTGGCGTATCCAGCTTTGATTATCAGTTCTTCCACGGTTACTTGGAGGGCTTTTTGATTTTCAGAGGAAATGAAATGTTTGAACGTGAAGGACAAAATAAGTTTTGCTTGGAGAGTAAGGAAACAATCAGCTCCTGAAGCCCCCAAAAGATGTCTGATTTGGAAGCTATTCTGTGTGATAAAGATAAAATGAGATAGCCTGGAAGTTGTTTCCCTGGATATCATCATGTCCTTTGATGCCTGCAACTCTATTTAATGTAATCTTTACAATATTTATTGTGCTCTTACAACTGGAACCTTCCACACTGACAGGATTTCACGAAATTCAGAAGACTTCAAAGTGGAGTAAACCAAAAGAAACCAGTTATGTGATATCTCAGGGTGGGGAGGAGGTGGTGCCACCAAAACACTAGTCTCAGCACACAGATATTGTTCTTTAAAGTCAGGTTCATGTGTATAATTCACCTCCACAAGTGGAGGAGGGAGCTGAGAAGAGCTTTTGCGGTGTTCATCTCCTCATTTGAGTGTACACGTATAGTCTAATTTGCTTAAAAGGTATTTCTTTGTAAGTATATATCATTTATATTTGCTTCTTATCTTACATTACTTTTTCCACATTCATCTGTCTGTGTAAAAAGGCCTTAAAAACACCACTTACTCAAAATGAACACAGCAAAATAAAAGCCACAATTTAACTTGGATCAGATACTCATTTTCAAAGCTATGCAGTTAAGATTATTTGGCTCTAAGGAAACCCAAGGTGGTAAATCATTTAAAATATTTTAGAATGATTTTACTGTATGTTAAGCACTTGCTTTTAACAATGACAGAATGAAAATTTCCGAGTGAGTCAATATAGGTAAATAAAAGTAAATGGGCAAAAACTTTAAAACAATAAATCTTCAAGTTCTACATAAACTACAACTCACAAAAAGATTTCTCCAAAAACAATCCCAATTTCACTGAATGACTCAGAACTCAGTAATACAGGTATTTTTAGACCCACTGGCCTTTAGTCAGGAGGAGTTATTTTTCACTTACCAAAGGGTATGTGCACCCCCTGGGCTGCAGGAGCACCCCGAAGCCTGAATGGGAAATTTCAGAATGAAGGGTGCTCAAGAGCTGGGTTCCTTGGTAAAGCTTTGCTCTACTGTCTGCTAAGCCACATCATTTTCTAAAGTTGACGTAACATGTTTAAGCCTCAGTGCCATTGGTAAAATGGGGGAAGTAACGGCATCTACCTCAGTTTTGCTGAGGGATAAGAGAGAGAATCCATGCAAATCTCTTAGTACAGTGGTTGGCATGATGGTGACTATACAATAAATGGTGGCTGTCAGGACTAGTACTCCTTTTGAAGAGATAAACAAATCACTCATTTCGTCAAATCATTCATTTTGAACAAACATGACAAAGAGCAGCTATTGAACTGGTTTACAAGGCCAAAGAAATAGGACAAAGTATTTTAAAGATTTTTTTTCCTTTTCAAAGCTGGGAGTAAATTATTTAAGAGGGCCATATTTCTTGTCACTTTAGACTTTTAATCGCTATTAAGAGAACTAAACCACGAAAGTAGGTAGAGCTGTATTTGGTCAATTAAGTCATCCTTTCTGCTGTCAAGAAGAACCAGTCATAAATGTCCTATAAAGTGAGCAGACTGCCTGTGTCTACTGCTGTGTTAGACACTGCTAGTAATCTAACCCTATATCCATTCTTTGCTTCCTCCTTTGATAAGAGAATTCTGTTTTTTTTTTTTTTTTTTTAACTGGGAACACTGTGGTCTCCCCTTCCTCTGTCAACCACTGAATAGAGAAGAATGCATTTCCCAGTCTCCATTCCAACTCCACACGGGTGTGGGACTGCAGGAAGACTTCAAAAGGAGCTGATTCAGCTAGGAAGCAGTGCTTCCACACTTCCTCCTCCTAGTCTATTTCGAACATGATTGTGGAGTTCCTGCAGCCACCTCGTGCACTTTTGAAGAATGATACAGATGCAGTATGATACAGCAAAAAGATAGGAGCCTGGGCCCCGATGACACTAAGCCCATCCCATCTGCTCCAAACACCCTACTTCTGAATTCATTTTCTGTGAGAAAGAAACTTCTTTCTTTTTAAGCCAGTTATTTTGGGTTCATCTGCTGTATGCAACCAAAGACAATTCTTAACTGATGCAAGAATATTTTTTTCAAATGCTCAACACATACTTTTGCTCATTTCTAAATATGTCTGAAATATAAGCTCCTATACACAAATAAACTCAAAATGCAAATAAAAGCCATTCTAAGATACTGTCAACTCCTCACAAGGGGCTGTTTCTCTGCTTTGTTTCTTTAACAGCTGGCACAATAATTGGTAAGTGGTTAGCATTCAGTGATGTAGACTGAATGAGTGAATGAAAAGTGGGAAAGAGTCCCTAATGGCATGTCCATATGATTGCATATTGGTAACTGCTTGATTCTCCCTAGCACCTCTGTCAATGTCAAGTGGTGAATAGGACACTGGTTTAGCAAGCACACTGGTTCTTTCAAGGTACTTGGACACCATGAAAGGCAATCTGAAAAATCTCAAAGAGTTAACGCTTCATTCCTTTAATGCTATGCACCCAAGGATAGCTGCGCCTCCCTGACTGGGCACTGCCTCATTTGAGCTCTGTAATGACAGTGATCCTGAGTGTTCTGGCTTGTCAAGGTCATTTTGTTTTTTTATTCTGTTTTTTGATGTGCTCCTGACTGTATCTATTTGACCTCAGTACATCTCTGACTGAGGTGGTAAATTGTTCCTTTGTGCCTCTTCCTTATAGGGCAAATGAGCAGTGCAACTTCTTTCTATAGTGCTCCAATTTCTGTTGCTCCAATTTCTCTCTGACAGGAAAATTACCAAGTTTGTCTTTCTTGGTGTCTCACAGATTCATGTTTATTTGTGTTTCATTTATCTGTAAATTTCTTAGATTTTTCTGGTAATATGTTGAATTTGTTGCTTTTCTCTTTTAATACTTCAATGTTCAAAGGACTTGTAGATCCCAAGTTACTTTCAGAATTGTGTGGTCATTACCCTCATTTTTATTTTCTCCTGGTTTGACTTCAAGGTCTGGTGAGTTTTTATAACATATTCATTCTCTCAGAGGACATTTTTTTTCTTCTGTTTTTGTTATTAGTAGGTGTAATCTCACTTTAGTTCTGCAGTTTAAGATCCTTAGATGCTTGTGTCTTTCCATATCTTCCTTATAATTTAATTCAACCTCAGTTTATCAGAACAAAGCAGACACATGCTGAAAGCCAAATTCAAGAACTGCATCAAACAGAAATGAAGCATTATTAGTAGGCTTGAAGAGTGGTTCAGGGTGCCGCAAGGGACTTAAGAACCTTCAGTTAGCTTAGCTAGGCATAAGATTGACCGATAAATCTGTTACTGAATTTCCAAATGAGTTTATGTAATTACTGCAGTTACAGAAGAAAATATATAGGCATGCACACATCAGGTCTCAGTACTTGCTTAAATCAGGAAATGTTATATAAGACATGATGTTAGTTGCTAGGTATGTAAGAAAAAGAGCAGAGAAGAAAAAAGGAAAGTGAAGCATCATAATGCCGGCTTTTAAGATACAAACTGCTGTTTAGGAAGACAAGCCACACAACCCGGGCAGTGGTGAGTCATCCCCGTGACCGAGACCCGACAGCGTCCCATCTGTCCACTTCAGGGCTCATTTTAGACTCTTCAAGTTTGCTCATCTACCATCCCCACTTCGCTGCCAGAGTAATTTAGGTAAAATACAAATCTCAGGATGAAAATCTTAATAGCTTCACCTGATATTTTAAATGAGGGAGTTTAAAATCATTATTACCTGTACACACGACTACTTGTCATTTAAATCCCCAACTGGCTCTTTAGATTTACCTGCCACCATTTCCTACCTTTGTAGAGAGCTCATCCCATGTTTCCTGAATAGAATTATAGGCAGTATCTCTTTTCTGAAAATTCACCTGCCATTCAACACCTGCCAACAGAGAACTACGATTATACATGCTAACTGCCCTGGGGGGCCTTCCCTGGGAACCAAGGGCACTGACCTAGTAGGGTCTTCCTTCCAGGGCCCCCTGCTCCTCTGCCACAGGGATGGCAAAGACGGCTGGGCAGCCCCTGCTCTTTAAACTTCTGAACTAGCCTGTGACAGACACCTGGAGCAGAGCTATGGAAAGGAGGAGGTGAGGAGGTGAGGAGAGTCTCTATCCTCCCCAGCCCCTACAACACAGGCCACCATGGGGTGGGCCCTGGCTGCTCTGCTCTACAAACTCAGGTGACTTCTGGGGAAGCTGGCCACAGGTGCACCTGTCTAATGGAGGCCGGGGATGGGAGGGTGATGGAGTCAGGCCACGGGAATGGGTGTCACTGGGGATGCTGACGCTGACTGGCACAGAAGGTCCCCCTGCTTGGAAAAGGGAGCAAGAGAAAGGGACAAGAGACGGTTTTAGACTCTCAGAGTCGGAGACCCAATACGGCTCTGCTAAGCACATCAGAGGCATTTTCAAGAGCCCTCAGCCTGCCCCCCCTCCATGGCCTAGCCTTTTTTCTCACTGCTGGTGCCTTCATTACAGAGCTTAAAACGACTACTCCTCATCTGCAAACAGGTAGGCATGTAAGGCACACAGTTTAATGAAAGAAAAATATGAATTCTGTGGAGATGAGTGTCTGAAAGCAGAGAGTATTATATGCTTATAGTTTTTAGAAAATATTAAGCTTTTCTTGTTTCTGTACACATTCTGTGCTATCAGGAATGCTGTCTTCCCCTGCTTCGGTCTAACTCCAACCAGTTCCTTGCTGCCCAGCTTTGGGAAACCTTCCACAAAATCCTAAGAGTCGATGGGTTTAGCAATGGGGGTGGGTAGTTACAGGAACTAAAAAGGAGTTATCACTTTAAAACAATTAGATGAATGGCTCTTTAAAATACTGAGTTTCTCTATTGCATTGATACACTTTTCAACAATCTAGGTATTAAGTAAAATAAGGTAGCCTATAGATAGAAACAGAACAGATGTTGATATAAAAGTATAGTACTCTAACTGCTCTTCCAATTCTCCTGCTGTTGCACTGACCACTGGCAATTCTCATAACAACGTAGGACCACATTGGTACACGTGTTGGAATTCCAAGTATGAAGAGCAGAAATATTAATTTAGACTGGTTAGATTTCTGCAGTTTATTCTTATCATATATAGCAAGCCAACACACACACGATGAAAGAAAATATATTTAACAAAGAAGTATATCTGTGTCAACATTATACATGCTAACTGCCAAGAAATTTATACGTTCACTTCTTTGTCTTCGCTTATCCATAGTATTGTATGCAATTGTATAGTATATATGAATGAGGATAATATACATTCTTGCCAAATTTGATTACACAGGCCTACCTTTGTTGTTTTGGGGGTGAGTTACTATCTTCGATTTTAACTGTTGATTATCTTGCACTGACCTTTTGTGAAGATATCTCTTGACAGTCACATATCAATCAGACAATAATAAAAATGAGAAATCAGGAAAAGCTAACTATTTAGGCTCCACAGAGTTACATGTGTATATAAATACTAGTAAGTTTAAAAAACGTTTCCCCTGGCTGGTGTGGCTCAGTGGATTGAATGTTGGCCTGCGAATCGAAGGGTTGCCATTTGGATTCCCAGTCAGGGCACATGTGTGGGTTTCAGGCCAGCTCCCCAGGTGGGGGCGCGTGAGAGGCAACCATACATTGATGTTTCTCTCCCTCTCTTTCTCCCCTGCTTCCCCTCTCTAATAATAAATAAATAAATAAATAAATAAAGCTTTAAAAAATATTTCATTTGCTTTTAAACAGATAGATTAGAAAATGCTAGTAAGTTCTTTCATAGATTATTCTTGATTTGATAAGACTAATCAGCATGAATTTATAATATAAAAGTCAAAATCAAAGAAAAGATAATAAGGAGCTTAAAAAATTAAATTCTGACTCTCAACTGGGCTACTGCAATGACTTTATGACACTGATAATTATAAAAATGAACAGCACATTTTGTAATATCTGTGGCAGTCAGAGACTTTATTAATCTACATGCAAGTTGAACCTAACGTTCAATATCATTTAAAAAATATGTTCTAAGATGAAATTACCATAGAATTGATATAGTCATCAGTGCTAATTACCAAGGAGAAACAAGTTTCAACAATAACTGGCAACTATGCAATATAAATGTACATGGAGAAGAAGCCAGTTACAACTGTAGCAAGTGTAAAGCAGGGGAATGAAGAACAGATTTGTATCATCAGCTCCCTAATAATATGAAATGCTTAAGACATGCTGAGCTTTGAGATATTACCACTACACATTAAGCACTTCCACGCAGTTTAAAATAAATTTTCAAAATGATAGAATCCTTCTAAAAATGATAGAATCATCTATTTTACTGTGCTATGAATCAAAAAGTACAATATTCTTTACCCTTGGGTAAAATATAAATTATAGGCAATTGTGTAAAACATCTTCTTTTCCACAAACTGAAACTTATCTGAGGATGGAAACCATGTCTTATTTATCTTTTATCCCCTGTCATCTCAGAACAGTAAAATCTGGGAAGATGTGTGGAATGTTTTCAGTTACAGAGGAGCATGATTTAGAAAGGACTAAAATACAGATGCACGGATGCGGGTAGCTTAAGATGCATAAGGTGGATATTAATACACAAAGTATGTATAACAATAGTGTTTTGATCAGACATTTGGTCACATGGGTTAGTATTTTCATGAGAAATAACTTGTTCCATGGAGGGGAAATTAAAATGAATCAGTCTCTGGGATGGTTCTAAGATTTTCCGGTCAAATTTTCCTTTATGGGCCTCAAGCCTTGTTAATATTACACAAACTATAATTAATTGTTCCTGAGTAAAACTAAAATTCATATGTACTTCCCACAGTGCAACAAATAGAACTTAAACATTCCATACATTTCCTATGAAAAATCTGTCTCAGAAAATTGTCTTGCTTGATGTTTTATTACTGCTTTTGAGAAAACAGAAATTTGTTCACTGAATGTGCCTCACGGAAGAGAACATGGCTGACTCTCACACTGCCAATCACATTTTCAGAGGGGTAATCAAAGTGGTCAGACCATCTTGCCCACTTGAAGCAGCTGCCCTGTCTGTGCACAGAGAAACACGATGAGTTACAGGCAACCGCTCTGTGCCTGCTCTGTTCCCTCTGTGTGGGTCTAGAATTAGACATACTTTTTGGAAAACGAGGAAATCTCACTTCACCAGTGGAAGGCATAACACCTACATTTATAGCATAGATATTTCTCATCTTAAGGTACTACAAACATGACTTTTTCACGCTACAGGAAGGGGGAAAGTATGTGGATAAGATTTACCACCACAATCAGTATGGGGACCATGGGCACATTTTATAAAACCACTCGGACTATAAATACACACTGTGAGATTCCCACAGAGTAATATGTGGTGTGAAAAAAGGCACACCACAATGATTGTTTCCACACTGACTTCTATAGGACATCTAAAAATTGGTTCTGTTTTCAAAATAGCTCCTCATTTTTTTTTTTTTGATGAGGATAAATCAGACGATAACATTTCTCACTCCCTTCCAATTGTACTTTGATAGGTTGGGTAGATGATAATAACTTAGAGGGAGCTGGAAGGTTAATGGACTGATGATCATAACTTGCTGTGCAATGAGCTTTACTATGGCAACAAATATTTTTTATTTAAACTTTAAAAATGGGTGTTAGGAAACCTATTTCATTACATAAATCATTAAAAACTTAGTCGTTCTTTTCCTGTATCAGAAGTTTATAAAACTTTTTCATACTCGCTAGCTAATGTTTTGCCCTTAGTTGGCCTGGTGGTATGTCAGTCTTACTCTGAAATTAAATCACTCCATCTAAATCAGACGTCAGATCTAGAGACTATTCCATGTTGATCAAATGACAGCAGGTGTTTAATAATTCATTTGAGGTAATGGTATTAAAAAACGTTTTATTTAAAATGTCCATCAAGAACAACTATGGCAGAGTATGCAGAATGCTGGCAAACGCTCTTACTATCTTTCTAGCAGCTGAGGTGAGATGCCCAAAGAAAGATCACTACATCTAGAAACAGTCTGTGCTCAGGTTTAACTTCTTGTACTAAGACACCTTTAGAACAAGATGAAGATTATACAGATTAGTAGGCCAATAAATAAATAAAACTCCTACAGTAAGAGAAAGAAGGAGCTATAACTGTTCATTTCCAAGGGCAGGTGGATATCACAGTTTAGGACTGGACGGTAGAGTGATATGTGGTATCTTCCTCATTGTTGCCATGAGAAGCTACCAGGAATACATGGCCAATAAGAGGCTCCAAGGAGAGTCCAAGTGGAATTGAGTGTATCAGTGTTAATGTTGCAATTTCATATAGAAGTACATGACTAAAAATTAATAAAATAATCACTCATTATGAAAAATTAATTAATACATTAATTTATCCATTGATTTGAGTCTCGTGTCCATCTAGTTGAGCTAAAGAAATATCTTTTTTAAAAGCTTAGTTTTGTCCTATCCATATGTTTTAAAGGGGCTGCCAGCCTTTTCAACCACTAAAATGAAGTAAAAGGCTTTGAAACTCTACTGCCAAATATATTAATTGATCTGTCCAATCATCCAGTCTTTAATTAATTCAGTTTTCCATTCTTCACAGTACCTGACCATCTGTCCATTTCTCCATACATTTGTCACCAGCAGACTTAATGAGCTCTGAAACCTGTAGCTGGCCATCGGTACACACTTCACTCTCTTCTACTTTCCACTTCCTAATCCTCAGGAAGGACCCTAGTAATGCCAGGAAACGTTCTTTTCTGCCTAAATGAATGAGGGGATGGACACCTGTGGATCTCAGTGAAGGTTGTTAGAATATCCAGATCATAATTAACTCTATCGGGCATGTTCATCATGGCAAAATTTAATTACTGATTAAAGTTATTTATTCCAGCTGAAATGCAGATGTCACTGAATCACATATCACTGAAAATAGTATTAAAGTATTCCTGCAAAGTTTCTATAGCAATCCTCACTTAATTTCCAAAATAAAAAAATTATCAGAATTGTGTCTAACCACTTACTTTACATTAAGTGCTTACACCCTCAGATCTTTGCACAAACTATTCCTTTTCCTGGTGGTCACTTTGGATGACCTTTTCCATTTCCTTACCTTCCTCATAAGCAAGCTCCTACTCATCTCACAAACAAAGAAGTTTCCAGAGTTAAGAAAAGGAAGCAGAACAAAAATCTTACCCATATCTTGTGCATGTAGTGTTCTGACCTGACGGTGCTATTGGTTTAAAAGTGATGCGTGGGGAAACCTGGGCCGACAGCAGAAATCCCAGAGCAAGAATGACGAGGGCTATGGTGGTGCCTGATGGAAAAAAGGCTTTATGTTAGAGAACAGTTGACAATATTCTTCCAAAGCAGATTGAATCTAGCAAGACATAGCTCTGAAAAATACCTTGATCTCTCTGCAATGGATTACAAAAATGCTCCTGAGAATAAGTTATCAGAAAAACTCACTAGCACATTCACTGTGAGACATGACACATTTTCTAAAAACACAAAACAAAAAGAACCCCCCCCCCCCCCCACCACCACCACGCACACAAACTGCACCTTGCATTGCAGACAGTCTCAGAATCAATTAATGTAACCGGCCTTACTGAGTGCCTAACATAGCTGGTGTCAGGAACTATGAAAGGCAATAGGTATTCACAGTGTTCCTTTCACTGCCAAGGGAACCGTGCTAGTGGCGTTTGATCATGTAAGAACCAAACAAATAAACTAAAAAGTAACAAGTGGATATTTTAAAAGCAGTTGAAATCGCATTTCTTATTAAACAGTAGCATTTTGGGGGGAAGATTTTAAGTTGCCAGAAATGGCATAACACTTGTATTCATTTCTCTTTCCTACTGGTATTTGGAAGTGGAATATTTATGTTTTACTCTAAGGTCTAGGAATGGTGATAAAGTGTAGCACTTAGAAGGCTCACTTTCTGAGTCCCAGAGAGACATGTGATGGTAAATAAGAACGAGAATAAAACAGAGAGGGCCATGTTCTAAGTTCTGTTTTCCTTGGTAGACATTTTAAGTAAAATGTTACCGCGAACAAATTATTTAAAAATTGCTGTTTGATAAAAAATACTCTCTAGATATGATGTTTGAGATAGATTTAGAAAATTATATTCGGAAACAGACTGATACACTGTCAGGTCACCTAAGGGCAGAAAGTCAGCCACAGAGTATGAAAAAAAAGTTTTATGAACATCTAATACAAGGAAGGAATGATCAAGTTCTTAATGGTCTACACAATGAGACAGGTTTTCTGATATCAACTTTTAAAGTTTAAATAAATATATTTGCCGTTGTGCACAGCAAATTATGGTCATTACACCACTGACCCTCCTGATCTGAGTCATTACCGTCTACCTAGCAATGTTCTCTACCGGAAGTGGAGTGTGTTGGATAAAGAGCATTCTCAAAACTATCTGATGGAATAACTTCCATTAACTACCTGGTGCAGGGCTTAGGTTATTAGTAAATACTTAAAAAAAGAATGTCCCTTTCCACCAATTGTGCACGGCACACTCTGTGTGCGTCATATCAGCCGGGGAACCCGTGTCAAGTGCACAGGTTCCAGACCCCATCTTCGGAGACTCCAATTTGGTAGGTCTGGGGGAGGGCACAAGAATCCACATTTTAAAACAAGTACCCCTGGGAATTCTGATGGAGACAGCCTGGGAGTGATGTTTTCAGAAATAGTCCACCACCAAAATATTTAAGGGAAAATAACAGTGTTTCTGGCTTTCTTATTTTTAAGCAATAAAGTTACATAGATATAAATGTTCTATTAAAAGAATCAAGGTTGTCATTAAGTTTGTAATATTTACAAGGAACACCAGTGCTCTGGGCAAGCTTTGAAAACATTATAAGTCAGAACACCGCAACATGTCCTATATTTAAAACTATTCATGAAGTACATGTTTTACATTTTGTTGTATAAAGAGGTTCTTTGTCCAGGTCTTGCTATATATATTTTATTTTCAATCATTTTTAAAGAATGAATACTTATTTAAAAATATTTTTATATGCTTCCCCACTATTTTTTTAACCCAAAGGAATGAAAAGTCATAATAAAAACACAAAATAGGTACTAAAACTAAATTAAGATTTAAAAATTGTAGGCTAATGTAAGAAATTTTAATTTCTTTAAATTTAAATTCTAATTTAAGAAATAGAACAGTGTTCTAATACTTAGCTCTATCAGAATATCAAATATATACCTATATACACATTAATAAAACAAATGCATTGAGATAAAAATGACTAACCCAGAATCAAGTGGAATCAGAAATCAAAAATCAGCATCTATTCTGGGGGATCACAGAAGTAATACGAAGTCGACTCTCTGCACCCATGTGTTTCACATCCCTGGATTCAACCAGACGAGGACTGAAAATATTTCAAAAAAAAAAAAACTCGCACTGCTGCTGATGTATACCGTTTATGTAGGCGCAACTGAACACACACAGATGTTGTCTTCTTGTCATTATTCCCTAAACAGTATACTGTAACTGTTTACGTAGCATTTACATTGTATTAGGTATTATAAGTACTGTGGAGATGACTAAAAGTATGTGGGAGGATGTAGGTAGGTTAAATGCAAATACTACACCATTCAATATAAGGGACGTAGCGCCTGTGGGTTTTGGTGTCTGTGGGGGTCCTGGCACCACCCCCTGCCGATGTTGAGGGACAACTGTACACTAATGGTTGCCTAGCATTAAGTTTTCTCCTGAAGCTGGAAACTCCCACTAGTCATTACGTTCTTCAAGTGAGACCTATTTAATCAGCTAAACACCGGAACTGCATAAACAGCACTATTTATATCCATATGCACAGATAAAGAGGAGACCTGTGACAAAAACCCAGGCCCTTGTCCTCCTAAACTACTGTATTAGCCAATAATCACTTTCATCGTCCACATCACAAGGAAATCAGGTGCCTGTTTCATGGAGGAGCTCTTTCCAGCTGGAGGCATCGCTGTGCTGCATGAGTGAATGGAGCTGGGGCATTGGTGGTTTTGGTTGAAAAGAGAACATGGGAGGAAAGAAAAATGTCTACAGGTTGCTCATAAGAGGCAGTCCCTGAAACCTCTCGGTCTTTCCCCCCAAATAACTGTCTTAATGCCTCCTCTTAATAGTCAGGGTGGGCTCCAGAAGTCCTTGGGGTGGAAGACCTACACTGAGTGGGGAAGCATGGCATCAACTAGAAGAGATCAGGCAAGCTCCTGCATTCAGAGGATGCAAACTGGTTTCACAACATGGGTAAAACTACAAAGGACCACTCTTGGGTGGTCATAGTAATGCTGGGATAGCTGAAATGCTCTGGGCACTTTCCTCTCTGTGCGGGGCAGTGCTGTAAATGCTATACATGTGCAAATGTGTTTAGTCCTCATTACAATCCTATGAAGTAGGGACTACAGTTAATCCCTGTTCACGAATGAGGAAATGCAAATTTGCTCAAAGTCACACAATTCAAACCCAACCAGTCTGGCTCTATCACACCTCAAAATCCGGCAGAACTGTTGAGAAAGTGTCTCACCGGAACACAACAAATGAGGGAACACAGGCCGCTACGAAGAAGTGTTTTCTCCAAATCTCAAAATCAGCAGCCTTTTCAGATCGCAAAAGCCAAATTTAAGAAAACCTGAAATCCATTAAAAAAACAGACCTCTTCAGGTATATATTAAGGCCTTGTCAAAAAAGGAAGGGTATCCATTTAAGATCTTTTAAAGTGGCTGTTATCTCTTCTTAGAGTTGACCTGGACCTCAGGGGTTAGCAAATCCAATTTCCAACCAACTGTACAAATTTATTTTTAGCACATCATTATGTGATGGTCATCTAGTCTTTTTTTTTAAAGAGTTTACCATCCTAAAGAAGTAAACAAATTCATTGTTGGATAGCTCTTATTAGGAATACTTTTCTTATAGTAAGTAAAAATATACGTCGTCCTTATAACATCTACCATCTGCTAGAATAAGATCTCTATTAGATCTCCCTTTGGACTTTTTCCCTAGGTCGAACAGTTCTGGTTTCTTCAATAGGTTAATAAATGTGTGTTTTTTAAACCCTCACTTTGCCCTCATAACATCTACCATCTGCCAGAATAAGATCTCTATTAGATCTCCCTTTAGACTTTTTTCCTAGGCTACACACCTCTGGTTTCCTTAACAGGTTTATAAATGTGTGGCTTTTAAACCCGCACCTTTTTTCACCTTCCCTGTACACTGCAGCTGTTGTGATTTCTTTGTCTCTTACTCAACTGTCGCCTCTCCTTTCCCTCAGTGCTGATACTACAGTTCAACCTCCATTGTTAGACTCAGGGGCTTCCACTGCCTAGACAAGAACAGAGGATGGATGCACTCCACTTCTTCTGCAGTTAGGGCCAGGACAGGGTATGTGTTCTTCACAACTGAGCATGAAACTCAGAATGTATTTTCTCTTCAGATCTGGAACAAGTACCTGAGAAAGTTCTATCAGATTAATGCTTTAGGTATATCTAGTTAAAATAAAATTTAGTTAATGCTGGCCTGGAAACTTCACATTTTAACAGAAAAATGTATTATTACTCTAAATAAACTTATAAAGAAGCCATTAGAAAACAGCTAATTAATAGGTAGAAATAAGCTCGTATGTGTGAAAAAGATGAAAACTTATATAACCATGTGATGACAATGGCAAAGATGGGTCTCCTTCTGTCAAGTGAAAGAGCCCAGTGTTACAGAGAAATAATAAAGGAAATGGGCAGAACTTAAAGACAAAAGAGACTTGAAAGTGAGAAAGGCTTTGTCTTATTTAGCTATCACAGAAAACAAACTTAAGAAACCAGAATGTACCACAGAATTTTGTCTGGTTCAAACACAAAGAGAGTCTGTCCTCGCTTTGTGAAGAAATTATATGGTTCCAATATGCCACTGTTGAAAGAGCTTTGAAGTAAAATGTTCCAAATTTACTTCCATATTATCCCAAATTTAAAAATAAAACATAAAAGTCAGTTTATGGATACCAAGTTTTTCGACTCAGGAAGAGCAAAAAGCAATTACTCTTGTCACTTCTGTGCCTTTGAGCAGAACTCAAAATAATGGCAAAGAGATACCCTCAGTAGATTTAAATTATTCTGACAATTCTGGTTATTACTCAGATTCTAGTTTCTAGTTATATAACATTTACTAAGTTCTCTTAAAAAAAGTTGTCTAGAGGATCTCTATTGTTTGGCTAAAAACAGTATCAGAAAGTGGTACTGGTATTGTGTGTTGGAAGGTTAACTTGTCATCATTAAAGAAAATTTTATAACTGAATCCTTAGCCAGGTACCCACCTGCTAAACTACCGAAGGTTAGCTTTCTGCGGCCCACTTTCTCCACCAGCCAGACTCCCACGAGTGTGAAAATGAAATTGGTGAAGGCAGTAACGGAAGCCAGCCATATCGCCAGTCTATCGTCTTCAACACCAGACATCTGCAGAATGGTTGCACTGTAGTACCTGCGGGGCAAGAATAAAACACTTGTTGCTGATAGTCACTCAGCGAAACAGAGTTGTTCATATAAAAAAATACTCAGCCGACCTCAAAGAAACCCCCCCAAAACAAACAAAAAAACAACAACCCATGACTAGCTACAGTAATAACAAGAATTTAACATGTTTAATGTTAAACTCTTAAAGGATCTGTTTAAAGGATCATTATAGACTGTGATCACATAATTTGTTTTGAACTTGATTGTTTTTTTTTTAAGATTTTATTTATTTTTGGAGAGGGGAAGAGAGGGAAAGAGGGAAAGAAACATCAATGTGTCAGTACCTCTCGTGTGCTCCCTACTGGGGACCTGGCCTGCAATCCCAGCATGTGCCCTGACTGGGAATCGAACTGGCAACCCTTTGGTTTGCAGGTTGGCACTCAATCCACTGAGCCACACCAGCCAGGGCTGAACTTTATATAAAAAGAAATGACACTCAAGCAAGTAGAGAGGGCTGAAGGCTTCCAAAGTGAATTGTAGCCCACAACTACAAACAGTTGCAGCTGGCAGCTTAATTAAAACTATCAAGGATAAGCTCCCAGTCTGTGAATTAGGAGTCACCACACACTCTGCAATTATGTACTTAAAACAATAGAGACCTGCTGCATATAAAAATTTGATGCTTGTCATGCTATTCTATTAAATTGGAAAGTATTCTCAATGTTTTAAGGATAAAAACAGATACACTGCACAAAATTATTCTTCCGAGTAGAGCCATAAACAAAACAGAGAGATTATTTCAATTTTTTTCCATTTCATAAGACTCCACAGACATGCTCCGAAAACCAACTGTTGCCCTTGAGAAGTTTGCAGTTTAAGATAAGAAAATGAAACAGAAAGAAATAATTTTAATACTGCAAGGCATTCAACTCACAGTGTGGCCTAACGGACAGACCAAACAATTTTATTTTATATGAAAAGTTCCTTGATTTTCCAGGGAATTAATGCTTGAGTTGAGTCTTGGAAGAATGCACGGGGGTTTGCTGGAAGGTATGATGACCTGGCAGGACCCTCACTGGTGGAGAAGGAAATGACATGTACGAAGGAGAAAAGTGCAGAGAAAAGTGCAAAATGTGATGCCAGCCTCACAGAACGTGAGGAGTATCCTGGGTGGGACGGAAGGCGCAATGAAAAGAGGACGCGTGTGGCCTAAGGCAGTGGCAGAGGCTCCTGCTGCAGACGGACCTCGACCGCCACCCTGCACGTCCGGGGCTTCTACTGCAGTCAACGGAAATCACAAAATGGACTTCAAAGACAAATAACATCATTAAAGCTGCTCTATCAAAAGATCACTCTAACGATAGCCACATGGGACGACTGAAGCAAAGATACACTGTTTGGAAGCATTTATTTCAGGTCATTGCATTGGCAACAGGCACCTGTAGGTTTTCTGTATGAACGGGAAACAGTGAGAGCAGGGGCTGAAATCCAATGGCCTTATATTGCTCTGTCAACAAGAGCTGCAGTGTCCACCCACACTAAATCTTTTCCTGGATGGCGTGTCGTGAGATTCATCTCCATCTTTTTTTCTTTAAGCTTTAATTTATTTATTTTTAGAGAGAGAGGGGAAGGGAAGGAGAAAGAGGAGAGAAACATTGAACAGTTGCCTGCACCTTGGGACCTGGCTTGCAACCCAGGTATGTACCCTGGCCAGAGATTGAGCTGGCACCTTTTGCTTCAGAGGTCGGTGCTCAATCCACTGAGCGATACCAGCCAGGGCATATTTTCTTGAATGGTGGTAAATGTGTTGTTTTTTATTGCTGCCATACCCAATTAACCACAAGTTTAGTGGCTTAAATAACACAAAGTTGTTACCTAACGCGTCTTTCACGTTTCTTAGTCAGAAACGTGACATGGATTTCTTTGGATGTTAGAAATCAAAGATGTCAGCAGGATGTTCCCTTCTTAAGACTCTGGGATACAGGTTTCCTTGCCTTTTCCAGGTATTGGAAGTCTCCCGCACTCCTTGGCTTGTGGGGCCCTTTCCTCAAGTCAAAGCTAGTAAATAGGGGTCAAGTTCCTGTCAGGTCACTTTGCTCTGCCGTCCTCGTCTGCATGTAAGGACCTTTGTGATCACACTGGGCTAACCCAGACAACCAGCACGCTCTCCTCATTTTAAGGTAAATCGATGAGCAGATTTACTCCAATCTGCAGCCTTAATTTCCCGTTGCCACATAACTTAACATATCACATCACAGGTTGTAGAGATTATGATATGCACATTTTAGGGTAGAGAAAGTATCCTATCACATAAAGGTGCTAACAAGAAAAGATCAATAGTTAGATTAGTTAGAAGGTGAGGGATGAAAGCAAGGACATTCACTCAGAGGGCAATTAGTTCCAGAAAAATTCAGGCAATAATTATATTCTCTTTTATATGGGCAGGTGACATATCATTTATATGACCTATCTAGGTGAGAATAATTGCCAAACCTAATTTTTAAAAGTCAGGTCATGAAGTAGGGACAAGATACATTTAACTCACATTTTAAAATGTGCAAATTCCAATGTTTTCCTAAATGATGCTTTCCTCCAACCATTCATGAAATTGGCTACCACCTTATTTCTAATCATCTATGCCTTTATGTAGTAGTTTGCTTTTTCAAGGGGCTGGGTATTGGTTCAAAAGTTACACAAAGCATGAAAGAGTCTTCTTCATAAAAGAACAATATGAACAACAAAAAATGGCTTTCTTTTTAAATGCAAAGCCTTCTCTTTTCATAATCGTTTTATAATACCTATTCGGCAAAATTACCATCTTCTTCAAAGACTTCCCCGGACAATGTCGGTTATCTCACGCATACCATCTCCTCCCCAGAGTGAAGCTGAAAGGCCTGAGGGCCCTGTGTTTCCATAGAAGACGGCTTCCTAACTCTCTGCAGACCTCTAAGAACAGACAAGGCCAGCCTGTATGTGCTTTGCTATCTCAGAGAGTATGTGAGACCCCACTTACAGCCTGAATTTTAAGTCTGGATAAAACAAAATAGCTCTAGAAAACACTGGCATGGGTAACGGCAATCTATCTTAGTGAGGACTTTTAACTAGCAATAAAAGAATAAACGTGAACACTTTAAATGGCTGACAAAATATACATTTTACGTTCCAATGCATTTCCTACAAATTTCTGAAAAAAAATTTTTTTTCCCAACTCTTTGAAGCCAGAGCCTGTCTTTTTCATCACTGCCAGTGGAACAGAGTTAAATTAACAGCAAGAATTAGGTACTCAATAATTGTTTGTTGAATTAATTGAATCTACCTACCACCAACTTTCAAAGGGGAATTAAGAATGTTTATAATAAAAAACAGGATAGAATCACTAAAACAAAAATTAAAGACTGATAAGAGAGAGTAAGGGAGGTAACAGATGAAGCTAATTATATGAAAACTTTGGCTGCATAATCACTATAAGGTAGCTCTAAAATTGCTGGCAGCCAAGGCAAAATAGTAAATGCTGATTTTATCTGTTTGAAAAAGCAAAATTTTTCAGTTCATAATAAAATTCTGGCATAAGACTATGAAAACTTTCATTTTAAGAATAAAAGAGATGTGGGATACACTCTTCCTGCCACTGACAGCCACTCTGAATGAGACAAATGAACCGATGAAATGTAATCATAATTACTTTAACTCATGTGCATAAAGGTGATGGTCTAGCTGTGTTAGAGACAGCTTCCAACACTACACTTATCTACGAATCCTGTCTTAACAGTCTTTTGGGTCATGTCCATACTTGGGATAAAGACCCACCTGAATGAGAAGACTGGAAGTCACACAGCAGAGCTCATGACCAGCCTGGAAAGATCCCCAATACCTAAGTTATGTTGTTTGGCTCTTTTAGTTCCTAATGTCATAAATACATTTATTTGTATCATATGCCAAAGTACACTGACTACATATTCAAAAAGTCATTCTAATAAAAGATGTTCTTTTAACTGAAAATATTGTATTTTCCTACTGGGATGGTGTTTATACAGTCAAAAACATGGACAACTATGGAAATCACCTCCACAGCTTTAAGAGAAAAATGTTTCACTCAAATACAAAGGTCTAAAAGATGATTCAAATTTTCATATCTATTTTATGAATTTTGTACACTGAGAAATCCATTTTGTGTATTAGATGCAAGCCATAAGCCACAGAAGTTAGAAAAGTCAGAAATTAGGATTTCATGCCTATCATGTATTTTGACCTAATTATATCATATGATTCTCAAATCAAGCAATGATCCAAAAATCACAGTAATCCTCAGAAAGCTAATTATAAATCACATTTAATATATTACAAGACAACTTTACTAAGTTCAATTCTTCCAGGAATCTTTTGGAGAGAGCAGAGAAAAATGTCAGGGATTGCTACAGACCCTCAGGGTTCCCAACACGACCCGCCCTTCATCTCAGAGATCAGTCCCCTCCTCCTGGCTTCGTGCCTCTGGAAACCTCAAGAAAAACCACACGCCTCACCCAGCTTAACAGGATCATTGGCCTTCCTTTACAAATCACTAAGAATGATGATAGAAGTTCTCTCTAACAAGAACTCCAACTCATCAAGCTGACAGACTAACTTACGAATTTTTTCTATGAAGCACGCCCCCACAGCATACTGGACACTTGGGGCTTCATGCAGGCATTTCCCATGTCTTCAACTGGGTGTGTATCGAATCAGGTGTGTCTGTTCCCGCACCTGCCTCTGTAATCATGTAACAATCAAATAATGCATGCATCAATAAAACATAAGATGCTCAAAGAGAGTTGCATTAAAAACAAAACTGTACACTTTGAAAAGAGCAAATAAAGGTAAATCATTAAAAATTATATAACAATAAAAAAATAAAAACAATAAAACGGAAAAGTCTAGAAAGATTCTACCCTTCAGTTTCTTCCCAAGTATCTTCCAATTCTTGTTCTATTTGAAAGAAACTAAATCTGGAATTTACAGGCAACAATATTTAGTGTGGTTTATTTAAGAAAAACAATGTTTAAGTTCATGCACTGAATATGATAATTCTACAACTAAAATGAAATGTTGAAGGTATATAATGCATTGATTCTTCATAATTTTTTTTTTTTCCCCAGTTAACTAACCAAGTGCTAATCCTAATCACGTCAGCTAAGAGGGGTTCCACCAGGCCTCATTGTGACTGACATCCCTGCTTACTGCAATAACAAGCAGGAGTCTGAGACTTTCAGGCCACCCATTTCCAACTGGTCATTTACCACCACACTAACCTGCAGATGCACTAATTTGACTCAATCTTCCCCTAGTTCACCCCTCCTACACTCTTTCATCCTCTAACCCTCCTTCTTTAGCTGCTAGGCTACTGCCCAGTCACTCCTCCTTTAATGGCGATTTCAGTCCCTGCCTGGCAATTCCCTTCTCCACTCCTACACTTGTATGATGACTTGTAGTCAGAGCTGCATCAGCATGGACCATCCAGATGACACGTAAGTCTCTTTAGTGTTCCACTGCTAAAATCCTTCAAGGGTCCTAGTCTCTGACCACCCTCTCAGCTCCCGTAGTTGGATTCCTGCACTCACACAATTCTCCCCTCTCATGGAGACAGGAAGCCATACTCACACTCTACTTCTTTCTAGTTATCCATCATCACCTATTTCTTCTCCTTTCCCATAACTGTACTTCGGCCTTACGTAGTTTAGATTTCCCAAACCAGCGGTTCTGGGGTGTTGGTGTGTTACTAAAGTGCCTGGAGGGCCTGTTAAAACAGAATGCTGTCCTGGACAGGTTGCTCAGTTGGTTGGAGTGTCGTTCCACACACCAAAAGGTTGCAGGTTTGATTCCCAGTCAGGGCACATTCCTAGGCTGTAGGTTCAATCATCAGTTGGCCTGAAAACCAGAGGCAAGGGACTGATGTTTCTCTCTCTCTCCCTAAAATCAGGAAACATATCCTTGGGTGAGGATTTAAAAAGAAGAAAAGGAAGAAGGAGGAGAGAGCAGGAGGGAGGAGGAGGAGGAAAAGGAAGAAAGAAGGAAGAAGAAAGAAGAAGAAAGGAGAAAGAAGAAGAAAGGAGAAAGAAGAAGACAACAGAATGCTGTGCCCCATCCTGATGATTCTAGGCCCCAAAATTTGCATTTCTAATGATTTCCAGTGATGCGATGCAGACACTGCTTTGAAAACTTACTTCCCCAAACCATTACAATTCCTTTCTTTTACCGTTTTCAAATTCCCTGGCCCATTCCCCCTTTGTTATATTCACGTCAGAGACTCCAACACTGCTCACCTACACCCACTTATTCTTTCACTGTGCATTTACATTAGCACGTAAAAGAGTCTAGACAAAAACACACAAGTTGACCTCATTTGAAATTCTCTAAGATGCACGCTCTGCAGCTCTTCCTTAAAGGTACTGCAATTTCACAGCATCTCCTTCCTTTCCACTGTCCCAATCTATCCAGCCTCAGGTGAAATCTGCCTAATATTCACTGAGAAGGTGTGAGCCATCAGCCGGGTACTCCCTCATCCCACCACCACCAAATCCACCAACCTACCTGATCAATTCCACGTTACTTCCTGGAGAAAACCAATGAGCACTCAAATATTTTTCTTCTCAAATCCTTCTTTAATGTTTGCTGCTGGAATTTATTAATCTTTCCCTCTGCTTTTCTTCAGCAATTTATCTGTACCTCTCTTACAATACACACCACTTTCCCTCTAATATTAGGCTGACTTTCATACCCATTGTATTTCCTCTACTAGATTATAAATTCCCAATAAAACAGTCTATATGGGATTCACCTTTGCAACACCAAAGCAGGCTTCTGCCTGTATTTTTAGACACTTAATATAAGCTTATTTAAATGAATGAATGAAGGGATGGAAAGGCATTAAATCTTTTTTTTTTGCCTTATTTTAAAATTTATATCGAGATACAATTCGGAAACAACAAAACTTACTTTTTAAAGGGTACAATTCAGTGATTTTTAGTACATCTATGACTAAATTTTAACCTCTTAAATAATTATAATAGTAAATTTTAAAAAAATGTATCCAAACAATTCAGGATGAAAGGGGAAAAAAATCACCCTGGAGTTGGCTGAGAGGGCAGGGTAGAGGACTGTTTTGAGTGTCCTCACCCCACGCCTCCCTGGTTGGGCCCTTTCTACCCTGAGGGCCGGCCTTGACTTCCCAGGCACCCACCCTCCAGGGCAGTGAAGACAGCATTAGAAAATTACTGTCTATAACTTGTGAGCTTTTCTACTCAAACGGTGATACAAACGAGGTGGTGTTTCCATCATTTATTGTCCCTCCAGTTCCAAGTGGTGCCATCTAATGCTCCATTAAAGCAATCAGGAGGAAAAAAGGTGCCAGCGTAGTTTAAATTCCTCTCCAGAGGCTGAAGAGCCAGAGTGAGGAGAAAGGGCAGGTTGTGGCATTTACTTTAGGAAAAACACTGCTCTTGGCACTGTCAAGAAGGAATAAAATGGTGTCTTCTTTTAAGTTTCAGTGGTCTCAAAGGTTTGTTTGCAAGATCTTAAATTCTATATAAAAGCAGCGCTTTTGGAGCACAGTCACATATAACTGTGGGTATGCAAAGACATGTAGTTTTATGTACATTATTTATAACTCCGAGTTTCTGTGGCATCACAGACTGAAAAAATAGATCAAGAGCATGCAGAATAAAGTGGAAAAAAGCAAAATGAGTAATTATGGAAGGTGTAGAACCTCAAATATTAAAATTAACCACAGAAAAATACAACTAAATGTTAAGATACATTGTATCTGGGTTGTAGAGTTTAGGTGCCTTTTCATCTTTAAATGTTCTTAAGTTTTTATAATAAGCAGATGTCATTTAAAAGCATTGTTTACAGTATTACAGTTCTGTAGATTATAACATGACACTCATTGTGTACAGGTACCATACGCCTCCAAGTCTGTGAACTAATTCCATTATTTTAAGTAAAACAAACAAGACAATAATCATAAGAGATACGTTTCTCTTCAGAGAAAGACACTTTTATTTTTTTCTTTGCCAAAGTCAGTATTTTCTTAAATGAAATAATCCATGTCATACACCTATTGGTGGCCAAAACACTATGAATAAGACTGAAATACAACCCTAGCTTATGTATTCAATTCAACAAATATTTAGACATGATAACAGTAATAGATGTTCTAATGGAAAATATGCACATAATGGCTGAATGTGAGAATTACATGCAATTAAAATATACTTATTTAGTGCTCACAATGTTTCAGAAACAGTGGGAGGCAAAAAGACAAGTAATGTCGGGGACTGTTTGGGAGGACAGGGGCTCACATTCCACTGAGGGAGGCTGCCACAGAGTGGACTACACTCCACCGGGCCAGGTTCAAGGACAGAAGTTCGAGTAAAGCACTACTGGAACATAAAGGCAGTGATTAACTCCACCCAACAGTTCAAGTAATTAGTGTTCCGATTAGTAACATCACTATTTCTCAGATTCTGGGATTGCAAAAATACAAAGAAGCCAGGATTTTGGCTGCTAGTTATCACAGGTTTAGTCTGAGAGCGTTTAAAACCAGCTCAAGCATCATACACAGAGGGATTGAAAAGAACTTCAGAGACTGTAAGTTATAGTCAGGATGACAAATACCCATTTGGTTCACCAACCAGGAAAACTGTAGTAGTGTCAGAAATAGACAGTACAGCCAGGGAGGAAATACCTGACTGGTGTCACGGGAGATGAGAATGACCTGAATGTAACTACCTTTAGGTTGTGCCTTGGAAGCAGGGGATCTGTGATAAATGGAAAAGGAGCTCCACCCACTGGTGCTCAGGAGGACAAAGAACTGAGGGTAAGAGGGCGCACTGGAGCGGCAGGATGTGATAAAGCTCAACAGCGCTGCTCAGTTCCCAAAGGCTGAGAACAACACACAGGGTGACTGTACTTGAAATTCCCTAATACGCTCGCTCTTCAACTCTCCAAGTGATGATTTCATCTCTTAGTGAAAAGTGTGGGCTTGCAGAACAAGAGCAAGTGGGAGAAGTAGGATACAATACTGTGAACGAGGAGCCAAAGTAACTCATTTTATTTCATCATCTAACATGTAAGTACAGAGAAAATTCTCACCCCTCCTTTCTCCTGCTATACTATGGATGAAGGAATTATATGGCATGACTTACCTGTTATAGATATCAAAACCAATGAGTTTAGACTGTTACAATAAACTTTCTATGAAAAGATAGATTAACATTAATGGATATTATATTAGCACCAAAGCACCCAGAAATTCACTCTGGTCTTAATAAGGAGGAATTCTTATGCTTCTCTGCGACAATTGATCTGTTTCTATCTTAGGGACATCATGATTCACGTAACAAAACATCTCTCCCTTTCTGTATTGGCTGCTAAAACATTTAGAGCAACATGATTTTCAAACTTCAGGGTGAGTAAGAATCACCTGGGGAGTGTAACAAATGCAAGGTTCCTGCCTGTCCGTCCTCCTTGCTCACCCCTATGCACCCACCCCTGCCCTGGATCCTGTTTGGAGACTGTCTAACCTAGCGGGTTCCAAGGCCACTTTGAAAAGAGACAGGCTTTGTGACCTAGTTCCTAACAGCAAGTGTCTTGTGTATAAATCATGTTGTCTTTTCATTCATTGTCCTATTATCTAAATCATGAATTTTAAAGTTTATTGTACCTTACTGTCTAATTAAGGCCTCAGACTCTTTCTGGAGTAAAAAAGGGTTGAAGTGCATAAAGACTTCTGAATTGATATGGACATATCTTATTTTTCTTTTTCCAAATATCAGGGGAAAAAAAAACTGATCAATTTTTTTCTCTCTTTTTTTTTAACAGCAGAGGAAGTAGTTGAGTTATAACAGCCCTGAGCAAAAAAGACTGCAAGGAGCAGGCAGACACACCACTGCGTCATTAAATAGTAAACAGGCTGCTCCCAGGATTCCAGGCTCACTGACAGCACCAGGCCCTTTGATATTCAAATGGGAAGCCCTCAAGCTGCACGTACCTCACTTCGGGTACATGCATGTGGCACCAGGACATGCTTGTTCAATTATTAGCAGAACTGCAGGACTGCAAGAAAAACAGAAAAAATTCTGCCATATGTACACATAAATGTGACCCAAAGAAGAAAAGCAATTATCCATGAGTCATTGTATAATTATTGAGGGGTTAGTGCATGAAAACTATTTTAATCCCGGATACTACAGAGGAGCACTGAAATCGTCTACCTAATTCTGAAAATCCAGAAGAATTAGGAAAATATGTTAGAGTTAAATATTTTGGTGTGTTTGAACTGATGGTATTGTCTTAATTCTCCAGTTTCCTTTATGCATGTACAATTCCTGTTTCTTGCAATGAAAATCTTAAAGCTGATTTATAAGACAATACAGAAGAAGAAAACAACAAGAATAACGACTAACATTTACTGAACATTTTCAGTCTAAGAAATTCAATTTTAGAGTTGGAACTGATAGCAGGACTCATCTTCTGATACAAGACGAAAAGAAGAAGTATCTAATGAATGCTTCGTATATGCCAAGTAGTGTCCAGATGTGCTTTACCTGTATTTCATCAATCATTACAAACTCCTATGAAAATGCAAACTTGGTAAGAAGTAATGCTAAGTATTACAGGGTGTAATTAACTCAACAGAAAGGTTTTACATTACATTCTCTCATACATACTCAGGATCCCAAAGAGACTGTTATGGAAACTCTTCCTCAGCTTATTCACCTTAAGCATGGGGCAAAACATAAACCCCTTACGTACGTGTACCACTTTGCATTTATTTCGCATAAAAAGTATTTTCATTTTCTATAGCTAAGTCTTTTGTCTAGTTTAGCACTTTTGCTGCTAAATAAGTTATCATTAATCAAGAAGTTCATAAAATATAAAAGTCATAGAAGCATTTAGAGACCTGCAGAGATGGGCAGATGCACAAGCAGCCAGCCTGTTCCAAGGGGGATGGACGCTACCCCTTAACGATGGGGGGGGGGGTGTTAGAGCATTAGCCTATCCCAGAGGCCCCAAGCCAACTGCACTTCCCTCTGCTAAGAGCTCTAGAATCAATTAAAATAAACTTAAAGAGCAGACTTAAAAGGGAATAAATAAAACAGGCAGCTTTACAAATGTGTAAGAAAAAGGGGAAGCGGGGTTCCTTGCTCCCTCTGTCTATCACGGTGATGGCAAGGCAAGGGATTGTTAGATATTGAGCCCCCAGTTTTTTTTTAAACGGCATCAGAGGGTAGACTTCCTTCTCCTTCCAGCTGCTTCTCTTCTAATGGCCACAGCTCAGGTCTGGGTTACTTAGTCCGGTTCCAGGAGAAAGTAACCATTATCCTGCTGTGAAGGTCATTGTTCCAGTTTAACTAAGTCGTTTGAAAAATAAATTTCTAGAACTTCTTTCTTCTTGGTGAGGAAGGCAGAGACGTGACAGTACCATGGACACAGAAATAAAAAAAGCTTGAACCGGGAGCCAAGAAACAGGTGCTTGTTCTGGTCACTGCACGAGCCCCGCCTTCACTCCCTCCTTGCCCTCACTGGTTAGATACGCACACGCAGGAGGGCAGTGGTGTGAACAGACCGGTGAGGGGCAACCCTCCTCCTCATATCAGGAACCTCCCCGAATCAGTATACTCCTGAGTTGCACCCCACATCCCACCCAACTCTCAGCCTTGTGACAGAATGCTTGGAAACTCTCCGAGCCTGATCTGGCAGATGTCACATGATGAGCTGCCTGGGCTGACTTGGCAAAAACCCCTGTGGGGTCCACAGCCTGCCGGAGATGCAGGGGCAGGGCCATCCAGGGGGGCTCCCTCCGTGCCCGAGTTCTGCGGCTTGTCCTGGCCATGGGAGAAATTATGTATTTCATGCAGTTTTTTACTTAAAATATACAACTTGGTAAGATACTTAAAATTAGTGCAATTGTAACAGCATGCAAAAACTTACCATTTTTAAATGATCACGCTTTGTCAAAAGAACAAACTTTCAAGAGGGCATTGAACTTATTACTTTTCATGATCCTTCCTTGCCCATACTTAATGAAGTTTGCAGTAGCAAAGCAAAAAAATAGTTACCATACAGATCCTTTTAATATATAGCATTTTCTTCTGTTTGGAACTCTTACGAAGTAATCAAAATTTTGCAATATAATGCTAATAACTTATGGGACTTAACTTTATATCCTGATTCATACAGCTATGATTTGCTTGTATTTAAATGAAAACAACTAAAATATTCCAGAATTTCAAATAACCATAGATACTTAGCGACTTTTCTTTCAATAGTTCAAAGCGTTCATTTTTCAATACAGATGGAGACAATAAATAAAACGAAAACTCTCCCATATTGAACAATAGAACTTAAACGTTAGCTGTGATACTGGGGTTTTAGAAATACTTATAAACATAAATGAGGGACTATGCTTATTTTTGCTAAAGGTAAACCAGATGCCAGCTCCTTTTAAAGTTTATTAGGTCTATTCCATCTTTCTGCAGATTGTATCTATCTAACTGCTTACTTGTTTATTATCTATATATTACCAATTCAAATCCCCAAATTTGTTATCAATCTCATATTTGTTACTAAATTTTTCCTTATGCACTCGAGTTATTACTCTACTCTCTCAGAGTGTTATATTTCTTTCACATTTAAAGTATTGGAAGATTCTTGTGTTTTATGTTAAATGATAAATTTTAAGATATGTTAATACAAATACAGTTTTGTACTCTAACCAGTTACTCTATACATTACAATTATTAGAGTGTGAATGTATTTAAGGTGCTCACACACTATCATACACCTGAAGCAAGTATTGGCAGAGTTTATGTTTTAGTGGTAAACAATGTGTTACTTTAAGGTCTAAAACCTCATCTGTTGTTCTTATAAGTCAATATTTTACAAAAATCCCATATTTTAATTTCCATAGAAAAATAAATATAAGTCTTCATAGCTTTAGCAGGTTTGCCTCTAACTTGTCTTTGGCCAACAATTTTTATATTTCTATACAGTAAACATAAGTCTCTACAGAAGTGGCAAGAAAATTGTTACATGTAAGTAGAAATTCTACAACCTCTAAAATAACCCAGGTCTCCAATATTAATACGTCTATATCACTTTTTAAAATCCTAAACCAGGCAATAATTAGGAATATAGAAAACCTGGAGTTATATTTAATAAAGAAATAAGCAGAATATTATTTAACTCACAGAAAAAAAGTTGCTCATCTTTTACCTTACAAAATAAAGATAGAACTAAAATATAAAAGGAAGTTAATTAGAGCATCATTATTTCACAATATTATTTATAAAACTGAAAAAATACCCACATTGTGGCTGTCAGAGAATTGGCCTCCTAAGGATGCCCATGTCCTGATGCCCAGAATATGTGAACACACTGCTTTACCCGACAAAGGAAAGTTAAGGATGATGCAGCTGGAGTTAAGGCTCCTAATCAGCTGATCATGAAGAGGGAAACAGGAGTAACTTTACTAACTACACTGAAAATGAAGGGCTCTCAGCCTTGAAGCGTCTTTCATTGTTATCAGTGAAAACTATGACCATTGTAGCTTTTGTGTTAAAATTTTATTTTGCTTAATTATCATTCACTGAATACTGTTATCTGCATGTGGGATCTGATTAACAGAAGACTCATGAATACAATGAATAAAAACAGGTTACATCAATAATTTTTTTCTCTGACCCATAATAAAAATCCAAACAGGCAAACTACTTAAAACCTTTAAGGAAAAGGTTTGCTTGATATAAGGAAAGAATGTCAAGAAAATGTAACACTAGCTTCAAGTCTACAAAAATAATTTGTCCTGCTGAATTAATTTAGCTTAGATACTGGAATGGTTAAACCTGGACTGTATTTGAGGCGGATAAAAAATTCTAACACTAAGATAATTAAAGGGGAAAATAAAATTAAACTGATCTCTTCTGGCTACTTTAAAAGTGCCCCTTTTAAAAAGTCAGGGCCAACAACTGAAGCAGAGAGTAACAGTCATTAAGTTCAAGATCAATCTGAAGGGCTCACTAGACTAATGGGAAAAAATTGGCCTTGGGTGTATTTTACTTAAATAGTTAAGAGTAAAACAGATGTCAAGATTAGGGAGTAAAGCAGGGAAATGCAACAAAGATAAAGAGAGGAACGAAGCAAAAAGGGAAAGAAAGGAAAAGGGAAGACAAAAATAAAGAAGAAATGGGGATAAAAGAGGACTAACAAGAATGCCCTAACCACCGCTACAAAAAAAGCTGGTGTGCAGACCCTACTAAGCCTATACTTGAGAAGGACTCAGGACCATGACCTAAATCCTGCATGAAAGAGAAGGAGCCACACCCAGTTAAGTGAAAGGCAGTGGGTCTGCCACTCTTGGATGTGCCTGAGGGTGCGACCAAACTGCAGAAGTTATTTTTCAAAGAAAAATATAATTTCTAGAAGAAAATAATGTTCAGTGGGGTTAAACGCCACCCCCCCCCAGCTTTCTTAGGAATTGAAGGTTGCATAGTTTACAGTATATCCTAGCAAAATATCTTACACTTCATATTTATTGCAGTTTTTACATAATCAAAGGTTTATATAATTATATATACTTTTACTGAGAAACAAATTATTTTACCAACAGTGAGCTAAGCATATTTACAATTGTTACAATTGTTATGTTCAAGTTACATGCATGGGAAGAACAGGTGTCCTCTTCCCATTTAGGGGAATCTCAACTTGCTGGGTGGTAGAGTAGAAACTGAATGGTATGTTTTCACTTTTCTAATTTTAAACACAAAGACGGGGGGTGGGGTGTAGTAAAAGAGAACACTGAAGAACGGACAAATTCCAACCCTTAGCTCAATGCTTATCTTTCTGACAGCAAGTCGTTAAGTGAATGAAGAGACCTCTGGAAAAGAGACATAGTAGGGCTTCTGGCCAATCTTTCCACCCCAGAAAAAAAGATGGTGACAGTCGGCACCTATTTCACGAGCGCACATTAGAACACAGAGCAGGTCAGGCCCCTGGAAGGCACACGGCGGCACGGCCTCCATAGCCTGCCTGGGAGAGAGTCCCTAGTGGAGCTCCCAGTTCCAGAACCTCACGGCCCCTCCTCACCAGGCAGCTGTTACCGCAATTCCCGACTGCCAGCCACAAGTTTATAGGAAGCAATGTAGCAATTCCACTGCTCTACCTAGTGGGATGAAGATATTTTAATGTTTCCACAGGGAACTGGTGAAGGACTACCACCTTTCATTCAGGAGCTAGGCAGTGCTGTCCGCCAGAACTTTGGGTGTGTTGGTGGAAATATTTTATATCTGCTCGGTCCAGTACGGGAACCACCAGCCACACGAGGTTCCTGAGCACAGAGAAGAGTGCCAAGTGCTGTTGAGGAAGTAAATTTTTTCATTTCATTTATGTTCCATTAATTTTCATTAAAATAGTCAAATGGGACCAGAGTTATTTATTCTATCTACAGCACAGAGTTATCGAATATGTAACTAATGGCCCAAATGAAGTAATATCTTCAATTTAGAAAAATGTGAATATACCATGTATTTTAAAAAAATCACTTTATACCTGTATCATTATTTACATTTTGGTTGTATTCTTCTAGAATTTTTCTTTTACTGAATACATTTATAAATCACAAAGCACATAATGCGTATATAAGCCAAATATGTATCAATGCAATACATCAGACATTTTTATGCAGATTTACAAAATCCTAGAATTATTCTGCATTAATAAATGTATTACGTGCCTGGCATGTAGCAAACACTGGATAGACACCAGCCATTATTATGAATGACTGCACAGTACACCATTATACTGAGATGGCATGATTAAATAGTCCAAAATTGCTGGGGATTTAGGTTGTTGTTCCTCTTTTTGTTCTTATAAAAAGCCCCTGCAGTGAACATATTTGTATGTCTATTTGTTCTATTGGCAAGAATATTCCCTTTGGATAAGTTTTTAGAATTTGATTTGATGGGTCAAATGTCTCTTTTTTGAGACTGTGGATAACTATTGTCGAATTACTATACAGAAAATAACACCAGAGAAAAGACAAAACTCTTGAAAATATAAGAAGCCTCACAAACCCTTAGACCCAAGTCATTAGGGTGCAGAGATGATGGTGCAGTGGAGATGAAGAGGTTCCACAGATCTCACAATTGCCCAAGAAAATCCTCTGATTTGCCCTCAAATTGTAGTAAACAGTGTCTGTGTATCTTTTTGGAGATTGACGCGCCACATTCTGCTGCCACTCAAGAGCTCTGTGCTTGCCAGGTTTTTCCCCTCAATCCCTGAACATATTACTGCTTCTTCAACTAAACACCATGCAAAGTAGCTGGCTTGTCTTTCTCGGTATTCTATATGCAGCATATGTATCTTTAAATTAAGGAATCGCTGAAATCAGCTTTATACTCACATTACGAGAATTACATGGAATTGAGAACTCATGAGGAAACAGCAGACTGCAACGTACCATTTTACTGCCCAATCCAGGGCATGCCTTCATAGAGTGGAACCACAGTCACTCACACGATGTATGTCCCTCGGGATTATTCTTTCAACATGAAAAAATTAAATGCGAGAATGGTGTGTTACTGTATTTAACGCGCTCTTCATCTTTGCATATAAAGTAGAAGATGGGAGAAAAAGGAGAGAAAGGAAAACCAATGAAGAGTGAAAATGTGCGTATGCACATGAGACAAAACTATTTTTAAACTTGAAATGTGTCCTCTCTCCCCGCTACCAGTGTGCACTCTTATTTCAATGCTTCATTCCTAGTGCTTGTCAGAAACCAAGCAGTGGTGTGTGCCCGGCACACACTGTGGAAGATCTCACGTTGTTGCAAAACTCTGCCAGGTGTACTTAAATTAAAACCACAAAAGAGAAGAAATAGTCTGTTTCTTTCCAAAGTGAAATCTAGAAAAACGATACCATGTATAAAAGCAGGTTTAACATTTCAGAGGTAGTGGTTACCACTTTCTAGTACTGCCTTGTAACTCACGTACCCCCTATCAGTTACTTCACTTACCTTATGGGCTAATAAAAAGAAAGAAGATATAACGGGATTTATAATTCTATACTTATGTCAGTTTTGTATTATGAAAGGGGTGAACGGCACAGCTGTTTAATGTTCAGACTCAAAAGAAGCAAGTAGGAAATGAATTCTCCTAAGAATTCAATGGCTCAGTCTACATCTTATTCCCTATTGAGTTATGTATAAAAGGTCGACCACATTCCAGAAAACATTTGTTCATAAACAAGCTGATTTTCTTTCTTCAAGGTGATGGAAAGTTAAATTACTGTGCTTGGGAGGCAAGTGATAAGGGGAAAAGACATAATTAAAAGGTCATAGAAATACAGCCCTGGCTGGTGTAGCTCAGTGGATTGAGCGCGGGCCTGTGAACCAAAGGATCGCGGTTCGATTCCCAGTCAGGGCACATGCCTGGGTTGCAGGCCAGTTCCCAGCATGGGACACATAAGAGGCAACCATACATTGATATTTCTCTCCTTCTCCCTCTCTCCTACCCTTCCCCTCTAAAAATAAATAAATAAATAAATATTTAAAAAAAAAAAAGGTCATAGAAATACAGTAATAACTTGAGTCCGATTAGCAAATCTAGATGAAAAATAAAGCCAAAATCTAAATTGATCTGATAGACATAAGCCCAATTAATTACAGAAAATCTGAATAATATTCTGAACCTGAATATGGCATTTGTCCTATTAATTTAGGCGTAGGATTTAATTGGAATACAAAAAGAGGATTTCAGAAGTGATTACTAATCTAAGTGATTGGCCTTTAATTAAAATACTGTACTGGATATATTAGCTACTTGGGGCAGAATTTTTCCAAAAGGCATAAAAATTTTAAAGACAAAGCTACAAAATTCATCAGGTTGACCAGTGGTTTTTGTTTTGTTCTGTGTGTGTGTGTGTGTGTGTGTGTGACCTTTTCTCTTAGTGACTTTCAAATATACAATGAAGTATTGTTAACTATAGTCTCTATGCTGTACATTATATCACTAGAACTTAATTATCTTATCATTGTAAGTTTGTACCCCTTGTACCCCTTGACTACCCGCACCCATTCCCCCATCCTTCACCCCTGGCAAACACCAATGTGTTTTATGTTTCCATGAGTTTGGATTTATTTTTTAGATTCCGCATATAAGTGAGATCATACAGTATTTGACTTGTCGGTTTTATTCACTTAGCATAATGCTCTCAAGGCTCAACCATATTTGGACTTAAGAAAAAGATATAAGATACTATCCATCGATTTTCTGCTACAGAGTAGTCTGAAAGTCAGATTCAGCCTTTGTTGGGGGGTCCCCATGGCCACCTTAAGTCACAATGATTCACCAAAGGGTCTCAAAGGACCCAGAAATTGTTACAATTAGCAATTGTTACAATCAAGAGGACTCAAAATAAAATGAGCAAGGGAAAAGAGGCTCCCAGAATGCAGTCTGTGGGAAACCAGGTATAGGTTTCAGGAGTCTACCAGTGTAGTGACACAAGACATAATTTCCCCAGCAGCAAGTGCGACCTTGTCTACCAAAGGAAGTTCATTCATGAACCAGTGCCCAGGGTTTTTATGGGGAGCTATTCACAGTTCCCCTCTGCTGAGTGTGCACAAAAATCCCAGCCTCCCAGAAGTAAAAGAGATGTTCAATAGAAACCACATTGTCTGTAAAATAGTTTAGACACAGTACACAGAGAGCTGTTCCTGCCATTAAGAGGAAGTTTTCAATCAATGTAGGAAATTGTTTATTATTCAAGTTCCCAAACACCAGCCAAAGGCCAACCTGTTAAACCAGCCTTTCTAAGGATGGCAGTCTTAGGCCTGGTATGTTAACTCTGCTCACAATCTTTCTTTAGGGTACTTCAAGACTTCAAGTTACAACACTCTCTGTTCCAAGTGCTGCCCACCACATTCCGTGGAGAGTGTTCTTGTTTACTAGACTGGCCATCACAGATTTTGCAGATAAATTCGATGACCTACCATCTGCCCTCTTCTGATAGAAGAATGGATCTTATTTCAGGCTTCAGCACTTCTTGACATGCCCTGCTCTACTGCAGCCAAGTGAACCAGACTGCAAGCCACTGGGGGAATGGGGAATGTTCTGTTTAGTTTTGTACCCAGAGTTCTTGCACGTCTTACTCCTTTAATGCACACTTGTTGGATGAATACCTACATCACAAGATGTAAACTTGCCATGCCCCGGAACTAATTGATCTTCCACATTGCCTTTTGGTTTGGCAGCGGCTCCTGGGACAAACGTCTACGTGCTCACACATACACACAAACCACATGCCAAGTTTCTGACACAGATATGGAGGCAAATGAACCAAATGTCAGCAGCAGAATGGCTGCTTCAGTTGCTGGAGCTATAACTAGTTTACTGCTTCAGCTACACGTCAATAAATTAACTTGAAGAACACAAATATTCCCACAGCACTTATGTTCATATGAACAACTGAAAAATCAGAATAACTTGCTGGTCTTACCAGAAACAAAAATTAAGTTGGAAATATACAGGGCAGGGTAAACAGAGGTTTACAGAGATGAGTATGTGGAACACAGTTTATTCTTGTATTATTATTAACTATTACATCATTTCCCATATGAGCAACTATAAAACCTACATTTGCCCCACCCTGTATTTTGTTTCTTACTACATTCTGGACTCTGTATTGAAGAAAAGTAATGAGCATGCAGGCAGCTTGGAAACCTATCTAGAAAATACCCTGCATTCAGCATCTTTGTCTTGCTGCTCTGGCTGCTGTCCACAGATCCCAGATGTAATATGCTCATAAGCAGCCAGTAATACTGTTCATCCAAGTTGCACAGTGTGCTGTGAGCCTGGCAGCCTCCCTCTGTGGGAAGCATGGCTGCAGATGACTAGCTGAAAATAAAACTAAACTCCAGGCTGAATGTATCATCGCGATTTTAATTAAGTCTCTAGATGAGTTGCTTCATGCCTTTTGTAGCATCTCCCCTTCCTTATTTACAGATTGGGTCTAAGAATATTATCTTTTAGTAAATAAGGCATTTTGAATCAAACTACAGGAAATTTGTATGAGTGCATTTTCCTCAGTTTACATCTTGCCACTGTTGCTGATTTTAATATGGGATGCTATCCTTTAAGACATCTAGTACCTATAAACATAAATATTCTAATACTGCAGAATCACAGAGCTAGACAAAGCTCAATATATCACGTATACCATGTATATCCTTTTAACCTACGGAGAAAAAGTCCTGCTACAAATTCAAACAGATGTTGATATGGCACTAGGCTCATAAAATACCCAGAAATAGTTTTCCATAATTCCATGGGCAACTCATTCCACTGCCTCTCATAGATGAGATACCCTTAGAAATTTTTAATAAAAATCTCTTTGTGCTGAATAATAATAATAATAATCTGTTAAATTGAATTGTATCCAGCTTTAACAGTAAACTTATAATTTACTTTTCAAGTGAAATCAAAGAGCTGATTAAAAGGATTCTTATCTAAAAACATCCTAAACTCTAAATACATTTCAACTTTATTGCTACAAACTTGTTTCTGATGAAATTCACCTATGTTAGATAAGCTCTAATTCTTGTATGCAAAAAACTGTTGCTTGTTTTCAAACGAGACCATTTATAAGGCACAGTTTCCTATTGGCTTTTATAGCCTCAGTCCTCAATCCCTGCATAACTCCAGTTTTCATTTCCTGTCTTAAGGAAAGAAGGTGAGGCTATGGGCAAATTAACTGAATCTCTGAAAAACTAAGAAGCTTGTTAGCTACATTTCACCAGTGGTAACTGCCACTACTCCTACGGTCTATGAAGGTCAAATTTATACGCACACAAATGCATGCCCACACATATTAGCTATAGAAATTGCTAGATAACTTTTCCCAGGGTTTCATCTAATCTGAAAGAAACAGCTTCTTTTCATCAGTTTCCCTGATAGTTAAGCCTTGTGCATTTTTTTGTTGTTGTTGTTGTTCTGCTGGATCTCTGCTCCGTTCTTTGTTGCTAGGCAACCAAGAGGATGAGGATGGTAGAGAATTTCAGTTGCATTATTCAGGCCAAGCAAATATTAAAACAATTGCTAAAATTCTTATTAAAGTCAGAGCTATTTAAATGTAGGAGATTCGTATGCCTTCTGTGATTATTTTAAATTAAAGGTTGATACAGTAGCAATGGATGCAGTAATGGTTTCCCCCACTTTACATGAAATATGGAAGGAGACAAACCACTGAGAAGTAAGACAGAGGAGGTCAGATAAAATTTGTTTTCCAATGCCCATTAGGAAGTAAAAGTATATATTTACTTCATTCTTTTTATAAATAGAAAAGTTATTTGCTTTAATTTTTGTCCCTTAGATTTCTTCCATTGTATATAATGATCTATTTAAATACAAAACTAAGCAAATGAACATATAATCGAGGTAAATGAATAGAAGTTTTACTATATTTAAATGCTATTATATTAATGTTGAATTAGTTGTTATTGCATTTGAGTAATCCTTTACAATTTTCTTGGTAATTAAAATAATATGCAAATCTTCTCAATAGGAAAGCCATTCTATTTTATTAATGCTTACAAGTAAGCCTATGTATTTAGTTTTTTAAATATTTACATATTCATGAAAATCCATCAAGATGTAAAATGGTGAAAGAGAGCATATGTATTATCTATAAACATGGTGAAAAAAGTTAAACTGCTTATGCTGATTTCCTTATTTAATTTTCTCAATTGAGAAACAGAAAATATTTGTTCACTGAGTTTACAAGCTGCTCCCTAGTTTACAAGATTCGAAAAATCTATCTGTATGGCATTTGGGATGAATTTTCCAAAAAAAGAAGTGAAAGTTAGAGGCCTAGGGTTCTCAGAAAACCCTATAAAACCCAAAATGTATCCAATATATACTACCAATGCTATACAGAACCTGTCCATAATGTAGAATGGTATTTTAATGAATGAGGAAAGTATGCTAAATGATCTAGTTTTGAGTGCCAAGACTACCTGTCCTGTAAACATTATCTTGGAAATAGAATCAGACACATCTCACTAATCACTCATCTGCAGAAAACTCTCTGGACTGTGAAACAGAAAGCTCTGAAGGTCTAGAAACTACGTAGACTGGATACTTGTCCTGGGAGTAATTTATATGCCATTAAAAGTAGCCTATCCAATTCCTTCTCCACTGATTCCAATTCTGTTTCAGTCCAAGTGCTCTCTCCTGGGCACAAGAAAGAGAAAGGAGCTTGGAGTCTACAGTCCCAACCCACCCATTCTATTTTCCTGATTCTTCCACTTTTCTAATCACACCCTCAAAAGTTTCTGTTTACTGGAGCCCCAGTGGAAGAACACATGGGAACCGGCAAGGCCGGAGGCGGGGGAGGTGCTACCAAATTTACAAATCACAAGAATGGTAAAGACTATCTATTGCAGGGATTGGAGACTGAGGGGCCCCTTGCTTCTTAAATTTCTCTTCCTTTCTTAATTTATTCTGACAACAGTGAGGAAAAAGTTGAATGAATGTGATAGAGATTCCAAAGGTGGACCTTTGGATACAAAAAGAAACATCTCCGGTAACAACTTTAATTGTGAGTAGGGAAAAATACCTTGAAATGTACAAGATGCAAAATATTTCTATCATACCCTGCTATGAGGTCTAAATAAAGATTCCCAATCACATCATTCCTTTTTACGTCATTTCTTTCTTATTTCTAAATTCCATTTTAAATGTGCTTTTCTTCTCTGAAATTAGTTTTACAGGGTGAGAAGGATGACATTTACAACAGGGCTGACAAATTCACCCAATAACAAAGCATGAACAGCTGGTATCTGTCAATAATGTGGCAGAAAATAGAAAATCGCCGTTCAATTTGTTGGCTTCAGTGCTCTCTGTTTTGCCTACCATTAATATTGCAGAAGAATGTGTTAACCTTCAATGTGTTGCTGTAATGTTGCTGAATACTCATTATACACAGGTAGGCCTGATATAACAGGCCCAAAATTACTTAAAAAATCAAAACCCAATGCTGCCTCCATAAATAAATGCAAATCTCTGTGTGGAAACAAAGATTTGAAGATACAGAAAGATGACCATTGGGAAGGGGAATATGAAGAGCTTCTGCTGCGAAATCAGGGTAGGCAAAGGGGGCTGGCTTTAAGTTCAGCCCACATTCGAACTGCGTAGTGTTGGGCAAGTTATTTGCTCTTTTTGAGTCTAAGTTGTTCAAATGATGCTAATGAAACATACTTACAAAATTTCATTGAACATAAAATGAGAAAATGTACATAATTCGCATGGTGTGGGTATCCAAATAATATCAGTTCTCTTTCATTTCTCCTCTTTAATATTATTTTGAGGTTAAATAACATAGAGAACATCTCCCTGGATACATAGGGGATACATCTATGTTTAGCTCTCTCCTCCCTCCCTTTCCATTGTTCCCAGGTTACAACAGCAAATAAATCATAGATGTTTGGAATGAAAAGCAAGTTAAAAGGAGCTCTGGTATTTTATTTACCACAGTAAAAAACAGTACAGGGGAAGAAGGAACTCTGGCTTACCATTCTGTTAGGGGACAGTTAAGGTACTGCAATTTCCCCCTTTTGAAAAATGGTCCTTGGATCCACTAGAATTATATGGCTTTCTGAAAAGCCCTTTCAAGAGGAAGGGCCAGAACCTCATGAGCTGCCTCCTTGCATACTGTGTCATGTGCGAACACGTTTCTTTCTTGAATAAAGTGCAAACACACTAATAACCCTAGAAAGTGATACTGATTATTATACAAGTAGGTCAATTTTCAGTAAGTGCTACACTTTAATATACCTGAATTTTATAATTTAATCATTTCTTAGAAGCAAATGGTATTTTAGTCTACACTTATAGAAAAGACACTATGTATTTATGTTCTAACCATCTATATGGTTCAGTTAAAACTTGTATAAACCTCAAGTAATTTTTTTAAAGGATATAACCATTGTTAGGCCACCAAGGTGTTGCAGGTGATATTTCGGTAAGTTTAATTGTTTTCCGACATGACCACTTCCTGGTTTTAATACACAAATATATTTGGAATACTAATATGCCTGCCTCCTGCTAGATGGAGTTCTCTTCTGTTCTCTTGCACTCCATCTGTTATAGCAGAGGAAATCAGCAACCTTGGGAACCCACAGAACATGTCTGGCAGCTGCAGGACTCAGATTCTCAGCTCAACAAATTGTGACTCACTGAGACTCTGGCAGGAAAAACATTCACTACTACAACCTGGTGGGGCTGTGTCTGTGTGTGTCGTTTAATTTATTAGTTTAACTAAAGAAGGAAGAATGTTAACCACAATTGGTATCTCATGCACTTCTCATGAGCTTAAGACAACATTACACTCTATTATGTGTTCCTGCAAGACACTCAGAGCACACAGCACAGCGAATATATGCAAATTGTGGCCTTGGCAAAACATGAGTAAGTGTAGCTTAAAATAACGATAAAATTTTGTTTTTAATTAATGCATAATTTTTATTTGCTGAGCTGTCTTTAGAACATCACCATTGTCTTGATACTGTCACCTACTGACACTATTTTAAGGCCAACTGTTTTGCTGTTTGGTCACTAAAGACACATAGTGTATTAGACATACAATCGGTCTCACTGCTGTTTTAAGATACCCTTACCTCATCCTGTTAGCTACCTTTGTAATAATTGGATTTAATTCAAATTAGGGGAGAAAAGTACAAGAGGATTTATAAGAAAGGGTTTTTATATAGTCCTTAACCTCCCTTGGCATATAGTATTTTTCAATGCAAGAACAGTATCCCAAATTGCTTTTTTTTTCTTTTTTTCTTGATTGCTCCTAGGCAAAGGCCCATTTCCACTGCCTTTGCAGTGCTGGCAGCCTTCCCTGAAGCAGGGTCTGAGAAGACCGGAGTATCCAGGAAATTACTGAGCAGCAACCTAAGATGAAATCCAATATTAAAGTCCTTTACTGGAAATTAAAAAAGACTGAAGGGCAGCTGGGGGGGCATGCCCTAAAATTAGGACTGCACAGACAGGAGGAAGAAACGGTTCAGAAGCACAGGGGTGTGCAAGGCACGTTGCTAGGGTGCTGTCAGAGGGCCAGCGGGGCTCAGCCACGTGCAGCTGCTCTTTCTGAGAGCTTCCTGTCCCTGCTTTTTCAGAAATTCAGGGCTGCCTCTGAGTGACTGGAGGACGCTCACTCACTCCTGACTCCTATCATGAGCTGGAAGCAGAAGCTGGTCTATCCATCTGGAACCACGTAAAGAAGGGCAGCTCGGCAGACCCCAGCCTCACCCCACAGTCCCTTCCCCCCACAACGGTCAACTCTCCTGGCTTAGCAGATCAAAATTTCCTAAGATTCTGATAATGTAGAGGCCAATGTACCATATATGCAATTAAGTTTCATAGATTTTCTCTTTGAAATTAAGGATGTATTTGATAATCATTTGTGAAAACTCTCTTGGTATTGATTTCCATTGGCATCTACATCCCATCTATGGCATCTACATAGTAAATAATAATAATAATAATAATAATAATAATAATAATAATAATAATAAAAAATTCCACCAGGACTACCAACTCTGGACAACATAGAAAATTACCATGGCTGCTGAATTTCCTTCACAGACAAATCCCAGAGCTATTATAGATGATAGGTGTTGGTGCTTTTTAGAACCTTACTTAGCAAATAATATAACAGCTATAACAACAAAAACAAGCAAGAAACCCGGGCATGGCAGGAAGAAGCTATCCTAATATGGATAGGAAAGATATCATCTAAACAGGAAGAGTCAATAGCCATGGACTCTAGTCAGCCCTTTGTCTGGTTACTTGCCCAGCTGTCATGATGGGATGAGAAAGCAGCACCTCCTGCTCAGTACCACCCAGAAAACACAGGGCAGTAGCACGGCTGCTCCAGAGCTCTGCTCTGGAGTATGGAGCCTTTTCCGAGGACTACTGAGAAGGCTCCAAGTGTTCACTACCCCTCTCTTCTGCACCATGGGTACACTCCAGAGAACAGAAATTTTTGTTAGTTCTGTTTCCTTCCTCAAATCTGGGGTAATATCCATGTAACCCCTAAAGAGCTGCTGAATGAATGAATCAAGAAAAAAAGAAAATGGTTTTGGATGTGACCACAGATGCATAACTAGGAAGAAGTAGACTGGCCTCACAAAGTGTGTCACACAATGACAGAGCCTCTTTGAAAAATATCTTGCAGGATGTGCTCCAACAAGAATTCCAGCCAAAGCAGAGAAAAGGGAATCAATGGTGAATAATCACTTAGTAGAATTGTTGTTGCCTGAATACTCGTAAAAATATAGAACAAAAACTCCCATGATACCAATACAAAAGAAAGGGAGGTTACAGTAGAGACTGCTAAGACTGTTGCTGAGGGGGAAAGACAGAGGTATGAAGTTTTATTCATTAGAAGGGAAAAATAGTGCAATGGATCTTAATAAGTTAGAGATAACAGAAGAAAATAATATTTGTAACTTTCAAACAAAAAGAATAAAGCCTGAGTTGTCAATATAATAGAGGTAAAAAAGAAGTAAAAAAAAGTATGATGAATAAAAACATAAAATAAAATGGTAGAAATAAAGTCTCTATACAATAACAAATACAATAAAAATACACTTGTCACACTTTACAATCCAAAGATGGACTCATTTCATGAAGGAAGACGCACGGGGAACCGATAGAGATGGAAGGAAAACTGGGACTCAAATCAATGGAGTGGACCAGAAGGAAGAAATTAACAACCAAACAGAAAACGAGGAAGAAACAAGAATTCAAAAAAATGAGGAGAGGCTTAGGAACCTCCGGGACATCGTTAAACGTCCCAACATCCGAATTATAGGGGTCCCAGAAGGGGAAGAAGAAGAGCAACAAGTGGAAAACTTATTTGAACAAATAATAAAGGAGAACTTCCCCAATCTGGCAAAGGAAATAGACTACCAGGACGTCCAGGAAGCTCAGAGAGTCCCAAAGAAGTTGGGCCCAAGGAGGGACACACCAAAGCACATCGTAATTACATTAGCCAAGATTAAAATGAAGCAGAGAATTCTAGAAGCAGCAAGGGATAAGGGGACAGTCACCTACAAAGGAGTTCCCATCAGACTGTCAGCTGATTTCTCAAAAGAGACCTTCCAGGCAAGAAGGAGCTGGAAAGAAATACTTGAAATCTTGAAAAGCAGGGACCTACATCCAAAATCGCTCTTTCCAGCAAAGCTGTCATTTAGAATGGAAGGACAGATAAAGCGCTTCTCAGATAAGGTCAAGTTCAAGGAGTTCATCATCACCAAGCTCTTATTATATGAAATGTTAAAGGGACTTATCTAAGAAAAAGAAGATCAAAAATATGACAATGAAAAGACAGCAAACTCACAGCTATTAAGAACCACACCTAAAACAAAAGCAAACTAAGCAAACAGCTAGAACAGGAACAGAACCACAGAAATGGAGATCATATGGAGGGTTAGCAACAGGGGCGTGGGAGGAGGAGGCGGGGGGAAGGTACAGAGAATGAGTAGCATAGATAGTGGGTAGCAAATAGACAGGGGCAGGGGAAGAATAGTATGGGAAATGTAGAAGCTAAAGAACTTATGACACATGGACATGAACTAAAGGGGGGAATGTGGGTGGGAGAGGGTGTGCAGGGTGGGGGGAATGATGGGGGAGAAACGGGACAACTGTAATAGCATAATCAATAAAATAGATTAAAAAATAATAATAAAAAAAAAACAAAGATGGACTCATTTCAGATTTACCAAAAAAAGAAAGGGGGAAAAAAAAAAAAGAAAAGAGAAGAAAAGAAAGAGAAAAATCTATCATTAAATTGTCCACAAAGAAAGGCTAATGGATGAAATGGAAAAAAAATACATAAGGTATATCTTAACCAAATGAAAGATTAAAAAACAATTTAAATATTGAGCAAGCTATTTAAGGACTAAAGATAGCTAATTTGTTCATGAAATAACATTATATTAATACAATATAATGCTCACAAATATATACCCATCTAATATATAACCACTAGGTGATGGAAACAGGCACAATTTTTCACTGGAAATTTTAATACAGCTCTCTTAGAAATGAATAGAGTAGAAAAAACAAGCAAATACATAGTAAATGTGAGTTACACCGTTAACAAGTTTAATAAAAAATATACATAATAAAACTTTACCCAACAAATGTGAAATGTTCATTCTTTCCAAGAATATATAAATATTTTATGTATTAGACCACAATGTATGTCTCAACAAATTCCAAAAAACTAATCTATGCATCATGATCTCCACATTAAATTCAATAAAGCTTTAAATCAATAATAAAAAGAAAGCCTAAAAAAGGTCAGGAAACTAAATAGTTAAATGAACTCATAGTTAAATGAAGTGATAGTAACAAGACAAATTATGAAACACTGAAGAGCCGAATGACAGTGAAAGTTCCACACATCAAAGGCTGAGTGAGATGCATCTAAAGCAGTAGGGTGAAACATAGAGATTTAAGTAGATTTTTCACATCAAATGAAAGAATGAAAAAACAAGCTGGCTAAGCAATCTACATGAAAAATTAAGAACTGGAATATCTGCTTACAACAATGGAATAACAGATATTGAATTTATCCTACTATCCTAAACAATCAGAAAATCAGGAGAAATATAAAGAAACATGGGCTTTCGGGCTCTGGACAAGATATTCCAGAGGATTGCATTGGTTCTCCTGGAGCCTTTGGGGAGTACTGCTCAGCTTAGTGTGTGTGTGTGAAGAAACTGCTGAGGCCAGACAAAGAACAACCAAAAGGGCAGGTGGAAAAAACTGTCCTGGAACTCACATGGGACCAGAAATAGTTTGTGTACACCAGCCAGAGTGGACATCAGGACACTGAGGAATGTCCTTCGCAGGATACTGCTTCAGTAGTTGGACCTCAGTGAAACTAGTTCTGGAACTGCCCCAATAATGCTTAAAAGCAAGGCTTGAAAGGACCATACTATATCCAAGCAACTAAACTATGTCCAGTCAGGATCTGTGGAGGATTTAAAATTTTTACTCTATCTGTAAGCTAAAAGTTAGCTTATTGTTTCATAGATGCTGGCAGAAGACACAGACTACTAGGTCAGAGACAAGCAAATGAACAAAAAACCCAACACTGTTACTTAATGGAGAGCAAGCAACGTGAACACCACATGAATTGGCACCGGATCTCACTTAACTCCTAAGTCTCTGCCAGCAAAGACCAGTGAGCTTGTATGGATGTCCGCACATGCAGAGGGTTACATTGTAGTAGATGAACACTGAACCTGGTGCGAATGTACCACTTTTATAGCAAGTGGGGACAAGCTTGCTGTTTGCGGGGAGATGTTACCTATTTCTCATGGCTGTTCATTGCAAATACCACCCTGAGAAGTTACCTTTTAACTGATAAAATATATTTAAAAATTCTTACAAGCCAATTATAACAAGACATACAATGCCTTAAAGGAAGGGCATAAGATGTGAACAAATATTTCATCTAAAAAATTTACGGATGGCAGAATCAACACTCTAGGGCAAAAAATGTCTGGGAGTCTAGACTGAGGTTGTGACACAAGAGTCCTCTGAATTTCCCTCTCCCCATGCACACATCAAATGTACAGCTAACAAACAGAGCAATTCCCTCTGAGGAAAATCCAGAAACCAGCTGAGTGACTCCTACCAACTGAATACCCACATCAAAACAGATAGAAAAAGTTGAGAGATATTCTCACTGTGAGCCACACCCCTGGCAGACTACCATGCAATTGAGAAGGAACCCTCAACCTCCAGCTTCAACCTGAGAAGCAAAGGTTTTGAACCATACATCTACTGCCCCAACTTTTAAAGCTGAAACCCAAGGAATAGACCCTAAGTGGCCAAGCTCTGAAATCCAGTGAAGCTTGCATTCATTAGGCCACTGGACTATGGAAAACAAAGAATCAGTTGCTAATGGGTATGCAAGTATTATCTGTAGTTATCCCTGCCCTATTCCCCAAGGCTCAGCACAGAAGGAACCAGCAAAACTGCACCTCTCACAGTCTTTCCCTGAAAGAGGTTTGACTACATACTTTACCATCTGCTGCTCCAGAGCCTGGCTTCCAATCAGTGGGTATCTAGGTGCTGACTGTCAGCTCCTGTTTGGGATACTGGTGGGTCTTAGCACACCCTCAACTAGTGAAAGACATTAAAAATAAAGGCAGTGGCTTTCACAATCACAAAAGTTTGAGAGGGAAGGAGGAGCTCAGGCCATGCTAACTGATGTTTCATCTCCCATACAAGGCCAGCCTATCAAGACTGGGAGAGGTGAATATTTTGCAGAAACCAATACACAGAGCCGAGAAAAATGAAGAAAACAGGAATATGTTCCAAACAATGAACAAGAAGAATCTCCAGAAACTGGTCTTAATGAAATGGAGATAAATGACTGACCAGGTAGAGAATTCAGAATAATGGTCATAAAGAGGCTCACTAAGGTCAGGAAAGCAATGCATTAAAAAGTGAGAATTTAAACAAAGGAACAAAAAACATAAATAAGTATCAAATAAATCAGAAAGTGGAAGAACACAATAATTAAATGAAGAATTCAATAGAGGGGTTCAACAGCAAACTAGATCAAGAAAAACAGAATCGGAGAACTCAAAGACAGAACAGTGGAATTTATCCAATCTGAGAAGTAAAAAGAAAAAGGAGTGAAAATAAATATAGCTTAAGGGTGTTATGGGGCATCATAAAGTGTACAAATACATATTTATGATAGGGGTCCAAGAAAAAAGGGAGAGAAAGGGGCAGAAGATTATTCTAATAAATAATGGATGAAAACCTACTTGAACTAGAGAAAGAAATAAAGCCCCATTAAGCCCAGAGAACTCTAAATAAGATGAATCTGGAGAGATCCACATAGAGACATATTTTAACTATATCGTCAAAAGTTAGAGACAAGGAAAGATTAATAAAATCAGGAGGAGAAAAGCAACTTGTTACATACAAGGGAACCACCATAAAAGACTATCAGTAGATTTTTCAAAAGACACCTTGCAGGCCAGAAAGAAATTGGATGATTTTTCAAAGTGCTAAAAGGAAACAAATAAACAAACAAACCTGCCAACCAACAGTTCTCTACCTGGCAAGTTGCCCAAAATTAAAGAGAGATAAAACTTTTTCCAAAAAAATCAAGAGCTGAAAGAGTTCATCGCCATCACCATTAGAACAGCTTTACAAGAAATGTTAAAAGTAGTTCTTCAATCAGCAAGGAAAGAATACTAGTTAGTAACAGGGTAACATATAAAGATATACAACTAACTGGTAAAATAAATATATATAGTTAAATCCAGAATATCTAATATTGTAATGGTGGTGGTTATATTTACAATTCTAGTACAAAGGTTAAAAGACAAAAGTATTCAATACAATTACAACTGCAGTAACTTGTTAATAAACACTCAATAGAAAAATATGTAAATTTTGAAATAAAAATGCAAAATGTGGGAGGGGAAAGGGTAAATATACATTTGAAGTGAAGTTGTTACCAGCTTAAAATAGAATGTTATAAGATGTTTCATGTAAGTCTCTTGATAACTACAGAACAACAACCTATAGTAAACACATAAAAAACAGACAAAAGAATCAAGCATATCATTACAGAAGATCATCAGAGCGTAAAGGAAGAGAGTAAGAGAGAAAAAAGAAACAAAGGAATTACAAGACAGCCAGAGAATGAATAGGCAGCAATGTAATAATAGTAAAGAACTTCATTATTCCACTCTCAAACCTAGATGATTCAGACAGAAATCAATGAGAAAAAGTTAGACTTAAAGTACATGCGAGACAAGACAGACTTAAATGCATACAGAGTGTCCACCCAACAGCAGCAGAACACAGATACTCAAGTGCACATTCTCCAGGACAGGTCATACATTAGGCCACAGAAAACATCTTAATAAATTTAAGAAGACTGACATCATATCAAGCATCCTTTCTCACCACAACTGTAAAAAATTAAAAATCAATTATAGAAAGAAAACTAAAACATTCACAAATACATGGAGATTAAACAACACGCTCCTGAACAACCAATAGGTCAAAGAAGACATCAAACAACAAATCAAAATATATCTTGAGAAAAACAAAAAGGGTACCACAACATATCAAACTTGTGGGATATACCAACATAATTAAAAGAGGTAAGTTTACTGCAATAAATGCCTAATTAAGGGGGAAAATAAATGACCTAACTTTACACCTCAAGAAACTAGAAAAAGAAGAACAAATGAACACCAAAGTTAGTGGAAGGGAGGAAATAAAAGAGATCAGAGTAGAAAAATGAAAGATACTAAAAAGATAATAATAAAGACCATTGAAATGAAAAGTTGGTTCTTTGAAAAGATAAACAAAATTAACAAGGTTTAGCTAAACTCAACAAGGAAAAAAGAAGACTCAAATAAAATCATAAATGAAAGAGAAAAAATTACCACTGACAACACAAAAAATACTAAGAATCACAATAGATTTCTATTAACAATTATAGGTGAACACAATAGAAAACCTGTGAGACAAGGACAAATTCTAGAAACACACAACCTACTAAGACTGAATCATGAAGAAACAAAAATATGGACAGACCAAATGCTAGTGAGGAAATTGAACCGGTAATCAAAAATCTCTTAACAAAGAAAAGTCCAATAGCAGATGGCCTGAATGGAAAATTCTAGCAAACATCTAAAGAAGAACTAAGGCCAATCTTTATTAAAGTCTTCCAAAAAATAGAAGATGAAACACTTCAACGGTCATTTATGAGGCTAGCATTCTCCTGACATGAAAGACAGACAAGGACACTACAGGAAAAGAAAATTACAGGCCAATATCCCTAACAAGTCTAGATGCAAAAACCCTCAACAAAATATTAGCACACCCAAACCAATAGTACATTATAGGCCCATACAAAAATTGATCAAACTACATTTACTGGAAAGATTCAAGAATAGTTCCACATGTGATCAATCAATGTGATACACCACATTAACAAAATGAAGGGTAAAAATCGTATGATCATCTCAAAAGATGTAGAAAAAGCAGTGGACAAAATACACATGCTTTCATGATTAAAAAACTGTTCCCCCAACCCCTGACAACTACTCAACTGCTTTTCCAACTACAGGTTTGTCTTTCCTAGAATTTAATATAAATAGAATAATAGAGTATGGAGTCTTTTGTATCTAGTTCCAAAGTGCCTGTAGCAGTCTGTATTCCCATGAGAGTTCTAGTTCTTCTGCATCCTGCCAATATTTAGTATGGTCAGTCTTTGTAATTTTAGCCATTCTAGTGGAGGTCAAGTAGTATCTCATTGTGGTTTTAATTTGCATTTCTCTAATGACTGAAGATGCTGGACATTCCTTTATGTGCTTATTTGCCATCCATACATGATTTTTTCAGCTTTAGAATAATATAATTGGGAAGTATCATTAGAAAGCTTTGGGGTAATAATACTACTCTTTAGTATGATTGTATATATTTATCAAAATTAAAAAGTCATGTACTTATTCACTTAAAAGTGGTATATTTCATTTTATGTAAACTATACATCACTAAAGTTGAAGAGCCCCCTCAAGTGGGATGATTAGCAAAACAAAAATTGACTCTTTGAAAATGGGCAACTACTATCATTAACTACTGTACAGATTAAGCACAAACTAAATGAATGAATACTATGAGCAACTGTAAGCCAATGACTTGAATACCTGAATGGAATAGATCACTAAGAATCCTGAAACACCAATTCAAAAGAACCTATGCACCCCAATGTTCATAGCAGCACAATTTACAATAGCCAAAGGCTGGAAGCAACCTAAGTGCCCATCAGTAAATGAGTGGATCAAAAACTGTGGTCCATTTACATGATGGAATAATATGCAGCAGAAAGAAGTCCTACCCTTTGCAACAGCATGGATGGATCTGGAGAGCATTATGCTAAGCGAAATAAGCCAGGCAGTGAAAGACAAATACCATATGATCGCACCTGCAAGTGGAACCTAATCAACAAAACAAACAAGCAAGCAAAATATAATCAGAGACACTGAAATTAAGAACAAACCGACAGTAACCAGAGGGGAGGTGGGAGGGGATAATGGGGGAAGAAAGGGGGAAGGGTCATCAAAGAACATGTATAAATATAGGACACATGGACAAAGCCAAAGAGGGGGGTGGAAGAAAGTGGTGGCAGGAAAATGGAAACAACTGTACTTGAACAATATTTTTAAAAAAGAGAGAGAGAAAAAAGATAAAACAGTTATGTTTTTCTAAAAAATACTTGTATGGCTCTAACATTTAAAAAAAGAAATGAAACAATGTAAAATATAAAATATAATAAGTAATAAATGAAATAGTAACTCAATTTATAGAACTAGATTCTCTCTACCTTACATCACAGAAAAACAGCCATAAGAATATAAGACCCAAATGCATACAATTATAAACTAATAGAAGAACACATAACAAAATATCTTTGGGACTTCAGATAAAGCAGAATACCTTAAAGTATTAAAGTGCACAACTTATAAAGGGAAAAACTGTCGACCACAGAACAAAGGCAATTCAGAGTGGATGAGAGACTTAGTATTTTATATTAGATAGTTTCAGAAGCAAAAGACCACAAGACATTGATATGTACAATACTTAAGATATACCTTCAAATTGGCCAGGAAAACCATTAAAGAAATAAGTAAAACAAATGGATGGTCACACATGGAAAAGGAATTATCAGTAATAAGCTTAATAATCAGAGTAATGCAAATCTAAAATACTAGATAACAATATACACTTACTAGATTGCCAAAAGTTATTAAATTATATAATATTAAGTGTTAAGGAAGGTGAGGGTTGAAAATAGAAACCTTTATACAAAAAAATCTTATAATGAAAATGGAGTAAGATACTTTTGAGAGTAATCTTAAAAGACTTGATCAGATTAAAAATAATAGCCTAGAATCCAGGGACCCTCTTCCTGGGTATATACCTCAGAAATATCCTCATGAGGTTTATATGGAGATATGTTAAGATAATGCTCACTTCACAACTATCCATAAAAGCTAAGAGTAGGAGATACTAAAATTCTCCATCAGTAGGAATATGCATACATTAAGTGTATAATATAAATATTAGAATAAAATATAGCAACCAAAAGATTTAAAATTGCATACAACAATCTAATATTAAGGGCAAAACTTAGAAAACAAGATTTCTAGGAAAAGAGCACGAAACAAAATTAATCAAAATAAGCATTTATTAAATTGAAAGAATGTATGTTAAATACACTGAGTATTAAATTCATCGGTGCATCAAATTCCTATGAAGAAGGGAAGATTGGGGGAGATGCATTAGTAAAAAAGTCATGTATGGAATAGCAATGATAATGTACAAAAAGGAGGACAGGACCTTGGTGTGTTTCATATTGTCATCCAAGTGAGTATATAATATAAAAATTTTCAGTAAAGTTAATCATATTGACTAATGAGTTAACTGCCACTAAAATAATGACTGAAGCAAAGTCAAGAGCAAGGTTTTAATGGGCAAACAATAATGATGCATAAGGTAGTTTTACAAACACTCTCAGGAGAAGTAAAATACAGGGCAAGGTCAGATATCTGAGTCAGTAACAGAGACAAATCGTGGCTGAGGAATTAAAACCTTTCCTTTTCAAAGAAAACTTGAACACAGAGAAAATCTTGAAATACTTTCTTTAACTTATCGATTATCAGTGAATAAAAGACATGACATTTATTGTCATCCTTCACAGGAAGCTTAAGAATAGCCAGTGATGAAACAGGATTTTTGATGATTGCATAGACATAAAACAAAAAAAATCTGGAGTTAAAAATACCAAGATCAAGCTGGTCCATCAAAGTGACAGCTGAGGACAGTGCTGACTTAAAAAGAATGGCAATGTCAAATTTCACAAGTCCGAACATTAATCACAGTCATCATTAAAAAAATGGAAAATTAAGACTCTATGCGACAATAAAGAGCTCAATGATTGACTACATCATGACAAATCTCTGATTCTCAGCACTTTTCCTAAAAAAAAAAGAGAGAATTAAAGAAAGTAACCAAGAAGCCTTGATCATGCACCTTATTTCAAAAGACAGAATACCTTCTAAATGCCTTTTATTCCTGCCTATTTCCAAGAATCTAATCTTCACCAAAAGACAAAGATTTGCTACCAATGAGGATATTCAAAAGAACTTGCCTTAGGATTAAAAAGCAAATTAGAAAGGAAAAACTTAATACCAGCACCTTCAGAATATGTCTAAGGTGACTAATATGGAGAAGTAATGTTAACTTAAGAAGTATAAATTATGCATGATTTTTAAGTTCCATTATGGTACAGATACATCTCAAGTTGGGCAGAGCATAGTAAGAATATAATGGAACATAATCAAGTGCCAAAATGCATTCATTTTAGCCTTTGCTCTCAGTTGTCTGGAGGAAGTTTTCTAAGAAATTAAGGCCAGCAGTGCTGCCCTTTACAAAAATAATAAACATAGATCTCTCTTTTCACTGCTAAGGAAAGTGAAAGTGAGAGTGAAAACTGCTTTCTTGCTGCTATTGCCAGAATTGTAATTCTGAAAATGGAAACCTTAGCCACTATATATACTGCATGTATCCCAACAGCACACCCACTGGCATTCTCAAACTAAATGGTATTAACAGTAAAGGTTAATTATTCTTTTTCTTTTTTTTGGTAAAGATTTTATTTATTTTTAGGCAGAGGGGAAGGGAGAGAGAAAGAGGGTGAGGGAAACATCAATGTGTGGTTGCCTCTCATGCGCCCCCAACTGGGGACCTGGCCCACAACCCAGGCATGTGCCCTGACTGGGAATCGAACCAGCGACCTCTTGGTTCGCAGGCTGGCAGCACTCAATCCACTGAGCCACACCAGCCAGGGCATGTTCTCTTTTTCTTATGTGAGGAGAAAAACACTTTTAAAATTAATGAAGTTTTCCATAAATGTTCCTTGGAACACGGACTACTATACCTCACCAGGCAGCTCGGTCAGCTTTGGCTTACACCATCATAATATATTAAAAACATCTATCACGAGCATAGCAATAACCTGATCTCTACAAGGATTTTAAGTTCATGTGTTTAAGTACATAATGAATTTAGTACCTTTACCTCCCAATTCAGTAGTCAGGTCTGGTCCTGGGGAAGGAGTATAATTTAAATCACGAAGGTGGAAACTGAGGACAGTTTGCTCCTCTCACTGGGTAATGCACAGGTATCAGAAATGTCTTCACCTTCGCTAACACAGGACCAAGAGAACTCAGCTGTATTCCTTCTTCACTTTAGATGATCTTATGAGATGACACGAATCCTCTCCCCTAATTATACCAGTGAAGTGCGTCACATTTCATATATCTAACATATAATAACAGAGTTATAGAGCACTTGCCATGGGTCATCCACTATGCTTGAGCAAAACCAAATGTAGTCCCTCTCGTCCCCAAGGCTTTGGGTTAGGGTAGGATACCTATATCAATCAAGTATGTGCAAACAAATCTAAAGTTATAATGTGATACACTCCAGAGAAGCATATGAAACATTGAGAATATGACCTCATCAGGGTGGCAGAAGAGTCTTTTCTGATGAAGAAATGATAAAATAGAGCTCCTAAGAGTTAGCTCAGAAAAAAAGGGAAAGGAAGGATGTTTGTTCAGAAAACACAGCAGGACCAAAGGTCTGTGTAGGAAGACGTGTGTTCAGAACCTGGACAAAGCCAGAGAGGCTGAAAAGCAAAGCTGCCTTATCCTCTTCTTCTCCCTTCTCTATCATTCAATTTATCTTGGTTTTCCTTCTTCTTTAATCATTTCTCAGTTACTCCAAAGATTAAAAAAAATAGCTGAAGTACAAAACACAAAAAACAAAGCAAACCCAACGATAACAACAACCACCTTAAATGTCAAGAAGGAAACGTGCACAAAAATATAAATTCATTTAAATGCTCACTGACTGCCTAGTATATACAAAGCCCTTGGGATTAACAAACATGGTCTCCATCTTGTGCATCTAAAAAATAATGACCAGCCTTATAGCCATGCTTCGAAAATTATGACATTCAGCCCTGGCTGGTGTAGCTCAGTGGATTGAGTGCGGACCTGCGAACCGAAGGATCGCGGTTCGATTCCCAGTCAAGGCACATGCCTGGGTTGCCAGGCCAGTTCCCGGCAGGGGACATACAAGAGGCAACCGCACATTGATGTTTCTCTCCCTCTCTCCTTCCCTTCCCCTCTAAATTTAAATAAATAAAATCTAAAAGAAAAAAAAAAAGAGACCTGTAACAATTGCAATGGAACCTGATCAAAATAAAAGATTAAAAAAAAAAAAGAAAAGAAAAGAAAATTATGACATTCACATATCCAGGGCATAACAAGGTCCAACAGTCTTAACTGTTGGTGTTCACACCCTCAGGGTTACAGCCTCCTCCCGGGCAGTATTAGAATGCCAAGAGTTAACATGACACATCCTATGTGAGCTTAACCTAATTCAAGTGTTTGGGGAAGGGGAGCAAATTAAAATAAACACGAATATTTCACAGAACAGAATATCAGATTTCAATTTTTTGTGAGAGGGATATACACAAGCATCTTCATGGAGAACTTACTTCAGGCAAGATCCCTGGGGATATCTGCGACTCTGCAGTGACATGATCTTCTGTGGAAAAGCATGAAAAGAATGGCCTGCCACGTTGAGAGGACAACAAAACGTGCTGCACGTTGAATGAAGAACACATAGCCTATCTGTGAGGTAAACCCATTCCCTGCCCAACCCACTCTCTGTCACTAAATGATCTCAGCTCTTTACTGATTGAAACCTGCGCTTTCTCCACCCCTTCTTCATTATTATAGGCATTTGCACACTAATTCCTCCCTCTTTCTGCAGCAAGTAGCCAGAAAATAATGGGGAAGAAGGGAAAGGGAAGCACATAATTTCCAGTGCTTACATGCTGTGAAATTTTCTGTTATAGCCTTTTGATTACTTTTTTTCCCCCATGACCTAGTTTAAGTGGATCCTGTTTAATACAAACCAGAGAACCAGAGACTTGCCTGGAAAACACACCTTTATCTCCATTATACTAGCTACTTGCCCTCATTCCTTAAGCTACCAGTCTCTTCTGTTTTACAGCAACTAGCCAACCAACCAACCAACCAAATAAACTTTGTTCTGGGTTGAATAGTGTCTGCAGAAAACTTGAGAATGTGACCGTATTTGGAAATAGTAATTACATTTGCAGAAATATAATTACTTAAAATGAGGCCTTACCAGATTAGGGTGGGTTCTTAATCTGATGACTAGAGCCTTTGTAAGAAAAATGAAAGGGCATTTAGACACAGAAACACACAGGAAAGAAGGGCATGTGACAAAAGAGGCAGAGAGTGGAGTGATATGTCTAAGCCTAGGAATGCCAAGGATAGCTGACAACTACCAGAAGTTGGAAAAGGAAAGGGAGAGATCTTCTCCAGAGTCTTCAGAGGGAGCGTGGCCCAGCAGACACCCTGATAGCAGGCTTCTGGACCTCAGAACAGTTAGAGAGTGAGTTTCTGTTGCTTTGAGCCACTCCATTTGTGGCACTCTGTTTTAGAACTCCTAGGGAATGCGTACAACCTTCTTAATCCCACATCTGGGGTGACCACATATCTTGATTTGTACCTGCTGTTCTGGCCCAATTATGACTGGTGCCCCTTTCTTTTCTCACAGGCATCGCCGTTGGTACAGCCACCCTACTCCTCCTCTACATAACTGCTGCTCTCTCCCCACTGCATCCAAGTTTCTTCAAAGAGATGCATTCTCTTGAGAACGTTTTTATTATCTTTTCATTCCAGCAGTAAAAACGAACAAAACAGTCAACAAATTTGAAACTGTTCTTTGGTTTTATTTTTATTCTCAAGATTAATCACTTTCCTCCGCCTTTTTATTGTGGGAATTTTCAAAATTCTACAGCAATACTTAAAATATAGCACAATGAGTATCTGCTTCCTTCTCACCTAGATTAGGGGTGACAAATTACAGCCCAGGGGTTAGATCTGGTTTGTGCATGTTTTTGTATAGCCTATAAGCAAAGAACGACCTTTACATTTTTTCCAACGCTGAAAACAATCAAAATAAAATATAATTCTTTGACACATGTAAGTTATAAAATTCAAATTTCGTGATCAGTTAATAAGGGTTACTGGAACAGAGTGATGCCCATTTGTTTATCCTTGTGGCTAATTTTCATGTTAAATATGGTATAGCTGAGTAATTGTGACAGAGATCAACAGACCTGAAAACAAAATATTTATTATCTGGCTCTATACGGAAAAACTTTGCACACTCTTCACCTAGATTCAAGACTTAAAAACACAAGCAAACATAAAACACAGCCCCCACTCTGCCCCTGCTTCAGCAACCATAATGAAATTCCACAGTCTTAAAACAGACATTATTTTCTCACAGTTCTGGAAGGTGGAAGTCTCAAGGTAAGGTGCCAGCCAGCAGGGCTGGTGTCTAGTGAAATCTCTCCTCCTGGTTTGCAGACAACTGCCTTCTCACTGTGACCCCACATAACCTTCTCTCCATGCACGTGCAGGGAGGCAGCATACTCTTCTGTGTCTCTTCCTTTTCTTATAAGGATTCAGGCTGTTGTATTAGGATCCCACTTCTATGACCTCATTTAAGTCCTATCTCCAAATATGGTCACATTGAGAATCAGGGCTTCAACATGTTGGGGAGGGACACCAACCAATCCATAAAATACACATAGACAGATAGACAGACAGATACACACATACCAACAACCTTTACCACACCAAAGAAAAATAGTAATTCCATAATATAATCAACTATACTGTCTATACTCAAATATTCCCTAATTGTCTCAAGGTTAATTAAAGAAGCCTTAAAAAAGATTTATTATTTAACATTTATTGTCTACTCTGTTCAGATATAAAGATGAATAAGAAACCAACATTACTCCTAGTTGTAAGAGTGAAAGATATAAAGAAATCCAGTAGCATTAAGACTAGATGCCAAATTACAGTTAAAGAATAATGATACAATGCAGATCCCTCTGGATAGAGACTATGATAGAGCCGAGTAACTGTGCCTGGGCCTTAAGTGTTTACTGACATAATGGATCATTAATATTTTATATTCTTAATTAAATAGCCTCCATAACTAAAATATAAACAAAAAACTGAGTAAAAAGTATAATTGTTATTCTTATTATAATAGAACACTCAGGCACCTCAGGTTCATTCTCACCAAGTAGTTCATGTATTTCCAGATATTCCTTTTTTTTTTTTTTTTTGATACAGTCTTTATTTAGGCTGCTTAAGGCCTTCAGCATGTTCACCATTTTCTCACTGTTCAGATTTACACCGGCAAGGCCCTTCTGCTGTTTCCTTAGAGACAGTCTCCACACTCTGTATTCATCTCGTCCACTTGCGCCAGACCAGCTGTCTTACTCAGAACCCTCTGCAGCATCCTACCACCTACAGAACAAAGCTCAGGACTCTTTTATCTCATGTTCCTGTGTTACCAGATTCTCACATGCACTTCACAGTCTTCATTCTCTGGAACAAACTGTCCTTGTAGCTGAAACCTGACTCATGCTCTTCGGTTCATACGAAGACACTCTGGCTACTCAAGGGTGCCACTCCAGTAATCCCTCTTTCTCCTGCATCGTTTGTTTCCTTCCCACTGGAATATTCCCATCAACAAAATTTAAAACACACACACACACAACTTTCCTGACCTCACTTCTCCTTAAAAAAAAAAAAAAAAAAAAAGCAACTGGAAAGATTTGGCTGTACTCACTGTTAATTCTTCTCCTCTCATTCTTGTAATTAGGTTTTTGATTGTACCACTGCATCTCAAGGTCAGCCATGTCTTCCACATTGTTAAATGTAATAGCCAATTCTTAGCCCTTCCTCTACTCGGCTTAGCAACAACATCGGACACAGCTGACCACCCCCTCCTCAGTGAAAACAGCTTCCTCTGCTATTTGGCCTGCAAGACACAGCATTTTCTAGGCAGCTCCTTTTCCTGGGTTGGATCCATCTCATGCCAAGTATCCAGCCTTGCATCTCTTTTCTCTTAGCTTCCTTGCTGATTACACTCAGTTTCATGGCTTTAAATATCATCTACCCATTGCTGATCCCCAGATGGGACAGTTTCTCCAAACTCATACATTAAAAAATAGACTACTCAAACTTAATGTGTGCAAAGCATAATTCTTCATCCTTCCCCACACCAACTCTTGGGTGCTCTCCTAACACACCGGACACTTCTTCGAGTTCTGGCATGCTCTTTCTCCCCTATGCTCTCCTCCAGATATACCCATTGACTATTCCCTCAATTCTTGTCTTAAAATGTCATCTTCACAATGAAGACTCCCCTGAACACTGTAATTCAACCTCCTCCCTGCCCCAGCCCTTCTATTAGCCCTTTCCTGTTTTATTTTTCCCTACAGCATTTACTATTTCCTAAAATATTCTATATTTTCTTTATGTTGATTAGTATCTGTCTTCTACTAGAACTTTAAATTCATAAAGGCAAATTTGTTTTGTTCCCAAGGGATCTCAGAGCCTAGAATACTATTTGACACATGACAGGTGCTCAAAAAGATGTCCTGGATCCTATCTACTGTATTTTTATGGTATTATATGTAGTGAATGCACCAAATAAATTTGCATATATTTAAAGTATACAACTTGATATTTTAATACTTATATATTGGGTTGGTCAAAATATCCGTTTATTTTTTTCCATAAAATAAAAGACATATTTTCATTTTTCACTAATAACTTTAATGATTTGGATATTTTGAGTATGTTAGCTATCTCCCGCTATTGCCTTCTAGTGGGTAGAGGCACAGGGTACTGCTAAACATCTTCTAATGTGTAAGACGGCCCCACACCAAAGAATTATTTAGCCAAAATGTCGATAGTACCAAGAGACTTTGCAAACCATTTCTGGCATGTTTGATCAGTCACAGCACCTTCTCCATAAACTTTTTTGGGTTCCAGTTGAGTTTTTACCTTTCTGGAAAAAAAATAAAGCATAATACATTGAAAATGTTGCCTATCTTCTTCCATCTTCAATATTAAAACTGCTATACAACTTCCAGTCAAGAAGGAGGCACAGGTAAACAAGCTTTGCCTCCTCATGCAACCATAGAAAGAATTATAAAAAGACCTCGAAACAAGTAACACCCAGAACCACCAGAAAGTTGAGCTGTATGGAAGTTTGACAACCAAGGATTTAAAGAAGCCACATTCATCAAGATGGGTAAGAGGGGTGGAGATGGGCGGAGACATGGTGTGGCATGGGTAGGTGATGGTGGTGGAACAGGTGGTCCCACATTCACGTGTGGTGGATAAAAATCAAGAGGGATACCTTGGGAGCAAGTGATCCCAAACTCAGACCAGACCCAGCCCAGGGTTCCTGCATGGGAAAGATAAATCCCCATAACTTCTGGCTGTAAAAACCAGTGAGGGTTGGGGTGGTGGAAGAAACTGCCAGATTTTCAGGAGACTCCGTTTAAAGAGCCTGCACAGACTCAAAATTTATGTAGATCCACCCTCTCTGGGATACAGCAGTAGGGCAACAGTTGGAAGGGTGCCAGTAACACAGGGCAAGTGTCAGGCAAACCTCCAGATGCCAGGCAGCAGCACTGTCCCCTCTCTGAACCATCCCCAAACACGGAATCACAGCGTGGTAAAGCGGGTTGCCCCACTCTGGCAATTACCTAAGGCTCTACCCCACACAATTTACAGTTGCCTTTTCTACAATAGGCCATGCTACTAAGACAGGGAGTCAAACTGGCTCTACCTAAAACACAGAAACAAACACAGGGTGGCTGCCAAACTGAGGAGACAAAGTAATATGGCCCAAATGAAAAAACAAAACAAAACATCAGAAAAAGAATTAAATGACATGGAGACAGCCAACCTATCGGATGCAGAGTTCAAAACACTGATGATCAGGATGCTGAAAGAACTCACTGAGTACAGTGACAAAATAAAAAGACCCAGGAAGAAAGGAAGGTTATACTAAGTGAAATAAAGAATAATATACAGGAAAACAACAGTGGAGAGGATGAAGTCAGGATTCAAATCAACAATTTGGAACATAAGAAGGAAATAAGCATTTAACCAGTACAGCAAGAAGAAAAAAGAATGAAAAAATATGAGGGTAGTATAAGGACCCTCTGGGACATCTCTAAATGTATCATGTCCAAATCATAGGGATGCCAAAAGGAGAAGAGGAAGAGCAACAAATTGAAAATTTATTTTGAAATATTGAAAAATATTGACAGAAAAGTTCCCTAATTTGGTGAAGGAAATAGACATATAAGCTCAGGAAACACAGAGTCCCAAATGACTTGGGCCCAAAGAGGACCACACCAAGACACATCATAATTAAAATGCCAAAAGTTAAAGACAAAGAGAATTTTGAAAGGAGCAAGAGAATAGCAGAGAGTTACCTACAAAGTTCCCATAAGACTCTCAGCTGACTTCTCAAAAGAAACTTTGCAGGCAAGAAGGGGCTGGAAAGAAGTATTAAAAGTCATGAAAGGCAAGGACCTACATCCAAGATTACTCTATCCAGCAAAGCTATCAATTAGAATGGAAGGACAGATAAGGTGCTTCTCAGAGAAGGTAAAGCTAAAGGAGTTCATCATCACCAAGCCATTATTACATAAAATGTTAAAGGGACTTATCTAAGAAAAAGAAGATCAAAACTATGAACGTTAAAATGGCAACAAAGTCACAACCATTAACAAATGAATCTAAAAAATAAAAAATAAAACACAAACTAAGCAAACAACTGGAACAGGAACAGAATCATAGGTATTGAGATCATTTGGAGGGTTATCAGCTGGAAGGGGAAAGGGGGGAAATGGGGAAAAGGTGCAGTGATTAAGAAGCATAATTGGTAGGTACAAAATAGACAGGGGGAATATTAAGAATAGTATAGGAAATGGAGATGCCCAAGAAATTACATGTACAACCATGTAATTTACATATGCATGTAAATTACATTTACATGCATATGAACTAACTGGGGATTTGATTGCTATAGGGAATGGGGGTACTGGGCAGGGGGGGCAAAGAGGAAAAAACTGGGACATCTGTAACTGCATAATCAATAAACTATATTAAAAAAATAAAATGGCTGCACAAAAATTCACCAATTCTGATTTTTTTTAGGTCACATTGATAAGACAGCTGTCACAATACAATCTAACAAAATTGTTTCAAATAAAGTTAAAGACAACTAAGCACTACCAGCATCATTGTACAGAAAAGACTAAACAAATGTTTTGGTCAATCCAATATATTGTGAAATAATCACCACAATCAAATGAATTAACATATACAACATTTTATATAGTTACTGTTGTCTTTCCAATAAACAAGTTATTTGACTAATTAGAACCCTTTCCGATGAATGAGAAATTTTTTTTCACATTTTAACCTCTAAAACAAAGAACTTATTTCAAAAAAATAATTTTGTATTGGACATTACTGTTAAACTTCCCATCCCTGGAAATTTAAAAGTTAGTCCTAAATGAGGTCAGGGAGATGCCGTTCAGCCTCTAACAGCCTCTCCATGTTGAGCAATGAGACTGCAAATACAAGAAGGCTGGCTGGACATGCAATGAATCACCACTCGTCAGAAAGAAATACTCAGTCAATTTTACCATACTGTGTATGTATCCATGAAATAGGATGGATGGTGAGTGCACATGTGCACAGAGTTTTAGAAAGAGTTAAAGACAAGCTTTTTAAGTTATAAACAGATCTAAAGTTTCTAGACATTTGCAGATTATGAATATTTTAACATGGAAAAATAAACTGTGTACGTTGTAAATATTCTTCTTGGCTAATGCTTAAGAAAATGCCATTGTTATAAAGAAAACCTTATTGTTTCAACATGAAAAATGGCGAATGTACGGCCCTGGCTGACATTGGAGAATCATCCCATACACCAAAGGGCTGTGGGTTCAAACCCTGGTCAGGGCACATCCCTAGGTTTCAGGTTCAGTCTCTGATCAGGGCACATACAGAAGACAGCTGATCAGTGTTTCCCTTTCACATCTTGTTTCTCTTTCCTCCCTCCCTCTAAAAGCAATGAAAGAATGTCCTCTGGTGAGGATAAAGAAAAAAGGTAACTGTGCGATTATAGATAATTACACTGCAGAGAGTAAAATAAAGTTGAAGTCTTCATATCTTGTTTTATGTTAAGGTACCTTAACATGAAATGAAAGTAACCAAGATTAGATGACACTTTTACTCCCTTTTTTGTTTTTCAGGAATGTTTTGTTTACTCATATGTCTAAAATTTCTCCAATATATAATTAACACAGTAATTTTTAAAAAATCTGTCAACCCATAGGTTTTGAAGTATAGTTATCCTAACATGTTATAAGACTACTGTATAATTAATATTAATAATCTTCTAGACCATAATATAAAAGCTTATAAGGACAAATACACACACATATACAAGAAGGAAAACTTATATATACCTAATACTTTATAAAACTCATAAAAACCATCAACTTTCATCTTTTCTGATAATCATATGTTACTCAAACTTACCATTTTAATAAGATTTTACTTCAAGAGAATTTTTCATACATGAATCAATAATTTGTGATAATGACCAGGAATAAAAAGACCTACAGCACTTACCTCAGCATCCCTTCTGTATACCCAAAGGTATATGTTAAATTTTAAACAATTTTTCCTAAATGGAACTTGGCACCTTGATATGCTTATTACCTCTGACTATTATTATTTTAATTAGCTCCTTTATTACTTAGGAGTACAGCTGTGAAATATTAGTAAACTAATCCCTGGCAGGAAGTCCCATCTGGCCTGTGTTCACCAAGGGAAATCCACCTTCTTATGGTACATTCTGCATCTGCCCCCCGCCCCCCACTTAAAATTAAACTCATCTAATACTCACTGTGGAGGAGGTGAGGGGAAACAGATATATATTTGTTTATTTATTTTACCTTGTTTTTCTTTACTTAAATAGAATCAGCCATACCATACGGTGTGTATGTATGTATATAAGCAGGAGCTGTGAATTTCTACATATTGTTTCCTAGAAAACCTAGCATATTTCTCTAAACAATGCAGACAGTTCACCACATGGCGAATTGAACTGAATTCCTCTGACTGGTTAATGGCTTACACTACTACAGGAAGAGTGCAGTCAAGATAAAAGGGACAGCTAAGGTATCACTGCACTTCTTAACCTCTATCCTGATCAGAACTGGGTACAAAGCTAAAAGCTGAGCCTAACAGCATAGAGGAATATACCCTGGCTCCTTGCCTTACATAACAGGACATCTGGTTAATGACCATTTGCGGACACAGTACAGTAGGGTATTTAAAAGCTCTGGGGTGAAGCCCAGGCTATGAATCCCAGCTACAGATCACTGCTCCAAGACCCCAGGCAAAATACTTCACTAAACTCAGCTTCCTTATCTGTAAAATCAGCAGTTATCAAATCAACCACCCAAAGGGGTTGTGAGGATTAAATAGAATCATCTAGGCAAAAATTTTGGGCACACAAACCCAAAGGAAGAGATCTTGGCTATTATCAGAATGCTCACAAAATGCCAGGTATGATGCCAAAATTCAGTGACAGATAATTAAAGGAAACTACTGTCTTCAATTAGGTGATGTAACTAATAAGCTGGCCTAAACAACATCAGTATTAAGCTCTTCACAATGCTTTGTAAAAAAAAAAAAAAAAAAATCCTGCAAATGGACAAAGAGCAGTGCAAATACAGAAAACCACAGCCTGAGAGAACACCAAAGGTGATTCTAAAGTGTCAAACAGAATTTAAAACATAACTAGTCAGCTTTGGTTTTATGCACAGGGTTTCTAAATGGGATATCTAGCACTGGATTGCCTACATAGGACTTCAAAGGGGGTTATTTTTGATGTTAGAACTGAACTTGTTTTCAGGTGCATGAATTTCTCTCTTTCTGTTCCTGGAAAATGATCATCTTCAGTCACCAATAATAGCTTAGGGAATCTTCTGAAGCAGAAGGTTCCCCTTAGTTCAAAGAAGTCAATGATGAAGAAAAGGAGCTCTCTTCCACCCTGTCACCTGTCTCCACTCAGGAGCCTTCAGGCTTTCGGTATGCAGGAATGCACCCCAGCTATGCTTGCACAGAGAAGTCAGGGCAGCTTGCAACACCGCTAATTGCCTATACTGGAGTAATCCATGTTCAGGTGGTAAACATTACTATTTATAGGAGTCCATGATTGATGAACTGCAAAACATCCTCTGGTGCAGGTCAGAGATATTATTATATTTTTTACGCCCAATCTTAATTTGGCAATTCAAAATTCTGACTTGGCCATGAGGCAGCATTTAAGAGGCAAATACCTGAAGTGAAGTAACCCTCACTAAGCATATTGGTTATGGCCGGGTCTGGGCCCACTTAGTGAGACGTACAAGGCAACCGAGGCTGCTTGTCTGAGAAATTTTATGAAAGTCTGAAGCAGCTTTTATTGTTTTTTTAAAAATCTATTCTTTCTACGTATTAAGAAAAAACCCATCTGCTGTAAAACAGTAATGTCGTGTTATTCCGGCAGGGATCTCATACAGCTCATGTCTATCATGCCCTCTGACTGCATCATGTTTATCATGCCCCCTTATTGCAACATTTTCTCTCGTGCTTCATTTATAATTCTATGCTCTTTCATATAGTGACATGCTGTACAGGCTTGCAGCCTAGGAGCAAAGGCTGTGTCACACAGCCTAGCTGTGTGGCAGGTTATTCCATCTAGGTGTGTGTAAGACATATTCTCACAACTACAAAATCGCCTAATGAGACATTTTGCAGAATGTATACCTGTTGTTAAGTGGCATATTTCTGTAATTAATGCCACTAAATTGTACATCTGAAATGTTAAAAATGTCAAATTTTGTGATGTGTATTTTGCCACAATAAAAATGTTTTAAGAATAGCAAATAAAATAGAAAAATTACAAACAAAAACTATCCAAATTGCTTAGCACCTCATCATCTATTCTGTCTCCCTCAAAGTACTGTGATGAGGTAAAGTCTGTACATCTGTATCCTTTTCATGAAAACATAAGACATATAAACTATTATACAAATGTAGCAAAAGAATTAAACCCAAAACATGCTACTGGTTCTCATATCTCCACTAGAGCTATGATAATTCTATTTTTCTTGAAGGCTTTTATACTCAATACTCCAAAATTATCTGTATTGAATATAGCTTATCAAGGTCAACAGAAAAAACAAAATAGAATTAAAAAGTAATTTTAAAATTATTTTTATTTCTCTTCCTCATATGTTAATAATGCACACTATTACATAATCGCAATTGATGTTCACACAAAATAGCATACAGTTTTTGACTGTCAGAGAACCTAAAACATTCTTGAAAACAAATTACTAAACTTGCTAAAATGAATTCCTTTACCAAATCCAAGCAGAAAAGATCTCCTTTTGCGGGGCAGGGTCAGGAAGATATGTGGGAAGCTGAATTAGTCATTTAGCAAGATAAAAGGCCTTCACCTTTTTCTGACTCCACCTGCACACTAATTATGAAAAACAAGTTTCTTTGTTCATCTATGTTAACACATTGTAGAAAACCTGCCAAGAACCGTTCCTTTAAAATGACTCTTCGACATTTATTAATATTGCTATATATTAGAGAATGATACATATCACATGAATAAATATGTCTACAATCCTACATATACACAGATGTATTATTTGCATTTATAATATTTACCTAAAGCAAATCAGAAAGTAATGATAAACTGAACAAATGTACTTTAACTGTCTTTCAACTTCTGGCATTTATCTTTTACCACTCATGCCATTCGTTTTTAAAAAAGAAGCCACAGTAACATGGCTCAATGACTGCATTTATTTCTACCAACTTCTGATGATATATTAATATTTTCATCTGTATATTTTTTAAAATATTAAATAAAAATATCTTCTTTTAAATGAGGTTGCAGAAATATTCAAAAACCTAGTTACAGTTCAGATGTTTTATGTATTTTATGACTTAAAATCAAATTTACATAAATTATTTTAATTTTTAGTATTAAGAAATCCTGATACATGTATCTAAAACTCTAGTCTCCTTTATCACTTCTCACCCATTTCTGACATCATTGCCATTTTACTTTCATTTGGTATTTACTTGTATATCTATTTCTTTATCTACCTATATCTGTATCTACATATTTTTTGATAAAGTTTTCAGCAATTCCTATTAATCGCCTCCTTTTAAAAAACAGGAATTTAACTTCCTCTTACTATGCATTTCTACTACCCACAAAAGCACCCAGCTCATTCTCTTAATACTGTTATAGTGTAATTTTCATTGTGTCAAAATTCAGTGTTTCCAATAATTCCAGTATGTTAAGCTGTTGGCAGCTGAGCCTTACACTGTAATCTTATTACTATCCCTTTCCTACACAATTGCCTCAACCCATGGAGAGAATGACTGCCTTCTGTTTTTTGTTTGCTTGATTAATTTTTATGTACTTATCATTAATTCAACATCAAATTCTTTGTCAGTGATCTAAAACCGTAACATTTACTCATCAAGAATATCATTATTTTCATCTTCCTCAAGAAGAATCTTCGGAAATTTTGTTATCTCCAATCAGGAAATTTCAATACCTTCCTCTTAGCAATGGAACAACCACAGGGTGAGTAAGGAAACAGAGGACTTAACAACAATAAACCACCTGGACCTAACAGACACAGACACAGCAGTCTACCCAACAGCAGAGCACACATTTTTCTTTAGTGCACAGAGGACGTTTTCCAGAGTGGGTCATATGACAGGCCATAAACTAAGTCTAAATAGATTTTAAAGCAGATATTTTACAAAGTATTTACTCTGATCACAAGGGGAGGAGGTTAGAATCAATAGCAGAATATGGAAAATTCATACATTTGTGGAAATTACAGAACACATTCTTAAACAACAATTAGATCAAAGACAAAATCCTAAAGGAAACTAGAAAATACATAACCAATAAAAACAGAAACTCGACATACCAAAACTTATGAGACAGAAAGAAAACAGCATTAAAGAGGAAATTTATAGCTATAAATACTTGTTGTAAAAAGCACTAAAAATCTCAAATCAACAACCTAACTTTACAACTTAAAGAACTAGAAAAAGAAGGACAAACTAAACCCAAAGCTAGCAAAGGGAAGAAAATAACCAAGATTAGGACATCAAGAAACAAAATAGATAACAGAAAAACGAGAAAAGTCAATGAACTTAAAAGTAGGTTCTTTGGGAAAAAAATCAATAAAATTGACAAACCTTTAGCTAGATGGACAAAGAAAAATGTGACAACACTCAAGTTACTAAAAATAAGAAATGAAAGTGGGGACAATTGCTATGGATACTACAGAAATAAAAAAAATTACAAAACAGCACTATGAATAATTTTATGGCAACAAATCGAGTTATCTAGATGAAATAAACAAACTCCTAGAAACACAAAACTTACCAAAACTAAGTCATGAAGAAACAGAACATATAAATAGAACTATAACTAGGAAGGCAACTGAATTATCAATAGTAAAACATCTCCCAACGAAAACAACAAAAAACAACTCTGAGTCTGATGGCTTCACTGGTGAATTCTATCAAGCATTTACACAAAAACCAGTATCAATCCTTCTCAAACATTTCCAAAAACTGAAGAGGAGAGAACACTTTCTAACTCATTTTATGAGGCCAGCATAACATTGATAGGAAATCCAGACAGACATGACAAAAAAATTAAAGATCAACTTTCTTTATAAGCATTGATACAAAAACCCTAAGCAAAATACTATCAACCAAATTCAGTAGCATTTAAAAAATATCATATACCATGAATAAGTGAGATTTATTATTCAAATGTAAGGACGGTTCAACATATAAAAATCAATGTAATACATCTATTCGGACGTCTATTGGCCATCTGTATGTTCTTTGGACAAGTGTCTATTAATGTCCTTTGCCCTGAATTTTTAACTTGGATGTTTTGAAATTTTTTAATGCTGATTTTTATAAGCTCTTCATAAATTTTGGATATGAAACCTGTATCACATGTATCGGCAAATATGTTGTCCCATCCCATGGGTTGTCTTTTTATTTTGTTGCTGGCTTCCTTTGCTGTGCAAAAACCGTTTAGTTTCATGTAGTCCCATTTAGTTTTTCTTTTGTTTCCCTTGCCTGGGGAGATATATCCTGTTAAAAAATCTTTATTTCTAAAGTTAGAGTTATATTCTATTTTTTTTTTTAAGATTTTATTTATTTATTTTTAGAGAGGGGAAAGGAGGGAGAAAGAGAAGGAGAGAAACATCAATGTGTGGTTGCCTCTCACGTGGCCCCCACTAGGGGCCTGGCCTGCAACCCAGGCATGTGCCCTGACTGGGAATCGAACCTGTGACCCTTTGGTTCACAGCCCGCGCTCAATCCACTGAGCTACGCCAGCCAGGGCTATATTCTATTTTTAAGACTGTAGAGATAGTTTTTTTTTAATCTATTGAAATAATGACCTGGGTACTAAAATACAAGTGAGAGATAAGCCAACATATTAAAGAGCAGTTTACAAAGCATTCATTCATTATAGGATGCTGACCGTACAATCTATATTTCTGCTCTGATTTTTATAAATGTCAGAACTATATAAATATGTTTGAATTTTTTAAATTCTTCATAATAAAAGTTTCTATGATGTTTTCTGATTGCACTTGTTATGCCTTTGAATCTTTCTAAGCCGCTAAACCTTAGATTTACATGCAGGGTGTTCTTAAAAACAGTAAATGGATAGTAATCATTTCCTCAAAGTGCTTATGTCGCTCTTTCAAGAAAATATTTTCTGACTTTGAAAGAAAAGAGTTATTTGAACACAAAGAGTTACCACTGCTCACATATTTTAATAATTGTGGAAAATTTTTTTGTTTGACGAACATTTTTTTTCTTGCTGTTTAAATGTTCTGAACATTATTTGAGTTCTTTTCAACAAATTCCAAGCAACCTTTTTTTAGTATTGAGTTTTTAATCAGCCAAAAAGTTAAGTTTACTAAATCCATGCCCAGATGCAAAATAGGCCTCATTTTCATTTTGGACTCTGTTCTTTTCAAGAATATTATACAGGATATCCTAATAACTGGGTGAGAGCCACTAAAGAAATTGGGATGGATAACTAAAATAAGAGTATATTTTTATATTAAACTGTATATTTTCATATTAAACTATATACTACTAGGAACAATAGGTAAATATTGATAAGTGACTTAAATGTGATATTAGCTAATCTGATTTTAAATGCTTTACATGGATTTTTTACATTCTGTTTACCATTTAACTTTCCATGTAACAGAACTGATTCATTTTATGAGGAAAAGAAATATGCATTTAATTTTACTAAAACACTGAGTCCTCCATGACTCAAATCTAATCAAATGCAGCTTTTCTAAAGTATTTTTTCATTCATTAATGTTTTGTAAACAATCCTAGAATGACCCAGATGTTGCAGTCATTAAATGTCAATTTTAAATCACCTGTTATAACTATGCTCAGAGAGATATGGTAATATTTTTGTAATGAATGAAAATACAGGTAATCTCTACAGAGAAATGGAAACTATAAAGAAGAACCAAATGCAAATTTTCTAACTGGAAAATACAGTACCAGAAGTAAAAAAATTTATTGATCTTAGTATTGAAATGAAGAGAATGAAAACCATCCAATATGAAGAAGAAAAAGATTTTTTTTAGAGTAAAGAAAGCCTGATATCATGTGAGACAATTTCAAAATGTCCAACACATGGGTAAATGGCATCCCAGATGGAGAGAAGTGAAATAATGGAGAAAATAAAATTTGAAGACAATGTCATAAAGCTTCTGAAATTTGGTAAAAGAGACACATTTATGGATTTATAGATTCAACAACCTGTTTGGTGTTTTGTTGTTGAATTTTAAGAGTACTTTATACATTATGGATATTAATCCCTTATCAGATATATGATTGCAAATAATTTCTCCTATTCTGTGGATTCTTTTACTCCATTGATATTGTCTTTTATGCACAATTTTTTTTTAATTTTCACGAAGTCTAGTTTGTCTACACTTTTCTTTTGTTGCCTGTGCCTCTGGTGTCACATCCAAGAAGTCATTGCCAAATCCATTGTCACGAAGCCTTTGCTCTGTTTTCTTCTGAGCTTTGTAGTTTTATGTTTTACACTTAGATCTTTGATCCTAATTTGTAGTTAATTTTTACACATGGTATTAGGTAAGGATTCCACATCTCTTTGTTGCCACTGTTGTTGCATGTGGATATTCACTTTTCTCAGCCCAATTTGTTAAAAAAAAAATGTCAAGAGGTTCCACATGAATTTTAAGATGAGTTTTCTATTTCTGTAAAATATATCGTCAAGGTTTAGGTAGGAATTGCATTGAATCTGTAGATCACTTTGAGTAGTATCCACATCTTAGCAATATTTCTTCCAGTTCATGAACATGAGATGTTTTCATATATGTATATTGTCTTTAACTTTAGAAAAAAATATAGTTTTTATTGTACAGGTCTTTCACCTCCTTGGCTAATTCCTAAGTATTTTATTCTTTTTGATGCTATTGTATAATACATGGAATTATATTTGTAATTTCCTTTTCTGTTTTTTCATTATCAATGCATAGAAATGCAACAGATATTTATACATTAATGTTATGTCCTGACACTTTGTTGAATTCATTTACTAGTTCTAACAGATTTTTTCTGGAATATATAGGGTTTTATGTACAAAAAATCATATCATCTTCAAATAGAGATTGTTTTATTTCTTCCTTACCAATTTGGATGTCTTCTTTCTTTTTCTTGCCTAATTGCTCTTGCTAGAACTTTCAGAACTCTGTTAAATAGTTCTAGAAAGTAGGCATCTTTGCCTTATTCTTGATCTTACAGGAAAAACTTTTAGTTGTTTGCCATTGAGCGTGATGGTCACTATATTTTTATAGTAATGCTCATCACCACTAATTATCAGAGAAATGCAAAGGAAAATGACAATGAGATATCACCTCACACCTGTCAGAAGAGCTGTCATCAATAAATCAACGAATGTAGGCAAGGATGTGGAGGAAGGGGAATCCTTTTGCACTGTTGGTAGGAATGCAGATCGGTGCAGTCACTGTGGAAAGCAGTATGGAGTCACCTCAAAAAATTAAAAATGGATCTGCCTTTTGACCCAGTGACCCCACTTCTGGGAATACATCCAAAGGAACCCAAAACACTAATCTGAAAGAACATAAGCACCCCTAAGTTCACTGCAGCGTTATTTACAATTGCCAAGTCATGGAAGCAGTCCAAATGTCCAGCACTAGATGAATGGATAAAACGACTATGGGGCATTTATACAATGGAATAATACTGGGCATATAAAGAAGAAAATTTTACCTTTTGGGACCACGTGGATGAACCTGGAGAGCATTATGCTAACTGAAATAAACCAGTCAGAGAAAGACAAATAAGATATGATTTCACTCATATGTGGAATCTAACGAACAAACTGAACTAACAAGCAAAACAGAGACAGACTCATAGATGGAGAACAGACTGACAGCTAGTGAGGAGGGAGGATTGAGAGAGGGAAGGATTGTGCAAAAAAGGAAAGAACTCCTAGACATGGACACCAGTGTGGTGATTGCTGGGGGGAGGAGGTATAAGGGGACTAATAAAGATTAAACCAAAAGGAAGTAAATTTAAAAAAATAAAAAACTTTTCAGAGGTTTCATTTATAGAGAAAAACCTTTCCCTGACACTATTGGATGGAGAAAAGCTGTTCAGTTGATATAGCAATCCATTGAGACGTCATTATAATTAATAGTGCCTTCAGAGCCAGATTATTTAGTCTGCTCACATATAAATTGAACAGTAACAGACTCTGCATTAAGCATTTAAAACAGATGAAAGTCTTGTCAGCCAAAAGTCTACAGTTTGTGTGTCATAATCAAATGGCCTGGGGAGTCCAAGAATAATGTTTCCTTTCCATTCTCTTTATCAAATGCTCCAATACATTTTGTGCATTTTATAGAATTTTTTTCAAAAGTTAAATTTTGTAACCTTAATGCTGCCTTTGATTCTTGACACCAAAACATGTGTATAATTTAACTTTTTTCTAGGTATGGAATAATGAAAAAGTGCACAGCCATTAAAAACTAGTGAGCCATATGAATTAAAATATTTCCTGAAAAAAAATATAAACATATCAATCAGTGCATATCCTTGGCTTCCCCCCATGTCACTGAAAATATAAAACCTAAAAAAACAAACTAGTTCAAGATTTCATGTTCTATTAATATGTGGCCTACATTTAGTTATAATTTATATTTATTAAAACAATAAAATACCAAAGAAAAAATATTTCATTTCTATTGTTACCACCAAAGCTGCTTTTCAAAATGAAGAAGTTGGCCAAATCTGGTTTATTTCATATTCAGATTTTTTTTTACTTTAAGGGATATTTAGAAAAGCTAAAAAATATGCGTTAATTTGACAAATTTATTAAGGTTTCTATGTTCAAAGCACTATGCTACCTACATATACAAAATTTGATTATTTAATTTCAACATTTATTCAGTTAATTCCACACTATGAAGTGTGGAATTAAAAGATAAAAAGTATTGTACATATATAATTAAATGAATTAACTTCACATAATTTAGACACATGAACATTAAATAAAAGTATAAATTAAATCATACTGTAACTGTAAGCTTAGTATCAAATGCTTGTGTAGTTGAAAATAAATTAAATTTCCAGTAACAACAGCCTGGTATATGTGTGAGAGTTTGTTACTTATGTTACTTCATTTGGATTCTTTTCTGTAGCAATATAACCTCTAAAAGGGAAAAACGTCTGCCTGAATAACATCTTCTATTTCAAAAATTATAAAATGCTAGATATTTCAGACATCAGAAAAAATTAACTTCAGAGCACTAATATTTGGCATGTTTTGGCTCAACTTTTGCTTACTGGCCTGGGTGAAAAATTTCACTTATATTAGAGGAGCCTATGAAATAAACTCATGCTCCCTCTAAGATGTGAATTCATTGGTGTGACCTGACAGCCTGCCAATCCTCCACTCGGGCACTTACTGTGCGAGTGGTGGGGCCATGCGTGCTTATTTTAATAAACGGGGAATAAATAAAATAGAGCCAAAATGCTAGATTTTCTACTGTACAGATGCAGTTTAAAAATTAAAATCTTAAAATTTCTGAACGTATTAAGTGTAGAACTAATTTTTAAAAACAAATAACATGTTTTTTTAAATCTCAGAGAAACATTTTATTATGAACCTCCACTGTATTGTGCCTAGTTAATATTTTTAAATAATTTAGGAAAGATGTTTATTTAAACTCCACAGCTTTATTTCCTCACCCTCTCCACTAAAATGACTACAAGACCACTCATTTTTTAAACAGGAAGAACATTAGACAAGATGAAAAAGAGTGGACAAGTGCTGACTTGCCTGAAACAGCAGGTGTACAGGGGGAAACCTGACAGAAGCAAGACGATTTACACTGCAGAACCCTTAAAAGGTCGGAGAATTGGAGGTACTGAATATTTTAGACACTGGCAGAAAACAAGAGCACTGTTTGAAAATCTTCATACAAGCCAGTTAGAGCCACCCCTCCTTGTCTCAAGCTCTCTCCCAGATCTCTAACTCTGCTCGCACCAGCAGCTGGGTGGGTTTACTAGAGCCAGTGGATAAGCAAGGCTTTCAGGCCTGAGGAGAGCAGGCACAGTTAATTAAGGTCAGCTGAAGGCATGGTCTGAAAATGAAAGTCTACAGCCTAAAAATTCTGAGGGAGAACAACACTCAAGTCTGGGTGCAGGATAAAATTTTTTATGGCCTTCAATTTTTTTTTTTTTTTTACTTCCCAATGAGCTTTTCACAGGCAACTACTGCAGAATGCAAACCACCAAAAAGAAGAAATAAGGCCAAAGACAGGGCATGTGGTCCAGGAAACAGGGAAGCTAACTAGAAACGCAGTAAAGAGACATCTTCCGACTGTGCCTGGACAGCATCCAGATCAGAGGCAGCAGGACAATGAGGCTCCAGGAGGAAGGCCTGCAGGATAGGCAAGGGGTGGGGCAGCAGGACCTGAGGAAGGATGCCCTACTGTTTCTCATTAGGTATAACCATAATGAGGGGAGGGTTACAGTTCCACAGAAGAGTGTAGGGAAAGGGTTAGTGAGGGGCAGTGCACTGAGCACTGAGCAAATCAAAGAAGGAGGCAGTTATTCACTACAGGTAAGAAAAGATACGTTGCTCCATATGTGTCAGTCGGTTCACCAGTTGGCTCCGGGGCCCAGGGTAAGGTGGAGAGGGGGGAGGGTCAACCGATCCCACAGGAGACATGCAGCACAACAGTGAAGTGCATACATGCAATCACAGCGCACTCAGGTGCTCAGTGAGTAACATATTTCTGCAGTCATAACGATGAAACCATGAATATTAATTAATGCAAACACTTGAAATATAATTGTAGGTGGGGGAATGTGTGAATGTGAATGGCTGGGCGCGGCGGTTGGAAGTATTTCATCTTCTGTCATTGAAAGTCAATTCAGAATTTCAAAAACTGAAATCAACAAAATTATATAAGTATTATTTATTTAGAAATGCAGATGTTACTATGCAAAAAATATCTAGAAAGAAGTGAAAGCACTGGCCCCTGGAGAGCAGAACTTGTGGCAGAGGGAGGGAGGAACAGGGACAACTGCTTTCCCTGATAATCTTTATAGAATCTTGACTCTTATACAGGGTCTGGCACAAATAATGCCCCTACTTTACTACAAAACCATAAGCATGTAATTCTGTACATGACCATATCACACTCAAGCATGCCATATGACATTTTAGGTGAAGTGTTCATATTAAAACGATAGCTTATCAAACCCATGTTATCCCTACCAACCACACTTGAGCAGGCCTTACCTCTGCTGGGCCCTGCATATGTAACATGGGGATAAAAATGAAACTCAAAATAGAAATTTCGAATAACCTTAGAAAAAGTGTGTGACTTTTTTAACCCACCACATAAATGACCCAAGTTTAAGTGTATAGTCTAGTGGTTATTGAAAAAAAGTTAAAATCAGTAAAAATGGAAAAACTTGCTTTACTGTTCTTTAATAGATCCATCTTCGAAACAAATCAGTCAAGCCATTTGATTCATAGTCTACCACCAAAATAAACAGCTAACTGATGTTTTTCATCTGGTTGTTGAAACTTTTATACACATGCCACCTAAAGTAGCAATATAATTTTAATAACCAAATTAATTCACAAATTGGCTTTCTAGTGAACTGATGGAGACAAATACTGTATTATTATATGATTCATGCTGAAAACTCCTACTCATTTCAGTTTATCTGATTTTATAAACTATTTACATTATAAAATAATATATCCATATTAGAGATAGTCATTTACATATAAGCATGCAATCCACTAACAATCGATACACAGGAATGATCTCATACCCCTTCATCTCTAAGATTCGCTATCGGAGTCACTGTAAGAATCATCTACTTCCTCCCGCCCCTACCAGAGACAAAACGAACACCCTGCTATGACCAGAGCTCTCACTCTCATTACCACGACTCTCTGCTGTTGCCGACACCACTGCTGATTCTGCCCGCTTTGTGCATGCCCATTCACCTGCCAACAGGGTCTGACACTTCCCTATACTCATTACTGACCTGAGCCCTGAGGAGTCTGGGCCTTCTGAGCAGCTAAAGTTAGGGCTACCAGAATTCTAGGGCTGAGGAAAAACATACTTGAGAGTTTTCCTAGAACAGCAATGATACAATTGTTTCAATATTTCAGATATGGTAAAATGTATGGGGATTTTGGGCACCCTCTTAACATAGCCACAGAATTTCTGTTGGGAGATGATTCTTCTGTATTTCCAATTCAACTTTAAATCCTTAGAAAATATACAGTGAGTAAGTTGGAGGTGGACTCTGTAAAGGTTAAAGAAAGAGAAAAATACTCTCCCACAAAAAAAATAGCCAGAATACAAACACCTACATTTGAATAAATGTTTATTCAAATGTACTTGTTTGCATTTTGTCCTAATCACTAAAATATTGTTATTGTTTTAATTTACTGTACATAATATTGTATCATTATAATACCATAGTTTTAATGAGGTTAAATGATGGAATCCTCATTTTGTTATTCATGCAGCTCTTCCTTTCTTATTGTTGAAGTTTCAGTTTATAAGCTACAAACAGACCCTGCACAATCTAGTTCATTCACCTCCTAGAAAAGGTGGAAGGATAAACTCAAAGGCTATACAACTTTCTTCCATGCTGGTTTTAGTTCTGTGTTTTAATGGAATGAGTAGTACACGTGGGTGATTTTGATTGGACTATATATTACTCGAGTACTTCTCCCACCATGAGGCTTGCCAATCTAAAGAGATTCAGATAAAGAGAAAAACAGAAAAGGAATTTTTCTCTCAGTTGTTTAATCAGTTTAATAAGGATAGGGAGAAGTCCGGCACTTCAAATAAAGGTAGAGTGCAATATGCCTACATTTTTTTCTTGATTATTGAAGCAAGGTGAGTAAATAATCCAATGTTTCAAATAACCTCCTGAACACTTAGCTTCCTATCTTTCAAAATTGCAGTAAGACTTTATGATAAAAAGCAGCAATGGGTGCATGATCTCCAATGACATTCTCTGACGAAAGGAAATACAAGTATTTGTCTGCATGTCCCATGCAACCACTATGTCCTGAGTGCCTGCTGTGGGCTAGGCACTGTTCAAAGGTGAACCAGATCGATGAGGGGCTCTACTCTCACAGGCTTAATAACCTAGTAAACAAAGACAGTGATAAATACTATGAAGAAAATAAATGAAGAGATGTAATATTGACAGGAGGGGGCTGGCTATTCGTAACAGGGCAAGGCCCATCTGAAGTGGCAACATTTAAAGTTAGATACAAGCAGAAAGAAAAGGACTGCAAAGTCTCTAAGGTAGGAGCAAATTTAGAGAGCTTGAGAAATGCTGGTGTGGCTGAAACCCAGTGAATGGAGGGGTGAGGGTAGGAGGTGTGAACGGCAGACAAAATGAGGACCAGATGGGTAGAGTCTGTGGACCGTGGTGGAGAGCCGGATTGACTTTAAGTGGGAAGGAAAGCTACCAGAAGTTTTGAGTAGCATAGAGTTAAGATCTCACTTATATCTCCCTAAGGCCAATCTGGTTGCTCTGTGGAAAAGGCTTACGGAGGGTGAAATGGAAATGGAAGAGGAGACTAGCTACTGCGATAAACAAGCAAGAGGAGATACGGTGAGGACGGCTGACAGTCGTGTCCATGAAGATAAGGGCAAAGATACGTGCTGTACGATGGAGCTGAGCTTCCCACACCTTCTTGCTCCACGGGGCTCTTACTGTCTTAGTAATTTTTTACATGGCACCCCTAAACCAAAAGAAATGCCGAATGGTTCTGTTTATTAAGGTACGAGCTGGGTAACAACGGTCATCCGAGCAGGTTAATGTTTCCCTCACAGATGTGAATGTCCCACAGCTTCCCTATGAGGAGTGCTTCACGCCTCTGCACAGTTTGGGAATTACGGTTTTGGACTTCAGACCCAGTGAAGAACTGGATGTGGGGAGTAAGAAGAAAAGCAAATCAACGGTGGGTCCTAGATTTTAGGCTTCAGCAAGCAGACACATGGTACTGCCACTTACTGAGAGGGGTAAGAATAAAGGAAAGCACAACCACCTTGAATGCCTGTTATACCTGACTTGCAAATGAAAAAGATGAAACTTAAGAGTGTCTATGTAAGTTGCTCAAGGTAGCACAACTGGTTGGAAATATGAAAAAATTTGACTTCAGGTCTGTCTGATGCCAATTAACATCAGGTATATTAAATACAACACCTTGTTTAATTCTAACAACATTATTAGAGCTGTCTGATCCCAAAGACACCCAGAAGATAATCCCTTTTAACTGATAAAAGTGATTGTAAGGTGTTGGCAAATGGCAGTCTCATTCAGTTAGCCACAATTTTTTAAAAATACAAAATGAAGGTCTTGGGGGTAAAAAATAAAACTGAACATTTTACAAATGTCCACAGCTGTTGTCATGACTAGACTACATTTCTATCCCTAAAATCAGAGCAATCTAATTGCCTGCCCTCACCTTCACCCAGACCCGAACAGGACATGTGCAGGGGGAGTTTTCAGCGGAGTATTAATTGAATGTTGATTCCTTAGGCCAGGTGGCACTACCTCAGTGGCCTCGATGGGGCCTGGCTGTGGAGGGCAGCAGGCAATGTGGGGAAGGACAGAAGCACACGCTCCAAGAGACAATGCAGTCCCTTGAAATCTGGACTTGAATGTGAAACTTAACAACTGCAAAAATTATGCACTCTGTAAAGAAAGCATGCCTAGGGAGTAAGTTTAGTCTTGCAAACAGTTAGATACATGATTAAATTTCACAAATATAAGATTTATGGTAGGTGGCTGCAGGGAGAGCCTTAAAGAAGTTGAAGATCATTAAAAAAGTAATCTTCAATGCAGGAAACTAAACTTAAAACTGCCTAGTTATATCTACTTTATACATTTCCTAGTACTGTGTGTTTTTACAGAAATGGAAATAGGAGCACTTTTTATTTTGTTCTGTATGTTTTAATTCTGCCTAGTAAAAATAATCTTATCAAAATAAATGAGGGTGTTCCAGCAAGAGACACTGTTCATTTTTCTCCCTGCCACGAATGACTGTCATCAGACTATGTGACTCTGCATCAAGCAGTTTAATAGCATTTGAAATCCTGCAATTCTATCAGCCCCAGGAAGCATAGTCACCAACTTGGACAGAAGTCACTAACTTAAGCTCTTCGGTTGCCCTGAGGAAGAAGGAAGCAAAGAGATCTGACTTGCAGAATTTTTCTCACGGGATCTTCAGGTTGAAACCTAAATTAAAGAGTGTCTATCCCATTTGTAAACCATTAGAAATGTCACTGTAGCTTGTAACTATTGTAACTAATGCTAAAATATCAGGACTTTTTTGACAGTGGTTTTGAAAGCTCCTATTCTCAAATATTGAATGCTGTGGCTTTTGTTTCCCTAAGGTCGTATCTTCAAGTCAGTTAAGGAACACACTCATAAAGGCAGACTGAGACAGATCCCATCACACCATGCTATGACTGGCTACGAGCAGAAAAACAAAACAAAGGAGTCAGTAATAACTAAATCTAGCTGGCTCTTCCTGGGGAGCACTTTCAGGGGAGCAATTTTATTATTTGCATGGTCTTTGGAGGGGAATAGATACATAAATCTGTAGTTATAATAAAGTATTATATAACTGTTATGACAGATACCTACTAAACTGCTAGAGGAGGCCAGAGTAGGATCATCTTAAATTAGCCCCTGGATGTAGGGAGGTGACATGTGACCTGAGGCTGGAGGTCTTTTAGGGCAAGCTGGATATGTCAGCCTGGGACAATGGTATACATGAAGGCACTGAAGCTTGGATGAGCTTTAATCATTGCCAGAATATAGGACGTTTTGTTCAGCAGGAGGCAACACATGTGCAAAGCAGTTGGACATAAGGCAGTGCACAGACGAACAAAAGTCAGGCCACGAAGGGCTCCAGACTTTGAGCTCTGCTAAAGCTATGGGGATAATGAAATGATTTTAGTAAGGATTGGATATGATTTGATTTTGTTTCAAAAAGTTCACAGGCAGAGATAAGAAGGATAAACTGAGGGAGGTATGATTTGAGGCAGAAAAGTCCCCTCTGCATCTCCCCCTACCCACAGTACTGCCCAGCCTCCTGGCCTCATGCTTTAGGAAAGTTAAGTCTACTCTGATTTTTCCCCTTCGGGAATTGGGACAATTCCAGTCTGTCTACTGTGGTCATGGTGCCATCACGTATGAGCAAGACCAGAGGAAAATCTCAAACAGAAAGACAGGAAGAGGATGCATACGGCCAGAGAGAAGCAAGGACAAAATACCATGTGGACACAGAGGCTAAGCAAGTGACCCCAGTTTCCACTTCTAGCCTCTTGCCAGGCCCAGCTCTATTCCTGCCTTCAGTCCCTTTGCCCCTAGTGTAAACCCCTGATTTTTCTTAAACGTGGTTTGAACGGGATTCCTTTACTTGCAAATTCAATAAACCCTGACTAAGCAGGGCCTGAACAAGAACAGATAATGCAAATAAATAAAATAGCAAAGATGTAAGTAATGTCATGAAAGTAAAATTGGAGGAAATTGCAACTGATTGAATCTGGATTGCTGGCTCCTCGGCTCCAACCCTGGGCATGACTGGTCGTCCCCGTCACCGATCTGGGGGTTCCAGGCAGAGGGGCATGACTGGTGGGAAGTGACAGGGATTCAATTTCATGCAGTGACTGGTGAGAGGAGGACATCCAAGTCAAAATGTCCAGCACTTGGCTATGACTCTGCATGTCAGAGGCGTTCTGATCTGAAAATGTGGGTTAAATCATCTCTAACCATGGCAGTGGACAAAATCTCCCAGTAGAGCTGTAAGCCAAGACCTGGGGAGCACCCACATTAAGGTGCACATCGAGTAGGAAAAGCAATGAAGGAGATTCAACGTGAAATGCTGTGATGGGCCAGTAAGAAAAAGAATTTTAAAAGAACCATGGCCCAGTGAGGAGAGCTCAGACAGCTGACTTACTGACAGGACAACAAATGAGAGTGTGGCACGAGGAAAACCGAACTCCCCAACATCCTCTAAGTACCTCGTATCTAGCAGGCATTCTGTTGTCTCACTTCATCTTCTAAGTAACGTTTCATGGCAGATGACAGCATATCCTTTCCAAGATAAGGGGAAAAGACCAAAGTTTCCTGGGGGAGGGCTAAGTCATACTGTGCATCGCCAGACCCTGCAGAGCAGCTGCAACCTATTTGTTTAACAATGAATCAAGAAGTGAACCTTGCCACACCTTTGAATAGTCTACACCTGGAATTAACCAGACTAGTTGCCCTCAACCTCACACATGACTTGGTGGTCGGGGGGGAGGGGGGGTTGGAGGGGGCAAGGTTCTTCTTTACTGACAGCTAGCCTATTTCCTGGGGCACATCCCTGGATTTCCTGCTGGTGTTTCAACTTATTAACAGCATCTCCATTTTTTCTATTTACCATGTGGAAAAACATATCAGTCAGAGAAAGGGCAGGCAAAAAAAAGTCATTTTTTCACATTACCAAAGATATTTTGGGGAACTCAAAAATCATTGTTGCTGACACTATATAAACCATGGAGATAAGTCTCCAGAAATTACCACAAAACCTTAAATTCACACCTGATTCAGAAAGCATGCCAGAAGGATTTGACAATCTTTTGATGTAAACCACAAGTCATGCCACATGGGGTGAACTTAGCGACAGTTCTCTCACCTCCTCAGAGGACATTATTAGCTCTTATCATTCAAAGGTCTTGAATGATAAGACAGAAGACTGAGGTCTTCTCTCCCTCACTTAAACTTTACATACAAAGAACACATTTACCCATTGATAAGTTAGAAGAAAACCACTATTATGATTCCTTTCTATATTTTGAAAAGAGACGTGCAGGAAAGAAAGGCATGATAACACTGTGTCTGCAGAGGACACCACACATTCTGGACTGATGGGTATGAGACAAAGAGGCCAGGTTAACTGTGGAATGTACCTGCCGTCCACAGATGCCTTGAAATGTCTAAACTGCAGTGCAGTCTGCAGAAGGAAAGTTAACCTGGACACAGTTCTTCCCATGGGTTCGAACGGTTATGTGCTATCTCATTCAATCACCGTAAGAACAGGAGATATTATTTCTGATTTTTGGAACACCAAGGCTCCAAGAAGTTGAGGAGTGTACACAACTAAGTATGGTGGGTTTGGATTCAAATTCAGAGCTAATACCAAAGGTTGTACTGATATTTGATGTACCATGTTTCTGCCCAGAAAACGACTCCATATAAAGAAATCTTTAAAAATATAACAGGTCTTTGGGCTGCTACACAATCTTGGAATAAAGAACACAGTCAACAAAAACCAAGACCATCCTTCTTCAAAGATATGCTTTGGAAATGGAAGTGTTGTCTTAACATATAAGAAGCTAAACATCTAGGACAATCATCAGCATGCACTAAATATTTAATAAATCTTCCAAAGATTATGTAAATAAAATACATTTTTCTTTTTTCGACTAAAAATGATCTTCTACAGTCTGATAACTTTTCATCTAAGAAAGATTTAAAGTATTTCAAATGTTTTAGCTTCTACTTTTACTTGGAATTCCATTTTTCCTCATTCAAATGTACATTAAAGACCATCTACTTCACTTTCTATGTTATTAGAATGAAGGCAATTAATGGGCATGCCTAAAGTCCCACAGTGGAGAGAGATCTTGGAACTAATTCTCTTGATTCCTAGGTTGATTTTCTCCCCAGCACATTAAACTCATCTTTCAAAGAGTGAACCATGAACCTTAGCATTTTCTTCTCTATTCAATGATTTTCATTCAATGAACATAAATGACTCCAAGTATACTCATCTTGAAACATTCCAATGAGATAGCATATTATCTTTCAATAGCTTTTTGGATTCTGTTCAGAGCCATATTGAGGAGGCAGAGAGAGGAGAAAGCTTACATTAGTGAGCTGGTGCAGTGGTCCATTTTCCATACCAGCTGCGAATCTCAGAGTAAAACCTCATCTCTGGCTCAGATTTACAATATGAGAGTGCATAAATCCTTACTATTTTCTTACTTCTGTCACCTTTATTTTTCTCTATATTTCCCACCATTTGGCCATGTTTCCTGATTGCATGGTAATTTTTTATACTAGGAGAACTTGTTGGAAGAGCTCTCCACAAGAATGGACCACATTCAAAAGTACTGTACTTATGAAATTAAGTTAATTAAATATAATTAACAAATATAAATGACTCATCCAACCAGCAGGCTGGTTTGCCCAGGAACTCTAGATCAGGGTATAAGGGCAAAGGCCTTAACTGGGTACCAGGAGATTAAACAATTTGAATCGTGAGATGGATGTAATTTTATTAGTACACAAACAGTCATTTTAGATTTTTATCCTTAGACAGTATTAAATTCCACTAACTTTATTTTTTACCTTACATCACTCCAAACAAGCTTTAAACAGTCAGCTCTGGGCATTTCAAGTGCTCTACAGTGAAAGGGTGTATATGTGGTCTGGAGTCAGAAAATCAGGGCTCCATCCTCGCTCGAAAACTGAATTGTGCAACTGTGAACAGGTTATTTCACACTTCCTTACCTAAGTCTCAGCTTCCTTACCTAAGCAAGGGTCCTTACCTAAGCAAGGGTCCTTACCTAAGCTGGGCCACAGACATGTACCGGCCCACACAGCAGGAGGTGAGCTTGAATGTAATGCACTTGAACTGAATCATCCTGAAACCATTTCCCACCCCTAAGAGCCACCCCCTCCCCACCCTGGGTCCTTGGAAAAATTGTCCTCCACAAAACCTGTCCCTGGTGCCAAAAAGGTTGGGCACTGCTGACCTAGGGAATAAATATAACTGCTCTACCTCCTTGACAGGATATTCATGAAGATCAAAAGAAATCATGTCATTGGCATTATTTTATGGTGCTATATATGTAAATTTATCCTATTTTTCCTTTTCTGTTAATATTTACTGAGTTCATATTTGCTAAAGTAGTACCTGGTGTTGAATTACAATAAATTATAGCTATTAACATTATTATTACAGAGGGACATTATCCAAAGGTCTTTATTATCTCTTGTAAATAGGATAGAAGAGGTAATCTCTGGAGAATTAAGGTAAAGCATTATAGAAGTAAGAATGATCTGCCCAATTGGTATAATTTCCTATTTCTCACCCTACTTTAAGTTAGGAGGAAAGAGAAGAGTAAGCAGAGATGAATCTGGAAGCATGAATCTCCAAAAGCAAATTAAAGGTAGAAGACTTGTCTAAAGTACCCCAAAGCAGTTTATTCAGCCACAATCTTTTTTATTCCTTCTCCTGTTTACTGCTGGTTTCTGGTGACCTTAAAATGAGTCATTTAACCATTTGGTTTTCCCAGGTAAAAAATTCTGATACTTTCCACCTGTCCAGGATGGACTGATTATATGTTTATCAGAATATATAAAAATATAACTCACTATGAGGTTTTTCAAAAGAAGCAAAATGCTAACCAACAGAGAGAGAACCAGATGTTTTTCCTTTCTTTCTCTACTTTCCTATAAAATCTCTCTCTCTCTCTCTCTTTCTCTCTCTCTCTCTCTCACTCACACACACACACACACACACACACACACACTTCTGTTGTAATATTGTGAGAAGGTTCCATTTATTAGTAGTTTTAGATACAATTTTTTAGACAAAATAGAAAATTATTAACATTATAACGAGGGCTCACAATAGATCACGAAAAAGAATTTCTTAAGGGAGTTTTCTTCATCTTAATAATCATCACCATTCCTCTCTCATTTTATGTGAAAATATTTCATTGGTCTGTGATATATGGTGCTATAATATTGACACTTTTCTATCAGGAAACCTAGTGCCCCATTTGCTCTGTTCTGTCCCTCCTGTGCAGAGGGAACAACCTATTCACTGCATGTTTGAAATTTGTGATTAGAATCGTATTAGGAAACTGCCTCTTCTAAAAGTTAAATGTAGTTGTCTGAAGTATATAATGGTTTTAAGAACTTAAAAGTCCCCTGTTCAGTAGGATAAAGGATGATAAGGTATAGGTTAGGATATAAACATGAGTTATCAGACAAATAAAACTTAAAAACATGTACTTGTACACAATATATGTTTTTTTCATGGTACAAGATGAGAAAATTAAATATTCCAAGAAGAAAATCTATTTGCTTGACTGAGAAAAGACATTAAATAGGTCATGAAGAAAGAAATATAGATCCTATGAGGGTGAAGAGAGAAATTAAACATGAAAAGATTATATAAGGCAACTGTAAGGATGACTTATATTTCAATACTTTTCTAGATCTTTCTATGAACTTCCCTTAGTGAGAAACTGAATTCAAAATTCCTCATATTTCAGGTTCACACAAACCTTGGGGTGAAAGATGAATTTTATAAAAACATTTCAACCCTTAAGATTATTAGATTTGGGCTGTGAATACAGAAGAGCACTGCCTGCTTTACTTTCCACTTAAAATTGAAGGAAGAAGCTGGAAAGTATAAAAGTAATGAAATGACATTATGAAGTAGCAATAGAAACAAAACTCTGAATTAACAAAACAACATTTTTAAAGTAGGAAATTATATAGTTAATATTTTCTCCTAAAACCAATAAAAAGTAAACTATTAGGCTCTAATTAAGAGATTATTCTAAATTAAAAGAAACAAAATTTAGGGCAGTAGTTACTGACCCCTAAGAATAATGGAAAAAGATACACACACATCCACAAGCACACACATGGAGACAGACTGGAGAAAGCAGAAGATGACACAGATTAGTTATTTTCCATCCAGAAAATGACATTAGTGCAGTCTGTTATAATGAAATTAAATTATACTAAGTATGATGGGTTTAAAATGTAAATTCTAAAATTGTGTACTATGAATAACTACGTTTATTTAGCAGAGGTATCATATCATTGAAGTGGACTAGCAGTTTTGCATCATGTAGAAACAATCTAAACTTAGGCATCATTTACTTTATTTTATTCTTCCTACATTCTGGCATAAATATACAAACGCAAGCAAAAGCCATATGACACTGCCTGCATCATGTATAGTTTGCGATAAGCAAAGCACATTAATGACTGTCATAAATCTTAAGGAATATCAGGATCCTCATACTCGCATAACTTCATCTCACTGTGAAAAGACTGAGGGTTTGGAAAAATGACTGCTTTGTTAAAATTTAAAAAGCTTATTATCAACACATTTTAAACTAGGTATTACAGGCGGACTGTTAAGTCATCTCACCAGCCTCAGCTACTACCCATCAATGAGAGTTAGCTAATGCAGCCCTGTTTTACAGGAACACACACACACACACACACACGCACACGCAGACAACAAAAATTTGTTTTCTACACTTTTAAACTTGTTAAGTTTAAATGCTTGGAAAAAGGGTGGAACAAATGAAAACGGTTTTCAGAAATAGGACATATTTGAAGTTAGGCTGATAATCTAGACATTTACGTAGCTGTGACCGCACTGCATTACTTGAAAGTGTGGTGCGGGCCATCGACCCTGAGGGTGGTGGGCACATCTCAGAACAGTCACGGTGTGCCACCTCCAGAACACAAACATGCTGGACACACATCGACACACAGGCTTTAAAAGAGCTAGTAAATGAGGAAAAATGAAAGGAGATGTCAGACGAAGGAGAGGACCAAATGTTAAAGACTCGGTCCAAAAGTTGTAGTCTCACAAGGATCCTTCCTGATTAATGTCACATTCAACAAGGGTGTGGATGTATTTAAAATGCAGCTTCTTAAAAACACCAGATTTAATCTAATCAATCATTGGGGCCTAATAATTATTTTTAATAATCATTTTAAACAGATTCATTCTTCTCAAAATATCAAAAAATAATTCATCACATCCCAAGTAATTTAAAAAGAAAATACCAAGGGTCCTAAATACAAATTGTTTATCAGGTAAATTTCAATTTTACAAAGTTTGTAATTTTCTAAGAAATAATTAAAAAAAAAAAACAGGTTGGAGAAAAAAGCTAAGACTTAACAGCTTTTCTCCTTATGACCAGTTTCCCAGCAAAATCCGTGACTTTTCTCTAACCCACAATCCATTACCTAGGACCATAAAGGCCTGCTCTGTGGAGAAGTGCAATAGTCCCATACGGCCCTGATCGCAATGTAAAAGTATATACAAAATGTGAGTTTATTTAACGTATGTCTCCTCCACCAGCCTGTACACTCTGCAAGGCCAAAGCCATGTCTACTTTATTCACTGCTGTGTATCTAGTACACAACAGGCCATCAAAAACGGGTTCAAAATTGAATAACTGAAATACTCAGAACCTCCCACCATTCACCCTACTTCACCCCAACACACATATAATTTGGGGGTTACTCTGAAAACCAGAAAATAGGGAATTTCTGCATTTGCTCCACTTCCCTGCTCCCACTCCATCTCCAGTCCCCTGCACTCTGGTTGTAATAAACATACTTCTATTAATGTCCTTATCACATTGCATTGTAACTGACTGCCCCAAAAGGAAATAAATTAGATATTTGCTTTGTTGACCCATGAATCTGACAGTGCTAGGTGACTTCCTTTTCTTTACTTCTAACCAGCACCAAGAAATGGCTTATGAAAATGATACAGTCATTAGTTCACAATATTAGGAGGTACTGGGTGGCATGAAAGAAAAACTGCAGGAAATTGACTAAAGCCCATCATCACAACAAACAAACTTCCTTCTAGTTATAAATTAATAGAATTAAAAAATTATAAAGTTAGGTATCTTCCAAAAGGAAAATCCTACACATTTAATAACAACAATTCACCATGAGTCCTATTTTTTTTTCCAGGTAAAAATAATACCTTCAAAGTCTTTTCAGTAAAAAGCCAGAAAGAAATACATACATGACGGTGTTAATGCCTGAGAGCTGTTGGAACATTTGTAGGCCACAACCCACAATTAAAGCTCGGCGAGTGGGGGGGTAACTCAGCATTCTGCAGATCACAGGTCCAGCTTTTTTAAAAAAGAAAGAAAAAGAAGGACACATCTATTATTTTAAGTTCCCACAGTAATTTGTCCCATTAGGATAAACTTCCCTAAATTTCTGTGAAATCAACAAGTCTAAAAATTTCAAAACAGAACACATATACTTTTATAGAAATCTGGGCACAACGTATTTTTTCAAACAGACATAGTATATATATTTGAGTTTAAACTGTAAAAGCAACAAGAGAGAATTGAAGTTAAAGCAATTTATGAACACTAGGAAAACCTACATAACTGTAAGAGTCAGAAATTATTCTTCCTTAAATTCCTGTAAGCTGTATTAACCACTCTTTGTTCTTCCACTTCCTTGGCAATTAATTATTACTTAAAATCCACTCAATGTGGGACTACTTACAAAATCACTGACAAATTGCTTTAATCACCCCCCCAATGGCATTCATTAAAAACAATTAAACAAGAAACAGAATTCATTCAACTAAAGTAACAAAATTCATTCTAATCTACTCAACTAAAGTTAAGAAATTTGGTGATGATATCAGACTTTGTTATGGCTATAATGGATATTATTAGTAACAGTCACCAAAATAATAATAGAAATAAATTATATATAATTTATAAAATATTATATAATATATAATATGGCACATAAAATATTTACAATGTGATATTAAATGTAGTATAATAATTATATATTATATAGAATGTAATATTATATATTAATACATATGTTACATAGAATAATATAATAATATTTGTTATTTCTAGATTCTTAATAGCTCCCCAAGTGGCATTCAGTGATCATTTCAAAATATGAACAGCCTTTCAAAATGGGGAAAATGCCTTGGTGTCTGTCTCAGAATTCTAGATCAAGTCTGGAAAGCTGCGGACATGAACCACTGAGGCTTTAATAAGGTGACTAACCCTTTTGATGTCTGTCGTCTGGGCATAATTACTAAAAGTGCTCCTTCTATTCCCCTAAATGCTTCAATTACACCTTCACCTTAGCCTGAAGTGTCCTTATGAGGCCAGAGGTGACTCCAAGAAACTATGGTATTCCTGCTATTAGAGGGAATGGCCTGAAATCACTGGGATGTTAACTGCTTAATTAGAGGCATTTTTCCTGGAGGCCAACTCTCATTTAGTGAACTTCTAAGCCAAGACAAGGAAATTAAAATCCAAGGAAGTTTTACCATTTCAGGAATCTTTTGGAAATCTAATCTTCCATTTCACAGAAATGGAATAGAATATGCTGTTTTCTCAGCAATAAAAGTTAATGTGGGATGCCAAGCCCACATTAATTGGAACCGAGCATTACAGGAGAATATTCATCTGTACATAGGTGTGATTATAGTCACATGAAGACTTGATTTACTGCAAATGATTTTGTCTCTCAATGGGAAGACAGGACCCATATAGAGAAGCAGTGATATCATTTGAAGCTCAATGCAGTGACAACCCATTTAGAAAGTGGGCTGAGAGTATTAGAAATGTCAAATGGCTTTAGATTCAAGTAAAGCAGTATTAAAACCTAGTATCTAGTATATCAGAAAGGTTGTGTGAAAAAGGTAGACTTCGAGAGCTTTACTGTGACGGTACTAAAATATCTGAATCAGTGATATGAAAGATGAGCAGGCTTATCTGCAAATGTAATTATCTACAAAGGAGCCACACAAAAAGAAACACACAGTGTCCTATAAGTTATCTACCTATTTCCATAAACCAAAAATTCAAATAAAAGATTATCATTCACCTTGTGTACCATGGAAAATGTATAAAACAACAATTGACAACAAAACAAAAGCAAGCAAAACCCCTTCTCAGCTTTCAGTGGCCTCCACGGATGAGAAACTGGCCTTCTGCAAGGAATCAATTACAGTATTTGAAAAGCTGCATCTACTTTTACTGTTAAACTGTTCCATGATTTCATGGACAAACTAGGTAATACTGATTTCAGAGGGCAAAATAATTAAAGAGAAATAATGACAAACTAGGCTTAAAGTTTGACTTTCCAAAATATCAAGGGGTAAACTAGTGTATAAGCATCAAACTGATTTTCCAGTTTTTGGTAATGTGGTTTTGAACTTTCTTGTTTTGAATTTCCTGTTAAAACAATGACAGTTCTTTATTAGAATGGATTTTTTAAAAATAGATAAATTTAATCACAGCTTCCCAAATGATTACATAAACAAAATTAAAGATTTTCCTCTCATTAAAATCATAAACTAGCCCTATTAGGTAGTAATACTGAACAAATGCAAACCATCAACAATTTTTATATCACAGAAGCTATTAGGCAGAAGAAAAAAATCAAATATACTAATTGGCTAAATGTTCACAAATAAAAGTTTAAAACATCATGCGCTATTTATTACATTTCTTTTGATTTTTGTAATTAATATTTTGTGTGCACAAATATTTCATACTTAATTAAAAAATTGTATTTTTTTGAAACACAGAAATTGCCACACAATAAAAACTGCAACCTTTAGAGAACAAGTAGCATAGATGGTAGGTAGAAAATAGACAGGGGGAGGGCAAGAATAGTGTGGGAAATGTAGAAGCTAAAGAACTTGTGACACATGGACATGAACTAAAGCGGGGGAATGTCGGTGGGAGAGGGTGTACAGGGTGGAGGGAATGAAGGGGAAGAAATGGGACAACTGTAATAGCATAATCAATAAAATATATTAAAAAAATAAGTAAATTGAAAATGCAAGACTCAAACTATAACATAAAGCAACAGGTGCAAGAACCCAAAGTGGGTTTGTCTTTTCTTTCATTCTGAACACCTCTTATTAAGTATCTTTTACAATGATTTTCCAGGTGTGGCAGGGGCTCTGGTGGCACAGATGACAAGGACAGTCCCACAACTGCAGCCAGTCCTATGTGTGAGGGAGCTGAGCCTATAGAAGCTTCTCCAGGTACGATGAAAAATGCACCAGAGTGTACTTTGTATGAGATCGTAGCTTTTGATTTCTACTTCTAGCCAAGATGGAATAACAATCATAATGCAAAAATGAATGAAACAATAGTTTTTGTGACAAAGGACAGTGACTTGTGAGATTCAGGAAACAAATGAGATGAAACCTACAACTTTCCCAGCTTAATGCCTTGAAAAAATGTCCAGGCTGCAACAGAGGGAGGGGAAATCGGATAGACCTTGTTGGTCTCCTTGGGTGAAAAGATGCAGCTCAGAATCCAGGGATGCCAAGGTGGCTGGAGTTCACAGGGCAGAGCGCCAAAGACAAAGATCCATAGCAGAGAACACTGAAAAACCGGGACCCCAAGAAAGAGTAGTCAGGGGAGGTTACCTCAGTAATGTCATAAATTTAGTCTCAGATAAAACATTGTGTGGGCACCACCTAAAATAGCTTAAAAGCAAAACCCAACTGCCTCCAAGTGACTCATTAGCATCCCAGAACAGACTTGAACAGTAAGATCAAAGTTATAATCTCTGAATACAACAAAAAAATTACCAGGCATGCAAAGAGACAGGAAAGCACAACCTGTGACAATAAGGTGATTAATTCATCAAGAGGACATAACAACCCTCAACGTCTTTGCACCTAATCAGAGCTTCAAAATGTTGGAAACAAAAACGAACAGAACTGCAAGGGGAAATATAAAAACCCACAATGCATTTCATCACCTCTTTCTCAACAACTGATAGAAAAAGCAGGCTAAAAATCAGCAAAGATACAGAAGACCTCAACAACACTATCAACAAACTTGATCTAACTGATATTTAAACAACCCTCTACTGACCAAGAGCAGAATACACATTCTTTTCAAGAGTAAATGCATGGTAAATGTCTTGAAACATTTACCAGGATAGCTTTTATTTTGAGGTCTAAAATCAACCTCAATTAATTTAAAAGGATTTAAGTCATACAAAGGAAAGTTCTCTGACCATAATAAGATTAACGTATAAATCAATAACCGAAAGACAACTGAAAGATTCTCTCTGAACTGGAAAATAAATAATACTTTTCTACGAGTCAGTAAAACAATGGGAAATCAGAAAGTATTTTGAACTGAAAAAATACAAAAACACAGCACGTGAAAATTTGTGGAGTGAAGCTAAAGTAGAACAGATGAAAATCAGAAAAAGAAGGACATATGAAATTAAAAAAACAGCACAAGATAAAAAGAATAATAGAGATCAGAAAGAAAATCATTGAAACAGGTAAGAAGGCAGTTGAGCAAATAATGACACAAAAGCTGGTTCTTTGAAAACATGAATAAAAATGATAAACTTTGAGTCACTCAAAAAATATATCTCTCTTAATCCCCGGAACTTATTAATGTTACCTTAGATGGCATAAAGAATTTTGCAGGTGTGAGTAAATGAAGGATTATGATTATCCTGGATTACTCCAATTGGCCCTAAATAGGATCACATGTATAAGGGGTTACCTATAGGAGGAAAGAGAAATTCGGGGCAGAATAGGAGAAAGCAATGTGACTATAAATGCAGAGACTGGACTGATGCAGCAATAAGCCATAGAATGCTGAATACCACTAGAAGCTGGAAAAAGCAATGGACAGATTGTCCCTAGAGCCACTGCGGGGATCATGGCCTTGCGGACATCTTGATTTCAACTAGGTGAAATAATTTTGAATGTGTGGCCACCAGATCATGAAAATAAATTTCTCTTATTTCAAGCTGCCAAGTGTGTGGTAATTTGTTAACAGCAGCTGTGGAAAACTAATACCCAGATTATTCAGGAAAAAAAAGGAGAGAAGACACAAATTGCCAATATCATGAATAAGAGAAATCATTAGATTCTAGATATTTAAAAATAATGAGTATAATGAACAACTTTATGGCATTAGATTCAAGATCTTAGATGTAATAGGCAAATTCCCTTAAAAACAGGATCTTCTAAAGCTAATTCAAGAAACAGACTGAACAGAATAGCCCTGTAAAGCTATTAAAAATACTGAATTGTAGTTACAAACTGTCTCTCAATCTAAATAGTTTGACGGAAAGCAGATTATGGCTGCCTGTGAAAGGAAGAGCCTCAGAGGAGCACAGAGGAAAGCTTCTGAGGGGCACGGAGAGCTTCCCCATCTTGACTCTGCTAAGGGTTTCATGGTACATACAAACTATGTCAAAACACCAAATTATAAATTTTAAATACAGGGTGGATCAAAAGTATGTTTATGGTTGTTTGTATGGAAAATAATACAATTACTAGTAAATGCTAATACAAGAATAAACTCTGTGTTCCACATACTCAGAATTGTAAACCTGCTCTTGCCCCATCCTGTATGTGCCATTTACTGCAAATAAATTATACCTCAATAGAGGTGCTTGAGAAAACGAAAAAGAAAAAGAAATTTCACATGTCAAGATGTCAAGAGAGCTGAAATGGTCAAATGGATGATAAGCAGAAAATCCAGACATTCAAAGACCATGACCTTCACTTAAGTTATGGACACAAAGGGATTATTAGTTAGAAGCAAGAGCATTTGGTTAAACTGGCCCATTGGAACTGGCTGTGAGATTACTAGGTGGGAATGGCCAGGATACAGGACCCTTAGAATTTCTTCAAGGTTTTCTTTGCCCTTATTTTCCTCTTTCTTTTTATTTTATATGTTTATAGATTTCACCACGTACTAAAGAAAACTTAAGGCAGAAAAAGTAGAGCACATTATGACTAATGAATTACAAGATGCAAACTATAGGAGTCGGATTCCCCACTGCTGACAGTCTTCATACACTAAACTCTGCTATAAACAAAGATTCCTCTGTGGAGAAAGCAGGGCCCTTGATGAGAGCAAGAGAATCACTGCCCAGCTTCAAGTATTACTCTTCCTGCACCCAATTCAAGGCCCTGTGACTGGGCTATAATCAGGCACTGCAATGATCCAACACCATGGTCGTCTCTGAAGGCAGCCAGAAGAGGCCATCCTCACACCCTGCAGGTCTTCAGGAAGAGACAGTGTGCCAAAGGTCAATGAGCATGCCCAGATTTTCTGCCCCCCTCACCTAAGGCAAGAAAACTTGACATCCTGATATCTAGCCTTCGTAAACACATGTGTTGGATGGTCATTTAATTTTATTTTTTTTATCACTCACCAAATACCTCAGTCAGCTTGAGCTACTATAATGAAATACCATGAACTGGGTGGCTTAAACAACAGACATTTCTATTTATCACAGTTCTGGAGGCTGGAAAGTCCATGACCAAGTGCTGGCAGGTTTGATTCCTGGTGGGGCTCTTTTCCTGCTATGTTGATGGCCACCTTCTCACTGTGTGTTCACATGTGGACAAGCAGAGGGAAAGAGTGGGATAGTGGAGCAGGGGGAGAGCAAGAGAAAGAGAGGAAGAAGAGAGAGGAAGAGGGGAGAGGAAGGGGAGAGAGTAGAGAAGGGGGAGAGGAAGGGAGAGAGGAATAGGGGAGAGAGAGAGAGAAAGGGAGAGGGAGGGAGGGAAGGAAGAAGGAAGAGAAGGAGGGAAAAAGAAATTTGTTTTCTCCCTTTAAGGGCACCAATCCCATCCTTAGGGTTCCACATTCATTAGCATCATAGAAACTAATTACCTCCCAAAGGCTTCATCTCAAAATACCATTACACTTGGGGATTAGAGAGCTTCAAGTATGATTTTGGGGGAGACAAAACCATTCAGTCCATAACACCAACTGTATTAGGCATCTGCTCAAATCTCAATAGATTTTCTAATATTTCAATAGCTCTTCATGCCTTATGAACCATTATTCATCATCATAAGAGCCTTATGAAGTGAGGAGGAGCAGCTGGTGTTAATGAGGAAAAGCAGCACAGAGGGGCTAGACAGCTTTCCTAAATCACAAACTAGTAAGTGTGTAGAGCTAGGACTTGAGCTAACTTCTTGGTCACACCATAAATGTCAAGAAATTTTACATGTATACTTAAACGAGCTGGTTTTTCTCAGCATAAAAGAATCGACCATTATGAACAGTATGAGTAACAAAACACGAAACTGAAGCATTTTGAAGCTACGGGAATAAACATAATCTGTTCTTCCTGATTTCAATCTCTCAGCTTCTTTTTCTCTTTTTTATGGCCTCGTTTGCCACTATCCCCAGCCTTAATTCCAGAGTTATCTATTTCAAAACATTCATTTTACTCAACTCCTTTCTCCCTTTCTGTATCCAGGGAGTTGAACACTGGTTGCAAATAATTAGGAAAGCAGGCCACCCTGGTTCATGACAAATGCAGTATGTCTGTGAGTCAGGCCCTTTCTGCTGCTGGAGGAGCCTTTGTTCATCCGTAGCTGTCTCCCACTTATATTCTGACAACATCCGTTTCAAACATTCCTCCTCCTTGGACTTCCATTGTTCTCTCCAGCCTCTCTGACCAAGTGTTTGCTAGCTCACATACCAAACTCGAAGCACCTACTGTGAACCTACTCCGCATTAGGTACAGAAACAGGATGAGGCACTGCCCTGGAGGAGCTCGCACTACTGGGTGGGGAGGGAGTCACACACAGAAAGAAAACCAGCTACTCAGTAGCTCAAGTGCTCTTGCAGAGGAACATGTAAAACATTATGAGACTGAGCAGTAGGAAAGGATCCAGAAAGGGTGTGCCAGCTCAAGTACATACGAAACCAAAGCCAGGCTTTCTCTTCCCAAACTTGATCTTTATACCCAGTGTTACCAAACTTCATAGTAAGTCAGAATCAAAGAAGGTGGCACTTCTCTATTCACTCCCGCTTTCTACTTTCCATGTCAAGTAAGTTGCAATATTTTAATAAAAATTAATGTATATACGCATGACTTCTTTCTTCAAAATGTCAAAACATTTCTCTTGTTTTTGCATCTGCACCTTCTCTGCCTCCCCAGCTCCCCCGCTGCCCTGGCTGAGCTCACACCTGTCTCCTAAGTGCAGAGTGGCAAATGGGACCTGTGCAGACCAATGATGAAGCTCCAGCTCCACTGCTTAGCTGCTGTGAGGGTTTAGGCTTGTTATTCAACTTTTCCAAGCCTCTATCTCCTCTTCACTATGTGTGGTCATTAATTTGGTGTGTCAATTTGACTGGATTACAGAGGACCCAAGATGTTTGGTTAAATGTCATTTCTGGGTGTGCCTGTGAGGCTGTTTCTGGATAAGATTAACATTTGAATCAGCAGACTGAGTAAAGCAGACTGCCCTCTCCAAAGTGCGTGGGCATCATCCCCACTGAGGGTCAAAAGAGAAGAGGAAGAGTAGGGGAGTTTTTCTCTCAGCTTGCCCGTCTGAGATGGGATGTTGGTCTCTGGCCTTCAGACTGAGACTCACACTGCCAGCTCTCCTAGGTCTCCAGGTAGAGGGCCAGATTCTGCCATCCTCTCTGCCTCCATAATCATGCAAGCCCATTCCTCACGACTGATAGGTGAATGAAGAAATCAATCTCCCTGCCTCCCTGCCTCTCCTATGGGTTCTGTTTCTTTGGAGAACCCTGACTAATACTAATACATGCATATTCTTAACAAAGCACTGTATACGGCCTCCACATCTTCAATCTCTATCCAAACAACCCAGCCTCTCCACACTGCTGCCGACCTATCTCCTAAAGCATACCACCGATCGTTTACTTTGTTTACCTGCTCAAAACCTTTGATGACTGACTGTCCCACCAGGACCTATTTTAAGAAGGGGACACTCCTGCTCCAGACTACCTTTCAAGATTTATCTCATGCTACTTCTCCAATAGGCAATGCTTCAACCATCTTTGGGTTACCAGATTTATAAAAAGAAGCCTCATATTTTTACATCTCTGCCTCTTATAATGTTCCTGTTCTGTGAGGTCAACCCTGTTCCCAAAAGAAGATATTCTGTCATCTGAATCACAGTGTCACTTTTATACCTCTCTTATGCTCTCACTGCCGGCTAATTTGTTTTGCTGGTTGTTCAGCTGATGTGCTGGATTTGACCTCCACACTGAAACTGTGGGGTGAAAGACTTAGGTTTTATTTCTGTTTTATCATTTTGCTTCCCACTGTACTCTTAGCCTAGGGTCATGCAAATAGGAGAAATTCATTAAGTATTTGTTTAATGAATATGAGGTAGGAAAGAAGGAGGGAAAGGAAGGAGGGAGAAACACCAGAGAAAATAATGGTTATTGAGATCCCAAGATTGAAGCAGTATGAATACACTGCAAGTTGTTAAACAATACTATGATTAATTATAAACTACCGCTAAGATCCTGCGCACACCCATGCTGTTTCCCTCTTCAGTATGCAGCAGATGATATTTGTGATTACAAGCTGGTGCTTGGCACATGTGCTTTTTGAAAGAATGGGTTGCTGCTATTGATAAATTCGGCTGCATGTGGTTCAATCATTCCTTCGGTCTGGCATTTATGCCAATACATTCTGAAATCCTTCTCAGGCGATCAATTTGTTGAGATGTGCTGGGCCGGCTGACTATAGATGCGTGCTGGCGCGCTGCCCGTGGCACATTAAGGCTGTGTGCGATGACTGTTAATCCAGTCATTACTATTCCAGGTTGCTGAAGTCAAGTCTTTTTTCTACTTCTAAGAAGAGATGATGAGAGGGCTTAATGTTGCTAAAATGTGGTTCTGAAGAAC